>CM060934.1:627196535-632196535 GCA_030765085.1 Allium cepa
AGTTATGACAGTATATAGTATATACAAGTTTAAAAATGGGTCTGGTTTACAAGAGTTTGGTGCTTTGTTTTTGCGGCTTGTATAATTGCATGACAAAGTATATTTTGCACTGTATATATATAGATATGGCTTTATTATATTAGTTTTATGTATAAATTAAATAGATATGTCTAACATGCTATAATATGAAGGCTGCATAAAACTTCGTGTCAAATTATTATTATTATTTTATATACTCGTCGAAAATATTTTCTGCATATATGTATAGTATGAATATAAGTAGTCATTTTTTTGGCAACATAAGTTTTGTAAGTATTTCATTCGCAAGTTTAAGTTTATACAATTTTCATTATGCTGTATATAATTGTTAAGTGTTTAGTGATGTCAGATATATATGAGTACAATATTTTACAGTTGATAATGGTAGTAATCATACTAGTTTACATATATAGGCCTGCATACGTTATGTTTATCGGTCCGCATTCATATATGTGTATGATATGTATACAGTTTTCAAAATTTTGTGTGTTTATACCTGTGTATAATTTGTATATTCATATTTAACGTCTGTAGTAATATACATTTAATTAACTAGTGACTCTGCACATACAAAATGTATATTAATATTTTATATTATCTGTTACGTGAGTTTATATTTGTGAACATTTGTAGAGTTTATTTTAAATAAATGAATGTATCTATATATAGTTATATAAGAAGTTTTGGGACGTTTTAATGATAAGTTATATAAGTTTTAAAATATTGATTTTAAGACAATAATATTTATATATATATAATTTCTATCTCTATCAAACTGATTCCACTTGCTTCATCGATTCCTTATTTATCAGCTTGTACGTCAAATCTTTATCCATCTAGTTTTGTTTCAGAATTCGTGCTTGGATTTGTGACTCACTCTATCGTCGAATCTCTCTAACCTCGAAAGGTGAGCAATCAGTCACGATTAATGTTCTTTTATTTATTAAATTTGATTTCAATTGAAATGACAATTGAAATATGCTGCTGTTAGTTATTTACACTGTTATATATAAGCTATTACCTGTATCAGTTCACCCATGACATCTAACACCATTATCTGTTATTTATATTGATGATATATGCCCGTTATTTTATTATCATATCTGTTATCACTCTGCAAGTTCCCTGTTAGTATAGAAGCACTATAGGTTGAAATGATACATACCCAAACGATCTGTAGAATAGGAGAAAATCGTTATGAGTTGAAATGATAAACCCAAGCGATTTTCATCGAACAGAATTTGGGATCGCGGGTTGAAATGATATATATATACCTGTATATATTTAAATTGTGGATTGAAATGATAAATATCTGTATCACCTGACCATAGGATAGAAAATTATATACAGACATCGTTGGTCTATATATAAATATTTTGAAAATGATTTCTACGGTTTTGGAAAGAAATATATGGTTTTATATAAATATTGATTTCAGATATTATATAAATGTTATTATATATATAGTTAAATTCTTGATTTTTAAGCTACATATAAATTTGTTTTAATATGAAATAAGCTTAAAAATAAAGTTTGATTTTATTAAATTATAATATGGTTTGGTATTTATTTAAATTATATTTTTAATATAGAATTTATAATGATTTAATAAATTAAGGTTGAGAAGGTAGATTTGAAATTGATTTGAAATTGCATTTAATTAATAAATATACTTAATTAGAAATCGGTTTGGAACTTATTGAATTTGAGATTTTTGAAGGATATAAATTTATAACTTGATTTTGGTTAAGATGATTTAAATGAATATTTCAAGTTTAAATAAGTTGAGGGAAATATTTAGTTTATTTGTAATTTGGCATTTTATTTAAATAATATTGGATATATTAAGTGAATATTTCAAAACTAAATAAAAATAAATTTAAATTAAGATATACACGAAATTATCAAATTTAGTTTTGAGATTGTGAATATTTAAAGCTCTGGAGTATATCGAAATTTAAAAGGTTTATTTGTGGTTCAAATCTGTATTTGAAATCGATATATTGGTTTATCGAGAACTGAACTGAATTGAAATTGATGATTTGAGATTTGACTAAATTTGAAATTTTAGGATTGGTGTTGATTTGGAATTGATTTGTAAATTTGAGGGAGCTATTTTATTATGTAAAGTATTTTTAAATTATATTTAAAACTATTTATATATGTTACTTTATAAATTTATTTCATATAAACTATTTTAAATTATAACTATTTTTATATAAACTATTTAAATTATAAACTATTTTATTATATATACTATTATTTATAAACAGTTAAGTGGGAAGTGTTATGATTCTAAAGCATTATGATTTCTAAATTTTGATTTCCAAAATATTATGATTTCCAAAGTGTTTGATTTAGAAAGTGTTATAACTTGAAGTGCTAAGATTTTGTAAATGGATATATGTGAGATGGATATATTTAAATGGAAATGATGTCGTATTCGGTTTTCAAATGGAAAAGATTTTTCGGTTTTGAAATATAAACTATTTTGTAAGTTTATTAAATGACCAATCGGTGTAATAATTACGTAGTTGTAACGACCCGAAATTTTCGATCCCGAAAACTTCAGATAGTTATGAAAAAGAAGAAAGAGATAGAAGAAGAAGAACAGAAACACCAAACATCTCACATTCGCAGCGGATAAAATATAATAATAAATAATATTAGCTTACAAAAGAATACTATATCTGTCGATTACATTTAATATACATCAGAGTTTCACATTATATACAGTCACTGAATATTTACAATTACCAAGTCTCATATTATCAATAATATAAATACAACGGAAAATACTCTATACGGTATTGCCATCCAGCTCGCCTCCTGAGCTCCAGAACGTCCTAACCTGAAAATCTGTAATACTCGGTCTGACCCGAGCATTACACCAAAGTAACACCCGGGTCAGGCTGGAAACCAGCGTGAGTAAACCCATCTAATATGAAATACTAAAGCAAACAACTTATATAAAACCCGGGGTAACTTATATCAATTTAACCAATTCACAATTCGCTATAGACAACACTTATTTCTCCTATCAATTTCTAAGTACCAAACTTAGATAAATATTCCAGTCTACCTAAATCATTTCAATCCAGCCTATTGATTTCACAAATCAATATATAAATATTCGAAGTGGTTTCGAGTATTTTCCAAATACCCGACCCCGGTCTCTTTGAGACTTATATTATCCTAACCCGAGTTATTCAAATGAAATTCACAACATTTCATATTAGAGATATCATCTCATTCAAAACATCCAATACCATTCAATCATTCATAAGCAAAGATTAATCACATACAAATTAGTTCAATTAATTCTAATTGAATTTCAAACCTCAATCACTTTGACTCCTTCATTAATTAATTCCATAACAATTAATTAATCAACCCTTCATTATTCATCTTAATTAATCACCCTGGATTAATTATTTTCAATTACATTTAGCTTTAATTAATTTAACAATATTAATTATTCTTAACCAAAACGAATAAGTAATCTTAAATTACTTTATAAATTAATTAACTATTTACTTTCACTAATCATTAATTACTCATATTAGTGAACTTCCCATATGTCTCTTATTATCGAATAATTTATCTTAATTAATCTATCTTTAATTACCTCGTTAATTATATAAGTAATGATTTTCGATTATGTTTTAATTTATTCTAATCCAAATTAAGTACTTTAATGCAACTACAATGTTAATCATTCGAATGATCTCAACCTGTAATTAACTATCTTTTTGTTTACTTCATTAATACATTGATTACTCCTTAATTAATTATCTTAATAAATCTCTTGATTCATTTCACAAAGTAATTCTATTTTATTAATTGCATTAAGTAATTGCCTATTAGACCATCCAATGATTATCCTAAATTAATTTAGATTTAATTTATTCACTTAAAACTTAATTCATTAATTAATTCAAACCCTTAACAACATTAGAATGAAAATATTCTCTTATTTAAAATTTTAAATCTAAAACAATTTAAAATCTGAATACTTCGAGTCAACCCATAATTAACTCGAGAACCACCATAACCAAAGTCACATAATCATCAGTACACATGCAATCAATTTATTCATCCAATCAATTATTTAAATTTACCCATTTAAATTTAAATGATTATCTAACAGTGTGAGATTTACTCACCCTTGCCTCCCTTAAATTCTGCAATCCACTTCATTCTCGATTGACTCCATGGTTTAAGACCTTAAATCAATATTTATACAGTTTGTCAACATCCGACATAATTGAACAAATTAAATTTCCATTTCATAACTTTAATTAGCCATTGATTTTATTTTTCTTTAAAATTCCTATATTTCCCAAATCTATAATAGCTTCTGATTACCATTTAAAATCAAATAGATTTTATAAATTAATTCATTTCTCTTTTTTTCTTCAGTAACTTAAATTTTAAATAAAATTCCATAGTTACACATTTTTAAATTTCAAATCGAGAAGAAAAGAGAAGAAGCTCACCCAAAGCTGTCGATAACGAAGGCGCCTCGACCCTTCCACTCAGTCGCAAGATGTACCAAGCACCACGAATGAACAAGACATCCCATCATCAAACTCAGGCGAGCCGCCGCTTTCAGAAACCCTAATTTCCACATGCCTGCCTTCACGCGAACTGCCACTGCCTTCATACGGTCGCGAACCCCTTAATGTCGATCGAGTGCTTCGACAAGAGCGACTCGAGATTGCGAGCGTCACTGCCTCGAGCTCGAGTTCGAGCTGCTTGCGATGTCGATCGCGCTCGGCCTCACTGAGAATTCCCCAAATCGAACCCTACTACAATCTCCTGCCGCTCCAACGCGCACGCGATTCAATCGCGAGCCAACTTGCGAGTCATCCCTTAATTAATTTTTTTTTTGTTACGGAAGTTGATTTCGATAGTAAAGGTTTTGGACGAACTGAAGATGGGGAAGAAAGTGAATGTACGCGGTTACAAGAAAATAGATATAGGGGGTGAGAGGCTTCTTGGGTACGACAACATGAAAATATCTATGACCCTATTCCTTTAAATTTTACTATATCTTCACAACGTCGCAAAAACTTCCATAAAAATTCAAATCCCTCTTAAGAAATGCCATTAGGCAATGATAAGGTTCTACTCGCGTCCCGAACATGATGAAACGTGTTCAGAACCTAAGTCGATCGTATACACGAGTTACAGAAGAAAACGATCAGTTTTAAAATAAATCGATTAGAATAGTTCTAAGCGTTTTGAGCTGCCAGGGTCAAATGACCACTCTGATAGCTACGAAAATTGAAACCCGATAATAATTAACTATTACGGATTCAATGGAACTGGTTTCATCAAATTCTGAGACTGTGCCTAGGAAGGTTATTTTAAATACCAATTTAAACGATATAATTTCAAAACGGAACAAAACACTTCCAAATTCGATTTTAACACCTTTACTATATTCAGTATCATCATTATAAATTTTATAAGCCTTCAAATTATTTTAAACAGGCTTAGAAATTTCTGATTCAACAGCCTACCAAACTTCAATTTTTAAATTCAATATTTAAACTATATAATTCAATGATTTAATTATTCAGTAAATATTGTTGCCTGGAGTTTAGGTTAAAATTAAATTTTAACCATTTAAAACAACTAATTATTCCAATTTAATTCGTTAAAATTTCTGGGTCGTCACAGTAGTTATTGAAGAGTCCGGGATCAGTTAGGGACATATTCTCTGTCTAAACCGAAAACCACTTTAATAACTATTATACGCGGAGTGTGATCCAGACCGAAGTGGTTGGAATAATGACGTTGCTGGATTTGAAGAAAGAGAACGATAATGGATAGCCTTGACACTTGTATCAAATTTTAAATGACTAAAACAAGAGCCGTGCCGGGCCAATGAGGTTAGCCACCTCTAAGCGAACACACTTCTTCGTAAACTACTCATTACTTGTTTTTGATTGGTGTGCACCCTTGAATTGGGAATGTTGTTTCGTGGTGTTGCGATCGTTGTGGCGATACGTTCTCACCAGTCCGGATCAAGAAAACGGTAGTTTCACTACCTTGGGTATTGCCTCATGTGCCTTGTCATACTCGTATCCCTATGCGCGACCACTATGATTTGTTTTGTGTTATACCTATGAAGTACTCTCTGATAGCCCACTAGTTTACGGTGGAGTTTATAGTGCTGTATAGACTATGACGCTTATATAAAATGTGTTAAGGGGAATAATGGTAACGCGTTAACGCTATTTTTATACTTTATATTACTGATAGGCATTATCTACTTATCGTACATATAAATAGTTAACGGATCCTTAGGGGATGGTAATCCTAAACATCTTTTGAGTTACTTGTATTTCAGTCGTTATTTCACTTGAGTTGGATTTATTGATGTAAGTATGTTAATCCTGACTCGAGTGATTTGTGTTTTGCATTATGCTCGGGTCAGACTGAGTGTACCAGCATTCGAGACACACCTTTGGAGTTGGAGCTTCACTTGGAGATCCAGCTATCTATCCAGCTTTCAGATATTCAGTTGATTCCAGTGATGTATTCTGATTCTTGTATTTAACTATTGTATTCGAGACTACTGTTGTAACTTATTTAACTCCATTATATATATAGTAGCTTCATGAACTACTATTCATTTTGTTTTCGCTGCATATTGTTATATTACTCTGTATCTGTGATTCTGTGATTATTTATTTACTGTATATGTTGGGTTTTGACAAATATAAACTTACAATCTGGTATTTTGAGCAATTCAATTCCGGCATGTTTGGATGCGAATGATTGAAAATATCAGGTCGTTACGATGGATTACATATTTAGGCCAAGGTTTGATAGTCGATTATTTAACTATCAAATAACAAACATTCAAGATAAAGATCACATCTCTCGTGGAAATCACTAAACCTCTTAAATTAATCTTTCACTGATTTAAATTCACATTTCAAATACTTAGAAATCACTTCCATATACTTATCTCAACGGGATAAATATATTCACAACCCACTATATTTTTGATACTTAGAAAATATAACCATATACTTATCTCAATGGTATAAGTATATTCATAAACCATTTCTTCAAAAATACTTGAAAACTTCTTGAAAATAGATATGAAAAGTACAGTTCAATATCGATCATGGACCACAGCTTACACAATTGTCACGTCGCTATCCCACTGAATCCATAGTAAGCTAGAGGCAATCCCTGTCGCTCGAATTACGCCATGAAAATCAACCATTTCTTTCCAAATCTCTTTATTTTATAAATATCTCCAATTCTATTTATAAAGTTTCTTATTAAATCTCCAATCTATTTATAAAACACCCTTTATAAATCTTGAAACCCCATTTATAAAAAAATTCCTTTTCAGATCTTTAAAACTAGTTTATAAATCCTTTTATAAATATCCATAACCATTTATAAAACACTTCCAGTGATTAAACAACTTATTTAATAAACTCTTTAAGTCAGTAAGGTTCCCTTGATAAACGATACACTATTTAAAATAACTTTAAATAACTTAAAATAATAAATTATTGTTTAAACTTTCTTCTTTTTCTTTTAAATTAAATTTCATATAAAATAACAACTTTAAAATCTCATTAATAATATGTTAAATTAATTTTAAACGCTATTATTGCAATAATAATTTAACTTCAAAACAATATTAAGATAATAATTAATTAACTTAAAACAATAATCAAATAACCTTAAACTAATATTAATATGATAATTAGTTAACCTATAAATATAATTATATAACTCAAAATAATATAATTAAATAACTTTAATAAAAAAAATTATAATTATAGTTAATCATTTTAAATATAATCAAATTAAAGCATCCTAAATTAATAATTAAATAACTATTAAAATAATAAATAAATATTCTTAAATAACTTTAAGAAATAATTTTTAATAATCATATTAATAAAATGATTAACTTTAATTCATTATTTAAAACAATTATTAATTATCTTTAAAACATTATTAATAAACAGTTATTACCTTTTAAATCTTATTATTAAATAATAATCTTCTTTGAAAACCTTATAATAGATAATAACTATTCTTAAATTACTTTCAAATGAATAATTAATTTTTCAAATTTGAAAGAGGCTTAACGATTGCAATGGTACTTAAACAGGCTACCATATCATTCAATTCAACTTTCCAAGATAGTGACTGAGATTTACATAATCCACAACTACATAAAAAAATTCAACACTTAACCATTATTGGTTAACATATCACTTATTCAAGCGAGATATTAATTAACGATATATAATTAAATGTCCAAATCTATAAAATAGCAGAACGATGATTTATTCTGCTGATTAATTGCCAAATTAATTTAATTAGCAGAACGGTTAAACAAATGTTCAATAACCATATTCAATCCAATTTAACTTAATAGTATTGTATTTGGCCAAATAACATCAATAATTAAGGTATATAAATTTAAACGACGTTGTTAAATCAAATAACGTAATTTAAATCTTGTCCATTTTCATATGTCATAAATTTTTACGTGTCCAAAGCTACCAATAGGTTATACTAAAATGTTTTACTCATCCATACAAGTACAATGCAAAAATCCATGGTTTAATCGGATTTCATATGAGTGAATTACTGCATTTTAAAATCAACACACTTATTTTATAAAATTTGTTTAATAAATTTGAATTATTCTCACCATCTAACCCGCAACCCATACGCTGCACCCATTCTTCCCAAAAGCTTCATTCCCCAAACATGAATACCTGTAGCCTTCATCATGCACGCATGTGCAAGTGCACATGCGAATTCCACCGCCGAACGATGATCCAAGACCATCAACATTTTTCTTTTCGCGAGCTCGACTCAGCCGCACCACCATCACGAGCACCGGCCATACCCATCGTACGTCGACCGAAAATCATCACATATAGATGCCCAATCATGCGACATTTTTCGACGCTGAAACCAACCAAAATTTCACCATTCGAAGCTTCCTACTCCATGATCACAATGCCAAGCTCCAAATTTTCAATCGATGCTTGAATCGACGGCAAATCCGAACATTAGTATTCGATGACCGTCAATCAGCATCACCAAACATTGCCGAGACTTTCCTAAAAATACTACGCTTCCATACGAACTCAACGGCACTATCGAACGATTCGACCCGGATCAATAGATATGAATTTTTGAAGTTTAAGAACAATAATACCCTCTTACTGATTTTCGACGATAACTCGATCGATATTCGACGAAATCAAATGCCGTTAATTTTTGAAATACTAAAGATGGATATGAACAAATTTCATGTTGGAGGATTCAGTTAAATGTGAAGGGTTTGAGAGGTAGTGATTTTTGAACGAGGAAGAACATTTTGCTTTCATTCTTTGAAACATGGATAATGAAAGAGAAGAAGAAGATGAATATAGGAACAACCATGGCAGCAAGGAAAGGATGTGTGTTTGTTGCTTCAATATATATAGGCACTAGAGCCATAAATGAAACCACAAATCCAAGGAGACAATGGTGAACATTGTCAGTGAAGACAAGGGTAGACAAGTTGTGCTGAGACAATATGGTGGCTGTGGGGAAAGTTGTGTACTGGATGTGCATATGTATGCGTGTGTTTGTTTTCGGCATTTTGCTAAACAGTATCGCGTCTGATTACGAGCCACGATTGACAGAAAATAAAATACGTTCACGTACAGAAATATGACGCGATCATAAAACAACAATAAAACAGACAAGTTAACTTATTCTGTGAAGTTTCAACATGCCAACGTTCTACAGAGTTCCCTTAAGGCCTTGAGCGGTCTATCCTCAACAAAACCGAACATGGTAGAAGATTAATGCTCTTGGCTGGGCTGGCTAAAAAGGGAGGTTAGTGTGGCGGATAGCTGTATCCCCTAGCTCTACTCTCCGGATAGGGTTTTTTAAGGAGAAAAATTATGAAAAAATTATAAAAATTAAATTAAAAATACGTCAATAAAAATCAAGCCTAAATTATAAAAACAAAATTTTATTATAATTTAATTCGAATTCGAATATTTAAACAAATTAAATATTAAATTCAAAAACCCAAAATACGGGTCGTTACAACTATATATTTTTCGAAACCAAAATATATAACAAATAGCTCTTTCATATACCACTCGATCCATTCTAAGGTAATAATTAACACCCCTTATCTCTAATGGACCTTGCATCAACTTAGTTTAACCATGCAACCTCAGCTCTAATATCAAATGTGGCGACCATCCTACACCTCCAGTACACAATATACCCCAAGTGTGCACTGCAATAACGCCCAACCGATTTAGAGCGATAACCAAGGATAAAGAAGTAAACTCCAAAACAAACTTGTCGTACATCACTATAACAATAAATAATTTTAATAGCATGTTAGAAACGAGATTAAAGCGTTTTTATAAACACAGTGAATCAACATGTTATAATAGGTCTGCGAGAAACAATAACATAGACAAAATGCTATAAAAATAAGTTCAATAGCGCTTTAGAAACGCTCTTAAAGCTTTTTATTCGTTTTATTAACGCTGTGAAATAACATGTTATATGTCTATGAGAAACGATAGCATTGAAAAAGGGCTACAAAATACCTTTAACGATTTTTAGAAAACATCGTTATATATGTGATGGCGGTTCTAAAAGGCTGTGAAACGACATGTTATATAAATCTGTAAGATATCATGGTATTGGCAAAACGCTATGAAAAACAAATACTCATAACTTTTCTGTTACTTTCTACGGTGTTTCTAAAATGTAGCGTTATCCCTTTTAGCATTTTTTTTATTGTTGTCATCATCTTTGTTAATATTTTCATTCCATATACGTTATACAAATTGAGAACATCACAAATTGCACATGTGAAAACCAACATTGCATATGTAATCAAATAAAATATTCTTACACCAAACATAATAAGTACTTGCAAAAAAAAACATAATATACGTCCACGGTCTTTCATAGGAAAAAATACTAAGATTACAAATATTAATGACCAAGAGCAATAATATATACAAGCATGCTAATCAAAACGATAAATAGAAAGGTTCAGACCAAAATGATACATACTGCATCAAATATTTGTTCAAATCACCTAGTTGCTACTTATTTGCACCGAATGTCTAATTAACCATGAAGAAAATGTTTTGACAATTAGCATATGTGATAATTAATAAATTCAATCGTGTTGTTTTTTGTCTTCTATAACCTTCATCATTTAAAGCTATACAATGAGTTTCGGGCGTACGACTGAGGTGGTAATGAAGAGCATATGCAGTAGAACACCCAAAATCACTTCTTTGCTTTTCTTTATGTTCAGGAAGCCATTCTAGTCTAGCTTTAAGATTCATCTACTCCTGCATATAGTACAGCAACACGTAGTATTTGTTAGTTAGACAAGTATGATGTTATTGCTTATTGATATTAAGCAACATCTACTACTCAAGTTTGGGTTTATAGTTACAAGCGAGTAAACCAACAACTAGAATTGGCAAGAGAAAGAATATATTTGAGCTAACTGTAGGCATAAAGAATGAAACGAGACTATTTAACTAAAATTATAGAAACCTATTCAAAAGATACGAATTTGACTTCTCAAGGCACACCCAACATATACAAATAAGATTGGTTTCGACTACTTTTATGTAGAATAATAATGAAGTTGACTATGCCCACGTAAATAAATCATACTAGACAATGGAGTTGACTTTCTAAATTCAGTTTCAAAAGAACTTTAAATTCTTATTTGCTGTAAAGAACCAAGCAAAATATCAAGCACCAAACCCTTACTGTTACCTTTGTTTACAATTATAACAAGCAAGATATATATTATCTGGGAAGCAACCAACCAAACATCTTGTACTTTGTATTTATCAAAAGAAAATGCAAGTTAATATTATTTTATTATATGTCAAACCAAATCAGTAAATGAAACCTTTCGTTACACATACAACTATGTTTTACTTATATGCAATATTTTTTCTTATGATAAACAATCATATGATATGAGCCCAATCGAACAAACAGAGTAAGCTCAATATGTGGAACAAAATTGAGATTAAAGATGATCTTTTACATGAATGTATGAAAAGTATCGACTGTATCTAAAGGCGATATCAACTGAATATTGACTACCATCACCAAAATTATCCAAAATAGCACCTTTATATGGTGGCTATGGTTGCCTTTATATTCATCATGCACCTTCAATATCAATAAGAAAAAATAGATACCAGACTCATAACCTGCAACAAATACTTCTAGCTCTTCATGTATTATATTATAATGTTTAAAGAAAAAAGCGTTATGAATAAACAATAAAGTGATTCTTCTTTCTATTCATTATTATATTGTTATTTGTTTCAGAAAATAAACTAAATAAAAACATTTCAATCAAATTTCTTCATCCTATCTTTACTCTATTCTGGAGAGCTAAATTTAATCAAGGATTGCCACTTACATATTTTATCCAACCGTTTTGAAAGCAAGTTAGCTAAAAGGGGTAACATGAGTTTGAAGAAAGATTTGAAATTTTGTTTCCCATTTTCGTTCCTTTTTTTTGGTAATTTTAATATTTTCGGTTCCTTTTCGAAAATTTCGAAAGTTCCGTTTTAATTTCGGTTTTCTAATTCCGGTACTTTTTTGCTTTAATTTGCTATTTACGCTAATAAATATCCAATAATGTCATAAATTTATAGTACATTTTTTACATTAACATGTAAAATACACTTTGACTAAAAAATCAATGTTTAAGATTTTGTATTGTTCATTTGAGATTTTAAAACTTTGATCAATTTTTGAAAATTTTACCGATGTAAATTAACAAAAGTATAGCAATTTTTTTGTCCATGCACATGATTTTTTATCCATTTATTTATTTTCCTGTTTAAATTGTTTTCATTTTTTTAATTACTATATGTTTGTTGTATTTTTTTTTATTTTTTTTTTCAATATTTGAAAAGCAAATCCGGAATTTAGGCCGGAACCAGAATTTTGACCGGATTCCGTTTCGGTTATAGGCGGAACCGGAATGGTATCACCGGAATAACCGAAATTCGGTCGGAATTTTGAACCATGGTCTGAAGACTCGAACATAGAGATTATTGAAACAAGTTATCATCTTAAAATGGCACAAGAACCAGATTTACTGCTATCAGATGGTAATTGTAGTTTTTTTTGAAACTTCATTAATAAAGGCCCAGCCCAAAAGAATGGGTTAGTGGGTAATAACCCGAATACATAGAACAATCTCGACAGTTCGTATCTCTAACCCTAAACACGTTAGGGTATTGAGCGACTCCACAAAATAAAACACAGAAGAAAACTAAAAATGGCTGAAACTCCATCTTTCAGACCACTCGAAACTCAAAACAAATGAGAGAAATTAGTCAAGGGGGCTTCCAATACTTTTTGTCACTGCGGCGCTGATCTGTAAGCTTAGGATTTGGGCAAAAATGACTCGAATGAGCTGTTTTTGTTTCAGCTTCCTTAAAGTTGCTTGCTTTGTTGGTTAGAACAACATCAACCTTTAGATCTGAGGGATCTATAGTAGAAATAGCAGATCCAGTAGCTTTTTTACCATGGCGATTTATTCTGTTGTCGGCAGCAGATCTTTAGTCGGTAACCTCTGTATGGCTCTAAATCATGCATTGATGCATCCATAGAGCTTCAGAGTTGAAAAAAAATGGCTTCTTTTGCAAGTGACATTTGCTGTAGCTGCTTACGGGGAGACGGCTCCTTTTGCATGTTGCAATTGTTCTAGATGTTTTCCCCTTTCTCCCAAATAGAAAAGTGATAGATATGATTGTTAATCTTACTTCTGTAATAATTTTCATCAATTATCTGGTTATTAATGACCAAGTGCCGATATTTGTCCATGTGTAGATGATAGTCCTCCGAATCCTCAATATTGTGAGCGTGGTAGTTTTCGCCCCTAGCAGGTAAATAAAATAGGCCATTAGAGTCTGTATAATATTATCTTTAGGAAAAGATCTATTAATATTAAGATTACTTCCCTTTGTGTTATAGGAAATATTCCTATTGTGTTGGTAAAAGCGGCCCTTTCCAGTATTGATTGGATCTCGAATGGATACATTATCGTGCATAGGCTTTTCCATCCTACAGCTTCTTTTGTGAAGAAGATGTCCTGTGTTGGGAGAATCCTTAATGATTTTCCCACTCTGTAGGAAAGATTCTAAATTCACTTCATATTTCCATGCTCCAGTAGTTCAAATTTAGATTCTCTGAATGTGTTCTTTGATTTATATGTTTATTAAGAACGATTTGGTTGTCCAATTCAATTTTTTTCCAAACTTGGATGCTTTCCATTTCTTTTTGAGAGTGAAGCCTTTGATTTCTTTCTTTCCAAATATGAAAGATGGATGCAGTGAGCATTATGGGGGTTTGCACCAACCGTCCCTGTTTTCAAAGCCCACTTACGAAACGTCCCTCGGCCCAAAACCATTATAAACCGAGTCCCTATTTTTATAAAACAATAAAAACTTTCCTCATATAACCTCGTTCAAATGGAAAACCTTCTTCTAAAATCCAAGACGAAAGAAAATACAATTAAAATCAAAGTCTCTATGAAACGACGGCAAAGAAGGAGCGGAAAATGGAAAGGGAAAAAATCCAAAAGTGAAAACAAGGTAGATCAATATTTTGACATTGTTTAATCGAAGTAGTTTTAAGGGTTTTCTAATCGATTTTTTTTCTTTTGCTGTTTAATAGTTTAAGTATTTGTTGTTGTAAACTTAAGGTTTTGCTAACAAAGTATTTTCTGTTAGGGTTTAGTGACTACGAAACCTAACTTGTGTAACACTGCTACTAAAGTGCTAAAGTTGCATTTTGCTTTGTGATTGAATGAACTATTTCTTATTATTGTTATAAGTTTTCAATATTGTTGTAAAAATACAGAACAACTAACACTGTAGAATTTAGTATAATTGTAAACAGAACTTTTTTTTTGTATATTTTTGAGTTATAGGAACAAAAAACTTGCACACATGAGTGCAAATACACATTTAGTATGATTTCAAAAATTGCACACACACTTGCACTTTAATATATTTTAAATTGCAGTTGAAATTTAACATGGCAACTATATTTTCAATAAATGCATACATGCTTGCACTTTTAATATTTTTGAAAACTAGCACACATACTTCAACATAACATGACTTACAAATATACATTTAGAACAATTACAGAAATTGCACACTTACTTGCACTTTAATATTTTTTAAATTTAGCATGGCAAATATATTTTTAATAACAGCACACGTGCTTGCACTTTTAATAAATTTGAAATTTTAAATGAGATTTGTAATGAAAAAGTAAATTTATAATGGAAATATATTATATAAAAACTTGCACACATACTTGCAGATAATATGATTTGTAGATATACATTAGTATGATTTCAAAAATTGCACACATAG
Source organism: Allium cepa (assembly GCA_030765085.1). Lineage (NCBI taxonomy): Eukaryota > Viridiplantae > Streptophyta > Magnoliopsida > Asparagales > Amaryllidaceae > Allium > Allium cepa. Next base: position 627,212,048 of record CM060934.1, read on the forward strand.
TTGCTCTTTCATATTTTTTAAATCTAACATTGCAACTATATTTTCAATAAGTATACACATGTTTGCACTTTTAATATATTTGAAATTTTAGCTGACTTGTGTGCAAGTAATTTTCTCAAATAGTAAAACACTATTGCTTTTGCATTGGACAAAAATTTGTGAATGGATTTGAAGTAATTTTCATCAATTGTATCTTTAGTGTACACATATGACAATGACATATAATCATCAACAGTGAAATTATGTATGTAGATTGGTAATTAAAAAAGAATAATGAAGATCTAAGTTAAGTAAAATAATGCTACAGATCTATGAATTAGTATTTGTTTAAATTAATGTTCTTCAGTTAGTGTTTCCATATTATATATTTTATTCAATTAGGATCTAATGTTGATAAATCTCAATTTTAATCTAACATTTTCTACCGTATAGTACTTTGTTTATTTTTTAATCAGTAGAAAACTTTCTGACTAACATTAATTTCTTACAGGAATCAGTAGAAATAGAGTTATCAAATAATTCTTCTGATGATGCTCACTCAGTTCATGAGAAAAATGAACTACAAATTGTACAACAAAATTTAATTTTATAACTAGAAAATTCTGAAACTGATTCAGATGTAAAGACTAAAGAAAGTAAAAGTTATAGAAATAATTTAGGCAGTTTTTTGAAATTTATAAATGGACTGGCAAAGTATTTGACGCCAGTGCATTTGAATATACCGAGAGATACTCCATTTTGGGATTTTGTGAAATTGTTCATTGAAAAGGAGCTAACAAAAAAAGATATAAAAAAAATTCAGAAAGTTTAGATGCAATCATATAAACATATAGGCCCGATATAGAGAAATTTGAAATAGCTGAACAATTACTGGATTTCGATGTTATGCAAATGAAAGAGATTTTTGATACTCCTGTAGAAGGAACGGTAATAACAACTTTACTTCAAAGAGAAAAGAAATATTTACTACCAATTTGCCAAAATTTTATTAAGAAATATTTGTTGGAAAATGAAAAGATAAACAAAAAAGTGGTAGAACGATATGTATATACAGCGCTAAAACAGAATGACCCAGAAGCTGCTGAAGATGTCATCAGATTTATTATAATGCATCTCCTTTTTACATTTTTATTCTCGGGTAATATAATTACTTTAAACTTTGAATGATATTTCAATGATTATACAGTATATGAACTAATATTAATATAATTTACAGGTAGCAATTTTGACCTGAAGTGGTCATATCTACCGTATGTGGTAGATTTCGATCAAATGAGAAAAACAAACTGGGCAAAATCCATTTTAGACAACTTGAAGGAAACTTTGTAAAGAAATATGGCAAATCCAAGAAGTAACAACTCATGTGTTACTGTTTTGCTAGTAAGTTTTGCTACTCTATTATTGCTTGTAAGTAACATATTTTGTCCCATTTCCCTTTTTTTGAACATTCGTACAAATTAGTCCACTTGATTAAATTAAACTTGTTCAATACTATAAAACTTAAGTAAAATATATGCAACTATACTATATTGAATAACTATTTATTTTGCCAGATGTAAACTATGAACTCTGTAGAAATTACAGAAGTTAAAGGCTGTAAAAATCATTTTTACATATAGATAATATGTCAACTTCATGGGATGAAGATTGCTAGAAAGTCCTACATATTTTGTATGATGATATATGCATGTAGCATCATAAAACATTTTATAGATCTTATTAAGACTGTTTAACATACACGATTATTCAAATTTTACAACTGCACAGTAAATATACCATTACAGTTGTTTATGAGATTGATATAGTTGAATTTGACAAATTAACAGTGTTCATTGCATACAATATATGCCACCATGACAAATTAGCCAGGTGCCACATGTCCATTCATGTTGAACTGCATAAGTTTTCTTAGTCATTTTATCTTTGTATCACTCTAACATCTTTAAATTGATGTCATAATTTGAGTTTAGCAAAAGTATTGAAGTTTTAAGCAGGATATTATTTCTAGATTTATGTACTAGTAGAACACACATTGATATTGTTTACAATGCATATTAACCAGGCTATCATAGTTGTTAGGTTTAAGTTAGCAATTCTGTTAAAGCTGTTTGTCATCATATATTAATTCTTTTGTTACGATACCTGTATGAAAAGTACGAAACCAAGATGCATATTAATTTAACTAATACATTGCAAGTGGCAACACTGAATATTTAAAGAGATTCTTTTAATGTTTATTTTCAAATAATTCTTCACTTATCATAATACTGATCATTTCTTTCTATTTGTATATAATCTTCCAAAGTAAATACCTTCTGCTCATGCATTAACAAAAAGTAAAGTAACAATATATTAGTTTAAGACAGTTTGGAATGATGTGATATTACTCTAAGGCTCTGTTCTTCCATACATCTATGCTTGTTAGTTCTTCTGCAGATAGGTTGTCATGGTGTACAAAATATGTAGCTTTTACAGATTTCTTGTATGTTATTTTTTTTTCAATTTTCTCTAGTATGTGTAAAACTGTTGTACAATTTCCGTGAGTGCATCCTTCGCATTAGTTTCAGTAACTTGTTTTTTTTTTAATTTATCTGTTTCTCAAAATTTTCATGTTATATATGTTATATTTTAATTTGTATAAATAGTCATTGTGAATAGTACACACTTTCAAACTATACAAATATCTTAATTAATTTAGTATTGGATATGCGACCGAGTGGAGATAATTCAAGAAAGGGAATCATACAAAGAAGAAATGCCAACAGCAGCTAAATGGAACTTGAATGATTTGAACGGTAAACTTATATACCAGTTTCTAAAGAGTCTTGATGAAAATAAGGTAAAATTATTACAACAAGAGAACTATAGCATAAATCTTACAATAGCTCATCTTAATATTTGCAAACTGTACGCCTACTTGCATTATTCATCTAACTTATATTTTAATTGAACAATAGCATTCATAGTAATTAGTGTACTGGAAATATTTTTTTAAAAACTTCCATAAATTTAGACAACATTAAGAAAATAGTGGTTTTAATTTCGAAAAAAGCAACAGTTATATTTTACAAAGTCTGCACCTGCTTGCACTTTTCATACATTTCTTATTTTATTTAATTTATAGTGTTCTAAATTAAAGTTTTAATGCAAATGTATTTTCTAAATTTATAAAAAAAATATAAACTAAATTGAAAAATATCAAACCTAAGTTTTTAAGAACCAGAACATATTTTAAAAAAAAATGCAAACTTTCTTTTACTTTCCACATATTTTAAACATCTGTTTAACTTTAAAATTGTTTGACTTTAAAATGAAATAATATTTTTTTTCTTAGTTTTAATAAGCTTGGAAAAAAATTATAACATAAAATTTCCAAAAGCTCATCTTAATGTTTATAAAGCGCACACCGACTTGCAATTTTCAAACATTTTTAATTTTTAATTGCAGTTTAACATGCAAATATACTGTTAATTTTTTGTTAAAGTTTATAGAAATTTAAACAATATTAAGATAACACTAACCTAAATTTGAAAGAATCCACAACATAAATTTTACAAATTACATATCTGCTTACGCTTTCTGTATATTTGTTATAGCAATTAACTTTTTATAGTTTCTGATAGGCTTGAAAAATAAAAAATGTAGTATAAATGTTTTAAAAGCTTGCCTTAAAATTTACAAAGTGCACACCTACTTGCGCTTTTCAAAAATTTTAAAATTTAATTGCACTTTAACATGCAAAATTAATTATTTTGTTATTGATTATTCATTGCTCAAGTACATGAATAACTTATTATTTATTATTCTTACTAGGGTCTTTATAATTAATGTAATTTTAATAATACTATTGATGAAAGACTAACTATATTGGTAAATTTTTATATATTTATGTTATATTACAACGACAGGTGAATTTTTTTATAGCATATGTAAAAGAAAACTCAGTTGAAAGTGAAGAGGAAATTTTCAAAATAGCTGAACGTTTAAAAAGAGAGAATGAGTACTCGAAGAAAAAGTTGGACAACTTGAGATTGAGAATGAAGAATTAAAACAAAAGATAAAGGTTTGTGAACCAAATTCTACTGAAGCAGAAGATACTTTCGAAATGGACAATGACATAATTTTTCAGCAACAAAACACTCTTGCTGCCGATGATGCTATAGGGGATAGCGATAAAATTGCAAGCAAGAAAAATAATGACCATGCTATTGTGGACGCTGAAGTGATAGAGGAATGCTGCGAAAAAGAAAGTTTACAAGGAAAATTTAGCATTGAAGAAAATGATGATTTGAAAAAAAAAACAAATGAAAGCGAAAAAGTTGACGATTCTTTTGCAACACCTATGGCTAGTATGGATTTGAATGAAGAGGAAAATATAAAAGTGAATGAAATTGATGAAGAAAAATCATATGACAAATCTATAAAAAAAGTATCATCATGTAAAATTTTTGATGGAAGTGAAGAAAATTTTAGAGCAGATGCTATTGAAAGTGTGTATATCGATTGGAGTGGTAAAGAATAGAGCAAAGATGAAGTGAATAAAGAAAACACTACTGAAGTGGAAGAAGTGAACAAAGTCAATGATCACACTGTTCAAAATGTAGGTGATATTGAAGGTGGCAATGAAACTAAAAAAATGTTAGAAGTTGATATGCCAAGTTTTGAACTATTTCCAACTCAAGAAAGAGAAGAGTTGGACAGTAAAACTGACTTATCAGAAAAAGAAAAGAAGAACAAAAAGCCAAAAGTATCTTCATTAACAAAAAGGGTGAGAGAAAGAAAAGATAGAATACCTAAAGTTGATGAAGAGTTCACATATGAAAAGAAAAGGAGGTTGGTTAAAGAAGCTAAAGAGAAGAAAAGCCTTGTTGCGATCAAAAAATAAGAAAGAAAAATAGAAAAAACAGACTCGAAGCGGTGAAAGAAAATCAAAAGCTTGAGAAGGGAAAAACTGTTATTACTTACAGAAGAAAAGCAGAAAGATGTAAAATAGATGGAATTGAAATAAATGCAGAAAAGCTGATTGAAGAAGACACAGAAAATAATAAAGTAATTTTTGTTTCTCCTCTTGTACCGCCAAAACCAATGGGGAAATTAGAAGATACTTCAATATTTGGTTTTCTAGATCAAAAGCAGCTTAAATCTATTCAAACATTTTATAAGTACGATGATCAAAAGTAAGTACACATTATATTACTAGCTTACATACAAATATACTATGCAGATAAGTGCTGACATTGAAACATGAATGTTTAAAGCTAGGCAGTTTATGAAAACTTTGATGACGGAATAAAGATTATGGGATGTGTGCTTGATGATATGATGAGTGAAGACTGCATAGACTGTTCGGTAAGTAAAATAGCTTACCTATTTTTTATTTTATTTATTTTTTGTCCAACTAATCTAATAATGTTTATCGATTATGGTATGCAGTATTTACAGTATATATATCTTGTCTAAAATGTAATTTAAAGGTAATACACTGGTTTCAAGTTACTAAGCTAAGGCCACACTATCCAAACAATTTATATGTGAGACCTGAAGACACGGTGAGTTTGTTTTTGTTTCATGTTATTTACAAATATAAGTCTTAATTGCTTAGTTTATTCTTTTATATAATATTATTTATATTTCTCGTGTTATAGAATTGCATATTATTGGATTTGAAATCAACAACTCATACTCGTCGGCTAAGCAATTGGAAGAAAGAATAGCGAGATATCATAAAAAAGAACTTGAATTGTACAAGATATTCTTGCCAATATGTCATCAACAATCTCATTGGACACTTTTAGTACTTGATTATGAAGTATGCAGTAGAGCCTCTATAATTTAGTAAAACCTAATTCTTTTTCAAACTGGTCATATGAAAAAGAACTAGTAAAAGTGGTAAGTAAAATAACACCATCAAGTATTAATATATTATATTGTTTAATAAATTAACTTTTGTTTAATTGTGTAGCGAAAAAACATAAGGGACATGATGAAAGACATATGGCTTAGAAATGCAATTCCACAAATGAAATCTGGTAATGAAAGTAATATTGAATGCAAAGATTGTCCTCAACAACCAGAAAATTCGTAAGTTGATTCTATAATTTATGTGTAATTATACTTTCATTGACAACATGATGATAATTACTTATATTAGATGTTATTTTTATTTTCATTGTACATCATTTTAATAAATAACATTATACAAGAAATTTCAATAAAAAAAATAAACTAGAATTTCAGGTTGCATTCTAAAAATTCTTAAAAGCAAGGCATTTGAGAGAAAAACAGAAACAGATTTACATTTTCTAAAATAATTATATTCAAACAAAAGACTATTTTTTTTGTAAAACAAGGTATAAGTTGAAGATGCCATTTCACTTATTCTTGCTAGTTATCTGTATACTCAAGTGCTTTAAAAACCATAATAAAGGTTAACTCCTTGCATTAAAACTTTTGATAGACTTTTTCTGTGACAAAAAATGTTTCTAACCATGCTTTTTAGTAAGTTATAGAGTATGGTGTTGGGACAATAAAAAAAATGTTGTTACTGAACCTTAATTGCTTGTTGATTATTAGAAAAATTTATTTATCTGTTAATTCATATTTAATCTACGGTTAATATTCTATGATCAATGTTGAACATATATTGAATATTACTATATAAAATAAGTAGTTAAACTTTGTTGTCACTAATATAATATATAAATCAGGAGATGACATAAAAAATTGTGAAGGGAAGAATCATACAATAACTATATAGCTGAATTTGTAAACAGCAAAAATGAACACTTTTGGATACATAATGCTTCTGGTTATAAACATCTTCATTACTCATTTCATAAAATAATTAAAAATCACTCTAAACATCTCTGTTACTCATTTTGTAAAATAATTGAAAGAAAATCTAAACATCTCCATCAATCATTTTATTCAACCAGAATATAATCATAATGTACACTGCATTATCATGGGGGAATTAATATATATGGTGCATCGTTACAAAAAAAGATAAAAGTACTGACTATATTGTTTAGTTTTTAGAATTTGCATGACAATGTAAACTAGTCTTTAACAACGTCGGTGTAATTTATATTATTTTTACCTTTGATACATAGATGAAATATGAGTTTTATATATAAATTTAATACTTGCAGTTTGGATTATGGAATGTACATTATAAAGTATATGGAAATCATCAGCAGTAATGAATGGCTACTTACATCCTTTTCAAGGAAAGAAATTGAAGCAATGAGAGTCAAAATAGCATATGGTTAGTTTACGAGTGATAGGTACAGTTGGAGTGAAGTTAAGCATCTCAGCTAAGTAATGCTTCAAGATGATCTTGAACAAAAAAGAAATCAAGTGGAAGAAACTATTGAAAATATGTACAAGGAGTAAATTTTGCAGTACTTTATAGTCCATTTTATGTTTCAGCTCAAACAAAATGTTACTTTTGTTTTGTGTTTCAATTGAAGTCACGGTTCAGACTTATGTTTCAGAATTTGTTGCATTTCTGTTGATTTTAAACTTCAATTTAATATGTGCAACAGATTTAAATATCAATATCATATTGTCCAAATTTTATTACTGTATGAAACAATGGTTACTTATTGAATTTGCTGGGATTCTTTTTTTGTTGTCGCAATGAATTGTCACACATAACATTACATTGTATTGTTTTGTACTTGCCTATGCAACAAATAATAATATAACCAACAAAACAACATTTTAGGATGCACATCATTTCTCAATGATGATTGACTCCTCATTAAAAGTAAAGAAAGTCCTCTCTGTACACTAAAACACTTGATCATTTTGGCTCTTTTATACAACACTGACGGCTTTTTCATAAGAAGCAACACCCTGTTGTCCACTTCGTTAGCTTTTAAAAGTACATTTCATACTTGAGGTCTTCAACCTCCTCTTTTCTAGTGGGCCTTGTTTCCGTTACTTCTTTGTGTACATGCAAAAGAATTGAAAATATAGTTGCTTCAAATAATGTATGACCTTACTTTCATAATGATGATGTTTTTTTCTTGAACTCCAGCAGTGTCCAAGTTCAATAATTAGAGAATCAAATAATGCAACAGCAATATGAAGTTATGACTCAACCATACAGCCGTTTGACATATCCTTGAATCAACCAAATTCCAAGCCTAATTGGGTGCACATTGACGTAAAACCTAATTGGATGCCAAGCTTCATCGAGAAATCATCGGCAATTTTTAGTACAGTTAACTATTTGGTGTATTGACTTAATTTTACTAAGGATCTAGTTTACTTCACATATCAATTGGGTTTACATATCAAATTTTAGTAAGTATCTCTTCCTAAGTACATATGTACATTGCCTTTGGTTGCCTTTTTCTAATAATATTTTTGGGTGAAGGTAAAAGGAAGACAATGGTAATTTAAGCTGTTTATAGAGAGATCAAATCACTCTTCTTCTTTCAAATAGCATGGTAAGCTATTAACGAACATGTGTCTACAAAGGATAAATACCACTGTTATCCTGCCTTTCAGCAAAGTTGTGATACCATCAATTTGGTTAAGAACGGATGGTCAACAAGCTAAGAAACCCGTTACGTATAGTGCTATAAACAATGGTCGGGTTTTCTTGCACATATTAGCTCTAGAATTACTACAGTTATCCAAGTTGCACATACCATCAAACGAACTATAACCGATTTAATGAGCCATTCGCAATTTCACAGTCTGAATTTGTTAATTCTTACACAAGCATGGATTAATCTTTGAAACAAGCATATGAATACTAGCATGATCAACCAGGTAGCACGTCGTTGAAGATTTCGTCAACCAAGGAACCCATAGAGAAACCTTAATCAATATGCAATATTTGTAAAACTTTGAATCCACTCAATGACTAACTTTACCAACAAACAATAACATTGTCAATAAACGCCCAGTGTAGGAGTTAACATTAACCAACTACTCAACATTAACCAGCTTGACTAATAGTAAGCTTAGTGTATTTTCTAACTTGACTCCAAGCTGAAGCCCAAAAGTCTCATATCTCAACCCCTAATATATAAATTTTTAAAAACTAGCTAATATCACAAGTGAGCCTTGAGATTTTACATGTCTGACTCGAAGCATCCATATCATAAGGCAAGTAACGGGTAACTAGCAATATAACTCGAAGTAGGATTTGAGTTTTTACATACTTGACTTGAATGCTCAATTGGAACCATGAAACAAACATTCATATGCTTGATCAAGATCAAGCATCAAAATTTCACGTGTTTGACCCAGAGGAAGCTAAGGGTAAATAGCTGCTTGATCTGAAGCGAAGTTTAGGGAAACTTCATTTTAACACGAGTCTAGCTTTTGGTAGTGATAGTTACTAACTCGATTATTTTCAAATTATATCGAACTTTAAAATGCATCATTGATAGGGATCGTTGCCCGAGTAAACATAAGCCTCACCAAAGCTTACTTTGAGTAAATAGATCCACCCAGGCTCATGCCTTAGATTTGGCAGTAACCACCACGCCCTCTTACTCATCGAGGCATAACAACCACCTCGACGGTCGAGTGTGGGTAGCACGCTTAAGCACCATTCATTTTCGAGGATAGTTGATTCGACAAGTGAGTTGTACACACTCCTTAGCGAATTTCGACTTCCATGACCACCGTCCTACTATCTTAATTGACCAACACCCTTTGTGGGTTCTAGGTTAGTGTACAGTCGGGGACCTTAACCTAGCTTCTGGTTCATCCTGCACCGCCGGTTCTGCTTACCAAAAATGGACCACTTAGACCTCTCAAGTCCGTGGTATGGCTCACCAAAGCAGTTGTACCGTCCTTCCTATTTAAAGTTTGAGAATAAGTCAAGGGTGTTACACCCCTGACGCTTCTAATCATTTGCATTACCCGATAAAACTCGCACGTGCTCCAACTACCCTAACGAAAACTTCAGAGGTAACCAGCTACTAGATGGTTTGATTAGTCTTTCACCTCTATATCCCGATTCGCTCATCATTACTAATGGAATCTTTGTAAGTTTCTTCTCCTTTGCTTATTGATATGCTTAAACTAAACAGGTTGCCCCATCTGATCTGAGGTCATGCTCCTAGCTTGCAACCAAGAAAAACATCGTAAATGGTATCAGTTAGTGTTACAGCATGCGTATGACTCCTGGACGCAGTTAGAGACATTGTGTGTTAACTCGATACACCATTCACCACACACAGACCTAGCGACAACATTTACCTACACCAACAACACAATTAAAGCATGGAGGGTCAATCTTCACATTCCCCATCACCCACGGTAAGTTTATTGTGGATGAATGGTTAGAATGACGCAAGGCATGACGCCCAAACAGACGTACTCTTAACTTAATGGCCTTGAGCGCAACTAGCACTTAAAGAATTGATGGTTCATGGGATTTTGCAACTCAAACCAAGTGTCACATTTCGCTACATTCTTCATCGACATGAGAGCCAAGATATACATTGCTAGAAGTCATTTAGACACTTACTGGAATAATACAAAGCACATCAAAATGATGACAAGTTCTCCAAGAACAATTGTCCTTGGCATAAACCATGCCAATTTCTTATTTTTGCTCTACTTCTTACTTCAATTGAAGCAAGATGAAGGTAGCAAATGGAACTCACCGAAACAAAAAAAGTGCTAATAGCACAAATACATAGTTCTTGACAGGTATGAGTACAATTTCATAGTTATTAGAAAAGGAAATTTATAACGATCCTTCCGTAGGTTGACCTACAGAAATGTTGTTACGACTTCTCCTTCCTCTAAATGATAAGGTTCAGTGGACTTCTCGTGACATCACAGGCGGTGAACCGCCTTTATCGCTACCATCCAGACACTTCATTGAATCTTTCAATCGGTAGGAATAAGGGGTGGAGTGTACAAAGAGCAGGGATGTAATCAATGTGAGCTGATGACTCGCGTTAACTAGGAATTCCTCGTTAAAGACCAACAATTGCTATGATCTATCCCCATCATGATGAAATTTTCAAAAGATTGACCATGTCTATCGACAACGGATTAGAATCGCTGCATACATTAGTGTAGTGCATGCGCGGCCCAAAACATCTAAGGGCATCATAGATTTGTTATTTCCTCAAACTTCCATGTCCTAAGCAGTTATAGTCCCTCTAAGAAGCTGACTACAAAGGGATGACTCCGTGTATCTAGTTAGCTGACCACAAAGGGATGACCACAAAGTGGTGTGTACAAAGGGCATTTACATAATCAATACGAGTACATATACACGTCCAGGAGGGCCTACATTTAATCTCAACGTGCATACATTTTTAGTTGTATCTGTGGAAGTAGATTTGATAGTAGCATCCCCATATATGAACTACGCCTATGCAGAAGCCGCTGTCTTTTTTGTTCAGACTGCAATAACTTCTTCATGCTAACTCAGAATTAGGCGAGACTTCTACCGATGGACTCCATCTAAATTACAGACAGTAAGCAACACTCGGATACTTCATCTAATGAACGTATACCATAGTTCTCCATGGTGACTAACAGTTGTACTTAAAAAATAACAGGCTACATCTCCGTATTTGAGCTCCGCCTAGGCAGAAGCTGCTTTTTTTGTTCATACTGCAATAACTCCTACATACTAACTCGGAATTGGGAAAAACTACGACTGATTGATTCCCACCTAAATTATTGACAATATAAAACACTTGGATACATCAGCTTGTGAACGTATACCGTAGTTCTCTATGGTGATTAACAGTTGTACTTAGAAAATAATAGGCTATATCCCCACTTCAACGCTCACTGTAGTTGTCCATGGTGACTAATAGTTGTACTTAAGAAATAACATGCTACATCTTCATTTTTGAACTCCATCTAGGTAGAAGCTACTATTTTTTTGTTAAGATGCAATAACTTCTTCATACTAGCTCGAATCAGGCAAAACTTCGATGGATGAACTCCCACCTAAATTACTGACAATATAGTGCACTCGGATACTTCATCTTGTGAATGCACACCATAGTACTCAATGGGGACTGACATTTTACTTAGAAAATAACTTGCTACCACATCCCCATATTTGCATTCCGCCTAGTGTAGAAGCCGCTATTTTTTTTTTGTTCGGACTGCAATAACTTCTTCATACTAATTCGGAATCCGGCGAGACTTCGACCAATTAATTCCCATCTAAATTATGGAAAATATGGAACACTCGGATACTTCATCTTTTGAACGCATATTGTAGTTCTCCATGGGGACCTACATTTGTACTTAGAAAATAACAGGCTACCACATCCCCATATTTGAACTCCGTCTAGTGCAGAAGTCGCTATTTATTTTGTTCAGACTGCAATAACTTCTTCATACTAACTCGAAATCAGGCAAAACTTGGACCGATGAATTCCCACCTAAATTACGGACAATATGGTACACTCGAATACTTCATCTTGTGAACGCACACTGTAGCTCTCCGTGGGGACTGACTGTTGTACTTAGAAAATAACGGGCTACCACATCCCTATATTTGAACTCCGTCTAGTGCAGAAGCCACTATTTTTTTGTTTAGACTGCAATAACTTTTTCATACTAACTCGGAATTAGGTGATACTTCGACCAATGAACTCCCACCTAAATTACGGACAATATGGTACACTCGGATGCTTCATCTTGTGAATGCACACCATAGTTCTCAATGGGGACTGACAGTTAGAAAATAACATGCTACCACATCCCCATATTTTAACTCCACCTACTGCAGAAGCCGCTATTTTTTTGTTCAGACTGCAATAACTTCTTCATACTAATTCAAAATCCGACGAGACTTCGACCTATTAACTCCCTTTCAAAATTATGGACAATATGGAACACTCTGATACTTCATCTTGTGAACACACACCGTAGTTCTCCACGGGGACTGATAGTTGTACTTTGAAAATAACAGGCTACCACATCCCCATATTTGTACTCCGCCTAGTGCAGAAGCCACTATTTTTTTTGTTCAGACTGCAATAACTTCTTCATTCTAACTTGGAACTAAGCGATACTTCAACCGATGAACTCCTACCTAAATTACGGAAAATATGGTACAGTCGGATACTTCATCTCATGAAAGCACACTGTAGGTTTCCATGGGGAGTGACAATTTAGTTAAAAAATTACATGCTACCACATCCTCAAATTTTAACTGCGCCTAGTGCAGAAGCCGCTATTTTTTTGTTCAAACTGCAATAACTTCTTCATACTAATTCGAAATCCGGCGAGACTTTGACCGATTAACTCCCACCTAAATTACGGACAATGTGGAACACTCTGATACTTCATCTTATGAACGCACATCGTAGTTCTCCATGGGGACTGATGGTTGTACTTAGAAAATAACAGGCTACAACATCCTAATATTTGAACTCCGCCTAGTGCAAAAGACGCTATTTTTTTGTTCATACTTCAATAACTTCTTCATTCTAACTCGGAATCAGGCAAAACTTCGACCGATGAACTCCCACCTAAATTACGGACAATATGATACACTCGGATACTTCATCTTGTGAACGCACACTGTAATTCTCTAAGGGGACTAACAATTTACTTAGAAAATTATGTAGTATCACATCCCCATATTTGAACTTCGCCTAGTGCAGAAGCTGCTATTTTTTTTGTTCAGACTGCGATATTTTACTCACACTAACTTAAAATCCGACGATACTTCGACCGATTAACTCATACCTAAATTACGAACAATTTGAAACACTCGGATACTTCATCTTGTGAACGCACACTATGGTTCTCCATGGGGACTGACAGTTGTACTTAGAAAATAACAAGCTACCACGTTCCAATATTTGAAGTCCGCCTAGTGCAGAAGCCGCTATTTTTTTATTCAGAGTGCAATAAGTTCTTCATACTAACTGCGAATATGGTAAAACTTCGACCGATGAATCCCACCTAAATTATGGACAATATGGTACACTCGTATATTTCATCTTGTGAATGCACACTGTAGTTCTCCATGGTGACTAATAGTTGTACGTAGAAATTAACAGGCTATATTCCATATTTGAATACTATTTCACTATGAGATGTAAAAGGGTATATTTGGAATTTCAAAAAGACATCGAGTTAATTCATTCAATGAATTCTCTTTATTAGCAGTAAAGATAAAGATGAGTTGATGATTCGTGTTTACTAGGAATTCCTCATTGAACACCAACAATTGCAATCAATGAAATAAGGAGGAGAGGTTATAAAAACAATCGCATTGAGATAAATGTAGGATGACCTAACGTCAATACCGGTCCATCTTGATTTTCTCATATCTCGGGCATGCATATGTCATTCACAATCATAACAAGTAGCTATAACTTAGAAGTGAACCGGACTGACGACGACAGAAACATTTGAATTCTATTAATAAAGAACTTTGACTATTATTGAACATTTAAGGGCGGAAAGAGATAGTTCCCTGCATTAGATTGTGGTCGGAGTTTGGAAGAGCATTTAAACTTTTGTAGGAGAACGACAAGACAAAAGATCAACCCCTGGAGATAGGCAGGGTGTAATGCGAACTTCGATCAGTTCGCAAACATTGGCACGATCGAGAGTGAACAATTAGGATATGGATCTCTTCAATTAACGCTCGAAGTTAGGTGTAATCACTCTCAAAATGTCTTTGAAAAGGATGTTTAAGAGACCTTTATAGTGACTGGAATTCGACCAAGTTGTTGAATCTGATATGATCGCATACGGGCACTCGAAGATAGGCGCACTAATGATTGCTCTTCACTCATCAAAATGATGATGACATTGATTCTCATCTCTAATAGGGTAGGCCTAGACCAATAAATAGAAAATAGACTAATAACTTAATCTATAATGATGATGAGAAATGGTTCACAAATGCATGAATGAGATTATATGTTAAACGAGATGACTCTAAGATCCGAAAATAGAGTTCAAACAATTAAACGAAGTCTTGATTGAATGGAGTTTATAGATAGACATTGCAGAATATTAAAATTTAGGAATTTATGTTAGATGGACTAGGGGTTGGCATAGTCATTTGTCAACATAGATGAAATACTAGAGGGATAGGCATAGCAAAGTGAAACATTAGGGATGGATGTGTTTTTTTGGATGGATAGTCAACACGAGTAGTATAAAAGAGGTTCGTATAGGTGATAGGGCCTATTTTAACATGACTTGTTGATATTCAAGGGATTGACATAGCGTAAGGAGGGATCGAATGTACTATCTAATGCAAAAGTTAACCAGACATCAATACTCGAATATATACATGCACAAAATCTAATTGGATACTAATCCTAACCAAGTATGTATGGATGCCAATCCTAATAGGGTTTATGTGGATGCCATGCCAAAATATCGAGTAATGCCCATCATCACCTATTGCCTTGTCTTCACCTTCATCAAATAGCTCAACTATCATTTAAACAACAAAAAATCACAGTCGCCATAAATTCTTACTATCACAACACACTGTCATATCATAGCATTAGCCTAAAACTATAACTAGCACTAAACCATATTGTAGCAGCACACCGTTAATTGTAAAGGCCAACCAAACAAAAACTCTAATTAGGTACATATCAAAACAAAAGCTAATAAATGTCAGAAGAAATAAGGTATGTGTGGATATAAAATTAAACAAGATGCGAAATATAATTGGGTGTCAACCCCAATCATAATTGAAGTGCTTGTTTATGATGACTCAAAAAAATCACTGAGCATCATGGTTTGGTACAGAACCAAGCCTTAGCTTGAAAATTAGAAGGTGAGACTCAAACTAAACATATGTATGAAAATTTTAGTATTAATCAAATGATTAGAAGCAAGTACATCATTAACTCAAACCAGATTAGCAAGTCCCCATCATCTAACCATATGACCCTTAAAAACTCACCAACATCTTTTTTCATCATTACACCCAGAAAAGGTAGATTTTCCATCATTACATCATTTACTTTACTCTCTTGCTTCATCAAATTCAAAGAATTATACGCAAAACTTTTAGGGATTTTTCACGAAATTTCCCAAATTTGCAAGAACGATATCTCCATGTCTCACTTTCAACTACTTAGTTCCAAAATCACAACTAAGAGGAGATTATCTGTCATTCATTTACATCCAAAAGCTATGGCAACTTGCGAATTCAAAGAAGGAACATGGAAGAAGTGCGATAAAAAGAGAAGAAGAGGTGGATTGTTTTGTCAACAACACATTCAACAACAGATAAAGGTATGTTTAAAAACAATTTGCTGTTTTATTTTTGTATTGTACCACTTGATGTCATTAATGATGTTTAGTGTTGGCTTGGTGTTATTAAGGATGCATAAACTTTTTATTTGATTGTTAATAAACTTTTTTCTAGTTCTCTGGAGTTGGAATGTGCATGCATTAGATGTATATTATTAGTTACTGTCAAGAAAAATTTAATTACTTACCTTAAGTGCATTAATAATTTAGCTGTAGTATGTATATGCAATCAAATATACAAAAGAAGCACGTTGTAAACTGAGTGTATGACATCTCATCATGATAAATAGTTGAATGGTAGATATGTATCAGTTGAAAAACATGCAATTTTGAATCATGCAACTTAATTTCCACCACGAGTTCATCGTTGTTCAATTTGTTGTTATGATCTGAAAGGTGAAAAGAAAGGTATTTGTATATGTGAGACTAAGGGGTGATTTCTTCCTAATGCATGATTTATTATTTCAGGAATTGCAATACACATATTTAATTAACGATTATTTTTAACTCAAACAAACTGAACTTGAGCTCTAGGTTCACCCAAACACCATTTGTGTTAGTTGTAAGTTGTTACCATTTTGAGTGTACTTATGACACATTGCATTGACACTAGGTACTATTCATATAATTATGTCCAAATACAACTTGTAAACTTACATGCCAGCTATTTAACAAAAATTTTGAAACCGTCTTAATGATATTTCTCAAACTGTTTCAATCAGGTAACCTAACCCAGTCATATATTCAGAAGACCATAAAACTCTAAATGTAATCATAATGTTACTTTTCAAAAGACTTCACATTCATATTTAGTGGAAGAATACTTTATTGTTCCAGTTTACAAGTATGTATATATATATATATGTATGTATATTCACTTGAGGCTATGTGTTACTTGTAAAATACAGTTGGTTTTGATCTAGTCAAGTTTGAACTAAGCTTACACATGTCAAAAGATTTTTAAGACATGTCATATATTTCCACATCACGAAATAAATATTTTAAAACAAGCCTTTAAACTTTGCCATGTTCACCTAGAGGCCTTTTCCTTCCCCTCCTAATAAACTGCTAACTGTATTTGTGATGCCTATACTCTCTCGTGTAAAAAGCTTAGAAAACAAGGGATATCATAACTGCTGCTAAAACCAATGCCAAAGTAATGTAAACATAGTTGTTGTTTAAGTAAGTCTTAGGAAGTTGTTTCTGCTTATACCCTTAAAAATTTCTTTAAGGAAAGCGCAATTCTCAAGTTGATTGAGAAAGGGAGGGAGTACAGGTTTTCTTTAATATTTGTTTTAGTGCAGGATTCAAGTTAAATGGAGGCATTTTTTTAAAGCCCAAATATTATTACTTGAATATACAAAATTATATTGTAATAATAATATAAATCTATAATTATTGTACTAATATTTGTTCTTTTTATTGCAATAGGTTAATGAACAAAATGATTCAGAAATGTCAGAAGAATCCAGTGAAGCGATCAGACGCAATCCAAGAAGAAACTAGAAAATTTGCATGAACTCATCGAGTTCATTTTATAAATATATAAAAAAAATTAAGAATTATTTGAAACCTACTGATATAAATGTTATGAAAACAACACCATTTTGGAAGTTTATCAATTTGTTTCCCACTGAAGAACTTCATTTAAGTGATATAAAATGGCCATTTAAATGTTTAGATGAAGTGATAAAAACATATAATGCAGAATAGGGAGTTTTTGAAATAAATGGGTTTGAGTTAAAATTAAAGTACAAAAATGTTGCAAAAATGTTTGGAATTCCAAGCAAAGGTATAACTATAAATAAGTTGCAACCGAATTTTTTTAACCTTTACCATGCAAACAATTTATTAATAAATATTTGTACGAAGACGAACATTTTAATAAAATATTAATTGAAAGAGAAGTTGTTAAAATTCTGGAAAAAAAGACGATCAATTTTCTGAAGATGTGGCTAGGTTAATTAAAATGCACCTCATGTGTTCATTTTTCTTCTCAAGTAAGTATGAACTTTTGTTTTTTTTTGTTTTTAGTCCTTAAACTAAATTATGTAAGTGAATGATGTTTGTTTAATTTCATTTACAGGCAGCAATTCGCATATAAAATGGTTACTTTTACCGTAGATTCACGACTTTGAGAAAATGAAAAAAGTTAATTGGTCAAAAGCAATTTTGTTTAATTTGGAGGAGCATTTGAAAAAAATTGCCGAAGATCCTCGGAAAAATCATTCATGTGTAACAATTTTACTGGTATTATTTTATTTCCTTAATTTTTTTTATTGTCAATCAACTAATTGTTATATTATTTAACTAATTTTAAAGTACTAATTAGTTTAATTCCATACAGTATTGGATTTGTGATGTTTCGAAAATAATGGAAAAGAGAGAAACCTATGAAGAAGGAATGTCAACAGTGGCAAAGTGGGTATTGTCAATACTAAAAATGTTGCTCACCTCAAAGTTTCTCTCTGCAGTGTTTTGAGAAATGGTAGAAATATAAATGTAGTATGTTCTTAAAATAGCATACTTGATTGCAATTTTTTCAATTGGCATTAAACATTACATAATTAACTGTAAACAGAAGTACATTTTCTTAAGTTTATAAAATGCACAAGTCCTAGCGCTTTCCATATAATTTAAATTTGTATTTAAATTTAAAATGACAAAGTAAACTTTGAATATAATTTCTTTTATAAGTTTAATTAGGTTTGAAAAAGGAAAAAAGAATTGTAGAACAAAAGTTTGAAAAGGTCATCTCAATATGTACAAAGTGCACACCTACTCGCGCTTTTCAAACATTTTAAAATAAATTGTGATTTAAATGCAAAGAAAATTTTTAGTGTAATATTTTTTTAACAAAATATTATAGAAATTTCAATAACATTAAGACAATAGTAGATAATTTTCAAAAAACCCACATCATAAGTTCTACAAACTGCATAGTTGCTTGCATTTTATGCACATTTCTTATATTAATTAAATTTTAGTATGATGAATTAAAGTTTCAATGAAAATATATTTTCTAGAATATAAAAAAATGTAATCTACCTTGAAATAAGATGGAACCTAAGTTTGTCAAAAGCAGAACATAATTTTAAAAAAAATGAACAGGTTTTTGCACTTTTCATATATTTTAATTTACCATTTAATTTTAAAATTACAGTATAAACTTTAATTACAAATATAATTTTCTGAGTTGTACTAGCTTTATAGAAAATAAGAAAACTGAAGCATAAATATTTCAAAACCCAACTTTGATATTTACAAAGCGCACAGCTATTTGCGCTTTAGAAACATTTTAAATTTTAATTGCATAACTGCTTGCATTTTTTGCACATTTCTTATATTAATTAAATTTTAGTATGATGAACTAAAATTTAAATGAAAATATATTTTCTATAATATAAAAAAAATTGTAGCACAAAAGTTTCAAAAACTCACCTCAATAACAACAAAGCGCACACCTACTTGCGCTTTCAAACATTTTAAACATAATTGTGAATTAAATGCAAAGAAATTTTTTACTATAAATATTTTTGTTTAACAAAAGATTTTAGAAATTTAAACAACATTAAGATAATCATAGGTTAAATTTCAAAAAACCCACTTCATAAGTTCTACAAACTGCATAGTTGCTTGCATTTTATGCACATTTCTTATATTAATTAAATTTTAGTATGATGAATTAAAATTTGAATGAAAATATATTTTCTAAAATATAAAAAAATGTAATCTATCTTGAAATAAAATGGAACCTAAGTTTGTCAAAAGTAGAACATAACTTAAAAAAAAACGCACAGCTTTTTGCACTTTTCATATATGTTAATTTACCATTTAACATTAAAATTACGGTATAAACATTAATTATAAATATTATTTTCTGAGTTGTAATAGATTTGTAAAAAAACAAAAAATTGAAGCATAAATATTTCAAAACCTGACCTTAAAATTTACAAAGCGCATAACTATTTGCGCTTTTTAAACATTTTAAATTTTAATTGCACGGTTGCTTACATTTTATGCACATTTCTAATATTAATTAAATTATAGTATGATGAATGAAAATTTTAATGAAAATATATTTTGTAGAATATAAAAAAATGTAATCTACCTTGAAATAAAATGGATGCTAAGTTTGTCAAAAGCAGAACATAATTTAAAAAAACGAACAGCTTTTTGCACTTTTCATATATTTTAATTTACCATTTAGCTTTAAAATTATTATAAATATTATCTTTTGAGTTGTACTAGATTTGTAGAAAATAAGAAATCTGAAGCATAAATATTTCAAAACCTGACTTTTATATTTACAAAGCGCACAACTATTTGTGCTTTGGAAACTTTTTAAATTTTAATTGCACAGCTGCTTGAATTTTTTGCATATTTCTTATATAAATTAAATTTTAGTATGATGATTTAAATTTTAATGAAAATATATTTTCTACAATATAAAAAAATTATAGCACAAAAGTTTCAAAAACTCACCTCAATAACAACAAAGCGCACATCTACTTGCGCTTTTCAAACATTTTAAACTTTATTGTGAATTAAATTCAAAGAAATTTATTGCTGTAAATGTTTTTGTTTAACAAGATATTTTAGAAATTTAAACAACATTAAGATAATCATAGGTTAAACTTTAAAAAAACTCACATCATAAGTTCTACAAACTGCACAGTTGCTTGCATTTTATGCACATTTCATATATCAATTAAATTTTAGTATGATAAACTAATATTTTAATAAAAATATATTTTCTAGAATATAAAAAAATGTAATCTACCTTGATATAAAATGGAATCTAAGTTTCTCAAAAGCAGAACATAATTTTAAAAAACCAAACAGGTTTTCGCACTTTTCATATATTTTAATTTACCATTTAACTTTAAAATTATAGTATAAACTTTAATTATAAATATTATTTTCCGAGTTGTACTAGATTTGTAGAAAATAAGAAAACCGAAGCATAAATATTTCAAACCCGACTTTGATATTTACAAAGCACACATCTATTTGCGCTTCAGAAACATGTTAAATTTTAATTGCACGGCTGCTTGCATTTTCTGCACATTTCGTATATTAATTAAATTTTTGTATGATGAATTAAATTTTTAATGGAAATATATTTTCTGCAATATAAAAAAAATTGTAGCACAAAAGTTTCAAAAACTCACCTTAATAACAACAAAGCGCACACCTACTTCCGCTTTTCAAACATTTTAAACTTTATTGCGAAATAAATGCAAAGAAACTTTTTACTGTAAATATTTTTGTTTAATAAAAGATTTTAGAAATTTAAACAACATTAATATAATCATAGGTTAAATTTCTAAAAAACCAATTTAAGTTCTACAAACTGCACAGTTGCATGCATTTTATGCAATTTCTTATATTAATTAAATTTTAGTACGTATGATGAATTAAAATTTGAATGAAAATATTGTGACAACCTAGAAATTTTTAACATTTGAAATGGAATATTTAATTGATATAAGATATTTGGAGATTAGTTTAACTTGAATTTTAATTATAAATATGAATTTGACAATGAAATTATTGAATTTAATTTATTAATGATAGGTGAAAATTTGAATTTTCAATTTTTAGCTTGTTAAAAATAATTTGATGGCTTATAAAAATTTATATTGATAATACCGAGGTTAATGGAAGCTTCAGAATTTGATTTGGAAATACTTTATTCAGTTTTGAAATTATATCGTTTAAATCGATATTTAAAAATAGCCTTCCGAGGCACATTCTCGGAATTCGGCGATACAGCTCCATTGGATACGTAATATTGAATTATTATTAGATTTCAATTTTCGTAGCATTTGGAGTTGTTGTGTGAGTATACGATATATAAATGCCTAGCGGCACGTTACGATAGGAGACCAAAAATTCTAAGTTGCTAGAACGAGATATTTTAAAAATTAAATAAAACTTTATATAATCAAATCAATGTTAAATTAAAATCAGGTCAAGACGTAATATGTCTCGTTCCCTACTCAAGCACGCATTCCTTGTCTTCAAATTTCAGATCCGTCAATCACGAGATAAAGTATCGTATACCCTTCTTTCAAAGACATCACGTACTCTGTCTTCCCTCAGAAGCTAACGCTTTCATTATTAAACCCGAGCTTACTTTTGTTTTAATAGAATGAACGAAAAAAATCAATCCAGTTAATTCCCTTTCTTCTCTACTACTCGAAAATAATCAATGGCCGCGTTCCTCTTTTAAAAATCGAATCTAGGATCTCGCGATTTGGGGGAGCTTGCGACGACGATTTGTGTGTAGGAGTATCTAAAGAGAGAGTGCGGCGGATCTAGAAATGGAGTCGAAGTCAACTTTGACTTCGATGAAGTAGTTCGAGGGGGCCACGAGTTATACAATAGGGAAATTGATGGGGATTGCAGTGATCGATTTGGGGCGGCAACGCATGGATAAGGTTCGAAGCCCGGTGATCGAAAAGGTGTGCACGCAATTGATATGTGTGGAGAATCGTGAGTATCTCAGGGAGGTTCGCGACTGTGATGGTCGCGGCAAGCAACGACATGGGTGGATTTAGCTGTGGCAGTAGGGTTGGTCGAAGTTTGGAGATGCTCGTCATCAAGTTTGGGGTCGCGTGTTCGAGCAGGCTTTCGTCGTGTGAGTTCTGGGAAGAGAGGTATGCAGATTTAAGATTTTTGTAAAATAATAAGAGTTTATATAAACATTTGATTTTGAAAACCCAAATAGCTTATTTCATATGCAGAGAAATGAGAGATGATAAAAAAAAACTAATAATATATAGTGATGATTAACATGTTAAATTAATTTAATCAATTATTTTGGTTACTAAAAATAAATTTATTTAAAAGGAATTGGTTTGAAATTTAAAAGTACTAGCTTAAAAATTAAAAATGTTAGTTGAATTAAAATATTTTAGTTACTAGAAATTATTTATATTTAGAAAAATTTGTTTAAAATAAAATATGTGCATGATTTTAAGCTCATAATTAAATTTTAAAATGATAAATAAGGTGATTAAATCATTAGTTAATTTAATCTATTGAAAAAAAATTTGATTTATTTGAATATTAATAAATGATATAATTGTTTTTACAAGGTCTGAAACTATGAAGAAATGGTCAAAATGGAAATGGGTTGCGAACACAAAAGCAAAGGTGAGATCTTCTCACTCAATTAAAATCTCCAGTTAATTTTAAATTGTTAGATTTGAAATTGATTGACTGTGTGCTTGGATGATTGATTTATAATAATTATTCACTGGATGATATTGTATATATGGTAGTATATAGTATATATTGGAGTTGTTGATTTCCCGCATTATATAGCGGATGAGACCCTATGCGCTGCATAATAGCGGATGATTTTTTATAATCCTATATACCACGATATTCCACCTCGAAGTGGAATTGGTATTTAATTGTTGTGCTAACATCTGTGGATGCAGGGAAAACAGGTTGGAGGGATCCAACTGGATTCCTCAAATAATTGAAATTATTTCAGTATTGTGTGTTGATCATTTATAATCTGTGTGTGGTTATTTTTAATTGAAACCCTTGAAAGCTATAATTTAGCCAAATATATTTTTGGTATCATAGGATACCGGAAATAAATAAAACTAGATTTTTTGAAATTTAGTAGAAAATTTATAGTAAATTAATTTAGAAAATTGAATAAATTTAAAAGAAGAAATTTGTTTCAAAAGATAATAAATTTGGTGTTTAAAAATAAACCTTTGGGAAATTGATAGGAAAATTGATTTATCTATTGAAATAAATTTAGAAACGATTTTGGAATTGGATTTGGTAATCGAAATAAATTTAGAAATCAATTTGGAAAATTGATTTGGTATTGAAAGTTATTGAAAGTAAATACTTGGGATTCGATTTGAAAATCGTAAATTAGTGGATATTTAAAAATTTAAATTCAGAATGGGAATTTCATAAAGGAAAGGGAATTTTGTTTTATAAATAAATGTTGGTTTATTTTTAAAGGTGTAAAAAGGAATTTACATATTTGGGACGTAAATTTAAAATAAATCCAGAAAGATTTATAAATAGATTTGAATGAACCATTTTAGAATGGAATGTGTATTTTCCCTGAAAGCCGAGAATGTTTCCAATATAGTTTATAAATATAGATTGAAGTTGTAAAGATGGTTTAAGGAAAAGAATGTTTTGGGAAAAAATATATTTACTTATGTTATTTTGAAAATCTTTAAAATGAGATATGTTTTAAACCATTATAGAAGTGAAGATTTAAAGTTTTAAATTGATATTTATTTTAGAAATTGGATATTTAAATGGTTGTATCCTATCCATTAATTTTATTTTAAAATTAGTTTTGGACTTGAATTTTTATATGAGCTATTAGTATGATATTTTTCATAACTAATTTTTAAGTAAAAGTTTCAAAATAGTTTTATTTTAAATAACTCTAAGTATATTTTGATAAGCGTTTTACGTTATTTTGAATTATTTTAACTCGGCAAATTTTCAGTGGAAATGAATAAATGTTTGGAAATATTTTCTGCATAAGGAAAATGAATTGAAATTTGTTGTCAAAGGATTGAAATATGAAGATTAATTTAAAAATTTGTTTTTGAAAGGTTGAAATATGAAAATATATCTTACGAATATATTTCGAGAATAATAATTGGGAAGATTAATTAAATCTTGGTTATTGTTGTGAATATTTGTTGATAGTTAAATAACCGACTATAAATATTGGCCTTTAAATGGCATTTGAATTTTGATGCGACCGAGAGTCGAATTCCAAATGGATATTTGAAACCCACATCGAACCTTTGTGATTGTGATGAATATTTTATTTAAAAAGATCATAGTGGAATTTGTTGTGATTTGTTTGAAATCTGAATGAACACTTATTTTTAAAACTAAGCGCTCATTATTCGGATTAGCCGGGAGAGGACCTTGTGTCATAAAACCCATTCTGAATAATGATACGACGAAATGGGATTGCATTTGAAGACGGTGTTGAAGACCGAGTATTCTCGAAAACGAAAGGATTACCCGTCGAATGTCTCTGCACTGAGTTGCTTCGGTATAGAGATTTTATCACCTTTGTGATGGGGATTCCGGACGTGATTAGTGAATATCCGGATTTACAAGGGCTTCTTTTGAAGTGCCTTCGGTTTCGTTTGATCCCGGATCGGACTTGTATGGATGTGTGTCTGACGTTACACTTTGAGATGTAAAGCTGGTTTCTATCAAATACATTTCTGTTGGTGTCAGAGAATTTATTCTCTTAGCTTAACACTCTTCTCTGAGACGTACGAGCTCAGAGGTTATGTAGTTGATGGTTATTAGTGATATATTCCCAAATTGGTAACGTGGCATACGAAGTGCTGCTGATCATTTTTTGATCAAAGCATGACTTTGTGAAAAGTTAGCTTTGTGGACGAGAGCTCGTCGGACCTCACAACCCGGTAATGGTCGAAACAGAAAAGATGCGGCAAGGTTTAAGGGGTAGCTCTCCTAGGGTATGTCCATTCCTTCTAGAAAAGGGTGGTGTCAGGTATGAAGCCCTGATATTTAACCTATGTGGTTACTGCAAATACTTTTCTTTGTAGTTGTTGGTGTAGAGGATCCTCGGATAAAGGTCGCAAACGACCGGGGGTGGCATATCTTAGGTTTTATTCCCTGGAAAGGGGGTAACCGACCTTGTGTTGGTAGAGATCCGGGTAGGTTCTTGGGACGTCCCTCCAGAGGCGTACCCATGTGGCAATAGGAAGTTCCTTAGCCTGACCATTTGTTGAAAATCCAAACTCCAATACGCACCTTGTACGGTTTTAGTTGTATAACCTGCCATTTACTTATGGTGGTCACCACTGTTTAGATGGTAGCTATAGTAGGCATAGTTCGGAATGTCTATGCTGGCTAAGATTAATATTATACTTTCGAAATGTTTTCCACACTATGCACTGATAATGATAATATTAAAAAGGATTTTGTGTATCAAGCATGTTTGACTATCTTAAGGAGAAATCTCCTCCAATTCTGCGTTTGCGTTGTGTGTGTGGCGGGAGGCCTTATGGTAGTTTCATTTTCCAAAGGCATAGGGATTTCCTTTTATTTTCTTTGTGAAAAATAACTGTTTTTAAGATCTCACACCAGTCCCACGACTGACCTGGAGTTTATTGTTCCCTTTCTAAACTCGAGGTGCCCACAATTTTCCATACGGGCAGCCTAGAGTCAGATTATCATTACTCTGGAGCGAAGTCGAAAAAGAAGTTGCTTCGGAAATCAGGAGCAAGCTGGATGGCGAAGTGTATCACTAGTATATGTTATATTCTTTTCCGCTGATTGTTGTTGTAACACTCTGATAATGTAATGTGATGTAATGTAATGACTGATATAGTTCTTTGTTTAAAAGTTATTCATTTATCTATTATACTTGTTCCACTGCGATATGTGATATTCTGTTATTGTTCTATTTTCTTCTTCTATCTTCTTCCTCTTAAACCCTAATGGTTCGATTTTCCGGCATTCGACTGTGCGGCATTGGATATAGTGGGCGTATCGGTGTCGACTTTCAGGCGTCGTAAAATTGGGTCGTTACATGTGGTATCAGAGCATTTGGTTTAGCGACAACCTTGGCTCTGTTGAGTGTTACTCATTAGAGATAGAGTCAGTAGTACTCTAGAATGAGTTTGAGTGTAGTAATAGATATGAGCGTGTATTTTTTGGTGAATACAAAATCATTTTATGTTGTGATGATTGGTTTGTTGAGTGGTATATGGATTCTAGTCGGTAGAGTCCGTGCAACTCTATCGATAGGAATCTCTAAACACTCGTACAGAACAATTCGACATGATATTGTTTTGAAATAGGGCGAATGAAATAATTTTGCCCAAACTATTTTCGTAGATAAAGGAAATAATCTTTGTAAATTATTATAGTAGTATATGGATGCTTCTTTTTTAGGTAGTGATAATATTATTATCATTTGAACAAGAAATTGAAATTGTAACTCCAAAATTAAGAAATAAATTCACATACAAATGGAATTTAAGAATACAAATTGTAAATGTGATTTATAATTTGAAACGGAATTCCAAAGAAGTATTTGGAAATGTTTTGAAATTTGGAAAAGTTTAGATCACTTATGGTTTGTAAATAATTTTCAAAGGCTTTGGAAAAATGTTTTGAAGGGATAAAAGCTCTAAACTCTTTTAGGTCGCTGGAAAATAACATCGGTGATGACTGTAACATCATCGATGTTCATTTTCAGATTTCCAAAAGAGGAATTGCTGCCAAATGATTTTAAAATGGAGGTTGTTTACAAACTGCGGTTGGTTTTGGAAATTCCAAAAGATAATTTGAATTGATTTCAAAAATGGTTTTGAATTATTGAAAAGACTCTGGAATTTTATTAAAAATAGTTATGGAATAATAAGTTTGAAAACTTAAAAAATTCAGATTTAAACGGAAATTGACTTGGGTTAATTTGAATGAAGGTAAATTAGTCTAATAGACTAAAATGATCGGAATCAAATTATTAAGGTGGAAAATAAAGTTGTGAATGAATAAATGAATTTATAATTGAAATTAAATGAAAGTGAAATTGAATGTTGAAATTCATTTTGCATTTGTAAGTAAATAGAACTGGAATTGGAATTGAATTTGATTTGTGATAAACAAAGCGAAACATTCAAATAAAATTAGTAAGTGAAACCAATTGAAAGAATGACGAAATTGAATATGATTTGAAATGAATTGAATTCAATATTTATAAATGAAAGATAAATTAAATTGATATGGAATTTGAAATCCAGTTTAAATATAAGTGGTTGTAAACCAAATAGTGAATTGAAATTGAATTGTGTTTGGGGATGAACAAAAAAATAAAAACTAGAATTGAAACTGAATAGTGAAAACCAATTCGAATTGTGCGAGATAAAATGAAGTTGTAAAAATTAGTTCGAAGTGAACTAAAGATAATGAAGGTGGAAATATAAAAATGGTTTGAGATTACATGAATTGGAATTTGTAATGATTTAGTAAATGAAACTAATTTAACATAGTGAGATGAGTCAGTTGTGAATGAAAGATAGTTGATAAAATTCAATATTCGGAAGATAAATTGAATCCAAGTAGAATTGAAATTGTAAATTGAATTCAAATGAAATTGAAAATGTAAGATTGAATGAAAATGGATATATAACTTCAATAGTGAAGTAAAAATGGTATAATAAGTATTCAAACTTTTGTAAAGGAATGTGCAAAATAATTTGAATGTTGTAATCGGATATTATGGCTAGAAGAATATACAGGCATGTTATAGGGAAAAGAAAAATTGGAATTGAGATTTTGAAGATAAAATTGAATTGCTCGACAAAATGTACGTATTTAAATTTCATTATGAAATTTGATGATTTTCTTATCTAGCCACTTGGCCTTTTGTTTTCTTTTGGAATCTGGGGGCCTGTGGTGCCATTTTGTAGTCGTACCGAGTTAGCCGCGCAAAGGAGACGCTGGCGAAATTTTTCGAAAATTTAGGGAGTTAGAAATTTTTTGAGAAAGTTTTGAAAATTTGAAATTTGAATTTAAATTTAAATTTGAATTATTAGGAAAACAATTTTGTTTGGGAACCATGAAAGATTTTGGAAAATCAGTTGAAATGATACTGGATCTCTAATAGAAAGATTTGTTTTGGAAAGTCGAAACTGTTTGGTTTGGAAAATATTGAACGGGTTGAGGATCATTCTTCTTAACTTGTAATTTCAGGACGAAATTCTTTTAAGGGGGGAAGGATGTGACGATCCGGAAATTTTTAACATTTGAAATGAAATATTTAATTGATTTTAAATATTTGGAGATTAGTTTAACTTGAATTTTAATTATAAATATGAATTTGACAATGAAATTATTGAATTTAATTTATTAATGATGGGTGAAAATTTGAATTTTTGATTTTTAGCTTGCTAAAAATAATTTGATGGATTAGAAAAATTTATATGATAATACTGAGGTTAATGGAAGCTTCAGAATTTGATTTGAAAATACTTTATTCAGTTTTGAAATTATATCGTTTAAATCGATATTTAAAAATAGCCTTTTGAGGCACAGTCTCGAAATTCGACGAAACTAGTTCTATTGGATCTGTAATATTGAATTTTCAATTTTCGTAGCATTTGGAGTTGTTGTGTGAGTATACGATATATAAACGCTTAGCGGCACGTTACAATAGGAGACCAAAATTCTAAGTTGCTAGAATGAGATATTTTAAAAATTAAATAAAACTTTATCTAATCAAATCAAAGTTAAATTAAAACCAGGTCAAGCCGTAATATGTCTCGTTCCCTTCTCAAGCACGCATTCCTTCTCTTCAAATTTCAGATCCGTCAATCACGAGATAAAGTATCGTATACCCTCCTTTCAAAGGCATCAAATACTCTGTCTTCCCTCAGAAGCTAATGCCTTCATTATTAAACCCCATCTTACCTTTGTTTTAATAGAATGAACGAAAAAAATCAATCCAGTTAATTCCCTTTCTTCTCTACTTCTCGAAAATAATTAATATTCGCGTTCCTCTGTTAAAAATCGAATCTGGGATCTCACGATTTGGGGGTT
Source organism: Allium cepa (assembly GCA_030765085.1). Lineage (NCBI taxonomy): Eukaryota > Viridiplantae > Streptophyta > Magnoliopsida > Asparagales > Amaryllidaceae > Allium > Allium cepa. The sequence continues at coordinate 627,241,907 of CM060934.1, forward strand.
GCTTGCGATGGCGATTCGCGTGTAGGAGTATTTGAAGAGAGAGTGCGGCGAATCTGGAAATGGAGTCAAAGTCAACTTCGAGTTCGATGAAGTAGTTCGTGGCGGCCGTGAATTATACAGCAGGGATATTGATGGGGATTGCAGCGACCGATTTGGGGCGGCAACGCATGAATAAGGTTCGAAGCCTGGTGATCGAAAAGGTGTGCACGCAATTGATATGCATGGCGAGTCGTGAGTATCTGAGGGAGGTTTGCGACTGTGATGGTCACGGCAAGCAACGACATGGGTGGATTTAGCTGCGGCAGTAGGGTTGGTCGAAGTTTGGAGATGCTCGTCATCAAGTTTGGGGTCGCGTGTTCGAGCAGGCTTTCGTCGTGTGAGTTCTGGGAAGAGAGGTATGCAGATTTAAGATTTTTGTAAAATAATAAGAGTTTATATAAACATTTGATTTTGAAAACCCATATAGCTTATTTCATATGCAGTTTGAGAAATGGAAGATGATAAAAAAACTAATAATATATAGTGATGATTAACATGTTTAATTAATTTAATAAATTATTTTGGTTACTAAAAATAAATTTATTTAAAAGGAATTGGCATGAAATTTAAAAGTACTAGCTTAAAAATTAAAAATATTACTCGAATTAAAATATTTTAGTTACTATAAATTATTTATATCTAGGAAAATTTGTTTAAAATAAAATATGTGCATGTTTTTAAACTCACAATTTAATTTTAAAATGATAAATAAGGTGATTAAATCATTAGTTAATTTAATCTATTGAAAAGAAATTTGATTTATTCAATTTATTCGAATATTAATAAATGATATAATTGTTTTTACAAGGTCTGAAACTGTGAAGAAATGGTCAAAATGGAAATGGATTGCGAACACAAAAGCAAAGGTGAGATCTTCCCACTCAATTAAAATCTCCAGTTAATTTTAAATAGTTAGATTTGAAATTGATTGACTGTGTGCTTGAATGATTGATTTATAATAATTATTCACTGGATGATATAATATATATATATAGTAGTATATAGTATATATTGGAGTTGTTGATTTCCCGCATTATATAGCGGATGAGACCCTATGCGCCGCATAATAGCGGATGATATTTTATAAATCCCATATACCACGATATTCCACCTCGAAGTGGAATTGGTATTTAATTGTTGTGCTAACACCTGTGGATACAGGGAAAATAGGTTGAAGGAATCCAACTGGATTCCTCAAATAATTGAATTTATTTCAATATTGTGTGTTGATCATTTATAATCCGTGTGTGATTATTTGTAGTTGAAACCCTCGAAGGCTATAATTTAGCCAAATATATTTTTGGTATCGTAGGACACCGGAAATAAATAAAATTGGATTTTTTGAAATTTAGTAGAAAATTTATAGTAAATTAATTTTAGAAAATTGATTAAATTTAAAAGAAGGAATTTGTTTCAAAAGATAATAAATTTGGTGTTTAAAAATAAACCTTTCGGAAATTGATATGAAAATTGATTTATCGATTGAAATAAATTTAGAAACCAATTTGGAATTGGATTTGGTAATCGAAATCAATTTAGAAATCAATTTGAAAAATTGATTTGGTATTGAAAGTTATTGAAAGTAAATACTTGGGAATCGATTTGAAAATCGTAAATTAGTGGATATTTAAAAATTTAAATATAGAATGGGAATTTTACAAAGGAAAGGGAATTTTGTTTTAAAAATAAATGTTGGTTTATTTTTAAAGGTGTAAAAAGGAATTTACATATTTGGGACATAAATTTAAAATAAATCCAGAAAGATTTATAAATTGATTTGATTGAACCATTTTTTTTGAATAGAATGTGCATTTTCCCTGAAAGCCGAGAATGTTTTCAATATAGTTTATAAATATAGATTGAAGTTGTAAAAATGGTTTAAGGGAAAGAATGTTTTGGGAAAAAAATATATTTACTTATGTTATTTTGAAAATCTTTAAAGTGAGATATGTTTTAAACCATTATAGAAGTGATGATTTAAAGTTTTAAATTGATATTTATTTTAGAAAATGGATATTTAAATGGTTATATCCTATATATTAATTTTATTTTAAAATTAGTTTTGGACTTGAATTTTTATATGAGCTATTAGTATGATATTTTTCATAACTAATTTTTAAGCAAGTGTTTCAAAATAGTTTTATTTTAAATATCTCTAAGTATATTTTGATAAGCGTTTTACGTTATTTCAAATTATTTTAACTCGGCAGATTTTCAGTGGAAATGAATAAATGTTTGGAAATATTTTCCGCATAAGGAAAATGAATTGAAATTTGTTGTCAAAGGATTAAAATATGGAGATTGATTTAAAAATTTGTTTTTAAAAGGTTGAAATATGAAAATATATCTTACGAAGATATTTCGAGAATAATAATTGGGAAGATTATTTAAATCTTGGTGATTTTTGTGAATATCTATTGAAAGTTAAATAACCGACTATCAATATTGGCCTTTAAATGGCGTTTGAATTTCGATGCGGCCGGGAGTCGAATTCCAAATGGATATTCGAAACCCACATCAAACCTTTGTGATTGTGATGAATCGTTTATTTAAAAAGATCAAAGTGGAATTTGTTGTGATTTGTTTGAAATCTGAATGAACACTTATTTTTAGAAATAAGCGCTCATTATTCGGATTAGCGGGAGAGGGCCTTGTGTCATAAAACCCATTCCGAATAATGATACGACGAAATGGGATTGCATTTGAAAACGGCGTTGAAGACCAGGTATTCTCGAAAACGAAAGGATTACCCGTCGAATGTCTCTGCACCGAGTTGCTCTGCTATAGAGATTTCATCACCTTTGTGATGGGGATTTCGGACGTGATTAATGAATATCCGGATTTGCAAGGGCTTCTTTGGAAGTGCCTTCGGTTCCGTTCGATCCCGGAATGGACTTGTATGGATGTGTGTCTGACGTTACACTTTGGGATGTAAAGCTAGTTTCTATCAAATACATTACTGTTGGTGGCAGAGAATTTATTCTCTTAGCTTTACACCCTTCTCTGAGACGTACGAGCTCAAAGGTTATGTAGTTGATGGTTATTAGTGATATATTCCCAAATTGGTAACGTGGCATACGAAATGTTGCTGGTCATTTGTTGATCAAAGCATGACTTTGTGAAAAGTTAGCTTTGTGGACGAGACCTCGTCGGACCTCACAACCCGGTAATGGTCGAAACAGAAAAGATCCGATAAGGTTTCAGGGTTAGCTCCCCTAGGGTATGTCCATTCCTTCTGGAAAAGGGTGGTGTCAGGTATGGAGCCCTGATATTTAACCTATGTGGTTACTGCAAATACTTTTCTTTGTGGTTGTTGGTGTAGAGGATCCTCGGATAAAGGTCTCAAACGACCGGGGGTGGCATATCTTAGGTTTTATTCCCCGGAAAAAGGGGTAACCGGCCTTGTGTTTGCAGAGATCCGTGTAGGTTCTCGGGACGTCCTTCTAGAGGCATACCCATGTGGCAGTAGGAAGCTCCTTAGCCTGACCATTTGTTGGAAATCCAAACTCCAATACGCATCTTGTACGGTTTTAGTTGTAAAACCTGCCATTTACTTATGGTGGTCACCACTGTTTAGATGGTAGCTATAGTAGGCATAGTTCGGAATGTCTATGCTGGCTAAGATTAATATTATACTTTCGAAATATTTTCCACACTATGCACTAATAATGATAATATTAAAAAGGATTTTTCGCATCAAGCATGTTTGACTATCATAAGGAGAAATCTCCTCCAATTCTGCGTTTGCATTGTGTGTATGGCAGGAGGCCTTATGGTAGTTTCATTTTCCAAAAGCATAGCAGATTTCTTTTTATTTTCTTTGTGAAAAATGACTGTTTTTTAGATCTCATACCAGTCCCACGACTAACCTGAAGTTTATTGTTCCCTTTCTAAACTCTAGGTGCCCACAATTTTCCACACGGGCAGCCTAGAGTCAGGTTATCATTACTCTGGAGCGAAGTCGAAAAAGAAGTTGCTTTGGAAATCAGGAGCAAGCTGGATGGCGAAGCGTATCACTAGTATATGTTATATTATTTTCCGCTGTTTGTTGTTGTAACACTCTGATAATGTAATGTGATGTAATGTAATGACTGATATAGTTCTTTGTTTAAAAGATATTCATTTATCTATTATACTTGTTCCGCTGCGATATGTGAGATTCTGTTATTGTTATATTTTCTTCTTTTATCTTCTTCTTCTTAAACCCTAACGGTTCGGTTTTCCGGCGTTCGACTGTGCGGCATTGGATACAGTGGACGTATCGGTGTCGACTTTCGGATGTCGTAAAATTGGGCCATTACAAATATATTTTCTAGAATATAAAAAAATGTAATCTACCTTGAAATAAAATGGAATCTAAGTTTGTCAAAAGCAAAATATATCTTTAAAAAAACAGCTTTTTGCACTTTTTATATATTTTAATTTTCCATTTAACTTTAAAATTATAGTATAAACTTTAATTATAAATATTATTTTCTGAATTGTAATCGATATGTAAAAAAATAAGAAAACCGAAGCATAAATATTTCAAAACCCGACCTTAATATCTACAAAACGCACAGCTATTTGCGCTTTTGAAACATTTTAAATTTTAATTGCACGTTAAAATACAAAGTAAATTTAGCACTGCAATATGAAATTTTAATATTTAAAAAAAAATGTATGTCTGCTTGCATTTTTCAAATATTTAAAATTTAAAATGTGATTTAGCATTGTAATACGAACTTTAAATATAAAATATTTTCTTATGTCTTAAATAATTTAAACAACAGATCTTTAATTTTTTACAAAACAGAATTCAAAAAAATTGAACTTCTGCTTGTAGTTTCAATGTATTTCAAAATAAAATTTACTTCTAACATAAAAAATTAAACTGTAATGATTTTTTAAATTTAATTTTTCTATTATTTTTTATAACAAAATGCAATTATTTTTTGTTTTAATTAATAGTGTATTCTGTATCAGATCAAAAAATTTGTTCCATGTCTAACAAATGATATGTAAAATACAGACAAATGTGGAAATGGATGATGAAAAAATATCAGATTCAGAGCATGAAATCTCATCATCAAGTGCAGAAAGTGATAAGTGTTCTAACTTCCAAGATTTAAAGAGTAAGTGCAAAAGGCTAATAATGTTATGTTAGAGATATGGAAAAAAAAGTTACAGCTCTATATAATGATGTTAAAAATATAAAAAAAAATGGAAACTGGAGAAGATAAATCATTGAATGATAACATTACAAAATCAACTGAAAATGAAGCAGCCGAGTTGCAAGAAATGGTTGATCTGTAGAAACTTCAACAACCAACTGAAAAAATAGCTTAACCGAAAATGAAGCAACAGAATTAAAAACATCGAAAGAAAATTTGGAAACTGAAGCAATGGCGATTGAAAAAAATGAGTTACCTGTATCTGCTAATGAAGATCTGCAGAAAAAAGAGCTTGTACAACTTGAAAATACTTGCTTGAGATATAACAAAAGGTAAGAAAATAAAATTGAAATAACTCTATAATATCTTTATAATATTTCATTTTTTTTTGAAATTTCTTTGCAGTTTCATAGTGTACAAGAACACAGATGACAATATTATAATATCTTCTTGTATGCTACGGAGTTACTTGTATGCACGAATAGTGGATGAATAGGTATAATTCCTTAAATTCATTACAAATTTACAAGCTTAAAAGTTCGAAATGTTTAATCTATTTAAATATTTATATATACACATTTATTGTTTATTATTATGAAAAGTTATAATTTTTTTGAAGTTCTGTTGTAACAATGTAATTATATTATATACAGGTCTTTAACTGGTATATACTAAATATTGCCAGAAAAACGAATGAACAAAATGTCTAATTCAGATCAAAGGAAGTGGTATGGTATTATATCCCCTTGTTACTAATATTTTACATACACCAAGTAATAATTTAGTATAAACTTACATTTACATATTTTGCAGGCATCACTGATAGTAAAGGCAAAAAACAATGAACTCATCAAAAAATATTTAAGATACAAATTTCTGTTACTTGAAAAACCAATTCAACTCCTGTTTTTTCCTATTAAACATTTGAATAATCATTGGACACTTCTTGTCTACTATTTTTGGAAGCAGGAATGGCGTTATTTTAATTCTGTGAAAGCAAGACCAGATAATTATGCACAAAAAGCAAATATGATAGTAAGCAATATTTATTTTGTATTGCAAGTTTAATTTTGTTCATATAATTGTTAGATAACATATGCATTATTGTCAAATTGAACATAGCAATTTATAGATGCCAAAATTATCTAAATTTTTTTTACAAGTCAAAGAGTAAAATGGAATATTATGTATTTCATAACACCAGGTTGTGCTGTTGTAGTTACATTACATTGCATATACCTGCCTTATAGATGTATCATCTTGTTATAAAATATGAACATAGGATCTTAAATACATGACTCATATTTTTGATACACAGCTAGTATTCCAGCATATGGTTATTGTTTTCTTGTATGTATATTTTATAATACTAATGTTAAAAACATATTTGTTTCCCGTAGAAAGAGAGTGCACTTATTTCAATAAATGGGATATTAAAGGAAAAGCGAAAAAACACAGAAAGAAAAAAATGGTGCTCTTTCAGGATGAAGCATCAAGAAGACAATTTCTTGACATGTAAGCAAAATATCATATATTTGTATATTTTCATTTTATAAGTTGTATAACAGAAATATTTCAACTTCAAAATACTTCAATATTTCCACAATATTTTATCATTCATTCATACATACAAACACACACACACACACACACATATATGTATGTATGTATGTATGTATGTATGTATGTAAGTATGTATGTATGGATATGTATATATATATATATATATATATATTCATAGTTTTCAATTGAAACTTTTAAACTTATTACAGAGAAACAAGTGCAATAGTTGTCATGCTATATATGAAAATTTGTTCATATAAACACTGCTTGACAACTTCAGAGGATTTCAATGAACGCAGAGAATATTTCTCATATGTTATTCTATCAGATCCAAAATATGGATGGGAAGGAAGCACAACAAAATTTATGCGAATGATATTTGGAAAGAGTTTATGTTATTTTGATATTTGGAAATAGTTTGTTTGATATAATGCTAGTTTATGTTAATTGTATGTCTAATAAAGTACAACAGTTTGTTTGATGTCTAGAAATAGTTTTTTAGTACAATGCTTGTTTGTTTGATATTTCAAAACAGTTTTTTGATACAATGCTTGTTTGTTTGATATCTGAAAATAGTTTGATATCTGGAAAAATTATCAGTGTTGATATGTATGTTGAAATATGTAATTGATGAATGATTAACGTTTTGCTGTGATAATATTTTGTTCTGCTATATGTTTTTGATGACCAAAATGAAAATAAAAAGAGTACCTCAATTTCAGTAAATACAAATATCAGTAATACGAATATTGTCACAACAAAAATCAATGTACTTCTACTTGCGAACTGTGTCCATTGGATACAATGTAAGATCCGTTGCTATTGTCGTCCCCCAATCAAATATAAAACTAGCTAAGGAATTCACCTGCAAGCAAGCATTTTGTCAATCTGAGTAACTGATACAGTACTTCAGCCTATTTTAATTAATGTATAAACAGTGTATATTCTCTCAAGAGTTTATGAACATTGTCATTGCATGGATGTTAAAAGGATATACTGACTGGCACCCTTGGTTTAAGAAATGCAAAGAACCCAAAGTGATAGGCACAATTAACAACAACGTTTGCAAATCATAGGCCAAATCCTTGGTACCGTCTAGAAGTTCATCAGATTTTAAGGTCTTCCTGTAAACATCAGCAAGGCCATGAAACTGCCTTTTTCCCTTTTCAGCTTTAACATCCGTTGCAAGTTTCACCCTTGCATAATCCATGGAGTGAATAAGTAGAAGATATGATGCGATTGACACCCATCTATATACAAAACTTATGAATCTTTTCCAATAACCATCATCGTCATTCTTAGAATCAGTATCTTTCTTCTCTGGTTTGAATACAAGCCCAACTGCCTGTAACATGGTAGCAAAAAATTATGCTTTACTGATACATATTCATGTTTCACTTACAGAAAAATGCATATTATAGTAAATGATTAATAGGACTTGCAGGAGATGAAAGATGACGAATGACACCAGTGTGGTTTGCTTTCCATAAAGAAAGAAAGTTCGGATTTAACTGTTCTATAGAAGCAGTCTGGGATTCCTTGTGTTCGCCAAAACCGTCCATCTCAGTCATCAACTGATTCAATGTCTGCATAATACCACCTGTTACAATACCTGTAGTAACAGCACAGTTACATCCACTTCTGTATAATAAAGCTGAGCTCCCCACATGCATTGAGTTGGATATTATGCAACCAGAAGCACAATTCATACACTAATGTATATCAAAAAAATGCCTTCCAAATTTTAACTGAACGGTCATACATTTTTCCATAATACAAATTTCAAGCCTGTTTCAAACAAATCAATGCTTTAAAAACTATTAAAATAAACAGCAAACTTGAATACTACACTGAATTTCAGTTTCCCATTTAAGTCATATTACTTTGACAGCATAGAACATACTAAGGTCTAAAATACAAACCACAACAATAATAATTTATAACAGAAATAATAATTTCAGTTTCCCATTTTCAAATTCAAAATAGTACAATGCCAAATAAACACTTTTGACATCTTCAACTTAAAACAACTGAATTATTAACTAAAGGACAAGTGCTCTTGTTGTGATCAAACTTTCGACATTTGCCACATTTTCGTTTCTTTTTAGCTTCACCAATAGAAGGTTTTCGCTCAATAGCTGGACGACCAGGGCCACGTTTAGAAATTGGAGGACAAATGGTAGGATTTTCTGGAAGAACTTTAGGCTTATCAGTATTTGGAACAGGAGATATAGGAAAAAAAATATGATGCACGAAAGTATGCTGTAGAAAAATACCGATCAATATACTCATAAACATTCAAACTTTGAGATCTAATAGCTCGAATGGCTGTGGACAAGGAAAGCCATCAATAGTACACATATTACAGTTGCACCAATGATGTAAAAGATCAACATGCTGCGACTCTTTAGACAATACTTCAAAACAATATTCATCAGATTTCTTGACGATCCAACCATGACCCAAACTAATAAAAGAATTCAAACACTTTTCCATTGTTGGAAATTTCAGTTTTCCATATTTGACTCAATTGTCGACGTTTAGAAATTTGATCCATAATTGTAATTCGAACAGAGTCTAGACAAGATGTTATTGGAAGATGCCTGTCTTCAGTGACCCATGAGTTGAAACTTTCGGCAATACTAGATGCCATTTCACCATACCTTTTACCTGGAAAGAAAGCATTTGCAAAGTTTTCAAATTTAACTCCATTAAGAAATTTAGAAGCTACATTACCCCCAAAATCTCTTAACAATTTCAATGCCACTTAAAACTTTGAATAAGTAGAAGCATATGCAACATCAACAAACATCTTAACTATCCATTCCTTCTAGGATCACCTCCCAACATAGCATGCAAGTTGTTTTTATATGGTATATACAATAGCTATGACAAGAATTTGGAAACAACTTCGAAACAGAAGATATAATAGCTGGATGCCTATCTGATATAAACATTATAATTCGATCATCCGACAACATTGATTGTAGATTAGAAAGAAACCAAGACCAATTGCTTTCATCTTCTCCTGACACTATAGCATGAGCTATTGGAAAAATCCTGAATACAGTGGAAAATTAAAGAAAATTTAATTTAATTTTGAGATAATGATATAAACAATTAAATCATTACTAATATTATAATAGATTATAACAAACGTGGTAAAAAAATTCAAAACTTCTACAAAACAAAATTGTATACCATCATTTCGTTATGTTGTTTAACATATTTTAAATTGGTTTAAATTATATACTGCTTTATCAGACAGCATGAGGCACATTACATGATAACAAACCAGATATTTTTAATTGCATTAAACTTTCTTCATATAGCTTTGCCAATGTGTACTTTGAACTAAAGAATGATTTTGTAACGCATTAGGGAAAATAGTTCAACATCAACTACTGAACATTGATTCCATCACAGCTATTATTTCTATTGCACCTCTGTCTGTTGAACTTCCAGGTATAGTTTGGTATCATCCTTGAGTTAACTTAGATCCAATGTACTTTTTTGTTTTTACATAGGAGGGAAGCTGATTATATACTAAGCATACAAAACTCAATTGGTTTGTTGATTACATTCCACAGGAAAATAATATACAAGCTTTTGTTGTAATATCAAAATCATTGTATTATATATTGGAGGTGAAATTAGAACATATTATAACACAGATCAAAAGTCCTGTGGGAAAACAATCACTACACCATGAATGGAGAATAAACGCACTATATGAAACAACACATAACATGTTTAGGAACAAAACTTTGCATTTTGTTTTTAAAAAAAATGGAGATTTCTAAAAAAAAATTTGTAGAGCAAGCGGGGTTGAAAACTGGTCCCCTACCAGATTTATTAAAAATGAAAAAAAGATACAAACAGAGAATAAAATAGAAAAAAAAGGAAAAAAACAGGAAAGACTTGAGAAGCTATGGTATCCAAGGCTCAATCTGATTCATATGAAAATGATGCCTACTGGCTCTCATACCACTATGAGTATCATGCTTTAGAACAGCCCAAAGCACAACATCACTCCTCAATTGACCTTCAAAAATCCTCCTATTCCTTTCACACCACACTAATCTCATCAGCTTTTTTAAATTGAAGAAGAAAGGAAATCTTCTCACATCATTCCACTTAGTAGCATTCTCCATCATAGCCCACTGATCAGCAGAAAGAAGAGGAACAACAGCCATCCCCATATTACACAACAACTTACTCCAAAGATTGAGAACTAAGGGATATTCAAAGAATATATGCATGGCAGTTTCATCTTGAGTATTACACAAAACACGGACAGAAGGAACAGCCATACCAAAAGCAAGCAATTTATCCCTAGTTAACAGAGCCTTGTTCACTGCTTTCCAGTACATCAGATTGTCACTACTTGAAGAAATGTCATTCTAAGTAACCCTGTGCCATTTACAACCAAGCATGGAATCAATACCAAGAAGAGAGACATATACACAGGAAATAGAGTGGGTTTTACCATTCCATTGCATAGAATCATGATCATGAAGGACAAACTTGTTACGAGCAAATTGATTCCATAGGGACCTGACAGTTTGGTTACTGGAATAAGGTAGCGACAGTTTACCATTCGAAATATAGTCAATAGCCCTGGCATTAATGCCAACACCATATTGGTATTTCTGCTGAGAAGTAAAGATTTGGTCTAGAATAATGCCTTTGCTTATCCAAGGTTCATGCCAGAAACTACAAATACTAGAACCTGAAAGTTGAATTTGAATTAAAGGCTTAAATGTGTTTCTCAAGTTCAAAATACACCGCCATATCCAGCTGCAAGTTTGTGGAACTTCCATCTGCCAAAAATCCTTTGATCCAACATTATGCTGAAGAGTCAATTTAACCCAAAGAGAGTCCTTCCTATGCACTAGAGCATTTAAGTGAAAACTGTAAGCAGCCTTATTCCAAACAGGAATGTTGAACAAGCCCAGTCCACCCTTGCTTAAAGGTTTCTCAAAAATTGTGAATGAACATGGGAAAACCTTCTTAGCATGTATAGAGCCAAACCAGAAAAACCTTATCATGGCAGATCTGACCATGTTCAAAAGCTTAGATGGTAGAATGAAAGCCCTAGCTTAATAGACCATCATAGAAAAGCACACTGATTTAATAAGAACGAGCCTGCCTGCTTGAGACGAAAATTTTGTAGCCCACCTCTCCATGATTGTAGTAATTTTTTGAAATAGTGTAAGATAGCTAGACTGAGTCACCCTTGAAGTACACGGTGGCATACCTAGGTAGGTCATATCATGATTCATGATTTGCATCCCTGCAGTAGAAGAAAGAATTTGCTTCTGCAGGTTCGGCACACCAGCAAACAAAATGCTTGATTTATTTAGATTTAATTCAAGACCTGTCATCAAGTAGAAGCTATGCAGAGCACGCTTAATGGTTTCAATTGACTGAAGATTAGGCTTGGTGAATAACATGATGTCATCAGCAAAAAGAAGAGATGTTAATTGTATGTCCTTACATTTGGCATGAAAGTGAATCTGCCTGGACAGATACAAAGGCCTAATGTAGCATGTGAATACTTCTATCACCAAAATGAAAATATAGGAGGACAGAGGGTCACCCTGCCTTATCCCTTGCTTGGAGGTAAAGAAACTAGAGTTTGCTCCATTCAAAATCAGAGAGAATGATGGAGTAGAGATGCATTAATAGATCCAAGCAACAAAGACTTTTGGGAACCCCATAAGGGACATGGTTCTGACAACAGAAGACCACTGAAGACTATCATATGCTTTCTTGAGGTCAAGCTTTAACATAGCTCCCTGAGAGGCATTCAAACCGCTGTAACCCTTTAAAAGCTCATGCGCTAGCATAACATTATCCAGGATGTTTCTGTTAGGAAGAAAAGCAACTTGATTCTTTGATATGATTCTCACCAGCACAGCCACAAGTCTCGTGGGAATGATTTTAGAAACACACTTATAAACTACGTTACAACAGGAGAATGATCTGAAGGAGGTCACTGATGTAGGATGCAAGTACTTCGGAATCAAAACCAAATTCGTTGCATTAACCGATTCAAGAAGCTTAAACTTGTCGAAAAAGTTATGGACAGCCTTACAGAAAAGCTCACCCATAATATCCCAACCAGAAATGAAAAACTGCACGTTGAAACCATCAGGTCCACCACTCGAGTTCTTATTCATTGCAAAGAGAGTATTCTTTATTTCTTCATCAGACACTTTTTCGACAAGCTTGGCAGCTTCATCATTATTGAATTTAGGCAGAGTAACAGAAGAGAGATCGTCCAAATGAGGAATAAATTTTTTATCATTGCCAAGAAGACTAGAAAAATGATGGTGAAAGGCTATGTCCACTGTCTCTGGGGTAGATTGCAAGTTTCCTGCTTCATCATGAATGGAAAAGATATTGTTATTTGATTGCTTAGCCTTGAGGGAAGCATGGAAAATTTTTGTGTTCCCGTCCCTGTCAGAAGCCCACTTAATTCTCAACTGTTGCTTTTTCATTTCACTTTCTACATACAAAGCATGATTTAGTTCAAGGAAAAGAGCAGCCTACTTGGCAGCCAAATCAGCATTATCAGGAAGAGCCATCATCAGCTCCTGAGCCTCTCTGTGCCGTTCCTTGAGAATTGAGGATTTGAGATGTAACGACCCAGAATTTCTGTCAATTTAAATTCGTATATTTAATTGATTTTAAATATTAACAAGTAAGATTTGTAAGTCAAATAATTTATTTGTCGAATAATTGGATTTAATTGGATAATTAATCGATAAATTAATAGTTGAAATTTCAGAAATAATTGAAATTTGGGTTTAATATGATTAAAAATGATTTGCAAAATTTTATTTAATCATATTGGAGTTAGAACGATATTTTAGAACTTTTGAAATTGAATTAAAAGTTAAATTGTGAAAATTAAATATTTTAATATTTAATTGACGAGTTAAAATAGCCATTATTCAAACAGTCTTGGATTTCGACGAAACTAGTTTCATCAGATCCGTAAGGTCATATTATTGTAAGATTTCAAATTTCGTGTCAGTCGGATTTACGGTTTGTTCGGAGCAAGCTAAAACGCACAGAAATTTGGTTAATCGATTTAATTTAAATTGGATCGTTTATTGCCGTAACTCTCACATATGATCGAATTAGCTTCCGAAACATATTCCATTGTGTCCGAAACGTGGGATAAACCCTAGAAACGCCGGTCACCCCACGAGATTTGGAGTTTGGAAAATCCGGGATGAATAGTAATTCTCCAATTTTATATAAAAGGCCCCCTAACTTCACAAATTTCACAAAACCCTAATCTAAAGCTTCAGCCGCCACTATTATCTCTAATGGCCGAAAATTGTTCATCTTCCTCCTCATTTTTCTTTCAATCCGTGAATAATTAGAGGAAGTCATCAACTGCAAACTTGAAGAGCACGAAGAGATCTCCAGATCCATACGGTGATGATGATCATCAGAGCATCATGAAGGATAAAAATTGGTCGCGTTCGTTAGTGGTTCGCGCGCGATTTCTGAGGCATAGGGGAGGCCATATACGTGCGGTCGGCTGGAGGAGGTGGAGTTTGTGATGCTCTTCGAAGTGGTGGTTGTTGATCAAGGTGTAAGCGATCGTAGAGGCCGCGATTTCTAACCCTAGATGGCGGCTAGTGGGTTCAATGCACGCGTGTGTTACTGGGGAGGAAGAAGATGGGGAGTGCGGCCATGATTTGATGGCAACAAAATGGACGGCCGTGATTGAATTTTAGGTTAAAATTAAAATAAGATTGTTAATTTATTTATATTAAAATTCATGTAAACTTTAAAATATTGCATCTCTTTCATACGAGGTCGAAAACGCACGAAACAAGTTGCGTTGGGTTTGTATGGATGAACACTACGCTATGGAACTGGATTGGAGTCGTTTGGAGCTAGTGAGAATTTCGGGTAAAATTAAACGCTCGTTTAATTTTATTCGAAATAAAAGCTGAACACGAAATTGAAACCAAGGTGAGAACTTCTCACTCAATCGAATTAGTTTCGATTTTAATTTTAAATAGTGAGATTTAAAATTTCTTGATTGTATGTTTGAATGATAATTGTTATCTATTGATTGTTAAAATAGACATTATGCGCCGTTAGTAAGCGGATGTTATTTATTAAAAACATATACCGCGATAATTTCATCGAAAAGTGGAATTGGTATTATATATGTACTTGGATTTGATTTTCCTGCATTATATAGCGGATGAGACCCTATTGCGCCGCATAATAGCGGATAGTATTTTATAAGTCCCATATACCGCGATATTTCGTTTTGAAGCGAAATTGGTATTGTGCTAACATCTTTGGATGCAGGGAAACATGTTGGAGGGATCCAACTGGATTCCTCAAACATTTGAATTGGTTTCAATGTTGTGTGTTGATCTATTTGTTGATCTATTTATAATCTACGTGATTATCTTTGTGATTGAGATTGTTAAAGGCTAAATTTTAGTCGAATATATTTTGGTATCGTTAGATGACGAAATTAAATAAAATTGGATTTTTGAAAACTTAAGTTGAGAATTCAGAATAAAATTTTATTTTGGAATTTATTCATTTTAAATAAATAAACGTTATAATTTTTATTATTATAAAAATGATATTTTTGTAAAATAATACTTAAGTATGATTTTGGAGTTATATAAGCTTTAATAACGATTTGTAAATTATTAAAAGGATTGGTTTATTTAATTTGGGATTTTTGAATTATTATAAATGATTTATATAAAATATTTATAAAATTGATATTTATAAATTAAAAATATTGGAATTATAAAACAAGTTTTTGTAAGTGTTAAAATGGAATATAAATGGATTTTATAAGTGAATGAAATCTATATATTTATAAATTGTGGAATTATAAAATGAATAAATTTTATAAAATAAAAGATTTATAAATAATTAACTTATAAATTGGATTTTTGCGTGTAAATGGAATATGGATAGAATTTGTTAATAAAGTGATTTTATAAAGTTGAAGTGGCCATAAAATATAAATGGAATTTATAAACGTTGTTTTATAAATCCGAAAACGACTTATTTTGATAAGTTAATTATTATAGCTTATTAAAGGAAATATATCCACGATTTTGGACAGTGGATAATCCTTTAAATAAAATATGTAGAAATGTTGAATTTGGATAAGGAAATATATTCACGATTTTGGACAGTGAATAATATATTAAAGAAATGTTTTGGGAAAGTGATTTTAAATAGAATTAAAATGATTTAAAGATGTTTTAAAATGTATTAAGTATCGAAAACATAGATTTCAACATTTATTGTTGAAATAAATGTTTCGAGAAATAGAAGGAAATGTTGGACTATAACACTGTTGTTATAGTAAATGATTTCCGAAAGGAAATGTTTTATATTGTATTGGGATTTATATATCTATTTTAAGTTCGAATCCCTATACTAGTGATTTTGGGTTTTCGTAACGATGTTTTACGTAACATTCGTTTTGTCCCAAATAAATGTGTTTAAGAGAATGTTTTCCTCATAAAATAAAATATATACTTATAGATTTAAGTATATTGAATATTTTCAAAAGGTTGAAAATAAATAGATTGGTGAATTACTTATTATTAAATAAGTATGGAAATGTTTTTCCAATATGAAGTGAATGTTTGAGATTTTATCTTTTAAAGATAAATTGAAAATGAATATTAGAAATCGATTTAAAAATCGTATATTCATAGATATTTTGGAATTGTAAATTCACTACGGAATTTATAAAAGAAAGGGAAATTAGTTAAAAATAAATGTTGATTTATTTTGAAGTGTGGAGATTAATTTACAGATTTGGAACGTAAATTTAATAAATCAGTAAGGATTTATTTAATTGGTTTAAATGAACCATTTTGAAATGGAAGTTGTAAGGGTGTAAATTTATTTGAAATTGGTTTTCAAATGCTTGAAGTGTGGGATATATATCATATAAAGATATTTTTTAAAATAAATAATTTGGGAAATTATTTGAAATCGGGTGATGTTGTGAATAATGATTGATAGTTAAATAACCGACTATCAAATATTGACCTTTAAATAGGTATTTGTTGTGAATTGGTTGAAATTGAATGCTAAACTTATTTTTAAATTATTGCGCTCGTAATTCGGATTACCCATTCTGATTAGTGATACGACGTAATGTATAGCATTGAAGACCGGTGGTGAAGACCGGGTATTTGTGAAAACGATAGGATGACCTATCGATTGTCTCTGCATCGTTAGCTACGGTATGGAGATTTCCTTTGTGATGGGAAGTTTTATCGGGATTGTGAATACCCGGATTGCAAGGGCTTCTTTTGAAGTGCCTTCGGTTCTGTTCGAAGCCGGAACAGACTTGTATGGTTACGTGTCTGACATTACATTTTGAGATATAAAGAAGATTTCTTTCAAATATATTTCCGTTGGTGGCGGAGAATTTATTCTTTTAGCTTAACACCCTTAGAGGTTATGTAGTTGAAGGTTATCAGTGATATATTCCCAATTTGGTAATATGGCATGCTGAGTGTTGCTATGTGATGATTATTTATTGATCATTTGTTGATCAAAGCGTGGCTTTGTGCCTAGATTTGTGGACGAGACTTCGTCAGACCTCACTCCCCTGAAATGGTCAAAACAGGAATATGCGGCAAGGTTACGAGGGTCGCGCCCTTTAGGGTATGCCATTTCCTTCTGGAAAGGGTGGTATCATGGTATGGAGCCCAGATACTTACTCATGTTGACAAACTATATTTATTACTATGTGATGTTGGTTATCAAGCGCTCAGATAAAGGTCCAAAAGGACCGAGGGATGGCATATTCGTGTAGTAGTTACCTAGTGACAAAGGTAACCCGGCCTTGTGTTGGTAGAGAGCTGGTTAAGTTCTCGGGTCATCCCGCTAGAGGCGATCCCATGTGGCAGTAGGAAGTTCCTTAGCCTGACAATTTGTTGGAAATCCAAATAAAACAATACGCACCTTGTACGGTTTTAGTTGTAGAACCTGCCGTTCACTTATGGTGGCGCCCCACTGTTTGGATGATAGCTATAGTAGGCATACGATAATGGTCGTATGTTGGCTAAGATTTATATTTTTACTTTCGAAATGTTTTCCTACACTATGCACGAGTAATAATACCAAATGTTTTTTTTAATGCGTATCAAGCATCTTTGACTATCATAAGGAGAAATCTCCTCTGATTCTGCGTTTGCATTGTGTGTGTGTGCGGGAGGCCTTATGGTAGTCTCATTTTCTAAAAAGCATTGCGAATCTATTTAAAATAAATAAGTTATCCTGTTCTTTGTTTTAAAAAGATAAACTGTTTTAGTTCTCACACCAGTCACATGACTGACTCGGAGTTTGTTGTTTTCCTTCCTAAACTCTGGGTGCCCATAATTTTCCACACGGGCAGTCAAGAGTCGGGTTTATTAGGATATTCTGAAATTCAGGAGTTGCTGGAGGCAAGCTGGATGGCATGGCGTATTCACTAGTATATAGTACTTCTTTTCTGCTTTTTATTGTTGTTTTGTTGTTGTACACTCTGATAATAAAATGTAATATGATGTAATGTAATAACTGATATAGTTCTTTGTTTAAAGATTATTCATTTATCTATTATATGTTGTTCCGCTGCGTCTGTGAGATTCTGATGTTGTTCTCTGTTTCTTCTTCTATCTTTTTCTTCTTCTTTAACCTAACAATTCGGTTATCCGGCATTCGATTGCTCGGCAGTTGATACAGTGGACGTATTGATGTCGGTTTTCGAGCGTCGAAAACTCGCAACGTTACATCTGGTATCAGAGCAAATGGTTAAGCGACAACCATGGCACTGTTGGGTATTGCTCATTAGAGATAGAGTCAGTAGTACTCTAGAATGAGTGTGAGTGTAATAATAGATATGAGGGCGTATTTGTTAGTGAATATAAAATTATTTTATATTGTGATGATTGGTTTGTTGAGTGGTATGTGGATTCTGGTCGGTATAGTCCGTACAACTCTATCGATAGGGATCTCCAAACTCTTGTACATAACAAATCGACACGATATTGTTTTAAATAGGATAAATGAAATAATTTTACCTTGATTATGTTTTTCGTATAAAGGAAATAATTTTTTTGGAATTATTAAAGTGTATATAATTGATTGCTTGGTTGTTGAAATTATAAATATATATAAGTCAATAAATGTTGTTTGAATAAGTTAAATAAAACAACAGTTGTAAAAGAATAATTGTATAAGCAAATGAATTATAAAGTATGGAATTATAATTAAAATGATTTACAATTGTAAAATAATCTTATATATAAATAGTGAAATTATATGAGGAAAAAAATTTATAATTGTGATTTATAAACAATGAAAAGGAAATATTTTGTTGTGATTTATAAACAATGAAAAGGAAATATTTTGAAAGAATTTAAAGCACCGAATTCACTATTGTCACTGGGAAATAATAAGGGTGATGACTGCAGCATCATCAGAATCATTTTCAAGTTTCTGTGTGAGGGATTTGCTACCATAGTAAATTGAAAATTTGAGTTTTGTTGTGATAAACAAATTTGAAAATTAAAAATCCAAGTTGTAATTGATGAATATAAGTGAAATGAATTTTGAACTTACAGTATGAGATAATATATTTAGCTTTGGATAAGTAAATGGATTTGGAAGTTTAAATATATAAGTTGTATAACTTAGAAAATGAGAAAACGTAAGTGAAACCAATAGTTAAAACGGTTAAACAATTTTGTTAAGTAAAATGAAATATGAACTTGAGTTATATAAATGAAATTCAACTTTATTTGTAAAATGAATTAGCTATTCAATTAATGAATGAATTGAATGTAAATCAATCTAATGTAAATGAATTGATATGGAATAACGGATGTAAATGTTAATTCGTTAAAGTCAATTAAAAGTGTTGAACCAAATTGAATGTTGAAAGTAAATTGAATGAATTTGGTTATGTTGAATATAAATTGGTTGTTATTTAGTTGTTAGTTGATTGTATATAAATTTATTAAGTGTTAATGAAGTTGAATTGATAAATTGGAAGCTAAAGTAATTGAATCCAAATTGAAAGTCAATGAATATGAACTGGATTTGATTTGAATTGAAAGTGAACTAACTTGAATTTAAATTAGTGAATGTATACTAATTGGAAATGAATGAATGTTAGTAAAATTTGTTGTTAACAAATCAAACATGCACAAATGGGAAACCAATTTGAATTGTGCAAAAATGATTTTTGAATATTGTAATTGGATATTACGGCTAGGAGGATATACTGGTGTATTAAAGGAAATAGAATTGGAGTTTTGATTTCGAAGATAAAAATTTAATTGCTCGACAAAAGGTACGTGTTTCAATTTCAGTATGGACTTTGATGATCTTCTTGTCTAGCTGCTTGGCTTTTTCTTTTCTTTTTGATTCTGAGGGGCCGTAGTGCCATTTTGTAGTCGTACCGATCGAGCCGCGCAAAGGAGGTTATGGCGAAATTTTTCGAAAATTTAAGGCGTTAGAATTTTTTGGGAATTTTGGAAAATTTGAAAACTAAGTATGATTTGAAAACTTAGTAAAGATTTTGTAAGAAGTTTAACTATTGGATTTTGAGAAAGTTAAACACTTAAGAGATTTGTAAATCTAATTGGAACGGTTCATTTTAAAAAAGTTAATGGATTCTGTAGCTTTTTCTTACTTGGTAATTTCGAGGACGAAATTCTTTTAAGGGGGAACTTTGTAACGACCACGAATTTCTGTCAATTTAAATTTGTATATTTAATTGATTTTAAATATTAACAAATAAGATTTGTAAGTCAAATAATTTATTTGTCGAATAATTGGATTTAATTGGATAATTAATCGATAAATTAATAGTTGAACTTTCAGAAATAATTGAAATTTGGGTTTAATATGATTAAAAATGATTTGTAAAATTTTATTTAATCATATTGGAGTTAGAACGATATTTTAGAACTTTTAAAATTGAATTAAAAGTTAAATTGTGAAAATTGAATATTATAATATTTAATTGACGAGTTAAAATAGTCATTTTTCAAACAGTCTCGGATTTTGACGAAACTAGTTTCATCGGATCCATAAGGTCATATTATTGTAAGATTTCAAATTTCATGTCAATCGGATTTACAGTTTGTTCGGGGCAAGCTAAAACGCACAGAAACTTGGTTAATCGATTTAATTTAAATTGGATCGTCTATTGCCGTAACTCTCACATATGATGGAATTAGCTCCGAAACATGTTCCATTGTATCCGGAACGCGGGATAAACCCTAGAAACGCTGGTCACCGCGCGAGATTTGGAGTTCGGAAATCCAGGATGAATAGTAATTCGCCAATTTTCTATAAAAGGCCCCCTAACTTCACAAATTTCACAAAACCCTAATCTAAAGCTTCAGCCGCCACTATTATCTCCAATGGCCGAAAATTGTTCATCTTCCTCCTCATTTTTCTTTCAATCCGTGAATAATTAGAGGAAGTCATCAACTGCAAACTTGAAGAGCACGAAGAGATCTCAAAATCCATACGGTGATGATGATCATCAGAGCATCATGAAGGATAAAAGTTGGTCGCGTTCGTTAGTGGTTCGCACGCGATTTCCGAGGCATAGGGGTGGCCATATACGTGCGGTCGGCTGGAGGAGGTGGAGTTTGTGATGCTCTTCGAAGTGGTGGTTGTTGATCAAGGTGTAAGCGATCGTAGAGTCCGCGATTTCTAACCCTAGATGGCGGCTAGTGGGTTCAATGCACGCGTGTGTTACTGGGGAGGAAGAAGATGGGGAGTGCGGCCATGATTTGATGGCAACAAAATGGACGGCCGTGATTGAATTTTAGGTTAAAATTAAAATAAGATTGTTAATTTATTTATATTAAAATTCGTGTAAACTTTAAAATATTATATCTCTTTCATACGAGGTGTTAAACGCACGAAACAAGTTGCGTTGGGTTTGTATGAACGAACACTACGCTATGGAACTGGATTGGAGTCGTTTGGAGCTAGTGAGAATTTCGGGTAAAATTAAACACTCGTTTAATTTTATTCGAAATAAAAGCTAAAAACGAAATTGAAACCAAGGTGAGAACTTCTCACTCAATCGAATTAGTTTCGATTTTAATTTTAAACAGTGAGATTTAAAATTTCTTGATTGTATGTTTGAATGATGATTATTATCTATTGATTGTTAAAATAGACATTATGCGCCGTTAGTAAGTGGATGTTATTTATTAAAAACATATACTGCGATAATTTCACCGAAAAGTGGAATTGGTATTATATATGTACTTGGAGTTGATTTTCCCGCATTATATAGCGGATGAGACCCTATTGCGCCGCATAATAGCGGATAGTATTTTATAAATCCCATATACCGCGATATTTCGTCTTGAAGCGAAATTGGTATTGTGCTAACATCTTTGGATGTAGGGAAACTTGTTGGAGGGATCCAACTGGATTCCTCAAACATTTGAATTGGTTTCAATGTTGTGTGTTGATCTATTTATAATCCGCGTGATTATCTTTGTGATTGAGATTGCTAAAGGCTAAATTTTAGCCGAATATATTTTAGTATCGTTAGATGCCGAAATTAAATAAAATTGGATTTTTGAAAACTTAAGTTGAGAATTCAGAATAAAATTTAATTTTGGAATTTATTCATTTTAAATAAATAAACGTTATAATTTTTATTATTATAAAAATGATATTTTTGGAAAATAATACTTAAGTATGATTTTGGAGTTATATAAGCTTTAATAACGATTTGTAAATTATTAAAAGGATTGGTTTATTCGGATTTTTGAATTATTATAAATGATTTATATAAAATATTTATAAAATTGATATTTTTAATTATAAAACAAGTTTTTATAAGTGTTAAAATGGAATATAAATGGATTTTATAAGTGAATGAAATCTATATATTTATAAATTATGGAATTATAAAATGAATAGATTTTATAAAATAAAAGATTTACAAGTAATTAACTTATAAATTGGATTTTTGCGTGTAAATGGAATATGGATAGAATTTGTTAATAAAGTGATTTTATAAGTTGAAGCGGCCATAAAATATAAATGGAACTTATAAACGTTGTTTTATAAATCCGAAAATGACTTATTTTGATAAGTTAATTATTATAGCTTATTAAAGGAAATATATCCATGATTTTGGACAGTGGATAATCCTTTAAATAAAATACGTAGAAATATTGAATTTGGATAAGTAAATATATTCACGATTTTGGACAGTGAATAATATATTAAAGAAATGTTTTGGGAAAGTGATTTTAAATAGAATTAAAACGATTTAAAGATGTTTTAAAATGTATTAAGTATCGAAACCATAGATTTCAACATTTATTGTTGAAATAAATGTTTCGAGAAATAGAAGGAAATGTTGGACTATAGCACTGTTGTTATAGTAAATGATTTCCGAAAGGAAATGTTTTATATTGTATTGGGATTTATATATCTATTTTAAGTTCAAATCCCTATACTAGTGATTTTGGGTTGTCGTAACGATGTTTTACGTAACATTTGTTTTGACCCAAATAAATGTGTTTAAGAGAATGTTTTCCTTATAAAATAAAATATATACTTAATTTAGATTTAAGTATATTGAATATTTTCAAAATGTTGAAAATAAATAGATTGGTGAATTACTTATTATTAAATAAGTATGGAAATGTTTTTCCAATATGAAGTGAATGTTTGAGATTTTATCTTTTAAAGATAAATTGAAAATGAATATTAGAAATCGATTTAAAAATCGTATATTCATAAATATTTTAGAATTGTTAATTCACTATGGAATTTATAAAAGAAAGGGAAATTAGTTAAAAATAAACGTTGATTTATTTTGAAGTGTGGAGATTAATTTACGGATTTGGAACGTAAATTTAATAAATCAGTAAGGATTTATTTAATTGGTTTAAATGAACCATTTTGAAATGGAAGTTGTAAGGGTGTAAATTTATTTGAAATTGGTTTTCAAATGCTTGAAGTGTGGGATATATATCTTATAAAGATATTTTTGAAAATAAATAATTTGGGAAATTATTTGAAATCGAGTGATGTTGTGAATAATCATTAATAGTTAAATAATCGACTATCAAATATTGACCTTTAAATAGGTATTTGTTGTGAATTGGTTGAAATTGAATGCTACATTTATTTTTAAATTATTGCGCTCGTAATTCGGATTACCCATTCTGATTAGTGATACGACGTAATGGATAACATTGAAGACCGGTGGTGAAGACCGGGTATTTGTGAAAACGATAGGATGACCTATCGATTGTCTCTGCACCGTTAGCTACGGTATGGAGATTTCCTTTGTGATGGGAAGTTTTATCGGGATTGTGAATACCCGGATTGCAAGGGCTTCTTTTGAAGTGCCTTCGGTTCTGTTCGAAGCCGGAACAGACTTGTATGGTAACGTGTCTGACATTACATTTTGAGATATAAAGCAGATTTCTTTTAAATATATTTCCGTTGGTGGCGGAGAATTTATTATTTTAGCTTAACACCCTTAGAGGTTATGCAGTTGAAGGTTATCAGCGATATATTCCCAATTTGGTAATGTGGCATGCTGAAAGTTGCTGTGTGATGATTATTTATTGATCATTTGTTGATCAAAGCGTGGCTTTGTGCCTAGCTTTGTGGACGAGACTTCGTCAGACCTCACTCCCCGGAAATGGTCAAAACAGGAATATGCGGCAAGGTTATGGGGGTCGTGTAACGAAGCGGATTTTTCCCGTTCGAAAATCGACATCCATACTTTACATCGTACTCAAATGCCGCAGATTCGACTGTTCAAATCCGATTCGCCGGAGCTTATAACACCATTAAGTAAACAACATAGCGGAAGAATATAATGAATATCAATATACAACATCTGATACAACATCCTGATACAACAGATGATACAATAGATATCGATATACATCAGAGATATGATACAATAAAATAGCAGCGGAAAAGAAAATAGATAACACTAGCAGTGGAACAAATAACTCGAATAGTCTTCAAGGCAGAACTCCAAATTGCAACTCCATCTCCAAGAACCAATCCAGAAATAGCTCGAACACCCAATAACGATGCACCAAGCTAAGCAAGATCAGTCATGTCCAAAGACTGAACTAGCTCCAGATAATCCACTGAACCTAACTATCTGAAAAACCCAACTCTAGACTGCTCGTGTGGAAAATAATGAGCATCCAGAGTTTAGGAAAGGAACAACAAACTCCGGATTAGTCATGGGACTGGTGTGAGTAACAAAAACAGTTTATCTTTAAACACAAATAGCAAGAGAATTTTAAAGTAAATTCGCAATGCCTTTAGAAAATGAAACTACCATAAGACCTCCCGCCACACACACAATGCAAACGCAGAATTGGAGGAGATTTCTTCTTATGATAGTCAAACATGCTTAATACGCAGAAAATTTCTTTGATATTATTATTATAAGTGCATAGTGCAGAAAACCATTTTGAAAGTAGAATATTAATCTTAGCCAGCATAGACATTTCGAACTATGCCTACTATAGCTACCATCCAAACAGTGGTGACCACCATAAGTGAATGGCAGGTTCTACAACTAAAACCGTACATGGTTTCGTATTGGATGAATGGATTTCCAACAAATGGTCAGGCTAAGGAACTTCCTATTGCCACATGGGATCGCCTCTGGCGGGACGTCCCAAGAACCTAACCGGATCTCTGCCAACACAAGGCCGGGTTACCTCTGTAACTAGGTAACTACTACTCGAGCATGCCACTCCCCGGTCCTTTAGGACCTTTATCCGAGGTACCTCTAAGCAACAACCACACAGAAAATGAGATTGGAGCAACCACATAGGTTGAATATCAAGGCTCCATACCATGACGCCACCCTTTACCAGAAGGGAATGACATACCCTAAAGGGCGCGACCCTCATAACCTTGCCGCATCTTTCCTGTTTCGACCATTTTCGAGGTGTGAGGTCCTGATGCAGTCTCGTCCACAAAGCTACGCTTTATACAAAAGCCATGCTCTGATCACAAATGATCAACAAATGATCATCTACACACAGCAGCACTCAGCATGCCACACTACCAAATTGGGAGTATATCGCTGATAACCTTCAACTACATAACCTCTGAGCTCGTACATCTCAGAGAAGGGTGTTAAGCTAAGAGAATAAATTCTCCGCCAATCTGCTTTATATCTCAAAGTGTAGTGTCAGACATACAACCATACAAGTCTGTTCCGGGTTTGAACAGAACCGAAGGCACTTCCGAAGAAGCCCTTGCAATCCGGGTATTCACAATCCCGATCGGACTTCCCATCACTTAGGGAATCTCTATACCGTAGCTACTCGGTGCAGAGGCAATCGATAGGTCATTCTATCGTTCTCGCAAATACCCGGTCTTCACCACCGATCTTCAAATGCTACCCATAACGTCGAATCACATATTCGGAATGGGTTATATGACACAAAGGCCCTCTCCTGGCTAAACCGAATAGTGAGCGCAATATTTAAAACATATGGATATGGGATTTCTATTAAGTCACAGCTTAATAATTCAAAACTTTCCTTCAAATGGTTTAAACCAATTACCATTTTCAAATCTTTAAACAAAAAGATTCATTTTACTAAGTTCACCCATTTTCGCAAAGATCCATTTACGGATTTCAAATCAATTCCCATTTCAATTTGATTGACTTGTTTAAAAATCTTTAAATTAAAGATTTAACTTATAGATTTCAAACCGTTTCCATAACTTGGGAATCATTTTCATTTTTTTAACTTGAAATCCCTTTTTAACACAATTTGGAAGTACACTTCTTATATGAAAGCTTTTATTATTTGAAAACGAATAGTTTTCATGTCAGAAAGATCCAATTATATCTACACGAGTCAAAGCCTTTGAATTTAAATTCAAATTTCCAAATCAATACCCTTAAAATAGTTTAACCCATATAAACTGGTATAACGTCCTTAGTCCCTAGTTTCCAAACCATAGAATTCAATTTTAAATATTAAATTCAAATTTAAATCAAATTATTTATATTTTAAACTAAATCGAGTTATTCAAAATAAATTTCATCTTTGAAACTCCATTTCAAAAGCTTTTCACTTTAAATCCAATTTCATTTCCAAACCATTTGAATTTAAAATATTCAACTTTGAAAATCATTTCAAAATCTGTGACTTAATCGATTTCCTCGTGAAATCCATATTTGTGTGTGTATAAGTGTGGTCTAAGGGTTTAACACACAATAGTGCAACAACATTCATTCATCACAGATCAAAATATAGAAATATAGTTGATAAGCGGTATAAACTATAACGCTTATCGTCCGTTCAAAGATTCACAGATAATATACGAATGTAAATAACTGAATAAATCATACACGGCATAAATCATAGAACAAAATATCACAGATCAGACAGGACAATCAATTCAAGGTATCTCATACAATGCAACCATTCATAAGTAAGGTCAAACATTTAATAATCATTTATAAACAGGATTAATTTATTACTTAATCCTAAGTAATTCAATTTATTTCAAATTAAATAAATTACTTATGAATTAATTATTAAATTCTGATTTATTTATCACAAATCATTTGATATAAATTAATTTATCAAACCCTTTCAATAAATTATTCTTAATTAATAATTCAATTAGATTAACCTTAAGTTAATTACATAATCATTTAATCTGAATTAATGTCATTAAATAATTATCTTTAAGTAATTAATTACCCTTATAAACAAATCAACATTTACTTATATTAAATGTAATTATAACTTAATCTCCCGATTAATTAACTTAAATCTTAATTAATGAAGTTAAATTTACAATTACTAATTAAATTGATACAAAACATTAATTATCCATTCTAATTAACTTAATGATAAATGTATTACAAATCATTTAATCTTTATTAAATTTAAGATGAACTCATTCTTAGTGGTGATTTAAATTCATTTACCAATATGTTTGAAAACCTTTTAAATTCCAACTTATCTTTCTAAATTTTATTTTAAACCCAAGATTTAAAAATGAACCCTCCTTTGTCTTTTTAGTAAAGTTTAAACAAATTTTAAAAATCCTTTAAATTACTTGTTTAAGTAATATTTTATTATGAAGAAATTTTAAAGAGTTGAAATCAAATCCTAAAACATTTAACTTATTTAAAATATTTAAAATACTTGCAGTTATCACTTTCTTTCATTTCAAAATCTGAAATTCAATTATATGTTCAAGTCTAGGCTTCAGATTTGTTTTCAACTTTTCTTAAACTTTCTTTTACAACTCAATTTCTAATTTTATATTCAATTCTTTTAAATAAAATATTTCTTAATTGTTATTAAAACAATTTTAAACTTAAAAACTTAATTATACCCAAACTATGTTGTAAACTAACTTAAGTTTATATTTAAACTTCTGTTTTTAACCTGGCTTAAGCTTTGTTTCAAAATTAATTTTTTTTTAAAAAACTTTGAAAACAGAACAAGTTCTGTTTATTAAACCTGAACATCACTGACTCGAGCCCCACAATGCTTGCTTCGAGTCAAAACGCGAGTCGTCCCCTGAGAAAACCACGATCTGCTTCGAGTCTCCCCTACGCAAATTCGAACCCACCCAAAAACACAGCCTCACCATAAATTCCCCACCGTACACGTGCACATCATCGTTCGCCACTTCCGGTCGCTACCCATGCTTCGAGCAAGTCGAAGGTCACCCCTAGATCCGCTTCCAACCTCCCAACTCTGGCCAGTTCAACTCGAACGTGAATTCGAGTAAAAATCAAAACCTGGAAACGCATGCACAAATGTCCCTTCGAACCTGTCAACACCAACTGCGTGACGGTCCGACCACCGTTCGCCACCAAACTCCGGCAACCCACTCGTCATACTTCCCTCTACTATCCCCAAAGGCATGTCGAACTCGATGCCTCCCATAGGACGAGCGAATCAAAAGTTTTCGGCCTTACAAAACTAGGGTTACAGAAAGAAGTTGCTCGCCGTTGTCACCACCGTAGTCGAGAGCGCCTCCGACCATTTTTCCCACCAACTACAAACACTCCTACATCTTCAGGCAAAATTCCGACCACCCCATTCCAGTAGATCGCCAGAAATGCTTAAAATATCCAAAACAGTGCAAACCAGAATTGCAAACTCAAATCATTTCTAAAAAATGTGATTTAAGTTTTAAAAATCAGTATTTTGCTTAGGGATTCAGTTTATAAACTTGAATTGATAATTCAAGATATTCGAAAATGTCACTTATATTAAACTTTAAGGTTTTTCAGAGCAGATCAAGTTTGTTTAACTTGAATTCAAATCTTAAAATTTAATTTATAATCAAACCAACATGTTTCATTTAGATGCTTTGTCCTAACAATCAATAGATTGAGCAGTAATGATCTTTGAATTATATCTGAGTTTGCAATTTTAATACAGAGAGGTTTAACCGGGTTCCAACATACTGTATCCCACTCCACAATTATACAAAGAAGTGAACTTATAAATACCCACGCAAACATCATCAATAAATGAACACAAATTTGATTATCTTCATACTTAAATCAAGCAACCAGATACTTAGATTGTAGAAAATAAAGTTACTCACTGTATTTCCAGAAAAGAAGAACAGAGCTACATCATTTGAATCAGGCTTTTATTCTTGTTTTTCCCAGGCTTTGATCCCAGAAAATTTGTTGTTCAAGTTTGAACTTTGTTTAAATTTTAGTTGATAATACTTTAGTTTTTCTTGGCTTTGAAGGAATGAAAATGAAATGACAAGCTTGATATAAATAAGAAAAGAAGTTTACTGGTGATGGTTTTACAGGATGATAATGTTGGTTTGTACACTGATCAGAGATATTTTTTTTCCTTTTTCCATTTGATTAAACATAATTTCGGCTGAAAGCAAATTTTAGTCATGAGCTAGATTATATTTTGTGTACTAAGATACTTGCATTTATTGCTTTGTCTTTTCCTCCAAGCTTCATACTTTCATATACATGTTTTCTTTTGTTGACTATGTAGACATTGGGTGGCTGCAAATATTGTTTTGGTGGGTTGAAATGATCAACATGGTGTGCCAGAGGATATGGCATTAATTAAACTTTGTCTTGATTTGCAAGCTTAGTTATATATCTTATATTTAGTTTGTTTCATTTTTTTTTCTTTTCTTTGTCTTATTCCCAGTTCAAGTGTACATACCTGTTGTCAAGCCTACATACTTACTTTATTTGTTTGTACAAACATATATATCTTACTTGTCCTTACTTAACAAATTTAATTTTGTCTGTACCTGAATATATGTATTATCTTCTTTTGCGGGTGTACATAGTTATAATTGCCTCTATATAGTTACTTACTTGCCTGATTCTTATTTTATGTTTTACTTTGCTGGTTCAAGTGTTTTGGTTTGTATTTAATCAGAGATTTTGTTGGCTGTAATCTTGCTTTTGTGGGCTGAGATGATATTGCATTAATTGTTGTTTCTTGTATCATAAGCCAATGCTTATTAATACTTATCCAATGTTATTTGTTAATACTTGAATATACTTTTATTATTCCTTTTGTTATATTATTTTGTAATTCAAATGACTCTCTATAGTTACTGTATTGTTTAAATTTAGCTAGGGCATTCTTTTTATATTTTACATAGTTTATTTTATATATTGTTTGAATTTGTCTAATTGATTTCTTTCTTTTGTCTTATTACTTTATAGTATAAAGGAAGTTCAAAAACTAACATATCGTTTGAATTTATTTTATAGTTTACATAACTAAAATTTTAAGATATTTATTTATTTTCCTATTTATATTATAAATTCAAATTATCTTTAAAACCATTTACTTAAAACTCAATTTAAATGATTTAATACATATTTAACTGGAATTTGGGGGAAACTCAAACCAATTTATCAATTAATTTCACAATTTTATTTAAAATTTAATTTAATTATCAATTTAAAATAAATTAAAATTCGGGATCTTTACATGTCGCGCCCTTTAGGGTATGCCATTTCCTTCTGGAAAGGGTGGTATCATGGTATGGAGCCCAGATACTTACTCATGTTGACACACTATATTTATTACCGTGTGATGTTGGTTATCGAGCGCTCGGATAAAGGTCCAAAGGGACCGGGGGATGGCATATTCGTGTAGTAGTTACCTAGTGACAAAGGTAACCGGGGGATGTTAATTTCTCGGGTCGTCCCGCCAGAGGCGATCCCATGTGGCAGTAGGAAGTTCCTTAGCCTGACAATTTGTTGGAAATCCAAATAAAACAATACGCACCTTGTACGGTTTTAGTTGTAGAACCTGCCGTTCACTTATGGTGGCGCCCCACTATTTGGATGGTAGTTATAGTAGGCATACGATAATGGTCGTATGTTGGCTAAGGTTTATATCTTTACTTTTGAAATGTTTTCCTACACTATGCACGAGTAATAATACCAAATGTTTTTTTAATGCGTATCAAGCATCTTTGACTATCATAAGGAGAAATCTCCTCCGATTCTGTGTTTGCATTGTGTGTGTGTGCGGGAGGCCTTATGGTAGTCTCATTTTCTAAAAAGCATTGCGAATCTATTTAAAATAAATAAATTATCCTGTTCTTTGTTTTAAAAAGATAAACTGTTTTAGTTCTCACACCAGTCACATGATTGACTCAGAGTTTATTGTTTTCCTTCCTAAACTCTGGGTGCCCATAATTTTCTACACGGGCAGTCAAGATTTTTCAAGATTAATTCCTAAACTCATGTTAGAATTAATAATTTCAAGATTTTTCCAGAGAGAATCTCTTTCAGTTTCATAATTGGAAGCATAAACAAAAGCAATTTCAATTTGAAAACCACCTTTATTCCAGTTAACAAAATGTTGATAAATATCACAAATTTTAGGGTCCCAAATGACCATGGATCTACCATACCCCCCCATTTGATTATTATTTATAATATTCCAGTTATTAAAAAAATTTAATTGAAAATCAATGATTTTAGAATTATCTAATTTATGTTCTAGCAAACAAACAATGCTGGGATTTGTTGACAATAGAAGATTAGTTAAGTCTAATCTTCTTATAGGAGAATTGAGTCCTCTATCATTCCAAGAAATAACCGTCATATAATTACCAGAAAAATTAAAGATCAAATAAAAATAAAAGGATACTCAAAAGGATAATATTGATGGTAACAGTTTATGCACTGTGACTGCCCTCTTCTTCAAAAGACTCTATCCTCTTTCCTTTCTTTTTGTATGAAGTTTTATTTAATGCTTTCAGCTGATCTTTCCACTTGGAATTTTTGATGATATACTTCCTTTTAAATTCACTGTCTTCTGTTTCTTCTAGGCTTTCATTATCTACAATTTCTTTTATGCTTTTCATTTTGCCTTTTCTTTTATTTCTTTTCTACTTTTCCTTGAGGCTGATGCAGAATTTGAAACTAGACTGAAAGCTTTTTGAACGTTGAAATCAGAAACTGGATTTTTGGTAATCGTGGAGAGATGTGTAGCTAAGTAGCTGATGTGGTTTTCTGATGGCTCCTTATTTAGGATGTTGTTAATGATAGAGCTATCATCCAAATTCATTGCTTCTACAACTGAGGAATCTTCTATTGATGGAATTTTTTATCCTTTGCTTGAATAGTCGAATCCTCTATATTTAATATTTGAGGCACATTTATGATTTCATTGGTTTTCCCTGTTATTTCTGGAAGTTTAGAAGAAATTACTTCCTCATTTGCAATCTTTATCTGATCTTTTCTGCTCTCTTAAGAATTTTTTTCTAAAATAGATTCTTGCACATTAAATGAATCTTCTAAGTTGGCAATCTGTCTAATATTGTCTTCAAGAGGTTGAGAAGTGTTTTCCTTATTATTAAAAAGTAATGTTGCTTTGGTAAATTCATTTCTTTGTTCTGGCAAGATGTTGGAGTTGAAAGAAGCTTTTCCTTGCATACTTAGTTTTCTTTCCAAACCAATTTGTAATCACAATTTTTCAGAGAATGACCAAAACATGAACATGTTTTACATCTAGGGGGAACCCATTCATATTCAATATTTTGAACCAAGTTTTCACCATCATGTAATGATATAGTAGCTTCATTTGGTAAATCAGAATCTGCATTAATTTCTACAAGTATTCTTGCACAAGAAAGCCTAGTTTCTTTTGCAGTATGGTCATCCAATTTAAGGGAATGCCAACTGCACTGGCAATAGCACTTAATATCTCACTATCCCACAGTCTAAGGTTTAATTCGGCAGTTTGATCCAGACAGACATAGAAGAAAGAAGATCCCTGTCAATATTGATTTTACTTGTCCACTTTTTCATAATATTCAGTTTTCCATTTATGAAATATGGCCCCCCATTAATAGCATTATCACAATCTGAAGCATTAGAAAATCCGATTAAAAAGAAACCATTATTACGTGTAAAAATGTCGAAATTACCCGTGGGTTTACATGATGTAGCTATTACAGCCTTGAAGTGATGATAAGCGGGGCTATTGCCAAAAGCATAGGCAAATACTGAGAAGTTCCATTTTCTCTCTGCCCTTTTACTGGCCTCCGCACTCACCACCACTATTTTCTTTTCATTAATGGAGAGAGGAGCGGCATACTTAAGGTCAAATTCAGTATTTGAACCTTCTTTCTTAATCATCTCTGCCCATGAAGAAGGCTTACTCAGGTTAGTGCTGATTTGAAAAGCTGAATTCTCTTTAATTTGAGAGTTTCTTGAATAATTTCTTGAATTTCTGAAATGAATATCTGAATTCATCTCTTGCTGACTGATTCTTGCAACATTTCTTGCTGAGATTCTTTCATTCACAGTGCTTCTTGAATTGTATGTTCCATGATTTACATTTCTGAAAGACTGCTTTGATTGATTCATAGCGCCTTGTTTTAGGTTCATCTGATAAGAACTGTTTCCTGCACTTTGCATTTGAGAGGCAATTCTTTTATTCAACATTTTTGATCTTCTACTTTGTACAATTTGAAAACCTTCTTCTGTAGTGATTTTTTTTTTAAATTTGAGCGGAAGCGGTTATTTGTTTAGAATCTAGTATTGCCTATTTAGATACCAATGACACTTAAAAAGAATAATCCAGTCTCGCAAAAAAAAAGAAATAGGAGGCACAGAAGATTTAACGTGGTTCCGATATGAATATCCTATGTCCACAGAGACCCAACAACTTTTTTATTTCACTAAAGAAAAGAGTACAAAAGAGAGAGAGAAAAGAATAATGGTGGATACTACACTTGCTTGTTCATATGAAGATAAAGTTCCTTCATTTATATAGACTTGATAATGAAGGGTTGCTTGGAGATTAAGCAAATCAATTTCCCGATTACCCAGATATATTTCCAATTTGTGTAATTTGATTTTAGTACAAATAGATGGCGTAATCTTCGTTTCCATATCTTTCCTTTATTCTCCATGCTTAATTATTTATTTCTTCACATAGAAGATATACATTGACTAATTAATTGATTGACTAATTAATTAGTTTCCTTCAAAATATCCTTCCATATATCAGCTAAATTAATTAATTTGATTGAATCAACTAATCAATTTCTTTCCTCTTTAACGAATATTTGAATCATCAAATTCAACACTCCACCTTGATTCAAATATAACAATCTCTCTTCATCACCTTATCATCAAGTAATCAACATATAAGTTATTAGGTCTAGCGCCCCATGGCGCTCAAGTAACAGGTATTAAACTGATCAAGTTTGAGCAATACTCAAACTTGTCCTTAGAAATCAACTTTGTCATCATAACTGAAGGATTATCCAAAGTACTCACTTTCAACAATTTGATCTTGCTTCGTTCTTCCTCAATCATAAGAAAGAAACCTCTAACATCAACGTGCTTCGTCCGCGAACTATAAGCTTGATTTTCTACAAGATGAATCACACTCTAACTGTCTGAAAATAGCTCTACTGTCCGCTGCACCATTGAAAGATCATCCAACAACTGAAGTAAGTACAATCCTTCCTTTGTTGCTTCCACAATCGATATCAACTCTGCTTCGGTAGTCGATAAAGCCACGGTAGATTGCAGCTTTGATCTCCATGGGAGCTTATGCCAAGTGTAAAAACATAGACCGACACTGACTTCCTAGCATCTCTATCCCCAGCGTAATCAGAATCACAGTATCCTCTAAAAAAGATGTCACCATCCACTCCACCATATAACAAGCCCATCGAAGAAGTGCCTCAAAGATATCTAAGAATCCACTTCACAGCTTGCCAATGCTCTTTGCCTGGGTTAGACATATATCGACTCACAACACCCACTGCATGGGCCAAATTTGGTCTTGTGCACACCATCGCATACATAATACTACCAACAACACTAGAATAAGGTATATCAGCCATATACCTTTTCTCTTCTTCCGATGAGGGAGATAAGTCTTTTGACAACTTAAAATGAGAGCCTAATGGAGTGCCAACCGGTTTAGCTTTCTCCATTCCAAATCGAGCGATGACTTTCTCGATGTACTGCGCTTGAGTGAGCCTTAACTCTCTCCGCTTTCTATCCCTGCTTATCTCTATACCCAATATTCTTTGTGCCTTTCATAAATCCTTCATGTCAAACTCTCTACTGAGCTCCGCTTTCAACTCCTTAATTCTGACCATACTCCGAGATGCAATCAGCATATCATCAACATATAACAACAAATAAATCATATCACCATCACATCTTCTGAAATGAACAAACTGGTCTTTGAAACTTCAGTAGTATCCCTGTGAAAGCATAAACTTATCAAACCTCTTGTACCATACTCTAGGAGACTGTTTCAGTCCATATAGAGATTTGTTGAGTTTGCAAACATAGTCTGACCTGCTACTATCAATGAACCCTTCCAGCTACTTTAAATAAATCTCCTCATCCAGATCACCATGCAAGAATGCAGTTTTGACATCTAGTTGCTCTAATTCCATATCATAATGAGCAACCAATTCCAAAAGAATACGAATTGAAGTATTCCTAACCAATGGAGAAAAGATATCATGATACTCTACCCCTTTCTTCTGAACATACCCCTTCGCGACTAACCTTGCCTTGTATCTGAGATTACCATTTTCGCCGTCTTTCACTCTATAGATCCACTTGCATCTAATAGCTCTCTTGTCGGTGGGAAGAGCTACTAAATCCCAAGTATGATTTCTCTGCAATGATTCAATCTCCTCCTCCACAGCAACTAACCAACTGGAACTGTTAACCTATGCGATAGCTTCTTTATAATCACAGGGCTCATCATGGACAACATTCAAAGCATATGTTGCCATATCATCGAAATTTATATCTTCGATGCTCAATCCAACAAACTCATCAAGCCACTTAGGCTTTCTTCTTTGTCTGACAGGCCTAGGTTTCGAATGAGCTCCACCTTGAGTTTGATCCTATGTACCAACATCGATATTATCCTCATCAACCACGGTGTTATCGAAAACACCATTTGAACGTCTATGGAAAGAATCAATAGATTACTTGCTTTGTGTCTGGTATTCTTCACATGTCCTCTCATTTTTATCCGATGAGGAAGGCTCCACCTTCAACATAGCCTTCTCATCAAAAGTCACATGCCTGCTCATAACGATCTTCTTGCTAATAGGACACCACAACC
The DNA here is from genome assembly GCA_030765085.1 of Allium cepa. Taxonomy (NCBI): domain Eukaryota; kingdom Viridiplantae; phylum Streptophyta; class Magnoliopsida; order Asparagales; family Amaryllidaceae; genus Allium; species Allium cepa. The sequence goes on from CM060934.1 coordinate 627,278,349, forward strand.
TATATCCCTTCACTCCTCTCCTATAACCTAGAAAAATACACTTGCGAGCTCTAGGATCCAGCTTCCCTTTGCTCTCATGCACATAAGCTGGGCAACCAAACACTCCGAGTAATGAATAGCTAACAGGCTCTCCTTTTCATACTTCTTCAGGGATCTTCATATCTATGACAGTGGAAGGTGTGCGGTTGATGAGGAAAGCCGCCATAGATAAAGCTTCAACCCAAAATCCCTTCTTCAATTTAGCAGTCAGTCTAAGGCATCTTGTCCTCTCCAATAATGTCTGATTCATCCTTTCTGCAACTCCATTAGACTGGGAGTCTCCTGGTGTGGTATAAAGCCTCTTAATGCCTTCAGACTCATAATAATCGATGAACTCCTGTGATACAAATTCACCGCCATTATCTGAATGGAGAACTTTCAATTTCTTCCCTGACTGCTTCTCAACCATAGATTTCCACTTCCGAAACTTAGCAAAGGTTTCACTCTTTGACTGAAGAAAGTATACCCATACTTTACGAGAGAAATCATCTATAAATGAAACAAAATATCTGGCTCCACCTAAAGACGGACAAGGGGAGGGAGCCCAGACATCTGTATGAATATACTCCAAGACAGCTTTTGCTTTATGCTCTCCTGTACCAAAAGAAATCTTCGTTTTCTTTCCAAGAACACACCCTTCACAAAAACCAAGTTTTGAATGATGAACTCCATCAATTAATCCTCGTTTTCTCAACTCATCCATGCAGCGCTCACCGATGTGACCCATCCGTAAGTGCCATAATCTGGAAGAATCTGAATCAACAGATGTAACAGAAGCTGATTCACCAATTACAGTAGTGCCCTTTAATAGATAAAGATTTCCTGCCCTCACACCTCTCATAACAATCATGGAACCCTTCGATATCTTCATTTTCTCTCCTTCCACTACAATCTTCAAGCAAAGTCTACTTAACGCCCCAACAGAAATCAAGCTCCTCCTCAAATCAGGTACATGTCTAATATCAGTGATCGTACGAATAACACCATCAAACATCCTAATTATCACGCTACCAACACCCACCATACGGCAAGAAGCATCATTACCCATTAGAACTTCTCCTCCATCAATTTCACGGTAAGTGGAAAAGCAGTTCCTATCAGGTGTCATATGATAGGATGCGCCAGAATAAATCAGCCATAAGTTGCTCTTCACAGAAGAGCCAGAAGCTGTAAATACATCGGTGTCACTTTCTGTATCTGATTTCTCTGCTGTAGAAGCTGAGGCTTGCTTTGGATCTTTTCTTCTACCTTCAAGCTTGGGACATTGTGCTATGAAGTGCCCTGGTTTCTTACAATAATGACAAGTCAAATTCTTAGGCCCCCTAGACTAAGACCGTGAATAATTCCGTCCTCCACCTTTCTTCGACCTGCTTTGGCCTCTACCTCTCTGAACAGATAAGTCTTCAGTATCACTATCCAAGCTAGTACTCGCCAATCTACCTCTTAATACTTCATTATGAAGACCAGCCTTTACATCAGACAGGCTAATGTTACCGCGGTCATAAATCATGGAATTAACAAAAGCAGTATACTCCTTAGGTAAGAAACATAAGAGGATCACAGCTTGAGCCTCATCAGTAATATCAAATTCCGCTGCCTTCAGGTTCATAATCAAAGTCGACGAAGCATCTACATGCTCTATGAGATCAGCTCCAGGCTTCATCTTGAACGAATAAAGTAGTTGCTGAAGAATAGTCCGATTAGTGAGAGACTTGTCTTGATATGCATCCGATAATGCATCCCACAGTTCTTTTGCATTCTTCTTATGAGATAATTCTCTAAGAACTTCATCTGAAAGGCTCAACTGAATTGTTGTAAGAGCTTCATCTTCCATCGCTTCCAAATCAGCTGCATCAATACCTTTCAATTTCTCAGGCGCAGAAACAACCTTGTAAGTCTTCTCCTTCTTCAATACTGCCTCCATCTTCATCCTCCAAGTACCAAAATCTCATTTTCCGTCAAAACGTGTTACTCCATAATTGACACCAGATGTGCCAACAGACTTACTAGAAGTAGCCATTAATATCCAAACAGGAACAATAACACTAGCTCTGATACCAAACTGTAGTGAATTTTTTTTTAATTTGAGCGGAAGGGTTATTTGTTCAGAATCTAGTATTGCCTATTTAGATACCAATGACATTTAAAAATAATTATGCAGTCTTACAAAAAAAAAAGAAATAGGAGGCACATAAGATTTAACGTGGTTCAGATATGAATATACTACGTCCACGGAGACCCAACAACTTTTTATTTCACTAAAGAAAAGAGTACAAAAGAGATAGGAAAGAATAATGGTGGATACTACACTAGCTTGTTCATATGAAGATAAAGTTCCTTCATTTATATATACTTGATAATGAAGGGTTGCTTGGAGATTAAGAAAATCAATTTCCCGATTACGCAGATATATTTTCAATTTGCATGATTTGATTTTAGTACAAATAGATGGCGTAATCTTCGTTTCCATATCTTTCCTTTATTCTCCATGCCTAATTATTTATTTCTTCATATAGCAGATATACATTGACTAATTAATTGATTGACTAATTAATTAGTTTCCTTCAAAATATCCTTTCATATATCAGCTAAATTAATTGATTTGATTGAATCAACTAATCAATTTCTTTCCTCTTTAACGAATATTTGAATCATCAAATTCAACATCTTCATCCGTGACAGAGGTTTTCTTTGCTAATGGTGGCGGTGGTGGCGGCACTGGAATCGGCGAAGGTGAAGGAGAGTGAGATGGAGAGGAATTGGATGACCCCTCTAACTGATCAAGGTTGTAAATAGGGTTATTCAATAATTTTGTAAAGGCAGCCATGGCTAAGTCCAAATAACAAGAGCAACGTAAAATTAATTTGTTAAACTCGTAATTGTAGTTTCCTAGCAAACGTGAGCTTCAAGCCAGTTACCTATTTGTCATGATGGCACATGGATGTTTTAAGTTACATATTCACTTCAAAAAGAAAGTAAAAGATTATAATGTTAAAAAAAGAGAGTACGCTATCAAAATATTCTTTAAGCTTTTTGATCTGACCCATGTAATCTTGATCTTCCACGAACAAAGTAACGGGTTTTGCATCCAGGGATTCTATACATGTCATCCACAGGAAAACTTGAAGCTTTCTGTATCAACAACCTAAGAGATACGATGTGTTTAGTACTGCTAAATTAAAAATGATTAATTTGTTATATTCAGTTCCATTATGAACAGCATAAAATAAAGGCAAAATCAAATCACGATACATAGGCTAAAGCCACTAATCTAAATAGGCAATACTAGATTCTGAACAAATAATCGCTTCCGCTCAAATTAAAAAAAATTCACTACAGTTTGGTATCAGAGCTAGTGTTATTGTTCCTGTTTGGATATTAATGGCTACTTCTAGTAAGTCTGTTGGCAGATCTGGTGTCAATTATGGAGTAACACGTTTTGACGGAAAATGAGATTTTGGTACTTGGAGGATGAAGATGGAGGCAGTATTGAAGAAGGAGAAGACTTACAAAGTTGTTTCTGCGCCTGAGAAATTGAAAGGTATTGATGCAGCTGATTTGGAAGCGATGGAAGATGAAGCTCTTACAACAATTCAGTTGAGCCTTTCAGATGAAGTTCTTAGAGAATTCTCTCATAAGAAGAATGCGAAAGAACTATGGGATGCATTATCGGATGCATATCAAGACAAGTCTCTCACTAATCGGATTATTCTTCAGCAACAACTTTATTCGTTCAAGATGAAGCCTGGAGCTGATCTCATGGAGCATGTAGATGCTTCGACGACTTTGATTATGAACCTGAAGGCAGCGGAAGTTGATATTACTGATGAGGCTCAAGCTGTGATCCTCTTATGTTTCTTACCTAAGGAGTATACTGCTTTTGTTAATTCCATGATTTATGACCGCAGTAAAATTAGCCTGTCTGATGTAAAGGCTGGTCTTCATAATGAAGTATTAAGAGGTAAATTGGCGAGCACTAGCTTGGATAGTGATACCGAAGGCTTATCTGTTCAGAGAGGTAGAGGCCAAAGCAGGTCGAAGAAAGGTGGAGTGTTGAATTTATGTGATTCAAATATTTCCAAAGAAGACAAAAAAATAATTAATTGATTCAGTCAACCAATTAATTAGGCCGTATATGGAAAGATAAAGAGGAAAGATATGCGTGGTATCTTTTAGAGAATGGAAACTAATTAATTGCTAATCAATCAATTAGTCAGATTTATTATATGAAGATAGAGAAGTTTATACATGGAGATTAATTTAAGCAATAGAAATCTATGAAAACATAGATTTTTTTGCCATTTATGTGCATTGGAATCAAATCAAGTAACCTGGAAAGGTTGTCACATAATCTAGAAGTTAATTTTCTTCATCTCCAAGCATCCTTCATTTTCATGCCTATTTAAATGAAGGAAGTTCTTCTTCATATGTGTGTGAGCGTGTGAGAGAGCATCCATCATTATCATCTTCTTCAGTAAACTCTAATTTCTGCAGTCAATCAATTACGGGTTTTGAGCGTAAGTAAGTATTTGGATAAATTGATTATTCAATTTGTAATTATAGGTTAGTCTCTCCACTTTGCTACCTATAATTTTATAATCTTTTTTTTGTACTCTCTTTCTTCAGTGAAATAAAAAATAGTCGTTGGGTCCGTGGACGTAGGCAATCTAGCCGAACCACGTTAAATCTCTGTGTTCTCATTTCTTCTGTATTTTTTTTGTTTGGTGATTATTTTTCATTGAATTTGTGGTTGGTAATTAATCGACAAGTTAGATCCTTTTTTTGATTGTTTCCGCGCATTAGCATTCCACTGCGTTTTTTGGAGTTTGTGCGAATCAATTGAATTTTCGTACAACAGATATCAGTAACTGATATAGGAATATGCAAAAATCACTACAGGGAATCTATCCAATTTTTTTATTTGTAATAAATTTACCAATAGTTGAATATGTAGCACATAGTAAATGATGCATTTTACGTTAAATTTTGGTGATACAAAATCACAAATAGAAGGAAATAAACATGCAATAAAAAACGAAAGTGAAGATTTTGTTTTCCCTAATTAATAAGCATATTTGATTATGTTTTCCGCAATTGGACGATCAGTTTATTTTTGTCATCTAATATTAATTGGGTATTAAACAATTGATGTTATAAATAGAGACTAGAATAAAGAGTGTAAAATGTGTGAAAATCTATTTGCTAATTCTTTGGATGATAGAAGATGTATTGGGAAAAGTTTCCGTAAAGTAAAGTTTTCACTACATTTTAATGGCATGTAGCCAGGGTCCTAAGCTACTATCAATAAATATTAGTAAAAACAATAAAGACAAATTGTAATGGTTAAAGCAATTCATGTTCTCTTATTCTCTTCAGCCCTTTCTCATAGCTTGCTAGCTTCGGATACTAGTATTTCATGTTGAAGTTGCTGAGAGTTCAAGCTGCTTTCACGTTGAAGTTGATCTAAATTCTAGATAGCTACATGCTCTCACGTTAAGTTGTAGTCCAACAGGCCCTACTTTATTGTTGTGTAGCTTTTTTCATATTGACGCTCCCTGTAGCTCGCTCATTACGGAATCCAAAACCGACTCATACTTTCACTAACCCTGCACAGCGATAGATCCACGCTTACTTCTTATAGTACACTCTCCTAGTCTATTAATGGCGCAATATTTTCTCTCACAGGCATCACTCGATTCAGCCTCTCCTGCCTCAGCATCCGTTCCAAGGAAGTGTATCAAGTTGTGTGGGTCACAGCTATTAATCCAGCTTGCTCTTTTTCTCTCTACATTCTGCTGCTTCAGTTATCTCCTTAGTGTTTTCTTCCATCTCCGATTTCCTATGTGTAACAGATTTTGTATCACTTCTGCGTCATTTTTAAACGTTGCATTGTCTTGTTCATTTGCAGTAGTAACAATAGCATTGTTGAATCGATAACGTCACAGCAGCCATTAAGCCATCTCTTGCTCTTAAAACAACAGCAAATGCATCATACAGCAACTGTAGTGTCATTCCAGATAGCTACGTCATATGCAAAGCAAGCTTTACTTCATTCAAAAGCATGCAGTGCTATTGATGCAGCGCGATACCTGGAATCGCGGCGGCGAATCGCGAGACGCTCCAGAAAGTCGCGAACGACCTATATCCTCCTCCTCCTTAAGTCGCGAACGACATATGCCATCTCCAGCCCTAAGTCGCGAACATCTTCTCTCCAATCTAGGTTGCGAATGACATTCCCCTTAAGTCGCTTACAGTAGGTCGCGAGCAAGTTTCAACTTCCAGTAAGTCGCGAGCGTGAATCGCTTCCAGCCTAGGTCGCGAGCAAAGTCCCAGTAAGTCGCGAGCTTCCTTAGGTCGCTGAAATTTTTAAGTAGCGAACGAGCTATCTTTAGTCGCTGAAGTTCTTAAATCACTCCTGGATGCCGCATTTGTTAAGTCGCTCTGCCCAAATTGTTGTGTCGTTTGTTTATTAAGTCGTTGTTTGTTAAATCGTTTATTGTTATGTCGTTATTTTCTTAGGTCGCTAAAGTTTGTTAAGTCGTCTGTATTTCTTAAGTCGCTGTGTCATTGAATGTTGGTATTTTTGTAAGTCGTTTGTACTGTTTGTGACGTACTTTTGTTAAGTCATATGATGTTGTAACTTGTTAAGCCGTGTGTGTGTTGTACTTTCCCTATAAATATGGGTGTGATGTCATTTGTAAGAGATTGTTGGCTTTGGAATAAAATTTGGTTTGTGCTTTAAGCCACCATTAAAATTGAAAGTTGAGTGTGAGCTCCTTTCTCCATTTTCGGTTATTCGAGTGCGCTCGAATCAACGGACTTGAAGCCGATTCACGGAATCTCGTGCGCGAGATCAACGTCGAAGAATCGTAGATCTTTTAACACGGTATCGTGCGCGATCAATGTGTTGAAGATAGCTAGAATTCGGTATCCCTTTAGATCAACGAATTTGGACACTTGGGTATCTTTAATCCATCGATTTATATTGTTTCATCTAATCGATTCATCGATTAGTTTGACACGAAATCTTCATTTCGTCATCGTCGTCATAATCTGCTGCATCATTTTGGTATCAGAGCTAGACTTAGCCAATCATAGCTAAGCCGAGCCTGTTGGAGCAAAGAGAAGTGTTTAGAGCCGAGAGTTAAAGTTTGTTTGGAGATTGTTTGGTTCGACAATGCCTCCGAGAAGAGCTAATCGTCATCAGAATATTGCAGATGTGTATCGAAGAGAAGAAGATGAGGCAATGGAGCAACGCATCAATGAGAAGTTCAATGAAGGTGTTGAGAAGTTGGAGAAATTGATGATCGATATGAATCAAAGGAGAAGGTCACCACTCTCGAAACATGGAGGAAACAGGGTTTCGCCATCAGTTACAGAAGCGAGGAGGGTGTCACCATAATATGTTCGAGATAGAAGAGAGTCATCAGTTTCAACAAGGCGAGAACATCATGAGTATAGAGATGAAGAGAGAAGAACTCCACGAGAGTATGAACATGAGCCATATCGTGATGCTGAAAGACATAGTCGAAGAGATATGCGTGATCATAGAGATGTTGATGGTCGAGATCGATATCGAAGTACATTTGATTATGATGAAGAGAGTGACAGAGGAAGTATTCATTATCGAGATCGAGACCAAGTACGACGTCAAAACCGGGATGTAAAAGATGATCGTCGATGGGAGTCGGGGATGAAAACTGAAATTCCAGATTTCAAGGGTGGTATGCAAGCTGAAGAATTCCTTGATTGGTTATCTAATGTTGAAGAGATTTTTGACTTCAAAGAAGTTCCCGAGTCTCGCAGAGTTAATTTGGTTGCTACTCGGTTGAGAGGAAGAGCTATGGCATGGTGGCAGCAAATAAAACTTACACGGGAGAGAATGGGCAAATCGAAGATTGCCGCATGGGAGAAGATGAAGAAGTTAATGAAGGCTGCTTTCTTGCCTTATAACTATCAATCCCTTATGTATCAGCGATTGCAGAACTTGAGACAGGGAACAAAGTCGGTGAATGATTATGCAGATGAATTTTATCAATTGATTGCGAGGAATGATATCATGGAGACAGAGGAACAATTGACCGCTAGATTTGTTGGAGGGTTGAGAATGCAGATTCAAGATATGGTGAATATGTTTGATCCGAGATCTGTCGCTGAAGCACATCAAAAGGCTCTAGCTTGGGAGAAGCAAGGCAGAAGAGGGGGTGGTGTGTTTACAAATTCCAGCAATCAAGTGAATGGTGCTAGTAGCAGTGCTAATGTTTCCAAAGCAGTCAGTAAACCGGTTGTTAATGAAGTTGCCAAGACCAAGTTCAACAACAATTTCAAGTGCTATAATTGTCAAGAGTTTGGTCATAAGAGCAATGAATGTCCGAAGCCTAAGAAACGAGCGATGATTGCTGAGGTGGAAGATGAGGATGCAGAAGTAGAATATTTCAATTCACCACATGTTGAGGAGGAAGAAAAATTGTCGGGAGATGAGGGTTGTAATTTAATGATGAGGAGGTCGTATTTGACTCCAAAGCAAGTGGATGATTTAAGTTGGTTGAGGAGTAATATTTTTCAGTCAACGTGCACTATTCTGGGAAAGGTTTGCAAGTTTGTTATCGATGCCGGAAGTTGCGATAACATTATCTCTTCAGAAGCTGTAAAGAAGCCGGCATTAAAGACTGAGAAGCATCCAAAACCTTACAAGTTAGCTTGGTTGAGGAAAGGTGGGGAGGTGAAGGTTAATCGAAGAGCTTGTGTAAATTTTTCGATTGGGAAGAAATATAAAGATGAAATTTGGTGTGATGTTGTGGATATGGATGTATGTCATCTATTGTTGGGGAGACCGTGGCAGTATGATAGAGCTGTGAAACATGATGGTCGTACTAACAGCTACAGTTTCATGTTCGAAGGCATAAAAATCACTTTAATTCTCAAGAAGCGACAACAGGAAGAAAGCAAGTCAGAAGAGATTGAGGAGCTGAAGACTTTGTTGACTTTAAAGGAGTTTGTTGGAGAAGTAGAGGAGAGTCCAGAGGTGTTCTTGTTGATTGGACATGAAGCTACTGAATCTATTGAAGTTCCAGAGGGAGTAAAGCCAGTATTGGAAGAATTCAGAGATGTGTTTCCTGAAGAGTTGCTAAAGGAATTACCACCGTTGAGAGATATTCAGCATCAGATTGATCTTGTGCCAGGGGTGGCATTACCTCATAGGCCACATTACAGGATGAGTCCTAAGGAGCATGAGGAACTGAGAAGGCAGGTGGAGGAGTTGTTAGAACAAGGGAGTGTTCAGAAGAGCTTGAGTCCTTGTGCAGTGCCAGCCTTATTGGTACCGAAGAAGGATGGGACTTGGCGGATGTGTACGGACAGTCGGGCTCTAAACAAGATCACTGTGAGATACAGGTTTCCTATGCCGAGGTTCGATGATTTGATTGATCAGTTGAGTGGGGCTGTTGTGTTCTCAAAGATTGACTTGAAGAGTGGATACCATCAGATTCGTATTAGACCGGGGGATGAGTGGAAGACTGCTTTTAAAACTAGGGAAGATCTATACGAATGGCTGGTTATGCCGTTTGGCTTGTCAAATGCTCCTAGTACTTTTATGAGAGTGATGAACCAGATTTTCAGACCATTTATTAGGAAGTTCGTAGTAGTTTACTTTGACGATATTTTGATCTATAGTGGGAGTATGGAAGAGCATATCCAGCATTTGCGAGAAGTGCTGTTTATTCTACGACAGGAGCAATTCTATGCAGCAACGAAGAAATGCGTGTTCATGACGCACAGTGTTTTGTTTCTGGGATATGTTCTGTCGAAGGAGGTATTCAAGTGGATGAAAGCAAGGTGAAAGCTGTCAGGAGTTGGCCACAACCCAAGACAATTACTGAAGTGAGGAGCTTTCATGGGTTGGTATCTTTTTATCGAAGATTCATTCCACATTTTAGCAGTGTGATGGCATCTGTAACCGATTGCATGAAAGGAAAGAAGTTCGTATGGACAGAGGAAGCAGAGTTAGCTTTTGAGAAGATCAAGACACTTTTGACGACAGCACCCATTCTGATACTGCCGGATTTTCAGATATTGTTCGAATTACACACTGATGCTTCGAAGGTTGGGATTGGTGGAGTATTGAGTCAGAATGGAAGACCACTTGCTTATTTTAGTGAGAAATTGTCTGGAGCCAAGTTGAGATATAGCACTTATGACGTGGAGTTTTACACGATTGTTCAAGCTGTGAAGCACTAGAGGCATTATCTGTTTCAGAAGGAGTTTGTTCTTTATACGGATCATGAAGCTTTGAAACATTTGCAAGGGCAGGATAAAATTGCAGCTAGGCATGTATCATGGATGGCTTATTTGCAGCAATTTACATTCGTTGTGAAGCACAAATCTGGAATAACTAATCGAGTTGCCGACGCATTGAGTCGGAGGAATCATTTACTCACTACCATGCGAGTGGAAATGATGGGTTTTGACTTGCTTCTAGAATTGCTTAAGTCGGATTCATATTTTTCGGGAATCCTAGATAAAGTTAAGCAGGGAAGCATGGATGGATATATGCTGGTTGATGATTTTCTGTTCAAAGGAAATCAGTTGTGCATTCCGGATTGTAGTTTGCGACTGAAGATTATTAAAGAGTTGCATGAAGAAGGACACGTGGCCATGATCATACTTTACAGTTGATTGAAAAATCTTATTTTTGGCCGTCAATAAGAAAGGAAGTTGAAAAATTTGTTCAGAGGTGTCATATTTGTCAGGTTTCTAAGGGAACAACGACAAATGCAGGGTTGTATATGTCGTGGCCTGTACCGACTAAACCGTGGGTGGATGTTAGCATGGATTTTGTGTTGAGACTGCCGAGGACACAACGCGTCAATGATTCTATCTATGTGGTGGTTGATCGATTTTCAAAGATGGTACATTTTATTGCCTGCAAGAAGACAGCAGATGCGGTTAATGTAGCACAGTTATATTTCAGAGAAATATATCGTCTTCATGGGTTGCCTGAATCTATTATATCAGATAGAGACACTCGTTTTCTGAGTCATTTTTAGATGAGTCTATGGAGAATGGTCGGGACTAAGCTGAAATTTAGTAGTGCTTATCGTCCACAGACGGATGGAGAGACCGAAGTTGTAAAAAGATCCCTAGGTAATCTATTGCGATGCCTCGTGGATGACAATTTGAAGAGTTGGGATACGAAGTTATGCCAAGCTGAATTTGCACACAACCATGCAGTTAATCGTAACACTGGGTTCAGTCCATTCCAGGTTGTGTACTCAACAATCCTAAAGGATCGTTGGATTTATTTGTAGTTCCACAACACAAAGGAGTGATCAAACGGGCTAGTGATTTGGGGAATGAATTGCAAGAGTGCCACAAGGTTGTGCAGGAACGATTGCTTAAGGCGAATGAGAAATATAAGCAATCTGCAGATATTAAACGACGACATGTTGACTTCAAAGAAGGAGATTTTGTATATGCAGTATTGATCAAGGACCGATTTCCTGTTGGCACTTACAACAAACTAGCTGCTAGAAAGATTGGTCCTTTGGAAATCGTAAAGAAGATTAATGAGAATGCTTATCAGATGAGATTGCCGGATCATATCCATACTGCTGACATTTCAACGTCAAACACTTGATTCCATATCATGAGATAAGCATGTCGAAGAAGAGGAGAGCAAGAATTCGGGACGAATTCTTTTCAACCAGGGGAGGATGATGCAGCGCGATACCTGGAATCGCGGCGGTGAATCGCGAGACGCTCTAGAAAGTCACCTATATCCTCCTCCTCCTTAAGTCGCGAACGACCTATACCATCTCCAGCCCTAAGTCGCGAACATCTTCACTCCAATCTAGGTCGCGAACGACATTTCCCTTAAGTCGCTCCCAGTAGGTCGCGAGCAAGTTTCAACATCCAGTAAGTCGCGAGCGAAGCCTAGGTCGCGAGCAAAGTCCCAGTAAGTCGCGAGCTTCCTTAGGTCGCTAAAATTTTTAAGTCGCGAACGAGCTATCTTAAGTTGCTGAAGTTCTTAAATCGCTCCTGCATGCCGCATTTGTTAAGTCACTCTGCCCAAATTGTTATGTCATTTGTTTGTTAAGTCGTTGTTTGTTAAATCGTTTATTGTTATGTCGTTATTTTCTTAGGTCGCTAAAGTTTGTTAAGTCGTCTGTATTTCTTAAGTCGCTGGGTCACTGAATGTTGGTATTTTTGTAAGTCGTTTGTGCTGTTTGTGATGTACTTTTGTTAAGTCATATGATGTTGTAACTTGTTAAGTCGTGTGCGTGTTGTACTTTCCCTATAAATAGGGGTGTATGTCATTTGTAAGAGGTTGTTGACTTTGGAATAAAATTTGGTTTGTGCTTTGTGCCACCATTAAAATTGAAAGTTGAGTGTGAGCTCCTTTCTCCATTTTCGGTTATTCGAGTGCGCTCGAATCAACGGACTTGAAGCCGATTCAGGGAATCTCGTGAGCGAGATCAACGTCGAATAATCGTAATCTTTTAACACGGTATCATACGCGATCAACGTGTTGAAGATAGCTAGAATTCAGTATCTCTTGAGATCAACGAATTTGAGCACTTGGGTATCTTTAATCCATCGATTTATATTGTTTCATCTAATCGATTCATCGATTAGTTTGACACAAAATCTTCATTTTGTCGTCATCGTCATAATCCGCTGCATCAGCCATACTATCATACACAGCTTACCTCCTCAGTTTACCCTCAGTGCCATACCACCATACTCAGTGTCGTACTGTCATATACAGTAGGTCCCTGCTACACTGCTTAATTTGTTTGCGTTGTAGTTCACTCTCAGTGACACATAATAAAGCCTCATTTCAGAGTTTCACCCCCACAACATTCTCAACATCCAAAATTCTCTGTCATCGGTTCACCTTGGTGCTTCACCTGCTTGCAACACAAGCATTTGATGGTTCGCAGCTCACCTGGTCTTCATCTCACAACACTCTCCTACTACCAACTTTGACAGCAAATATATTGAAGTTTGGTGATTATTTCTGAAGAAGAAATTGAATTGTTCTATTGCTGTTCGTTTCAGTACATTACAGAGTATTTATATATATTGTACTGAGTTGCTGTGCTATTGACTAAATAGGCTTTTATATACCAAACCCAAGGTCCATTATATCAAAAGTTACAATTATAATAGGGTAATGTAAACTTTATTTATTCAGTATCATGCCCCCTCAAAAAGGTCTAGGGTTTTTTCTCTAATGGCTCCATTTTTATCTGGTGCGATCTCTCTATGTTCATAACAAATTGAATCTGAGCAAAAATTAGTTCATCATCTTTAGTACGCCATGTTTTCTTCTATTCATATGGAGAGATTGTTGGAAATAAACTTGGTTTTAAGACAACGTCAATTATGTTGACATCTTTGTATTGATGGAAATTTCAAAATATAAATAGAGAAAAATTTAGACTTACCAGATGTATAATTTGAAGTAATTCAGAATATGCGTAGTCAAGAAAATTCTAAAAAACGAAAGATTAAAGAAAAGTCTAAATATTATATCACACTATAAATAGGAACGATTTCTCTCATTTGAAGCCAAACAAGCAAATGCTTTTGTAAGCAAGCAAAAAGAATAAAAGTGAAAAGGAAAATAAAGCTATTCCTCCTTTATAAAATATTCTCTCAATCTCCATTAGTAAATTAAAAAATTTCTCCCTCATTCTTCGTCCTATAGAAATCTTCCAACGGTGGTATCCGAACCAGGCTACTAATCAAGTAAACGACAGACGAAACGACTCTTTTTTAAGTTCCGTTATTAAAGAATGAGAATTATGAAAGTTGGAGTATCTGTACGAAGACGCTGCTTGGATCACAAGATGCGTGGGGTATAGTAGAAAATGAGTATGAATGTTGTGGTATTTGATGCTTTTAAGAAATATAAGGATCTTATAGAAAATGAAAGTGGTTATAAGATCAAAGCCATGAGATCCGACCGGGGTGTAGAATTTACATCAAAAGAGTTTGAGAAGTTTTATGAAGAAAATGGAATTCATCATCCATTAACAGTCTCGTACACTCCACAACAAAATAGGGTCGTAGAAAGAAAGAATAGATATCTTCTTAACATTGCACGAAGCATATTAAAAAGCAAAAATGTTCCAAAAGAGTTTTGGGCTGAAGCCATCGAATGTGTGTGTATTTATCAAATCGCACTCCAACTCGAAGTGTGTGAAACGAAACCCCCAAAAAAGCATGGAGTGGTAGAAAACCATGTACATCTCACTTGAAAGTATTCGAAAGCATCGCGTATGCCCATATGCCAGATCAAAGACGCTCCAAATTAGTGACAAAAGCGAAAAATACATTTTCATTGGCTATGACTCACGGTCAAAAGGATATAAGTTATATAATCCTATTAATGGAAAAGTTGTTGTTAGTCGAGATGTGGATTTCAATGAAGAAATTGATTGGAATTGGAACAAACAAGAAGATGATTATAGTTTCTTTTCGTTTTATGAAGAGAAGTGCAACGATAATGTGGAAGAAGAGTCCATCAGTCCAACGCCGTCATCTCCTTCAACTATCCATCAAGAGTATCTACTTGACGAAAGTTCAAATAAAAGACCATTACGCATGAGATCTTTGCAAGAGTTATACAAGGTAACTTCAATTTTCAATGATATTGCCTTATTTTCACTTTTTTTCAATTGTCAACCATTAGGTTTTGAAGAAGCGAAGCAAAACAAAAGATGGAGGAAAACTATGGATGAAGAAAATAAAGTAAGCGAAGATGATGCAAACGATGAAAACACAAAAGCAAAGAAAATGAAATTCAAGAGATTGGAGGAGATTTAAAATATGAGCAAAAATTTAAAGAAATGAAAATAGAGAATATTAAACAAGTAAAAAAGAAAAAGGTCAAAAACGAAGTCAATGAGAACAACGATGAAATTTCATGAAGATATTGGATTGGTTAAAGATCGCAATGTTAGATATGGCTCGCATTGTATTAGAGTGGGTGCGTAGATTGGATTATGATTAGTCCCACATCGCAAGATATTCTAAAAGAGACCAGCATATATATGGGATTGGTAGCTTGTAACAACAAGTGATTCCTTTTGTTACAAATAAATGTTGCCATGAAAATATAAGTTCTCTAGGCGGATGTAGGGATATCCAATCATGACGTTGGCACCAAAAGAGCTTCATTCAGTGGTCTTGCTTCTTCTACACTAAATGAAGTGCGCGCATGGCGGAAGATGCGAGGGAGTGCCGAAACAATTACAACATGGTATCAGAGCCGATGGCTCGATGGAACTAATATGATGCAGCGTTGACCTAAGTATGCTTCAATATGTGTGGTTTGAGCTTGGGATTCTCATTAAGGTGGAGTTATAAGTTAGAACACGACCTGCTCCAACCGTGTGAAAGAGAACTCTTTGTGAAACAGCTTGGCCCAACTGTTGGAGGTGGTAGCGACCTAATCTAAACTACTAGAGGTGTTAGCGACCTTATCCAAGTGTTTGAGGACTCCGCATAACTTTAAGTTGAATTGAGAAAAAAAATGCTCGCCAAGGTGGAGATCTGTTAGGTGTGACTCGCATTGTGTAAGAGTGGATGTGTAGATTGGATTATGATTAGTCCCACATCGCAAGATATTCTAAAAGAGATCAGCATATATATGAGATTGGTAGCTTGTAACAACAAGGTATTCCTTTTGTTATAAATAAATATTGCCATGAAAATATATGTGCACTAGGCGAATGTAGGGATATCCAATCATGACGCTGACACCAAAAGAGCTTCGTTCAGTGGTCTTTCCCCTTCTACACTAAATGAAATGCACGCATAGCGGAAGATGCGAGGGGGTGCCCAAAATTACAACACGCAAGAGCGGAATTAATAAAGAATGCAAAAAAAAACACATATGGCTTATTCGAATTTACAACCACAGAACAAGTTGGATAAACTCCTAGTTTTTGGAATATTCTAGTGTAATGATGGAGAACGAAATGAATGGAGTACAAGAGGGATTTGTAAAATTGCATCAAAGATCTTGCCAATAGAAAAGAAGAGCAACGCAATAAAGAAATGTTGGATTTTTTTCATTCCTACAGAAGCACGTAAAATACAAAGATTACGAGACATTCTCCGAGTCACAAAACCAAGTTTACGAGGGGATGTTGGAAATAAATTTGGTTTTAGGAAACATCAATTATGTTGATTATAATCTTTGTATTAATGGAAATGTCAAAATAAAAATAGAGAAAAATCTAGACTTACCAAATATGTAATTTGGAGTATTACAGAATATGCTTCGTTAAGAAAATTCTAGAAAATTGAAGATTAAAAGAAAAGTCTAGATATTGTATCACACTATAAATAATAATGATTTCTCTCATTTGAAGCCAAGCAAGCAAATGTATTTGTAAGCAAGCAAAAAGAATAAAAGTGCAAAGGAAAATAAAGCTATTTCCTCCTTTATAAAATATTCTCTCAATCTCCATTAGTAAATTAAAATATTTCTCCCTCATTCTTCTTCCTATAGAAATTTACCAAAAGAGATAGCAGCGACTCAAGCTGATCCTAGATCTGACAGTTGACGGTTTTTTGGAAGTCGACTAATTTGGTATAAATTAGCTCAGTTCTTCTCAGATCTTTGTTTATATATAAGGTTGAAGATGAATTGTGCGAGTCGAGGAAGATCTAATGTTGAGGTAGTGGAACTCTGACTTGTACTGTAGATGTGTCTCTTCGTGCATGGATTTGTCACAGTTGGCTAAGATCTGAGTCCAATTTGGCTTAAGAATTTTCGATCTTTCTCCTACCTTAAGCTCAGTCTTTAATATGGTAATTTTTTTGCCAATAATGATTTTGTGAGAATATATGCAATTTGGTAAGTTGAAGGTACGTGGTTTACTTGCAGTTTTCCTTTTATCACTTGCTCACGAACGAAGTATAAATTAATTTCCATGTGTTTGATTTTAGAATGCAATATCGGGTTGGCTGATAGTGAAATTGCACTTAAATTGTCACGCTATGGTATTGGTTTTGTATTTATGTTTGCTTTCAGTTCACTTAGCAATGACTGTATCCACATAATTTCTATTGTTGCACATGTATGCTTTTATATTCTGCTTTGGTGCTTGATCTAGATGCAGTTTGTTGCTTTTTAGAACACCAAGACACTGAATTATTTTTAATATATACAGTGTCCTGGATGGATATTCTATCATCAGGATTTGTTGTCCAATCTGTATCTGCATATCCTGTTATGTTTAGATGTCTGCATGCTTTAAACTTCAAGCCATGATAAACAGTGCCCTTTAAGTATCTGATATCCTTTTTATAGCTTTCCAATGTTCATCTGTTGGATCGTGCATAAATTGACACACTTTGTTAACACTGTATGATATTTCCGGTCTTGTAATGGTTGCATATTATAATGCATACTTCTGAGCTATTTACTATTAAGTATAGGTTCTTCCCTGTCTTTTGAGAGATGGTGACTAGTCATCATTGGTATTGGCAAAAAATTTGCTGCTTTTGTTTTTTCTTTGATTAAAATTTCCATGATGTACTTTCTTTGACATAGAAAAATTTATGATTCTGACACTCTTGTAACTTCAATTCCTAAAAAAAATAGCTTAGTGATCCAATATCTTTAATTGAAAATTGTTTGCCTAAAAGCTGTATGGATTGTTGATTTCTAACTCATTATTATATGTGGTAATAAAGTCATCAACTTATATTAGTATGTATATAATTGAAACATTATTAATCCTTGTAAACAGTGAGCTGTCTAATTTGGTAGGCTAAAATTCCAAATTTGTTAATGTAAATTTCGGTTTATCAAACCAGACTCTAGTAGCCTATTTATGCCCATAAATGGCTTTATTTAGTTTGTAGACTAGTTTTCTGTCCTGTTTGTAGCCTTATGGTTGCTCCATGCAGACTTCTTTCTTTAAATTCCCATTTAGGAAAGCATTGTTGACATCCAACTGTCTGATTTTGAGTTTTTGTGTAATGCTATAGTAAGAACAACTCTGATTATAGTTGGCTTAAAAACTGGAGAAAATGTTTGATCAAAGTCAAATCTATGTTGTTGAGTATAACTCTTAGCCACAGGTCTTGCTTTGTATCTTGCAATAGTTCCATCAGGATTTTTCTTTAATCTGAAAGTCCACTTGCATCCCACTATATTTTTGTTTTCAGATGGATGAACTAAATTCCATGTTTTGTTTCTCAAAAATGTATCATGCTCTTCATCCATACCCTTTTTCCGATTCTTCTTATTTACTGCTTGGTCAAAGCTGTTTGGATCATCAGATGTAATGACTGCAATATATTTTTTTTGCTTAAATATGTCACTCTTTGATCATGTAGTCATTGGATGCCTAGTTTGAACTGATTGTCAGACATGTATTTGTTCACCTGTGTTGTCTTGATGTATACTTGAATGCTCATGTTCTCCTCCTTGACTAGTATTCTATGAACATTTATAAGAGTTTGATTGAATTGATCATATTGCTCTGCTTGTTCATGACCTGGTCCATTCAGCAATGTGAGTTGTGGATCAGAGTGATTTGAACCTTCTTCAAACCGTTCCATGCCGTCCTCATTTAATACAAAGGTATATCTGGTATTGATGCTTTTGGATTGTATACTTTTTGTGTTTTCACCACACTTGTGCTAGAAAATGGAAACACGTATTCATTCAAGACAACATGTCTGCTCACAAGTATTTTAGCATCACTATTTAAGCATTTGTATCCTTTCTAATTGCTTGCATAGCCTAAAAATGTACGAGCATTTGATCTAAAATTTAATTTGTGTGCATTATAAGGTCTTAGATGTGGGAAACACAGACATCCAAATATTCTTAATCTTGATAATCTAGTCTCGCACTAAATAAATACTCGAATGAGCACTTATTTTTCAAAACCTTTATTAGTAATCTATTTATCAAATATACTGCAGTGCTAAATGCATCTCACCAGAATTACAATGACCTTTGAGCTAACAATGCAAAACCACATTCTATAATGTGTCTATGTTTCCTTTCGATTAGATCGTTTTGCTCGAATGTATATGGGCATGCGACTCTGTGAATAACTCCTTTTCTTTGAAAGAAATCATTAGGTGGCTTAAACTATGTACCACCATCTGTTTGTAAAACTTTTAGTTTATGATCAGTTTACCTTTTAGCCCGTGCCACAAAATGTATAACTGCTTTACAAGCTTCTAATTTTGTTTTAAGGAAATATATCTGTGTATCTGGTATGTGCATCAAAAAATGATATATAGTAATTAAAACCATCATCTGAATTGACTGGTGCTGGACAGCACAAGTCAGCAGCAACTAATTCAAGTGGTTTTTCATACTTTGTTTGTGAATATGTAAATGAGGGTTTATGACTTTCACGTATATGACAATATGTGCACACTTATAGTAATGTAATAATTTAAAAAGGAGTATTATTATCTATTAACTTTGCTTTACAACATTGGCATTAGGATGTCCTAACTTGCTATACCAAGAATCAAACACACTATTTTTTCTTTCTGTATTACAGGGAGATTACGACATCTTTCATTTCTCCTTGACTTTCTTGAGTTAACAAGATTAAATTTATACAACGCTCTGCCAACATTACCCTGCAAAAGAATTTCTTTAGTGAGTATATCTTTGACTAAGCAGTAATTATGATAAAATTCAAAAGAAACATTATTATCACTTGCAAATTGTGAAACACTTATGAGATTTTTCTTTATTTTTGGTACTCTTAATAAATTATTGAGATATAACTGTCTTTAACCTTTAATGTAAGCAAGTCCAGTGTGTGCAATTTTAATACTCTCATCATTGCCCATATGTATGGACTGTTTGCCTCTATACAACGTTTGTCCAAGATTCAGATTGTCTAAGTTGCTTGTAATATGATTGGTAGCCCCTGAATCAGGATACAAACTTTCATTTGACATATCACCCGACTTTATGATTGAATTTTGTTGATAACCTCTTGAAACATCAGACTAATTACTTGAATCAACTTTGGCTACATTGACATTTGGATTTGTTTTCCTATGATTGTTCTGATTCTGAACTGCTATATAATTTGCGTTAAATCTGAAATAGCACTTAACTGCAGTATGACCAAGTTTTTCACATATTCGACATTTTGGCCTGTTGTTATTCCAACTCCGTCTACCTCTTGTTGTTAGAGTAACCACCTCTTTAATAAGACTGGTCTGCTTTACTATTGTTTTGTCCTTTGCCTTTATAATTGCCTGCATAGTTGACTGACATGTCTGCATTAATTGGTTTCTTATGATCTATCCTTCCTTCATGAGTATGAAGAGTCGAGTGGACATATTTATGGATGGTATAGTTCTTTTTGATGAAATTACTGCTACAACATACTCATATTCTTCACCGAGACCATTTAAAATGGTTAGACTTGCTCTATGTTTGAAAATTTATGGCCTGCAGCTTCTAACATATCACATGTTATCTTGATCTTTGACAAGTATTCTTTTATAGGTAAATTACCCTTTTTGATATTCTACAACAATCTTTATAGTGCATAACTTTGGCTACTGGTTGAGGATTGAATATTCTCTCAATAGTGGACCAAATCTCATTTGATGTTTGCATCCAAGAAGTTATGATAACAAATCGGTGCTGATAGATGAAAGAAACCATGAACTTATAAGTCTATCTTGTCTATGTTACTTTGTGTATTCCTCATTACTTATCATCTTGTTTTCTTGATTAGTTGTAAATTTAGGAGGAACAAGGATCGTACTAAGAATAAATCCTTCAAGACCATAACTTTGAAGTGCGGTTTCTATTTGAAGTTTCCACAACAAATGGCTATCTTCTTCAAAATGAACAGTTATCAACTGGCTCTAATCACTATTATGATGAGATTTTCAGTGGTTATAACAAGTTGCTAAGTATTAGCAAAATTTTCTAATGTTGCTGAATTGCTATTATCTCCAAACATGATGATAGAACTTTAAAAAATTGAATGAATTGAAAGATTTTGAAGGCAAGCAGATTCAAGAAGTACTTCAATAGACAGGGAACTGGTTTGATGCAACCAATCTTAAGTAATGAGATCAATCTGATAAGTTTTTGGCATGACACTTACTTTTCTTGTGAACTTTAATGGAATTCTTGATTTCTGCTTTGTTTTTCTTCTGAATCTTTTCTTGTCTTTGAATTTTCTAAAAAAACTTAAAGTTGCAGCTGGAGAATGATGAATTTCTAGGCAAGGCACTGATTTTTGCAAGTTCTTAAAACAACCTAAATGATGAGGATTAACTCTGATGCGAAACTGATTATCTGATGATGATTAGTAATCTGATGATAGATCAGATTCAATTATGCACTAGAAAATTTGATTGAATGCTATTAAGATTTAATCATCTCTTATAGCATACTGAAGTTTGATGATTATTGCTGAAGAAGAAATTTAATTGTATTATTGCTTTTTGTTTTAGTACATTAAAGAGTATTTATATACATTGTACTGAGTTGCTATGCTATTGACTAAATGGGCTTTTATATACCAAATCCAAAGTCCATTATATCAGAAGTTACAATAATAATATGATAATGTAAACTTTCTTTATTCATTTTCAAAATAGGCGCAACACATTCTATACGTTATTCATACTTATAGTTATTAGAGTCAATCTTTACTATATTCATATTTTTATTCCAAAAATTAATGAGTGGAGAAGGAAAAATATTACAAGGTTAATAAAATTTCGCATATGGTAAGTATAAACACATTTTAGCAAATCTTAGTTGAATTTCTTGCAAATATCTCAAGTTAATAGACCCATGGTTCTAGTGCAATTATGTATAGTATCCTCAACTTAGCTAATATGGAAGACATCATTGGAACCTAATTAGCTATTTAATGACTTATGCGTAGGCTCAGACTAGTTTCTCGATAACACTTGGAAAATTAAGTAATAAGTTAAGATGGGTCGATAATGATGCACCATAAATACGTAGGTTCAAATTCTACTAGGCAAAACATATTGTTTGCTCAAAAGTTGGACAAACACCTCTAAATTTGATTTTTAGTTAAGTCTCATTTGATTTGATTGATTTGTGGTTTATAAATGTTCTAAAACATAATGGAATGAATTTCAGCAAGTGCATGGACAGTTCACAAGTTCAAAATTCAGAAAGCATATAAGGAAAGTAAATAACGTAGAGTTTTATAGTGGTTCAGCCCGAATGCGCCTACATCCACTTTCCATCTTATCATTCTCTCTTTAATTTGATTATAAGTGCAAGATTATTCGAAAAGAGAAAAAACTTTAAGTAGCCGAAGTGATGGATTTTCAGCAGAGTTTTCTCCCTTTTTCTTCAAAAATCTGTCCCCATTGTTGTTGAGAAGCTCCAATATTTATATAGTGGAGTTGTGAAGTATAGAGGAGAAGTTATAGCTTCTTGAGTTTGGTTCGGCATTTGAGTCAGGGACAGCTGGATCAGTATTTAGGTTAGGAATTTTGCCTGGTTTTGTGGTCCTTTTTGCTTTGGTTCGGTGATCCAGCCTTGGAGTACCATACTTGCAAGTCTAAACATTTGATTCGGCATGTTTTTCATACCAGACCAAATATTTGGTCCGACAATTGACGTGTTGTGTCGGACCAAATACTTGGTCCGACATATCAAAGAATGCCAAACTAAATGTTTTCTCCGGCATCTCTAAGGATACCGGACCAGATACTTGGTTCGGTATACTATAGGAGCCAAACCGAATATCTGGTCTGGCATGCTGGTCCACATGCTTGGTTCGGCATTCCGGTTATTTTATTTCCTATACCCTTGCTTGTCTTTTCCTCCTTCTTCCTTTGCTTGCCAGCAAACTGAGCCGACACTTGCCCACTAAAGTATGTTGTGTAACTACACATCATGCTTTGTTTTTTGTTCAGCGTTGAGCTTCCATCACCAAATGAGACTGGTGACTGTTCGTCTTCCCCACTTTTTCCTTTAAATACGCCTTTTCCCCTTCGATCCTTTACTTTCATTTTCTCTTAATCAAATTTCTTCAACTCTACTAAGTCGACTACAACTGATTTGAGCTTATTTTCTTCTTATTCGAATTCGGCTTTTCGTGCTAGCATAGCTTGAGGTAAATCTATTTTAATTCAGTTACCTACTATTAGAGTTCTAGGGTTTTGATGTGTACGAGAGTTTTAGAGCAGGGATGGGTGACTTCGGTCTTGAATTGGTGGGGAGGTACTTCGTTTGAAGAGCGCCCGAATGATTATAGCAATTTGATGGTTGTGAGCAATGGTAGATTGAGTGGTGTTATTTGGTTGATAGAACGTGAGAGGTTGTGTCCGATTTCATGCAGGTCCATTTGCCCATCAGGTGTTCGATAGATTGTTTAACCGGCTAATGGTTATTACTTGGGTGTTGAAAGCATAGGTTGGTTATATCAGTCTCATTTTCAATTATAACCCGTATTGTGTACTGTCTGTGTATAATGTTAAAACTGAGAATAGGTAAGGCCATGGGGGTGTGCCTTAGGTAGGCAGTTGAGGATTTTGGTTTGGCATTCATCGTAGGATAATACCGAACCAGATTTGCTGAGCGCATTGTTTTTGAGTCTATCGAGCCAAAAGCAAGTCTTCCCAAGTGATGGTTAGGCTAGGGGTATGGATTCAATTGGGCTATACGATAGGATATTTTCATGCTTGTTTTAACTTCTATTTATGATTTGGACCTACACTTGACTTTCAATTTTTTGCACAGGAAATATGTCTTCTGGATGTGAGCTTCGTTCCAAGTTTGCCGCTTCACAGCCTGTCGAGGCTGGTCCTTCTTCTTCTGATGCTCCAGCCAATCCTCCCAGGCAACCCAGTTCTGCTTATTCTTTAGTGGAAGGCTATGCTCCTAATAAAACACTGGTTAGGCCTTCAGAGTGTTATCTCGGCATGTTGACGGTAGAGAAGCTGAACTCTATAGCTACTACATTTGGGATAGATCGTCGGGACATGATATTACCTAGTCCAGATGATAAAGCATGTTTTCCCCTAAGCGGGTATATGGCATATAGCAAGTACCATTGTATGTGTGGTGCGATTCCTCTGCTTTCCAACTAGATTGATAGCTTCGTGATCTATTTGAAGGTCGCTCCCATGTAACTTCAGCCAAATTCTTATGCTATCCTGACATGTTTATACCTGATATTCATGAAGCAGTATCAAAGACCCCCTACCAATAGATAGATCAGATATCTGTATAGCACGAGGAGTTACCGAAAGGGGAGTCTTTTATCAATTTAGAGTCCGCCCACAAATTCAAACCCATCTTGGATCTATATTCTAAGTGTAGTATGTTAAAAAGGGAATATTTCTTTACACGCGACGATACCGTGTCCCAATATTCTTTTACTTCTGGCTGTAAGTTATTGTATTATGTTTTCCAAGCTTTCTATCGACTTGGCTTCTTATTGCTCAATAATTTTTAGGTTGTGTGAAGGCGGTGGAGGATGACGTCTTGAAAAATATGGCCAAGGAAATGTTGGTTATCCCAGAGGCTGAGCGGGAAGCGTCATTCTTACTTCGTGATGTAGCCCCCAGTTCTACAACTTGATCGGCCCCAGACAGTCCCCGTACAAGATTAGGACAAGTTCGGTTGAGAGAGCAGTGGGAGCCGGTGGAGATGGGGGTGATGGAGACAAAAGCAAGGGTCCAGATGAGGAGGGTGGTGTGGCTTAATCACCAAAGAAATTGAGACATAAGAAGAGCGCAGTTCGTCCTCCTCACCCGGGGAAATCTCTATGTATACGGTATTCTTCTTCCCCTGGCGATGGGGAAGATTCACATCTGGAAGAAGAGAGTGAAGAGGAGGAGGGATCGAAAAGCGACTCTAAAGCAACGGAAGTGGATGTTCATGTATCTCTAAACGTGGATATTATAAGCTGCGAGGGTTTGGGCGTGGATCCATTAAAGAATGTTGAGGTAGTGCGGAAGCGGACCGAATAGTTGGAACAATCTGAGCTGGTTCCAAGGCCGACTCCTGGTGCTGATCTTTCCCAGCAAAACATGGCTTTAGGTGATTTGGGTGGAATACCGCCTCTTCCAGTACAAGGTGGAGTGGGAATTACCGAGGAGTTCGGGCTTTCTCCAGGTACTTCCGATTACTGTATGGATTTTGAGATACTTCTTGAATACTTTTTTTTCACGGGGTCCCAGCCTCCTCCTGCTCCTCAATCTAATGAAGTCCGGTCGCGGTGTGTTCTCCTTCCTATAGGTGGAGTCCTGTCCCAGTGTATTCCTTGCTTGAGTGAGACCCTGCCCGGCCATATGATCTAGTTTTCCCTATGGGTTTGTAGTAACTTATAGTGTCCTAGTGTCTTGAGCATTTTGCTTTTTTATATGCTCTCTTGCTTTCTTAGACCTAATATTGTTGCCCGTATTCCAGGGGAAAAGGAGAAATCCAAGGAGGAATGAGTGCCCAGTTGTCTTGAGCAGTTCAAATAATGAAAATGGCTTCCGTTTCTTCCAAGGCTAGTTTTTAGGAGGAAAAACCGTGTAGGAGAATATTAGAGAGATCCCATCAGGCCTGGATAAGGGAAAAAGCTGTGAGTCATCTCAGAAACATGTGAGGTCCTCGGATAAGGAAGCCAACTCTCCTGGTTCCCAGACTTCCTCATGCCGTCACCATCACTATCCGATGGGTTTTGAAGTGCACGAAGTGCCAGATGAGTTGGGAGAGGGCAATATTGGTCCTTTTTTTCCTGGATTATCAACAGCCGATGCGAAATACTTTTGAGATTCATCCTGATATTAATCCTAACTATGCGGGTCATCGTGCGGTGGATCCTGACACCGAACTCCTTTTACCTTGAAATCCCTTGATCTGGATCCTAGATGAGGCGAAGACTCTTGATTTTGCTAACTTGACAACAAGGATGGTCTAGATTACAGATGAGACCAAAAACATTATTGATTATCAGTCCCTTTTGGCCAAAGCTAGCGAATAAGTTGGGAGTGCCAATGTGCGGTTGCATTTAGAGATGGAGGATCTTCGCAAGGCGCTTAGAGAGAAAGAGGCTAAGTTAGAGGAAGTCGAAGCATCCCGTGCCTCCGAGATAATGAAGGCCAAGGAAGAGGCAAGGAAAGAGGCTACCGACATATGCAAGGCATAGATTGACATGGCTATCGGTTCAGTGGATGAGGCTCGGCAGAAGGATCTAGAGCGAATCCGCTCCCTTAAGGGCAAAGTGAAAAAATCGAAAGAGGCTTTAGCTGAGCTAAAGGAGTTTTGGGGAAAGTGGAAACATGAGAAGAACTCATATCAGGCTAAGATCGACAGGTCGAAAGTTAGGGCGTGCTCAGTTGAGGAGTGACAAGGACCAGTACATGAATAAGGTAGTGGTCCTCCAGACCAAAGTCGATAAATCCAATGATTTTTGTGACACAGTCAACTAGATGCTGAAGGATACTTACTATATGTTCTGAAAACAAAGGAACCTTCAGTGGATGGACGACTATGCTCAGGTGATGGTAGGAATCCATGCTCGGCTCATCGAGGAGACCAAGGCCGTAGTCGCGCATGAGGAAGAGGCTATGTACGATATTAGGATAGTGAATAGGCAGTTCAAAGTGGGGGATACCAAAGCCATTGCCAAAGGGTATGAGCTATTGGCGGAGGATGAAGACAATGAGGATGGCTCAGATCTTGAGGGACATAGTGATCTGCATCACGCCACCACAGGTATCATGTCTTTTTTTAGTTCTACAGTTACTTATTCTAGATTTCAAAACTTACTCATACTTGCATTATGGGGGATGCCTTCGGGTCAAGGTGGGCCTTCGCAAAGGGAAAATGAGCCTTCGAAAGATATAGCTGGAGGGAGCGGGCCTGGCGGCAAAGATGCCCCCCTCCCCCGTCTTGAAGAGATTTCTATTTTATTTTTTGTATGTGGTTGAGAAGGATGTATGGTTATTTAGTATTTGTATATATGGACAAAAAGCTGTGTGTATGTAAATATTTCTAATGTGTAAAGTTTAATATATGTCTTTTGTTTACTAATCTGGAATTACTTTTGTGATGTATGATTTTCATAGCCTGTTTGTGAACTGTTTATGACTTGGTCAACCGTTATTGTGTTAAATAAATGCTGAAATCCATAATCGTGTTGTTATTCAAGGCCGGTCGTTAAAAATAACTACTCGGGCTTATACCCGTGTCATGAGTATTATTTGATTTATCGTTGCCGACATTTGTAATGCCGATCGTCAAGTGCGAACTATCCCACTGCTGCAGCTACGCCTTAATCGTGGGGCTTATAATCGGTTCGCGTTTGTTGGCAAGCCGAACGCTAATGATGACTTACTTGGCCATAAATTGTGCTTAATTCGTGGCTAATGGTCGGTTCATCATTGTCGGCTTGGGGTGCCGATCATCAACAGTAAATTGCCGAGGCTTGTTTTGTGCCCTTCATCGTGCCTATCTTACTTCCACTACTGCCGGCGAGTGTCTGCAATTGCTTATAGTAGGAATATTCATTGGATAAAATAATTAAATGAAAGAACATTTAAATAAGATAAGTAATGTAAGACACAAGATTTTTATAGTGGATCGACCGAAATATGCCTAAGTCCACTTTCTTTCTTTTATTGCTTTAGTACATATTTCTTTACAACTCAAGAGAAGTAGCGGCGGAGATGTTGGAGATTCCATGCTTTCCCAAACACCTCTCCATCTATCGTTGACAAGATGTAAGCTCTATTGTGAAGATCCTTATGAATAACAAACGGCCCATCCCAAATTGGATCTAGTGCTCCTTGTCGTGGGAAGACTAGTTTGAGTACCAAGTCTCCTTCCTGCAGTGTTCGAGGCTTCACCTTAGAATTGTACTGCCACTGTAAGAATTTTGATTTTCAGTAGCGTTCAAAAAACGCTACTAAAAGTTTTAGCAGCGTTTTGATGAACGCTGTTATAAAGCCCGTGACTAAAAATACCTGATTTTTAGTTGCACTTATTTCAACGCTACCATAAATCGTTTTACTGCAGCGTTTATGAAACGCCACTAAATTCTTTTTTTGCAGCGTGTATAAAACGCTACCAAAAGGTTTTTTGACGCTACCAATAGAATTTCCAACTTTACCCCTACTTTACGGTTGCATTTACTCAGCGCTACTATATGAATTTTCGTAGCGTTTTTAAAACACTGCTAAAAGTTATCGATCATTTTGCACCATTTTTTCATGCTATTATTTCCTGTTGATGGTCTATTTTATTTCTACTATATCAATCAACAATCACTCACATAATCATCATATTCGAACAATTAAAAAATATTAATCATATAATCAAGTAAGATATACATAACCATTCTAATACATTAGATTTTTTATAAAATAACCAACATACAATAACCATTCGTATACAAATTTACACATCTAATACTAATAAAATGTTATACCAAACCGGTGCTAACAAAATGCTTGATTATCCATAATTCTTTGTTGCATGCAGAAGTGAAAGCTAGCACCACAAAAGTTCAACCTCGCTCTCTTCGAAAGTCCAATGCCTGCACAAGTGAAGGCACAACGTATAGATAAACAATTATGTTAATTCGTAGGACTACAAATCTGATATCAAACATCTACAACATTATACAAGTGTATCATTCCCATCTACATGTATGCTACGAATTCCATAAGCCTGGCCTTTTACTACCACTCCATCACCTGCACAGTTCATATATTATAAGTTATCTTGCAACTTTCTGGTATGTGTAAAGAAGGAAAATATACAATAGTATAACTTAAGTTCAGTAAACATTTACTTCGGAATTGCTCTGTAGCAGGAGTGATAATAGCCCAACCATTATTTCTGCAGAAGAATATGATTGGAACCCCCATCACAGAAGAAAAGTTCAAACCAGCATGAAAATCACCCTATATTTATTGTTATTTGTTAAATTTTGTAATACCCCAAAGTGCTATTATAAAGCTAAGTTCTCAAAATTGTTCTTAAGCTAAAAGCATGAAATTCTGATGAGATACAACATGAAGTTTATGATTTTATAAACTAATGAAGCATACAATTTTAATAAGAATTCGTAAGAATATCTGAATGATCAAAAGATCATCAACTAAGAATCTTCATAAGTGTTTGTTTTCTTATGAAACTTTGTTAACTTAATTTATTATTCTTATTATTATTTAAACTCAGTTAACTTAATTATATTATTATTATTATAAACTTAGTTAAATTTTATAAACTAAGTTAATTTATCATCATCATCGTTATCTATAAATCTTTGTTAAATTAGTTATATTATTATTAATATTTACAAAATTTAGTTATCTTAAACTTAGTTAATTTTAATTAAACTTAGTTAATTTTTATTAACTTGATTAACTTAGTTAATTTATTATTATTATGAAAACTTGGTTAATTTAATTATATTATTATTATTATAAAATTATTAATTTTTATAAACATAGTTAATTCATCATCATCATCATAATCATTATTATTATTTATAAAACTTTGTTAAATTACTTATATTATTATCTATAAAATTTAGTTAGCTTAAACTTAACTAATTTTATAAAACTTGTTTAATTTTAACAAAACGTAGTTAATTTTTAATAACTTGGTTAACTTAGTTAATTTATTATTAATATTATTATTATTAAAAAAACAAGGTTAATTTAATTGTATTATTATTATTAGTATTGTTATTATTAATATAAACTTGGTTAATTTTATAAACTTAGTTAATTCATCATTGTTGTCATCATTATTATTTATAAAACTTTGTTAAATTAGTTATAGTATTATTATTTATAAAATTTAGTTAACATAAACTTAGTTATATTATTATTATTATTATTATTATTATAAACTTAGTTAACTTCTATAAACCTGTTAATTCATCATCATCATTTATAAAACTATGTTAAATTAGTTATATTGTTTCTATTATAAACTATAGACTATTATTGTTATTGTGATGTTATTATTATTTTGTATTATTATTATAAACTTAGTTAATTTTTTTATCAAACTTAGTTTACTATTATTATTATTTTGACTTACATCAAACTATAGACTATAATTGTTATTGTTGTTGTTATTATTATTATATTATAAACTTAGTTAATTTTTTTTATCAAACTTAGTATATTATTGTTGTTGTTGTCGTTATTATTATTACTACTATTATTATAAACTTAGTTAATTTTTTACCAAAATTGTTTATTATTATTACATTATAATACTTAAATATAAGGTTAAAAATATGACAGTCAGTTTAAGTTCAAATTTACCTTTGCCATTATCACAATATCAAGATTCATACCATGCCCTTCAAATCCCCAAAACTGTCTCGTGAGTGTAAATTCTAATTGTACTTCATCGGCTATGTATATGCCACTAGCTTGCTTTATACTTTTATACACAGCAAGTAACCTAAAGCTAATATTACAAACTTGGTCAATTTTTATAAACTTAGTTAATTCTTCATCATCGTCATTATTATTACTTAAAACTTTTTTTAATTAGTTGTTGTTATTATTATTTATAAAATTTAGTTATCTTAAACTTGATTAATTTTATAAAAATTATTTAATTTTAACAAAACTTAGTTAATTTATTATTATTATTATTATAAACTTAGTTAATTCGTTATCATCGTCTTTATTTATAAAATTTTGTTAAACTAGTTATATTATTACTATTTATAAAATTTAGTTAACTTAAACTTAGTTAATTTTATAAAACTTGTTTAATTTTAATAATTAATTTTTATTAACTTAGTTAACTTAATTGACTTATTATTACTATTATTATCATTAAAATTCAGTTAACTTAATTACATTAATATTATTATTGATTAATTTTAATTTCTCACAATATTTAATTTCAAGATCTTATTTACATTAATAGTTTTTAATTATCGAAAAAATGCGGGTCGTTACAACATCTGTCATATTTACATTTCAAAACTGCATAACACTCTTTACATTTAACCACTACTGCCTTGTGCACCTGAGACACATATCATACTCAATAAACCATCACAGTGCACAAGTCTAACTTCTCACTGTTTCATTACTGTCACAATCCCACAGCCTCACCAAAATTGTCAGGTATTTTCAGTCCATCGAAAATTACCACCACATTCGTCATTCATCAACAAACTTCACTGCCTACACTTCAAAACATTCCACCCCCTCCCCCGCATCTTCCACCACACCAGATTCTTGCATGCACTGCTACTCCGTGCAACAACTTCTACACCCATAGCCAGCAACTCCGCTGCCTTGCTGCAGTCCACACATTTCTTCTGCGACTACTCCACAACTACACAGTTACCTCTACCATACCCACATACACCTGACTATGCATTATCAACTTGCATAGTATAGCAGTGCACAACATTGCTTTGTGCACTTCAGTTAAACTTCCCCATATCACTGCCAACAGGGGAATTGGGTTATAGTATATCAGTTCACTATTATTTATAAAACTTTGTTAAATTAGTTATAGTATTATTATTTATAAATTTTAGTTAACTTAAACCTAGTTAATTTTATAAATCTTGTTTAATTTTAACGAAACTTAATTAATTTTTATTAACTTGATTAACTTAGTTAATCTATTATCATTATTACTACTACTATTAAAACTCGGTTAACTTAATTATATTATTATTATTATTAATTCAGTTAATTTTTACGAACTTAGTTCATTTTTATAAACTTAGTTAATTCGTCGTCGTCGTCGTCATTGTAATTTAACGTACGAGTTGAGGAATCATGTGTTTAGTTATAGTGCCCAAATAGTAAAATGTTATCAAGCAAGTAGAAGATTACCTCTTGAGCCTGCAATCATCAATGCAGACTGGACAAAGAAAATTATGTATCCTGGGTATAATCCCTGCAGTTACATAAATTTACTGTAATAATTAGTTTTATCTATTATTGATTTTAGAAACATAATCCAAGAGACAAATGAAAAGAACGTGAATTACAATGCTAATAAAACTTCAGTTATATACATTACATTAAAATAATTGAAGGAGATTTTCTAATATATATAGTTTAAACTATGAAGTATAAAAACTCTGGTTAACAAACAAATCAGATTAAGCTATACAGACCAAGAAATATCACTATTAAATCACTTATGTGATAAATGTTTAGAAGATGAATAAGATAGCATACTCACATGCCAAATAGAGCTGATTGTTTGTGTAGCCAGCAACTGAAAGAATCCGGGCTTCTTTCCTTTCTGAACAAGTCTTTCATAAACAACTACCAACAAATAAGCAAATATAAGAATTTAATCAACCAATCAACATGTAATCAATATATGCATTAAAAAAATGATTTGAGATATGATATTTCAATAAAAATAATTGGCAGTGGTATCAAAAAAATTGAACTGAAAGTAGAAAAATAAAGCAGAATTATTCAAGACAAAGGGGTTTTGATACCGGACCTGAACATAACATTACTCTACTTTAATCAATGATGATTAAAGTTGTTCTCAAAGTTACATTATGTTGCAGCAAAGAGACTATGGAATGCAAAGAAAGGACTGCACTATTCTTGTTTCGGCATGTGTACATGCATCATATGTCAACATTTCATAAATTTGCATTATGAGGTTTACGGATCTACGTAATTCTTGTACAGGCACTGGTTTCACATTTGCAAATAAGCCATTTCTACTAGTCAAAAACTGTCTGAAATATCATTCAAGGGAACATCATATTAGTCCTTGTTTTATGGTTGATATTGAAAGTATGAATATCACATCTCAGTTGGACTGTGACCTATATCTCAGCAATTATCGTAAAGCAGAAGAAGAAGAAAAGAAGAAGAAAATTATTAAACTAGTTACATCTCAAACTGATGGCCTAACAAAGTATTCATGCTATGAAAACAACTTTTTAGGTTAAAAATTGCATTTATATTAAAAAGAATATTAGATGCTCACAATATATTAGCCAGGTGATGACTTGTATATTCCACT
Source organism: Allium cepa (assembly GCA_030765085.1). Classification (NCBI taxonomy): domain Eukaryota; kingdom Viridiplantae; phylum Streptophyta; class Magnoliopsida; order Asparagales; family Amaryllidaceae; genus Allium; species Allium cepa. The sequence continues at coordinate 627,311,407 of CM060934.1, forward strand.
TAAGAGGTAACTGAGCTGCACTAGTTGCAAGCTCTACACCAAGAATATCAACAGTTTTTGCATGCCCCCACTTGGGTTTACTGGAACCAGACCAACCAATTAAATCAAAGCATGATACAACAATAGATGCTTCCGAAATTGACCAATTAAAATAATATTTTCAACGAGCAGTGAACCCTGACACGTATTGATAGAAAAGTTTTTCCAAGAAACCAAATTCATAGTATGTGGGTTGGCTGAACCGATTAAGTCATGGAAACAGCATTGCGAATGAAATAAGGAGTTAGTTGATGCTTGTAATAAATTGTATGTAAACTAAATTAAAGAAATGCACTAAGCATATAACCATCACGTACATTAACTACACACTCTAATTTCTATTCCAAATTTATTTGATTTCAACATAAATCAAATAATCTGGTGCATGTTGTGTCTTTGAATGAGCATGCTAAGATAGTGCCATTAATAATAAATAAAGATAAACAAAGGTATAAATCAGACACGAAAATAAATGTACATGAGTTTGCCAAATTAATTGTATAAGTCAATATATGCTTTCTACTTGAAATTTTGTACCACAAATGCAGAAAACTTTAAAATCTGACTACATTATTTGTAAAATATAAAATAATGTAAACCGGACTTATCTATGTTTTAAAGCATCATAATACTTTTGAACCAATGTATGGACCAAAGTAGTGAAATCAACATGCTACTACTATGCTATCCAAATTTGCAATGCCCAACTAATTGGTTAATTCATCATCATTATTATTTATAAAACTGTTAAAATAAATTGGAGCTCACATTCCACAACTTTTGGTTGCCCAAGCAAAACTTCAACCACCAATTACTTGGGCGTTGAAGAAAATTCCTTTGTTCTTTTAAGTTTGATCTTCTAACATTTGTATTTTATATTATAGATGATGTATTAGAAAATATACAGTTGATATTAGTATGTAATTTTAGCCATTAATTTTATTAAATAGATAGATGTGTTGCCCCTATTAAATGTATTTCCTAATGAAATTTTTTGTTTTGCTTGCTTTTTCACTGGCTCTACTTCTATAATGCAAAGATTTGCAAACCATATGTTTGCGGAAGTAGCGCTATTTTAATGCTAAGTGTGAAATTCTATATTCATGTATTTAAAAATAAACAAGTTCACAAGTTGAATATTTATTGTATGTAAACCAATGTAATTTTTCTCCGAATCATCTACTAAAATAAAATTAAACCTTCTTCTTCCCGAGTTATTGGTTAATATTTGCATAAAAGTTACCCTATAATCCATGAAGCAATTTATTTGTCCAAACCATTGAGGTTTCGATGAGAAGTGCAAGAATTGATCAGTAAATATCTTTGTCAATTACCTCAAATATGTGTTAGCGGATCGAGGCATATTTCCTTAAAAAGGAAAGAAAAAAATGCATCTGCTATATTTTTGTTAACACAACAAGGTATCAAACCATCTTCGGACCAAAATTGAATTTCACTCTATACTACAAACTGTTTCAAGCTATGATATTAACTTAAGAGATAAATGGTATCAGTAAGCAACATATCTAGGAGGCCAGTATAGTAAGAAAGCGGAACATCTACGTGTTTGATCTTGAACATAGTATCAGGGGATGTTATGATGCTATACTCTTCCCATCTAGTCATTCCCCACACTTGATCACCAACCATGAAATCTGGATGTGCCGAATCGACCACTTTACCCACACCAAAACCGGTTAGGGGCTGCATGTCATAATACCAAGATTAACTCATTAGTGCAAACCATACCAGCATGCAACATGAGATTAAATCTTGTATACTTTGTACTTGTTCCTTAACAACTTTTATCTAAACACCCCTTGTGTACTGTCACAAAACTTGAAACCAAATAAGCATACATGTATGAAATATAAAAACCCAAGGAATAAATCTAAGAGATAAATAATAAAGGTTACATGTAGACTTCACATCATCAACACACTCCATCACCTAAAACCATCTTCATTCCACAGCCTTCAACTACAATACATCAACTATCCTTCTACAATATTAAAACTTCTGACAGTAACTCCACCCCACTTCCACCAAACTGCGCAATTAGAACATCTCATTCCTTCACTTCTACCTCATCAACATGAATCCATCAACCAAACATCCCCAATCACAGCACCACTCCAACCCATGAACACCTTCAACACTTCCACACTTCAACACCATAAAACAAACAACAAATCCCCATTGTCCAAGCAACAAAAACAATCGACCACTCCACTTCATCCATCCACTTCTACCTACTTGCCTCACCATAAACAAAACTGCACCATATCAATATACACTGCCTTCTCCCAAACTACTTTCTTCACCACTGTAAACAAACCCACAACCATAATTACAAATACAATAGTCAGCATCAACCATAATTTCAAACTGCCTTCCACTTCAACCTAAAACTGCCATCTCAAACTTCTGCATTTCCAAACTAGAACAGTCTGCATCGCAACAAGCAGTTTCAACTTTGCCTGCCACTGCAAGTTCAACCCTCATCTCCTCTACTCTGTAACCAAGCAGTCAACATCTTCTCCAACCATCATTGACTTCTACAACATTCAACTTCCATCCGACGATCATCAAACTCAACAACCCCCATCTTCTTCTCCTCAAACACACGATCACCTCCTACCCACCTGAATACTCTCACAACCACCAAGAACAGCCAACATCAATACAAGCTAATAGTTCATTGGTTTGTTAGATTGTCCTTTCAATGCTCTCGGTGCTCGCTTCACCTGTTGATTAGGGAAAGAAACACATATACATAAATTTGAAGATTCAAAAATACAAATACATATGTTGGATTATTACCGGTTATCAATATAAAATGAAGTTCAACTATTCAAATAGTGAACAATAATCAAGGAACCTAAACATATTTTCACCTTATATTTCTTAAGGTTTTACCCAATATGAGAATCGAGCAAACAATGATTAAAGTGAACCATAGAAAACAAATTAACAGGGGTAGAAAATAAAGAAAAAGACAGTACCAATCAAGCATAAGTTGCGTAGATCGATCCCAGTTCTTAATAGGCACTGATTTAAACTTCTTCTTCCCCTTATTATCATCGACTTTCAACCCGTTCAGCTTTCGTCCAATCGGCCGTCGACTATTGTGGTCTACGTGCACCATCCTTGCCGACCAGTGTGGCATCCATCCCGACTCTAATTCAAATCCCCTTTTGACTCAACCCTTTAAAATGTTACGCTACAAAAACGATTTTTGCACAAAATCGGCATAACCAAAGTGGCAGAATCACAAAATCAGATCGAAATAGTCGATCAAGTTGAAATATAAAATTCATACCTATTTAGGGTTTATGTAGAAATCTTAAGAAATTAGACGTGGTATCTGATTGAAATAGCGGATAAGATGGAGATGGCTAGCTTGACGATGAGGATGGAGGAAACGGAGCACGAGGTAAAATTTACTGAAGTGAAAAGGCTTAAAAAATTTGAAGTATTGAAGAGGGAAAAATGAAGGGTTAATTTTTTTTCTAAGTACTGATGATGGAGGGAAACGTGACAGAACAAAGGCGAAAAAAATTTAGAGTGATGAAAATTTTACAATGCGGGATGGACGTGAAATATTTGGTTGTGTAAATAACGTAGGATAAAATATTATTAGTTGCACTTAGCAATAAACACTACCACTTATTGAAACTAAAGGCAGATTTTCTTATAGTGTGCTTTGCCATCTTGTGCCTATGGCGTCAGCTTTGAGGGTGACATCGTTTCTGTTTTCTTCGATCACGTCAACGACATGTTCAATAGCTCCTCGTTTTCTTCTGGATTGTAATGTATCCTACGATGCGAGGGGACAACTATTTCGACGAGGAGCATGGCCTCGATTCCATATGCTAATGCGAATGGTGAGTGTCCTGTCACAGTCTTATAAGAAGTTTGGTAGGCCCATAAGGCAGTAGGTAATTTGATACCCCATTGGACTTTTCTATCTTCTTCTTGATTAATGTCTTCAACACCTTGTTCACTGCTTTGACTTGTCCATTTGCCTGAGGATATGCTATAGCTGAAAAGCTTCGGGCAATCCCATGTTCATGGCACTAATTGGAGAATTCTTCACTGGCGAATTGAAGTCCATTATCTGATATGATTTTATACGGCACCCCATACCTACACAGGATATTACGTATTAGGAAGTTTATCACTTTGGTAGATGAAACTTTGTTCAAAGGTTCCGCTTCCACCCATCTGGTAAAATAATCCACTGCCACTATAGCGTATTTTGCTCCTCCTCGATGCATAGGGAGTTCCTCGATCATATCAATTCCCTCGACGGCAAAGGGCCAGGGGCTGACCATCTAGATTAAATTGGTAGGCGGCAATCTTGGAATTTTGGAAAATATTTAGAATTTATCACATTTCCTAGCAAGCTCGGCCGCATACTTGTTCAGTGTAGGCCAAAAGTATCCATAACACGGTACCTTTCTAGCTAGAGTTTTCCCTCTGGTGTGGTTGCCGCGACTTCCTTGATGTATGTTGTTAAGGATATCTTTTGCTTCGTTCTCGACGACATACCTTAGTAGTGGATTGGAAAAGCCACGATGGTATAATATGCTATTCTGGATGGTGTAGCGGGAAGCCCTCCTCAAGATTCTCCAAACTTCATTTTGATCTGCTGGTATGGCTCCTTCTTGTAAGTACCTAACGATGGAAGTCATCCATGTCTCCTCCTTGTCTGTGATTGCTGTGATTTGCAGACACTCAAAACTCAGTGTGAATTGTCTCATGATGGGGATTGCCCCCGGCGTTGGTTCGATTCTTATTCTAGCTCCTTTAGCGAGGGCAACTGCCTCTTGATTTCCCTCTCGCGGGATTGCGTTTTACTACATATTAGTCCAGCTCATCAAGGAGGGTTTTGGCCTTTTTGAGGTAGGACGCAAGCTTTTGTCCGAAAGTCTGGAATTCTTCGAGGATCTGGTTAATAATTAGTTGTGAATCCCTATAAACACATATTGATTTAACTCCAATCTCTTTAATGATTTCTAAGCCGGCTATTATTGCCTTGTATTCAGCTTTGTTATTAGTTGCAGCGAACTCTAATCTCAATGCATAGCGTAATTTCCTTCCCCGAGATGTTACTGTTATGACACCTGCCCTAAACCGAGCTCGTTCGACTCTCCATCAACGAACATATTCCATTTGATAGCTTCGTTAACCCTTTCCACAGCCTCCTCGTCTCGCATTATGAACCCAGCTCTGAAATCAGCCAAGGCTTGTCCCTCAATTGCAGTGCGCGGATGGTAGGTAATGTCATACTGGCTCAACTCAATGCACAATTTTAACAGTCGCCCTGATGTGTTTGGATTATGTAGGACTTGCCACAAAGGTTGATCCTTTAGAACTTAGTAGAGTGCGATTAAAAGTAGTATCATAATTTCTTGGATGCTATCAGCAGACAGTAAGCCAATTTTTCGATTTTTGAGTATCTAGCTTCTACCCCCATGAATCTCTTTCTAATGAAGTATATCAGCCTTGGGATACGATCATCTTCTCGCACTAATGCGGCACTTAGTGCGTGGAAGGATACAACTAGGTATAGGTAGAGGCTTTCTCCATTTAGCGGAGTGGAGAATACCGGAGGCTTCTGCAGATGTTCTAGCAGACTTTGAAAGGCTGAGTAGCATTCATCGGTCCGTTCAAATTTTCCTTTGTCCTTTTTAAGGGCTTTGAAGAATGGGACGCACTTTTCCATGGCCTTAGATATAAACCTGCTCAGAGAAGCTACCTTCCCATTTAAGCTCTGCATTTCCCTCCACATGGCTGGGATTTTGAGGTCTTTCAAAGCTTGTACCTTTTTAGGATTCGCCTTTATTCCTCTAGCGTGCAAAATGAAACCTAAGAATTTAACCAAAGACACCTCGAAAGAGCATTTCAGAGTATTCGGCTTCATTTGGTATTTGCATAATACATGGAACACCTCGTCTAGGTGGCTCAAATGATCCATTACTCTTATTGATTTGAGAAGCATGTCGTCGACATAGACTTCTATGGAGTGACCAATTTGCTGCTCAAACATCATATTAACTAGATTTAATAGGTAGCGTCGGCGTTCTTAAGCCCGAAGGGCATGACCTTGTAGCAATATAGGCCTAGATCCGTAATGAAGCTAGTATGTTCTTGATCCGGCACATGCATAGGGATCTACTTTATCATGAATATGCGTCCATTAACAATAACTCATGTCCTGCGATTTCGTTTACCTACCGGTCAATTTGGGGCAAAGGAAATACAGTCTTTGGAGAAAGCATCATTGAGGTTGGAGAAGTCAAAGCTGGTCTGCCGTTTCCCATTAGGCTTTTCACTACACCATAAACGATAAATAGAAACGGCTAAAAGCCGTATCGAATTAACTTAGACACTGCTATAAGCCGTATCAAAATATTGCATCGTTAACAGTTAGGTACGGCTTTAAGCCGTATCTAATGGTTAAATTAGATACGGCTCATAGGCGTAGCTAAGTGGTCAATAAGATACGGCTTTAAGCCGTAGCTAATTGACAGCGTAGATACGGCTTCAAGCCGTATCTAGTCGACCCATTAGATATGGCTTAAAGCTGTATCTATGATGTCAATTAGCTACGGTTAAAGCCATATCTAACCGAGCCATTGCCTTGTTCATTAGATACGGCTTTTAGCCGTGCCTAAGTTGACATATTAATCTGCACCCATTTCTCAACTAGATACTGCACATATATAATCAATTTATATAATCACACACAGACAGTAATAGTTCATATCTAATACTCAATGCAATGATGCATATTATACAATACATTACAGAAATACATTCAATTACAATGCAATGATGCATATTATACAATAAATTACTGAAATACATTCAGTTACATTCTAAAACAGAATGCATTTAGTTACAATACATATTATCACTACCAATCCACCTAGTCAACAACTACACAGTCAGCTTCACTGCTTCAATCTTCAGTCTCCACTTTTTATTCTCCAAGTCTATCCATACAAAAATAATTGTTTGTATTAGCAAGCATTTACTGCAACTGATGAATATGAATACAACATATGAATACAACATAATATGAATACAACGTATTTATCACAACTAATGTAAGCTACTGATTATCACTGCAACTGAATATGAATACAACATATTAACTGAACATGAATACAACATATTTATCACAACTAATGTAAGCTACTGATTATCACCGTGTATTTGGAATTTGGATGGATCGAGAATTTTGGGCATTCGTCTGTAGTATATAAAATGATTTAAAGATGCCCTAATCTCAATTCATTATTTATTCATGATGTTCATTCAGAAGCAAAACTTGAGACGAAAGACCGATCTGGTAACTTCTACATCTTCTTTGGTTTATGTTTCAAGAAAAATGACACTATTTTGTGACTGTTTGACTATAAATCATGTTGTATATGCAACTTGTTCTTTCTAAATATTTAGCTATCATACCTAAGATTGTGTAAAAACTTACGTGAACATTGTACTCAAAGGTTCATTATCTGCATCTGCTTGAGAGGTACCATTCGCAACAGCTTATTTAACTACTATTGTATATTTTTTTTGCTTCTAGCAGTGGAGAAATGAAAGAATATCAATTTGACAGTGGATATTTTTTAAAATTCATTGAAAGGAAAAAATAAGTACTTTAGGTGTTACTAATATTTGACTGCACTACACTGAGCATGATATTCCTCCATCAACTATAGTGATAAATAGTTTCAAAGTAATGACCAAATTCCAGACCTATATTAACATGAAAGTGAATGCAACAGTTGCAGACTTCAGGTGCTACTACTTTTATGTGAAAGACTAAATGTAGCAATAGTGCCATCAATGACGATGAAACATCCACTAGCCGCGACAACTACATCCCACTGCACCGCCTCATCAAAACGAGCCAAGCTACTCACCGCTCCCCCAAACCCTCAACAGCACGCAGTCACCTTCCTCCTCATACATCAGCCACCAACTTCCCAATCACTTCCTCCTTCAAATCCATTGTAAAAATTTCCAAACATTAACAATACAATCCATATAACTTTGCATTTCACCTTACTCCTAACAAACACTTCCTCAACCTCCACCTCTATCAGCAAGACCACACAATCTCCGACAAACTTACACTCTCTAACCAAGTTCTTCAACCATCACAATAGTACACTTCAAATAAGCAAGCCAAGGTTCTCCAAAAACCGCTTCACTCTTATACCATCAGCACATTATCAAACTCCCTCCTTCACCAAACCTACAAAAACATCCGCTCAATCTACCTTCTGCAAACATGAGTAGCCTAAACCAAAGCATCCTCTATCACTTAACTTCCCATTTCAACATCCAACCCACTACCTATTACAAAACCATTTCAACATCATACACTGCAAACTACTCCAGACCATCACCATCCATTTAAACCATCCCTATTCCACAAACAGCACTTCATCCCCTACTTTGCCATCATCAACACACTCAACTTCCTTCCACATCATAACTTCAACCTTGCCTTACCTGCATCTACACTCAAAACTGCCGCTACCACCATCACCAAAACCACTTCCCTAAGTCATGCATATTTCTTATTCCAATACTGAATAATTATCCGAACTTTCTTAAATGACATATTAGCTATCCAACAAAATCTTATCACCTAAGTCAAGCATAAAATAACATGGTCACTGTCCTATATCAAGCATTTCGAAAACAGATATGTTTTAAATCCAGCCACAGTGAATCTAAAGAACAAGCTCTTCAAACAACTTCAAAACCGAAAGGAATGAAGCATTACAAACGCCTTTTTTTCCTTATCACATTTAAGGAAATTAAACGTGACATGTCATGTATATAGTGGAAGAGGTTTCAAAAAACAATACATAGTAAAATATTAACATAAACAGAAAATATACCTGCTCCAACTTCTAAAGATATTGAATAAGACCATTCGGATGGCACACATACCCACCCACTCCAACTTCAGCAAAGGTCTCTGCAAATTGATGATTTATTTTGCTGGTTCTCTCATCTGGTAGTAGTATGTTGTCCAATACCACTTTTTCATGAGTGTGGTACATATTTCCTACGGATTTTGGACGATGTAGAATCTCGGCATACAGTACCTATTGCAATAAAGATGTCTAGATCTATCCAACAAAATATCTTCTCGAAAGCAACTAAAAATAGAAAGCTTGTAATAAATATTCGTTGCTATTATGTCTAAATCAGAGTTGAGGATTTCACATCTTTGATTGTTCGCTACATCGGTCGAATTCGAGAACTGAGACGCAACGAATTCAGGAGCATTTAATTATGTGGCGCGTCCTCTATCAGAAGAATTGCCCGGTGCGCAAATTCCATGTTCGATGTTTCCCACCATGTTGATCAGAACCTCCAATTGCCTAGACATACTTCTCACTATACCCTCCAAACTTCCCACCCTCATTTTCAACTCATCATGGTCTCCACGAACATGTCTGAGTCATTTTTGTGCAATGGTACAAGCCTTAACTTTAGTCTTTGGTACAACGGTCCCAACACCGTGGCTCCTACCCCTTGCATCCTTACCAAGCACTTGTGCTAAGATGTCTTCATCCACTTTTAATATTTCTTCATCACTATCAGTGATCTTTTCCTTGGCTTTCGTAATTTGATCCTGAAATATTTATAAAATAACAACAATTAGTATTTGTTTAATCCATATATCATATTACTGAAAGTTAATTGATTACTAATATATGAATATTAGTATTTTCCAACTCCTTGTTATCTGAATGCATACTAAATTCTAAAGAAGTGCAGAAAATTGACAAAATGATAAATTATATTTATCTTTAGCAAAGCAATGTCAGGCATAGTGGAGATAGTTCAACCTTAGAATCTTGGTTCCTAAGTTCATAATAACTTCATAATCAATCCTAAGTATATAGTGGAGATTGTAGTTTGCAGATTAGTGTACACTAAAAAATGTTTAATGAAAAGAATATGCAAGTTAGCATTTGTTTGACTTACGAAGAAAGAAGAAGTGGCATCTGATATGCTACCATCTTTTTTCGTGTGTGTCTTCTCCCATACTTGACGACGATTGATATTTGTTGATGGTCTAGCAGCGATCTGTAATATATAAAATATGTTAGTTGTGATTTTTACCCTTTTTTTAAAGAAAATGTATATAAATTACCATTTCTTACTCTACTTTAGCGTGACTTCTACGTCGTGCATGGTAAGCATAACTGAGCAATGATCTGTTCTTTTTGCCTAACTCTCTTCTTCTGCTCGCTTCAGGAGTTGCTTTATTTTTTAAGAACTCTTTCCAATCTTCTTGAGCAATTGTAGGTGGACAATTTTTCATCCGTTCTTCATCATTGTTGAAAGTGTCATAATAAGTTGTTCTTATGTGTTTCTTGTGTCTCCTAAAGCCTCCGACGTTCTCTTTAAAAACAATACTTTTGATAGCGGATCAAGCTCATAAATTTTCTGCAAAAAGACAAAACACGAAAAACCAATTCGAGATATCAAATCCTGAAGCAACTAGATGCACAACAAGCTATAACAAGGCAGCTTCATACATACATACATATATATATATATATGTATATACATATGTATATGTGTATATAGTGCAGCAGTAACAATGCATGCTCATACACATTTTATATATTCTTCGATGCAGGAAAGGTGAGCCATCCATAATTGAGATTAATGCCTATTATTTTTGCTTCGAAAGCAATGATTTTCCCTATAAAATAGAGGTTGATGTTGAAATGTTATTAAATAATGACATAAATGAATCGAAATATCACAGTCGTTGAAGAAGGAGATTAGAATAAGAAATGAAAATATTGGAATCAACTAATAGTCTAATGATGCAATGCATGTTGAAATGGTCATAGTAAAATACCATCCACATGTTTTAGAAATAGCTGGCAGTGGAATTAATTGAACAAAGATAATCCACTTGTAGTGTTCGTACGTATTGAAGTGGAAAAAAAATCAGTTCCCGTTCAACCAGTTATTGAACATAATAAGATATTGTTGTAGATTGAAAGTTTGATGTGGTATCATTATTATATCTAAGCATATGAAGAAATATCTTTCCAAATATATATTACATAGAGGTTAGAAGAAAAGGATCCAAGTCACAGTACATGAAAAACTGTATAGAAAGCAATCATAATTTTTGCAAAATTGGCAACCTAGTCATTCAGTGCCATGTTAATAAAACAATAGTCGAAAATAAAAAGAAATGTACATAATGGAGAAGGTTAGATATAATGTAAATAAATGTGTTGTTGTCGGTGGAAAAATGATATAAAAACATGTATGCATTGAATTTTATTTTTTAATTTGATAATCAAGGAGTACAATGTAACCATGCAACAGATATTGAAACACAGTGCGATAGATGTCCAACATACTTACCACTAGTTCGTTCCAAACGGTGTCCTTGTATATTCCGGGTACTTTGTCCCAACTTATATATGATATAGGCACATGAGCTCTTACTAATTTACCAAGCATAGTAGCGATTTTTCCAGCATTATCTGAGACCGGAATACCAAGTAAGTTTTGATCCACTTTCTTGATTTCTGAACATGATGAATGTGAAGATGTTGGATTTTCTGACATGGTTTCCTGCAAAATATAATATTACTTTGTCTGCAACTACAGTGCAAATAAAAAGTATAGAACTCCACTACGAATTGATAAAGAAATCAAAATGTAAAAATACCAATGAAAAAATCAAAACAGTAAGAGGAAAAATCAAAACAATAAAGTAAACATCTTGTGCAGCTTAGCAGTTTTCAGTGGCAGCTAAAATGCATTAGACTTTTAAGCCTAACTATTTGATTATTGGTTTTACACCGGAATAAAGGATTTTCTTTTTCTCTCTATAGGATGTCCTTATGAGGCTTTGGTATGTGTTTAGACTGTTTATTTAAAAGGTTTGGAACTCATTGTTGTCGATTAACCTATGTTAAAATAGATGTATGTGTGGTTTAATATTCTGGTGAAGATGCTGGTACTAACAGCTCGGTAAGGAAGTTAAGCAAGGTAGTGCCAGAAATATATAATTTTTATACCAACAGATAAAGCTCAAGCATAATAATAATATATAGGAAATCAATGTGTATGGTTAGCTGAAGTAGAGATGTACTCATTAGGTAAGCATGAAGGAGAAAAGATGTGAAGTTCATTATAGCCTACCAAAGGAATATTCTTATACTGCTCCCGATATGAAATTCAAGACTTTCAGTTGGCTTGAAGCTTTTAAATACATTGTGGACCTCCTCTGCTGCTTCAATACTTATTTCATCCCACCACAACGCAAATATTCATCTTATCATTCCCACTAAACACCACATAGAAAAATTTCATTCTACAACACAGAGTTTTTATGGTTCCTCAATCACAACTTCCACTTCACCCAATGTTGCACACTACTTTATAAACATACCATAAGAACAATGGACATAGTTTAATTTAGCACAAATAAGTCAATCCAAATATTGTTTGGTTACTGCACAAGTGCACATATAAGAATTAGCTGGCACAAAGCTTAAAGATAATTATAGATGTAGCTTAGTATGAAGATATTGTATGTGTATTGTAAACAAATAACATAGGTATCCATCTTATCCACTGGAAGAAATAAATCCATTCTTTATACGTGAACCATGCAAAATCAAATTCAACAAAGTTTCTTCAATGTCAACAAAGGAAAAATCAAGCAAACATGAAACAATGAAAACAACAGTTGCCTCGCAGTTCATAAGAACAATATCATAAAGCATAGAGAAAATACATTGTTTTTTCAAGTCTACTTACCATTTTCCAAACTGAAAAAAATAGTTTTTTTCAATAGCTGGAAGAATTCCAGGCTAAATAGCGAATAATATGATAAAATACCTTTGGAACACATACTTGAGCAAGAAAAAAAATCTTCAACAGCCCACTATTCTCCGAAAATCTAGATAATGAGAAAAATAATCAACATTAGGAAAATATTCGTCATATATGCCTTATGTTGATAGTACAAAGACTGTAAAAAGAATAGATTTCTAAAGAAGGCCATGTATATAATGTCGATCATATATGCAATAGGAAATTAGATTTTCGTTTTTAAATAATCTAATGTCGATCATAAAGAAGGCCATGTACAAGGCATTAAAGTTTTAACTGATTGTATTGTTTACAGTGATGTTACAGCTAGCTACCAAACTGACAGTGAACGCATGATTAATGGAAGCAGGCTATGAAAGTATCAACTATTTTCTGCACTAGAGGCAGCGTACTACTATGGTATGCTCTCTATGCACATATTTATTTTCTTTATTTGGTTATTAATCATTTTGATCCTAATTCGGTTATGATGGGTTATGATGTTGTGCCTATGTGGTTCAAGATGATATTGTGTTATTTTGTAATACTATGGTTATAATTGGTCCATAATTTTAATAGTTAACTTCAGTATTTTAATAAATAATTATTTTTGATGTTTGTTTATGATATCACTTAGAATAACTATTAGCATGTAAGTATTAATAAAGAAGTAAAGTTAAACTGATATAAGCATTTTGCATCAAAAATTACATTAGTTAGTATATTGTAGTGCATTATTACATTAATATTACCTTAAATGAATATCTCATCATTTGATTTGAAATTTCTCAACAAGTGACTTTAGTGTCTGAGTCTGCTCCAAAAGAGGCATTTTTCATGTATAACATTGTTGTTCTACCATTTGATAAACTATCTTATAAAATTATCATATATTTCCCCGTTATTTACAAAAGCAATTTTTTGTATTATATCAGTGCAGATTACGTTTTCTGGAGCCGAGCCAATTGTCTTTTGAGAAGGTACTCAATACTATGCACAATCATGTGATGTACGAATACTAATAAGTTAACATATGTATTTGGTAAGGTCTTCTAATTTTTCATTGTCTTCAAAAGCTGATTGATAGATGATAGGGAACTCAATGTCATCCACATTTGTATTCAACCGTTTTGGTGTATGCAAAACCACAGACCATCCGTTATTTTTCAAATCTTTTGAGTAGAACACTTGACTCGCTTCTGATGCAAGAATAAATGGCTTATCATTCACATTATTTTTGTTCTTCAATTTCCCTAAATTTACCGTGATCAGGTTTCAAATGGGATCTACTTTCCAACCATTGACCTTATCCTCGACCTTTACCCAATCACAATAAAAAACTATTTGTTTGAAGTCAGTGTAATCCAACTCAAGTATCTGTTGAATGACTCCATAATACGTTGTTTCTGCTTCCTTATAATTTTTATCCTTACCACTCGCTCTAAATTTTGTAGTTGCTCTCATGCATACACCGCTATTCTATGTTACCATACAGTCTTCATACTTTTTAGTGGAAAATGAAAATCCATTCACTTGGTACTTCATATAACTACGCGCCATGAACTTCGGCCCGTGAACTAGCCGCCACAGAGTTGGATCAACATCGATGGTCTTTAACAACTACATAAAACAAAATAAGTCAAAAAGTATGGTCACGAAGGTGTATTGCCCACTTATAAACACGTGAAATACTTAAGACGATGTAATACCTCATTACGTAACCATAGATTAAAACTTTGAACGGCTTTCACATTCGTAACCCTGGCTCGAGGTTGAAATCTAGTACTTTTCACATAGGAGTTATACCTCCTACGGAAAACACATATTAAAGCGTATATATAAATTGAATTAAAAAAATGGAAATTTGGGACAAGTTCATGAACTTACTTCTTCCATTTATCCAATCCATCGTACTTATTAAGGACCCATCTATGCACTTGTTTAAACTGCACTTAGGTTAATGTTATGTCTTTACCATCATCTAGAGGTATCTCACCAGCAAACTCATCGTCCTCGTCTAAAAACGCTTCGCGGGTATGTTTATGATTTCCATCACCTCTGTTTGGCATATATTTCATGCAGTAAAGACTAGCTTCTTGTATGATAGATCCTTCTGCAATACACCCTTCAATGTATCTTTTGTTGCGCACATATCCTTTATATGTTTTCATCAACCTATGAATGTGATCAATTATATATTGTAGACGGTAGCTATTTATATCGAATAATGATGTACATAACTGAAATTAGAAATTTACCATTCAAAGGGATACATCCATCTATATCTGGCAGTGCGACATATCAACGCTTCATCGGCTAAATGAGCCATAAGGTGGATACTGAAATCAAAAAATGCAGGTGGAAAATGTTTTTCAAAAACACTCATTGCTTCTACCAAGCTAGCCTTTGCTTTTAAAAGATGTTCCCTATTGATCGCCTTTGAGCACAAAATGTTAAAGAATAGACTAATATGATGAACAACATTTCGTAGATCCTTATGTTGTGGATAAGAATGTTGAAGCAATACCGGAAGCAAATGTTGCAATATGACATGGTAATCATGTGACTTCGTATTTCTTAGTTCAGGAGGATTGATGCTCACATTGTTGTGGAAGTTAGAAGAGAATTTGTTAGGCACTTTTAGATTTTTCAAAACGGTGCAAAACCATATCTTTTCTTCTTTGCTCAAATTGAAAGTTGCCTTTGGTATGATTATTTTATTTGTTTCAGGATCTTCCATCACCCACAACTTTTGTTTTATACCCATGGTTTTTTAATCCTTGCGTGCATTGATGCCATCTTTTGACTTATCTTTGTGGTCCATAATGGTGCTGATGAGATTCTCTATGACATTCTTCTCCGTATGCATAACATCAATATTATGTCGAATCAAATTTGCTTTCCAATATTGTAAATCAAAAAAGATAGACCTCCTATACCATCCAAAAACATTATCAACTTCTTCATTGGTTGACTTTTTCCATTTTCGACTAATTTCTTCTTTTTGTTTACCAACTTTCATTTTGATATTCGCTACTTTCTTTTCAACTTGAAAACTCGTCAATGGCCATTTAGGACGACGAAGTTCTTGTTCGTTGTTGAAATTTGTCTTATCGTATCGAAACTTGTGTTCGTTAGGAAGAAACATTCGATATCCCATGTAACACATCTTCTTACTTTCAAGAAGATGATAAGAATAAGTGTTTTCCCCACAAACAGGACATGCAAAATAACCGTGAGTTGTACATTCCGATAAAATCCCAAAAGCAGGGTGATCATGGATTGCCCACAGCACCCTAGCTCTCATTGTGAACTCAGATTTATTTAACGAGTCAAATGTAACGACTCCTTCCCATAACTGCTTTAACTCGTCTATCAACAGCTGTAAATAAACATCAATATCCTTCCCTGGTTGTTGAGGCCCAGAAGTCAATAATGTTAACATTGAGAACTCCCTTTTCATGCACATAGACGGAGGAAGATTATATGGTACTACAATTACTGGCCAACAACTGTAAGGGTTAGAGAGAGAAGCGTGTGGACAGAAACCATCTATCGCTATTCCAAGTGTGACATTTCGTGGCTCGGCAGCAAAAGCTTGGTCAAAAGAATCTACGAAATTCAATTGAGAAGTGTCGCATGGATGACGCAATACGGTTGGATCAGACTTGGCACGACCATGCCAGGTCATCGCATCTGCTATCCATGGTACAATATACAGTCTCTTCAATCTAGAAATTAAAGGGAAATGTCTTAATGTCTTTTGAGGTTCCTTTTCTCCCTTCATTGAATTATGTCATATATCTTGGTTCATTGCAATTTGTACATGAAACTTTGTTCGCATCATCTTTCCAGTACAACATGCAATCATTGATGCATGCATCATAAGTTTTGTAATTCATCCCAACTTGCTTAATGATCTTCTTCACGTCGTAGTACGTTGTCGGCAGCGTGTTACCTTCAAGGAGTAACTCCTTTATTAGTTCGAGAAGTGCAGTCGCACCATTATCTGAAATGTCGTATTGGGTCTTCAAGCTATTCAGTTTCACAATGGCATACAACTTTGTAATCCCTTTTGAACATGAAGGATACAGTGGCTCTTTTGCGCTACCAAAAAGTGATTAATACTTCTTACTTTCATTGGCCTGCAAATCTGGATAATCAGTAGACTGCTCTCCAACATTAGCATGATCAGGCAGTGGATTATTAGGTTGAAAATGATGAAATCTATCTGCATCATTGACCGGATCTTCCATCCTAATATGTTGAGACTCATTAGTAGTTGTGGCATGACTAACTGGTTGTTGTTTTTCCATCTCCGCCCTTTTTCCCCATGAAAATACCACACTGTATATTATTGGATAATACCCCAAGCAAATGAAAATGAATGTCATCTAATTTGATTGCCTTCATATTTTTGCACCGGGTGCAAGGGCATAAATACACTCCTTTCTTACCACCGTTTTCTTCAACAAAACTAATGAACTTCCGCACCCCGTCTGTATAGTATGTAGATCTTATATCTGATTCATTTATCCATTGTTTGTCTATGCTGAAAGACATACTGCCCTTCTATATCATATATAACAGAACATGAGACTTGCCCTTCAATGGGTCCTCGTTCCAATTGCTCGAAAATAATATTTTTGAAATATTCAAGTAGGAAATTATTGGAAATTTTTTGAATTGAAATGAATTATTAAAAATACGAGAAGAGCGTATAATCTCTTATTTGAGAATAGTCCCACATTGTAAGGTAAGGGTAATGTTTTCAGATGTGTGAAGTATATTGATATAGACTATTTTCTATGATAGTCTTGATTATAAAATAGCATTTCTATAAAAGTTAACATTAGCACCAAACTATTTCCAAAAAATTTGCCATTACAATGACGCTATTTTGTAGCACCGGAGTAACGTCTATGCATTACCCCTCTTCTGACTTGGCTTGCACCATTAACAACAATTTTATCCAGTTATACAACAATGTCAGAACCATATACAACAACGCCTTTTGAATATACAACAATGTCAGAACCATATACAACAACGCCTTTTACATAGTTTTATCCCAACTATTTAATATTCCCAGCACCATTAGTCCCAAAAGCAAATGAATCATTACTCATTACAAAGCATCATTACAGTAACAATCAAAGTCAATTACCAATCGAATCATATCACTAGTTGATATTATCCTACAACAATCAACTCAATCAACTACCAATAATTTATTAAACAGATCAAAATCACCACTACTTTAGTTATTGTGGACTATAACACCTGCTAAATTTTATCAATCACATTTTGACTAATTGACTACAAATAATTTATTAAACAGATCAAAATAAATTGCTGGGCTTTAACCCTGCTTGTAGAATACCTTGGAAATCTTCCCTAATTCTGACAAAGGATCAACTGCAGTAGAAGAAGTGGTTCCAATCTGAAAAACAAAGAAGGTGATTTTGTCAAACATACTAGTAGGTAAGCCCATGCGTTGCATGGGTCGAAAGGTTGATGAGTTTCTTAAGTCGTCAAATGTGAAAAATATGAAGAAAATATTATCTTGAAATATATTATTAGTCTAAAATGTTACATTAATCACATGGAAGTTAAATGGTTAATTAGTTTTTAATTGATTTTATAATTTATATCTTATTTCACTTAAAGGGTTCGACCGCTTTTTTTATACAATTCATTTGCGATAATGTACATATTACTAAATTAACAATCAAATTTCCTTTCATATTTTTATTCAGCAGAAAAGTATTTTGAAGCAATAAACTTAAAAAATGTCATTATGATATAGGTAAATAAAATTGTGCAAACAATGAGTTATAATATATTTCTACATGAAAATTTTGAAGTGCTACTATGAAACTGTAATTTAACATTACAGTGCAGATAGACTTCCACTAATACATTATAAGTCAAATGCAAACGCATACTTCATAGTTAATAAACCTACATATCATATAACAACCAATCATGAAAAACTTAAAAACGAACATGGTTTTGGTCGCACCAGTTTGTTTTTAATAATAGATATGAAACAATAAATATTAACTTGAATTTTCTTTTAATATATTAGACTTATTTTATTCATCGAAGTTAAGTACTATTATTCATTATGTAACACAATGGACTATATAGCTTTATGGCCTAATAGGATCTATCTAAGCTAATTTAGTAGTCCTTGTTGTGTCTGATAGTCATAGGACTTGCACTATAACCATTCATTAATCATTACTACACATGTTGTTACTGGCTCACACTTATTGCTGTGTAATTCATTATTTGATTATCTTATTATATAAAATGCTTTAAGGCAAAAGGGAATGCTAAGTTAATTTACAACATTGTGACAAGCTAAGCAAATTTGAATACATATTCATATTGTTATGATTAGAGTGAATGATTCGTAGTTTCTTTAGCTAGAGTTTCCTCCAAAAGAAATAGTGGTTGACATAATGAGTCAACAACATGAATATGAATTTAACATATTCAGATTATTTTCTTTCTAGGGAGGCACCTTTTAGACTGGCATGATCTCGGTATTAGCAAACCTTATCATAAATAAACAGACCCGATTTGATGTTTTCATTCAACTTTGTACCTTTAGTGTGGAAGATCAGAAGGTTTGATGAAAGATAATACTTTTTCATTTATTGGAAAGAGATTTCCCACACCCTTATCCTACGCATTCTACCCAACATCCAAACAATTTTTTGAGTTTTATTCCAAATAGAACCAAATTTTCTAGATATGTTCTAACGGTATTAAGAAGCATTCTAACAAATAATAATAAATAAATAAATTTATAATAAGTATGAAAGCAGTAGGTTGCCATTTTCTCTCTGGGAATGTCATAATTGGTCCACCTTTTCTAGTTATATATTAACTCTTTCCAACTATTCTAAAACAGCGTAGCTGCATCACTATACCACTTAAAATGTTAAATAGAAAAGTTAGGACCCAAAAATGATAAGATTTTCAATTGTAACGACCCGAAATTTTCAAACCCGAAATTCCAGATAGTTATGGAAAAGAAAAAAGAGATAGAAGAAGAAGAACAGAAACATCAACAACTCACATCCGCAGCGGATAAAATATAATAAATAATAACAGTTTACAAAAGAATACTATATCTAACGATTACATTTAATATACATCAGAGTTTCACATTATATACAATCACTGATCATATACAAACCATGTCTCGGATATATATAATAATATACTGCATCGGAAATACTCTATACGTACTTGCCCTCCAGCTCGTCTCCTAAGCTCCAGAACATACCTACCTGAAAATCTGTAATACTCGGTCTGACCCGAGCATTACACCAAAGTAACACCCGGGTCAGGCTGGAAACCAACGTGAGTAAATTCAACTAACATGGAATACCAAGACAAACAACTTATTTAAACCCCGGGTAACTTATAACAATTTAACCACATATTTACAATTTACTATAGACAATGCATATTTCACATATAAATTTCTAAGTACCAAACTTAGTTAAAATAATCCTATTCACTTAAATCATTTCATTCCAGTCTATTGATTTACACATCAATTTATTATTATTATTATTATTTTCCGAAGTGGTTCCGGGTATCTTCCCAATACCCGATCCCGGCCTTTTCAAGTCTCATGAAATTCTAACCCAAGTCATCCAAATGAAATACCCAATATTTCATATCAGAGATATCAACTCATTCAAAATATCCAATACCATTCATCATCCATAAACAAAACTTAATCACACACAAACCAATTCAATTGATTCTAATTGAATTTCTAACCACATTCACTTAGATTCTTTTATTTAATATTAATTAATTCCAAATTAATTAATCAATCAACCCTCCGTTATTCATCTCAATCGATCAGCTGGATTAATTAATTTTCAATTTCGTTCAAGGAATTCCCTTTATTTCATTTCACGATGTTAATTGTTCTCGACCCAAATCAATAAGAAATCTTAATTACCTCAGGAATTAATTAACTATTTTAATTACATTAGTCCATAATTACTTATTAATTAATAACTTTTCATAAGTCACTTGTACTGATTTATTTTCTTAACTAATAAATTTCTATTTACACCATTGATTAAATAGATTGATGATTTCTCATTTACATTTCTATTTATTCTAATCTAGTTTTAATTACATTAAATAATTAATCATTAATTATACCATATGTATTAGTCATTCTTGATTTATCTCAACCGGTGATTAATTATCTTTTATTTACTTTATTAATTACATTAATTACTCCTCAATTTATCATTTTAATTAATCTCTTGATTAATTCCATAAGGTAATTATATTTTTATTAATTCCATTAAGCAATTATTTATCAACCCACCCATTGTTCATTCCAATTAATTTAAACCCAATTAATTAACCCAAATCATTAATTTAGTTTATTAAGTATTCATTAAATTATCCTATTTATTCGATGAATCACCAATCATTAAATCTTTATTAATTTTAATCGAAACCATTTTCTTATTTACGATTTAAGTTTTAAACCATTTAAAACCCAAATCTTTCGAGTCAAACAACAATCACTCGAGAACCAAACAAAACCAAAGTCACCAAATCATCAACACAATTCAATTAACTCAATCAGTCAACCAATTATTTAAAATTTAACCCCTTTAAATCTAAATAAAAAAAATCAATCAGAGTGAGATTTACTCACCTTTGCATTTTAAATTTGCGATCCATTTCCATCTCGACAATATTCTCCTCGATTTTGGACCTTGTAACAAACATTGTATAGTTTATTAATAATTTGAATTAATTGAATAATCAATTTCCAAGTAAAAATCTTAATTGACCAATGACTTAACTAAACTATAAATTTTCCTTTCCGAAACTACTAATTATATTCCAAACATCTACTTTTATGAATTCCTCAAATATTTATGAACCCCCATATATTTCAAAATCTTATATATATACACATTAGAATTCCAATGAATTAAAGTTATTTTCAAATCCATATATTAATTCATAACAGAATTACTTATATAACTTACTGTAGGATATATATATATATATATATATATATATATATATATATATATAACCAATCCCATTTTTAAAATAAAACTGTTTAAACCTTGCTTTTAATTCCGATCGGTGAAATAATAAATCTAAAAATCTATTTAGGGGTTTAAACCTAAGAAACATTTTAAATTTACTGTTTGAAATTAACAGATTAAAACTTACTGAAGTTATATAATTTTTCTTTCTCTAGCACATACATGCAAATTTTAAAAAGAAAAAGAGAAAAAGGATGTCGATACCTCACTGCCTCCAACTGTCGAACCTCATCTCCCAAGCGCCAGCGACGAACTGCCCTCCAACTTTGACCTCATCCCCACCGCTACGGCGTGCCCCTAAATGCGCGCACGAAATCCAAGAACGAGCGTCCCTCCACGTGGTCTTACGCTCGTGAACTCGAAACCCTAGCTCGTGCCACCCCTTCGATTCCTCATGCCACTACGCGACTTTGAATTATGGCCATGGTTATGGAAAGCAGCGGTCGACGTTGTTTTCGAAATTGAATTGTGAATTGGATTGACTGGAAGAGGGGTATTAACCTGAATATGTTTCGGCCATTTCAATTTTTTTCTTTTTCTTTTCTTTCGACTTCAAATTTGTTTGTTGTTTTTTTTAAAGAACCGAAAAGGAAGAGGGGTTAATATAGAAGTATCGGCCATAAGGCTTCTTGGGGAAGACAACGAGTTAAAGTTGAAGAAAGCGGCTCGTATCAGAGTATAGGGTAACTGAGGTGAGAAGTTAGGTTGGCTGAAAGGTGTAATAGGGTTTGACTAATTATATATTTTTTTATTTTTATTTTTTTTTCAAAATATCTCGTATAATATGCAGGGAAATCTCGAACTTCGAATTGGACATGCCGTCCGGCGTTTATAAGGTTTTACCTGCATTTCGAACACAATGGAATGTGTTTCGAAAGCTAATTCGATCATACTCGCGAGTTACGGAAATAAGCAATCAATTTAAAATTAAATCGATTAAATAGTTCTAAACGTTTTGAGCTGCCAGGGTCAAACGACAACTCCGATTGTTATGAAAATTGAAATATGATAATAATCAACTATTACGGATCTAATGGAACTGGTTTCGTCAAATTTCGAGACTGTGCCTCAGAAGGCTATTTTCAAATATCAATTTAGACGATATATTATTAAAACTGAACAAAACATCTTTAAATTAAATTCCAGCTATTCTATTACCTTCAGTATTAGCATATAAATTTTATAAGTCTTCAAATTATTTTTAACAGGCTTAGAAATTTCAGATTCAACAATTTACCCAATTTCAATTATTAAATTCATTTCTTAAACCATATAATTCAATGATTTAATTGTCAAATAAATATTGATATCTGGAATCCAAGTTAAAATTAACTTCAAAAATTTAAAATCGATTTATGATTCCAATTTATTTTGTTAAAATTTCCGCGTCGTCATATTCCTCTCCCCTTAAAAGAATTTCGTCCCCGAAATTACTAGTTAGAAAGAATGGACCAATCCCTTTACCTTTTCTCCAAAACCAACAGGTTTATCAACGCGCCACAATATCTTTTATCAGAGATTCACTATTACCCCAACTAACTTCCAAAACCTTCCAACAATCCATTTTTACCCAATCGCTTAAATTTCAATTTAAAACCAAATTTGGGATTATCAAAAGTTTCTCAAAAAATTTCTAACTCTCTAAATTTCCGAAAATTTTTGCCAGCGTCTCCTTTGCGCGGCTAGCTCGGTACTACTACAAAAGGCCTCTATAGGCTCCCAAATACCAAAAGAAAACAAAAGCCAAGTGGCTACATCCAAAAACTCAATCCAATTTCATACAAAAATTAAAATACATACCTTTTTTGTCGGGAAATTCACATTTATCTTTTGGAATCAAATCCAATTTTCTTTTCCCTCTTTTAATACCTGCATAACTTACTTGGCAATAATATTTCATCATACCCCTTTCAAAAATTTACATACTTTTCCTTACAGAAGTTTCATATCTATTTCTATTCAAACTTGTTTTCCCCACTTCATACGATTTCCATTTATTTTAAACTTTTCATATTGAATTTTATCTTTCAAGTATAACTGATTCATATTAGTTTCATCTACGAATTTATTTAATTTTCAATTTGAAATTGTTTGTCGTTAACAAAATTTTCCCAAAATTTTCAAAAATTTTCTTACTCCCAAAATTTTCAGAAAATTTTGGGAGAGTCTCCTTTGTACGGAGGAGCTTTTGCAAATTGACAAGAGATATAAATATGTATGCATCGACCCACACGGTCGGAAAAAGCAAAAACAGTTCATATTTCCTATTTTTATTGGTAGGCGTACCTTATTTAGCATTTTAAGCCTGCGGCTTATTTATTTTAGCAATTAGTGCAATCCAAATCCAGCCAAACGGCCTTCAGGTACCTGTACTTACTCAATTTAAACATATAAGCACTATATATAAAGTTTATAACATTTCTCTTACATAGACAACTATAACACTTCAATTCTAAAAGAAATGCATTTAAAATAATTTCCACGAGCAATTTATTAGTTTTCAACACTAATTCAATTTCTTTCAATCAAACATATACCATTCCGTTCAATTTTATTGGTTTACACTTAATTGCTTACATTCAAATAAGTTTTAATCCAAACAAGTTCATATTCACTTCTAATGATATAAAATCAATTTTATTTAATCTCTATCAACTCAAAGAGTTTTAAATATTTTTTGAACACGCCAAACGACAATTATTTTATGAAATTTTGACGATATTCGCTTGATAGAGTATTTAATTTAAAGTTTATATCTACTTTTAAATTAATTTCAACTCACTCTATAAGTAATTCCATTACAAATTTTTTTTTCACTACCAATCATATGCCTTTCGTTTCATTTCTAATTTATTTACCACCATTTATTTAGCTCGACATATTCATTCTTGTATACTACTAGCCATTCTTCAATCCAAGCTTTTATTTTGATGGGCTTTCACTCTTATTCGAAGCTAAGCTTCCCTAAATTTAAACTTAAGTTCATTTACTTTAATTTATCCCAACATCAAACATAAGTTTGCTTCTATTTTATTCTCATTTAAGCAACTTCCATTAAATTCAGTTAGCCCATCAATTTTAAATTTTAATTTTAAATTCACCTTCTCAATTTATCAAAATAATATCCAAGCACATACTTATCTCATTTATACTTCAAATTTATATACCACCAAATTTAGGTTCAGTCTGATAATCCAATTCCAATCACAACTTTGACTTAGTTTTTAATCAATCAGATTCCATCCATTTATTATTTATCTCAATTAACCCATTTTAAAATTTTAATTTACTTACTTAATTCGTTATCGAATTTATTTTATTAATATAAAGTCATTTTCAATTTATTTCAATTCATTTGGGTTTTGTTTGCAACCCAACCATTTCTATTATTATTCACTTCCATATCATATGACAACACTTCTCTTATATCCAATTTACTTGCAAATTTCATTAAATATTATTCAAATCACACTTGAATTTTATTTGTAGTTCAAATCATCTCATTTTCAATCCATCTCTATTTTATTTTTATTTTACAACATCTCTTCTTATTTATTTCATTATCAAATCCAAGTCGAATTCTATTTACAATTTGAATTCATTGTCAAATTCCATTATTAATTTACAATTCATTTTATTTAACTGAGTTAAATTTTATTAATATATTCTGTCCAATAATTCATTTAGTTAATTAGCTTACTTCCAACTTTAAATCAATATTCGATTTTAATTACAAATTCACTTCATTAAAATTCCAGTTTGGGTCTCCTTATTTTCCAAAATTCCAATACCTTTATTTAAAAATTTTAGAAATGCTTTTAAATTCACGTCATACTATTAAAATAACTCTTTATAAAAAAAAATACTTTTTATAACTCGATGTCTCAACCAGTCCATCCTTGTTCTCACAGAGATTCAGTCATACGTTGATCAGGCGTAGGACTGAAAATCTATAAGTACTTAGCAGACCCATTTTCAACATCCAGTGAAAATACTTTTGAAAATAATTTTATTGAAAATATAGAAATCAGTTTTTTTTTTTTGAAAATATAAAGGAAATATCTTTGGTGAGAATGCTCTGAGAATCATCACTCCTATCCATGGTCGCAGTTACACTCCAGGGTTACGTTGCCATCGCAGCGAAAGTCCATGTAACTGCAGGATCTCCGTGGCCTCTCGATTACGCCATGGATCCCACACAAATCACAGTTACATCCAGGGTTACGTTGCCGTCACAGCAAAAGTCCATGTAACTGCAGGCTCTCCGCGGCCTTCGATTTTCGCTGTAGAAATGAAACTTCTCCACTCCTACATAGGTCGCAGTCTGCCGATATAAAATCAACCGCAGACTGTTGGCTCTCAGCGGCACACACGACTTTCGCTATGGTATACATTACTCATAATCCTCAGGAACTAGTTTTGTCCGGACTCCTCACAGGATCAACTTTAGAACCCCCTTGGGCTCAAGGTAGCACCACCCGGTGGCACTCCTAAGAAGTTCATTTCAAGGGAGCGCCTTTTTCCCTAGAGCCATCATCAAAATATTTTATACTATACACATATAGTATCTTCCAAATCATACACCTAGTATGAATCTCATAAAAATCTTATTTTCACAAAATCGATTATCCTAAAATCGATAATTCTCAAACTAGGCTTTCCAAATCCAATATTGATTTTACCCAAAAATCAAAAGCCTTTCCAAATCCAAAGGTTCCTAAAACCTTTTCCAAAATTCTCATAGGATCCTTTATATATATTCAAAAAATATATATAATTTTTAAAACTTTGGATCATTTCAAACTTGTATAAAACCACTTTCATACTTCAATTCTTATCTCAGTTGGGTATTTAAATTAATAACAGTTTGAACTCCGACCAGTTTATATTTAGAAAATAGCTTGAAATTCTAAAAATAAATAAGTAGTGGAGAAATAATTATTAGTTTGTAAAATAGCTATAAAATAGGTAACTAACTGTAAAATAGTTAAGAAATAGTTGAATAGTTTCAAAATTTATAGATAATTGCAAAATAGTTGTAAAATAGAAATTAGTTTGTGAAATAGTTGAAAAATAGTAATTAGTTTTCGTTAATAGTTGAAAAAAATGGTTAAATAACCCCAAAAATAATCGTAAGTATATAAAATAATTTGGCTTTAAGAAAGAAAGGTTGTATATATTTAATAGCATAGAAAATAAGTTTATATGAAAACAATTTATATTGAAAATAGTCAAGAGCCAACTGTTCACCTCCCCAACAATTCAATTTAAATCTTCATTTAAATTGACTCAATTCCAATTCAAATAACTCCAAATTCCATTGCACTTGATTAATCCCAATTCAAGTTGAATCAATCTTGACTCTTTCCCCAATTGGAATTAAATTCCAGTTGATTTTAACTCCTGTTCAATTTTAATTATAATTTCATACTACTTCAATCGATCTGAATTATTATCGATTTAATTTCAGAATTCCAAATCACTTCAATTTAATCCAATCCAATTTCCCATTTAAAATTTTTAAACTTATACATCTTCAATCACCAATCCAATTACTTCAAACCAAATTCAGTTTTAAACTAATTCAATTAAATCTTGAATTTAACTATCTCGAATTATAGAAATTCGAGTTAAATTCTCAAAGGTTGGTTTAACTCTTTAAACCAAATTTCTGAGTCCAATTCTCAAAATTCCATTTGAACTTTAAACTTGTACAACTTTAATTATAAATTTCAATTTTACATCTTCTATTTATAATCAATTACATTCACATTTTGCTTTTAACTCGGAATTATACATTTTATTTAGCTAATATATTTTTATTATTCCATAAACATTTAATCAAGTTTCCAGAGCTTAAACAAATTTCCAAAATTTCAATATCACCTTAGAATTCAACTATATCCAAAATTCTTTGGCAAATTCATTTATCCCTTTGAACTTCAAAACCAAACCCAATTCACAAACAATCCCAGTTTAAAACAATTTGGTAGCAATTTCTCTTCTAGAAACTCGAAAATAGACATCGATAATGCTGCAGTCATCATCGACGTTATTTTCCAGTGACCGAAAGAGTTCAATGCTTTTATCTCTTTAAAACATTTCCAAATATTATTCATTTCAAATTTCCAAGATTTCAAATTCAACACAAAAAATATTTTTGAAATAATACTATTATTTCTCCAAAACATTTGGGAACCACTTTCAAATCCAAAGGAATTTTAAATTTTCCCAAAATTCCAAATTCCCAATCCATCCAATTCATATTTAAACATTACTCTGGAATTTTATTCTTACTTTATTTTTAAATATTCTTTGGAATTCTATTTCAAATTATAATCTCATTTATTTATGAAGTTTATTTTAACTTATAAATTTCATTTACAATCTATATTTCAAATTCTATTTTGTTATATAAGTTTATTCTTCAACTTTGATTATAAGTTTCAATTTGGTCGTATTTTATATTACTTCTTAACTTAATTCCAATAATTAACAACCAATCACCTAAATATTCATTAGAAGGAAATGTTGCTATATATATATATATATCAAAATATATTTTTATATAAAATCATTAAAAATCTTTATAAGCAAATAACAAGTACGCTCTCATATATATATATATATATATATATACACTCAACTCATTCTAGAGTACTACCGACTCTATTCAATGAGTAATCCCCACCAGAGCCAAGGTTCTCGCTTAACCTTCAGCTCTGATACCAAATGTAACGACCTGAAAATTTCAAACCCGAAAATTCCAGATAGTTATGGAAAAGAAGAAAGAGATAGAAGAAGAAGAAGAACGGAAACATCAACAACTCACATTCGCAGCGGATAAAATATAATAAATAATAACAGTTTACAAAAGAATACTATATCTAACGATTACATTTAATATACATCAGAGTTTCACATTATATACAGTCACTGATTATATACAAACCATGTCTCGGATATATATAATAATATACTGCATCAGAAATACTCTATACGTACTTGCCCTCCAGCTCGTCTCCTAAGCTCCAGAACGTACCTACCTAAAAATCTGTAATACTCGGTCTGACCCGAGCATTACACCAAAGTAACACCCGGGTTAGGCTGGAAACCAGCGCGAGTAAATTCAACTAACATGGAATACCAAGACAAACAACTTATTTAAACCCCGGGTAACTTATAACAATTTAACCACATATTTACAGTTTACTATAGACAATGCATATTTCACATATAAATTTCTAAGTACCAAACTTAGTTAAAATAATCCAATTCACTTAAATCATTTCATTCCAGTCTATTGATTTACACATCAATTTATTATTATTATTATTATTATTATTATTTTTCGAAGTGGTTCCGGGTATCTTCCCAATACCCGATCCCGGCCTCTTCAAGTCTCATGAAATTCTAACCCAAGTCATCCAAATGAAATACCCAATATTTCATATCAGAGATATCAACTCATTCAAAATATTCAATACCATTCATCATCCACAAGCAAAACTTAATCACACACAAACCAATTCAATTGATTCTAATTGAATTTCTAACCACATTCACTTAGATTCTTTTATTTAATATTAATTAATTTCAAATTAATTAATTAATCAACCCTCCGTTATTCATCTCAATCGATCACCTGGATTAATTAATTTTCAATTTCGTTCAAGGAATTCCCTTTATTTCATTTCACGATGTTAATTGTTCTCGACCCAAATCAATAAGAAATCTTAATTAACTCAAGAATTAATTAACTATTTTAATTACATTAGTCCATAATTACTTATTAATTAATTAACTTTTCATAAGTCACTTGTACTGATTTATTTTCTTAACTAATAAATTTCTATTTACATTAGTGATTAAATAGATTAATGATTTCTCATTTACATTTCTATTTATTCTAATCTAATTTTAATTACATTAAATAATTAATCATTAATTATACCATATGTATTAGTCATTCTTGATTTATCTCAACCGGTGATTAATTATCTTTTATTTACTTTATTAGTTACATTAATTACTCCTCAATTTATCATTTTAATTAATCTCTTGATTAATTCCATAAGGTAATTATATTTTTATTAATTCCATTAAGCAATTATTTATCAACCCACCCAATGTTCATTCCAATTAATTTAAACCCAATTAATTAACCCAAATCATTAATTTAGTTTATTAAGTATTCATTAAATTATCCTATTTATTCGATGAATCACAAATCATTAAATCTTTATTAATTTTAATCGAAACCATTTTCTTATTTACGATTTAAGTTTTAAACCATTTAAAACCCAAATCTTTCGAGTCAAACAACAATCACTCGAGAACCAAACAAAACCAAAGTCACCAAATCATCAACACAATTCAATTAACTCAACCAGTCAACCAATTATTTAAAATTTAACCCCTTTAAATCTAAATAAAAAAAATCAATCAGAGTGAGATTTACTCACCTTTGCGTTTTAAATTTGCAATCCATTTCCATCTCGACAATATTCTCCTCGATTTTGGACCTTGTAACAAACATTGTGTAGTTTATTAATAATTTGAATTAATTGAATAATCAATTTCCAAGTAAAAATCTTAATTGACCAATGACTTAACTAAACTATAAATTTTCCTTTCCGAAACTACTAATTATATTCCAAACATCTACTTTTATGAATTCCTCAAATATTTATGAACCCCTATATATATCAAAATCTTACATATATACACATTAGAATTCCAATGAATTAAAGTTATTTTCAAATCCATATATTAATTCATAACAGAATTACTTATATAACTTACTGCAGGATATTTATATATATATATATATATATATATATATATAACCAATTCCATTTTTAAAATAAAACTGTTTAAACCTTGCTTTTAATTCCGATCGGTGAAATAATAAATCTAAAAATCTATTTAAGGGTTTAAACCTAAGAAACATTTTAAATTTACTGTTTGAAATTAACAGATTAAAACTTACTGTAGTTATATAATTTTTCTTTCTCTAACACATACATGAAAATTTTAAAAAGAAAAAGAGAAAAAGGATGTCGATACCTCACTGCCTCCAACTGTCGAACCTCATCTCCTAAGCGCCAGCGACGAACTGCCCTCCAACTTTGACCTCAGCCCCACCGCTACGGCGTGCCCCTAAATGCACGCACGAAATCCAAGAACGAGCGTCCCTCCACGTGGTCTCACGCTCGTGAGCTCGAAACCCTAGCTCGTGCCGCCCCTTCGATTCCTCATGCCACTACGCGACTTCGAATTATGGCCATGGTTATGGAAAGCAGCGGTCGACGTTGTTTTCGAAATTGAATTGTGAATTGGATTGACTGGAAGAGGGGTATTAACCTGAATATGTTTCGGCCATTTCAATATATTTCGTTTTCTTTTCTTTCGGCTTCAATTTTTTTTTTTTTAAAGAACTGAAAAGGAAGAGGGATTAATATAGAAGTATCGGCGATAAGGCTTCTTGGGGAAGACAATGAGTTAAAGTTGAAGAAAGCGGCTCGTATCAGAGTATAGGGTAACTGAGGTGAGAAGTTAGGTTGGCTTAAAGGTGTAATAGGGTTTGACTAATTATATATATATATTTTTTTCAAAATATCTCGTATAATATATAGAGAAATCTCGAACTCCGAATTGGACATGCCGTCCGGCGTTTATAAGGTTTTACCCGCATTTCGAACACAATGGAACGTGTTTCGAAAGCTAATTCGATCATACTCGCGAGTTACGGAAATAAGCAATCAATTTAAAATTAAATCGATTAAATAGTTCTAAGCGTTTTGAGCTGCCAGGGTCAAACGACAACTCCGATTGTTATGAAAATTGAAATCCGATAATAATCAACTATTACGGATCCAATGGAACTGGTTTCGTCAAATTCTGAGACTGTGCCTCAGAAGTCTATTTTCAAATATCAATTTAGACGATATATTATTAAAACTGAACAAAACATCTTTAAATTAAATTCCAGCTATTCTATTACCTTCAGTATTAGCATATAAATTTTATAAGTCTTAAAATTATTTTTAACAGGCTTAGAAATTTCAGATTCAACAATTTACCCAATTTCAATTATTAAATTCATTTCTTAAACCATATAATTCAATGATTTAATTATCAAATAAATACTGAAATATGGAATCCAAGTTAAAATTAACTTTAAATATTTAAAATCGATTTATGATTCCAATTTATTTTGTTAAAATTTCCGGGTCGTCACATCAATGAGTATCTTAAATATTGATCTATATCAGATTAGTAACTATTACTGCTATTATGTAATAATAAAGTAAACAATCTTAGATCCATAAGAGTTAAATCAAAATCAACCTCTCTATGTCAATAAACAAGGAAATATTTCAGTGTTTCCTATTTAAAATAATGCTGACATGCATTTTCGTTCCAAAATTGAATAATAATAGATCTGGACAAAAGAAAGAGAACTGGATGGTGAAGCATTAGCAGCAAAAGGAACGTCAAAATTGCAGGGAAAAAGAAAATGAGATAGCGGTGAATCAAATCATGTCCTAATCAATGGAGCTAGGTAGTTACGATGGTATAAGTTTGAGGAAAAATGAAATCTGGTCAAATTAATGTAATTGAAAATGATAGAGCGATAAAATATCTTACCTTGCCATGGTACATGAATCAATTCGATATGAAGGACAACTCAAGGAAAATACGGTGGTGTCGAAGAAGGGAGACCGCATGAATAAATTTGGGAAAGCAAATGAGCGGAGCACGATCTTCAAACTAATTACAGTTGGCCAGATCCCTACCTTTATTTGATACGGCTATTAACCGTATCTAAATAAGTGAGAAAGCCAATTTTTTGGAGGAAAGAAGTGTGTTTTGGGATGGAAAATTTGCGCCAAAAATAGGTATGAAATAAGATACGACTATTAGTCGTATCAAATTTTATACAGCCATTAACCGTGTCTAAATTTTTAGATACGGCTAATAGTCGTATCAAATTTGAAATGGCTAATAGCTGTATCTAATGAGGCAGTAGGATGGGTGGCTAAATCAGCGAATTGGTGTAATGTTTTCACTAAAACAGGGTTGGAGATCCATTTTGGGTAAATGGCTTCACGGATAAAACCGTTGGCGAGCAGGTTCTTCACCTCTTCGTTAAGAGCAGTCGACCGTTATATCCTCATGCTTCTTTTATTTTATTTGATCGGGGTCTTGGCTGGGTCAATATTGAGGGAATGGCCAGCTACTTCTATGGATATTCCCACCATGACTTCGTGGTCCATGCGAATACATCCAAAAATCCTATTAGCTAGATTTTTAGGTTCTGCTTCAACTGAGAACCTATCTTTAAAAGCCTTATTTTTCCATGTTCATCTACCATCACATGTTCCATAGCATCTATGGGCTTAGCGTTAACCTCCTCCTCTCTATCTCTGGGGTCCAACGCATTAAAAGGGTCATGGCTATAGTCGAGAGAAGGAGCCTTCTTTGATTGCTATACTTCCATTATTTTGGCGCAGAGGGCGACCCCTACGCTCTTACCTTTTTCCTTCTTCTTGTTTTGGCGGAGTTATATCACATAGCAATCGCAAGCTACGTCTTGGTCGCCTTCTACCTCTCCTATTCTGTTATCAATTGGGAATTTCATTTTCAGGCACCATGGGGCCAAGACTATCTGGAAATCTGATAATACAGGCCTCCCTAAAATTGCGTTATAAGTAGAGTGTCCATCTACCAACACGAATGTTTGCTTTCGGAGTATGGATCAAGGGTGACTTCCTAGCTCAACAAGCAAGTCTAACTGTCCATGTGGCATCGTGGCCTTCCCCTTGAACCAATGTAAGGGCTTATTGCATGGGGATACATCTTTCATTGATAACTTCATTTTGTTGAAGGCATGTTTGTACTAAATATTCATTGAGTTTCCTGTATTATTTAATATGCGGAACACCTCTGTCAGGCCGATCCAGGCAGAGATAACCATGGGATCGGTATGCAGATACTGCTTTCCAACCAAATCTTCATCGATGAAGGTTATATTGGAACTTTCTCTCCATTTTGCGATGTGTCCTTCTGTAACGGAATGAACATATCCTTCCTTATCTTTCAAACACTCTCTGTACCTCTCTATCACAACCAAACTTCCGTCGGCTACATGCGGGCCTCTAGATATGGTATGGATAACTATCTTCTCCTGGTTGGAGCGACTTGTTCCTGCTCCTTCTTTGTTGTTTCCTTGTGGGTGCGGCCTAGGTCCCTCGTGGAATGGAGTGGGAGAGTTGTGTCTTTACTGCATGTATTGTTCAAGT
The DNA here is from genome assembly GCA_030765085.1 of Allium cepa. NCBI lineage: Eukaryota > Viridiplantae > Streptophyta > Magnoliopsida > Asparagales > Amaryllidaceae > Allium > Allium cepa. Next base: position 627,345,779 of record CM060934.1, read on the forward strand.
TTCTTTTTCGGATATACTCCTCAATGAGATCCTGCAAATGCTAACATTCTTCGGTTATGCCAATGAGACTCATGGAAGCAATAATATTTTCCTGCTCTAATTGCAGCTTCTGAATCTTTTTTATATGGAGGGCGTTTGTATTTTAATTCAAGTTGAGTGGCCAGGTAAATATTCTCCACAGTGTCATTCAAAGGAGTGTATGAATCAAATCTTGGTCCAGGTCTGTATCGTCGCTTATTGCCCTTTTTAGTTCCCGAGTTGCCTTGATAATTACTTTTTCCTTCGTTATTTAGCTTACTCCTATCTCCTTGGGGCTAGGAACTCGTGTTTCCTTGGATGCTAGAACCCTCGGTGGATTGCTCTATGCCGGTAAGCCGCCGCATCTTCCAATCTCATGTATTTTCTGGCTTCATGAAAGAATTCTTGAAGAGTTATATGATTTTCCTTCGTCAACCCTCTTGCAAGCTTTGAATCGAGATGGACGTCTCCGCATAGTGCCATCAGTGTAAGCCTTTCATCCACGTTTTGTATTGGTGTTGCGGCAGCATTGAAACGGGTAAAATATTGCTGTAGCGGTTCCCCGGCTTTTTGTTTATGTCTGACATAGAATAATCATCTCTAGGCTATTCCACATGGATTCGAAATTGACTTATGAATTTTTCCTTCAACATTTCCCAAGTGCTAATGGAGCCATGAGGCAGGCGACAAAACCATGTGGTTGCCAAGTCTGATAGGAACAGCGGAAAACATTTACACAGCACACCCTCTGTTGCTCCATTCATGAGCATATGTTGGGTGTAGCGTTGCAAGCAGACGATTGAGTCGGATGTGCCTTTGTAGGATGCATGGTGGGTATCTTCCATTCTTGAGGAGTGCCTATTACTTCTATGCCCTTGTGAAAGGGCTGGGTACCCTTACCGCTATCCCTCTTTCGAGTTGTTTGCATCTGAGATATTCCCTGAAGAGCCATGTCATCCTCTCCTCAGATTCTGGGTCAGCGCTAGGAGAAGTGGGGGATTTCCTTTGATGGCATCTGGAACCTTGGTTGAGGCTAGATTGGCAATGATTAGCTCGAAGCATGATAGGGTCAGCCATTGTCGGTCCTTGCCTGGTGCCCTTTGTTTAGGCCCAGCTTTTGATGCTCTTTCAAGATCGGCTTCGAGCTGAGTCCTGGTTCGATTTCGAGTTTTTGTATCTTCTTGATTGAGTTCTTCATTTGTAGGGGATCTATTTCTTTATGCGACTCTCAAGATTAAGACTCACCTCGAGATTCAGTGTTGTGAGTGGATTCCTCTTTGCCTCTTAAGCGTTTCATGAGTTGATCCACTAAAGCTTTTTGCTGGGCAGCGAAGTGGTCAGTCATCTCATTCACAACCCTATCTAAATCTTCTTGGGTGATAACTGAGTTTGGAGTTTGAGAGTGGGTAGCCAGGTTTTCTTGATCTTCTTGGTTGGGGCTGAGTATATTGGCAATGGCTGCACTCTTACCCTTATCGGTGTTGCGCCTAGAGGGAGCCACGTTCTAATGTTGAGTTAAGGTTTCGAAGGATGGTCGATAGAAGAGTTTGGCTCTCTACGCGGCCCTTCTCAATGAAAAGCACCAAAAATGTTTGCTAAAAAGTTGGACAAACACCTTTAAATTTGATTTTTAGTTAGTCTCGTTTTGATTTGATTGATTTGGGTTTTTTAAATGTTCCAACATGTAATGGAATAAATTTCAGCAAGTGTAGAGACAGGTCACAAGTTCAAAATTCGAAAAGCAAATAAGGAAAGTAAATAACATGGAGTTTTATAGTGGTTCAGCCCGAATGTGCCTACATCCACTTTCCATCTTATTATTCTCTCTTTGATTTGATTACAAGTACAAGATTATTCGAAAAGAGCAGAAACTTTAAGTAGCCGAAGTAATGGATTATCAACGGAATTTTCTGCCTTTTTCTCCAAAAGTCTATCCCCATTGTTATTGAGAAGCTCTGATATTTATATGGTGGAGTTGTGAAGTGTGGAGGAGAAGTTATAGCTTCTTGAGTTTAGTTCAGCATTTGAGTTAAGGACAGTTGGATCGGCATTTAGGTTAGGAAGTTTGCCTAGTTTGGTGGTCCTTGTTTGCATTGGTTTACTGATCCTGCCTTGGAGTACCGTACTTGCCGGTCCAACATTTGATTCGGCATGTATGTCATACCAGGCCAATTGTTTGGTCCGACAATTAATGTGTTGTGCCGGATCAAATACTTGGTCCGGCATATCAAATAATGCCGGACCAAATGTTTGGTGCGGCATCTCTAAGGATACCGGACCAGATACTTGGTCCGGTATACCATTGGATGTCGGACCGAATACCTATATGTTTGGTTCGGCATTTTTGTGTATATTGAACCAAGCATCTGGTCCGGTTATTCTGTTTCCTATACTCCTGCTTGTATTTGCCTCCTTCTTCCTTCACTTGTCAGAAAACCGAGCCAACACATATGATATTAAAGGATGTATTCAATAACATAGTAGGATATTATACTACACTAATAATCCAAATTATAATGTTACTACCTATCAATGTGATTTAATGAAGTGTGCAAGTTCACACCAATTTCCCAAAAACAATTAAATAGAATCCAAAGTTAGCTTTTGTGGAAATCACTTTGAAGATTCAACAATAAGTTCATAATCTCTGTGTAGACTAGATTTAGCACTATGCAACTAATATATACTAGTACGAACCAATGCTACGAACATGGATTCATCATATAATTTAGACATTCGATTTTTAGAATTTTAATTTATATGAAGCTAAAAATGTATGTTTACAGATTACAATTTTCTAGAGAAGCTTTTCTTGAACACCACTGAAAAACATTTTTTGATAAATCCGCTTAACTAATCTCAAAGTATATAAAATGTAATTAATATTTTAGAGCATAATAGCTATAAAAAATAAATGATAACATCGACAATCTGTCATTCTTAACTTGATAAGCATTACATTACGAAACATGTCTATCAATTAATTTTCAAATGCAAACAATATAAGCTCAACATAATTTTATTCTTTGTTTAAAATACAAATTTAAATATACGCATAATGTGGTTTGATAATCCTATTCTAAATATGGAATAGAGCCATTGACTTCAAAGGAAAATTTTGTTTAAATTTGGTTCAAAGAAACCACACTTTTTTGCATTATTAAGTTTATAACATTGCATAATACTAATTAAATTAGAGAAAATATTACAGTCAATATGAAATATCATATTCTCTAACAAGATATGTACTATGACATGAGAGTTATAAATAATATATACATTGTATAGTCAAACATTTGGAATATCCAAAAAAGTTTCCTCTTTGCTTCAAGCATCCATGCTAACATAATAACTGAAATAATATGGAAGTACCTAATTAAAGTAAATTATTATCACTATTAAAAAAAATAGTTATGGATACTAATACCACTTTACATGAAATTTCATTAAAAATAAGTTTTGATCAGATGGTGTAAAAAATATAGTCAACAAAGCAAAATGCGTGGAAACCGTAGTTCACTCGCAAACAATTATGTTGTTGTCCATTAATGGAAAAGTTAACACTTCAATACCAATCATGCCCATTGCAACTCTACTAATTTACTAAACTAAAGGATGATAACTCTGAACCTCATTGTTAGACAAGAACCTATTTCGATATGGATCTCATCATCACATTGACTATGTGAAGATGGACTGCTTCATTTTTGATAAATACCATCATAATTTGAAAGAGGTATGCCATGGATTTCATTGTTATATAATACTTTATAAAAGAATCCAGGAATTTGTGGAGACTCCTTTCACATTGATGAAGTACTCGAACGACGTATATAATTCCAATGGTAGATACTTAACAAGAAATCTCAATATCCATTTATACGGGATAAGTACTTATATTCTGAGTCAGAAAAGGAAATAAATACAATAACTTGCATTTTTCTAAGTTATTGTATTTATTTCCTTTTCTTCCAAGTCATTGAATGAAACATATTTTCCCTTTTAAGACGAGTAATATTTTGGATTATGATAAGGACATATGGTGCATGTGCAAAGTATGTACTGGTCGGTCCATATCTAAGTGGTTACTTCAAGAGGGCAGAACGATGGTACTTTTGTTATTTGATACACACTACAACCAAGACAAGAAGTCTAATTGTGCATTTGGTTGTTCTCCCTTTTGAAGAAAGTGCATATGCCAGTTTTGCAAAATTAGCATCGGAGCAAAATCCTGACAGCACTAGGGGATCGACAAGATCTTTGGTGGATAAATCAATTGGCCTTGTAGTAATATATTTCAGTCCAGGCTGCTCCTTTACATTCATTAGACTACTATGAGGGAAACATTAGAGATTTCTGACGACGGCATTTATTAGTTTGAGTGTTAAGCAATCCATGCTCTTCACAGCTTTGGGAGTTTTTTGAAACTGGGGGTCATGTCAATACCTAGATTTAGAAATTCTGTTGATCTTCACGCTGGGATGGATGTACTTTGACGGTAGTAGTTTTATCGTCCAATGAATAAAAAATAAGAACCAAAAATTCATTCAATAAAGAAATTCACCATTATTTAGTAAGAAATTCGAGCTCATGTTCAGAAATAACAGTCCGAGACCTCATTCCATTTAACAAATCGAAGAATGATATTACCGTTATTAATAATTTGTGCTTGATAAGGTAATCCGTAATTTTATAGATTTACAACTTTGATGATAAGAAAAATGGCCTTGAATAATGGGTAATCCTTGCTTTCACCTATTCAAAAATTTTAATATTTGGAGTTTCATCATCAGATAATAAGAACAAGAAAACTAGAAGTCCATATAATAAAAAAAAAATCTATCAATGCTTAATAGGAAACCTGACCCATGCTCGCGAATAAAAGATTTCTGCACTTGATAAAGAAATTCAAAATTTCATAACTTTTCATCTTTGATGACAGGATTTGTGACTTTGAATAATAGATGATTCTCGCTTTCACCATAATATTTGGTAAAGGAAATCCTAAAGCATTCTTCTCACAATCAAAAGGGTTATACTTGTGAAATAATTCTACTGATGAATTGCTTTTCCTTTCTATATGTCACCACAGAGGAGAAGGGTAAGCAGAGAATGCCTATAAAGAGGTAAAGTGGCAAAGTTTTGAAGAAGTTCTTTCCATCTAAGAACATCCACTCTAATGTGAAAGTAACCGAATATATAATTCTTATCATATTTAATAAATTAGCAGCTATCAGTCCCGCTTTTCCAGCAACTCGAATCAAGATGACGTTGAATGCTACGTATATCCTAGAGAATCCAAGCAAGTATTTATTTGACTATATCAACTGACTTTCACTTGTAACGACATGAAAGAATGCTCCGATGTACCATTCATGGCTAGTGAAATGACCAAAATGCAATAATAACGAAGTGCATTAGGAACGTAACCATCACTCTAAGCCAGCCACCATATGCAGTTTGTGAGAAAGCAAACATGATACCTTTATCCATAGTTGGCCATCTAATGACGAGGAAGTAAGTTGTCATAATGTAGAAACATAGCAATAGTTTCAACCACAAATCGCAATTTAAGCAGAAGCAAATTTTGAGGGAGAATATATTGGGGTTCTACCAACAACTCCATTAGTCATGCAAACCATTTGGTTCTGGGTAAGGCTTTTGAAAGAAAAGTAGCATGTGCATGTTCTTTCAGTTGCCAACCATTTTCATTTCTTTTATTAATAGCTCGAAATTGCATGAACTAGCATAGTTTGTGTATGTGGATCAGCAAGGTTCAGATTCTTACACCACAAGGAAATAACAGTTATCGTAACAAATATTCCAAGCAGGAAGCTCATCCAGCATTTTCCTGCATTGATGTACCACTGCCTTGAATATCAACTCACATACAAACATGTCTAATCTTCTCGGCTTAAAAATAAGGTTAAAGTAACAAGAAGCTGATAATTAATTAGATAATCCTCAAATTCTTCTTCAATGAGGTGCCTCACGATCCATATATTGAATATAAAAGGTAATAACCTCTAGATAAACTATGTGGCCATAACTTAAATGTGCAAGTAGTGATGTTAGCCGAGAAGTTTTCATTGTTGATGAACCATTAAATGTTCTTTAATGAGAAGTTTTCACTTATTGATGAACCATTAAATGAGCGGGTTCGTAATAAATATAAATATGATCATTTATTTGTAAGTAGTTTATATATAACCTATTTTATCAGGAGTTGTTTGATTTAATGTTTATGTAATAACTGTAGTAGACTGGGAATTTGATAGTAATTTAAACCGTATGAATGTGATCCCCTTTTTAGCCTAAATTTGGTTAAAGGAAATTGGTTGGATAAAAGTTGAGTTAGTTTGAACATATTGTTTTCGTTAAACTGAATATAGATTGATATATCCACACCCTATTTATTCTAAACCCGAGTTAACCGTAGCCGATGACAAGCATTTATATAAGATTATGGAATAATTAGAGACTGAAATTGAGAACACTAGGACCATATGTTATGTATATTGTTTACTATAATTAAGAATAAATAATAAGAACAAAGAACGATAATCCACAAACAGCAAACGGAACAAAGAAAATAAAATAAAATAAATAAAATGACCTTGACTTGTTGATAGGCTCACTAGAGCCGGTCAACCACTCCAGTAGATAGCGGTCGATCGATTACCGGTTTACAGGCACAGTTTCATCCTAAGGTCCATGTTATAAGTTTATTTATATATAATTTATATATGGATGTTAGTATAAGTTGGAGAATTTGTTTTGTAACTACACATATTATACGGATTGGAGGATCATAAAATATTTTATTTTATTCATATGACGTCGATGACTCTAAAATTTTGAAAAGTGACTCTTAGAGACATTTTCCACGTCTACAATTTCTATCAAATTTAAAGCGATCATTTCAGCTCTAAAAGTTTTTTTGGACTATAACTTTTGATAGAGGCTGAATGAGTGTTTCAAACCACTCCCATTGTTTTAGGAATGGTTTCTCATTTCATAGAGTGGTCATAGTAGAAAAACGGACTTATCGTTTGAAAGTTATAGCTTTTTTAAGTTTTGGCTGTTGCAGGCCAGTTTTAATGGGTAATTTACTAAGCCTGTGCTTCGCCCTATTAAACCATCTTGAAAATTGTGCTAAGCAAAGGCTGTAGGAACTGATCAAGTCATTTTCATCTTTCCCAAAATAGCTCTAAGCATCCGTTGACCCTAATTTCATCAAAAATCATGTCTTTTCCTTACTAATCTTAGCCAAATCATAGATTAGTGGGGTGATTAGCATAGGAAAACTTTATTCGTTGATCTGATTCATCTCCTTTGTCGTCAACTTCATATCTAAGGAGAAAAATTGATATTTTGGGTATTTGGTAAGTGGTTCTTGACCTCTCACTCTACTATCCATGTTTATATAGTAAAAAATTATGTTTTAAACATGATTTTGACCCTAAAACATTTTCTAACCTTGATAACACTTTTATGCATGTCTATCGACTAATTTTAAAGGTTTAAAATGGTTTTTAAATGGTTTTGCAGTCCCTCGTATTCATAAGCTAGTGTAAAATTTAAATTTAGTTCAAAATATGCTTGATTAACACATTCTCATGTATTACTTGTATGAATGGGCATATATACATGGTTTTCTATGATTGTATATTGTGCTTTAAATGTTATTTGCTAGTAATTTAGATAGCTAGAGAATAAGTTAGCGAATTTGACAAATCGAAGGAAAAAATGGTAAAAAGTGGATGAAACATGGAGGAGGGATTCTATAGCATGGGTGGAACCAAAGCTAGAAGTCATAGCAAAAGGGGCTAAGGAAATAGGTCGGTACCGAGTTATTTTAGTCGGTGTCGAGTTATTTTTATTGGCCATAATGGATCAATGACTTGATGGCTCGGTGGAGAATGGCCAGAGGAGGTGAACAAGGGCAAGATGTAGAAAAATGACTAAGTATTGGTCACGATGTCAAATTATTTCTAGGACTTGGAAACCGGTGCTTTGGTATGATGCCGAGTTATTTATAAGGATGGATCATGGTCTAAAGCACATGGGGATGAATCACTAGAAGCTGGGAAGGGAACTTAGCCAAAATTGGCTAAGTATACAACTCGATGCCGAGTTATTATAGCTTTGGGCCTAGTAGTCTATATTGATGTGACTAGAGTGAAACTTTCGAAAAAGGAAGTTGAGGCTCTGTAGGTTGTGCTAAAGGTGTTTATTTGTTCACTTAGAGGATGATAGCAACATGGTAGCACAATGATGGTTTTGGGACTTTGGTGACAACTCGATGGTAAAAGGTGCTAGGTTTCGGTGATGGCAGCTCGACGTTGAAAGGCTACTCCGGATCGGTACTCAAATCAAAGGTATTGTGTAACGACCCAGAATTTTATTTAATTAAAATTTGGATATTTAATTAATTTTAAATATTAATAAGTGAATATATAAGTCAAATAAATTTTATTCGAATAATTGGATTTAATTGAATAATTAAATCAATAATTTAATATGTTAAATTATGGAAATAATTGAAAATTGAGTTAAATATGATTGAAAATGATTTATAAAATTTTATTTTATCATATTGAAGTTAGAATGATATTTTAGAACTTTTAAAATCGAATTAAAAGTTTATTTGTGAAAATTGAATATTTTAATATTTAAATCGACCAGTGAAAATAGTCAATTTTTGAACAGTCTCAGAATTGGACGAAACCAGTTCCATTGGATCCGTAATAGTTAGTTATTACCGGATTTCAATTTTCGTGTCAATCGGAGTTATCGTTTGATCGTGGCAGCTCGAAACGCATCGAATTGTTTTTAATATTTATTTGGCGAGTAAAAATAGTCATTTTTCAAAAAGTCTCGGATTTCGACGAAACTAGTTTCATCGGATCCGTAATGTGATATTATTGTAAGGTTTCAAATTTCGTATCAATCGGATTTACCGTTTGTCCGGTACAAATTAAAACGCCTAGAAAATCGTTTAAATCGGTTTAATTTAAATTGAACGTTTATTGCCATAACTCGCACAGATGACCGAATTAGCTTTCGAAACCTGTTCCATTGTGTCCGGAACGCGGGGTAAACTCTAGAAACGCTGGTTACGGCGCGTAAATCGGAGTTCGGGAAATCCGGGATGAATAGTGTCGTTCGTTCTCCTATAAATAGACCATCTTCATTCTCAAAATAAAAAAAACAAAAAAAAAACTAAACCCTAATATGCAGCTGCCGCCTCCATAGAAACCCACGGCCAGAAATCTCCCACGTTCTTCCCCTTCGATCTCCTCATCCATCCACTTTCATCGAAAACTTCCAACTAGAAACTTATAGTGGACACCAAGATCCATCTATCCAACGGTCAAGATCGTCATCGGAGCATCATGGTCGCCAGAATCTGGCCGTGAAGTGCACACGTTCGCACGCAAATTTGGAGGGATAGGGGAGGCCGAGTTCACCCTAGTCGCAGCCGAGTGTAGAGCATAGTGAGGCGCTTCAGATGGAGTATCCTGATCGAGTTCTAGTTGAGCGAGGAGGTGGCGATATCTAACCCTAATTTGTATAAGTGGGTTCGGCTATACTGGTGCTTGCGTGAACGAAGAAGATGGATGGGGGGGACGCGCACGGATCTGAAGGGAGAAAGTGGATCTAACGGCTGTTAATAATTTAGGTTTAAAATTTTATAAATTTAGTTGTAAATTTGTTATATAAATCGTGTAAAACTTCATAAAATCATAACTTTTTCATACGAGGTCGAAAACGCGCGAAACCAGTTGCGTTGGAATCTTGGACGAGCACTACGCGATGAAATTGGATTGGAGTCGTTTGGAGTTAGTGAGAATTTCGGGTAAAATTAAACGTCCGTTTAATTTTATTCGAAATAAATCGCTAAAACGAAATTGAAATCAAGGTGAGAACTTCTCACTCAATCGAATCGGTTTCGATTTTTATTTTAAATAGTTAGATTTAAAATATTTGAATGCATGTTTGAATGATGATTGTTATCTATTGATTGTTAAAATAGACATTATGCGCCGTTAGTAAGCGGATGTTATTTAGTAAAAACATATACCGCGAATATTTCATAAACAGTGAAATTGGTATTATATATAATAGCAATATATATATATTGGCATATGTATATATTGGAGTTATTGATTTCCCGCATTTGTATAGCGGATGAGACCCTATTGCGCCGTTATTAAGCGGATAATATTTTAAATCCCATATACCGCGATAATTTCGTACTGGAGCGAAATTGGTATTGTGCTAATGTTTGTGGATGCAGGAAAACAGGTTGGAGGGATCCAACTGGATTCCTCAACAGTATTTATTTGATTATGGATATTTTGATATTCGTTGATTATCATATACGATATATGATATCGTTGTAGTCGTGATTGACTATTTGGTGTGTAGCATCATTGGACCAAATTTTGGAATTTTAAAAAGGATTTTTAAAGTGATTTTTGAAAATGTATAATATTTTTGGGATTGATCCATTTTAAATAAATAAACGTTATAATTTTTAAAGTTATAAAAATTATGATTTTGAGAAATACGATTAAAGATTTATTTTTGAGAAATATGGGTTAAGGATTTTATAAAATAGTTTAAATTGGATTTTTGAATTTATAATAAAAAGTTTAAAAAATAGGATTTATAAAATTTGATTATTTTTATAAATCAAGAGAATGGTGAAATTATAAAGGAGATTAAAGATGTTTTAAAATAATAATATAAACTGATTTTATAAAGGATTTATAAATTGATATTTATAAATTAAAAACATTTGAATTATAAAACGTGTTTTTATAAGTGTTAGAATGAATTGTGAATAAATTTCGTAAATGAATGAAATTTATAGAATTATAAATGGTGAAGTTATAAATGGAATTTTATAAGCAGTAGGTTTATAAAATTTGTAAAGTTATTTGAAGAATGGATTTTTGATAAATAAATGAATCTTATAAGTTATAAGATTTATAATTTGGAAAGTCTTAAAAGGAACGATTTCGTAAAATAATCGTTTTATAAGCATTTGACTTATAATATGAATTTTTAGTATATCATTGAGATATAAATTGAACAAGTTAATAAAGGAATTTATAAAAGGGAGTTGTTATAAAACAAATAGAAATGGAATTTATAAACGTTGTTTTATAAATTCGCAACGACTTATTTTGATAAGTAAATTGTTGCAATTTATTAATGGAGTTATATTCACGTTTTAGACGGTGAATACCTTTAAAATAAAATGAATAGAAATGATGAAATTTGTTAACAAAGTATATTCACGTTTTTGAATAGTGAATAATATGTTAAAGAAATTATTTTGAATGTGATGTTTTAAATTTAATTAAAACGATCTAACGATGTTTTAAAATGTGCTAAGATTTGAAATCATAGATTTCAACATTCATTGTTGAAAAAGACGTTTTCAAGAAATAAAAGGAAATAGTGGACTATAACACTGTTGTTATAGTAAATGATTTCCGAAAGGAAATGTTTTGTATAGTATTGGGATTTATATATCTATTTTAATTTCGAATCCCTATACTAGTGATTTTGGGTTGAAGTAACGATGTTTTACGCAACATTCGTTTTGACCCAAATAAATATGGTCAAGAGAATGATTTCCTTAAAGAATGAAATATATACTTAATTTCGATTTAAGTATATTGAATATTTTCCAAGTGTTGAAAATAAATAAAATTTGTGAATTACTTATGAATAAATAAGTATGGAAATGTTTTCCAATATAAAGTGAATATTTTGAGAATTTATCTTTTTGAAGATAAATTGAAATGAATAATTGAAATCGTATATGCATGGATATTTTGGAATGTAAATTCACTATGGAATTTATAAAAGAAAAGGGAACTTGTTTAAAAATAAATATTGATTTATTTTTGAAGTGTGAAAATTTTATATCTTGTAAAGATATTTTGGAAAATAAATAATTTGGAAAATTATTTGGAATCTGGTGATGTTGTGCATATCCATTGATAGTTCAATAACCGACTATCAATATTTACCTTTGAAGGGTATTTGTTGTGATTTGCTGAATTTGAATGCTACACTTATTTTTAAATTATTGCGCTCGTTATTCGGATTACCCATTCCGAATAGTGATACGACGTAATGGATAGCATTGAAGATCGGTGTTGAAGACCCGGTATTTGCGAGAGCGATAGGATGACCTGTCGATTGACTCTGCACCGAGTAGCTACGGTATTGAGTTCTCCATATGTGATGGGAAATCCGATCAGGATTGTGGATATCCGGATTGCAAGGACTTCTTTGTAAGTGCCTTCGGTTCTGTTCGAGCCCGAAACAGACTTGTATGGATTGTATGTCTGACATTACAAATTGAGATATAAAGCCGATTTCTTTCAAATATATTTCTGTTGGTGGCGGAGAATTTATTCTTTTAGCTTAACACCCTTCTCTGAGACGTACAAGCTCAGAGGTTATGTAGTTGAAGGTTATCAGCGATATATTCCCAATTTGGTAATGTGACATGCTGAGTGTTGCTGTGAAATGATCATTGTGTTGATTATTTGTGATAGGATCATTTATTTGATCGTCTATCTTGGTGATCATTTCTATGATCATTTGTTGACCCAAAGCATGGCTTTTGTATAAAGTATGTTTTTGTGGACGTGACTTCGTCGAGCCTCACACCTCGGGAATGGTCAAAACAGGAAAGATGCGGCAAGGTTATGAGGGGTAGCGCCCTTTAGGATATGTGCATTTCCTTCTGGAAAAGGGTGGTATCATGGTATGGAGCCCAGATACTTACTCATGTTGAAAACACTTTATGATTGTGTGAATTGATTACGAGCGCTCGGTGAAAGGTCCCAAAGGACCGGGGGATGGCATATTCGGTCAGTTATTACTCAGTTAGGGGTAACCCGACCTTGTGTTGGTAGAGATCCGGTTTGGTTCTCGGGGATGTCCTTCCAGAGGCATTCTCATGTGGCAATGGGAAGTTCCTTGGCCTGATCATTCGTTGGAAATCCAAAGAAACAATACGAGACTTGTACGGTTTTAGTTGTATAACCTGCCATGGAATATGGCGGTAACCTGCTATTGAACATGGTAGCTATAGTAGGCATAAGTGCGGAATGTCTATGCTGGCTAAGATTTATATTCTACTTTCGAAATGATTTTTTCCTACACTTTGCACTAATAATAATATCAAATGTTTCTTTTTAATGCGTATCAAGCATCTTTGACTATCATAAGGAGAAATCTCCTCCGATTCTGCGTTTGCATTGTGTGTGTGTGTGCGGGAGGCCTTATGGTAGTCTCATTTTTAAAAGCATTGCGAATTGACTTTAAAAATATTCCTCTATTTTGATTTTAAAGATAAATAAACTGTTTTGAGTCCTCACACCAGTCACATGACTGACTCGGAGTTTATTGTTTCCTTCCTAAACTCTGTGTGCCCACCAATTTCCACACGGGCAGTCAAGAGTTAAGGTTTATCAGGATATTCTGGAGTTGCTGGAGGCAAGCTGGATGGCATGGCGTATTATTAGTATATAGTATATTCTTTTCCGCTGTTTGATGTTGTTTGTTGTTGTACACTCTGATGATATGATGTAATGAAATGTAATGTGATGTAATGTAATAACTGATATAGTTCTTTGTTTAAAGATTATTCATTTACGTATTATATGTTGTTCCGCTGCGAATTGTGAGATTCTGATATTGTTGTGTTGTGTTCTGTTCCGTTCTATTTTCTATTTTCTTTTCGCTATCTTTTCTATCTTCTTCTCTCCTCTTCTCCCTTTCTCTTTTTTTTAAACCCTAACTATTCGGTTTTTCGGCAACGAAAAATCACGTATGTTACATATTGTGAGGATGCTCATCGGTATAGTGTAAGGCTACCCAGATCGGTTAAATGGATCCACGTACCCTGGACCGGTTGAATGGGTCTAGTATCATCTTTGGGCTAAAGAGAGTGCACTGAATACCATGATTACCATTAGTCCCGGGTATTGAAAGGTCATATAAGTTATCATATATCCATAGCACATTGAGTGATAGTAAAGATTATATGATGGATGTTATGGTAGTCTTGATTGTTCTTCCATAATCCATCACTCTAGGGGCTCATGGTTAATAGGTATTGGAGATAAGGATACCTGGACATTCGTCATCATACTTGGTTTGAAGCGTACCTTTACTATTTTGTAGAGTAGCATATTATGTTCATTATGTGCTTACTCTTTGGTTGCAGGGACATGTTAGGTATGATTCGTATACCCTTGTCCCTTACTATATCGACTTGTATAGTATTTTAAGATTCATTTGCCGCTCACACTAGACTATTGTCTAACTCGAGGTTTTATGTTTTGCTTCTTATTATCTCGGTTACTCTTAAACGAGTAGACTAGACTGCAGGTCTAGGTATGGCGCAGTAGCTGTGAAAAGGACGAGCTAAATGAGGCTATCTCGTATTATATTTGGATTTCTTTTCTTATTCTGTTGTATAACATTATGAAGCCTTGGTAATGTTTGCTTATTATCATGAGATGGTTATTTATGTTTATTTCCATTATGTAAACTCTTTTACTTTTTGTATAACTCTTTGAATATGTTCTCTGATATTTTGATCACTTAGTTATTATTGTCTCTATTGTTTTATATCTGTGATGTATATTATATTGTATTCCATGCGCTGTGAGATATATGATAGGTTATTGATGTTTATTTCATTTTGAAAACTTGATGATCGTTCTACATCGGCTAGGCACGTCAATAGCAAACTATCTTATGTATATTGGGTATCAGTGGTGTAGGAGGTTGTCACATTTGGTATCAGAGCCAGGTTACATGATGAACCTGATTTGACACCATGGCCCAATAGAGATACGGAAGGAGTTATCACCCTAAACTGGAACGAGAATACACACGCAAGAGAGAGAGTGTGTATTTGTTATATATTTTGATTTTCAAAACTAAATAGTAGTATATATAGTATATAAGCCACGTGCACACATAAGTACCATTGACACAATTTTCTTTTTGAGAGACTGATCATTCTTGTTATAGATCAAGAATGAGCCACAAACAAGAAATACCGTGAGGAACTCCATCTTCGGAGATAAGAAAGGAGCGGTCTTGGGGGTTGCTAACCTCGACTTTCATGCTATGTTCAAAGCGATGATGGAGAACATGCTTCAAAATGCCTAGGCAACCGCTCCAAATTTTCTTGTTGTTGGTGGTGCTAAAGTGCAGGTGCTGAGGGCTAACTTTTCCAAGTTATGTAAAGATTAATCCACCTTAGGAGACAAACCATTCCTTGGAATAAAGTTAGTTATTGAAGTGTAGGATTGGTTGGATACCTATGAGCATATCTTTGGTGATATGTAGGTGATGCCATAAAGAAGAAGTTGGCCTCTAGACAGCTTCAAGGATGTGCCATGAACTGGTGGAATGCCGTTACCATTGCTACACCCGAGGATCAGTTCACTTAGGACCGGTTCAAGGCCAGGTTTGAAGAGAAGTTGGTGCTATTCAAGAAAATTGCTGATTTAAAGCAGGGAGATATGCCTGTTTCCAAATATATTATTGAGTTTGATGCTTTGTTAAGTACGGGATATCTTTCATCGACGCTCCCTTAAGAAAGAACAAGAAGTTCATTATGGGTTTGGATGACTACTTGGGGATGAATTGGGTTTGTCACATCTATGAGCTATTCAAAAGAATTATCAAGAAAGCACTTTACCCAGAGAGTTTATATCCTAAGTCCAATTCTCCCGTTGTTGCTAAGAAAGAGCTAAAACTGAAATGGAGGCAAGAAGAAATGGAATGGAAAGTGGAAGCGGTCTCAGGGAACACTTGGAAGACGGCTAAATGGGATCTTATTTGTGATTTCTATGGAGAAAAAGGCCGCCTAATTAGAGACTGCGAATCTGATGGGAAGAAGAAGTGTTATAATTGTGGCAAACCTGGACATATAGTAAAGAATGTTCTGGAACTGCCGCTACAGAAATTGGTTGTAAAGGCATATGCTTTGGATGCTGTTTTGACATCGTCGAGTGCTCCCTTAACGAAAGAGATGGGGTAAGAGCGTTGTTATTCAAGGTATGCTTTCGATTTATGATGTTCCTATATGTGTTTTATTTGATATGGTGCTTCACATTCATTCATATCTAGTGATTTGGTAGATAAGCTAGGATTGAAACTCGAAATAGTTAGTGGACCTTTGATTATGACGAACCCTGTTGGAGTTTCCACTAGCCTGTGCATGATTCGACCTTATCGAGTCATGGATGCTCTTCTTTTTGTGATTTTTTGTTTTGAATTTTATTAGATTTGGGATTATCTTGGGAATTGACTGGCTAAGGAAGTATGCGATGGTCGTGGATTACGAGTGGATATTGTTGAAGATTAGGGCTATTGGAGGGGCAGATGGTAGTGATTTGCTGCCTGCTAGATGATGAGGTTATGGTTAGCTTTCTATATTAACTTAAGACTCCATAGGATGAATTGTCATCTATGCCAATCATTAGAGAGTATCCTGATGTGTTTGAGGAAGTGACCGGATTACCATCACATAAAGAGATTGAGTTTCGGATAGACTTAGTGAAGGATGCTAGACCGATAGTTATGCCTTTGAGGTGTATGATACCCAAAGAAGAAAAGAAGTTGGAGGCGCAAGTAAATGACTTATTGAAGAAGGGTTTCATTCGTAGGAGTGTATCTGAGTGGGGTGCACCCGTAGTATTCGCCACTAAGGCGAATGGTTCTCTAAGGTTGTGTATAGATTACCATGCACTAAATAAAGTGATGAAGAAGAACAATTATTCACTCCAACATATTGATGACTTATTTGACCAGCTCTATGGTGAGAAGGTGTTCTCTCAATTGGATCTTGCAATAGAATTTCACCAGTTGAGAGTACGAAGGAGAGTGTGTCGACCACCTATGCTGTATGGTTTCCATGAGTGGTTAGTTATGCTGTTTGGGCTAACCAATGCTTCAGCATACTCTAACGATTTCATGAACCGTGTCTTTAGGGATCACCTCAACAAGTTCGTGCTTGTGTTTGTGGATAATATTTTGATCTATTCTAATATTGAGAAAGAACATAATATGCACTTAAGGATTGTGCGTGAAATGTTGAGCAAGCACAAGTTGAAAGTGAAGTTTTCAAAATGTCTTTTCTGTAGGTGGGAAATGAGAATCTTGGGTCATGTCATCTCAGGGCAGCGGTAGATCCTACTAAGGTGGTAGCAGTTCAGGATTGAAATCAACCCAAGAATGCTACGGATGTAAGGAGTTTCCTAAGATTGGCGAGAAATTATAAATGTTTTATCAAAGACTTTTCGAAGATAGCAACATCGTCGAACAATTTGACGAAGAAGAATCGGACTTTTGTTTGTGGTGCAAACTGTGGACATGCGTTTGTAAGTCTGAAAGAGAGGTTGATGAGTGCAATAGTATTGATCATTCAGAGAAGGAATGAGGATCTGACGGTATACATGGATGCTTATGGTACTGGATTAGATGTGGTGTTGATGTAGAAGGAAAGTTGTCGCTTATGTTAGTCGAAAGCTGAAACCACACGAGAGGAAGTATCCAACTCATAATTTGGAGCTGGGGGCTACAGTGTTTGCTTCGAAGATTTGGATGCACTACCTATTAGGAGAAAGGTACGAGCTATTTAGGGGTCATAAATCCTTAAAATACCTTTTCTCCTAAAAGGTTCTTAACCTTCGCCGTTAGTGATGGTTGTAATTCTTGGCCTCCTATGATTGTATAATTTCTTATACGCCTAATAAAGGAAATGCAGTCATCAATGCATTAAGTAGAAGATATGCCAGTTCAGGAGCGATGTTTATGGAGTGGAAACAGCTGGAGTATATTGTCCGCTATGACTTTAGACCCCATTGCAAGTTAGAATTAGAGATGTTGGCGAGTTTGATCATCTGGCTTACTTTGATTGAGTAGATTGGTACTAATCAGAGGCAAGATACTAGACTAGTAGAGATCATGGTGAAAATAGAAGGAGGTGTAGAGTCTGAAGATATGAAGCAATATAGACTCGACCAAGAAGGTTGGCTCCGTAAGGATGGGAGGTTATTTGTTCCCGATGTTGATGGATTATGAGATGAGGTGCTACGAGAGTGACACCATTCTAGATTGACCATACATCCCTGTGGTAATAAGATCTATCATGATATGAAGCGAATCTATTATTGGAAGGGGATGAAGAAGGATGTTAGGACATTCATCTCTAAACGTATGAATCGCCAATTAGTGAAGGCAGCCGACTGGGTTGTTGCAGCCGCTTGAAATTCCCGAATGAAAGCGGAAGCTAGTATTGGTTGACTTCAATGATAGACTATCGAGGATTTGAGAAGGGTACAATGGTATCCAGATCATAGTCAATCGATTGACCAAAAGCGCTCAATTTAAAACCATCAAGTCAAGTAGGACGACAGCCAAACTAGCTGAGTTGTATGTGAAATGGGTCATATAATTTCATGTGTGTCAAAGAGCATTGTGAGTGAATGAGACCCGTTGTTCACTAGTGGGTTCTGAAAGAGCTTACAAGAGGCATTGGGTATCAAGCTGCATCTTAGTATAGCTTATCACCCATAAATGGATAGGTAGACAGAGAAAGTGAACTGTATATTGGAGGATCTCCTACGGGCTTGCATACTTGATTTCAAAGGCTTGTGGGATGATCATTCGCGTTTGGTGGAGTTTTTATACAATAATAGCCATCATTCCAGTATCGGCATGGCAACATATAAAGCATTATATGGATGACCGTGCGCCCTTTCATGTTAGTGGGAAGCGAGTGAGAAATAATACATGGGCCAGATATGATCAGAGAAACATTTGGTGAAAATAATAATCATTCGACAATGAATGAAAGCTGCTTAGGATAGACAGAAGAGCTATGTTGATAGGAGATGTAGAGATTTGGAATACTCCGTCAGTGGGTTTGTGAAGATTTCTCCTTTATAGAATGCTATTGACTCCTAAGGGAAAGTTGGTACCGAGATCCATAGGTCCTTTTCCAGTAATAAAGAGAATTGGAAACGTAGCATATAGGGTCATCTTATGGTGGGTGTGCACGATATCTTCCACGTTTCTCACTTGTGGAAGTTTATGCACGAACTAGGCATGACGATAACACCGAATCAACTAGATAATATCGAGATTGAACTAAAGACTTCGAGACTTCGTAGGCCGGTTCGTATTGTCGAACACGATACAAAGCAGCTTAGGAGGAAGATGGTGGAGTTAGTGAAGGTTCAATGAGGCAAAGGTGAAGGCGATTGCATATGGGAAACCAAGGAGAGAATGATGGGCACTCATCTGAAGCTCTCTGTATAGTAAGGCCTACTGTTTATTGTATTTTCTTTCACATTTTATATCATATAGGGTAGTTTATTATCTCGCATGCTAGAATAGGCTTACCTACGTTATGGATTGCATGATTGCTTGTATGATATGTAAGATGGTTGCATATGATTGTTAAACATGCAGGGTAATCATGTTTGATTCATTTAGGGATTTCGGGAGCGAAATTCCTAAAGAGATGGAGAGTGTAACGACCTGTATTTTATGTATCGAAGGATCGTGAAATATTTTTATTTATTCATATAAGGTCGTATGAATCTAAAAATTTAGTAGTGACTCTTAGGGTCATTTTCCACATCTATGATTTTTACTAAATTTCTATGTGACCATGTCGATCCCAAAAATCTTATTTGAACTATAACTTTTCATATGAGCTGAATTAGGTTCTCAAACTACATCCATTGCTTTAGGATGATGGTCAGACGGGTCATAATAGAAAAACAGACTCATCGTTTGAAAGTTATAGTTGTTTTAATTTTTAGCCTTTGCTAGTTAGTTTTAATGGGTAATTAACTAAGCCCGTGCTTAGGCTCATTAACCCATCCCAAAAAACATGCTAAGTAGAGGCTATAGGAACTGATCTAAGTCGTTTTGTCTTCCCCAAAGTAGCCCTAAACCTCATTAACCCTAACTTCATTAAAAACACACATTTTCCTTACTAATCTTACCCAAATCATTGATTAGAGGGGTGATTAGCATAGGAAAGCTTTACCCGATCATTTTTGCTGATTTGGGTTCATTTCGTTTGTCGTCTACTTCAAATCTAAGGAATTTTTTTTGGTATTTTGGGTATTTGGTGAGTGGTTCTTGATCTCTCACTTTGTTCAGCATGTTTATATTATTAAAAATGATATTTTTAACATGGTTTTGAGCCTCAAATATTTTCTAACCTTAATCGCACTTTTATACATGTCTAAGGATGGATTTTAATGGTCTAAAATGGTTTTATATTCTCTTGTATTCATATGCATATGCTAGTGTAAAAGTTAGATCTAGATTAAGATTTGCTTGATTATCACATTTTCGTGTATTGCTTGTAGCATGGGCGTATGTGCATGGTATTTTGTGATTATCATTGTGCTTTGATTGTTCTTTACTACTATTTTAGGTAGTTGGAGAATGGATTGGCGAATTCGACAAATCAAAGGCAAAGATGGTGAGAATTGGATGAAACTTGGATGAGGGGTTTTGGAGCATGGGTGGAACCCAAGCTACAAGTCGTAACATAAATAAGGCTAAGAAAATAGGTCGGCACTGAGTTATTTTTGCCTGTGCAGAGTTATTTAGTTGACTAAAATGGATCGGTGACTTGATGGTTCAATGAGGAATGGCTAGTAGAGTTGGACAAAGGAAAGATGTAGAAAAATGACTAAGTATTGGTCATGACGCTGAGTTATTTCTAGGGCTTGGAAACCATTTCTTTGATGTGATGCTGAGTTATTTAAAAGGATCGGTCGGGGTCTAAACACATTGGAATGATGCACTAGAAACGGGGAAGGATACTTAGCCAAAATTGACTAAGTATATAACTTGGTGCCGAGTTATTGTAGCTCAGGGCCGAGTTATTATATTGATGGGACTGGAGTGAAACTTCCAGAAAGGGAAGTTGAGGCTCTACGGGTTGTGCTAAAAGGTGTTTATTTGTTTGCTTAGAGGTTGATGATGACGTGGTAGCTTGATGATGCTTTTGGGACTTTGGCAACAACTCGATGGTAAAAGGAGTTAGGTTTCGATGATCGAAACTCGATGTTGAATGAAGTTGTGATTATCCAAAAATGTGCGAGTTCTAACCATGGATGGAATAATTAAATGGCTCTACCATGAAAATAAAGGAATGTGGAATGGTTCATCAAGGATAATGAAAATTGGATGGAGCAGGGAAAAGGGTTAGACATGCATGCTAAGGTAACATTGATACTCGAAGTGTTTTCTAATGTACTCAAAGCAGGGGTATTGTAAGGACGCTTATGGGTACTCGAAGTGTTTTAATGGATCTATATACCTTTGACTGGTTGAATGGGTCTAGTTTCATCTTTGGGGAAAAGAGAGTGTATTTAAAACCGGGGGGAGTTGAAAGGTCATACGAGCTATCATATATCCAAAGCATATTGAGTGATAGTTACGATTGTTTGATGGATTCTATGGTTGTCTTGATTGTTCTTTCATAGTCTATCACACTAAAGACGTCATGGTAGATAGGTATTGGAGAAAGGGATACCTAGACACCAGTCATCACACTTGGTTTGTAGTGTACTTTCCTATATTTATAGAGTAGCATGTTATGTTCATTATGTGCGAACATTTTGGTTGCAAGGATAAGTCAGGTATGTTTCGTATACCATTGTTCCTTGTAACAATCCTCAAATCTGTACCCTTTGAATCGACAATAAACCACATATGTCCGACCCAAAAAGCACAGACTGATAGAAAGTCAAGAGAAAGAAAAGAAGAGAGAAGAAGAGAAGAGAAGAAAGAGGGAAGATAGAACCAAACAGAACAATACATAATCTCACATCGCAGCGGAAAACATATAATATCATATCAATGATCTTTACAAAACAGAAACTGTATATATACTTACATCAATCAGAGTTCAACAATCAATCGATAGTTGTCAGCCTTGATAGTTACCCTGTCCTCACAATTGCCAATAATATAAAGAACTAAGCATAATGGATAATCAATAATCAAAATCAGTACATGTATACGAGAATGAAGATCTCCAGCTCTCCTGCAGAAGCTCCAAAAGCACCAATCTAAACCTGTAAACATACTCGGTCTGACCCGAGCATTGAAAGGGAAAAACGTCCGGATCAGTCTGGTAAACCAGTGTGAGAAACACACTCAACTAAATTTATTAAATTACCAAACTTTTCCTTTATCAAAACAAAAGTATCTCGTAAGACAAGCCCACACATAAATACAGATATGTTTTTACCTTACGATAACTAAAACATTTCATATCAAATCCTATTATATTATAATAGTGTCAATTGCACAAATAATATTCAAAATAGCCGAAATTATTACCAATATTAAATTCCATCATACTAGGCTCTACAAATAAAATGACAGGAACGTAGTGGAGTTTGGATTTCCATACAAATGACCAGGTGAAGGGACTACCTTCCGAATGGGTACACCTCTAGATGGATGTCCCAAGGCACAGAACATCTGCCCTCTACCAACATAAGACCGGCCCACCTCTATAACTAGATGGTACTGAATATGTCATCCTCAGATCGTTACCGACCTTTACCGTGGGCCCTCTAGCATACAAACCACAATAATCAGATACATGACGTCATAGCGTGTAAAGATATATCTAGAAGAGGATGATCATACCCTACTTGGGAGCGACCCACTTAGCCCTGTTGCATCTAACCCTGTTTTGGTCATTTTCGGTTGATGGGGCCTAAGGTAACGATTACCTTTCACTATCGCATATCGCATCACCTTGAATGCCACATAGCCATTTCCATTGACTACTAATTGCCTTCCATAAAAATACAACCCTCAAGCTCATACATCTCAAGGAGAGTGTTAAGCTAAGAGAAGTTGCCTTCTCTGCCACCACTGATGTACGTTTGTAAAAACCAATGTGCGTAATCTTTAGAAATGCAATGTCAGACAAATATCCATACAAGTTGTCTAGGAAAAGGAAAAACTGAAGGTACTTTCCTACCACATCCTGTTGGAAAATCCTTAGGATTAGTCGTGAATAGTCGTTACATTGGATATTTCATAATGAAGAGACCACTGCTACTATACGTATATTGGGATTTTAACTCAAACGATCATCAAGCGGTCCCCACTATGAAAATTCAAAATATCAATGTTATCACAAGGAACCTGCATAATCGTCGTATATACTTTGGTCCGAAGTGGTTTTCAAATAAATCTGATCTCGGTCTCTTTGCACCAACAATGCTAAAGCGTTTCTCAACCTCACACAGAAACTAAGTCTCATAGACTTATCATGTCTCCAAATTTAAACTTGCTATCCTTCGGCCAAGAAGGAAGCTCGATAGATCGGAGTAATACTCCGCACTATATGAATCAACTTCCTCAACACAAATGATAACCAAGCCTACACAGAAGGCTACGTACTAAGTGTACGACTGGTTCCTACATCAAGTTGAGGAACAAAAATTTGGCCAAATTTGATAGTCAGCTATTTAACTACCAAAGCAAACAAATAAATATTTGGAATCATAACAATCACTTGGCCCTTTTAATTAATATTTTATTAATTAAACCATTTCAACATTTCAACATTGGAAAACATTTCCATATACTTATTTAATAATAAGTAATTCACAAATCAATTTATTTTCAATACTTAGGAAATATCACATATACTTAAATCACGATTAAGTATTATTTTATTCTATAAGGAAAACATTCTCTTTAGCATATCTATTTGGGCCAAAATGAATGTTGCGTAAAACATCGTTACGACAACCCAAAATTACTAGTATAGGGATTCGAAAATAAGATAGATATATAAATCCCATATACTATACAAAATATTTTCATTCGAAAATCATTTATTATAACAACAATGTTATAGTCCATCATTTCTTACTTCTCGAAAACATCTATCTCAACAATGAATGTTGAAATATATGGTTTTGATACTTCACACATTTAAAACATCTTTAAATTAAAAAGATCACTTTCTAAAACATATCCATTTTATTTAATATATTATTCACTGTCCAAAATCATGAATATAGTCCATTTGCCAAATCCAATGTTTCTACACATTTAATTTAAGGACAATCCACTGTACAAAATCATGGATGAAATTCCTTTATTAAACTTCTATATTTAACTTGTCAAATTCAATTGATTTCGGATTTATAAAACAATGTTTATAAATCACGTTTATATTTTATAAAAACTTCAATTTATAAATCTCCTTTATTAACAAGTTCCATTTACCTCATTTATATGCCAAAAATCCAATTTATAAGTTAATTACTTATAAATCCTTTATTTTCAAAATCCTTTCTTTTATAACTTCACAAGTTATAAATCTTATTCAATTATAAGATTCAATTATACTTCACTTTAACACTTATAAAACTCGTTTTATAATTCCAATATTTTAATTTATAAAATATCAATTTTATAAATCTTATATATAAACCGTTTATATTAAATCAAAAATCTCAATTTATTTAAACTTATTCTTCTAATAATTTACAAATCCTTATTAAAACTTATATAACTCCAAAAATCATACTTAAGTATTATTTCACAAAAATCATAATTTTTATAACATAAAAATTACAACATTTATTCAAAATAAATTCATCTCCTTAACACTTAAAATTCAACAAAACGTATATTTTCAAAATCATTTAAAAATCCTTTTTTATTTGAAATCATTACTTTAAATATTTTTAAAATTTCCAAAGTAGGCCCAATGCTGCAACAGCATCAAACACATCAATTACATCATCCAAAACATCATATACCATATGATAACATCATATATCACAATATCTGTAAACAAATCAAAATGGTGAAGAATCTAGTTGGATCCCTCCAACCTGTCACCTGCAACAAATATACATATTAGAAAATATGTATAATGTCCGCTTCGAGGCAGACGTGCATACAAAGGGTTATCCGCTCATACATGCGAATGTATAGGGTCTCATCTGCTCCAATAGGAAGGAATATATCCAAATACCAATCAATATATAGATGATACAACATATATCATCCAAACAGTCATCAATTATTATAAATAATATTTACTCACACTTATATAAAAATATCAATGAGTTAGAAAGAGTGAGTTGAACTCACATTGATTCCAATAACAGTTGCAGTGTTTTATTTCGAATAAAATTAAACAGACGTTTAATTTTACGCAAAATTTACACTATCTCCAATCAATTCCAATCCAGCTCCAAAATGTAGTGCTCGTCAATACAGACCTAATGCAACTTATTTCGTTAAAAGTGGACCTCGTATGAAAAAGTTATGATGTTACAAAGTTTATACGATTTTAATATATATAAATCAATTTCTTTTTTTAAAAAAACCTACGCAAATTGTGGCCGTTGATTTCTTCCTTTGCAGATCTGAGCCGCATGCGATATCTTCTTGTCCATCGTGAAAAAAACACGAACAAACCCAAATCGGCCGCCACTCTTCATCAATTTTCACGACCTCTCCTTTGATCGTGACGACGATCAGATAGCCTCACTTCGAAGCTCGTGCTCTGCCACACCAACACCCTCGAACATGTCAAACTCGTTCGCCTCCTGGCCGAGAAAAATGAACCGAAACGTGGCATGAATGTGGCCCCTTAGCTCACTCCACATTGCGAATTAGATGATCACCACCGTTGAAGACGTAGATCTCGCGAAGCTCTTCGACTTTCCTATTGAAGCCGAGGTCTAATTGTGGACAAATAAGGAAATCAAAGGGATGGAAATTGGAAAATTTTCGGCTGTGAAATAGAAGGCGACGGCTAGGGTTTCATGCTAGGGCTTGAGTGAAAAATAGAAACTAATGAGGCCTTTTATAGAAAATTTCACGACACTATACACTCGGAATTTCTCTAAACTCCAAACAATGCGTGTCGCCTAGCACTTATAACGTTTTACCCCTATTCCAAACACAATGGAATATATATCGGAAGCCAATTCGATCGAATTTGGAAGATAGGTTTTCGAATCACTATTTAAATTTAAAATTCACTTAAAACAAATTTCTACGCGTTTTAGCTTGCCATGGACAAACCGTAAATCTGATTGACACGAAATTTGAAATCTTACAATAATATAACATTATGGATCCAATGAAACTAGTTTCGTCGAAATCCGAGGCTTTTTGAAAAATGACTATTTTTAGACATTAATTAAATACTAAAATATTCAATTTCTATAAATCAACTTTTAATTCAATTTCAAAAGTTCTGTAGCATCATTCTAATGCAAAAAGAATTTAATTAAACTTTATAAATCATTTTTATTCACATTAAATCCAAATTCCAATTATTTTCACAATTTCAAATATTAAATTAACAATTTAATTATCCAATTAAATCGCTATATTCGAAATATAATTTATTCAGCTTATAAAATTAACTTTTGAATATTTAAAATCAATTAAATAACAGAATTCCAAATGTCTGAAATTTTGAGTTGTTACATTCTCCCCTACTTAAAAGAATTTCATCCTTGAAATTACCAAGTAAGAAAAAGTCACAAAATCCATAAATTTTTCAAAAACAATCCATTCAAATTAGATTTCAAATCAATTTAAACATTTTAACTTTTCAAAAATCCATTCATTAAACTTCTTACAAAAACTTTTCTAAGTTTCTAAATCCATTCATAGTTATCTTTTCAAAACCAATTAATATCATTTAACTTTTATAACTCAATATCAAAACTTTAATTATCAAAAAAAAATCCAAAAATTTTCTAACGCCTTAAATTTTCAAAAAAATTTGCCAGCGACTACTTTGCGCGGTTTGATCGTAGTAGGATCACGACATATATATAAATCACAAATATACATCTCATCTTCGAGAATGAAGCATCCCGTATGGAAAAAATGTAAAAGTACGATATGTAATCCGAGATATGTACCTTATATATTATTAGCGAGCATATACGGCTAATATAGCGCGAAAGCGAGCTCCAAATGCGAAGCTAGAGCCATCCGCACCTACTGTACACTCAACAAACAAATGAGAAACATGTGTATAGAAAGTAATATCAATATATAACACATACCAACACAACAACTATATATGCCAATATAGTAAATGCAATCAAGTGCAACAAATCCAACCATAAAAAAACTATCATCCAACAAACATCCAATAAACCAATATTTATCCAATTAATCCATAATCAAATCAATATAATTCATTTCTCATTAATATTCATTGAATTGATTTTCAATTAAATCACATTTGATTCATTAACATTGGATTTTACTAACATTCATTCATTCATATTCAATTATTTTACATTCAAGTTAGTTCACTTTCAATTCAAATCAAATTCAATTCTATTTAGATTCACTCCACTTCCCATTTGAATTCAATTATTTAGCTTTCAATTTCACTAACGCAATTTCATATGGATTTATATACAATCGACTAACATCAATCTAACAACCAATGCATATCCATCATTACCAAATTTACTTACTTTGCTTACATTCAATTTGGTGTAACACTTTTAATTTCAATTGGTTCAATATCTAATTCAGATTGAATTCTAATATTCACTACATTCACATTCCTATACAACATTTCCAATATTATTATTAATTCACAACTTAAGTTTATTAAACTCTAATAACAACATTTCTAGTGCTAACTCATTTTACAATTAAAGTGAATTTCATTTATATAACTCAAGTTCATATTCATTTTATTTCACTTTATTAATTTACTTCGATACCAAAATCAACTTCATTCAACATCACTTAAGTTAAATTTCATTTCACTCTCACTTTCATTTACTTCCACTATACAACTTAAGTTGACTACTAATTTAATTGAAATTCTATTTTATTTAACTTTTACTTTAGTCAAATTCATATCATTATTCTAGTTCAGATTTCATTTTGCTTAACAAAATTGTTTAACCAATTTAACAATTGCTTTTGCTTAAATTTTCTCACTTTATAAGTTATACAACTTATTTATTCGAACTTTTAAATTTGCATTATATAATCACTTTACCCGTTAAGTTTAATTTCCTATTTCAATAACTTATCCAATCTAGTTCAGTTTATTTATCTTTCCTTTAGTAAAATTTCAAATCATATATTTTATTATGCTAACTCAAATTTATTACAACTTTACCAAAGCTAATTTTTTTATCTCATACTATAAGTTCAAAACTCGTTCTACTTATATTTAACAATTTCTACTTGGATTTTAAATCAAATTTGTTTATCAAAACAAAACTTCAATTTCAATTTACTATTGGTAGCAAATCAATCACATAGAAACTCGAAAATGATACTAATAACGCTACAGTCATCACCCTTATTATTTTCTAGCAAAGATATGCTTTTTATTCTTTCAAAATTTCCTTTTATTATTTATAAATCACATTTATAAATCTTTTACTTATATAGTTTCATTATTTTACTTTACTTATATAAGATTCGTTTCAAATTCATTTATCTTATTAACATGTATAATAATATAATCTCTTTAACTTTGAAAAACAACTTTCAAAATAAACGGGATTCAAAATTTCAAATTCTTAGTTTAAATCCATTTTTATTTAAAACTCATATTTACAAATATATTCATTTTGTTTAATTTCTTATGTATAAGATTATTTCACAATTGTAAATCGTATTAATTATAATTCCATACTTATAATTCATTTGTTTATATAATTTATCCTTTTTACAACTGTTGTTTTTATTTAGATTATTCAAACATCTTTTATTAACTTATATATATTTATATTTTTAAACAACCAAACAATTAATTTATATACACTTTAATAATTTCTGAAAAATTAATCTTTTATATATAAAATATAATCGAGGTAAATTATTTCATTTACCAAATTTAAAATAATACTGTGTCGACTTGCCTCGTTTAAGTATCTATGAATCCCTATCGATAACATGGCATCCCACATACTGACCAGAATTCAAAAACAACTCAACGGATAAGTAAACACAATATAAAACATTTTATATCACTAACAAATACGCACTCATATATATAATACACTCAAACTCAATCAAAGGTGTTGTTGTCCTTGTCTATACTGAGTACACATCAAAGATTAGAAATATACAAAATCTAAGCTCTGATACCAAATGTAACAATCCGCAAATCCGTACCCTTTGAATCGACAATAAACCACACATGTCCGACCCAAAAAGCACAGAGTGACGGAAAGTCAAGAGAAAGAAAAGAAGAGAGAAGAAGAGAAGAGAAGAAAGAGAGAAGAGAGAACCAAACAGAACAATACAGAATCTCACATCGCGTCGGAAAACATATAATATCATATCAAATATCTTTACAAAACAGAAACTATATATATACATACATCAATCGGAGTTCAACAATTTATTAATAGTTATCAGCCTGGACAGTTATAATAACTAGTCCTCACAATTGCCGATAATATAAAAAACTAAGCATAGCGGATAATCAATAATCAAAACCAGTACGTGTATACGAAAATGAAGATCTCCAGCTCTCCTACTGAAGCTCCAAAAGCACCAATCTAAACCTGCAAATATACGCGGTCTGACCCGAGCATTGAAAGGGAAGAATGCCCGGATCAAGCTGGTAAACTGGCGTGAGAAACACACTCAACTGAATTTATTAAATTACCAAACTTTTCCTTTATCAAAACAAAAGTAACTCATAAGACAAGCCCACACATAAATACAAAGATGTTTTTACCTTACGATAAATAAATAATTTCATATCAAATCCTCTTATATTAAAATAGTGTCTATTGCACGGATAACATTGAAAATAGCCGAAATCGTTACCATTATTAAATTCTAGCATACTATGCTCTACAAATAAAATGGCAGGTACGTAGTGAAGTTCGAATTTCCATACAAATGACTAGGTGAAGGGACTACCTTCCTATGGATATACCTCTAGATGGGTTTTCCGAGGCACAGAACATCTGCCATCTACCAACATAATACCGACCCACCTCTATAACTAGATGGTACTAAATATGTCATCCTCCGATCGTTACCAACCTTTACCAAGGACCCTCTAGCATACAAACTACAATAATCAGATATACGATGTCATAGCGTGTAAAGATATATCCAGAAGAGGATGATCATACCCTACTTGGGAGCGACCCACTTAGCCCTGCTGCATCTAACCCTGTTTTGGTCATTTCCAGTTGATGAGGCCTGAGGTAACGATTACCTTTCACATATCACATGTCATATCACTTTAAATGCCACACGACCATTTCCGTTGACTACTAATTGCCTTCCATAAAAATACAACCCTTAAGCTCATACGTCTCAAGGAGGGTGTTAAGCTAAGAGAAGTTGCCTTCTCCGCCACCGCTGATGTACGTTTGTAAAAACCAATGTGCGTAATCTTTAGAAATGCAATGTCAGACAAACACCCATAAAAGTTGTCCAGGAGTAGGAAAACCAAAAGTACTTTCCTACCACATCCTATTGGGAAATCCCTAGGATTAGTAGCGAATAGTCCTTGCATTGGATATTTCATAATGAAGAGACCACTGCTACTATATGTATATTGGGATTTTAACCCCAAACGATCAACAAGCAGTCCTCTACTATTAAAATTTGAAATATCAATATCATCACAAGCAACCTGTACAATCGTTGCATATACACCGGTCTGAAGTGGTTTTAGATAAATCTGATCCCGGTCTCTATGTGCCAATAACGCAAAAGTGTTTCTCCACCTCACACAGAAACTAAGTCTCATAGACTTATCACGTCTCCAACTTTCAACTTGCTAGCCTTCGACCAAGAAGGAAGCTCGATAGATTAGAGTAATACTCCACACTATATGAATCAACATCCTCAACACAAATGATAATCAAGCCTACACAGAAGGCTACATACTAAATGTACGACAAAATAGTTCCCACATAAAGTCGAGGAACTAAAATTTGGCCAAATTTGATAGTCGGTCATTTAACTATCAAAGCAAACAAATAAATATTTGGCACCATAACAATCACTAGGTCCTTTTAATTAATCTTTTATTAATTAAATCACTTGCTAAATATTCACTTCGAATTATCTTTAAAAAGATATATTTCAATCCATTTCAACATTGGATAACATTTCCATATACTTATTTAATAATAAGTAATTAACAAATCAATTTATTTTCAATACTTAAAAAATATCACATATACTTAAATCGCGATTAAGTATATATTTTATTCCATAAGGAAAACGTTCTCTTCAACATATTTATTTGGGTCAAAACGAATGTTGCGTAAAACATCGTTACGACAACCCAAAATCACTAGTATAGGGATTCGAAATTAAGATGGATATATAAATCCCGTATACTATACAAAATATTTTCATTCAAAAATCATTTACTATAACAACGTGTTATAGTCCATCATTTCCTTCCTTCTCGAAACGTATATTTCAACAATGAATGTTGAAATATATGGTTTTGATACTTAACACATTTTAAAACATCTTTAAATTTAAAATATTACTTTCTAAAACGTATCCATTTTATTTAATATATTGTTCACTTTCCAAAATCATGAATATAGTCCACTTACCAAATCCAATATTTCTACCCATTTAATTTAAGGATAATCCACTGTCCAAAATCATGGATGAAATTTCTTTAATAATCTTCTATATTTAACTTGTCAAATTCAATTGATTTCAGATTTATAAAAAAAAGTTTATAAATCACATTTATATTTTATAAAAACTTCAATTTATAAATCTCTTTTATTAATAAATTCCATTTACCACATTTATATGCCAAAAATCCAATTTATCACTTAATTACTTATAAATCATTTATTTCCAAAATTCGTTCTTTTAT
This sequence comes from Allium cepa, assembly GCA_030765085.1. Taxonomy (NCBI): domain Eukaryota; kingdom Viridiplantae; phylum Streptophyta; class Magnoliopsida; order Asparagales; family Amaryllidaceae; genus Allium; species Allium cepa. The sequence continues at coordinate 627,377,769 of CM060934.1, forward strand.
AACTTCACAAATTATAAATCTTATTCACTTATAAGATTCATTTATACTTCATTTTAACACTAATAAAATTTGTTTTATAATTCTAATATTTTAATTTATAAAAAATCAATTTTATAAATCTTATATATATACCATTTATAATAAATCAAAAATCTCGATTTAAATAAACTTATTCTTTTAATAATTTACAAATCCTTATTAAAACTTATATAACTCCAACAAATCATACTTAAGTATTATTTCATAAAAATCATAATTTTTATAACATAAAAATTATAACATTTATTTATTCAAAATAAATTCATCTCCCTAACACCTCAAAATTCAACAAAACCTATATTTTCAAAATCACTTGAAAATCCTTTTTATTTGAAATCATCACTTTAAATATTTTTAAAATTTCCAAAATAGACCCAATGTTGCAACAACATCTAATACATCAATCACATCATCCAAAGCATCATATATCATATGATAACAGCATATATCACAATATCTGTAAACAAATCAATACTGGTGAGGAATCTAGTTAGATCCCTCCAACCTGTCACTTACAACAAATATACATATTAGAAAATATGTATAATATTTGCTTTGAGGCATACGCGCGTACAATGGGTCATCCACTCATACATGTGAACATATAGCGTCTTATCTTCTCCAATAGGCACGAATATATCTAAATATCAATCAATATATAGATTATACAGCATATATCATCCAAATAGTCATCAATCACCATAAATAATATTTATTCTCACTTATATAAAAGTATCAGTGAGTCAGAAAGAGTGAGTTGTACTCACATTGGTTCCAATAGCAGTTACAGCATTTTATTCTGGATAAAATTAAACAGGCGTTTAATTTTACCCAAAAATTACACTAGCTCCAATCCAGCTCACAATGTAGTGCTCGTCAATACGGACCCAACACAACTTGTTTCGTCAAAAACGAACCTCGTATGAAGAAGTTACGATGTTACAAAGTTTATACGATTTTAATGTATATAAATCAATTTCTTTTTTCTTAGAACCCTATGCAAATCTTGGCTGTTGATTTCTTCCTTTGCAGATCTGAGCTGCAAGTGATATCTTCTCCTCCATCGTGAAAAAAACATGAACAAACCTAAATCAGTCGCCACTCTTCATCAATTTTCGCGACCTCTCCTTTGATCGTAACGACGATCAGATACCCTTACTTCGAAGCTCGTGCTCCGCCGCACCAACACCCTCAAACACATTGAACTCGATCGCCTCCAGGATGAGAAAAATGAACCGAAATGTGGCACGGACGTGGCCCCTTAACTCCCTCCACGTTGCGAATTAGACGATCACCGCCATTGAAGACGTAGATCTTGCGAAGCTCTTCGACTTTCCTGTTGAAACCGAGGTCTAATTGTGGATGGATAAGGAGATCGGAGGGAGGGAAATTGGAAGATTTCAGCCATGAAATTCAAGGTCGTGAAATACAAGGTGGCGGCCAGGGTTTCATGCTAGGGCTTGAGTGAAAAGTAGAAAATAATGAGGCCTTTTATAGAAAATTTCGCGACATATTCACTCGAAAATTTTCCGAACTCCAAACGAAGCGTTCTGCCTGATGTTTATAATGTTTTACCTTTATTCCGAACACAATTGAATATATATCAGAAGCCAATTCGATCGTATTTGGAAGATAGGTTTTCGAATCGACTATTTAAATTTAAAATTCACTTAAACAAATTTCTACGCGTTTTAGCTTGCCACGGACAAACCGTAAATCCGATTGACATGAAATTTGAAATCTTACAATAATATAACATTACGGATCCAATGAAACTGGTTTCTTCGAATTCTGAGACTGTTTGAAAGATGACTATTTTACACGTTAATTAAATATTAAAATATTCAATTGCTATAAATTAGCTTCTAATTCAATTTCAAAAGTTCTATAACATCATTCTAATTCTAATAGAATTTAATTCAACTTTATAAATCATTTTTATTCACATTAAATCCAAATTCCAATTATTTTCACAATTTCAAATATTAAATTAATAATTTAATTATCCAATTAAATCGCTATATTCGAAATAAAATTTATTCAGCTTATAAAATTAACTTCTGAATATTTAAATTCAATTAAATATCTGAATTTCAAATGATTGAAATTCTAGGTCGTTACATTACTATATCGACTTGTATAGCATTTTGAGATTCATTTATCACTCACACTAGACTATTGTCTACCTCGAGGTTTTGTGCTTTGCTTCTTATTATCTCGGGTACTCTTACATTTGTAGACTAGATAGTAGGTCTAGGTGCGACGTAGTAGCTATGCAGAGGACGAGCTGGATGGAGCTATCTAGTATTATATATAGATTTCTATGCTTATTTCTTTGTCCAACGCTGTAGAGCCTTGGTAGTGTTGGTTTATGTGAAAATAAGAGACACATCCCTAAAATCAAACTTAATACACAAAACATCCTCCTAAAAAAATTACATCCCTATTTCTAAATACTACAATTTTCTTCCCTACAATACTCCTCTCCTCCGTTGCAGCAGCGTTGATTCTTTATATGTAGATGCTATTCTCATATCCATAATTAATGTTTGCACTCCATTAATTATCAATTTTAAAACGTAATACCTTTCTGTAGAAACGACGGATTAACAAACCGTTTTCATCATTAAATCACAAATTTTATTATTTTTCAAACGAGTGGCATTGTGCATATGTAAAATCAACGGTAGGACAAGCTATTTGTGTATATTTTTAGATTGATGTTTTTCAATTTTTCTTCAATTATATGTATGATTACAAACAATTCAGCAATTATATGCAATAATTGCAGAAATGTCTGCAATTATATCATAAAATTGCAGAAATATCTGCAATTATATGCAATAGTTGCAACAATGTATACAATTATAAGCAATAATTGTGGACAATTCAGCAACTATATGCAATAATTGCATAATTGTCTACAATTATATACAATACTTGTAGAGATGTCTGCAACTATATGCAATAGTTGCATAGTTGTCTGCATTTATATAGTATAGTTGCACATTTGAAGAAAAATCGATAATGTTAAAAATTTGCAGAATTCTCTGCAAATATATGGATTGCACCCTTATTGCAAATATGTTTTTTTTTTGGGTATCAACAATTGATCTAATTTTAAAGATCAATTTTTTTTTATTTTTTGGTGAAAACTCTTTGCTGATCCGATGTTTCTAAGAAAGTTATAAGCATTTGAAATGTTAAAAACGTAAAGGGTACTTGGGTCTTTTTTTGTACGTCAATTTGAAAACAGGGACCACAAACTTACTAAAAACGAAGGGATGTTTTATATATTTACGAACTTTATCGGTGATGTATGCTAAATGCAACCTTTTTATTATTATTATGAGACAATTGGTTGAGTTTATTTTTGATGTATAAACTCTAGTATTCATTGTATATCCATGCATTATAGGATATATGATAGGTTCTGTGATATTTATTTCATTTTCAAATCTTGATGATCATTCTACATCGGTCGGGTATATCAGCAGTGCACTGTCTTGTGCATATTGGGTGCCAACGTGTAGGGCAGCTATCACAAGTTTCCCAAGTTTACGATTCTTGGACACGTTACGGGACCGAAAAGATGTGTACACATGCAACAAGGCCTAGAAACTTTTTATTCAACGTAGTTGATAATCAACAGGGGCGATTCAATCATAAGTTATACTCACGGGAGGTTCTACGATGTACGTGCAACACTGATAAGGATGCCTATAGAAATATGTAACTTGGCACTAACGGGAGGTTCCTTGGTATACACAACAATGAAGACATGGTACCGTTGTTGTTGATGGATACCCATCTCTATGCAATTAGTGGTGTTTTGTTGACATTAAGAGTGGACACGAATGTGGTGCACCCTAAGTCTTCTTTGGCATGAGTCGGTATTGCATGCTCCATCTTAAAGTGTAAATACGATATGTGTAGTGGTAATTTAGGAACAAAGCCCAAAAATTGATATTGTAGCGAACCTATGTTGGAGTTGTTCTAGAAGCTAATAACCGATCCTTAGTTGTTTTGGGGTTTGATTAGTTGTTCGATCCTAAGTATAAAGCTTCACAAGATGTATAATGTAGGTATATTTAGAACTATGCCCCATAGGCTCATAAAATCTATCTTTGTAAGATGTATGGGGTTTTATTCAGCCTAGTTGATATTTGATAGGGCGATTCGATTGCAAATTGCACTCAGAGGAGGTTCTATATGCATGCAAGCCATTGACAAGGATGCTTGGAGAAGTGTATGACCCGACAGTAATGGGAGGTTTCTTGGTATACATGGCGATGTGGATGTAATTCTGATGTTGTTGATGGATGCTCGACACTGTGCAATAAGTGGCATTAAGTTACCAATGACAGTGGACACAGAGGCATCGAACTGTAAGACGTCTTTACCGCAAGTCGGTATTGTAGGCTCCACCTTAGTGTGTAAGTACGATACATGTAGTAGTACTTATGTTGGAGTAGTTGTAGTAGTTAATAACCGATTTATAGTTGTTTTGAGGTTCGATTAGTTGTTCGACCTTAAGTATAAACCTTCACAAGATGTTTGGTATAGATATGTTTATCATTAGGTGAATAAAATGTACCTTAGTAAGTAGTACACAAATACAAGAAGGACACCCTAGGTCACATAGAATATCAATGAAGTCAATTTCATATGACCACCATATATTAATGATGTAACTCATTCATCGGTCTTTTGTCTGGCCCACCCCTTTCCTTTTTTCCCTCACCGTACGAGGACAAGGCAGTAGGTGATTGGTCCAGATTTAGTATGTGGAGAGGCGAGCTTAGCATTGGCATTTCATATTATTTTCCATTAATCTTCATACAATTATTTATCATACATAATATTTATCGGATTATATGTTTTATTTCTGTACACTCGAGATTATGACTACATATGTTTTAAGACTGTGTTTTTATAATTTTTTCTGAAACGACTATTTTTTGTATTTATATTTTACCGCCTTCTTCTATGAGATCTAAAAATGTAGAATGTCTTAGATTTTATACTTATATTTTTAGTCTCTATAATGTTTCAAACATGATAGCTTGTACTTCTTAGCACGACATGAGTCCAAAAGTCACCTAGGCTTTAGATTGGTGTGTCTAGAGGTACAGGTTGTCACACATGGTATCAGGGAACAGGTTCGAAATTCCTTCGGAGTTAGGTGCGTATTGAGAGAACGTACTTGAAAAGTTCTGGAAAAAAATCTATAAAGGTTTTCAAAATGTTTTTCAAAAGGTATATATAGGTTTAAAAAAGGCTTTTCAAAGGTTTTATATATAGGCATAATATGAAAGAAAGAAGCAAATACTATCACTTATTCTTTCCCATACTATCTGTAGAATAGTTGCAAATAATTCCTAAATTGTAGATTGAGAGGATGAGCGATCCTACTGGTTTCGGCTTAGGTAATGCAATTGAGATTCAAGGCACGAACATCTTGATTTTGTTCCCATAGTATCTGCAAGCGAGAGGATGCCGAGTTTATCCCTAACAAGGGACCAACTGAGCATGCACTAGGTGTAGTCCCTACCTATCCACCTGCTGTCGGTTTAGCCAAGCTATGTAAGGGCTTTGCTAGTTTAAGATGGAATTGGTGTACGGGGAACAAGTAGTATGTGGATTCGAAGGCATGGATCGACACTTGTGAGAGGATTTTTGGATCGACGGGTCATGCGGATGATGTTAGGAGACAGCTTGCTACTTGGAATTTACGAGAAGAGGCTTTGAATTGGTAGGATGTAGTAGTGGTGGAGATCGATGAGGGAGAGATTTCTTAGGCAGAGTTTTGAAGGAATTTTGAGATGATGTTTCTTTCTATGGAAGAGCAAGGGGTACAGTTGGAAAAGTTCATACATTTGTAGCAAGGAGCGATGTTGGTAAAGGAATATGTAAATCAGTTCAATGCTGGCTAAGTTTGGTATGGATCTGATAAATAATCCTTATAAGAAAACTCTGAAGTCTACAAATGGACTGAATTAACCTCTTCAAGATTTGGCCCTTAGTCACATTCCCATGTGTGCGACTTTTGAGGGTTTGGTAGAGATGGCCAGGCTGAACATATTTCCAAGGAGTAAATGTAGAGTGAGCCCAAGAAGTTAGGAGGAAAGACAACCATGTAGAATCAACATAAGGGAAGAATTAGAGCCATAGGGAAGATTAAGGGAGCATAAGCTCTAGTGTCAGAGATGTGGTAAGAGAGGCCATTTTGCAAAGGAGTGCAAGACAGACATTTCAAAGATCAAATGTTTCAACTATAAAAAAGTCGGTCATATAAGGAGGGAGTATCTGGTAGTATCGATGACCTCTACCCAAGAGGCTTCAGCTTATGCACTAGATGTTACTAGTTCGAGTGTGCCTCCGGTGGTGGACAAAGGAAAGTAGTTCGTAATTGAAGGTGTGTTAACTTTATCTAATTTACTTGTCCGTACCTTATTTGACATTGGGGCATCATGATCTTATTTCTCGAGTAGACTTGTAGATGAGTTGCACTTAGACGGTAGCATAGTTATGACCCGGTAGTTGTGTTAAACCCTATTCAAGAATCGGCTTATTTAATTATGATATGTACTGGTTTAAAATTGTTTATTCTAGGGTCGAGTTCGATTGCGATGCTTTTGTGTTAGGATTTTCTCGATTTGAGTTGATACTGGGTATGGATTGGATGACCAGGTATAGGGTGGTCTTAGATTGTGATAAGAAGGTTGTTCGTTTGGGTACTCGTAGTGGACATATTCTAGGGGTTTATTGCTTTTCCATAGGTTTAATTATGTTGAGTTGCATTTATTTTTCAGACTATCACATGATGTGTTTTCTTTAGTGCTAGTAGTTAGAGACTATCCAGATATCTTTTTCGAAGTTACCGGTACTCCACCTTAGAGGGAGATCAAGTTTTGGATTTACCGTATGGAGAATGCTAGACCTTTTGCCTTACCTTTGAGGCATATGGATCCTAAAGAAAGGCGCAAACTAAATAAGCAAGTAAACGAGCTATTGAAGAAGGGCTTTAAAAGGACTATTTTAGAGTGAGGAGCACCAATTGTCTTTACCACCAAGGCGAATGGTTCTTTGAGGCTTTACGTCGAATACTGTGAGTTGAATATGTTGACAAAAAAGAATCGTTACCCATTGCCTAACATAGAAAATTTCTTTGATTGGTTGGTTGGAGCAAAGGTGTTCTCCCAGCTTGCCTTGGATACCGGATTCCATCAGCAGCGTGGAGCCGGGGATAGTATTCAGAAGACTACATTTTCTACACCATATGTACTTTAGTCATCCCCTTTGGACTGACCACACACCCACCTACTTTGATAATCTGATGAGCTGAGTTTTTAGAGGGTTGCTTAGTAAGTTCGTGGTTATATATGTTGATGACGTATCAGTCTATTCGAAAAGCGATGAGGAGCACATGATGCATTTAGAAGAAGTGCTCAATGCACTCCATGGGCATAAGTGGAAGTCAAAGTTTTCCAAATGTCATTTTTAGAGCAAGGAGATATGCTTGTTAGGACATGTTGTCTTTGAGATTGGGTTGTCGATCTATCCTAGTAAAGTAATTGTAGTATAGGATTGGCATGTGCCGAAGAATGCCACGGAAGCAAGGAGTTTTCTTGGTTTGGCGGGCTACGATAGGAAGTTCATTAATGCCTTCGCTAAAATATCTTCCCCTTTAACCCGCCTTACCATGAAGAATTTGGTTTTCTTATGGAACTCGAAATATGAGGATGCTTTTATCAAGATGAAGGTGATGCTGCTTGTGCACCTATTGCAGTATTACCCAATGGAATGAAGGCATTTATAGTGTATATGGATGCTTACGGTATGGGGTTGGGCACTTTCTTGATGTAGGAGGGGAAGGTGGTGAGCTATGCTAGTTGACAATTAAAAGTCTATGAGAGAAACTATCATACTCATGATCTTGAGTTGGCGACCATTTTCTTTGCACTTATTTCATGAAGACACTATCTATTGTGAGAGCAGTTTGAGCTGTACACTGATCACGAGTCTTTAAAGTATTTTTTCTCCCAAAAGGGTTTGAATTTAAGGCAGCTGAGGATGATGGATTTTTTGGCGTTGTATGATTTTGATATCTCCTATACTCCAAACAATGCAATGTTGTAGCCGACGTCTTGAGTAGGTAGCATGTTGTTGAGTCCTATGTTCTTAGAGTGGAAGCATTTGGAGTTTATTTCTACGTTCGATTTTGGACCATCGTCGGACATAACTCAAGGATTGTTAGCAGCTTTGGACGGTGCAACATACACTTATGGACCGCGTCGGGTCAAGTTAGAAGCACGATAGGAGTTACTGAAATTTTTGAGAAGCATAGTAGAGGACAATAGATGAGTCATTTGAGATAATATATCACTGACTTGAAGGGGTGGTTAAAGAGAGATGATAGATTATGTGTTCCTCTCATTATGGATTTGATTGATATGTTACTAGCCAAGTCTCATCATTCTAAGATGACCATTCATCCCAACAGATATAAAATGTACCATTATATGAAGAGAGTCTTTTATTGGCCTGGTATGAAGAGGCACATGGTAGAGTATATAGCCCGATGTATAACTTGGTGGAGGGTAAAGGTGGAGCAGAAGTAGCCGAGAGGATTGTTGTAGCCATTTGATATTCCATAGTGGAAGTGGGAGAGTGTTTCTATGGATTTCGTTAATGGACTACCTAGGAGTAGGAACGGGAATGAGAGTATTTGGGTCATAGTCGACTGATTGACTAGATGTGCGCACTTTGTTCTAGTTAGAAGTACGAGGACTGTTGCGTCTTTAGCGACACTATATGTAAGAGAGATAGTTAGGTTACATGGAGTTCCTTCTAGCATTGTTAGTGATTGAGATCTCCTTCCACCCACGATTTTTCAAGAATCTTTAGGAGGATTTAAGCACTGGGTTGAGTTTGATTACCGCTTATCATCCAAATCTGATGGACAGACGAAGTAGGTAAGCTGGGCATTGAAGGACTTACTTTAGATGTGTATTGATTTCGGAGGCTCTTGGGAGGACCACTTGCTACTAGTGGAATTTACTTATAATAACAATTATCAAGCAAGTATTGGATGACATCGTTTGAGGCATTATATGGGAGGCCTTGTGGATCATTGTCTTGTTGGTGGGACATTACGGATAAAATTATTTTGGGCCAGATTTGGTGAGGGAGACATCAAAGAAGGTAGACTTGATTCGTAGAAGGATAAAAACTGTGTAGGATAGGTAGAAGTCTTATGCTGACAGAAGATGCACATAGTTAGAGTTCACAGTTGGCGATATGGTTTTGTGAAGGTTTCCCGCTTGGGCATCACATGAAACTCGTAGTTCGGGGAAGTTAGCACCAAGGTTTGTAGGGCCTTTTCTGATCGCTGATAGAGTAGATAAGTTAGCTTATACGGTGAAGCTTCCTGAGAAGTTAGCAAGAGTACATAATGTTTTCCATATCTCACACTTTAAGAAGTGTCTACACGTAACAGTTGTTGTAGTCGAGCTGAGTCAAATAGAGGAGGTGTAGGTAGAAAGGGAGTCACTTGTTCACTGTGCACTCCACTACAACAAAAACACCCTTTAATAGCGTTTAAAAAACGCTATTAGAAGCTATTATAGCGTCTTTTTCTTACGCTGTATATTAACATGTTGTAATAGATCAGTGACCTATAACAGCAACATACAAAACGCTATAAGAGACGCTATGGACAAGGACATTTCATAGCGTTTTATGAGTGCTGTAAACATGACTTTTAATAGCCTTGGAAAGTCGCTATGAAGTGAAACTATAGTGTTTTCATGACTGCTATCACTACAACAAAAAGGACTTTTTATAGCGCGTAAAAATCGCTATAAAAACTTTCTATAGCGATTCTATAATCGCCATAGATCAACATATTGTAAAAAGTCTGGTAGATACTATAGCGTGTCATACTTGCTATATTATGTCGACATGCTATATTATTATAGCATTTGAACGCGCTATGGAATCATCGTGTCAACCTTTTATGACACAGCTTACGTTCACAACTGCCTTATACCAACTGATCATCATCTATATACAAAACCATTTGCAACATAAACTCATCTACAACTCACCATTTCCCTGTAGCACAGCCTACAAACTTCTAACTGCACTGCCACTTCCCTCCACCGCACATACTTCCTTCATATCAAAACATTGACCAAACAAAACTGTTTTCATCTCTGACCACCTGACTTGCCAAAACCACTCCAAACTGTTTTCCACTCCAAAGTCCCATACAAATTCCTACTTCTCATCACATACTCGACCAACCCCAATCGCCAATCCACTCACATCCCTCAGTAAACCACGGTTAATAAAAAATGGACTGATTGCTCAAAGTCAAGGATACAATGCAATATGTAATACATGTAAAGTATATGAGCTAGAGTTAAAATGCAATGTGTAATAAATGATGCAGGCAATGAATGATAAAAACATGTGGGATAGATGCAGGCAATGAATGATAAAAACATGCATGTGGAAATTGAAACTAATTAAAATAATTAAAAGATTGCATTTAGATGTAGCCAGACTGCTATAATTCATATTACTATATAATAATAAATCTTTGTATAAAGGGGAACGAATTGTAAGGGAGACATGTGGGGCAAGTATAACAAAGGGTGTCCAAAATTCAGAAGCTGCTGGAACGTTTAAAAAGACGAGTTTGAGAACAAGAATTAAGTTCTGATGTGAAAGACAATGACGGTAGCGTAAACTAAAAGTTGGAACCATGCCAGTGAATATTAGGAATTATTAGGAAAATACTTTTTATTATTGGCATTATATATAGTTGAACAGAAGATTTCTAGTATTAATGGAAGGCACTTGATTCACAGGCAGAACATGCTAAGCTGATGAATGTTCGGTGTCGTAAAACAAGGGGAAAGGCACAACACATAGCAATAATATCCTATCTTTATTGCTAACATCAAAATATGAATTGTAGTATAAATATGTGGGACGGAAGAAAGTAACTAGTCCATTGTTCAAGTCATGCCAAATAGAGCATGAATGGTAACTAGAATTAAAAATATGCAAACATTTAAATCTTAGTGCAGCTTAGGGACTGTTCCTTTTCTTTTTACTGCTAATTAGGTGAACATTACTAACTAGATGTGATGCCAAAGTATAAGTACACAATGAAGAACAGAAATACAGTGTGATGCTAAAGCAATGATTTAAACAAGATGAGTTAGTTAAAAATGGGATGTGACTAGACAAATATTTGTTTGGTATGTCATCACTAGTATAAATATAACCAAATCTAGTACTCCAACCTATTTAATTCCCTGAAATACAGGTACTTGATGGTCAATTAAAATTCACTGAAATACAGAGAAACATTACCTGTATTTAATTCCCTGAAATACAGAGAAACATTACACATATGTCATAAAATAAAAATGCCAAATATACCTGATTTTTCATAAGCATACGAACCATCGCGTCTAAGTCTGAAATTTTATTTTGCATTTCGACCATTTGTTTATCCCTTACGTGTGACCATATTGCTTTGGTGTAGGTCATACCCCTTCCCATTGCTCTCAATCGCCCTGGTCTATACGGTCCCAATACTTTTGCAAGTGCATCATCTTTATAATTAATTGTTGAGCTAGAATTTGATTCATTATGTATTTGTTTAATTTTTTCCTACACATGTTGTCATGCATGCATATTATACACGATCAAACTATCACAATAGCAAACATATTGTTATCTAATAAAATTTCAAAGTACTTACAATAGCATCTGCAGCAATCGAATTTACTGGTTCGCCATTTTTTCGTGTGTGCGATTTGATTCACACTTGAGTTCGACCGACAGAAGATGGATGAGGACTCGTCTTTTTCTATGTTCAAAGAATATTTTTTACAACACGTCACAATGACTAACTAGCTAATAAATATTATGGTATATAAATTAGTAATTCTTACCAAATCATCGGCCACTAGAGCCATTCCTTTACAACTACATGTGTGTGGTGTTTGATTGTCTCTAATAGTTTGAAATTTCTGACTCAATTCCTAAGAATAAAATGAAAACATGCATTAAAAAATCCAGCTTGGTTTTCGCATCTCATCAACATTTGAAAATGTAAATGTAAATGGTATATTTGAAGAGGAGGAGTCAACCTGTATATTGATATATTCATTGTAAAATTGATCGTCTCCTCATCGACAAGGCATGTGTTGATAAATTCACTAACTTTTCTATCTATTTTTTCAACCATTCGACGAGTGATAATACCCCGATTATCTTTAATTTTCCCCAAATTGGTCATATCAATGAGACATTTCCTTTTAAATACAACAAATCATGCACGTTTCAACTCAGTGTAACATGAATTAGTCAATAGAGAGTATCCTATATAGGTAACCCGTTGTTTCAACTATTGTCCAAACTAAATAAGGTAAAGGAGGGTCTCGAAACTTGAAACAATGAGCACTTTATAAATAAAAATTCTATAGAGACCCTAAGAAAGGTATAGGATGGAGCTTATTCTTACCATGACAATCATCCAAACTAGGATCAGACAGCAATAAACAGCGGGCCAGGCACCAGGTTGAGAGTTGATAGTGAGGCATTGGAAAAATTGATTTCCCTTTAAAAAATCTTTACAAAAATTAAATATTTACTTAACAAATACATTATGAGATCTAAGTATTACAGTGTATTCAACATTGTAATCAATTTGTATTACAGTGTTTCATTTGAAAAGGACCAGGTTGATTTCACATTCAGCTATCAGGAATTAGGAATACAAATTTAACGACAAATAATCCAAAAGCGCTGGACTGAAATCTTTGAAATCTGGACTGAAATCTTGTGAGATATTACAAATTTAAATAATCCAAAATTAAATATTTGTTATAGCTATATATTACAAATTTAACGAATACAAATATCTTGTGAGACAACCACCTTTACAGTCACAACTGGACTGAAATCTTTGAAATAAATATCTTGTGAAACAGTCACAACTCAAAATTCAATCAATGGAAATTCGGTCAGGCTATATAATTTCATTATATTTAAAATCAGGGTTAATAGATTGATTTAAACTGATTTGTTCCATCGAAGACACTTCCTAAACATTACTTTGGCTTCTAGTATATTGATGATGTTATAATTGGTATTAGTTGGTTTATAGCCGCCACTGATTATACAGTTACACTAGTGCTCCGCATGTATGACACTGTTTCCCCTTTTGGCCACTGATTGAGGTTCCCTAGCTTCAACCTGTCTTAAGCTAATGTTTAACCTGATTAGTGTACAAAATGTAAATTCTAGAAGAAAAAATAAAAATATAAAGACCTTTACAAGGAAAAACTACAACATAGCAAAGCAGTTTTCATGATATACTTAAACTGTAGGCCTCAAGAATGCATACGCAAAAGGTTACAAAGGAGATGAAAGCGATCAGACTAACATATAAACAAAAATGTATGGTGAACATCATCAAACTATATAAAACAAAGAGGTGAAACCATTTTCACCTACTTACAGAAGTAAACGGCCGTTAAACAAGTTCCATAAAGATTAATGCAGCACTGATAAATAAATTAGCAAAAGCTACATCATTTATTTAATCATTCAGCATAAACGATTTTGCCACTGCTATCTATATCAAGGTCGGGATCAGATTTCCATGTCATCCAATGTCGAATCAGGTGAGAATCATGCAAACAGGCAACTTGGCAAGGGGAAAATTCAATCAAGACAATGAAAAACATAAACAAAGTGCTCAGAATAAGGGATCTTACTCAGCTGCTTCAGCTATTCCTAAAACTGAAGTTAGTGGACTAGCAGTTGAATCTGAAACTGCTTCAGCAGTGCTAAGAACTGATGGTAGATACCGTCGTTTAAATTCTGAAACCGAAAAAACAACATCACAACAAAAATCAGACGACGTGCGGAATCAAAACATAGATACCACTTATGAAGACAACATCTTAAACATTCTAATTTATGATTTACCACATGATATAGAGGATGAAATTTAAGTCACTTTTTTTACACGGTTGAAGTTACCCTTAGTTAACTTCTTAGTTTCGTCGTAGCTATAATATAATTATTATGTATAATAAGCAGGTCATAGGTAAGAAACTATGGCTTATAGGTTTATAATTGCACGATATCTAAAGAAATAATATGAGTTTTGAATGAAAATTCACTCTTTTGACTATATGGTAATTTTTTATAAACACCATTTTGCTTTCAAATATCCTTTGAACTTTCTAACATAATATATTAAAATATGTATGATTGTGCAGATGACTTCACCATATGGAAACATGCTTCATCACAAAGAAAATGCTAAATCAGGATAGTTCACAACAACATAACCAAGTAATTATCTAGCATGTATCTGGATATACAGTGCAGATAAAGATGCAAGTGCAAGCATTAACCTTGACCGGATGATTGAAATTAGTGTTGCGTATTGGGATTCTGCTACTACAAAAGAAAAGCTTGAGGTATGTAGTATATCCAATTCAGTGTGTAAACTGAATGTTGGCATACTCATTTACATATAAGAGCATTTTGTTTTTGTGTTACAGGGCGTGTAGCTTGAATTTGCAAAGTTACAAGCATTAGTGCAGACGATGTAGCAATAGAATAGCAATAGAAGTTACAACCATTTTTTCGAGATAGCAATAGATAGGTTTGGTTCAAAACTAAGTCAAACCACCTTAGTTTTGAACCATTAAGACCCACCCCATTGGATCGACTAAGTGGACAGACAACCTTACTGATAAAGTAGATAATCTAAGGGCTATTGTCTTCTATAAAGGCAGAATAACATGATTAAACAAATCAAGCAATTTCACGGCAATCAACAGTCGTGCCAAATTAAAATCTGGCCAATGTAGCAAACTAAATAGCTCAAAACACATTTAATCCCGTAATAAAATACCAAATTAATTAGTTATTGGTTACTAAAATATTGAAACAATGGCTCAATGCAACAATCAGCAGCTAACACTTAAAAAACCATCAACATCGCATCTGTCATGAAATTGATTAATGAAATGACTGGATCTAATTAGTAAGGAAACTCACTCGTGCGGAATCAGTTGCGGAGAGAATCAATTGGAATCGCCAGCTGTCTTGGAATCGAGCAGAGGGTTGCGGTGCGGAGCCAAATTAAAGAGGGATTTGTGTTAATAAGGAAAGGAACGTGAGTAAAGATGAAGTGAACGAGAAAAAGGAATATTGGAGTTAAGCGGCAACGAAAAATTATGGAGGGAAATGCACAAAATTTCATCACATGAGTAACCATGGCGTTAGTGTTAATAACAATAGCATGAACACATGCCATCCTCTACCCTAAGTAACCATTAACCACTTAACTATAGCAAGTCGGGCTCTTGTGCAATCCCTACTTGCTATTAATATAGCATGTTCTTGTAGTGCTCACTCATATTCATGAGCATGGTACAAAGCAGCTCCATAATAAAGCTATCAAGCTGGTTGTGGTCCAATGGGGAGCCGACCCAGCGGAGAGTACATAGGAAAGGAGAAGATCCGAGCAACCCATCCAGAACATTTTTCTCGTACATTTCCATTCTAGTCAAATAAGTATAAACTACTTATGCGTTTAAGTTCTACCTTAGTATACTCCATAGGTAGGGGCAATTCGATGGTAGGAATGGTGGCAAATGTGTCAATAGGACATGTTTTGGATGATAGACGCTAATAGATGTATTTGTAAAATTGATCTTTGCACTTAGGCAAATATATTCTCGAGTTAGCATACACTCACACCATCACTTGCATTATTCTACAAAGTTATATGCACATGTTTGTTAAGTAAGTGTTGAATGTTTACGCATACATGCAGAATTGCCAGTATATTTACTTAGGACGTTGCATACATTTAGATACATGGCATAAGCACTTACATTTCAGGAGATCAACTACATCAACAGACCTCCTAATTTTGCATCAGTATAGGTTCATATTCATTTCTTGCCTACGTGTACATAATGCATTAGAATTTCGAACTAAGGATAATGGTTGCCAATGGTTGATGAATGAGTAGATGGTTGTAAGTATTAACTTCCGCATGTGCGAGTTGTATTTTTTCGTCTTTAGTGATTTCAGAGATGAAATCATTTTATGGAAGGGAGAATGTAACATCCCATAAAATTAACCAAAAACTTAAAAATAAAATAAAATTAAAGATAACAAGGGTGAAATAGAATTTTCACAAATGTCCGAATTGGATATGAAGCTTGCAACTTGTATTCATAGCGATTTTCTGGACAATTTTCATACATAAAGTTTTATAACCAAAGCTTGTTGGAAACTGGAGGGACTCCAACACAATGTTGGATCTTAAGGCTATTCAGACACTAGAAGTGGTGAAATATGCATTGACTACTTACTTATGAATATAAAACTGTATTTACTCAAATTGCAAACAAAAAGAAGTAATCAGAGAATAAGTAAGTAACAAAGTAATATGCAGTAATGTAAATAACACCCGGATTTTTATACTGGTTCGGATTAACCAATCCTACATCCAGTCATGCACTCTATCGTGCAGAATTCCACAATAATCGCTTGCTTTCCATGGGTGGCAAGAACACCTTTACAATCTTGGTTTCACGGGCTACAAGACACACTCTTGATTTCACAGGCTACAACAACACCTTCTCCTTATCACCAACAAGCTATGTCAAGTAGTCGTATCTTTAATACAGATTCTTGCAGATTCGGTACAATGATCGTATAGACCTCCAATGGCAATATATCTTTGAATTCTTTGAGGAATATGATGAAATTAGAGAGAGAATAGGGTGAATTAAAGTACAACTCTATGATATTATGTGGTTTGCAAATCAGTGAAGAATTGGAGTGAAACAGTATTGATTTGCACGGAGATTGAAAGAGTATGCAATGGATTTCTTTTGCAAATGTTTGGAGAAGGAGTAAGAGAAAACAAGAATTCTTGATGTTAAAATTCGTTTTCAGATGCCGTTATATATGTTTGAAGAGACGTGCCATTTGGTGAAGAGGTGAAGAGAAATGTCTCTTCATTTAAAATTTGAAATTCTGAAAAACGGCTAGCATGTCGACAACCCCTTACCCCCTTGTCGACAAGGGTGTGTTGCAAAATGAACAGCAACACTAATAAAGGTTGCGAATTTTCAGCATTTCAAATTACCTTATGTTTATGGATTTTTGTGATTCGGTTGAGGTCAACGGTTGATGATCTTCAAATATAATTGCCATGAGATCTTTAACAAGATATCCTAAGGTTCAACCAACTCCTCATCACTTCAAACACCTTTATCCTTTAGCAATCTTCTCTAATAGGGTTTTGTTCTTCAATTGCTCTGATTAACCTTCTTCTATAATTCATCTGCTTCCACTGTATTCTTGTTAATTGTAATGACCCGGAATTTTCAATCCCGAAAATTTCAGATATTATGAAAAAGAAGAAAGAGATAGAAAAAGAAGAAGAAGAAGAAGAAGATCAGAAACAACATCTCACATTCGCAGCGGATAAAATATAATAATAAATAATAACAGTTTACAAAGAATAATGTTCTGTCGATTACATTTAAACACATCAGAGTTACACGAATATTCAACACTGGACATATACAAATCAACATGTCTCAGATTTACAATATTATAATACAGCGGAAATACTCTACACGTTCCTGCCATCCATCTCGCCTCCTGAGCTCCAGAACGTCTTCACCTGAAAATCCGTAATACTCGGTCTGACCCGAGCATTACCAAAGTAACACCCGGGTCAAGATGGAAACCAGCGTGAGTAAACCCAACTAACATGGAATACCAAAGCAAACAACTTATATAAAACCCGAGGTAACTCACCCAATTTTACAAGTTCACAATATATATAAAACATAACTTAATTCACACATAAGTTTTTTTCCAAGTTTCAAATTTTGATCAATTAGTGCGATTTTCTTAAACTATTTAATTCCAACCTATTAATTTCACATACCAATTTATAAGAATTCAAAGTAGTTTCGGGTATTTTCCCAATACCCGTCATCGGCCTCTTTGAGTCTCATGTCATTCTAACCCAATGTATCCAAATGAGATACACAACATTTCATATCAAAGACATCAACTATTTCAAAACATCCCATACCATTCAAGCATCCATAAGCAAACTGATCACTTCCGAATTAATTCAATTGATTCTAATTGAATTTCTAACTTCAATTAATTTCTAATCAATTAATCTACCATTCCTTCATTATTCATCTTAATTAATCACCCTGGATTAATTATCCTTCAATTACATTCAAGTAATTATCTTTAAGTAACTTCACAATATTTATTATTCTTAACCAGAATCAATAAGTAATCTTTAATTTCTTTATAAATTAACTAACTATATTTAATTACATTAATCTTTGATTATCATATTCATTAACTTCTCATAAGTCACTTATTATTGATTAATTCATTTAAATAAACCAATCTTTAATTACGTCACTAATTATAAAAATTAATGATGTCCACTTATATTTTAATTTATCCTAATCTAAATTAATTACATTATTTAAACCACAATATTAATCATTCTTGATTTATCTCAACCTGTAATTAACTATCCATTTATTTACTTCATTAAATAAATCAAATTTCTCCTTAATTAATAATCTTAATTAATCTCTTGATTTATTACACAAAATAATTATATTTTATTAATTTCATTAAGTAAGTATTAATTCATTACTCCATAACTATTAATCAATAACCTTTATTATTAATTTATAAAACGTAATTACCCATTTGTAAATCACTAATTACAAATTAATCAATCACTGATTACAAACCGATTACTTAATTAATCTTTAACTTATTTCATAAATTTTCAAATCTTAACTATACTTAAGGTAAACATCCTCTTTGTTAAATGCTAAATCACATAATTAAAACATTTACCTTTAATTAATATTTATCGCTATTTATAAAAAAAATTAAGTTTTAAATATCTTTTAAGTATTTAACATACTTAAATTAACAATCAAACTGTCCTTAATTAAAGTTTTGAAAGACAATAAATTTAAAGAATTTATAAATGATCAAAATAATTCCATTTTCATTTATCCAAAACTTATTACACAGGTTTTAAATTTTGGTTCCCTGGCTTCGGGTTAGACCTGATGATAACTCGACCCTGCTTCGAGTTATTTTCCCTTTTCCCCTGTTTATACATATCTGTTTTTTTATATAAGTCTATGTTTACAACAACACAGAACTTCTTCTCACACACGAACCCGAGATCCAACTCGAGTTTTCCCTCCTTTTCACTCGAACCCTCCTTTGACTTACTCAGATGCACCAAAGAAATTAGCCAACTTTAAAGCTTTTAAAGGGAAAGTAAAATAAAATTACGCACTGAAATTCGATCACGAGTGCCCAGACAGTCGCCAACATCACAATTGTCGAAACCCACCTCCACTGTAAATTGTAATTGCTGCCTCGAAGCTCGCATGACCACGCTGCCTCCCTTTTTATCACTGCTACAATCGACCAAGCCCACCCGATCAAGTTGCCTGCCCTAACCACCAACTTCGCCGAGTTGCGACTCGATTGCGCTACCGTTTTCCTCGCGCGCGCACACGCGCCTCCAGCTCTCGATCGCTGCCTTCGACTCCACCCATGCACCTCGAAAGCAACACTAAAAAGCTAGTGTCCTTGTTCTCGAGCCAACATCACGCGAATCACCCAACTCACCAAACCCTAATATCGAACGCAAGGAACTAGAGGGAGAGGGAGAGCGGCTACGAGCAAACAAGAAACTCGCAGCCACCATTAATTTGAATTCGATTTCCTTTTCCTTTTTTTTATGATGTTCGATTTACTGCTGGGAACTAGAGAGGGGACGAGAATAAGGTATAGGGTTGGGGAAGCTTCTTGAGTACGCGTGAATATTAGACAATAAAATATTGAAAATATCTCGTTGCATAACCCGAAATCCCGAACCCCAAATTAGACATGCCGACAGAAGTTTAAAAGGTTTTACCCATGTTCCGAACATAATGGAACGTGTTTCAGAGGCTGATTTGATCGTATGCGCGAGTTACAAAAGAAAACAATCAGATTTAAATTAAATCGATTAAAACAGTTTCTAAGCGTTTTAAACTGCCAGGGTCAAACAACAACTCTGATTGCTACGAAAATTGAAATCCGATAATAACTAACTATTACGGATTCAATGGAACTGGTTTCGTCGAATTCCGAGACTGTGCCTTGGAAGGCTATTTTTAAATTCAATTTAAACGATATTTGATTAAAACTGAACAAATTACCTTTAAATAAATTTCAACCATTCTATTATCTTCAGTATCATCATTATAAATTTTATAAGCCTTCAAATTATTTTTAACAGACTTAAAAATTTCAGATTCAACAATTTACCCAATTTTAATTATTTAATTTAATTTTTAAACTATATAATTCAATGATTTAATTATCAAGTAAATATTGATATCTTGAATTCAAGTTAAAATTAACTTTTAAATATTTTAAAATCAATTGACTATTCAAATTTAAATTTGTTAGAAATTCCGGGTCGTCGCGTTCCTCCTCCCTTAAAAGAATTTCGTCCCTGAAATTACTGGTTAGGAAGAATGGTCCAAAACCCGTTTACCTTCTCCCAAAACTCACAATTCAACATCCTACCAACTATCTTTTATTAAAGACCCACTATCACCTTAACCACCTTCCCAAAACCTTTTATAGTTTTCAAACAATACCCTTTTGCTCAATCATTTAAATTTCAATTTAAAACCAAATTTCGAATCATCAAAATTTTCTCAAAATTTTTCTAACTCTCTAGATTTCCGAAATTTTTTGTCAGCATCTCCTTTGCGTGGGTAGCTCGGTACTACTACAAAATGCCTCTACGGGCTCCCAAATTCCAAAAGAAAACAAAAGCCAAGTGGCTAGATCAAAACCCAATCCAATTTCATACAGAAATTTAGATACATACCTTTTTGTCGGGCAATTCAAATTTATCTTTTGAAATCAAATCCAATTTTCTTTTCCCTTTATATACCTGCATTTCCTACTTAGCAAAAACATCCAATCGTAACCTTTCAAATCATTTTATACATTTTCTTACAGAAGTTTCATACCTACTTCTATTCAAATTAGCTTTTCCATTTCCATATGAATTCAATTTATCTTCAAATCTAAATATTGAATTTTATTTTTTCATTTATAGCAGATTCATATTAGTTTCATTTACTAATTTACTTTAATTTTCAATTTGAAATCGTTTTGTTGTTAACAAAATTTTTTCCCAAAAATGTTCAAAAAATTTCTAACTCCCAAAATTTTCGAAATTTTTTGTCAGAGTCTCCTTTGTACGGAGGAGCTTATGCAATTTGAAAAGAGATATAAATATATATACATTGACCCACCCGGTCGGAAAAAGCAAAAACAGTTCATATTTCCTATTTTTATTGCGTAGACGTACCTTTATTTAGCATTTTAAGCATGCGGCTTATTTATTTTAGCAATTAGTGCATCCGAATCTAGCCAAACGGCCTTCAGGTACCTGTACTTACTTAATTTAAATATGTAAGTGCCATATATAGAAAATCTATTAGCATTTCACTTATTTTCAATAGCTAAACACATGTATTTCATAAGCAACAAGCACCAAAACGCTTTCCATAAGCGATTTATATAACTTTAAAGATAATTCAATTGCTTTCAACCAATTCATAAGCTATTTCATTCAATTTTAATGGTTTGCAACTCAATTTCTTACATTCAATTGATTTTTAATCCAAACAAATCCATATTCACTTCAAATTATTCAAAATCAAGTTTATTTATTCTCTATCAACTCATAGAATTTTAATTACTTTTATATACGCCAAACGACAACTATTTTTATGCAATTTCGACGATACTCGCTTAACAGAGTATTTATTTTTAGTCTATAACTACTTCAAATTAATTTCAACTCATTTTGTATTTAAATCCATTTTCATTTCTAATTTAGTCACCAACCATACATTGCATTTTATTTCATTTCCGCAATGGTTCCATTCAAAACAATTTATTAAGTTTGGCACATTCAATATTTATAAATTAATAACCATTTCCAAATTAATTTAACCCAGACTTTTATGGTCATTCACTTTTGCTCGAAGCCAAACTTCTAGTAATTTTAAACTTAAGTTAATTTACTTTCTTCAACTATTTCAACTTTATAACTTAAGCTCACATCATTTGCAAATAAATTCTCTTTTTACCTTAACTTGATTCTGTTTCAAACAAATCTCATTTCAATCTACAAATTTATTTGATTGATTATTATAAATTAAAGTCCAAATTCAATTTATTTACTGCTCAATTAACTAATTACAAGGTCATTTTCAATTTATTTCAACCTACCTGGGTTTTGTTTGCAATTCAAACCATGTCTAATATAATTAAATTTCATTTCATTCGACAACACTTCCCTTTTATCTAATTTACTTGCAAATTTCATTAGATATTATTCATATTACAATCGAGAATTCAAACCATCATTATTTCGATCCAACTCTATTTTATTTTTATTTTTTTACAACATCTCTTCTTATCTAATTCATTATCAAATCCAAATCGAATTCTATTTACAATTCGAATTCATTTCCAAATTCCATTATTAACTTATAATCCATTTATTTACCCGAGTTAAATTTTATCAATATATTTTATCCAATAATTTATTTAATTGATTAGCTTATTTCCAATTTTTAAATCAGTGTTTGATTTTATTGCAAAAATCAATTCATTAAATTTTTCCTGAATTCAAACATTTTTATAATTCCAGTTTGGATTTCTTTCATTTTCCAAAATTCCAACATTTTATTTTAAAATTTTAGAAGAGCTTTTAAACTCACATAATACTATTAAAATAGCTCTTTATGAAAATACTTCTTATAACTCGATGTCTCAACCAGTCCATCCTTATTCTCATAGAAATTTAGTCAAACGTTGATCAGGCGTAGGACTGAATATCTATAAGTACTTGGTAAACCCGTTTTCAACATCCAGTGAAAATACTTGGGAAATAATTTTATTGAAAATATAGAAAACAGTTTTTTTTTAAAATAGAGGAAATTTCTTTGTGAGAATGCTCTGGAGATCATCACTCCTATCCATGGTCGCAGTTACATCCTGGGTTACGTTGCCATCGCAGCAAAAGTCCATGTAACTGTAGGCACTCTGCGCCCCTCGATTACGCCATGGAACCCACAACAGATCACAGTTACATTCCAGGGTTGCGTTGCCATCACAGCAAAACTCCATGTAACTGTTGGCTCTCAGCAGTACACACGATTTTCGCTGTCAAAATGGAACTTCTCCACTCCTACATAGGTCGCAGTCTACCGATATAAAATCAAACGCAGACTGTTGGCTCTCAGCAGCACACACGACTTTTGCTATGTTACCATAGTTCGCAGTCTACCGATATAAAATCAAACGCAGACTGTTGGCTATCAGCGGCACACACGACTTTCGCTATGGTATACACTACTCATAATCCCCAGGAACTAATTTTGTCCGGACTCCTCATAGGATCAAATTTAGAACCCCCCCTCCCCCCCGGGATCAAGGCAGCACCACCTGGTGGCACTCCTGAGAAGTTCATTTTAAGGGAGCGCCTTTTTCCCCAGAGCCATCATCAAAACACTTTATACTATACATATATAGTATCCTTCCAATCATACATCTAGTATGATCTCATACAAAGCTCCTTTACACAAAATCGATTATCCCAAAATCGATAATTCTCAAACTAGGCTTTCCAAATTTTAATATTTATTTTACCAAAAAATCAAAAGCCTTTCCAAATCCAAAGGTTCCTAAAACCTTTCTCTAAATTCCTCATAATATCCTTATATATATAGATATATATAATTTTTAAAACTTTGGATCATTTAAGCTTGTATAAAACTCCTTTTATACTTCAAAACACCTTCAAAATCCATTTTCTTCTGGCTATAGATTCAACATGGGGAGATTTTCTCTTATATAACAAAGATATATAACTTTTTTTATTCCAAATCAAATATTCAAATTTGATTACTTTTTCCAATATCAATTTCATTCAAATTCGCACGATGTACACATATCATCCGTACGCCATACCAATTTGATCGCTCACTTGATCACACAATTTCACTTCTATTCACATTCACTTGAATTTTCACTCACTTATTCACATTTGCCTTAATCCCCATTTGGATTATCACTTCAATTCTTATCTCAGTTGGGTATTTAATCAATAACAGTTTGAACTCTGAGCTGTTTATTTTTAGAAAATAGCTTGAAAATTTAAAAAAAAGATAAGTAGTTGAAAAATAATTATTAGTTTGCAAACTATCTCTAAAATAGTTAACTAATTATAAATAGTTGAAAAATAGTTATAAAATAGTTAGATAATCACAAAATAGTTTAAAATAGTAATTGGTTATAAAATAGTTGAAAAGCAGTAATTAGTTTATAAAATAGTTACAAAATAGTTAAATAACTCCAAAAGTAGTTATAAAATAAGTATAAAATAATTTTGGGTTTAATAAGAAAGGTTGTATATACTAAATAGCTTGGAAAAATAAATTTATATTAAAACAATTTATATTGAAAATAGTCCAGAGTCAAACTATTCACTTCCCCAACAAATCAAATTTAAACTCCCATTTCCATTTAAATTGACTCAATTCCAATTTGAAAAACTTCAATTCCCATCGAAATTTATTTAACCCCAATTCAAGTTAAATCAATCCTGATTTCTTCCCCAATTTAAATCAAATTTCATTTGATTTTTACCTATTCAACTTTATTTACAGTTCCAAATTATTCAAATAAATTTGGACTAATTTCAAATTGAATCTACTTCAATTTCAAATCATTTCAATTCCTGCTTGAATTTAATCCCAATTCCCATTCAAATTTTAAACCTTCAGATTAATAACCTTTCCACTTAAGTTTAAGACTTGCTTCACTTTGGGTTTCACATCACATTACAAGGAAAATCCAAAACTCAACCTTAGAGTTTATTTTCATATTTATTTCCTTTACACCAGGCTACTTTTAAATTTTAAACCATCCTTGGTTCTAATTTCAAAACAAATCCTTTAAAAATCTTCCAAACATTTCTTGTTTTAAAATAAGACTATATTCAAAATAGTCTGAATTATATTATTTGTTATTTTCTTTAACTCTTTGAAACAATTGATTATTTTTAGACTTAGGTTTTAAAACTTCAAAATTTTAAAACCTCTTTTAATTTAGAAGTTATACTCATCTTATAAATTTACTTCATTATTAAACACGATAACTATTTATGATAATACCCAAGGTTATCATATCTAGATGCCAATTCCTTTTTGATATTAGTCTTACTTCTATAAATTCAAGACTAAATTTCAATTTGAATCCATTTCAAACTTACCTTTATTTAAAGTTTTTAAACAATTTAATTTCTAAACTCAAATTCTAGAATTTCATTTCAATCAATTTAATTTTAATTTGGTTGTATTTCTGTTACCACTTAATTTAATTCCAATTCAAGATTTCAATTTGGTTGTATTATATTACTTCTTAATTTTAATTTCAATAATTTAACAACCAATCACCTTAATATTTGCTTTATATATGAAAATATATTTTATATAAAATCATTTAAAATCTTTATATAAGAAAATAACAAGTACGCTCTCATATATATATATATATACACACACACACACACACTACGTCGTCTATTTAATGAGTAATTCCCACCAGAGCCATGGTTCTCTCTTAACCTTTCAGCTCTGATACCAACTGTAATGACCCAGAATTTTCAATCCCGAAAATTTCAGATAGTTATGAAAAAGAAGAAAGAGATAGAAAAAGAAGAAGAAGAAGATCAGAAACAACATCTCACATTCGCAGCGGATAAAATATAATGATAAATAATAATAGTTTAGAAAGAATAATGTTCTGTCGATTACATTTAAATACATCAGAGTTACACGAATATTCAACATTGGACATATGCAAATCAACATGTCTCAGATTTACAATATTATAATACAGCGGAAATACTCTACACGTTACTACCATCCATCTCGCCTCCTGAGCTCCAGAACGTCTTCACCTGAAAATCTGTAATACTCGATCTGACCCAGCATTACACCAAAGTAACACCCGGGTCAGGCTGGAAACCAGCATGAGCAAACCCAACTAACATGGAATACCAAAGCAAACAACTTATATAAAACCTAGGGTAACTCACCCAATTTTACAAGTTCACAATATATATAAAACATAACTTAATTCACACATAAGTTTTTTTCCAAGTTTCAAATTTTGATCAATCGGTGCGATTTTCTTAAATCATTTCATTCCAACCTATTAATTTCACATACCAATTTATAAGAATTCGAAGTGGTTTCGGGTATTTTCCCAATACCCGACACCGGCCTCTTCGAGTCTCATGTCATTCTAACCCAATGTATCCAAATGAAATACACAACATTTCATATCAAAGATATCAACTATCTCAAAACATCCCATACCATTCAAGCATCCATAAGCAAACTGATCACTTCCGAATTAATTCAATTGATTCTAATTGAATTTCTAGCTTCAATTAATTTCTAATCAATTAATCTATCATCCCTTCATTATTCGTCTTAATTAATCACCCTGGATTAATTATCCTTCAATTACATTCAAGTAATTATCTTTAAGTAACTTCACAATATTTATTATTCTTAACCAAAATCAATCAGTAATCTTCAATTTCTTTATAAATTAACTAACTATATTTAATTACATTAATCTTTGATTACTCATATTCATTAACTTCTCATAAGTCACATATTATTGATTAATTCATTTAAATAAATCAATCTTTAATTACGTCATTAATTATAAAAATTAATGATTTCCAATTATATTTTAATTTATCCTAATCTAAATTAATTACATTAATTAAACCATAATATTAATCATTCTTGATTTATCTCAACCTATAATTAACTATCCATTTATTTACTTCATTAAATAAATCAAATTTCTCCTTAATTAATAATCTTAATTAATCCCTTGATTTATTACACAAAATAATTATATTTTATTAATTTCATTAAGTAATTATTAATTCATTACTCCATTACTATTAATCAATAACCTTCATTGTTAATTTATAAAACCTAATTACCCATTTGTAAATCACTAATTACAAATTAATTAATCACTGATTACAAACCGATTACTTAATTAATCTTTAACATATTTCATAAATTGTTAAATCTTAATTATACTTAAGGTAAACATCCTCTTTGTTAAATGCTAAATCACATTATTAAAACATTTACCTTTAAATGATATTTATCGCTATTTATAAAAAAATAAGTTTTAAATATCTTTTAAGTATTTAACATACTTAATTTAACAATCAAACTGTCCTTAATTAAAGTTTTGAAAGACATTAAATTTAAAGAATTTATAAATGATTAAAATAATTCATTTTCACATATCCAAAACTTATTACACAGGTTTTAAATTTTGGTTCCCTGGCTTCGGGTTAGACCCGATGATAATTCGACTCTACTTCGAGTTATTTTCCCTTTTCCCCTATTTATACATATCTATTTATTATTATTATTATTTTATAAGTTTAAGTTTACAACAACACAGAACTGCTTCTCACACGCGAACCCGAGATCCAACTCGAGTTTTCCCTCCTTTTCACTCGAACCCTCCTTCGAGTTACTCAGATGCACCAAAGAAATTAGCCAACTTTAAAGCTTTTAAAGGGAAAATAAAATAAAATTACTCACTAAAATTCACTCACGAGTGCCTAGACAGTAGCCAACATCACCATTGTCGAAACCCACCTCCACTGTAAATTGTAATTGCTTCCTCGAAGCTCGCATGACCACGCTGCCTCCCTTTTTCTCACTGCTACAATCGACCAAGCCCACCTGATCTAGTTGCCTGCCCTAACCACCAACTTCGTCGAGCCGTGACTCGATTGCGCTGCCGTTTTCCTCGTGCGCACACACGCGCCTCCAGCTCTTGATCGCTGCCTTCGACTCCACCCATGCACCTCGAAAGCGACACCAAAAAGCTAGCGTCCTCATTCTCGAGCCAACATCATGCGAATCACCCAACTCACCAAACCCTAATATCGAATGCAAGGAACTAGAGGGAGAGGGAGTGCGGCTACGAGCGAACAAGAAACTCGCAGCCACCATTAATTTGAATTCGATTTCCTTTTCCTTTTTTTTATGATGTTCGATTTACTGCTGGAAACTAGAGAGGGGACGAGAATAAGGTATAGGGTTGGGGAAGCTTATTGAGTACGCGTGAATATTAGACAATAAAATATTGAAAATATCTCGTTGCATAATGCGAAATCCCAAACCCCGAATTAGACATGCCGAAAGACGTTTAAAAGGTTTTACCCGTGTTCCGAACATAATGAAACGTGTTTCGGAGGCTAATTTGATCGTATGCGCGAGTTACAAAAGAAAACGATCAGATTTAAATTAAATCGATTAAAACAGTTTCTAAGCGTTTTAAACTGCCAGGGTCAAACAACAACTCCGATTGCTACGAAAATTGAAATCCGATAATAACTAACTATTACGGATTCAATGGAACTGGTTTCGTCGAATTCCGAGACTGTGCCTCGGAAGGCTATTTTTAAATTCAATTTAAACGATATTTTATTAAAACTGAACAAATTACCTTTAAATAAATTTCAACCATTCTATTATCTTTAGTATCATCATTATAAATTTTATAAGCCTTCAAATTATTTTTAACAGGCTTAAAAATTTTAGATTCAACAATTTACCCAATTTCAATTATTAAATTCAATATTTAAACTATATAATTCAATGATTTAATTATCAAGTAAATATTGATATCTTGAATTCAAGTTAAAATTAACTTTTAAATATTTTAAAATCAATTAACTATTCAAATTTAAATTTGTTAGAAATTCCGGGTCGTCACATTAATCTATGTAAATGTCTCCCTAATATATCTGATATGACTGCATAACTGAAAGATACGTTAGTAGTAATATTTATGTGGTTGTTGTCATCAAAATAAATACTTAGAGTATTAACAATCTCCCCTTTTTGATGATGACAACCATATAAATATTTGAGAGATAAAATATAATACTTTTATATTTGACTCCCCCTAACTTTATGCAGTCCCCCTATCATTTTGTCTAGTATATTTATTCCTTTTCTCCCCCTTTGTCATCAACAAAAGGGGCGAAAAAAGAGTCACTTAAATCACTGCTAGACAATATGTAGAGTTTGTATATGGAGATAAATGCTTATAAATAAAACACATGAGGGGAAACCAAATCAATTCAAAACATGAAATAAACTTTTCTGAAAATAAGATCAGTTTTAGAGTTACCGACTTTGACGATGCCAATAACAAATCCTTTTCATATTTATCCAATGTTCAATAGATTTCTTGTCATTTGCTTTGAGCATCTGCTATCTGATATACATTGATTGGTACCTAGAAAATTATAAAATGTGCACATTGGTGCACTTTTTATTTTGGGTCCATGGGGTTAAGTTTTGGGATGCCAAACCTAAGAAGAGTTTGAATGTCCTTTCAAAATATAATCATTAGATGAATGAGCCTTATTAATAAAATTATCAATATATTTTCTTTTTCAATATCATCCAACCGTTTTGGAACCCATAAATTAATGAATCTATTTGGAGGTTTTAACTTTAATTTCCTAGGTTTTGGTTTGAACTTGGTAGTCTTAACAAACTTAGTATTTTGAATACTATTTTTCTTTGATTTAGCCTTAGGGGTGTATCCAAGTCCATGTTTGTTCCTAGTGTGTTTAGATCCAAATAATAATTTTTCTAGATTATCCTTCCCTTTGTTAAATTTATCAATATCAATTTTCATTTTGTCAAAATCCTTATTACGGTTAAGAATAACATTGTCCAGAGATGTTATTTTGTCATTCAGATCAGTGATCTATGACTTCATTGAAAGATTGTCTGATTTTAAGGATTCATTTTCACTTTTTAGTTTTTCCAAACTTCCAAATGTCAAATCCTTTTCATCATTATACCCATTAAATCATTCAATTTCATCTTTTAGACATTGTTTTTCTTTAGTTAACCTTTCAATAAATATTTTTAATCTATCTATCTCTACCAAACTATTGTTGTACTCTTTCCTAAGTACTTTATATCCCTGATACATATCATTCAAAACATTAGTAATTTCTTTATTAAAATTCCATACCCGGTCATCCTTTGCTTTGAAGCATATGTTGGCATTTTCTGTTTCTGAATCACTATCACTTGATGATGTATCTGAATCATCCCATTTTGCATTGAATGCTTGTTTCCTCTTCTTATTGAAAGTGTTTGACTTTGATTTCATCAGTTTGGGACAGTCTCTTTTTAAAAGACCGGTTTTATCATATTTGAAACACTTAACAACATTTCCATTTCTAGAATTATTGTTGTTAGTTTTTCGAAGTTTGTTTGTTATCCAATTCTTCAACAATTTTTTGAACTTCTTGGTCATAAACTCAATATCATCATCAATAGCATCATCATCTGGTTCATCTTTGTCGATGATAGCATTGAGTGCTAGTGATTTCTTCTCATTTACCCGATTCTCTTTTCTAATCTGCAACTTTACTTCATAAGACATTAGGTTACCAATTAAACCTTCTATGAAATATTTTCATAGTACTAATATCATTGACTTCTTCGATTGCCAAAGTCTTCTGATCCCATTCATTAGAAAGTGAATTCGGGATCTTTCTGACTTGGTCTTCTTCGGTAATTTTCTTTCAAAATGATATTAATGCATGTACTATATCTTGAAATCTAGAATACATATCAGAAATAGACTCATTTGGTTTCATTTGAAAGAGTTGAAATTGGTTTGTTAGCATAGATATCTTTGTTTGTTTTACTTTACTGGTGCCTTCATGTTTGACTTGCAGTGTTCTCCAAATTTCATATGCAGAATTACAAATAAACACTTGATTAAATTCATTTCTATCTAAGGAGCAAAATAAAATGTTCATGGCCTTAGTGTTATTTAGTGTTTGTGTCTTTTGGTCTAGTGTCCATTTTGAATATTCAGTTTGAGACTCTATGTATTCTATTTGGGTAATGTTCCAAATATCCAAACCATTAGACTGCAAATAACATTTCAGCCTACAAGCCCAATATGCATAACTACTGACATCAAATAGAGGGGGCCTAGTGGTAGATTCCTCTGATACCAAATGTTGGAAACTAGAGTGGCTACAACACAATGTTGGATCTTAAGGCTATTCAGGCACTAGAAGTGGTGAAATATGTATTGACTACTTATGAATATAAAACTGTATTTACTCAAATTGCAAACAAAAAGAAGTAATCAGAGAATAAGTAAGTAACAAAGTAATATGCAGTAATGTAAATAACACCCTGATTTTTATACTGGTTCGGATTAACCAATCCTACATCCAGTCATACAATCTATTATGTAGAATTCCGCTATAATCGCTTGCTTTCCACGGGTGGCAAGAACACCTTTACAATCTTGGTTTCACGGGCTACAAGACACACCCTCTTGATTTCACAGGCTACAACAATACCTTCTCCTTATCACTAACAATAAATTATGTCAAGTAGTCGTATCTTTAATACAGATTCTTGCAGATTCGGTACAATGATCCTATAGACCTCCAATGGTAATATATCTTTGAATTCTTCGGGGAATAGGATGAAATCAGAGAGAGAATGGTGTGAATTAAAGTACAACTCTCTGATATTGTGTGGTTTACAAATCAATGAAGAATTGGAGTGAAACAATATTGATTTGCAAGGAGATTGAAAGAGTATGCAATGGATTTCTTTTGCAAATGTTTGGAGAAGAAGGAGTAAGAGAAAATAAGAATTCTTAATGTTAAAATTCGTTTTCTGATGCCTTTATATAGTGGTTGAAGAGACGTGTCTTTTGATGAAGAGGTGGAGGGAAATGTCTCTTCATTTAAAATTTGAAATTCTGAAAAACGGCTAGCATGTCGACAACCCACTACCTCCCTTGTCGATAAGGGTGTGTTGCAAAATGAATAGCAACACTAATAAGTGTTGCGAATTTTTAGCATTTCAAATTACCTTATATTTATGGATTTTTGTGATTCGGTTGAGGTCAATAGTTGATGATCTTCAA
This sequence comes from Allium cepa, assembly GCA_030765085.1. Lineage (NCBI taxonomy): Eukaryota > Viridiplantae > Streptophyta > Magnoliopsida > Asparagales > Amaryllidaceae > Allium > Allium cepa. The sequence goes on from CM060934.1 coordinate 627,410,091, forward strand.
GTATAATTGCCATGAGATCTTTAACAAGATATTCTAAGGTTCAACCAACTCCTCATCACTTCAAACACCTTTATCCTTCAGCATTCTTCTCTAATTGAGTTTTGTTCTTCAATTGTTTTGATTAACCTTCTTCTATAATTCATCTGCTTCCACTGTATTCTTGTTAATCTCCATAAATGTCTCCATAATATATCTGATATGACTGCATAACTCGAAGATACGTTAGTAGTAATATTTATGTGGTTGTTGTCATCAAAATCAATACCTAGAGTATTAACAAAGCTCATATAAATAAGTTGTTAACGTTTAAAAATTTAGAATCCAGAATAATTAAATATATAAAGTTTGGAAAGAAATATTTTAAATAAGCCTCATCAGCCGACACCTAAACTTGGACCTGTCGACTCCTAATGGTCGACTGCTCCAAATCAAGCGGTCGACTGCCGCAGCATTCTGGTTAGGGTTGTGTTGGCTGAATGATCCAAATTTTATATAAATCGATCTAACGGCTAATGAAGATCTGAACCCATGTAAATAGAACCCTAATCTAATAATGGGAATCCTAAATTCATACCGATGATAACGAAACTCTATCTCTTTGAAAACTTAACCCTAATTCTCTTTAAATAATTTCTTCAAAAAAAATTAAAATTAAATTCAAAAGATTAAAGGAGGAAGAACCAAATCAAATCAAAGGGAGTTCTACGAACCCACCGGAGGTGATTCCAAGCGAACTAAAAAGGACATAGTCTTCTAGAGGTGAGTGGTTTCATAAATAATATGATGATTTATTTGTGATTAAGTTTGTTTATACCCTGTTTTATCCAAAATATTTTAATTTAATGTTTGTCTAATAACTGTAGTGGATTGAGAATTTCATAGTAATTTAAACCATATGAATATAATCAATTTTTAATCTAAATTTGGTTAAAGGAAAATTGGTTGGAGAAAAGTTCATATAGGTTGAAGACATTGTTTTTATTAAGTTGAATGTAGATTGATATATATACACCCTATTGATTCTAAACCAAAGTTAATTGAAATTGACGAAAAACACTATTATAAAATAATGGAATAATTATAATTACAGACTGAAATTGAGAACACTGGAGATTATATGTTATAGATCATGGTTTACTGTAATTAACGGAAAATGACAATCCACACACAACAGAATAGAATGAAGAAAATAAAATAACAAAAATAAAACAACACTGACTAGTCAATATGCTCACTGGAGTTGGTCGACAGGCTCACTAGAGCCGGAAGACAGTAAGTAGTCGACCGATCCAGTAGCCAACATTCGACTGGTTATCAATTTATAGGTGCAGTCTAAACCATATCGCCCAAGTTATAAGTTTATTTATATATATAATTTATATATGAATGTTAGTATAAGTAGGGGAATTAGTTTCCTAAGTTTATGACTCTTGGACGCATTATGGGATTGAATAGATACGTATGTTGGTAGTGAGGCCTGGACACTTTTTATTCATCCTAGTCGACAATTGATAGGGGATTCGATTGCAAATTACACTCAGAGGAGATTCTATGGTGCACACGGACCACTAATGAGGATGCTTGGAGAAGTGTGTTGCTCGGCACTAACAGGAGGTTTCTTGGTATACATGGCAATGAGGACATGATACTGTTGTTGTTGATGGATGCCCAATGCTATGCAATAAGTGGCGTTATGTTACCAACGATAGTGGATATAGATGCAGTGGACTCCACCTTAGTGCATAAGTACGATACATGTAGTAGTAATTTGGGAACATAGTCCCAATGTTGATATTGTTAGCGTACTTATGTTAGAGTAGTAATAGAAATTAATAATTGATTCATAGTTGTTTTGAGGTTCGATTAGATGTTTGACCCTAACAACAAACCTTCACAAGATGTTTGGTCTAGGTATGTTTAAAATTACACCCATTAGGTTAATAAAATTTACCTTAGTAAGGGGTTCACAGATACAAGTAGGACACCCTAGGCCACATAGAGTATTGATGAAGTTTATTGCATGTGATTACCATATATTAATGTTGTAAATCATTCACCAAACTTTTGTTTGACCCACCCTTTTCCTTTTTTCTCCCATCATAAGAGGACAGTGCGGCAGGTGATTAACCTGGATCTAGTATGTGGAGAAGCGAGCTTGGCACTGACATTTCTTTTTGTTTTCCATTACTCTCCATTTAATTATTTATCGTACTTAGTATTTATCAAATTATATGTTGCATTTGTACACGCTGCAGATTATGGATACATATGTTTTGCAACTGTGTTTTCTGGAATATTTTGTAACATGACTATTTTCTATATTTATATTTTGCTACTTTCCACAATGAGATCTGGAAGTGTTGAGTGTCTTATATTTTATCCTTATATTCTAGTCTCCATAATGCTTCAAACTCAATAACTCATAATTTTTGCCATGATGCGAATCCTATAGTCACTCTAGACTTTAGATCAGTGTGTCCGGAGGTGCGGCTTATCAAAATTTTAATACTTCAAATCCGAAGAAAACTCCTGGTATATTCCTCCAAACCTATACACGAACATATATCCCCTCATGTGTCCTATAATTGGAGATTTCCACATCAGTAATACATGTACAGAACTGCTAGTAGCCTTTAATTGAAGGGCAGACTTCTGTTATGTAACTCTGCTGACCTCGTATACCAACATATACTAAACCAAGCTATATAACCTTAATATTAGGCTAGGCCCACTAATTCATGCCCATCATAAAGTATTATTAAGGCCATATAATTCCCATCATGGAAATTATAATGTCTTCTAAGTTCATTTATTAGTATTCATTCAGTACCTGGTATGAACATATTTTTATTTTACATGCCTATTTCCGTTATTCTTAATTTCCATTTATGTCACTTAAATTTCATATTTTTCTTCACATCCAATTAACTGTTCTTTATAAATGGTCATTATTATTTAAGTTGGACAATCGCTAATGACATATATTTATTCTTTTCAAATCTAACTTATTATCCCTATTTCGTTTTCTCTATAAAGGTCATGTTCAATTCTGTAATTAATCCTGTTAAACACATCTATGTCTCCATTTGATTCCTATAACTTCCTATTAACTGCACATATTTTGCCTATTAATATTGCAATAATTGTTACTTAATCTTGGATTTATTACCTCTTTTTCATTGCAACCTCCTAAACCTTAACTTGCATCATTTAATGTATATTTTTTTAACTCTTCCTTTATTTCAATTACATTGCTGAAGATTAACATTATAAAGTTAGTCGATACCCATAATACTTTGTAGGATCTTCAATTGGTTACTGGGAAATACTAACAGTTGTCACTCCATCTTCCACTTCCTCAAATAGATATTATGGGTATTGGTATTTCATTGCTAATTTACAATTCTAATAATTTAGTACTATTTTTGTGGTATGTAATTTAGGATCACTTACTGTAAAAGGCAAAAGAAAAATTCATTTAACTTTGTTGACATATTATTATACTTTTACTCTTTTGGAAAACTATGTAGTAGAATATCTTTCCTTCTTCTTGTGTGCTTTTATGAATCGATACACTACTGTTTTTGGAAAATAAATTTCTCTCCTTTAAGGTATAGCCACCTTAATTTACTACCAAAATTCTTTTCCCCGTTGATATAAACTCTAAACATTATATACATGTACTACTAGGTATTGCTGTTAACTTGGGTATTTAGATACATACAATTATATTGTTTTGTACTATTTGATTATTCTTATAGTCATCACATTTGAATAAAGTTTCAATTTTCCTTCAGTTTGATTATTTTTCAATTTTAGATTCTTGTGAAAGAAGGTACTATTGGTAAGTGCGGCACTATAAAATGTCACTAATTGTTTGAGAAAATTGCAAACATTGTTATACATGAAGTGTGGATGAACTCATGTTTCACTACTAATACTAAAATATGCAAAAAATATCCATTTTGACTTATTTTCTTATAATTTTATTTATATTTTAGTTTACATTTTTATATTGGCATATTTTTTTTAACCAGATCTCCATACCTATCCTTACCTAAATGCATACTAAAGTCTGAAGTAGTTGTTTGATAGTAATCCATTAGAAAGCTTTTCGAATCGTAGGAATTCTGTATTGAGGATCAATTCTAATTATGTGTTGTCGTTTTTAAATTTGGTTTGTTGAAAATAATCTAATGCTAATTACGAATGGTGCAAGGAGGGGAAAAAGACCAAGTTCTTACAAAGTGATACCCAGGCTTGGATCATTACACATTTAATGTAGCAAGAGACTTGAATGGTTAATGATAGTAAACGATAGTGAATGGTGAATGCAGCGAGAGACTTAATGCAACCAGTACATCAGGCATGTAAGAAGCATAAATGATAGTAAATTACCTGATGCATATTACCACGAGGAGGTATTGGTTCATTCATGAGATTTCTCCTTCCTGCGATAGACTATGAGAAGCATAAATGTCAAATATGCACATATTAGTTATTAATTAATATAGCTAATTAACTTATAACTTATTATCATGATCAAATCTGATAGCTCTTGAAGTCTATTCTGTAATCCAGTGACTTCGTTTTTCAATGCAGAAACTTTCTTCGAGTGGGCCATATGAACACCGAATTGAGTTGATGTAACTCCAAAACCGAGTCCTCTTATTCTTTCAAAACATTCTTTGCCAAATGTCTTTACCACATCATCTTCTCTTCATAAAGCAATCCCTTCAGAATGTTGACTGCTGTACTCTTTTATTTTAATCTATGAATTTTAAAAATATCTAATAAGAACTAAATATTGCATTTTCACTATGCATTAGGCACAAATTATATTTTTTCTATGCATTCGGAAACCAATGAGTTTGGTGGTTCCCCATTTATTATGATGTGTGCTCTATACCATAAAACATCTCTATCAATATCCGATGCAAATTCCTTCTTCTGCCAGAAAGAGGCTAAATATTACTATGCATTCATTTAAAATGATTTTGAACATACAGTCAACAAAATTAAGGTGATGTGTGACTGAATTTGTCAGTTGATGTCATAATAGGTAGAATAATAACTCTGAAAATTTGTTGTATATGCACTCATATATTGTCACATGTATATTTACTCATCGTATCTAAGTAATCAGGATACTGGAATACATTTGCTTCTTTGTTTTTATAGCTTTCAATCCCATAATTTCTTGAGGCAAATGACTTGTACAATCGCTTAATCTCGACTGTGCATAAAAAAATTTTTATAGTAAACTTGTGGAGTTAACTGTAAGTGACAGTGAACGATAGTAAATGAATAGTGAATGATAGTAAATGATAGCAAATTGAGTTGTGCACGGAAGCATGTATTCATTATTGTTGTATTACCGCTATATACGTTACAATTGTGTCAAGCTTAACAATTTTGAAAACTTCATGTTAAAAAAATGATTCTCCTGAGATATATAATAATTTATCGAGATCATCTGTTCTATGTTGGACCAACTGATGTGGTGATAAGTGTTTTTTGATGGATAAGAGATGCTATACATATAGAGTAATAATGGTAAATGTAAACCATAAAATGCAATGTTCAACTATACCCCAAGCAGCCACAAGGTAGATGAAGTGACATCAAGCAACAACACATCGTGTTCAACAAGCAATTTCATAACCACAGATAGTAGGGGATCGACCACCATAACTCTAAAAACAGCAGGCACCTACTACTTCATATGTGGGGTGCCCGAGCACCACATGGGTGGCATGAAGCTCTATCTATCTGTAGGGCTATCCTCATCCTCTAGGGGCTCCACCCCCTCTCCTACTACTCCATCCACTCCATCAACTCCATTCACCACGACTCATATCAATAGTATAAGTGGGACTTACTCTGCTTCTTCCCATAATACAGTGACTCCACTTGTAGTCCCGATGATTGTAGATCTTGCTTTGTTCTCTTTCTTGGTTTAAAAAGAGATCAAACCAAAGGGAAGAGGCAGCGCTTGACTTGCATGTTTATCTCACATTTCATTTTTTTCACTTGGAAATTTGGTGTTTTGCTATATGACTTTATTCTTGAGTGTTAATATTACTACTATTAATTTGTTTGTACTGAACTCATACATGGAAGACTATACTGCATGCTAGACAATGGTGCAAGGGACATATTGACAGAAAAATTGTCAATGGTGAGAACACTGACATTTGGTTTGACCCTTGGATTCAGGGATCTAATCTTATTGACTCTTATGGATGGAACACCATGAGAATCATGGATGGCTGCCACAAAGCTGTATCAAGTCTTATAACCAATCATAGTTGGAAACATAGACTCAATTTCATCCCTATAAACTCACATGCAGAAATTAGAAAAATTCACATTCACCAAGACAGGGAGCATGACTTCTGGTGGTGGCTGCCCACCAAACAAGGACAGTTCTCACTAAAGTCGGCTTGGAGCATATTCAGAACCAAACACACCGAATTCGAATGGTCTACTGTGGTATGGGACAAGAGTTGCGCACCAAAAATGTCTACATGTGCAATGTTGGCCATTAGAGACAAGTTGCAGACAAAGTACAAAATCAGTAAGTGGCTACCCAACATAGATAAAAAATGTGTGCTTTGTTCTAATCAAATGGAAGATATAAATCACTTGTTTTTTCAATGCTCCTACTCGCGGCAAGTATTGGATGCTCTTCTGCCTAAACTTAACATACAGCTAAATATGAACTACGACATCAACAGTCTACTGAACTCGATTCTTCAAGCTCAGAATAAAATGAAATCACCGATAAAGAGCATTTTTAATATTTTCTTTACTACTATCATTTGGAACATTTGGGGAGAACGCAACAACCGTGTTTTTAAGGGTCTTGAACAACCCTTCCAATTAAGAATCAACCAAATTATTCTCGAAAGCAAGCAACTTTTACAAGTGAAATTTCAAGAGCATTCAGTAAACGAAGAAGAGAAACTTATCATTTCGAAATTAGATCCAGGACTTAAACTCCAAGATTGTTTTCGTCCCCCCTGATTCCGACAGTCAGCTGGATTCCACCAGCATCTAGCTGCGGTATTTGTTTTAGATATGTTCAATGAAGGCAGTTGACTTTTTCACTTCCTTCGTCTTGAACGAGAGAGGATGCTAATCGGCATTGTACCCCCTTTCTTTATTTTGCTTTTTGGTTCTCGGTTGTATTTGGTAGGGCCTTTGGATTGTGGTTTTTTTATTTGTGCAAGCTCTTCGTACGGATGATTTTGAGTACCTTTTATCTCGATTCTACTCCTCCATCTGTTTGATAGCTTGACACAGATTTGCTTGTTGTACTGTTAATATACGAAAGTGATATGTACTCTTTTTCCTTCCTTAACGCACCCATTTAGGTTAGGGGGGTTGGAAGGTTTTAACGAGGCATATCATGAACGTATATGCTTCTTTGTTAATAAAGTACCTTTTTCCAAAAAAAAAATGCTTTTATTTGTCCTTTGAGATATAGTCTCATATTTTACCCCCTTGATTTCTTGTTCTTAATTGAATTTTCTCCTTTCTTCTACTTCTATTATTAATGTACAATCTATTTCTAACTATTAAATTTGAATTCATTTGCATTTATGCTAGAATTTTTAAAGTTCTGTTTTCTATTGAATGTAGTGTTATATATGATATAAGTAATATATTAAATATGTTAAGTATTTAGTATATCAAAGTTGCGATTGTGTTTGTAAAAATAAATATTAAAAATTAAAATAAAAAAGATATTAATATTTTGTTAATTTTTAAGATTTTTTAAGCAATTATTGGAGGCTTAATAATTAAATGAAACCTTAATAATTTCTCTGATAGTTACAAGGATACAAATTCCTATTCTAATATCGTTGATGTGGCAACCTAATTCCTAATACAAATACACACTTAAAAATTATTGATCATTATTATAGTGGATTAGAAATTTCTTACCAATTCCTCAACCAACCTTTGCATAGCCCTTCATACTCATGGTGTGTGGAATTGTATTCTTTGCACTAATTTGTTTGTATTTCTTGCTTTTCAAATACATAGGACAAATTCAAAAATTAATCATATACAATAAGTGTTGTTATAAGTATCTTATGCGAAAATGATTGAATGATACCTCAAATTCTTCGAAAAGTTCTCTTTAGTAAAATCTTTCCACTCTTCAGCAATCATTATATTATCGGGCTTTAGCATCGTTAATCTATTAGCAGCGTCGACGCTCTTAGAGGCAACTTTTATAGCTGAAATTAGTCTTGATTTTGCCTCTTTCCTCCTATTTTCCAACATCTTAATCAATAAACTTTTATATTGTACATCCATAAAGAATCGTGTCTGTACAACAACAAAATTAATGCAGTATTAGTACTCATATTAATGCAATATCTTTATCAAATGTTTTATGTGGTTCAATTAGAAATTACAGAGCTACATATTACATAAAATCCAATCAAGCAGATAATGGAATTTGAAAAATAAACTAATGAATGTTCAATGATCAATGGGATACCAATTATATTTTACTAAATAGAAAACTATCATATTTCAGTTTCTAAATGTTGTTATGGTCAGTTTTGTAAGTAAATTGTTGCAAAAACAGGTTACAAGTTAAATATACAATACAATTGTGCATATAAATCATATTTTAGAATAATATCTGGTTCATTGTATTGCATTTTCTAAACCGAAAATTTTCTACAGGTAATAAAACTTACTCAAAGTTGTCTTGGATTCTAAATTGAAATGAAAACATTGCATTTTTGAGAAGTAAACTAAATACAAATGATTTGTTGAATATGCAACAAAGAGATACTTTTTATCATGTCAAAAATAGTAGTCAATTTTTGTCCCTTTATATAGGTTGAACCATTTTGTAAACATCAAGAATCAATGTCCCAAGATTCCACTGGTTATGTCTACATTAACGTATCATACCTGAACACACGTCCATAAATCATCCTTCAACCTATCTTTGACTTTCTCCCAATGGCTAATGTTCAAAGGAATCATTTCCCTTGCTAAAATACCAGTGTAAGATGACAAGTATTTTAAATTTGGACCTATAGGTTGGCCTAGTTCATTGAAGTCGATAGCGAGACTTTCACCCGGTGTTCAAGATAATGTCTTCATCATTGTTTTTTCCCTTTTTTTCTTGTTTCCAATCGCACACATTCTTCGAAGAAAGAGTGGCTATGAGTGGATAAGTTCGGATGGGAGGTTGAATCATAAGGAATGCAAGGGGAAGTAGGTGCAACAACACGATTTGTAGTAGAGCTTCTAGTAGTATAATTCAGCTCTTGAGGAGTTTGAACAACTTCAGCCTCTTCAACATTTTCTTGGTTAAAAATTATGTCACCATCATTCCATATAAGAGTGGAAGCTATTTTACTTAAATGAAATCTCTCTGATTGTCTTTTCTTTGCCGACGAGCTCTAAAAATTTAGGACACGTGTAATTTTGGACTAATATATTTCAAAAACTAGAACAGGAGTATTGAAAACTAAGGAATGAACGAAAAGATCGTTGGCATAAGCTAAATATTTTACAAAGCATCTGTCAATTCTTTTTAAAATACACTCACCGGTAACCGATATTCTCATCAGTAACATACTAATAAAGTAGTCGGGTTCAAGTTAAAATGAACTGAATTAAAATTACCTCTGCTTGCTCTCACATACCATTGCCCATAGATACCCCAAGTTCAAGTTTCTTGTAGATGATTGATTTGAAAAAAATAAACACAAACTACATGAATATATAATATATTACATAAATGATTTATATGAAAGAGAAGCAAAAACAATGTAAAAAAGAAATTAAATAAACAAAAAATGATACTATCCTAAACATTAGTGATGCCAATATCTTGAATATGTAAACATTGGTGATGCCAATTACTTGGATATGTAAACATTAGTCATTTCATTTCTTAATCATTTCTGTGTAAGTGGGTGCCTTATTTGTAAGAAACAATAATATTAATCATATTAAGTTTTTATTTTAAAAAAAATAGTAATCTGATCTTCCTTTTTATTCGGATAATAAAACACAACCATTAACATTCTCCTATTTCAGTTTCATTGTGTATCTACAGTAACCAACTCTATTCAATTTGACAAGATATGTAAAAAAGAAATTAAATAAACAAAAAAGTAGATATGTATAATAAAAAGGAAAACTTCACCAATATTCCATCACAATCTTTTCGTATGTAACTTTCATCCCCGAATCAATCTCTTTATCGTCAAGTAATGATTCGTCAAGTGGCTTACTATTTGACTGTTCATCTTCATCATATTTATCCAGTTCATGAAATCCTCTTGGTGATGCTCTCTGTTATCCCAACTTTTAGCAAAGCTGAGATACCCAAAACTGACTGAAAATCAATAATAGCTAGTCATGAATATCAACTATGCATTGCAGGATAACCATGGATATCGATGAATTTTGTCCAAGTCCGGATCGGGCTGCAATTGACAAGACATGACAAGAAAATCCATGAAAGCCGACATCTCAAGTTTCAAGTCAATCCGAGTTCATATGCTCAAGTTATGATGGATGCAATTTGAAGGGAAAAGCTCCGGTTTCATATCCATCCTCGTACTCCAACTCGAATCGATCGTGTTCGTATCGATCAGGGGTCCAGCGGCTTCGTATCCATCAAAGGGCATCATTTCGTATCGATCGAGTTTGAATCCATCGGGATGCCTCGGTTCGACTCGGTCTCATTCGAATCCATTGACATTCCCCTACTTCGCATCCATCAACTGAGGCAATGGTCACCGCTTCGTATCCATCATAGGAGCCCCTCTTCGAATCCATCTGGTCAAAGCACTTCGTATCCATCAGGTTACCCTGCTTCGTATCCATCAGAAGGTTCCAGTTCGTATCGATTAATTTCATGTCCATTAAGAAGCTATGCGGTTCGCATCCATCAAGGAAGGACCTGTTCGTAACCATCAACCATCAGTGATTCGTATCCATTAACGGTTGCAGTTCGAATCCATGAGTAAGGCATCATTCGAATCCACCGAGTCAACAAACTTGATGACGTGTCGTCCCTCGATACGAATGGGGAGAAATATATGGAGTCGATGCGGTCAACTCAGAGTGAAGACCGGATCGAGGCAAAATGTACGTGCCACGTCATCACAGGTCCACGTGAAGAGATCGGTTCGAAGGCATCGATTCGAAGAGATGGATTCGAACTAAACAACCACTCGAGAATACTCATTTCGTATCGACTATATCTCCCAATTCACTGATCCAAATTCCATGAAATTTTCATAGGAGCTTGCATACATGCTAAAGAATGTCTCCACCAAATTTCAGCTCAATTGGACGTCATCTTGATTGATATGAAATGACTTTGTATCGATCGTCGATCAAGTCGAAACTTCCTAAGTTTGGTCGCGTGGGCCCACTCACGTGCCAGAAAAAGTCTACCAAAGTTTGAGCGAGATCTGAGCCTCCTACGCCTATAAATAGCACCCTGAAGCCTTCAGAAAAGAGGACCTTTTTGGCTATTGGACGTCCAGACTCTGCCGGATTCATTTCTATACTTCAATATAACTATTGTACTCGAAATTCTTCATTGCTACTGCTGTAATCATTTATAACAAGAAAGGATAATCAATAAAAGGATAAAACTTTGAAGTGGACGTAGGTCGGAGATAGCTGAACCACTATAAATCTTGTGTCTTTGTTCATTATTTTTGAATTGATGTTCGTTGTTTGCTGAGGTCTGATATTTGTGCTTGAATAGCGCTGATTTGTGTTCATACACTGGTGCTTTCACGGTATTTGGGGTTTGTGACCATTTTTGGCGCAAACACTTTGGTGCTTTCACTAAGAAGAACTAGCACCCGCTACACCAGATTCAGAGTTCAGATTTAAGAGCTTGAAGAATCCCGACTTAGAGACGATGACTCGACAAACAAGACAAAGAGTTGATCGGAGCCAACAAGGAGGAAGCTAAGAAGCATCCTTTGGAGCTAGACAAGGACAGGCTTCGATGTACATCACTAGAGATGACATGGAGGCTATGGCGAATTCGATACGCGAAATCATGATGAAGACTCACCAAGAGATGATGCAGAATTTTCTTGAGCAGATAAGAGTGGTGAATTTGCAGAACCTTGGACCAACTACAGCAGCTTCTAATGCTGAACAAGGAGTTGGGATTGTAGAAACTAGCAGAGATCAAGCTTAAGATCAGAATGTGAGACCAGGAGGCGATCAACAAGACTTGGGGGCAGACCCTCAGGATCAGACAATGGAAGACCCATAAATGAAGCTCAGCAGGCTGGAGTCAATGCTACTGCTACTGAGCCACATGAAGAGTATGTATCGGAGTTCCCTTTAAGAATTAGAGGGCAGGATAGAAACATGACAAGGGGGCAACCCCCGGATGGAGATGAAAGAATGATTGGTCTAGTGCGATGAATCATGAGAGGAGGATTGTCGAGTGGAGGATTACAAGAAGTCAACCGGAGTCCATTCACTCCGAATATCATGAATGCAAGGAATCCTCCAAAGTTCAAACTGCCTATGCTGGATCCTTATGACGGGAGGTCAGACCCAACGATGCATATTACCAGATACATCAGGCACATGGAAGTGCTCGGGGCATCCGAGGAAGTGATGGCTCGGTGCTTCCCTCTATACTTGTCAGATTTAGCTGCGCTTTGGTTTAGACAGCTGGAGACTGGATCAATCGGGACATAAGGCGAGCTTGTAGATTGCTTCATGAGACAGTTTAGGGTCCACGTGATGCGACCCAAGAGTGTGATGACTCTAACTTCAATCAAGCAAAGGATCGGAGAGTCCATAAAAGATTTCTTATTGCGATTCAATGCAACGGTGGCTTCTGTAGATCGCCCGGATCCATCGATGATTTTGATGGCGGCGGTAGCAGGAGTCGAGGAAGGCACCGAATTCAAAGATTCTTTGGCAAGAGATCCCCCACAAGATCTTGGATAATTTTACCATGAAGTTGAAAGATTCATTTGGCTGGAAGAGTCACGAGCCGAAAGGAGAGAAATAAATGCTTTGCAGGGCAAAGGAATCGCCAGGGAACAATCCGGAGTGGACAAAGGAAAGAGAAAGCAGGACGATAGACGTGATGGTCCTGATAAACGGAAGAAATTCCAAGAGCCTAGATTCAGACAGTACACGGATCTGATGGCAAGTCTAGAAAGGATTTACACTGAAACTCAGGGGCAACTCCCCTATCGAAAACCACCCAGGAGAGATCCCACTGAGCGGGAGCGTAGAACAGGAAAATATTGCCTATTCCATGAGCTGGGTGGGCACACTACTGATGAATGCCGCCACTTAAAGGATGAAATGGAAGAACATGCCAGGAGTGGTAGATTTCCACAATATGTCAGAGAACGGAAAGCGACGGTAAGGCCTGAACAACTACCGCCTCCACCTAACAGAAACGATCCTGGATTGGAATCATGACTCATCATCAACTGATTAAAGATGGCAAGGGCCAAATCCAGGATTTGGACTTCAGTCAAATAATTTCATTAGATTTGTTTTCAGAATAAACGGCTACTCCACTTACTCATGTACGGGAACCGGAGAGATCCCTAGGCATGCTCTGAGATGGAGATAGACCAATATGCCCGGAGGGGCAATGTTTGGCTTTTTCCTGATGTTTGAGATTGAACATCTAGGACCTGAATTTAATAAATAAATTAGAATTTCTTGAAATAAACCTTTGACCGAAGAGTTAAAGGATGAATATTGAATACCAATATAAAAATGATCGCTTTATGACCCTACCCGGAGAGGCGGGGTCCGGTGTGCAAGAAGTGAGTTGCTTCGCCAGAGAGCGACAGGATCGACTCACTTAACGTCGTTTCCCATTCACCGGAGAGTGATTGGATCGGGATTCGATGAGAGCCCGGAGAGGCTATGATCGGCCTACGATCTAGGCCATGACATCGCTTAATGTTCAGATACACTGAACCAGAGCGCAAGAAGTGAGTTGCTTCGCCGGAGAGCGACAGGATCGACTCACTTAACGCTGCTTCCCCTTCACCGGAGAGTGACAGGATGGGATCCAGCAAGAACCCGGAGAGGCTATGATCGGTTTAGAACAACCAAGACATCTTTATACGCCCTAACTGGAGTCGGAGTGCAAAGGATAGAGAGCTGCGCTAGAGTGCAATAGGATCTTTCTATTCAATCGCTAAGTCTAGAATGGGCTTGGCAAGGGTCCAGAATGACCATCGATAGTCCGGAGAGACTGCAAAACTTCATTCTTAACTTCCACCGGAAGAAATTGATAACGATTTGGCTTCGAACACCCGCGAAATTGATTGAAAATGCTATAAGCTCTGAATAAAGCATAAACTCACTACATTCAATTTAAGACTAATCAAAACACACCTTTTACCAAAAGGCATGTTTTGGAGGGCAAAGTGTTATCCCAACTTTTAGCAAAGCTGAGATACCCAAAACTGACTGAAAATCAATAATAAATAGTCATGAATATCAACTATGCATTGCAGGATAACCATGGATATCGATGAATTTTGTCCGAGTCCGGATCGGGCCGCAATTGACAAGACATGACAAGCAAAGCCATGAAAGCCAACATCTCAAGTTTCAAGTCAATCCGAGTTCGTATGCTCAAGTTATGATGGATGCAATTTGAAGGGAAAAGCTCCGGTTTCGTATCCATCCTCGTACTCCAATTCGAATCGATCGTGTTCGTATCGATCAGGGGTCCAGCAGCTTCATATCCATCGAAGGGCATCATTTCGTATCGATCGAGTTCGAATCCATCGGGATGCCTCGGTTCGACTCGATCTCATTCAAATCCATTGACATTTCCCTACTTCGCATCCATCAACTGAGGCAATGGTCACCGCTTCGTATCCATCATGGGAGCCCCTCTTCGAATCCATCTGGTCAAAGCACTTTGTATCCATCAGATTACCCTGCTTCGTATCCATCAGAAGGTTCCAGTTCGTATCGATTAATTTCAAGTCCATTAAGAAGCTATATGGTTCGCATCCATCAAGGAAGGACCTATTCGTAACCATCAACCATCAGTGGTTCGTATCCATCAGTGATTCGTATCCATTAATGGTTGCAGTTCGAATCCATGAGTAAGGCATCATTCGAATCCACCGAGTCAACAAACTTGATGACGTGTCATCCCTCGATACGAATGGGGCGAAATATATGGAGTCGATACGTTCAACTCGGAGTGAAGACTGGATCGAGGCGAAATGTACGTGCCATGTCATCACAGGTCCACGTGAAGAGATCGGTTCGAAGGCATCGATTCGAAGAGATGGATTCGAACCAAACAGCCACTCGAGAATACTCGTTTCGTATCGACTATATCTCCCAATCCACTGATCCAAATGCCATGAAATTTTCACAGGAGCTTGCGTACATGCTAAGGAATGTCTCCACCAAATTTCAACTCAATTGGACGTCATCTTGATCGATACGAAATGACTTCGTATCGATCGCCGATAAAGTCGAAACTTCCCGAGTTTGGTCGCGTGGGCCCACTCACGTGGCAGAAAAAGTCTTCCGAAGTTTGAGCAAGATCTGAGCCTCCTACGCCTATAAATAGCACCCTGAAGCCTTCAGAAAAGAGGACCTTTTTGGCTATTGGACGTCCAGACTCTGCGGGATTCATTTCTATACTTCAATATAACTATTGTACTCAAAATTCTTCATTGCTACTGCTGTAATCATCTATAACCAGCAAGGATAATCAATAAAAGGATAAAACTTTGAAGTGGACGTAGGCCGGAGATAGCCGGACCACTATAAATCTTGTGTCTTTGTTCATTATTTCCGAATTGCTGTTCGTTATTTGCTGAGGTCTGATATTTGTGCTTCAATAGCGCTGATTTGTGTTCATACACTGGTGCTTTCACGGTATTTGGGGTTTGTGACCATTTTTGGCGCAAACACTCTCAATACAAAATACCAATTTGAAGAAATACTTTTCCTAGAATAGAACACTTGTACAGCTTGTATTGTAAAAATGAAAGGATTACTTGCAAATTGATTTTGGAACTGATGTAAATTGACCAACGTAAATCCATCTTCAACCTTAACTCCACGATCGATACTTGCCCAATCATACTTAAATAAAGAAACTTGAAATAGGCAATAATCTAACAAAAGAATTTCACGCAAAACCCTATAATAAACTACTTTCCCATTGGATCCATTTTCACGAATAGTACTTCCTCGTTGGAAACACCATTATTTTGTGTAAGCTTCTCGCAACCTTTAGTATGAAAATGCCGACCATTAATGATATAGCCAGCATAAGAATTTACTTGTAAGCGAGGACCATACGCAAGCTATTTTATTGTTTCAACAACATCATATGCATATTTTTCATCCTTAACCTGAAAAATTATATTGTTATGTACAAGAACTTATGATAATAATATGTAAATTATATATCAAACTTAATAGTCTACAAACAAGAAGATATAACCCTTACAACCATTTTTTCAAACAAATAACAAAAAGTCTCTAAATGCAACTGAGAGAGTTCCACATCGTCTTGTCGAGGATGCAAATATTACAACTCTTCTTTGTGCATTCTATATATATGAACATACAAGTAAAAATTTAGTTTCTTCCATACACAATTATTGGATGGAACTAATACTTACTCTATATAAGGCTCTACTTCCTCCGTATTAAACAACACATACCGATGAGCAGCATTAATCACCTCCTTAGAGACTAACATGCGTTTTCTTTTGGAAATAGGACAACCCTCGAGTTTTAAATCACTTTAATGCACTTTATTTCAATTTCTTATTTCTCCAATTTCAGATGCATGTTTAATATATCCACCATAATACTTCATACATTCCTTAGCAACATAGCGTTCTGCTATGCACCCTTCAGGTCATGCTTGATTTTTAACATAGCCTTTCGTACATTCATATACCTACAACCAAAACATGTACGTAAATATTTGTTAAGTGCATAAATTATTACCAATTTGAAGTACCCATGATAAGTATTGCCTTTCAAATGGATACATCCAACGATATTGCACTGGCCCACAAGTTCTTGCTTCCTCCCTAGATGTATTGTTAAGTGAATCATGATGTTAAAAAAAGAAGGGGAAAGAGTCTCACCAAATCGCATAAAGTATTAGCGATCTGATTCTCCATGGCTTCTAATTTACCTCTATTAAGCACTCTTTGGCATATGTCATTATAGAATGTACATAGCCTTAGCAGTGCATTCCTTGTCCCTATTAGTAGAAGTCCTTTCAATGTTATGGACAACAATTGTTGCATCGGTACATGATAATCATGGGACCTAAGACTTGAAATATTATCTTCTTTTACAAAACACTTTCTAATATTTGAGCTATATTTGTTAGGTACCTTCAAATTCTTCATTCTACTATAAAAAATATCCTTCTCCTGACCAATTTGTAGGATCGATTACACCCTAGAGGGAGGGTGAATAGGGTGATACTATCAATTATAAAAATTTAATGCGGAAGTATATAAAATAATTTCAACACAGATATAGCAGAATAGTAGCAGCACAGATAATAGCGGAATAATAAACACATATTTACCCAGCTTCGACAAAACCCTGCTTACGTGCTGCCCCCGAGGTTTCTAATATAAATTAAGTAGTCAGACGCTTACACACGTAAACTCGCGACACCTGCTATCGACTAAACTAACTCTACGCTCAAAACCCCACCACAACTCAGCCACTGAGTTGTGAATTCTCGAAATACACCACCGTAGTTCGTCCTCTAGTCACACGACTAGAATTTACAAACGTTTAAAAACAAAATACAAATTAAAAAACAATTTAAAAATAACACAAAACCCTAATTTATAAACTATAGCCCAAATTAAAGAAAACCGACCCAAATGAAAATTAAAAAGGAAATCCCCTTTTCTTTTATTATCAGCTGTAATTCTATGTTTTTATTTCTTCGGCCTTTAATCCTTTGAGTTAAAAATGGCTACTTCTGCTTGCTCGTTCGTTTCTCTTTCAGATTTAGCGTTTTGCAAATTTGAGCACGCCGATGCAATTATTGATTGAATGATGAATTATCCACATTTGCTTCCTTAATCAATTTGTCACTCTGGTTTACTAGCGGCTGCTTCGACGAATCGAGTTCGAATTGAATCTGGTATGTGAATTGCTTTGCTATTCTCGTAGATATGCTAGAACTCGATTTGATTCGAGCAATTGATTTGAAACTTTGTTCTGTGTTATTGGATAAACTCGAATAATTTCTATATGCCGATGAAGTTACGGTTTTTATAGGGTTTAATTCCCTAAAGTTTTGTTCGAATAAATTGTTTGAACTTGTCTAATAATTTTGTTTGGCCATTCGATTATGCTTGAATGCTTGAGATTTCTCTGACTTTTTCAATTCGTATAATTTCATGATCTGGTTGCTTGGTCGCCATGGCTTGTTTTTTGATTTGGTTTCATTCATTTTTCTGACTTGTTCATCGTATTCTTTGATTTCATGAATATCATGGCTTTGAGTTTGACATTTAAATTGACTTGGTTATTTTTGTAATTCCTTGCTTGATTTTGTCTCGGCCTTAAGTATATGTACACTGCATCACTGTATTGTGCTTGTATTGTGCTTAAGTATAAGTATATGCATTGTGCTTGAAGTCTGTAGCTTGGTTCTCTGGTCTCTGTAGCATATATTTGTTACTTGTTGTTCATGTAGATATGTACTTGATTCATGTCCATGCTCTAGTTTTTGATCTGGTTGCATAATGTGGTGAGTTGCTGGTTTCTGATGCAATTTTGATATTGCATGTTGACATGGTCTGGTTATAGCTTTGCACTTGCTTCGATCTAAACTATGGCTTTTACTCTTGCATTTGTGTTCAAGTGTATGTTTACTTCAGTTTGCATTGGACCTTGCTTGTCGCACTTGATCTGGTTTGGTTGCTTCTTTTGATCACTGTCGTGCTTGGAGTTTAGTAGCTTGCATTGGTTTCCACTTGTATACATACATACAGTTATGTGTGTATATAGGTGTGTGTTTATGGAGTCTGGTTTCATTTTGTTTGATCATTAGCTTGGTGTTTTCTCTGGTTGCACTGCACATATATGTGTGTGTTCCCCCATGTATATGTGTATGTTGTGAAGCTTTGTTGTACTGTGTCTTTTTGAGATCCTTTGTACATTGTTCTGTACCTTGATCTTGCTCTGTTCACTTCGAGTTGTTTATGTCTATACATGGTGCACTTGTCTTGAACTTGTGATGTGCATGCTCATTGATCTAGTTGAAATTTGTGGCCTTGGTTTCACTTGAGTCTGAGCTTGTATATGAAATGGTTCATGATTTTGCTCCTTGATTTTCTGGCCTTTACTTGATATCTGTTGCACCATGTAGTAGCTTTGCTTGTTCTTGTGAAACTGTCTTTCTTTGTCAAAAACTGTCTCATTGTGATCATTTGTTGTGTATACTTGGTGCCTGGATTTATTTCAAAATGCGTGCATACTGTGTTCATATGGTCTGCTGTTATGCTCCAGTTTTTTGTTGTATGACATTTGAACCTTTGACTGTTGAGGCTACACCATTGATTGTTGAGGCTTTGATTCACTGTTGCAATGCTTCGAGTCAAGTTCCATTGATCATTATTGGAATTCATGTAGTCTGGTGGCTTCACTTTGGTGTTTGCAGTTTTCATTTCTATTTGGTTGCCACTGAACTTCAAGTTCTCTAGTTTAAGTGATTTTGGAATTTGTGTGTTGTCCACTACCTTTTGTAATTGTTCATTTTTGATTTTGGCTTGGTCGAGTTGTTTTAGTTGGCTTGACCATTTTATTGAACTTGTATATTTTGATTGCACCTATGTTGAATCCAACTTTTAGCTCGGGTTTGACCTTGTGCTCGTATCGTGACATTATTTTTATTGCACTTGAGTTGAACCTGGCTTTTGGTTGGGTTTGACCTTGTGCTCGCATGTCCCTGTAATTTTATCAAGTATATATCGGTGTGCACGGCCTTGTGACATGTACAGTGATACACTGTGCATGTCACAAGCTGTTCGTGTATGATGAATTCAAAATTAAATGATAACGAACAACCCAAATAACCGAGGCAAATAATATTTTACATATTTAATTTTTGTTTAGACTGCAAAAATTATTTCTTTTTCAATTTTACTATTTCAGTGTTTATTTTGCAGATCACTCAAATGCTGGATTCAATCTGGACTGAAGTTGAAGATAAAATACGAGTAAACGAATGAAATGTAGTGAGGTGCAAATGTATGTATAGTGAAAAATGTGATGCGATTGAAATTGTAATGTAATTGAATATGTATATATATATATATATATATATATATATATATATATATATATATATAGTGAGAGCTCAAATTTGCACTATTCAAAATTGTGAAAAAATATTTGTTTGAATAAAAATCTGTTTGAATTTAAATTCTGAGTTATTTATTTTATTCAATAAATATTTATTTAAATATGTGAAAAATAAAATAGTACATTAACAAATATATTTAATTGAATATATATATTTATATTTATTATCATCAAACATAAATCATATACTCGCATATTCGACACAGTTGACGTGCATGGTGAGGCTGGCTGTATTTTCCATGTTCATGGGATGCAATTTTTTTCTAAAATCTTGACGTGAATTAATTTCATCTTTTGATTTTCCAGCAGCGCAAGAAGAATACTCTCTCCCACAACAAAATAAAATTTACAAACCCAATATAATAATAAACGGACCTTCCTTACGCCTGCCTGGAAAACTTATCAGAGGCATTCATTCTGTTATTAGACTCCATCCTACTTTCATAACCAATACTATTCAAAATAGCATAATCAAAATCCCCTGCATATTGAAAAGCATCCAAATGCTCATGTGACCCCATAATATAATCTAAAGCATGCTCCATGAAACCCTTAAAATTTTCCTAATCAACCAAACCAGCCTCCACACCATTCATGTACCCATCAGAAACCATACTTGTCCCATGAACTTTCGACCCCACCTTAATCCCGTTCAAATACTCATCATCCTTCTCAGAAAAAAATTAAAATCATACTATAAAATATTGCCAGACCCATCAGAAAGCATACCTGCCACTTGAAATTCCAACCCTACCTTAACAGAATAACATCACAACCAAATTTGATCATCAACAACTGATTACTCATGTGTAAGAACTTAACCCCAACAGATGACCAATCTAGCTCTCAAGTTATCTGGGATCCAAGCGCCGTCGTGTACTTATGCATCAGAATGCCGTGCACGCTGATATTCAAGTGTGAATGCACATTACTAATATCACTAACCAACAAATCATGAGAATTGCTACAACCAGCCACGTTGTTTAAGACCTCAACCTGAGTATTAGATCCCCTAACAATTCCTCTGCTAGAATCAAATAACCATGTTGATAGTTCTATCCTTAACTGCAGCAACATTTTCAGATATTACATTCTTGGATATGCCATCATGCACTAGAGACTCAGCAAAGGAAGGAAAATATTCGCTAACAATTGAACATTGATCAATCCTATCTGCTACTTCAAGATTAACAACCTCATATAATCCATCCACATCAACCCCGTTAACATTTAACAACCAAACCCCCGCCGTCGGTTGCTCCAACCTGAGATTGATCAAAGACCTCTCCATGCTCATCCAATGTCAGAACCAGAAGATGATCTATTCAAACCCAACACACAAGGCTTAAGCTCAGTATCAATATCCTCATCAGGATATGTAACATCATCATAACCCATAACAACCACCTTATCCTCATTCGAGCCCCTCTCCATGACTTCACATTCAACCAAACTATGTTGCAATACATCAGAGTTCATCTCAAAATCTTCCAAGACACTTAACCCTTCAAACCTATTCGAAGTATCAATCACAAAACTCCCCAATGTACAAAATTTAGTTGTATGCTTTCTGCTCATACTTACAAAGTCTAACTCTTGCAAATGAGAACCTCTGTCTGCAACCACTGAGTTAACAGATTCTTGGAGAAAAGAATCTGAATTGCAATGCAAAATATGTAGATCTAAAAATATTGGATCAGAGGCCGATTCATTCTTTGACACATCAAAGATGCCATTTGACTTCAACTAACTAACAATAACAATATCCTCATCCTTTGAAAACAACTCTGGGTCACTAAATTTTTCTTTAAAATTACGGCCAATATTCACTTCATTGATCATGTGAAAATGCATGAACAACTCTTCCAATAGCCTATTACCTTCATGCCTTTACAACCATAAATGATCCAACAAAATACCCTTATGTTTCATACATTTTAATGCAAAAGAAAATTAATGTTTTGTGACTGACATGGTTTTCTTTTTGTCGAGAGATGGATTAGAATTTCATCAAATATTTGTTTTCTTTTGTACCCAATAGAACCGCAACAGAAACATCTAATTGGCTCTCTATAATCCTTTGCAAGATGATTAAAATCCCCACAACGAAAGAAAAAATGCCTCTTCCTTCTAGCGTCGATCAAATTCTTGAAGGGAAGATTATAGTTGAGAGATTTTGGAGCCGAACTCATCAAATCATTAACGACTTGGGCATAAGAATGAACCAGCGAATTGAAAGAGCCAAAATTGATAAATTTAGGGAGAGGATTCGAGGCGAAATAAAAGTTTGAGAAAGATCAGGAAAGGGGAAGACGCCATTAATTGGATGAAAGTCGTTTATTTTAATTATGTTATGAAAAATACGATATTCTTAGCAAGAAGGAAACACTTAAAAATAAAAAGAGAGTTTAATAGTTTTAAAACTTACTAGTTTTAAGGAAATAAGTTAAAATCGAAGGTTTTGGTTTATAAAAGGAAAAAGTGAAAATCGTATGACTATTATTTAAACTTTATTTAAACTTAAAAAGGAAAGAAATAGAATATAGTTAGATAAATAGGATTAAATAGCCCACTAGGACAGAATTGACTAGGGAATTAGAAAGCCTTGAATGGTTAAGACGGAGATAAAGGAAATATGTGAATTTTCTTAATCAATGGTTGAATTGAAAGCGACGGAGCAGTAGGTCAAACTTCCTGTAGTTGTGAAGGGTGAGCACCACCTTTACCTTTTACTCAATTATGGTTTGAATGTTAAAATCTTTCTATGAGGGGGTTTGGGAAGTATGATTTGGGTAAAGCATATTTTAGAATAAGGAAAGAGAAAACCTAGATGGTTGTTATCAAGGCATGCTATAGCAAAGAGTTTTATTCGATTTTGTGTAAAAAAAAGCCTAGCAGTGTCTACTTGAATTCTTATATGGTAACTTAAGTGACAAAAGGGCGATACATACATTGGTCGATACCATATAAGGATAGGATACCTGGAGGCTATAGGTAGGCTACGTTGACATGAGTGAGAAGTCGTAGTAGTGGAAGAGTAGTTCCCATAGTAGCATTATGCGATGACATTACTGGAAATTGGTTTCCATAATAGCCTACCGGTTTTGTTACCGTATTGGATTCTATCATTGTAGATGTGTCCCAAGTATGCCTAGGTAAACCTTGGAATAGTATAGTTAGAAATTTACACGTATTTGAATAAAAAATGCTTTTTTTTGGGAGGGGAGGGGGGGGGAGGAGGTAGTAGTCCTTGAACTTATAGATCTTGTGATAGTTCTAGCTTTGTTGTTTTGGATTACATGTGCAAGTAAAATGTAAATTAAGCTATCATAGTAAATTGTTAGGATTTAGGCGATTCGAGATTTTGTTAGACAATTGATATGGATTAATAGACGTAACTGAAAGTAGTGATAAATTGGAAATGTGATTTAAGTAAGTATTTTTATTCATTGGAATATAGAGGGCTGTAATGTAAATTCCTATGGATTAGCAAGTTTAGATTTATAAATAAAAGTGTATCATTTGAAATAACAAGGAATATAACCAAAAAGAAAGAGATGTGAAAATAGGGATATTTACCATATTTTGTAATGTCGATTTCAATAATTATGAAAAAAGATAATTCCTTATAATTCTAAACGTGACAGAAATTCTCCTTTTGGGGTAAGATATAGAAATTTACATCGTCAGTCTCTCCTTTGGTAGAGAGATAGTTCCAATGCATTAAAATACAGAAATCCCTAAGTATAAACCAAAGAATTGGTCAACATATTTATTGGATTAAAATGTCAAGGCATCTTCCATATTGAGTTGTCTCAACCGTGAAATAATTGTAAAGTGATAAGAAGTTATGTTTGGTAAAAAGGTCTCATTTCGAGAGAACATTAAGAAATGGTAAAGTTTTGGAGGTTCAGACCCCAAAAGGTATCCTAGATAAAATTGTGTTCAAGATTTTGCAACGGATAGTTAATTCAAGTATTTAGGTCACCATCAAGAAAAAGGATATTGTTATTTGCACGTATCGTTAATGCGAAGGGGATTTTCATAAAAAAGTAGATTGGGAAATTTGATAAGATTCGAAGGAAGGGATAAAAAGGGTTCTTCTCAATCATCACTCGAATTGTAAAAGATTATTTACTTAAGGAAATTTAGGGAAGATTAACTTGGAATACACAGTTGTGTGCATATTAATCGCACGTGAACAAAGTACCACTTAGGTAATTATCACCAATTCTAGAGAAATTTTAAGTTATGACTTCAATTAATTTTGAGACCAGAGTTCCATGACTCAAGATCACAACTCGATACCGATCTAAGTTAGTTTTGTGCTGACCTATAGATATTGGTGCAAGTTGAATTATTTCACTTGCTTTGCTCTTTTATGTCTAATGTGTTTCAAGCTCCTTTCTACATACTTTAGGTTGACTCTAGTGGTCTTTTCGATAGTTGCATTCTTTTCTTTCTTCTCGTTAATCCTCGGAATTACTCAGCCAAATCATAGGAAAACCACTGATCACAAGTGGTTGGAGTGGTATAGGAGATGTATGGAGTTTGGGAAGTAGAATGAGGGAAAATAATGGGCCGATAACGGCCTATGGATAACTCGGTAGCGAATCATTTCATCTTTGTTTATATCTTCCAAGTGCAGTTGAAATCTGATTGGCTAAAAAGTGGATTAACACTTGCCACCCAAAATATGCCTTTTGAATGTAAGGTGTGTTTTGCTCAAGAACAAGTTCTAGCAATCAGTCTTCGATAGTTGAGCTCCCCGACTATTTGTTGATCCTAATCTTTGTCGAATCATCCAGTTTATTCCGATTTTCTTGCAAATCAAAGGGCATTCCAAACTTGTTATAGCTAAGGACTATAGCCCTTGCTTAAATGTTTTTCATATATCATAATCATCCCGATCTCATTTGGAGTTATTACATCACATATCAAAATCGTCCCATATTCGTCTTATGATTTATCTACTTTGCTCTAATCACAAGGCGTTCAAATCTTTTTACCAAATTTGTATCCTTTCTAAGGTTCGATCTCTTCAAATCATTTTACATTCAATTTAACATGCGATCTCTCTAAACCGTTTAACTTCCAATCTAGGTTTTAACCTCTCTGGGTCGTTGTTGAGTCTTCTTGCTCTTTGGCAATAGAATTCGATGGTAAAAAAGCCCATTCGCTCATCTCCAACGAGGGGACTTACTTTTCATACAATTCCATCTACTCACTCTCTGGAAAAGGAACTTGCATCTTACACTCTGGTCCCAACTCTTCGGTTGAGACTTAACATGATCAATGATGTATAAGTCCATTTTCTCGCTCTCCGACAAGAAAACTTGCACCCTACACTCTGGTCCCATCTCTCCAGAGGAGACTTAAAGAGATCAATATCATGCAAGTCCATTCCCTTACTCTCTAGTGAAGGAACATGCATCCTGAACTCTGGTCCCATCTCTTAGACGGGACTTGAACAAATCAATATCATTCATTACATTTAATGTGAATTTTTCAAAAGTCAAATATTCAAATCAAAGCAAATAATCAGAAGTCCTATTATGCATCCTAGACATCCAACTTCGAGCGTGCCTAAGGACCAATATTGGTCCCGTACATGTGTAAGCGGCCTAAGGTTATTATTGTCCTAAATAGTCATCCCAAACATTTGACTCAGAGTGTACTTAAAGACCAATCTAGGCTTCATACATGTGTAAGCGGTCTGAGGTTATTATTGTCCTATTAATTCAAAGCAAGAAAAATTAAAGTGTGGGAGTCAAGCTTAATTTTGACCATCTCGAGCCTCAAACCAGATTTATGGTTGTTCCTCGATGCATTCACTCTAGATGGTGGTTGCTTCAGCCGCACCATTATAGTTGCAACTGGCTGCTCTGAACCATTTCTTCTATTAGATCACGAAGCTGTTGGCACTCATTCGTTTTAGGTCCATCCAGCTCATAGAACATTCCATATCTTTTCTCCAGATCAGTGGGCTCTCTGTTAACTGGCCTTTGATAGGGAATCTACGCCCCATAATCCAGATAAATCCTTTTGGTGGTCTCTGTTAGCTCAGTGTAAGAAGAGAACTTCAGTTACCTTCTCTGTCGTTTTGGTTCTGCAAAGTCAGCATAAGCTCTTTTGTTTCCTTTATCCTTTCCATTTCCTACTCCGAGACAGTCCTCTGTCATACCAACATTAATTTCAGCATTCTCGGCTTCAGCGAATTCTTGATGCAAATATCTCTCAGCTTCATGTAGAACTCCACAAGATCCATCGATGGATCCCTTCCAATGCAATTTTGAAGTTAGTCCTGCTCATGACTCCAAATAACGATGTCTTTAAGATTATTAATGGATCCATTTTACCGACAGCTGTAGTTCTCGCATTGAACCTTGTCAAATTGTTTCTCAAGGTCCCTCCGAGCCTTTATTGCATGCTTGACTGCGTCATTGCATTCTTCGACGGTGAGATCTAAACTCTGGGATACCTTAAGAACTTATCCACTAAATCGATCCACGTGCTTATTGACCCTTCTCCAGTTGTCTTAACCACATCACCATCAGTCCGTTAAGTATAATAGGAAGCACCACCCCATTACCTCCACATAAGCACTCAATACCTCCATAAATCAGATGTATCTCGTTTAGATGAACCAACGGATACAACTTTCCAACGTACATTTTCAATATCGAAAGCTTAAAATCCGAAGGATTCCTCGCATTTTGGATATTATAAGTGAACGGGTTCCTGCTCACGTCCTCTAAGCTTTGATCTGAGGGTCCATCTCTAATTATCCTCCTTACCAATTCAATAATTCAGTTTTCACCATTCAGTGATGGTCTTCGACTAAATGCAATGTTCAGCCTCCTACTCCTATGGAGGAACTCTGGCACATACTCCTCTGGATGTATATTAGCATTTTGACCCACTTCTCTGATCTAATTCTGTCCTCCATTCCTATAGGGAAGTTCTGGCACATATTCCTCTGGTCGTTGACCATTCGCGTTCGGATTTGTGTTTCTTGCTCCATTATTATCCGTTCTTGGCATCCTTGGAGTCATACCAACATTGCCTCCGATTATTTTCTCTTGGTTCCGAGTAGATTTGGGTCGATACCAAGCTATTTTGCTTATATGGGCATTGTTCCAGTTTGCTTCACTCCAACTACATATGTTTCTATATTAGCTCATTATCCTTGGTTCTGAATTTCAGCAGTCCTAACTATTCCTTGTTATCCCATCCTACGGAAAAAATCCTTTAAGCATTTCCTATTGTCGAGTCACCAATCCATCCTGCATCTCCTTCGTCATTTTCTCCATCTCTTCTCTAGTCATGTAAATGGATTGATGAGAGTTTGAAGACACCTTCTAGCTGCCCCATGCTCAGATTGGCTTCCTCCCGCCTTGGATCTATTGTTAGGTCTCTTCGTCTTCTCCAAATTTCAATCTAAGCTTTAGGTTGTGAAATCTAGCTTCTTTCTTAATGGAAGCACTAAAATGTTAACCCAGAAAATGGATCAACACCTACCTATTAGATGAAAGTACTAGTTCTAGTAAAAATAAAGGAAAGAAAAGAAAAGTAAAAGGAGACACAAGAATTTTTATAGTGGTTCGACGTAATCTTCGGCCTATGTCCACTTTAATCTTTTTTATTAGTTGTTCTCTCTCTAGATTACAACTAATTATCTCAAATCTAGCCACAATCTAGTAGATTTTAGATTTACAATAGAGTTTCTAGAGAGTTGAGAGGTCGAGGATAGGAGTAAAGAAGAAGAAAAAATCTCCAATAGTAGAGAAATCAGATCTCGAGTGAAAGGCACCAGAAGAACCTCTTTTGGTTGTAGGTAGGCCGATGTTTTGACTCTGTATACTTCTTGTTATTTATTATATATTGTGTATTTTCCTTTCCTGGAAGCACATGTGTTTCTTGCTTTGCACTGTGACCGTGTACATCTTTGGCGAGTTTTATTTCATACAACATATGTATCGATGTTGTTCCAAGGGAATATTCATGTGTATACCCCATATCGTCTAATTCTCCTTATTATCCAAGAGTATTACTATGTAATACTCTTAGGTAGTATGGGTATAAAGGTGGGGGTGTTACACAAGCTACATTTATACAATCAGTCACCTTGTCTACCTCCCAAATGCTCCTAGGCATTCTAGGTGGTAAAACTATAATCCTTGGAGATGAAATGATTCATGCCTTCGAAGAGGAGGCGACATGAAACTTTCAAAAGGCACAAGAGGAAGATGACCACATTATAACTGGAGTCTTCAATCCTTCCACGAGGCGTACCATGAAGGAGATGCTCCAAACCCAAGTCCTTCTGGATAAGGAGATCAAGTGGGAGAAATATGTCGATATACCTCCTCCCTTATCCATCTCATTATTCGGCCATCCTATCTTTTTCCCCTAGAGACTTCAGCGAGCAATATTTCGAAGGGTCATAAAGACAAAGACAGGAGCCAAAGGAAGCTTAGTGAGTTCGGAATGCCCTCTTTCGAGCAGAAGAAGAAGGAGGCAAATAGGAGAAAGAAGGTTTAGTTACGCCATTCCTTGTTTTGGTTATCTTTTGTTTTGTTTTGAATAGTTATATAAATAGACTAAAGTTGTGTGAGCGCAACCCTCACTTTTCATTTTAAGAATTAAGTTAATTAAATTAGACTTGTTTTTGTTTAAGCCTTGTGTCGATATGTTTATGAATTGAGAAATGTGTTTATTATTTCCACTCAGATGCATGTGAATCATTTCTCTGTCATCAGTTAGCTAATTTTGCTATCTTTTAGTCCAGTTCTATCTGACTAGTGATAATGTGTGAAATTACATTATTTCCATTCTTGAAGAATAATGGCTAGGATAGCTATCTCTGAGCATTCTTGTTAGGCTAAAGCTAACCCTAGATCTTGAACAGAATTACCTGTTCAGTGCAGCAGTACGAACGCTCATTTCGTGGACTCTTTCCTCCGATTTTGCTTAACTTTGGATGTTGATCAGGGTTTATACCTAAAACCGTTGTTATATTTTTCATTCTTGCATACTTAGGGAAGATCCTGCCTAACTTCGGGCGTGGATATTTGACCACTCCATACTTTGGGTGAGGAGTTTGAGCTTCACCAAAATCCGGGTGAGAATTTTATCAGTGTAAATTGTCTGTTTTACCAACTATGGGTAAGGGTTCTTGGGGTGAACTATCTCCTTCGACTTCCCATGTGTTTCATACTCTAGTATCCAAGTCATGGGTCAGAGGAGTTATTTGGCATCTACTTCGGATGCCTGGAACAATCACATTCCTAGGTCCAATCACGGACCATAAAATTTGATCAGAACCTATCTCCGGGCACCTACAATTTATGTATTATAGAAGCGTGTATCATTCAATCATGTTGCTGTTTACAGCATAAGAATTAGCTAATGAGAATGCAAATTCATCGATCCTCAATGCCAATTCATTTCATATCCACAAGGACGGCCAATCATGCCTCTTTACATTGAGTTTAACAAAATATGTACAAAGGTAGTTCTAAGCGAAATAACATCGTAAATGTTCGCTTTTCCATGCCCTCGGAAGTGAAATTTCATCTGTAGTTGCTGCTTGAATGTTCCATCTCCAAGTTATGTTCAATAGCACACGGACCTTCCAAAGTCGGTCCTATGTTCACTGGACTTGGGAAGATTAGTTTGAGAACGAGATCGTCGATCTCAAAGGTCCTGCTTCTGACATTTGTGTTGTAATACTGAGCTACTCTTTTGATGAGAAGGGGCTCTAAAATCTGCCTCATCATGCTTTATATTGACCAAGTTGAGGGACTCGAGTAAGAGTTCCTCATTATTTTTAGGATTATAAGAGATCTTCCAATGAGCTTGCACTTCCAATTCAATTGGAACCATGGCTTTCAACCTATAGTCCAAAGAGAATGGAGTGTGATCAGTCATTCGATAAGCCCAAAATGCCAGTGGCAATTCATTGACCCACTTGACTTTGGCCTTTGTCAATCGCTTTTTCAAAATTGACTTAATGATTTTTCTAATTGCTTCCACCTATCTATTCACCCTTGGATGTGCTACTTTAATGAATTTTTTCTCAAACCAATACTTGCTGCAACATTTATAGAATACCACACTATCAAATTGGTCCCTCTATCGAAAATGATCATTCTGGGATCCTAAAATGATAGATAATGTTCTTGACTGCGAAGTTGATCACCTTCTTCATGATGATCGCGGCAAGCTGTTTCGCATTGGCCCACTTTGTAAAATAGTTAGTTGGAATAGTAGCATACTTTTCCCCACCTTCCGACATCGACAACACACTGATAATGTAGATTCGCCATACCGCAAATGACCGTGTGGGATGATCATTTGCGTAAAGCAAGGCTCTAGGAATTTTGGAAAATCTCTGGCACAGATTGCACCTTATGTGTAATCAGTGGCATCTCTATTGACGGTCGGCCAAAAGTATCCATAGTGAAGAACCTTATTCGCTAATGTCTGACCCTAGGTATGGTTGCTACAGACTCATTTGTGAACATCTGCAAGGACCTTTTGGCATCTTCATGGGCGACACACTGTAGTAGGGGTACAGAGAAGCCTCTTCTGGACAATGGCCCATCCTGGACAATAAATCATGGAGCCCGGCGCAGTAATTTCCTTTGTTCGCTCCTCCTATCTGGAAGGGTTCCCTTCAGTAGAAACTCCTTAATTGGAGTTATCCATGATTCATTTTCAAGTTTATCCTCCAAAATCCAATCAACATCAACCTGGTCGATGCTCGAAGCTGATAATACCTCCACTGGAACTAAACCCATAAGTTGTGCATCCTCGGACCTAGCCAACTTGACTAGAGAATTGACTTTTGTGTATAAGGGGATAGCTTAGCGCACTTTGCCTAAAATTCCTTCCTTACTCGACAGATCACCAACTGAGATTCACTGTATATTTGAAAGGTCTTGACTCCCAATTCCATTGGGATCCTGAGTCCCATAGTTAGCGCATCATACTCAACCACATTTTTTGTTGCGGGGAACTCAAATTTCAAGGCATAGCGAACTGGTCATTCTTTGGGGGCTACCGAAACTACTCCTGCCCCAGAGCATTGTTCATTAGACTCTCCATCCACATACAACCTCCATTGAGCACTACATTATGCAATATCTTCCCTTTTGTCACCTAGGGCAATGAGCACAATGATGTAATCGACTAACGCTTGGCCATGTATTGCCCATCTAGGATGAGACGATATATCACACTGAATCGGTTCGATATTCCACTTTAATAATCTCCCATAGGTCTCAAGTCATTGCAGAACCTGTCTTAAGAGCTGGTCAGTTAGCACCATAATTGGGTTAGATTGGAAATATGGGCGGAGTTTCCTCGATGCAATCAATAGGTAATTTGCCAGCCTTTCTAGCTTTGGCTATTCCTTTCGGCTCCTGTTAATCACTTACTAATGTAATACACCAGCCATTGGATTCTAGTTTTTTCATGCGTGAGGGCATCACTTAAAACATGCATAGATATTGCTAGATAAACAAATAAATATTCTCCGTCCATAGGCTTTGATAAGATAGGCGGCCTTTTTAGGTGATCGACCGATGCTTGGAACGCATCCTTACATTCCTGCGTCCAAGAAATTTTTTTGTTTCCCACTTTGAGGACATCAAAGTACGGTATGACTTTGTCTATAGCCCTTGAGATGAATTGACTCGGCACGACTACTTTCCCATTTAGATTCTGAACATCTTTAATTATCTTTGGGGCCTTCACATTCCCAAGGCTTCAATCTTCTCTGGATTGGCCTCAATTTCTCTCCAGTTCATAATAAAACCTTTGAACTTTCACAAACCGACGCTGAATGAGCATTTCAGTAGGATGAGCTTCATTCCATATTTTCAGAGCTTGGAAAACATTTCTGACAAGTATTCCAAATGGTTCATCGACTGCCAAGAGTTAACCAACATATCATCCACGTAGACCTCCATTGACCATCCAATCTGGTCTCTGAACATAGAATTCACCAGTCTCTGGTAGGTGGCTCCGACATTCTTCAAACATAACAGCATGACAAAGTAGTAGTATAGCCCAAGGTCAGTTATGAAGCTGGTATGATTTTGATTCGAAATATGCATCAGAATTTGATTGTAACTAGAGTAGGCACCCATGAATGAGTATAGCAATTCGTGGCCAACAGTAAAATCTACCAATTGGTCAATTTTTGGTAGTGGTAAACTTCCTTTGGACATTCTTTATTTAGGTCCGAATAATCGATGCATGTCCTCCATTTCATGCTGGACATCTTTGATTAAGACCAGATTGGTTACCAACTTCGGGTACAGACTGTCAAAGATTGTCAATTGGCCCAAGAAAGTGTTATAAGTAGAAAATATATCCATCAACACGAAGGTCACAACCCATACTCTTTTGCGGTCACCTTCCCCTAGAGTTACCGTAAATCCATGCAACCTACAGGCTCTGTAGTCGCCCGTTAAACCCCCGAGAAGGACTTACTTGGCTTCAGATTCAGGCCATCCATCATCATCGATCGTAAGCTTTTTTGAACAAAATGTTGACTGAACTTCCTTAGTCAATCAACAACTTTCTCACAGTTGTCGACCCAATCGTGGCCGATATTACGAAGGGATCCAGTGTGGGTACTTCAACCCCATCGGCATCCCTATTCCTAAATATAATATCGTCGGTCATTGTCTTGAGCTACTTAATAGGAGCTCTGTCTCCGACAGCAAAGCAATTTTCTTACATAGCTTGCTTCAAAGAACATGCGTACCTCTCTGTCTCATTACATCTCTTTGCAGTCGAATGATGTCCACTAGAAATAGTATTAATAACCAATCTTTTCCTAAGCTTCCAAGGCTCGTGACCACTAGGCCTAGCCTAACCCCTTTGGAGCAGCTGCCCTTGGGGTTGAGCAATTTCTTGCTCGTCATTCTGCGAGGATTTCACATATTACTAAAGCTTCTTTTTTCGGATCAAATCCTCAATCACATCATGCTGGTGCATATATTCATTAGTATTACGACAATAGGTTTCATAAAAGTGGTAAAACTTTCCAGACCTCTTCTTTCTCTCAGTCGGTGCCCTAGGAGTCAGCTTCTTATATTGTTCAGTGCCTCGCATTGCAAGATATATATTCTCAATCAAATTAATTAGTTGTGTATAACTCCCCTATTTTGAACGTCTTTTGAAATCAGGTTTCCTGCCTCCATTGCTCTAATTTTTATTCTTTTGGTTATTGCCTTTATTTTCCAAATTCACATATACATTTCTAAAGCTTTCACCTGATTGCTTCATAGCCACATTGCTTTGAATTACTTTAGTCGATCGGCCACCATCGGCCTTCCAGGTAGTCGTACTTGCTCTTCCAAGCGCAAAAACTGAGTCACCTTCTTATAGAAAACATCCAGTATTGGTGCGGGTTTCATCTTAAACCACCTTCCAAAGTCCACATCGAGCGTATCCCCTTGATCAAAGCCATTAATACAATGTCCTCATGTCCAGTCCATCTTTCGAAACATCTTTTTCCTTTCGCTTTATTTTTTTCGATCTAGATGTTTTTCAATAGACGAAGAAGAATTATCTCCTAAGTGAGAAGGCGATAAATCTCTCCTACTTCTTTTGCGGCTATAGTTAATTGGTTCAACAAGTCGTAGCTTTCCTTCATTTTCCTCCTCAATTCATCCTGACTTTCCTACACCTTGTCATTCATTTGCTTCACGTGATTCATCTCAACTCGCATTATCATATCTAAAGGATTTTGAATTTCAGTGATTACGTGTTGAACAGCTTCTTCAATGTGCTGAGAGCCGACATTTTCAACATCAGCAACAGGTCTGGAGGAAGTGGATTTCTCTTTTTATGGGGCCATCACTTCAATTGATTCTATGATAGATTCTACAGAAATCTAAATAGTCACATATTATAGCAACAAAATTGATGGATCTACCTTGTGAATTTAGGTAACTCAAAAGTAAATAGAACCTAATAGCATAAGATCGATATGCTCAGTGAAAGCACCAAAATATTTACGCTAAAAGCTAGCACAAACACCTAGAGATTAATATTAGAGAATAAAATTAAGAAAATAACATAAAATGAGAAAAATAACAACAGATAGCAATTATAGTGGTTCGGCTAATCAAAGGCTTTCGTCCATTTAAACTTTATTGAAGTCTTCGATGAGTTTCTCCAAAACTGTTCTTAGTGATCGGTGATGATTCATAAAATTACGAGGAAAATATAATAACTTGTCAATAACTCAAAAACATCCTTCAAAATATACCCATATCCCTCTATTTATAGCTGCAGGCCAACAAAAAATCTTTTGCACACATTCTAGCCTACATTCCCCATATCCTAGAGTTATCAACCGAAGAGACCGTGGTCATACCACTAACATGTAAGGATCAATACCGATCCATTCTTAGGACCATACCGATCTATGCATTTGCTTCTTGGGTCTTCACTCAATCCTATGGATGCCTGTCCCATTTGAGTCTTTATCTTTATTGCTTTGTTTGCATTGCCATGGGCTTGGATTCAATTGAAGGTCTTCGTTTGGAGGTTGGACATGGGTGTTCAAGTAGTTCATTGATCGTGGTAGTTGATCCGAACTTGCGACATATCTTACATAACATGAACTTGGTTTTACACACCCTAACTTGGTAGTGTATGAGGCAGATGACCATGTATTGATCCATGCTCAGGGATCCATATTGATCCTAGTCATTTAGCGGATCTTTGTCTTTGAACTTGGTGCTTGTAGGTTGGAGGGGTATTGACCTTTGTTTGGATGTTCTTGGCAACTTTTTGACTTCATTCCTCGGTTTTTCCTGGCATCTGAACTTGGCAGTTGTCGTTATGGATTCTTGCTGGATAATTTCTCGGTCCAACTGACCTAAGACACAATATAGCTTGATCACAAGGCTAGACAATGGGTTTAAAGCAATTATAATAAGACATAACCTAAAGGAAACCTAACCTGGCTAATTGGAGATCCCAGGCATACCAGTTATGGAAGTCTTGAATGGTGAGAAACACACAAACCTATTGATTCCTATGATGATTGAAGTGTGTTTCCACTAAAAAGATTATGGTGAATTATTATTCTTAATAATACTAATATATTACTTTAAGAGGAATATAATATGATATTGTTAGTTAATATTAAATATATGAGAATGGTGTGGGATCACATCTATGAGGGTTATATAACTACACTCTCTATAACTCTCACTATGGAAGGTTCAAGTCCAGAAGACATCTCCCAAAATGCAAATCTAAGTTTCATTCTCTAATGGTTGGAATAACTTATTTTCTATTCAAATGTGGTATGCTCGAGTTTGAATAGAAAATGTGGGGTATTGTTGGAAATTTGCTAGTAATTTTTTAAAAACAATTTTGGCGTTGGCTGTTTTTTAATTTTTGAAAACGCTGCTTTGCGGGAGATGTCTTTTCAAACAGACAAAACCATTTTCAAATTATTATTTTCTTACGGTCATGCCTCTTGAATGCCTATATGTATGGGTCGAAAATTCCAAACAAAACTCATTTTTAATTATATTATACTCATCTTCTCTATACTTCTTCATGTAGTCGAAAGAGAAATGCAGATTGAAATTCACTTTAATCTAATGCATTTATGCACGTTTTGGATTGAGAGTTGTATCCTTTAAGGTAAACGTCTGTTGAACGAAAACTACAACAGATGTGTGAGGACGAATTTTATCTTAGGACATTGCGACTGCAAGCCTCTCTTGGATCAAGTCAGTAATTTCTAATTTTCTTCCATTATTTTGTATACTGATTGTTTTAAGAAGACTATAGTATAGATTAATTCATATTTATTATATAGTTAACTATTTACTTAAATGGTGTTTTGTAATTTGTTTTATGTTAGTAGCAAGATTGACCATATTCTGTTAATAGATCACTAGCATCCAATTTATCTTGAAAGCTTATTTGGAGGCTTTCTTATAATATCTAAACTATACCTCATGGCCCGGTCTCCATATATATAGAGAGAAAAAAGTCATATGCGATGTTCATGCAATGATCTCCCACTGAAAAAAGGAGGCTTTTTCTCCCGAATGTCTCCTAGGTCTTGGATTGAATGATATGAGTCTTAGTAGATAGAAGTAGGATAAAGACAATAATTTCACTGAGCACGTTTTTCCTCATTGTAGAAGTAGATTAACATTAAATGCCATTTTACACCAAAAATACAGAATTAGATTAAAATTAAATGCCATTTCACATAAAGAAATTGTTACTATCCATTTTCTTAACCATTACATTGGCACTTTATTTGTTATGCATAAATTGTATTTTGTTAGTTGACTGATAATGGTATGAACTTGAAAGTAAAAAAAATAAGAATAAAAGTGAGTAACCAAGTAAATATAAAAATTTGAATTTTAATGAGGGGGACATTATATTTCGATTTAATTTGAATTTGTTGGGTTTTGAGAAGTTTATGTGTAGACAAACATAGTGGCGCCAAGATATTACAACTATCTTTAACATTACAACTATTATAAAGTTTAGAAATTGTTGATAACAGTATGATCCCTTCACCAACTAGACTTTTAAGGTTATCCTTCGGCCTGCCCATATTCAAGGTCGGCCTGGAATTCCAATTGCCATTACATGAGAAAATGATATTTGAGAAAGTTTGACATTTCTTTCGAATTTGTATTGTACAAAGGAGTCGTGGAAAGATTTATAAAGGCATTAAGCGAATGTTTAGACCGGAAAGGATTATTATTTACACAAGCATTGTGTATAGTGTAAAACTGAATATAGTGCTAATTATAACTAGCATTTATCCTTCAATGAAGTTTAAATATTTATTCTCCTTCGAAATCCGAACGCGGACGGATTTCATATAATTTAAATTAATATTTTACGACTCTTGTCCATCGAAAACATTATTTTAAAACAACTGTCTAATATCTGGTCTCTCTCTTCCTCCACGTCACTTTGAAACCCCACAACGTAAACGGCCACGTTAAAAAATAAAATAAAAATAAGTTAGAAAAGCAGACGATAGTGGAAAAGATAGACAGTGTTTTCAAATTGGGGGTGTTTGGTATGTTGGAGGCCGGAAAGTCATCGATTCTGGCTAGGTTTGTTGCAGATGAGTTCAGCTGAACTGAAAGGGGAGTACATTCCAAATTTGAAATCTGTTCATAGATTGTAAAACCTCGGATCTGAATAAAGCTTGTCGAGGAAAAGGATAAAAAGGTCAAACAAGAATTCACACCCGGTGGGACTCGAACCCACAATCGCCTGATTAGAAGTCAGATGCCTTATCCATTAGGCCACGGGTGCTGCTGTTGTAATTAATTTTTTAGACCCTTTGATTTTTTTAGAAAAGAATATAGTATGAGTTGTTGCGGCGTTATGGTAATATTTGTTTAGAAGTTGTAAAAGGGTTTAGGATTCAATCCATGTTATGGTTACTAGGTCTAACTAATATTTGTGTTGATTGCTGGGTATGAACACTCCATTTTAATTTCCCACCGTAAGTCCTTTTTCACCATTATGAAGGTATGAACACTCCATCTGAGTTCTCTAGTTTATTAATCAGAGTGATAAGATGCCAATAGTAACTCAAAACATGTTTGGATGTTTTAGCAACTTGTATTCTCTTTTTTCCATCTTAGTTCGACCTTACTGATTTGGGTGACAAGATGACACTAGTAACTTGGAACATGTTTGGGATACTACTAATGTAGTCTATTGATGACACTAGTAACTAACACCATGGTGCAGAAAATATATAAAAGTTGAATAAAAAAAATTATTTGGAGAAAATGCAAAAATAAAAGACATCCTAAGAGCCCTACAATGGCTCTAAAACAAATTGATCATAATCAACATACAACTATGTAAGTAGTATTGTTACAGATGCTTCCACTGATTAGGGTCTACATTTGTTTTGAGTGAGACTCGTGCGTCAAACTTTTTGGATCTTATATCCATTTTATAGCCCTTGTTCAACCGTTAATACAATGTCCTTCTGCGAATCTCTCACTTCCATCATCTCTATATTGAACCTACTCAAAAAATCGTTCAGCGATTATTTCGCTGCCTAGAGGAGGTTTGATAATGAGATCACGTCTTTAGGACATATTGTGTGTAAATAGAATAGCTTAAAAAACTTCTTGTCGGTTGATCGAAAGACGATATGGATCTTGGGGTAGCCGAGTGAACCATATCATCGCAACACCTCCAAGGAAAACTGGAAAACACCACACCTCACAGCATCTATCGCCTTCGCCGTATACATTTTCCATTCATATTTCATCAAATGCCTTCATCCAATTATAGGACGACATCGTTGGCATTGTGAACCTTCAGGGGGTATTCCTCATATAGTATATCCTCGGTGAATAGGTTCCTACTAGGGAAAGAACCCCACTTATTATTATTTATATGTTGGTTTTCACTTACCAATTTCTTCACTATATCAACCAGTGACTCTGGTTCGACTTATTTTACTAGACGATGATATTCATAGCTTGAACCAAATGGTTGGCTCTGCAAACAATCTCGATTAGTTCCATGATACCTAGGTTCTCCTGTCTCTAGAATAACCTTTTTCCCAGTTGATGCATTCTTTCGGTATCTATGAAGCAGATTAGTGGCCAACATTCTGGCCGTCAGCAACACGACCAACATCACCTACAGCCTTCACCATCACCATCCAGTTTAGCAACATTGCCATCGCCCAAGTCGACAACACGAGGTTCGGTACAGATCCCTGGGTTAGGGTCAGTACCGATCCATATCCCTTACTATTGGCTTCGTCCAGTCCATCTTTCGAAACGCCTGTTTCCTTTCGCTTCATTTTTTCTATTTAAATATTTTTCAGCAGACAAGGAAGAATAATCTCCTAAGTGAGAAGGCGATAAATCTCTCCTACTTATTCAACGACTACAGGTTAATCGGTTCAACAAGTCGAGGCTTTCCTTCATTTTCCTCCTCAATTCATCCTGACTCTCCGACACCTTATCATTCGTCTACTTCATGTGGTTCATCTTAACTCGCATTATCATATCTACGGGATTCTAAATTTCAGCGATTAAGTGTTGAACAACTTCTTCAATGTACCAAGGGCGGCGTTTCCAACATCAACAACTGGTCTGGAGGCAGTGGATTTCTCCTTTCGTGGGGCCATAACTTCAATTGATTCTATGATAGATTCTATGGATATCCGAATAGTCACATATTATAGCAACAAAATTGATGGATCTACCTTGTGGGTTTAGGTAACTCTAAAGTAAATATATCCTAATAACATGAGAACGATACGCTCAGTGAAAGCACCAAAATGTTTATGTTAAAAGCTAGCACAAACACCTAGAGATTTATATTAGAGAATAAAAGTAAGAAAATAACATAAAAATGAGGAAATTAACAACACATAGCAATTATAGTGGTTCGGCTAATCAAAGGCTTACGTCCACTTAAACTTTATTAATGTCTTCGATGAGTTTCTACAGAACTATTCTTAGGGATCGGTGATGATTCATGAAATTAGGAGGAAAATACAATGATTGTCAATAGCTCAAAAATATCCTTCAAAATATGCCCACATCTCTCTATTTATAGCTGCAGGCTAACAAAAAATCATTCGCACACATTCTAGCGTACATTCCCCATATCCTAGAGTTGTCAATCGAAGAAACCGTGTTCATACCGCTAACAAGCATGGATCGGTACCGATCCATGCTTAGGATCGTACTGATCTGTGCACTTGCTTCTTGGGTCTTCCTCAATCCTATGGATGCCCATCCCGTTTGAGTCTTTATCTTTGTTGCTTTGTTTGCATTTCCATGGGCTTGGATTCGATTGAAGGTCTTGGTTTGGAGGTTGGACATGAGTGTTCAAGTGGTTCATTGATCGCGGTTGTTGATCCGAACTTGCAACCTATCTCACATAGCATGAACTTGGTTTTACACACCCTAAATTGGTCATGTATGAGGCAAATGACCATGTATCGATCCATGGTCAAGGATTGGTATTGATCCTAGTTATTTACTGGATCTTTGGCTTTAAACTTGGTGCTTATAGGTTGGAGGGGTATAGACCTTTGTTTGGATGTTCTTTGCTACTTTTTGACTTCATTCCTTAGTTTTGCCTGGCATTTGAACTTGGCAGTTGTCATTCTGGATTCCTGCTAGATAATTTCTCAGTCCAACCGACCTAAGATGCAATTTAGCTTGATCACAAGGTTAGATAACGGGTTTAAAGCCATATAATAAAATATAACAAGGAGGAAACCTAACCCAGCTAATTGGAGATCCCAGGCATACTGGTTACGAAGTCTTGAATAGCGAGAAACACACAAACATGCCAATTCCTATGATAATTGAAGTGTGTTTCCACTAAGAAGATAATGGTGAATTATTATTCTTAATAATACTCATATCTTATTTTAAGAGGAATATGACAGGATATTCTTAATTCGTATTAAATATATGAGAATGATGTGGGATCGCATCTATGAGGGTTATATGACTACACTCTCTATAGCTCTCGTGATGACAGGTTAAGTTCAGACCAAAACGAACACAACCAAATGAACTGAAATGTGTCAGGTTTGGTATATGTGACACTTGTTATTTAGGTTTACTATAAAAAGAAAATAATTCAAGATTTTATATCACTACTTTGCAAAGTACATCTGGTGACTGCTCGCTATGGAAGGTTCAAGTCCAGAAGACACCTCTCCAAATGCAAATCCAAGTTTTATTCTCTAATGATTGGAATAACTTATTTTCTATTTAAATGTGGTATGCTCGAGTTTGAATAGAAAATGTGGGGTATTGTTGGAAATTTGCTATAAATTTTTTAACAATAATTTTGGCGTTAGTCGTAGTTTTTAATTTTTGAAAAACTGTTTTGACGGGAGATGTCTTTTCAAACAGACAAAACCATTTTCTAATTATTATTTCCTAACGGCCATGCCTCTTGAATGCCTATATATACAGGCCGACAATTCCAAACAAAACCCATTTTTAATTATATTTTACTCATCTTCTCCACACTTCTTCACGTAGTCAAAAGAGAAATGCAGATTGAAATTCGCTATAATCCGATGCATATGAACGTTTTGGATTGAGAGTTGTACCCTTCAAGGTAAACGTCTATTGCACGAAAACTACAACAGAGGTGTGAGGATGAATTCTATCTTAGGACATTGCGACTGCAAGCCTCTCTCGAATCAAGTCAGTGATTTCTAATTTACTTCCATTATTTTATATACTGATTGTTTTAAGAAGACTATAGTATAGATTAAGTCATATTTACTATATAGTTAACTATTTACTTAAATGGTGTTTTGTAATTTATTTTATGTTAGTTGCAAGATTGACCATATTCAGTTAATAGATCACTAGCATCCAATTTATCTCGAAAGCTTATTTGAAGGCTTTCTTATAATATCTAAACCATACCTCATGGCCTGGTCTCCATATATAGAGAAAAAGAAGTCATATGCAATGTTCATGCAATGATCTCCCACTGAAAAAAGGAGGCGTTTTCTCCCGAATGTCTCCTAGGTCTTGAATTGAATTACATGAATCTTAGTAGACGGAAGTAGGATAAAGACAATAATCTCACTGAGCGCGTTTTTACTCTTAGAATTAGATTAACATTAAATGTCATTTTACACAAAGAATACAGAAGTAGATTAAAATTAAATGCCATTTCACATAAAGAAATTGTTGCTATCCATTTTCTTAACCATTAAAATGGCACTTTATTTGTTATGCATAAATTGTATTTGGTTAGTTGACTGAAAATGGTATGAATTTGGAAGTTAAAAAAAATTAAGAATAAAAGTGATTGACAAAGTAAATATAAAAATTTGAATTTTAGTGAGGGGGACAGTGTATTTGGATTTAATTTGAATTTATTGGGGATTTTGAGAAGTTTATGTCTACACAAACATAATTGCACCAAGATATTATAACTATTATCAACATTACAACTATTATTAAGTTTAGAAATTGTTGATAACAGTATGATCCCTTCACCAAGTGGACCTTAGGTTATCCTCCGGTCTGGCCATATTCAAGGTCGGCCTGGAATTCCAATCGCCATTACATGAGAAAATGATATTTGAGAAAGTTTGATATTCCCTTTGAATATGTATTGTATAAAGGAGTGTGGAACGATTTATAAAGACATTAAGCGAATGTTGAGGCCGAAAAGGATTATTATTTACACTAGCATTGTGTATAGTGTAAAACTGAATATAACGCTAATTATACATAGCATTTGTCCTTCAACGAAGTCCAAATATTTATTCTCGTTTCGAATCCGAACGTGGCCAGTCTTCATATATTTTAAGTTAATATTTTACGACTGTGGCCCATCAAAAACCTTATTTTAAAACAACTGTCTAATATCTGGTCTCACTCCTCCTCCACGTCACTTTGATACCCCACAATGCAAACGGCTGCATTAAAAAATAAAATATAAAATAAAATAAAAGTAAGTTAGAAAAGCAGATGATGGCGGAAAAGATAGACAGTGTTTTCAAAATGGTGGTGTTTGGTATATTGGCGGTCGGAAAGTCACCGATTCCATTCAGGTTTGCTGTAGATGAATTCAGCT
The DNA here is from genome assembly GCA_030765085.1 of Allium cepa. NCBI lineage: Eukaryota > Viridiplantae > Streptophyta > Magnoliopsida > Asparagales > Amaryllidaceae > Allium > Allium cepa. Next base: position 627,453,147 of record CM060934.1, read on the forward strand.
GAATTGAAAGGCGAAGACATTCCAGATTCAAAATCTGTTAATAGCCATAAGAGTGTAAAAACTCAGATCTGGATAAAGCTCGGGGGAAAAATTATAGAATAGAACACTATGAAATCAGAGCGCATTAAAGAATTCACACCCGGTGGGACTCGAACCCACAATCGCCTGATTAGAAGTCAGACGCCACGGGTGGTGCTGATGTAATTAATTTTTTAGAACTTTTGATTTTTTTTAGAAAAGAATATAGTATGAGTTGTTGCGGCGTTATGGTAATCTTTGTTTAGAAGTTGTAAAAGGGTTTAGGATTCAATCCATGTTATGGTTACTAGGTCTAACTAATATTTGTGTTGATTGCTGGGTATGAACACTCCATTTTAATTTCCCACCGTAAGTCCTTTTTCACCATTATGAAGGTATGAAAACTCGATCTGAGTTCTCTAGTTATTAATCAGAGTGATAAGATGCCATTAGTAACTCAAAACATGTTTGGATGTTTTAGCAACTTGTATTCTCTTTTTTCCATCTTAGTTCGACCTTACTGATTTGGGTGACAAGATGACACTAGTAACTTGGAACATGTTTGAGATACTACCAATGTAGTCTATTGATGACACTAGTAACTAACACCATGGTGCAGAAAATATCTAAAAGTTGAATTTAAAAAAATTATTTGGAGAAAATGCAAAAATAAAAGAAATCCTAAGAGCCCTACAATGGGTCTAAAAGAAATTGATCATAATCAACATACAACTATGTAAGTAGTATTGTTACAGATGCTTCCACTGATTAGGGTCTACATTTGTTTTGAGTGAGACTCGTGTGTTAAACTTTTTGGATCTTATATCTATTTTACAGCCCTTGTCCAACCGTTTGGTTTTGGGCAGATATTCTCTGCCGAACAAACAGGAGGCAGCATCCTCCTCATATCCGCACCGTTTAATTTTTATTTTTTATTTTACTAAATATTAAAAATATAAAATGAAAGGCTAGATGGACCATGAAAATTCGGATTAGGCGATCAACTCTTTTGATTTTGTATGTTGATATGACTGGCATTGTATGAATGAGATAATCATATCTCAAGCTTAAGGAACAGGCTCACATCCCAACGGGGAAAAAAGTAATACAACTAAGTGTGTATATGCTAACTTGAGAATGTCATAATATGGAGTACAAAATGATAGAAATGACATACACAAGGGTAAGAGGTATTGGAGGTACTTCGTTGGTGCATTTGGCTTTGTATATGTTAGTGGCGCAGGTTGAAATGGCTTTAACATTTTTATTTTTTGAGTTTTGTACTATTTCTTTTTACCATCGGTACCTTCTGGCTTAGATTGGTGTTTGAGGTGCTTTGTGGGTGCATTTGGCACCGTATATGCCATGAGGCACAGCTTGAATTGGTTTCAACATTGTCATTTTTATTTTTGAATTTTTAACCGTTGCTTTTTGCCAAGAATAACTTCTACTGGTCAAAAGGGTTGCAACGTTTCCAAGTCGATATCATTGTTTAAAATGAAAAGTGTCTCCTCAAAACTGTAATTAAGGTATGAGTAATCCTAGGCAAAGGCAGAAAAGGAAATTTGATATTAATAAAACTCCTCCATCGACTACATTTCCAGCTGTTGTTCTGAGTAACTGGATAGGTGCATTGATAGTTGATTGGTCTGTCATACAGATACAGGCAGGGATTGAAACACAAACATTACATACAGGAAGAGTTGGCTAGGTCAAGACATAATGAAATGTGTGGGTACTCTTGATGAACTGAGCTTTTACAATACAGGCACTGCAATGGAAGATTGAATGCCTTCACGTTTCTAAGAGGCACTGCAATGAAAGAAAGGGTCGACAACAAAGCAGCGAACAAATGACAACTCAAACCTCAAAGTCTAAAGTATCCTAAAGGGGAAATCAGTTTAAAGTGCACTTTTAGGCCTACTAATTAGTTTCCAGGCCCACAAGTTCAAAAAATAAGTTTGCAGGACATCTTACATATCCACGTAACAAAAGCCCTCCAAAATTTAGGTTTTTCTTTCTACTCCCGTATTTCATTCAACTTAGGGCGAAATTGCTCAACCCTACTTTTTTCCAATTCAATTTCAACTCTTCACTAAATCGTCCAATATTTACACAACCACTCTTTCGTCCAAGTAGTTTCGAACTCAAAATCGCTTTAATCCAATGTCTATACTCGGTAGAACGATTTCTGCTGAAAGAAAGGTAATTATGTTATCTTTGTAAATTTAATGCCTGTAATATTGTAAAGCAACATTAATTCTCCATTTTAAGTTCATTTTCATACAATGTATTGTTGTTTAAAATGTTTTCTTCTGTATTGGTGTCTAATTTCAAATTGTAGTGTTGTTCAATTGATTTACTCCATGGATAGTAACTGAATGTCACTGAAATTGTTCCTTTTCACATTAAGTCAAGTTACCCCTGATGCATTTGCCTATAGACTGTAAATGTTATATCCATTCACTTAAAAATGGTATTTATCTTGGCCAATCGGTGAAAACTAAAAAACTGTTGGAATATGTTTTTTTTATGGAAAATCAACGTAGTACCTTATGGTAGAGTACAAGTTTAATTAACTACCGTATTAACGTTACAAGCAGGATATTGATGATTTTAGTGTTGCGTATATGAAATATGATAGGTTGTATTCATACTGCAATATAAGCCAAACCATATTTCCTTCTTGCTTATATGAAGGTCAAATAATTAGTTTTAAGTAGTGGATTTGAATCACTCTATCACTTGAGGAAAAGTAGTGGATTTGAATCACTCTATCACTTGAGGAAAAGTAGTGGATTTGAAACACTCTATCACTTGAGGAATCTAATCATAAACTGTACCACAATAGTAAAATGAAGATATATGATTACAATGCACCACATGCAGATAAATGATTAATCTGAACCAAAGAGTATATTGAAGTCATTCAATTGTAAGGCTAGATGTAGCTACTTAAGAGTATAATAGAGCTATTTATTGTTTGCTAAATGATAAAACTATATATCGTTTAATAAAAACTTTTGCTTCTACCTTTATTGTTTATTAAATGACAAAACTATTTATTTTTATTACAAAAAATTGTAGTAATCTTTGTAAAATTATTTGTTTATTAAATTATACTTGTATTTATATTATTTTCAGAATAATTGTATTGACTTAATGATAATTCTTTTTATCTTTATAATAAAATGATTGTATTAAATATTTTAATTATACATTAATAATATGTTTGTTTATGTATTATAATAAATATAGATATATTTAATGATAATTCTTTTTATTTTTATGGCAAAATGATAGTGTTAAATATTTTAATCTTTTTCTATAAGATATATATTCTTTAATAAAGTTAAGTTAAATATATTTCCCTTGTGTTAAATAATAAAACTATTTATAGTTTAGTAAATGATAAAAATATTGATCTTTATTTGAAATGTCTTTCATTAGTCAATTTACATTTATTGATTATTAAATGATGATTGTATTTATAATTATGTCCAAATAATTTATAATTATTCAATAATAATTACTTTTATCTTCTCAAAATGATAGTTATCTTTATAATTTAGTAAATGGTAAAAATATTTATCTTTATCTGAAATATTTTGCAATAGTCAATTTACATTTATTGATTAGTAAATAATAATTGTATTTATTTTTATGCCTAAATAATTTATAATTATTGAATTATAATTATTTTTATCTTTATTGCAAAATGATAGTTATCATTATAGTTTAGTAAATGATAAAATATTTATCTTTATATAAAATATGTTGTAGTAGTTGATTTACATTATTGATTATTAAATGATTATTATATTTATTGTTATCTCAAAATAATTTATAGTTATTTAATTATTGGTCAAAATAATTCAATGAAAACTGCAAATTGTATATTTATCAATATAATTGGTCAGCAGTGTATCAACATAAGGCCTACGAGCAGTGCCTTCTGTGAGAAACATAGCCAATGTACTACAGAATCTCAATCTACTTAAAAGCAAACAACAACGATATGTGAAGTTTCTTTATTATTAACACTTTTCTTATGATGCGCATCATTTTTGCTTGCTACTTTAATAATAACTAATCGAGATTAATTCATATTTTTATTGCATCAATAGATCTAAACTGTTTAATATTCAATTTAATCAAGCACCGAAATTACTACCAGTTTTAGTGTCATTAACAGATCTTTCATTAATTAAGCACTAAAACAAAAAGAAGAAAACTTAAGACCTAGCATAGCCATAGCATCAAGAGGACGAAGAAGTATACCAAAGAAGGAGCGTTCATCCGTAAGAGAATGTAAAGCTTTTTATCAACCTCTAATTAAACAAAAGTGACTAATCCTTTCTCTAAAACCTTCCAAATCCATATGGGTAAGGATTGTATGTGTTTGTGATGTTTTAAAAAACAATGAATTAATGTAACCAAATTAAATAATATTTTTTCAGGTTGGGGATTAAAAATGATGATTTTGATGCGATTCTGTAAAAATGTGAATCAAACCTTTTCTAAATCGCTTCATGTTTTTACAGAATGTGTAAAATGATAATACGGAGACATATATTTAATTTCAATTTTTTTTAGATTACTTGGAATTTATATGAATTTTCAAAGTTTATGAAAGGCTTAATTTCATAAATTAATGATTTAACTTATTAACAATAATTATTTTGACCAAAAAAAATTATATGAGGCAAAATATGATGATTCTGATTTTTGGAGATTTTTTTCGGTTTTCCCATGCATTTTCAATTTTATATGAATTATTTAGCAAGGATAAAAGTTAATTGCAAATGGATGATTGATGATCTAAGTAAAGTGGTAACTAACAATTTTTGGACAAAAAAATTACAAAAGCCTCAGAACTCTAATAGTAATTTGACTTGTATCCAGATTTTGTGAAACACAATTTCTTTCAATGGTAAATAAATAGTTTTCAAGTTAATTACTAAATTTCCACGATCAACCTGTGATAGCTCATATAAGCCTCAACTTGTGATAGATAGTTAAAGGTTCAACATGTGACAGCTAATATGAGGTCAACTTGCGGTAGCTCATAGTAGGTCAACTTGCGATATCTAGTTTAGTGTCAATTTGTGATAGATCTAAGTGTATCGGCCTACAATAGCTCTAAATGTATTAATTTGCGATAACTCCAAGTGTATTAACTTGCGATAGCTTTAGGTGTGTCGAATTGTAAAGGCTTTAGATCGCCAACTTGCGATAGCATAGAAATGTCAAACTGTTATAACTCTGGAGTGCATCAACCTATGATAGCTACAATGTATTCAATATTAGATAGCACCTACATGTCTACAAGTGGTGGATAAGAGTTCTCAAATTATGATAGTTCATAAGTTCAATCTGCGATGACTAAGAAATGCCCATATGTGATGGCTCATATGCTTAGAATCATGGCAGTATGTAAATATATTGTAAATGTTTATCTTTATACAAAAAGATAATTCTGTGTATCTTTTTATACAAAATCTATATGATGTGAGATTATTAAAAATTTATCCTTATTTCATTTTCACATACTAATGTGTTATTTCCACTATAATAAAATACAAAACAGATCTCCAGTTTACAAGCAACTGAAGTTGAAGAAAGAGTTATTGATTCTCAACTATAGAGTCAACAACAAGATGATAGAGCAATTCAAATTCATGAAACAAGTGAACAAAAATAAATATTTTGACAAACAGAAGTGAAGACACTGAAACTTATGAAGATGTTGAAAAGTATGAAGTTCAACACAAAGAAACAAAGCATTATATTGGAACATATAGGTGTAATTTAGATGCACTTTTCAAAGTGATGAGAAGAATAAGAATTTATTATCAGCTGATGTTATTTCATACATGAGCAAAACCCCATTCAATTTTTTTTTTTGAAATGATTTCAAAAGACAAAATAGAAAGGCAAGATTTTCGAAAAAGTGCAAAGAGTTTAGATGAAGTTATAACATCTTATGACAAAAATGAGAAAGCTTTTAGAATAGGAGATTCATTGTTGAAACTAACAGAAGAAGATGTTAGCTTGATTTTGGGAATGCCATTAGTGGGTAAGGATTTATTCCATATTGGAATAATAATAAGAGATAACTTTCCTGAGGAATTTTTTGACTTCTTGGATAGAAATTTTGAACGGGGAGAAAGAATTAACAAAAAAACAGTGGGAAAGAGATTGAAGATTTTGATTGATAAAGGAAATGGAGGTCTTGACTTGGTGAAATTGCTAATTTTGTTGACGATTATAACATTTTTGTTTCCAAATAATCAGACATATTTGCAATGGGGTTTTATTCCAAAGCTATTAAATTTGAAAACTCTGAATTCAATTTCTTGGCCAAAAGCGATATATAATCATGTTTCAAAAAATGTTGAGAAGTTTGCAGAAGATCCAAGAAGCATGCCAGGCTGTTCTATGATTTTATTGGTATGTGCTAACTCTTATTATAAGATAATTATGTACCAAAAATAAAATAATTGGACAAAAAAGTAACACTGTAATTTTTATTCTACAGTATTGGATATGTGAAAAGATAGAATTCATAGAAGAAAAAAAGGTTTTGAAATGGCAAGCCCAAGGATGGTGAAGTGGAATTTGTCAAAGCTCAAAAATTTGTCACATCATTGAAGGAAAAAAGGTATAATAATTTTATTCTAGCCAGACAAGTGAAATAATTATTAATAAAGATAATTCATATTATCATTTTCAATTTTAGTAGTGCATGCTTGTTGATAGGTGAAAGTGTTCAAATTAGACTTCTTGTTATTCTTCTTGCCTAATTATTAATTATTCAATTGTTATGGACTGCAGTCTAATTGTTAGCTGTCTAGTAAAGATGTATATGTTGTCATCTGTTTAATTGTTCTGCAGTGCAACATTGTTGCAGTAAAAATTAGTAATAACAGCCATTGTTTTGTATTAACTTATTACAGATGGTGGAGTTTAATAGAAGTGTAGTTGCACTTTATAGGTTCCTAAAATTAATGCATCTACTTTGAGTTACCACTGCAGTTTGTCGTCTACATTTTTTTGAGTGGCATTAAGAAAATATATGCACTTCATTTCTGCTATTTAATTAGTTTCTCTTCACATTTTGTAGTTATTTTCATTTACTTGGTTTATGTAGTTTGAATTTTGTAGGAAATTCTTTGAGGTAAAATGATGTTTAGCAAATGTCATTGGTCTAAACAAGAGCTTGAAAAAACAGTTTAGTTAGTTGAGATACATGAGCGAATGCCAATTAAGTTATAATCAATGAATGCAAATTAATGTTTTGTTGCTATTTAAAACTAGAATAATTGTTAGTTTCCAATCAATAACTCTTTTAACATTTTTCATCTTCTTGTGTCTTCTTATTCATCCATTTTTTCTATAAATTTAACATCTAACAACATCTTTTAAATCTTATAACATCTTTTGACAGATTGCGAAAAGGTTTAGAAGAATATCAAAAAATGAGAAGAAACTACTAACTGAAATGTCAAAGTTGTTGAAGAACAAGTAGAGGAGAAAAGCAACTCAAAGAAGAGGGAAAACAGGAAAGGAAACCGAGAGGAGAAAAAAGAAGAAGAAATATTATTGATGGAAAACGAAGCTCAACAAAGGGAAATAGAAAGTCTAAGAAAAATAGTTATAGAGCTGGAAAAAATAGTTTTGCTAAAAGAAAAAGAATTGGAAGAAGAACAAATTTTGAGAAAAAAATTTGAATCTAAATTGAAAGAGTTGGGGGAGGAATGTATTGTGAGGGAAGAAGAGGCACATGAAATGACTGATAGCAGAAGAAGACATGTATTTGCTGGGCACACAAATAGTTCGTTAGAGTTTCCATCTTTCAAATTATTTGAATCTCAAGATTTTAAAACACCTGAAATGGAAAAGGAACTAGAGAAAAATCATGGCAGGGTTTATAATGAAGATAAACATGAACAGAAAGAAGATGAAAAAGAAAATCAAAAAGAAAAGGACATGGAAACAAAATTAAAAAAAATTGAACTGAAAGTAAAGGCAGTAGCAAAAAAGAAGAGAAAAACAACACAAATAGAACCAAGTTCTACGCAGAGAAGAGTAAAACAAAAGGTAAGGGTGGAAAAAAAGAATCCAAATTATATTTATGAAGAAACGAATAAAGTAATAGATCTGGAAAAGTACATAGTAAAGAAGGATGAGCAGATAAAGAAGAAGAGGAGAAACATAGAAAAATGTCCATTGTTGAAGCATTTGCCACACAATGAAGCAAAGATGATAGCAGATTTCTTCAAAGTGGTCGGAGACATTGAGTAAGTGAAATTATAATTATTTCTTATATTATTTATATATCTGTATTGAATAATAGAAATAAACATTGTTTATGAAATTTTCAGCGAAGAAGTTTATAATTTGGGTGATGAAAATATGATTGTGATATATAAAAGTATGATAGAAGAAATGCTTTTTAGTGGATTCATTGCTGGGCTGGTTAGTCCAAATGTAAAATCAGAAACTTATATTCTTATTAAATTATTTTTAATAGTAACTTATATAATTGATTTTTTGTATAGATTATTGATTGGTATTGGTTTAGGAGAGCGAAAATGTATGATAGCAGTTCTAGCATAACATACATTAACACGACGATGACAGTAAGACCAATTTATATAAATAAATGCTATCCATCATTGATAAAATTTTATTTACAGTATTTATTTCTCTTCACAGAAAAGTGCATCTGATGACATTGAAAATGTGAAAAATCAACTGTTCATTCCAGCAATATCAAAGGCTCTATCAAATCCTTTGTGCTGTACCATACTATTTCCAGTACATGATGAAGCACATTGGACGCTTTTGGAATTTGATAGAGAAACATCATCCTGGATTCTTTACGACTCACTGTATTGTACATCAAGAAATAAAAAGTACAGCACTAGGCATAAGAGGGCTGCCTTGGCAATAGTAATAAAATTTTTTATTTCATCAAAATTTGCATACTAAATCATTTTATATTTATTTTTATGTTTTTTAATCCTATTGTTCTACACAGAAAATAATTGTCAACCAGATCATCAAGGAGTTCAAATGCCATGAAAGCAACACAAATTTGAAAATTTTAAGTACCCTTACATTGGGAATTTGTGCTCAGCAAGAAAAAGGGGTAATTGTTTTTAAATTATATGTTCATGCTTATTTAACTATTGTTAATGCTTAATTAATTAATGATTAAAAGTCGGACAGAGCCACGTTCAAATTTGATGCATGTAAACCATATGATACATCCTACTGTGTATAGAATTATTCTTTATCAGAAATTGATAAAAGAATTATCATTTTAAGTATACAAAATATAATCATTCATGATTTTATATGAAGCATTACAACATTGTTAACATATTACAAAAATATTCATTTGTAATCAAAAGATAATACTATTTATCATTTTTAGAAATTGATAAACACTTTTATCATTTTTAATATATTGCTAAATTTATGTAAAGTGATAAAGGCATTTAGCAACTTAAATATAAAAAAATTAAATGGTCATCATTTTATATAAGCATTAAAGCTTACCGACTTATTGTATAACAACAATGTTTATTTTTGATAAAAAGATAATACCATTTATCATTTTTAGAAACTGATAAAAGAATTATCATTTTAAGTATATAAAATATAATCATTCATGATTTTATATGAAACATTACAACATTGTTAACATACTACAAAATATTCATTTGTAATCAAAAGATAATACTATTTATCATTTTCAGAAATTGATAAACACTTTTATCATTTTTAAGAAATTGCTAAATTTATATAAAGTGATAAAAGCATTTAGCAACTTAAATATACAAAATTTAAATGGTCATTATTTTATATAAGCATTAAAGCAGCCTTACTGACTTATTATATAACAACAATGTTTATTTTTGATAAAAAGATAATACCATTTATCTTTTTTAGAAACTGATAAAAGAATTATCATTTTAAGTATACGAAATATAATCATTCATGATTTTATATGAAGCATTAAAACATTCTTAAACTATTATGAAAATATTCATTTGTAATTAAAAGAAAATACTATTTATCATTTTCAGAAATTGATAAATTCTTTTATCATTTTTAATAAATTGCACAATTTTCATAAAGTGATAAAAGCATCTTGCAACTTAAATATAGAAAATTTAAACAGTCATCATTTTATATAAATATTAAAGCAGACTTATGGACTAATTATATTACAACAATGTTTATTTTTGATAAAAAAATAATACCATTAATCTTTTTCAAAAACTGATAACAGAATTTATCGTTTTTCACAAATTGGTAAAAGAATTACAATTTTAAGTATACAAAATTTAATTTTTCATCATGTTATGGAAACATTACAATACTGTTAACACATTACCAAAATATTTATTTGTAATCAAAAGATAATACAATTTATCATTTTCAGAAATGGATAAATTCTTTTATCTTTTTTTATTAAATTGCTAAATTTTCATTAAATGATAAAAGCACCTATCAACTTGAATATAGAAAATTCAAAACAGTTATCATTTTATATAAGCATTAAAGTAGCCTTACTGACTTATTATATTGCAGCAATGTTCATTTTTGATAAAAATATAATAACATTTAACTTTTCTAGAAATTGATAAAAGAATTTATCATCTTTCAAAAATTGGTAAAAGAATTACCATTTTAAGCATATAAAATATAATAATTAATCATTTTATAGAAGCATTACAACTTTGTTAACATATTACAAAAACATTCATTTGTAATTAAAAGATAACACTATTTATCATTTTCAGAAATTGATAAATTCATTTATCATTTTTATTAAATCGCTAAATTTTCATAAAGTGATAAAAGCAATAAAAGTGAAGCAGTTTGGATGTTACTGTGATGATGTAGATGTAGAGTGTGGCAATGTACTGAAAAAATTGGCAAATATAGGAAAATATATGCTGTTATAGCTGTTTTTTTTTCTTTTTTTCTTTTTTTTATGGTGCAAAAAGTTTGTTTATTTATTCGCCAATGCATGCAACATTAAGGACAGTTTTAAATATCTCTGTAGCAATTTTGGTAATGCATAACACTCAATTTTTGACCATATATATCCACCATTTATTGTTTATTGTTTTCTAACTAAATGTTTTACAATAGGTATGACTGTGGAATGTTTGTCATGGTAAACATGAGGAAGAAAGCAGCAGGCTTACCATTGTTGAAAACATTTCAGAAGAATATATTGCTCAGTTAAGTGCAAATATGGTAGCCGACATTATGACTGATGAACCATATTGTCGGACAATGGAAAAGTTCTGCAGTTCAGGAAGAAAGCAGTTGAAGCAAGATGAATGATAATCCAATTTGTTCACATCATAGAAAGAAAACACTATATGTTTGGTTAGGTTTAACTTCTTTTTTCTATAACAAAAAACAAAATTGCACTGTATGTTGAACAAAAAATCTATATGTTTGTTTTTTAATTTGTCTCTACTGCATAGATATAATATTTCATATGTTTACTCTACCATTTACTCTTTGATATGATTTAGATTTTGCACCTGTACTTCATAGCCAGTATGTTACATGAATCTGAGAGCTAAAACATTTGTAATTTGTTTTGTAATTTTTCTCTACTACACAGATATAATATTTGTTCTGTTATATTGACAGTTTAAGCAATGATGTATAATATGGTATGTTTGGAAATTCTTCTTTGCCTTTTAATACCAATTTATATTACAATCAGTACATGAATTTATAGGAGAAATATTAAGCGATTATATGGTTACAAAGAGAACATACAGTTAAAGAGAAGCTGACTGGCAATGAAGTACAAGTGCAATTTTTTCCTCATCGTTACTGGTAGTGGATGTATACCAGTGGCAATGTACAAGTGCAATTTTTTCCTCAAAGTCACTGGTAGTGAATGTATAAATTGTATAAACACAAAACTGCAATCTTCAATTTAAGCTTTGCATCTCTCTCTGGATTTCCAAGGTCTTTATACCATAAAAACCTGAAGTTTGTCACTATTGGCTTCAACTCCATATTTTCTAAGTACTTGAAACATTAGCTGCTCTAAAGCACAAACAAAAAATATATAAGAAAGATCACAATTGTTACATCCAGCTAGCAAAATACATACCAAGTTAATATTGCTCAAATGTGTTTCTTCAGCAAAATAAAAATATAACATAAGACATTTATAGATCTTGTTGCAACTGAACTTGAATATCAATAAATAACAATAACAACTATAAATTTACATATGCATAACTAAAACACACGCTACAGAAATACAACAAAGAAGGTTGGCAGGTAGGACGAATAAAAACACCAGAAATGACAATTCAATCAACTAAAACCGCCAAAAATGACAACAAATTTACTATTTTGCACATGGTACAAATATTTGCTGATATCAGTTTCTTCTTTCTTCTGATTATCTTTGATGCTTGAGAAGAGCAACAGCTTTAATAACTTACAATATACAACATGAACACCCAGACTTCAGCATGTCATCAACCTTCTTTTCTGATTATTACAACAAAAAGAGAAATCTGCATAAAAAACTTATTCAAAAATGTAATTCATGGCCTGCCTTATGCTTACAATGATTATATAATGGTTGCTAACAATTTGCATGTACGTTATGCTTACAGATAAAAGGTAACTAAGAGTTTCATGTAGTCGTCCTATTCTTGAAACAGAAATAAACAAGATATTTCTCTGCACATTATTTATTACCTATAAAAAACAAATGAAAGCAGTGAACACAGGAATAACCTAATATTAAAAGTAAAAGAATAACATAAAACAAAATTATAATTGAATACAATAGCTTTTAAATTCTAGAATCCAAGAATATCTCAATACAATGTTGAAAGCAAAAACATAATTATCTTCAAAAATAAACAAGAGAAAATGGCATAAAAATTATAAAAACATTCAACCACTCAATGGACAACTTTTACGATTATGACCTAACTTCTTACATTTTCCACACTTATTTTGCTTCCCATGGAAAACATCCAACCCACCAAGTCTGTTAACTCTAGGTCTACCAGTTCCACGAATAGCCTTAGGAGGAAGAATAGGAGAAAAACCTTCAGAAACAATATCATTTTTATCAAAAGTAGGAATAGTATTGATAACATGCGAGTAAGAAGCACGATAAGCCTTAGTCATGAAATAATATTCAATAAAATCATAGACATTAAGTTTGACCATTGTAATGCACTTCAATGCATGTGCACAAAGAAAACCAATAACTCTCCATTGGTTACAAGTGCACATCCGATTTTCAAGATTAACTTTGTGAAATAGAGGAATGTACTTCAAAAACCAAAGTAGAAGAACGAGAAACATTCCACCCAAATCCTTCTTCTTTTAATTTAATAAACGATTCTCCATTTTAGGACAAAATATGGTAGTCCAATTAGATGCCTCTTCTCTACGCTTTGACATTTGAGCCATAAGATTAATTCGAATTCCATCAAGACAACATGTAATAGGAAGATGCCTTTATTTCACAATCCAGGAGTTAAAACTCTCTGCAACATTTGATTTATTCTCACCATAGCGATTTCCAGGAAAAAATAAATCAGCCCAATGATCAAATGGCTTATCTTTTAAGAATTCAATAGATTTTTCACCTCCAATTTGACTATATTTTGTCATAGCTCTTTGAAAGTCATAAGGAGTACAAGCTACAGCACAACATTCCAATAAATGTGCTACCCAAGGCCCCTTTCCACCCTTTACAATATTAGCAACATTACTTTGCATATGATATAGACAGTATGAACGGAAAGCCATTGGAAAAAATTTAGGAATACTTAAAAGCAAACCCTAATGCCTATCTATATAAAGACCAAAGCTCGATCAACTCCAATCGAACATTTCAAATGTTCCAAAAACCAAGACCAATTTCCTCATTTTCCTTTGCAACAACAGCCATAGCCAATGGAAAAAAACCTAAAAAAAACATTGCTAGCAAATAGAAAAAATTGTTTATATATATGCAATAAAGTAAAATTATAAATGAATTTTTTCAATTTATACTAATAATAATAGTGAACAATTTATAACTCTTTCAATTATTATTGACTTCAATGTTTGAAAATAAACTCACATATAACATATGTATAAATAAAAACATATTTTCAATTTAGATAACTATATTTTGTTTCACTTGTAACATATTTGTTGTTTATCAACATATGGATTACTCTCCATCATCCATTTTTTAATACCTTTTGTTTTATCTACTAATTTAAGATGTATATTTACGTTTATATTCCTTCAAGGTTAATTACAAAACACTGGCATGATTGTATGAACCAATAAATATACACATACAAATATACATAGATCAGTTATTTACCCAAATATACAACTATACATAGCTTCTACCCTAAGTTATCATTGGTGATCATCCAACACAATAAAAAATGGAGAATATATATTTAAATGCTAGTGGGTGGTATTACACTTACAACTCTTACATATTTATGCATGTTATCCATTGACAATCAATTAAAATACCTATTACCTTACTATTATCTAAAATAACATAAAGATAAATACTTTTATCTTTACATAAAACTATAATGTAACAATGACAGTATAGATAACTACTTTATTAACTATCACTTTCCAATTACTAACAATACTACTACAGAAAGTTAGCAATAATATTATATACTTAACAAACAAAACTTTATACAAAATTATAAAACAAATAAAAAAAAGTACTAAACAAACTATAATTAAAATAAATCAATTATCATTATCACCTTAAATTAACTTATAAATATTAAAACAATAAATCATACCTTGGTTCTCATTTTCTGCAGTAGCGGCCATTAAACAACCATTCCTACCTTTCAAAAAGGTGGCATCAAGAAATATCACAGGACGACAATGATAGAACCCATAAATACGTGCTTCGTAAGATATATAGACTTTTTCAAACTGATTGGTATTTTTATCAACAACCATAGATGTATGACTATTAGGATTATTTCTATCAACTGCTTTCAAATACCACACCAAATCATTATAAGATTGTTCTTCATTACGAAAAATTTCCTTCAAAGCCATCTTCTTGCCCATATATGCATAGTAATAACTTAAACTAATATCATAATTTCTTTTAAAACTTGCAATAATATCACTAGTCTTTCTTGTTGGTTCATCACGAATTTCATCTAAAATCAAGGTCTTCACAAGATCATTCTTAATTAAAGGACTATTAATTGATCTAAAACCACCACCACATGAATGACTAGATTCAAATCTTCTAACTAAAAAGTGATCCAATTGTTTAAACTTGCAAGAAGCATGAATTTTAAAACTACAACCTTCTACAGCACACTGCACCGTAATTCGCTCTTTACAATTCTTCAAGAACTTAGATGTGAATCCATTTATTGCACAATATGCAATGATATCTTACGAAAATCAGATGCGGACTGAAATTTTTGACCAACACTTGTAAAAAAATCTAAAGTAGAACCTTTCTTCATCAACTCATTAAAAACAATCTCTTTATCAGAAGAAAATTCCAAACTATCAACCACATTACATGCACTACTCACACAATCTTCAATATCAAGTGATTTACTGCTAGAGCAAGATCTACTATTACAACCAACATTATTCTGAGACAATTTATTCAATTTAACAAACAAAACTAGAAATTCCTCTTTTCTAAAAAATGGCAAGCATAAAATAGCTTGCAAATCATTATCTGTCTCAATAAAAGTAGTCTTGGAATCACGAACATAAAAGATATCACAGCACAAAAGAGAAAGTTGATCCCAAACTTCACATATCTTGTTTCGAACAGTAGAAATAGGAGAACCCAACAAAAAACATAAAACCAAAATTGTTTTTATTGAAATAAAAAACAACCAAAACAGTAGCTGCAGTGCTAAGACTAAAAATGAAAAAACATATAAAAAAATTTCAGTATACAAAAATATCAAAAAACAATCAAAAAATACAGTAAAAACAATACATACCTTTGATCATCAATATATATCATCTTCCTATGGCCAAAAGCAAATCACCATAAGTTTAACATATCACACGCAAAAACGAAATCAGGAAACTATTAAAAAAAACAACGAATTGGACTTTCGGTAAAAGGAAAAGAAAGGAAGAAGAGCGAAAATTATAAATCTGGAAAAACTTTTTCAATCTAAGATGTGAAAACGTAAAGAAGATGAGCAAAATTTACTTAAAAAAATAACGACCGAAAAAAATAAATGTCCTGTAAACTTAATTTTTTAAACATCTGTCCTACAAAAAAATACGTTATACATAATGGTCACTAGAACATATTTTCCAGTATCCTAAATTTATTTGCCCTAACAAAACTTCAACTACCTAAGCAATATGTCAATGAATATAAAGACATTAAGCGAATGTTGAGGCCAAAAAGGATTATTATTTACACTAGCATTGCGTATAGTGTAAAACTGAATATAACGCTAATTATACATAGCATTTGTCCTTCAACGAAGTCCAAATATTTATTCTCGTTTCGAATCCGAATGTGGGTTGACTTCATATATTTTAAGTTAATATTTTACGACTGTGGCCCACCAAAAACCTTATTTTAAAACAACTGTCTAATATCTGGTCTCACTCCTCCTCCACGTCACTTTGATACCCCACAATGCAAACGGCCGCATTAAAAAATAAAATATAAAATAAAATAAAAGTAAGTTAGAAAAGCAGATGATGGAGGAAAAGATAGACAGTGTTTTCAAAATGGTGGTGTTTGGTATATTGGCGGTCGGAAAGTCACCGATTCCAGCCAGGTTTGTTGCAGATGAATTCAGCTGAAGTGAAAGGCGAAGACATTCCAGATTCAAAATCTGTTTATAGCCATAAGAGTGTAAAACCTCGGATCTGGATAAAGCTCGAGGGAAAAATTATAGAATAGAACACTTTGAAATCAGAGCGCATTAAAGAATTCACACCCGGTGGGACTCGAACCCACAATCGCCTGATTAGAAGTCAGACGCCTTATCCATTAGGCCACAGGTGTTGCTGTTGTAATTAATTTTTTAGCCCTTTGATTTTTTTAGAAAAGAAGATAGTATGAGTTGTTGCGACGTTATGGTAATCTTTGTTTAGAAGTTGTAAAAGGGTTTAGGATTCAATCCATGTTATGGTTACTAGGTCTAACTAATATTTGTGTTGATTACTGGGTATGAACACTCCATTTTAATTTCCCACCGTATGTCCTTTTTCACCATTATGAAGGTATGAACAATCCATCTGAGTTCTCTAGTTTATTAGTCAGAGTGATAAGATGAAATTAGTAACTCAAAACATGTTTGGATGTTTTAGCAACTTGTATTCTCTTTTTTCCATCTTAGTTCGACCTTACTGATTTGGGTGACAAGATGACCCTAGTAACTTGGAACATGTTTGGGATACTGCCAATGTAGTCTATTGATGACACTAGTAACTAACACCATGGTGCAGAAAATATCTAAAAGTTGAATTAAAAAAAATTATTTGGAGAAAATGCAAAAATAAAAGACATCCTAAGAGCCCTACAATGTGTCTAAAAGAAATTGATCATAATCAACATACAACTATGTAAGTAGTATTGTTACAGATGCTTCCACTGATTAGGGTCTACATTTGTTTTGAGTGAGACTCATGCGTCAAACTTTTTGGATCTTATATCCATTTTACAGCCCTTGTCCAACCGTTCGATTTTGGGCAGATATTCTCAGCCGAACAAACAGGAGGCACCATCCTCCTCATATCTGCACCGTTTAATTTTTATTTTTTATTTTAGTAAATATTAAAAATATAAAATGAAAGGCTGGATGGACCATGAAAATTCGGATTAGGCGATCGACTCTCTCGATTTTGTATGTTGATATGACTGGCATTGTATGAATGAGATAATCATATCTCAAGCTTAAGGAACAGTCTCACATCACAGCGGGGAAAAAAGTAATACAACTAAGTGTGTATATGCTAACTTGAGAATGTCATAATATGGAGTACAAAATGATAGAAATGACATACACAAGGGTAAGAGGTATTGGAGGTACTTCGTTGGTGCATTTGGCTTTGTATATGTTAGTGGCGTAGGTTGAAATGGCTTTAACTTTTTTATTTTTTGAGTTTTGTACTATTTCTTTTTACCATCGGTACCTTCTGGCTTGGGTTGGTGTTTGAGGTGCTTTGTGTGTGCATTTGGCACCGTATATGCCACGAGGCACAGGTTGAATTGGTTTCAACATTGTCATTTTTTTAATCCAAAAATTAATAACAATATCTATGATTTCCTTTCAGCCATGGGGAAAATCGTCTCCTTCATTTTTCTTCCTCCATTCTCTTCCAATCTTCTTCTCTAATCAGACCACCTGAGGCTTCTCACATCAGAAAGCCATCGGGGGTTACCAATGTTGATAATGATGGTTTTATATTGGTCCAATCCAAACAACAAAAGAGGAAAGAAGCCAAGAAATCATAGGAGTTGCTATCGGCTTTTAATAGAGACAACAGAAAAGGCCGAGATGATCAATTTATGACCACCAATTCTGCAAAGAATGTTCAAATGTTGCCGCCAATGAAAAAACCGATAGCTATCTCACTGAATAGAGAACAAGGCCGCAAATCCTGGGCTGATATTATTGCTGATCAGTCTCAAGAACCCAATGATGAAGGTTGCAATCTAGAGCATATTGCACCAATCAAGATTAATAACAAAAAGTATGGTCTGGTAAAGGAAGATGTATGTAAAAGGGCAACCGAAACATGGAACAATTCTGTTCTTATGTATGTAGTGGGCACCAAACCATACTATATGTTTTTTAAATCTTATATCCAAAGAGTTTGGAATCCGATCGGTGATTTTGAAGTTCTTACAAGAGAGAATGGATTCTTTCTTGTTAAATTCAAAGATTCTCTAGATTGCTCTTCATTATTGAAGAATAGACCATATTTTTACAATGGCAAACTCATTATAGTGAGAAAGTGGTCTGATTCTTTGAAAATGGACAGAGATTTGTTAACGTCTATGCCCATTTGGGTAAGATTACCCTGTGTTAATCTAAAACTGTGGGACAGAGAAGCTTTCAGTGTCAGGGCCAGTATTATAGGAAAACCCATTAAAATGGACGCAGCTACTACCTTAAAGACGAGATTGAATTACGCTCGCCTTCTTGTGGAAGTATCTGCGACTGTGAACTTCCAAAGGAGATCAATATCACTCTCTATAATGGCGAAAACATCTCACAAAGAGTGGAATATGAATAGGTTCCACCGAAATGCAATATTTGTAAATGTTTTGGTCACACCAGAGAGCAGTGTAATCCAAAACAGATGTGGATACCCAAAACTAGTAATTCAAAAAGAGATAACCCTCAAGAAGATAGCTCAGGTGTTATTCAAGAGCCAAATCTTAATAAAGATTGAATAAATCAATCAAGAAGTCAGAAAGACAATGATCGGATCAATCAAGAATGTATCATTTCCGATCAAGAAAATAATACTGTGGTGCTCACCGATCAAGAAGATCAGATCACAGAAATGGAAGTTCATCAGTTTAAAGAATCTAGCAATATTTCAAATGTTTTGAACCAGTATATAGTAGAGGGGAATGTTAATGAAAAGGTCTTTAGCTCTGAAACCCCTCCTATCTTAGAGCCATGTTTAGTTACATAGAATGATGGTACAAAAATATATAAAATCTTTCATAACGATAACAGCCAAATCGGGAACAATCTAATGCTAGAGGAGTCTCCTTCTGAAATTACTGCTGATATTGAGGACAGGGTAGACATCAACTCAACACTGCCTCGCAAGAAGGTCTCTCCTCCTAAGCATGCTGCAATAGCAGAGCACAATTACTCTGCATTGCCTCGCACAGCTAATTTTGATATTTCTCTAATTAAGGTCCCTGTAACAGAACATAAGGAAGAAAATGAATTAGATATGGTAGAAGCTGTTGACCAGTTTGATATTTCTAATCTACACATTCCAAAATCAAAGACTACTGGTAAACTTAGGGGAAGTAAAGAGAAGAAAGCTTTCAAACAAAAATACATCTCAATTAATCCAGAATGGGATGAGATGTCTACAAGGTTAAAAGCCAAGAGTGTAGATAATAAGAGGAGGGTTAAGAGTTCTTCTGTGTAAGGTACCATCTGAATTCTTTTTTACTATTATTATTATGTCTGTGTTTGTTTGGAATTTCAGCGGTATGAATTCCCCTGCTAAGCAGTCTGATATTTTATATATGATTAATAATTACAAACCTACCATTATTGCTCTCCTAGAAAACAAATTGAATGATGAAAGTTATGAGAAATTCTGTTTAAAGTTATCTATTAACTGGAAATCTACAAATAATAATGACTGTAATTGTAAAGGTAGAATTATTGTTATTTGGGACTCAAATATTTGGATAAACTTAAATATGAATAAAGACAAACAGTTTATTGATTGTCAATTTAAAAATATAGGTGGTTTTTTGATTCAAGTTATTAGTGTTTATGGCAGTAACTTTGAAAATTAAAGAAATGAATTATGGCATAAACTGACTCTTTTGAACTCAAAATATAATTTTTCTTGGATTATTTTGGGAGATTTCAATACTGTGTTTCATGTTTCTGAGAAATTTGGAGGAAACAAAATCCCTCAAAGTAAATTTGATAAGGTTAATAATTTTCTCATAAACACTAGCCTTGTGGAACCAAATATTAGTGGGAATAAGTTTACTTGGAAATCTGGTTTGGCTAAGAACATTCACTGTAAGCTAGATAGAATTTTAATCAACAAGGAATTTTCTAATAGTATCTTAGACTTTATATGTTCAACCCTTAAACAAAATTCTAGTGATCATACCCCTATTATGATAAACCTTTCTAACACTGTTAATTTAAATAAGTAAACTGCCCCTTTTAGATTTAAAAACAGTTGCGTTTTGGAAGAGAATTTTAATAATTTGATGGAAAACGGTTTAAATTTTTCATGTGGTGGTACTAAACAATTTCAGTTTAGTATGCTTTTGAAAAATATTAACTCTAATATCAAAATTTGGAATAATAATAATAGTGTAAATAATAATAGTCTCGATTTTTTTAGAAAGGAGGGTAAAATTTTACAAAATCTAGGGATGATAACCCAGGTGATTTGAGAATTGTTAGCAAATTTTTTTAATAATCAGAAAAACCTATCTACTGAAATCTATAAAAATACGGTTAATGCCAAACAAAAGGCCAAGGTAAACTGGTTAACTCTTGGGGATGATTGTATAAAATTCTTTTATGCTAAAATGAGTAATAGAAAGCATATTAATAATATTGGCAATGTCATAGATTTTTCTGGTAATATTTCAAATGCTTATTCCAAAATTGCTAAAGAAGCTGTTGAGTATTTTGAAAACCTTTACTTTAATGAATCTGTTGCAAAAGAATTTCCTCATATTATTTGTAAAAACATTTTGAAAGATAATGCTTCAGATTTTTTACTTGCTCCTATTTCTATAGAGGAGATAAAACATATTATTTTTAAAGCTGGTGATAAAAAAAGTCCAGGCCCAGATGGGTTTAATGCAAAGTTTTATAAAAATCAATGGGATAATATTAAAAATCAAATTTATGAAGTCATTAATGAATTTATGGTTAAAGGCAAAATACTTAAAAGTATTAATCATACTTTCATTACACTTATTCCTAAAAAGAAAAATCCTTCTAATATTGGAGACCGTAGACCAATTTCATGCTGTAATTTCATATACAAAATCATTTCTACTATTTTAAGCAGCAGAATTAAAAAATTTATGCCTTTCATCATCTCTGAAAATCAGAGTGCTTTTGTACCTGGTAGGCTAATTTCAGAAAATTCTATGCTAGCCCATGAGATGGTGAGGAATTTCAATACTAAAAAAGGTGACAATATGTGTTTAAAAATTGATTTACAGAAAGCTTATGATAAAGTAAATAGGCAGTTTATTTTTCATATTATGAAGTGTATGAGATTTCCAAGTAAATTCTGTGATCTGATCATGGAATGTATTGATACCCCTACATTTTCTATACTTATTCAAGGTAAATCTGAAGGTTTCATCAAGAGTAATAGGGGTATTAGACAAGGTGACCCCCTGTCTCCTTACTTATTTACAATGGTTATGGAATATTTTTCTATTTTAATGGAAATAGAAACTATTAAAGGGAATATTAATCCCATAAATAGGGTCCAACCTTGTATTAATCACCTTATTTATGCTGATGATCTGATGGTTTTCATTAAGGCCAACAGGAAAAAATGCAATATCCATTAAAAGTGTTTTTGACAATTTGAACAAATATGCTGGTTTGCAAATAAACATAGATAAAAGTAAAGCATATTTCAATAAATATAGCAGTTATAAAAATGATGTCCTAAATGTTTTAAAAATTTCTGAAGGTAATCTTCCTATAAAATATCTGGGTTTACCGTTATCTGTAAATCAAATAAAGGATTCAGACTGCTCTATTTTATTGGATAAAATTCAAAAAAGAATGAAAACTTGGTATAGTAAACTTCTTTCTATTGCAGGAAGAGTAGAATTAATCAAAACTGTAGTTTATGCTATTATTTTATACTGGTTACAAACTTTTCATATTCCTGCTGCTTCTATAAAAAAAATTAGATAGCAGATGTGCACATTTTTTGTGGAGAGGTAAATACCACAAAATTAATTGGGACACAGTCTGTGAACCTAAGGATAAAGGTGGGTTTGGCGTTAGAAATATGAAGGACCTTAGTCTTACTTGTCACTTAAAATTATTATGGAGATTTCTTAGTGCAGACTCACTATGGGCCAGATGGATGAAGGCTAAGTATCTCAGAAAAGGTAATTTCTAGAATATTGCTCCAAACAACAATCAGTCTAATACTTGGAAGCATATTTTAAATTGCAGAGATATCGGTAAGTTTCTTTTGGAAAGAAATTTTAAATCAGGTGATGAAACCAGCTTATGGTTTGATCCATGGTTTAAAAATGACTCCTTTGTCAATAAAATTGGTTGGAGTAATTTAGTTCTTTTTGGGGATTCAAATGCAACAGTGTCTTCTATTATTATAGACAATCAATGGCAACCTCAAATTCATCCAATTACTTACCCTCATAGAGATGAAATATGTAAAATTTTCATTGATAGTAATGCAGACAGTGATTACTGGATATGGAAAGCTGACAATAAAGGGAAGTTTTCTTTTAAAAATACATGAAATGCTATTAGACATAAAGTCACCAAAGTTTATTGGTATGACTGCATTTGGAGTAAAGTGAACAGCCCCAAGATGGCATACTGTACTTTCTTTGCTTTTCATAATAAATTGCCAACTTGGGACAAAATAAATAAATGGGGCAATAACTCTAGTTCACATTGTTCCCTATGCAGTCTGGATAATGAGAGTTCTAATCATTTATTTTTTGTTTGCAGTTATTCACAGTTTATATGGATACATATTAAAGCTAAACTGGATATTCAAATCAACGATATTCTGGAGCTCAAGCAAATAATTCAGCTGATTAATACTAAGTTCAAAGGAAAATCATTTGAAAGAGATCATGCTCACGTATATATTACTACCGCGGTTTATCATATTTGGAGAGAGAGAAATGCTGGTATTCATAATAAAGCTAGCAGCAGTAAAGAGAAGTTATGGCTTATAATTCAGTAAGATCCTGCTCCATAAATCAAAGAAAAAAGTGAAAGATCAAACCAAATTCGCCAATTTAGCTGATGACTGGAGTATTGAAGCTGGTAGTAAGCATCTGGAACAAATCCTAACCCATCCAAAGAATATTAGGACGAGTAATCATATTTCTGATGAGTTTATCCCTACTAGTGCCGACAAAAGAGTTCATTTTGTCTCTAATCGTGATCATACGTCTAACAGAGCTCAGATTACTACAAATCAAGCGTGCGATGCTTTTCAGAGGGATAATTCAATAGATCTGAGTCGTTCTGACAACAGATCTGATGATTTCACCAGGAATTATCATCATCAGATTTTCATCTTTACTTCTGAAGAGATTGATGGTATGAGAGGCAAGTTTAATGAAGGCCTCTCGTATTGGGAGAGAGGCGAAAGCAGTGGCGTGAAGAATGGTGGCGGCGAAGCATAAATCTGTATGTTGTCTCCATTTTTATTTCCTTTTTTCCTCTGATTGAGTAGTAGGTGTTTGTGTTTGTAGTTGGCGCTAGGGTTAGAGATAGTATTTGTTAGTGAGGGTTCGGGTTGGCTTACCCGAATATATG
Source organism: Allium cepa (assembly GCA_030765085.1). NCBI lineage: Eukaryota > Viridiplantae > Streptophyta > Magnoliopsida > Asparagales > Amaryllidaceae > Allium > Allium cepa. The sequence continues at coordinate 627,477,482 of CM060934.1, forward strand.
CTCTATTATTTGTATTTGGGCTGGGCCCTATTTACCATTATTCAAAAAAAAACATTGTCATTTTTATTTTTGAATTTTTAACCGTTGCTTTTTGCCAACAATAACTTCTACTGGTCAAAGGGGTTGCAACATTTCCAAGTCGATATCATTGTTTAAAATGAAAAGTGTCTCCTCAAAACTGTAAATAAGGTATGAGTCATCCTAGGAAAAGGCAGAAGAGGAAATTTGATATTAATAAAACTTCTCCATCAACTACATTTCCAGCTGTTGTTCTGAGTAACTGGATAGGTGCATTAATAGTTGACTGGTCTGTCATACAGATACAGTCAGGGATTGAAACGCAAACATTACATACAGGCAGAGTTGGCTAGTCAAGACATAATGAAATGTGTGGGTACTCTTGATGAACTGAGATTTTACAACACAGGCACTGCAATGGATGATTGAATGCCTTCATCGTTTCTAAGAGGGTTGGACTCAATTACCATCCCAGATGTAGGATAAAAATATGGTTGGACACCATTGCTATTGATTTTTAATTGATTGCTGTTAGTTGGCTAGTGTACTAAAACATATAGATAACTATAAACTCGTCGCACAAATTTATCAATTAGAATTCCACTACGCTGGAATTCTGTATTAGATAATTGTAACTATAAGTTACGTTGTAAATAAATTACAACAACAACGTTATACTATTTATAGAAATAACACAACGTATAAACGAAAGATTATAGAATAAACTAGAATCTAACCGGATATCGTCTAAGGCTTTGTCGTAACAATTTCTTTAAGAATTTTATTTTAAAATTCCGCCAAGATACAACAGACGTATTCTGTACGAGATTGTAGTGAGTACACTCTTTGATTTAGAGTATAGCAGCAGAAGAGAAGAAGAAGATTCGGATTTCTAAAAAATGAGTGAAGAAAGTGATCAGTTTTCCTTCTTATTTATAGTTGGTCCGTATCTCTTCCGAACGGTCGTGTCTGCACCCGTTCGCTCAAACAGTCGCGTCTGTACCTCTTCGTACAGTCACATCCATGCCACTTCAGTCGGGTCGCACCCGCTCATGCTGCATCCATTCGCCCGCGTCTGCTTCAGTCGGGTCGCACCCGCCTGTGTTCGGCCGTACCTGTTTGCTTCTAACGGATCGCACCCGCCATTGTTCGCGCCTATTCAACCCGCATCCGCTTCCAAACAGATCCGCATCTGTTCGTATGGCCTGCAACTGTCAGAAAGTCCGGTCCAGTTTGCAGTAAAAATACGAGTATCATATTAGACCCAAACCCGAGCCCGTCCTGGCCCGGTTCGGGTCGGTCGGTCGGACGAACGGACGGCGGCGGCGGCGCGCGCGTGTATGGTGGTGATGAAAGATCTCCCTCCTCACAACGAAGCATACATTTGGGAGCCCCAGGCCCCTAACCTCCTCATGAGAAAGCCATATATAAACCAATATAGCTCTCAACATTTTGGCGATGTGGGACTTTGTATATTTCAATTCATTCTATTTCTTAAGGAATTCCAACAATCTCCCACATGAATGATAATATACATATCCCCCACACAAAGCGAAATATCACAGAGTAAATATGGAATAATGCTTTATCGTGGATAAGTAGATATTTCACTTTGAACTTTCCCTAGTTAAAACTTATCGGATCTACTTGGCTAATCGGTGAATTATTTCATCTTGAACCATCGGCCTTTATTGTATATCCAGACAATAAGCTTTACGAAGCATTGATTCCATTCTCATCCAATCTCTTGGCTGTGTTCATTTTGGTCCTGAACAATTTTTGGTTCTGCGAGTGTTTTAGAGAATAAAAAGCCTTTTACTATTCTCGTAGAGCCGACCCAGCTCACACTAACATAGGTGATCGCAACCATTAAGAGTATCCTACATATACCCCACTTGTTATTTCCAAGATATGGTCATCATTAAAAAACATAGTTTTAACCTTTAAATACTTCTGTAGGCATGCATTTATGTTGTGCACCATAGGAATGGAGTTGGACTATGTCCACGCAAATGCATTACGTCTTGAGTTATTCAAAACTGGTTTGCCTATTGATCCTAGTCCATGGGATCTCCAGTCGCTAGGATAGGTTTCCGTATAAGATAACTCTTTGTGGTTTAGGCTTTTAAAGCCATTCCCCTCGATGCGTAGTCCATTTTCTCACTTGATAAACCTTTAGTAAATGGATCCGCTAGGTTATCATTTGTTCTCACATAATCTATGGAAATAGTTCCATTTGAGAGTAACTGCCTAACTGTGTTGTGGCGTCGACGAATATGTCGTGACTTTCCATTATACACAAAGTTGTGCGCTCTGCTTAGCGCAGCTTGGTTATCACAGTGTATGCATATGACCGGTACAGGTTTAGGCCAAAATGGAATATCTTCTAAAAAGCGACGAAGCATTCTGCTTCTTCGCCTGCTTTATCTAAAGCGATGAATTTCGATTCCATAGTGGATCGAGCTATGCATGTTTGTTTAGTAGATTTCCATGACACTGCTGCCCCTGCTAAGGTAAAGACATAACCACTTGTTGATTTTGATTCCTCTGAATCAGCAATCCAATTTGCATCACTATATCCTTCTAAGACGGCAGGATATTTTCCATAATGTAAGGAATAGGTAGTGGTATTTTTTAAATATCCAAGCACTCTCATTAGTGTTTTACAGTGTTCCGTTCCTGGATTGCTCACATACCTACTTAATCGACTTACTACATAAGCTATATCTGGTCTTGTGCAATTCATGAGATACATGAGACATCCTATTACACGAGAATATTCCAGTTGCATTACACTCTCATTAGTGTTTTTATGCAGCACTTCTGATGGATTAAAAGGTGTATTTACTCCTTTAATTCCAAAATTTTGAAATCTTTCAATCACTTTTTCTACATAATGTGATTGAGAGAACTCAATTCCATTAGGTGTTCTTATTATTTTTATTCCCAAAATAACATCTGCAACACCCAAGTCTTTCATGTCGAAATTGTTGATCAACATTTTCTTTATGGTCTCAATTACCTGAGTATTTGGACCGAATATTAACATATCGTCCACATATAGACAGATCATCACATATGATTGTCCAAGTTGTTTATAATAAACCCATTTGTCACATTCATTTATACGAAAACTATTTCTCATCATGACACTATCAAATTTTGCGTGTCATTGCTTTGGAGCTTGTTTTAGTTCGTATAATAATTTGACTACTCTACAGACTTTTTTTTCATTTCCTTTGGAAATAAATCCATCAGGTTGATCCATGTAAATTTCCTCATCGAGATTTCCATTTAAGAATGCTGTTTTTACATCTATTTGATGAATCTCTAGATTATAGATGGATGCAATTGCTATTAGCATTCTTATAGAGGTTATTCGTGTTACCGGTGAATATGTATCAAAAAAGTCTACTCCTTCTTTTTGACGATATCCTTTGGCTACTAATCTGGCTTTATACTTGTCGATAGAGCCATCTACTTTCATTTTCTTCTTGAAAATCCATTTGCAGCCAATTGGTTTTATTCCTGATGGAATATCAACAATTTCCCAAGTTTTATTACTTAGAATTGAATCAATCTCACTTTGGATTGCTTCTTTCCAACATGAGGATTCAGAAGATGACATTGCTTCCTTGTACGTTTGAAGTTCGTGTTCTAACACATAAGTAAAAAAATCCGAACCAAATGTTTTGGAAGTTCTAGCCCTTACGCTTCACCTTGGTTCAGCATCCTCAATTTCATGATGAGTTTCATCTTTATGTGAATCGTTTGATTCTTCCCTTGTCCTTTTTGGGACATTATTTCCTTCATTCCTTTTGTACGGAAACACATCTTCAAAGAATGAGGCATCTCTTGATTCCATGATTGTATTTACATGAATATCAGTTATATCAGACTTGAATACCAAAAATCTTTAGGCACTACTATTTTGGGCTGGCCCAAGATAATAACAATCTACTGTTTTTGGTCCAAGTTTGACTCTCTTGGGAGGCGGAACTGGAACTTTGGCCAAGCACCCCCACACTTTGAGGTATTTAAAGCTTGGTTTGTGTCCTTTCCATATCTCATATAGAATTGTTCCCGTTTTATTGTGAGGAACTTTGTTTAATATGTGATTAGACATTTTTAAGGCTCCCCCCCACAAGTTCGTTGGTAGACCAGAAGTTAAAAGCATGGCAGTAATAAAATTCTTAAGATGTTAGTTGGCTAGTGCACTAAAACAGATAGCAAGTAACTATAAACTCGTCGCACAAGTTTATCAATTAGAATTCCACTATGTTGGAATTCTGTATTAGATAATTGTAACTATAAGTTACGTTGTAAATAAATTACAACAACAACGTTATACTATTTATAGAAACAGCACAACGTATAAACGAAAGATTATAGAATAAACTAGAATCTAATCGGATATCGTCTGAGGCTTGTCGTAACAATTTCCTTAAGAATTTTAATTCAAAATTCCCCCAAGATACAACAGACGCATTCTGCTTGAGATTGTAGTGAGTATATCACTCTGTGATTTAGAGTATAGCAGTAGAAGAGAAGAAGAAGATTCGGATTTCTAAAAAATGAGTGAAGAAAGTGATCAGTTTTCCTTCTTATTTATAGTTGGTCCGTATCTCTTCCGAACGGTCGTGTCTGCATCCGTTCGCTCAAACAGTCGCGTCTGTACCTCTTCGTACAGTCACATCCGCGCCACTTCAGTCGGGTCGCACCCGCTCATGCTGCATCCATTCGCCCGCGTCTGCTTCAGTCGGGTCGCACCCGCCTGTGTTCAGTCGTACCTGTTTGAGCCTGGCCCGGCCCAGCCCGGTTCGGTCGGTCGGACGGCGGCGGCGGCGCGCGCTCTGTGTGTTGGTGATGCAAAATTTCCCTCCTCACAACGAAACATACATTTGGGAGCCCTAGACCCTCAACCCCCTCATGAGAAAGCCATATATAAACCAATATAGCTCTCAACAATTTGGCGATGTAGGACTTTATATATTTCAATTCATTCTATTTCTTAAGGAATTCCAACAATTACGAGCGTTAAGATTAAGACACGGGTTTCGCGCGCATAATAAAGAAGGCTGAACTATTTTTCTACAGATTGTATTTTTTCAATACTTTCAAAAGAAAATTATTTCCGCGTATATTTAGTCATATTTCATACGTAAGTAAATTGAAATTTTATTTCTAAGTTGGAATATCTAATTTCTTACGAGTTTAAATTTTTATTTATACTATTAATTAATTAAAAAAAAATTGCAAAAAAATTTATTTGCTAAATCCTATATGATATTAAAACTTAGTAATATTTATAGTGGAAATTTTGAATGTGTAAAAGCAGCAAAATTGTCAAATCCCACTTTTAAGCGATGCTAAATTTTAATAATATCTGTAGAGAAGTAATTTTGGTAAGATACAAAAGACAATTTTAAAGTTCAAGATCGGACAAATAATCTGTGCTTTCAAACCAAGTATTAATAAAGATTACACGTTTCTTTTTTCGGTGTCCATACTAATAAGTTGGCTTTTTTCTATCAAAAAAAGGTGGAGGAGAGAGACCAAAAAGAAAGAAAGGGTTGACAACAAAGGAGCGAACAAATGACAACTCAGACCTCAAAGTCTAAATATCTTAAATGTATCTGCCCTAACAAAACTTCAACTACCTAAACAATATGTCAACGAAATAGCCACACACGTATTTATCCTATATCTCCAAATCATCTTACTTAAATGTCATCAACCGTATTATATAATATCCACACACATTCGCAAATATCTGAAATTCGATCCTCGATCAACATAGAAAATGGCATCACCTAAAGTATCTCCTGCCCAACAACAAAACCTTTATCTTACTCCATTCATTCTATGTTCATCAATCTTAGTTTCTGTAGCCTTAATACTCATCGCACTCCATTTCTTTCTGAAGAGACTTCGAAATCAAGTTCATCCTACTTCAGGAAACGCACTCAAGGCTTCCAATGGAGTTGATAAGGATGTTCTGGACTCCACCATGAAGATTCAACCGTACAAAAAAGAGTTGCATGGCAAAGAATGCTACGTATGCCTTTCAGGGCTAGAAGAAGAAGAAATGGTGCGCGTCTTGCCATGGTGCGGGCACGTGTTTCATGCATGGTGCATCGATCAGTGGTTTGAAGAACACTCGACCTGTCCCACTTGTCGATTGGAGATAGCTGAAGCGGACTGTTCTGACATGGTTGTGGTGGTGGCTGATGAGAATTGTTTTGAAGGCGGTGAGATTAGGAGGTCTGGTACTTTTGCTTCTACTGATTTGATCAGTGATTTGATGTCGTTTAGGGAGAAGATTAGGCTGAAAAGATGCTCATCTTTGGATGCTAGTATTGCTTGAAAATTTGACTTTGGTTCACTACCTTACTGGAATTGAAGTTCACAAGCAGAAGCGTAGGGAAAAAAGTGCTGCACAGGTCATTAAGTTTCGATCTAAGTTTGTAAGTGAGGATGATGTTATTATTTGGATTAAACTTCTTATCTTCCCTTTATTCTCAAGAATCTCGTCTTATTCACGTTTTTATTAGATTTATGTATTCATTTAATCATCAGATAGAAATTTTGTTTAGAAAAGAAAAGCAAGTATGACGGTTTATATTCATAGCCTGAAGGATGATTGCTTATTAGGCCTGTCAAATGGGTTGAGTTGGGTCAAAATGGGTTGGGTCGAGTTTGACCCAACCCATTTATGACCCATTCTTTTTTACCCACTTATGACCCTAGCCATATATGACCCAACCCGTTTAATAAGCGGGTTACCCATTTAACCCATTTAAAGATTTAAGGGTCGTTTGGATTACAATAAATAAGTTGTTTTTTGCTTATAAAATGAAAAAATTAAAAAGTCAATATGGATAAACAAAATCCGCCGACTTTTAAAAGTCATTTTTCAACTTATTGCAAAAGCAATTTTTTTTTGCTTTTCGACTCACATAAGTCGATTTTTTATATGAAAAAATTCTAAAAAAATGTATTTTCAAATTTCAAAATTTCACATTTCAAAATTCAAATTTCAAATTTCGAAAATTCAAAATTTAAAAATTTCACAGTACAAAATTCAAAATTTTAAAATTCAAATATCAAAATTTCAAAATTCAAAATTTCGAATTATGAATTTTAAATTTTAAATTTCAAAATTTTGAACTTTAAAAATTCAAATTCCAATTTTCAAATTAAAATTTCAAATTTCAAAATTCGAATTTTGAAAATTTGAAATTTGTTAAAATTTGAAATTTTGAATTTTGAATTTTAAAATTCGAAATTTTAAATTTTCATTTTTGATTTTAAAAATTGAAAATTGTAAAATTTAAATTTTGAAATTTAAATTTGGAAATTTCGGATTTTGAAATTTTTGGAAATTTCGAATTTTGAAATTCGAAATTTTTAAATTTTTAAATTTGAAATTTAAATTTTGAAATTTTTGTATTTTGAAATTTTTGGAAATTTCGGATTTTGAAATTTTTAATTTTGAAATTGTTGGAAATTTCGAATTTTGAAATTTGAAATTTTGATATTTAAATTTTCAAATTTTTGGAAATATCGAATTTGAAATTTGGAATATGAAAATTTGAAATTTAAATTTTGAAATTTTTGGAAATTTCGAATTTATAATTTGGAATTAGAAATTTTAATTGCAGTCTGAACAGAAAAAATAGCGGCTTCTACAGTAGGTGAAGTTCAAATATGAAGATGCAGTGGCCTGTTATTTTTTAAGTACAACTGTCAATTTTCATGAAAACTACATTGTATGTTTAAAATTCTTATTTTTCAAATTTATATTAAAATTTAATGTTTTTAATAAATGGGTAAATGGGTTACCCACTTATAACCCTTTTAAAAATGGGTCAACCCAACCCATAACCCATTTAATAAAATTCATAAATGGGTTGACCCAACCCACTTAAAAGTAGGGTAAATGGGTTGGGTTAATGGGTTGGGTCATATTTTGACAGGTCTATTGCTTATGTAATCTTCTCTATTCACCATGATATTTTAAATCCATAAGTAACTTATCGTTGAAATTTTAGTTTACCCCTTGTTTTTCAGTCATCTATCATTATTTGGCATTAACGGAATCAAAATATAAAAGTTTGTTCCACATCTGAATTAGTGATATCTTTCCGTGTATTTTCCTTCACTAGATTGATGTCTTGAATCATTTAATTCAAAGTCTGACAGTCTGGTTAAATTATGATTTTCGAATTTCATAGAATAAAATCATGGTTCGAAATTCCGTCCGGCTCGTTGGAATTTTAAATATTTCGTTCCGGTTCCAACAATTATGCTCAATATTCCAATTTCAGACCCAAACAATAAAAAAATTAGAAGAAAAGTCTCAAAATAGAAGAATGATATTTAACAATATTCAAATAAGTGAAGAGAAATAGTATCAAAGCAACTGAGCATGTTAAAGCAAAGAAAAGACAACCTCATTTGAGCATGCTAGAAGAAAAGTCTCAAAACAGAAGAATGATATTTAACAATATTCAAATAAGTGAAGAGAAATAGTATCAAAGCAACTGAGCATGTTAAAGCAAAGAAAAGACAACCTCATTTGAGCATGCAATGATAGATTTTCAACAAAAGCAACGCTCTCGATTTTAAATTGAATAGGAAATTTGAATGAGACGTTTAGGGTTTTGATATTTTGAGCAGTGTCTAGGGTTTTAGATCTAAGATACCGGATCTCGAACTGAAATGGTAAAGAACTAGGGTTTGGTATATTGGGCTACATGCAGAACATATAGCACGCCTCATATATTTGGCTTTTGACATTTGTTTCCGTATGCCACAATTAAACTCTATTGGATCAAATATATTAGGCATTGAATTCATGGTTACAATTGATATGAAAATAGTTGTGATTACTTCAAAATCTGAAGCCGGAACTTTAACCGAATTATCGAAAATTTCGAAATGGAACCGAAATTCCAAAAATTTTAAATGACCAAAGAGAACGTAAGGAAATTTAACCTTGAATAAAATAAAAAGAGTGTTAATAAACACTGCAATAAAAGAGGTTGATTACACAGCGTTGACGTAAGAAAGTTGTCATACGTTGTCATTGCCGCCGATGTCAATAAGACATTCTAAACACAACCATCCCAAAAACAAACCCGACCACGGCCCCCCACCCTCCACAACACACAAACAAAACCCAGTCCAAATTCACGTCTTTGTCATAATTTCAAATCTAAAAAATAAAATGAAAATCGTTGGCATCGCCTCTGTAGCAAGCTAGTCATCAAGCCACGCGACAATGCAATGCCGCAAGCCACCATCTGGCACCAGCAACTCCTCCTCCTTGGCCCGATACACAATTTCCCCCTCGACTTTTTAATATGAATTAATTAGGTTATTAGTCCAATTTACAAATCCATCTAGCTACCATATGATAATTCATTATCCATATTTTTACGTGTTTCAGGCGAATATAAAACAATGATCGTGACCCAACGATGTATCTATGATTGATGTCATATGATAACCCCATACCAATTATATATTTGGATGCAAACCTTAGTTAGATTTCGAGTTATTGATCAGCAGAACACGACTTTTGCTTTCGTTTTTTATATACATTTTATAAATGAAACCAAACATAATTACATCACAAACCCGTCTTGATTGCACCTTCTTTATTGCCATAATCCTAGATTTTCAAACACCATGAACCCACGAATAGTTCGTATATTTTAATTTGAATACTAAACTTTTCGGCTTTAATTTTTTTTAAATTAAAATATTTTGAAGTACGTAAATTATGACAACTTGAAATCATAAATTTTAAGTTTTTTGAAATATTTACAATTTAGATATGGATAGTAATGTTTTTTCTATTTATCTAAAATTTTAAATTTTAAATATTTACTTGCTAAAATTTTATAACATATAGCATCATTAATACATAATGGTAGTTAAGAAACCCTTAGTCGTATAATTTGGCCTCATCTGACAAATACCGTATATGATCATTATATAGATATTCGTTTTTAACTAAAACGGGAGTCAATATTCCTATGATACATTATTCATCAGATTTGTCTTATTTGTGAAATTATTTATAAAATGTTTATTTGTGTTATTTTATTTTAGATGAGAAGAAGAGGAAAAAAGGAAAGAATGTGAGATTGAAAATAGTCCCACATCATGGAATATGATGGACTATATTTGCTAAAATGTAGGTTTCTCAAGAGAATGCTGAGTCTTTTGGGCATCAAGTACTTGCTTTTTTTATGAGGAGGCAAGTTGTGCATAACCACCACACACGCACGCGCCTGTCTGAATGACCAGACCGGACCGGATTTGGGTCTAAATTATATTTTTGGACAGAATGAATTAGTTAAAAAGGGTCAAATATAAACTCGTTAACAAGCGCATACCTCAAATTTAAATAGAGGAAAATGGTGAAGACGTATCTGTTACAATGGCAGGATATTTGAAGTCAAACGAAAGGAAAAAACGCATCGCTTTGTCGGGAAACGTAATTTCTCAAAAATGAAAAGGCACTTCTTCATGGCTATAAATAGGAACGCCTGGAAAGTGTTTCAAATCAACTTTTTCCCTATTTTCGAATCTCTTTCCTTTCTCATCTCTTATTTCAGTCAGTATTATTTCGGCTTTGTGATACTGCAGATCACAAACTTAATACTCTTGTCCCTATATTCAATTTAGACGATAGTTTGAATACATTTCGATAGTGCTATCGCAGCCCGTTCGAGAGATTATTCACCTTGGCTCCATTGTATTTTGGAAGACGATTTACCTTAACTCACAACACTCATTCGTTTGTTAAACGAGTGGTGATGGCAAATATTGTCTTAATGAGAGCTTCATTGACATGCCTTGGTGGATCACTATTACTTTGCAGATTACAACCATTATCTCTTTGCCAAATCGAAAATTCCAACAACAATCTTAAGACGTTATCTAACAATGGCACCGTGTATTGCAGAATTATGAATCTTAAGACTAAGTAAACACTAAAGGTAGGGAAGTGAATTGTGTTTTCTAAATTTTGTTAATCTTTTTTAGTTTCTTTTAAGTTTAATATTGAATCACAATTTTTCAACACAGGATTATATCAACAATCAATCACAAATGCAATCATAGATAAAATAGAACAATAAAGTAAAGTAGAGAGTTGGAGATATAACACTAAGGATTTTATACAGGTTTAGATTTCTTTTACATCTATTCCCATATAATTGCTTGTAAATATTTATTTTCAAATATCATTATTTAAACGGGCAGAAGACAAACCCAATTAGAATCTCGATTCAGAGGCTACAGACAAACCCTCTTGATATTCCGGGTTCAGGGTACGCCCACTTTATTTGAACGGGCTACAAGACACCCATTCGGATTTTCAAGCTACCAAGCATACCTAACTGATTTAAATGAGCTACAATCATACCCAAGCAAATATAAATAGAGTTTGATGGTTTTTCCAAGGACAGTTTCTTTAACTTTGGATATAATGCATCTTATAGCCTTTTGGATAGCACCTTTAATCTTTGATTTGAGGGAGAGATGATTTCAAAGTAGGAAGAAAATAGTATTGAATCAATACATAAAAGTATGAACTGATTCTATTTGAAGAGAATTTGATATGATTTCAATGAAGTTTTCAATTCAGCAAGAGGAGGGATGAAATAAGAAAATAACTAATTAAAAATTCGTTTGAAATTCCCTATATTAGCATATAAATAGATGTGTCCGTTCATGAAGAGTCGCGACAAGCAGACACTTTATTAAAATTTAAAAAATTGTTTTGCGGCATGTATGTCGACATATCAACGACATGTATGTCGACATATACAAGAAGTTTTTGAAACTAGTTTTTTTACAAATTATCTTGAAAACTATATACTTTGTATAATAGGTTGATACTTTGTAAAACATTTTAAACATAGTTTATAAAAATTTTGAATTTCAAAAACTTTAATAAAATTTATTTTGTTTAAAATATAAAAGATAGAAAAATAAGAGATAGAGATCAAAGATTGCTACCAAGGACTTTAAGAATATTCTATGAAACTATATACTATACTATAGTTCTTCATATCTTGGTCTTTATGCTTATGAGTCTTCATGTCCATTCCTAGAGTCTTTATACTGTACAGTCTTCGATTCGATACTTATGTAATATCATGCACTATATACTATATAACTTAGCAAAACATTAGTATCCATATTTTTTATGAATGTAAATTGTTGTTTACTAAGGTTGTCATCATCAAAATCAATAACCGAGGTTAAACATTCTCCTCTCTTTTGATGATGACAACCACTAATATCATGTATATGAAATATGATATAACTCCCTCTTAATATATGCATATGTATATTTTATATTTTTCTCACCCTTTGTCATCAATAAAAATGGTAAAAAATAAAATAAAAATCTCCTCCTAAATCAAATAATTAGAAATTATAGATTCAAGATCAATAAATAAGTTAAAAGAAACGATATATATGATTATGATGATCTTAAGATATGTGATGATATATTTATGATATACTCAAAAACAATTCACTTTTTTATTTTAACCATGATGATTATAAGATAACATGACTTTTTAACTAAAATCAATCTTATATATTATTCAATCATTTAGTCACACATATCCAAACAAACCAATCAAATTCAATCCAAATATACAACCCAAATCCTAAGAGTATGTGTGTGTCTATATATATTTACATATCAAATCCAAACCTAATAACCAAACATTTCATGGAACTTCAACCCAACCGTCGAACCCAAAGATTGGATCTACTTTGATGGCATCCTAATCTTCATTATCCTTGTTAATAGTGCACTCTGGGTTTTGGATGGTTCATCATTGATTTAGAAAGAAATCATCTATCGAATGACATCGAAATGCTTTATTCCTTGGCTATCTGTATTTAATTTAACTCTAAGTGACTTTGTTTTCTCATGATAAATGAGAGAATATCTTTAAAATATTGAAGGGTTTGTTTAAGATTTTCACATAATTTCTGATGTGGAGGAGTCATATTTGTAAAATATGTTTGACAATGAAAAGTGAATATAGAATAAAACGACGAGTGAATTTTCTAGAAGAAATAGGCTCATATAGGAGTGGAAAGTCATTTAGAATGAGTTGAATCTGTGGTAGTTATTTATTTTTGCATTTAATTTTTTTTTTCCATCCTGCCATTATATGTCGACATATAGGGTGTTGATATACATGTCATGAATTGAAAATTTTATGTTTTTGTTATAATATTTGTTTTAAACTTATACCTTTATATTTTTATAACTTCCAGATACTAATAGACAATATAGGATAGTAATAGGTATGTATCATTACTTAGAATTGGAAGATACATTGATTTTAAAGATAAATAAAAGAAAATACATAAAAATGATAGGAACTTAAAATAAAAGCACATAGTACAAAGCTAGATTTCATAGGAAAACAACTGAATAGGCTTAGAAAGATGTAAATGACGATGATAAAGAGCTGCTAAGTTTGTGAATTATCTTTCCAAAGTATTTGTCCACTTTATTGAAAAGAGAGGTGAACTTTTCACTAAATGATCGCTTAAGCTTATTTTAGTTTTTAAGAAGCTTTTCTTGGTTCCTTAGGATCTCTTGCTAGAGGGGTGGGATGGTTTGTGAAAACATTCTAAGGATGTGTCTACTTCTTCCTCCTCCTTTTCTTCCTCTTCCATTTCCATTTCATTGCCTTCTTCTTCTTCTTCTTGTTGGATCTTTTGATCTTCTTCATATGCCAACGTTTTTTATTTTTTGGAAAGTATCATATGGTTTGAAAAATGCTGGAATGTGCATAAGAGAGATGTTGGCCTTGTCGAAAACTTTTCGAGGAATGGACTTTTCTCCTCTCAAATCGACATCAAAATATATGAATTTTTTGTAAGATACCATGGAAGATTGTGTTTTAATGTCTCGTAATTCTTTTGAGTAAAGTCATTTGAAATGATTTGTGCTCAATTGATGTTGTAATGACCATAAATAGCTAAAAGAGCTTTTAAAACTTTTTAAGTATGGCTATTGTAATTACCCATCCTCAGAGTGATCCTTTGTTGTAAAATGAGACTTATAAGTCTCGATTTTGGTTGAAGATTCTTGTGTTTAAATTCGAACTCTTCACAACTTCTGAAAATATTATGAAAAGTTCACAATTTTGTTCATCAATTTGAAAGTGGAGAGGTCGATTCCACTAGATTTACAACCAAGAATATTACCCAAAAGTTCATAATTTAAAATAATTTGAGTATCATTAACATTACTTCAAATTTAAACCTCTCGTCCTTGAAAAAAAAATTTCCATTTAACATTTTGACAAAATCTAGATAACAAACAAAATCATTTTGAGAAGCTTCAATTAAACCAAGACTTCATTTTCAAAATAAAGACCTTGTAAATCATAAGAGAAAAAATCATCGAATTTAGCAATACTATCATGAGAAACTTTTTCGAAAGTAGTATATTCCATATAGGCTTCAGTGGCATCTTTCTTATTATAGAGAAATCTTTAAGTTTTCCTAGAGAGCCTTATGGTCTTAGGGTTTTGTCTAGTGGAAGCCATTTTTGATTTTTAAGGAGATAAGATAAAGAAGAGATATTAGAAATTTGAAATAAAGTGAATGAATGAATGGATAGAAATAGATTTAATTAATAGAGATTGAAGGGTTATGTTCTATGGTCAAAAAGGCGTCTTTTGAGAACATGGATTGAGTGCAAAAGAGAGGAAAATTTGAATTTTTAATTGATATTTCAACTTTCGGTTTTCTGGCATGTATGTCGACATATAGCCCGAAATTTTCAAAAATAAAACAAGGCTAATATATTCTTATATGTATGTATGTATGTTTGTACACTTATACTCATGCAACATCAATATTAATGTATAGGTTATTCCTAAAAACCAAAATCAATCAAAAAAACTAAATAAAAGGTACCCTTTTTGCCCTTTTTTGTTGATCTGTTCTGATTAGTCTGTTATTGCCGTGAAAGACATTCACATTCCCAGTATTTGGTTCAGTGTTACTCAGGGAAGTGTTTGAATCATTTAATGTGTTGTATAAGCCCTATTTATTTTTCTGAATGAATCATTAACGGTAAGATCTTTGATTTATTTAGATGTGGACAGTCTCTTTGAAAATGCCCGGGTTCATCATAATTGAAGCATCTAGTTGTAGTTTCAGATCCAAACGTCTTGTTTTAAGGTTTTCGAAAGTTGTTCATCTTTTTATACTTCAGGAATTATTTGAAATTTGTGGTCATGAAAGCAATTTCCCCATCATTGTCATCATCTGAATCCTGATCGTCAGTTATTGCATTAAAAGCGCTGAATTTCTTTTCTGTTGCCTTGCTTTCTCTTTTGCTCTGCAATTGTGCTTTATAGGACATTAAATTGCCTATTATTTCTTCAATTTTTAGAGTATTAATATCATTAGCATCTTCAACTTCTAGTGCTTTTTTATGAGAAGGGAGGTTGTGCATAACCACCACACATGCATGCGCCCGTCTGAATGACCAGACCGGATCGGTTTTGGGTCTAAATTATATTTTTGGACAGAATTAATTTAGTTAAAAAGGGTCAAATCTAAACCCGTTAACAAGCGCAGAACTCAAATTTAAAAAGAGAAAAATGGCGAAGACGTATCTGTTACAATGGTAGGACATTTGAATTTAAATGAAAGGAAAAAACGCGTCGCTTTGTCGGGAAATGCAATTACTCAAAAATGAAAAGGCACTACCTCTTCAGGACTATAAATAGGAACGCCTGCAAAGTATTTCAAATCAACTTTTTCCCTATTTTCGAATCTCTTTCCTTTCTTATCTCTTATTTCAATCAGTATTATTTCGTCTTTGTGATACTGTAGGTCACAAACTTAATACTCTTGTCCCTACATTCAATTTAGACGATAGTTTGAATACATTTCGATAGTGTTATCGCAACCCGTTCGAGAGATTATTCACCTTGGCTCCATTGTATTTTGGGAGACGATTTACCTTAACTCACAACACTCGTTCGTTTGTTAAAACGAGTGGTGATGGCAAATAATGTCTTAATGAGAGCTTCATTGACATGCCTTGGTGGATTACTATTACTTTGCAGATTACAACCATTGGCTCATTGCCAAATTGAAAAATTCGAACAACAATCTTAAGACGTTATCTAACAATGACACTGTGTGTTGCAGAATTATGAATTTTAAGACTAAGTAAACACTAAAGGTAGGTAAGTGAATAGTGTTTTCTAACATTTGTTAATCTTTTTAAGTTTCTTTTAAGTTTAATATCGAATCACAATTTTTCAACCCAGAATTATATCAACAATCAATCACAGATAAAATAGAACAATAAAGTAAAGTAGAGAGTTGGAGAGATAACACTAGGGATTTTATATAGGTTTAGATTTCCCTTATATCCAGTCCCGTATAATTTCTTGTAAATATTTATTTTCAAATATCATTATTTAAACCGGTAGAAGACAGACCCAATTAGAATCTCGATTCAGAGGCTACGGACAAACCCTCTTGATATTCCGAGTTTAGGGTATACGCCCGCTTTATTTGGATGGGCTACAAGACACCCACTCGGATTTTCGAGCTAACAA
Source organism: Allium cepa (assembly GCA_030765085.1). NCBI lineage: Eukaryota > Viridiplantae > Streptophyta > Magnoliopsida > Asparagales > Amaryllidaceae > Allium > Allium cepa. The sequence goes on from CM060934.1 coordinate 627,494,146, forward strand.
GCATACCTAACTGATTTGAATGAGCTATAATCATACCCAAGCGAATATAAATAGAGTTTGATGGTTTTTCGAGAGACAGTTTCTTGAACTTTGGATATAATGCATCTTATAGCCTTTTGGATAACACCTTTAATCTTTGATTTGAAAGAGATATTATTTCAAAGCAAGAAGAAAATAGTATTGAATCAATACATAAAAGAATGAATTGATTCTATTTGAAGAGAATTTGATATAATTTCAATGAAGTTTTCAAGTTAGTAAGAGAAAGGACGAAAATAAGAAAATAACTAATTAAAAATTCGTTTGACATCCCCTATATTAGCTTATAAATAGATGTGCCCGTTCATGAAGAGTCGCGACAAATAGACATTTTATTTCAAAATTTGAAAAATTGTTTTGCAGCATGTATGTCGACATATCAACAACATGTATGTCGACATATACACATAATTTTTGAAACTAGTTTTTTTAAAATTATCTTGAAAACTATATACTTTGTATAATAGGTTGATACTTTGTAAAACATTTTAAACATAGTTTATAAAAATTTTGAACTTCGAAAACTTTTGTAAAATTTATTTTGAAAATTTATTTTATTTAAAAATATAAAAGATAGAAAAATAGGAGATAGAGATCAAAGATTGCTGCCAGGGCCTTTAAGAATATTCTATGATACTATATACTATACTATAGTCTTGAGATCTTCATATCTTGGTCTTTATGCTTATGAGTCTTCATGTCCATTCCTAAAGTCTTTATCTTGTACAGTCTTCGGTTCATTACTTATGTAATATCATGCACTATATACTATATAACTTAGCAAAATATTAGTATCCATATTTTTTATGAATGTAAATTGTTGTTTATTAAGGTTGTCATCATCAAAATCTATAACCAAGGTTAGACAATCTCCCCCCTTTTGATGATGACAACCACTAATATCATGTATATGAAATATTATATAATCCCTCTTAATATATGCATATGTATATTTTATGTTTTCTCCCCCTTTGTCATCAATAAAATTGGTAAAAAATAAATAAAAATCTCCCCCTAAATCAAATACTTAGAAACTATAGATTCAAGATCAATAACCAAGTTAAAGAAATGATATATACGATTATGATGATCTAAAGATATATGATGATACATTTATGATATACTCAAAAAAAAATTCAATGTTTTATTTTAACCAAGATGATTATAAGATAACATGACTTTTAATTAGAATCAATCTTATATATTATTTAATCATTTAATCACGCATATCCAAACAAACCAATCAAATTCAATCTAAAATTACAAACCAAATCAATCAAACCAAATCCTAAGAGTATTTGTGTGTGTCTATATATATTTACATATCAAATCCAAACCTAATAACAAGACATTTCGTGGAACTTTAATCCAACTGTCGGACCCAAAGATTGGATCTGCTTTGATGGCATCCTAATCTTCATTATCCTTGTTAATAGTGCACTCTGGGTTTTGGATGGTTCATCGTTGATTTAGAAAGAAATCATCTATCGAGTGGCATCGAAATGCCTTTTTTATTCCTTGGTCATCTGCATTTAACTTAACTCTAAATATCTTTCTTTTCTCAAGATAAAAGGGAGAATATCCTTAAAAGATTGAAGGGTTTGTTTACGATTCACATAATTTCTGATGTGGAGGAGACATATTTGTAAAAATATGTTTGAAAATGAAAACTGAATATAGAATAAAATGATGAGTGAATTTTCTGGAAGAAGTAGGCTTACATAGGAGTGAAAAGTCATTTAGAATGAGTTGAATAGGTGGTAGTTATTTATTTTGCATTTAAATTTTTGTTTCCATCCGGTCGTTATATGTCGACATATAGGGTGTTGATATACATGTCATAAATTGCAAAATTTATGTTTTTGTTATAATATTTGTTTTAAACTTATACTATTATATTTCTATAACTTCCAAAGACTAATAGATAATATAGGATAGTAATAGGTATATATCATTACTTAGAATTGGAAGATACATTGATTTTAAAGATAAATAAAAGAAAATACATAAAAATGATAGGAACTTAAACTAAAAGCACATAATACAAAGCTAGATTTCATAGGAAAACAACTGAATACGCTTAGAAAGATGTAAATGACGATGATGAAGAGCTACTAAGTTTGCGAATGATCTTTCCAAAGTATTTGTCCATTTTATTGAAAAGAGATGTGAAATACTAAATGATCGCTTAAGCTTCTTTTAGTTTTTAAGAAGATTTTCTTGGTTCCTTAGGATCTCTTTGCTAGAGGGGTGGGATGGTTCGTCAAAACTTTCTAAGGATGTGTCTACTTCTTCTTCTTCCATTTCCATTTCATTGCCTTCTTCTTCTTGTTGGATCTCTTGATCTTCTTCATATGCCAACCTTTGTTCTTTTTTGGAAAGTGTATCATATGGTTTGAAAAATGCTGGAATGTGCATAAGAGAGATGTTGGCATTGTCGAAAACTTTTTGAGGAATATACTTTTCTCCTCTTAAATCAACATCAAAATATATGAAAATTCTTGTTAGATACCATGGAAGATTGTGTTTTCATGTCTCGTAATTTATTTGAACAAAGTCATCTGAAATGACTTGTGCTCAATTGATGTTGTAATGACCATAAATAGTGAAAAGAGCTTTAAAAACTTTCTGAGTATGGCTATTGTAATTACCCATCCTTAGAGTGATACTTTGTTGTAAAATGAGACTTATAAGTCTCGATTTTGGTTGAAGATTCTTGTGTTTAAATTCAAATTCTTCACCACTTTCGAAAATATTGTGAAAAGTTCACAATTTTGTTCATCAATTTGAAAAGTGGAGAGGTCAATTCCACTAGATTAACAACCAAGAATATTACCCAAAAGTTCATAATTTAAAATAATTTGAGTATCATTAACACTACTTCAAATTTAACCCTCTTGTCCTTGAAAAAAATTTCCATTTAACATTTTGAAAAAATCTAGATAACGGACAAAATCGTTTTGAGAAGCTTCAATTAAACCAAGAACTTAATTTTCGAAACAAAGATCTTGTAAATCATAAGAGAAAAAATCTTCGAATTTAGCAAATCTTCACGAGAAACATTTTTGGAAGTAGTATATTCCATATAGGCTTCAATGACATCTTTCTTATTAAAGAGAAATCTTTTAGTTTTCCTAGAGAGCCTTATGGTCTTAGGGTTTTGACTAGAGGAAGCCATTTTTGATTTTTAAGGAGATAAGATAAAGAAGAGATATTAGAAATTTGAAATAAAGTGAATGAATGAATGGATAGAGATAGATTTAGTTAATAGAAATTGAAGGGTTATGTTCTCTGGTTAAAAAGGCGCCTTTTCAAAACATGGACTAAGTGCAAAAGAGAGGAAAATTTGAATTTTGAATTGATATTTCAACTTTCAGTTTTCTGGCATGTATGTATATCCCGAAATTTTCAAAAATAAAACAAGGCTAATATATTCCTATATGTATGTATGTATGTTTGTACACTTATATCATGCAATATTATTATTAATTTATATATTATTCCTAAAAACCAAAATCAATCAAATTTTTTTAAAATAAAAGGTACCCTTTTTGCCCTTTTTTTGTTGATCTGTTCTGATTAGTCTGTTTATAGCCGTGAAAGACATTCACATTCCCGGTATTTGGTTCAATGTCACTAAAGGAAGTGTTTGAATCATTTAGTGTGGTTGTATAAGCCCTCTTTCTTTTTCTGAATGAATCATTAACGCGTAAGATCTTTGATTTATTTAGATGTGGACAGTCTCTTTGAAAATGCCCGGGTTCATCACGATTGAATCATCCAGTTGTAGTTTCAGATCAAACGTCTTGTTTTAAGGTTTTCGAAAGTTGTTCACATTTTTATACTTTAGGAATTTTTTGAAATTTGTGGTCATGAAAGCAATTTCCCATCATTGTCATTATTTGAATCCTGATCGTTAGTTATTGCATTAAACGCACTGAATTTCTTTTATGTTGCCTTGCTTTCTCTTCTGCCCTGCAATTGTGCTTCATAGGACATAAAATTGCCTATTAATTCTTCAATTTTAGAGTACTAATATCATTAGCATCTTTAACTGCTAGTGTCCTTTGATCCTACCCTGAAGAGAGCGAATTGAGGATTTTTCTAACTTGGTCCTCCTCAGAAAAGTATTTACTTAATGCAACTAATAAATGCACTATATCTTGAAATATGCAGTATATGTCAGAGATAGACTCATTTGGATTGACTTTAAATAATTGAAACTGATTAATTAACATGGAAATTTTAGTCTGTTTCACTTACTAGTGCCCTTATGTGTAACTTGCAATGTTTTCTAAATTTTGTATGTAGACTTACAAATAAAGATTCTATTAAATTCATTTTTATCTAGTGAACAAACCGAAAATTCATGGCTTTAGAATTATTCTAGGCAAGTGTTCTTTGGTCCACAGTCCATCATACAAAATCAGTCTAGGATTCAATGTACTCATTATAATACACATAATTTGGCATTAGTTATTTAGTTAGTTAGTTAGGCTCCAAAAATGGAATCTATGCAAACGATGAAATCTGACCATGAAACTTGCACCATTGCGTTCGTGGAAAAAAAATTAAGCAACTTTCGTATTTGGAATTTTATGATCGGAGTCCATACAAAGAAGTTATAAACGAAAAATGAATTCGAAACGAAAATAGTATAATTAATTAACATTTTTAATTATTCACTCAAGCCTATAGGCCGATCGTTCACTGCGACCAGTGGACATGTAGCGGTCGACTGGTGCATATGAGGCGGTCAACCGGTCGGGCCACCACTGGCACAATAAACATAGGCCATAAGGACCCAGATTTAACATATTTTGGTCGAACGGTTGAGGTTGATTCTTATGCCTATAAATTTAGGCCTAACCCTTGCTTCTCTTCTCATATATTTTTTGAGGCAGTAGCGAAGCTCTGCCATTTCTTCTTCTCCATTTTCTTTTCAAATTATAAAAGTAAGATGTTTATATCTATACTCATACCAATTGGAGAAGAATAGAAACCTAATAAAAAGGAGAAGAGAATAGAATCTACTATATGCGTATTTGAAGTAATTTGTATAATTGTATCTATTTTCTCTCCCACTCCAAATTAGGAGATCCATAATTCTAATGTATGTATATGCCCTTATATATATATCTTGGATTAAAAAGGATTTAGAGATGAATTAACGGTTCTACTTCAGATCTGGATATTTGGATCACTTTTAAAGAGTGTGGAATACTTTGTAGATTGTTAATTATAGCATGAAAATTATCACGTTAGTGTTTATTTGATTATTATATGTAACTGGATAATTGTATATGAGTTATAGGAAAAAAATCAAATATAAAATATACCAAATATCGCCTATATATTATTGTTTACGAATTGATTTAGAATTATTTACAACTTGGTTTGGAAATTAGTCGCAAAAAGTTTGGATTTAAGATATTAATTCGAATGAAATTTATTCTAGATCTAAAAATAGGTCATATAATAATGTTATAAATTTGGATTACTACCATAATCTTGTTAATGCAAACTTTTCTATATTTTGAATTTTTGGAACTTAGATCCATTTAATATTTGTAAATTAGTTTGATTTCTTTCCCTTTTAGAAAATACAACGTTAGATCTAACAAGGAATAAATGCAAACAAAAAGAGAAAGAAAAGTGTAAAGTATGAATTCATTGTAGTTTTCACTGTTTACTTCAGTAATAAAAAATCATTATTCCTTGTAATTTCAAACGATGTAATCTTTTATATTTTAAAGTTAAATCTTTTATTTTGGACTAATTTATTATAGCATATAATCTTTTTAGATATGATTTCGACAATTGAATATGAAATAAAATATTCTAACGAAGATATATAACTAGAATATAATTGATAAAAGTAGATATTTATAAGTAATTTACTACGCTTATAATAATTAAATATAATTTAGCTAATAACGATGCTTACACGTAATATCCGCATTTAGGATAACTAATTAGGGGGAAAAGAATTTAAAAGTTGTAACTCAATAAATGGAAAATAAATGGCAGTAAATATAGGAGTTACAATAATTTGATAGGGTAAATGGATTGATGGGGCTGATAAATAAAGAAGTTGAATTAATAACTATGGAATAGTTAAAAAGGTTACTAACTGAAAATTAGTAATCATACATAAATGTCTTAGGAAATATCCGTTAGGATTTTATGGAAAAATTGATATTTATGAGCGTTCAAAGGAAATTTATAGGTAGATAAGTGTTTAAGGTAAGTCTTATTGTCTTAAATAAAAAGGGAATTAGTAAGCTGAGTCCACTATCTACCTAAGGTAATATAAGTAAAGACTTAGGATTTAAACTTAGTAGGTCAGTGATGCGAGGTCAGTAGAGTCACTCGACGGAAGACTGCCCTTCACTTTAAGGCTAAAATGAGTCGGGTGCACTTATAACTGATATGAGTTATCACTAATCTTAGGGCCCATGACAACGCGATAGATTGGGCTTGCTTTCTTATTTGAAAGGTATTAAATGGTCCAAATTTGAATTCAGGAGCGATGAGGGATGTCTCCATAGAGGTTCGCTTCCGATTTTAGATATTAATTGGCTGTATGGTCTGCCTCTCTCCTAAAAGAAAGTATTAAGTAACCTAGTGAAATTAAAAATAAATAAGTATGTTTCTAAAGGGTTTACTTTAGTCTTGAGGTATTAAGTGGATGCAGTTCCCGCCTCCCTACCAAGAGAAGTAATCTATTGAGATTCTATATTTATAATTAAGGGTGATAATGGATACCTTGGGAATAGTTCGCTTCAGATTTGAGGTATTAAGTGACTGTAGAGTTCACCTCTTACTTTTAGAAGTATGAAGTAGCCCAATGAGCTTTCCAACCAATGTCAGCTAGATAATACCAATGAGGAGTCCGCCTTGGTGTTAGGTATTAAATGACAAGGACATATCTATAAATAGGTGTTAAATGGTTAGTGGTCTATCTATTCCTTATTAATGAGGTAATGTCCTGGATATAGTCTCTTACATTGCTAAAGCCATGGCAATGATAGCACCAATGAGGAGTCCGCCTGGAGATAGGTACCAGGTGATGAAGGACCTGTCTTGAATATAAGTATTACATTAAAGGTACTAAGTGGCTTAGACACTGTCGCTTAAATGGCTACGATTTAATTGGCGATAGATGCGGTGATAATTGAACATTAAATGTCGGAAGTTTTAAATAGTGGTTAGAGATCTTTGTAGCTAGGACCCATTGACCATTAACAACATTGTCAGAAAACCACCTTGGGAATAGGTCTTAAATAGCGAGATTTGCCTTGATTGAGGTATTAAATGGCAAAGACTGGCCTATTTCTCTTTTAAAAGTATTTTGTGATGGTTATAGAAGCCCGCTTCATATTTAGATGTATTAAGTGGAAAATGGGTTTGGAAGCATTGAGTGGTTGATAAGGCTTCATTGGTATTTTGTATTTTAGGAAGGGGTAAGTAAGTAACCATGTGTCCAATGCAAGGTTAGATTAAAGTTGCTAACCTTAATGGACATAAAAATTAAGTGGAAACCAATCAGTATAAATTTATGTTATTGACAATTTATAGATTTTTCAATCACTAGAACGTTGTTCCGACCCCTCCTCATTACAGCCCACACGATAGATTTAGAGGAACAGATCACTAGAGCTGAATGCGCTTTGTTGTTGAGAAGTCTTCTTTTCTCATATGCTCGATGCTGATGTGATAACCTGTTATCCAAGGAGTACCATAGATTTCAATGTAGTAGTCATAATAAGTATTCTAATCCTATTACTATTTCCACTATGAGTTTAGATTTTATCAATCTCCATTTTTAGGTACCAAATCCAATAACCCGTACTTTGATAGACTTGGATTTTGGTTTTTGTCGAAATTTAGGTCAATTAAGATATGGATTATTATATTTAGTATCAGAGCATAGGTTGGTAGATAAGAGGATTTAGGATAAACCTAGTGAACGTATTTGCACTTTCCAATCAAATATTATTCTTTTACACTAGAGTCTAAGAGTTCCAACTATAGAAATAGTTGTAGTTCCACTCCGAGGGAATGGGTAAACCAATTATGGGTTAGAAATAGTTTAGATCTAAGATTTTCACACCGACTTCAAAGTACCCCACGCAATGTTGGCGATGCATAAAGCACTGTTGATAAAGAGCATGGGTATGACATACGGCTGAATCCTAGAGACTGGAGGTGTTCGACCTGATGATTGAGATTTTAGCTACCTTATGATTTTGGATTTTGATGATTCTCATCAGAGACACACATTTATTCCAACTGGGCGAAAAATTAGAGTCTGTATATCGAAATTGTCCAGAAGTACGTTTTTAGTAGAGTGCATTCATTGACCACCTCTTTGTTGGAAAACCCAGATTTTTATTTGGATAATTATTGTCAATTCCTTAGTCCAAAACTTGTGAGGTAATTTTTATAAAGTATATTTTGGAAATGCCTTAGAATTTGGAAAAAGGGATTCCAAAGGATTTCATTTCCTAGAGAATTATTTTGGGAAAGTTTTGGAATTTTAAAAGAAACACGAATACCGCTAAGGTTGTGTTAAGAAAATTTTAGTTTATAGAAAATTATTTTTTGAAATCCTTAAATATTTATACGTATATATGATTAAAGACTTGATTTTGATTTTTTGCAAGAAAATAGTTTTCCAATTTAGGGAATTTGTGTTTTAAAAAGTATTTTGGAAACCCTGGAACATATATATATATATATATATATATATATATATATATGTATGTTTGATTTTTAAAGGAAGTTTTAGGATGAAATAGTTTCTATCATTTAGAAACAAGCATGAAGGAGCATCTATCTAGCTTGGTTATTTTTTGATTAGCAAATCGAGGTTTTTAGATTTTCTCTTTTTAAGATATAGAAAAATATGAATGACATTCAATTTTATTGGGGTACGAAGTTTGAAGTATTGTTGTACCACCAACTATTGAAAGAAATATTGTCATACGAATTAGGCAAGAAATAGCAGTTGGAATATTTTCGTGATTTGGAATTGTTGTTGGTCGCAACAGTTTTGTTGAGACTACTATGAATTGTTGGAGCATTGTTCAAGACTAGATGGTAGGCTTTGACACTACCGTGATTAGGGAATTTTTCAGATCATGTCAAATCGAAGGAAACGACACGAAATGATTATTATTATTTAATCGGCCCTAATTGGGTCTAGGTTCAACTAACGTCCAAAGCTCTTTTAGCTGTTGACCACCTAGCGGTAAACCTATAGTGGTCTACCGGTTAACGAGTTTTGACACAACTTGAACCTCGAACAGGACTATAAAAGTTGTGTCCAAATTCCCCCCAAGTTGCCTTATTTCGTTTTTCCTTCCTCATTCAACCGAATCCAATCTCCATCCTCCTCCTCCTCTAGTTATGAGCTTCTCTTCCATTCTCCCCTAGGCAACACCGCTTTTCCCTAGGAGCACAGCCTCCACCCTCATGCTGGTTTGCACATTAGATCTTGCCCCACCCCCACTCCAAGATCTAAACCCTATTTCCTTCCTCGACCAGTTCTTAGCCCAAGACATCTTTCTGCACTGTCGGTGTTTCCTCGCACCATTTTGGTCTCAGCCGTCAAGAGGCCACTTGTCTGGACTAGAATGAGCAGAAGGTTTACCGCTTTTGGGCTGGAAGAGCTATTCGATGCAGTAGAATTTGCACCAATCTTCGAGACTTTTGAGCAGGAATGTTACCTGTGCTATATCTACCTTTTCGATGGGGGGCAATAGTTGATTCATTCGGAGGTGAAGGGTGTCTTGATTGAGCTGATTAATGATGATCTCGCTAAGAGTTTTGGAGGCCTCTACGAAGGACGCAAACTTTAATGATTTTGAAGTAACCGACTCGAAGATTTTGCAGCAGATCTTTTACTAGGATGTCAATGTTTTGAAGATGGATAATCTACATCCGACTGCTCGTCTGATTATGGGCATCATTCGATACAACGTCATCCCTAAGATGCGAAGTTATGATCAGATCTATCCCATGGTGTGGAAGACCACCTATGCTTGTATTGGCGGCATCGCTGTCAATTGGACCTGCACCCTTTTGATTCAATTTGTTATTAGCGCTCCATAGAGTCACTTTCTTTATTTTATCCTATCTACTCTCGTCTTTTGGTAATATGGATGTACGTCCATGGATAGACATTTTAGTAGAAGGTTCTTTTTGCCATCATTAGATCATTCCTTAGGAAGATGGCAACTTTGAAGCCGTCGACGATACCAGTAGTGCCAGGGGTACAAGATTCGGTGTATAGTCGCCATGCTATGACCATTCAAAGGTCCCAACAATTGATCGAGCTCTAGCTACGGAGCAAGGCATCTCGTAGTCTGTAGGCATTATTTTAAGATTTATGATGTTGTTGACTTTTCCCTTCCAGCATTTTTTCTTTTCCTTCTGGTTTGTTTGGGTTGTAAAACTATTAGTTGTCTCTTGTAAAAGACACGCATGAAATTATGAGTTTCTATTTATTTACTATGTTATCGGTTCTAGACACGTGAACCGCTCCTATATATGCATAGTGAAGAAGCATTATAAATATGAAGATCTCATAAAGACACTTGACTAACGGTAAATGCAATATAATACTGGAAGTTTAGAATAATTGGAAAATTTTAGCAAAGAATAAGATAAAGTTATTTTGATATCATGGGTCATTGCTCATGTTCCTTAAAAGCTAATTTTTTTTGGGTAATTAGGTATAGTGACATTTTAAAACAAAATGTCAAGTTTTATGGGTAAAGTTTAGTTGTAAAATTTTAGAATCTGGTTTATGCAATTAGCGATCGTCGACTTCCTACTACGATGAATTATGGCTTGATTTATCAAAAAAAATTAGAAGGAAAATATTTTAGAAAGTTTCCCCTTGATTTGAGTAGTTTCACTTTCGAAAGTTCCATTTTACATATTTTAGTTGTTTTTGGCTCTTAAATTGTCTTTAGTGTTTTTGTTCAAAAAAATTTTGAAAGGAAAATGTGCGTCTAGCTTATTTTGGCGTATGATTTCGAAAAGTGAAAAAGATTTTTGTCAAATCTTTAAATCTTTGATTTTAAAGGCCATATGTTAGGCGTCGGGAAGACACCTAGAATTATAATTTATGGATTAAACGATGCGTTAGGATCGCCATAATAAATGCAAGTAATAACAAGAAAAAACCGTGTTAGCCTTGGAATTTTTATTTTCATACCTTGTCGATGACATGCACGAGTCTATTTTACACTTAATTACGTTTTAGAGCTTCAAATAAGCCTCCTTACGCGTTGATAAGTGAAAATTTTGAGTAAGTCGGGGCAGGGAGGAAATTTCTATTGTAGTATGGGAATAGGAAGATTATAGAGTGGTTAAAATGTTAAATTCTCCTCCTAAATTCATTTTTCCATCATAGAAGTAAAGTTTAGGAAGCGAGATTTTGATACGTTAGATTATTGGATGATAGGAAGTAGCTGTAAAAATTTGTTGCTTCATACTTCTATTCATAGGAGTATAGGGGTTTTGGTTGAAAAGATTTTTCAAAAGTTGCATATATGTAGAACTGCCAATATATATATAGGTTGTTTACATCGTGTTTCGAAAAATGTTTTCAAAAGAAACGCATTCATATAGGAGAATCTTGTTTTGAACCACTCTGCATATGTACTTTTTGTGTGATGATACAATAACACATTATGCACATGTGCATGTTTGATTGCCAAGTTGGTTATACACGCATTGGTTGTGTAGTTTAGGATAATCACAAGCCAAAACCATGACTTGGTCATTGGTGAAATTTCGAGCATGAAATTTTTTTTAAGGGAGGAGAATGCAACACCCTCTAATTTGATATTGGTTATTCAATTAGTTAGTTAATTAATTAGGCTCCAAAAAGGAATTTTTGCAAGCAATGGAATTTGATCATGATACTTACACCACTGCGTTCATAGCGAATTTTTTTGCAACTTTCATATTTAGAATTTTATGATTAGAGTCCAACGAAGAAGTTACGGACGAAAAGCGAATTCAAAATGAAAATAATCCAAGTATAATTATTTAGTGTTTATAATTATTTGCCCAGGCCATCTCCTCACCTCTTTTGTCATCTCCATCAAGTCATGGCAGTTAACTCCATCCCTCCCGTCCTTTTTTCGTCCTCTCCCGTTATTCATGCTTCCATCTCCTTACCTCTTTTGTTATCTCCATCAAGTCATCATCATCCTGCTCCTGACCCCCCTCCTCCCCCGCTGCCATCTGTACATTCTCCAATGACCCAACCTCAACTTCTGTTCCATTGCCTTCCTCTTCTTCACTACCACCTCTGCTTCCTAAACCTTCTCAAATGACCTGGACTTCCCTTTTCAAGCGCAAACCGAGTAACACAGGGAAGTACATTCCAGTTGAGATGTCCCCTGAGTTCAAGAATGAGATTATGATTCCTCCTCCCAACGTTATTGATGCAGGAGCTCAAGAATGGAGCAACTACCTGGTTGGTTTCTTCCTCGATAAGCCTTTGTCATACTTAGCAGTTATTAATTTCCTGAAAAATATTGGAAACTAAAAGGATCGATCAAAGTTCGATCTAATGGTTTCCCGTTTCTATTTCTTCTGATCTATGATGACGACCGAAACAGGATTTTGCAAGGTGTCCCCATTGTTATGAGAAACAAACTCTTTATTGTTAAGCAGGGGATCCTTTTGTGGGAAATGCTTATGAGAGCATATCTTCTGTGCCAGTATGGGTGAAATTCTCCAATATTCCAATGTTTTCATGGACCCACATTGGAATTAACTGGTTAGCTAGCAGATTGGGTAAACTTGTTCGTATGGATGAATCAACGGAGAGGTTGGAGAGGCTATCTTTTGCTAAGTGTTTAGTTGAAATTAAACCTGATCAGGGTCTAGTTGAATCCTTTCCAGTCTAGCTTCTTGATGGAGGAACAAAATCATTCATATTGAATACCATTGGAAGCCTGATATATGTTCAAGTTGTTGTGTATTTGGTCATTCTGAGTCTAACTGTGAAAAGATTAATTCTGCTGTGGTGTTAGAGAAGAATGAGAAGAAAAATGAATCTATTGAAGCCAATGATAATATGTTTAAGGTAAACAAGAAAGAAGGTGGTAAAACTTTGAGACAGAGGAAACAAAAATGCAAGTAGTGAATAAAGCTAGAAGACTGAGGATAAATTCTTCTTTTACGAAAGTCAATATGGAGGATTCTCATGAAGTTAACAATTCTGATAAAAATTAAGGTGATAAGTAGTGATGAGCTTGAGGAAGAGGAAATAGAAAATGTTCTGCATATTAAGACAGTAGATGATGGAGAAATGACTACTATTATTGGTAACTCAAGTTTGCTGAAAGAAAACGGTTTTCATGTTTTAGCTGAGTTAGGAGAGATAGATACTGAAGAGGATGCTTGCAATTTAAATGGTAATGAGAATGATACAAGTGATGTTAACTATAGTGGTAATCATGGACCTACTAATATCAAGGAAAAGTGTGACAATAAAAAGCAAGATAATGAATGTAAACTTAATAATGTCTCCCCCGCTGTTGCATTCATAAACAAGGAAAACAATGTTTTTTCTGTTCCACCTTGCAAAAGCAATTTTGCTGATGTCCTTTCCCCTCTAACATAGAATCTTCACCATCTCTCTTTCTTCCTACTTTCAGTGCTCAATTTTTCTCATTGACCTCGTCTCCAACTAGTATTAGCAAAGAAATCTCATGCGCTGCTGAATCAAATCCTTCATCTTCTCAAGCTAAATCTATGCACGTATCCTCTGTGCACGTGCACAACCAAAAAGATACCTTATGTAGTTCTGATGCCATTATATCTCCAATAACTAATAATTCTGCTTTCTCCATGGAATCTGAACATCCATATAAACATATTCAAGCTCCCCATGCTTGGAAACCCCCTCCTCCTTCTCTATCCCTTCCCACTGCAAACCCACCATCCAGCATTACATATCAGTTCATGGTGCAACAAGCTGGACATACCTCACCTCGTAAAAGTAAAGCATTCAAATCATCAAAATTGCATTCTGACTTGGACCTCAACCCTTGTGTTGGCTCCATAAATCTTCTTCCTTTCCTCGAATTAATGTCCAAACCACTCCTCTAACCAGAGGTAGCAAAAAGAAACTCCTACTTAACCAATTTGTTGATCAATGTTGAACAACATCGGTGTGTGGAATATTAGAGGCGCCCACTCGGAGATCAAAGTAAACCAGTGTAAAAATATAATTGCAACACACTCACTGAGTATTCTTGCCATATTAGAAACCAAGCTTAATGCTCCTCTTTCTTCCAAGGCTGCTAATTACATTAACCCGACTTGGAAGATGATTAATAATCTCTCTGAAGCGCCATAGGGTAGAATTCTTGTTTTATTTAACCCCTCCATATATTTATTATCTTCTATCATTTCAACATCTCAGCTAATTCACTTGCACCGTATCCATATATCTTCCACCACTTCTTTTTACCTTACTGTTATTTATGGTCTTAACACTATTTTTGCCAGACAATCCTTTCTTAATCTCCTCCCATCGTTTAGACAAGAATCTAATCCCTGGATTGTTATTGGAGACTTCAACTGCTCATTTCATTTATCTCATAGACATGGTGGCAATCCCATGTATCTTCGAGAAATCAGACCCCTTGGCTGTTCAATCTTGCAATCAAACCTTATTGAAATTAATACTGTGGGTGCCCCCTTCTCTTGGAATAATTCTAGAAGATCTTCTCCTCGTACTTTCTCTAAAATTGATTTCTCCTTTTCTAATCAGTGTGCTCTAACTAAATGGCCTAATATGTATAATCTCCTTCCTATGCCTGGCCTATCTGATCACTCTCCCCAAATTTTATCCTTTGGAGCTGCTATGAGGATAAGAAAATCAAACTTTAAATTTTTTAATGCTTAGGTTCTTCACGCTGAATTTTTTCCTATTGTTAACAAAGCGTGGTTCACTCATTCTTTTGGTAATCCTATGTTTGTCTTGCAGTGTAAGCTTAAAGTAGTCAAATCTAAATTGAAAGTGTGGTCGTTGAGTAAATTTGGCAAAGGCGACTTAGCGTCTACCTCCCTCTCTCAAAAACTTCAACAGGTTCAAGAGTCCATGCAGATTGACACCTTAAACATTGAATTGTTAGCCCTAGAAGCTACCTTATCATCCCAACTTTTTGAGGCCTTAAAGCAGGAAGGACAAATGGTTAAACAAAAGACCAGAATGGAGTGGTTCAAGGATGGTGATAGAAACACTTCCTTCTACCATTCCTCTCTAAAAGCAAAACAGTCAAGAGAATTATTTAGTACTCTAATTGATGATAATGGTGAGTATATCTTCGACCCTCCCCTTATTGCTAATATGTTTCTTGATTATTTCAGCAAGTTGCATGGTAACAGTAATGAATTTACTCCTTCGCTTGAGCTTCTTGACTCGGTTAACATTCCTAGAATTTCTTCTAAAGATAATGTCTTGCTATCTTCTGCAATTACTGACTCTGAGATAAAATCTACGATATTCTCTCTCAATGCAAATTCAACTGGAGGTTTTGATAGATTTAATGCCTGTTTTTTTACTTCATGCTGGGAAATTGTTGGCCCTTCTTTCTTAAAGGCTGTTCATAATTTCTTTATCAAATGCAAAATGATCGGATCTATCAGTGCTACTAACATAGCACTCATTCCTAAAGTGAAAAATGCCTATCATGTCTCTGAATTTAGGCCTATCTCTTGATGTAACACCATATATGAGTGTATATCTAAGATTATAGCTAATAGAGTCAAGTTAGTTATGCCTAATATCATTTCCTCCAATCAAGTAGCCTTTCTTAGTGGCAGAAGTATCCTCGATAATGTTTTGATGTCTCACGAACTACTGAAGGGTTACAACACCTCTCATGTATTTCCCAGAGCCATGTTCAAGCTTGACATCTCTAAAGCATTTGACTCATTGCAATGGGACTCTGTTGTAAGAATTATGGGTCTGATGAATTTTCCCAAACACTTTGTGGCATGGATTGAAGCTTGCATGTAAAGACCCGTAAGTCCGTACTACTTGAATAGACACTAATCTCCTTTGTTTAATTCAAGATGAACGAAAATACGAACCCTTAGGGGTTTTAAAAAGATTTTAAGAAGAGAAAAAGTAGAAAAGAAGATAGAAAATAGAGAGAAAAGAAAATAGAAAAGAGAACAGAAAAATAGAAGAAAATAGGAGATAAGAAGGTAGAAAATATAGAGCAGAAAGGAAACAGAAATTAGAGAGAATAGAAAATTTTAAAATAGAAAGAAAAGAGAATAGAGAACATTTTGAAAACCTAGAACGGAACGGAGAATAGGACGGAACAGAAAACAACAGAACAACATCAGAATCTCGCAATTCGCAGCGGAACAACATATAATAATAAATGAATAATCTTTAAACAAAGAACTATATCAGTTATTACATTACATCACATTTCATTACATCATATCATCAGAGTGTACAACATCAACAACAAATAGTGCAGCGGAAAAAGAAATACTATATAAGTAATACGCCATGCCATCCAGCTTGCCTCCAGCAACTCCAGAATATCCAGAATATCCTGATAAACCTTAACTCTTGACTGCCCGTGTGGAAATTGGTGGGCACCCAGAGTTTAGGAAGGAAAACAATAAACTCCAAGTCAGTCATGTGACTGGTGTGAGAACTCAAAACAGTTTATTTATCTTTAAAATCAAAATAGAGGAATATTTTTATTTCAATTCGCAATGCTTTTAAAAATGAGACTACCATAAGGCCTCCCGCACACACACACATGCAAACGCAGAATCGGAGGAGATTTCTCCTTATGATAGTCAAAGATGCTTGATACGCATTTAAAATAACATTTGATATTATTACTAGTGCATAGTGTAGGAAAAATTCATTTCGAAAGTAGAATATAAATCTTAGCCAACATACGACCATTATCGTATGCCTACTATAGCTAACTATGTTCAATAGCAGGTTACCGCCACATTCCATAGCAGGTTATACAACTAAAAACGTACAAGTCACGTATTGTTTCTTTGGATTTCCAACAAATGGTCAGGCCAAGGAACTTCCCATTGCCACATGAGAATGCCTCTGGAAAGACATCCCCGAGAACCAAACCGGAACTCTGCCAACACAAGGCCGGGTTACCCCTAACTGGGTAACTACTGACACGAGCACGCCATTCCCCGATCGTAAACGACCTTTCTCACGGGATCCCGATAACCAACAACCACAAAGTAATAAATTCGTAGTAACCACATAGGTTAAATATCTGGGCTCCATACCATGATACCACCTCTATCCAGAAGGAAATGTACATACCCTAAAGGGTGCTACCCCTCATAACCTTGCTGCATCTTTCCTGTTTTGACCATTTCCGGGGTGTGAGGTTCGACGAAGTCACGTCCACAAAAACATACTTTATACAAAAGCCATGCATTGGGTCAACAAATGATCAACACAATGATCACCAAGATAGACGATCAAATAAACGATCCTATCAAAATAATCAACACAATGATCATTTCAGCAACACTCAGCATGTCACATTACCAAATTGGGAATATATCACTGATAACTTCAACTATATAACCTCTGAGCTCGTACGTCTCAGAGAAGGGTGTTAAGCTAAAAGAATAAATTCTTCGCCACCAACAGAAATATATTTGAAAGAAATCGGCTTTACATTCTCAACTTGTAATGTCAGACACACAATCCATACAAGTCTGTTCCGGGCTCGAACAAAACCGAAGGCACTTACAAAGAAGTCCTTGCAATCCGGATATTCACAATCCTGATCGGATTCACCATCACATATGGAGAACTCTATACCGGAGCAACTCGGTGCAGAGTAAATCGACAGGTCATCCTATCGCTCTCGCAAATACCGGGTCTTCAACACCGATCTTCAATGCTATTCACAACGACGTATCACATATTCGGAATGGGTTATACGACCCCATGGTCCTTTCCCGGTTAACCCGAATAGTGAGCGCTTATTCAAAAATAAGTGTAGCATTCACATTCAAACAAATCACATCAAATACCCATTCAAAGGGAAATATTGATAGTCGGTTATTGAACTATCACTGGATATGCACACATCACCAGTTTCCAAATAATTTTCCAAATTATTTATTTTCCAAAATATCCTCACTAGATATATAATTTCACATTTCAAAAATAAATCAATATTTACTTTTAAACAAGTTTCCCCTTTCATTTATAAATTCCTTAGTGAATTTATATCTCAAAATATCCATGCATATCATTTCAATTATCCATTTCAATTTATCTTCAAAAAGATAAATTTTAATTATTCACTTCATATTGGAAAACATTTCCATACTTATTATTCATAAGTAATTCACAAATTTTATTTATTTTCAACACTTGGAAAATATTCAATATACTTAAATCGAAATTTAGTATATATTTCATTCTTTAAGGAAATCATTCTCTTAAACATATTTATTTGGGCCAAAACGAATGTTGCGTAAAACATCGTTACGACAACCCAAAATCACTAGTATAGGGATTCGAAATTAAAATAGATATATAAATCCCAATACTATACAAAACATTTCCT
This sequence comes from Allium cepa, assembly GCA_030765085.1. Taxonomy (NCBI): domain Eukaryota; kingdom Viridiplantae; phylum Streptophyta; class Magnoliopsida; order Asparagales; family Amaryllidaceae; genus Allium; species Allium cepa. The sequence continues at coordinate 627,512,823 of CM060934.1, forward strand.
TTCGGAAATTATTTACTATAACAACAGTGTTATAGTCCACTATTTCCTTTTATTTCTCGAAAACGTCTATTTCAACAATAAATGTTGAAATCTATGGTTTCGAATCTCAACACATTTTAAAACATCGTTAGATCGTTTTAATTCAATTTAGAACATCCAAATCCAAAACAATTTCTTTAACGTGTTATTCACTATTCAAAAACGTGAATATACTTCATTAACAATTTCATCCTTTTATTCATTTTAATTCAAAGGATTATTCACTATTCACAAATGTGAATATAACTCCATTTATAGGTTTCAACAAATTTTCTTATCAAAATAAGTCATTTGCGAATTTATAAAACAACGTTTATAAATTCCATTTCTATTTATTTAAAACAACTTCCTTTTTATAAATTCTTTTATTAACCTATTCCAGTTTATAACTCAATTATAAACCAAAAGTTCACATTATAAGTTAAATGCTTATAAAACGATTATTTTACAAAATCATTCCTTAGAATTTCATAATTATAAATCTTATAACTTATAAGGTTCAATTATTTACCCAAGTCTATTCTTTTAATAACTTCACAAAATTTATAAATCTTACTATTTATAAATTTCATTTATAACTTCACCATTTATAATTTTATAAATTCCATTCATTTACAAAATTTATTTTCACTTCATTCAAACACTTATAAAAACTCGTTTTATAATGTCAATATTTCAATTTATAAATATCCATTTATAAATCTCTTAATATAAATCAATTTATATTATTCTTTTAAAACATCTTTAATTTCCTTAAAAAAAAACTTCATTCTTTTGATTCATAAAATAATTAAATTTTATAAATCCTATATTTAAACTGTTCACAATTAATTCTAAAATCCCGATTAAACTATTTTATAAAATCGTTAGCATCATATTCTCAAAAATCAGTTTTTAACTATATTTCACAAAAATCATAATTTTTTATAACATTAAAATTTATAACGTTTATTTCATTTAAAATGGATCAATTCCAAATTTTTTTTATAAAACGTATACTTTCTAAAATCACTTTAAAATCATTTTAAAATCCCAAAATTTGGTCTAATGATGCTACACACCAAATAGTCAAATCACGACTACAACGATATCATATATCAATATGATAATCAATCAAATATCAAAATATCTGAAATCAAATAAATACTGTTGAGGAATCCAGTTGGATCCCTCCAACCTGTTTTCCTGCATCCAAAAACATTAGCACAATACCAATTTCGCTCCAGTACGAAATTATCGCGGTATATGTTCTTATTAAATATTATCCGCTTAATAACGGCGTAATAGGGTCTCATCCGCTAAAAAATACGGGAAATCAATCAACTGCAATATATACATATGCCAATATATATATATTGATATTATTTATAATACCAATTTCACTGTTTATGAAATATTCGCGGTATATGTTTTTATTAAATAACATCCGCTTACTAACGGCGTATAATGTCTATTTTAACAATCAATAGATATCAATCATCATTCATACATGCATTCAAATATTTTAAATCTAACTATTTAAAATAAAATCGAAACTGATTCGATTGAGTGAGAAATTCTCACCTTGATTTTAAATTCCGTTTTAGCTTTTATTCCGAATAAAATTAAACGCGCGTTTAATTTTACCCGAAATTCTCACTAACTCCAAACGACTCCAAATCAGTTGCATTGCGTAGTGCTCGACAAAACGAAGCCAACGTCGCTTGTTTCGTCAATTTTCGATCTCGTATGAAAGAGATACAATATTTTAAAGTTTGAACAATTTAAATATATATAAATTACACAATTATATTATTATTTCCAAACCCTCACTGCATCTACCGTTGGTTCCCTCTTTCCAGATCTCGGCCGTTCTTTGCTTCATCCCCATCTTCCAGTTCATGTTCGAACCAACATAACCCAAAGCCGTTCGAATACTCGAATCACCGCACCCTCCATACTCGACTTGACGTCGATCAGGAGCCCACCATCCACGCGCCTACGCCCCACTCACCTCCGGCTAGAATCACGTGCAGCTCGGTCGAGCATCTTGCTCGAAAAACGTGCACGAGCTGCAGCCGAACGCGCCACTCCAGCGTCCACGTCGAACCCCCATTCCACATCTCCACCGTTAGATATATCGATCTCGTCGAGCACTACAACATTGTAGTTAATACTTTCACGAATTGATGCATGGATTTTGAGAAATTGGAGGGGGAAGATAAGTAACTTTCGGCCATTGATTTCATGGTGGCGGCCGGCCATTTAGAATTAGGGTGTTTATTATTATTATTATTTTTTTTGAGTGAAGGGGCTATTTATAGGAAATCGATTGAAACACTATTCATCCGGGTTTTCTAAACTCCGATTTACGTGCCGAAACTGACGTTTCTAGGGTTTATCCCGCGTTCCGGACACAATGGAATAGGTTTCGGAAGCTAATTCGGAAGTATGTGCGAGTTATGGCTAAAAACGCTCAATTTGAATTAAACCGATTTAAGTCGATTTCTAGGCGTTTTAATTTGTACAGGACAAACGGTAAATCCAATTGACTTGAAATTTGAAACCTTACAATAATATCACATTACGGATCCGATGAAACTAGTTTCGTCGAAATCCGAGACTTTTTGAAAAATGGCTATTTTCACTCGCCAAATTTAAATTAAAAATAAATCGATGCGTTTCGAGCTGCCACACTCAAACGATAGCTCCGATTGACACGAAATTTGAAATCCGGTAATAACTAACTATTACGGATCCAATGGAACTGGTTTCGTTCAATTCTGAGACTGTTCAAAAATTGACTATTTTTACTAGTCGATTTTAATATTAAAATATTCAATTTTCACAAATTAACTTTTAATTCGATTTTAAAAGTTCTAAAATATCATTCTAACTTCCATATGATAAAATAAAATTTTACAAATCATTTTCAATCATATTTAACTCAATTTTCAATTATTTCCATAATTTAACGTATTAAATTATCGATTTAATTATCCAATTAAATCCAAGAATTCAAATAAAAATTTATTTGACTTATAAATTCACTTATTAATATTTAAAATTAATTAAATATTCAAATTTTAATTATTAAAAATTCTGGGTCGTTACAATCTTCCCCACTTAAAAGAATTTCGTCCTCGAAATTATTAAGTAAGAAAAGTTACAGAATCTATTAATTTTTCAAAATTCATAATTAAACTTCTTACAATAACTTTACTAAGTTTTAAATCATACTTAGTTATCTTTTCAAAAACAACTACTATTGTTTAACTTTCAACTTCAAAACAAAGTTAAAGTTTTCAAAAAAAAATTTCTAGATTTTCTCAAAATTTTTTTCTAACGCCTTAAATTTTCGGAAAAATTCGCCATAGTCTCCTTTGCGCGGCTCGATCCGAAAAAAAATGACAGTATATATATCACAAATATACATCTCATCAAGTAATGAGGCATCCTGCAGGGAAAAAAGTGTAAAAGTACGGTATGTAATCCGAGATATGTACCTTATATTTTATTAGCAAGCATATATGGCTAATATAGCGCAAAAGCGAGCTCCAAATGCGAAGCAAACGCGATCCGCACCTACTAATTACTCAACAAACAAAATGAGAATCATGCATATAGATAATAGTATCGATATACAACATATAGCAACATAATAACTATATATGTCAACATAGCAAATGCAACATATTCAAACATCAACCAACTATCATTCAACTAACATCCATAACCAATATCAATATTCATTTATATTCTCATTAATATTCAATGAACTGGTTTTCAATTTAATCACATTTGATTCATTAACAGTGGATGTTATCAACATTCATTCTTATTCAATTTTAATTAGTTTATATTCACTAATTCATATTCAAGTTGGTTCACTTCCAATTTTATTAAATCAATTTCATTAACACTTAATGAATTATATACAATCAATCAACTAACAATCATATAACAACCAATGTATATTAATTACAACCAAATTCTTTTGCTTACAATTGGTTTAATTAATTGATTTTTATTCAACTATTCAACTTCCAATAACATTAGATTTTAATGAATTACACTTATATTCATTATTTTATATCAACTTAATTCACATTTAATTGATCATCATTCAATTCAATTATAAAAGTTGAATTTCATTTTAAATAACTTAAGTTCACATTTATCTCTTAACTTTATTATTTTTTTAACTCATATTCATAAATATATTCATTAGTTTCACTTCTTATATATATATATAAGTTTATTTCACAATTGTAAATCACTTTAATTATAATTCAATTCTTATAATTCTTTTGCTTATACAATTATTCTTTTATTTAGGTTATTCAAACAACCAAACAATCAACTTACATACACTTTAATCATTCTGAAAAATTATTCCTTTATATATAAAATATACTCAAGGTAAAATTATTTCATTTACCCAATTTTAAAACAATATTATGTCGGTTTATCTTGTTTAAGAGTTTAGAAACTCCTATCTACGATAGTTAGCTAGACTACATCGACTGGAATCTATAAACAATCAACCGATAAGTCAACACAATATAAAACAATTTATATTCACTAACAAATACGCTCTCATAGCTATTATTACACTCAAACTCATTCTAGAGTACTGCTGACTCTATCTCTAATGAATTATACCCAACAGAACCATGGTTGTCGCTTAACCATAAGATCTGATACCAACTGTAAAGACCCGTAAGTCCGTACTCCTTGAATAGACACTAATCTCCTTTGTTTAATTCAAGATGAACGAAAATACGAACCCTTAGGGGTTTTAAAAAGATTTTAAGAAGAGAAAAAGTAGAAAAGAAGATAGAAAATAGAGAGAAAAGAAAATAGAAAAGAGAACAGAAAAATAGAAGAAAATAGGAGATAAGAAGGTAGAAAATATAGAGCAGAAAGGAAACAGAAATTAGAGAGAATAGAAAATTTTAAAATAGAAAGAAAAGAGAATAGAGAACATTTTGAAAACATAGAACGGAACGGAGAATAGGACGGAACAGAAAACAACAGAACAACATCAGAATCTCGCAATTCGCAGCGGAACAACATATAATAATAAATGAATAATCTTTAAACAAAGAACTATATCAGTTATTACATTACATCACATTTCATTACATCATATCATCAGAGTGTACAACATCAACAACAAATAGTGCAGCGGAAAAAGAAATACTATATAAGTAATACGCCATGCCATCCAGCTTGCCTCCAGCAACTCCAGAATATCCAGAATATCCTGATAAACCTTAACTCTTGACTGCCCGTGTGGAAATTGGTGGGCACCCAGAGTTTAGGAAGGAAAACAATAAACTCCAAGTCAGTCATGTGACTGGTGTGAGAACTCAAAACAGTTTATTTATCTTTAAAATCAAAATAGAGGAATATTTTTATTTCAATTCGCAATGCTTTTAAAAATGAGACTACCATAAGGCCTCCCGCACACACACACATGCAAACGCAGAATCGGAGGAGATTTCTCCTTATGATAGTCAAAGATGTTTGATACGCATTTAAAATAACATTTGATATTATTACTAGTGCATAGTGTAGGAAAAATTCATTTCGAAAGTAGAATATAAATCTTAGCCAACATACGACCATTATCGTATGCCTACTATAGCTAACTATGTTCAATAGCAGGTTACCGCCACATTCCATAGCAGGTTATACAACTAAAACCGTACAAGTCACGTATTGTTTCTTTGGATTTCCAACAAATGGTCAGGCCAAGGAACTTCCCATTGCCACATGAGAATGCCTCTGGAAAGACATCCCCGAGAACCAAACCGGAACTCTGCCAACACAAGGCCGGGTTACCCCTAACTGGGTAACTACTGACACGAGCACGCCATTCCCCGATCGTAAACGACCTTTCTCACGGGATCCCGATAACCAACAACCACAAAGTAATAAATTCGTAGTAACCACATAGGTTAAATATCTGGGCTCCATACCATGATACCACCTCTATCCAGAAGGAAATGTACATACCCTAAAGGGTGCTACCCCTCATAACCTTGCTGCATCTTTCCTGTTTTGACCATTTCCGGGGTGTGAGGTTCGACAAAGTCACGTCCACAAAAACATACTTTATACAAAAGCCATGCATTGGGTCAACACAATGATCACCAAGATAGACGATCAAATAAACGATCCTATCACAATAATCAACACAATGATCATTTCAGCAACACTCAGCATGTCACATTACCAAATTGGGAATATATCGCTGATAACTTCAACTATATAACCTCTGAGCTCATACGTCTCAGAGAAGGGTGTTAAGCTAAAAGAATAAATTCTTCGCCACCAACAGAAATATATTTGAAAGAAATCGGCTTTACATTCTCAACTTGTAATGTCAGACACACAATCCATACAAGTCTGTTCCGGGCTCGAACAAAACCGAAGGCACTTACAAAGAAGTCCTTGCAATCCGGATATTCACAATCCTGATCGGATTCACCATCACATATGGAGAACTCTATACCGGAGCAACTCGGTGCAGAGTAAATCGACAGGTCATCCTATCGCTCTCGCAAATACCGGGTCTTCAACACCGATCTTCAATGCTATTCACAACGACGTATCACATATTCGGAATGGGTTATACGACCCCATGGTCCTTTCCCGATTAACCCGAATAGTGAGCGCTTATTCAAAAATAAGTGTAGCATTCACATTCAAACAAATCACATCAAATACCCATTCAAAGGGAAATATTGATAGTCGGTTATTGAACTATCACTGGATATGCACACATCACCAGTTTCCAAATAATTTTCCAAATTATTTATTTTCCAAAATATCCTCACTAGATATATAATTTCACATTTCAAAAATAAATCAATATTTACTTTTAAACAAGTTTCCCCTTTCATTTATAAATTCCTTAGTGAATTTATATCTCAAAATATCCATGCATATCATTTCAATTATCCATTTCAATTTATCTTCAAAAAGATAAATTTTAATTATTCACTTCATATTGGAAAACATTTCCATACTTATTATTCATAAGTAATTCACAAATTTTATTTATTTTCAACACTTGGAAAATATTCAATATACTTAAATCGAAATTTAGTATATATTTCATTCTTTAAGGAAATCATTCTCTTAAACATATTTATTTGGGCCAAAACGAATGTTGCGTAAAACATCGTTACGACAACCCAAAATCACTAGTATAGGGATTCGAAATTAAAATAGATATATAAATCCCAATACTATACAAAACATTTCCTTTCGGAAATCATTTACTATAACAACAGTGTTATAGTCCACTATTTCCTTTTATTTCTCGAAAACGTCTATTTCAACAATAAATGTTGAAATCTATGGTTTCGAATCTCAACACATTTTAAAACATCGTTAGATCGTTTTAATTCAATTTAAAACATCCAAATCCAAAACAATTTCTTTAACGTGTTATTCACTATTCAAAAACGTGAATATACTTCATTAACAATTTCATCCTTTTATTCATTTTAATTCAAAGGATTATTCACTATTCAAAAATGTGAATATAACTCCATTTATAGGTTTCAACAAATTTTTTTGTCAAAATAAGTCATTTGCGAATTTATAAAACAACGTTTATAAATTCCATTTCTATTTATTTATAACAACTTCCTTTTTATAAATTCTTTTATTAACCTATTCCAGTTTATAACTCAATTATAAACCAAAAGTTCACATTATAAGTTAAATGCTTATAAAACGATTATTTTACAAAATCGTTCCGTAGAATTTCATAATTATAAATCTTATAACTTATAAGGTCCAATTATTTACCCAAGTCTATTCTTTTAATAACTTCACAAAATTTATAAATCTTACTATTTATAAATTTCATTTATAACTTCACCATTTATAATTTTATAAATTCCATTCATTTACAAAATTTATTTTCACTTCATTCAAACACTTATAAAAACTCGTTTTATAATGTCAATATTTCAATTTATAAATATCCATTTATAAATCTCTTAATATAAATCAATTTATATTATTCTTTTAAAACATCTTTAATTTCCTTAAAAAAAAACTTCATTCTTTTGATTCATAAAATAATTAAATTTTATAAATCCTATATTTAAACTGTTCACAATTAATTCTAAAATCCCGATTAAACTATTTTATAAAATCGTTAGCATCATATTCTCAAAAATCAGTTTTTAACTATATTTCACAAAAATCATAATTTTTTATAACATTAAAATTTATAATGTTTATTTCATTTAAAATGGATCAATTCCAAAATTTTTTTTATAAAACGTATACTTTCTAAAATCACTTTAAAATCATTTTAAAATCCCAAAATTTGGTCTAATGATGCTACACACCAAATAGTCAAATCACGACTACAACGATATCATATATCAATATGATAATCAATCAAATATCAAAATATCTGAAATCAAATAAATACTGTAGAGGAATCCAGTTGGATCCCTCCAACCTGTTTTCCTGCATCCAAAAACATTAGCACAATACCAATTTCGCTCCAGTACGAAATTATCGCGGTATATGTTCTTATTAAATATTATCCGCTTAATAACGGCGTAATAGGGTCTCATCCGCTTAAAAATACGGGAAATCAATCAACTGCAATATATACATATGCCAATATATATATATTGATATTATTTATAATACCAATTTCACTGTTTATGAAATATTCGCGGTATATGTTTTTATTAAATAACATCCGCTTACTAACGGCGTATAATGTCTATTTTAACAATCAATAGATATCAATCATCATTCATACATGCATTCAAATATTTTAAATCTAACTATTTAAAATAAAATCGAAACTGATTCGATTGAGTGAGAAATTCTCACCTTGATTTTAAATTCCGTTTTAGCTTTTATTCCGAATAAAATTAAACGCGCGTTTAATTTTACCCGAAATTCTCACTAACTCCAAACGACTCCAAATCAGTTGCATTGCGTAGTGCTCGACAAAACGAAGCCAACGTCGCTTGTTTCGTCAATTTTCGATCTCGTATGAAAGAGATACAATATTTTAAAGTTTGAACAATTTAAATATATATAAATTACACAATTATATTATTATTTCCAAACCCTCACTGCATCTACCGTTGGTTCCCTCTTTCCAGATCTCGGCCGTTCTTTGCTGCATCCCCATCTTCCAGTTCATGTTCGAACCAACATAACCCAAAGCCGTTCGAATACTCGAATCACCGCACCCCCCATACTCGACTTGACGTCGATCAGGAGCCCCCCATCCACGCGCCTACGCCCCACTCACCTCCGGCTAGAATCACGTGCAGCTCGGTCAAGCATCTTGCTCGAAAAACGTGCACGAGCTGCAGCTGAACGCGCCACTCCAGCGTCCACGTCGAACCCCCATTCCACATCTCCACCGTTAGATATATCGATCTCGTCGAGCACTACAACATTATAGTTAATACTTTCACGAATCGATGCATGGATTTTGAGAAATTGGAGGGAGAAGATAAGTAACTTTCGGCCATTGATTTCATGGTGGCGGCCGGCCATTTAGAATTAGGGTGTTTATTATTATTATTATTATTATTTTTGAGTGAAGGGGCTATATATAGGAAATCGATTGAAACACTATTCATCCGGGTTTTCTAAACTCCGATTTACGCGCCGAAACTGACGTTTCTAGGGTTTATCCCGCGTTCCGGACACAATGGAACAGGTTTCGGAAGCTAATTCGGAAGTATGTGCGAGTTATGGCTAAAAACGCTCAATTTGAATTAAACCGATTTAAGTCGATTTCTAGGCGTTTTAATTTGTACAGGACAAACGGTAAATCCAATTGACTTGAAATTTGAAACCTTACAATAATATCACATTACGGATCCGATGAAACTAGTTTCGTCGAAATCCGAGACTTTTTGAAAAATGGCTATTTTCACTCGCCAAATTTAAATTAAAAATAAATCGATGCGTTTCGAGCTGCCACACTCAAACGATAGCTCCGATTGACACGAAATTTGAAATTCGGTAATAACTAACTATTACGGATCCAATGGAACTGGTTTCGTTCAATTCTGAGACTGTTCAAAAATTGACTATTTTTACTAGTCGATTTTAATATTAAAATATTCAATTTTCACAAATTAACTTTTAATTCGATTTTAAAAGTTCTAAAATATCATTCTAACTTCCATATGATAAAATAAAATTTTACAAATCATTTTCAATCATATTTAACTCAATTTTTAATTATTTCCATAATTTAACGTATTAAATTATCGATTTAATTATCCAATTAAATCCAAGAATTCAAATAAAAATTTATTTGACTTATAAATTCGCTTATTAATATTTAAAATTAATTAAATATTCAAATTTTAATTATTAAAAATTCTGGGTCGTTACATTGCATCTCAACAGCTAGGTTCTCCATTATGGTCAATAAATGTAACAAGGGATATTTTCATAGTAAACAAGGTATTAGGCAGGGTGACCCTATGTCCGCCTATTTATTCATTCTGGTGATGGAAGTTCTAACTCAAATTCTTATCCAACATGTTCATGATGGTAGTTTCTCGGTTCACCCAAAATGCAAGAATCCTCTCATCACTTCTCTAATGTTTGCTGATGACTCGGTAATTTTTTTCAAGCCTACAATGATGACTGTTAAATCTATTATGGATGGTCTTAACAAAATTTTCAAAATCACTGGCTTATCGATTAACTTTTCCAAGTCTGATCTGATGATAGCTGGAGTGGGTAATGACGTGATAAACCATATAAAAAAAAATTCTTCAATCACGCAACGAGCTGATACTTCCATGTACCTAGGAATTCCATTGGCTACTTCGAGAATTTCTTATTCCCAATGTATTCCTCTGTACGAGAGGATCACTGCTAGACTTTCTTTGTGGACTAATAGGATGCTTAGTCAGGCAGGAAGGCTTACTCTCATAAAATCCATTATTTTCTCCATGTCAGTATACTGGGCCAGATCTTTCATTCTTCCTAGCAAGCTGATTAATATGATTAGGAGTGCTATGTCTAATTTTTTCTGGCATGGATCTATTAACTCTAATAAGCTATCTCCTTGTGCCTTCTCTAAGCTTGAAATGCTGAAGTCCAGAGGTGGCCTAGGAATCAAAAATATGCTTCTGTGGAATCATGTTGCCATGGTGAATCACATTTACAACTTCCTGAATCATAAAGAAAATATATGGGTGAAGTGGTCTCATAAGTATATCATTGGCAATAAAAATTTCTGGACTATGGCCATACCTCAATCTTGTAGTTGGACTTGGCGTTGTATTCTGAAACTTAGATCTGATATTCTTCCGTATGCTAAATGTAGAATAGGTGTTAACGGTCGTGTGTCTTTCTGGCATGACCTTTTGGTGAAGGAAGGCACTATCCTGTGTCACCTTCTCTCTTTCAATCAGCAAGTTCAATCTGGCATTAGTATTAATGCTCTGGCTATTAATTTTCTTGTTGATGGTTGTGTTGTCCTTCCTTACTCGAGTAATCAGTGTGTTCGACAACACTGGAATCTACTGCGTGGTTGTCATGTTGCCTTATCTTAGTATGATGGTATATCTTGGACCTTCAGCCAGGACAGGTATAGGATTAGTGGCTTGTACAAGCATGTGGTTTGCCAGAGTAATAGCGTGACACTCAGTTGGCATAAGCATATCTGGCTTAATCATAACTCTGAGAGGCAAACCGATTTCTTTGGAAGATTTTCAGTGATTGCTTGAAAACGAAAATAAAGTTGAGAAAGAGAGGAGTCAATATTGATGTTTATGTCATGCTGCTCAAGAGGATACTCTACACTTGTTCTTTAACTGTCCTTATGTCTACATGTTATGGTGCACTACGAATTCTATCACCACTGGTAGGACTGTTGCCTTAGTCAGTGAGGTTGAATGGGATCTCATATACAAGGCCACGAGATGGAAATGTGAATCTTCTTATGTTCTTCTGTTTACCCAAAATTTTCATCTCGATGATTTAGGAAGAGAGAAATGCAATTATTTTCAATGCAAAAAGGAAAAATTCATGCAAATGAAAGGAAGTATTGTGGAGGGATTGAGGTTTGGTATTTCTGCTTCTAGGCATGTGTTTGATCCTGCATTTCTGAATGCTCTATCCTGATTCATGCTTGTCTGGTTTCGTTATGTTCCAGTGTTGTTGTTTTTTTATTTTTTTCTTTTTGATATGCCTGCCCTTCTTTGTTTTCTTGTTCCGTTGTATCTTTCTTGCCTATTTATTTAGGTAGCTTTGTTTCCTCCAGCTTTGTATTTCTTTTTGGTATATCAATAAAATGATAGGGGTCCATTTTTAAACCCGCCGTCCTTGCCAAAAATTATTCGCCCAGGCCCACAGGCCAACCGTTCACTACGAGCGATCAACATGTAGCGGCCGACCAATGTATATGAGGCGATCGACTAGTTGGATAATCGCAGGCGTAATAAGCCTAGGCCACAACGTCCTGGATTTAATATATTTTGATCGAACGGTTGAGCTTGATTCTTACACCTATAAATTCAGGCCAAACCCTCCCTTCTCTTCTTATATTTTCTTAAGGTAGTAGTGAAGCTCTCTATTTCTTCTTATGCACTTTCTTTCTAAATTATAAAAATAATATGTTTATATCTATATTCATATAAATCGGAGAAGAAAAAATTTAATAAAAAGGAGAAGAGAAGACAATAAACTATATGCGTATTTGAGGTAATTTATATAATTGTATCTATTTTCTCTTCCAATCCTAAATCTCTTCTCAGATCTATAATTCTAATGTATGCATATACCATTTTATACATATTTCTTGGATTAAAAAGGATTTCGAGATAATTTAAAGGTTGTACTTTAGATCTGGAGATTTGGATCACTTTTAAAAGATGAGTGGGAAATTTTGTAGATTGTTACAATATGAAAATTATTCTGTTGGTGTTTATTTGATTATTATGCCTAACTAGATAATTATATATGAGTTGTAGGCAACAAATTGAATATAATCTGAATATGATAAATATCGCCTACATATTCTTGTTTATGAATTGATTTAGAAATTTTTACAATATAATTTGGAAATCAGTCCTAAAATTATGTATTTAGAACATTGATTTGAAGGAAACCTATTTCAGAACTTAAAATAGGTTGTATAATAATGTTATGAATTTGAATTATTACCCTAATCTTGGAATGTAAACTCTTCTACATTTGGAATTGTTGGAATTTATATCCGTTTAATGTTTGTAAATTAATTTGATTTATTTTCCTTTTAGAAAAATACAGCGTTTGATCTATCAAGGAATAGATGTAAATAAAAAGAGAAAGAGATCTGTAAAATATGAATTCATTGTAGTTTACACTGTTTATTTCAGTAATAAAAAGAAATGAGTATCCTTGTAATTTCAAACGATGTAATCTTCTATATTTTAAAGTTAAACCTTTTGTTTTGGACTAATTTATAGAAATTATAGCGGATATTCATTTTAAATATGATTCCAACAATTGAACACGGAATAGAATATTCTAGTGAATATATATAACTAGAATATATTTGATAAAAGTATATATTTTTAATTAATTTACTGCGCTTATAATAAATAAAATTTAGCTAATAACAATGCTTATACATAATATTTGCGTTTAGGATAACTAATTAAGGGGAAAGAATTTAAAAGGTTGTGACTCCAATGGGAAATAAATGATAATAAATATGGGAGTTGTAATAATTTGATATGTAAATGGTTTGATGGGACTGGTAAATAAAAAAGTTGAATTGATAATTATGGAACAGTTAAAAAGGTTACTAATTTGAGACTAGTAATCATAAATAAATGTCTTAGGAAATGTCCATCAGGATTTTATGGACAAATTGACATTTATGAGTATTAAAAGGGGATTTATGAGTAAATAAGTGCTAGGTAAAACTTATTACCTTAAATAAAATGGGAATTAGTAAGCTAAGTCCACTGTTTACCTAAGATAATATAAGTATAGACTTAGGATGGTTAATTGGAATTAAAAAATTAGCGATGCGAGGTCAGTGGTGTCACTCGATGGAAAACTGCCCTTTACTTTGAGGCTACTACCAATCGGGTGCACTTATTAATGATGTCGGATATCACTAATCTTAGGATCCATGACGACATGAGGGATTGGACCTGTTTTCTTAACTGAAAAGTATTAAACGGTCAAATTTGGACTTAGGAGCAGTTCTAGAATATATCTATAAGGGATCGCTTCTGATTTGAGGTATTAAGTGGTTGTAGGGTCTGCCTCTCTTCTAAAGGAAGTATTAAGTAACCTAGCGAGTTTCCAAATAAATAAGGAAGTCTTCAAAAGGGTTTACTTTAGTCTTGAGGTATTAAGTGGCGTAATGAGATTCTGTATTTATAATTATGAGCAATAGTGAATAACTAGGGAAGGGTTCGCTATAGGTTTGAGGTATTAAGTGACCGTAGGGTCAGCGTCTTTCCTATAAAGAAGTATTAAGTAGCACAATGAGATTTCCAAGCAATGTCGGCTAGGTAGTCTCAATGAGGAGTTCGTCTTGGGGTTAGGTATTAAATGACAAAGGCCTACCTACAAATAGATGTTAAATGGCAAGAGGTTTGCCAAGCATTGTTAATGAGGCTTTAAGTGGCTTGGGTATAGTCTTTCACATTGCTAAGGCTGTAATAATGATAGTACCAGTGAGAAGTCTTCTTGGGGATATGTATTAAGTGACGAAGGACTTGCCCAGAATATCGGTATTATATGGTTAGAAGTCTGCCTAGTCCTTTTAAAGGTATTAAGTGGCTTGGGTACTGTCTCTTACATGGCTATGATTTTATGGCGATAGTAGCGGTAATAATTGGACGTTAAATTTTGAAACCCTTAAATAGTGGTTAGAGGTCTTTGTAGCTAGGACCCACCGACCATTGACAAATTGCTAGAAAAGCATCCTAGGACTATGTCTTAAATGATGGGGTCAACCTTGATTGAGGTCTTAAATGAAAAAGTCCGCATATTTCTCTCTTAAAAGTATTTTCTTATGATTAAAGAAGCCTACTTCATATTAAGAAGTATCAAGTGGCAAATGGGTTTGGAAGTATGTGGTCGTTGGTAAGGCTTCTCATATTTTGTACCTTAGGAAGTGGTAGGTAAGTAATCGTGTGTGCAATACAAGGTTACATCAGAGTTGCCAACCTTAATGGACATAACAAATAAATGAAAACCAATTGGTATAAATTTATGTTACAGACAATTTATATATTTTTCAATCACCAGTACATTGTTCTGACCTCCTCCTCATTACGACCCACATGATAGACTTAGAGGAATAGGTCACTGGAGCAGTATATGCTTCATTGTTGGAGAAGTCTTCTTTTCTCTCACGCTCGATACTGATGTGACAACCTGTTATCCAAGGAATACCATTGTTCCTAAGGTAGTAGTCATAATCATTATTCTTATCCTATTATTGTTTCTACTATGAGTTTATATTTATATCAATCTATGTTCTTATTTATAGGTACCAAATCCAACGACTTATGCTTTGATGGACTTGAGTTTCGATTTTTACCAAAATTTAGGCCCATTGAGGTACGAGTTGTTACACTTATTTTGTGGCCATATTATAACTTTGTGATTGATTTAGTGGCCACCCTTCGATTTGATTATGGGAGTGTGTTTCGAGGTGGACAATAGTAGCTGCTATGCGTTAACACCAGCCTGGTTCTACAAACGGTAGAATCCTACCCTAGCATTGCCTCACATGCATTGTCACTTGCCTTATCGCGTCCACTATGAGTTTGTTTTGTACCGTACCTATGGAGTGCTCCCTAAATAGATCACCGGCTTGGTGGAGCTTACAATATCTATATAGACTATGAGAATATATAAAATGTGTTAAGGGGGATATGGGTAATGCCTTAACACTATTTTAATAATTTACTTTACTGCAAACATTATGTCCAAATATCTAAACCATTAGACTGTAAGTAAATTTTCATTCTCTACGACTAATAAGTGTGGTTACTACCATTAAAAAGTAGGGGTTTAGTAGTAGATCATCCTTTGACAAAAGCGTCAAGAAATATACCAACAGTGTTGATAGCCATTAAAAATTTCAAAAATCGAATTATGAGTTTTTGAAAACCTAGTACTCTAGTACCAAGTGTGGGTTGCAAAATTATGAATCCTAAGACAAATTAATACTAAACAAGGGAGAATAGTGTTTTCTAACTTTTGTAAATCCTTTTAAATTTCTTTTAAATTTAATGTTGAATCACATATTTTCAACACAGGATTATCAAAAATCAATCACAGATGCAAACACAGTTAAAATAAAGCAATAAAGTAAAGTAGAGAGTTAGAGAGATGACATGAAAGATTTTATGCTGATTTGGATTTCTTATACATCCAGTAACGTAAAATTGCTTATACGGCTTTTTTTACAGATGCCAATCTTTAAATGAGTAGAAGGCAACTCCAATTGTAATCATGATTCCGAGGCTATGAGACACGCCATCCTTATTTTCTGGCTTAGGGTACACCCAATTTGGTTTGGACATGCTACAAGCACACCCACTCAGATTTTCTGGCTACTAAGCACAACCGATTGATTTGAATAGGGTACAAATCTCACTTAAGCAAATGCAAATAGAATTTGATGGTTTTTCCAAAGAAAATTTCTCGATCTTTAGATACAACAAATCCTATAGCCTTTTAGACAACATTTTGATCTTTGATTTGAGAGAAATATGATTCCTAAGTAGTAAGGAAGTAGTACTGAATCAATACACAAAAGTATGAATTAATTTTATTTGATTTTGATGAGAATTTGATGTAATTTCAATGGTGGTTTCAAGGGAGTAAGATGAGGGAAAAAATAAGATAACTAATTAAAAATCCGTTTGGAACCACTTGTATATAGTTGTATATAGTGTATTAACAGATTTGGTCGTTCATTTAGAGTTGCGACGAGTTGTCACCTCATTTCAAAATTTGAAAAAAAAATTGCAGCGTGTATATTGACATATCTACAACATGTATATCGACATATATATATAAATTTTTTAAAAACAAGTTTCTTTAAAAATTGTCTTGAAACTCTATACTTAACAAAATAATTTGATACTTTGTAAAACATTTTAAACATAGTTTATAAACATTTTGAACTTTGAAAAAACTTTTATAAAATAATTTTCAATATATTTCGAAAATTTGTTTTATTTAATAAAAATAAAATATAGAAAAATAGGAAGAGATCAAAGATTACTACCAGGGACTTTAAGAATATACTATACTATAGTCTTGAGGTCTTCATATCTTGATCTTTATGCTCATGAGTCTTCATGTCCATTCCTTGAGTCCTTATACTGCATAGTCTTCAATTTAATACCTACGTAATATCCTATACTATATACTACATAACTTGGCAAAACATTAGTATCTATATTTTTAATGAATGTTATTGTTTATTAAGGTTGTTACCGTCAAGATCAATAACTAAGGTATTAACAAGCACCGCACAATTTTAGGGAGTTTGCTTCTGATTTCACCAGATTGGAAAGTTTCCACAGCATTAATTTTATCCATTGTAGAAGAAGATGCATTTTGTTGACCAGACTAAACGTGATTTATGTTCTTACAACGTCAAAGCCAACGGAAACAAAAAACGAGGCTACTGCGCAAGCACGATCAAAACTAAAATGAAAGCAAGATAATTATGTATGCAGAGGCATATATGCAATGTAATAATGGATACTCTGATCGATGTACAATAATAAATCAACCGCTAAAGATATTTGAGATGCGCTAGAGATCAAGCATCTACGGAGGATGTAACAAGTAAGAAATATTTGGCTATGAAATTCTTTAATTATAAAATGACTGATGTTAGGCCAGTAATAGGCAATTTAATGATGTTAGGCCAGTAATAGGCCAGTAACCAGCGTAAAATAATATGGATGAGGAGATAGAAGTCTTATTCATTATTGACAACTTCCTCCTCCTTGAGTGATCAAAGGAAAATCCTTAAACATAAGAAGGAGCATATGAGTTTGGATAACCATGCACAGTATTTGCAAGTGGAACAACAACTTAGGCACGAATAAATCACTGAGTTAATAGTGTTTGCATCTAAGAACTACATGTGATAACAACCCCACTACTATACCCATATTATTAAATAACATTACAATTAATGTCATCTAATAACACAGATAATATGGCTGGTTAAGGACGATCGAATACGAATATATCTTTATACTAACACTTAAATGTCCTTATTACCTTTTGAAGGTCTGAATTAATTTTTTTATCATATACAGTATTAATAAAAAGTAACAAACACACTGGTTAAAAATATTCGGAACAGTATATAATATAGATAGATCAGAATTAGAATCACAGATCATAGCAGAATAATATAAGTCATATACATAATAAAATGTGAGTCTACAAAATATTAGTACTAGACCTATATAATATATATTACATCAAAAATTACAATATCAGGTACAAAACGACTACTAAGTAATACACATTACATATCCTCCTAAATGTCCATATATACAAGAATGAAGTAAACTGAAATGGTCACAGTAGTCTACTCCAATGCTAGCACAAAATCCAATGGTCAATGAGTCCTGTACCTGTAGAGTCTTGGCTTAGCCCAAGTATTTAAAAATAAATGAGTCACACTATATCTAACCTCCCTCCAGGAGACGGATAAAGGCTTACTCTAACCTCCCTGCAGGAGATGCCTTGACCTAACCATAGTGTGATGTAGCCTATAGATGCTTTAACCTAGACATGGTGCAGCGTAGAAAAAGTCTTACTCTAACCTTCCTCTAGGAGGCGCCTTAGCCTGGCCATAGAATGACGTGAACAAGGGCTTGTCATTGCTTTAACTTGGCCATAGCGTAGTGTAGATAAAGGCAAACACTCCTCCTTCCAGAAGATGCTTTGCCCTGGCCAACTCAGCACGGACAAAGGCTTTGACCGTTAAAGGTAGTGTCCAAGCGAAAGGAGTATTTCACTCCTAACCATGTAGATTTTCTTAGTAAAGTAGTTCTTTATTGACCTCTCTTTACAAACCCATTAATTATTCCCTGTTCAAAAAAGTTGATTATCATTCCTTCAAGTTCTCTATGGTGATTGGTTTCATGTTCATTCATCATATGGTAGTGGAAATAGGATCCTCCTAAGTTCTTTTCATACTTTGGCTTTTTCTTCTATGATGGCCAATGATTGAATTCATCGGTGGTTAGCAAGTAGACATTTTCTATAGATGTTGTTAGGTTGCATTCTTTACGAAGTCTTGACTTAAAGCATGTTTTTCGAGAATGGTTTCTGGGTCTTTTGTTACTTGGCTCTATAGTTTCATCCTCATCGACTGGTTTTCTTTTTAAAACACTTTGGAGTTCCTGTGTTAGAGGTTGTTAGTTGATGCCATTTGTCTGCAAAGGCATTGTAATCTACCATTACACCTTTTTCAAAGATTGTACCTTTGGTATAATGTTGAATTTTTTACCTCGTTTGATCAAATAGGTTATCACTTCCATTTTTATTTCCTCTTAAGGAAAAATAAGGGTGGGGCTAATATGAAAAGGATTTAAGCTCCATTTTTCCGGGTTATATGACTCTACTCTTTTCTTGTTCATAATCCGTAGAGCTTCCAATCTTAGCATTTTCTCTTCATATAGTTTGGAATCATTAGTTGTTCCACGGAAGAATCCAATTTGATGTGGTTCAGAGGATCCTTGCTCAGATCTGTTGACTTTGCTAATCATGATGAAGTCAGATCTAGAGTAGTTAAGCTTGAAAGAGGATTGAGCTAGAGGAAAGTGGTGTTGATGTTCAACAAAATCGGAGGTTCAATCCCTCCTCAAAATGTTAACAAGAAAATCTGTCAACACCCCAAAGTAGAGTTTAAGGAAAAGGTTAGTTCTTCTATGTCTCTCTTGATTAAGTAGAGAAAGTTAAGGTGTTATTTCTTCCCTTGATTCAGCTTTTGAATAGGCCTTTACTGTGAAAATTCTTCCTTGGTCAACCTTTTGACCCGATCGAAACACTTATGTTCCTTTTATATATTTTGAACCTACCTTGTTGACTTATCAATTGGTTTGAAACACCCTTTCGAAATGATGATGGTATCCTAGTGGCTAGCTCTATGTTGTTGGGTATTATCTAAAGGGTAGGTTTTGACTTCGTCGAAAGCTTGCCACTTTTATGGCTTTGGTATGGATCTTTAAACCTAGGAATTTAAGCTGTGTATGAAGTTTCAACTCACTAAAAGATGAGTTTATGGTGACTAGTGGTTTGAAACTAAGGATATAAGTTTGTTGGGAAAGTAAGGGTCTCGACCCACTTGGAAGGTACCCTTTCGATGAAGTCGACACCAGCAGAACATAGTTAAATCAATGAAAGTCTTTAAATAGTTGCATAATCGAAAACATTAAAATCATTCCTTTATTAATCCAATGAATTCTATTCTGATAAGTTTCCTCCAATGTGATTTACAAATTAGGATTTACAAATTTGCAAAGTTAAGAAAATACAAGTGTAGAGTGAATGAATTCGGATCCTTAAAACCAGACTCCTAGGGTCTTATCTATAGATGCGGGTTGGTATCTTTCGACACAGTGCTTTCGACCTAGTCGAAAGGTGGATTTATATTCCTTCCATATCTTTGACACTTGCGTATCCCTCCGTAATGCTTTCGAATTGGTTTGAATGCTTATGTATTCGTCGAAAGGGGTGGTTGCACCTTTTCTCTTTATGTACCTTTGTTTTCACAAGAAGTAAGGGTATGAGCTTCTAACTCAGTCGATAGGTAGTTCCCTAGGGTTTCGAAAGTGTTGAAGTGCTAATGGTTTCAACGCGGTAGGTAGCTTTCAAAGATATGCTTGTGGGTAGATGTGAAACCCTCCCTGGTTGTTAAAGGCTTCAACCAGTTTGAAAGGCTTGATAATGCTTTCGAAAGGGCTGTTTTAGTCAAGGTATCTTCCTGAATGGTTTGAATGAAGGTGATGCCTTGGGTTTCGAAAGGTTTGGCGTGCATGTAAGGGGTTTATATTCATGTCTTCGAAAGGTATTTCTTCAACTCATTTGAAAGACGTTCATGCATGTGGAAGCACCTTCTTCGTAAGGGAATCATTAAAGTGGAAAGGTTTTTTTGACCCTTTCGATCCCCTTCGAAAGGTTGTAATATATCTAGCCTTTGGTTGTAGCATCCCCTCGACTCCTTCGGAAGGCCTTACTGGGGCTACTATCTCTTGTTCTTCTTCCTCTTCTATTCATCCTGGTTTCGACAAGGTTGAAGTGGAAATTGGTGGTAACATTCCCCCCCCCCCCCCCTTTGAGAAGGGATGCTCTTGACTTTCCAAGTCAACTCTTTCGAAACCTACTACACTTCCCGCCTTTTGATATATGTGCGCAAATCTTGGCCACTCATTTAAATTTGATTATATAATTCATCATCCATGCTGACTTTTCTTATAAAGCACGTTCCTTTCTTCCCCTCTTTCACTTATCTGCAATTAGAGTGAATCTCTAGCAAGAATCAAAGTTTTTCAAATTATCAAATAACTCCTATTTCCAACAAATAGAGACTCTAATCCAAAGTAATTTTCATTATTTTTGCTTAATTTTTATATTAAACTTTGATTTCGACATCCGCCCAATTTGAATTCGAAATTCTTCTTGAATCTCAAAGAGATAATTTCAAGTTTTTTGTTCATGAAAATGTCCATTGATTTGTTTCTGTGGCTTCTCTTGTTTCATTTCTTACTTCAGTACATTTTTTTGAATTTATCCGAAATGTAATTAATTGTAAATTTTAAATTTTTTTAAAATTTTAGTTTTTTTAGAAAACCAAGGTTCGTAAATAAATTTTGGGGATTTTAAAGATTATCGATTGTAAACTCGCTCTTAAATCAACTTAGTTAATGATCTTTTAAAGTTTTAGGTTAAAATTGAATTTGGGGAAGAAGAGAATTTTCCTGTTACTTCATAGAGAAACTTTTGCAGTTGGAACCATATTTTGGTGCTGCAATTTTACCTTTTGTCCCTTCGAAAGAGGTTAATGCAGCAAATTTTGTTTTGCTTCCTCAACCTCTTTCGATGGGGTCGAAAGGTAATCCAGCACATCCCTTAATTGACCACATCGAAATGTTGAAGTTATTAACATGAAACGGACTTTTATGAAAGCATAGTTATTCATTAGCGTATTATGGTACCTTTCGAAGAAGTTACCTAGTGCATCTTGCTGCACAATTATCTAATGCATGCTTTAGAAAGCATAATCAAAACCCTTAGTACATGCATTTTCCTAATTTATTTTAAGGGATGTGTGGAGTTAGAAATTCATCATTTATTTTTATAAATTGGGCTGAGAAAACTATACTTTGTTTAAGTCGTAAATCAAACATTTCAACTTAGTCGAAACCTACAATATCGACCTAAATTTTGTCTTTGGAATTCTTTTGAAACCATATGCCCCTTTCGACTTATTTGACAACCTTTGTAACTAATTGGGGACATGACCATTGTTCTACACAAACGTTGTCGAAATGTCTCAAAAGTTTTTCATTTATATTATGTTACTCAAATTCAATCCTTTCGACCCAATTGGCATATGGGGTTTCGACAACATTCGAATTATCTTTGAAAAACTAAGTTCATGGGTTTCGATGGTGTTGAAAGGTTATTTTGTCTTGTTTATTGAACGTAGATTGCATATATTTTATTCAAATTGGTTGTGTAGGTTTCAACTATTTCCTTCAATATTAAAATCATCCTTAAGCTTTCGGCATATTTGAAGGGTGTTTGCTAGGCATCAACTTCTACTTTCCCTTTAGACTCTATCTAAAGCTCAATAAATTTCATTTTTCTAACTCTAATATTCTTTCAAGAATATAAAGTTTCATGTTTTGCCTTATATTCAAATTTTTGAAATAGGTTTCCAATATCCTTGAAAGAATGTTAACTTCACAACAAATTATAATTTCTAACTAAAATGATTTCACCTAGCAGAATGATTGGCTTAAAAAAGTATTCCCAAAAACCAAAGAAGGATATAATACCAGTGATGGAATCATCACCCAAGAAGATTGAAGCCACTTCCAAACATTCTTTAATATCTACGCAGGATGAAGTGGATGCAATTCTCAATGAATTCGGCATTACAGGGTGGAAGCTATTCCCCCGAGTGTTAACGACACCATTCATAACCTCTCAAAGGGTACTTTGCCTATATAGCAATCTACATTTGGCATGGAGGCTTCTTACCCTTCCTGGACTTCTTATCCAAGTTCCTGACCTATTTGGTTATAGCTCCTATACAACTATCACCAAATGTTTGTACATATCTTCTATCCCCGGAACTCATAGCACTGGAGTCTAGAATTCCTTCACTCAATGTGAAATCTTGAACTATCTTAATCGATTGATTAAGCTTAGCAACTTGAATAACCAAATATTTTGTGCCAATCCCCTCAAAAACTAATGTTTGAGGGGGTGAACAAATTTAGGGATTGGGAAATGTAGTTCTTCTTTGTTAAATTCTTTTCCAACATCAGTGGGTTTTCTCTTTTCCTCGTAAGTTAATCTCAGACTTTATTTTTTCCATTTAGTTACTTTCCTTCGCTAATATATGCTTCTTTGTCAAGTTCTTCTGTTAAAGAGCTTAACGAAGAAGATAAGAGAACTTTGAATTCGCTGATTACCGCTTCAAGTAGGATTGAGAATAGGTTAACTCTGTTGAATCCCTCGAATTTACGAAAGTATTCCCTCCTGCTAGCTGGTCAGAAGATAGTTGGCCAACCTCCTCTAGTCCAGCATACATCTCGGAGAAAGCGCTTCCTTTCTTTGGGAGATCTAAAGAACTTCTCCCCGATGTCACTAGTCCATCCCGATCACTCTGGTGGGTTTAAATGTTGTACTTGTATTTTATTGCTGCTTTATTTCTCAAATTAATTTAATAACTTATAATTTGTTTGAATTTTCTATAGTTGCTCCTTGGGTTGAACAACCTTCAAGTGATCCGGCTCTCCCTACTTCTACTAGCCGAGTGTCATCTTTATCTCAGGCCATTGACAGGTCGAAGATGGTTGCTAAAAGAAAGTTGGATAAAATAAGCATGGTGGAACCATCCTCCAAGAAAGCGAAGATTGTTGAAGTTCTCGATTCTCGGCCACGAGAAGAGGGGGAGTTTGTAGATATCGACAAAATTTGGGAGAGCACAACTATCGAAGCTTCTCTCGATTAACCTTCTCCCATGAAGGTTGATCCATTTTCTCGCATTTCATCTCCAGCTCTCATAGTGTGATCTACCAGATGCAAAAAGATGTGGGTACTTCGACCCCTTCTCAAGAGCTGAATCCTTCCAAACCATCACCTCCTACGCCATCAAGCGACTTTGAAAATATGGTCAAATCTATCTTAAACTCTTTATCTTTTGCCTTTATTATGCCGCCTTCCTCTATTCCTAACTTAATGGATCATCTTCACAGTCTACTTGAACAACAACTTCTAGCATGCTTCATATCACTTAACTATATTGTTATTGCTTTTCCCAAAATTCTTGACTCATGTTGTATTTTTTCTTTCAGATTTCCAAGTGCATGTTCTCCTTGCAAGATGGTGCATCGAAATCTTCCACAGAGACATCGAGGCTTTGAGAAGAAGTTTTAAACTTAAACAGCCAAGTCTCTTCCCTGTCCATGGATAAGAACGTAGCTATAACATAATTAGGGAGATTGAAAGCTTCTTTGGCTCAGTTAAAGTATGATATATCCGAGGAGAGGAAAGCTTGTCAACTCCTTGCTGATAAAAATTTGGCACTGAAAATGACTTTCAAAGATTCCGAGGAGGAAAATATTCGAATGGTAGCAAAACAATCTTCTCTAAAGAAAAAATTGAAGAAGAATAAAGATTCTTTAAAACTGGCTATCGACACTCTGATGCAAAGCAACGGGTGTCTCGATTCCTTGATACTTCTCTTAAGGACATCATTGTTAATTCTTTTAAAGTTTCTATGATGCTCGCTTATGCCGACAATGGTGATAAATGCCCAAACTTGAGCTTTCCCTCACTCAACCCTGCTCTTGTTAATAGGGTTATGGACAAAATTAAAAGGATGGAGTAGGGGGTTGAAGTTGATGAAAGAGAGGAGAACGATGCCTCTAAAATTCTATCTTTTGAAGTCCCTTACTTCGAAATAGACTTCGACTCTGAAGGTGAAGGTGATAAAGATGAAGTTTCCGAGGAGAGGGCAGTAACGATGATTATGATAATGATTATGATGATAATGACAATGACAATGACAATGACATTGTAGATGGAGGTCAAGGTTCAAGTGGAGACAGGATTGGTTACACTGATGCTTCTGAAAAAGATGGTGATGACAACATAAGGATTTCTGAAAAGGTCGATTGTGATCCATCTTTTCATGAAGCAAGCCTACCTGAATCCCATGCACCTTTTGGCCCTTAGAAGGAGCCTGCTTACATTAATGTGGAAGAACTAAAAGAGAAACGTAGGTCTCTCAAGCATCAATTCCCATTTCTCAGGCATGGGATTCTTTGTTTGAATGACTTTTGCTTCCAAGATAAAATAGTTTAAATCCTTTATTTTAGATAAGGAGGAAACCCGTTTACCCTTATAAAACCAAGCTTGAAAGAAAACAAGCGGAAATAAATAGTTTGTACAAGGAGTTAGATAAATAACTGAAGAACATAATATTCTCACTGATAAGTATCGTAGACTTAACAGAAGTGCGGTAGTGTTAGCATCCTTTAAAAATCAAGAAGCTACCCCATGACCAAGGAGGGAGCACCTTCAATATGATGCTCTTTTGAAAGAAAATCGGGAGTTGGGATGTTGATTGAAGAGAGTAACATTCTGGTAGACTTCCTATACAAAGCCTACTGTAGACACCCAACTGTAGATTTCTCATACTTAGGTGATCTTAGTTGGGGTTTACTTAGGCGCTTACACAAGAGATTCTTGGAGGAATTTAGATCTGACCTGCATCTTGAAGCATGTTGGAACTTACCGTGAGTCAGATCGACTCCCCAAGAATTGCCTTCTAATAAACTCAAATGCTGTAAGAACTAGTTTATTTCAGAATTATTTACAAAGTTGATTTTCTGTGAACTAGATGAACTGTCGTAATTATGTAATAATATTGATTTATGATTTTTTTTTTAATTTTCCTTTTATACTTAGTTGTATTTTATTACGTTACCATAGAGTGATTGTCCCTTAGGCGACTTTGTCTCTCGAGATTATCTAGTCGGTATGTTAAACTAAGAAGAGATTATTTCAAAAAGGCATCAATTTTGATATCATTAAAATTAGCCAGATATTTCTTTCTTAGAGATTTGCAAAAACTTTATATAGAACATCCTCGTCTCTATTTCGATTTTCTCAGTAAAGAAAAAGTAAAGCTACTTAATGAAATCCGAACATATCATATCAAATTAATACGTGGTCATGATAGTCCTCCTGTCAGGGAATGAGACTATAGCAAATATCCTCCGGTTATTACTGCGTAAGGACTTAATGTATTTTTTGACTCAACAGTTATTATTTCTGCTAATTCATTGAGTAAAGATAGAAATACGGTTTTCCAATTTTAGATCTAAACAAATGTCTAATTGTACTTGTTAGTTTCATTGTTACTTGAATTGTAATCTTTTATTGTTGTAGTAAAGAGATAGATTATTCTAATCTTAACTTCATTCTTTTTTCTTTTTATTTAAATATAATTCCACTCTCGTTAGATTCAACATCACGCTTTATCAATATTAAAGATAGGTTGTTAGCAGATCTTGAAAAGAGAAAGCTCCTTAACGATACTTTATCTGCTTGTTTCCAAGGTAACACTGAAGCACTAAATTGGCATAGGAGATTTTTGCTTCAAAAAACAATAGTTAGGAATCTCAACGATCAGATCGCTAATTTAGAGGCGGATGTTAAGAGAAAAAAGGAACAATTGCATATTGAAGCGTCAAGTTAAATCAAACCCTTCAATCGATTTTGACCATAAAATATTCAAAATTCTCAAACAAATTAGTGATTTGGAGATTAAATTAATGGAAAATCAAGCTTAATGCGAATCATTGGAATTCATTATGGGGAATAATATTTCAAGTATGATTTACCAACTTCCCCCATTACTTCATCTATTGTAAAATCAACAAGGTCTAGTTCCTTTGCCATCCAAAAATTCCCTACTAAGACTAATCCTCCTCTTGGCTTAGACGATAAGGTAGTAGGTGAACGATGTAGAAAGGTCATATTTGAGATGATGAAGTATTTTGATGAACAACAAAAAGTAAGATATTCGCAACGCATAAATGAATAAGCAACTAGGATTTAAAAGCTTGAGCGCAAAAAGTTTCTCCTTCAGAAACATATTGCTTATCTAGAAAGGGAGAATAAAAATCTTAAAGGCGCAAACAAAGCTTTTAATCATGGTTTGAAGACCAACATTGAGGCTATTGATGACGAAGACAAGATGAGGAAAAAGAGAAGAAACTTAAAGAAGTTCTTCGTATCGCTATTCATCACATTGTGGATCCTTTAATTTCCAAGAATCTAAATAAGGCTGTTCAACACTCATGAACAATTTATGTTGATGAAGTGCATACATTTGTTCTGTATACTTGTAAATTATGAAAATTTGGTAAATATCACCCGGTTTGTAGTCCCTTCTTGTAATATTATTTTTGAGTCATCTCCTTGATAGCTTATACCATGATTTCTATATTTGCTGGATCTCTCAATCCTTTTACTATTTTGCTTTCCCTGAAAAGCACAAAGTAAACAATATTTCTTACCGTCAGCTTGAAATCTATATAGAAGTTTATCCATATCATTTATGGAGATTAATAAATTGTTATGTCAATATGTGACAATAGGTGAAAAGTAATTGCATTTGATTAAACATCTTGAGGCCCATCTTTAGTAATCATGAGAGATATCCAAAAATCTGACTTTAATTATATTGCTGGAATATCGGAAGTCTGATGGAAGAAAACCATAAACTCATCCAAGAATATAAATGTTTAGAAAGTCATTCTCTGGAGAAAGCTAACAGAAAGTTGATAATGATCACATAATAGAAATCTAGAAATCATTGTTCGTTGTAGAAGTTCAATGGCCCAGATTCGGGTTTTAATGAATGAAATTTAAAAGTTTGCAAATACGAATCCAAGATCCGGGTATTAGTGGATGATAACCAGAAATCCACAGTAATAATTTTTTCACTAGAAGTCTTAGGCCCAGATTCAGGCACTAATGAGGAAAGTTCAGTAGTAGCCTTGAAAACAAGATTCGGGTATTAATAAGTGAAGTTAAGTAATAGTCTCGAACTAAGATTCGGGTATTAATAAGTAAAGTTAAGTAATAGTCTTGAGACCTAAATTCAGGTATTAATAAATGAAGTTCTGAACTTAATAATGAAAGACCCGAAACCCAGATTCGAGTGTTAATAAGTGAAGTTCCGAAATTAAAAATGAATGATCCAAAACCCAAATTCAGGCATTAATAAACTAAGTTTTGTTCAGCTCCTTGCCTTTTGTCTTCTTCGACATGGGTAAAACCTTTATGCTTTGTACGTAGTTGTGGTTTGATTGGTTGCTTCTCAAGCTTGGATGTCTTCCATTATTTGATATGCCACTTCTTGGGTTCAGACATCTTAGTCCATTGTTTGATATGCCGCCTTTTGGGCTTGAATGTCTTAGTTCGATGTTTGATGTGCCACTTCTTGGCTTGGACGTCTCAGTCCGATGTTTGATGTGCTGCTTCTTAGGCTTAGATGTCTTAGTCCATTGTTGTCTGGCACACTTGGTTAACTAATTATTAAGCTAGAACCAAGGACTTACCCAACCTCCCTCCAGGAGATGCCTTGACCTGGCCATAGCATGGCGTGGCCAAAGGCTTATCGATGCTTTAGCCTGGCCACAGCATGGCACGGATAAAGGCTTACTCTAACCTCCCTCCAGGAGGCACCTTGACTTGACCATAGCGTGACGCAGCCAAGGGCTTGTCGATGCTTTAACCTGGCCATGTCGCTGCACAGATAAAGGCTTATTCTAACCTCCCTCTAGGAGGCGCATTGACCGCCATAGCATGGCATGGCCAATGGCTTGTCGATGCTTTAACCTATTCATAGCATGGTGCAAATAATGGCTAACACTCCTCCCTCCATGGAGATGCTTTGCCCTGGCCAACTCGGCGCGGATAAAGGCTTTGACTTAAAGGTATTGTCTAAGTGAAAGGAGTATTTCACTCCCAACCATGTAGATATTTCTTAGTAAAGTAGTTCTTTATCGACTTCTCTTTACAAACACGTTAATTTTTCCTTGTTTGAAAAAGTTGATTATCATTCCTTCAAGTGCTCTACAGTGATTGGTTTTATATCCATTCATCATATGGTAGTGGCAATAGGATCCTCCCAAGTTCCTTTTATATTTTGGTTTTTTCTTCTATGATGGCCAATGATTGAATTCATCCTTGGTTAGCAAGTAGACATTTTCTATAGATATTGTTAGGTTGCATTCTTTACGAAGTCTTGACTTGAAGCTTGTTTTTTGAGAATGATTTCTAGGTCTTTTATTACTTGGCTCTATAGTTTCACCCTCGTTGACTAGATTTCTTTCTGATACCCTTTGGATTTTTTTTGTTGGAGGCTGTTACTTGATGCCATTTGTGTGCAAATGCATTGTAATCTGCCATTATCCCTTCTTCAAAGATTGTGCCTTTGGTATAATATTGAATTGTTTTCCTCATTTGATCGAATAGGTTATCGCTTCCATTTTTCTTTTCTCCCAAGGCAAAGATTTGGGTAGGGCCAATATGAAAAAGATTTAAGCCCCATTTTTCCGGGTTATACGACTCTACTCTTTTCTTGTTCATAATCCTTAGAGCTTCCAATCTTATCATTTGCTCTTCATATAGTTTGAAATCATTAGTTATTCCACGATAGAATCCAGTTTGATGTGGTTCAGAGAATCCTTACTCAGATCTATTGACTTAGCTAGTCAAGACGAAGTTAGGTTCAGAGTAGTTAAACTTGACATAGGATTGGGTTAGAGGAAAGTGGTGTTGATGTTCAACAAAATCGGAGGTTCAAGCGCTCCTCTAAATGTTAACAAGAAAATCTATCAGCACCACAAAGTAGAGCTTATGGAAAACATTAGTTCTTCTAAGTCTCTCTTGATTAAGTAGAGAAAGTTAAGATGTTATTTCTTCCCTTGATTTGCCTCTTGAATAGGTCTTTACTATGAAAATTCGTCCTTGCTCAACCTTTCGACCCGGTCGAAACACTTTTGTTCCTTTTATGTATTTCAAACCTACCTTATTGGCTTATCAATTGGTTCGAAACACCTTGTCAAAACAATAATGGTATCCTAGTGGTTGGCTCTAAGTTGTTGGGTATTGTCTAAACGGTAGGTTTTGACTTCTTCAAAAGCTTGGCTCTTTTATGGCTTTGGTATGGATCTTTAAACTTGGGAATTTAGGTCATATATGTCATTTAGACTCATTAAAAGGTGAGTTTTTGGTGACTAGTGATTTGGAACTAAGGTCCTCTGTAGAACATAGTTAAATCCAATGAAAGTCTTCAAACAGTTGCATATTCGAATATATCAAAATCTTTCCTTTATTAATCCAATGAAGTCTATACTAATCAATTTCCCCCAATTCGATTTACAAATTAGGCTTTAAAAATTTGCAAAGTTAAGAAAATACAAGCGTAGAGTGAATGAATTCGGATCCCTAAAACTAGACCCCTAGGGTCTTATTCATAGATGCGGATTGGCACCTTTCAACTCAGTGCTTTCGACCCGATCAAAAGGTGGTTATGTTCCTTCCATCTCCTTTGACACTTGCACATCTCTTTGCAATGCTTTCGAATGGGTTTGAATGCCTCTGTCTTTGTCGAAAGGGGTGGTTACATCTTTTCTCTTTGTATTGCTTTGTTGTCACAAGAAGTAAGGTTATGAGCTTCAGACTCTGTCGATAGGTAGTTCCCTAAGGTTTCGAAGGTGTTGAAGTGTTGATGCTTTATGACATGGTAGGTAACTTTCGAAGATATGCTTGTGGGTAGATGTGGAACCTTTCCTGGTTGTTAAAGGATTCGACCAGTTCGAAAGGCTTGATTATGCTTTCGAAAGGGTTGTTTTGGTCAAGGCATCTTTCTTAATTGTTTGAATGAAGATGAAACCTTTGGTTTAGAAAGGTTTGGCATGCATCTGAGGGGTTGCTATCCATTGTCTTCGAATGGTATTTCTTCAACTCATTCGAAAGGCGTTCATGCATGCGGAAGCACCTTCTTCGAAAGGGAATCATTGAAGCGAAATGGTGATTTTAACTATTCCGACCCCTTTGAAAGGTTGTAATATATCAAGCCTTTCACTGTAGCATCCCCTCGACTCCTTGGAAAGGCCTTGCTGGGGCTATTATCTCTTGTTCTTCTTCCTCTTCTATTCATCTAGGTTTCGACAAGGTTGAAGCAAAAATTGGTGGTAACACACGCAACAGAACATGATCTTTACAAAACAGAAACTTTAATATAATTTACATATATCCATCAGAGTACAACAATCAATCTGTAACGACCCAGAATTTTAATTAATTAAAATTAGAATATTTAATTAATTTTAAATATTAATAAGTGAATTTATAAGTCAAATAAATTTTTATTTGAATAATTGGATTTAATTGAATAATTAAATCAATAATTTAATATGTTAAATTATGGAAATAATTGAAAATTGAGTTAAATATGATTGAAAATGATTTGTAAAATTTTATTTTATCATATTGGAGTTAGAATGATATTTTAGAACTTTTAAAATTGAATTAAAAGTTAATTTGTGAAAATTGAATATTTTAATATTAAAATCGACTAGTGAAAATAGTCAATTTTTGAACAGTCTCAGAATTGGACGAAACTAGTTTCATTAGATCCGTAATAGTTAGTTATTACCGGATTTCAATTTTCGTAGCAATCGGAGCTATCGTTTGATCGTGGCAGCTCGAAACGCATCGAATTGTTTTTAATATTAATTTAGCGAGTTAAAATAGCCATTTTTCAAAAAGTCTCGGATTTCGACGAAACCAGTTTCATTGGATCCGTAATGTGATATTATTGTAAGGTTTCAAATTTCGTGTCAATCGGATTTACCGTTTGTCCGGTACAAATTAAAACGCCTAGAAAATCGTTTAAATCGGTTTAATTCAAATTGAATGTTTATTGCCATATCTCGCACAGATGACCGAATTAGCTTTCGAAACCTGTTCCATTGTGTCCGGAACACGGGGTAAATCCTAGAAACGCTGGTTACGGCGTGTGAATCGGAGTTTAGAAAACCCGGATGAATAGTGTTCGTTCGGTTCCCTATAAATAGCCCACCTTCACAAGAAAATAAAATAAATAAATAATAACCTAACCCTAATGCTCAGCCGCCGCCAGCAACAGAACCTATGGCCGAAATTGTCTCAACTTCTCCCCTCAATCTCTCCCAATCTACAAACAATTAGCGAATGTTGTCAACTACAACATTGTAGAGTGTCTCGAGCTCTATAGATCCGTACGGTGGAGATGGGCTTTCATCGACCGTGGAGGAAGAATCGCGGCCGTGTCCTCCTGATGTTTCGCACGAATTTCGTGATGATGTGGGTGGCCGAGCTTCATGCTTTGGATGGTGAAGGTGGCTCTTGGCAAGGCGAGTCGAATGGAGGTGATTTGATGAAGTTACGTCGAGCGAGGAAGTTGCAAAGTCGAGCCCTAGTTCGGCAAGTATTTGGTTCATGCGCGTGTATAATAACCTGTAGAACGTGTGAACAAGGAAGATGAAGGGGGGTGCGGTGGAGATTTGAAGAGGTGGGATCTCACGGCCAGGATTAATGAAGGTTTAAAATAAAATTAAAGCTGTAAATAAATTTTAGTTTAAATTGTGTAAACTTCATAAATGCATATCTTTTTCATACGAGGTCGAAAATGCGCGAAACCAGTTGCGTTGGAATCGTATGGACGAGCACTACGCTATGGAATTGGATTAGAGTCGTTTGGAGTTAGTGAGAATTTTGGGTAAAATTAAACGTCCGTTTAATTTTATTCGAAATAAATCGCTAAAACGAAATTGAAATCAAGGTGAGAACTTCTCACTCAATCGAATCAGTTTCGATTTTATTTTAAGTAGTTAGATTTAAAATTCTTGAATGCATGTTTGAATGATGATTGTTATCTATTGATTGATAAAATAGACATTATGCGCCGTTAGTAAGCAGATGTTATTTATTAAAAACATATACCGCGAATATTTCATAAACAGTGAAATTGGTATTATATATAATAGCAATATATATATATATATATTGGCATATGTATATATTGCAGTTATTGATTTCCCGCATTCGTATAGCGGATGAGACCCTATTGCGCCGTCTATTAAGCGGATAATATTTTAAATCCCATATACCGCAATAATTTCGTACTGGAACGAAATTGGTATTGTGCTAACATCTTTGGATGCAGGAAAACAGGTTGGAGGGATCCAACTGGGTTCCTCAACAGTATTTATTTGATTTCAGATATTTTGATATTTGATGGATTATCATATCGATATATGATATCGTTGTTGTCGTGATTGGCTATTTGGTATGTAGCATCATTGGACCAAATTTTGGAATTTTAAAAGGATTTCAAAGTGATTTTTGAAAGTATACGTTTATAAAATATTTTTGGGAATTTATCCATTTTAAATAAATAAACATTATAATTTTTATGTCATAAAAATTATGGTTTTTGAGAAATATAGTTAAAGGTTAATTTTTGAAAATATGAGGCTAATGATTTTATAAAATAGTTTAATCGGGATTTTTGGATTTATTATAAAAAGTTGAAAATATAGGATTTATGAAATTTGATTATTTTATAAATCAAAATGGTGAAGTTATAAAGGAGATTAAAGATGTTTTGAAATAATAGTATAAATTGATTTATATAAGAGATTTGTAAATTGATATTTATAAATTAAAATATTGGAATTATAAAACGAGTTTTTATAAGTGTTTGAAGAAGTGTAAATGAATTTCATAAATGAATGAAATTTATAGAATTATAAACGGTGAAGTTATAAATGGAATTTTATAAGCAGTAGGTTTATAAAATTTATAAAGTTATTAAAAGAATGGTTTTGGATAAATAATTGAATCTTATAAGTTATAAGATTTATAATTATGAAGTTTAAAGGAACGATTGTGCAAACAAATAAATTCTAAGTAGTTAACTTATAACATGAACTTTTGTTTTATAATTGAGTTATAAATTGAATAGGTTAATAAAGGAATTTATAAAAGGAAGTTGTTATAAAATAAATAGAAATGGAGTTTATAAACGTTGTTTTATAAATTCGCAACGACTTATTTTGAGAAGTAAATTGTTGAAACATATTAATGGAGTTATATTCACGTTTTTGACTGTGAATAATCCTTTGAAATAAAATGAATAAAAGGATGAAATGTATTAACATAGAATATTCACGGTTTTGAATAGTGAATAATATGTTAAAGAGAATGTTTAGAATGTGATATTTTAAATAGAATTAAAACGATCTAACGATGTTTTCAAAATGTGTTAAGATACGAAACCATAGATTTCAACATTCATTGTTGAAATAGACGTTTTCGAGAAATAAAAGGAAATGGTGGACTATAGCACTATTGTTATAGTAAATGTTTTCCGAAAGGAAATGTTTTGTATAGTATTGGGATTTATATATCTATTTTAATTTCGAATCCCTATGCTAGTGATTTTGGGTTGTCGTAACGATGTTTTACGCAACATTCGTTTTGGCCCAAATAAATATGTTTAAGAGAATGATTTCCTTAAAAGAATGAAATATATACTTAATCTCGATTTAAGTATATTGAATATTTTCCAAGTGTTGAAAATAGATGGATTTGAGAATTACTTAATAAATAAGTATGGAAATGTTTTCCAATATAAAGTGAATATTTTGAGAATTTATCTTTTAGAAGATAAATTGAAATGAATAATTGAAATCGTTTATTCATAAATATTTTGAAATATAAATTCATTATGGAATTTATAAATGAAAAGGAGAATTTGTTTAAAAATAAATATTGATTTATTTTTGAAGTGTGAAATTATATATCTAGTAAAGATATTTTTGGGAAATAAATAATTTGGAAAATTATTTGGAATCTGATGATGTTGTGCATATCCATTGATAGTTCAATAACCGACTATCAATATTTACCTTTGAAAGGTATTTGTTGTGATTTGCTGAATTTGAATGCTACACTTATTTTTAAATTATTGCGCTCGTTATTCGGATTACCCATTCCGAATAGTGATACGACGTAATGGATAGCATTGAAGATCGGTGTTGAAGACCCGATATTTGCGAGAGCGATAGGATGACCTGTCGATTGACTCTACTCCGAGTTGCTCCGGTATAGAGTTCTCCATATGTGATGGGAAATCCGATCAGGATTGTGGATATCCGAATTGCAAGGACTTCTTTGTAAGTGCCTTCGGTTCTGTTCGAGCCCGGAACAGACTTGTATGGATTGTATGTCTGACATTACAAATTGAGATATAAAGCAGATTTCTTTCAAATATATTTCTGTTGGTGGCGGAGAATTTATTCTTTTAGCTTAACACCCTTCTCTGAGACGTACGAGCTCAGAGGTTATGTAGTTGAAGGTTATCAGCGATATATTCCCAATTTGGTAATGTGACATGCTGAGTGTTGCTGTGAAATGATCATTGTGTTGATTATTTGTGATAGGATCATTTATTTGATCGTCTATCTTGGTGATCATTTCTATGATCATTTGTTGACCCAAAGCATGGCTTTTGTATAAAGTATGTTTTTGTGGACGTGACTTCGTCGAGCCTCACACCCCGGAATGGTCAAAACAGGAAAGATGCGGCAAGGTTATGAGGGGTAGCGCCCTTTAGGGTATGTGCATTTCCTTCTGGAAAAGGGTGGTACATGGTATGGAGCTCAGATACTTACTCATGTTGAAAACACTTTATGATTGTGTGAATTGATTACGAGCGCTCGGATAAAGGTCCCAAAGGACC
Source organism: Allium cepa (assembly GCA_030765085.1). Taxonomy (NCBI): domain Eukaryota; kingdom Viridiplantae; phylum Streptophyta; class Magnoliopsida; order Asparagales; family Amaryllidaceae; genus Allium; species Allium cepa. The sequence continues at coordinate 627,548,983 of CM060934.1, forward strand.
GGGGGATGGCATAACCTGTCAGTTGTTACTCAGTTAGGGGTAACCCGGCCTTGTGTTGGTAGAGATCCGGTTTGGTTCTCGGGGATGTCCTTCCAGAGGCATTCTCATGTGGCAATGGGAAGTTCCTTGGCCTGATCATTCGTTGGAAATCCAAAGAAACAATACGAGACTTGTACGGTTTTAGTTGTATAACCTGCTATGGAATGTGGCGGTAACCTGCTATTGAACATAGTTAGCTATAGTAGGCATACGATAATGGTCGTATGTTGGCTAAGATTTATATTCTACCTTCGAAATATTTCCTACACTATGCACTAGTAATAATATCAAATGTTATTTTTAATGCGTATCAAGCATCTTTGACTATCATAAGGAGAAATCTCCTCCGATTCTGCGTTTGCATTGTGTGTGTGTGCGGGAGGCCTTATGGTAGTCTCATTTTTAAACGCATTGCGAATTGACTTTAAAAATATTCCTCTATTTTGATTTTAACGATAAATAAACTGTTTTGAGTTCTCACACCAGTCACATGACTGACTCGGAGTTTATTGTTTTCCTTCCTAAACTCTGGGTGCCCACCAATTTCCACACGGGCAGTCAAGAGTTAAGGTTTATCAGGATATTCAGGAGTTGCTGGAGGCAAGCTGGATGGCATGGCGTATTACTAGTATATAGTATTTCTTTTTTCGCTGCACTGTTTGTTGTTGTACACTCCGATGTAATGAAATGAAATGTGATGTAATGTAATAACTGATATAGTTCTTTGTTTAAAGATTATTCATTTATTTATTATATGTTGTTCTGCTGCGATTGTGAGATTCTGATGTTGTTCTGTTGTTTTCTATTCCGTTCTATTTTTCTATCTTCTTCTCTCTCTATTTTCTACCTTATCTCTCTTCTTCTGTCCCTTTCTTTTTCTTAAAACCCTAAGTGTTCGGTTTTTCGGCATTCGATTTCTCGGCAGTTGATACAGTGGACGTATTAATGTCAGTTTTCGGAAGTTGAAGAATCGGGTCCTTACATCTGGGATCAGAGCATATGGTTAAGCGACAACCATGGTTCTGTTGGGTATTACTCATTAGAGATAGAGTCAGTAGTACTCTAGAATGAGTTTGAGTGTAATAATAGCTATGAGAGCGTATTTGTTAGTGAATATAAAAAAAATATTGTTTTATATTGTGATGATTGGTTTATTGAGTGGCATATGAACCTTCGTCAGCACGGTTTGGACAACTATGCCGAAGGAGTTTATAAACATTTGAATAGAACAATTCGACACAATATTGTTTTAAATTGGCTAAATGAAATAATTTTACCTTGATTATATTTTATATATAAAGGAATAATTTTTCAAAATTATTAAAGTGTATATAAGTTGATTGTTTAGTTGTTTGAATAATCTAAATAAAAGAATAATTGTATAAGCAAAAGAATTATAAGAATGGAAGTATACTTAAAGTGATTTACAATTGAGAAATAAACTTATATATATAAGAAGTGAAACTAATGAATATATTTATGAATATGAGTTGTAAATAAAAATGAATTTAAAGTTAAATGGAGATTTACTTTAGAATTTGGAATCTGAATTGATTTATAAGTGGGAATTTAAGTTATGTAAAACCAAGTGATGTTTGTAAAATGGAATATAACTTAAGAGATATTGAATGAAGTTGATATTGGTATCGAAGTAAAATTAATAAAGTTAAGTAATAAATATGAACTTGAGTTATGTAATGAAATTCAACTTTAGTAATTGAATTGAATTAATGGATTGAATGTTAATCAATTAAATGTGAATAGTTGATACGAAATAATGAATGTAACTGTAAATTCATTAAAATCTAATGTTATTGGAAGTTGAAAGATTGAATGAAAATCAATTTAATTAAACCAATTGAAAGTGAAGGTATTAAGCCAAAATGAATGAATAGAAGCAAAGGAATTTGGTTGTAATTAATATACATTGGTTGTTATATGATTGTTAGTTGATTGTATATAATTCATTAAGTATTAATGAAATTGGAAGCTAAAGTAATTGAAATTCAATTAGAAGTTAAGTGAATCTTAAATAGATTTGAATTTGATTTGGAAGTGAAACAACTTGAATATGGATTAGTGAATATAAACTAATTGAAAATGAATGTTAGTAAGAACATCCACTATTAATGAGTCAAATGTGATTAAATTGAAAACCAATTCATTGAATATTAATGAGAATATGAATGAATATTTATTGGTTATGAATTAGTTGAATGCTAGTTGGTTGATGGTTGAACATATTGCTTTTGTTTCATTTGCAATGTTGGCATATATAGTTATTATGTTGCTATATGTTGTATATCGATACTATTGTCTATATACATGTTTCTCATGTTGTTTGTTGAGTGTTTAGTAGGTGCGGATCGTGTTTGCTTCGCATTTGGAGCTCGCTTTCGCGCTATATTAGCCGTATATGCTCGCTAATAAAATATAAGGTACATATCTCGGATTACATACCGTACTTTCATACTTTTTTCCCTGCGGGATGCCTCATTACTTGATGAGATGTATATTTGTGATATATATACTGTCATTATATATATACTGTCATTTTTTTTCGGATCGAGCCGCGCAAAGGAGACTATGACGAATTTTTCCGAAAATTTAAGGCGTTAGAAAAAATTTGAGAAAATTGGAAAATTTTGAAAACTATAACTTTGATTTTAGAATTGAACGTCAAAAAAGATAGTAGTTGTTTTGAAAAGATAGCTAAGTATGATTTGGAAACTTAGTAAAGTTTTGTAAGAAGTTTAAACTATGGATTTTGGAAAGTTGATAGATTTTGTAACTTTTCTTACTTGGTAATTTCGAGGACGAAATTCTTTTAAGGGGGAAAGTATGTAACGACCCAGAATTTTAATTAATTAAAATTAGAATATTTAATTAATTTTAAATATTAATAAGTGAATTTATAAGTCAAATAAATTTTTATTTGAATAATTGGATTTAATTGAATAATTAAATCAATAATTTAATATGTTAAATTATGGAAATAATTGAAAATTGAGTTAAATATGATTGAAAATGATTTGTAAAATTTTATTTTATCATATTGGAGTTAGAATGATATTTTAGAACTTTTAAAATTGAATTAAAAGTTAATTTGTGAAAATTGAATATTTTAATATTAAAATCGACTAGTGAAAATAGTCAATTTTTGAACAGTCTCAGAATTGGACGAAACTAGTTTCATTGGATCCGTAATAGTTAGTTATTACCGGATTTCAATTTTCGTAGCAATCGAAGCTATCGTTTGATCGTGGCAGCTCGAAACGCATCGAATTGTTTTTAATATTAATTTAGCGAGTTAAAATAGCCATTTTTCAAAAAGTCTCGGATTTCGACGAAACCAGTTTCATCGGATCCGTAATGTGATATTATTGTAAGGTTTCAAATTTCGTGTCAATCGGATTTACCGTTTGTCCGGTACAAATTAAAACGCCTAGAAAATCGTTTAAATCGGTTTAATTCAAATTGAACGTCTATTGCCATATCTCGCACAGATGACCGAATTAGCTTTCGAAACCTGTTTCATTGTGTCCGGAACGCGGGGTAAACCCTAGAAACGCTGGTTACGGCGCGTGAATCGGAGTTTAGAAAACCCGGATGAATAGTGTTCGTTCGGTTCCCTATAAATAGCCCACCTTCACAAGAAAATAATAATAATAATAACCTAACCCTAATGCTCAGCCGCCGCCAGCAACAGAACCTATGGCTGAAATTGTCTCAACTTCTCCCCTCAATCTCTCTCAATCTACAAACAATTAGTGAATGTTGTCAACTACAACATTGTAGAGTGTCTCGAGCTCTATAGATCCGTACGGTGGAGATGGGCTTTCATCGACCGTGGAGGAAGAATCGCGGCCGCGTCCTCCTGATGTTGCGCACGAATTTCGTGATGATGTGGGTGGCCGAGCTTCATGCTGTGGATGGTGAAGGTGTCTCTTGGCAAGGCGAGTCGAATGGAGGTGGTTTGATGAAGTTTCGTCGAGCGAGGAAGTTGCAAAGTCGAGCCCTAGTTCGGCAAGTATTGGGTTCATGCGCGTGTATAATAACCTGTAGAACGCGTGAACAAGGAAGACGAAGGGGGGGTGCGGTGGAGATTTGAAGAGGTGGGATCTCACGGCCAGGATTAATGAAGGTTTAAAATAAAATTAAAGTTGTAAATAAATTTTAGTTTAAATTGTGTAAACTTCATAAATGCATATCTTTTTCATATGAGGTCGAAAACGCTCGAAACCAATTGCGTTGGAATCGTATGGACGAGCACTACGCTATGTAATTGGATTGGAGTCGTTTGGAGTTAGTGAGAATTTCGGGTAAAATTAAACGTCCGTTTAATATTCGAAATAAATCGCTAAAACGAAATTGAAATCAAGGTGAGAACTTATCACTCAATCGAATCGGTTTCGATTTTATTTTAAATAGTTAGATTTAAAATTCTTGAATGCATGTTTGAATGATGATTGTTATCTATTGATTGATAAAATAGACATTATGCGCCGTTAGTAAGTGGATGTTATTTATTAAAAACATATACCGCGAATATTTCATAAACAGTGAAATTGGTATTATATATAATAGCAATATATATATATATATTGGCATATGTATATATTGCAGTTATTGATTTCCCGCATTTGTATAGCGGATGAGACCCTATTGCGCCGTCTATTAAGCGGATAATATTTTAAATCCCTTATACCGCGATAATTTCGTACTGGAACGAAATTGGTATTGTGCTAACATCTTTGGATGTAGGAAAACAGGTTGGCGGGATCCAACTGGGTTCCTCAACAGTATTTATTTGATTTCAGATATTTTGATATTTGATGGATTATCATATCGATATATGATATCGTTGTTGTCGTGACTGGCTATTTGGTATGTAGCATCATTGGACCAAATTTTGGAATTTTAAAAGGATTTCAAAGTGATTTTTGAAAGTATACGTTTATAAAATATTTTTGGGAATTTATCCATTTTAAATAAATAAACGTTATAATTTTTATGTCATAAAAATTATGGTTTTTGAGAAATATAGTTAAAGGTTAATTTTTGAAAATATGAGGCTAATGATTTTATAAAATAGTTTAATCGGGATTTTTGGATTTATTATAAAAAGTTGAAAATATAGGATTTATGAAATTTGATTATTTTATAAATCAAAATGGTGAAGTTATAAAGGAGATTAAAGATGTTTTGAAATAATAGTATAAATTGATTTATATAAGAGATTTGTAAATTGATATTTATAAATTAAAATATTGGAATTATAAAACGAGTTTTTATAAGTGTTTGAAGAAGTGTAAATGAATTTTATAAATGAATGAAATTTATAGAATTATAAACGGTGAAGTTATAAATGGAATTTTATAAGCAGTAGGTTTATAAAATTTATAAAGTTATTAAAAGAATGGTTTTGGATAAATAATTGAATCTTATAAGATATAAGATTTATAATTATGAAGTTTAAAGGAACGATTGTGCAAACAAATAAATTCTAAGTAGTTAACTTATAACATGAACTTTTGTTTTATAATTGAGTTATAAATTGAATAGGTTAATAAAGGAATTTATAAAAGGAAGTTGTTATAAAATAAATAGAAATGGAGTTTATAAACGTTGTTTTATAAATTCACAACGACTTATTTTGATAAGTAAATTGTTGAAACCTATTAATGGAGTTATATTCACGTTTTTGACTGTGAATAATCCTTTGAAATAAAATGAATAAAAGGATGAAATGTATTAACATAGTATATTCACGGTTTTGAATAGTGAATAATATGTTAAAGAGAATGTTTAGAATGTGATATTTTAAATAGAATTAAAACGATCTAACGATGTTTTCAAAATGTGTTAAGATTCGAAATCATAGATTTCAACATTCATTGTTGAAATAGACATTTCGAGAAATAAAAGGAAATGGTGGACTATAGCACTATTGTTATAGTAAATGATTTCCGAAAGGAAATGTTTTGTATAGTATTGGGATTTATATATCTATTTTAATTTCGAATCCCTATGCTAGTGATTTTGGGTTGTCGTAACGATGTTTTACGCAACATTCGTTTTGGCCCAAATAAATATGTTTAAGAGAATGATTTCCTTAAAAGAATGAAATATATACTTAATTTCGATTTAAGTATATTGAATATTTTCCAAGTGTTGAAAATAGATGGATTTGAGAATTACTTAATAAATAAGTATGGAAATGTTTTCCAATATAAAGTGAATATTTTGAGAATTTATCTTTTAGAAGATAAATTGAAATGAATAATTGAAATCGTTTATTCATAAATATTTTGAAATATAAATTCATTATGGAATTTATAAATGAAAAGGAGAATTTGTTTAAAAATAAATATTGATTTATTTTTGAAGTGTGAAATTATATATCTAGTAAAGATATTTTTGGGAAATAAATAATTTGGAAAATTATTTGGAATCTGGTGATGTTATGCATATCCATTGATAGTTCAATAACCGACTATCAATATTTACCTTTGAAAGGTATTTGTTGTGATTTGTTGAATTTGAATGCTACACTTATTTTTAAATTATTGCGCTCGTTATTCGGATTACCCATTCCGAATAGTGATACGACGTAATGGATAGCATTGAAGATCGGTGTTGAAGACCAGGTATTTGCGAGAGCGATAGGATGACCTGTCGATTGACTCTGCACCGAGTTGCTCCGGTATAGAGTTCTCCATATGTGATGGGAAATCCGATCAGGATTGTGGATATCCGGATTGCAAGGACTTCTTTGTAAGTGCCTTCGGTTCTGTTCGAGCCCGGAACAGACTTGTATGGATTGTATGTCTGACATTACAAATTGAGATATAAAGCAGATTTCTTTCAAATATATTTCTGTTGGTGGCGGAGGATTTATTCTTTTAGCTTAACACCCTTCTCTGAGACGTACGAGCTCAGAGGTTATGTAGTTGAAGGTTATCAGCGATATATTCCCAATTTGGTAATGTGACATGCTGAGTGTTGCTGTGAAATGATCATTGTGTTGATTATTTGTGATAGGATCATTTATTTGATCGTCTATCTTGGTGATCATTTCTATGATCATTTGTTGACCCAAAGCTTGGCTTTTGTATAAAGTATGTTTTTGTGGACGTGACTTCGTCGAGCCTCACACCCCGGAATGGTCAAAACAGGAAAGATGCGGCAAGGTTATGAGGGGTAGCGCCCTTTAGGGTATGTGCATTTCCTTCTGGAAAATGGTGGTATCATGGTATGGAGCTCAGATACTTACTCATGTTGAAAACACTTTATGATTGTGTGAATTGATTACGAGCGCTCGGATAAAGGTCCCAAAGGACCGAGGGATGGCATATTCGGTCAGTTGTTACTCGGTTAGGGGTAACCCGGCCTTGTGTTGGTAGAGATCCGGTTTGGTTCTCGGGGATGTCCTTCCAGAGGCATTCTCATGTGGCAATGGGAAGTTCCTTGGCCTGATCATTCGTTGGAAATCCAAAGAAACAATACGAGACTTGTACGGTTTTAGTTGTATAACCTGCTATGGAATGTGGCGGTAACCTGCTATTGAACATAGTTAGCTATAGTAGGCATACGATAATAGTCGTATGTTTGCTAAGATTTATATTCTACCTTCGAAATATTTCCTACACTATGCACTAGTAATAATATCAAATGTTATTTTTAATGCGTATCAAGCATCTTTGACTATCATAAGGAGAAATCTCCTCCGATTCTGCGTTTGCATTGTGTGTGTGTGCGGAAGGCCTTATGGTAGTCTCATTTTTAAAAGCATTGCGAATTGACTTTAAAAATATTCCTCTATTTTGATTTTAAAGATAAATAAACTGTTTTGAGTTCTCACACCAGTCACATGACTGACTCGGAGTTTATTGTTTTCCTTCCTAAACTCTGGGTGCCCACCAATTTCCACACGGGCAGTCAAGAGTTAAGGTTTATCAGGATATTCAGGAGTTGCTGGAGGCAAGCTGGATGGCATGGCGTATTACTAGTATATAGTATTTCTTTTTTCGCTGCACTATTTGTTGTTGTACACTCTGATGTAATGAAATGAAATGTGATGTAATGTAATAACTGATATAGTTCTTTGTTTAAAGATTATTCATTTATTTATTATATGTTGTTCCGCTGCGATTGTGATATTCTGATGTTGTTCTGTTGTTTTCTATTCCGTTCTATTTTCTATTTATTTTCTTTTCTCTCTATTTTCTATCTTCTTATCTCTTCTTCTGTCTCTTTCTTTTTCTTAAAACCCAAAGTGTTCGGTTTTTCGGCATTCGATTTCTCGGCAGTTGATACAGTGGACGTATTAATGTCAGTTTTCGGAAGTTGAAGAATCGGGTCCTTACACAATCACTAATCATCAGCATGTACAGTTTAATAACCTATCCTCACAATTGCTGATAATTAAACGATAATGCAACGAAAAAACAAACAAATATGGGAATATGACCGGAAGACCTCCAGCTCGTCCGTTGAAGCTCCAAAGCATCCAGATCTAAATCTGTAAATATGCTCGCTCTGACCCGAGCATTGAAAGGGAAGAATGCCCGGATCAGTCTGGTAAACTAACATGAGAAAACACATCTCAATTGAATTTTAAAGTTATAAAACTTTTCTTTATCAAAACAAAGGTACCTTACAATAACTAAAATATTTCATACCAAATCATATTATACTAGTGTCTAGTATACAAATAAGGTTAACTATAACCGAAATTGTGACCATTATCAAATACCATCATACTAGACTCTACAAACAAAATGGCAGGCATGTAATGGATAATGGATTTCCATACAAATGACCAGGTAAAGGGACTACCTTCTGGTAAAACATCTCTAGAGGAATGTACCGAGGTCTACAGAACATCTGCACCTCTAACAACAGAAGATCGACCTATCTTTCTTGCTAAATAGTATCAAATATGTCATCACCCCAGTCGTTACCGACCTACCTTAGGGCACTCATCGCATACATCCACAATAATTTAAAACCTGAACGCCATAATGGGAATAATCTAGAAGGAGACGATCATATCCTAATGGTTGCGAACCTCTTAGCCCTCTACATCTATTCTGTTTCGATCATTTCTAGGTGTAAGGCCCAAGGTAACGTTTACCTTTCACATATCACATCATTGAATGACACATTGCCATTCCTTCGATCATTGTTAACTTTTACAAACATACAACCTTTGAGCTCGAACATCTTAGAGAAGAGTGTTAAGCTAAGAGAAGTTACCTTCTTCGCCACCAAACAGATGTACGTTTATAAAAGTCAACGATGAAATCTCAAAAAATTAATGTCATACATCCATCCATACAAATTGTCCAGGAACAAGACAACCGATGGCACTCTCCTACCACATTCTATCAGGAATTACCGCTAGAACTAGGAACGATTAGTCCTTGCATTGGATAATTCATAATGAAGAGATCAATGCCACAATATGTATTCCAAGAGGTATCCCCAAATGATTAACAAGCAGTCCTTCATTACGAAAATCTCAAATATCAATGTCTTCCAAAACTGCACATTCGAATACATATACATTGGTCCGAAGTGCTTCTCAGATAAATCCGACCCCGGTCTCTTTGGAGACACGCTAAATATATTTCTATAACCGTATAACTCTAGAGTTCGTGTAACATCCCAAAAAAATTATCAATTTAAATTAGTAATATATTTAAACTTTTGGAATTTAATTTGAAAATAAATTGAAAAGTCTCAAACAAATAAAATGAGTGATAAATTATATATGAAAAATTTTCAATTTCTTTTGAGTTTAATTTTTTTTAAAATAATAAATGTTTTAAAAATCATTTGAATTTAAATTTTATATATATAAGGCATATATGAGTAGATTTGAATGTAAACATTGAATTTGAATTTAAATTGTATAACTATGGATGTGAGTATATAAATGGACATAAATGGTTATAATTCAAGTTGAACTGGAATTTGGGTTTAAATTTAAAATAAATGTTTTAGATAAATAATTGTCTTTTGAAATCATTAAAGTGTAATTTATATAATGTAAAGATTGGTTAAAACAATTCTTCTTCTAACATTGTACATCCATATATACAAATGAATAAGGGGTATATTTATTAATGAAGGGAATTTGATATAAAAATTTATTAAACAAAAAAAATTCTTTTTTCTTTGTAAAAATTACAAGTGTTAAACATGCATAGGGAAGATGGTGTAAAATTAACAAGTGTTTAGATCTCATGATTATTTTTTACAAGTGGCATTCAATTTGGTTGATTGAATAAAATAATAAAATTTAAAAATCATAAAAACTTTTCAACCTCCCTTTTTCAATTATTTAGCCTCTCAAAATCTGAAAGAGCAGTAAAAAAAGATTCAAGCATCACAAATCTCAACATCAAAGGCAACAGTAAAAAGAAAAAAAACTGCCAACTCCTCTTGAATTCAAAAAAAATCTAAAATATGAGAATCTCCACCACAAAGCAGTAGTTTTACATTCCATATCTCAGGTAAACTTTAAACTTTATGGTTAGTAAATTAGTAATTTCAAAAAAATCAAGTTTTACCACAAATAATTCAAACTGCAGATTTATAAAACAAGGCTCCAGTTTGGTCAGAAACAGAGCTGGATTCTTTAAAGTAAAATAAGGCAAGTGAAATTCTTTTAAAATTTTGAATTTGGATTTGTAAATCAGTAATAAAGCAAGAATTAACCAATTGAATTAATCAGTTGCAGGAAAAATCAAGTTTAAAGGCTAAATTAATTTCTGGGTTCAAGCTGCAGATCTGTTCTCTGTTGCATAAAAAAAGATTCAAAACTGTAAGTAAATTAAATATTGAGTGTTATTGATGAAGTAAGCAAATGAATACAACAGAGATTAAGAAAAGATTTGTATTAACACACTTTGCAGATTTAACTTTAAGATTAAAGTAGGAAAAATATTCAGGCTTCAAACCTTATTTTAGAAACTGTCAGGAGCTTCTGTTCACACTTTGCAAGGTGATTAAACTTTGCGAATCTGGATTCTTGTGTTGTTTGACTCAGGCTTGAGATTAAACTGCAAAGTATATACATGCATGTGAATATTGGTGTGTGACGTGGATGCATGTTTGATATGCAAACAGAGATGTCTCTGTTTATTTCCAGGTTTCAAGAAAAAAAAAGAAACCCTATCTAAAAAAATCAATCTCCACTCCTCTGATTCACTTCAGGCTATAGGATCTGAAGGGAAGTTGCTAGTTTTTACATGATTCAAACCTTAAAAATAGTTTTAAGCAAATCAAATCGAAGAATTTCCTGAAAAATCGAAATTACAGGAAAAATCAAAACCTGTTGGAAAATTTGATCATCATAATCTTCGATTTCAATTATATCAATCGAAACGTTTTTACAACTGATGATTTTTAGAAGCAAAATTAGATTTTTTAAGAACATATTCACTGAGAAAATTAAAAATGAACGGAAGATGAGTTTTATTGAAATTCAGATGACCACAGATGAAGATTGTCTCGCGATCATGGCGGAGGCTAGCAGGGTGGTCTGGGATCATAGTAAAATTGTTGAATGGGTTGTTAGATCATCGAGGTATTACAGATCGTCGAATTGGGTTTTTAACCCTAAATTTTTGGTTGGTCGAAATGTTGGTTACTACGGAGCCTCTGGTGATTCGAGTGTCATGGGGTTTTAGGAGATTGTAGTGGGGAAGGCTAGCTTGGTGTGGCCAGAGTTTTAGGTGTTTCGATGGTCGGCGAAGGACGTGCGAGGTGATCCTCTAGTGATGGCCGCTGTGCCAATTTTGATCGCGGTAACTCGATTTTGTTTAAGAGTTTAATCTGATCTTCTTCGTGTTTGGGTAGCAAGAGGGGATCGAGGGTGGTCGGCTGGAGGTGATCTTGGAGGCCAAAGGTGATGGCTTCAGCGGTGCACGTGCACGTGGCTGCCATTGTATCAGCGCTGATGGGTTTGGGAAGAAAAAGGGGTGACTCGAAGCGGCTGTAGTAAAATTCGAACATTAGCTCGAGTTATTACTCGAAGGAATTTACGTATGCGTCGAGGAGATTTAAAAACTTAAAACAAATTTTAGTGGGAAATTTTTGTCACGGCTAAATCTTGGTGAAACTCGAAGTAATGGGCATTTCGGCTCGAGGACGACTCGAGACGGCATCGGGTTAGCCATGAAAACAGCTAATTCCAGTTTGAAATTTTTGAAAACATAAGTTTAAACAATTTTCTGAATCCATTCTTTATAAAATAAAGATAGTTTGTTAATGGAAGGTGAAGTATATGGTATTGAAATGATTATTTGAAATTTATGAAGTTTAAAGATATTTCAAATTTGTATTCTTAAATAAAATTGTTTTACATTTAACTTAATAAAAATTGAGAAGTAAATCAAATATTCAAAGTGTTAACTTAAAACAAATATATTTATAATGATTAAATAATCATTGATTTGTAATTACCTTGTTATTGATAATTAATTAATTAAATAATAATTAATTAGTAAAAGTAATTAAGATTTAATTAATCAACAATTAAGAATTAATAAATTAAGATAATTAATTAAAGAATAATTAAGTAATAAAGTTACTTAAAATTTAATTAATTCATAGTTAAGTAAAATTAATTATTGATTTAAAATAATAAATAAAAATAATTATGTGGTTAATTCATATAAATCATATTCACCTAATTTGAAGATGATTGAATACTATCAAATGTTGTATAATGGATTGATATTTTTGTTATGATTGTGTGATGTGAAATGCTTTGTGCTAAAATGTGATTCATGATTTGCTTTTGTATGTATGTGAGAACCCTTTTGCCCTTAAAACGGCATTTAAACTTCAATGCAACAGGGAGTCGGATTCCAGTTAGTTATCCGAAACCCACATCGAAACCTGAATGTGAATCCTTGTAACTGATACACCCACGTGTTTTAAAATTAAGCGCCCACTATTCGGATTAGCCAGGAGAGGACCTTTGTGTCATACAACTCATTCTGCATGGTGATACGACGAAATTAATAGCATTTGAAGACAGTGGTGAAGACCGGGTGTCTTCGAAAATGATAGGATAACCTATCGAATGTACTAAGTTGCTCCGGTATAGAGATCTCCACATATGATGGGAAATCTGATCGGAATTGTGGATACCCGGATTTGCAAGGGCTTCTTCCTTTATTGGATGAAGTGCCTTCGGTTCTGTTCGAACCCGGAACAGACTTGTATGGTTGTGTCTCTGACACTACACTTTGAGATATAAAGCAGATTTCTTTCAAATACATATCTGTTGGTGGCGAAGAATTTATTCTCTTAGCTTAACAAACCTTTCTCTGAGATGTATGAGCACAGAGGTTATGTAGTTGAAGGTTATCAACGATATAGTCCCAATTTGGTAGTTTGGCATGCTAAGTGCTGCTGTGTGTTGATGATCATTTGTTGATCATTTGTGATCAAATCATGCTTTCGTGTAAAGCGTAGCTTTGTGGACGAGACCTCATTGGACCTCACACCCCGGAAATGGTCGAAACAGGAAAGATGCGGCAAGGTTATGAGGGTCCCACTCTTTAGGGTATGTCATTTCCTTCTGGAAAAAGGTGGTATCATGGTATGGAGCCCAAATACTTAAACTATGTGGTTGCTGCAATCACATTTACTATGTGGTTGTTGCTTTGTGCTAGAGGGCCCTCGGATAAAGGTCGCAACGACGAGAGAATGGCATAGTCGTGTAGTAGTGACCTAGCTACAGAGGTAACCCGGCCTTGTATTGGCAGAGAACTGGTTAAGTTCTAGGGACGTCCCTCCAGAGGCGTACCCATGTGGCATAGGAAGTTCCTTAGCTTGACCATTTGTTGGAAATCCAATTCCCAATACGAACCCAGTACAGTTTTAGTTGTAGAACCTGCCATTTAACATGGCAGCTATAGTAGGCATAGTACAATGGTACCTATGCTGGCTAAGATTAATATTATATTTTCGAAATATTCCCACACTATGCACTAGTAATAATATCAAAGAATTTTCTCGTATTAAGCATATTTGACTATCATAAGGGGAAATCTCCCTAAGTGTGTGATTGCATTATGTGTGTGTGTCGGGAGGCCTTATGGTAGTTTCATTTTCCAAAAGCATAAACGGTTTTCTTTTAAAATCTGTTTTTATTTAAAGCAACTGTTTTGTTTACTCATACCAGTCTCATGACTGACCCGTAGTTTATTGTTCCTTTCTAAACTCTAGGTGCCCATAATTTCCACACGGGCAGCCTAGTAGCAGGTTTTCCGTGTTTTGGTGCTAGTAGTATTTTGGAGTCTTTTGGAGTTAGAGGTTATCGGTTTTTGGAGGCTTTTGTCTTAGAGATATTTTGAAAGATTTTGGATCTCAATGTGCTTAGTTTTGGAGGTTCGTTGTCACTCTATTTCCTTGAAGACTTTTTGGCATATGATCACTTGTTGTTCTATTGTGACGTTCTATTTGAAGTTGTGACATATGTATTAAGATACTCTGATGTAATATTGGATATTTTGATGATGTTGTATCTGTGATGTAATGCATGATATTCATTTTGTTTCCGCTATTTTATATTCATCTAATGTTGTTATAAGCTCCATCCGATTGGATTTCGATGTTTGAATCTTCGACAGTCAAATACAAGTGAGGTATTTGATGTCAATTTTCGAACATTGGATTTCGGGTCGTGACATGTGGTATCAGAGCTAAAGGTTGAGTAAGAACTTTAGCTACGGAGTATAACACATTAGATGGCTCATTAGAGATAGGGTGAAGTATACCCTAGAATGTGTATAACCGTGACCGAAACCCTAAGTTTTCTTAGTCTATTTCCTTTAACTGCTGATATTCTTTAAGATATCTCGTCCGAATATTTAAACCAATTTTCTTACTAATTACAGATAGTAAGGATGAGCGGACGAAGAGGAAGAGATGGGGGTGAGGAAATGCCACAATACCTAGCCAAGTTCCCCCAACAGTAGCAGCAACTTTATCTACTCAGCATCAGCCGAATCTTGCTGATTTATATAAGAGTTTCTCAAGGCTTGGTGGTAAGGCGTTTACCAACAAGGAGTCGATTGTTGAGGCCCAAGCATTGATCAGATCATGTGAAAGAATCTTTAAAGATCTAAAGCTGCAAGATGATCAGATGCGACTCATAGCTTCTTGGCAATTTCAAGAAGAAGCCTTAGCATGGTGGGAGACAGTCACCGTAGATGAGGCAGAAGACGAGTTTACTTGGGAGAGATTCAAAGAAGTATTTGAGAAACGCTATATGCCATCAGCAGGGATTTCTCGAATGTACTAGGAATTCATGGACTTAAAGCAAGGGAGTTTGTCATTCGAGGAGTATCTAAACAAATTCAACGAATTGTCTCGTTTCGGTCCAGAATTGGTGAACACACCTTTAAAGAAGAATGAAAGGTTCATTCGTGGGATGAATAAAAAGTTCCGCGAAAGGATGACAGGCCACGTCAAAGAATCCTTTTCAGATTTGATTGATATAGGGTGCAGATATGCTACACTTGACATGCAAGAAGCCTCGGTGGAGAAAGGAAATTCGAGCAATCAAAATTGGAAGAAGAGGAAATTTGGAGGCAAGAAACCATGGCAGGGTAAGGAGAAAAAGAAGAGCAATCAGGGAAGCACAACAGAGAATGTCACTTGCTTTAATTGCTTAGAAAAGGGCCATTATTCGAGCAGATATACGAAGCCTAAGAGACAAGTCAATCAATCTGTTCAAGCAAAGCCCAAGAAATGTTATTATTGTTAGAAATTGGGACACGAAGTTAAAGACTGCCCAGTCATGAAGCAAGCTCAGACAGCCAAGGTGTACACAGTCAAAGAAAAACCCGCATCTTCCAAAGCAGAAAAGGGGAAAGGAGTTTTGGAAGGTAACCTCACTATTTATGATAGCATTGTTAGAGTTCTATTTGACACGGGCGCTACACATAGTTTTATCTCTCAGCAAGCTATAAACAAATTGAATCTTGAACCTGATTTTGTTGATGAGCCTATATGCGTAACGAATCCAGTTGGAGGTCCCACGAACCTTTGTCTTCGATGTAGAGACGTTCCTATCTCATATTCTTGCTACCAATTCCCTATCGGTCTCTTTGTCCTTGATTTTAACGAGTTTGAAGTCTTACTCCGAATGGATTGGCTAGCAAAATATGAAGCCAAATTGGATTGCAATAATCGATTGATTTCGACTAAAACCAAATTTGAAGATTTCATTGAGATTTCTTGTGAGGACCCTAGTCCTAAAAGAGAAGGGTTGATGTATAATTTGGGTTATCCCGAACCCAGTCTGGAGTCCATACCCTTGTTAGAGATTTTCCAGATGTGTTTGAAGAAGTGAAATCTTTACCTCCACAACGAGAAATAGAATTCAGAATTAACCTGTACCCAATGATCGTCCTATCGTTCACGCAAGTTGTAGGATGGCACCCAGGGAAAGGGTTGAATTAGTCAAGCAAACCGATGATTTACTAGAAAAAGGGTTAATTCGACCTAGTGTTTCTGAATGGGGTGCAGCCGTCGTATTTGTTGCTAAATCTGACGGATCTTTGAGATTGTGTGTGGATTACCGCGATCTCAATAAGCTGACTCTCAAGAATAAATTTCCACTACCTAGAATTGATGATCTGTTTGATCAATTGCAGGCACTCGTTTCTTCTCGAAGATGGATCTAGCCCAGGGGTTCCATCAACTACGAATCGCCGAAGATTGTGTTCATTTGACCGCTTTTAGGGGTCCTAATATGCTCTACGAATGGTTAGTCATGCCTTTCGGGCTAACCAATGCTCCAGCATACTTCGTAGATCTTATGACTCGTCTGTTCCGGGAAGTATTGAATAAATCTGTGCTCGTGTTTATTGACGATATTTTGGTCTATTCCAAGATCGAAGAGGAGAATGCCGAGCATCTTAGAATCGTTTTGGAGATATTAAGGAGAAATATTCTATTTGCAAAATTTTCCAAATGCCATTTTTGGGTCAAAGAAATTAAATTTCTCGGCCATATTGTTAATGAAGAAGGGATTTCTGTTGATCCTAGCAAAATTTCCGCTATTATTGATTGGAGAAAACCCATTACACTAAAAGAAGTTCGAAGCATTTTGGGTTTAGCAAGTTATTATCGGAAGTTTGTTCAGGACTTTTCTAAGATAGCTAGTCCGTTGATTAAGCTAACAATGAAGAATGCAAAATTCAATTGGACTCCGAAATGTGACGAAGCTTTTCAGGAGTTGAAGAAGAGATTAACGACCGCTCATGTTCTCGCTATTATCAACGCGAACCAGGGTTTATTTGTTTATACCGATGCTTGTGGTGAAGATTTGGGTGTGGTATTAATGCAAAATGGGAAGGAAATTGCCTATGCGAGTAGACAATTACGTCCACATGAAAGAAATTACCCAACCCATGATTTGGAGCTTTTAGTTGTTATCTTCTCTTTGAAAATATGGCGACATTATCTTCTGGGTAAGAATCTTTTTCAGCTTTCTTAATAATTTACGAATTTAATTTAACTTAACAAATATACTTATTGAACTCTCTTTCTTTAGGTGAAAAATTCGAATTATTCACCGATCAAAAATCTTTGAAATATCTCTTCATCCAGAAAGACTTAAATCTGCGACAACAACGTTGGTTGGAATTTCTGGCATCTTATGACCTAAACATTCTATATACGCCCGGAAAGGCCAATGTAGTTGCCGACGCCTTGAGTAGAAAGCATACTATTCGTGCTCATCTTGTCATTGCTCCTATTCTTCTTTAGAAAATCGCCAACAAGCAAAAAGAGGACATGTTGCTTCAGGAAATATATGGGAGAATTCGTCGAGGGGAAGATTCTAGTTTTGCAATTGATGATAGTGAGATTATAAGATTAAAAGGCTGAATATGTGTCCTAGACATCCCTGATCTGAAACGTGAAGTTTTGGACGAATGCCACAAGTCTAAACTTTGCATCCATCCAGGAGTCAACAAAATGTATCGTGATGTCAAAAGAACTTTCTGGTGGAAGACAATGAAAAGGGACATATCTATATATGTAAGTCGTTGTGCTACTTGCCAACAAATCAAAAGCGATCAAAAGAAAATGGCGGGTTTACTTCAGCCTTTAGAGGTACCCAAGGGGAAATAGGACCAAGTATCGATGGATTTCATCGACGGGTTGCCTCGTACTCAGAAAGGCAATGAAGAAATTTGGGTCATTGTGGACCATTTGACTAAGACAACCCAGTTCTTGCCAGTGAAATCTACCCGCATGGCAGCTAGTTTAGCCGAGTTATATGTGAAAGAAATTGTCCGTCTCCACGGCATTCCTAGCATGATAGTGAGTGATCGTGATCCGATCTTCACAGTAGATTTTGGGAGGCACTTCAAGACGCATTGGGAACAAAACTGAATTTCAGCACTGCTTATCACCCACAGTTTGATGCACAGACTGAGAGGATTAACCGAATCTTAGAAGACCTATTGCATGCTTGTATACTTGATTTTGGTGGTTCTTGGGAGGACCATTTGCATCTGGTCGAGTTCTCTTATAACAATAGATATCAGGAAAGTATAGAGATGGCTCCTTTTGAAGCTCTATATGGTCGTCCGTGTCGATCACCGGCATGATGGATTGAGGCAGGTGATAGACTCGTTCTTGGATCGGATATGATTAAATAAGCCACAGAGAAAGTTGATTTTATACACAAGAAATTGAGGACGGCTCAAAGTCGTCAAAAGAGTTATTATGATCGTAGAAGAAGGGATTTGGAATTTCAGATTGGAGATTCTGTCTTTCTCGAAGTATCTCCAATGCAAGGTGTATTAAGGTTTGGGAAGAGCGGTAAGTTGGCACCATGGTATATTGGTCCTTTTTCTATTCTGGAGAGGATCAGTTCTTTAGCCTATCGAGTGCAGTTGCCTAGCTGTTATCTGGCGTGCATGATATGTTTCACATTTCTAACCTTCGGAAGTATATGCACGATCCGGATAGTATTATTGAAGAAGCTGCTCAACAGGATCTCAAAATCACTCCCAATTTAACAGTTAGAAGAGAACCGATAAAGATTGTGGATCGTGAAGAAAAAAAATTAAGGAACAAAGTTGTGAAACTAGTTAAAGTACAGTGGAGTGGCGATCCAAAGGACTACACTTGGGAAACTGAAGATAATATGCAGAAATCATATCCCAATTGCAGAGTGGATATCTCGGCTTAAGCTGATAAGCCATTCCTTTACTCTTTCTGAATTAGTATATTCTTTGTTTGTTTTTCTCTCTCTTTCAAATTTCGAGGACAAAATTTTCTTAAGGGGGATATCTGTAACATCCTAAAAAATTTATCAATTTAAATTAGAAAACTTTTGGAATTTAATTTGAAAATAAATTGAAAAGTCTCAAACAAATAAAATGAGTGATAAATTATATATGAATAAATTCCAATTTCTTTTGAGTTTAATTTTTTTTTGAAATAATAAATGTTTAAAAATCATTTGAATTTAAATTTTATATATATAAGGCATATATGAGTAGATTTGAATGTAAACATTGAATTTGAATTTAAATTGTATACGTATGGATATGAGTATATAAATGGACATAAATGGTTATAATTCAAGTTGAATTGGAATTTGAATTTAAATTTAAAGTAAATGTTTTAGAAAAATAATTGGCGTTTGATATCATTAAGGTGTAATTTATATATGTAAAGATTGGTTAAAACAATTCTTCTTCTAACATTGTACATATATATATATACAAATGAATAAGGGGTATATTTATTAATGAAGGGAATTTGATATAAAAATTTATTAAAAAAAAATTCTTTCGTCTTTGTAAAAATTACAAGTGTTAAACATGCATAAGGGAGATGGTGTAAAATTAACAAGTGTTTAGATCTCATGATTATTTTTAACAAGTGGCATTCAATTTGGTTGATTGAATAAAATAAAAATAAAAAAAAATCATAAAAAAAATTCAGCTTCCCATTTTCAATTATTTAGCCTCTCAAAATCTGAAAGAACAGGAAAAAAAAGATTTGAGCATCACAAATCTCAACATCAAAGGCAACAGCAAAAAGAAAAAAAACTGCCAACTCCTCTTGAACTCAAAAAATATAAAATCTGAGAATCTCCAACACAAAGCAGTAGTTTTACATTCCATCTCTCAGGTAAACTTTAAACTTTATGGTTAGTGAATTTATAATTTCAAAAAAAATCAAGTTTTACCACAAACAATTCAAACTGCAGATTTACAAAACAAGGCTCCAGTTTGGTCAGAAACAGAGCTGGATTCTTTGAAGTAAAATAAGGCAAGTGAAATTCTTTTAAAATTTTGAATTTGGATTTGTAAATCAGTAATAAAGAAAGAATCAACCAATTCAATTAATCAGTTTCAGAAAAAATCAAGTTTAAAGGCTAAATTAATTTCTGGGTTCAAGCTGTAGATCTGTTCTCTGTTGCATAAAAAAAGATTCAAAATTGTATGTAAATTAAATATTGTGTGTTATTGATGAAGTAAGCAAATGAATACAACAGAGATTAAGAAAAAAATTGTATTAACAAACTTTGCAGATTTAACTTTAAGATTAAAGTAGGAAAAATATTCAGGCTTCCAACCTTATTTTAGAAACTGTCAGGAGCTTCTATTCACACTTTGCAAGGTGAGTAAACATTGTGAATCTGGATTCTTGTGTTGTTTGACTCAGGCTTGAGATTAAATTGCAAAGTATATACATGCATGTGAATATTGGTGTGTGATGTGAATGCATGTTTGATATGCAAACAGAGATGTCTCTGTTTATTTCCAGGTTTCTATAAAAAAATGAAACCCTGTCTAAAAAAATCAATCTCCACTCCTCTGATTCACTTCAGGCTATAGGATCTGAAGGGAAGTTGCTAGTTTTTACATGATTCAAACCTTAAAAATAGTTTTAAGCAAATCGAATCGAAGAATTTCCTGAAAAATCAAAATTACAGGCAAAATTAGAACATGTTGGAAAATTTGATCATCATAATCTTCGATTTCGATTATATCAATCGAAACGTTTTTACAATTAATGATTTTTAGAAGCAAAATTAGATTTTTTAAGAACATATTAACTGAGAAATTTAAAAATGAACGGAAGATGGGTTTTATTGAAATTCAGATGATCGGAGATGAAGATTGTCTCGCGATCACGGTGGAGGCTAGCAGGATGGTCTGGGATCATCGCAAAATTGTTGAATGGGTTGTTAGATCATCGTGGTGTTACAGATCGTCGAATTGGGTTTTTGACCCTAAATTTTTGGTTGGTCGGAATGTTGGTTACTGCGGAGCCTCTGGTGATTCGAGTGTCATAGGGTTTTGGGAGATTGTAGTGGGGAAGGCAACTAGATGTGGCTGGAGTTTTAGGCATTCCGATGGTCGGCGTAGGACGTGCGAGGTGATCCTCTGGTGATGGCCGCTGTGCCTATTTTGATCGAGATAACTCGATTTTGTTTTCGAGTTTAATCTGAGCTTCTTCGTGTTTGGGTAGCAAGAGGGGATCGAGGGTGGTCAGCTGGTGGTGATCTTGGAGGCCAGAGGTGATGGCTTCAGCGGTGCACGTGCACGTGGCTGCCATTGTTTCAGCGCTGATGGGTTTAGGAAGAAAAAGGGGTGACTCGAAGCGGCAGTCGTAAAATTCGAACGTTAGCCCGAGTTATTGCTTGAAGGAATTTTCATATGTGCCGGGGAGATTTAAAAAATTAAAACAAATTTTAGCAGGAAATTTTTGTCACGGGTAAATCTTGGTGAAACTCGAAGTAATGGGCATTTCTTCTCGGGGACGACTCGAGACGGCCTTGGGTTGGCCATGAAAACAGCTAATTCCAGTTTGAAATTTTTGAAAACATAAGTTTAAACAATTTTCTGAATCCATTCTTTATAAATAAAGATAGTTTGTTAATGGAAGGTGAAGTATATGGTATTGAAATGATTATTTGAAATTAGTGAAGTTCAAAGATATTTAAAATTTATATTCTTAAATAAAATTGTTTTACATTTAACTTAACAAAAATTGGGAAGTAAATCAAATATCAAAGTGTTAACTTAAAACAAATTTATTTATAATGATTAAATAATCAATGATTTGTAATTACCTTGTAATTGATAATTAATTAATTAAAGAATAATTAATTAATAAAAGTAACTAAGATTTAATTAATCAACAATTAAGAATTAATAAATTAAGATAATTAATTAAAGAATAATTAAGTAATAAAGTTAATTAAAATTTAATTAATTCATAGTTAAGTAAAATTAATCATTGATTTGAAATAATAAATAAAAATAATTATGTGGTTAATTCATATAAATCACATTCACCTGATTTGAAGATGATTGACTATTATCAAATGTTGTATACTGGATTGATATTTCTGTTATGATTGTGTGATGTGAATTGCTTTGTGCTAAACTGTGATTTATGATTTGCTTCTGTATGTATGTGAGAACCCTTTTTCCCCTACAACGACATTTAAACCTCGATGCGACAAGGAGTCGGATTCCAGTTAGTTATCTGAAACCCACATCGAAACCTGAATGTGAATCCTTGTAACTGATACACCCACTTGTTTTAAAATTAAGCGCCCACTATTCGGATTAGCCGGGAGAGGACCTTTGTGTCATACAACCCATTCCGAATAGTGGTACGACGAAATTAATATCATTTGAAGACGGTGATGAAGACCAGGGGTCTTCGAAAACGATAGGATAACCTATCGAATGTCTCCGCACTGAGTTGCTCCGGTATAGAGATCTCCACATGTGATGGGAAGTCTGATCGGAATTGTGGATACCTGGATTTGCAAGGGCTTCTTCCTTTATTGGACGAAGTGCCTTTGGTTCTGTTCGAACCCGGAATTGACTTGTATGGTTGTGTGTCTGACACTACATTTGAGATATGAAGCAGATTTCTTTCAAATACATATATGTTGGTGGCGGAGAATTTATTCTCTTAGCTTAACACCCTTCTCTGAGACATACGGCTCTGAGTTTATGTAGTTGAAGGTTATCAGCGATATACTCCCAATTAGGTAGTGTGGCATGCCAAGTGCTATTGTGTGTTGATGATCATTTGTTGATCATTTGTGATCAAACCATGGCTTTCCTTTAAAGCGTAGCTTTGTGGATGAGACCTCATCGGACCTCACACCCCATAAATGGTCGAAATAGGAAAGATGTGGTGAGGTTACGAGGGTTGCAACCTTTAGGATATGTCACTTCCTTCTGGAAAAAGGTGGTATCATGGTATAGAACCCAGATACTTAACCTATGTGGTTGCTGCAATCTCATTTACTGTGTGGTTGTTGCTTTATGGTATAGGGCCCTCGGATAAAGGTCGCAAAGGACCGGGGAATTGCATAGTCCTGTAGTAGTTACCGAGTTACAGAGGTAATCCGGCCTTGTGTTGGCAGAGAATTGGTTAAGTTCTCGGGATGTCCCTCCAGAGGCGTACCCATGTGGCATAGGAAGTTCCTAGCCTGACCATTTGTTGGAAATCCAATTCTCAATGCGAACCCAGTACGGTTTTAGTTGTAGAACCTTCCATTTAACATGGCAGCTATAGTAGGCATAGTATAATGGTACCTATGCTGGCTAAGATTAATATTATATTTTCGAAATGTTTTCACACTATGCACTAGTAATAATATCAAAGAATTTTCTCGTATTAAGCATATTTGACTATCATAAAGGGAAATCTCCCCCAAGTGTGCGATTGCACTGTGTGTGTGCCGGGAGGCCTTATGGTAGTTTCATTTTCCAAAAGCATAAACGGTTTTCTTTTAAAATCTATTTTTATTTAAAGCAACTGTTTTGTTTACTCATACCAGTCCCATGACTGACCCAGAGTTTATTGTTTCTTTCTAAACTCTGGGTGTCCATAATTTCCACACGGGCAGCCTAGTAGCAGGTTTTCTGTGTTTTGGTGCTAGCAGTATTTTGGAGTCTTTTGGAGTTAGAGGTTATCGGTTTTTAGAGGCTTTTATCTTAGAGATATTTTGAAAGCTTTTGGATCTCAAGGTACTTAGTTTTGGAGGTTTGCTATCACTCTATTTCCTTGAGGACTTTTTGGCATATGATCACTTGTTGTTCTAGTGTGACGTTCTATTTGAAGTTGTGATATATGTATTAAGATACTCTGATGTAGTATTGGATATTATGATGTTGTTGTATCTGTGATGTAATACATGATATTCATTTTGTTTCCGCTGTTTTATATTCATCTAATGTTGTTATAAGCTCCATCCGACTGGAGTTCAATGTTTGAAACTTTGGCAATCGAATATGAGTGGGGTCTTTGATGTCAATTTTCGAACATTAGATTTCGGGTCGTGACAGTTCGTATGCCTCTGGAGGGTTTTAACTATATGAAGTAATGCTCCTACACCACCAAGCCTTTAGTATAATCACGGAACGAATTTGTGTGTATTAGGATGGAAGGTCAAAACATAATTTATTTGTTCAAAATGAATTTTGCGTAAAACATCATTACAACAACCCAAAGCACTAGTATAGGGATTCGATTAATTACATATATATATATATATATATATATATATATGCATAAACCCGTATACTATATAAAACATTTTCTTTCGGAAATCAGTTACTATACCAATAGTGTTATAGTCCATACATTCCTTACTTCCCCGAAAACGTCCATCACGACAATAAGTGTTGAAATCTTTGTTTTCGATTCTTATCTCATTTTAAAACATTTTTCAAAACATTTAATTTTGTTTGAATTAATATATTTCCAAAACCTTTACTTCCAAAAGATAAATTAATTTTTAAAACTATTACTTCATCAAAAATGTTACTTCAAAACATTACTTATAAACAAAAATCCATACTTAAAAACTATTTTTATGATTCTCTTTTGGATTTTTTTATAAAATTATATTTATTAAAATTCCTTTATTTACAAAATTCTATTTATAAATCCACTATTTTATAAAAACTAATTCTACTATCAAAATCCACCTATAAATCCATTTCTTTATAAATCAAATTTATTTATAAAATCCATTTACCAAATCAACTTCATATCCATTTTCAAATTTTTTATAAATTCTAATTATAAATCTATTTCTTTGTTTATAAAATGCCGCCTTTATAAATCTTTTATATAAACTTATTCCAAAATCTTAAATCAAAGTATTTCTCGAAACTATACTTTTATAACTTCAAAAATCACAACTTTTTATTTGTTTAAAAATAAATTCAATCCTTTTAATTTTTTAAAATTATTAAGACATATATACCTCAAAAATCACTATGAAAATTATTTCAATTCAAAATCATTATTTCATAGCATTTCCAGATACCAAAAATAAGGCCTGGTGCTACTAAAGCACTAAATAAGTCAAATCACATCAAGGACATCAACATGGCATCCATTGCATCATATATCAGCATACATATGAAAAATAAATCAACAGCAGTGAGGAATATTGTTGGATACCTCCAACAGTCCAACCTATCCCCTGCACCAAATGCAGCATAAAATCAAATAAATAAAATCAACCGCTTCAAGGCGGGATTCGTATACAAAGGGTCATCCGCTCTTACATGGTAACGTAACAGTGTCCCAATCGCTCCAATAGGCGGGAATACATCCAAACCAACTAATATATATAATCTATCATCTAAACAAGTAACAAACCTCATAAATAATATTATTCCCATTTATATAAAAATATAACAGGCCAGAGAGGTGAGTTTACTCATAAAAAAGCCAAAAATCATCTAAGTGCTTCGGTTTGAATTAAAATTGAACAGTCGTTCAATTTAACTCATAATTCCTACTAGCTCCAAATTGGTTCAATCAAACTCCATAGTGTAGTGCTTGTGGATACAAATGCAATACAACTTGTCATGTTCGATTTGGACCTTGTACGAGGAAGTTACGAATTAATTACCATTCGATATAATTAAAATTTTAATTAACGTAAATTAAACAAAATTTTAAACTGAACCTTATCTTCCTCTATCTTTCATTTCCAGGCACCGCGTGTGCTCTTGTTTTTTTTGCAAATCAAACGATCATCGCTCCATAGTCGTATGCCACCATTCCATCGCCAGCATCGCCTGCCGCGCCTCCATCAGCGAGCCGCCGCCCTCTGTCGCACACATGTATGCGCAAAAATTGCCTCAAGAAACCTAAAACACTGCAGATGAACGGAGGCAAATTTTCGTCACCTCGGCCGACAATAGCTTGATCCAACCGGTAGTTTGCTTCGATGGTCATGCTCTACATTTTCCTAGTTGAAGTCGAAGGCTAATTCAGCCTCTAGATGCCTCGATCGACGATGGCTATTGGACGGTTATATGTTAATGGTGGCTGAAATCTATTTTAGTCTTAGGTTTAGCAAATGGAAGAAAGTTGAGGGCTATTTGTAGAAAATTTCATGACACTATTCATCCGTGAAAATTTCAAACTCCAAACGAAGCGTGCCGCCTGACATTCTACATGTTATATCCCTACTCCGAACATAATCGAATATATCAGAATAAAATTTCATCATATACAGAAGATAGCTTTTCAAAATAAAATTATTTTAGATAAAATTCCTTTAATAAATTCCTACTCATTTCGAACTCGCACGGCCAAATGATACGTCCAATCGACACGACATTCGATGGCATATAATAATTCACTATTATGGATCTAATGAAACTAGTTTCATCGAAATCTGAGATAGTGTCCAAAAAAGGATATTATCGCACATTAATTAAAATGAGTAATTTCCAAAATCAATGTAATCACTTTTGATTCAAATTAGAAGTTTACTATCTCCATCCTTATTCAAATAGATTCTAAATCAACTTTAGAAATCATTTTTCATTCAAACTCAATCCAAGACTCAATTATTTAAAAAATTCCAAATACTAAATTCAACAATTTAATTGTCAAATAAATCGCTATATTTGGAATATAAGTTATTTAACTTATAAGATTAACTTTCAATTTTTACAATCAATTAAATATTCCAAATTTGAATGACTGAAATTTTACGTCGTTGCATTCTCTCCTCCTTACAAGAATTTCATCTCCGAAATTACCAAGTAAGAAAAATGCCACAAAAACCATTAACTTTTCAAAACCAATTAGCTGAAGTAGATTATAAAATTTGTAAGACTTTAAAATTCATTCGTAGTTTTCAAGTAATACTATTCCAACTTATTCATTCCAAGTTATGAAACCAAAATCAAAGTTTTAATTATCAAATTTTTTTTCCAAAATTTGCAAAAAAAAATTAACGCCTTAAATTTACGGAAAATTTCGCTAGTGTCTTCTTTACACGGTTTGATCGAGAGAGAAAAATCTCAACATATATATATATATATATATATATATATAATATCGCAAATATACATCTCATCTTCAAATATGAGGCATCGTGTAGGGAAAAAATATAAAAGTACGATAAGTAATCCGAGATATGTACATTTTATTATATTAACAAGCATATACAATCAATATAAAGCGAAACGAGCTCCAAATATGAAGCATACTCCATACGCACCTACTAAACACTCAACAACCAATGAGAACATGTATATGGAAAGTAATATCAATATATAACATAACTACTACAACAACTATAAGCAAATGTAGAAAATGCAACAAAAGAAACCATTGAACAAATAATATTCATCCAATTAATTCATAATATTATCAATTTGCATCTTCTAATGTCAACATTTAATTTATTAAACCTGTACGATGTACATATATCATCCGTATGCAAAACCATGCCTAATCGCTCGCTCGATCACATAATTTTACTTACGAACTAGTGTCGATCACACGACCACTCTAATGTGCACTTAGATCTGGATCCTTGATCAGAAATCCTTCATCCTCCTTGCATAGCGTTACACTATGATAGAGTGTCAGAATTAATTAAAAATCCATATTCAGGGTTCGCCGTCAAGAAATCGACTGAAAAATCCTAACTCGGATCGGTATAAATCACCTTAAAATCGTATATTTGAATCTAAATCAATAGTTATACGAATAAAATAATACACGTTCAACTTACAAATTTATTTCAAATTAGTTTCTTATTACATCCCATTCTTTATTTACTTTCAGTTGATCTGCATTCAATTTAATTCCAATTCAATTATTCATATTGATTTTACTTACATTCAATTCGTTAATCAATCACTTATTTATCTGCACTTTAAATTCAATTTATGTTTAACAACATTTCATTCCATATACAATTCACTTAGTATATCTTCTTTAATATTAATAACATTTAAGAACTGCTCCATGAAATTATTTGGTTAAGTTGTATACATTTTGTACAACACTTCATATTTTATTTCACTTTATACTTTAGTTTGTATTTAATCCTATTTAACAATATCCTAAAATATATTCGGTTCTTTTTACAACTTAAGCTGAATTGCATTTTATAACATAGCTCCATTTTCATTTCAAGTGTCAAATTCTATTTCATTTAACTTGCTTCACTAATTTCGTTACAAATCAAATTCAATTCACTTCCATAACTTTTCTTAAGTTAATTGTGACAAAGCGTATTTTTAACTATTTTAAATTATTATATTTAATATAATTATTGAACAAAAATGGTTAGAAGTAAAAATTTAATGATTCATTAATGTAATTTATTGAAGATGAACTTGGATAAAAAATTTAAATAACAAAATTCAATAAGATAAAAGATGGTAACTTATATTAGAAAGTAAATTAAATGATATTCAATTGTCTGTCATTAACAAAAACTGAAATGATCAAGGTTAAGTTAATAAAGAATCAAACGAATGTTTATTAAAAGTAAAAGCACAAGTTTATTTATACGAATTATATTTTTGATAAGTATAAATTTCAGAAATAAGAAAACATTTATTTGGTAAGAAATGAATAGCTTTTACTATACAACGATTATAAAGATGCTGAATTACTGTAGAATGGAAGTAGTTATTTATTGTTTGAATTCGTTTTAAAAGCAAATTTCATAAGTTAAATAACTTGTATTTCAAATATAGTGATTAATTTGAAAATTTAATTGTTAAATTTATTATTTTAAATTGTTTACATAACTGAATATGAAATTTAATATGAATGAAAATGATTTCAAAAGTTGATTTAAACTCTATTTAAATAAGAAGGAAGGTAGTAAACTTTTGAATTTGAATCTAAAAGTGATAAAAATTGATGTTGGAAATTACTCATTTTATTTAACGTGTAAAATTAGTCTTTTTAGGCACTGTCTTGGATTTCTATGGAACTAGTTTCATCAAACCCGTAATAGTGAATTATTATAGGATTTCAAGTTTTATAGCAATTAGACTTATCATTTAGTCATATGAGCTTGAAATGCGTAGAATTTATTTTCAGAACTTTAATTAATATAATTAGATTTTGAAAATCTATCATTCGTATATGATTGAATTAGCTCTCGATAGATATTCCATTATGTTTGGAATATGGACATAACATATAGAACACCAAGCGGCACTCTTCGTTTGGAGTTTGAAAATTTTGCGGATGAATAATGCTTTGGGAAATTTTCTATAAATAGCCCTTAACCTTCCTTCATTTGCAACCCTTACTCAACCACCATTAAAAATAACCATCCATCCAATGACCATCATCGATCGGAGTTTCTAGAGGCGAAATTGGCCAATGACTTCAACCAGGAAAATGTAGAGGGAATTTATACAAGCTAAACCAATGGTTGGATCGAGCTATTGTGCTAGAGTTCTCTACTGCATTTTTGGGTTCTTAGCGCGTTCGCACACACGATGGAGGGCGCTTGTGCAGGGAGGCGGGCAAGGCGGCGGGAGGAGGGGGCTGTGTGTCTGATTGGCGCATTCAAATACGGGAGAGAGTGATCGTGTTCGAATAATATATATATATATATATATATATATATATATATATATATATATATATATATAGTGCGCATAAGCCAAGAGAGAAAGGGGAAGAGCAGAGTAAGGGTTTAGTTTAATTTTTATTATTTTTTAATTATATTTTAATTTATATGAAAAGTTAATTTATTCTTAACTTTCTCGTACAAGGTCGGATTTGAGCGAAATAAGTCGCGCTTGATTCGTATCGAAGTCGTCCATGACATGGAGATGGATTCGAATTTGTTTGACTTTAAAAAGTATATTTCTATAACCTACAACTCCAGAGTTCGTATGCCTCCAGACGGGTGTTAAGTATAAGAGGCAATGCTCCTACACCACCAAGCCTTTAGTACGATCATAAGAACCAATTCGTGTATTTCTCGATGGAAGGTCAAAACATAATTTATTGGGTTAAAATGAATGTTGCAAAAAACATCATTACGACAGCCCCAAACATTAGTATAGGGGTTTGATTAATTATATATATAAAACTGTATACTATATAAAACATTTCCTTTTGAAAATCATTTACTATAACAATAGTGCTATAGTACATGCTTTCCGTACTTCCCTGAAAACGTCTATTACAAAAATAAATGTTGAATTCTATGTTTTTGATCCTTATTTCATTTTATAACATTTTTAAAACATTTAATTCCATTTGGAATTAATATTTTCCAAAACCTTTACTTTCAAAATATAAATTACTTTTTAAAACTATTACTTCATCAAAAACATACTTCAAAACATTCCTTATAAATAAAAATCCATATTTAAAAACTATATTTATAGTTCTCCTTTCCATTTTTTATAAAAATTCTATTTACTAAAGTTCCTTTATTTACAAAATTCTATTTATAAGTCCATTCTTTTATAAAAAGTAATTCTACTATCAAAATCCACTTGTGTTATCCGAGTTTCTAAACCATCAAAATCCAAAAGATGTCGAAACAACTTGGTCGAGTGAATAACTCAAAAACCAATCAAAGGAATCAGAATAAGAAGCCAAAGGAAGTCCGCGAAAAAGAATGAAACATACACTAAGGACATAGATTGCAACGATCCATTGGATATGGATCACTAGCGATCCATGATATTAACTCGTAATTTCATCGAGTTTCTTGCATCATTGTTCAATCAATATTATAGGAGCAATGACTAAGTTTGATGAGATTCCAAGTTAGTTAAATCAAGAGACAAGCATTCGTCTAGTCCAATCAGCAGTTATGTATAACTAGTAAGAAAACCGTCATCGAAACAAGGAAATGTGCTACGAGACTACGTGAACAACATCGACACAAGACGACAAAGGTAATCCACAAACCAAAGTCCAAAGATAGGCTAAGTGTATGGATCGCCAACGATACATACGTCATCATCAAATCACTGTGACTCATATGGAATAGAGCAAAGGGAAGTGCCAAGGTAGTGGGCAGCCTTCAAGCTTGATCCATTGATCGCTAGTGATCCATCACTATGGCTCGGATCATGATGCAAATTCCAATGCACCTTCCTTTGATCATCTACAAGCATTTGGCGAATTGGCTTGGTCCATTGCCTCTCCAACCACTATAAATACCCTCTTATCTGCAACATAAAGAGGTTCCTCTGGACTGGTTGCTGAAACTCTGCAAGAAGCTCTCTTCACTCTTCATCTCGATCATAACAGTCTTCCAAAGGGTTCGCTGTGATTCTCCATTGAATTCTGACATTGGGGACCCAGTTTAACTAAGGATATTCAAGAGCCTTGTAATCCCATTAACTTTTTAATAGTAATCAATCAATAATAAAAACTATAAAGTGGACGTAGGCTTCATTAACAGCTGAACCACCATAAAAATCTTCTTGTTTTCTTTATATTTTTGCTTTTTCTATATTTTATTTTCTATATTATTGCTCTGTGAAATTAGGGCTGGTGCTTTCGCACTCAAACTAGGGTGTTGATCTATTTTTTGAGTTGCCATTTTGATACTTTCACTAAGAACCTAAGTCAGGGTTCAGATCTAGCTATCTATTTTGGATCAAATAGGTCCAGAAGTTAGATCCTTAATCTTTGCTTAAAAATTTGCTACTTGGAATCAATGGCTTTGGGAAGTTAGTGAACTACCTCCAAAAGGTCCATAAGCGTAATAATAGCTAGAGAATATATGAATCACTAGCAAATTGAAGTAAATGGTGTTAACTTAGGAGATCAGGCGCCGCATCCTCTAATACGTGCGAAGTCATTACAACGGATGAGTTGAATAAAATGGTTGATGAGATCAACCAAAAAATGGAAAGCAGTCATAAGGCTCTGGTGGATAAGCTTAATGCTTTCCTAACCTTACAGTCAAATCTTACTCCAAAAACTATGCTTGAACCCATGGCTGTTGTAGAACAAGAATATTCTCCTATTTCTGGTCTAAACAGATGAAACAAAAAACAGCAACAAAGAATCAAAACACAAATGCTTTTGGAACTGCTGAAGGAATCACAGGGAAAGATGGATATCAAAAAAGGAAAAACCAAAATTCTAGTAAAAGAATTGGTAATGATAACAGTAAACGACTTAAAGGATTTAGGCCCGAAGATTACATCCCTCTCAACGACACTTCGTAAAATATCTATCCCGCGACACATAGAACCGAGGAATAAAAAAACACCCTAAGAAGGAAACAACTGAACCAAAAAACGCTTAGGAAAGTTTTGTCGCTTCCATGAATCACATGGTCACAACAAAAACCAACACCCCCATCTAAAGAACTTGATCGAAGAACTGATCTAGGAAAACAAGCTTCAACAATACGTGAGAAAAAACATAGAATCCCGATATGCCCGTGACTCCTCAGGCTTCTAGAGACCGAAGAAACTAGGTTGGAACCAGTGAAGAGTGATCAAAAGAACTAAGCAAAGACTTATCATTGGAATGATATCTGGGGGACTACATAACGCAAATAAGTTGGGAAGAGATGTAGCGGTTCAAGTTCGTTGAAGCATACTCCAAAACAATCATGTCTCGCAATAGATGATGAAGCTCCAGCCAAGCTATAGAAAATTTTGAGTGACGATATAGTGTTTCGAAACCGAGATATCGAGGGGATTGAAGCTCCAACTCTCGATCCAATGGTGGTGATGGTAGGAATCGGTCCTGCTGTGGTTCGGCGAGTGTTGGTCGATAGTGGAAGTTCCGCTAATATACTTTTCAAGCGTACCTTTGATCAAATGAAGATCAGCACAAAAAGCATGTCTGCATGCAAAACAAAGATCCAAGGGTCTACTGCTGAACCCAAACAACCCGTGGGGACGATTGACCTACCGGTGAAACTTGGAGAGGGTGATCGAAAAGTCACCATCATTCAGACTTTTGTAATTGTGGATGAAACTTCTGCATATAATGCCTTCTTGGGATGGCCTGTGCTAGTAGATTTCAGAATCGCTCTGCCAATGGTGCCTTACCATGAAGTTCCCAATGACAAATGGAATTGGGGTGGTGAAAGGAAATCAGCGCACTGTCAGGGAATGCTACATTGCAGAATTACATGAATATAGAAGAAGGGAAAAAGGGAAAGAATGTGGGGATAGGTCTCCACATTCATGAATAAGCTAAATAGAAACTATAGAGCTGCCTTGGCTCGAGGACCATAGCCGATTCGATAAGGCTTTGGACCCTAGAAAGAAGAGTTCAGGGGAGGATTGGGCAACACTAGTAGAATTGACGGTGTCTGTTCCAGTTGATAAGGATGACCCAATGAGGGCCTTGAAAATTAGATCGTACCTTTAGAACAAGATGCGATTAGAACTCACTAAATTTCTTTATGCTAACTTAGATGTATTCACATGGATGCATTCCAATATATGTGGGGTATCACCAGAAATTGCATGCCACACACTTAATATTGACCCAAAGTTCACACTAGTAAAGCAAAGGAGGCGCAGCTTGGGGCCTGAACGGTCCAAAGCGTTAAGAGAAGAGGTAGACAAGCTAATGGGCAACGTTTTTATCTATGACGCAACTTACCCTGAATGGGTATCTAACCTGTTTTTAGTCAAAAAGTCCAATGGGAAATGGTGAACCTCCATCGACTACTCGGACTTAAACAAAACTTGCCCAAAAGATTGCCTCCCTCTACGTAGAATTGAACAGCTTGTGGATGGGACAGATGGAGATGAACCAACATTTCGTTCATGGATGCATACTTGGGTTACAACCAGATCCTGATGCACGAACCTGATCAAAAGAACACATGTTTCATCACTGATCTGGGACTATACTGCTATAGGGTAATGCCATTCGGTTTAAAGAATGATGAGGCGACATACCAGAGATTAGTAAATACCATGTTTAAGCATCAGATTGGGAAGATTATGGAGGTTTACGTGGATAACATGTTGGTCAAATCGTGGGTAGCTGTCAATCACCTGGATAATTTCGTGAAATGTTCGAAATACTCTAAAAGTATGGAATGAAACTCTGTCCACTCAAATGTCACTTCGGAGTAGCCTTTGGAAAATTCTTAAGGTTCATAGTAAGTGCCAGGGGCATTGAAGCAAATTAAGAGAAAATAACGTCACTACAAGAAGTCCAGGCCCTGAAGAATAAGAAGGAATTGCAAAGCGTGAATCGAAAGGTCATAGCATTAAGCTGATTTATCTCGAAAGCCACTGAAAAGTGTATACCATTCTTTGATGCATTAAAGAAAGGAAAGAAAAACTTCAAGTGGAGTGAAGCTTGTCAAAATGCGTTTGAAGAATGGCTATGACACATGGAAACCCTGCCTATCCTGTCAAAACCAGTGGACATAGAGGATTTATTCATTTACTTATCTCACCTCACGCGTTAAGCGCTTCCCTTGTGCATGAAGAAGCGAAAATACAACAACCCATATATACATTAGCAAGCGGTTTACTAGAGCCGAGAAAAATTACCCGAAGTTAAAAAAGCTAACGTATTGCCTTCTGGTCGCGTCTAGGAAATTGCTGAAAGTTACCATGGATCATGCTATATGGAATTATAATATACTAGTGCGGAAATAAAACAAAGTTATTGTAGCAGAGTAAGTAAGAAAAAAATAGAACAAGCACACCAGGAATTTTTATACTGGTTCGAACTTCCCGTTCTACGTCCAGTCCCAGACTCCTTCTGGAATTTCACTAACAACAATCCTCACTTAACCCGGAGGAACAGGTTCACAAGAACCCTTGAACAGCCGAACAAGGAACCTGAGCAGCAGAACAGGATTTCGCCTCAATAGCCGAAGAGGACTTCACTTGCATGAACGACAGAACAGGACTTCAATTTATACAGAAAGTATATGACACAGTGTGTTCTCAATAACACGAATTTGTCTCTTGATAGTACAATCTTCCTATAATCTTCTCCTTTTTTATATATATGTGTGTATGTGAAGAATATGGAAGTAAATGAATGATTATGTAGAAATTTGAATGCTCAAAATGTTAGAATCAGTGTAGTATATAAATAGAATGCTTTTGATCAATTTTTTTCTTAAACAAATGATTCTAATATGTTTATATAGAGTATAAAGAGTTGTAATCATTCGTGAAAAGTTATCATGAAAGAGTATGGATGCATCTCTTAGTAAAAGGTTGTAACTCTTCATGAAAATGAAATGTCTTTTCAAAAATATAGCAGTTGAAGAAGTTTAGACGTCTGAAAATAAATTTCAGACTTCTGAAATTTGAAACGTGCAAGTCAAAAAAGAAATAGGCTATTTTTGCCTATATTCAGACGTTTGAAATGGTCAATTCAGACGTCTGAATTTGACCTGTAACTAAAAATTACCATAGCTCAAATGGTTAAAGCACTTGTCTTTTGAACTAGTGACCCCTGTTCGAGTCCCGCTCCGTGCAATTTTTGAAAACTTGATTTTTCATTTAAAATATGAATGTATATGTGTGTATACCATTTGGAGAAGATTTTAACATTTGTAAACACTAGACGCAACACTCTATGACTAATAATACTTTGTTTGTCACTTTTGTCTTGTCTCTATCGTATATATCTCTTCTTGTATCTCCATATACATTCTTTTATTCTTTTGTACTGTGTGTCTTCATTTTGAATGTATTTGATTATCTCTTTTTGATGCCCATGTACCTGCAAATTAGCTTAGAGATTCTTTGACATAATTGTATAGTTGTTGTCATTAAAATCCAACAATTGAGGTTCTAACAATTGCGACCATATTTCTAAGCACATAAAATCAAAGTACTGACCAATCAACCCCTGAAGCAAGTATTGCACCGAACTGAAACTCTCGGATGACTTCTCAAGTGGAATATCGAATTGAGCCAACACGATATCACTTACCATCCAAGGAAGGCTAACAATGGACAAGTGCCAGTAGATTTCATCGTCGAGTTTACCGTACGGGACGAAGAAGAAACACCACCGGAAGTGGCAACGCAATGGAAACTCATTGTTGATAGCACATCTAACAATTTTTGTTCAAGGGTAAGGGTTGTTCTTGAAACCCCCGAAGGATGAGCCATTTGCTATGCCTTACGCTTGGAATTCCCTACGACAAATAAGGAAGCGGAATATGAAGCATTGGTAGCAGGACTGAAAGTTGTGAAAGAACACAAAATAAAATCCATTCACATCTCCAATGACTCCTGGCTAGTCGTCTCCCAAGTAAAAGGCGAATATCAAGCTTGAGGAAAGAACCTTGCCCCTTTTCTATCTAAAGTGCAAATGATTGCACATGGGAAACCAAGGAGAGAATGATAGGCACTCATCCACAGCTCTCTGTATGGTAAGGCCTACTGTTTATCGCATTTTCTTTCACTTTTGATATCATGTAGCGTAGTTTATTGTCTTGCATGCTAGAATAGGCTTACCTGCATTATGGAATGCATGGTTGCCTGTTTGACATGTA
Organism: Allium cepa; assembly: GCA_030765085.1. Lineage (NCBI taxonomy): Eukaryota > Viridiplantae > Streptophyta > Magnoliopsida > Asparagales > Amaryllidaceae > Allium > Allium cepa. The sequence continues at coordinate 627,585,839 of CM060934.1, forward strand.
TGATGGTTGCATATGATTTTTAAACATGCAGAGTAATCATGTTTGATTCATTTAGGGATTTCAAGGGGTGAAATTTCTAAAGGGACGGAGAGTGCAACGACCCGTATTTTATGCATCGAAGTATCGTGAAATATTTTTATTTATTCATATAAGATTATATGACTCTAAAATTCTAGCAGTGACTCTTAACGACATTTTCCACATCTATGAATTTTTACCAAATTTCTATGTGACCATGTTGACCCTAAAATCTTATTTGAACTATAACTTTTGATATGAGCCGAATTAGGTTCTCGAACTACATCCATTGCTTTAGGATGATGGTTGGACAAGTCATAATAGGAATACGGACTCATCGTTTGAAAGTTATAGTTGTTTTAAGTTTTAGTTGCCACTAGCCAGTTTTAATGGGTAATTAACTAAGCTTGTGTTTAGGCCCATTAACCCATCCAAAAAAAATGCTAAGTGGGGCTATAGGAACTGGTCTAAGCCATTTTTGTTTTCCCCAAAGTAGCCCTAAACCTCATTAACCCTAACTTCATTAAAAAAACACACATTTTCCTTACTAATCTTAGCCAAATCATTGATTAGAGGGGTAATTAGCATAGGAAAGCTTTACATGATCATTTTTGCTGATTTGGGTTCATTTCCTTTGTTGTCTACTTCAAATCTAAGAATTTTTTTTTGGTATTTTTGGTAGTTGGTGAGTGGTTCTTGATCTCTCACTTTGTTCAGAATGTTTATATTGTTAAAAATGATATTTTTAACATGGTTTTGACCCTCAAATATTTTCTAACCTTAATCGCACTTTTATACATGTATAAGGATGGATTTTAAAGGTCTAAAATGGTTTTGTAATTCCTTGTATTCATACGCATATGCTAGTGTAAAAGTTAGATCTAGATTAAGATTTGCTTGATTATCACATTTTCATGTATTGCTTGTAGCATGGGCGTATGTGCATGGTATTATGTGATTATCATTGTGCTTTGATTCTTCTTTACTACTATTTTAGTTAGTTGAAGAATAGGTTGGCGAATTCGACAAATCGAAGGCAAAGATGGTGAGAATTGGATGAAACTTGGTTGAGGGGTTTCGGAGCATGGGTGGAACCCGAGCTACAAGTCATAGCAAAAATAGGGCTAAGGAAATAGGTCAGTACTAAGTTATTTTAGTCTATGCCGAGTTATTTTAATTGACTAAAATGGAACGATGACTTGATGGCTCGATGGGGAATGGCCAGTGGAGTTGGACAAGGGGAAAATGTAGAAAAATGACTAAGTATTGGGCATGATGCCACGTTATTTCTAGGGATTGGAAACCAATTTTTTGGTATGATGCTGAGTTATTTAAAAGGATTGGTCGGGGTCTAAACACATTGGGATGAAGCATTAGAAACTAGGAAGGAGACTTAACCAAAATTGTCTAAGTATATAACTTGGTGCCGAGTTATTGTAGCTCAGGGACGAGTTATATATTGATGGGACTGGAGTGAAACTTCCAGAAAGGGAAGTTGAGGCTCTACAGGTCGTGCTAAAGGTGATTAATTGTTCACTTAGAGGTTGATGATGACATGGTAGCACGATGATGCTTTTGGGACTTTGGTGGCAACTCGATGGTTAAAGGAGTTAGGTTTCGATGATGGAAACTCGATGTTGAATGGAGTCATGGTTATCCAATAATGGGCGACTTCTAACCATGGGTGGAATAGTTAAATGGTTCTACCGTGAAAATAGAGGAATGTGGAATGGTTCATCAAGGATAATGGAAATTGGATGGAGTAGGGAAAGGGCTTGGACATGCATGCTAAGGGAATGCTGATACTCGGAGTGTTTTCTAGTGTACTCAAAGCAGGGGTATTGTAAGGATGCTTATGGGTAATTTGATAGGCTATTTCATGTTGGTTTAATGGATCTGTATACCTTTGACTGGTTGAATGGGTCTAGTTTCAGCTTCGGGCCAAGGAGAGTGCATTGAAAACCAGGGTTTCCATTAGTCTTTGGGAGTTGAAAGGGCATACGAGCTATCATATATCCAAAGCATAATGAGTGATAGTTAGGATTATTTGATGGATGCTATGGTTGTCTTGATTGTTCTTTCATAGTCTATCACTCTAGGGATGTCATGGTAGATAGGTATTGGAGAAAGGGATACCTAGACACCAGTGATCACACTCGGTTTGTAGTGTACTTTCTTATATTAATAGAGTAGCATATTATGTTCGTTATGTGCAAAGTTTTTGGTTGCAAGGATAAGTCGGGTATGGTTCGTATACCCTTGTTCCTTACTATATCAACTTGTATAACATTTAGAGATTCATTTATCACTCAAGCCGTACTGTTGTTTACCTCTAGGTTTTACGCTTTGCTTCTTATTATCTCGGGTACTCTTAAATTAGTAAACTAGATAGTAGGTCTAGGTGCGACACAGAAGCTATGCAGAGGACGAGATGGATGGAGCTATCTCGTATTATATATAGATTTCTATGCTTATTTCTTTGTCCAACGCTATAGAGCCTTAGAAGTGTTTGTTTATGTGAAAATAAGAGACACGTCCCTAAAATCAAACTTAATACACAAAACTTCCTTTAAAAAAAATTTATATCCCTATTTTCAAATACTACAATTTTCTTCCCTGCAATACTCCTCTCCTCCATTGCAACAACGTTGATTCTTCATATGTAGATGTTATTCTCATATCCATAATTAAAATTTCATTCCATTAATTATCAATCTTTAAAATGCAATACCTTTTTGTAGAAACGATGGATTAACAAACCGTTTTCACCATTAAATCACAAATTTTATTATCTTTCTAACGAGTGCATTGTGCATATGTAAAAAAAGGCAGACAAGGTATTTGTGGATATTTTTAAATTGATGTTTTTCAAATTTTCTTCAACCACATGTATAGTTGCAGACAATTCAGCAATTATATGCAATAATTGCATAATTGTCTACAATTATACCACATTATTGCAGAAATGTCTGTAATTATGTGGAATAGTTATAGAAACGTATATAATTATAAGCAATAGTTCCAGACAATTCAACAACTATATGCAATAGTTTCATAATTGTCTGCAATTATATGCAATACCTGTAGAAATGTTTGCAATTATATGCAATAGTTGCAGACAAGTTTGCAACTATATGCAATAATTGCATAATTGTCTGCATTTATATGGTATAGTTGCATATTTGAAGAAAAATCGATGATGTTCAAAATTCATAGACTTCACTGCAAATATATGGATTGCACCCTTACTGCAAATATGATTTTTTTTTTGGTATCAACAATGGATCTCATTTTAAGGATCATAATTTTTTTGATTTTTTGGTGAAAACGGTTTGCCGATCCGATATTTATATAAAAAGTTATAAGCATTTGAAATGTTAAAAACGTTAAGGGTATTTAGGTCGTTTTGCGCACGTGAATTTGAAAACAGGGATTGAAAACTTACTAAAAACAGAGGGATGTTTTGTATATTTGCAAACTTTATCAGGGATGTATGCTAAACACACCCTTTGTTTATTATTATGAGATAATTAATTAAGTTTATTTTTGTTGTATAAACTCTAGTACTCATTGTATAACTATATGAATATGTATTATGATATTTAGATCACTAAGTTATTATTGTCTCTTCTATTTTATGTCTATGATGTATATTATATTTTTTCCATGCACTATAGGATATATGATAGGTTCTGTGATATTTATTTCATTTTCAAATCTTGATGATCATTCTACATCGGTCGGGTACATCAACAGTGCACCGTCTTGTGCACATTGTAAGGTGGCCGTCACAAGTTTCCTAAGTTTATGACTCTTGGACACATTACGGGATCGAAAAGATGTGTATGCATGCAACAAGGCCTAGAAACTTTTTATTCAACGTTGATAATCAACAAGGGCGATTCGATCGTAAGTTTTACTCATGGGAGGTTCTACGATCTACGTGCAACATTGATAACGTTGCCTATAGAAGTATGTAACCTTACATTAATGGGAGGTTTCTTGGTATACAGAGCAATGAAGAGGTGATACCGTTGTTGTAGATGAATACCCATCTCTATGAAATTAGTGGTGTTATGTTAACATTAAGAGTGGACACAGATGTAGTGCACCCTAAGTTTTCTTTGGCGCAAGTCATTATTGCAAGCTCCATCTTAGTGTGTAAATACGATACGTGTAGTAGTAATTAGGAACAAAGCCTAGAGATTGGTATTGTAGGCGAACCTATGTTGGAGTAGTTCTAGAAGCTAATAACCATCTATAGTTGTTTTGGGGTTTGATTAGTTGTTCGATCCTAAGTATAAAGCTTAAAAAGATGTATGATGTAGGTGTATTTAGAACTATACCCCATAAGTTCATAAAATCTATCTTAGTAAGATGCATGGGGTTTTATTCAGCCTAGTCGATATTTGATAGGGGTGATTCGATTACAAGCACTCGGAGGAGGTTCTATGGTGCATGCGAGCCATTGACAAGGATACTTGGAGAAGTGTATGGCCCGACAGTAATGGGAGGTTTCTTGGTATACATGGCGATGTGGACGTAATACTGAGCGTTGTTGATAGATGTCGGACACTGTGTAATAAGTGGCATTAAGTTACCAATGATAGTGGACACAGATGCAGCGGACTATAAGACGTCTTTACCACAAGTCGGTATTGTAGGCTCCACCTTAGTGCGTAAGTACGATACATGTAGTAGTACTTATGTTGGAGTAGTTATAGAAGTTAATAACCTATTCATAGTTATTTTGAGGTTCGATTAGTTGTTCGACCATAAGTATAAACCTTCACAGGATGTTTGGTATAGGTATGTTTATCATTAGGTGAATAGAATCTACCTTAGTAAGTAGTACACAAATACAAGTAGGACACCCTAGGTCACATAGAATATCAATGAAGTTAATTGCATATGACCGCTATATATTAATAATGTAACTCATTCACCGGACTTTTGTTTGACCCACCCCTTTCCTTTTTTCCCTCATTGTAGGAGGACAAGACAGTACGTGATTGGTCAATATTTAGTACGTGGAGAGGCGAGCTTAGCATTGGCATTTCATATTATTTTCCATTAATCTTCATACAACAATTTATCGTACTTAATATTTATCGGATTATATGTTTTATTTCTTTACACTCGGGAATATGACTACGTATGTTTTAAGCCTGTGTTCTTGTGATATTTTCTAAGACGACTATTTTTGGTACTTATATTTTACTCCCTTCTACCATGAGATCTAAAAGTGTAGAATATCTTAGATTTTATACTTATATTTTTAGTCTCTGTAATTTTTCAAACACGATAGCTTGTACTTCATAGCACGATGCGATTCTGAAAGTCACCCTAGGCTTTAGATTGGTGTGTCTAGAGGTACGGGTTGTCACACCTGGTATTAGGGAACAGGTCTAAAATTCCTTAGGAGTTAGGTGCGTATTGAGAGAATGTACTTGAAAAGTTCTGGAAAAAAATCTTTTAAGGTTTTCAAAATGTGTTTCAAAAGGTATATATAGGTTTAAAAAGGCTTTCAAAGTTTTTATATATAAGTATAATATGAAAGAAAGAAGAAAATACTATCCCTTATTCTTTGCCAAACTATATGTGGAAGAGTTGCTAATAATTCCTAAATCGTAGATTGAGAGGATGAGTGATCCTGCTGGTTGCGGCTTAGGTATTGCAATTGAGATTCCAGGCACGAACATCTTGATTTTGTTCCAACAGTATCTGCTAGTGAGATGACATGTCGAGTTTATCCCTAATAAGGGACCAAATGAGCATGCACTAGGTGTAGTCCCTACCTATCCATCTGCTGTCGATTTAGCCAAGCTATGTAAGGGCTTTTCTAGTCTAGGATGGAATTTATTTATGGGGAACAAGTAGTATGTGAACTCAAAGGCATGGATTGACAGTTGTGAGAGGGTTTTTGGATCGATGGGTCATGCGGATGATATTAGGAGATAGCTTGCTACTTGGCATTTATGAGGAGAGGCTTTGAATTGGTGGGATGTGGTAGTGGCGGAGATCGATGAGGGAGAGATTACTCAGACAGAGTTTTGAAGGCATTTTGAGATGATGTATCTTTCTATGGAAGAGCAAGGAGTACAGTAGGAAAAGTTCGTACATTTGTAGCAAGGAGCGATGTTGGTAAAGGAATATATATATCATTTCAGTGAGCTAGCTAGGTTTAGTATGGGTCTGATAAATAACCCTTACAAGAAAAATCTGAAGTCTGCAAATGGACTAAATTAATCTCTTCAAGATTTGGCCTTAGTAACATTCCTAGGTGTGCGACTTTTGAGGGTTTGTAGAGATGGCCATGCTGAACATGTTTCCAAGGAGTAAATGAAGAGTGAGCCCAAGAAGTTAGGAGGAAAGACAACCATGTAGAATCAACATAATTGCAGAATGTGAGAAATGCGGATTACGGATGTTAAGGCTAGGATTAACACTAGAGGGGGCGTGAATATTGTTTATAAAGAATTACTAAATCTTTTTAAGTTTATGTTAATTTGAACACAGATGCATGCAATATTCAGACACAGATATGATCACAGAAACAAACACAGATGTAGAAATAAAGTAAAAGCAATAAAGGAAAGAACACACCAGATTTTATGCTGGTTCGGAGTTACCCTACATCCAGTCCTACACACAAGTACGGATTTCCTTTCAAAAGCAATTGTACAATTACACCCTCGATTTCAAGGCAACGAGACACACCCTCCAGTATCACAATCCTCTGGGTAGAGATACTTGATTTCCAGGCAACAAGTTCACCCAATTGATTTCCCAAGTCTACAATCACACCTTTTCTCGCTAAGTTGATTACAAAATGCCTATAACTTTGAATAGCACTGAGGATCTTATTGAGATAGTGATAGAGAATCAAAACAGAAATGATCAAGTTAGATTCAATGTTGATTTCGACAGAGTAATGGTAAGAAAATGTATATAGAAATGTGGAAGAAGAAGAGGAGTGAAAAACCAGAAAAACTGCATTAAAATTCGTTGAAACCAACCCCAATTTATAGAGGAACAACATCCATTTCCATTCGTGAAGAATTATGACGAATAGACACTTCTTTTGAAATTTAAATTTTGAACTCAGCTGACACTATGTCGACATGGGGTATTTGGGCATGTCGACATCCCAAGGGAATTTTTGATGTTTTGTTTTTCTTTGAAAATAACTTTTATCTTATTTTAAAACTATTTTAAACTTTTATAAATATACTTAAATATAGTTGAAATACATAAATAAATATATAGAATGATATTTTGGTATATATAAAATTTTGCTATAATTTTATATTTAAATCTAAATATGTATATATTAAAAAATTAAATATACTTTTTTTTTAAAAGATAGTTTAAAATCAAGAATAATTTGATTTTGAAGTTCAAGATTATTTTGAGGCTAAAAGTATTTGAAATCGGGATAGATGTTTTTGATTCTTTTAAAAGGAAGGTTTTGAAATCATTTTGGAAACAAGATATAATTTTGAAAAATCATTTTGAATAAAAAGTTAGCGATACAAAATAATGTTCACTAGATTTTTCATAGGTTCCATCCTACTTAGGGTTCCATCCCTTTAACAGGCTCGAAGTGGATTCCATTCCACGAATAAATTGGATTTTAAGATGCCAGTGCTTTTCTAGGAGTTTTAACAAAATTCCTAATTAAAAAATAAATTACTTGAATTCTTGAACTCTTGATAATCTTGATATTCTTGTTACTCATGAGTCTTCAATCTTGATATCTTGAATCTCTATAATATATAGTCTTCATTCTTGGTACCTGCATAGTTAAATCCAGCATATACATATATCTAAACTTATATTGTTAGTATTTATATTTTATAATCTATTCTAAGGTTGTTGTCATCAAAATCATCATCTCACGGACTAATAATCTCCCCCTTTTTGATGATGGCAACCTTTGTTTATAAAATATTACTTCTATCCTAATAACTCCCCCTTAATCTATGCCTAACTACCCTATTTTATACTTCTCCCCTTTATCATCAACAAAAAACCATCTCCAAACTATATAACTCCCCTTCATTCTTGGACTAAAATACCTGCATTAGTAAACTTATACAATGGAAAATAGAATTAAGAGATAATTATATTGATAGAAACAATAATGAATTTAAGATTATATACATATCAATGTATAACTATACATGTTTTGTACAACAAACATCATTCCTCACTAAATATCAATCAGTATCAAACCAAGCCAAAGCAAATGAAATCAAATCAATCAAAGCAAACAATTCAAACAAGCAACCAAATAAAATCAAACGTTACGAGGAACTTCCACCCATCCTTCTTCTCCAAAGATAGGATCTACTTTAATGGCATCCCAATTTTCATTGTCATTGGTGAGAGAGACAGGAGAATGTGCTTCGTTATCATCCTAGTGCAGGGAGGAAATCATCCATCGATCACATCGAATTGCCTTTCTTACTCCTTGATCATCTACATTTGACTCAATTCTAAGTGTCGCTGGTTATGAAGAATGAACGAGAGAATATTCTTGAATGAATTAAGAGCTTCTTCATGTTTCTCAGATAAGTTATGAATTGGATTAGCCATATTCGAAATTGTGAGAAGAATGAGAGATAGAGAAGATAAGAAATAATACTCAGTGATGAATTCTGGAAGAGATAGGTATTTATAGGTGTAGAAATTTGTTTGAAATGAATATACATATGATAGTTATTCAAATTTCAAATTCAAAATGAATTGTCATTTCTGACCAGCACATGTCGACATGGTCATAGGGGGTATGTCGACATGGTGTAGTGAAATTTGATGATTTATTTTGATTTTGTGAATAATTGTGTATATATATTTATATAATATACTAACATTTATTCTGGAGATAAGATAGGCTAGATAACATAAAAGAAATTCCATTTTATTTCGTACTAAGACGATACAACGATTAATCATAAAGAACTACACGAATATTCAAATCAGAATAAACTAAAACAAATACAAAAGATACGAAAAGGTAGAACTAATTAGAGGACGATGACGATGAAGAAAGTCCAAGTTTCTTGTTGACTTTGGAAATGAACTTGTTCATCTTGGATGAAATTTTGTCCAACTTCTTACTAACGGATCGTTTAAGAATCCGTTGATTCTCAACAATCGTCATTTGGTTTTTGAGAAGGGTTTTGTTGGATGGATTAAGAGAATAGTCGATGCTTTCCAAAGAGGTTTCACCTTCTTCTTCTTCTTCTTCAATTTCCATTTCATCCCCTTCTTCTTCTTCTTCCTCTTCCTCTTCTTTCATTTCCTCATGAGCCAAACGCTCTTCCTTTTCGGCAAGAGTCTCGTAAGGTTGAAAAAGAAATGGAATTTTCATAAGCGAAATGTTGGAATGATTGAAAACTTTTCTAGAAACAAATTTTTCGCCTTTGAAATCCACTCCAAAATAGTTAAAAATCCGAGTGAGATCAATTCCATGATACTAAGTGTTCTCACCCATTTCAAGATTTTTAGGACAAAGTTCATCCAAAATAACTTGCGCCCAATTAATGTCATAATTTCCAAAAATAGCAAAAGTGCTTTGCAAACTTTTGAAGTAGGATTGTTAAAATTCCCCGATCTTAGGGTCAAAGTATGTTGTAAAATAAGATTGATAATTCTTGCTTTTGGTCGAAAGTTTCGATTTTTAAATTCAAAATCATCATTTCCTTCAAAAATATGATGAAATGTCTCACGGTCATTTTCATCGATTTTAAAACTAGAAAGATCCATCCCCGTACTCTTGAAATTGAGAATGGTACCCAAAAGATCACAATTCAAAACAATTCTAGTGCCTTTGACACTACTCCAAATTTCATCCTCATTTCCATTATAAAATCCATGGTTTAAATTAGCATAGAAAATTTTGACAAGATTTGGATAGCAAATAAAATCATTTTGAGAAGCATCAACAAGACTAATAATTTGATTGTTTGCAAAAAGAGAATCAATTTCATAAGAAGAAAAATCTTGAAAGATGGCAAACTTTTCGGTCAGGACTTTGACATAATTAGCATAATTGATGTATGCTTTTATTGCCTCTGGATCATTGAAGAGTTACTCTTTTATCTTTCTGGAAATTCTCATGGTGGAAGGGTTGCTTGAAGAAGCCATTAAAGTAGAGAGTAGAGAGCTTGATGTTTTGAAGAGAGAGTTTGAACTTGAAAATGAGAGTGAAAAGATACGATAAAGGATGGTGAATAAATAGAATCTCAAAGGACATGTTCTCTGGTCAAAAGATGCCTTTTCAGAGAATTGAATGAAGTGAAAATGTGGAGGGAAATTCAACCATTTGAATTCAAATTTTGAATTTCAAATTCTGGTACCCATGTCGACATCATGGTAAGGACCATGTCGACATGTGCCTATGAATTTCTATGATTTATTTTTCCTAAGTACTCTAATATATATATATACTTATTATATTTAATGTATATATATTGGAATATTATTAAAATTATAGTATTTTCAATATATTATTATACTATGAAAATAATAAAAATAATAATAAACTAATAATAAAAATAATAAAATAATAACAAAAATAATAAAATAATAGTAAAATTTTAAAATTCAAATAACACACAAATTCAAAATCAATCAATCAAGCATCTAATTCTAAGCATACAATTTCAACCAATTATGTTGTAAATGTGTACCTTTTTCTATGTCCGTTTCTCTGAATTCGTCAAAGTCGTGAACTGCCGTGAAACACAAGTTTGAATTATCTGTCTTCTGATCATCATCACTTGAGGACGAGTCTGAGTCATCTAGAGTAGCAGAAATGCATGCTTCCGTTTCTTTGCTGGATCATTGTTCAAAGGAGGATTTTGCTTATTTGGATAAGGACAGTCTCTTCTGATATGGCCTGGTTCATCACAGTTGAAACATTTGACATTATTTGGTATTAGATTCTGATTTTCAGAGTTCTTATAGTTGTTTCTCTTGAGATAATTCATCTTTATGTATTTCAGGAATTTCCTAAAGTTTCTGGTCATAAAGGCTATCTCTTCATCATTATCACTGTTTGAGTATGATCCATCGGTCAATGCACTGAATGCCATTGATTTCTTTTCAGATGCTTTGCTTTCTCTTCTCCCGATCATCTGAACTTCAAAATGACATTAGATTTCCAACTAATTCTTCTATCTTTAAGGTACTGGTGTCATTTGCCTCTTTGATCACAAATGTCTTTTGATCCCATTCGGGAGTAAGAGAATTTAAAAAATTTCCGGCTTGATCTTCTTTAGAAAATTCCTTTCAAAAGGATATTAAAGAATGCACAATATCCTAAAATCTACTATACATATCTGAAATAGACTCATTAGGATTCATTTTAAATAATTGAAACTGGATTGTGAGCATGGAAATTTTGGTCTGTTTAACTTTGCTTGTTCCTTCATGAGTTACTTGCAAAGTTTTCTAGATTTCATATGCAGACTTACAAACCGACACTCTATTAAATTCATTTCTATCTAGTGAACAATACAGAATATTCATTTCTTTTGAATTATTTTGTGCAACAATCTTTTGCTCAGCGGTCCACTGTGCAAAATCAGTTATGCGTTCAGAATATTCAGTTTGTGTTATATTCCAAGTGTCTAATCCTATAGATTGTAAATATATTTTCATCCTACATGCCCAACATGCATAGTTACTGCCATTAAAAAGTGGTGGTCTGACAGTAGACTGACCTTCTACAAATGAACTTGTGACAGGAACACTATTGTTATTAACAGTACTGGTGTTGGTAGCCATTTTGAAAACTTTTTCAAAAATCAGATTATGAAACTTTGAAAACCTTGCTCTGATACCAAATATGACAAATGCGGATTACAGATCTTAAGGCTAGGATTAACACTAGAGGGGGTTGAATAGGGTTTATAAAGAATTACTAAATCTTTTTAAGTTTATGTTAATTTGAACACAGATATATGCAATATTCAGACACAGATATGGTCGCAGAAACAGACACAGATGCAGAAATAAAGTAAAAGTAGTAAAGGAAAGAACACACTGGATCTTATACTGGTTCGGAGTTACCCTACATCCAGTCCCGCACATAAGTACGGATTTCCTTTCAAAAGCAATTGTACCATTACACCCTCGGTTTCAAGGCAACGAGATACACCCTCCAGAATCACAATCCTCTAGGTAGAGATACTTAATTTCCCAGGAAACAAGTTCACCCAATTGATTTCCCAAGGCTACAATCACACCATATCTCGCTTGATTGATTTCTAAGGCTACAACACACCTTTTCGCGCTATGTTGATTACAAAAAGCCTATAACTCTGAATAACACTGAGGATCCTATTGAGATAGTGATAGAGAATCAAACCAGAAATGATCTAGTTAGATTCAATATTGATTTCGGCAGAGTAATTGTAAGAAAATGTATATAGAAATGTGGAAGAAGAAGAGGAGTGAAAAACCAGAAAAACTGCATTAAAATTCATTGAAACCAACCCCTATTTATAGAGGAACAGTAGCCATGTCCATTCGTGAAGAGTTATGACGAATAGACACTTCTTTTGAAATTTAGATTTTTAATTCAATTGACACTATGTCGACAGGGGGTACTTGGGCATGTCGACATCCCAAAGGAATTTTTGATGTTTTATTTTTCTTTGAAAATAATTTTATCTTATTTTGAAACTATTTTAAGCTTTTATAAATATACTTAAATATAGTTAATATGCATAAATATATATAGAATCATATTTTGATATATATAAAAATTTACTACAATTTTATATTTAAATCTAAGTATATAAATATTAGAAAATGAAATATACTTTTATTTTAAAAGATAGTTTAAAACCAAGGATAATTTGATTTTGAAATTCAAGATTATTTTAAGGCTAAAAGTATTTAAAATCAGGATAGATGTTTTTGATTCTTTTAAAAGGAAGGTTTTGAAATCATTTTGAAATTAAGATATAATTTTGAAAAATAATTTTGAATAAAAAATTAGCGCATACAAAATAATGTTCCACTACATTTTTCGTAGGTTCCATCCTACTTAGGGTTCCATCCCTTTAACAGGCTTGAAGTGGATTCCATTCCACGAATAAATTGGATTTTAAGATGCAAGTGCTTTTCTAGGAGTTTTAAAAAAATTCCTAATTAAAAAATAAATTACTTGAACTCTTGTTAATCTTGATATTCTTGTTACTTATGAGTCTTCAATCTTGATATCTTGAATCTATATACTGTACAGTCTTCATTCTTGGTACCTGCATGGTTAAATCATGCATATACATATATCTAAACTTATATTGTTAGTATTTATATTTTATAATCTATTCTATGGTTGTTGTCATCAAAACCATCATCTCACGGACCAACACATAATTGGGGCCATAGGGAATATTAAGGAGCAGGAGCTACGGTGTCGGAGATGTGGTAAGAGAGGGCATTTTGCAAAGGAGTGCAAGACAGACATTTCAAAGATAAAATGTTTCAACTGTAACAAAGTTGGTCATATAAGGAGGGAGTGTCTGGCAATATTGATGACCTCTACCCAAGAGGCTTCAGCTTATGCACTAGATGTTACTAGCTTGAGTGCGCCTCTAGTGGTGGACAAAGGAAAGTAGGTCGTAATTGAAGGTGTGGTAACTTTTTATGATTTACTTATTTGTACCTTATTTGACATTGGGGCATCACGCTCTTTTTTCTCGAGTAGACTTGTAGATGAGTTGCACTTAGACGCTAGCATAGTTATGACCCGGTAGTTGTATCAAACCCTGTTCAAGAATCAGCTTATTTATTTATGATATGTACTTGTTTCAAATTGTTTATTCTAGGGGTTGAGTTTGATTGCGATGCTTTTGTGTTAGAATTTTCTTGATTTGAGTTGACACCGGGGATGGATTGGATGACCAGGTATGGGGTGGTCTTAGATTGTGATAAGAAGGTTGTTCGTTTGGGTACTTGTAGTGGACATATTAGAGGTATACTGCTTTCCCATAGGTTTAATTATGTTGAGTTGCATTTATTTTTTAGACTATCACATGATGAGTTTGCTTCAGTGCTAGTAGTTAGAGACTATCCAGATATCTTTTTGAAGTTACTAGTACTCCACCTCAGAGGAAGATCACGTTTTGGATTTACCTTATGGAGAATGCCAGACCTGTTGCCTTACCTTTGAGGCATATGGATCTTAAAGAAAGGCGCAAACCAAATAAGCAAGTAAACGAGCTATTGAAGAAGGGCTTTGAAGGACTATTTTAGAGTGGGGAACACTAATCGTCTTTACCACCAAGGCGAATGGTTCTTTGAGGCTTTACGTCGATTACCGTGAATTGAATAAGCTGACAAAAAGAATCGTTACCCATTGCCCAACATATACAATTTCTTTGATTAGTTGGTTCGATCAAAGGTGTTCTCTCAGCTTGGCTTGGATATCGGATTCCATCAACTGCGTGGAGCCGGGGATAGTATTCAGAAGACTACATTTTGTACACCATATGGACTTTATAAGTGCTTAATCATGCTCTTTGGACTGACCAATGCACCCGCCTACATTGTTAACCTGATGAGCTGAGTTTTTAGAGGGTTTCTTAGTAAGTTCGTGGTGATATTTGTTGATGATGTATTAGTCTATTCGAAAAGCGATGAGGAGCACATGTCGAATTTAGAAGAAGTGCTCAATGCATTCCATGGGCATAAGTGAAAGTCAAAGTTTTTCAAATGTCACTTTTAGAGCAAGGAGGTATGCTTATTGGGACATGTTGTCTTCGAGATTGGGTTGTCGATCTATCCTAGTAAAGTAATTATAGTACAGGATTGGCATGTGCCGAAGAATGCCATGGAAGCAAGGATTTTTTGGTTTGGCAGGCTATGAAAGGAAGTTCATTAATGACTTCGCTAAAATCTCTTCTCCGACCCGCCTTACCATAAAGAATTTGGTTTTCCAATGGGACTCGAAATGTCAGGATGCTTTTATCAAGCTGAAGGCGCTGCTAGTGCATCTGTTTTAGTATTACCTAATGGAATGAAGGCATTTATAGTGTATATGAATGCTTGCGGTATAGGGTAGGGCACGTTCTTGATGTAGGAGGGGAGGGTGGTGAGCTATGCTAGTTGATAGTTTAAAGTCTACAAGAGAAACTATCATACTCATGATCTTGAGTTGGCGGCCATTGTCTTTACACTTAAGTCATGAAGACACTATCTGTTGGGAGAGCAGTTTGAGTTGTACACTGATCACAAGTCTCTGAAGTATTTTTTTTCTCCCAAAAGGGTTTGAATCTAAGGCAGCTGAGGAGGATGGATTTTTTGGCATTGTATGATTTTGATATCTTCTATTCTTAAGGCAATAGCAATGTTATAACCGATGCCTTGAGTAGGAAGCATGCGTTGTTGAGTCCTATGTTCTTAGAGTGGAAGCATTTGGAATTTATCTTTACGTTCGACTTTGAACCATCATCGGACATAACTCAAGGATTGTTAGTAGTTTTGGATGGTGCAAAATACACTTATGGACCTCATCGGGTCAAGTCATAAGCATGATAAGGAGTTACTGATATTTTTGAGAAGCTTAGTGGAGGACAACAGACGAGTCATTCGAGATAATATATCACTGACTTGAAGGGGTGGTTAAAGAGAGATGGTATGTGTTCCTCTCATTATGGACTTGATTGACATGTTACTAGCCGAATCTCATCATTCCAAGATGACCATTCATCCTAACGGATATAAAATGTACCGTTATATGAAGAGAGTCTTTTATTGGCCTAGTATAAAGAGGCATATGGTACAGTATGTATCCCGATGTATGACTTTGAAGAGGGTAAAGGTGGAGCAGAAGAAGCCGAGAGGATTGTTGTAGCCATTTGATATTGCATAGTGGAAGTGGGAGAATGTCTCTGTGGATTTCATTAATGGACTACCTAGGAGTAGGAACGGGATTGAGAGTATTTAGGTCATAGTTGACTGACTGACTAAATGCATGCACTTTGTTCTAGTTAGAAGTACGAGGACTGTTGCATCTTTGGCGACACTATATGCAAGAGAGATAGTTAGGTTACATGGAGTTCCTTCTAGCATTGTTAGTGATCGAGATCTCCTTTTACCTACGATTTTTACGGGAGTCTTCAAGAAGATTTAACCACTGAGTTGAGTTTGAGTACCGCTTATCATCCAAAATAGATGGATAGACGGAGTGGTAAACTGGGCATCGGAGGACTTACTTCGAATGCGTATTGATTTCGGAGGCTCTTGTGAGGACCACTTGCCACTAGTGAAATTTACTTATAATTACAATTATCAAGCAAGTATTGGATAACATCGTTTGAGGCGTTATATGGGAGGCCTTGTGGATCATTGTCTTGTTGGTGGGACATTATGGATAAGATTATTCTTGAACCAGATATGGTGAGGGAGACATCAGAGAAGGTAGACTTGATTCGTAGAAGGATAAAAACTATGTATATAGGTAGAATTTTTACGCTGACAGAGTTAGAGTTCACAGTTGGCGATATGGTTTTTGTGAAGGTCTCTCCGCTTAGGCATCTCATGAAACTTCATAGTTCGTTGAAGTTAGCACCAAGGTTTGTAGAGCCTTTTCTGATCGCCGGTAGAGTAGAGAAATTAGCTTATACGGTGAAGCTTCCTGAGAAGTTAGCGAGAGTACATAATGTTTTCCATGTCTCACGCATTAAGAAGTGTCTACACGATACAGTTGTAGACGAGCTGAGTCAAATAGAGGAGGTGTAGGTAGAAAGGGAGTCACTTGTTCACTGTGCACTCACTCGTATTCATGAGCATGGTACATAGCAACTCCATAATAAAGACATCAAGCTTGTTAAGGTCCAATGGGGAGACGATCCAGTGGAGAGTACATAGGAACCCGAGGAGAAGATCCAACCAACCCATCCAGAACACTTTTCTTGTACATTTCCATTCTAGTCAAATAAGTATAAACTACTTATGCGTTTAAGTTCTAGCTTAGTATACTCCATAGGTAGGGAAAATTCGATGCTAGGAATGGTGGCAAATGTGTCAATTGAACATGTTTTGGATGATAGACGCTTATAGATGTATTTGTAAAATTGATCTTTGCATTTAGGCAAATCTATTCTCGAGTTAGCATACACTCACACCATCACTTGCATTATTTTACAAAGTTATATGCACATGGTTGTTAAATAAGTGTTGAATGTTTATGCATACATGTAGAATTGCCAATATATTTACTTAGGATGTTGCGTACATTTAGATACATGGCATAAGAACTTGCATTTCAGGAGATCAACAGACCTCCTAATTTTTGTATAGTATAGGTTCATATGTGTTTCTTGCCTACGTGTACATATTGCATTAGAATTTTGAACTAAGGATAATGGTTGTCAATGGTTGATGGATGAGTAGATGGTTGTAAGTATTAACTTCCGCATATACGAGTTGTATTTTTCCATCTTTAGATATTTCAGAGATGAAATCCTTTTATGGGGGAGAATATAACACCCCGCAAAATTAACCAAAAATTTAAAAAATAAAATAAAATTAAAGATAACAAGGGTGAAATAAAAATTTCACAAATGTCCGAATTGGCTATGAAGCTTACAACTTGTGTTCATAGTGATTTTCTGGACAATTTTCATATATAAAGTTCTATACCAAAGCTCGTATAAATAAGTTATTAACGTTTAAAAATTTAGAATCCAAAATAATTAAATATATATAGTTTGGAAAGAAATATTTTAAATAAGCCCCATCAGCCGACACCTAAACTTGGACCTGTCGACTCCTAGTGGTCACTGCTCTAAATCAAGCGGGGCGCTGTTGAAGCGTTCTGGCTAGGGTTGTGTCGGCTGAATGATCCAAATTTTATATAAATCGATCTAATGGCTAATGACGATCTGAACCCCTGTAAATATAACCTAAACCTAATAGTGGGAATCCTAAATTCATACCGATGATAACAAAACTTCGTCTCTTTGAAAACACAACCCTCTTTCTCTTCAAATAAGTTTTCTTCAAAAAAAAAATTAAAATTAAATTCAAAAGATTAAAGGAGGAAGAACCAAATCAAATCAAAAGAGTTCTACAAACCCAACGGAGGTGATTCTAAGAGAATTAAAAAGGATATAGTCTTCTAGAGGTGAGTGGTTTCATAATTAATATGATGATTTGATTAAGTTTGTTTATACCCTGTTTTATCCAGAATATTTTAATTTAATGTTTTTCTAATAACTGTAGTGGATTGGGAATTTAATACTAATTTAAACCATATGAATATGATCACCTTTTTAATCTAAATTTAGTTAAAGGAAAATTGGTTGGAGAAAAGTTTATATAGGTTGAAGACATTGTTTTTATTAAGTTGAATATAGATTGATATATACATGCCCTATTGATTCTAAACCAAAGTTAATTGAAATTGATGAACAAACGCTATTATAAAATTATAGAATAATTAGGGATTGAAATTGAGAACACTGGAGATTATATGTTATAGATCATGGTTTACTGTAATTAACGGAGAATGACAATCCATACACAACAGAAAAGAATAAAGAAAATAAAATAACAAAAATAAAACTACCCTGACTAGGCGATGGGCTCACTGGAGTTGGTCGATGCGCTCACTGGAGCTAGTCAACAGTAAGCAACCGACCAGTCCAGTGGCCAACATTTGACTGGTTATCGATTTATAGGTGCAATCTAAACCATTGCATATGGCCCAAGTTATAAGTTTATTTATATATATAATTTATATATGAATGTTGGTACAAGTAGGGGAATTAGTTCCATAAGTTTATGACTCTTGGATGCATTATGGGAATGAATAGATATGTATGTTGGTTGTGAGGCCTATACACTTTTTATTCATCCTAGTCGGCAATTGATAGGGAGATTCGATCGCAAGTTACACTCAGAGGAGTTTCTATGGTGCACACGAACCACTGATGATGATGCTTGAAGAAGTGTGTTGCCCGGCACTAATAGGAGGTTTCTTGGTATACATGGCAATGAGGATGTGATACTGTTGTTGTTGATGGATGCCAAATGACATGCAATAATTAGCGTTACGTTACCAATGACAGTGGATACAGATGCAGCGGACTCCACCTTAGTGCATAAGTACGATACATATAGTAGTAATTTGGGAACATAGTCCCAATGTTGATATTGTAATCGTACTTATGTTGGAGTAGTAATAGAAGTTAATAACTGATTCATAGTTGTTTTGAGGTTCGATTAGATGTTCGACCCTAAATACAAACCTTCATAACATGTTTGGTATAGGTATGTTTAAAATTACACCCATTAGGTTAATAAATTTTACCTTAGTAAGGGGTTCATAGTTACAAGTAGGACACCCTAGGTCACATAGAGTATTGATGAAGTTGATTGCATGTGATTACCATATATTAATATTGTAAATCATTCACCAGACTTTTGTCTGACCCACCCTTTTTCTTTTTTTCTCTCATCATAAGAGGACAGTGCAGCAGGTGATTGACTCAGATCTAGTATGTGGAGAAGTGAGCTTGGCACTGGCATTTCTCTTTGTTTTCCATTACTTTCCATTTAATTATTTATCGTGCTTAGTATTCAACAAATTATATGTTGTATTTATACATGCTCCAGATTATGGATACATATGTTTTGCAATTGTGTTTTTTGGAATATTTTGTAATATGACTATTTTCTATATTTATATTTTGTTATTTCCCGCAATGAGATCTGAAGGTGTCGAATGTATTATATCTTATCCTTATATTCTTAGTTACCATAATGCTTCAAACTTGATAGCTCATAATGTTTACCACGATGCGAATCCTAAAGTCACTCTAGACTTTGGATCGGTGTGTCCAGAGGTGCAGGTTATCAAAATTTTAATACTTCAAATTCGAGGAAAAATCCTGGTATATTCTTCCAAACCTATACACGAACATATATCCCCTCATGTGTCCTATAACTGGAGATTTCCCACATCAGCAATACATGTACCGAACTGCTAGTAGCCTTTAATTGAAGGGAAGACTTCCGTTGTGTAACTCTGCTGACCTCGTATACCAACATACTAAACCAAGCTATATATAATTAACCTTAATATTGGGCTAGACCCACTAATTCATGCCTATCACAACGTATTATTAAGACCATATAATTCCCATCATGGAAATTATTATGTCTCTTAAGTTCATTTATTAGTATTCATTTAGTACTTAGTATGGACATATTTTTATTTTATATGCCTATTTCCGTTGTTCTTAATTTCCATTTATGTCACTTAAACTAGATAATTTTCTTCACATCCAATTAACTATTCTTTATAAATGGTCATTATTATTCAAGCTGGACAATCGCTAATGACATTTATTTATTCTTTTCAAATCTAACTTATTATCCCTATTTCGTTTTCTCTATAAATGTCATGTTCAATTCTGTAATTAATCCCATTAAACGCATCTACGTCTCCATTTGATTCATGTAACTTCCTATTAACTGCACATTTTTTGCCCATTAATATTGCAATAGTCGTTACTTAATCTATGATTTATTACCCCTTTTTCATTGCAATCTCCTAAACCTTAACTTGCATCATTTAACGTATACTTTTTAAACTCTTCCTTTATTTAATTACATTGCAGAAGATTAATATTATAAAGTCAGTCGATACCCATAATACTTGGTAGGAACTTCAATTGGTTACTGGGAAATTTCTACTAACAGTTGTCACTCCATCTTCCACTTCCTCAAATAGATATTATGGGTGTTGGTATTTCATTGCAAATTTACGATTCCGATAATTTACCACTATTTTTGTGATATGTAATTTAGGATCACTTAATGTAAAAGGCAGAAGAAAAATTCATTTAACTTTGTTGACATATTATTATACTTTTACTCTTTTGGAAAACTATGTAGGAGAATATCTTTCACTTCTTCTTGTGTGCTTTCTTAATCGATACAATATTGTTTTTGGAAAATAAAATTCTCTCCATTAAGGTATAGCCGCCTTAATTTACTACCAATATTCTTTCCCCCATAGATATAAAATCTAAACATTATATACATGTACTACAAGGTATTACTATTAACTTAGGTATTTAGCTACATACAATTATATTGTTTTGTACTATTTGATTATTCTTACAGTCATCACATTTGAATAAAGTTTCAATTTTCCTTCAATTTGATTATTTTTGGATTTCAGATTCTTGTGAAAGAAGGTACTATTGGTAAGTGCAACACTATAAAATGTCACTAATTGTTTGAAAAAATGTGCAAACATTGCTATACATGAAGTGTGAGTGAACTCATGTTTCATTATTAATACGAAAATATGCAAAAATATCCATTTTGACTTATTTGCTTATAATTTTATTTATATTCTAGTATACATTTTTATATTAACATATTTTTTTTTTTAACCAGATCTCCATGCCTATCCTTACCAAAATGCATACTGAAGTCTAAGGTAGTTTCCTGATAGTAATCCATTTAGAAAGCTTTTCCAATCGTAGGAATTCTGTATTGAGGATCAATTCTAATTATGCGATATGGTTTTTATGTTTGGTTTGTTGAAAATAATCCTAATGCTAATTATGAATGGTGCAAGGAGGGAAAAAACACCAAGTTCTTGCAAAGAGATATCCAGGCTTGGACCATTACACACTTAATGTAGCGAGAGACTTGAATGGTTAATGATAGTAAATGATAGTGAATGATGAATGCAGTGAGAGACTTAATGCAACCGGTATGTCACGCATGTAAGAAGCATAAATGATAGTAAATTACCTGATGCGTATTACCACGAGGAGGTATTGGTTCATTCATGAGATTTCCCCTTCCTGCAATAGACTGTAAGAAGCATAATTGTAAAATATGCACATATTAGTTATTAATTAAAATAGATAATTAACTTATAACTTATTGTCATGATCAAATATGTCAGCTTTTGAAGTCTATTCCGCAATCCAGTGACTTCGTTTTTCAATGCAGAAACTTTCTTCGAGGGGGCCATATGAACATCGAATTGAGTTGGTGTAATTCCAAAACTGAGTCCTCTCATTCTTTCAAAACATTCTTTGCCAAATGTATTTACCACACCATCTTCGCTTAATAAAGAAATCCCTTCAGAATTTTGACTGCTGTACTCTTTTATTTTAGTCTATGAATTTTAAAAACATCTAATAAGAATTAAATATTGGATTTTCACTATGCATTATGCACTAATTATATTCTTACTATGCATTCGAAAACCAATGAGTTTGGTGGTTCCCTATTTATTTTGATGTGTGCTCTGTACCATAAATCATCTCTATCAATATCCGATGTAAGTTCCTTCTTCTGCCAAAAAAAGCTATATATAACTATGCATTATTTAAAACAATTCGGAACATAAAGTCAAAAAAGTTAAGTTGATGTGTCATTGAATTTGACAGTTAATGTCTTAATAGGCAGAATAATATCTCTGACCATTTGTTGTATATGTACTCATATATTGTCACATGTATATTTACTCATCGTATCTAAGTAATCAGGAAACTGGAATACATTTGCTTCTTTGTTTTTACAGCTTTCAATCCCATAATTTTCCGAGGCAAATGACTTGTACAATCGCTTAATCTCGACTGTGCATAACAATTTTTTTATAGTAAACTTGTAGAGTTAACTGTAAGTGACAGTGAATGATAGTAAATGATAGCAAATTGAGTTGTGCAGAAAAGTGTGTATTCATTATTGTTGTATTATTGATGTATACCTTACAATTGTGTTAAGCTTAACAATTTTGAAAACTTCATGTTAAAAACTGATTCTCCTGAGATATATATTAATTTATCGACATCACATGTTCTATGTTCGACAACCTGATGTGGTGATAAGTGTTTCTGAATATTTTTGATGGATAAGGGATGCATATACATATAGAGTAATAATGTTAAATGTAAATCATAAAATGCAGTCTTCAACTATACCCCCAAGAAGCCACATGGTAGATGAAGTGACATCAAGCAACTACACATCGTGTTCAACAAGCAATTTCATAACCATGGATTGCAGGGGATCGACCACCATAACTCTAAAAACAACAGGCGCCTACTACTTCATATGTAGGGTGCCCGAGCACTACATGGGTGGCATGAAGCTCTATCTGTCTGTGTTGTCCTCATCCTCTAAGGGCTCCACCACCTCTCCTACTACTCCATCCACTCCATCAACTCGCTCCACCATGATTCCTATCAATGGTGGAAGTGGGACTTACTCTGCTTCTTCCCATAATACAGTGACTCCACTTGTGGTCCCAATGATTGCAGATCCTGCTTTGTTCTCTTTCTTGGTTTAAGTAGAGATCAAAGCAAAGGGAAGAGGCAGCGCTTGACTTGCATTTTTATCTCACATTTCATTTTTTCACTTGGAAATTTGGTGTTTTTCCATATGACTTTATTCTTAAGTTTTACTATTACTGCTGTTAATTTGTTTATACTGAATTGCTTTTATTTTTCCTTTAAGGTATAGTTTCATATTTTACCCCGTTGATTCCTTATTCTTAATCGAATTTTCTCCTTTATTCTACTTCTCTTGTTAAGGTAAATCTAATTCTAAGTATTAAATTTGAATTCGTTTCATTTATGCTAGAATTTTTAAAGTTCTTTTTTCTATTGAATTTAGTGTTATATATGATATAAGTAATATATCAAATATGTTAAGTATTTAGTCTATCAGAGTTGCGATTGTGTTTGTAAAAAATAAATATTAAAAATTAAAAGAAAAATGATATTAATATTGTGTTAATGTTAAGCTTTTTTGAGTAATTATTGGAGGCTTAATAATTAGATGAAACCTTAACAATTTCTCTGATAGTTACATGGATAAAAATTCCTATTCTAATATCGTTGATGTGGCAACCTAATTCCTAATACAAATACACAACTTAAAATTATTGATCATTATTATAGTGGATTGGAAATTTCTTACCAATTCCTCAGCCAACCTTGCATAGCCCTTCCTACTCATAGTATGTGGAATTGTATTCTTTGCTCTAATTTGTTTGTATCTCTTGCTTTTCAACTATATAGAACAAATTCAAAAATTAATCATATATAATAAGTGTTGTTATAAGAATCTTATACGAAAAGGATTGAACGATACCTCAAATTCTTCGGAAAGTTCTCTTTAGTAAAATCTTTCCACTCTTCAGTAGTCAATCAATTGGCAGCGTCGGCGCTCTTGGAGGAAACTTTTATAGCTGAAGTAGTCTTGATTTTGCCTCTTTCCTCCTATTTTCCAACATCTTAATTAATAAACTTTTGTATTGTGCATCCAGAAAGAATCGTGCCTGTACAACAAAAAAATTAATGCAGTATTAGTACTCATATTAATGCAATATCTTATCAAATTTTTTATGTAGTTCAATTAGAAATTACAAAGCTACATATTACATAAATTCCAATCAAGAAGATAATGGAATTTGAAGAATAAACTAATGAATGTTTAATGATCAATGCGATAGCAATCAGATATCTGCTAAATAGGAAACTATCATATTTCAGTTTCTAATTGTTGTTGTGGTCAATTTTGTAAGTAATGTTGTAAAAGCATATTACAAGTTAAATATACAGTACACTTGTGCATATAAGTCATATTTTAAAATAATACATGGTCCATTGTATTGCATTTTCTAAATTGAAAATTGTTTACAGGTAATAAAACTTACTCAAAGTTGTCTTGGATTCAAAATTGAAATGAAAACATTGCATTTTTGAGAAGTAAACTAAATACAAATGATTGGTTGAATATGAAACATAGAGATTCTTTTTATCACGTCAAAAATAGTAGTCGTGTTTAAAATTTTTGTCCCTTTATATAGGTTGAACCATTTTGTAAACATCAAGAATCAATGTCCCATGACTCCACTAGTTATATCTACATTAACTCATCATACCTGAACACACGTGCACAAATCATCCTTCAATCTATCGTCGACTTTCACCCAATGGCTAATGTTCATAGGAACCATTTCTCTTGCTAAAGAACCAATGTAAGATGACAGGTATTTTGAATTTGGACCTATAGGTTGACCTGTTCATTGAAGTCGACAGCGAGCCTTTCAGCCCGTGTTCAAGATAATGTCTTCATCATTGTTTTTCCCTTTTTTTCTTGTTTCCAACCACACACATTCTTCGAAAGAGTAGTGAGTATGAGTGGATAAGTTCGGATGGGAGGTTGAATCATAGGGAATGCTGGGGGAGTAGGTGAAACAACACGATTTGTAGTAGATCTTCTAGTAGTATAATTCAACTCTTGAGGAGTTTGAGCAACTTCAGCCTCATCAACATTTTCTTGGTTAAAATTCTGTCACTATCATTCCATATAAGAGTGGAAGCTATTTTACGTAGATGTAATCTCTCTGATTGTCTTTGCTTTGCCGGGGAGCTCTAAAAATTTAAGACAAATGTATTTTTGGACTAATATATTTCAAAAATTAGAACATGTGTACTAAAAACTAAGGAATGAACGAAAAGATCGTTGGCATAAGCTAAATATTTTACAAAGCATCTGTCAATTCTTTTTAAAACACTTACCAGTAACCGATATTCTCATCAGTAACATACTAATGAAGTAGTCGGGTTCAAGTTAAAATGAATTGAATTAAAATTACCTATGCTTGCTCTCGCACACCCTTGCCCATAGATACCCCAAGTTGAAGTTTCTTATAGATGATTGATTTGAAAAAAATAAACACAAGCTACATGAATATATAATATATTCGTAAATAATTTATATGAAAGAGAAGCAAAAACAATGTAAAAAAGAAATTAAATAAACAAAAAACGATACTATCCTAAACATTAGTAATGCCAATATCTTGGATATGTAAACATTAGTGATGCTAATTACTTGGATATGTAAACATTAGTCATTTCATTTCTTAATCATTTCTATGTAACTGGATGCCTTGTTTGTAAGAAACAATAATATTAATCATATTAAGTTTTTATTTTATTTAAGAAATAGTAATTTGATCTTCCTTTTTATTCGAATAATAAAACACAACCATTAACATTCTCTAGTTTTAGTTTCATTATGTATCTGCAGTAAGCAACTCTATCCAATATGATAAGATATGTAAAAAAGAAATTAAATAAACAAAAAAGTAGATATGTATAATAAAAAGGAAAACTTCACCAATATTCCAACATAATCCTTTCGTATGTAACTTTCATCTCTGAATCAATCTCTTCATCGTCAAGTAATGATTCGTCAACTGTTTTACTATTTGACTGTTCATCTTCATCATATTTATCCATTTCATGAAATCCTCTTGGTGGTGCTCTCAACACAACATACCAATTTGAAGAAATACTTTACCAAGAATAGAACACTTGTACAGCTTGTATTACAAAAATGAAAGGATTACTTGCAAATTGATTTTGGAACTGATGTAAATTGACGAACGTAAATCCATCTTCAATCTTAACTCCACGAACGATATTCGCCCAATCACACTTAAATAAAGCAACTTGAAATAGGCAATAATCTAACAAAAGAATTTCACGCAAAACCCCATAATAAACTATTTCTCATTGGATCCATTTTCTCGAATAGTACTTGCCTCGATGGAAACACCATTATTTTGTGTAGACTTCTCACAATCTTTATTATGAAAATGCCAACCATTAATGATATAGCCAGCATAAGGAGTTACTTGCAAGCGAGGACCATACACAAGCCATTTTATTATTTTAGTAACATCATGTGCATATTTTTCTTCCTTAATCTGAACAATTACATTGTTATATACAAGGACTTATGATAATAATATGTAAATTATATATCAAACTTAATAGTCTACAAACAAGAAGATATAACCCTTACAACCATTTTTTCAAATTAATAACAAAGAGTCTCTAAATGCAACCGTGAGAGTTCCACATCATCTTGTCGAGGGTGCAAATGTTACAACTCCTCTTTATGCATTCTATATACATGAACATACAAGTAAAAATAGATGAACATACAAGTAATAATTCAGTTTTTTTCATACACAATAATTGGATGGAACTAATACTTACTCTATATAAGGCTCTACTTTCTCCGTATCAAACAACGCATACCGATGAGCAGCATTAATCACCTCCTTAGTGACTAACATAGGTATTCCTTTGGAAATAGGACGACCCTCGAGTCTAAAATCACTTTGATGCACTTTATTTCAATTTTCTTCTTTCTCCAATTTCAGATGCATGTTTAATATATCCACCATAATACTTCATACATTCTTCGGCAACATAGCGTTCTGCTATGCACCCTTCAGGTCATGCTTGATTTTTAACATAGCCCTTCAATACATTCATATACCTACAACCAAAACATGTACGTAAAGATTTTTTTAAGTGCATAAATTATTATCAATTTGAAGTACCCATAATAAGTTTTACCTTTCAAATGGATACATTGCACTGGTCCACAAGTTCTTGCTTCTCTCCCTAGATGTATTGTAAAGTGAATCATGATGTCAAAAAAAGAAGGGAAAAGAATCTCTCTAAATTGCATAGGGTTATAGTGATCTAATTCTCCATGGCTTCTAATTTATCTCTATCAAGCACTCTTTGGCATATGTCATTATAAAATGTACATCGTCTTAGCAGTGTATTCCTTGTCCCTATTGATAGAAGTCCTTTCAATGTTATGGAAAACAATTGTTGCATCAGTACATGATAATCATGGGACCTTAAGACTTGAAAACTTATCTTCTTTTGCAAAACACTTCCTAATGTTTGACCTATATCTGTCAGGTACCTTCAAATTCTTCATTCTACTATAAAAAAATATCCTTCTCCTGACCAGTTTGTAGGATCGATTTCACCTTAGAGAAGGGGTGAATATGGTGATACTATCAATTATAAAAATTTAACGTGGAAGTATATAAAATAATTTCAACACAGATATAGCAGAATAGTAGCAGCACAGATAATAGTAGATAATAATGCAGAAATAGAATAACATAGATTTACCCAGCTTGGCAAAACTCTGCCTACATGCTGCTCCCAAGGTTTTTACTGAAAATTAAGTAGTTAGATGCTTACACACGTAAACTCGCGACACCCGCTATCGACTAACCTAACACTACGCTCAAAACTCTGCCACAACTCAGCCACTAAGTTGCGAATTCTCGAAGTACACCACCGTAGTTCGTCCCCTAATCACACGACTAGAATTTACAAACATTTAAAAACAAAATACAAATTAAAAATTACACAAAACCCTAATTTATAAACTATAGCCCAAATTAGAGAAAACCGTCCCAAATGAAAATTAAAAAGGAAATCCCCTTTTCTTTTTATTATTGGCCGTAATTCTATGTTTTTATTTCTTTCGGCGTTTAATCCTTTTAAGTTAAAAAATGGCTGCTTCTTCTTGCTCGTTCGTTCCTCTTTCAGATTTAAGGCATTGCGAATTTGAGCACGCTGATTCAATAATTGATTGAATGATGAATTATCCACAGTTGCTTCGTCAATCAATTTATCACTCTAGTTTACTAGAGGCTACTTCGACGAATCGAGTTCGAATTGAATCTGGTATGTGAATTGCTTTACAATTCTCGTAGATATGATTGAACTCGGTTTGATTCGAGTTATTGATTTAAAACTTTGTTCTGTGTTATTGATTAAACTCGAATAATTTCTATATGCCGATGATGCTACGGGTTTTATAGGGTTTAATTACTTAAAGTTTCATTCGAATAAATTGTTTGATCTCGTTTAATAATTTTGTTTGGCCATTTGATTATGCTTGAATGCTTGAGATTTCTCTGACTTGTTCAATTCGTATAATTTCCTGATCTGGTTGCTTGGTCGCCTTGTTTTATGATTTGGTTCCGTTCATTTTTCTAACTTGTTTGTCGTATTTTTTGATTTTGTGAATATCATAGCTTTGAGTTTGACATTTAAATTAACTTGGTCACTTTTGAAATTCCCTACTTGATTTTGTCTCGGCCTTAAGTATATGTACACTACATCACCGTATCCTGCATACATGTATATATGTATGTTTACTCATGTATAAATTCATGTTATACAAATACTTGTACATTGCATTTTCCACTGCCATGTGCTTTAATATGCATTGTGCTTGAAGTTTATAGCTTGGTTCTCCGGTCTTTGTAGCATATATATATATCTATTACTTGTTGTTCATATAGATATGTACTTGATTCATGTCCATGCTCTTGTTTCTGGTCTGGTTGCATAGTGTGGTGTTTGCTTGTTTCTAATGCGATTTTGATATTGCATGTTGAAATGGTCTGGTTGTACGTTTGCACTTGCTTCGATTTAAACTACGGCTTTTACTCTTGCATTTGTGTTCAAGTGTATGTTTACTTGAGTCTGCATTGGATCTTGCTTGTTGCACTTGATCTTCTTTGATTGTTTTTTTGATCACTGTCTTGCTTGGAGTTTAGTAGCTTGCATTGGTTTCCACTTGTATACATACATACATACAGTTATGTGTGTATGTAGGTGTGTGTTTATGGAGTCTGGTTTCATTTTGTTTGATCATTAGCTTGTTGTTGCCTCTGGTTGCACTGCACATATATGTGTGTGTTCCCACATGTATATGTGTATGTTGTGAAGCTTTGATGTACCGTGTCTTTTGAGATCCTGTGTACATTGTTCTGTACCTTGATCTTGCTCTGTTCACTTCGAGTTGTTTATGTATATACACGGTGCACTTGTCTTGAACTTGTGATGTACATGCTCATTGATCTAGTTGAAATTTGTGGCATTGGTTTCACTTCAGTCTGAGCTTGTATATGAAATGGTTCATGATGTTGCTCCTTGATTTTCTAGCCTTCACTTGATGTCTGCTGCACCATGTAGTAGCTTTGCTTGTTCTTGTGAAATTGTCTTTCTTTGTCAAAATAGCTATTATCTCATTGTGATCATTTGTTGTGCATACTTGGTGCCTGGATTTATTTCAAAATGCGTGCATACTGCGTTCATGCGGTCTGCAGTTATGCTCCACTTTTTGTTGTATGACATTTGAACCTTTGACTATTGAGGCTACACCATTGACTGCTGAGGCTTTGATTCACTTTTGCATTGCTTCGAGTCAAGTTCCATTGGTCATTATTAGACTTCATGTGGTCTGGTGGCTTTACTTTGGTATTTGCAGTTTTCATTTCTGTTTGGTCGCCACTGAACTTCAAGTTCTCTGGTTCAAGCGATTTTGGAATTTGTGTGATGTCCACTACCTTTTGTACTTGTTCATTTTTGATTTTGGACCGGTCGAGTTGTTTTAATTGTCTTGACCATTTTATTGAACTTGTACATTTTGATTGCACCTGTGTTAAATCCAACTTATAGTTCAGGTTTGACCTTGTGCTCATTTCGTGACATTATTTTTATTGCACTTGAGTTGAACCTGACTTTTGATCGGGTTTGACCTTGTGCTCGCATGTCCCTGTAATTTTATCAAGTATATATCGGTGTGCACGGCCTTGTGACATGTACAGTGATACACTGTGTATGTCACAAGCTGTTCGTGTATGATGAATTCAAAATTAAATGATAACGAACAACTCAAATAACCGAGGCAAATAATATTTTACATATTTAATTTTTGTTTAGACTGCAAAAATTATTTCTTTTTCAATTTTACTATTTCAGTGTTTATTTTGCAGATCACTCAAATGCTGGATTCAATCTGGACTGAAGTTGAAGATAAAATACGAGTGAACAAATGAAATGTAGTGAGGTGCAAATGTATGTATAGTGAAAAAAGTGATGCGATTGAAATTGTAATGTAATTGAATATGTATATATATATAGTGAGAGCTCAAATTTGCACTATTCAAAATTGTGAAAAAATATTTGTTTGAATAAAAATCTGTTTGAATTTAAATTCTGAGTTATTTATTTTATTCAATAAATATTTATTTAAATATGTGAAAAATAAAATAGTACATTAACAAATATATTTAATTGAATATATATATTTATATTTATTATCATCAAACATAAATCATATACTCGCATATTCGACACAGTTGACGTGCATGGCGAGGCTGGCTGTATTTTCCATGTTCATGGGATGCAATTTTTTTCTAAAATCTTGACGTGAATTAATTTCATCTTTTGATTTTCCAGCAGCGCAGGAAGAATACTCTCTCCCACAACAAAATAAAATTTACAAACCCAATATAATAATAAACGGACCTTCCTTACGCCTGCCTGGAAAACTTATCAGAGGCATTCATTCTGTTATTAGACTCCATCCTACTTTCATAACCAATACTATTCAAAATAGCATAATCAAAATCCCCTGCATATTGAAAAGCATCCAAATGCTCATGTGACCCCATAATATAATCTAAAGCATGCTCCATGAAACCCTTAAAATTTTCCTAATCAACCAAACCAGCCTCCACACCATTCATGTACCCATCAGAAACCATACTTGTCCCATGAACTTTCGACCCCACCTTAATCCCGTTCAAATACTCATCATCCTTCTCAGAAAAAAATTAAAATCATACTATAAAATATTGCCAGACCCATCAGAAAGCATACCTGCCACTTGAAATTCCAACCCTACCTTAACAGAATAACATCACAACCAAATTTGATCATCAACAACTGATTACTCATGTGTAAGAACTTAACCCCAACAGATGACCAATCTAGCTCTCAAGTTATCTGGGATCCAAGCGCCATCGTGTACTTATGCATCAGAATGCCGTGCACGCTGATATTCAAGTGTGAATGCACATTACTAATATCACTAACCAACAAATCATGAGAATTGCTACAACCAGCCACGTTGTTTAAGACCTCAACCTGAGTATTAGATCCCCTAACAATTCCTCTACTAGAATCAAATAACCATGTTGATAGTTCTATCCTTAACTGCAGCAACATTTTCAGATATTACATTCTTGGACATGCCATCATGCACTAGAGACTCAGCAAAGGAAGGAAAATATTCGCTAACAATTGAACATTGATCAATCCTATCTGCTACTTCAAGATTAACAACCTCATATAATCCATCCACATCAACCCCGTTAACATTTAACAACCAAACCCCCGCCGTCGGTTGCTCCAACCTGAGATTGATCAAAGACCTCTCCATGCTCATCCAATGTCAGAACCAGAAGATGATCTATTCAAACCCAACACACAAGGCTTAAGCTCAGTATCAATATCCTCATCAGGATATGTAACATCATCATAACCCATAACAACCACCTTATCCTCATTCGAGCCCCTCTCCATGACTTCACATTCAACCAAACTATGTTGCAATACATCAGAGTTCATCTCAAAATCTTCCAAGACACTTAACCCTTCAAACCTATTCGAAGTATCAATCACAAAACTCCCCAATGTACAAAATTTAGTTGTATGCTTTCTGCTCATACTTACAAAGTCTAACTCTTGCAAATGAGAACCTCTGTCTGCAACCACTGAGTTAACAGATTCTTGGAGAAAAGAATCTGAATTGCAATGCAAAATATGTAGATCTAAAAATATTGGATCAGAGGCCGATTCATTCTTTGACACATCAAAGATGCCATTTGACTTCAACTAACTAACAATAACAATATCCTCATCCTTTGAAAACAACTCTGGGTCACTAAATTTTTCTTTAAAATTACGGCCAATATTCACTTCATTGATCATGTGAAAATGCATGAACAACTCTTCCAATAGCCTATTACCTTCATGCCTTTACAACCATAAATGATCCAACAAAATACCCTTATGTTTCATACATTTTAATACAAAAGAAAATTAATGTTTTGTGACTGACATGGTTTTCTTTTTGTCGAGAGATGGATTAGAATTTCATCAAATATTTGTTTTCTTTTGTACCCAATAGAACCGCAACAGAAACATCTAATTGGCTCTCTATAATCCTTTGCAAGATGATTAAAATCCCCACAACGAAAGAAAAAAATGCCTCTTCCTTCTAGCGTCGATCAAATTCTTGAAGGGAAGATTATAGTTGAGAGATTTTGGAGCCGAACTCATCAAATCATTAACGACTTGGGCATAAGAATGAACCCGCGAATTGAAAGAGCCAAAATTGATAAATTTAGGGAGAGGATTCGAGGCGAAATAAAAGTTTGAGAAAGATCAGGAAAGGGGAAGACGCCATTAATTGGATGAAAGTCGTTTATTTTAATTATGTTATGAAAAATACGATGGTCTTAGTAAGAAGGAAACACTTAAAAATAAAAAGAGAGTTTAATAGTTTTAAAACTTACTAGTTTTAAGGAAATAAGTTAAAATCGAAGGTTTTGGTTTATAAAAGGAAAAAGTGAAAATCGTATGACTATTATTTAAACTTAAAAATGAAAGAAATAGATTATAGTTAGATAAATAAGATTAAATAGTCCACTAGGACAGAATTGACTAGGGAATTAGAAAACCTTGAATGGTTAAGACAGAGATAAAGGAAATATGTGAATTTTCTTAGTCAATGGTTGAATTGAAAGCGACGAGCAGTAGGTCAAACTTTCTGTAGTTGTGAAGGGTGAGCACCACCTTGTACCTTTTTTACTCAATTATGGTTTGAATTTTAAAATCTTTCTATGAGGGGGTTTGGGAAGTATGATTTGGGTAAAACATATTTTAGAATAAAGAAAGAGAAAACCTAGATGGTTGTTATCAAGGTATGCTATAGCAAAGAGTTTTATTCGATTTTGTGTAAAAAAAAGCCTAGCGGTGTCTACTTGAATTCTTATATGGCAACTTAAGTGACAAAAGGGCGATACAGACATTGGTCGATACCATATAAGGATAGGATACCTAGAGGCTATAGGTAGGCTACGTTGACATGAGTGAGAAGTCGTAGTAGTGGAAGAGTAGTTCCCATAGTAGCATTATGCGATGACATTACTGGAAATTGGTTTCCATAATAGCCTACCGATTTTGTTACCGTATTGGATTCTATCATTGTAGATGTGTCCCAAATATGCCTAGGTAAACCTCGGGAATAGTATAGTTAGAAATTTACACGTATTTGAATAAAAAATGCTTTGGGGGGGGGGGGGGGTAGTAGTCCTTGAACTTATAGATCTTGTGATAGTTCTAGCTTTGTTGTTTTGGATTACATGTGCAAGTAAAATGTAAATTAAGCTATCATAGTAAATTGTTAGGATTTAGGCGATTCGAGATTTTGTTAGACAATTGATATGGATTAATAACGTAACTGAAAGTAGTGATAAATTGGAAATGTGAGTTAAGTAAGTATTTTTATTCATTGGAATATAGAGGGCTGTAATGTAAATTCCTATGGATTATCAAGTTTAGATTTATAAATAAAAGTGTATCATTTGAAATAACAAGGAATATAACCAAAAAGAAAGAGATGTGAAAATAGGGATATTTACCATATTTTGTAATTTCGATTTCAATAATTATGAAAAAAGATAATTCCTTATAATTCTAAACGTGACAGAAATTCTCCTTTTGGGGTAAGATATAGAAATTTACACCGTCAGCCTCTCCTTTAGTAGAGAGATAGTTCCAATGCATTAAAATACAGAAATCCCTAAGTATAAACCAAAGAATTGGTCAACATATTTATTGGATTAAAATGTCAAGGCATCTTCCATATTGAGTTGTCTCAACCGTGAAATAATTGTAAAGTGATAAGAAGTTATGTTTGGTAAAAAAGTCTCATTTCGAGAGAACATTAAGAAATGGTAAAGTTTTGGAGGTTTAGACCCCAAAAGGTATCCTAGATAAAACTGTGGTCAAGATTTTGCAACGGATAGTTAATTCAAGTATTTAGGTCACCATCAAGAAAAAGGATATTATTATTTGAACGTATCGTTAATGCGAAGGGGATTTTCATAAAAAAGTAGATTGGGAAATTTGATAAGATTCGAAGGAAGGGATAAAAAGGGTTCTTCTCAATCATCACTCGAATTGGAAAAGATTATTTACTTAAGGAAATTTATGGAAGATTAACTTGGAATACACAGTTGTGTGCATATTAATCGCACGTGAACAAAGTACCACTTAGGTAATTATCACCAATTCTAGAGAAACTTTAAGTTATGACTTCAATTAATTTTGAGACCAGAGTTCCATGACTCAAGATCACAACTCGATACCGATCTAAGTTAGTTTTGTGCTGACCTATAGATATTGGTGCAAGTTGAATTATTTCACTTGCTTTGCTCTTTTATGTCTGATGTGTTTCAAGCTCCTTTCTACATACTTTAGGTTGACTCTAGTGGTCTTTTTGATAGTTGCATTCTTTTCTTTCTTCTCGCTAATCCTCGGAATTACTCAGCCAAATCATAGGAAAACCACTGATCACAAGTGGTTGGAGTGGTATAGGAGATGTATGGAGTTTGGGAAGTAGAATGAGGGAAAATAATGGGCCGATAACGGCCTATGGATAGCTCGGTAGCGAATCATTTCATCTTTGTTTATATCTTCCAAGTGCAGTTGAAATCTGATTGGCTAAAAAGTGGATTAACACTTGCCACCCAAAGTATGCCTTTTGAATGTAAGGTGTGTTTTGCTCAAGAACAAGTTCTAGCAATCAGTCTTCGATAGTTGAGCTCCCCGACTATTTGTTGATCCTAATCTTTGGCGAATCATCCAGTTTATTCGGATTTTCTTGCAAATCAAAGGACATTCCAAACTTGTTATAGCTAAGGACTATAGCCCTTGCTTAAATGTTTTTCATATATCATAATTATTCCGATCTCATTTGGAGTTATTACATCACATATCAAAATCGTCCCATATTCGTCTTATGATTTATCTACTTTTCTCTAATCACAAGGCGTTCAAATCTTTTTACCAAATTTGTATCCTTTCTAAGGTTCGATCTCTTCGAATCATTTTACATTCAATTTAACATGCGATCTCTCTAAACCGTTTAACTTCCAATCTAGGTTTTAACCTCTCTGGGTCGTTGTTGAGTCTTCTTTCTCTTTGGCAATAGAATTCAATGATAAAAAAGCCCATTCGCTCATCTCCAACGAGGGGACTTACTTTTCATACAATTCCATCTACTCACTCTCTGGAAAAGGAACTTGTATCTTACACTCTGGTCCCAACTCTTTGGTTGAGACTTAACATGATCAATGATGTATAAGTCCATTTTCTCGCTCTCCGACAAGAAAACTTGCACCCTACACTCTGGTCCCATCTCTCCAGAGGAGACTTAAAGAGATCAATATCATGCAAGTCCATTCCCTTACTCTCTAGTGAAGGAACATGCATCCTAAACTCTGGTCCCATCTCTTAGCGGGACTTGAACAAATCAATATCATTCATTACATTTAATGTGAATTTTTCAAAAGTCAAATATTCAAATCAAAGCAAATAATCAGAAGTCCTACTATGAATCCCAGACATCCAGCTCAGAGCGTGCCTAAGGACCAATATTGGTCCCGTACATGTGTAAGCGGCCTAAGGTTATTATTGTCCTAAATAGTCATCCCAAACATTTGACTCAGAGTGTACCTAAAGACCAATCTAGGCTTCATACATGTGTAAGCGGTCTGAGGTTATTATTGTCCTAAAGCAAGAAAAATTAAAGTGTGGGAGTCAAGCTTAATTTTGACCATCTCGAGCCTCAAACCAGATTTACGGTTGTTCCTCGATGCATTCACTCTAGATGGTGGTTGCTTCGGCCGCACCATTATAGTTTGTTCCTCACGTACTTCTGCAACTGGCTGCTCTGAACCAGTTCTTCTATTAGATCACGAAGATGTTGGCACTCATTCGTTTTAGGTCCATCCAGCTCATAGAACATTCCATATCTTTTCTCCAGATCAGTGGGCTCTCTGTTAACTGGCTTTTGATAGGGAATCTACGCCCCATAATCCAGATAAATCCTTTTGGTGGTCTCCGTTAGCTCAGTGTAAGAAGAGAACTTCAGTTACCTTCTCTGTCTTTTTGGTTCTGCAAAGTCAGCATAAGCTCTTCTGTTTCCTTTATCCTTTCCATTTCCTACTCCGAGACAGTCCTCTGTCATACCAACATTAATTTCAGCATTCTCGGCTTCAGCGAATTCTTGATGCAAATATCTCTCAGCTTCATGTAGAACTCCACAAGATCCATCGATGGATCCCTTCCAATGCAACTTTGAAGTTAGTCCTGCTCATGACTCCAAATAACGATGTCTTTAAGATTATTAATGGATCCATTTTATCGACAGCTGTAGTTGTCGCATTGAACCTTGTCAAATTGTTTCTCAAGGTCCCTCCGGGACTTTATTGCATGCTTGACTGCGTCATTGCATTCTTCGACGGTGAGATCTAAACTCTGGGATACCCTAAGAACTTATCCACTAAATCGATCCACGTGCTTATTGACCCTTCTCCAGTTGTCTTAACCACATCACCATCAGTCCGTTAAGTATAATAGGAAGCACCACCCCATTACCTCCACATAAGCACTCAATACCTCCATAAATCAGATGTATCTCGTTTAGATGAACCAACGGATACAACTTTCCATCGTACATTTTCAATATCGAAAGCTTAAAATCCGAAGGATTCCTCGCATTTTGGATATTATAAGTGAACGGATTCCTGCTCACGTCCTCTAAGCTTTGATCTGAGGGTCCATCTCTAATTATCCTCCTTACCAATTCAATAATTCAGTTTTCACCATTCAGTGATGGTCTTCGACTAAATGCAATGTTCAGCCTCCTACTCCTATGGAGGAACTCTGGCACATACTCCTCTGGATGCATATTAGCATTTTGACCCACTTCTCTGATCTAATTCTGTCCTCCATTCCTATAGGGAAGTTCTGGCACATATTCCTCTGGTCGTTGACCATTCGCATTCGGATTTGTGTTTCTTGCTCCATTATTATCCGTTCTTGGCATCCTTGGAGTCATACCAACATTGCCTCCGAGTATTTTCTCTTGGTTCCGAGTAGATTTGGGTCGATACCAAGCTATTTTGGTTATATGGGCATTGTTCCAGTTTGCTTCACTCCAACTACATATGTTTCTATATTAGCTCATTATCCTTGGTTCTGAATTTCAGCAGTCCTAACTATTCCTTGTTATCCCATCCTATGGAAAAAATCCTTTAAGCATTTCCTATTGTCGAGTCACCAATCCATCCTGCATCTCCTTCGTCATTTTCTCCATCTCTTCTCTAGTCATGTAAATGGATTGATGAGAGTTTGAAGACACCTCCTAGCTGCCCCATGCTCAGATTGGCTTCCTCCAGCCTTGGATCTATTGTTAGGTCTCTTCGTCTTCTCCAAATTTCAATATAAGCTTTAGGTTGTGAAATCTAGCTTCTTTCTTAATGGAAGCACTAAAATGTTAACCTAGAAAATGGATCAACACCTACCTATTAGATGAAAGTACTAGTTCTAGTAAAAATAAAGGAAAGAAAAGAAAAGTAAAAGGAGACACAAGAATTTTTATAGTGGTTCGACGTAATCTTCGGCCTATGTCCACTTTAATCTTTTTTATTAGTTGTTCTCTCTCTAGATTACAACTAATTATCTCAAATCTAGCCACAATCTAGTAGATTTTAGATTTACAATAGAGTTTCTAGAGAGTTGAGAGGTTGAGGATAGGAGTGAAGAAGAAGAAAAAATCTCCAATAGTAGAGAAATCAGATCTCGAGTGAAAGGCACCAGAAGAACCTCTTTTGGTTGTAGGTAGGCCGATGTTTTGACTTTGTATACTTCTTGTTATTTATTATATATTGTGTTTTTTCCTTTCCTAGAAGCACATGTGTTTCTTGCTTTGCACTGTGACCGTGTACATCTTTGGCGAGTTTTATTTCATACAAGATATGTATCGATGTTGTTCCAAGGGAATATTCATGTGTATACCCCATATCGTCTAATTCTCCTTATTATCCAAGAGTATTACTATGTAATACTCTTAGGTAGTATGGGTATAAAGGTGGGTGTGTTACACAAGCTACATTTATACAATCAGTCACCTTGTCTACCTCCCAAATGCTCCTCGGAATTCTAGGTGGTAAAACTATAAACCCTGGAGATGAAATGATTCATGCCTTCGAAGAGGAGGCGACATGAAACTTTCAAAAGGCACAGGAGGAAGATGACCACATTATAACTAGAGTCTTCAGTCCTTCCACGAGGCGTACCATGAAGGAGATGCTCCAAACCCAAGTCCTTCCGGATAAGGAGATCAAGTGGGAGAAATATGTCGACATACCTCCTCCCTTATCCATCTCATTATTCGACCAGCCTATCTTTTTGCCCCTAGAGACTTCAGCGAGCGATATTTCGAAGGGTCATAAAGACAAAGACAGGAGCCAAAGGAAGCTTAGTGAGTTCGGAATGCCCTCTTCTGAGCAGAAGAAGGAGGCAAATAGGAGAAAGAAGGTTTAGTTACGCCATTCCTTGTTTTAGTTATCTTTTGTTTTGTTTTGAATAGTTATGTAAATAGACTAAAGTTGTGTGAGCACAACCCTCACTTTTCATTTTAAGCATTAAGTTAATTAAATTAGACTTGTTTTTGTTTAAGCCTTGTGTCGATATGTTTATGAATTGAGAAATGTGTTTATTATTTCCACTCAGATGCATGTGAATCATTTCTCTATCATCAGTTAGCTAACTTTGCTATCTTTTAGTCTAGTTCTATCTGACTAGTGATAATGTTTGAAATTACATTATTTCCATTCTTGAAGAATAATGGCTAGGATAGCTATCTCTGAGCATTCTTGTTAGGCTAAAGCTAACCCTAGATCTTGAACAGAATTACCTCTTCAGTGCAGCAGTCCGAACGCTCATTTCGTGGACTCTTTCCTTCGATTTTGCTTAACTTTGGATGTTGATCGGGGTTTATACCTAAAACCGTTGTTATATTTTTCATCCTTGCGTACTTAGGAAAGATCCTGCCTAACTTCGGGCGTGGATATTTGACCACTCCATACTTTGGGTGAGGAGTTTGAGCTTCACCAAAATCCGGGTGAGAATTTTATCAGTGTAAATTGTCCGTTTTACCAACTATGGGTAAGGGTTCTTGGGGTTAACTATCTCCTTCGACTTCCCACGTGTTTCATACTCCAGTATCTATGTCATGGGTTAGAGGAGTTATTTGGAATCTACTTCGGATGCCTGGAACAATCACATTCCTAGGTCCAATCACGGACCATAAAATTTGATCAGAACCTATCTCCGGGCACCTACAATTTATGTATTATAGAAGCATGTATCATTCAATCATGTTGCTGTTTACAGCATAAGAATTAGCTAATGAGAATGCAAATTCGTCGATCCTCAATGCCAATTCATTTCATATCCACAAGGACGGCCAATCATGCCTCTTTACATTGAGTTTAACAAAATATGTACAAAGGTAGTTCTAAGCGAAATAACATCGTAAATGTTCGCTTTTCCATGCCCTCGGAAGTGAAATTTCATCTGTAGTTGCTGCTTGAATGTTCCATCTCCAAGTTTATGTTCAATAGCACACGGACCTTCCCAAGTCGGTCCTATGTTCACTGGACTTGGGAAGATTAGTTTGAGAATGAGATCGTCGATCTCAAAGGTCCTGCTTCTGACATTTGTGTTGTAATACTGAGCTACTCTTTTGATGAGAAGGGGCTCTAAAATCTGCCTCATCATGCTTTATATTGATCAAGTTGAGGGACTCGAATAAGAGTTCCTCATTATTTTTAGGATTATAAGATATCTTCCAATGAGATTGCACTTCCAATTCAATTGGAACCATGGCTTTCAACCTATAGTCCAAAGAGAATGGAGTGTGATCAGTCATTCGATAAGCCCAAAATGCCAGTGGCAATTCATTGACCCACTTGACTTTGGCCTTTGTCAATCGCTTTTTCATAATTGACTTAATGATTTTTCTAATTGCTTCCACCTGTCTATTCACCCTTGGATGTGCTACTTTAATGAATTTTTTCTCAAACCAATACTTGCTGCAACATTTATAGAATACCACACTATCAAATTGGTCCCTCTATCGAAAATGATCGTTATGGGATCCTAAAATGATAGATAATGTTCTTGACTGCGAAGTTGATCACCTTCTTCATGATGATCGCGGCAAGCTGTTTCGCATTGGCCCACTTTGTAAAATAGTTAGTTGGAATAGTAGCATACTTTTCCCCACCTTCCGACATCGACAACACACTGATAATGTAGATTCGCCATACCGCAAATGACCGTGTGGGATGATCATTTGCGTAAAGCAAGGCTCTAGGAATTTTGGAAAATCTCTGGCACAGATCGCACCTTATGTGTAATCAATAGCATCTCTATTGACGGTCGGCCAAAAGTATCCATAGTGAAGAACCTTGTTCGCTAATGTCTGACCCTAGGTGTGGTTGCTACAGACTCATTTGTGAACATCTGCAAGGACCTTTTGGCATCTTCATGGGCGACACACTGTAGTAGGGGTACAAAGAAGCCTCTTCTGGACAATGGCCTATCCTGGACAATAAATCATGGAGCCCGACGCAGTAATTTCCTTTGTTCTCTCCTCCTATCTGGAAGGGTTCCCTTCAGTAGAAACTCCTTAATTGGAGTTATCCATGATTCATTTTCAAGTTTATCCTCCAAAATCCAATCAACATCAACCTGGTCGATGCTCGAAGCTGATAATACCTCCACTGGAACTAAACCCATAAGTTGTGCATCCTCGGACCTAGCCAACTTGACTAGAGAATTGACTTTTGTGTATAAGGGGCTAGCTTAGCGCACTTTGCCTAAAATTCCTTCCTTACTCGACAGATCACCAACTGAGATTCACTGTATATTTGAAAGGTCTTGACTCCCAATTCCATTGGGATCCTGAGTCCCATAATTAGCGCATCATACTCAACCACATTTTTTGTTGCGGGAACTCAAATTTCAAGGCATAGCGAACTAGTTGTTCTTTGGGGGCTACCGAAACTACTCCTTCCCTAGAGCAATGTTCATTAGACTCTCCATCCACATACAGCCTCCATTGAGCACTACATTATGCAATATCTTCCCTTTTGTCACCTCGAGCAATGAGCACAATGATGTAATCGACTAACGCTTGGCCATGTATTGCCCATCTAGGATGAGACGATATATCACACTGAATCGGTTCGATATTCCACTTTAATAATCTCCTATAGGTCTCAAGTCATTGCAGAACCTGTCTTAAGAGCTAGTCAGTCAGCACCATAATTGGGTGAGATTGGAAATATGGGCGGAGTTTCCTCGATGCAATCAATAAGTAATTTGCCAGCCTTTCTAGCTTTGGCTATTCCTTTCGGCTCCTGTTAATCGCTTACTAATGTAATACACTAGCCATTGGATTCTAGTTTTTTCATGCGTGAGGGCAGCACTTAAAACATGCATAGATATTGCTAGATAAACAAATAAATATTCTCCGTCCATAGGCTTTGGTAAGATAGGCGGCCTTTTTAGGTGATCGACCGATGCTTGGAATGCATCCTTACATTCCTGCGTCCAAGAAATTTTTTGTTTCCCACTTTGAGGACATCAAAGTACGGTATGACTTTGTCTATAGCCCTTGAGATGAATTGACTCGGCACGACTACTTTCCCATTTAGATTCTGAACATCTTTAATTATCTTTGGGGCCTTCACATTCCTCAAGGCTTCAATCTTCTCCGGATTGGCCTCAATTTCTCTCCAGTTCATAATAAAACCTTTGAACTTTCACAAACCGACTCTGAATGAGCATTTCAGTAGGATGAGCTTCATTCCATATTTTTAGAGCTTGGAAAACATTTCTGACAAGTCTTCCAAATGGTTCATCGACTGCTAAGAGTTAACCAACATATCATCTACGTAGACGTCCATTGACCATCCAATCTGGTCTCTGAACATAGAATTCACCAGTCTCAGGTAGGTGGCTCCGATATTCTTCAAACATAACAGCATGACAAAGTAGTAGTATAGCCCAAGGTCAGTTATGAAGCTGGTATGATTTTGATTCAAAATATGCATCAAATTTGATTGTAACTAGAGTAGGAACCCATGAATGAGTATAGCAATTCGTGGCCAACAGTAAAATCTACCAATTGGTCAATTTTTGGTAGTGGTAAACTTCCTTTGGACATTCTTTATTTAGGTCCGAA
Source organism: Allium cepa (assembly GCA_030765085.1). Lineage (NCBI taxonomy): Eukaryota > Viridiplantae > Streptophyta > Magnoliopsida > Asparagales > Amaryllidaceae > Allium > Allium cepa. Next base: position 627,628,946 of record CM060934.1, read on the forward strand.
TAATCGATGCATGTCCTCCATTTCACGCCGGACTTCTTTGATTAAGACCAGATTGGTTACCAACTTCGGGTACAGACTGTCAAAGATTGTCAATTGCCCCAAGAAAGTGTTGTAAGTAGAAAATATATCCATCACCACGAAGGTCACAACCCATACTCTTTTGCGGTCACCTTCCCCTAGAGTTACCGTAAATCCATGCAACCTACAGGCTCTGTCGTCGCCCGTTAAACCCCTGAGAAGGACTTACTTGGCTTCAGATTCAGGCCATCCATCATCATCGATCGTAAGCTTTTTTGAACAAAATGTTGACTGAACTTCCTTAGTCAATCAACAACTTTCTCATAGTTGTCGACCCAATCGTGGCCGATATTACGAAGGGATCCAGTGTGGGTACTTCAACCCCATCGGCATCCCTATTCCTAAATACAATATCATCGGTCATTGTCTTGAGCTACTTAATAGGAGCTCTGTCTCCGACAGCAAAGCAATTTTCTTACATAGCTTGCTTCAAAAAACATGCGTACCTCTCTGTCTCATTCCAGCTCTTTGCATTCGAATGATGTCCACTAGAAATAGTATTAATAACCAATCTTTTCCTAAGCTTCCAAGGCTCGTGACCACTAGGCCTAGCCTAACCCCTTTGGAGCAGCTGCCCTTGGGGTTGAGCAATTTCTTGCTCGTCATTCTGCGAGGATTTCACATATTACTAAAGCTTCTTTTTTGGATCAAATCGTCAATCACATCATGCTGGTGCATATATTCATTAGTATTACGACAATAGGTTTCATAAAAGTGGTAAAACTTTCCAGACCTCTTCTTTCTCTCAATCGGTGCCCTAGGAGTCGGCTTCTTATATTGTTCAGTGCCTCGCATTGCAAGATATATATTCTCAATCAAATTAATTAGTTGTGTATAACTCCCCTATTTTGAACGTCTTTTGAAATCAGGTTTCCTGCCTCCATTGCTCTAATTTTTTATTCTTTTGGTTATTGCCTTTATTTTCCAAATTCACATATACATTTCTAAAGCTTTCACCTGATTGCTTCATAGCCACATTGCTTTGAATTACTTTAGTCGATGGGCCACCATCGGCCTTCCAGGTAGTCGAACTTGCTCTTCCAAGCGCAAAAACTGAGTCACCTTCTTATAGAAAACATCCATTATTGGTGCGGGTTTCATCTTAAACCACCTTCCAAAGTCCACATCGAGCATATCCCCTTGATCAAAGCCATTAATACAATGTCCTCATGTCCAGTCCATCTTTCGAAACATCTTTTTCCTTTCGCTTTATTTTTTTCTATCTAGATGTTTTTCAGTAGACGAAGAAGAATTATCTCCTAAGTGAGAAGGCGATAAATCTCTCCTACTTCTTTTGCGGCTATAGGTTAATTGGTTCAACAAGTCGTAGCTTTCCTTCATTTTCCTCCTCAATTCATCCTGACTTTCCTACACCTTGTCATTCATTTGCTTCACGTGATTCATCTTAACTCGCATTACCATATCTAAGGGATTTTGAATTTCAGCGATTACGTGTTGAACAGCTTCTTCAATGTGCTGAGAGCCGACATTTTCAACATCAGCAACAGGTCTGGAGGAAGTGGATTTCTCCTTTTATGGGGCCATCACTTCAATTGATTCTATGATAGATTCTACAGAAATCTAAATAGTCACATATTATAGCAACAAAATTGATGGATCTACCTTGTGAATTTAGGTAACTCAAAAGTAAATAGAACCTAATAGCATGAGATCGAAATGCTCAGTGAAAGCACCAAAATATTTACGCTAAAAGATAGCACAAACACCTAGAGATTAATATTAGAGAATAAAATTAAGAAAATAACATAAAATGAGAAAAATAACAACATATAGCAATTATAGTGGTTCTGCTAATCAAAGGCTTTCGTCCACTTAAACTTTATTGAAGTCTTCGATGAGTTTCTCCAAAACCGTTCTTAGTGATCGGTGATGATTCATAAAATTACGAGGAAAATATAATAACTTGTTAATAGCTCAAAAACATCCTTCAAAATATACCCATATCCCTCTATTTATAGCTGCAGGCCAACAAAAAATCTTTCGCACACATTCTAGCCTACATTCCCCATATCCTAGAGTTATCAACCGAAGAGACCATGGTCACACCACTAACATGTAAGGATCAATACCGATCCATGCTTAGGACCATACCGATCTATGCATTTGCTTCTTGGGTCTTCACTCAATCCTATGGATGCCTGTCCCATTTGAGTCTTTATCTTTATTGCTTTGTTTGCATTGCCATGGGCTTGGATTCGATTGAAGGTCTTGGTTTGGAGGTTGGACATGGGTGTTCAAGTAGTTCATTGATCGTGGTAGTTGATCCGAACTTGCGACATATCTTACATAACATGAACTTGGTTTTACACACCCTAACTTGGTAGTGTATGAGGCAGATGACCATGTATCGATCCATGCTCAGGGATCCTTATTGATCCTAGTCATTTAGCGGATCTTTGGCTTTGAACTTGGTGCTTGTAGGTTGGAGGGGTATCGACCTTTGTTTGGATGTTCTTGGCAACTTTTTGACTTCATTCCTCGGTTTTTCCTGGCATCTGAACTTGGCAGTTGTCGTTATGGATTCCTGCTGGATAATTTCTCGGTCCAACTAACCTAAGACACAATATAGCTTGATCACAAGGCTAGACAATGGGTTTAAAGCAATTATAATAAGACATAACCTAAAGGAAACCTAACCTGGCTAATTGGAGATCCCAGGCATACTTTAAGAGGAATATAATATGATATTGTTGATTAATATTAAATATATGAGAATGATGTGGGATCGCATCTATGAGGGTTATATAACTACACTCTCTATAACTCTCGTGATGACAGGATCTGTTCAGATCAAAACGAACACAACCGAATAAACTGAAATGTGTTAGATTTGATATATGTGACACTTGCTATTTAGGTTTACTACAAAAAGAAAATAATTCAAGATTTTATATCACTACTTTGCAAAGTACATCCGGTAACTGCTCACTATGGAAGTTTCAAGTCCAGAAGACATCTCCCAAAATGCAAATCTAAGTTTCATTCTCTAATGGTTGGAATAACTTATTTTCTATTCAAATGTGGTATGCTCGAGTTTGAATAGAAAATGTGGGGTATTGTTGGAAATTTGCTAGTAACTTTTTAAAAACAATTTTGGCGTTGGCTGTTTTTTAATTTTTGAAAACGTTGTTTTGCGGGAGATGTCTTTTCAAACAGAAAAAACCATTTTCAAATTATTATTTTCTAACGGTCATGCCTCTTGAATGCCTATATGTATGGGTCGACAATTCCAAACAAAACTCATTTTTAATTATATTATACTCATCTTCTCTACACTTCTTCATGTAGTCAAAAGAGAAATGCAGATTGAAATTCACTTTAATCTAATGCATTTATGCACGTTTCGGACTGAGAGTTGTATCCTTTAAGGTAAACGTCTATTGAACGAAAACTATAACAGATGTGTGAGGACGAATTTTATCTTAGGACATTGCGACTGCAAGCCTCTCTTGGATCAAGTCAGTAATTTCTAATTTTCTTCCATTATTTTGTATACTGATTGTTTTAAGAAGACTATAGTATAGATTAAGTCATATTTATTATATAGTTAACTATTTACTTAAATGGTGGTTTGTAATTTGTTTTATGTTAGTAGCAAGATTGACCATATTCTGTTAATAGATCACTAGCATCCAATTTATCTTGAAAGCTTATTTGGAGGCTTTCTTATAATATCTAAACTATACCTCATGGCCTGGTTTCCATATATATAGAGAGAAAAAAGTCATATGCGATGTTCATGCAATGATCTCGCACTGAAAAAAGGAGGCTTTTTCTCCCAAATGTCTCCTACGTCTTGGATTGAATGATATGAGTCTTAGTAGACAGAAGTAGGATAAAGACAATAATTTCACTGAGCACGTTTTTCCTCATTGTAGAAGTAGATTAACATTAAATGCCATTTTACACCAAAAATACAGAATTAGATTAAAATTAAATGCCATTTCACATAAAGAAATTGTTACTATCCATTTTCTTAACCATTACATTGGCACTTCATTTGTTATGCATAAATTGTATTTTGTTAGTTGACTGATAATGGTATGAACTTGAAAGTAAAAAAAAATAAGAATAAAAGTGAGTGACCAAGTAAATATAAAAATTTGAATTTTAGTGAGGGGGACAGTATATTTCGATTTAATTTGAATTTATTGGGTACTTTGAGAAGTTTATGTGTAGACAAACATAGTGGCGCCAAGATATTACAACTATCTTTAACATTACAACTATTATAAAGTTTAGAAATTGTTGATAATAGTATGATCCCTTCACCAACTAGACTTTTAAGGTTATCCTTCGGCCTGCCCATATTCAAGGTCGACCTGGAATTCCAATTGCCATTACATGAGAAAATGATATTTGAGAAAGTTTGACATTTCTTTCGAATTTGTATTGTACAAAGGAGTCATGGAAAGATTTATAAAGGCATTAAGCGAATGTTGAGACCGAAAAGGATTATTATTTACACAAGCATTGTGTATAGTGTAAAACCGAATATAATGCTAATTAACTAGCATTTATCCTTCAACGAAGTTTAAATATTTATTCTCCTTCGAAATCCGAACGCGGACGGATTTCATATAATTTAAATTAATATTTTACGACTGTGGTCCATCGAAAACATTATTTTAAAACAACTGTCTAATATCTGGTCTCTCTCTTCCTCCACGTCACTTTGAAACCCCACAACGTAAACGGCCGCGTTAAAAAATAAAATGAAAATAAGTTAGAAAAGAAGACGATAGTGGAAAAGATAGACAGTGTTTTCAAATTGGGGGTGTTTGGTATGTTGGAGGGCGAAAAGTCATCGATTTTGGCTAGGTTTGTTGCAGATGAGTTCAGCTGAACTGAAAGGGGAGTACATTCCAGATTTGAAATCTGTTCATAGAGTGTAAAACCTCAGATCTGAATAAAGCTTGTCGAGGAAAAGGATAAAAAGGTCAAACAAGAATTCACACCCGGTGGGACTCGAACCCACAATCGCCTGATTAGAAGTCAGACGCCTTATCCATTAGGCCACGGGTGCTGCTGTTGTAATTAATTTTTTAGACCCTTTGATTTTTTTAGAAAAGAATATAGTATGAGTTGTTGCGGCGTTATGGTAATATTTGTTTAGAAGTTGTAAAAGGGTTTAGGATTCAATCCATGTTATGGTTACTAGGTCTAACTAATATTTATGTTGATTGCTGGGTATGAACACTCCATTTTAATTTCCCACCGTAAGTCCTTTTTCACCATTATGAAGGTATGAACACTCCATCTGAGTTCTCTAGTTTATTAATCAGAGTGATAAGATGCCATTAGTAACTCAAAACATGTTTGGCTGTTTTAGCAACTTGTATTCTCTTTTTTCCATCTTAGTTCGACCTTACCGATTTGGGTGACAAGATGACACTAGTAACTTGGAACATGTTTGGGATACTACTAATGTAGTCTATTGATGACACTAGTAACTAACACCATGGTGCAGAAAATATCTAAAAGTTGAATAAAAAAAATTATTTGGAGAAAATGCAAAAATAAAAGACATCCTAAGAGCCCTACAATGGCTCTAAAACAAATTGATCATAATCAACATACAACTATGTAAGTAGTATTGTTACAGATGCTTCCACTGATTAGGGTCTACATTTGTTTTGAGTGAGACTCGTGCGTCAAACTTTTTGGATCTTATATCCATTTTATAGCCCTTGTCCAACCGTTAATACAATGTCCTTCTGTGAATCTCTCACTTCCATCATCTCCATATTGAACCTACTCAAAAAATCGTTCAGCGACTATTTCGCTGCCTAGAGGAGGTTTGATAATGACATCACGTCTTTAGGACATATTGTGTGTAAATAGAATAGCTTAAAAAACTTAATGCCGGTTGATCGAAAGACGATATGGACCTTGGGGTAGCCGAGTGAACCATATCATCGCAACACCTCCAAGGAAAACTGGAAAACACCACACCTCACAGCATCTATTGCCTTCGCCGTATACATTTGCCATTCATATTTCATCAAATGCTGACATAGATCCTTCATCCCATTATAGGACGACATCATTGGCATTGCGAACCTTCAGGGGGTATTCCTCATATAGTATATCCTCGGTGAATAGGTTCCTACTAGGGAAAGAACCCCACTTATTATTATTTATATGTTGGTTTTCACTTACCAATTTCTTCACTATATCAACCGGTGACTCTGGCTCGACTTATTTTACTAGACGATGATATTCATAGCTTGAACCAAATGTTTGGCTCTGCAAACAATCTCGATTAGTTCCATGATACCTAGGTTCTCCTGTCTCCAGAATAACCTTTTTCCCAGTTGATGCATTCTTTCGGTATCTACGAAGCAGATTAGTGGCCAACATTCTGGCCGTCAGTAACACGACCAACATCACTTACAACCTTTACCATCACCATCCAGTTTAGCAACATTGCCATCGCCCAAGTCGACAACACGAGGTTCGGTACAGATCCCTGGGTTAGGGTCAGTACCGATCCATATCCCTTACTATGGGCTTCGTCCAGTCCATCTTTCGAAATGCCTGTTTCCTTTCGCTTCATTTTTTCTATTTAATTATTTTTCAGCAGACAAGGAAGAATTATCTCCTAAGTGAGAAGGCGATAAATCTCTCCTACTTATTCAGCGACTACAGGTTAATCGGTTCAACAAGTCGAGGCTTTCCTTCATTTTCCTCCTCAATTCATCCTGACTCTCCGACACCTTATCATTCATCTACTTCATGTGGTTCATCTTAACTCGCATTATCATATCTACGGGATTCTGAATTTCAGCGATTAAGTGTTGAACAACTTCTTCAATGTACCAAGGGCGGCGTTTCCAACATCAACAACAGGTCTGGAGGCAGTGGATTTCTCCTTTCGTGGGGCCATAACTTCAATTGATTCTATGATAGATTCTATGGATATCCGAATAGTCACAGATTATAGCAACAAAATTGATGAATCTACCTTGTGGGTTTAGGTAACTCTAAAGTAAATATATCCTAATGACATAAGAACGATACGCTCAGTGAAAGCACCAAAATGTTTATGTCAAAAGCTAGCACAAACACCTAGAGATTTATATTAGAGAATAAAAGTAAGAAAATAACATAAAAATGAGGAAATTAACAACACATAGCAATTATAGTGGTTCGGCTAATCAAATGCTTACATCCACTTAAACTTTATTAAAGTCTTCGATTAGTTTCTACAGAACTGTTCTTAGGGATCGGTGATGATCCATGAAATTAGGAGGAAAATACAATGATTGTCAATAGCTCAAAAATATCCTTCAAAATATGCCCACATCTCTCTATTTATAGCTGCAGGCTAACAAAAAATCATTCGCACACATTCTAGCCTACATTCCCCATATCCTAGAGTTGTCAATCGAAGAAACCGTGTTCATACCACTAACATGTATGGATCGGTACATATCCATGCTTAGGATCATACCAATCTGTGCACTTGCTTCTTGGGTCTTCCTCAATCCTATGGATGCCCATCCCGTTTGAGTCTTTATCTTTTTTGCTTTGTTTGCATTGCCATGGGCTTGGATTCGATTGAAGGTCTTGGTTTGGAGGTTGGACATGAGTGTTCAAGTGGTTCATTGATCGCGGTTGTTGATCCGAACTTGCAACCTATCTCACATAGCATGAACTTGGTTTTACACACCCTAAATTGGTCATGTATGAGGCAAATGACCATGTATCGATCCATGGTCAAGGATTGGTATTGATCCTAGTTATTTACTGGATCTTTGGCTTTAAACTTGGTGCTTATAGGTTGGAGGGGTATAGACCTTTGTTTGGATGTTCTTTGCTACTTTTTGACTTCATTCCTTAGTTTTGCCTGGCATTTGAACTTGGCAGTTGTCATTCTGGATTCCTGCTGGATAATTTCTCAGTCCAACTGACCTAATATGCAATTTAGCTTGATCACAAGGTTAGATAACAGGTTTAAAGCCAATATAATAAAATATAACAAGGAGGAAACCTAACCCAGCTAATTGGAGATCCCAGGCATACTGGTTACGAAGTCTTGAATGGTGAGAAACACACAAACATGCCAATTCCTATGATGATTGAAGTGTGTTTCCACTAAGAAGATAATGGTGAATTATTATTCTTAATAATACTCATATCTTATTTTAAGAGGAATATGACAGGATATTCTTAATTCGTAATAAATATACGAGAATGATGTGGGATCGCATCTATGAGGGTTATATGACTACACTCTCTATAGCTCTCGTGATGACAGGTTAAGTTCAGACCAAAACGAACACAACCAAATGAACTGAAATGTGTCAGGTTTGGTATATGTGACACTTGTTATTTAGGTTTACTATAAAAAGAAAATAATTCAAGATTTTATATCACTACTTTGCAAAGTACATCTGGTGACTGCTCGCTATGGAAGGTTCAAGTCCAGAAGACACCTCTCCAAATGCAAATCCAAGTTTTATTCTCTAATGATTGGAATAACTTATTTTCTATTTAAATGTGGTATGCTCGAGTTTGAATAGAAAATGTGGGGTATTTTTGGAAATTTGCTATAAATTTTTTACAATAATTTTGGCGTTAGTCGTAGTTTTTAATTTTTGAAAAACTGTTTTGACGGGAGATGTCTTTTCAAACAGACAAAACCATTTTCTAATTATTATTTCCTAACGGCCATGCCTCTTGAATGCCTATATATACGGGCCGACAATTCCAAACAAAACCCATTTTTAATTATATTTTACTCATCTTCTACACACTTCTTCACGTAGTCAAAAGAGAAATGCAGATTGAAATTCGCTATAATCCAATGCATTTATGAACGTTTTGGATTGACAGTTGTACCCTTAAAGGTAAACGTCTATTGCACGAAAACTACAACAGAGGCGTGAGGATGAATTCTATCTTAGGACATTGCGACTGCAAGCCTCTCTCGAATCAAGTCAGTGATTTCTAATTTACTTCCATTATTTTATATACTGATTGTTTTAAGAAGACTATAGTATAGATTAATTCATATTTACTATATAGTTAACTATTTACTTAAATGATGTTTTGTAATTTATTTTATGTTAGTTGCAAGATTGACCATATTCGGTTAATAGATCACTAGCATCCAATTTATCTCGAAAGCTTATTTGGAGGCTTTCTTATAATATCTAAACCATACCTCATGGCCTGGTCTCCATATATAGAGAAAAAGAAGTCATATGCGATGTTCATGCAATGATCTCCCACTGAAAAAAGGAGGCGTTTTCTCCCGATGTCTCCAAGGTCTTGAATTGAATTACATGAATCTTAGTAGACGGAAGCAGGATAAAGACAATAATCTCACTGAGCGCGTTTTTACTCTTAGAATTAGATTAACATTAAATGCCATTTTACACAAAGAATACAGAAGTAGATTAAAATTAAATGCCATTTCACATAAAGAAATTGTTACTATCCATTTTCTTAACCATTAAAATGGCACTTTATTTGTTATGCATAAATTGTATTTGGTTAGTTGACTGAAAATGGTATGAATTTGGAAGTTAAAAAAAATTAAGAATAAAAGTGATTGACAAAGTAAGTATAAAAATTTGAATTTTAGTGAGGGAGACAGTGTATTTGGATTTAATTTGAATTTATTGGGTATTTTGAGAAGTTTATGTCTACACAAACATAGTGGCACCAAGATATTATAACTATTATCAACATTACAACTATTATTAAGTTTAGAAATTGTTGATAACAGTATGATCCCTTCACCAAGTGGACCTTAGGTTATCCTTCGGTCTGGCCATATTCAAGGTCGGCCTGGAATTCCAATCGCCATTACATGAGAAAATGATATTTGAGAAAGTTTGATATTCCCTTTGAATCTGTATTGTATAAAGGAGTGTGGAACGATTTATAAAGACATTAAGCGAATGTTGAGGCCGAAAAGGATTATTATTTACACTAGCATTGTGTATAGTGTAAAACTGAATATAACGCTAATTATACATAGCATTTGTCCTTCAACGAAGTCCAAATATTTATTCTCGTTTCGAATCCGAACGTGGCCAGACTTCATATATTTTAAGTTAATATTTTACGACTGTGGCCCATCAAAAACCTTATTTTAAAACAACTGTCTAATATCTGGTCTCACTCCTCCTCCACATCACTTTGATACCCCACAATGCAAACGGCCGCATTAAAAAATAAAAAATAAAATAAAAGTAAGTTAGAAAACCAGATGATGGCGGAAAAGATAGACAGTGTTTTCAAAATGGTGGTGTTTGGTATATTGGCGGTCGGAAAGTCACCGATTCCATTCAGGTTTGCTATAGATGAATTCTGCTGAATTGAAAGGCAAAGACATTCCAGATTCAAAATCTGTTTATAGCCATAAGAGTGTAAAACCTCATATCTGGATAAAGCTCGGGGGAAAAATTATAGAATAGAACACTATGAAATCAGAGCGCATTAAAGAATTCACACCCAGTGGGACTCGAACCCACAATCGCCTGATTAGAAGTCAGACGCCTTATCCATTAGGCCACGGGTGCTGCTGTTGTAATTAATTTTTTTAGAACTTTTGATTTTTTTAGAAAAGAATATAGTATGAGTTGTTGCGGCATTATGGTAATCTTTGTTTAGAAGTTGTAAAAGGGTTTAGGATTCAATCCATGTTATGGTTACTAAGTCTAACTAATATTTGTGTTGATTGCTGGGTATGAACACTCCATTTTAATTTCCCACCGTAAGTCCTTTTTCACCATTATGAAGGTATGAACACTCCATCTGAGTTCTCTAGTTATTAATCAGAGTGATAAGATGCCATTAGTAACTCAAAACATGTTTGGATGTTTTAGCAACTTGTATTCTCTTTTTTCCATCTTAGTTCGACCTTTACTGATTTGGGTGACAAGATGACACTAGTAACTTGGAACATGTTTGAGATACTACCAATGTAGTCTATTGATGACACTAGTAACTAACACCATGGTGCAGAAAATATCTACAAGTTGAATTTAAAAAATTATTTGGAGAAAATGCAAAAATAAAAGACATCCTAAGAGCCCTACAATGGGTCTAAAAGAAATTGATCATAATCAACATACAACTATGTAAGTAGTATTGTTACGATGCTTCCACTGATTAGGGTCTACATTTGTTTTGAGTGAGACTCGTGCGTTAAACTTTTTGGATCTTATATCTATTTTAGGGCCCTTGTCCAACCGTTTGATTTTGGGCAGATATTCTCAGCCGAACAAACAGGAGGCAGCATCCTCCTCATATCTGCACCGTTTAATTTTTATTTTTTATTTTACTAAATATTAAAGATATAAAATGAAAGGCTAGATGGACCATGAAAATTCGGATTAGGCGATCAACTCTTTTGATTTTGTATGTTGATATGACTGGCGTTGTATGAATGAGATAATCATATCTCAAGCTTAAGGAACAGGCTCACATCCCAGCGGGGAAAAAAGTAATACAACTAAGTGTGTATATGCTAACTTGAGAATGTCATAATATGGAGTACAAAATGATAGAAATGACATACAAAAGGGTAAGAGGTATTGGAGGTACTTCGTTGGTGCATTTGGCTTTGTATATGTTAGTGGCGCAGGTTGAAATGGCTTTAACATTTTTATTTTTTGAGTTTTGTACTATTTCTTTTTACCATCGGTAACTTATGGCTTGGGTTGGTGTTTGAGGTGCTTTGTGGGTGCATTTGGCACCGTATATGCCATGAGGCACAGCTTGAATTGGTTTCAACATTGTCATTTTTATTTTTGAATTTTTAACCGTTCCTTTTTGCCAACAATAACTTCTACTGGTCAAAGGGGTTGCAACGTTTCCAAGTCGATATCGTTGTTTAAAATGAAAAGTGTCTCCCCAAAACAGTAGATAAGGTATGAGTCATCATAGGCAAAGGCAGAAAAGGAAATTTGATATTAATAAAACTCCTCCATCGACTACATTTCCAGCTGTTGTTCTGAGTAACTAGATAGGTGCATTGATAGTTGATTGGTCTGTCATACAGATACAGGCAGGGATTGAAACACAAACATTACATACAGGCAGAGTTGGCTAGGTCAAGACATAATGAAATGTGTGGGTACTCTGGATGAACTGAGCTTTTACAATACAGGCACTGCAATGCGAACAAATGACAACTCAAACCTCAAAGTCTAAAGTATCCTAAAGGGGAAATTAGTTTAAAGTGCACTTTTAGGCCTACTAATTAGTTTCCAGGCCCACAAGTTCAAAAAATAAGTTTGCAGGACATCTTACATATCCACGTAACAAAAGCCCTCCAAAATTTAGGTTTTTCTTTCTACTCCCGTATTTCATTCAACTTAGAGCGAAATTGCTCAACCCTACTTTTTTCCAAATCAATTTCAACTCTTCACTAAATCGTCCAAAATTTACACAACCACTCTTTCGTCCAAGTAGTTTCGAACTCAAAATTGATTTAATCCAATATCTGTACTCGGTAGAACGATTTCTGCTGAAAGAAAGGTAATTTTGTTATCTTTGTAAATTTAATGCCTATAATATTGTAAAGCAACATTAATTGCCTATTTTAAGTTCGTTTTCATACAATGTATTGTTGTTTCAAATGTTTTCTTCTGTATTGGTGTCTCTAATTTCAAATTGTAGTGTTGTTCAATTGATTTACTCCATGGATAGTAACTAAATGTCACTGAAATTGTTCCTTTTCACATTAAGTCAAGTTACCTCTGATGCATTTGCCTATAGACTGTAAATGTTTTATCCATTCACTTAAAAATGGTATTTATCTTGGCCAATCGGTGAAAACTAAAAAACTGTTGGAATATGTTTTTTTTTTATGGAAAATCAACGCAGTACCTCATGGTAGAGTACAAGTTTAATTAACTACCGTATTAACGTTACAAGCAGGATATTGATGATTTTAGTGTTGCGTATATGAAATATGATAGGTTGTATTCATACTGCAATATAAGCCGAACCATATTTCCTTGTTGCTTATATGAAGGTCAAATAATTAGTTTTAAGTAGTGGATTTGAATCACTCTATCACTTGAGGAATCTAATCATAAACTGTACCACAGTAGTAAAATGAAGATATATGATTACGGTGCACCACATGCAGATAAATGATTAATCTGAACCAAAGAGTATATCGAAGTCATTCAATTGTAAGGCTAGATGTAGCTACTTAAGAGTATAATAGAGCTATTTATTGTTTGCTAAATGATAAAACTATATATCGTTTAATAAAAACTTTTGCTTCTACCTTTATTCTTTATTAAATGATAAAACTATTTATTTTTATTACAAAAAAATTATAGTAATCTTTGTAAAATTATTTGTTTATTAAATTATACTTGTATTTATATTATTTTCAAAATAATTGTATTGACTTAATGACAATTCTTTTTATCTTTATAATAAAATGATTGTATTAAATATTTTAATTATACATTAATAATGTGTTTGTTTATGTATTATAATAAATATAGATATATTTAATGATAATTCTTTTTTATTTTTATGGCAAAATGATAGTGTTAAATATTTTAATCTTTTCTGTAAGATATATATTCTTTAATAAAGTTAAGTTAAATATATTTCCCTTGTGTTAAATAATAAAACTATTTATAGTTTAGTAAATGATAAAAATATTGATCTTTATTTGAAATGTCTTTCATTAGTCAATTTACATTTATTGATTATTAAATGATGATTGTATTTAAATTTATGTCCAAATAATTTATAATTATTCAATAATAATTACTTTTATCTTCTCAAAATGATAGTTATCTTTATAATTTAGTAAATGGTAAAAATATTTATCTTTATCTGAAATATTTTGCAATAGTCAATTTACATTTATCGATTAGTAAATAATAATTGTATTTATTTTTATGCCTAAATAATTTATAATTATTGCATTATAATTATTTTTATCTTTATTGCAAAATGATAGTTATCATTATAGTTTTGTAAATGATAAAATATTTACCTTTATCTAAAATATGTTGTAGTAGTTGATATACATTATTGATTATTAAATGATTATTATATTTATTGTTATCTCAAAATAATTTATAGTTATTTAATTATAACTATTTTTGTATAAATGATAGTTATATTTTAATTAAAAAAATATATAAATATTTATCTTTTATATGAATGGTTTTGTAAAAATTAAATAAAAGTTTGACCATATATGGCAAATTAATTAAATAATTCCTAACAATGCTGAATCTTTAGCTTTCCTGCCTTTGTTGAGGTTTGGTATATTCTTATTTATGGATTTGGGATTAACACTGAATTGAATATAATACTCCCCTATGCATTATCAAACATATGGCACAACAACTGCACCTTTCATGTTTAATTTGGCACTATATTTATCTTTATATCAAAATGACAAAATTTCCTTTTTATATGCAGCTATAAAAATGCATACTAGAAAGAAATCCAAAACTACAGAAAAGCTCAAATTAAACCAAAATAATTCAATGAAAACTGCAAATTGTATATTTATCAATATAATTGGTCAGCAGTGTATCAACATAAGGCCTACGAGCAGTGCCTTCTGTGAGAAACATAGCCAATGTACTACAGAATCTCAATCTACTCAAAAGCAAACAACAACGATATGTGAAGTTTCTTTATTATTAACACTTTTCTTATGATGCGCATCATTTTTACTTGCTACTTTAATAATAACTAATCGAGATTAATTCATATTTTTATTGCATTAATAGATCTAAACTGTTTAATATTCAATTTAATTAAGCACTGAAACTACTACTAGTTTTAGTGTCATTAACAGATCTTTCATTAATTAAGCACTAAAACAAAAAGAAGAAAACTTAAGACCTAGCATAGCCATAGCATCAAGAGGAAGAAGAAGTATACAAAAGAAGGAGCGTTCATCCGTAAGAGAATGTAAAGCTTTTTATCAACCTCTAATTAAACAAAAGTGACTAATCCTTTCTCTAAAACCTTCCAAATCCATATAGGTAAGGATTGTATGTGTTTGTGATGTTTTAAAAAACAATGAATTAATGTAACCAAATTAAATAATATTTGTTCAGGTTGGGGATTAAAGATGATGATTTTGATGCGATTGTGTAAAAATGTGAATCAAACCTTTTCTAAATCGCTTCATGTTTTTACAGAATGTGTAAAATGATAATACGGAGACAAATATTTAATTTCAATTTTTTTAGATTACTTGGAATTTATATGAATTTTCAAAGTTTATGAAAGGCTTAATTCCATAAATTAATGATTTAACTTATTAACAATAATTATTTTGAACAAAAAAAATTATATGAGGCAAAATATGATGATTCTGATTTTTGGAGATTTTTTTCGGTTTTCCCATGCATTTTCAATTTTATATGAATTATTTAGCAAGGATAAAAGTTAATTGCAAATGGATGATTGATGATCTAAGTAAAGTGGTAACTAACAATTTTTGGAAAAAAAATTACAAAAGCCTCAGAACTCTAATAGTAATTTGACATGTATCCAGATTTTGTGAAACACAATTTCTTTCAATGGTAAATAAATTGTTTTCAAGTTAATTACTAAATTTCCACGATCAACCTGTGATAGCTCATATAAGCATCAACTTGTGATAGATAGTTAAAGGTTCAACATGTGACAGCTAATATGAGGTCAACCTGCGGTAGCTCATAGTAGGTCAACTTGCGATATCTAGTTTAGTGTCAATTTGTGATAGATCTAAGTGTATCAGCCTACAATAGCTCTAAATTTATTAACTTGCGATAACTCCAGGTGTATTAACTTGCGATAGCTTTAGGTGTGTCGAATTGTAAAAGGCTTTAGATCGCCAACTTGCGATAGCATAGAAATGTCAAACTGTTATAACTCTGGAGTGCATCAACCTATGATAGCTACAATGTATTCAATATTAGATAGCACCTACATGTCTACAAGTGGTGGATAAGAGTTCTCAAATTATGATAGTTCATAAGTTCAATCTGCGATGACTAAGAAATGCCCATATGTGATGGCTCATATGCTTAGAATCATGGCAGTATGTAAATATATTGTAAATGTTTATCTTTATACAAAAAGATAATTCTGTGTATCTTTTTATACAAAATCTATATGATGAGAGATTATTAAAAATTTATCCTTATTTCATTTTCACATACTAATGTGTTATTTCCACTATAACAAAATACAAAACAGATCTCCAGTTTACAAGCAACTGAAGTTGAAGAAAGAGTCATTGATTCTCAACTATAGAGTCAACAACAAGATGATAGAGCAATTCAAATTCATGAAACAAGTGAACAAAAATAAATATGTTTGACAAACAGAAGTGAAGACACTGAAACTTATGAAGATGTTGAAAAGTATGAAGTTCAACACAAAGAAACAAAGCATTATAGTGGAACATATAGGTGTAATTTTGATGCACTTTTCAAAGTGATGAGAAAAATAAGAATTTATTATCAGCTGATGTTATTTCATACATGAGCAAAACCCCATTCATTTTTTTTTTGAAATGTTTTCAAAAGACAAAATAGAAAGGCAAGATTTTCAAAAAAGTGCAAAGAGTTTAGATGAAGTTATAACATCTTATGACAAAAATGAGAAAGCTTTTAGAATAGGAGATTCATTGTTGAAACTAACAGAAGAAGATGTTAGCTTGATTTTGGGAATGCCATTAGTAGGTAAGGATTTATTCCATATTGGAATAATAAGCAGAGATAACTTGCCCGAGGAATTTTTTGACTTCTTGGATAGAAATTTTGAACGGGGAGAAAGAATTAACAAAAAAACAGTGGGAAAGAGATTGAAGATTTTGATTGATAAAGGAAATGGAGGTCTTGACTTGGTGAAATTGCTAATTTTGTTGACGATTATAACATTTTTGTTTCCAAATAATCAGACATATTTGCAATGGGGTTTTATTCCAAAGCTATTAAATTTGAAAACTCTGAATTCAATTTCTTGGCCAAAAGCGATATATATTCATGTTTCAAAAAATGTTGAGAAGTTTGCAGAAGATCCAAGAAGCATGCCAGGCTGTTCTATGATTTTATTGGTATGTGTTAACTCTTATTATAAGATAATTATGTACCAAAAATAAAATAATTGGACAAAAAAGTAACACTATAATTTTTATTCTACAGTATTGGATATGTGAAAAGACAGAATTCATAGAAGAAAAAAAGGTTTTGAAATGGCAACCCCAAGGATGGTGAAATGGAATTTGTCAAAGCTCAAAAATTTTTCACTTGATATCATTGAAGGAAAAAAGGTATAATAATTTTATTCTAGCCAGACAAGTGAAATAATTATTAATAAAGATAATTCATATTATCATTTTCAATTTTAGTAGTACATGCTTGTTGATAGGTGAAAGAGTTCAAATTAGACTTCTTGTTATTGTTCTTGCCTAATTATTAATTATTCAATTATTATGGACTGTAGTCTAATTGTTAGCTGTCTAGTAAAGATGTATATGTTGTCATCTATCTAATTGTTCTGCAGTGCAACATTGTTGCAGTAAAAATTAGTAATAACAGCCATTGTTTTGTATTAACTTATTACAGATGGTGGAGTTTAATAGAAGTGTAGTTGCACTTTATAGGTTCCTAAAATTAATGCATCTACTTTGAGTTACCATTGCAGTTTGTCGTCTACAATTTTTTGAGTGGCATTAAGCAAATATATGCACTTCATTTCTGCTATTTAATTAGTTTCTCTTCACATTTTGTAGTTATTTTCATTTATACTTGGTTTATGTAGTTTGAATTTTGTAAGAAATTCTTTGAGGTAAAATGATGTTTAGCAAATGTCATTGGTCTAAACAAGAGTTTGAAAAAACAGTTTAGTTAGTTGAGATACATGACTATAGGCTTAAAGCGAATGCCAATTAAGTTATAATAAATGTAACAGCCCGCTATTTTGGACCATTTAAATCGACAATAAAACCGTACATGTCCGACTTGAATAATTCAAAATACCGCGTTGTTAATTTAAATTTGGCAAAACATATCATTTACAGTAAATACATCAATCACAGATCACAGACACAGAGTAAATAATGCAGCAGAATAGATAAAGAATAGTAGTTCATGAAGCTACTATATACATATCAGAGTTAGAGATAAAATACAGCAGAACTCTCAAATGCAGTGAAGTCTCCAGTACGAGTAGATGACTTCTCTGAACCAATCAACTGAAAAAGCTGAAAGAATAGATAGCTGGATCATCAAGCTAAACTCCAACTTCGAAGGTGAGTCTCAAAAGCTGTATCACTCGGTCTGACCCGAGCGTAAAGCAAAACACAAAACACTCGAGTCAGGATTAACATTCTTATATCAATAAATTCAACTCAAGTGAAATATCAACTGAAATACAAATAACTTAAAGGATGTTTGGGATGACCATCCTCTAAGGGTCCATGGAACTATCTACAAGGTAGAAATATACACCAGAACACCATGGCCATTTCAACTTAATTTATACTTCAAACCAAATATCATTTTTCTTCAATTATCTCTATATTTCCCAAAATATTATTTATATATATTAAATAATTTATAAAGTAAAGTATTTTCAATTCCCTCAACTTAACAAATCGTTTCAACATCAACCCGACCTTCCCATTTGAATTAAATTCAATCTCGATTATCAATTTAAATTCAATTCCTAAAATAAACTTTTCAATTTATCGATCTCAAAATCGGATCTGTAATCACAAAAAAATACCCCTTTATATTTCAATATATTTCAAAACCTCAAGTACTCAACGGTCAACTAAATTTTTATTCAATTTAGTTTTCTTAATAACGAATTCAAATTTGGTTCAACTTAAATTTTCATTTTAATTCAATTTTAGTTTCTAAATAACAAATTCAACTATATTGATTTTAAATACATATCCGAATCTCATAATAAACCATTTAAATTCCAATATAGTTCAAAGCTTTAATATTTAAATGTTCAATTTTACAGTTTCATATAGATCTCGATTTAACCTCACTATTATTTAACCTTAAATCCATTTTTACTCGATATTTTCCTTAATTTAGTTAAACGTGAAATATTCATTAAATCACTTAAATCAAAAATCCAGTTATAAAATCCAACCTTTAAATTTCCCATTCAAAAATTTCAAATCGATTTAATTAAATAAATCTTTATTTAAATGTCATCTTTAATAAACCCAAATTTATCTTCCCATCTTAATTTATCCCAATTCTTGAAAAATCTATTTGAAATATAATTCACATAAATATTTAACATAATTTATGTATTAATTCCATCTTAATTAAATTAAATATTATCAAATCTACATATATCATTTTCCTTTATATATAATAATTTAAGAATTTACATTTAATAAGACCATATATTTCTTCCCAAAACAATGAATTTATTTTCAAAATATTTTATATGGACCAACGATGTCTGTATATATTCCTTATCATATGGTCAAGTGTTACAGATATTTATCATTTCAATCCGTACACTAAATATACACGGGTGGATATCATCTCAACCCGTAATCCCAAATTCAATTAAATGAAAATCGCTTGGGTCGATCATTTCAACCCATAACGAAATTCTCCTATTCTAAAGTCCGTTCGGGTATGTATCATTTCAACCCATAGTGATTTCTATACTAACAGGGAACTTGCAGAGTGATAACATATATGAAAATAGTAATAACAGCAGGCATATATCATCAAAATAAATATAAACAATAGGATATGGTGTCATATCTCATAAGTGAACAGTTACAGATAATAGCATATATAACAAATTAACATTAATAACAGCAGCATATTTCAATTGTCGTTTCAATTGAAATCAAATTTAATAAATAAAAGAACGTTAATCGTGAGTGATTGCTCACCTTTCGAGGCTAGAGAGATGGACAACGAGACTGATTTGTTACGAACTGAATCACGATCTAGACAATCGAAGGAATCCAAACAAAAATTTCAAAGCGAAGTAAGCTGAAAGTGGGTAGACGGGCAAAGCTGGAAGATAGGATTGATGGAAACGAATCAGAGTCGTCTTGATAAAATCAGACAAAATATATGTTATAAATTTTCTGTAAAACAATTTTCTTTTAAAACTTATATTTAAATAAGATATATATATATATATATATATATATATATATTATACTTACTTTCAAACAAAATAAATTCAAACACAAATTTAAATTAAAACACATACATTACAACAAGAAGAAAACTGACATTATGAACTGCAACTTTTACTTTTAAACTATGTATACACGCACAGCTCACTCACAATCTACATGCAGACTCAAAGGGTGACAAATATTCCTTTATTTTATACTTTGGAAGTGCATGTAAAATTTAAAATTAGTATCTACTCTGCGACTCAATTAAAATGTCATAACCATCCTAAAACTTATACATATACATAAAATGAGATGAACATGTTATATGCAACTTAGTTCAGTCGCCTATATAAGCAGATTATAAATGCACTATTTTAATTATATGTGAAAGCAAATTGATAAAGTGGTCCCCAGCTTCAAAATGTAATATATACATACATAACTATAACATCTGTCAATATGGCAAAGTTATAACATATTATAATCAACAAATATAAACTTTATATATGTTAACTAATATAAGACAGGTTTATAAATATATGTTATATAGTCAAAGTTGTTCAAATATACTCCACAGCTTTTGTATATACATAAGTTACAAACAAAACACATATATAAAAAAAACCTTTTTAACATATACAACAACATTTATACTGAAAACGGGCTTGCTATAACAAGCATACAACTAATATCTACGAACCCTGAACATGTTATACTCAACACCCAAATACCCTATAGTGCAATATATATATAGATCCAACTTGTAACCAAAGATATGCAAAACAAAATATATCTTCTGACCAGCAAAAAAAATATGCACATGCGAAAATTTTATATGCATAAACAATATGCAGACCACACTCTCTGATCCAACTTTTATAACTTAAGATATTTATATTATATATACTATAACTTTGTAAAATTAATACTATAAACAACACACAAAAAAAACAGTATAAGCTTAACCTATTTTCACATACAACTAACCTTATATACATACTATTACACAAAAAAAAGAAAAACAATATATATGCATGCCTATACACAACAGAAGATATCATTATTGAAGCAGGCACACACATTTGAAACACAACTGTAATATGATATAGCAGTATAACACAAATGTAAAAATTTACGTAGTTAACAGAAAAAAAGGAAACTGATGATTTGTGACCACTTGCCAGCCGTAAAGGGTTGTAGGCTCACGGAGGAAGAATGAAGTCGGAGGCGGGGCGGCGCGCTGTGGGTGTGGTGGTTAGGCAGAGACGCGGGCGGAGTGTTGTGGGTGGTTCACAAAAAATATGGAGGCGTGGAAATGTTTGAGAAATAGAAGGACACTATCACTTTTTTTTTATGGAAACAAATTTTTGTTTTGGAAAAGAAACAGTGTATATATAAAATTTAGTGGATAAGAGAAATAGAAGGGGAAACATCTGTCAATAAAATAACGTATATACTTTGCCTTATATATAATATTAAATAAGTAGATAAAAGGAAAAATTTCAACGGTCGAATTATGTAACTTATGGAATAAATGTTAAAACGAAAGCCAGTGAAACCAGTAAATCAATTAAAGCATAAAGGAAAGTTATAAATGCAAAAGGAACCGTTCAAAGGGAATAACGTATATCACTCTACACGTTTTGATTTTTAAAATAGCCATGGGATAACAACCGTCATCTTGCATTAAGCTGAAAATTTAAAGCAATAAATTTATTGCTTGTCAAGCAAGGCTCAGGTTGAAAAGCAAAGGAAACCAAAAAGTCCCAATATGAAGTAATGAGAGAGAAACGAAGTTAAAAAGGGAAAGAAAAATAAAGTGAATCGTTTTAAAATAATAACGGGTTATGGAAGAAGGAACTGAGAAGGAGATATCAGCAACAACGGGTTTTATTACGGGGCAGCTCATGATGTTCATATCGATCTATTATGCGCCTCTGCATCTAGCATTGGGTAGACCTCATACAATAACTGTCCTAGTTCTACCGTATCTTTTGTTTCATTTCTTCTGGAACAATCACAAAAACTTTTTTGATTATGGATCTACTACCAGAAATTCCATGCGTAATCTCAGCATTCAATGTGTATTCCTGAATAATCTCATTTTTCAATTATTCAACCATTTCATTTTACCAAGTTCAACGTTAGCCAGATTAGTCAACATTTATATGTTTCGATGCAACAACAAGATGTTATTTGTAACAAGTAGTTTTGTTGGTTGGTTAATTGGTCACATTTTATTCATGAAATGGGTTGGATTGGTATTATTCTGGATACGGCAAAATCATTTGATTCGATCTAATAAGTACCTTGTGTCAGAATTGAGAAATTCTATGGCTAGAATTAGATCGTGTCCTTAGGCACCGCGATGCAATCATATCACACCTAAACTGGGCATGTATATTTCTAGGTTTTCACAGTTTTGGTTTGTATATTCATAATGATACCATGAGCGCTTTAGGACGTGCATACGTTTGGTTTTCGAACTGCTAAACATTAATGCATGAATAAAATTTATAGCAATTTAAAATCTTGCTAGGAATTCACGTTGAAGTTTGAAAAGCAAAGCAACGCTAATGGTCACATTTAAAGGTGTCGTTACAACGAACAATTTATTGCTTCCATTGTGCATCGAATTTCAAAATACAGAAATAAATATACCGCTGAGATCAGCACGACGAGACGATCAAAACGGTATACAGATATTAGTGGTACGATTGAATTATAAAATTTTGAATTTTCTATTAAGAGAAAGTGCAGCAAACACAGAAAAATAAGATCGACGGAGCTAAAGAAGCCCGAATTTGGAAAAACGAAAAATGACGTCTCAGTCAGAAGATGATTTAGAATTTTTCTATGTAAAAATATTCGGGTTTGAAAAATATGTTATTAAAACTATTAAAAATCTTGGGTCGTTACACTCTCCCCCACCCAAAACTTTTCGTCCTCGAAAAGAAAGGAGGTAGGAGAATAGAAATAACCGGAAAGAAAGATAGATTGAAAGATAAGGATTAACAATTAATTTAAACTATATAAATTTATTTGAAATATTTATTTGAAAACTTCATTTGAAATTTAATTTTCTTTAATATTTAATGCTTTTCAAACTCCTTTGAAAACAATTATTTACATTATTACTTATATTTACAAAGACTATTGAAAATATTAAATCCAAAATTTATGAAATTTATAAATCTGTCTTTAGATACTTTTCAAACCTTATTAATAAATCATTTACTTTAAATAGGTTTTATTTAATTAATAACTTCAAAAATATTTATAATACTAAAGTTTTCTATTAAACACTGTAGTATACCAATAAGAAATATTTAAAAGATTATATTCAAAAAAGAAAGGGATGTAGGTTTGGAAAACAGAATCAAGGTGAATAACTAAACTGAGCAGATAAGGTAGATGCAAGGAATGGTATCGGGCACGAACAATTAATCTAGAACCATAAGAATTAAAATTTCAAATATTAATTCAAAATTTCTTTGTTGGGAAAAAATACTTTTATAATAAATATCTTTATAATAATACTCTTATAATAAAATACTATTATATCGAAATAAATTTTCCTTTCGAAAATACTTTTATAACTCGATGTTTCAACAAGTTTATCCTCGTTCTTGCAGACTCTGGCCATGCGTTGATCAGGCGCAAAGCTAGAATTCTTCAAGTACTTAGTAGACTTGTTTCAACACCCAGTGAAAATACTTGAAAATCTTTAAAACAGATATGGAAAGTACAATCCAACAAAACAACCAAACCAAAACCTTTGTCCGATCATGGTTCGCAGATACACAATGGTTACGCCTGGGTCCCCCAGAAAACAATCCATATCCGTAAGCTTTCTCAGCCCTGCGAGTTACGCCATGATGACTAGTAGAGTGCAGGATACACAATGGTTACGCCTGGATCCCCCAGGAAACAATCCGTACCCCTAGGCAAGACTCAACCAGGCACTTGCGCTACTATTCGCGACCTACACAGATTGCAGGATACACAATGGTTACGCCTGGATCCCCCAGGAAACAATCCGTACCCCTAGGCAAGACTCAGCCAGGCAATTGCGCTATGCATTCAAGAGAGAAAAAAAACCATGGGTTACGCCACGGTGGGAACACTCGAGTATTACATCCGGAAAAACAAAGATCAGAGAGAATAATATCGATAGAATGAATCCACGATGTGGCCACAAAGCGGATATCAAGCAGAAGGCACTTTCCATATCTTTACTTCGAAAATATATATCATATAGTACCCTTTCAAATCACTTTCAAATATTGTACTTATATAAAGTCCATATATATAGGATTCTATTTTTCCCAAATCGAATACTTTCCAAATCAATAGTAGATCAAATCATACTTATATAGACTTCGATTATATAAAATCTCTTTCGAAATTGAGTACCTTTCAAATCAATAGATTTCAAATCAACTTCATACTTATACAATCCATTTTATATAAGTTCGACCACTCCCAAATCAAGTTCTTAAGAATATAAGGTTCTCAATTTCAAATCATTCAATATCCATTCAGTTTCCAAATCATATATGATTTCACCAAATTTTCTTCCAAATTAAGTATCTAAATTTCAAAGTTCCCAAAATAATAGGTTTAGAAAATTATCCCAGTTTCCAAATTAAAATAATTCAAGTCAAACAAATTCATTTCCAAAATCACCATATAAGTACTGGTTGTTAATTTCAATTTAATTTCAAAACCAAATATTTTCTCAAAATCAATTATACTCAAAATGGTTTCCAAATTTATAATCATCCCTTTAAAACTTTTAAACTATCTATTTCTATTAGAAATATCCAATTTACCTTTCTGAAAACCATTATTTGAAATTAATTTTTTTCCAAAACATTTCAAAACTAAATTCCATATTAGTATAATTAAAAATAGTCATATTCACTTACTTAACAAAAGGTTTCAAACTTACTTAAGTCATACTCTTCAAAACTAAACTTATATGCTTTATCAAAAATTTTATACTTTTCGAAATTTCTTAGTTTAAAACTTTTAAACCTTGATTTGGAAGTGCTCGAACCTTCAAAATAGTCGATGAAATCAAATTTCAAATCTAAGAGTTGGAAATCAATTTTTTTTATAAATAGAGTTATTATTAGTCAAATCGAAAACTCGAGGACTGAACACCGGTCTCACTTTAAATTGTTTCAAATATATATATATCTTTCGAAAATATCAAATTATACTTCGGAATTTGAAATCAAAAACGGTTTTACAAAATCACTCGCAAAGCGAAGCTATTAAAGTGGCCTCTCCCCAACTCTGAAACTCGAAAATCAATGTCGATGATGCGTGCACTCATCACCGAAATTATTCTCCAGCGACATAAGTGAGTTCTGGACTTCTATTTTCTTGAAAACTTCTTTGAAATTTCTTCAAAATTATTGGAATTCATTTGAACCCATTTGAAACATTTCTTATTCGAAAAAATACTTTTAAATCGTATTATTTTTATATATTTTCCCAAAATCTAAAACCAATTTCAAAATATCGGAATTCAATTCTCGAATTTCAAATTTAACCCTTCAGTTATAAATCCTTTTTATATAAATCACTTTCTTATCAATTTTCAAAATTTCCAATCCTTTCAAACTTTTATATATAGAATAACATTTCTTATTCGTTTTATATATAGGTATATAATCCTTATCGAAAACATTTTCACTTTTATATATAGAATAAAATCATAGTTATCAAAATACTAATTTCGTATAAAACAATTTTAAAATACAACAAACCCGATTTTCAAAGGATGATTCAAGAATGGATTTCAAAATAAAGATAAAGATTTAATTTAGAGGAACTCTAATCAATAGAATCCTGATTCGAAGATAGGCTCAAACAAGGTTGAGAAAATCAAATTACAAAATAGAAGATGGATATACTTCTATAAATCTCGGGCGACCTTAACCGGGTCAACCGTGACTTCAGGAATATAATTGATGCGGAATTCTAAAGCAAATCGACATTCGATTGCCAGAGATAGAATTCGGCATACCAAGATATAGCAGCATCGTAAACCGAAGATACAGAAATCTCTGGTGAATCAATGCCAATTGTAAAGGAGTTTTCACCCCCTTTACAATTCATTATGTGGAGTTATGGGATACTCCAGAATCAAACGAATATAAATAGGGAGAGACAAGAATGAATTTCAGAACCGAGGGACATTCCAAAATTCAAAGGAAATCAAGTCAAAAAGAAGGGATTCAACTCGAACGAAAGTGATTCTGTAAATGAATTTACCATATATGCTAGGTTTTGCCTAGAGCCAAAGCTCTGATACCAACTGTAACAGCCCGCTATTTTGGACCATTTAAATCGAAAATAAAACCGTACATGTCCGACTTGAATAATTAAAAATACCGCATTTTTAATTTAAATTTGGAAAAACATATCATTTACAGTAAATACATCAATCACAGATCACAGACACAGAGTAAATAATGCAGCAGAATAGATAAAGAATAGTAGTTCATGAAGCTACTATATACATATCAGAGTTAGAGATAAAATACAGCAGAACTCTCAAATGCAGTGAAGTCTCCAGTACGAGTAGATGACTTCTCTGAACCAATCAACTGGAAAAGCTGAAAGAATAGATAGCTGGATCATCAAGCTAAACTCCAACTTCGAAGGTGAGTCTCAAAAGCTGTATCACTCGGTCTGACCCGAGCGTAAAGCAAAACACAAAACACTCGAGTCAGGATTAACATTCTTATATCAATAAATTCAACTTAAGTGAAATATCAACTGAAATACAAATAACTTAAAGGATGTTTGGGATGACCATCCTCTAAGGGTCCATGGAACTATCTACAAGGTAGAAATATACACCAGAACACTATGGCCATTTCAACTTAATTTATACTTCAAACCAAATATCATTTTTCTTCAATTATCTCTATATTTCCCAAAATATTATTTATATATATTAAATAATTTATAAAGTAAAGTATTTTCAATTCCCTCAACTTAACAAATCGTTTCAACATCAACCCGACCTTCCCATTTGAATTAAATTCAATCTCGATTATCGATTTAAATTCAATTCCTAAAATAAACTTTTCAATTTATCGATCTCAAAATCGGATTTGTAATCACAAAAAAATACCCCTTTATATTTCAATATATTTCAAAACCTCAAGTACTCAACGGTCAACTAAATTTTTATTCAATTTAGTTTTCTAAATAACGAATTCAAATTTGGTTCAACTTAAATTTTCATTTTAATTCAATTTTAGTTTCTAAATAACAAATTCAACTATATTGATTTTAAATACAGATCCGAATCTCAAAATAAAACATTTAAATTCCAATATAGTTCAAAGCTTTAATATTTAAATGTTCAATTTTACAGTTTCATATAGATCTCGATTTAACCTCACTATTATTTAACCTTAAATTCTATTTTTACTCGATATTTTCCTTAATTTAGTTAAACGTGAAATATTCATTAAATCACTTAAATCAAAAATCCAGTTATAAAATCCAACCTTTAAATTTCCCATTCAAAAATTCCAAATCGATTTAATTAAATAAAATCCAACAGGGTTGGCGCAGTTGGTTGATGGTCCGGACTGCGTGATCGAAGGTCACGAGTTCGAGCCCGAAACTGGCAACCCTGTAACAAGTACCCGAAGTATGTGTTTGGCAGGCACATACTTCCCTAGAGTTTAAAAGCGAAGCTTGGTTCTCTAGGTAATTCAAAAAAAAAATCTTTATTTAAATGTCATCTTTAATAAACCCAAATTTATCTTCCCATCTTAATTTATCCCAATTCTTGAAAAATCTATTTGAAATATAATTCACATAAATATTTAACATAATTTATGTATTAATTCCATCTTAATTAAATTAAATATTATTAAATCTACATATATCATTTCCCTTTATATATAATAATTTAAGAATTTACATTTAATAAGACCATATATTTCTTCCCAAACAATGAATTTATTTCCAAAATATTTTATATGGACCAACGATGTCTGTATATATTCCTTATCATATGGTCAAGTGTTTATTTATCATTTCAACCGTACACTAAATATACACGGGTGGATATCATCTCAACCCGTAATCCCAAATTCAATTAAATGAAAATCGCTTGGGTCTATCATTTAAACCCATAACGAAATCCTCCTATTCTAAAGTCCGTTCGGGTATGTATCATTTCAACCCATAGTGATTTCTATACTAACAGGGAACTTGCAAAGTGATAACAGATATGAAAATAGTAATAACAACAGGCATATATCATCAAAATAAATATAAACAATAGGATATGGTGTCATATCTCATAAGTGAACAGTTACAGATAATAGCATATATAACAAATTAACATTAATAACAGCAGCATATTTCAATTGTCGTTTCAATTGAAATCAAATTTAATAAATAAAAGAACGTTACTCGTGAGTGATTGCTCACCTTTCGAGGCTAGAGAGATGGAAAACGAAACTGATTTGTTACGAACTGAATCACGATCTAGACAATCGAAGGAATCCAAACAAAAATTTCAAATCGAAGTAAGCTGAAAGTGGGTTGACAGGCAAAGCTGGAAGATAGGATTGATGGAAACGAATCAGAGTCATCTTGATAAAATCAGACAAAATATATGTTATAAATTTTCTGTAAAACAATTTTCATTTAAAACTTATATTTAAATAAGATATATATATATATATATATATACATATTATACTTACTTTCAAACAAAATAAATTCAAACACAAATTTAAATTAAAACACATATATTACAATAACAAGAAAACTGACATTATGAACTGCAACTTTTACTTTTAAACTATGTATACACGCACAACTCACTCACAATCTACATGCAGACTCAAAGGGTGACAAATATTCCTTTATTTTATACTTTGGAAGTGCATGTAAAATTTAAAATTAGTATCTACTCTGCGACTCAATTAAAATGTCATAACCATCCTAAAACTTATACATATACATAGAATGAGATGAACATGTTATATACAACTTAGTTCAGTCGCCTATATAAACAGATTATAAATGCACTATTTTAATTATATGTGAAAGCAAATTGATAAAGTGGTCCCTAGCTTCAAAATGTAATATATATATAACATCTATCAATATGGCAAAGTTATAACATATTATAATCAACAAATATAAACTTTATATATGTTAACTAATATAAGACAGGTTTATAAATATATGTTATATAGTCAAAGTTGTTCAAATATACTCCACAGCTTTTGTATATACATAAGTTACAAACAAAACACATATATAAAAAAAACCTTTTTAACATATACAACAACATTTATACTGAAAACGGGCTTGGTATAACAAGCATACAACTAATATCTACGAACCCTGAACATGTTATACTCAACACCCAAAAACCCTACAGTGCAATATATATATAGATCCAACTTGTAACCAAAGATATGCAAAACAAAATATATCTTCTGACCAGCAACAAAAATATGCACATGCGAAAATTTTATACGCATAAACAATATACAGACCACACTCTCTGATCCAACTTTTATAACTTAAGATATTTATATTATATATACTATAACTTTGTAAAATTAATACTATAAACAACACACAAAAAAAAACAGTATAAGCTTAACCTATTTTCACATACAACTAACCTTATATACATACTATTACACAAAAAAAAGAAAAACAATATATATGCGTGCCCATACACAACAGAAGATATCATTATTGAAGCAGGCACACACATTTGAAACACAACTGTAATATGATATAGTAGTATAACACAAATGTAAAAATTTACGTACTTACCAGAAAAAAAGGAAACTGATGATTTGTGACCACTTGCCAGCCGTAAAGGGTTGTAGGCTCACGGAGGAAGAATGAAGTCGGAGGCGGGGCGGCGCGCTGTGGGTGTGGTGGTTAGGCAGAGACGCGGGCGGAGTGTTATGGGTGGTTCACAAAAAATATGGAGGCGTGGAAATGTTTGAGAAGAAGAAGGATACTATCACTTTTTTTTTTATGAAAACAAATTTTTGTTTTGGAAAAGCAACAGTGTATATATAAAATTTAGTGGATAGGAGAAATAGAAGGGGAAACATCTGTCAATAAAATAACGTATATACTTTGCCTTATATATAATATTAAATAAGTAGATAAAAGGAAAAATTTCAACGGTCGAATTATGTAACTTATGGAATAAATGTTAAAACGAAAGCCAGTGAAACCAGGAAATCAATTAAAGCATAAAGGAAAGTTATAAATGCAAAAGGAACCGTTCAAAGGGAATAACGTATATCACTCTACACGTTTTGATTTTTAAAATAGCCATGGGATAACAACTGTCATCTTGCATTAAGCTGAAAATTTAAAGCAATAAATTTATTGCTTGTCAAGCAAGGCTCAGGTTGAAAAGCAAAGGAAACCAAAAAGTCCCAATATGAAGTAATGAGAGAGAAACGAAGTTAAAAAGGGAAAGAAAAATAAAGTGAATCGTTTTAAAATAATAACTACAACGTATACAAATGTATACGTTTGGTTTTCGAACTGCTAAACATTAATGCAGGAATAAAATTTATAGCAATTTAAAATCTTGCTAGGACGTTGAACTTTGAAAAGCAAAGCAACGCTAATGGTCACATTTAAAGGTGTCGTTACAACGAACAATTTATTGCTTCCATTGTGCATCGGATTTCAAAATACAGAAGTAAATATACCGCTGAGATCAGCACGACGAGACGATCAAAACGGTATACAGATATTAGTGGTACGATTAAATTATAAAATTTTGAATTTTCTATTAAGAGAAAGTGCAGCAAACACAGAAAAATAAGATCGACGGAGCTAAAGAAGCCCGAATTTGGAAAAACGAAAAATGACGTCTCAGTCAGAAGATGATTTAGAATTTTTCTATGTAAAAATATTCGGGTTTGAAAAATATGTTATTAAAACTATTAAAAATCTTGGGTAGTTACAATAAATGAATGCAAATTAATGTTTTGTTGCTATTTAAAACTAGAATAATTATTAGTTTCCAATCAATAACTCTTTTAACATTTTTCATCTTCTTGTGTCTTCTTATTTATCCATTTTTTCTATAAATTTAACATCTAACAACATCTTTTAAATCTTATAACATCTTTTGACAGATTGCGAAAAGGTTTAGAAGAATATCACAAAATGAGAAGAAACTACTAACTGAAAAGTCAAAAGTTGTTGAAGAACAAGTAGAGGAGGAAAGAAACTCAAAGAAGAGGGAAAACAGGAAAAGAAAACGAGAGGAGAAAAAAGAAGAAGATATATTATTGATGGAAAACGAAGCTAAACAAAGGCCAATAGAAAGTCTAAGAAAAATAGTTATAGAGCTGGAAAAAATAGTTTTTCTAAAAGAAAAAGAATTGGAAGAAGAACAAATTTTGAGAAAAAAATTTGAATCTAAATTGAAAGAGTTGGGGGAGGAATGTATTGTGAGGGAAGAAGAGGCACAAGAAACGACTGATAGCAGAAGAAGACATGTATTTGCTGGGCACACAAATAGTTCGTTAGAGTTTCCATCTTTCAAATTATTTGAATCTCAAGATTTTAAAACACCTAAAATGGAAATGGAACTAGAGAAAAATCATGGCAGGGTTTATAATGAAGATAAACATGAACTGAAAGAAGATGAAAAAGAAAATCAAAAAGAGAAGGACATGGAAACAAAATTAAAAAAAATTGAACTGAAAGTAAAGGCAGTAGCAAAAAAGAAGAGAAAAACAACACAAATGGAACCTATGCAGAGAAGAATAAAACAAAAGGTAAGGGTGGCAAAAAAGAATCCAAATTATATTTATGAAGAAACGAATAAAGTAATAGATCTGGAAAAGTACATAGTAAAGAAGGATGAGAAGATAAAGAAGAAGAGGAGAAACATAGAAAAATGTCCATTGTTGAAGCATTTGCCACACAATGAAGCAAAGATGATAGCAGATTTCTTCAAAGTGGTCGGAGACATTGAGTAAGTGAAATTATAAATATTTCTTATATTATTTATATATTTGTATTGAATAATAGAAATAAACATTGTTTTTGAAATTTTCAGCGAAGAAGTTTATAATTTGGGTGATGAAAATATGATTGTGATATATAAAAGTATGATAGAAGAAATGCTTTTTGGTGGATTCATTACTGGGCTGGATAGTCCAAATGTAAAATCAAAAACTTATATTCTTATTAAATTATTTTTAATAGTAACTTATATAATTGATTTTTTGTATAGATTATTGATTGGTATTGGTTTAGGAGAGCGAAAATGTATGATAGCAGTTCTAGCATAACATACATTAACACGACGATGACAGTAAGATCAATTTATATAAATAAATGCTATCCATCGTTGATAAAATTTTATTTACAGTATTTATTTCTCTTTACAGAAAAGTGCATCTGATGACATTGAAAATGTGAAAAATCAACTGTTCATTCCAGCAATATCAAAGGCTCTATCAAATCCTTTGTGCTGTACCATACTATTTCCAGTACATGATGAAGCACATTGAACGCTTTTGGAATTTGATAGAGAAACATCATCCTGGATTCTTTATGACTCACTGTATTGTACATCAAGAGATAAAAAGTACAGCACTAGGCATAAGAGGGCTGCCTTGGCAATAGTAAGAAATTTGTTTACTTCATCAAAATTTGCATACTAAATCATTTTATATTTATTTTTATGTTTTTTAATACTATTGTTCTACACAAAAAATAATTGTCAACCAGATCATCAAGGAGTTCAAATGCCATGAAAGCAACACAAATTTGAAAAATTTAAGTACCCTTACATTGGGAATTTGTGCTCAGCAAGAAAAAGGGGTAATTGTTTTTAAATTATATGTTCATGCTTATTTAACTATTGTTAATGCTTGATTAATTAATGATTAAAAGTCGGATAGAGCCACGTTCAAATTTGATGCATGTAAACCATATGATACATCCTACTGTGTATAGAATTATTCTTTATCAGAAATTGATAAAAGAATTATCATTTTAAGTATAAAAAATATAATCATTTATGATTTTATATGAAGCATTACAACATTGTTAACATATTACAAAAATATTCATTTGTAATCAAAAGATAATACTATTTATCATTTTTAGAAATTGATAAACACTTTTATCATTTTTAATATATTGCTAAATTTATGTAAAGTGATAAAAGCATTTAGCAACTTAAATATAAAAAAATTAAATGGTCATCATTTTATATAAGCATTAAAGCTTACCGACTTATTATATAACAACAATGTTTATTTTTGATAAAAAGATAATACCATTTATCATTTTTAGAAACTGATAAAAGAATTATCATTTTAAGTATACAAAATATAATCATTCATGATTTTATATGAAACATTACAACATTGTTAACATACTACAAAATATTCATTTGTAATCAAAAGATAATACTATTTATCATTTTCAGAAATTGATAAACACTTTTATCATTTTTAAGAAATTGCTAAATTTATATAAAGTGATAAAAGCATTTAGCAACTTAAATATACAAAATTTAAATGTTCATTATTTTATATAAGCATTAAAGCAGCCTTACTGACTTATTATATAACAACAATGTTTATTTTTGATAAAAAGATAATACCATTTATCTTTTTTAGAAACTGATAAAAGAATTATCATTTTAAGTATACAAAATATAATCATTCATGATTTTATATGAAGCATTAAAACATTATTAACCTATTACGAAAATATTCATTTGTAATTGAAAGAAAATACTATTTATCATTTTCAGAAATTGATAAATTCTTTTATCATTTTTAATAAATTGCACAATTTTCATAAAGTGATAAAAGCATCTTGCAACTTAAATATAGAAAATTTAAACAGTCATCATTTTATATAAATATTAAAGCAGACTCATGGACTAATTATATTACAACATTGTTTATTTTTGATAAAAAAAATAATACCATTAATCTTTTTCGAAAACTGATAACAGAATTTATCGTTTTTCACAAATTGGTAAAAGAATTACCATTTTAAGTATACAAAATTTAATTTTTCATCATGTTATGGAAACATTACAATACTGTTAACACATTACCAAAATATTTATTTGTAATCAAAAGATAATACAATTTATCATTTTCACAAATGGATAAATTCTTTTATCTTTTTTATTAAATTGCTAAATTTTCATTAAATGATAAAAGCACCTATCAACTTGAATATAGAAAATTCAAAACAGTTATCATTTTATATAAGCATTAAAGTAGCCTTACTGACTTATTATATTGCAGCAATGTTCATTTTTGATAAAAATATAATAACATTTAACTTTTCTAGAAATTGATAAAAGAATTTATCATCTTTCAAAGATTGGTAAAAGAATTACCATTTTAAGCATATAAAATATAATCATTAATCATTTTATAGAAGCATTACAACTTTGTTAACATATTACAAAAACATTCATTTGTAATTAAAAGATAACACTATTTATCATTTCCAGAAATTGATAAATTCATTTATCATTTTTATTAAATTGCTAAATTTTCATAAAGTGATAAAAGCAATAAAAGTGAAGCAGTTTGGATGTTACTGTGATGAAGTAGATGTAGAGTGTGGCAATGTACTGAAAAAATTGGCAAATATAGGAAAATATATGCTGTTATAGCTGTTTTTTTTCTTTTTTTCTTTTTTTATGGTGCAAAAAGTTTGTTTATTTATTCGTCAATGCATGTAACATTAAGGACAGTTTTAAATATCTCTGTAGCAATTTTGGTAATGCATAACACTCAATTTTTGACCATATATATCCACCATTTATTGTTTATTGTTTTCTAACTAAATGTTTTACAATAGGTATGACTGCGGAATGCTTGTCATGGTAAACATGAGGAAGAATGCAGCAGGCTTACCATTGCTGAGAACATTTCAGAAGAATATATTGCTCAGTTAAGAGCAAATATGGTAGCCGACATTATGACTGATGAACCATATTGTTGGACAATGGAAAAGTTCTGCAGTTCAGGACAAAAGCCACAGGAAGAAAGCAGTTGAAGCAAGATGAATGATAATCCAATTTGTTAACATCATAGAAAGAAAACATTATATGTTTAGTTAGGTTTAACTTCTTTTTTCTATAACAAAAAACAAAATTGCACTGTATGTTGAACAAAAAATCTATATGTTTGTTTTTTAATTTGTCTCTACTGCATAGATATAATATTTCATATGTTTACTCTACCATTTACTCTTTGATATGATTTAGATTTTGCACCTGTACTTCATAGCCAGTATGTTACATGAATCTGAGAGCTAAAACATTTGTAATTTTTCTCTACTACACAGATATAATATTTGTTCTGTTATATTGACAGTTTAAGCAATGATGTATTTAGGGTATGTTTGGAAATTCTTCTTTGCCTTTTAATACCAATTTATGTTACAATCAGTACATGAATTTATAGGAGAAATATTAAGCGATTATATGGTTACAAAGAGAACATACAGTTAAAGAGAAGTTGACAAGCAATGAAGTACAAGTGCAATTTTTTCCTCATCATTACTGGTAGTGGATGTATACCAGTGGCAATGTACAAGTGCAATTTTTTCCTCAAAGTCACTGGTAGTGAATGTATAAATGGTATAAACACAAAACTGCAATCTTCAATTTAAGCTTTGCATCTCTCTTTGGATTTCCAAGGTCTTTATACCATAAAAACCTAAAGTTTGTCACTATTGGCTTCAACTCCATATTTTCTAAGTACTTGAAACATTAGCTGCTCTAAAGCACAAACAAAAAAATATATAAGAAAGATCACAATTGTTACATCTAGCTAGCAAAATACATACCAAGTTAATATTGCTCAAATGTGTTTCTTCAGCAAAATAAAAATATAACATAAGACATTTAAAGATCTTGTTGCAACTGAACTTGGATATCAATAAATAACAATAACAACTATAAATTTACATATGCACAACTAAAACACACGCTACAGAAATACAACAAAGAAGGTGGCAGGTACGACGAATAAAAACACCAGAAATGGCAATTCAATCACTACAATTCAATCAACTAAAACCACCAAAAATGACAACAAATAGACTATTTTGCACATGGTACAAATATTTACTGATATCAGTTTCTTCTTTCTTCTGATTATCTTTGATGCTTGAGAAGAGCAACAGCTTTAATAACTTACAATATACAACATGAACACCCAGACTTCAGCATGTCATCAACCTTCTTTTCTGATTATTACAACAAAAAGAGAAATCTGCATAAAAAACTTATTCAAAAATGTAATTCATGGCCTGCCTTATGCTTACAATGATTATATAATGGTTGCTAACAATTTGCATGCATGTTATGCTTACAGATAAAAGG
Source organism: Allium cepa (assembly GCA_030765085.1). Classification (NCBI taxonomy): domain Eukaryota; kingdom Viridiplantae; phylum Streptophyta; class Magnoliopsida; order Asparagales; family Amaryllidaceae; genus Allium; species Allium cepa. The sequence goes on from CM060934.1 coordinate 627,665,605, forward strand.
TAACTAAGAGTTTCATGTAGTCGTCCTATTCTTGAAACAGAAATAAACAAGATATTTCTCTGCACATTATTTATTACCTATAAAAAGCAAATGAAAGCAGTGAACACAGGAATAGCCTAATATTAAAAGTAAAAGAATAACATAAAACAAAATTATAATTGAATACAATAGCTTTTAAATTCTAGAATCCAAGAATATCTCAATACAATGTTGAAAGCAAAAAAATAATTAGCTTCAAAAATAAACAAGAGAAAATGGCATAAAAATTATAAAAACATTCAACCACCGAATGGACAACTTTTACGATTATGACCTAACTTCTTACATTTTCCACACTTATTTTGCTTCCCATGGAAAACATCCAACCCACCAAGTCTGTTAACTCTAGGTCTACCAGTTCCACGAATAGCCTTAGGAGGAAGAATAGGAGAAAAACCTTCAGAAACAATATCATTTTTATCAAAAGTAGGAATAGCATTGATAACATGCAAGTAAGAAGCACGATAAGCCTTAGTCGTGAATAATATTCAATAAAATCATAGACATTAAGTTTGGCCATTGTAACGCACTTCAATGCATGTGCATAAAGAAAACCAGTAACTCTCCATTGGTTACAAGTGCACATCCGATTTTCAAGATTAACTTTGTGAGAAATAGAGGAATGTACTTCAAAAACCAAAGTAGAAGAACGAGAAACATTCCACCCAAATCCTTCTTCTTTTAATTTAATAAACGATTCTCCATTTTAGGACAAAATATGGTAGTCCAATTAGATGCCTCTTCTCAACGCTTTGACATTTGAGCCATAAGCTTAATTCGAATTCCATCAAGACAACATGTAATAGGAAGATGCCTTTATTTCACAATCCAGGAGTTAAAACTCTCTGCAGCATTTGATTTATTCTCACCATAGCGATTTCTAGGAAAAAATAAATCAGCCCAATGATCAAATGGCTTATCTTTTAAGAATTCAATAGATTTTTCACCTCCAATTTGACTATATTTTGTCATAGCTCTTTGAAAGTCATAAGGAGTACAAGCTACGCACAACATTCCAATAAATGTGCTACCCAAGGCCCCTTTCCACCCTTTACAATATTAGCAACATTACTTTGCATATGATATAGACAGTATGAACGAAAAGCCATTGGAAAAAATTTAGGAATACTTAAAAGCAAACCCTAATGCCTATCTATATAAAGACCAAAGCTCGATCAACTCCAATCGAACATTTCAAATGTTCCAAAAACCAAGACCAATTTCCTCATTTTCCTTTGCAACAACAGCCATAGCCAATGGAAAAAAACCTAAAAAAACATTGCTAGCAAATAGAAAAAATTGTGTATATATATGCAATAAAGTAAAATTATAAATGAATTTTTTCAATTTATACTAATAATAATAGTGAACAATTTATAACTCTTTCAGTTATTATTGACTTCAATGTTTGAAAATAAACTCACATATAACATATGTAAAAATAAAAACATATTTTCAATTTAGATAACTATATTTTGTTTCACCTGTAACATATTTGTTGTTTATCAACATATGGATTACTCTCAATCATCCATTTTTTAATACCTTTTGTTTTATCTACTAATTTAGTAGAAGATGTATATTTACGTTTATATTCCTTCAAGGTTAATTACAAAACACTGGCATGATTGTATGAACCAATAAATATACACATACAAATATACATAGATAAGTTATTTACCCAAATATACAACTATACATAGCTTCTACCCCAAGTTATCATTGGTGATCATCCAACACAATAAAAAATGGAGAATACATATTTAAATGCTAGTGGGTGGTATTACACTTACAACTCTTACATATTTATGCATGTTATCCATTGACAATCAATTAAAATACCTATTACCTTACTATTATCTAAAATAGCATAGAGATAAATACTTTTATCTTTACATAAAACTATAATGTAACAATGACAGTATAGATAACTACTTTATTAACTATCACTTTCCAATTACTAACAATACTACTACAGAAAGTTAGCAATGACATTATATGCTTAACAAACAAAACTTTATACAAAATTGTAAAACAAATAAAAAAAAGTACTAAACAACTTATAATTAAAATAAATCAATTATCATTATCACCTTAAATTAACTTATAAATATTAAAACAATAAATCATACCTTGGTTCTCATTTTTTGCAGTAGCGGCCATTAAACAACCATTCCTACCTTTCAAAAAGGCGGCATCAAGAAATATCACAGGACGACAATGATAGAACCCATAAATACATGCTTCGTAAGATATATAGACTTTTTCAAACTGATTGGTATTTTTATCAACAACCATAGATGTACGACTATTAGGATTACTTCTATCAACTGCTTTCAAATACCACACCAAATCATTATAAGATTGTTCTTCATTACCAAAAATTTCCTTCAATGCCATCTTCTTCCCATATATGCATAGTAATAACTTAAACTAATATCATAATTTCTTTTAAAACTTGCAATAATATCACTAGTCTTTCTTGTTGGTTCATCACGAATTTCATCTAAAATCAAGGTCTTCACAAGATCATTCTTAATTAAAGGACTATTAATTGATCTAAAACCACCACCACATGAATGACTAGATTCAAATCTTCTAACTAAAAAGTGATCCAATTGTTTAAACTTGCAAGAAGCATGAATTTTAAAACTACAACCTTCTACAGCACACTGCACCATAATTCGCTCTTTACAATTCTTCAAGAACTTAGATGTGAATCCATTTTTTGCACAATATGCAATGATATCTTACGAAAATCAGATGCGGACTGAAATTTTTGACCAACACTTGTAAAAAAAAAATCTAAAGTAGAACCTTTCTTCATAAACTCATTAAAAACAATCTCTTCATCAGAAGAAAATTCCAAACTATCAACCCCGTTACGTGCACTACTCACACAATCTTCAATATCAAGTGATTTAGTGCTAGAGCAAGATCTACTATTACAACCAACATTATTCTGAGACAATTTCTTCAATTTAACAAACAAAACTAGAAATTCCTCTTTTCTAAAAAATGGCAAGCATAAAATAGCTTGCAAATCACTATGTGTCTCAATAAAAGTAGTCTCGAAATCTCGAACATAAAAGATATCACAACACAAAGGAGAAAGTTGATCCCAAACTTCACATATCTTGTTTCGAACAGTAGAAATAGGAGAACCCAACAAAAACCTAAAACCAAAATTGTTTTTATTGAAATAAAAAACAACCAAAACAGTAGCTGCAGTGCTAAGACTAAAAATGAAAAAACATATAAAAAAAATTTCAGTATACAAAAATATCAAAAAATAATCAAAAAATACAGTAAAAACAATACATACCTTTGATCATCAATATATATCATCTTCCTGTGGCCAAAAGCACATCACCATAAGTTTAACATATCACACGCAAAAACGAAATCAGGAAACTGTTAAAAAAAACAATGAATTGCACTTTCGGTAAAAGGAAAAGAAAGGAAGAAGAGCGAAAATTATAAATCTGGAAAAACTTTTTCAATCTAAGATGTGAAAACGTAAAGAAGATGAGCGAAATTTACTTAAAAAAATAACGACCGAAAAAAATAAATGTCCTGTAAACTTAATTTTTTAAACATCTGTCCAACAAAAAAATACGGTATACATAATGGTCACTAGAACATAATTTCCAGTATCCTAAATGTATTTGCCCTAACAAAACTTCAACTACCTAAGCAATATGTCAATGAATATAAAGACATTAAGCGAATGTTGAGGACGAAAAGGATTATTATTTACACTAGCATTGCGTATAGTGTAAAACTGAATATAACACTAATTATACATAGCATTTGTCCTTCAACGAAGTCCAAATATTTATTCTCGTTTCGAATCCGAACGTGGGCTGACTTCATATATTTTAAGTTAATATTTTACGACTGTGGCCCACCAAAAACCTTATTTTAAAACAACTGTCTAATATCTGGTCTCACTCCTCCTCCATGTCACTTTGATACCCCACAATGCAAACGGCCGCATTAAAAAATAAAATATAAAATAAAATAAAAGTAAGTTAGAAAAGCAGACGATGGAGGAAAAGATAGACAGTGTTTTCAAAATGGTGGTATTTGGTATATTGGCGGTCGGAAAGTCACCAATTCCAGCCAGGTTTGTTGCAGATGAATTCAGCTGAATTGAAAGGCGAAGACATTCCAAATTCAAAATCTGTTTATAGCCATAAGAGTGTAAAACCTCAGATCTGGATAAAGCTCGGGGGGAAAATTATAGAATAAAACACTTTGAAATCAGAGCGCATTAAAGAATTCACTCCCGGTGGGACTCGAACCCACAATCGCCTAATTAGAAGTCAGACGCCTTATCCATTAGGCCACGAGTGCAGTTGTTGTAATTAATTTTTTAGACCCTTTGATTTTTTTAGAAAAGAATATAGTATGAGTTGTTGCGACGTTATGGTAATATTTGTTTAGAAGTTGTAAAAGGGTTTAGGGTTCAATCCATGTTATGGTTACTAGGTCTAACTAATATTTGTGTTGATTGCTGGGTATGAACACTCCATTTTAATTTCCCACCGTATGTCCTTTTTCACCATTATGAAGGTATGAACACTCCATCTGAGTTCTCTAGTTTATTAGGCAGAGTGATAAGATGACATTAGTAACTCAAAACGTGTTAGGATGTTTTAGCAACTTGTATTCTCTTTTTTCCATCTTAGTTCGACCTTACTGATTTGGGTGACAAGATGACACTAGTAACATGGAACATGTTTGGGATACTGCCAATGTAGTCTATTGATGACACTAGTAACTAACACCATGGTGCAGAAAATATCTAAAAGCTGAATTAAAAAAAAATATTTGGAGAAAATGCAAAAATAAAAGACATCCTAAGAGCCCTACAATGGGTCTAAAAGAAATTGATCATAATCAACATGCAAATATGTAAGTAGTATTGTTACAGATGCTTCCACTGATTAGGGTCTACATTTGTTTTGAGTGAGACTCATGCGTTAAACTTTTTGGATCTTATATCCATTTTACAGCCCTTGTCCAACCGTTCGATTTTGGGCAGATATTCTCAGCCGAACAAACAGGTGGCACCATCCTCCTTATATCCGCACCGTTTAATTTTTATTTTTTATTTTACTAAATATTAAAAATATAAAATGAAAGGCTGTATGGACCATGAAAATTCGGATTAGGCGATCAACTCTCTCGATTTTGTATGTCGATATGACTGGCATTGTATGAATGAGATAATCATATCTCAAGCTTAAGGAACAGGCTCACATCACAACAGGGAAAAATTTAATACAACTAAGTGTGTATATGCTAACTTGAGAATGTCATAATATGGAGTACAAAATGATAGAAATGACATACACAAGGGTAAGAGGTATTGGAGGTACTTCGTTGGTGCATTTGGCTTTGTATATGTTAGTGGCGCAGGTTGAAATGGCTTTAACATTTTTATTTTTTGAGTTTTGTACTATTTCTTTTTACCATCGGTACCTTCTGGCTTAGACTGGTGTTTGAGGTGCTTTGTGGGTGCATTTGGCACCGTATATGCAATGAGGCACAGGTTGAATTGGTTTCAACATTGTCATTTTTATTTTTGAATTTTTAACCGTTGCTTTTTGCCAACAATAACTTCTACTGGTCAAAGGGGTTGCAACATTTCCAAGTCGATATCATTGTTTAAAATGAAAAGTGTCTCTTCAAAACTGTAAATAAGGTATGAGTCATCCTAGGCAAAGGTAGAAAAGAAAATTTGATATTAATAAAACTCCTCCATCGACTACATTTCCAGCTGTTGTTCTGAGTAACTAGATATGTGCATTGATGGTTGATTGGTCTGTCATACAGATACAGGTAGGGATTGAAACGCGAACATTATTTTCAGAATAATTGTATTGACTTAATGATAATTCTTTTTATCTATATAAGAAAATGATTGTATTAAATATTTTAATTATACATTAATAATATGTTTGTTTATGTTTTATAATAAATATAGATATATTTAATGATAATTCTTTTTATTTTTATGGAAAAATGATAGTATTAAATATTTTAATCTTTTTCTGTAAGATATATATTCTTTAATAAAGTTAAGTAAAATATATTCCCTTGTGCTAAATAATAAAACTATTTATAGTTTAGTAAATGATAAAAATATTGATCTTTATTTGAAATGTCTTTCATTAGTCAATTTACATTTATTGATTATTAAATGATGATTGTATTTATATTTATGTCCAAATAATTTATAATTATTCAATAATAATTACTTTTATCTTCTCAAAATGATAGTTATCTTTATAATTTAGTAAATGATAAAAATATTTATCTTTATCTGAAATATTTTGCAATAGTTAATTTACATTTATTGATTAGTAAATAATAATTGTATTTATTTTTATGCCTAAATAATTTATAATTATTGAATTATAATTATTTTTATCTTTATTGCTAAATGATAGTTATCATTATAGTTTAGTAAATGATAAAAATATTTATCTTTATCTATAATATGTTGTAGTAGTTGATTTACATTATTCATTATTAATGATTATTATATTTATTGTTATCTCAAAATAATTTATAGTTACTTAATCATAACTATTTTTGTATAAATGATAGTTATATTTTAATTAAAAAATATATTTATCTTTTATATGAATGATTTTGTAGAAATTAAATAAAAGTTTGACCATATATGGCAAATTAATTAAATAATTGATAACAATGCTGAATCTTTAGCTTTCCTGCCTTTGTTGAGGTTTGGTATATGCTTATGTATGGATTTGGGATTAACACTGAATTGAATATAAATACTCCCCTATGCATTATCAAACATATGGCACAGCAACTGCACCTTTCATGTCTAATTTGGCACTATATTTATCTTTATATCAAAATGACAAAATTTCCTTTTTATATGCAGCTATAAAAATGCATACTAGAAAGAAATCCAAAACTGCAGAAAAGATCAAATTAAACCAAAATAATTCAATGAAAACTTCAAATTGTATATTTATCAATATAAATGGTCAGCAGTGTATCAACATAAGGCCTACGAGCAGTGCCTTCTGTGAGAAACATAGCCAATGTACGACAGAATCTCAATCTACTCAAAAGCAAACAACAACGATATGTGAAGTTTCTTTATTATTAACACTTTTATTATGATGTGCATCTTTTTTACTTGCTACTTTAATAATAATTAATCGAGATTAATTCATATTTTTCTTGCATCAATAGATCTAAACTGTTTAATATTCAATTTAATTAAGCACTGAAACTACTACTAGTTTTAGTGTCATTAACAGATCTTTCATTAATTAAGCACTAAAATAAACAGAAGAAAACTTAATACCTAGCATAGCCATAGCATCAAGAGGAAGAAGAAGTATACCAAAGAAGGAGCATTCATGCATAAGAGAATGTAAAGCTTTTTATCAACCTCTAATTAAACAAAAGTGACTAATCCTTTCTCTAAAACCTTCCAAATCCATATGGGTAAGGATTGTATGTGTTTGTGATGTTTTAAAAAACAATGAATTAATGTAACCAAATTAAATAATATTTGTTCAGGTTGGGGATTAAAGATGATGATTTTGATGTGATTGTGTAAAAATGTGAATCAAACCTTCTCTAATTCGCTTCATGCTTTTACATAATGTGTAAAATGATAATACGGAGGCGAATATGTGTAAAATGATAATCTGGAGTGCATCAACCTATGATAGCTACAATGTATTCAATATTAGATAGCACCTACATGTCTACAAGTGGTGGATAAGAGTTCTCAACTTATGACAGTTCATAAGTTCAATCTGCGATGACTAAGAAATGCCTATATGTGATAGCTCATATGCTTAGAATCATGGCAGTATGTAAATATATTGTAAATGTTTATCTTTATACAAAAAGATAATTCTGTGTATCTTTTTATACAAAATCTATATGATGAGAGATTATTAAAAATTTATCCTTATTTCATTTTCACATACTAATGTGTTATTTCCACTATAACAAAATACAAAACAGATCACCACTTTACAAGCAACTGAAGTTGAAGAAAGAGTCATTGATTCTCAACTATAGAGTCAACAACAAGATGATAGAGAAATTCAAATTCATGAAACAAGTGAACAAAAATAAATTTGTTTGACAAACAAAAGTGAAGACATTGAAACTTAGAAGATGTTGAAAAGTATGAAGTTCAACATAAAGAAACAAAGCATTATAGTGGGACATATAGGTGTAATTTAGATGCACTTTTCAAAGTGATGAGAAGAATAAAAAAAGAATTTATTACCAGCTGATGTTATTTCATACATGAGCAAAACCCCATTCAAATTTTTTTTTGAAACGTTTTCAAAAGACAAAATAGAAAGGCAAGATTTTCGAAAAAGTGCAAAGAGTTTAGATGAAGTTATAACATCTTATGACAAAAATGAGAAAGCTTTTAGAATAGGAGACTCATTGTTGAAACTACCAGAAGAAGATGTTAGCTTGATTTTGGGAATGCCATTAGTGGGTAAGGGTTTATTCCATATTGGAATAATAAGCAGAGATAACTTGCCTGAGGAATTTTTCGACTTCTTGGATAGAAATTCTGAACGGGGAGAAAGAATTAACAAACAAACAGTGGGAAAGGGATTGAATATTTTGATTGATAAAGGAAATGGAGGTATTGACTTGGTGAAATTGCTAATTTTGTTGACGATTATAACATTTTTGTTTCCAAATAATCAGACATATTTGCAATGGGGTTTTATTCCAAAGCTATTAAATTTGAAAACTCTGAATTCAATTTCTTAGCCAAAAGCGATATATAATCATGTTTCAAAAAATGTTGAGAAGTTTGCAGAAGATCCAAGAAGTATGCCAGGCTGTTTTATGATTTTACTGGTATGTGTTAACTCTTATTATAAGATAATTATGTACCAAAAATAAAATAATTGGACAAAAAAGTAACATTGTAATTTTTATTCTGCAGTATTGGATTTGTGAAAAGACAGAAATCATAGAAGAAAAAAAGGTTTTGAAATGGCAAGCCCAAGGATGGTGAAATGGAATTTGTCAAAGCTCAAAAATGTGTCACTTGATATCGTTGAAGGAAAAAAGGTATAATAATTTTATTCTAGCCAGACAAGTGAAATAATTATTAATAAAGATAATTCATATTATCATTTTCAATTTTAGTAGTACATGCTTGTTGATAGGTGAAAGAGTTCAAATTAGACTTCTTTCTATTCTTCTTGCCTAATTATTAATTATTCAATTATTATGGACTGCAGTCTAATTGTTAGCTGTCTAGTAAAGATGTATATGTTGTCATCTGTCTAATTGTTCTGCAGTGCAACATTGTTGCAGTAAAAATTAGTAATAACAGCCATTGTTTTGTATTAACTTATTACAGATGGTGGAGTTTAATAGAAGTGTAGTTGCACTTTATAGGTTCCTAAAATTAATGCATCTACTTTGAGTTGCCATTGCAGTTTGTCGTCTACATTTTTTTGAGTGGCATAAAGAAAATGTATGCACTTCATTTCTGCTATTTAATTAGTTTCTCTTTACATTTTGTAGTTATTTTCATTTATACTTGGTTTATGTAGTCTGAATTTTGTAAGAAATTCTTTGAGGTAAAATGATGTTTAGTAAATGTCATTGGTCTAAACAAGAGCTTGAGAAAACAGTTTAGTTAGTTGAGATACATGACTATAGGCTTAAAGCGAATGTCGATTAAGTTATAATCAATGAATGCAAATTAATGTTTTGTTGTTCTTTAAAACTGAATCTTTGTCAGTTTCCAATCAATAACTCTTTTAACATTTTTCATCTTCTTGTGTCTTCATGTTTATCCATTTTTTCTATAAATTTAACATCTAACAACATCTTATAATCTTATAACATCTTTTGACAGATTGCGAAAAGGTTTAGAAGAATATCACAAAATGAGAAGAAACTACTAACTGAAATGTCAAAAGTTGTTGAAGAACAAGTAGAGGACGAAATCAACTCAAAGAAGAGGGAAAATAGGAAAAGAAAACGAGAGGAGAAAAAAGAAGAAGAAATATTATTGATGGAAAACGAAGCTAAACAAAGGGAAATAGAAAGTCTAAGAAAAAAAAGTTATGGAGCTGGAAAAAACAGTTTTGCTAAAAGAAAAAGAATTGGAAGAAGAACAAATTTTGAGAAAAAAATTTGAATCTAAATTGAAAGAGTTGGGGGAGGAATGTAATGTGAGGGAAGAAGAGGCTCATGAAACGACTGATAGCAGAAGAAGACATGTATTTGCTGGGCATACAAATAGTTCGTTAGAGTTTCCATCTTTCAAATTATTTGAATCTCAAGATTTTAAAACACCTGAAATGGAAAAGGAACTAGAGAAAAATCATGGCAGGGTTTATAATGAAGATAAACATGAACTGAAAGAAGATGAAAAAGCAAATCAAAAAGAAAAGGACATGGAAACAAAATTAAAAAAATTTGAACTGAAAGTAAAGGCAGTAGCAAAAAAGAAGAGAAAAACAACACAAATAGGACCAAGTTCTATGCAGAGTAGAATAAAACAAAAGGTAACGGTGGCAAAAAAAGATCCAAATTATATTCATGAAGAAAAGAATAAAGTAATAGATCTGGAAAAGTACATAGTTAAGAAGGATGAGAAGATAAAGAAGAAGAGGAGAAACATAGAAAAATGTCCATTGTTGAAGCATTTGCCACACAATGAAGCAAAGATGATAGCAGATTTCTTCAAAGTGGTCGGAGACATTGAGTAAGTGAAATTATAAATATTTCTTATATTATATATATATATTTGTATGGAATAATAGAAATAAACATTGTTTTTGAAATTTTCAGCGAAGAAGTTTATAATTTAGGTGATGAAAATATGATTGTGATATACAAAAGTATGATAGAAGAAATGCTTTGTGGTGGATTCATTACTGGGCTGGTTAGTCCAAATGTAAAATCAAAAACTTATATTCTTATTAAATTATTTTTAATAGTAACTTATATAATTGATTTTTTGTATAGATTATTGATTGGCATTGGTTTAGGAGAGCGAAAATGCATGATAGCAGTTCTAGCATAACATACATTAACACGACGATGACAGTCAGACCAATTTATATAAATAAATGCTATCCATCGTTGATATAATTTTATTTACAGTATTTATTTCTCTTCATAAAAAAGTGCATCTGATGACATTGAAAATGTGAAAAATCAACTATTCATTCCAGCAATAACAAAGTCTCTATCAAATCCTTTGTGTTGTACTGTACTATTTCCAGTACATGATGAAGCACATTGGACGCTTTTGGAATTTGATAGAGAAACATCATCATGGATTCTTTATGACTCACTGTATTGTACATCAAGAAATAAAAAGTACAGCACAAGGCATAAAAGGGCTGCCTTGGCAATAGTAAGAAATTTTTTTATTTCATCAAAATTTGCATACTAAATCATTTTATATTTATTTTTATGTTTTTTAATCCTATTGTTCTACACAGAAAAGAATTGTCAACCAGATCATCAAGGAGTTCAAATGCCATGAAAGCAACACAAATTTGAAAATTTTAAGTACCCTTACATTGGGAATTTGTGCTCAGCAAGAAAAAGGGGTAATTATTTTTAAATTATATGTTCATGCTTATTTAACTGTTGATAAAGCTTAATTAATTAATGATTAAAAGTCGGACAGAGCCAATTTCAAATTTGATGCATATAAACCATATGATACATCCTACTGTGTATAGAATTATTCTTTATCAGAAATTGATAAAAGAATTATCATTTTAAGTATACAAAATATAATCATTCATGTTTTTATATGACGCATTACAACATTGTTAACATATTATAAAAATATTCATTTGTAATCAAAAGATAATACTATTTACCATTTTTAGAAATTGATAAACACTTTTATCATTTTTAATATATTGCTATATTTATGTACAGTGATAAAAGCATTTAGCAACTTAAATATAAAAAATTTAAATGGTCATCGTTTTATATAAGCATTAAAGCAACCTTACCGACTTATTATATAACAACAATGTTTGTTTTTGATAAAAAGATAATACCATTTATCTTTTTTAGAAACTGATGAAAGAATTATCATTTTAAGTACACAAAATATAATCATTCATGATTTTATATGAAACATTACAACATTGTTAACATATTACAAAAATATTCTTTTGTAATCAAAAGATAATACTATTTATCATTTTCAGAAATTGATAAACACTTTTATCATTTTTAATAAATTGCTAAATTTGTATAAAGTGAAAAAAGCATTTAGCAACTTAAATATACAAAATTTAAATGGTCTTTATTTTATATAAGCATTAAAGCAGCCTTACTGACTTATTATATAACAACAATGTTTATTTTTGATAAAAAGATAATACCATTTATCTTTTTTAGAAACTGATAAAAGAATTATAATTTTAAATATACAAAATATAATCATTCATGATTTTAAATGAAGCATTACAACATTCTTAACCTATTACGAAAATATTCATTTGTAATTAAAAGAAAATACTATTCATCATTTTCAGAAATTGATAAATTCTTTTACCATTTTTAATAAATTTCACAATTTTCATAAAGTGATAAAAGCATCTTGCAACTTAAATATAGAAAATTTAAACAGTCATCATTTTATATAAATATTAAAACAGCCTCACTGACTAATTATATTACAACAATGTTCATTTTTGATAAAAAAAATAATACCATTAATCTTTTTCGAAAACTGATAACAGAATTTATCGTTTTTCACAAATTGGTAAAAGAATTACCATTTTAAGTATACAAAATTTAACTTTTCTTCATTTTATGGAAACATTACAATACGGTTAACACATTACCAAAATATTTATTTGTAATCAAAAGATAATACAGTTTATCATTTTCAGAAATGGATAAATTCTTTTATCTTTTTTATTAAATTGCTAAATTTTCATTAAATGATAAAAGCACCTACCAACTTAAATATAGAAAATTTAAACAGTCATCATTTTATATAAGCATTAAAGTAGCCTTACTGACTTATTATATTTTAGCAATGTTCATTTTTGATAAAAATATAATAACATTTAACTTTTCTAGAAATTGATAAAAGAATTTATCATCTTTCAAAAATTGGTAAAAGAATTACCATTTTAAGCATATAAAATATAATCATTAATCATTTTATAGAAGCATTACAACTTTGTTAACATATTACAAAAACATTTATTTGTAATTAAAAGATAACACTATTTATCATTTCCAGAAATTGATAAATTCTTTTATCATTTTTATTAAATTGCTTAATTTTCATAAAGTGATAAAAGCAATAAAAGTGAAGTAGTTTGGATGTTACTGTGATGAAGTAGATGTAGAATGTGGCAATGTACTAAAAAAATTGGCTTATATAGGAAAATATATGCTGTTATAGCTGTTTTTTTTTGTTTTTTTATGGTGCAAAAAGTTTGTTTATTTATTCGTCAATGCATGTAACATTAAGGATAGTTTTAAATATCTCTGTAGAAATTTTGGTAATGTATAACACTTAATTTTTGACCATATGTATCCACCATTTATTGTTTATTATTTTCTAACTAAATGTTTTACAATAGGTATGACTGCGGAATGCTTGTCATGGTAAACATGAGGAAGAAAGCTGGAGGCTTACCATTGTTGAAAACATTTCAGAAGAATATATTGCTCAGTTAAGAGCAAATATGGTAGCCGACATTATGAATGATGAACCATATTGTTGGACAATGGAAAAGTTTTGCAGTTCAGGACCAAAGCCACAGGAAGAAAGCAGTTGAAGCAAGATGAATGATAATCCAATTTGTTAACATCATAGGAAGAAAACATTATATGTTTAGTTAGGTTTAACTTCTTTTTTCTATAACAAAAAACAAAATTGCACTGTATGTTGAACAAAAAAATCTATATGTTTGTTTTGTAATTTGTCTCTACCGCACAGATATAATATTTCATATGTTTACTCTACCATTTACTCTTTGATATGATTTAGATTTTGCACCTGTACTTCATAGCCAGTATGTTACATGAATTGAGAGCTAAAACATTTATAGTTTGTTTTGTAATTTGTCTCTACTACACAGATATAAAATTTGTTCTGTTATATTGACAGTTTAAGCAATGATGTATAATAGGGTATGTTTGGCAATTCTCCTTTGCCTTTTAATACCAATTTATGTTACAATCAGTACACGAATTTATAGGAGAAATATTAAGCTGATTATATGGTCACAAAGAGAACATACAGTTAAAGAGAAGCTGACTGCCAATGAAGTACAAGTGCAATTTTTTCCTCATCGTTACAGGTAGTGGATGTATACCAGTGGGGATGTACAAGTGCAATTTTTTCCTCAATGTTACTGGTAGTGAATGTATAAATGGTATAAACACAAAACTGCAATCTTCAATTTAAGATTTGCATCTCTCTCTGGGTTTCCAAGGTCTTTATACCATAAAAACCTGAAGTTTGTCACTATTGGCTTCAACTCCATATTTTCTAAGTGCTTGAAACATTAGCTGCTCTAAAGCACAAATAAAAAATGATAACAAAAAAATCACAATTGATACATCCAGCTAGCAAAATACATATCAAGTTAATATTGCTCAAATGTGTTTCTTCAGCAAAATAAAAATATTACATAAGACATTTACAGATCTTGTTGCAACTGAACTTGAATATCAATAAATAACAAAAACAACTATAAATTTACATATGCACAACTAAAACACATGCTACAGAAATACAGCAAAGAAGGTTGGCAGGTAGGACGAATAAAAACATCAGAAATGACAATTCAATCACTACAATTCAATCAACTAAAACCACCAAAAATGACAACAAATAGACTATTTTGCACATGGTACAAATATTTACTGATATCAGTTTCTTGTTTCTTCTGATTATCTTTGATGCTTGAGAAGAGCAACAACTTTAATAACTTACATATACAACATGAACACCCAGACTTCAGCATGTCATCAACCTTCTTTTCTGATTATATAATGGCTGCTAACAATTTGCATGTACGTTATGCTTACAGATAAAAGGTAACTAAGAGTTGCATGTAGTCGTCCTATTCTTGAAACAGAAATAAACAAGATATTTCTCTGCACATTAGTTATTACCCATAAAAAAACAAATGAAAGTAGTGGACACAGGAATAACCTAATATTTAAAGTAAAAGAATAACATAAAACAAAATTATAATTGAATACAATAGCTTTTAAATTCTAAAATCCAAGAATATCTCAATACAATGTTGAAAGCAAAAATATAATTATCTTCAAAAATAAACAAGAGAAAATGACATAAAAATTATAAAAACATTCAACCACTCAATGGACAACTTCTACGATTATGACCTAACTTCTTACATTTTCCACACTTATTTTGCTTCCCATGGAAAACATCCAACCCACCAAGTCTGTTAACTCTAGGTCTACCAGTTCCACGAATAGGCTAAGGAGGAAGAATAGGAGAAAAACCTTCATAAATAATATCATTTTTATCAAAAGTAGGAATAGCATTGATAACATGCGATTAAGAAGCACGATAAGCCTTAGTCGTGAAATAATATTCAATAAAATCATAGACATTAAGTTTGGCCATTGTAATGCACTTCAATGCATGTGCACAAAGAAAACCAGTAACTCTCCATTGGTTACAAGTGCACATCTGATTTTCAAGATCAACTTTGTGAGAAATAGAGGAATGTACTTCAAAAACAAAAGTAGAAGAACGAGAAACATTCCACCCAAATCCTTCTTCTTTTAATTTCAATAAACGATTCTCCATTTTAGGACAAAATATGGTAGTCCAATTAAATGCCTCTTCTCTACGCTTTGACATTTGAGCCATAAGCTTAATTCGAATTCCATCAAGACAACATGTAATAGGAAGATGCCTTTATTTCACAATCCAGGAGTTAAAACTCTCTGCAACGTTTGATTTATTCTCACCATAGCGATTGCCAGGAAAAATAAATCAGCCCAATGATCAAATGGCTAATCTTTTAAGAATTCAACAGCTTTTTCACCTCCAATTTAACTATATTTTGTCATAGCTCTTTGAAATTCATAAGGAGTACAAGCTACAACACAACATTCCAATAAATGTGCTATGCAAGGCCCCTTTCCACCCTTTACAATATTAGCAACATTACTTTGCATATGATATAGATTTTATGAATGGAAAGCCATTGGAAAAATTTTAGGAATACTTAAAAGCAAACACCATTGTCTATCTGATATAAAAACCAAAGCTCGATCAACTACAATCGAACATTTCAAATGATCCAAAAACCAAGACCAATTTCCTCATTTTCCTTTGCAACAACAGCCATAGCCAATGGAAAAAAACCTAAAAAAAAACATTGTTAGCAAATAGAAAAAACTGTGCATATATATGCAATAAAGTAAAATTATCGATGATTTTTTTCAATTTATACTAATAATAACAGGATTGGCGCAGTTGGTTGATGGTCCGGACTGCGTGATCGAAGGTCACGAGTTCGAACCTCGAAACTGACAACCCTGTAACAAGTACCCGAAGTACGTGTTTGGCAGGCACATACTTCCCTAGAGTTTACAAGCGAAGCTTGGTTCCCTAGGTAATTCAAAAAAAAAAATAGTGAAAAATTTATAATTCTTTCAGTTATTATTGACTTCAATGTTTAAAAATAAACTCACATATAACATATGTATTAATAAAAACATATTTTCAATTTAGATAACTATATTTTGTTTCACCTATAAAATATTTGTTGTTTATCAACATATGGATTACTCTCAATCATCCATTTTTTAATACCTTTTATTTTATCTACTAATTTAGTAGAAGATGTATATTTACGTTTATATTCCTTCAAGGTTAATTACAAAACACTGGCATGATTGTATGAACCAATAAATATACACATACAAATATACATAGATCTGTTATTTACCCAAATATACAACTATACATAGCTTCTACCACAAGTTATCATTAGTGATCATCCAACACAATAAAAAATGGAGAACACATATTTAAATGCTAGTGGGTGGTATTACACTTACAACTCTTACATATTTATGCATGTTATCCATTGACAATCAATTAAAATACCTATTACCTTACTATTATATAAAATTAGATAAAGATAAATACTTTTATCTTTACATAAAACTATAATGTAACAATGACAGTAGAGATAACTACTTTATTAACTATCACTTTCCAATTACTAACAATACTACTACAGAAAGTTAGCAATGATATTATAT
This sequence comes from Allium cepa, assembly GCA_030765085.1. Taxonomy (NCBI): domain Eukaryota; kingdom Viridiplantae; phylum Streptophyta; class Magnoliopsida; order Asparagales; family Amaryllidaceae; genus Allium; species Allium cepa. The sequence goes on from CM060934.1 coordinate 627,682,963, forward strand.
ACTTAACAAACAAACTTTATACAAAATTGTAAAAAAATAAAAAAAAGTACTAAACAACCTATAATTAAAATAAATCAATTATCATTATCACCTTAAATTAACTTATAAATATTAAAACAATAAATCATACATTGGTTCTCATTTTTTGCAGTAGCGGCCATTAAACAACCATTCCTACCTTTCAAAAAGGTGGCATCAAGAAATATCAAAGGACGACAATGATAGAACCCATAAATACATGCTTCGTAAGATATATAGACTTTTTCAAACTGATTGGTATTTTCATCAACAACCATAGATGTATGACTATTAGGATTACTTCTATCAGCTGCTTTCAAATACCACACCAAATCATTATAAGATTGTTCTTCATTACCAAAAATTTCCTTCAAAGCCATCTTCTTCCCCATATATGCATAGTAATAACTTAAACTAATATCATAATTTCTTTTAAAACTAGCAATAATATCACTAGTCTTTCTTGTTGGTTCATCACGAATTTCATCTAAAATCAAAGTCTTCACAAGATCACTCTTAATTAAAGGACTATTAAGTGATCTAAAACCATCACCACATGAATGAATAGATTCAAATCTTCTAACTAAAAAGTGATCCAATTGTTTAAACTTGCAAGAAGCATTGATTTTAAAACTACACCTTCTACAACACACTGCACCGTAATTCGCTCTTTACAATTCTTCAAGAACTTAGATTTGAATCCATTTTTTGCACAATATGCAATGACAGTCTTACGAAAATCAGATGCAGACTGAAATTTTTGACCAACACCAGTAAAAAAATCTAAAGTGGAACCTTTCTTCATCAACTCATTAAAAACAATCTCTTTATTAGAAGAAAATTCCAAACTATCAACCCCATTATGCACTACTCACACAATCTTCAATATCAAGTGATTTACTGCTAGAGCAAGATCTACTATTACAGCCAACATTATTCTGAGACAATTTCTTCAATTTAACAAACAAAACTAGAAATTCCTCTTTTCTAAAAAATGGCAAGCATAAAATAGCTTGCAAATCACTATGTGTCTCAATAAATGTAGTCTCGGAATCTCAAACATAAAAGATATCACAACACAAAGGAGAAAGTTAATCCCAAACTTCACATATCTTGTTTCGAACAGTAGAAATAGGAGAACCCAACAAAAACCTAAAACCAAAATTGTTTTTATTGAAATAATAAACAACCAAAACAGTAGCTGCAGTGCTAAGACTAAAAATGAAAAAACATATAAAAAAATTTCAGTATATAAAAATATCAAAAAACAATCAAAAAATACAGTAAAAACAATTCATACCTTTGATCATCAATATATATCATCTTCCTGTGGCCAAAAGAAAATCACCATAAGTTTAACATATCACGCGCAAAAACAAAATCAGGAAACTGTTTAAAAAAAACAACGAATTGGACTTTCGGTAAAAGGAAAAGAAAGGAAGAAGAGCGAAAATTATAAATCTGGAAAAACTTTTTCAATCTATGAAAACGTAAAGAAGATGAGCGAAATTTACTTAAAAAAATAACGACCGAAAAAAATAAATGTCCTTTAAACTTAATTTTTTAAACATCTGTCCTACAAAAAAATACGGTATACATAATGGTCACTAGAACATAATTTCCAGTATCCTAAATGTATTTGCCCTAACAAAACTTCAACTACCTAAGCAATATGTCAATGAATATAAAGACATTAAGCGAATGTTGAGGCCGAAAAGGATTATTATTTACACTAGCATTGCGTATAGTGTAAAACTGAATATAACGCTAATTATACATAGCATTTGTCCTTCAACGAAGTCCAAATATTTATTCTCGTTTCGAATCCGAACGTGGCTGACTTCATATATTTAAGGTTAATATTTTACGACTGTGGCCCACCAAAAACCTTATTTTAAAACAACTGTCTAATATCTGGTCTCACTCCTCCTCCACGTCACTTTGATACCCCACAATGCAAACGGCCGCATTATAAAATAAAATATAAAATAAAATAAAAGTAAGTTAGAAAAGCAGATGATGGAGGAAAAGATGGACAGTGTTTTCAAAATGGTGGTGTTTGGTATATTGGCAGTCGGAAAGTCACCGATTCCAGCCAGGATTGTTGCAGATGAATTCAACTGAATTGAAAGGCGAAGACATTCCAGATTCAAAATCTGTTTATAGCCATAAGAGTGTAAAACCTCAGATCTGGATAAAGCTTGGGGGAAAGTTATAGAATAGAACACTTTGAAATCAGAGCACATTAAAGAATTCACACCCGGTGGAACTCGAACCCACAATCGCCTGATTAGAAGTCAGACGCCTTATCCATTAGGCCACGGGTGCCGCTGTTGTAATTAATTTTTTAGACCCTTCGATATTTTTTAGAAAAGAATATAGTATGAGTTGTTGTAGCGTTATGGTAATCTTTGTTTATAAGTTGTAAAAGGGTTTAGGATTCAATCCATGTAATGGTTTTTAACGGCCGACTTCCTATCCCCAGGAAGACGCACCGCTAATGAAGAAAGAAAGGGATAGAAGAAGAAAAGAAAGAGTATGAAGAAAGACAACAACATCAGAGAACTCATAGAGGAACGAATGAAATATAATATATCGCATAAAATATTACATAGTATCATATTACATCAGAGTACACAACTTATACAACACATATTAGACAGTTATAAACATCTGTCTAACTATACAACTCAAGTACAATAGAAACAGATACCAAACAAACACAGCGGAACCATAATATATCTATACGTGGAAGCCTCCTTCTTCATATCTCCTACAGAATTCGTCAAGCAAACCTGAATCCACTTGACTACTCATACATAATATGAGTACCCAAGAGTTTAATAAAACAGGAAATAAACACTAAGGTCGGACAGGGGTCTGGTGTGAGTAAATGGTTTAAAGTTGCTTAACTTTACGAAAACCTTTGAAAAGAAAAGGTATCACGTAAGACTTCCCACACATAAAAATGGAAAAGGTTTTACCTTACGCTAACCAAAACATTTGATAGGAAATCCAGTGATATTATAATAGTGTCTAGGGTTTTAAGTAAATAAGAAATAGCCGAAATTGTGGCATTTATTAAATTCCAGCTACTAGCCACAAAAGTGGGTAATACAATCAAAACCGTAGGGTCTCGTAGGACGAATGGGTTTCCATCAATGGCAGGGCTACTGGGGTACCGCCCGTCACAGTACGTGGCCTAGATCAACGTACCGAGGAGCCACCCTAACTTCCCTGCAACACAAGGCCGGGACCGTTCCTTACTGAACAGTCCCGAACAAGACAACCCCGGCAGTTGTCCGGAATCAACCGCCCTACACAGCCGAAATAAAAAGGGACTTCTAGACAGGGGAAAATCTTGTCCTGAAATGGGCGCTACCCACCTAGCCTTGCTGCACCTCCCCTGTTTTAGCCATTCCCGGTTGATGAGGCTTGAGGCTACGATTACCTTTAGAGAACACATCTCTTAGAATGCTCTTCGTCCACCTGACGATGTTCTGAAAGCATTCAATCCATACAAGTTCGTTCCGGGTTCGAACGAAACTGAAGGCACTATCTCGTTGCACTCATTTTGGAATCACCCTCAGAGTCAACGACCATAGCCCTTGCACTCTAAATCACCATCTCGAACCTATAAGTACTATTCCGTCAAACTCTTCACGGAATCACCCACAGAGTTATACTGACGTATAGTCCTTACACCTCGAGTCTTCACTTGCTCCATTTGGATTCATGACCTAACGTTTAATTGGAATCGATGTGGTTTTCGAATTCCAAATATGAAAACCCGATCCCGGTCTCACCGAAACCAAACGCCATTTTAATGTCCAAGTTGTACTTAAGGGTTTAAACAATTAACTTGTATTCAGGATGATATAAACAGATATATGAATCACGTTATCGTAATAGATAAATCATATCAACATTCATCTCACAAAGCAGCATATCACATATCAGAAATATCCAAAACATCTAGTATCAACCAAACACCCAATATCAATCATCCAATATCAATTGATCATCCAATATCAATCACCAAATATCAATTAATCATCCAATAGCAGAATTGATTTACTCCAAATCAATTGGATTAACCTTAAATCCTTCTTCATTTATTTATCCCAAATAAATAAATTAATCATTCTCAATGATCTTCCTTAATTAATCTTCCTTGATTAATCATCTTTTAATTACATTCAAGTAATTATCCTTAACCATATTCAGTAATTAAACTTTAATTACTATCATTAATTATAATAATTAATGATCCTTCATTTAATTATATTAATTAATCAATTATAGTTAATTACATTAGATCTCAATTAATTACAATTAATTAATCACACTTACATTAATCACTTATATTAATCAACCTTGATTAATTCATTAATTAACTAATGATCCTTATTAATTAATAATTCCTTTAATTAATTAAATAATTAACTTGTAATTAATCATCTCATTAATCATCAACAGTAATTAACAAGTTGTAATTACTTATCTTAATTAATTAACTTCCTAATTAATTATATTAACCCTTTGATTAATTAATCTAATTAATTAATCTTTAATTACTTCATTAAGTAATTATTAATCAATTTAAATTAACAATTAATCCTTAATTAATTACTTTATTAATTAATTACATTTTAATTAATTACCCTTAGTAATTAATCTTAAATTAATCACATTCATTAATTAATTAATCACATTAATTAATTAACTAAAATTAACTAAGTAATTAACCCTTAATTACTTAACAAGTAATTATCTTCTAATTACTTGATTACTTCTTAATTAATTACTTAACAAATAATTAAATCCATCATTAAATAATCCTTAATTCTTTAATTAATTAATTACCCCATAATTAATTAACTTCAAAACAAATAAATTAATCAATTTCCTTAATTGATAACATTAAGTGATTATCCATTAATCACTTTCACTTAATTACTCCTATGAGTAATTATCATTAATTACTTCCATAAGTAATTACTTCCATTCTTAATTACATTCAAAAATTAACCATTGATTACTTCATTAAGTAATCACACTTAATTAATTCATAATTAAGTGATTATTTAAAATTAAATAAATAATTAACTAATTATTTAAAATTAATTAAATAATTAACTATAACTTCTTATATTTAAACAAAATTCTAAATTAATTAAGAAAACATTATTCTTAATTAATCTCTTTACTTAATTACAAATCATATTTATTAATTATTCTTAAATTCATATCAATAATAATAATTAAATCTTAATTACCATTACAGTCTAATTATTCGAATTAAATCAAATTTTAATAACTTAAGCAAATTATCCTATTTGGTTTTCAAATTCAAAATAATAACCTTATTTGAAAATAAGGCAATTAGAAATCAATTTTAAAATTTAAAATACTTTAATTATCTAACTTAAAACCTATTCATAAAATTTGAAAACTTAGTTTTTAAACATTACTTTAAAATTTCACTTAAAACTTTGATTCAATATTTAAATTCAAACATTACCATTTTTAAATTAACATTCAAAATTTAATGAAGTTAATTACCTCAAAAAGGAATCATTTACAAAAAATTTAGAACTTAAAATAAATTTGATCATTTTTTTATGTTTGATTTACATTTTAATTCAAAATAACAAGTTTTTAACTTGTCTTCTTTTTTAAAATTCAAGCTTGGTTTCATTTATTCAAGCTACAAATAAAATTTGCAACTTGTCTTCAATTTTCAACAACAAGTTGAATTGGCACATTAACAATTACACAGGTATTAACCTGAAGCCCACAATCTAAAAACACTCGAGCAAAACACCACAACCATTCGAGTCAGCCCCGAAGCACACCCACCCCTCAACAACTTTGAGTCGTTCACAAGCATAACACGAGATGCTACCCGAGTAAAACCTCGTCTTCCCAAACTAATATACCCAGTGCACACACCCAATCTCGTGCACATATCCCATCAACTTCGGCCAAGTTAGGTCGTCACGACCATCGACGTCGGTCATATGAATGTGTGCGAGCAAGGATTTAAATCCAGATCGAAGAATACTCGATCGAATCAAAATACGACCTAACGATCTAAAACACAACAGCTACAACTCGACATCACACCTCCAACGCCGACCACCACGACGTTGCTATGCCTCGCCAACCCCATCATCGAAGTGCCATGACCACTAACTACATCTCTCCCAGATGCGCACGATATCGGCACCATATTCAAGTCATGAAGCTTCAACATCCAGGCCGAACAAAAGTGCAAACTTAAACCCTAATTTACTCGAATTCGAGCAATTTACACAATAGAAAATTCTAAAACATTTTTCCCATTATCAACATCACTCAAACAAGCCTCGACCAAGATATCAAATCAAATTTTTGCGTAGATCGACGACAATCACCAAAAACTCCAAAAACGTTCAAACCCAAAATTCACGATAAATACCCAATTAAAAATTACAATTTGCATATCTAAATTTGTGATTTATCATCATGATTACATGCATGAAACTCATTTTAGAATTTAAAACGGTAATTTTTTTTACAAAAAACATAGTTTTACTGTAAATCTTTTATTTATACTTATTTGTTGTATTAAAAATCATGGAACTATTTTTATGATCTTCATTTTTCATTTACAAACAAATTTCGTTCATGCATTCAAGATTAATATGAATCTAATTGGGAAATTTGGATTCTTGAAGCAAAGGTCACAATTTTTTTATCAAACAGAGCACAAACATCACATATACGGTCCATGTTTGCATATAAATATAACTATATATTCAATTACAAAAACAAAATGATTTCCATGCAATACCAATATCAATTCACATGCATTAGGATCAGAATTCAACTTATCTATTTTTAAAATCAATTTACTCACCATTTATGCAGAGTAGGCCTGAACATTTTATCTGAAAAAGGTGCTTTGCTGAAGAAATTGGATGCATGCTTTCCATTGATTGATTAAAACTTGCTGTTGTCCTTCAAAATGTTTTTAAAACTGTTGTTGATCATTATTCCTTAAATTGCAGGTTGTTGAAGTTGCAGATTTTCAATTTTGCAGTTTTGAAGTAGAACCTCCATTTAGTTGTAGGATTTGAAAATTGCAGATTCTACTTGATGTTGTAGATTGATTTTTGTTTTGCAGATTTCATTTTGCTTTTATGTTTGGAATTCAAGTTTCAGGTTTTATTTTGCATGCAGGTTTATTTTCAGATTTGCCATTAATTTGAAACATGAAATGAAGACAAAGAAAATAAAAGTGTTTGTGAAAACTAATTCTCCTCTTAAAACATTTATTAAAAATCAAAATTAATAGGTTGCCACATGTTATTAAATCTTACATTTGTCATTCACTCTTTAATTTCCTTACATGTGTTTCTAAAATGATTAACATGTTTACACATGTTCTTAACATTTTTAATTCATTTTTTTATTTAATTTAAAAGATAATAGAACTTACTTATTTTATTTTCTTAATCAATAAATTTTTACATATGTATAAATAAATTCACTTTTAAAAGAAATATTCTAAAATTAATTATAATGCAAATATATTTTCTTATACATGTATTTTAAAAATCTAAAATATTTATAGATACATTTATAACTATTCTAAATTTAAACACTTTAAAGAAAACAAAACAAAATGTTTAAATCCTTTTAAAACTATCATATTTAAAATAAACAACAATCTTATATTTGAAAACAAATGAATTAATCTTTAAATTAACTTTTGAAAAATATAAATTAAACAAAGCTTTAAATTACAATTATAAAATATAAATTGATTAAATTAAATTTCAAAACAACTCAAATTATAACATATACATACATATATATTACAATTTGAAAATTCATCTTTTATTTAAAACAAAAGATTTTCTATTCACAATATATATCAAATATATATATTATAAACAGAATAAAATTTCATTGGCTTTGACAAATAATTCTTATCAAATTTAAATTGTTAGAAAGATACTGATCAAAATTACCAGATTAAATATTTATTAACCATTAAAAGGTAAAATTTACCAATTTAAGTTAAAATTATAAAGAAAAATTATCAAATCAATTTAATTATTAATACAGATTATTAAATTGATATTGCCTAAAATTCCGGGTTGTTACATGGTTACTAGGTCTAACTAATATTTGTGTTGATTGCTGGGTATGAACACTCCATTTTAATTTCCCACCATAAGTCCTTTTTCACCATTATGAAGGTACGAACACTCCATCTGAGTTCTCTAGTTTATTAATCAGAGTAATAAGATGCCATTAGTAACTCAAAACATGTTTGGATGTTTTAGCAACTTGTATTCTCTTTTTTCCATCTTAGTTCGACCTTACTAATTTGGGTGACAAGATGACACTAGTAACTTGGAACATGTTTGGGATACTGCCAATGTAGTCTATTGATGACACTAGTAACTAACACCATGGTGCAGAAAATATCTAAAAGTTGAACTAAAAAAATTATTTGGAGAAAATGCAAAAATAAAAGACATCCTAAGAGCCCTACAATGGGTCTAAAAGAAATTGATCATAATCAACATACAACTATGTAAGTAGTATAGTTACAGATGCTTCCACTGATTAGGGTCTACATTTGTTTTGAGTGAGACTAATGCGTCAAACTTTTTGGATCTTATATCCATTTTACAACCCTTGTCCAACCGCTCGATTTTGAGCAGATATTCTCAGCCGAACAAACAGGAGGCAGCATCCTCCTCATATCCGCACCGTTTAATTTTTATTTTTTATTTTACTAAATATTAAAATATAAAATGAAAGGCTGGATGGACCATGAAAATTCGGATTAGGCGATCAACTCTCTCGATTTTGTATGTCGATATGACTGGCATTGTATGAATGAGATAATCACATCTCAAGCTTAAGGAACAGGCTCACATCACAGCGGGGAAAAAAGTAATACAACTAAGTGTGTATATGCTAACTTGAGAATGTCAAAATATGGAGTACAAAATGATAGAAATGACATACACAAGGGTAAGAGGTATTGGAGGTACTTCGTTGGTGCATTTGGCTTTCTATATGTTAGTGGCGCAGGTTGAAATGGCTTTAACATTTTTATTTTTTGAGCTTTGTACTATTTCTTTTTACCATCGGTACCTTCTGGCTTGGGTTGGTGTTTGAGGTGCGTAGTGGGTGCATTTGGCACCGTATATGCCATGAGGCACAGGTTGAATTGGTTTCAACATTGTCATTTTTATTTTGAATTTTTAACCGTTGCTTTTTGCCAACAATAACTTCTACTGGTCAAAGGGGTTGCAACATTTCCAAGTCGATATCATTGTTTAAAATGAAAAGTGTATCCTCAAAACTGTAAATAAGGTATGAGTCATCCTAGGCAAAGGCAGAAAAGGAAATTTGATATTAGTAAAACTCCTCCATCGACTACATTTCCAGCCGTTGTTCTGAGTAACTGGATAGGTGCATTTATAGTTGATTGGTCTGTCATACAGATACAGGCAGGGATTGAAACAAAAACATTACATACTGGCAGAGTTGCTAGGTCAAGACATAATGAAATGTGTGGGTACTCTTGATGAACTGAGCTTTTACAATACATGCACTGCAATGGAAGATTGAATGCCTTCATCATTTCTGAGAGGCACTGCAATGAAAGAAAGGGTTGACAACAAAGAAGCGAACAAATGACAACTCAAACCTCAAATTCTAAAGTATCCTAAAGGGGAAATTAGTTTAAAGTTCACTTTTAGGCCTACTAATTAGTTTCCAGTCCCACAAGTTCAAAAAATAAGTTTGTAGGACATCTTACATATCCACGTAACAAAAGCCCTCCAAAATTTAGGTTTTTCTTTCTACTCCCGTATTTCATTCAACTCAGGGCGAAATTGCTCAACCCTGCTTTTTTGCAAATCAATTTCAACTCTTCACTAAATCGTCCAAAATTTACACAACCACTCTTTCGTCCAAGTAGTTTCGAACTCAAAATCGCTTTAATCCAATATCTGTACTCGGTAGAACGATTTCTGCTGAAAGAAAGGTAATTTTGTTATCCTTGTAAATTTAATGCCTGTAATATTGTAAAGCAACATTAATTCTCCATTTTAAGTTCTTTTTCATACAATGTATTGTTGTTTCGAATGTTTTCTTCTGTATTGGTGCCTCTAATTTCAAATTGTAGTGTTGTTCAATTGATTTACTCCATGGATAGTAACTGAATGTCACTGAAATTGTTCCTTGTCACATTAAGTCAAATTACCCCTGATGCATTTGCCTATAGACTGTAAATGCTTTATCCATTCACTTAAAAATGGTATTTATCTTGGCCAATCAGTGAAAACTAAAAAACTGTTGGAATATGTTTTTTTATGGAAAATCAACGTAGTACCTCATGGTAGAGTACAAGTTTAAACAACTATCATATTAACGTTACAAATAGGATATCGATGATTTTAGTGTTGCATATATGAAATATGATAGCTTGTATTCATACTGCAATATAAGCCGAACCATATTTCCTTGTTGCTTATATGAAGGTCAAATAATTAGTTTAAGTAGTGGATTTGATTCTGTCACTTGAGGAATCTAACCATAAACTGTACCACAGTAGTAAAATGAAGATATATGATTACAGTGCACCACATGCAGATAAATGATTAATCTAAACCAAAGATTATATTGAAGTCATTCAATTGTAAGGCTAGATGTAGCTACTTAAGAGTATAATAGAGATATTTATTGTTTGCTAAATGATAACACTATATATCGTTTAATAAAAACTTTTGCTTCTACCTTTATTGTTTATTAAATGATAAAACTATTTATTTTTATGACAAAAAATTGTAGTAATCTTTGTAAAATTATTTGTTTATTAAATTATACTTGTATTTATATTATTTTCAGAATAATTGTATTGACTTAATGATAATTCTTTTTATCTTTATAATAAAATGATTATATTATATATTTTAATTATACATTAATAATATGTTTGTTTATGTAATATAATAAATATAGATATATTTAATGATAATTCTTTTTATTTTTATGGCAAAAATGATAGTATTAAATATTTTAATATTTTTCTGTAAGATATATATTCTTTAATAAAGTTAAGTTAAATATATTTCCCTTGTGTTAAATAATAAAACTATTTATAGTTTAGTAAATGATAAAAATATTGATCTTTATTTGAAATGTCTTTCATTAGTCAATTTACATTTATTGATTATTGAATGATGATTGTATTTATATTTATGTCCAAATAATTTATAATTATTCAATAATAATTACTTTTATCTTCTCAAAATGATAGTTATTTTATAATTTAGTAAATGATAAAAACATTTATCTTTATCTGAAATAGTTTGCAATAGTCAATTTACATTTATTGATTAGTAAATAATAATTGTATTTATTTTTATGCCTAAATAATTTATAATTATTGAATTATAATTATTTTCATCTTTATTGTAAAATGATAGTTATCTTTATAGTTTAGTAAATGATAAAAATATTAATCTTTATCTAAAATATGTTGTAGTAATTGATTTACGTTATTGATTATTAAATGATTATTATATTTATTGTTATCTCAAAATAATTTATAGTTATTTAATTATAACTATTTTTGTATAAATATATTTATATTTTAATTAAAAAATTTATAGTTTAGTTAGTTGAGATACATGACTATAGGCATAAAGCGAATGCCAATTAAGTTATAATCAATGAATGCAAATTAATGTTTTGTTGCTGTTTGAAACAAGAATCATTGTTAGTTTCCAATCAATAACTCTTTTAACATTTTTCATCTTCTTGTGTCTTCTTATTCATCCATTTTTTCTATAAATTTAACATCTAACAACATCTTTTAAATCTTATAACATCTTTTGACGGATTGCGAAAAGGTTTAGAAGAATATCACAAAATGAGAAGAAACTACTAACTGAAATGTCAGAAGTTGTTGAAGAACAAGTAGAGGAGGAAAGCAACTCAAAGAAGAGGGAAAACAGGAAAAGAAAACGAGAGGAGAAAAAAGAAGAAGAAATATTATTGATGGAAAAACGAAGCTAAACAAAGGGAAATAGAAAATCTAAGAAAAAAAAGTTATAGAGCTAGAAAAAACAGTTTTTCTAAAAGAAAAAGAATTGGAAGAAGAACAAATTTTGAGAAATTTTTTTGAATCTAAACTGAAAGAGTTGGGGGATGAATGTATTATGAGGGAAGAAGAGGCACATGAAACGACTGATAGAAAAAGAAGACATGTATTTGCTGGGCACTCAAATAGTTCTTTAGAGTTTCCATCTTTCAAATTATTTGAATCTCTAGATTTTAAAACACTTGAAATGGAAAACGAACTAGAGAAAAATCATGGCAGGGTTTATAATGAAGATAAACATGAACCGAAAGAAGATGAAAAAGCAAATCAAAAAGAAAAGGACATGGAAAAAAAATTAAAAAAAAATTGAACTGAAAGTAAAGGCAGTAGCAAAAAAGAAGAGATAAACAACACAAATAGAACCAAGTTCTATGCAGAGAAGAATAAAACAAAAGGTAAGGGTGGCAAAAAAAGATCCAAATTATATTTATGAAGAAAAGAATAAAGTAATAGATCTGGAAAAGTACATAGTAAAGAAGGATCAGCAGATAAAGAAGAAGAGGAGAAACATAGAAAAATGTCCATTGTTGAAGCATTTGCCGCACAATGAAGCAAAGATGATAGCAGATTTCTTCAAAGTGGTGGGAGACATCGAGTAAGTGAAATTATAAATATTTCTTATATTATTTATATATTTGTATAGAATAATAGAAATAAACATTGTTTGTGAAATTTTTAGCGAAGAAGTTTATAATTTGGGTGGTGAAAATATGATTGTGATATACAAAAGTATGGGAGAAGAAATGCTTTTTGGTGGATTCATTACTGGGCAGTGTTTGCACAAAAAATGGGCAAACACCTCCAAGTCGTATGGTTTAGTCGATTTTAAGTTGTTCTTAGTGATTTGGGTGATTTATGCAAATATATAAAAAGCAGGGACTAAACTGTAAAAGTCACACAGATTTATAGTGGTTCGGCCAGAACGTGCCTACGTCAACTTTATATGTTATTCTCCCTTTCTATTCAGATTACAAGTACAAATCTTTGATTACAAGTAACTGAAAGTTGTTTGAAAGTTCTATCCGTGCTTGAGCTCTCAAACTTGTCTGCCATTGTTGTACCCCTGCCCCTCTATTTATAGAGTGAGGTTGGGGGTAGGGGTCTTGGATGTATATAGCGGCTGGTGGGCCTGGGATGATGCAATCTGGCCTAGGAGTGTTGGTCCGGTATGCCTTGGCCCGGTGGAATTTGTCTCGGCAATGGGTGGAGTAGGTTGGTTTGGTAGGAGGTGGTATGTTGTTTGGATCAGTAGTATGTGGAACCGGTGGCAGCTTGGGAGAGTTGGTTCGGTGGGCGAGTGGAATTGGCTCCGGTTCGGTGGGCATGGAAAGGAGGTTGATTCGGTAGGAAGGGAAGGAGGTTGATTCGGTAGGCAGGGAAGGAGGTTGATTCGGCTATGTGGGGAAGAGAGTTGGCTCGGCAATGCATGGAGAGGGATGGTTCGGTAGTAGGTAAAAACGTGCCCAACATTTGCCCCCCAAAGTAGGGCATATGCCTGTATATGGCGTGCTTTGTTTTGCTATCATCTGGTCTCTAATGCCGAACCAACTGGTCCGGTCATTGTTTTTGCTTATAAATAGGGGCCTAACACCTTCGTTTTTCCTTATCAGCCGAATCAACTGAATACCGAACCAACTTGATTTCTTAGAACAGCCGAACCAATCAGCTACCGAATCAACTCAACTGCCGGACCAGGTGAGTGTTCTTCTGCCGAACGACTTTTATGATTGAACCACCGAATGAACTTGATAACTTCGATTTAACGAACGAACTTGATGGGTTGCAAGTACCGAACGATACTCTTGTATTTGAATTGCCGAATGAAACTTGTTTTTTTTATATTTCCATACTCCTGTTTTAACAGTGTATTTGTTTTTGGTGTTGCAGATAATGTCTCACAAAGTGGAAACTCGATCGGATAAGAAGAAATCTTCGGACAAAAGAGAGTCCACCGTAGTGCCCCCAGCTCAGCCAGGGCCGGAACGTTGTGGACCCACCCCGAGATCGCTAGTAGATGGGTATGGTCCCCAAGAGCTCCTGATTTCTCCGCCTGACTGCTTTCCGAGCTCTCTCAGAGAGGAGCAGCTTGATGTTATCTCCCGCTCCTTTGGGATTGATAGAGTACGCATGCTGTTTCCAGGGAAGGGGGTCATGCCATATAATCCCCCTGAAGGATACTTCGCTTATAGTAGGTACCACTGCATGTGTGGGCCATTCCTCCAATCAATGCTTGGATAGTTAGCTTCGTCACCTATTTGAAGGTGGCCCCTTTCCAGCTCCAGCCCAACTCCTACGCTATCTTGGTGTGCCTATTCGTGATTTTCCAGAGAAAGTACGGGCGCTCCCCTTCTAACCGGGAGATTCGGTATCTATATAACTTGAGAGGTTACAAGAAGGGGTCTCCATACATCAGCTTAGAATCGGCCGTGTCCTTCAAGCCGGTCTTGGACTTGTATTCAAAGTTCACCATGTTTAAGAAGGAATGGTTCTTCGTCCAGGATGACACTGTTTCGATCCACCGCTTCACCTCTGGCTGTAAGTTGAAGCTTATTTATAATTTCCGTTCTGACTGAGATACTTCTTCTTATGTGCTTTTATCTCTTGCTAGGGACAGGTGGCTTTGCGGTCATGGAGAATGATCATCTGGTTCAGATGGCCGCGGAGATAGAGGCCATTTCGGGAAGGAATAGGTCAGCTTCTTACCTAATCAGGAATGCCACTCTCCTGGGACACAACTTGATTCTACCACATCAGTCTTTGGTCAAGCAGAGGGATACGGCTGAGGAAAGAGCTGCCAAAGCAAAAGGAGGGGCCACGACAAAGAGCAGCAAGAGGAGACCCTTCTCGATACCTCCAGTCGTCGGGGGGAAGAAGCTCAAGAAATCTGATGGACCCACTCCCAGCACATGCCCAGATGTTCCAGAGGAGGAAAGTGGAGAGAAGGAAAGAGGCGAGGAGGAGGGCGGAGGTGATGGAGAAGGTGATGGTGGTAACGGTGGCGAAGGACAGAGTGGTAGTGGAGTTGGTGCCTTGACCTCTGGGCAAGCAGGTGAGATTCAAGAGTGGACAGATGATGCTTTCCGCCAAGCCTTTGTGGAGGAAGGGTCGGCCTTGGTGGAGAAACCGAAGAAATCTGATAAGGCCGAGACTGGTGCCAGTCCATTTTCTGAGATCATTTCAGCTAGGGCAACTCCGGCGGTTCAAGGTGAATTTTCGACTCCTCTTTTAACTTCACATGTTTCTTGGATTATAGTCTCATGCATGCTTGTAACACTTGGTTTTTACTCCAGGAACGGGTAAGGCGGCCAAGACATCAGACATTCGGCACTGCCTCGAGCAATTCAAACTCTTCAAAGCTTCTGCTAAACCGAAGCCCTCGACTGACCATCTTGGGGGCGTAGTCAGTTCGTCCTCTTCTCGGAGTCATTGAAGAGGATATTCAAAAGAGAAAGAGGAGGCATTCCATGTTCGAACCTTCACTTGGACCTCATCCCCCAACCCAGCCTATTCATGACATCACGGGGGAGGATACTGAGTCCATACCATCTCCGCATCCATCAGAGAATCTTTCCGTTACTCATGTTGATCGTCCCTGCTTGGCTCGTAACCCATTTGCGGGTCATCCAGATCTGGACCCGAGTTCTCATAATATTTCCTTCGATAAGGTTACCGATGAGCACCTCCTACCCCCGCAATCCTATGGTAAGGGTGCTTGATGAGGCTAAGTCTTTGGATCTCGACTTGTTGACCACTCGGATTGTGACTATGGGGGATGAGGCCAAGGCAAACATCGATCGGGTGGCTGAAGAGACCAAGAAGTTAATGGGGCATCACGCCCGACTGGTCAAGGCTGGAGAGGAAATCGGAAGTGCTGACATTCGGCTACGACTAATGGTTTCCGATCAGGCCAAAAAGCTTGTCGATCAGGCCATTCAGATCTCCTAGCATAAGGCGGCCTCCAGACGGCTAAAGAAAACTATGGAGGAGGCTAGCAGAGCCGAGCTGCGAAAGATGGAGGCCACCTGCAAGGAACGAATCGATATGGTCATTGCCATGGTGGATGAGATCCGGAGAGCGGATCTTGAGCAGATAGAGGAGTTATCTGGGAGGATTGAGGCCGCAGAGCTTGCTCAAGCCAAGCTGAAGGAGGAGATGGAGGCGATGCGGAAATCTCTTCAGGCTGACTGCTCGAGATACCGATTGGAGAGAGATGCTGCCGTTGCAAGGCTGTCGGCTTCCGGGGCACGGATGAAGGAGTTTGAGGAGAACGAGGGGATGATGGATGAGATGCTCCAGGACATGTACTTCCGTACTTGGAAGCAGGGCAACCTGTCCTGGATGGACGACTATCCCCGGGTCATGGCTAGGATATATCTTCGGGCTTTGGAGGAGGCCAAGGCTGAGACGGATAAGGAGGGTGGCGTAGCTTTCAGAATGGATGTGGTCACAGCCCAGTTTACTGAGGAGGAGAAAGTGGCAGTGAAGGAGGGCATGCGGCTTCTTACTGCCGAGGAAGTGGGTATGCAGTTGGGGGATGATGATCAGGGAGCATATGCTAGTAAGTCTTCCCTCTCAATCTTTTCTTAACTTGACTGCGTATCATTTATCTGATGGATTCTTCTCCTGAATCGGACAGGTGGGACCTCTGGCCAGCATGCTGGGAGCTCTGATCCAGCGGTCAAGTAGGTCCTGGAGGGCTAGCAGGATAGAGGCGGAGCCCTGCTGCAGCTGATTACTTTTTTGGTTTACTTGGCATTCCTGAATATACTAGTCCAAAACATTAATGTACTTTCAAGCTGTAATTTTGTAATTATGTCATTGTAGCGAATGATTTTATTCTTATATAATTTTATAACATAACCTGATTCTGTCATATTTGAATGCTATCGTTATTTTGATGTGTTGCATAAGAAATATAGCTGTGTATATGCATGTGCTTTAATCGTGTTTGATGCTAAGCTCTTGCTTAAAATGTAATTTCATGTCTCGCAATGTTAGTGTGATGTGTGAATAGGCTATAGCTACATGTTTATGTACAAGAAAAGGAAGTACCGCCCTTCATGTTTTAGTTGTAGACGGTAGCATTGAATGTCTTGTGTGACTGAGGATGGAATGAAGCTGAGTGACCTGTTATCGAGTTGTGAGTTCTCATTTCCACTAGCGAGTGTCTCCCATTTTATGTCCTGTACTTTAGTGATTGTTATAGAGGATAGGAGGAAAGTTTTTATAAATAAAATGGAAATATAAGAAATAGTAAAACTTCCAATCACGGAAGGCCTTTGATGTGCTTAAGTTCGTGGCAAACGGGTTTTGTAGTCACTTTCCCTAACTGTGGGTCTTGGAGACATTCGTCACCCATCTTACGCCTCCGCGGGGAGTTTTCTTTTTTACCATAGCCGTACTTAAGACATATCGGAGCCGAGATCGCGCACAGTAACTACCCGGGCCATTATGGCCCGTAATCGTGGGTATTATTCGATTTACCGTGGCCGGCTAGCGTGGGTGCCGATCGTCAACTGTGAACTGCCCCTGGCTGGCCACACCTTATGTTGGGGCTTATAATCGGTTCACAATCGTCGGCGAGCCGAACGTCGTAATGAGCAGCCTCGGCTATAGTCGGCCTTCTCGGTGGCTTATGATCGGCACATTACAGTTGGCTTTGAGGGCCGTCGCGAGTAATGAGTTAACCCGCAGCAGAGGGATGCTGGAGCAAAAGTGTCTCATTGACGAGGGCATAGATTCGTATAGTACCTGCTAGGTCTTGTCCAGGTGAGGTTGTACCGTGAAGTGTCCAGAATGGAAATGCCGTTATACAGGTTTTTGTTCAACAGAAAAGGATAAAGCTTAGCAAGCAGCCAAGATATAAAGGAACAAGTTAAAAAGAGACAAGATTTTTAAAGTGGTTCGGCATGAAAATGCCTACGTCCACTGATTCTCTTTGTTAATTCACTTCATATGGGCAGTACAAGTTAAGAAAAGTATCGACGAAGGTGTTGGATGTTCCATGCCCTCTGGAACAACTCTCCGTCCACTGTTGACAAAATATAAACTCCATTGTGGAGATCTTTATGAATTACATAGGGTCCGTCCCAGATAGGATCTAGCGCTCCGGGGCGTGGAAAGATCCGTTTGAGAACAAGGTCTCCTTCTCGTAAGCTGCGGTGCTTGACTTTGGAGTTGTATTGTGCTGCTACTTTTTGCTTGTGAGCTGCCGCTTTAAGTGCTGCATCATTTCTTCTTTCTTCGATTAGGTCCAAAGACATGTGTAGGAGTTCTTCATTCTCTTCTGGGTTGTGTTGGATCCTACGGTGGGAGGGTACTACAGTTTCAACTGGGAGCATGGCCTTCGATCCGTATGCCAAAGAGAAAGAAGTATGTCTTGTTGATGTTCTGTAAGATGTGCGGTAGGCCCAAAGTGCCGTAGGAAGTTCATCCACCCAAGCGCCTTTTGACTTTTCAAGTTTCTTCTTGATTAGAGTTTTGAGAATTTTGTTGACAGCTTCGACTTGTCCGTTTTCCTGGGGATAAGCTACAGATGAGAAGCTTTTGTGAATTCCGTGCTCTCGGCACTAGTCGGTGAGTTCCTCGCTGTCAAATTGAAGTCCATTGTCTGATATGATTTTGAGTGGAATCCCGTACCTGCATAAAACATTTTTTATCAAGAAGTTAATAAATTTTGCCAAAGATATTTTATTTAAAGGTTCCGCTTCCACCCATTTGGTGAAATAGTCAACTGCCACTATAGCATATTTGGCTCCGCCTCGGCCCATCGGCAGTTCGCCAATCAGGTCAATTCCCCATACCGCAAAGGGCCAAGGACTGACCATCTGAGTAATCTCATTGGTTGGTAGTCGAGGGATTTTAGTAAATTTCTGACATCTGTCGCATTTTTTGACGAAGTCCAAGGCGTCTCTGTTTAAGGTGGGCCAGAAATATCCATATCGGAGTATCTTCTTTGCCAGAGTCTGCCCTCCATTGTGGTCTCCGCAACTTCCTCGATGGATGTGGGATAAGATTTCCTTGGCTTCCCTTCCGGCGACACATCTTAATAAAGGGTTAGAGAAACCACGCCGATAGAGGATGCCTTCTTGTCTCGTGTAGCGGGAAGCACTCCTCAAGATTTTCCTGACTTCGTTACGCTCGTTGGGTAGTGTGCCATCTTGCAAGTATTTTTGGATAGGAGTCATCCAAGTTTCTTCTTCGATTGCAGCTATCAGATCCTCTTGTTCGAAACTTGGGGTTAGTTGTTTTGAGATGGCTACTGTTCCGGAAGTGATGCCGTCCTTCATGCTAGCTTGCTTTGCCAGTTCGTCGGCCTCATGATTCTCTCCTCGAGGAATGTGTTTGATTAAATAGTGATCCAATTGATTGAGCAGCAGCTTGGTCTTCTTTAGATATGTTGTGAGTCGTTCTCCTCGAGTCTGGAATTCTTCCTGTATTTGATTTACAATAAGTTGAGAATCGCTATGGAGACATAAAGAACTTACTCCAATTTCTAAGGCAAGTACCAGTCCTGCTATTACTGCTTCATATTCTGCATCGTTGTTGGTGGCAGCGAATTCCAACTTTAGGGCATAGTGCAGCTTCCTTCCCCTGGGGGTGATTATCACAATACCTGCCCCCGAGCCCTGTTCGTTCGATGCTCCATCTACAAAGAGATTCCACTTGATATCTTTTGCTATTTCAGATTGATCCTTACCTTCGTTGGTAGCGACTTCGGAAATAAAATTGGCCATGGCTTGTCCTTTGACGGCGATGCGAGGATGGTAGGTGATATCATGTTGACTCAGTTCAATGCACCACTTAAGTAGTCGCCCAGAAGTGTCGGGGCGATGGAGTACCTGCCTTAGCGGTTGATCGATTAAAACTCTGATGGAATGAGACTGGAAATAGTGTCACAGCTTCCGTGACGTGATTAGCAGACAATATGCTAGCTTCTCAAGTTTAGGGTACCTGGCTTCTGCCCCCGTAAATCTCTTGCTTACAAAGTATACGGGCCGCGGTGCGCGGTTGTCTTCTCTCATCAAAGCGGCGCTTAAAGCATGGGACGATACAGCAAGGTATAGGTATAGTTCCTCGCCTTCATTTGGAGTTGAGAGTACTGGTGGTCTCTGGAGGTGTTCGATTAAGTTAAGGAAGATTGTCGAGCATTCGTCAGTCCATTCAAACTTTCCTTTGTCTTTCTTCAGAGCTTCAAAGAAAGAGATGCATTTGTCGGTTGCTTTAGAGATGAACCTGCTTAGGGCGGCCACTTTCCCGTTTAGGCTTTGCATCTCTCTTCGAGTGGATGGTATCTTGACATCTTGCAAAGCCCGGACTTGTTTGGGGTTTGCTTCAATCCCCCGGGCATGGACGATGAATCCCAAGAACTTTCCCGACGATACTCCGAAGGATCACTTTAGATGATTCAACTTCATTCCATATTGGTGAAGTGCTTGGAACATCTCGTCCAGGTGGTTTATATGATCGTTGGCTTTTCTCGATTTTATCAGCATGTCATCCACATAAACTTCCATAGTTCGTCCTAGTAATTCCGCAAACATCTTGTTGACAAGGCGCTGATAAGTAGCTCCGGCGTTTTTAAGTCCAAAAGGCATTACTCTGTAGCAGTACAATCCCCGGTCAGTGATGAAACTAGTGTGGTCTTGATCGGGGGCATGCATAGGGATCTGGTTATATCTTGAGTATGTGTCCATAAAGGATAAGAGTTCGTGTCCGGCTGTGCTATCCACGAGTTGGTCGATTCGGGGGAGTGGGAAGCAGTCCTTCGGGCAAGCGTCATTTAAGTTGGAGAAATCGATGCATGTTCGCCACTTCCCATTAGCTTTCTTTACCAGTACCGGGTTGGCGATCCATTCTGGGTAGATGGCTTCTCGTATGAAGTTATTGGCCAGTAGGTTCTTTACTTCTTCCTCGAGGGCCGCTGATCGCTCTGCCCCCGTGCTTCTCTTTTTCTGCTTTACTGGCAACCTTGGTGGGATCGATGTTCAGTACGTGGCATGCTACGTCTAGGGAGATTCCTGTCATGTCGGCGTGCGTCCATGCAAATACATCCATGTTGTGGCGAAGAAAATCGACGAGTTGATCCTTTAACTCCGCTCTTAACTGAGACCCGACTCTCAGCAGTCTACTTGGGTCGTGTTTGTCTACAGATACAAATTCCATAGCCTATGCAGACTCGGTGGTGGCCTCCTCCTCTTTGTCCCTGGGGTCTAATTCGTTGAAAGGATCGCTGGTATATCGAAGAGGAGGGGCTTTCTTTAATTGCTATGCTTCCAAGTTTTTCTTGCAGAGAGAAGTCTCTGCATCCTTCCCTTTATCCTTCATGCGGTTATTGCGAAGTTCAGTCACATAGCAATCTCGAGCGGCGTCTTGATCTCCCTCTATTTCTCCTACTCCATTATCTGTTGGGAATTTCATTTTCAGGCACCACGGGGCTAGGACAATTTGGAAGTCAGACAAGGCTGGTCTTCCCAAAAAGGCGTTGTAGGCCGAGTGGCTTTCTATTAGCACAAATGTTTGTTTTCGCACAACGGAGCAGGGATGACTTCCTATCTCGACAAAAAGGTCCAGTTGCCCAAGGGGCATCTTCGCATCTCCAGTGAAGCCATGTAGCGGTTTGCTGCAGGGAGACACATCCTTCATTGACAGCTTCATTTTGTCGAAAGCATGCTTGACTAGGATATTTACTGAGCTTTCAGTGTCTACTAGAATTCGAAAAACCTTGGCTGGACCGAACCGGGCAGAGATGACCATAGGATCCACGTGAGGGTACTGCCTTCCCTCTAGATCACGCCTACTGAATGTGATGTCATCATTCTCTTTCCGTTTCGGGTGGCGTTCTTCTGTAACAGAATTAATGTAGCCTCCATTGTTTCTAAGCGACTTATGGTATCTCTCCATCTCTGCCCAGCTTCCGTCGGCAATGTGTGGTCCTTCTGATATGGTAAGGACCACTATCTTCTCTTGATTGGAGCCGCTGGTGTTGCGATTTCCTCCGCCTGCTTCCGGGAGGGGCAGCCCTGGGTTCTCATTGACAGGAGTTGAAGTCCTATTCTGACCTTTCACATAGCGCTCTAGTCTCTTTCTTCTGATGTGTTCTTCAATCAAGTCCCGGAGATGATGACATTCATTGGTGTCATGCCCATGAGATTCGTGGAATCGGCAGAACTTTCCAGACTTAATTGCATTATCTGCTTCCTTCTTGTGCGGGGGGTGCTTGTATCTAACTTCATCCTGGGTGGCCAAGAAGATGTTTTCGATTGTTTCATTTAGAAGAGTGTAAGAGTCAAATCTCAGTCCTGGCCTATATAAGCGCTTTTCCCCCTTCTTGCTCCCAGCACTATCTCTGGAGTCATTTCTTCGAACGTTCTTTGCTACTGCGGATGTGTTGCCATGAGCTGCCTTGGTTTGTTGCCCTGTCTGCCTTTCAATGGCAGCGTCTTCAAGTCTCATATATTTCCCGGCTTCGTGGAAGAAATCGGGTAAGGTAGCTGGCTTTTCTTTCGTTAGTCTCCTAG
The DNA here is from genome assembly GCA_030765085.1 of Allium cepa. NCBI lineage: Eukaryota > Viridiplantae > Streptophyta > Magnoliopsida > Asparagales > Amaryllidaceae > Allium > Allium cepa. The sequence goes on from CM060934.1 coordinate 627,705,682, forward strand.
CAAACTTAGTATCTGGATGTACACCACTACAGAGGGCCATTAGGATAAGTTTCTCGTTGGTATCTTGGACTGCGGCTGCTGCAGCGTTGAATCGGGTTAGATATTGTTGCACTGTCTCCCCGGGCTTCTGTTTGATATTAGATAGGGAATAAGCGTCATTGGGTTGTCCCACATGAATGCGGAACTGGCTGATGAACTTTTCTTTCAACATTTCCCAGGAGCTGATGGATCCTTGAGGCAGATGGCAGAACCAGGAAGTAGCTAGATCTGCCAAGAATAGTGGAAAGCATTTACACAACACTCCCTCTGTTGCTCCTCTCATTAGCATATGCTGTGTGTATCTCTGCAAGTGTACAACGGGGTCAGAGGTTCCCTTGTAAGAGGTTCCATTGTTGGCATTTTCCATTCCCAGGGGTTGATGGCAGTTTCGATACTGCGGGTGAAGGGGCTGGTTACCCTAGCACCTATCCTCCGATCGTTTTGTTCCCGTTGGACGCACTCTCTGAACAATTGTGCCATCCTTTCAACAGAACTTGGAGCGGATAGAAATGAGTTTGGTTCGGATAGAAATGAGTTTGGTTCTTCCCTGCGGGATTGATTCCGTCCAGATGACCTGTAGGGACGTATCCTCTATCACCCCTAACATTCTCCAACGGCTGCCTCTGGTCTTCCGGCGGCATGCTGGGGTCAGCCACAGTTGGCCCTTGCCTTGATCTTTCCCTGCTGGGTTCTCTTCTCAGCACTTCCTCGGGTCCAACTTCGAGCTGGACTCCAGCTCAGCCCCGTCCCTTGGTGTTTCCATGGTTAGGTAGCATGGCGGGCTCAGCTACATCCGACCCTTGCCTAGTACCTCCCCCGTTGGGATCGGTTCCAAGCGTTTCCTCGGGTCGGAATTCGGGCTGAGTCCGGGCTCGGCTCCCACCATAGCTGTTTCTGTTGTTAGCCTCTTCGAAGAGGAAAGACTTTTGTCGTCTCCTAGATCCTCCAGACCGGGACTCACCCCATGATTCGGTGTTGCGGTTGGTTTCTTCAACATTCCTTAAGCGTGACATGAGTTGATCCACCAAGGCTTCTTGTTGAGATGCGAAGCGGTTAGTTACTTCAGCCACAACCCTGTCCATATCCGCCCTTGTAATTGGTTGTTCCGTAGCAGGGGCTGTCGGATTTGCCTGATTTACATTTGCTGTTGGGATCGGACGATTGTCTTGATCTCTGATCACTGGATCTGGGATACTGCCAGTTGTGATGTTCTTTCCTTTGTTAGCATCTTTCTTCCGTCCGGGAGGCATGTTTTCCAAGCAATGAACGATGCTGATAGAAAAAGGGTTAAGTGGGAGAAGCTGAAGCTTCAAGCTCCTTTCTCTCAGTGAAAGCACCAAAAATGTTTGCACAAAAAATGGGCAAACACCTCCAAGTCGTATGGTTTAGTCGATTTAAGTTGTTCTTAGTGATTTGGGTGATTTATGCAAATATATAAAAAGCAGGGACTAAACTGTAAATGACACACAGATTTATAGTGGTTCGGCCAGAACGTGCCTACGTCCACTTTATATGTTATTCTCCTTTTCTATTCAGATTACAAGTACAAAGCTTTGATTACAAGTAACTGAAAGTTGTTTGAAAGTTCTATCCGTGCTTGAGCTCTCAAACTTGTCTGTCATTGTTGTACCCCTGCCCCTCTATTTATCGAGTGAGGTTGGGGGTAGGGGTCTTGGATGTATATAGCGGCTGGTGGGCCTGGGCTAATGCAATCTGGCCAGGAGTGTTGGTCCGGTATGCCTTGGTCCGGTGGAATTTGGCTCGGCAATGGGTGGAGTAGGTTGGTTTGGTAGGAGGTGGTATGTTGTTTGGATCGGTAGTAGGTGGAACCGGTGGTAGCTTGGGAGAGTTGGTTCGGTGGGCGAGTGGAATTGGCTCTGGTTCGGTGGGCATGGAAAGGAGGTTGATTCGGTAGGCAGGGAAGGAGGTTGATTCGGTAGGCAGGGAAGGAGGTTGATTCAGCTATGTGGGGAAGGGAGTTGGCTCGGCAATGCATGGAGAGGGATGGTTCGGTAGTCGGTAAAAACGTGCCCAATAGGCAGGTTAGTCCAAATGTAAAATCAAAAACTTATATTCTTATTAAATTATTTTTAATAGTAACTTAAATAATTGATTTTTTGTATAGATTATTGATTGGTATTGGTTTAGGAGAGCGAAAATGTATGATAGCAGTTCTAGCATAACATACATTAACACGGCGATGACTGTAAGACCAATTTATATAAATAAATGCTGTCCATCGTTGATAAAATTTTATTTACAGTATTTATTTCTCTTCACAGAAAAGTGCATCTGATGACATTGAAAATGTGAAAAATCAACTGTTCATTCCAGTAATAACAAAGGCTCTATCAAATCCTTTGTGCTGTACTATACTATTTCCAGTACATGATGAAGCACACCGGACGCTTTTGGAATTTGATAGAGAAACATCATCCTGGATTCTTTATGACTCACTATATTGTACATCAAGAAATAAAAAGTACAGCACTAGGCATAAGAGAGCTGCCTTGGCAATAGTAAGAATTTTTTTTATTTCATCAAAATTTGCATATTAAATCATTTTATATTTATTTTTATGTTTTTTAATCCTATTGTACTACACAGAAAAGAATTGTCGACAAGTCATCAAGGAGTTCAAATGCCATGAAAGCAACACAAATTTGAAAAATTTAAGTACCCTTACATTGGGAATTTGTGCTCAGCAAGAAAAGGGGGTAATTATTTTTAAATTATATGTTCATGCTTATTTAACTATTGTTAATGCTTAATTAATTAATGATTAAAAGTCGGACAGAGCCAAGTTCAAATTTGATGCATGTAAACCATATGATACATCCTACTGTGTATAGAATTATTCTTTATCAGAAATTGATAAAAGAATTATCATTTTAAGTATACAAAATATAATCATTCATCATTTTATATGAAGCATTACAACATTGTTAACATATTACAAAATATTCATTTGTAATCAAAAGATAATACTATTTGGCATTTTTAGAAATTGATAAACACTTTTATCATTTTTGATATATTGCTAAATTTATGTAAAGTGATAAAAGCATTTAACAACTTAAATATAAACAATTTAAATGGTCATCATTTTATATAAGCATTAAATCAACCTTACCGACTTATTATATAATAACAATGTTTATTTTTGATAAAATGATAATACCATTTATCTTTTTTAGAAACTGGTAAAAGAATTATCATTTCAAGTATACAAAATATAATCATTCATGATTTTATATGAAACATTACAACATAGTTAACATATTACAAAAATATTCATTTGTAATCAAAAGATAATGCTATTTATAATTTTCAGAAATTGATAAACACTTTTATCATTTTTAATAAATTGCTAAATTTATATAAAGTGATAAAAGCATTTAGCAACTTAAATATACAAAATTTAAATGGTCATTATTTTATATAAGCATTAAAGCAGCCTTACTGACTTATTATATAACAACAATGTTTATTTTTGATAAAAAGATAATACCATTTAGCTTTTTTAGAAACTGATAAAAGAATTATCATTTTAAGTATACAAAATATAATCATTCATGATTTTATACGAAGCATTACAACATTCTTAACCTATTACGAAAATATTCATTTGTAATTAAACGAAAATACTATTTATCATTTTCCGAAATTGATAAATTATTTTATCATTTTTAATAAGTTGCACAATTTTCATAAAGTGATAAAAGCATCTTGCAACTTAAATATAGAAAATTTAAATAGTCATCATTTTATATAAATATTAAAGCAGACTCACTGACTAATTATATTACAACAATGTTTATTTTTGATAAAAAAATAATACCATTAATCTTTTTCGAAAACTGATAACATAATTTATTGTTTTTCATAAATTGGTAAAAGAATTACCATTTTAAGTATACAAAATTTAATTTTTCGTCATGTTATGGAAACATTACAATACTGTTAACACATTACCAAAATATTTATTTGTAATCAAAAGATAATACACTTTATCATTTTCAGAAATGGATAAATTCTTTTATCTTTTTTATTAAATTGCTAAATTTTCATTAAATGATAAAAGTACCTATCAACTTGAATATAGAAAATTTAAACAGTCATCATTTTATATAAGCATTAAAGTAGCCTTACTGACTTATGATATTGCAGCAATGTCCATTTTTGATAAAAATATAATAACATTCAACTTTTCTAGAAATTGATAAAAGAATTTATCATCTTTCAAAAATTGGTAAAAGAATTACTTTTTAAGCATATAAAATATAATCATTAATCATTTTATAGAAGCATTACAACTTTGTTAACATATTACAAAAACATTCATTTGTAATTAAAAGATAACACTATTTATCATTTCCAGAAATTGATAAATTCTTTTATCATTTTTATTAAATTGCTAAATTTTCATAAAGTTATAAAAGCAATAAAAGTGAAGCAGTTTGGATGTTACTGTAATGAAGTAGATGTAGAGTGTGGCAAGGTACTGAAAAAATTGGCAAATATAGGAAAATATATGCTGTTATAGCTGTTGTTTTTTTCTTTTTTTATGGTGCAAAAAGTTTGTTTATTTATTCGTCAATGCAAGTAACATTAAGGACAGTTTTAAATATTTCTCTAGCAATTTTGGTAATGCATAACACTTAATTTTTGACCATATATATCCACCATTTATTGTTTATTATTTTCTAACTAAATGTTTTACAGTAGGTATGACTGCAGAATGTTTGTCATGGTAAACATGAGGATGAAAGCTGCAGGCTTACCATTGTTGGAAACATTTCAGAAGAATATATTGCTCAGTTAAGAGCAAATATGGTAGCCGACATTATGACTGATGAACCATATTGTTGGACAATGGAAAAGTTCTGCAGTTCAGGACAAAAGCCACAGGAAGAAAGCAGTTGAAGCAAGATGAATGATAATCCAATTTGTTAACATCATAGAAAGAAAACATTATATGTTTAGTTAGGTTTAACTTCTTTTTTCTATAACAAAAAACAAAATTGCACTGTATGTTGAACAAAAAAATCTATATGTTTGTTTTGTAATTTGTCTCTACTGCACAAATATAATATTTCATATGTTTACTCTACCATTTACTCTTTGATATGATTTAGATTTTGCACCTGTACTTCATAGCCAGTATGTTACATGAATCTGAGAGCTAAAACATTTGTAATTTGTTTTGTAATTTGTCTCTACTACACAGATATAATATTTGTTCAGCTATATTGACAGTTTAAGCAATGATGTATAATAGGGTATGTTTGGCAATTCTTCTTTGCCATTTAATACCAATTTATGTTACAATCAGTACATGAATTTATAGAAGAAATATCAAGCTGATGATTTGGTTACAAAGAGAACATACAGTTAAAGAGAAGCTGACTGGCAATGAAGTACAAGTGCAATTTTTTTTACAAAGAGAACATACAGTTAAAGAGAAGCTGACTGGCAATGAAGTACAAGTGCAATTTTTTCCTCATCGTTACTGGTAGTGGACGTATACCAGTGGCAATGTACAAGTGCAATTTTTTCCTCAACGTTACTGGTAGTGAATGTATAAATGGTATAAACACAAAACTGCAATCTTCAATTTAAGCTTTACATCTCTTTCTAGGTTTCCAAGGTCTTTATACCATAAAAACCTGAAGTTCGTCACTATTGGCTTCAACTCCAAATTTTCTAAGTGCTTGAAACATTAGCTGCTCTAAAGCACAAACAAAAAATGATAATAAAAATCACAATTGATACATCCAGTTAGCAAAATACATATCAAGTTAATATTGCTCAAATGTGTTTCTTCAGCAAAATAAAAATATAACATAAGACATTTACAGATCTTGTTGCAACCGAACTTGAATATCAATAAATAACAATAACAACTATAAATTTACATATGCACAATTAAAATACATGCTACAGAAATACAGCAAGGAAGGTTGGCAGGTAGGACGAATAAAAACACCAGAAATGACAATTCAATCACTACAATTCAATCAACTAAAACTACCAAAAATGACAACAAATAGACTGTTTTGCACATGGTACAAATATTTACTGATATCAGTTTCTTCTTTCTTCTGATTATCTTTGATGCTTGAGAAGAGCAACAGCTTTAATAACTTACAATATACAACATGAACACCCAGACTTCAGCATGTCATCAACCTTCTTTTCTGATTATTACAACAAAAAGAGAAATCTGCATAAAAAAATTATTCAAAAATGTAATTCATGGCCTGCCTTATGCTTACAATGATTATATAATGGTTGCTAACAATTTGCATGTACGTTATGCTTACAGATAAAAGGTAACTAAGAGTTGCATGAGGTCGTCCTATTCTTGAAACAGAAATAAACAAGATATTTCTCTGCACATTATTTATTACCCGTAAAAAACAAATGAAAATAGTGAACACAGGAATAACCTAATTTTAAAAGTAAAAGAATAACATAAAACGAAATTATAATTGAAAACAATAGCTTTTAAATTCTAGAATCCAAGAATATTTCAATACAATGTTGAAAGCAAAAACATAATTATCTTCAAAAATAAACAAGAGAAAATGACATAAAAATTATAAAAACATTCAACCACTCAATGGACAACTTCTACGATTATGACCTAACATCTTACATTTTCCACACTTATTTTGCTTCCCATGGAAAACATCCAACCTATCAAGTCTGTTAACTCTATGTCTACCAGTTCCACGAATAGCCTTAGGAGGAAGAATAGGAGAAAAACCTTCAAAAACAATATCATTTTTATCAAAAGTAGGAATAACATTGATAACATGCGAGTAAGAAGCACGATAAGCCTTAGTCGTGAAATAATATTCAATAAAATCATAGACATTAAGTTTGGCCATTGTAATGCACTTCAATGCATGTGCACAAAGAAAACCAGTAACTCTCTATTGGTTACAAGTGCACATCCAATTTTCAAGATCAACTTTGTGAGAAATAGAGGAATGTACTTCAAAAACAAAAGTAGAAGAACGAGAAACATTCCACCCAAATCCTTCTTCTTTTAATTTCAATAGACGATTCTCCATTTTAGGACAAAATATGGTAGTCCAATTAGATGCCTCTTCTCTACGATTGGACATTTGACCATAAGCTTAATTCAAATTCCATCAAGACAACATGTAATAGGAAGATGCCTTTATTTCACAATCCAGGAGTTAGAACTCTCTGCAACATTTGATTTATTCTCACCATAGCGATTGCCAGGAAAAAATAAATCAGCCCAATGATCAAATGGCTTATCTTTTAAGAATTCAACAGCTTTTTCACCTCCAATTTGACTATATTTTGTCATAGCTCTTTGAAATTAATAAGGAGTACAAGCTACAGCACAACATTCCAATAAATGTGCTACCCAAGGCCCCTTTCCACCCTTCACCATATTAGCAACATTACTTTTTCATATGATATCGACAGTATGAATGGAAAGCCATTGGAAAAATTTTAGGAATACATAAAAGCAAACCCCGATGTCTATCTGCTATAAAGACCAAAGCGCGATCAACTCCAATCGAACATTTCAAATGATCCAAAAACCAAGACCAATTTCCTCATTTTCCTTTGCAACAACAGCCATAGCCAATGGAAAAAAACCTAAAAAAAACATTGTTAGCAAATAGAAAAAACTGTGTATATATATGCAATAAAGTAAAATCATAAATGAATTTTTTCAATTTATACTAATAAAATAGTGAACAATTTATAATTCTTTCAGTTATTCATGGCTTTAATGTTTAAAAATAAACTCACATATAACATATGTATAAATAAAAACATATTTTCAATTTAGATAACTATATTTTGTTTCACCTGTAACATATTTGTTGTTTATCAACATATGGATTACTCTCAATCATCCATTTTTCAATACCTTTGTTTTATCAACTAATTTAGTAGAAGATGTATATTTACATTTATATTCCTTCAAGGTTAATTACAAAACGCTGGCATGATTGTATGAAGCAATAAATATACACATACAAATATACATAAATCTTTTATTTACCCAAATATACAACTATACATAGCTTCTACCCCAAGTTATCATTGGTGATCATCCAACACAATAAAAAATGGAGAATACATATTTAAATGCTAATGGGTGGTATTACACATACAACTCTTACATATTTATGCATGTTATCCATTGACAGTCAATTAAAATACCTATTACCTTACTATTATCCAAAATAGCATAAAGATAAATACTTTTATCTTTACATAAAACTATAATGTAACAATGACAGTAGAGATAACTACTTTATTAACTATCACTTTCCAATTACTAACAATACTACTACAGAAAGTTAGCAATGATATTATATACTTAACAAACAAAACTTTATACAAAATTGTAAAAAAATAAAAAAAAGTACTAAACAACCTATAATTAAAATAAATCAATTATCATTATCACCTTAAATTAACTTATAAATATTAAAACAATAAATCATACCTTGGTTCTCATTTTTTGCAGTGGTGGCCATTAAACAACCATTCCTACCTTTCAAAAAGGTGGCATCAAGAAATATCATAGGACGACAATGATAGAACCCATAAATACATGCTTCGTAAGATATATAGACTTTTTCAAACTGATTGGTATTTTCATCAACAACCATAGATGTATGACTATTAGGATTACTTCTATCAACTGCTTTCAAATACCACACCAAATCATTATAAGATTGTTCTTCATTGCAAAATTTTTTCTTCAAAGCCATCTTCTTGCCCATATATTCATAGTAATAACTTAAACTAATATCATAATTTCTTTTAAAACTAGCAATAATATCACTAGTCTTTCTTGTTGGTTCATCACGAATTTCATCTAAAATCAAGGTCTTCACACGATCACTCTTAATTAAAGGACTATTAATTGATCTAAAACCACTACCACATGAATGATTTGATTCAAATCTTCTAACTAAAAAGTGATCCAATTATTTAAACTTGCAAGAAGCATGAATTTTAAAACTACAACCTTCTACAGCACACTGCACCGTAATTCGCTCTTTACAATTCTTCATGAACTTAGATTTGAATCCATTTTTTGCACAAAATGCAATGACAGTCTTACGAAAATCAGATGTAGACTGAAATTTTTGACCAACACCAGTAAAAAAAATCTAAAGTAGAACCTTTCTTCATCAACTCATTAAAAACAATCTCTTTATCAGAAGAAAATTCCAAACTATCAACCCCATTATATGCATTACTCACACAATCTTCAATATCAAGTGATTTACAGCTGGAGCAAGATCTACTATTACAACCAACATTATTCTGAGACAATTTCTTCAATTTAACAAACAAAACTAGAAATTTCTCTTTTCTGAAAAATGGCAAGCATAAAATAGCTTGCAAATCACTATCTGTCTCAATAAAAGTAGTCTTGGAATCTCGAACATAAAAGATGTCACGGCACAAAGGAGAAAGTTGATCCCAAACTTCACATATATTGTTTCGAACAGTAGAAATAGGAGAACCCAACAAAAACCTAAAATTAAAATTGTTTTTATTGAAATAAAAACAACCAAAACAGTAGCTACAGTGCTAAGACTAAAAATGAAAAAACATATAAAAAAAATTTCAGTATACAAAAATATCAAAAAACAATCAAAAAATACAGTAAAAACAATACGTACCTTTGATCATCAATATATATCATCTTCCTGTGGCCAAAAGCAAATCACCATAAGTTTAACATATCACACGCAAAAACGAAATCTGGAAACTGTTATAAAAACAACAAATCGGACTTTCAGTGAAAGGAAAAGAAAGGAAGAAGAGCGAAAATTATAATTCTGGAAAAACTTTTTCAATCGACAATGAAATCGATATTTAATTCAAAACTAAAAAGAAAATTGAAATTAAGACGAGCGAAAATTGAGATAAAGAGGAGCGAAGAGGATTTACATACCCTTGTAGAATCGAAGAGGAGCGACCGGTAAGAGGAAGAGAGAGGAGCGAAGAACTAAGATGTGAAAACGTAAAGAAGATGAGCGAAATTTAATTAACAAAATAACGACCAAAAAAAAATAAATGTCCTGTAAACTTAATTTTTTAAACAGCTGTCCTACAAAAAAATACGGTATACATAATTGTCACTAGAACATAATTTCCAGTATCCTAAACGTATTTTCCCTAACAAAACTTTAACTACCTAAGAAATATGTCAACGAATATAAAGACATTAAGCGAATGTTGAGGCCAAAAAGGATTATTATTTACACTAGCATTGTGTATAGTGTAAAACTGAATATAACGCTAATTATACATAGCATTTGTCCTTCAATGAAGTCCAAATATTTATTCTCGTTTCGAATCCGAACGTGGGCTGACTTCATTTATTTTAAGTTAATATTTTACGACTGTCCAAGTGGTTAATTGATTCGGCTTTGGTGCAAGAGGTCACAAGTTCGAAACTTGCTTTCGAACGTTTATTGACATGGGATATGTTGTCCTAATGATTTGTTGTATATAAAGTACCATTTCAAAAAAAAAAAAATTACGACTGTGGCCCACCAAAAACCTTATTTTAAAACAACTGTCAAATATCTGGTCTCACTCCTCCTCCACGTCACTTTGATACCCCAGAACGCAAACGGCCGTATTAAAAAATAAAATATAAAATAAAATAAAAGTAAGTTAGAAAAGCAGACGATGGCGGAAAAGATAGACAGTGTTTTCAAAATGGTGGTGTTTGGTATATTGGCGGTCGGAAAGTCACCGATTCCAGCCAGGTTTGTTGTAGATGAATTCAGCTGAATTGAAAGGCGAAGACATTCCAGATTCAAAATCTGTTTATAGCCATAAGAGTGTAAAACCTCAGATCTGGATAAAGCTCGGGGGAAAAATTATAGAATAGAACACTTTGAAATTAGAGCGCATTAAAGAATTCACACCCGGTGGGACTTGAACCCACAATCGCCTGATTAGAAGTCAGACGCCTTATCCATTAGGCCACGGGTGCCGTTGTTGTAATTAATTTTTTAGACCTTTTGATTTTTTTAGAAAAGAATATGGTATGAGTTATTGCGACGTTATGGTAATATTTGTTTAGAAGTTGTAAAAGGGTTTAGGATTCAATCCATGTTATGGTTACTAGGTCTAACTAATATTTGTGTTGATTGCTGGGTATGAACACTCCATTTTAATTTCCCATCGTAAGTCCTTTTTCACCAGTATGAAGGTATGAACACTCCATCTGAGTTCTCTAGTTTATTAATCAGAGTGATAAAATGCCATTAGTAACTCAAAACATGTTTGGATGTTTTAGCAGCTTGTATTTTCTTTTTTCCATCTTACTTTGACCTTACTGATTTGGGTGACAAGATGACACTAGTAACTTGGAACATGTTTGGGATACTACCAATGTAGTCTATTGATGACACTAGTAACTAAAACCATGGTGCAGAAAATATCTAAAAGTTGAATTAAAAAAAATTATTTGGAGAAAATGCAAAAATAAAAGACATCCTAAGAGCCCTACAATGGCTCTAAAACAAATTGATCATAATCAACATACAACTATGTAAGTAGTATTGTTACAGATGCTTCCACTGATTAGGGTCTACATTTGTTTTGAGTGAGACTCATGCGTCAAACTTTTTGGATCTTATATCCATTTTACAGCCCTTGTCCAACCGTTCGATTTTGGGCAGATATTCTCAGCCGAACATACAGGAGGCAGCATCCTCCTCATATCCGCACCGTTTATTTTTTATTTTTTATTTTATTAAATATTAAAAATATAAAATGAAAGGCTGGATGGACCATGAAAATTCAGATTAGGCGATCAACTCTCTCGATTTTGTATGTTGATATGACTGGCATTGTATGAATGGGATAATCATATCTCAAGCTTAAGGAACAGTCTCACATCACAGCGGGGGAAAAAGTAATACAACTAAGCGCGTATATTCTAACTTGAGAATATCATAATATGGAGTACAAAATGATAGAAATGACATACACAAGGGTAAGGGGCTGCAATATTTCCAAGTCGATATTACTGTTTAAAATGAAAAGTGTCTCCTCAAAACTGTAAATAAGGTATGAGTCATCCTAGGCAAAGGCAGAAGAGGAAATTAGACATTAATAAACTCCTCCATCGACTGCATTTCCAGCTGTTGTTCTGAGTAACTGGATAGGTGCATTGATAGTTAATTGGTCTGTCATACAGATACAGGCTGGGACTGAAACGCAAACATTACATACAAGCAGAGTTGGCTAGGTCAAGATATAATGAAATGTGTGGGTACTCTTGATGAATTGAGCTTTTACAACATAGGCACTGCAATGGAAGATTGAATGCCTTCATCGTTTCTGAGAGGGTTGAACTCCATTACTATCCCAGATGTAGGATAAAAATATGATTGGACACCATTGCTATTGATTTTTAATTGATTACGAACGTTATGGGGCACGCGTTTCGCGCATAATAAAGAATTGCTGTCTATATTAATAAGTTTGCCTTTTTCTACAAGAAAAAGGAGGAGGAGAGAGACCAAAAGGAAAGAAAGGGTTGACAACAAAGCAGCGAACAAATGACAACTCAAACCTCAAAGTCTAAAATATCCTAAAGGGGAAATTAGGTTAAAGTGCACTTTTAGGCCTACTAATTAGTTTCCAGGCCCACAAGTTCAAAAAAAAGTTCGCAGGACATCTTACATATCCACGTAACAAAAGCCCTCCAAAATTTAGGTTTATCTTTCTACTCCCGTATTTCATTCAACTCAGGGCGAAATTGCTCAACCTTACTTTTTTCCAAATCAATTTCAACTCTTCACTAAATCGTCCAAAATTTACACAACCACTCTTTTGTCCAAGTAGATTCGAACTCAAAATCGCTTTAATCCAATATCTGTACTCGGCCGAACGATTCTGCTTAAAGAAAGGTAATTTTGTTACCTTTGTAAATTTAATGCATGTAATATTGTAAAGCAACATTAATTCTCCATTTTGAGTTCGTTTTCATACAATGTATTGTTGTTTCGAATGTTTTCTTCTGTATTGGTGTCTCTAGTTTCGAATTGTAGTGTTGTTCAATTGATTTACTCCATGGATAGTAACTGAATGTCACTGAAATTGTTCCTTTTCACATTAAGTCAAGTTACCCCTGATGCATGCATTTGCCTATAGACTGTAAATGTTTTATCCATTCACTTAAAAATGGTATTTATCTTGGCCAATTGGTGAAAACTAAAAAACTGTTGGAATATGTTTTTTTATGGAAAATCAACGTAGTACCTGATGGTAGAGTACAAGTTTAAACAACTACCGTATTAACGTTACAAGCAGGATATTGATGATTTTAGTGCTGCATATATGAAATATGATAGCTTGTATTCATACTGCAATATAAGCCGAACCATATTTCCTTGTTGCTTATATGAAGGTCAAATAATTAGTTTTAAGTAGTGGATTTAAATCAATCCGTCACTTGAGGAATCTCATCATAAACTGTACCACAGTAGTAAAATGAAGATATATGATTACAGTGCACCACATGTAGATAAATGATTAATCTGAACCAAAGAGTATATTGAATTCATTCAATTGTAAGGCTAGATGTAGCTACTTAAGAGTATAATAGAGCTATTTATTGTTTGCTAAATGATAAAACTATATATCATTTAATAAAAACTTTTGCTTCTACCTTTATTGTTTATTAAATGATAAAACTATTTATTTTTATGACAAAAAAATTATAGTAATCTTTGTACAATTATTTGTTTATTAAATTATACTTGTATTTATATTATTTTTAGAATAATTGTATTGATTTAATGATAATTCTTTTTATCTTTATAATAAAATGATTGTATTAAAATATTTTAATTATACATTAATATATGTTTGTTTATGTATTGTAATAAATATAAATATATTTAATGATAATTCATTTTATTTTTATGGCAAAATGATAATATTAAATATTTTAATCTTTTCTGTAAGATATATATTCCTTAATAAAGTTAAGTTAAATATATTTCCCTCGTGTTAAATAAGAAAACTATTTATAGTTTAGTAAATGATAAAAATATTGATCTTTATTTGAAATGTCTTTCATTAGTCAATTTACATTTATTGATTATTAAATGATGATTATATTTATGTCCAAATAATTTATAATTATTCAATTATAATTACTTTTATCTTCTCAAAATGATAGTTATCTCTATAATTTAGTAAATGATAAAAATATTTATCTTTATCTGAAATATTTTGCAATAGTCATTTTACATTTATTGACTAGTAAATAATAATTGTATTTATTTTTATGCCAAAATAATTTATAATTATTGAATTATAATTATTTTTATCTTTATTGCAAAATGATAGTTATATTTATAGTTTAGTAAATGATAAAAATATTTATCTTTATCTAAAATATGTTGTAGTAGTTGATTTACATTATTGATTATTAAATGATTATTATTTTTATTGTTATCTCAAAATAATTTATAGTTATTTAATTATAACTATTTTTGTATAAATGATAGTTATATTTTAATTAAAAAATATAAATATGTTTATCTTTTATATGAATGACTTTGCAGAAATTAAAAAAAAGTTTGACCATATATGGCAAATTAATTAAATAATTGCTAACAATGCTGAATCTTTAGCTTTTATGCCTTTGTTGAGGTTTGGTGATATGCTTATGTATGGATTTGGGATTAACACTGAATTGAATATAAATACTCCCCTATGTATTATCAAACATCTGGCACAACAACTGCGCCTTTCATGTCTAATTTGGCACTATATTTATCTTTATATCAAAATGAAAAAAAATTCTTTTTTATATGCAGCTATAAAAATGCATACTAGAAAGAAATCCAAAACTGCAGAAAAGCTCAGATTAAACCAAATAATTCAATGAAAACTGCAGATTGTATATTTATCAATATAAATGGTCAGCAGTGTATCAACATAAGGCCTACGAGCAGTGCCTTCTGTGAGAAACATAGCCAATGTACTACAGAATCTCAACCTACTTAAAAGCAAACAACAACGGTATGTGAAGTTTCATTATTATTAACACTTTTCTTATGATGCGCATCATTTTTACTTGCTACTATAATAATAACTAATCGAGATTAATTCATATTTTTCTTGCATCAATAGATCTAAACTATTTAATATTCAATTTAATTAAGCACTGAAACTACTACTAGTTTTAGTGTCATTAACAGATCTTTCATTAATTAAGCACTGAAACAAACAGAAGGAAACTTAAGACCTAGCATAGCCATAGCATCAAGAGGAAGAAGAAGTATACCAAAGAAGGAGCGTTCATCCATAATAAAATGTAAAGCTTTTTATCAACCTCTAATTAAACAAAAGTGACTAATCCTTTCTCTAAAACCTTCCAAATCCATATGGGTAAGGATTGTATGTGTTTGTGATGTTTTAGAAAAAATGAATTAATGTAACCAAACTAAATAATATCTGTTCAGGTTGGGGATTAAAGATGATGATTTTGATGCGATTGTGTAAAAATATGAATCAAACCTTCTCTAAATCGCTTCATGTTTTTACAGAATATGTAAAATGATAATACAGAGATGAGTATTTAATTTCATATTTTTTTAGATTACTTGGAATTTATATGAATTTTCAAAGTTTAGGAAAGGCTTAATTTCATAAATTAATGATTTAACTTATTAAAAATAATATTTTGACCAGAAAAAATTATATGAGGCAAAATATGATGATTCTGATTTTTGGAAGTTTTTTTGGGTTTTTCCATGCATTTTCAATTTTATATGAATTATTTAGCAAGTATAAAAATTAATTGCAAATGGATGATTGATGATCTAAGTAAAGTGGTAACTAACAATTTCTGGAAAGAAAAAATTACAAAAGACTCAGACCTCTTATAGTAATTTGACATGTATCCAGATTTTGTGAAACACAATTTATTTCAATGGTAAATAAATAGTTTTCAAGTTAATTACTAAATTTCCACGGTCAACCTGTGATAGCTCATATAAGCATCAACGTGCGATAGCTAGTTAAAGGTTTAACATGTGTCAGCTAATATGAGGTCAACCTACGGTAGCTCATAGTCTGTCAACTTGCGATATCTAGTTTAGTGTCAATTTGTGATAGATCTAAGCGTATCAACCTGCAATAGCTCTAAATGTGTTAACTTGCGTTAACTCCAAGTGTATTAACTTGCGATAGCTTTAGGTGTGTCGAGTTGTGAAGGCTTTAGATCGCCAACTTCCGATAGCATAGAAATGTCAAACTGTTATAACTCTGGAGTGCATCAACCTATGATAGCTACAATGTATTCAATATTAGATAGCACCTACATGTCTACAAGTGGTGGATAAGAGTTCTCAACTTATGATAGTTCATAAGTTCAATCTGCGATGACTAAGAAATACCCATATGTGATAGCTCATATGCATAGAATCATTGCAGTATGTAAATATATTGTAAATGTCTATCTTTATACAAAAAGATAATTCTGTGTATCTTTTTATACAAAATCTATATGATATGAGATTATTAAAAATTTATCCTCATTTCATTTTCACATACTAATGTGTTATTTCCACTATAGCAAAATACAAAACAGATCTCCAGTTTACAAGCAACTGAAGTTGAAGAAAGAGTCATTGATTCTCAACTATAGAGTCAACAACAAGATGATAGAGCAATTCAAATTCGTGAAACAAGTGAACAAAAAGAAATATGTTTGACAAACAGAAGTGAATACACTGAAACTGATGAAGATGTTGAAAAGTATGAAGTTCAACACATAGAAACAAAGCATTATAGTGGAACATATAGGTGTAATTTAGATGCACTTTTCAAAGTGATGAGAAGAATAAAAAAAAGAATTTATTATCAGCTAATGTTATTTCATACATGAGCCAAACCCTATTCAAAATTTTTTTTGAAATGTTTTTAAAAGACAGAATAGAAAGGCAAGATTTTTGAAAAAGTGCAAAGAGTTTAGATAAAGTTATAACATCTTATGACAAAAATGAGAAAGCTTTTAGAATAGGAGATTCATTGTTGAAACTAACAGAAGAAGATGTTAGCTTGTTTTTGGGAATGCCATTAGTGTGTAAGGATTTATTCCATATTGGAATAATAAGCAGAGATAACTTGCCTGAGGAATTTTTTGACTTCTTGGATAGAAATTTTGAACAGGGAGAAAGAATTAACAAAAAAACAATGGGAAAAAGATTGAAGATTTTGATTGATAGACGGAATGGAGGTGTTGACTTGGTGAAATTGCTAATTTTGTTGATGATGATAACATTTTTGTTTCCAAATAATTAGACATATTTGCAATGGGGTTTTATTCCAAAGCTATTAAATTTGAAAACTCTGAATTCAATTTCTTGGCCAAAAGCGATATATAATCATGTTTCAAAAAATGTTGAGAAGTTTGCAGAAGATCCAAGAAGCATGCCAGGCTGTTCTATGATTTTATTGGTATGTGTTAACTCCTATTATAAGATAATTATGTACCAAAAATAAAATAATTGGACAAAAAAGTAACACTGTAATTTTTATTCTACAGTATTGGATATGTGAAAAGACATAAATCATAGAAGAAGAAAAAGGTTTTGAAATGGCAAGCCCAAGGATGGTGAAATGGAATTTGTCAAAGCTCAAAAATGTGTCACTTGATATCATTGAAGGAAAAAAGGTATAATAATTTTATTCTAGCCAGACAAGTGAAATAATTATTGATAAAGATAATTCATATTATCGTTTTCAATTTTAGTAGTACATGCTTATTGATAGGTGAAAGAGTTCAAATTAGACTTCTTGTTATTCTTCTTGCCTAATTATTAATTATTCAATTATTATGGATTGTAGTCTAATTGTTAGTTGTCTAGTAAATATGTATATGTTGTCATCTGTCTAATTTTTCTGCAGTGCAACATTGTTGCAGTAAAAATTAGTAATAACAGCCATTGTTTTGTATTAACTTATTACAGATGGTGGAGTTTAATAGAAGTGTAGCTGCACTTTATAGGTTCCTAAAATTAATGCATCTACTTTGAGTTACCACTGTAGTTTGTCGTCTACATTTTTTTGAGTGGCATTAAGTAAATGTATGCACTTCATTTCTGCTATTTAATTAGTTTCTCTTTACATTTTGTAGTTATTTTCATTTATACTTGGTTTATGTAGTCTGAATTTTGTAAGAAATTATTTGAGGTAAAATGATGTTTAGCAAATTTCATTGGTCTAAACAACAGCTTGAAAAAATAGTTTAGTTAGTTGAGATACATGACTATAGGCATAAAGCGAATGCCAATTAAGTTATAATAAATGAATGCAAATTAATGTTTTGTTGCTGTTTAAAACAAGAATCATTGTTAGTTTCCAATCAATAACTCTTTTAACATTTTTCATCTTCTTGTGTCTTCTTATTCATCCATTTTTTCTATAAATTTAACATCTAACAACATCTTTTAACATCTTTTGACAGATTGCGAAAAGGTTTAGAAGAATATCACAAAATGAGAAGAAATTACTAATTGAAATGTCGGAAGTTGTTGAAGAACAAATAGAGGAGGAAAGCAACTCAAAGAAGAGGGAAAACAGGAAAAGAAAAGGAGTGGAGAAAAAAGAAGAAGAAATATTATTGATGGAAAACGAAGCTAAACAAAGGGAAATAGAAAGTCTAAGAAAAAAGTTATAGAGCTGGAAAAAACAGTTTTGCTAAAAGAAAAAGAATTGGAAGAAGAACAAATTTTGAGAAAAAAATTTGAATCTAAAGTGAAAGAGTTAGGGGAGGAATGTATTGTGAGGGAAGAAGAGGTACATGAAACGATTGATAGCAGAAGAAGACATGTATTTGCAGGGCACACAAACAGTTCGTTAGAGTTTCCATCTTTCAAATTATTTGAATCTCAAGATTTTAAAACACCTGAAATGGAAAAGGAACTAGAGAAAAATCATGGCAGTGTTTATAGTGAAGATAAACATGAACCGAAAGAAGATGAAAAAGAAAATCAAAAAGAAAAGAACATGGAAACAAAATTAAAAAAAAATTGAACTGAAAGTAAAGGCAGTAGCAAAAAAGAAGAAAAAAACAACACAAATAGAACCAAGTTCTATGCAGAGAAGAATAAAACAAAAGGTAAGGGTGGCAAAAAAAAGATCCAAATTATATTTATGAAGAAAAGAATAAAGTAATAGATCTGGAAAAGTACATAGTAAAGAAGGATGAGCAGATAAAGAAGAAGAGCAGAAACATAGAAAAATGTCCATTGTTGAAGCATTTGCTACACAATGAAGCAAAGATGATAGCAGATTTCTTCAAAGTGGTCGGAGACATTGAATAAGTGAAATTTTAAATATTTATTATACTATTTATATATTTGTATAGAATAATAGAAATAAACATTGTTTTTGAAATTTTCAGCGAAGAAGTTTATAATTTGGGTGATGAAAATATGATTGTGATATACAAAAGTATGATAGAAGAAATGCTTTTAGGTGGATTCATTACTGGGCAGGTTAGTCCAAATGTAAAATCAAAAACTTATATTCTTATTAAATTATTTTTAATAGTAACTTATATAATTGATTTTTTGTATAGATTATTGATTGGTATTGGTTTAGGAGAGCGAAAATGTATGATAGCAGTTCTAGCATAACATACATTAACACGACGATGACAGTAAGACCAATTTATATAAATAAATGCTATCCATCGTTAATAAAATTTTATTTACAGTATTTATTTCTCTTCACAGAAAAGTGCATCTGATGACATTGAAAATGTGAAAAATCAACTGTTCATTCCAGCAATAACAAAGGTTCTATAAAATCCTTTATGCTGTACTACAGTATTTCCAGTACATGATGAAGCACATTGGATGCTTTTGGAATTTGATAGAGAAACATCATCCTGGATTCTTTATGACTCACTGTATTGTACATCAAGAAATAAAAAGTACAGCACTAGGCATAAGAGGGCTACCTTGGCAACAGTAAGAATTTTTTTTATTTCATCAAAATTTACATACTAAATCATTTTATATTTATTTTTATGTTTTTTAATCCTATTGTTCTACACAGAAAAGAATTGTCAACCAGATCATCAAGGAGTTCAAATGCCATGAAAGCAACACAAATTTGAAAAATTCAAGTACCCTTACATTGGGAATTTGTGCTTAGCAAGAAAAAGGGTAATTATTTTTAAATTATATATTCATACTTATTTAACTATTGTTAATGCTTAATTAATTAATAATTAAAAGTCGGACAGAGCCAAGTTCAAACTTGATGCATGTAAACCATATGATACATCCTACCGTGTATAGAATTATTCTTTATCTGAAATGGATAAAAGAATTATCATTTTAAGTATACAAAATATAATCATTCATGATTTTATATAAAGCATCACAACATTGTTAACATATTACAAAAATATTCATTTGTAATCAAAAGATAATACTATTTATCATTTTCAGAAATTGATAAACTCTTTTATCATTTTTTATTAAATTGCTAAATTTTCATAAAGTGATAAAAGCATTTAGCAAGTTAAATATAGAAAATTTAAATGGTCATCATTTTATATAAGCATTAAAGCAGCCTTACTGACTTATTATATAACAACAATGTTTATTTTTGATAAAAAGATAATACCATTTATCTTTTTTAAAAACTGATAAAAGAATTATCATTTTAAGTATACAAAATATAATCATTCATGACTTTATATGAAGCATTACAACATTGTTAACATATTACAAAAATATTCATTTGTAATCAAAAGATAATACTATTTATCATTTTCAGAAATTAATAAACATTTTTATCATTTTTAATATATTGCTAAATTTATGTAAATTGATAAAAGCATTTAGCAACTTAAATATAAAAAAATTAAATGGCCATCATTTTAATAAGCATTAAAGCAACCTTACTGACTTATTATATAACAATATGTTTATTTTTGATAAAAAGATAATACCATTTATCTTTTTTAGAAACTGATAATAGTCATTTTAAGTATACAAAATATAATCATTCAAGATTTTATATGACGCAATACAACATTGTTAACATAATACAAAAATATTCATTTGTAATCAAAAGATAATACTATTTATCATTTTTAGAAATTGATAAACACTTTTATCATTTTTAATATATAGCTAAATTTATGTAAAGTGATAAAAGCATTTAGCAACTTAAATATAAAAAATTTAAATGGTCATCATTTTATATAACATTAAAGCAACCCTACTGACTTATTATATAACGACAATGTTTATTTTTGATAAAAAGATAATACCATTTATCTTTTTTAGAAACTGATAAAAGAATTATCATTTTAAGTATACAAAATATAATCATTCATGATTTTATATGAAACATTACAACATTGTTAACATCTTACAAAAATATTCATTTGTAATATGTAACGACCCGTAAATTTTAACCGTTGTAATAACGTGATTAATTGAATTTTTGTGAAATTGAAATAATAAAATTTTGAAATAAAAATTTAATATTTGAAATGCGTCTAGTTAAACATAGCAACTGAAAAATTTTCATCCGGAAATATGAAAGTTTATTTTCGTGTGTAATTTTATTTCAATTTAATCAGTTAATAATTGATGAAAATAAAATATTTTCAAAACCTAAATATTTTTACATAGAAAAATTGTAAATCATCTTCTGAGCAAGACGTCATTATTTGTTTTTCCAAATTCGGAATTTTTTAGCTCCCTCGATCTTATTTTTCTGCGTTTTTGCTGCATTTTTCGCTAGTAGAAATTTCGAATTTTTATAATTTGATCGAATCACCGATATCTTTATACCGTTTTAATGGCCTCATCATATTGATCTCTACAATATATTAAATTTGGTATTTTGATGTCCGGAACACGGAGAAACCGACGATCGGTAGCCGTACCGATAATTGTTTCAGTCTTTTGTTCCTCTATGCCTTTCCATTTTCCAATGTAGTAAACTAATAGCCGTTTGTTATTATTATATTCCACCGTAATGTTTTTCCATTATTGTTTTGAATTCAAACGGGCTGGCTTTACATTTTTCAATGTTAATAAAAAAATTTCTATGTGTTACTTCTTCTTTTGTCCATTGGTTTAAAACAAAGTGAAACCATATTGAACTGTTCCAGCTCATTCTTCTTCCTCTCCAAATTGAAATATTCCTCTTCATTCTTATTATGGTTGAAACAAATTATGGCCTCCGTATCGACCTCCGCGCAACTCCTCAACCTTACAGTCGAGCCGCATGTCTTCGCTCCGCCTTCCAATCTCCGACCAGCACGAACTCCATGTTCATCCTCCTCTTCCACCGTTCATCTTTTCTCTCCCCACCAATGGCCGCAAGCCACAAATCCATGGCTACAAAACGCTGTCGAGCTCCTCACTTCGACGCCGGACGAGCACAGCTCAGTTCACCGCCTCTCCATCATCAAACGCAACCCACGACCTTCTTCCCGGCCGCCGGGCGCAGCTGCCACCCACGTCTCCCACCGACATCGACCGCTTCCACTTCCATCCCTCCTCCTTGTCTGCCATGTCCTCTTTCGCACCTTTCTCCTATGTATATAAGTTCACATATATAGGTAATGTGTTATTTCATTTATCACTGTTGACAAGCTGATATATATACTAGCTAAGTAAATAATATAAACACTTGTATTAAAATATTGGTCAGTTATCACATATATATGTATCAGTTTACTATTGTTATACTCTTTGATTTTAGAGCACACGTATATAAATTTATAGGCTTTATGGTACAAGACTAGTTGCATTCTAATATTCTGAAACTGTCTATGTTTTACAAACAAGAATATAAAGGTCTGTAATCTTGTATATGTATTTTACTTTGCTTTTGTATAATATTAATATATACGTCGTTTATATGTATACCTTAGTTATATGTATGTATTTTATCTTATTATAAAATGTATGAATATATATATATATATATATAAAGAAAGTTTGTTCTGGTTATGCATACATAAGTTTGTTTTACATGCAATATAGGTAAGTTTTATTTTATACAATGATGTAAGCTATGTATTAAATGTAAGGTTGTTACGTTGTGTATTCATATATATAGTTTTATACAAGATTTGATGATATGTTGTTGTTTTGTATACATAGGTATACACGTTGCTGTAAAATCAATTTCGCAATACTATGTGATGAAAGAAGTAATAGATTTATATGTATAAGTTTATTGCATAGCTGAAATTATTGGTCGTATATATATTATATATGAAAATATGTCACTGTAAATGGTTACAGAAAATATATGTTCGAAAAAGTATATTATATTATAGAACTATTACATTTCATTTTTTAAAAGTGAATTCCTATTTATTTGAACAGTACGCGTATACAATGTCTTAAATGTAATATATGGTGTACAGCCTGCTGTATAAGTCTGAATATATATAGTTGGGTATATAAGTCGTAAAGTGTAAATATTTTGTTACTGTAAGAATTTTATATGTGTAAGTTTATAACAGAAATTTGTTTTAAGATTTGTTGTATTAGCTTTGAATTATAAAAAAATTATAATAATTTATATATTTATACAGGAACGAAAGGTTATACAGTTATTGTTCATAAAGTATCCAAATATAAAGTTTATATATATAGAATAGACAGTACAGATTTTGGTCAATATATATATTATAATAATAGTGCATATATTTGCTGTTTTTCGCATGCTGATTTTAATTATCTCATTGATTACTACCTTTCAGCTTTGTCCGTCAAAAATCTTCTTTCAGCATACTTTGCTTTGAGTTGTTGTTTGGATTGTTCGACGGTCTAGATCGTAATCAAATTCGTATCGTGTCGAGTCGTCAAATTCTTCTAGTCCCAAAAGGTGAGTAATCACTCAGATTAACGTTCTTTTATTTATTAAATTTGATTTCAATTGAAACGACAATTGAAATATGCTGCTGTTAGTTATGTACACTGTTATATATATGTTATTATCTGTACCAGTTCACCTGTGATATCTGACACCATTATCTGTTATTTGTACAATGATAATCCAGTTTGATTGTTAAATGATTGATTGCTTGATGTTGACATTGGACGTTAAATTGTTAATGTTGTAAGTGATAAATAATTTGAAATTAAAATTGACGTAGGATGGATAGATTTGATACATGTGTTAAATTTGTTTTGATGACATTTGCATAACATGACCCCTTTAAATGTTAAATAAATGGACACGTAGAAATAGTGTTAACCACACCTTGAACCATTTAAATGTATGTTGTATAGATTGATGTAGTTTGAAATTGAACAATAAATATCAAGTGTAGAACCGCATAAATTAATAGTGTAATAATCTTTAATCTACATGAAATGATAGTGTAGATTCTAGAAATAATTATATTAATTTGCACAAACAACAATGTGAATTAATACGACTACTTCGGGATTATTTGAATAAACTATTGGATTGTTATTGATGGTTGCTATTGCTTGTTTATTTACTTTGACACCATCCCAGTTATCACACTACAAGTTCCCTTTGTTATGCTTTGATTTTTGAATTGAAATGGAATCGGGTTGAAAAGATAAATACCCAAATAAACTTTGACTTAGGATAGAGAATTAAATAAAAACGATTGGTCAATAAATTGATTTAAGAATAAAAATAAAGATTTTATTTGAATAAATGATAAGATTTTAAAATGAAGTTGGAATTTGAAATTTTAATGAAGGAAAATGTTAATATTTAATAATCTGAACAAAATATTAACATAGTAGTTGATAAAAGAACGTTGTTTAAAATTAATTATTTAATAATTAAGTTTGAAATTAGTTAATAATTAAGTTTTGAAATTATTTAATAATTAAATAAGATTGAGTTATTTAATAATTAAATTAAATGGAATTCTTGATAAGTGAAATTGAACTTCGTAATAAGTGAAATTGATTCGTAAAAAGTGAAATTGAACTTCTTTAATAAGTGAAATTGAGTTATGTAATAATTAAGTTTTGGAAATTTGTTTAAAATAAATAAGTAAATAAGTGAAATTGATTTTCTTTAACAAGAAGTAAAAATATGATTTACGTGTTGAAATAAATGTAAGACATGTAATTTGTTTGCGTAAAAAATGGCCGCAAACACCCAAAGTCGTGAAAGCACCAGTGTATGAATATAATTCAGCGATATTCAAACACAAATTACAGATCTCAGCAAATAACCCAAATATGTTTGCACAAAAGATGATCAAACAACTCCAAGTCGTATGAATTAGTTGATTTTATGTTGTTCGCATTGATTTAGGTGGTGTATGCAAATACGTAAAAAGTAGGGGCTAAACTGTAAAAGACACACAGATTTATAGTGGTTCGGCCAAAGTGTGCCTACGTCCACTTTATATGTTATTCTCCTTTTCCAATCCGATTACAAGTACAAAGCTTGTAGTACAAGTGTATGAAAGTTGTTTGAAAGTTCCTTCCAGGTTTGAGCTCTCAAACTTGTCCCCCATTGTTGTACCCCTGCCCCTCTATTTATAGAGTGAGGCTGGAGGCAGGGGTCTTGGATGTTTATAGCTGCTGGTGGGCCTGGGCTGATGCGATCTGGACCGGCAGCGTTCTGGTTCGGCAGCGTCTTGGTTCGGCGGTGAGTGGTAACATGGGTGATTCGGCAGGTAGTGGAGATAGGGGTTCGGTGGTAGGTTGGATCGGTGGTAACATGGTTCGGTGGGAGCATGGTTCGGTGGTAGCATGGGAGTTGGTTCGGTAGTGGCATGGTTCGGTCATGAATGGTCCGGTAGGGTATTGGAGAGGTGAAGTATGGTGGACCGGTATGGCTGGTCCGGCTACCGAATGATATATGCCGAATGGCTTGCCTTTGCCGAATGGGGCTCTATTTGCCGAATGAACTCGGGGACTCCGAGTGTTGAATGCACTTCTGCCTTGCTTCCAATCGATTTTCAATCTCGACCTCCATCATTCCTTGCCAATTTGTCGATATTCCAGTTTTGACCAAAAAATGGGATAACACTTTGCCCCCCAAAACATGCCTTGTGATAACAAGGCGTGTTTTGAATAGTTCCGAATCCAATATCCAACATTCATAGCCATATTGCCAGAGTAGATCATCCTTGACTGCTCCGGGTCGATATCCAGTTCCAAATCCAATAACCAAAGCTTGAGCCAATTCCATGTCCGTCCGAACTCGACAACCGAGTCCCAAACCATCCTTATCCAATAGCCAACAACCGAATCCAGGACCTCTTTGGGTCGATGTCCAAATTTATAACCTCTCCGGGCTCTTGCCAAGCGCAATCCACACCTGACGGCCATGATCCAGTGTCCCTGGATGTTGAGCTAACCTCTCCGGGTTCTTGCCATGCGTAATCCACACTTGACGCCATGCGTAATCCACACTTGACGATTTTGATCCAGTGTCCCTGGACTTTGAGCTAACCTCTCCGGGTTCTTGCCATGCCTAATCCACACATGACGACCTTGGTCCAGTGTCCCTGGATGTTGTACAATGCCATGGCTTAAGTCCTAAGCCGAATCCTGGTCTCTCCGGACCCTTGCCGAGCATAGTCCATACTCGACGACCTGAAAATAACGATTGATAATATAGGGCCTAAGTCCTAGGCCGAATCCTGGTCACTCCGGACCCTTGCCGAGCATAGTCCATACTCGACGACCTGAATGAGTCAATTTACCACGTTCGGGCAAAGCGACTCACCCCTTGCCAGGCATAATCCATACCCGACGACCGTTTATCAAAAGTCAGATAAAAATCCAATTAAAATCCAACTCAAAATCCAAGTCCAAAATCCAAATCGAGAATCCAAATCCAAAATCCAAATCCAGAATCCAAATCCAAAATCCAAATCCAGAATCCAAATCCAAAATCCAAATCCAAAATCCAAATCCAAAACCATAAAAACAGAAATCCAAACTAACATCCAAAACCGAAAACAATTGTCCAAAGGAAAATCCAAATCAAAAAGCAAGGAAAACCAGGAGCTCAATCCAAGCTCCAAAACCGAAAACCAAAAAGAAAAGCATTGTCCAATCCAAAAGAAAAAGATAAATTTCATAAACCATAGCGTCGCAGTTTATCATCATTCAGAGCATGCCTAGGGGCTATCTCCGTCCCCGTACATGTGTAAATGACTTGGTTGCTTGCCAATAGTTTGCTACTTATTTCATATTAACCTGGTTAAGGGACGATCAACCGACCATCATTCCTGGGCCTCCCACCATCGTAGCTTGAGGTAGGCGGCGGTTGCTCCTGCCTCGCCGTTGCATTCCGCGGTCCGACATATTGCGGCAGTTGTCCATTCCTTACATGTTCCTCAATTATGTCCTTTAAGTGCCTGCAGCTGTTGGTGTCGTGTCCATCCAAATCATGAAAGAGACAGTGCCTTCCTGATGTCCTTTCCCGTTCTGTTGGTTCTCTCCTAGCCGGCCTCCGGTAGTGAAGGCGATTTCGAGTATTCAGGTATATCTGCTCCAGTGTCTCGTTCAATCCTGTGTATGTGGAAAACTTTGGATCCTTCCATTGCTTCCTAGCATTTCCAGAATCACTGTCCAACTTCCTTTTTCCTTTGTTTTTATCCGAACCATTGCTGGATGGTCCTCCCCCCTCAACCGCGTTAACCTTTTTCAGCTTTAAATCCGTACTCGCATCTTCTTGTCGAAGGAACCTTTCTGCCTCATGAAAAAATTCGTCGAGATTCCGTGGGGGATCTCGTATCAGAGATACCTTGAAATCCGAGTTCTCCCTGACTCCTGATACTGCTGCCATTAAAACCATCGATGGATCGGGCCGATCCACCGAAGTAACTGCGGCACTGAATCGAGTTAGAAAAGCTCTAAGCGATTCATCCATCCTTTGCCTTACCGACGTCAACGTCATCACATTCTTCGGTCTCTTGACATGAACCCGAAACTGTCCCAAAAACCTTTCCACCAATTCCCTCCAAGTCCTGATAGATCCTTCTTCCAGCGGCCTGAACCACATTGCAGCTAAGTCCGTCAAGTACAAAGGGAAGCATCGGGCCATCACCTCCTCCGATGCCCCCAGCACCTCCATGTGTCTGGTGTATCTCATCAAGTGATCCGTAGGGTCTTCCTTGCCATTGTATGCCTCCACGCTAGGTAGCTTGAACTTAGGTGGATTCTGAGCCATCCTTATTTCCCGGGTGAACGGACTCCTGTTTACTCCTTCCAAGTCTCCGTTGGTCAAACCACCTCGCACAGTCTTCCTGATTATATCTACCAATCCACCGTTATCTGTCGGGGGTTGCCCCCGAGGGAACTCCGGTACATACTCTTCGTGTGGCTCGTTAGCAGCAACGTTGGTTCTAGCCTGTTGAACTCCTTCCAAAGGTTCTCCTGTGTTGAATCCTGTGGGCCTGCCCCCAAGCCCTTGTCGATTGCCGCCTGGCTCCGTATCCTGTCCTTCATTGGGTTCCATAACCCTAGCTTCTATCCGATGTAGTGGGAGCTGGTCCTTCTCAGTGAAAGCACCAAAATGTTTGCGTAAAAAATGGCCGCAAACACCCAAAGTCGTGAAAGCACCAGTGTATGAATATAATTCAGCGATATTCAAACACAAATTACAGATCTCAGCAAATAACCCAAATATGTTTGCACAAAAGATGATCAAACAACTCCAAGTCGTATGAATTAGTTGATTTTATGTTGTTCGCATTGATTTAGGTGGTGTATGCAAATACGTAAAAAGTAGGGGCTAAACTGTAAAAGACACACAGATTTATAGTGGTTCGGCCAAAGTGTGCCTACGTCCACTTTATATGTTATTCTCCTTTTCCAATCCGATTACAAGTACAAAGCTTGTAGTACAAGTGTATGAAAGTTGTTTGAAAGTTCCTTCCAGGTTTGAGCTCTCAAACTTGTCCCCCATTGTTGTACCCCTGCCCCTCTATTTATAGAGTGAGGCTGGAGGCAGGGGTCTTGGATGTTTATAGCTGCTGGTGGGCCTGGGCTGATGCGATCTGGACCGGCAGCGTTCTGGTTCGGCAGCGTCTTGGTTCGGCGGTGAGTGGTAACATGGGTGATTCGGCAGGTAGTGGAGATAGGGGTTCGGTGGTAGGTTGGATCGGTGGTAACATGGTTCGGTGGGAGCATGGTTCGGTGGTAGCATGGGAGTTGGTTCGGTAGTGGCATGGTTCGGTCATGAATGGTCCGGTAGGGTATTGGAGAGGTGAAGTATGGTGGACCGGTATGGCTGGTCCGGCTACCGAATGATATATGCCGAATGGCTTGCCTTTGCCGAATGGGGCTCTATTTGCCGAATGAACTCGGGGACTCCGAGTGTTGAATGCACTTCTGCCTTGCTTCCAATCGATTTTCAATCTCGACCTCCATCATTCCTTGCCAATTTGTCGATATTCCAGTTTTGACCAAAAAATGGGATAACATAATTTAAGAAGTTGATTTGACGAATCTAATTTAATTAAATTTGTAAGTTTTGATATAATGGAGTCGAACTTAAGTAATTGATTTAATGAATTTAAAATTTAATAGAAATTGTTTTGAATGATAAATTAACTTAACGAATATTGAATGAAAGCGATCAATGAATTTAAATTGATTTGAATGTTAAATTAAATTAATTTAAATGATTACGGAATGAAATTTATATACGAACTTGAATCAATATTTAAATTGTTTTAAATAAAAATTGAAATTGAGTTATAAGATTTTGAAATGGTAATTTGGAAGTTTGAACGTAAATTATGGAAATTGATATAGAAAGACAAATGAAATGTTGGTTTACAAATTCTAATTGAAATTGAATTTTATTTGGTTTTGAAATATATTAAACGACCAATCGGTGTAATAATTACGGAAGTTATTAAAGAAACCGAGATCGGTTATGGACATACTCTCTGTCTAAACCGAAAACCACTTTAATAACTATATGCGAAGTGTGATCCAGAATGAAGTGGTTGTGTGATATCCTGGAATTTTTGACAATATCAATTTAATAATCTTTATATAAAATTAAATTGATATTGACAATATTGATTAATAAAATATGTTTTGATTTAATAATCTGAATAAATAATATTTAATTTGTGATTTGTTTTTTTTAAGTGCTAAAATAAATGTTTAAATTATAATATGTATATATTTGTATATATGTTATAGTTTATTTTTGTTTTGGAATTTAATAAATAAATAAAGTTTTGTTTTTAAATTATAATATAATATTGAGTAATTAGGAAATTATGTTTTAATTAATATTAAGCTTTTAGAAATCTATTTAAATTAATAACTTTATGGTTTGATAATATTTAAATGAATGTTAAATTGTTTAAAATTTGTCTTAGCTTAATTTTTGTTTTAAATTTAAATAAAAGTTGATTTTATTTCTTTTTAAAATATTATTTAATTAAATACGAATTGAGTATATTTTATATAAGTTTAAAATATAAGATAACATATAAATTAAATTCATTAAATATAAAAGTGATTTATAATTTCTTTATAAATCATATAAAATTTGTTAATTGTTATTTTAAACCATATTAATAAATATTCTATTTTTCATGAATATAAAGAAGAATTAAAATAAGGAAATAAAGTCTTCATTTTTAAATTGAATAAATAGATTTTAATTTTAATTTCAAAAGTTTAATTGATTTGAAGTTTTATTTTGAAATTCAAATTACTTGATTTTTTAAAATATTTGTATAAGTTTTAGTTTATAAATTGTTTTATATACATTTACTTTTAAAATGAGTAATTCATATATATATTCATAAACATAACATAAATTAAAGAAAACTCTTTTTAAACATTTAAAAATGTAACTAAATTTAATTTAAAACAAGTGTAATCTAATTAACAAGTCTAAGCTACATGTGATTAATGGTGAATCAAGCAAAATGACAAGTGTCATTTGTTTTTATTCTTTTCTTTATTTTTATTTAAATATTTTCAGCCTTTTAAAAAACATTTTCACTTTCCTTTATTATCTTTTTTAGAATCAAATGCTAGTTGAAACAAAAGAAAATTCTTCACTTAAAAATCTGAAAACCCCTCAAAAACATATTTGCAAATTCATTTCAAAGGCAACTCTAAGATGTGTAAAATCAAAAGCATTAAGGAGTCTGCATTTCTTTCTTTCCCACCTGAAGACAAAACTACATTCGTACAAACCTGGAAGTTACTGCATAATCAAGTCTGCATTTCAACATTCTGAAGACCACTGCACTTGCATCTCTGCAAATTTGAGCAACCTGTAGTTTCAAAACCTGCATGCATGAAGTAGATAATTAGAAGAAACATAAGTTTTCAGTCCAAAGCAATTCAAGTTCAAATTCTCAATAAACATGGATGCTCTGCTCAGGAAATTAGGTGAGTAACTTCTAAACTTCTTTAATAAAATCTGGTTGCTTATTATTATACCTGAATTGAATTAATATGCATGAATATTCAAGTGAATCTTGATATGATTATTACTGAATGTATGCTGTGGTTATAAAAAAATTTGCTCTGTGATGCTCTAGGTCCTGAATAAATTATACATCCCTTATTTACATGATTTGTATAGATAAAAACTGGATTATCAAACAAGATTGTGATTCAACCCGGAATCATGTTTAGATTTTAAGAAATTAATAAATAGAGCTGTTTGCCTCTAAAATTTATAAAACATCAGTAGTTATCAAAATAAAATAAAAATCCAAACTTTTAATTTGAAAATTCAGTATTATAAACTGAATACAGAAGCTAAAACATGATTTTAGAAACAAGTATCATGATTGTTAGTTTGGATTTTTGGTAGCAATTCTTGGATAAACTAAAAGTTGATTTTGGGAAATGCTGATGATTTTGGAACTTTGGGAATTTGTGGTTTCTTCTGTATGTAGTAGTGTGATCAGGAACATCAGAAAAATTATCAAATTTGTGAATAGATCTTTGAATTAGCAGAGGGTGTGGGATTTTGTTCTGCAACCCTAGATTGGATCAAGTTTAATTCGACCATTTCTGCCTCTATGCTTGATCGTGTGACGACCGCCCACGACTCCTGCACCAAAACAAGGGAATAGTGCGCTGTAAAATGTGCCAGGAAGCAATGGATGATCGTTAGAGTAAGGTAAACATAGGATAGTCTATCGTATTACTCACAGCGCATGGATAAAATACAATAGAAAAGTATACACAGTGAGGCTCCATAGAACAGAATTCATCATATAAACTCATAATAGTTTGGTACAACAATCTGAAAAGTCAATACAGCAAGCCTCACTACATATCACTCAGAGAATCATACAAACAGCGGAACATCTAGTACATATAGTAAGAAAACAATATGCAAAAGTCTCCAGCTCGTCTTCGACATCAACAGCGTTAGTCACTAAGAACAACACCTGTCACCTGCTACCTAGTCTGCCCATCCCAACATGGATGAACAGCCCAAGGTAATAAGAGTTAAACATAAAACCTTGAGTCAGACAAAAGTCTTAGTGAGCAGTAAATCAACTATCAAACATACCAAAAGAGCATAAAAGGTAAAAAGGAATAGGAACTCAACCATCCCACTCCACCTCTTTCTACAGTGATAGCCCCCAGACACAGCTAAGCAGA
Source organism: Allium cepa (assembly GCA_030765085.1). NCBI lineage: Eukaryota > Viridiplantae > Streptophyta > Magnoliopsida > Asparagales > Amaryllidaceae > Allium > Allium cepa. The sequence continues at coordinate 627,738,396 of CM060934.1, forward strand.
AACAAACATAGCAAAGCAGACAATTAAAGTAAATCAATTATCACTCGAGTCAAGGTCGATGTTTTCCAAGTACAAACCCCCAAGGCCTAAACCAAGATCAGGTAAGCACCCCGAAAACATCGCTCTTGGCCCAAGCGACGATACAACCAAAACATCCAAACATCCATGACTCTGGCTATCACTGTTATCATTGCCTCGATTTCACCGTTAATTGAATGGCCGACCCATTATTTCATCCGTCCGCTAAGGGCTAATGGTAACCCCGGTTCTAGACATAACTCCGCACGTCGTCGTGACCCGTGCCTAGGACTATCGAATCTGCCCAGAGTACTAACACGTCATCGTGACCCGTGTCTAGGACGTCGTCGTGACCCGTCCCAACGTACTCTTGCTTTGAGCATGCTAGAACCTTCAATAACGATGAGATCTCAACCTTCTAGTCATCCTCCCCGACGACTATTCACATACTAGCTCAAGCGCCTCTCGAGCCAACCATTATCAACAAACTCGAACCACATCACCGAGTTATCATCATGCTTGGAATGATCCCGTCTGGATTAAACCAAGGCTTTCTCATATCATGCTTTGCTTCATCGCATCATAGCAAAGTCTCATCTTAACATCATGCTTTGCCTCATCACATCATAGCAAAGTCCCATCTCAACATCATGATCAAATCTATCCATATGAGCTTTACCATCCGCTTCATATGCCACGAGCAGCTTTCCTTATTCAAGAGCATTTCCACTTAGCTTTTGAATCATCTTCGACCAACTTGTCCAAATCAAGTCATCAATCAACTAACTTCGAACAATCAATCAAATCAATCATTAATCCAAGTAATAAATCATTCAAACAAGATGTAAATAAACAGTTATAACAATAATGGCAGTTTCGTAAATAAAGGGTCCAAATCTAACAAGCATGAATTCTAAGTAATATCTTGATGAATGAACTAGCATAGGTTAACATGTAGTAAAACGGATATCAAAACTTGATGGACAATGGATCTACATGCAGACTTAAGGAAAATGCATGAAATCACTATCTTTAACACACAAACAAACCACCGATCCAATATACTCCTTTGGGTCCGTGTGAGAGATAACTACCACTCACTGAATCACCTAAACACCACAAAAGCAACTAACTTCAGATCTGGACAGCAAAGGATCTAGCTTGATCCGACAAGATTCCGCTTCAAACGATGAAATCTCTCTTAAATGGATGGAGATCTTCAACTTTGGCTCTTGGATCTTCGATTTGATCTTCAATCTTGGATGGAAGGATGTACTAGATTAGAGTGGAGAAAAGAAGTGAAGAAGTGTAGTTGAGCTCTCAAAATGGCAGCACTTCGTCGCTTCAAAATCCGATGCCAAAAAGTGAACCAAACCCCTCTATTTATAGGCAGATCCATGAGTCGTCTGCCCCCATAAGTCGTCGCCGACCTAACGACTTACGTCCTAACACTCAGGCCTCCTTAAGTCGCTTACTCGATACTAGGTCGCTCAGCGACCTATAACATTGCCGACCTACGACCTAAAGCACTGCCGACCTAATAATAAATACCACAGTGCAACCAAGCGACTTAACAAACGCGACCGAACTAATGACCTAACACCTTATGCGGCTTAGCGACTTAATGACTTACGACTCAGCCTTCATGCGACTTAACTAAACACAGAAAGTCTTACGACCTAAGTATCCCCACGGCTTGAGACCTAACTGAGATGTCGACCTAACCACACAAGGCAAACCACCATAGGTCGCATACGACCCAACGACTTACGACCTAACCCTAAGTCGCTTGCAACCTTAGGTCGTCTCACGACCTAACTATAACCCGGCACCAACCACTAGGTTGCTAACTCGCTTCAACCGACCTATCCCTAAGACGCTAGCCACAAACTCGCCAACTACCTTAAGTCATTCACTCTATAGGTCGGTCCAATCCTTAAGCCGTGAACCTCTAACTCGTTCACTTTCCTTAAGTCGCCTACTATCCTTAAGTCGTTCCACCGACCTAAATTTCACACGAGCTAACTATGGATGGCTCATTCCTATAGGTCGGTCAATAACTTAAGTCGCTCCATTCCACTAAGTCGCTCGCACGAGCTAACTTCCACACGACTTAAGCTCCTGGACAAGGTGAGCTCTGGTTGACTCAAACAATGCAAACGACCTAAAGACAATAATTTTATGATTTATCGACACGTAAAATACGGGTCGTTACAGATCGAGTGTTGAGTGGTTTTAGAGTAGCGTAGCGGAGTCCATGTCGAGGTTGAGGCTAGAATTTCAACTCTAACGGTGGTCGGGAAGGGGTGGTATCGCCGTTGACAGGTGAGGGGTTGGGATGAAGTGTGTTTCCAGGTTTGTGAAGAGAGGTTGGTTTTGATTTTCTGGTGAATAGGTTTGTTTGATGATTATGTTGATGAGTGGGGTGAATTCTGGTGGGATGACGTTGCCGAGGTTGGCTGGAGGAGGTCGGAGCCACCGTGCATGTGCACGGTGCTCATAGTTCTGATGATCAGAAGAATTGGGTTGTTAAGTTTGGTAGTGCAGATTTTACTCGGGTAGGAACTCGTGTCATATGGGAATTTACTCGAAGTTAAGTAGGGGTGGACTCGAAGTAAATTAGTTATGGCTCGGGTAGTTTTTTTTTAAGTTTACACGTTGTTCCTGAAACCAGAACAGTTTCAGGTTTTCAAACTTTTAAACTAAATTAAAAATAAGCAAAGCAGGTTTAAACTTATATTTGAATTAAGTTTAAAATTATGAATTCCAATAGATTTGAAATTTCAGATTTCAAATAGAAAATTTGCAGAAATAAAATATTAGAAAGTTGAAACTTGACAGTATGCAGGTTTTAAAATTTTAAACTAAATTTAACATAAAAGGGAAGCAAAGCAAGTTTAAAACCTAGCTTGAAGCAAGTTTAAATTTGAATTCAAATGAATTTGAATTCCTGTGTTCAAATAAATAATGTGCTGAAATGAAAATTTAAAAAAAATAAACCTGCACAGTTTTTATATTAAGTGATTTTTAAATCTGGAAATAAAAATTTAAACCAAGTTTTAAATTTTAAGTTAAATCTGAACCCTGAATTCAAATTAGGGGTTGAATCTGAAGTTTCAAATTAAAATAAGTTACAAATTCAATGTTATATTCAAGTTGGATATTTTTAGAACTTTATAACATATGAAATGAAAATTTAAAACAGAGTTTTAAATTTTAATCTTTGAATTTGAATCTGAAGTATGATTTAAATTTTGGTTATAATAAGATTTGAAATTTTTATGTTTCAATGTGACTTGAAATATTAAGGGATTTTAAATCTTATTTAAATTGAATATAGGCAAAGTTAAACTATTCTTCTAAAATTTCTTTAAGAAGTAAGTGATTCTTTAATATGAAAACTAAAAGAGTTTTTAAAATACTTAAAACCTTGTTTAAGTTTAATTTCATTTCAATTTTAGTTTAAAATGAAATTTATAAAATTTAAAAGCAATTACTTTTAAATTACTTTGATAAGATAATTGAATCATTAATGAAATTAATGATTGTCATTAAGTTGATTTGAACTTAAGGATTTATTAATGAATCTAGGTAATTTAGTTTTGTAATTAATTAATTAATTAATAATTAGGTTAATTAATTAAATAATTAAAGGTTTTATTTAATTAATTAAAAGATTAAGCAAGTTAATTAAATTTGATTAAATTGTGATTTAGAAATTAATTAAATAAGATTTGATTTATTTAATTAATAAATTGAATTAATTAATCAAGTAATTAATAATTAATTAAGTTTAATTATCTCTTGATTAATTTAATAATTAGAAATTAATTAATGAGTTTTATAAATAAATTAAGAATTAATATTTATTAATTCAGTTAATTACTTGGAGAAGTAATTAAAGATTTGTTATTGGTCATTAACTTAATATTATTTTTAATATTTGTAATTAATTTTAATGATTAATTGTATTAATTAATTTAAAGATAATCATTTGTGAATTATTTAAGTATAATTACTTAATGAAAGTAATTAAGAAAATTAATTACTGATTGTCATTAATTAAGTTGTTGATTAATTAAGTTAATTAATTAAGTTTAATTAATTTAATTTAATCACTGGATGATTTGAGAAATAATTACCAATGTAATTAAAAAGGAATAATTACTTAGTGAAGTAATTAGGAAGATAAATTACTTGATGTAATTTTAATTGAAGGATACTTGAATGATGGAGGAGTTTTTGGAATTAATTACTTTGTGTAATTATTATTAGTGTGTTTAATTACTTAGGATAAGTAATTCATAATAAAATTACTTAGTGTAATTAATATGTAAGTTGAATAATTACTTAAGTAAGTAATTAATAATTAATTACTTAGTGTAATTAATTTAGGTTTTGATAATTAAGTTATTTGAGAATGGTTTAGAGATGCAATTAATTTAATACAATTACTTAATGTGATTAATCAAGAATGATTAATCAATAGAGATAATTGATAATTAATTAAGTGGAGTCATTTAAAATAATTTGAGATCATTAATTTATATAATTAATGATATAATTAAGGATTGATTAATTAAGAACAATTAATCAATAAAGAATTAATTAATGTAATTAATTAAGGATTAATGTAACTAATTATAATTAATTAATTAATGAAGTAATTAAAGGTTAATTACTGATTTTGATTTTGGATAAGAATAATTACTTGAATGCAATTAAAGATAATTAATCAAGGGTGATTAATTAAGGTAATTAATTTGAGGATAATTATTTAATTGATTTATAATCAATTAAGGGTTAAGTAAGCAAGTTTTAAATGGTGAAGTAATTGATTTAATTCTAAGCAAGTTTTAAATGGTGAAGTAATTGATTTAATTCATTTTAAATTAATTAAAGATAGCTAATTAATTTAATTCACTTTAAATTAATCAGAGATAGAAGTAATTAATTTAATTCATTTTAAATTAATTATAGATGGTGTGATTTTAGATCTTTGCTTATGAATGGATGATATGGTTTACCCTGAATGGTTTGAATCTCAGATATGAGAATAGTGTTGTGTGATATGGATGCATTGGTTGCATTGTGATGATGATATAAGTATCTATTGATGATGATAATATTGATTATCTATTATGATGATGTGAATTATCTATCTGTGTGTATATAGCTAGTTTAGATTGAATTGTTTTAAACTTAAAACAACTTGGACCTAAAAGACACGCTTTGGATTTCGATGAGTCCGGGATCGGGCTTCCATATTTGGGATCCAAAAACCACATCGATTCCATTTAACGTTAGGTCGTGAATCTAAGAGGAGCAAGTGAAGAGTCGAGGTGTAAGGGCTATACGTAAGTATAACTCTGTGGGTGATTCCGTAATGAGTTTGACGGAATAGTGCTTATAGATTCGAGATGGTGAATCAGAGTGCAAGGGCTATGGTCGTTGACTCTGAGGGTGATTCCAATAATGAGTGCAACGAGATAGTGCCTTCGGTTTCGTTCGAACCCGGAACGAACTTGTATGGATTGAATGCTTTCAGAACATCGTCAGGTGGACGATGAGCATTCTAAGATTTGATGTCCTATAAAGGTAATCGTAACCTCAAGCCTCATCAACCGGGAATGGCTAAAATAGGGGAGGTGCAGCAAGGCTTCGTGGGTAGCCCCCACTGGAGAGCAAGATTGATCCCTGTCCAGAGGTCCCTTTATATTCGGCTTAGTGGGCAGTTGGAATCGCGCGCTAACTGCGGGGTTGTCTTGTTCGGAACTATTCAGTAAGGAATGGGTCCGGCCTTGTGTTGCATGGGAGTGGGAGTACTCCTCGGTACGTTGATCTAGGCCACGTACTGTGACGGGCGGTACCCCAGTAGCCCTGCCATTGTATGGAATCCAAAATCCAATAAGTGCTAACAGTTTTGATTGTATTACCCACTTTTGTGGCTAGTAGCTGGAATTTAATCATGTAACAATTTCGGCTATTTCATATTTACTTGAAAACCCTAGACCTATTATAATATCACTGGATTTCCTATCAAATGTTTTGGTTAGCGTAAGGTAAAAACTTTTCCATGTTTATGTGTGGGAAGTCTGTGACGCCCCACCTCTATACCCACGCTAGCCAAGAACACTACGATGTAATGTTGTCAACTAGCAAGGAGAATAAGGCTGTTGAGAAGCGACCATCCATGTAATTGCTTTGTGCGAGCACCAATATGTCAGATAGTAAAACATGCATTTTATTTTCAAGAGAGGAAATCCGATATACCGATACAAACTCAAAACTACTACACAGTGGCTATATTAATCCTTCGGAAACAAATATAGAAATAAGCATAACATAAATCAGTCACAGATAATTCATATCACAAAGGCGGAAGAAGATATGAATATATATCTAACACATGAAAGTGTATATCAGAGTAGTGGTCAAAAAGATCCACAATAATACAAAAGAATAGCAACACGTGCTATACAAAAGAATACAACTATGAATCCATATCTCAAGTGTATACAACAAAATAAACTACAAATCTAAGTAGTTAGCCAAAAGTCAAAGAAATCAATCCCAAGTAAGAAGTCAAGCTAAAGCACCTGTAACATCTCGGTCTGACCCGAGTATTATTTAATAAGAAAATAATAAACGGATCAGTCTAACTATAAATATCAGATGAAACGATATAGAATCAGAGATATGACTAAACACATAATAATCACAATGCCAAGCAAGCTGTGATATATATATATATACAAGTAACTGAAAATCAACACGAGATTAATCAATATCACCAAATCTACACAAGAATCAAAGGAAATGTCGTACTCCTTATTTCGTTCACCAAACCATAAATATTGACGATTATATCAATGTCAATCACAAAAGTCAATGACACACAAATTCACCAATGCACAAATATTGATAGAACTTATCAATGGATATCATGAAAATTGGTGAAACACAAATTGTAGAAATCATCTCAAGAAATCCAGTCAATGACACACGAATTCACCTATGCACAAAAATTGATAAATCATATCAATAGAAATCACAAAAATAGGTAAAGAAGAAAATTCCAGAATTCGACACACGAAATCCAGAAATCACACAAAAAGGGAGGGGGGAGGCCTATCACACGAACGGGAGCATGAAAACTCACCAACATATGTATCACACGAATGAGACGCTATCTCATGGTAGCTAGCCATTAATTTTTGACACACGAACGGCACGAAGACCATGGGGCACTACCCCATCAATTAGAGTCGAAACTCCACAAAACGGGGTTTAGTCTCCCTCGCAGACAAAGAGACATCGTACATTGCTAGTCTAAATCACAAAAATGATCGTCATGATCATCAAGAAGTGTCAATTACAGTAAGCTAGTAAATATATGAGCTTAGCTTCATGTCCCATAACCACTAGCTTAACTTAAATATTTACGAACAAATTGTAGATCTCCACTAGAAAATTGTCACAAGAGTTTCAATCGAACGAGTCCAAGAATTAACCAACGAAGTAAACGCAAGCGTTTCATACCACTTGTTTTACTAAGTCGTTTAATTAGATTTCTCATACAAGTGAGGTAAAGGTTTGTATATACTAATAGATTGGAAATCGGTTTGAGAAAACGAGCTTTGTTATAAAATAGTGTTGAAATCATTTGAAGAAAGAGTTTTGATATTTACTACTAGTATAGAAAACCTTTATATTTTTAAAGTGACAAATCACAAAGAAGATTGTAGGAACAATCAATCACGAAAATTCACATACGAAGATGTGAATAAAAAGTCCAACGAAACCGTTAAAGAATCCATCGAAATGGATATTCAAAAATCCCTAAAAAGGAGTCATCAAAGTCATAATAAATGATAACAACAAATAGGAAACAACACGAATCGATTAAAGTTGGAAATTCATGCAACTAGGCGAAATAGGCAAAATTTCATCAGGTCGGTCGGCCGGCTACAGAGCTCGGTCGACCGGACCCTGTTCCAAAAAAGTCTCAGGAAGCAGGTCGGTCGGCTGAGCCCGGTAGCCAGTCGACCGGACCAGAGACAGAAAGGTGCCTATGCACCTTAGTAGCAGGTCGGTCGACCGGCCACAGGGCTCGGTCGGCCGAACCTGTTCCCAGTCCCTTCCTAGCCCATCGAATACTAGGGCCAATCACGGCCAATTCGCAACCACTCGAGCATCGGCACTAAGGATTTATGCCAATCGACTACCCGGCCCTATGAGCTCCTCGTTGCATCACCAAAAAAAGCATTTGAACATCAAAGCTATGATTTTTAAGGGCTTGAACCCAAAACACAAAAAAAAATTGGAATATTCACCAAATCAATCCAAACCAAAAGCTAATGCACACGAATAAGTGTTAGGAATTCATACCTAACATTCGAAGATAATTATAAGCATAGATGTGAGATAAAAATCTCACCTTTGAACCCAAGCAAATTGAAAAAGAAGTTTGAAAGCAAAAGGGGAATCAATCACTCTTCAAATCCAACTTAAGAAGCTTGATTCTAAGCTAAAAAGAGAAACATTTACCTAATTAGGTTTAGGAATTTTCTGAAATCAAAGAGAGAAAGAGTTGGAGAAGAAGAAGAGAAGCTTACCAATGCGTTCTTCTATAAGTTTGGAGCTAAAGCTTGATTTGCAAAAAGGAAACTAGGGTTTTGGAGTTTTAATTTCCCATCTCTCCCACCATTGATGCTTTAAAAACTGAAAAGAGGAGAAAGTGAGGGTGAATGGGGAGGAGTGGCTCAGATTTGAGTATAAGTTAAACACAGGGCTGAGCCCAAACCCAAACCCAAAGTGAAAAAGTAGCAAAAATCAACTTTCTCCAAACATACTGAAGCTTATACTCAAAAAGGTCGCAAACGGCATTTTAAACTCAATGGGAGTGGTCCCGAGTCCTAATTCGACCGTATGCAAAAAGTAGCTTTTCGGACTAAATTTCGAGTATCGATAAAATATTTAAATATAAAAATCGACAAATATGCGGGTTGTTACAGACTCCCGTCCTTAAAGAAATTGCGTCCTCGCAATATTTAAGAAGAAGATATATAGTAACAACCATAAAAGAATATTCAACACAAAAGAAGTTTGAAATAAGAAGTTCACCTCAAAGAGCACGAGAAAGTAAGTCCGGATGTGTTCGCTCGATGAACTCTCTAGATTCCCAAGAGCAATCCTTAGGATTTGAAGATCATTGAACTTTAACAAGCGGGACATCTTTATTTCGAAGGCGTTTGACCTCCGAAGCAACAATTCGAATAGGATGCTGCTCATAAGTTAAATTAGGCGAAACTTCAATCTCTTCCACAACACCGGGCTCAAGAATAGAATCGGAATCTCGAAGGCATTTCCATAATTGAGAAACATGAAACACGTCATGCATAGCAGAAAACTGGGCCGGTAATGATAGGCGATAAGCCAAGGAACCAATACGTTCAGTGATAGGAAATGGCCCAATATATCAAGACGCCAATTTTCCCGATCGGCTGAAACGCACAACACCTTTCATAGGTGACACACGAATGAACACAAGATCTCCCACAGAAAACTCTAACTTCCTTCTCCGGTTATCGGCATAGGATTTTTGTCTACTCTGGACTTCTTTCATCCTATGTCGAATAAGTTCAATCTTTTCTGTGGAATCACGAATAAAATCTGGACATAAACCCAGCTTCTCACCGGCCTCAAGCCAACAAGAAGGAGATCGGCATGGCCTTCCATAGAGTACCTCGAAAGGTGCCATACTAATACTAGATTGGAAGCTATTATTATAGGAAAATTCGACAAGTGAAATATGATCTTCCCAACTTCCACCGAAATCAAGAACACATGCACGAAGAAGATCTTCAAGAGTTTGATTCACACGCTCGGTTTGTCCATCGGACTGAGGATGATAAGCGGTGCTAAAATTAAGCTTCATTCCTAAAGCTTTTTTAAGACTCTTCCAAAATCCACTAGTAAACAATGGATCACGATCACTAACTATAGAAGTAGGAACTCCATGTAATTTAACAATCTTTTTAACAAAGAGTTTGGCCAAAAGAGGAACGGTTCGGCTAGACCGAACGGGAATAAAATGGGCAGATTTAGTAAGTCTATCAACAATCACCCATATGCTATCATGACCCGAACGAGAACGGGGAAGGCCATCTATAAAATCCATGGAAATTTGGTCCCACTTCCAAATTGGAATTTCTAAAGGTTGCAATAACCCACCGGGCCTTTGATGCTTGGCCTTAACGGTTTGGCAAGTCATGCAATGCTTAACGAAGTTAGCGATGTCAAGTTTCATTCCCTCCCAATAATAAAGTCGCTTCATATCCGCGTACATTTTACTACTACCGGGATGAATGGTAAACTTAGAGCGATGAGAATCTTCTAAAATATCTTTACGAAGATCACAAATATTTGGCAAGATAAGTCTACTAAATTTTCGAATGCCGCCACGAGAATCGATATCAAAGTCTTTCAAACCTTCAATGTCAATTTTATCCTTAATATTTTGGCCTAGAAGAGCCAATTCGGGATCTAGCCTTTGAGCTTCAAGAATGCGGTCTAAAAGAGAAGGATGAGCCTCAAGGCTACATAAAACAAGAGATGAACATAAATCGGAAACACGGTCTCGAATTTCGCAAGTGGATAAAATCTCGAGATCGTTCCATTCAGATATCATCATCGAAACAACAGCTTGTTGTTTACGGCTAAGAGCATCAGCGACACGATTACCCTTACCAGGAGTATAAAGAATATCAAGATCATATGGTGCAAGAAATTCGAGCCAACGCTGTTGACGCAAATTAAGTTCCTTTTGAGAGAATAAATACTTCAAGGATTTATGATCGGTATAAAGAACAAATTTCTCTCCCAAAAGATAATGACGCCAAATCCGAAGAGCAAAAACAATAGCCGCGAGCTCTAAATCATGAGTGGCATATCTAGTCTCAGCAGGCTTCAATTGCCTAGAAGCATAAGCAATAACACGTTCTGTTTGCATAAGAACGGCACCCAAACCAACGCGACTAGCATCGGTATAAACAACGAAATCCTGATTCCCCTCGGGAATAACAAGAATAGGAGCATCAGAAAGAAGTTCTTTTAATTTCTGAAAAGAAGTTTCACATTTGTCCGACCAAATGTATTTAACACCTTTCTTCGTTAAGCTAGTGAGAGGCACGACAATCTTAGAAAAGCCTTTGATAAAACGGCGTTAATAACCAGTCAATCCAAGAAAACTACGAATCTCCGTCACACTCTCCGGTCTCTTCCAATCTTGAATCGCTTCAATCTTTGAAGGATCCACGGAAATTCCGGATTCGGAAATAATATGACTGAGAAACTTCACACGAGATTGCCAAAAATGGAATTTAGAAAATTTTGCTTTCAAACGATTACTCCTAAGAGTTTCCAACACAATCCGAAGATGCTTCTCATGCTCCTCCTCGGTTTTTGAATACACAAGAATATCATCAATAAAGATGAGGACAAACCGGTCGAGGAAGTCTTTGAAAACTCTGTTCATAAGGTCAACGAAATAAGCCGGAGCATTCGTTAGACCAAATGGCATAACAATCCATTCATAAGATCCATAACGAGTACGGAACGATGTCAAAGGAATGATATCCTCTGCAATACGAAGCTGATGAAATCCAGTAGCTAAGTCTAATTGTGAAAAGACTCTAGCACCACTAAGTTGATCGAATAGATCATCAATCCGAGGTAAAGGATATTTATTTTTGATAGTAAGATCATTAAGCTTGCGGTAGTCAACGCAAAGCCTAAGTGTTCCATCGGATTTCTTCACAAAAATAGCTGAAGCTCCCCAAGGCGAGGAACTAGAGCGAATAAATTGCTTCGTCTCCAATTCAGATAATTGTTTACGCATCTCCTCGTTTTCTTTATTGGACATACGATAAGGAGGGCGAGTGATAGGTCGAGCTCCAGGAATGAGATTATTTTTGAACTCAATTGCTTGCTTAGGTGGTAATCCTAAAACGGGCTCGAATATGTCGGAAAATTCACGAACGACGTGAATAAGAGAAATAATATCACCCTCATCATCATCATCGTCATCACGAGGATTTAAAGAATATAAAGATGCAACCAAGATGGAATCCAAATCTTTAAGATTAATAACAGATTGAGGATGTCGAAGATGAATAGTCCGCTCAGGACATAGGATATGAGCTTCATAACGGTTAAGCCAATCCATTCCCAAAATCATTCCAAAGCCTATATAATGCATGACATGCAAATCGGCTCGGAAAGAAAAACCACACAAAATAATCTCGACATCTTTACACAATAAACTGATTGTCGCGGATCCACCAACCGGATTCGCAATTCTCAAAGAAGTCATTAAACACAAAACATCCAAAGAAAAAGTATTAACAAGTTCTTTTGATATAAAAGAATGGGACGCACCCGTATCAAAAAGAACTCGAATAGGATGATCACGAAATAAAATAATTCCATCCAGAATAGAATGAGAAATACCTTGGCCACGAGATGTGTTGCCAGGGGCTTGAGCAACATTAAGCTTTCCCTCCTTCCTATTTTGAAGTTTGGGACATACATGCATAAAATGGTCCGGACTTTTACAATAGCGACAAGTACGAGGCTTTGAACACTTGTTCGCAAAATGGTCTCTGGAACCACAGTTAAAGCATTTCCCTTCAGTAGAGGAAAAGGTCTTTGCAGCAGGAGTTGCTTGCCTCCCTTTCTTATTGGGATAAGGGCCTTTGAATTTGTTTGGCCTCTTCTTGTTGTTGAAGTTTGGTTTGGAACCCACCACTTCAACATCATTCTCCCTATCCGCCTCTTCAAGAGGAAGAGCGATATCAATGAGTTGGTCGAAAGAAACTTCTAACTTTAGAAGTAATGGCTTCTTAAGATTTTTGTTTAAGCCATAGACGAACCTCTGGTTCTTCTTTAGAGGGGTGTTGATGTATTTAACCCCGTATTTAGAAAGCGACTCGAAGGAGGCGACATAATCAGTCACGGAGGACTCACCTTGAACAAGGTCTATAAATCATCGAGCCAATGTCACTTTCTCTGCTTCTGGTACAAATTTCAACTCGAAGCGTTCCCGGAATTGCTCCCAGGTGAGATCTGCTTCATTAATCTCAGAAATAAGAAGCTCATACCAGTCCAATGCTCTTTCTCGGAGCATACTAGAGGCCACCTGAACTCGGTGAAGGTCAATAAGATTCATGCGAGAAAAGATTCGATCGCATGACCTTAGCCAAGCATGTACTTCAATAATAGTTTCGGAACCTTTGAATGGCTCCCCACCCAAATTAGTGTAATCGCTGCACAAGCGTGCAAACCCTGACTTTGGGTGAGTAGGTTCCGGGTTATCTCCAGCTGCTTGAGCATTCGTCACTAAATCAAGAAGCTGTTGAGCAGTCATAAAAACTCCATCCTGGGGTAGAGTGCTAGATGGTACGGCTCTGGGGCGGCCTGGTCTAGACATTTCTCTTCCTTTAGAAAGAAAGAAGAACAAGAAGAAGATTATTCACTAATGAATATCAAGCAATCTTGATAGATAAAACAAGGAATCATATAAGAAAATAGGATGAATCGGTACGAAGACTCGAATAAAATCCTAAAGCACGACTCCTAAGAAAGACTTAGGACGATGATCCTTGTTATAATATTCCATATTGCTCCGAAGTTTGGCTCTGATACCAAGCTGTGACGCCCCACCTCTATAACCACGCTAGCCAAGAACACTATGATGTAATGCCGTCAACTAGCACTGTAGCGTTTCGATTTTTCGTTGCCGAAAAACCGAATAGTTATGGGTTTTAAAAAGAATATATGAAAAGAGAAGAGAAGAAGATAGAAAATAGGGAGGAGAGAAAACAGAAGATAGAAAATTTTAAAATAGAAAGAAAGAGAGAATAGAAAATGGAGGATAGAACGAAATTTTAAAATAGAACGGAACAGAAAGAAAACAACAGAACTACAACATCAGAACTCACAATTCGCAGCGGAACAACATATAATAATAAATGAATAATCTTTAAACAAAGAACTATATCAGTTATTACATTTTATACTTTACATCATATCATCATCAGAGTGTACAACAACAAACAATGCGGCGGAAAAAGAAATACTATATAAACTAGTGATACGCCATCCAGCTTGCCTCCAGCAACTCCTGAATATCCAGAATATCCTGATAAACCTTAACTTTTGACTGCCCGTGTGAAAATTGGTGGGCACCCAGAGTTTAGGAAGGAAAACAATAAACTCCAAGTCAGTCATGTGACTGGTGTGAGAACTCAAAACAGTTTATTTATCTTTAAAATCAAAATAGAGAGATATTTTTATTTCAATTCGCAATGCTTTTAAAAATGAGACTACCATAAGGCCTCCCGCACACACACATAATGCAAACGCAGAATCGGAGGAGATTTCTCCTTATGATAGTCAAAGATGCTTGATACGCATTTAAAAGAACATTTCATATTATTATTAGTGCATAGTGTAGGAAAAATTCATTTCGAAAGTAGAATATAAATCTTAGCCAACATAGACATTTCGAACTATGCCTACTATAGCTACCATCCAAACAGTGGTGACCACCATAAGTGAATGATAGGTTCTACAACTAATACCGTACAAGTTTCGTATTGGGAATTGGATTTCCAACAAATGGTCAGGCCAAGGAACTTCCCATTGCCACATGAGAATGCCTCTGGAAAGACATCCCCGAGAACCAAACCGGAACTCTGCCAACACAAGGCCGGGTTACCCCTAACTGGGTAACTACTGACACGAGCACGCCATTCCCCGATCGTAAACGACCTTTCTCACGGGATCCCGATAACCAACAACCACAAAGTAATAAATTCGTAGTAACCACATAGGTTAAATATCTGGGCTCCATACCATGATACCACCTCTATCCAGAAGGAAATGTACATACCCTAAAGGGTGCTACCCCTTATAACCTTACCGCATCTTTTCTGTTTTGACCATTTCCGGGGTGTGAGGTTCGACGAAGTCACGTCCACAAAAACATACTTTATACAAAAGCCATGCTTTGGGTCAACAAATGATCAACACAATGATCACTAAGATAGACGATCAAATAAACGATCCTATCACAATAATCAACACAATGATCATTTACAGCAACACTCAGCATATCACATTACCAAATTGGGAATATATCACTGATAACTTCAACTATATAACCTCTGAGCTCGTACGTCTCAGAGAAGGGTGTTAAGCTAAAAGAATAAATTCTCCGCCACCACAGAAATATATTTGAAAGAAATCGGCTTCACATCTCAACTTGTAATGTCAGACACACAATCCATACAAGTCTGTTCCGGGCTCGAACAGAACCGAAGGCACTTACAAAGAAGTCCTTGCAATCCGAATAATCTCTAATCACGTTCGGATTTCCCATCACATATGGAGATCTCAATACCAGGGATCAGCCAGTGCAGAGACAATCAACAAGAAACCCTTTCGTTTTCGAAAATATCCGGTCTTCAACACCGATCTTCGAATGCAATTTATAACGACGTATCACATATTCGGAATGGGTTATACGACCCCAAGGTCCTTTCCCGGTTAACCCGAATAGTGAGCGCTTATTTTTAAAAAAAAATAAGTGTGGCATCCAATTTCAAACAATTCACAACAAATACCTATTTAAAGGTAAATATTGATAGTCGGTTATTGAACTATCAATAGATATGCCAACATCACCAGATTCCAAATAATTTTCCAAATTATTTATTTCACAAAAATATCTTTACAAGATATAAACATAATTTCCATACTTTAAAAATAAATCAATATTTATTTTTAAATCTAATTTCCCAGTTTCATTTATAAATTCTATATTGAATTTACATTCCAAAATATTTATGAATATACGATTTCCATTCAATTTCTAATATTCATTTTCAATTTATCTTCAAAAAGATAAATTCCAAATATTCACTTAATATTGGAAAAACATTTCCATACTTATTAAAAATAAGTAATTCACAGATCTTTTTATTTTCTATACTGAGAAAATATTTAATATACCCTAATCGAAATTAAGTATATATTTCATTCTTTTAAGGAAATCATTCACTTAATCATATTCATTTGGGTCAAAACGAATGTCGCGTAAAACATCGTTACGACAACCCAAAATCACTAGTATAGGGATTCGAAATTAAAATAGATATATAAATCCCAATACTATACAAAAACATTTCCTTTCGGAAATCATTTAATATAACAACAGTGTTATAGTCCACCATTTCCTTTTATTTCTCGAAAGCATCTATTTCAACAATAAATGTTGAAATCTATGGTTTCGAATCTCAATACAGTTTAAAACATCTTTAGATTGTTTTAATTATATTTAAAACATCACATCTAAAATAATTTCTTTAACATAATATTCACTATTCAAAAACGTGAATACACTTGTTAATAAATTTCATCACTTCTATTCATCTTATTTTAAAGAATTATTCACCGTCTAAAACATGAATATAATTCCATAAATAAATTACAACGATTCCTTATCAAAATAAGTCGTTGCGGATTTATAAAACAACGTTTATAAATTCTATTTCTATTTATTTTATAACAACTTCCTTTTATAAATTTCCTTTATAAATCTATTAAATTTCATATCTCAATGATATACTAAAATTTCATATTATAAGTCAAATACTTATAATTTATTTATTTACAAATTCATTCCTTCAAACTCCCCAAATCTATAAATCTTATAACTTCTAAGATTCATTTATTTATCCACATCTATTTCCTAAGTAACTTTATAAATTTTATTTATAAAATTCTATTTAGATCTTCACCGTTATAATTCTATAAGTTTCATTCATTAGTGAAATTCATTCACAATTCTTTCTAATACTTATAAAAGCTCGTTTTATAATTCCAATATTTTTAATTTATAAATATCAATTTATAAATCTTTTAATATAAAACAATTTATATTATTACTTTAAAACGTCTTTCAACTCCTTTATAATTTATCATTTTGATTTATAAAATAATCAAATTTGATAAATTCTATAGATTTCATCCCTTTATGAAATCCATTTACAAATCATTCTATCACTTATAAAAGCTCGTTTTATAATTCAAGATATTCTAAATTTATAAATATCAATTTATAAATCTTTTAATATAAATCAATTTATATGATTACTTTAAACATCTTTAAATTCTTTTATAATTTCATCATTCTGATTTATAAAATAAAAGTTTTATAAATCCCATTTTTAAACTTCTTATAATAAATTCAGAATTTCCAGTTCAAACTATTTTATAAAATCACTAATCCCATATTTTCAAAAATCAACTTTTAACTGTATTTCTCAAAAATCATAATTTTTATAATATCAAAATTATAATGTTTATTTATTTAAGATTATTCAATTCCAGAAATATTTTATAAACGTATATTTCCAAGAATCACTTTAGAAATTAAAATTGTTGTTTTAACTTCAAAAATTGGATCCGATGATGCAACACATCAATATTCAATCACAACTTTCAAACATCATATATCATCCATGATAACAATCAAATATCACAATATATGAAATCAATTTATATTTGTGAGGAATCCAGTTGGATCCCTCCAACCTGTTTCCCTGCATCCACAGACATTAGCACAATACCATTCCGTTTCAAGACGGAATATCGCGGTACATGGGATTTTATAAATATATATCCGCTTACTAACGGCGCAATAGGGTCTCATCCGCTAAAAAAAATGCGGGAAATCAATCAACTGCAATATATACATATGCCAATATATATATATTGCTATATATAATATAATACCAATTCCACTTCAAGGTGGAATATCGCGGTATATGTGTGTAATAAATAACCTCCGCTTACTAAAGGCGTATAGGGTCTATTCACATCCAATATATATATAACAATCATCATTCAAGCATTCAATCAACACAGTCAAGCAAATTCTAAATCTAACAATTTAAAATTTAAATAAACAATAAAATTCTTTTTTAGTGAGAAGTTCTCACCTTTATTCCCGTTTGCAATCCACTTCCAATTCAACTTGTTTTCTTCATTTATACCTTGTATAAATATTTACACAATTTATTAATATTCGAAATAATCGAATAAATTAAATTTTCATTAGATAATTTCGATTCATTGGTGATTTCATTTTTAATAGTTAAATTAACTCATAGTTTCGTTTAAACCAATTTCTCGTTTAATAAATTTATTTAAACAAATTTTATCCTTTTAAAATAATTTTAACTAGAGATTTCCAATTGAACTGAATTTCCTTTTTTATAAATTAAATCTACAAATTATTTTACTCTAAATTAATATCTTAAAATCAATTTTTTTAAAATAATTTGTTTAACTAAAAATTTAAATTTCTTCTAATAAATTTCTTAACTAACTATTTATTTAAATAAATTTTACTTTGATAAAATATCCTTTAGTTATTTAAAATAAACAGATAAATTTTGTTAAAATAATTAATCCTCATATTATGTATTATTTTAATATAAACTTAGTAGATTTTAAATCTATCTATACATTTATTTTACATCTCTAACTAATGACTTATTTATTTATAAGTTAAATAAATCATTCTTTAATTACCATATTAATTTAGTCATTTTATTACCTTAATTATCTCTAAGATAACAAATTTCTTTATTAATGATTTCATTCTTTTATTATAAATCAATTTTTCTTCTTTAAATAAATTTATCAAACTAAAAATTTATTTTTACTTTAAATTGATAACTTTAAATCGATTTTCTTTTTAAATAAATTTGTTTGCCTAAAATTTTAAAATAACTTCTTTGTAATAAAATATTCTTTAGTAACTAAAAATAGTTAAATAGTTTAATACAACAAGTAAGTCATCACATTCGTTATTTTTATTTTAAACAAAAAATTAAAATTCAAACTGATTTTAATTAAATTTGTTTAACTAAAATTTTGGTTTTAAAAATTAAAATTTCCTTTTAATATAACTTACTCGTATTTACTTATAATATGATATATTATTTCTTTACTGCTAATATATTATTATTTTCCTTTACTGTTAAATTTTTTTTTATTTTTTTTATTTTTTCCTACAGCATAAATGCTTATTTAAATTAAATTAAAAATAAAGATAAAAACAATTTACCTTACAGTGAAATCATCAGCTCGAACTCGAGCTTCTCGTCGCCGCCGCACCTTCGAGTCCTCCACCTCATCGCCGCAGTCTCGAGCACGAGCCCACCGCACCCATACGCACACGAGTCGCCGCCATTTCCATCCTCACGCTTCCTTCACTTGCGCACACGAGCTCCACGTCGCGCGCCACCAACAGCAACTCGCGCGCCTCCTCTGACAGTCGAAACCCCTCACGCGCCGCCGCCTCACGCGCGCGCTTGCTCCCCCCAATCGCCGTCAGTCGCGTCGTGCTCCAGAAAGCATCCACCATCGACGCCTACGCGCGCGACTCGAGCTCGCGACGTCGAATTGGCTGCGGCCATTTATGTTTGATTTTTTTTTTTTTTTGATTTAGAGGAAAGCGGCCTCTTTCGATTTCAATTTGAACTAAATGATTTTGGGTTTGCTGAAGGGGTGGGAAACGCGGCCATTTATAATTTGTTTCTGCTCGATTTGCTTTTGAACGAACAGAAGGGGGGAAGCGTGATTTATCAGAGAAGAGGCATGTTTGACACGATTTCTTCCCAAGATCCACTGCGTGATTTTAGGCGTAGTTGAAGGAGATAACGTGGTGTTTAACTAAATTTATATTTAAATTTAATTTTTTTTAAATCGTTGAAAATTCCGACGCGTTTATCTCTCGTACGCTCACATATCAACTCAGAAAAATACGAAATTTGAAATCCGGCAATAATTAAATATTACGGACCCAATGGAACTGGTTTCGTCGAATTCCGAGACTGTGCCTCGGACGGCTATTTTTAAATATTGATTCGAACGATTTAATTTCAAAACTAAACAATTCACTTCCAAATTCAATTCTGAAGCTCCTAAAATCTTTAGTATTATCAATATGAATTTTACAAGCCTTTGAAATATTTTTAATTGGCTTAAATTTGAAGATTCAAATCTTTATTCAACTTTCAATAGATTAAATCCTATAATTTAATCGTTAAATTCAAAGTTATATTGAAAATTCAATCCAAACCATCATTCAAATATTTAAAATTAATTAAATATTTTCAAATTAAATAGTTTAAAATTCTGGGTCGTTACAATCTTCCCTCCTTAAAAGAATTTCGTCCCGAAATTACAAGTTAAGAAGAATGTCCTTATCCCGTCTATCATTTTTCACAATCCAAATAGTTTTATCAACTTACTAGCCTAAATCATTTTACTAGAGTTTCATTATCATTTCAACTAGCTTTTTAACTTCTATTATAGGTTTCAAACAATATTGTTTTCCTAACAATTCAAATTTAAATTCAAATTCAAATTTCCAACTTTCAAAATTTCTCAAAATTTTTCTAACACCCTAAATTTTTGAAAAATTTCGCCAGCGTCTCCTTTGCGCGGCTAGCTCGGTACGACTACAAAATGGCACCACGGCCCCTCAGAATCAAAAAGAAAAGAGAAAAGCCAAGTGGCTAGAGAAGAAAGTCATCAAATCTCATACTGAAATTGAAATACGTACCTTTTTGTCGAGCAATTCAATTTTATCTTTGAAATCAAAATCTCAATTCCTTTATATACCTGTATAACCTGCTAGTAGCAGCAGCATACAAATCCAAATACAATATTCAAACCAATTTGCCAATTCTATTGCAAAATTTCGATATATGTTTCTTATATATTTTAACTTCACTATTGAAGTTATATATTCATTTCATTCAATTCAATTCACAATTTCATTTGAATTCAATTCTCAGTTCTAAATATTGAATTCTATCGATTTACTTTCATTTGCTAATTCCTATTACTACTTTAAATTAGTTTTATCCACTAATTCTTTTCAATTTTAATTTCTATATTCAATTCATTCCATTTGAAATCATTTCACAAATAAATAAATTATCAAGTTAATTTACTTGAATTCAATCCATTTTATTTAATTTCCATATACTAATGATAATAATTCTATATTATCACTTCCTAACAATCATGCAACCATATACTATAATAATTCATAGAAAATCATTTCTTTTCTATACAAAAATAGTTTTGGGCAAAATTATCTTATTTACCCGATTCAAAATCAATTTTATATTCACTAACAAATACGCGCTCATATCTATTATTACACTCAAACTCATTCTAGAGTACTGCTGACTCTATCTCTAACGAGTAATACCCAACAGAACCATGGTTGTCGCTTAACCATAAGCTCTGATACCAAATGTAACGTTTCGATTTTTCGTTGCCGAAAAACCGAATAGTTATGGGTTTCAAAAAGAATTTATGAAAAGAGAAGAGAAGAAGATAGAAAATAGGGAGGAGAGAAAACAGAAGATAGAAAATTTTAAAATAGAAAGAAAGAGAGAATAGAAAATGGAGGATAGAACGAAATTTTAAAATAGAACGGAACAGAAAGAAAACAACAGAACTACAACATCAGAATCTCACAATTCGCAGCGGAACAACATATAATAATAAATGAATAATCTTTAAACAAAGAACTATATCAGTTATTACATTTTATACTTTACATCATATCATCATCAGAGTGTACAACAACAAACAATGCAGCGGAAAAAGAAATACTATATAAACTAGTGATACGCCATCCAGCTTGCCTCCAGCAACTCCTGAATATCCAGAATATCCTGATAAACCTTAACTCTTGACTGCCCGTGTGAAAATTGGTGGGCACCCAGAGTTTAGGAAGGAAAACAATAAACTCCAAGTCAGTCATGTGACTGGTGTGAGAACTCAAAACAGTTTATTTATCTTTAAAATCAAAATAGAGAGATATTTTTATTTCAATTCGCAATGCTTTTAAAAATGAGACTACCATAAGGCCTCCCGCACACACACACAATGCAAACGCAGAATCGGAGGAGATTTCTCCTTATGATAGTCAAAGATGCTTGATACGCATTTAAAAGAACATTTCATATTATTATTAGTGCATAGTGTAGGAAAAATTCATTTCGAAAGTAGAATATAAATCTTAGCCAACATAGACATTTCGAACTATGCCTACTATAGCTACCATCCAAACAGTGGTGACCACCATAAGTGAATGATAGGTTCTACAACTAATACCGTACAAGTTTCGTATTGGGAATTGGATTTCCAACAAATGGTCAGGCCAAGGAACTTCCCATTGCCACATGAGAATGCCTCTGGAAAGACATCCCCGAGAACCAAACCGGAACTCTGCCAACACAAGGCCGGGTTACCCCTAACTGGGTAACTACTGACACGAGCACGCCATTCCTCGACCGTAAACGACCTTTCTCACGGGATCCCGATAACCGACAACCACAAAGTAATAAATTCGTAGTAACCACATAGGTTAAATATCTGGGCTCCATACCATGATACCACCTCTATCCAGAAGGAAATGTACATACCCTAAAGGGTGCTACCCCTCATAACCTTGCCGCATCTTTCCTGTTTTGACCATTTCCGGGGTGTGAGGTTCGACGAAGTCACGTCCACAAAAACATACTTTATACAAAAGCCATGCTTTGGGTCAACAAATGATCAACACAATGATCACTAAGATAGACGATCAAATAAACGATCCTATCACAATAATCAACACAATGATCATTTACAGCAACACTCAGCATATCACATTACCAAATTGGGAATATATCACTGATAACTTCAACTATATAACCTCTGAGCTCGTACGTCTCAGAGAAGGGTGTTAAGCTAAAAGAATAAATTCTCCGCCACCACAGAAATATAATTGAAAGAAATCGGCTTCACATCTCAACTTGTAATGTCAGACACACAATCCATACAAGTCTGTTCCGGGCTCGAACAGAACCGAAGGCACTTACAAAGAAGTCCTTGCAATCCGAATAATCTCTAATCACGTTCGGATTTCCCATCACATATGGAGATCTCAATACCAGGGATCAGCCAGTGCAGAGACAATCAACAAGAAACCCTTTCGTTTTCGAAAATATCCGGTCTTCAACACCGATCTTCGAATGCAATTTATAACGACGTATCACATATTCGGAATGGGTTATACGACCCCAAGGTCCTTTCCCGGTTAACCCGAATAGTGAGCGCTTATTTTTAAAAAAAAATAAGTGTGGCATCCAATTTCAAACAATTCACAACAAATACCTATTTAAAGGTAAATATTGATAGTCGGTTATTGAACTATCAATAGATATGCCAACATCACCAGATTCCAAATAATTTTCCAAATTATTTATTTCACAAAAATATCTTTACAAGATATAAACATAATTTCCATACTTTAAAAATAAATCAATATTTATTTTTAAATCTAATTTCCCAGTTTCATTTATAAATTCTATATTGAATTTACATTCCAAAATATTTATGAATATACGATTTCCATTCAATTTCTAATATTCATTTTCAATTTATCTTCAAAAAGATAAATTCCAAATATTCACTTAATATTGGAAAAACATTTCCATACTTATTAAAAATAAGTAATTCACAGATCTTTTTATTTTCTATACTGAGAAAATATTTATTATACCCTAATCGAAATTAAGTATATATTTCATTCTTTTAAGGAAATCATTCACTTAATCATATTCATTTGGGTCAAAACGAATGTCGCGTAAAACATCGTTACGACAACCCAAAATCACTAGTATAGGGATTCGAAATTAAAATAGATATATAAATCCCAATACTATACAAAAACATTTCCTTTCGGAAATCATTTAATATAACAACAGTGTTATAGTCCACCATTTCCTTTTATTTCTCGAAAGCATCTATTTCAACAATAAATGTTGAAATCTATGGTTTCGAATCTCAATACAGTTTAAAACATCTTTAGACTGTTTTAATTATATTTAAAACATCACATCTAAAATAATTTCTTTAACATAATATTCACTATTCAAAAATATGAACACACTTGTTAATAAATTTCATCACTTCTATTCATCTTATTTTAAAGAATTATTCACCGTCTAAAACATGAATATAATTCCATAAATAAATTACAACGATTCCTTATCAAAATAAGTCGTTGCGGATTTATAAAACAACGTTTATAAATTCTATTTCTATTTATTTTATAACAACTTCCTTTTATAAATTTCCTTTATAAATCTATTAAATTTCATATCTCAATGATATACTAAAATTTCATATTATAAGTCAAATACTTATAATTTATTTATTTACAAATTCATTCCTTCAAACTCCCCAAATCTATAAATCTTATAACTTCTAAGATTCATTTATTTATCCACATCTATTTCCTAAATAACTTTATAAATTTTATTTATAAAATTCTATTTAGATCTTCACCGTTATAATTCTATAAGTTTCATTCATTAATGAAATTCATTCACAATTCTTTCTAATACTTATAAAAGCTCGTTTTATAATTCCAATATTTTTAATTTATAAATATCAATTTATAAATCTTTTAATATAAAACAATTTATATTATTACTTTAAAACGTCTTTCAACTCCTTTATAATTTATCATTTTGATTTATAAAATAATCAAATTTGATAAATTCTATAGATTTCATCCCTTTATGAAATCCATTTACAAATCATTCTATCACTTATAAAAGCTCGTTTTATAATTCAAGATATTCTAAATTTATAAATATCAATTTATAAATCTTTTAATATAAATCAATTTATATCATTACTTTAAACATCTTTAAATTCTTTTATAATTTCATCATTCTGAGTTATAAAATAAAAGTTTTATAAATCCCATTTTTAAACTTCTTATAATAAATTCAGAATTCCCAGTTCAAACTATTTTATAAAATCACTAATCCCATATTTTCAAAAATCAACTTTTAACTGTATTTCTCAAAAATCATAATTTTTATAATATCAAAATTATAATGTTTATTTATTTAAGATGAATCAATTCCAGAAATATTTTATAAACGTATATTTCCAAGAATCACTTTAGAAATTAAAATTGTTGTTTTAACTTCAAAAATTGGATCCGATGATGCAACACATCAATATTCAATCACAACTTTCAAACATCATATATCATCCATGATAACAATCAAATATCACAATATATGAAATCAATTTATATTTGTGAGGAATCCAGTTGGATCCCTCCAACCTGTTTCCCTGCATCCACAGACATTAGCACAATACCATTCCGTTTCAAGACGGAATATCACGGTACATGGGATTTTATAAATATATATCCGCTTACTAACGGCGCAATAGGGTCTCATCCGCTAAAAAAAATGCGGGAAATCAATCAACTGCAATATATACATATGCCAATATATATATATTGCTATATATAATATAATACCAATTCCACTTCAAGGTGGAATATCGCGGTATATGTGTGTAATAAATAACCTCCGCTTACTAACGGCGTATAGGGTCTATTCACATCCAATATATATATAACAATCATCATTCAAGCATTCAATCAACACAGTCAAGCAAATTCTAAATCTAACAATTTAAAATTTAAATAAACAATAAAATTCTTTTTTAGTGAGAAGTTCTCACCTTTATTCCCGTTTGCAATCCACTTCCAATTCAACTTGTTTTCTTCATTTATACCTTGTATAAATATTTACACAATTTATTAATATTCGAAATAATCGAATAAATTAAATTTTCATTAGATAATTTCGATTCATTGGTGATTTAATTTTTAATAGTTAAATTAACTCATAGTTTCGTTTAAACCAATTTCTCGTTTAATAAATTTATTTAAACAAATTTTGTCCTTTTAAAATAATTTTAACTAGAGATTTCCAATTGAACTGAATTTCCTTTTTTATAAATTAAATCTACAAATTATTTTACTCTAAATTAATATCTTAAAATCAATTTTTTAAAAATAATTTGTTTAACTAAAAATTTAAATTTCTTTTAATAACTTTCTTAACTAACTATTTATTTAAATAAATTTTCCTTTGATAAAATATCCTTTAGTTATTTAAAATAAACAGATAAATTTTGTTAAAATAATTAATCCTTATATTATGTATTATTTTAATATAAACTTAGTAGATTTTAAATCTATCTATACATTTATTTTACATCTCTAACTAATGACTTATTTATTTATAAGTTAAATAAATCATTCTTTAATTACCATATTAATTTAGTCATTTTATTACCTTAATTATCTCTAAGATAACAAATTTCTTTATTAATGATTTCATTCTTTTATTATAAATCAATTTTTCTTCTTTAAATAAATTTATCAAACTAAAAATTTATTTTTACTTTAAATTGATAACTTTAAATCGATTTTCTTTTTAAATAAATTTGTTTGCCTAAAATTTTAAAATAACTTCTTTGTAATAAAATATTCTTTAGTAACTAAAAATAGTTAAATAGTTTAATACAACAAGTAAGTCATCACATTCGTTATTTTTATTTTAAACAAAAAATTAAAATTCAAACTGATTTTAATTAAATTTGTTTAACTAAAATTTTGGTTTTAAAAATTAAAATTTCCTTTTAATATAACTTACTCGTATTTACTTATAATATGATATATTATTTCTTTACTGCTAATATATTATTATTTTCCTTTACTGTTAAATTTTTTTTTATTTTTTTTATTTTTTCCTACAGCATAAATGCTTATTTAAATTAAATTAAAAATAAAGATAAAAACAATTTACCTTACAGTGAAATCATCAGCTCGAACTCGAGCTTCTCGTCGCCGCCGCACCTTCGAGTCCTCCACCTCATCGCCGCAGTCTCGAGCACGAGCCCACCGCACCCATACGCACACGAGTCGCCGCCATTTCCATCCTCACGCTTCCTTCACTTGCGCACACGAGCTCCACGTCGCGCGCCACCAACAGCAACTCGCGCGCCTCCTCTGACAGTCGAAACCCTCACGCGCCGCCGCCTCACGCGCGCGCTTGCTCCCCCCAATCGCCGTCAGTCGCGTCGTGCTCCAGAAAGCATCCACCATCGACGCCTACGCGCGCGACTCGAGCTCGCGACGTCGAATTGGCTGCGGCCATTTATGTTTGATTTTCTTTTTTTTTTTTTGATTTAGAGGAAAGCGGCCTCTTTCGATTTCAATTTGAACTAAATGATTTTGGGTTTGCTGAAGGGGTGGGAAACGCGGCCATTTATAATTTGTTTCTGCTCGATTTGCTTTTGAACGAACAGAAGGGGGGAAGCGTGATTTATCAGAGAAGAGGCATGTTTGACACGATTTCTTCCCAAGATCCACTGCGTGATTTTAGGCGTAGTTGAAGGAGATAACGTGGTGTTTAACTAAATTTATATTTAAATTTAATTTTTTTAAATCGTTGAAAATTCCGACGCGTTTATCTCTCGTACGCTCACATATCAACTCAGAAAAATACGAAATTTGAAATCCGGCAATAATTAAATATTACGGACCCAACAGAACTGGTTTCGTCGAATTCCGAGACTGTGCCTCGGACGGCTATTTTTAAATATTGATTCGAACGATTTAATTTCAAAACTAAACAATTCACTTCCAAATTCAATTCTGAAGCTCCTAAAATCTTCAGTATTATCAATATGAATTTTACAAGCCTTTGAAATATTTTTAATTGGCTTAAATTTGAAGATTCAAATCTTTATTCAACTTTCAATAGATTAAATCCTATAATTTAATCGTTAAATTCAAAGTTATATTGAAAATTCAATCCAAACCATCATTCAAATATTTAAAATTAATTAAATATTTTCAAATTAAATAGTTTAAAATTCTGGGTCGCTACAAGCACGGAGAATAAGGCTGTTGAGGAGCGACCATCCATGTAATTGCTTTGTGCGAGCACCGATATGTCAGATAGTAAAACATGCATTTTATTTTCAAGAGAGGAAATCCGACATACCGATACAAACTCAAAACTACTACACAGTGGCTATATAAATCCTTCGGAAACAAATATAGAAATAAGCATAACATAAATCAGTCATAGATAATTCATATCACAAAGGCAGAAGAAGATATGAATATATATCTAACACATGAAAGTGTATATCAGAGTAGTGGTCAAAAAGATCCACAATAATACAAAATAATAGCAACACGTGCTATACAAAAGAATACAACTATGAGTCCATATCTCAAGTGTATACAACAAAATAAACTACTAATCTAAGTAGTTAGCCAAAAGTCAGAGAAATCAATCCCAAGTGAGAAGTCAAGCTGAAGCACCTGTAACATCTCGGTTTGACCCGAGTATTATTTAATAAGAAAATAATAAACGGATCAGTCTAACTATAAATATCAGATGAAACGATATAGAATCAGAGATATGACTAAACACATAATAATCACAATGCCAAGCTGTGATATATATATATATATATATATAAGTAATTGAAAATCAACAAGGGATTAATCAATATCACCAAATCTACACAAGAATCAAAGGAAATGTCATACTCCTTATTTCGTTCACCAAACCATAAATATTGACGATTATATCAATGTCAATCACAAAAGTCAATGACACACAAATTCACCAATGCACAAATATTGATAGAACTTATCAATGGATATCACGAAAATTGGTGAAACACAAATTCTAGAAATCATCTCAAGAAATCCAGTCAATGACACACGAATTCAACTATGCACAAAAATTGATAAATCATATCAATAGAAATCACAAAAATAGGTGAAGAAGAAAATTCCAGAATTCGACACACGAAATCCAGAAATCACACAAAAAGGGAGGGATGCCTATCACACGAACGGGAGCATGAAAACACACCAACATATGTATCACACAAACGAGACGCTATCTCATGGTAGCTAACCATTAATTTTTGACACACGAACGGCCCGAAGACCATGGGGCGCTACCCCATCAATTTGAGTCGAAACTCCACAAAACGGGGTTTAGTCTCCCTCGCAGACAAAGAGACATCGCACATTGCTAGTCTAAATCACAAAAATGATCGTCATGATCATCAAGAAGTGTCAATTACAGTAAGCTAGTAAATATATGAGCTCAGCTTCATGTCCCATAACCACTAGCTTAACTTAAATATTTACGAACAAATTGTAGATCTCCACTAGAAAATTGTCACAAGAGTTTCAATCGAACGAGTCCAAGAATTAACCAACGAAGTAAACGCAAGCGTTTCATACCACTTGTTTTACTAAGTCGTTTAATTAGATTTCTCATACGAGTGAGGTAAAGGTTTGTATATACTAATAGATTGGAAATCGGTTTGAGAAAACGAGCTTTGTTATAAAATAGTGTTGAAATCATTTGAAGAAAGAGTTTTGATATTTACTACTAGTATAGAAAACCTTTATATTTTTAAAGTGACAAATCACAAAGAAGATTGTAGGAACAATCAATCACGAAAATTCACATACGAAGATGTGAATAAAAAGTCCAACGAAACCGTTAAAGAATCCATCGAAATGGATATTCAAAAATCCCTAAAAAGGAGTCATCAAAGTCATAATAAATGATAACAAAAAATAGGAAACAACACGAATCGATTAAAGTTGGAAATTCATGCAACTAGGCGAAATAGGCAAAATTTCATCAGGTCGGTCAGCCGTCTACAGAGCTCGGTCAACCGGACTCTGTTCCAAAAAAGTCTCGGGAAGCAGGTCGGTCGGCTGAGCCCTGTAGCCAGTCGACCGGACCAGAGACAGAAAGGTGCCTATGCACCTTAGTAGCAGGTCGGTCGACCGGCCATAGGGCTCGGTCGGCCGAACCTGTTCCCAGTCCCTTCCTAGCCCATCGAATACTAGGGCCAATCACGGCCAATTCGCAACCACTCGAGCATCGGCACTAAGGATTTATGCCAATCGATTACCCGGCCCTATGAGCTCCTCGTTGCATCACCCAAAAAAAGCATTTGAACATCAAAGCTATGATTTTTAAGGGTTTGAACCCAAAACACAAAAAAAATTGGAATATTCACCAAATCAATCCAAACCAAAAGCTAATGCACACGAATAAGTGTTAGGAATTCATACCTAACATTCGAAGATAATTATAAGCATAGATGTGAGATAAAAATCTCACCTTTGAACCCAAGCAAATTGAAAAAGAAGCTTGAAAGCAAAAGGGGAATCAATCACTCTTCAAATCCAACTCAAGAAGCTTGATTCTAAGCTAAAAAGAGAAACATTTCCCAAATTAGGTTTAGGAATGTTCTGAAATCAAAGAGAGAAAGAGTTGGAGAAGAAGAAGAGAAGCTTACCAATGGGTTCTTCTATAAGTTTGGAGCTAAAGCTTGATTTGCAAAAAGGAAACTAGGGTTTTGGAGTTTTAATTTCCCATCTCTCCCACCATTGATGCTTTAAAAACTGAAAAGAGGAGAAAGTGAGGGTGAATGGGGAGGAGTGGCTCAGATTTGAGTATAAGTTAAACACAGGGCTGAGCCCAAACCCAAACCCAAAGTAAAAAAGTAGCAAAAATCAACTTTCTCCAAACATATCGAAGTTTATACTCAAAAAGGTCGCAAACGGCATTTTAAACTCAATGGGAGTGGTCCCGAGTCCTAATTCGACCGTATGCAAAAAGTAGCTTTTCGGACTAAATTCTGAGTATCGATAAAATATTTAAATAAAATATTTAAATATAAAAATCGACAAATATGCGGGTTGTTACAAAGTCTTACGTGATACCTTTCTTTTCAAAAGGTTTTTGAAAATTAAGCAACTTTAACCTGTTACTCACACAAGACCCATGTCTGACCCGGAGTTTATTTTTGTTTTTCCTAAACTCTTGGGTACTCAAATTTTTATGAGTAGCCAAGGGATTCAGGTTAGCTTTGACGAATATTGGAGGAGCAATGGAGCAAGAGGCTTCTATGTTAGATATTAGTATTCCGCTGTGTGTTCTGTGATTGTCTCTGAGATTGTATTATGTTGTAAATACTAGACAGGTGTTTATAACTGTCTAGTATGTGTTGTATATCTGTGTACTCTGATAGTGGTTGTAAACTATGTAATATTTTATGTTATTAATATAATTTATTCATTCCGCTGTTTAGATTATGATGTGTTGTTTCTTCTTTCTCTTCTTTCTTTCCTCTTTCTATCCCTTTCTTTCTTAATTCATGATGCGTCTTTCTGGGTCGTGAAAGACGGGTCGTGACAGTTGGTATCAGAGCGTTAGGTTGAGTGAATACATAGGCTCTGGAGTGGTGTCTATCTTAAGAGAGCGTATTTGTAATTTTTAATATATATATATATATATATATATATATATATATATATATATATATTTCTACCTATCTGTTGGGTTACCTGTTCGGGTTTTCCAATATGGGTTATAAAGTAGATTAAGGTAGTGGTGTTTATAACACGACTACAATTGGTTGGAGTTTGTATGATTGGTTGGAAGTGTATCTGTCGAGACTGTAGACCTAATACCGTCTCAAGTGAGTTTTGAAGTGGTATAAGGACTTCATTGATCTCTGAAGGTAACCTGTTAAAGTTCGGAGTTCATCTTTGAAGTTGGATGAGTAGAGTTTGGATCTGTTGGCTGAGCAAAAGTGAGTGATGATATCTTGATATCTCAAGGAATAGTAGCTGCGTGATGAGATGCAGTGACTATGGATGTTCCCGAAGATGTTTTCTTTGGAACAAGTTTAAGGAGGTGAGTCTGCTTCGGTGTTGTGGCTGAGTTCAGCAGGATGTTTCTGTTTGGTTTTAAGTCCGAGTTTCTCAAAGAGCTTTGGATTGAGGATTCTTTGGCATTGGTGTCAGCGATGCTGCTCGGAGTGTTCGGTGTGTCAGCAGAGTTTTCTGGCTTATCTGTTTTCTGGAGAAGGAATTCAGAAGCAGTGGAGTAGAATCCATTTCTTCGATGGATTGGCAAGACCAGCGTAAGCTGTTCTGAATTGGTTTAGAGAGAACAGTTTTCTTTGGAATTAGATTGAGTTGATCGCAAAAGCGACTTGCGATGTTGGGTATTCTCTTGGAATTGTTGGAGATTTTTCTGGATATTTTCAGAGAAGTCAGAGTTTGTCTTCATCTAGAGATTCAGTGGTACCGGTGGTTCAATTAGTTGTAGGTTGGTTCCTTGAGATGGAGTTGGTTGAAGCAACTCAGGATTTGAGGAAATTCTGAATTTTCTCTTGGTTATTAGAGATCTTCTTGGTTATGCTGTCCAGTTAGCTTGTGTTCTTCATCAGCATTCTTTTCTACTCCAGATCAGAGTTGTGCAGCGGAAGCAGTTTGGGAGTGCATCTGCTTTTCTTTTCCAGATAGGAGAAGTTTGTTATCTTCTGCTGGTTGTGAGTGGAGTTTGTTCTTGACCTTGATTGATCGTGGAGGATCATTTTGGTGGATTAGGATGGTCTAGTTTATTTTTTGTGACATCAGTAAGGATTTAGCTGATCAGGTAGGATGTGGGCAGCTCGAGATCGTCCGAAGAGTTTTGTGGATCTGAAGTCTGGTTTTGGATAAGTTTTCCCAGTTTTAGGAGCTATAAATTTTGGGTAAGGTTGGGTAAGCTAGCTCTGAGATGTTTTGGATTTCTTCTGTGTTTTGTTTTCGATAAGTGTTTAATTTTTTGGATCGAATTGCCAGCTTGGACAACTGG
Source organism: Allium cepa (assembly GCA_030765085.1). Classification (NCBI taxonomy): domain Eukaryota; kingdom Viridiplantae; phylum Streptophyta; class Magnoliopsida; order Asparagales; family Amaryllidaceae; genus Allium; species Allium cepa. The sequence continues at coordinate 627,771,143 of CM060934.1, forward strand.
AATTCGATGTGTTACATGTATCTCTGAGGGAGTACATGTATGATCTATTTCTGGTTTGGAATCAGCTGCTCTGGGAGATTTTGGTTGTTGGGTCAGACTTGTCTATAGTCTGATGTCTTGTTCAGTTATAGATATAGATGAGTAGGAGTTCTGTAGCTTAGTAGTGTTGATTGTTTGGGTTTTATAGGGCGAGTATCCCGGTGTTTACATGGGAAACTCGAGGAAACTCTATCCAGAATTTTGTCTGGATAGTTAATTTTGTTTGATTGGATGAATTGATTGCTATGGATGTTAGCATATGTTTGATATATGCTTGGTTTTAAAATTAAAAATCTAAAATAGGTTATTAAATTACCTTTGTTTTAAATTTCAAGGACGAAATTCTTTTAAGGGGGAAGGAATGTGATATCCCGGAATTTTTGACAATATCAATTTAATAATCTTTATATAAAATTAAATTGATATTGACAATATTGATTAATAAAATATGTTTTGATTTAATAATCTGAATAAATAATATTTAATTTGTGATTTGTTTTTTTTAAGTGCTAAAATAAATGTTTAAATTATAATGTGTATATATTTGTATATATATTATAGTTTATTTTTGTTTTGGAATTTAATAAATAAATAAAGTTTTGTTTTTAAATTCTAATAAAATATTGAGTAATTAGGAAATTATGTTTTAATTAATATTAAGCTTTTAGAAATCTATTTAAATTAATAACTTTATGGTTTGATAATATTTAAATAAATGTGAAATTGTTTAAAATTTGTCTTAGCTTAATTTTTGTTTTAAATTTAAATAAAAGTTGATTTTATTTCTTTTTAAAATATTATTTAATTAAATATGAATTGAGTATATTTTATATAAGTTTAAAATATACGATAACATATAAATTAAATTCATTAAATATAAAAGTGATTTATAATTTCTTTATAAATCATATAAAATTTATTAATTGTTATTTTAAACCATATTAATAAATATTCTATTTTTCATGAACATAAAGAAGAATTAAAATAAGGAAATAAAGTCTTCATTTTTAAATTGAATAAATAGATTTTAATTTTAATTTCAAAGGTTTAATTGATTTGAAGTTTTATTTTGAAATTCAAATTACTTGATTCTTTAAAATATTTGTATAAGTTTTAGTTTATAAATATATACATTTACTTTTAAAATGAGAAATTCATATATATTTATAAACATAACATAAATTAAAGAAAACTCTTTTTAAACATTTAAAAATGTAACTAAATTTAATTTAAAACAAGTGTAATCTAATTAACAAGTCTAAGCTACATGTGTTAAATGGTGAATCAAGCAAAATGACAAGTGTCATTTGTTTTTATTCTTTTCTTTATTTTTATTTAAATATTTTCAGCCTTTTAAAAAACATTTTCACTTTCCTTTATTATCTTTTTTAGAATCAAATGCTAGTTGAAACAAAAGAAAATTCTTCACTTAAAAATCTGAAAACCCCTAAAAAACATATTTGCAAATTCATTTCAAAGGCAACTCTAAGATGTGTAAAATCAAAAGCATTAAGGAGTCTGCATTTCTTTCTTTCCCACCTGAAGACAAAAATGCATACTTACAAACTTGGAAGTTACTGCATAATCAAGTCTGCATTTCAACATTCTGAAGACCACTGCACTTGCATCTCTGCAAATTTGAGCAACCTGTAGTTTCAAAACCTGCATGCATGAAGTAGATAATTAGAAGAAACATAAGTTTTCAGTCCAAAGCAATTCAAGTTCAAATTTCTCAATAAACATGGATGCTCTGCTCAGGAAATTAGGTGAGTAACTTCTAAACTTCTTTAATAAAATCTGGTTGCTTATTATTATACCTGAATTGAATTAATATGCATGAATATTCAAGTGAATCTTGATATGATTATTACTGAATGTATGCTGTGGTTATAAAAAAATTTGCTCTGTGATGCTCCTAGGTCCTGATTAAATTATACATCCCCTATTTACTTGATTTGTATAGCTAAAAACTGGATTATCAAACAAGATTGTGATTCAACCCGGAATCATGTTTAGATTTTAAGAAATTAATAAATAGAGCTGTTTGCCTCTGAAATTTATAAAACATCAGTAGTTATCAAAATAAAATAAAAACCCAAACTTTTAATTTGAAAATTCAGTATTATAAACTGAATACAGAAGCTAAAACATGATTTTAGAAACAAGTATCATGATTGTTAGTTTGGAATTTTGGTAGCAGTTCTTGGATGAACTAAAAGTTGATTTTGGGAAATGCTGATGATTTTGGAACTTTGGGAATTTGTGGTTTCTTCTGTATGTAGTACTGTGATCAGGAACATCAGAAAAATTATCAAATTTGTGAATAGATCTTTGAATTAGCAGAGGGTGTGGGATTTTGTTCTGCAACCCTAGATTGGATCAAGTTTTTAATTCGACCATTTCTGCCTCTGTGCTTGATCGAGTGTTGAGTAGTTTTAGAGTAGCGTAGCGGAGTCCATGTCGAGGTTGAGGCCAGAATTTCAACTCTAACGGTGGTCGGGAAGGGGTGGTATCGCCGTTGACAGGTGAGGGGTTGGGATGAAGTGTGTTTCCAGGTTTGTGAAGAGAGGTTGGTTTTGATTTTCTGGTGAATAGGTTTGTTTGATGATTATGTTGATGAGTGGGGTTGAATTCTGGTGGGATGACGTTGCCGAGGTTGGCTGGAGGAGGTCAGAGCCACCATGCATGTGCACGGTGCTCATAGTTCTGATGATCAGAAGAATTGGGTTGTTAAGTTTGGTAGTGCAGATTTTACTCGAGTAGGAACTCGTGTCATATGGGAATTTACTCGAAGTTAAGTAGGGGTGGACTCGAAGTAAATTAGTTATGGCTCGGGTAGTTTTTTTTAAGTTTACAGGTTGTTCCTGAAACCAGAACAGTTTCAGGTTTTTAAACTTTTAAACTAAATTTAAAAATAAGCAAAGCAGGTTTAAACTTATATTTGAATTAAGTTTAAAATTATGAATTCCAATAGATTTGAAATTTCAGATTTCAAATAGAAAATTTGCAGAAATAAAATATTAGAAAGTTGAAACTTGACAGTATGCAGGTTTTAAAATTTTAAACTAAATTTAACATAAAAGGGAAGCAAAGCAAGTTTAAAACCTAGCTTGAAGCAAGTTTTATTTTGAATTCAAATGAAATTGAATTCCTGTGTTCAAATAAATAATGTGCAGAAATGAAAATTTAAAAAAAATAAACCTGCACAGTTTTTATATTAAGTGATTTTTAAATCTGGAAATAAAAATTTAAAATAAGTTTTAAATTTTAAGTTAAATCTGAACCCTGAATTCAAATTAGGGTTGAATCTGAAGTTTCAAATTAAAATAAGTTATAAATTCAATGTTATATTCAAGTTGGATATTTTTAGAACTTTATAACATATGAAATGAAAATTTAAAACAGAGTTTTAAATTTTAATCTTTGAATTTGAATCTGAAGTATGATTTAAATTTTGGTTATAATAAGATTTGAAATTTTTATGTTTCAGTGTCACTTGAAATATTAAGGGATTTTAAATCTTATTTAAATTGAATATAGGCAAAGTTAAACTATTCTTCTAAAATTTCTTTAAGAAGTAAGTGATTCTTTAATATGAAAACTAAAAGAGTTTTTAAAATACTTAAAACCTTGTTTAAGTTTAATTTCATTCAATTTTAGTTTAAAATGAAATTTAGAAAATTTAAAAGCAATTACTTTTAAATTACTTTGATAAGATAATTGAATCATTAATGAAATTAATGATTGTCATTAAATTGATTTGAACTTAAGGATTTATTAATGAATCTAGGTAATTTAGTTTTGTAATTAATTAATTAATTAATAATTAGGTTAATTAATTAAATAATTAAAGGTTGTATTTAATTAATTAAAAGATTAAGCAAGTTAATTAAATTTGATTAAAGTGTGATTTAGAAATTAATTAAATAAGATTTGATTTATTTAATTAATGAATTGAATTAATTAATCAAGTAATTAATAATTAATTAAGTTTAATTATCTCTTGATTAATTTAATAATTAGAAATTAATTAATGAGTTTTATAAATAAATTAAGAATTAATATTTATTAATTCAGTTAATTACTTGGAGAAGTAACTAAAGATTTGGTATTGGTCATTAACTTAATATTATTTTTAATATTTGTAATTAATTTTAATGATTAATTGTATTAATTAATTTAAAGATAATCATTTGTGAATTATTTAAGTATAATTACTTAATGAAAGTAATTAAGAAAATTAATTACTGATTGTAATTAATTAAGTTATTGATTAATTAAGTTAATTAATTAAGTTTAATTAATTTAATTTAATTACTGGATGATTTGAGAAATAATTACCAATGTAATTAAAAAGGAATAATTGCTTAGTGAAGTAATTAAGAAGATAAATTACTTGATGTAATTTTAATTGAAGGATACTTGAATGATGGAGGAGTTTTTGGAATTAATTACTTTGTGTAATTATTATTAGTGTGTTTAATTACTTAGGATAAGTAATTCATAATAAAATAACTTAGTGTAATTAATATGTAAGTTGAATAATTACTTAAGTAAGTAATTATTATTAATTACTTAGTGTAATTAATTTAGGTTTTGATAATTAAGTTATTTGAGAATGGTTTAGAGATGCAATTAATTTAATATAATTACTTAATGTGATTAATCAAGAATGATTAATCAATAGAGATAATTGATAATTAATTAAGTGGAGTCATTTAAAATAATTTGAGATCATTAATTTATATAATTAATGATATAATTAAGGATTGATTAATTAAGAACAATTAATCAATAAAGAATTAATTAATGTAATTAATTAAGGATTAATGTAATTAATTATAATTAATTAATTAATGAAGTAATTAAAGGTTAATTACTGATTTTGATTTTGGATAAGAATAATTACTTGAATGCAATTAAAGATAATTAATCATGGTTGATTAATTAAGGTAATTAATTTGAGGATAATTATTTAATTGATTTGTAATCAATTAATGGTTAAGTAAGCAAGTTTTAAATGGTGAAGTAATTGATTTAATTCATTTTAAATTAATTAAAGATAGCTAATTAATTTAATTCACTTTAAATTAATCAGAGATAGAAGTAATTTATTTAATTCATTTTAAATTAATTATAGATGGTGTGATTTTAGATCTTCGCTTATGAATGGATGATATGGTTTACCCTGAATGGTTTGAATCTCAGATATGAGAATAGTGTTGTGTGATATGGATGCATTGGTTGCATTGTGATGATGATATAAGTATCTATTGATGATGATAATATTGATTATCTATTATGATGATGTGAATTATCTATCTGTGTGTATATAGCTAGTTTAGATTGAATTGTTTTAAACTTAAAACAACTTGGACCTAAAAGACACGCTTTGGATTTCGATGAGTCCGGGATCGAGTTTCCATATTTGGGATCCGAAAACCACATCGATTCCATTTAACGTTAGGTCGTGAATCTAAGAGGAGCAAGTGAAGACTCGAGGTGTAAGGGCTATACGTCAGTATAACTCTGTGGGTGATTCCGTAATGAGTTTGACGGAATAGTGCTTATAGATTCGAGATGGTGAATCAGAGTGCAAGGGCTACGGTCGTTGACTCTGAGGGTGATTCCAATAATGAGTGCAACGAGATAGTTCCTTCGATTTCGTTCGAACCCGGAACGAACTTGTATGGATTGAATGCTTTCATAACATCGTCAGGTGGACGATGAGCATTCTAAGATTTGATGTCCTATAAAGGTAATCATAAACTCAATCCTCATCAACCGGGAATGGCTAAAACAGGGGAGGTGCAACAAGGCTTCGTGGGTAGCCCCCACTGGAGAGCAAGATTGATCCCTGTCTAGAGGTCCCTTTATATTCGGCTTAGTGGGCAGTTGGAATCACGCGCTAACTGCGGGGTTTTCTTGGTCGGAACTATTCAGTAAGGAATGGGTCCGGTCTTGTACTGCAGGGGAGTGGGAGTACTCCTCGGTACGTTGATCTAGACCACGTACTATGACGGGCGGTACCCCAGTAGCCCTGCCATTGTATGGAATCCAAAATCCGATAAGTGCCAACGGTTTTGATTGTATTACCCACTTTTGTGGCTAGTAGCTGGAATTTAATCATGTAACAATTTCGGCTATTTCATATTTACTTGAAAACCCTAGACCTATTATAATATCACTGGATTTCCTATCAAATGTTTTGGTTAGCGTAAGGTAAAAACTTTTCCATGTTTATGTGTGGAAAGTCTTACGTGATACCTTTCTTTTCAAAAGGTTTTTGAAAATTAAGCAACTTTAACCTGTTACTCACACCAGACCCATGTCTGACCCGGAGTTTATTTTTGTTTTTCCTAAACTCTTGGGTACTCAAATTTTTATGAGTAGCCAAGGGATTCAGGTTAGCTTTGACGAATATTGGAGGAGCAATGGAGCAGGAGGCTTCTGCGTTAGATATTAGTATTCCGCTGTGTGTTCTGTGATTGTCTCTGAGATTGTATTATGTTGTAAATACTAGATAGGTGTTTATAATTGTCTAGTATGTGTTGTATATCTGTGTACTCTGATAGTGGTTGTAAACTATGTAATATTTTATGTTATTAATATAATTTATTCGTTCCGCTATCTAGATTCTGATGTGTTGTTTCTTCTTTCTCTTCTTTCTTTCCTCTTTCTATCCCTTTCTTTCTTAATTCATGATGCGTCTTTCTAGGTTGTGAAAGACGAGTCGTGACAGGTTGGAATGATGTATGTGATGACTGAAGAAAGAGAACGATGATGGATAGCCTTGACACTTGTATCAAATTGGAAATGACTGAAACAGGAGCCGTGCCGGGCCAAATGGGGTTAGCCACCTCGAGCGAACACACTTCTTCGTAAACTACTCATTACTTGTTATTGATTGGTGTGCACCTTCGAAATTTTGGGAGTGTTGTTTTGCGGTGTTACGATCGTTGCGGCGATGCGTTCTCACCAGTCCGTATCAGGCAAACGGTAGTTTCACTACCTTGGGTATTGCCTCATGTGCCTTGTCATACTTGTATCCCTATATACGCGACCACTATGAATTTGTTTTGTGTTATACCTATGGAGTACTCCTTGATATCCCACTAGTTTACGGTGGAGTTTACAGTTCTGTATAGACTGTGCTATATAAATGTGTTAAGGGGATAATGGTAATCCCTTAATGCTATTTTGATACTTTATATTAGTGATAGGCATTATCTACTTAGCGTACACTACTACATAGTAGATAGTTTAACGGATCCTTAGAGGATGGTTATCTCAACGTCCTTTGAGTTACTTGTATTTCAGTTGTTATTTCACTTGAGTTGGATTTATTGATATAAGAATGTTAATCCTTATATCCAGCTTTCAGATATTCCGTTGATCCTAGAGATGTATTCTGATATTGTATTCGACTATTGTATTCGAGACTTCTGTTGTAACTTATTTAACTCTGTTATATATATAGTAGCTTCATGAACTACTATCTTTAGTTTCCGCTGCTTTTATTACTCTGTGTCTGTGATCTGTGATTATTTATTTACTGTATATGCTCAGTTTTGCCCGATATAAATTAACAATTCGGTACTTTGAATTATTCAAGTCCGACATATGCGGATGTGAATAGTCCAAAATAGCGGGTCGTTACAGTTGGTATTAGAGCTTTGGTAGCTTTAGGCAAAACTTAGTATATATGGTAAATGTATTTACAGAATCACTTACATCCAAGTTTAAATCTCGTCCTTCTTGACTCGATTCCTTTGAATTTTACGTTCCCTCGGTTCCGAAATTCATTCTTGTCCCTACTATTTGTATTCTTCTGAATTCTGGAGTATCCTATAACTCCACTTCGAATGATCTTCATAATGAACCGGCGATCTCGCAAATCTCCAAATGATTTGTAAAAGGGTGAAACTCCTTTACAATAGACGTCGATTTACCGTAGATTTCTGTGTCCTCAGTTTACGATGCTATCTATTCCCTGCTATACCTAAATCCTATCTCTTGCGATCGAATATCGATTTACCTCGGAATTATGCATTGATCTTATTCTTGAAGTCCCGGTCGACCGAGAAAGGTCGCCCGCGATCTATATAAACTTATCCATCTTTCTATTTCGTTATTTAATCACCTTATCTTTGTTTCGAACCTACCTTCGAATCAGAAATTCTCTTTGATTTGAGTCCATCAAATTTGAATCTATTTCCTTGCTTTGAAATCTATTATTGTATCATTGAGAGAGAAAGTGTATTTGTAAATTTGTGTTAAAAATGTTTTATATATTATGTTGCTTGAGTCGTTGATGTTGATTTGGGTTTTCGATCGATTTGTCTGATCAACGCTATCGATAGAATTTCCAAAACACTTGAACAGAACAAAATGACACAATATTGTTTTCAAGTTTGGTTAATAAATTTTTTTGTATGATTATATTATATATAATTATAAATTTTTCTGAAATTAAATCGTTAATGAATTTGTTGTCAGAAATGATAATACTTGATTTTCATTTATTGTTTTGTAAACCATTGATTTTACCAACACATAAATAAATGAATTTATAAACTTGGTTATAATTTGATTTGGAATTTAGAGTTGATAATTTAATTTTCCGGTGACTTCAAACTTTGGTTTTAAAACGTACATTATTTAAAGTGTTTTCAAATAGAAACCATTTTCAAAAAAATTTAAATGTTTAAATCAATGCTCTCCTATTTTGTCGCTGGAAAATAATTTCGGTGATGGCGGCCGCATCATCGACATTTATTTTCGAGTTTCGAAGCAGAGAGACTATTCTGTAGTTTTGCTGTGGTTTGTTTTGAAAAATAAATCGATTTGAATTTCTTAAAGTATGATTTGATTTGTAATATATATATTGATATATGATTTAAATCTGATTTGATAAATTATATATTTACTTATTTATCTCTAAATAAATTTGAAGTTACTTGAAAATTTAATTCTTAAATTTATGTTAAAGGATAATTTCATTTATAAAATGAAATCGAAATTTTGAATAAAAAAATTTAAGCATGAATAATTAAATTAGAAATTTTCTTGTATAATACTCAATTGCATTCAATATAACTTACCTAAATTTTCAAAAGTTAACTATGTAATTGAATATTATACAGTAGAAAATGATATCAAAGGAATTTTTTTAAATAAATTTGAGTAGTTATAATAAGTGTAAATATATATAATATATATGTGATAAGATATATTAAGTAGAATAAATTTAATAATAATTTGGAATAAAGAAAATTAAATTTGTCGAATAAATTATGATTATAATAAACGACTATTTAAATTTATGATCTTTAAAATTGTTAATTTAAGATAATTGGATAATATACAATATATAATGATTTTATAAATAAATTTGAGTGGTTATAATAAATGTTATACACTTAATTTAATTATAAAATGATAATAGAGATGAATAGAATGATAAGTTAATAGAATAATAAATGAGATAAATAAAATAAATTCCGTTTTAAGGGAATTAATAAATTGAAATAAAATTAACTCAACGGAATATCTTGAATTAATTAAAATTAAAGAAAATTTTGTTTTGAAAGAAACCTTTTGTATCAAATATAAATAAATGTGAAATCAAATCAATTTAATGGAAACCTTGATTTTAAAAACAAATTGTTGAATATAAGTTTATTTAAATTTATATGGTTTGAACTAATTGTTTATTTTGTTTTTCAATCTATTTTTCTTTCTAGTTGTTCTATTCTCCTACTTCCTTCCTTTTCGGAGACGAAAAGTTTTGAGTGGGGGATAGTGTAACGACCCGTAAATTTTAACCATTTTAATAATGTGATTAATCGATTTTTTGTGAAATTGAAATAATAAGATATTGAAATAAAAATTTAATATTTGAAATGCGTCTAGTTAAACATAGCAACTGGAAAATTTTCATCCGGAAATATGAAAGTTTATTTTCATGTGTAATTTTATTTCAATTTAATCAGTTAGTAATTGATGAAAATAAAATGTTTTCGAAACCTAAATACTTTTACATAGAAAAATTGTAAATCATCTTCTGAGCAAGACGTCATTTTTCGTTTTTCCAAATTCGGCCTTCTTTAGCGCCGTCGATCTTATTTTTCTGCGTTTTTGCTACATTTTTCGCTAGTAGAAATTTCGAATTTTTATAATTTGATCGAATCACTGATATCTGTATACCGTTTTGATCGTCTCATCGTACTGATCTCTACAATATATTCAATATGGTATTTTGATGTCCGAAATACGTAGAAACCGACGATCGGTAGCCGTACCGATAATTGTTTCAGTCTTTTGTTCCTCTGCGCCTTTCCATTTTCCAATGTAGTAAACTAATAGCCTTTTGTAATTATTATATTCCATCGTAACCTTTTGTCATTATTGTTTTGAATTCAAACGGGATGGCTTTACATTTTTCAATGTTAATAAAAAAAAATCTATGTGTTACTTCTTCTTTTGTCCATTGGTTTAAAACAAAGTGAAACCATATTGAACTGTTCCAGCTCATTCTTCTTCCTCTCCAAATTGAAATATTCCTCTTCATTCTTATTATGGATGAAAAAAATTGTGGCCTCCGCCTCAACCTCCGCACAACTCCTCAACCTTACAGCCGAGCCGCATGTCTTCGCTCCGCCTTCCAATCTCCGACCAACACGAACTTCACGTCCATCCTCCTCTTCCACCGTTCATCTTCTCTCTCCCCACCAATGGCCGCAAGCCACAAATCCATGGCCACAAAACGCTGCCGAGCTCCTCACTTCGACGCCGGTCGAGCGCAGCTCAGTTCACCGCCTCTCCATCATCAAACGCAGCCCACGACCTTCGTCCCGGCCGTCGGGCGCAGCTGCCACCTGCGTCTCCCACCGACATCGACCACTTCCACTTCCATCCCTCCTCCTTGTATGCCTTGTCCTCTTTCGCACCTTGCTCCTATGTATATGAGTTCACATATATAGGTAATGTGTTATTTCATTTATCACTGTTGACAAGCTCATATATATGCTAGTTAAGTAACTAATATAAACACTTGTATTAAAATATTGGTCAGATATCACATATATATGTATCAGTTTACTATTGTTATATTCTTTGATTTCAGAGCGCACGTATGTAAATTTATAGGCTTTATGGTACAAGACTAGTTGCATTCTAATATTCTGAAACTGTCTATGTTTTACAAACAAGAATATAAAGGTCTGTAATCTTGTATATGTATTTTACTTTGCTTTTGTATAATATTAATATATACGTCGTTTATATGTATATCTTAGTTATATGTATGTATTTTATCTTATTATAAAATGTATGAATATATATATATATAAAGTTTGTTCTGGTTATGCATACATAAGTTTGTTTTACATGCAATATAGGTAAGCTTTATTTTATACAATGATGTAAGCTATGTATTAAATGTAAGGTTGTTACGCTGTGTATTCATATATATAGTTTTATACAAGATTTGATGATATGTTGTTGTTTTGTATACATAGGTATACACGTTGCTGTAAAATCAATTTCTCTATACTATGTGATGAAAGAATAGATTTATATGTATAAGTTTATTGCATAGTCGAAATTATTGGTTGTATATATATTATAAATGAAAATATGTCAATGTAAATGGTTACAGAAAATATATGTTTGAAAAAGTATATTATATTATAGAACTATTACATTTCATTGTTTAAAAGTGAATTCCTATCTATTTGAACAGTACGCGTATACAATGTCTTAAATGTAATATATGGTGTACAGGCTGCTGTATAAGTCTGAATATATATAGTTGGGTATATAAGTCGTAAACTGTAAATATTTTGTTACTGTAAGAATTTTATATATGTAAGTCTATAGCATAAATTTATTTTAAGATTTGTTGTATTAGCTTTTAAGTTATAAAAAATATAATAATTTATATATTTATACAAGAACGAAAGGTTATACAGTTATTGTTCATAAAGTACCCAAGTATAAAGTTTATACATATAGAATAGACAATACAGATTTTGGTCAGTATATATATTATAATAATAGTGCATATATTTGCTGTTTTATGCATGCTGATTTTAATTATCTCATCGATTCTCTATGCTGTTTTATGTATGTGATGACTGAAGAAAGAAAACGATAATGGATAGCCTTGACACTTGTGTCAAATTGGAAATGACTAAAACAGGAGCCGTGCCAGGCCAAATGGAGTTAGCCACCTCGAGCGAACACACTTCTTCGTAAACTACTCATTACTAGTTATTGATTGGTGTGCACCCTCGAATTTTGGGAGTGTTGTTTCGTGGTGTTGCGATTGTTGTGGCGATGCATTCTCACCAGTCCATATCAGGCAAATGGTAGTTTCACTACCTTGGGTATTGCCTTATGTGCATTGTCATACTTGTATCCCTATATACGCGACCACTACGAATTTGTTTTGTGTTATACCTATGGAGTACTCCCTGATATCCCACTATTTTACGGTGGAATTTATAGTGCTGTATAGACTATAATGCTATATAAATGTGTTAAGGGGGATAATGGTAACCCCTTAACGCTATTTTGATACTTTATATTACTGATAGGCATTATCTACTTAGAGATAGTTTAACGGATCCTTAGAGGATGGTTATCCCAACGTCTTTTGAGTTACTTGTATTTCAGTTATTATTTCACTTGAGTTGGATTTATTGATATAAGAATGTTAATCCTGACTCGAGTGTTTTGTGTTTTGCTTTACGCTCGGGTCAGACTGAGTGTACCAGTATTCGAGACTCACCTTTGGAGTTGGACCTTCGCTTGGAGATCCAGCTATATATCCAGCTTTCAAATTCCGTTGATCCTAGAGATGTATTCTGATATTGTATTTGACTATTGTATTGGACTATTCTGTTGTAAATTATTTAACTCCGTTATATATATATATAGTAGCTTCATGAACTACTATCTTTTGTTTCCGCTGCATTTATTACTCCGTATCTGTGATCTGTGATTAATTATTTACTGTATATTCTCAGTTTTGCTAAATATAAATTAACAATTCGGTATTTTGAATTATTCAAGTCCGACATGTGCGGATGCGAATAGTACAAAATAGCGGGTCGTTACATATCAAAAGATAATACTATTTATCATTCTCAAAAATTGATAAACACTTTTATCATTTTTAATAAATTTCTAAATTTATATAAAGTGATAAAAGCATTTAGCAACTTAAATATACAAAATTTAAATGGTCATAATTTTATATAAGCATTAGAGCAGCCAAACTGACTTATTATATAACAACAATGTTTAATTTTGATAAAAGGATAATACCATTTATCTTTTTTAGAAACTGATAAAAGAATTATCATTTTAAGTATACAAAATAAAATCATTCATGATTTTATATGAAGCATTACAACATTCTTAACCTATTACGAAAATATTCATTTGTAATCAAAAGAAAATACTATTTATCATTTTCAAAAATTGATAAATTCTTTTATCATTTTTAATAAATTGCACAATTTTCATAAAGTGATAAAAGCATCTTGAAACTTAAATATAGAAAATTTAAACAGTCATCATTTTATATAAATATTAAAGCAGCCTTACTGACTAATTATATTACAACAACATTTATTTTTGATAAAAAAATAATACCATTAATTTTTTTCGAAAAACGATAACAGAATTTATCGTTTTTCACAAATTGGTAAAAGAATTACCATTTTAAGTATACAAAAATTAATTTTTCATCATGTTATGGAAACATTACAATACTATTAACACATTACCAAAATATTTATTTGTAATCAAAAGATAATACAATTTATCATTTTCAGAATTGGATAAATTCTTTTATCTTTTTTATTAAATTTCTTAATTTTCATTAAATGATAAAAGCACCTATCAACTTGAATATAGAAAATTTAGACAGTAATCATTTTATATATGCATTAAAGTAGCATTACCGACTTATTATATTGCAGCAATGTTCATTTTTGATAAATATATAATAACATTTAACTTTTCTAGAAATTGATAAAAGAATTTATCATCTTTCAAAAATTGGTAAAAGAATTACCATTTTAAGCATATAAAATATAATCATTAATCATTTTATAGAAGCATTACAACTTTGTTAACATATTACAAAAACATTCATTTGTAATTAAAAGATAACACTATTTATCATTTCCAGAAATTGATAAATTCTTTTATCATTTTTATTAAATTGCTAAATTTTCATAAAGTGATAAAAGCAATAAAAGTGAAGTAGTTTGGATGTTACTGTGATGAAGTAGATGTAGAGTGTGGCAATGTACTAAAGAAATCGGCAAATATAGGAAAATATATGCTGTTATAGCCATTTTTTTTTCTTTTTTTCTTTTTTTATGGTGCAAAAAGTTTGTTTATTTATTCGTCAATGCATGTAACATTAAGGACAGTTTCAAATATCTTTGTAGCAATTTTGGTAATGCATAATACTCAATTTTTGACCATATATATCCACCATTTATTGTTTATTGTTTTCTAACTAAATGTTTTACAATAGGTATGACTGCGGAATGTTTGTCATGGTAAACATGAGGAAGAAAGCAGCAGGCTTACCATTGGTTGAAAACATTTCAGAAGAAGATATTGCTCAGTTAAGAGCAAATATGGTAGCCGACATTATGACCGATGAACCATATTGTTGGACAATGGAAAAGTTATGCAGTTCAGGACAAAAGCCACAGGAAGAAAGCAGTTGAAGCAAGATGAATGATAATCCAATTTTTAACATCATAGAATGAAAACATTATACGTTTAGTTAGGTTTAACTTCTTTTTTCTATAACAAAAAACAAAATTGCACTGTATGTTGAACAAAAAATCTATATGTTTGTTTTGTAATTTGTCTCTACTCCACAGATATAATATTTCATATGTTTACTCTACCATTTACTCTTTGATATGATTTAGATTTTGCACCTGTACTTCATAGCCAGTATGTTACATGAATCTGAGAGCTAAAACATTTGTAATTTGTTTTGTAATTTGTCTCTACTGCACAGATATAATATTTGTTCTGTTATATTGACAGTTTAAGCAATGATGTATAATAGGGTATGTCTGGCGATTCTTCTTTGCCTTTTAATACCAATTTATGTTACAATCAGTACAGGAATTTATAGGAGAAATATTAAGCTGATTATATGGTTACAAAGAGAATATACAGTTAAAGAGAAGCTGACTGGCAATGAAGTACAAGTGCAATTTTTTCCTCGTCGTTACTGGTAGTGGATGTATACCAGTGGCAATGTACAAGTGCAATTTTTTCCTCAACGTTACTGGTAGTGGATGTATAAATGGTATAAACACAAAACTGCACTCTTCAATTTAAGCTTTGCATCTCTTTCTGGGTTTCCAAGGTCTTTATACCATAAAAACCTGAAGTTTGTCACTATTGGCTTCAACTCCATATTTTCTAAGTACTTGAAACATTAGCCGCTCTAAAGCACAAACAAAAAATGATAAGAAAAATCACAATTGATACATCCAGCTAGCAAAATACATATCAAGTTAATATTGCTCAAATGTGTTTCTTCAGCAAAATAAAAATATAACATAAGACTTTCACAGATCTTGTTGCAACTGAACTTGAATATCAATAAGTAACAATAAAAACTATAAATTTACATATGCACAACTAAAACACACGCTACAGAAATATAGCAAAGAAGGTTGGCAGGTAGGACGAATAAAAACACCAGAAATGACAATTCAATCACTACAATTCAATCAACTAAAAACACCAAAAATGACAACAAATAGACTATTTTGCACATGGTACAAATATTTACTGATATCAGTTTCTTCTTTCTTATGATCATCTTTGATGCTTGAGAAGAGCAACAGCTTTAATAACTTACAATATACAACATGAACACCCAGACTTCAGCATGTCATCAACCTTCTTTTCTGATTATTACAACAAAAAGAGAAATCTGCATAAAAAAACTTATTCAAAAATGTAATGCATGGCCTGCTTTATGCTTACAATGATTATATAATGGTTGCTAACAATTTGCCAACAGGATTGGCGCAGTTGGTTGATGGTCCGGACCGCGTGATCGAAGGTCAAGAGTTCGAGCCCCGAAACTGACAACCCTGTAACAAGTACCCGAAGTATGTGTTTGGCAGGCACATACTTCCCTAGAGTTTACAAGCTAAGTTTGGTTCTCTAGGTAATTCAAAAAAAAAAAAACAAGAATATCTCAATACAATGATGAAAGCAAAAACATAATTGTCTTCAAAAATAAACAAGAGAAAATGACATAAAAATTATAAAAACATTCAACCACTCAATGGACAACTTCTACGATCATGACCAAACTTCTTTCATTTTTCACACTTATTTTGCTTTCCATGGAAAACATCCAACCCACCAAGTCTGTTAACTCTAGGTCTACCAGCTCCACGAATAGCCTTAGGAGGAAGAATAGGAGAAAAACCTTCAGAAACAATATCATTTTTATCAAAAGAAGGAATAGCATTGATAACATGCGAGTAAGAAGCACGACAAGCCTTAGTCATGAAATAATATTCAATAAAATCATAGACATTAAGTTTGGCCATTGTAATGCACTTCAATGCACGTGCACAAAGAAAACTTGTAGCTCTCCATTGGTTACAAGTGCACATCCGATTTTCAAGATCAACTTTGTGTGAAATAGAGGAATGTACTTCAAAAACAAAAGTAGAAGAACGAGAAACATTCCACCCAAATCCTTCTTCTTTTAATTTCAATAAACGATTCTCCATTTTAGGACAAAATATGGTAGTCCAATTATATGCCTCTTCTCTACGCTTTGACATTTGAGCCATAAGCTTAATTCGAATTCCATCAAGACGACATGTAATAGGAAGATGCCTTTATTTCACAATCCAGGAGTTAAAACTCTCTGCAACATTTGATTTATTCTCACCATAGCGATTGCCAGGAAAAAATAAATCAGCCCAGTGATCAAATGGCTTATCTTTTAAGAATTCAACAGCTTTTTCACCTTCAATTTGACTATATTTTGTCATAGCTCTTTGAAATTCATAAGGAGTACAAGCTACATCACAACATTCCAATAAATGTGCTACCCTAGGCCCCTTTCCACCCTTTACAATATTAGCAACATTACTTTGCATATGATATAGACAGTATGAATGGAAAGCCATTGGAAATTTTTTAGGAATACTTAAAAGCAAACCCCAATGTCTATCTGATATAAAGACCAAAGCTCGATCAACTCCAATCGAACATTTCAAATGATCCAAAAACCAAGACCAATTTTCCTCATTTTCCTTTGCAACAACAGCCATAGCCAATGGAAAAAAAACCTAAAAAAAACATTGTTAGCAAATAGAAAAACTGTGTATATATATGCAATGAAGTAAAATTATAGATGAACTTTTTTTCAATTTATACTAATAATAATAGTGAACAATTTATAATTCTTTCAGTTATTATTGACTTCAATGTTTAAAAATAAACTCACATATAACATATGTATAAATAAAAACATATTTTCAATTTAGATAACTATATTTTGTTTCACCTGTAACATATTTGTTGTTTATCAACATATGAATTACTCTCAATCATCCATTTTTTAATACCTTTTGTTTTATCTACTAATTTAGTAGAAGATGTATATTTACGTTTATATTCCTTCAAGGTTAATTATAAAACACTGGCATGACTGTATGAACCAATAAATATACACATACAAATATACATAGATCTGTTATTTACCCAAATATACAACTATACATAGCTTCTACCCCAAGTTATCATTGGTGATCATCCAACACAATAAAAAATGGAGAATACATATTTAAATGCTAGTGGGTGGTATTGCACTTACAACTCTTACATATTTATGCATGTTATCCATTGGCATTCAATTAAAATACCTATTACCGTACTATTATCTAAAATAGCATAAAGATAAATACTTTTATCTTTACATAAAACTATAATGTAACAATGACAGTACAGATAACTACTTTATTAACTATCACTTTCCAATTACTAACAATACTACTACAGAAAGTTAGGAATGATATTATATACTTAACAAACAAAACTTTATACAAAATTGTAAAAAATAAAAAAAGTACTAAACAACCTATAATTAAAATAAATCAGTTATCATTATCACCTTAAATTAACTTATAAATATTAAAACAATAAATCATACCTTGGTTCCTATTTTTTGCAGTAGCGGCCATTAAACAACCATTCCTACCTTTTAAAAAGGTGGCATCAAGAAATATCATAGGACGACAATGATAGAACCCATAAATACATGCTTCATAAGATATATAGACTTTTTCAAACTGATTGGTATTTTCATCAACAACCATAGATGCATGACTATTAGGATAACTTCTATCAACTGCTTTTAAATACCATACCAAATCATTATAAGATTGTTCTTCATTACCAAAAATTTCCTTCAAAGCCATCTTCTTGCCCATATATGCATAGTAATAACTTAAACTAATATCATAATTTCTTTTAAAACTAGCAATAATATCACTAGTCTTTCTGTGATGACTGAAGAAAGAAAACGATAATGGATAGCCTTGACACTTGTGTCAAATTGGAAATGACTAAAACAGGAGTCGTGCCGGGCCAAATGGAGTTAGCCACCTCGAGCGAACACACTTCTTCGTAAACTACCCATTACTAGTTATTGATTGGTGTGCACCCTCGAAATTTTGGGAGTGTTGTTTCGTGGTGTTGCGATTGTTGTGGCGATGCATTCTCACCAGTCCATATCAGGCAAATGGTAGTTTCACTACCTTGGGTATTGCCTTATGTGCATTGTCATACTTGTATCCCTATATACGCGACCACTACGAATTTGTTTTGTGTTATACCTATGGAGTACTCCCTGATATCCCACTATTTTACGGTGGAATTTATAGTGCTGTATAGACTATAATGCTATATAAATGTGTTAAGGGGGATAATGGTAACCCCTTAACGCTATTTTGATACTTTATATTACTGATAGGCATTATCTACTTAGAGATAGTTTAACGGATCCTTAGAGGATGGTTATCCCAACGTCTTTTGAGTTACTTGTATTTCAGTTATTATTTCACTTGAGTTGGATTTATTGATATAAGAATGTTAATCCTGACTCGAGTGTTTTGTGTTTTGCTTTACGCTCGGGTCAGACTGAGTGTACCAGTATTCGAGACTCACCTTTGGAGTTGGACCTTCGCTTGGAGATCCAGCTATATATCCAGCTTTCAAATTCCGTTGATCCTAGAGATGTATTCTGATATTGTATTTGACTATTGTATTGGACTATTCTGTTGTAAATTATTTAACTCCGTTATATATATATATAGTAGCTTCATGAACTACTATCTTTTGTTTCCGCTGCATTTATTACTCCGTATCTGTGATCTGTGATTAATTATTTACTGTATATTCTCAGTTTTGCTAAATATAAATTAACAATTCGGTATTTTGAATTATTCAAGTCCGACATGTGCGGATGCGAATAGTCCAAAATAGCGAGTCGTTACATATCAAAAGATAATACTATTTATCATTCTCAAAAATTGATAAACACTTTTATCATTTTTAATAAATTTCTAAATTTATATAAAGTGATAAAAGCATTTAGCAACTTAAATATACAAAATTTAAATGGTCATAATTTTATATAAGCATTAGAGCAGCCAAACTGACTTATTATATAACAACAATGTTTAATTTTGATAAAAGGATAATACCATTTATCTTTTTTAGAAACTGATAAAAGAATTATCATTTTAAGTATACAAAATAAAATCATTCATGATTTTATATGAAGCATTACAACATTCTTAACCTATTACGAAAATATTCATTTGTAATCAAAAGAAAATACTATTTATCATTTTCAAAAATTGATAAATTCTTTTATCATTTTTAATAAATTGCACAATTTTCATAAAGTGATAAAAGCATCTTGAAACTTAAATATAGAAAATTTAAACAGTCATCATTTTATATAAATATTAAAGCAGCCTTACTGACTAATTATATTACAACAACATTTATTTTTGATAAAAAAATAATACCATTAATTTTTTTCGAAAAACGATAACAGAATTTATCGTTTTTCACAAATTGGTAAAAGAATTACCATTTTAAGTATACAAAAATTAATTTTTCATCATGTTATGGAAACATTACAATACTATTAACACATTACCAAAATATTTATTTGTAATCAAAAGATAATACAATTTATCATTTTCAGAATTGGATAAATTCTTTTATCTTTTTTATTAAATTTCTTAATTTTCATTAAATGATAAAAGCACCTATCAACTTGAATATAGAAAATTTAGACAGTAATCATTTTATATATGCATTAAAGTAGCATTACCGACTTATTATATTGCAGCAATGTTCATTTTTGATAAATATATAATAACATTTAACTTTTCTAGAAATTGATAAAAGAATTTATCATCTTTCAAAAATTGGTAAAAGAACTACCATTTTAAGCATATAAAATATAATCATTAATCATTTTATAGAAGCATTACAACTTTGTTAACATATTACAAAAACATTCATTTGTAATTAAAAGATAACACTATTTATCATTTCCAGAAATTGATAAATTCTTTTATCATTTTTATTAAATTGCTAAATTTTCATAAAGTGATAAAAGCAATAAAAGTGAAGTAGTTTGGATGTTACTGTGATGAAGTAGATGTAGAGTGTGGCAATGTACTAAAGAAATCGGCAAATATAGGAAAATATATGCTGTTATAGCCATTTTTTTTTCTTTTTTTCTTTTTTTATGGTGCAAAAAGTTTGTTTATTTATTCGTCAATGCATGTAACATTAAGGACAGTTTCAAATATCTTTGTAGCAATTTTGGTAATGCATAATACTCAATTTTTGACCATATATATCCACCATTTATTGTTTATTGTTTTCTAACTAAATGTTTTACAATAGGTATGACTGCGGAATGTTTGTCATGGTAAACATGAGGAAGAAAGCAGCAGGCTTACCATTGGTTGAAAACATTTCAGAAGAAGATATTGCTCAGTTAAGAGCAAATATGGTAGCCGACATTATGACCGATGAACCATATTGTTGGACAATGGAAAAGTTATGCAGTTCAGGACAAAAGCCACAGGAAGAAAGCAGTTGAAGCAAGATGAATGATAATCCAATTTTTAACATCATAGAATGAAAACATTATACGTTTAGTTAGGTTTAACTTCTTTTTTCTATAACAAAAAACAAAATTGCACTGTATGTTGAACAAAAAATCTATATGTTTGTTTTGTAATTTGTCTCTACTCCACAGATATAATATTTCATATGTTTACTCTACCATTTACTCTTTGATATGATTTAGATTTTGCACCTGTACTTCATAGCCAGTATGTTACATGAATCTGAGAGCTAAAACATTTGTAATTTGTTTTGTAATTTGTCTCTACTGCACAGATATAATATTTGTTCTGTTATATTGACAGTTTAAGCAATGATGTATAATAGGGTATGTTTGGCGATTCTTCTTTGCCTTTTAATACCAATTTATGTTACAATCAGTACAGGAATTTATAGGAGAAATATTAAGCTGATTATATGGTTACAAAGAGAATATACAGTTAAAGAGAAGCTGACTGGCAATGAAGTACAAGTGCAATTTTTTCCTCGTCGTTACTGGTAGTGGATGTATACCAGTGGCAATGTACAAGTGCAATTTTTTCCTCAACGTTACTGGTAGTGGATGTATAAATGGTATAAACACAAAACTGCACTCTTCAATTTAAGCTTTGCATCTCTTTCTGGGTTTCCAAGGTCTTTATACCATAAAAACCTGAAGTTTGTCACTATTGGCTTCAACTCCATATTTTCTAAGTACTTGAAACATTAGCCGCTCTAAAGCACAAACAAAAAATGATAAGAAAAATCACAATTGATACATCCAGCTAGCAAAATACATATCAAGTTAATATTGCTCAAATGTGTTTCTTCAGCAAAATAAAAATATAACATAAGACTTTCACAGATCTTGTTGCAACTGAACTTGAATATCAATAAGTAACAATAAAAACTATAAATTTACATATGCACAACTAAAACACACGCTACAGAAATATAGCAAAGAAGGTTGGCAGGTAGGACGAATAAAAACACCAGAAATGACAATTCAATCACTACAATTCAATCAACTAAAAACACCAAAAATGACAACAAATAGACTATTTTGCACATGGTACAAATATTTACTGATATCAGTTTCTTCTTTCTTATGATCATCTTTGATGCTTGAGAAGAGCAACAGCTTTAATAACTTACAATATACAACATGAACACCCAGACTTCAGCATGTCATCAACCTTCTTTTCTGATTATTACAACAAAAAGAGAAATCTGCATAAAAAAACTTATTCAAAAATGTAATGCATGGCCTGCTTTATGCTTACAATGATTATATAATGGTTGCTAACAATTTGCCAACAGGATTGGCGCAGTTGGTTGATGGTCCGGACCGCGTGATCGAAGGTCAAGAGTTCGAGCCCCGAAACTGACAACCCTGTAACAAGTACCCGAAGTATGTGTTTGGAAGGCACATACTTCCTTAGAGTTTACAAGCTAAGTTTGGTTCTCTAGGTAATTCAAAAAAAAAAAACAAGAATATCTCAATACAATGATGAAAGCAAAAACATAATTGTCTTCAAAAATAAACAAGAGAAAATGACATAAAAATTATAAAAACATTCAACCACTCAATGGACAACTTCTACGATCATGACCAAACTTCTTTCATTTTTCACACTTATTTTGCTTTCCATGGAAAACATCCAACCCACCAAGTCTGTTAACTCTAGGTCTACCAGCTCCACGAATAGCCTTAGGAGGAAGAATAGGAGAAAAACCTTCAGAAACAATATCATTTTTATCAAAAGAAGGAATAGCATTGATAACATGCGAGTAAGAAGCACGATAAGCCTTAGTCATGAAATAATATTCAATAAAATCATAGACATTAAGTTTGGCCATTGTAATGCACTTCAATGCACGTGCACAAAGAAAACTTGTAACTCTCCATTGGTTACAAGTGCACATCCGATTTTCAAGATCAACTTTGTGTGAAATAGAGGAATGTACTTCAAAAACAAAAGTAGAAGAACGAGAAACATTCCACCCAAATCCTTCTTCTTTTAATTTCAATAAACGATTCTCCATTTTAGGACAAAATATGGTAGTCCAATTATATGCCTCTTCTCTACGCTTTGACATTTGAGCCATAAGCTTAATTCGAATTCCATCAAGACAACATGTAATAGGAAGATGCCTTTATTTCACAATCCAGGAGTTAAAACTCTCTGCAACATTTGATTTATTCTCACCATAGCGATTGCCAGGAAAAAATAAATCAGCCCAATGATCAAATGGCTTATCTTTTAAGAATTCAACAGCTTTTTCACCTTCAATTTGACTATATTTTGTCATAGCTCTTTGAAATTCATAAGGAGTACAAGCTGCATCACAACATTCCAATAAATGTGCTACCCTAGGCCCCTTTCCACCCTTTACAATATTAGCAACATTACTTTGCATATGATATAGACAGTATGAATGGAAAGCCATTGGAAAATTTTTAGGAATACTTAAAAGCAAACCCCAATGTCTATCTGATATAAAGACCAAAGCTCGATCAACTCCAATCGAACATTTCAAATGATCCAAAAACCAAGACCAATTTTCCTCATTTTCCTTTGCAACAACAGCCATAGCCAATGGAAAAAAACCTAAAAAAAACATTGTTAGCAAATAGAAAAACTGTGTATATATATGCAATAAAGTAAAATTATAGATGAATTTTTTTTCAATTTATACTAATAATAATAGTGAACAATTTATAATTCTTTCAGTTATTATTGACTTCAATGTTTAAAAATAAACTCACATATAACATATGTATAAATAAAAACATATTTTCAATTTAGATAACTATATTTTGTTTCACCTGTAACATATTTGTTGTTTATCAACATATGGATTACTCTCAATCATCCATTTTTTAATACCTTTTGTTTTATCTACTAATTTAGTAGAAGATGTATATTTACGTTTATATTCCTTCAAGGTTAATTATAAAACACTGGTATGACTGTATGAACCAATAAATATACACATACAAATATACATAGATCTGTTATTTACCCAAATATACAACTATACATAGCTTCTACCCCAAGTTATCATTGGTGATCATCCAACACAATAAAAAATGGAGAATACATATTTAAATGCTAGTGGGTGGTATTGCACTTACAACTCTTACATATTTATGCATGTTATCCATTGGCATTCAATTAAAATACCTATTACCTTACTATTATCTAAAATAGCATAAAGATAAATACTTTTATCTTTACATAAAACTATAATGTAACAATGACAGTAGAGATAACTACTTTATTAACTATCACTTTCCAATTACTAACAATACTACTACAGAAAGTTAGGAATGATATTATATACTTAACAAACAAAACTTTATACAAAATTGTAAAAAATAAAAAAAGTACTAAACAACCTATAATTAAAATAAATCAGTTATCATTATCACCTTAAATTAACTTATAAATATTAAAACAATAAATCATACCTTGGTTCCTATTTTTTGCAGTAGCGGCCATTAAACAACCATTCCTACCTTTTAAAAAGGTGGCATCAAGAAATATCATAGGACGACAATGATAGAACCCATAAATACATGCTTCATAAGATATATAGACTTTTTCAAACTGATTGGTATTTTCATCAACAACCATAGATGTATGACTATTAGGATAACTTCTATCAACTGCTTTTAAATACCACACCAAATCATTATAAGATTGTTCTTCATTACCAAAAATTTCCTTCAAAGCCATCTTCTTGCCCATATATGCATAGTAATAACTTAAACTAATATCATAATTTCTTTTAAAACTAGCAATAATATCACTAGTCTTTCTTGTTGGTTCATCACGAATTTCATCTAAATCAAGGTCTTTACAAGATCACTCTTAATTAAAGGACTATTAATTGATCTAAAACCACCACCACATGAATGATTAGATTCAAATCTTCTAACTAAAAAGTGATCTAATTGTTTAAACTTGCAAGAAGCATGAATTTTGAAACTACAACCTTCTACAGCACACTGCACCATAATTCGCTCTTTACAATTCTTCACGAACTTAGGTTTGAATCCATTTTTTTCACAATATGCAATGACAGTCTTACGGAAATTAGATGCAGACTGAAACTTTTAACCAACACCAGTAAAAAAAATCTAAAGTAGAACCTTTCTTCATCAACTCATTAAAAGCAATCTCTTTATTAGAAGAAAATTCCAAACTATCAACCCCATCATATGCACTACTCACACAATCTTCAATACCAAGTGATTTACTGCTAGAGCAAGATCTACTACTACAACCAACATTATTCTGAGACAATTTCTTCAATTTAACAAACAAAACCAGAAATCCCTCTTTTCTAAAAAATGGCAAGCATAAAATAGCTTGCAAATCACTATCTGTCTCGGTAAAAGTAGTCTTGGAATCTCGAACATAAAAGATATCACAGCATAAAGGAGAAAGTTGATCCCAAGCTTCACATATCTTGTTTCGAACAGTAGAAATAGGAGAATTCAACAAACCTAAAATTAAAGTTGTTTTTCTTGAAATAAAAACAACCAAAATAGTAGCTGCAGTGCTAAGACTAAAAATGGAAAAACATATAAAAAAAATTCAGTATACAAAAATATCAAAAAACAATCAAAAAGTACAGTAAAAACAATACATACATTTGATCATCAATATATATCATCTTCCTGTGGCCAAAAGCAAATCAGCATAAGTTTAACATATCACATGCAAAAACGAAATCTGGAAACTGTTAAAAACAACAACAAATTGGACTTCCAGTAGAAGGAAGAGAAAGGAAGAAGAGCGAAAATTATAAATCTGGAAAAACTTTTTCAATCGACAATGAAATCGAGATTTAAATCAAAACTAAAAAGAAAATTGAAATTAAGACGAGCGGAAATTGAGATAAAGAGGAGCGAAGAGGATTTACATACCCTTGTAGAATCGAAGAGGAGCGATCAGTAAGAGGAAGGGAGAAGAGCGAAGAACGAAGATGTGAAAACGTAAAGAAGAGGAGCGAAATTTACTTAACAAAATAACGACCGAAAAAAAATGTCCTGTAACTTAATTTTTTAAACAGCTGTCCTAGAAAAAATACGGTATACATAATGGTCACTAAAACATAATTTTCAGTATCCTAAATGTATTTGCCCTAACAAAACTTCAACTACCTAAGCAATATGTCAACAAATATAAAGACATTAAGCGAATGTTGAGGCTGAAAAGGATTATTATTTACACTAGCATTGTGTATAGTGTAAAGCTGAATATAACGCTAATTATACATAGCATTTGTCCTTCAACGAAGTCCAAATATTTATTCTCGTTTCAAATCCGAACGTGGGCAGACTCCATATATTTTAAGTCAATATTTTACGACTGTGGCTCACCAAAAATCTTACTTTAAAACAACTGTCTAATATCCGGTGTCACTCCTCCTCCACGTCACTTTGATACAGATACCCCACAATGCAAAGGGCCGCATTAAAAATTAAAATATAAAATAAAATAAAAGTAAGTTAGAAAAGCAGACGACGGGGGAAAAATAGACAGTGTTTTCAAAATGGTGGTGTTTGGTATATTGGCGGTCGGAGAGTCACCGATTACGGCCAGGTTTGTTGTTGAATTCAGCTGAACTGAAAGGCGATGACATTCCAGATTCAAAATCTGTTTATAATCATAAGAGTGTAAAACGTCAGATCTGGATAAAGCTCGGGGGAAAATTTACAGAACAGAACTCTTTGAAATCAGAGCGCATTGAAGAATTCACACTCGGTGGGACTCGAACCCACAATCGCCTAATTAGAAGTCAGACGCCTTATCCATTAGGCCACGGGTGCTGCCGTTTTAATTAATTTTTTAGACCATTTGATTTATTTAGAAAAGAATATAGTATGAGTTATTGCGGCGTTATGGTAATATTTGTTTAGAAGTTGTAAAAGGGTTTAGGATTCAATCCATGTTATGGTTACTAGGTCTAACTAATATTTGTGTTGATTGCTGGGTATGAACACTCCATTTTAATTTCCCATCGTAAGTCCTTTTTCACCATTATGAAGGTATGAACACTCCAGCTGAGTTCTCTAGTTTATTAATCAGAGTGATAAGATGCAATCAGTAACTCAAAACATGTTTGGATGTTTTAGCAACTTGTATTCTCTTTTTTCCATCTTAGTTCGACCTTACTGATTCGGATGACAAGATGACACTAGTAACTTGGAACGTGTTTGGGATACTACCAATGTAGTCTATTGATGACACTAGTAACTAACACCATGGTGTAGTATTGTTACAGATGCTTCCACTGATTAGGGTCTACATTTGTTTTGAGTGAGACTCATGCGTCAAACTTTTTGGATCTTATATCCATCTTACAGCCCTTGTCCAACCGTTCGATTTTGGGCAGATATTCTCAGCCGAACAAACAGGAGGCAGCATCCTCCTCATATCCGCACCGTTTATTTTTTATTTTTTATTTTATTAAATATTAAAAATATAAAATGAAAGGCAGGATGGACCATGAAAATTCGGATTAGGCGATCAACTCTCTCGATTTTGTATGTTGATATGATTGGCATTGTATGAATGAGATAATCATATCTCAAGCTTAAGGAACAATCTCACATCATAGCGGGGAAAAAAGTAATACAACTAAGTGTGTATATGCTAACTTGAGAATATCATAATATGGAGTATGTTATCCCACTTTTTGGTCAAAACTGGAATATCAACAAATAGGAAAGGAATGATGGATATCGGGATTGGAGATCGATTGGAAACAAGGCTACAATCGATGACGTCAAAATTTGGTTGAGCTCCGATCGGGACGAATTTGATTGGAGATGATGGTAAGGACTAGGAAAGGCTATGTTTCAAATTTCATGTTAATCGGAGTTCGTATGAAGGAGATATGATCGATGCAAGGTAGGAGGAACATGCTGTTCGTATCCATCGGCACGCAAGGATGGTTCGAATCGATACACTTCGATCGATCAGGAAGTGAGGACTTCGAATCGATACACTTCGTATCGATCGGCATGGACAAGACTCGGTTATTTCGTATCGATCGGAAGAGAAGGTTAGGCGGACTTCGACTCAATGACAACATAGGTCTCCTTCGTATCCATAGGTGTACAGGGGTTGGTTCGTATCGATCAAGAGGAAATGTAGGAGTTTACTTCAAATCGATGCACTTCGCGTCGTTGTGGAATAATGGGATGGCTGCGCAGAAGTCCTCCGTATCGATCAGCGTTAGATCGATACGAAAAGGAAGTAGCAGTTTTGGGATTCTGGATTCGTACCTATCGATGCGAAGTGGGCGTTCGAGAAGGATATACGGGGAGTCGGCTTCATGGATTCGAAGGACTTAGGGATAATGTTCGTATCTATTCGAAATGATCGATACGAAGGAAGTGGACAGAGCGATACGAACTGAATGGATATGAACTGAGGTGCAAAGCATGATTAAGCGCGTGAAGTATGCGCAGTTCAAGGAAAGAAACATTTAACACGGCGACAAAGGTGGATTGACCCTGAGATTTCGCGACACGTCATCGATGCGCACGTGCTTTGGATGGAGTCGAACAAGATGGATTCGAAGACGACAAGCCAGTGGACAACCCAAACTCTAATCGATCATAACTCAAGATCCACTGATCCAAATGCAATGAAATTTTTACAAGAGCTTACATACATGTTGAAGAGTGTCCACACCAAATTTCACCTCGATTGGATGATCTTCTGCGATCCCAAAGTGGGCCCAAATTTCGTAAGGCCGGGCATGTGGGCCCCCTCACATGCCAGAAGTGGTCTTTCGGATTTTCAGCGAAATATCAGCATCCTACGCCTATAAATAGAGCCCCTGGTCATTCAGAAAAGGGGGATCTTCTGGATCTTTGTCCTTTCAACCTGCAGACTCTGCCAGATTCATTTCTATACTTTGATACACCTACTGTACTCGAAATTCTTCATTATGACTGCTGTAATCATCTATAATCATCAAGGGTAATCAATAAAAGGACAAAACTTTGGAGTGGATGTAGGCCGGAGATAGCCGAACCACTATAAAACTTGTGTCTTTGTTCATTATTTCTGAATTACTGTTTGATACTTGTTGAGATCCGAGATTTGTGCCTGAATATCATTGGTTTGTGTTCATACACTGGTGCTTTAATGGTATTTGGGGTTTGTGCCTAATTTTAGCGCAAACACTTTGGTGCTTTCACTGAGAAGGACTAGCACCCACTACATCGGATTTAAAGTTCAGATTTGAAGAGTTTGAAAAGTTTGGACTTGAGGACAATGACAAGGCAAAATAGTAGAAGGCAAAGGGTTGAGAGAAGCCAACAGGAAGGAAGTCAACAAGCATCCTCCGGAGCTGGGGAAGAACAGGCTTCGATCTACATAACCCGAGATGAGATGGAAGCTATGGAAAATTCTTTGCAAGAGAGATTGTTGAAGAGCCAACAGGAAATGATGCAGATTTTCTTTGAGCAAATGAGAGCTGCAGGGATGCAGAACTTAGGAACAGCTACAGCCACGGTGGATGCAGGACAAGGAAGTAGGGTTGTGGAACCCAATGGAGGACGGGATGCGGAGCCAGAAGACAATCAACAAGGGCTTGGGGGCAGGCCCATAGGATCCAACACAGGAGGACCTTTGGAAGGAGTTCAACAGGACAGGGCTAACATTGCTGCTAGTGAGCCACACGAAGAGTATGTGCCGGAGTTCCCTCGGGGTCATGGGGGGCAACCCCTAAAAGACAATACTGGATTAGTGGAGATCATTAGAAAAACCGTGAGAGGTGGTTTGACCAACAGAGACTTGGAAGGAGTGAACAGAAGTCCGTTCGCTCGGAAAATAAGGATGGCTCAGAATCCACCTAAGTTCAAGCTACCTAGCGTGGATGTGTATGATGGTAAGGCAGACCCAACTGATCACCTGGTGAGGTACACCAGGCACATGGAGGTGCTGGGGGCATCGCAGGAAGTAATGGCACGATGCTTTCCTTTGTGCTTGACGGACTTAGCTGCAATGTGGTTTAGGCAGTTGGGAGAAGGATCTATCAGGACTTGGGGGGAATTGGTGGAAAAGTTTTTGGGACAGTTTCGGGTTCACGTCAAGAGGCAGAAGAATGTGATGACATTGACATCGGTAAAGCAAAGGATGGATGAATCGCTTAGAGCTTTTCTAACTCGATTCAGTGCGGCGGTTGCTTCGGTGGATAGGCCTGATCCATCGATGGTTTTGATGGCGGCAGTATCAGGAGTCAGGGAGAATTCGAATTTCAAGGTATCTTTGATAAGAGATCCCCCACAAGATCTCGATGAGTTCTTTCACGAGGCAGAGTGGTTCCTTCGACAAGAAGATGCGAGTATGGATTTAAAGTTGAAAAAGGTTAATGCAACTGAGGGTGGAGGACCATCCAGCAAAGGTTTGGATAAAGACAAAGGAAAAAGGAAGTTGGACGATGATTCTGGAAACGCTAGGAAGCGATGGAAGGATCCGAAGTTTTCCACATACACAGGATTGAACGAGACGCTGGAGCGGATATACCTGGATACTCGGAATCACCTTCCCTACCAAAGGCCGGCTAGGAGAGAACCATCAGAACGGGAGAGGACATCAGGAAGGCACTGTCTCTTCCATGATTTAGATGGACATGACACCAACAGGTGCAGGCACTTAAAGGATATAATCGAGGAGCATGTAAGGAATGGAGAGTTGCCACAATATGTCGGAACTCGGAATGCAACGGCAGAGCAGGAGCAACCGCCGCCTACCTCAAACCACGATCGTGGGAGGCCTAGGAATGATGATCGATTGATCATCCATTGACCATTATAATGTGAAATAAGTAGCGAACTACTGGCAAGCAACCAAGTCATTTACACATGTATGGGGACGGAGATAGCCCCTAGGCATGCTCTGAATGATGATAAACTGCGATGCTATGGTTTGTGAAATTTATCTTTTGCTTTTGGATTGGACACTGCTTTTCTTTTTGGATTTTGGTTTTGGAGTTTGGATTGAGCTCCTTGTTTTTCTTGCTTTTTGATTTAGATTTTCCTTTGGATAATTGTTTTCGGTTTTGGATGCTGGTTTGGATTTCTGGTTTTCTGGTTTTGATTTGGATTTTGGATTTGGATTTTGGATTGGATTTGGATTGGATTTTTATCTGGTTTTTGATAAACGGTCGTCGGGTATGGATTATGCCTGGTAAGGGGTGAGTCACTTTGCCTGAATGTGGTAAATTGACCCATTCAGGTCGTCGAGTATGGACTATGCTCGACAAGGGTCCGGAGTGACAAGGATTCAGCCTAAGACTTAGGCCCTGTATTATCAAATGTTATTTTCAGGTCGTCGAGTATGGACTATGCTCGGCAAGGGTCCGGAGTGACCAGGATTCGGCCTAGGACTTAGCCCTGTATTATCAAATGTTATTTTCAGGCCGCTGAGTATGGACTATGCTCAGCAAGGGTCCGAAGTAACCAGGATTCGGCTTAGGACCTAAGCCATGGCTTTGTACAACGCCCAGGGACACTGGACCACGGTCGTCAGGTGTGGATTACGCTTGGCAAGAACCCAGAGAGGTTAGCTCAATGCCCATAGACACTGGACCACGGTCGTCAGGTGTGGATTACGCTTGGCAAGAACCCAGAGAGGTTAGCTCAATGTCTAGGGACACTGGACCAAGGTCATCAAGTGTGGATTACACTTGCCAAGATCCCGGAGAGGTTATGGATTCGGATATCGATCCGGAGAGGTCCTGGATTCGGTTATTGGCTATTGGACAAGGATGGATTAGGACTCGGTTGTCGAGTTCGGATGGATATGGAATTGGCTAAGGCTTTGGTTATTGGATTTGGAATTGGGCATCGACTCGGAGCAGTCAAGGATGACATGCTCTGGCGATATGGCTATGGACATTGGATATTGGAATCGGGACTATTCAAAACATGCCTTCTTATCAAAAGGCATATTTTGGGGGGCAAAGTGTTATCCCACTTTTTGGTCAAAACTGGAATATCAACAAATAGGAAAGGAATGATGGATATCGGGATTGGAGATCGATTGGAAACAAGGCTACAACCGATGACGTCAAAATTTGTTTGAGCTTCGATCGGGACGAAATTGGTTGGAGATGATGATAAGGACTAGGAAAGGCTATGTTTCAAATTTCAGGTTAATCGGAGTTCGTATGAAGGAGATATGATCGATGCAAGGTAGGAGGAACATGCTGTTCGTATCCATCGGCACACAAGGATGGTTCGAATCGATACATTTCGAATCGATCAGGAAGTGAGGACTTCAAATCGATACACTTCGTATCGATCGGCATGGAAAAGACTCGGTTATTTCGTATCGATCGAAAGAGAAGGTTAGGCGGATTTTGACTCAATGACAACATAGGCCTCCTTCACATCCATAGGTGTACAGGGGTTGGTTCATATCGATACAGTTCGTATCGATCAAGAGGAAATGTAGGATTTAACTTCGAATCGATGCAGTTCGCGTCATTGTGGAATAATGGGACGGCTGCGCAGAAGTCCTTCGTATCGATCAGCATTGGATCGATACGAAAAGGAAGTAGCAGTTTTGGGATTCTGGATTCGTACCTATCGATACGAAGAGGGCGTTCGAGAAGGATACACGGGGAGTCGGCTTCATGGATTCGAAGGACTTAGGGACAATGTTCGTATCTATTCGAAACGATCGATACGAAGGAAGTGGATAGAGCGGTACGAACAGAATGGATATGAACTGAGGTGCAAAGCATGATTAAGCGCGTGAAGTATGCGCAATTCAAGGAAAGAAACGTTCAACACAGCGACAAAGGTGGATTGACCCTGAGATTTCGTGACACGTCATCGATGTGCACGTGCTTTGGATGGAGTCGAACAAGATGGATTCGAAGCAATGGATTCGAAGACGACAAGCCAGCGGACAACCCAAACTCGAATTGATCATAACTCAAGATCCACTGATCCAAATGCAATGAAATTTTTACAGGAGCTTACATACATGTTGAAGAGTGTCCACACCAAATTTCACCTCGATTGGATGATTTTCTATTCGATTCGAATGGAGTTCGAATCGATCCCAAAGTGGGCCCAAATTTCCTGAGGCCGGGCATGTGGGCCCCCTCACGTGCCAGAAGTGGTCTCCTGGATTTTCGATGAAATATCAGCATCCTACGCCTATAAATAGAGCCCCTGGTCATTCAGAAAAGGGGGATCTTCTGGATCTTTGGCCTTTCAACCTCCAGACTCTGCCGGATTCATTTCTATACTTTGATACACCTATTGTACTCGAAATTCTTCATTATGACTGCTGTAATCATCAAGGATAATCAATAAAAGGATAAAACTTTAGAGTGGACGTGGCCGGAGATAGCCAAACCACTATAAAACTTGTGTCTTTGTTCATTATTTCTGAATTACTATTTGATACTTGTTGAGATCTGAGATTTGTGTCTGAATATCATTGGTTTGTGTTCATACACTGGTGCTTTCACGGTATTTGGGGTTTGTGCCCAATTTTGGCGCAAACAGAGTACAAAATGATAGAAATGACATACACAAGGGTAAGGGGCTGCAACATTTCCAAGTCGATATTACTGTTTAAAATGAAAAGTGTCTCCTCAAAACTGTAAATAAGGTATGAGTCATCCTAGGCAAAGGCAGAAGAGGAAATTAGACATTAATAAACTCCTCCATCGACTGCATTTCCAGCTGTTGTTCTGAGTAACTGGATAGGCGCATAAATAGTTGATTGGTCTGTCATACAGATACAGGCAGGGATTGAAACGCAAACATTACATACAGGCAGAGTTGGGTAGTCAAGACATAATGAAATGCATGGGCACTCTTGATGAACTAAGCCTTTACAACACAGGCACTACGATGGAAGATTGAATGCCTTCATCATTTCTAAGAGCGTTGGACTCAATTACCATCCCAGATCTAGGATAAAAATATGGTTGGACACCATTGCTATTGATTTTTAATTGATTACAAGCGTTAAGACACGCGTTTCACGTGGCGTATTAAAGAAGGCTGAACTATTTTTCTACAGATTGTATTTTTTTATTACTTTCAAAAGAAAATTATTTCCGCGTATATTTAGTCGTATTTCTTACGTAAGTAAATAGAAATTTTATTTTTAAGTTGGAATATCTAATTTCTTACGAGTTTAAATTCTTATTTATAATATTAATTAATAAAAAAATTGTAAAATAATTTATTTGCTAAATCCTATTAGATATTAAAACTTAGTAAATATTTGTAGTAGAAACTTTGAATGTGTAAAAGCAGTAAAATTGTCAAATCATACTTTTAAGCAATGCTAAATTTTAATAATATCTGTAGAGAAGTAATTTTGGTATTTCATGCCGATATAAAGAAACTGTGACGTCAAATATATAAAGATACAAAAAACAACTTTTAAAGTTTAAGGTCGGACAAACAATCTGTGCTTTCAAACCAAGTATTAATAAAGATTACACGTTTCTTTTTCTAGTGTCTATACTAATAAATTGGTCTTTTTCTATCAAAAAAAGGAGGATGAGAGAGACCAAAAAGAAAGAAAGGGTTGACAACAAAGCAGCGAACAAATGACAACTCAAACCTCAAAGTCTAAAATATCCTAAAGGGGAAATTAGGTTAAAGTGCACTTTTAGGCCTACTAATTAGTTTCCAGGCCCACAAGTTCAAAAAATAAGTTTGCAGGACATCTTACATATCCACGTAACAAAAGCTCTCCAAAATTTAGGTTTATCTTTCTACTCCCGTATTTCATTCAACTCAGGGTGAAATTGCTCAAACTTACTTTTTTCCAAATCAATTTCAACTCTTCACTAAATCGTCCAAAATTTACACAACCACTCTTTCGTCCAAGTAGATTCGAACTCAAAATCGCTTTAATCCAATATCTGTACTCGGCCGAATGATTTCTGCTTAAAGAAAGGTAATTTTGTTATCTTTGTAAATTTAATGCATGTAATATTGTAAAGCAACATTAATTCTCCATTTTGAGTTCGTTTTCATACAATGTATTGTTGTTTCGAATGTTTTCTTCTGTATTGGGGTCTCTAGTTTCGAATTGTAGTGTTGTTCAATTGATTTACTCCATGGATAGTAACCGAATGTCACTGAAATTGTTCCTTTTCACATTAAGTCAAGTTACCCCTGATGCATGCATTTGCCTATAGACTGTAGATGTTTTATCCATTCACTTAAAAATGGTATTTATCTTGGCCAATCGGTGAAAACTAAAAAACTGTTGGAATATGTTTTTTTATGGAAAATCAACGTAGTACCTCATGGTAGAGTACAAGTTTAAACAACTACCGTATTAACGTTACAAGCAGGATATTGATGATTTTAGTGCTGCATATATGAAATATGATAGCTTGTATTCATACTGCAATATAAGCCGAACCATATTTCCTTGTTGCTTATACGAAGGTCAAATAATTAGTTTTAAGTAGTGGATTTGAATCAATCTGTCACTTGAGGAATCTCATCATAAACTGTACCACAGTAGTAAAATGAAGATATATGATTACAGTGCACCACATGCAGATAAATGATTAATTTGAACGAAAGAGTATATTGAATTCATTCAATTGTAAGGCTAGATGTAGCTACTTAAGAGTATAATAGAGCTATTTATTGTTTGCTAAATGATAAAACTATATATCATTTGATAAAAACTTTTGCTTCTACCTTTATTGTTTATTAAATGATAAAACTATTTATTTTTATGACAAAAATGTTGTGGTAATTTGTACAATTATTTGTTTATTAAATTATACTTGTATTTATATTATTTTCAGAATAATTGTATTGATTTAATGATAATTCTTTTTATCTTTATAATAAAATGATTGTATTAAATATTTTAATTATACATTAATAATATGTTTGTTTATGTATTATAACAAATATAAATATATTTAATGATAATTCTTTTTATTTTTATGGCAAAATGATAGTATTAAATATTTTAATCTTTTCTGTAAGATATATATATTCCTTAATAAAGTTAAGTTAAATATATTTCCCCCGTGTTAAATAATAAAAATATTTATAGTTTAGTAAATGATAAAAATATTGATCTTTATTTGAAATGTCTTTCATTAGTCAATTTACATTTAATGATTATTGAATGATGATTATATTTATATTTATGTCCAAATAATTTATAATTATTCAATTATAATTACTTTTATCTTCTCAAAATGATAGTTATCTTTATAATTTAGTAAATGATAAAAATATTTATCTTTATCTGAAATATTTTGCAATAGTCAATTTACATTTATTGGTTAGTAAATAATAATTGTATTTATTTTTATGCCAAAATAAATTATAATTATTGAATTATAATTATTTTTATCTTTATTGCAAAATGATAGTCATCTTTATAGTTTAGTAAATGATAAAAATATTTATCTTTATCTAAAATATGTTGTAGTAGTTGATTTACATTATTGATTATTAAATGATTATTATTTTTATTGTTATCTCAAAATAATTTGTAGTTATTTAATTATAACTATTTTTGTATAAATGATAGTTATATTTTAGTTAAAAAATATAAATATGTTTATCTTTTATATGAATGACTTTGCAGAAATTAAAAAAAAGTTTGACCATATATGGCAAATTAATTAAATAATTGCTAACAATGCTGAATCTTTAGCTTTCATGCCTTTGT
Source organism: Allium cepa (assembly GCA_030765085.1). Classification (NCBI taxonomy): domain Eukaryota; kingdom Viridiplantae; phylum Streptophyta; class Magnoliopsida; order Asparagales; family Amaryllidaceae; genus Allium; species Allium cepa. The sequence goes on from CM060934.1 coordinate 627,808,135, forward strand.
TGAGGTTTGGTGATATGCTTATGTATGGATTTGGGATTAACACTGAATTGAATATAAATACTCCCCTATGTATTATCAAACATCTGGCACAGCAACTGCACCTTTCATGTCTAATTTGGCACTATATATGTTTGCACAAAAAATGGGCAAACACCTCCAAGTCGTATGAGTTAGTTGATTTTATGTTGTTTTTAGTGATTTGGGTCATTTATGCAAATATATAAAAAGCAGGGACTAAATTGTAAAAGACACACAGATTTATAGTGGTTCGGCCATAACATGCCTACGTCCACTTTATATGTTATTCTCCTTTTCTCTTCAGATTACAAGTACAAAGCTTTGATTACAAGTAACTGAAAGTTGTTTGAAAGTTCTATCCGTGCTTGAGCTCTCAAACTTGTCTGCCATTGTTGTACCCCTGCCCCTCTATTTATAGAGTGAGGCTGAGGGTAGGGGTCCTGGATGTATATAGCTGCTGGTGGACCTGGGCTGAAGCAATCTGGCCTGGCAATGTTGGTTTGGCAAGGCCTTGGTCCGGAGATGGTTGGAGTGGAATTGGTCCGGTATCACTTTGGTTCGGCAGGCATGGGAAGGGAGTTTGGTTCGGCAGTGGTTGGTCCGGAGATGGTTGGAGTGGAATTGGTCCGGTATCACTTTGGTTCGGCAGTGGATGGAGAATGAGTTGGTTCAGTAGACATGGAAAGAGGGGAGGTTCGGTGGGACTTGGTTCGGTTGGTTGTGGTTCGGTGTAGAGTGGTGAGATGGATTGATTCGGTGGCATGAGGAAGTAGGTTGGTTCGGTAGTGAGTGGACCAGCTAGGCATGGAAATGGAGTTGGATCAGTAGTGCCTGGACCGGTGATGCTTTGGCTCGGCTGTGAGTTGGTCCGGTGGTCGTCTACCTTGCTTCTGGTTCGGTGGCGGAAATGCACACAACATTGATATTCCAATTTTGACCAAAAAATGGGATAACAATATATATCTTTATATCAAAATGACAAAATTTCTTTTTTATATGCAGCTATAAAAATACATACTAGAAAGAAATCCAAAACTGCAGAAAAGCTCAGATTAAACCAAAATAATTCAATGAAAACTGCAAATTGTATATTTGTCAATACAAATGGTCAGCAGTGTATCAGCATAAGGCCTACGAGCAGTGCCTTCTGTGAGAAACATAGCCAATGTACTATAGAATTTCAACCCACTCAAAAGCAAACAGCAACGATATGTGAAGTTTCATTATTATTAACACTTTTTTTATGATGCGCATCATTTTTACTTGCTATTATAATAATAACTGATCTAGATTAATTCATATTTTTCTTGCATCAATAGATCTAAACTGTTTAATATTCAATTTAATCAAACATTGAAACTACTACTATTTTTAGTGTCATTAACAGATCTTTCATTAATTAAGCACTGAAACAAACGGAAGAAAACTTAAGACCTAGCATAGCCATAGCATCAAGAGGAAGAAGAAGTATACCAAAGAAGGAGCGTTCATCCATAAGAGAATGTAAAGCTTTTTATGAACCTCTAATTAAACAAAAGTGACTGATCCTTTCTCTAAAACCTTCCAAATCCATATGGGTAAGGATTGTATGTGTTTGTGATGTTTTAGAAAAAATGAATTAATGTAACCAAATTAAATAATATTTGTTCAGGTTGGGGATTAAAGATGATGATTTTGATGCGATTGTGTAAAAATATGAATCAAACCTTCTCCAAATCGCTTCATGTTTTTACAGAATGTGAAAATGATAATACAGAGATGAGTATTTAATTTCATATTTTTTTTTAGATTACTTGGAATTTATATGAATTTTCAAAGTTTAGGAAAGGCTTAATTTCATAAATTAATGATTTAACTTATTAAAAATAATTATTTTGACCAGAAAAAATTATATGAGGCAAAATATGATGATTCTGATTTTTGGACATTTTTTTGGGTTTTTCCATGCAATTTCTAAATTATATGAATTATTTAGCAAGGATAAAAGTTGATTGCAAATGGATGATTGATGATCTAAGTAAAGTGGTAACTAACAATTTCTGGAAAGAAAAAATTACAAAAGCCTCAGAACTCTAATAGTAATTTGACATGTATCTAGATTTTGTGAAACACAATTTCTTTCAATGGTAAATAAATAGTTTTCAAGTTAATTACTAAATTTCCACGAACAACCTGTGATAGCTCATATAAGCATCAACTTGCGATAGCTAGTTAAAGGTTTAACATGTGTCAGCTAATATGAGGTCAACCTACGGTAGCTCATAGTCGGTCAACTTGCGATGTCTAGTTTAGTGTTAATTTGTGATAGATCTAAGCATATCAACCTGCAATAGCTCTAAATGTGTTAACTTGCGATAACTCCAAGTGTATTAACTTGCGATAGCTTTAGGTGTGTCGAGTTGTGAAGGCTTTAGATCGCCAACTTGCGATAGCATAGAAATGTCAAACTGTTATAACTCTAGAGTGCATCAACCTATGATAGCTACAATGTATTCAATATTACATAGCACCTACATATCTACATGTGGTGGATAAGAGTTCTCAACTTATGATAGTTCATAAGTTCAATCTGCGATGACTAAGAAATACTCATATGTGATAGCTCATATGCATACAATCATGGCAGTATGTAAATATATTGTAAATGTTTATCTTTATACAAAAAGATAATTCTGTGTATCTTTTTATACAAAATCTATACGATATGAGATTATTAAAAATTTATCCTCATTTCATTTTCACATACTAATGTGTTATTTCCACTATAGCAAAATACAAAACAGATCTCCAGTTTACAAGCAACTGAAGTTGAAGAAAGAGTCATTGATTCTCAACTATAGAGTCAACAACAAGATGATAGAGCAATTCAAATTTGTGAAACAAGTGAACAAAAAAAAATATGTTTGACAAACAGAAGTAAATACACTGAAACTGATGAAGATGTTGAAAAGTATGAAGTTCAACACAAAGAAACACAGCATTACAGTGGAACATATAGGTGTAATTTAGATGCACTTTTCAAAGTGATGAGAAGAATAAAAAAAAAGAATTTATTATCAGCTAATGTTATTTCATACATGAGCAAAACCCCATTCAAATTTTTTTTTGAAATGTTTTTAAAAGACAAAATTGAAAGGCAAGATTTTCGAAAAAGTGCAAAGAGTTTAGATGAAGTTATAACATCTTATGACAAAAATGAGAAAGCTTTTAGAATAGGAGATTCATTGTTGAAACTAACAGAAGAAGATGTTAGCTTGATTTTGGGAATGCCATTAGTGTGTAAGGATTTATTCCATATTGGAATAATAAGCAGAGATAACTTGCCTGAGGAATTTTTTGACTTCTTGGATAGAAATTTTGAACAGGGAGAAAGAATTAACAAAAAAACAGTGGGAAAAAGATTGAAGATTTTGATTGATAGAGGAAATGGAGGTGTTGACTTGGTGAAATTGCTAATTTTGTTGACGATGATAACATTTTTGTTTCCAAATAATCAGACATATTTGCAATGGGGTTTTATTCCAAAGCTATTAAATTTGAAAACTCTGAATTCAGTTTCTTGGCCAAAAGCGATATATAATCATGTTTCAAAAAGTGTTGATAAGTTTGCAGAAGATCCAAGAAGCATGCCAGACTGTTCTATGATTTTATTGGTATGTGTTAACTCTTATTATAAGATAATTATGTACTAAAAATAAAATAATTGGACAAAAAAGTAACACTGTAATTTTTATTCTACAGTATTGGATATGTGAAAAGACATAAATCATAGAAGAAGAAAAAGGTTTTGAAATGGCAAGCCCAAGGATGGTGAAATGGAATTTGTCAAAGCTCAAAAATGTGTCACTTGATATCATTGAACGAAAAAAGGTATAATAATTTTATTCTAGCCAGACAAGTGAAATAATTATTGATAAAGATAATTCATATTAACGTTTTCAATTTTAGTAGTACATGCTTATTGATAGGTGAAAGTGTTCAAATTAGACTTCTTGTTATTCTTCTTGCCTAATTATTAATTATTCAATTATTATTGACTGCAGTCTAATTGTTAGCTGTCTAGTAAAGATGTATATGTTGTCATCTGTCTAATTTTTCTGCAGTGCAACATTGTTGCAGTAAAAATTAGTAATAACAGCCATTGTTTTGTATTAACTTATTACAGATGGTGGAGTTTAATAGAAGTGTAGCTGCACTTTATAGGTTCCTAAAATTAATGCATCTACTTTGAATTACCATTGTAGTTTGTCGTCTACATTTTTTTGAGTGGCATTAAGTAAATGTATGCACTTCATTTCTGCTATTTAATTAGTTTCTTTTTACATTTTGTACTTATTTTCACTTATACTTGGTTTATGTAATCTGAATTTTGTAAGAAATTATTTGAGGTAAAATGATGTTTAGCAAATGTCATTGGTCTAAACAAGAGCTTGAAAAAATAGTTTAGTTAGTTGAGATACATGACTATAGGGTTAAAGCGAATGCCAACTAAGTTATAATCAATGAATGCAAATTAATGTTTTGTTGCTGTTTAAAACTAGAATTATTGTTAGTTTCCAATCAATAACTCTTTTAACATTTTTCATCTTCTTGTGTCTTCTTATTTATCCATATTTTTCTATAAATTTAACATCTAACAACATCTTTTAAATCTTTTAACATCTTTTGACAGATTGCGAAAAAGGTTTAGAAGAATATCACAAAATGAGAAGAAACTACTAATTGAAATGTCAGAAGTTGTTGAAGAACAAGTAGAGGAGGAAAGCAACTCAAAGAAGAGGGAAAACATGAAAAGAAAAGGAGAGGAGAAAAAAGAAGAAGAAATATTATTGATGGAAAATGAAGTTAAACAAAGGGAAATAGAAAGTCTAAGAAAAAAGTTATAGAGATGGAAAAAACAATTTTGCTAAAAGAAAAAGAATTGGCAGAAGAACAAATGTTGAGAAAAAATTTGAATCTAAATTGAAAGAGTTGGGGGAGGAATGTATTGTGAGGGAAGAAGAGGTACATGAAACGACTGATGGTAGAAGAAGACATGTATTTGCAAAGCACACAAACAGTTCCTTAGAGTTTCCATCTTTCAAATTATTTGAATCTCAAGATTTTAAAACACCTGAAATGGAAAAGGAACTAGAGAAAAATCATGGCAGTGTTTATAATGAAGATAAACATGAACGGAAAGAAGATGAAAAAGCAAATCAAAAAGAAAAGGACATGGAAACAAAATTAAAAAAAATTGAACTGAAAGTAAAGGCAGTGGCAAAAAAGAAGAAAAAAACAACACAAATAGAACCAAGTTCTATGCAGAGAAGAATAAAACAAAAGGTAAGGGTGGCAAAAAAAGATCCAAATTATATTTATGAAGAAAAGAATAAAGTAATAGATTTGGAAAAGTACATAGTAAAGAAGGATGAGCAGATAAAGAAGAAGAGCAGAAACATAGAAAAATGTCCATTGTTGAAGCATTTGCCACACAATGAAGCAAAGATGATAGAAGATTTCTTCAAAGTGGTCGGAGACATTGAATAAGTGAACTTATAAATATTTCTTATACTATTTATATATTTGTATAGAATAATAGAAATAAACATTGTTTTTGAAATTTTCAGCGAAGTAGTTTATAATTTGGGTGATGAAAATATGATTGTGATATACAAAAGTATGATAGAAGAAATGCTTTTTGGTGGATTCATTACTGGGCAGGTTAGTCCAAATGTAAAATCAAAAACTTATATTTTTATTAAATTATTTTTAATAGTAACTTATATAATTGATTTTTTGTATAGATTATTGATTGGTATTGAGCGAAAATGTATGATAGCAGTTCTAGCATAACATACATTAACACGACGATGACAGTAAGACCAATTTATATAAATAAATGCTATCCATCGTTAATAAAATTTTATTTACAGTATTTATTTCTCTTCACAGAAAAGTGCATCTGATGACATTGAAAATGTGAAAAATCAACTGTTCATTCCACCAATAACAAAGGTTCTATCAAATCCTTTGTGTTGTACTACACTATTTACAGTACATGATGAAGCACATTGGACGCTTTTGGAATTTGATAGAGAAACATCATCCTGGATTCTCTATGACTCACTGTATTGTACATCAAGAAATAAAAAGTACAGCACTGGGCATAAGAGGGCTACCTTGGCAACAGTAAGAAATTTTTTTATTTCATCAAAATTTGCATACTAAATCATTTTATATTTATTTTTATGTTTTTTAATCCTATTGTTCTACACAGAAAAGAATTGTCAACCAGATCATCAAGGAGTTCAAATGCCATGAAAGCAACACAAATTTGAAAAATTCAAGTACCCTTACATTGGGAATTTGTGCTCAACAAGAAAAAGGGTAATTATTTTTAAATTATATGTTCATACTTATTTAACTATTGTTAATGCTTAATTAATTAATAATTAAAAGTCGGGCAGAGCCAAGGTCAAACTTGATGCATGTAAACCATATGATACATCCTACTGTGTGTAGAATTATTCTTTATCAGAAATGGATAAAAGAATTATCATTTTAAGTATACAAAATATAATCATTCATGATTTTATATGAAGCATCACAACATTGTTAACATATTACAAAAATATTCATTTGTAATCAAAAGATAATACTATTTATCATTTTCAGAAATTGATAAACTCTTTTATCATTTTTTATTAAATTGCTAAATTTTCATAAAGTGATAAAAGCATTTAGCAACTTAAATATAGAAAATTTAAATGGTCATCATTTTATATAAGCATTAAAGCAGCCTTACTGACTTATTATATAACAACAATGTTTATTTTTGATAAAATGATAATACCATTTATCTTTTTTAAAAACTGATGAAAGAATTATCATTTTAAGTATACAAAATATAATCATTCATGACTTTATATGAAGCATTACAACATTGTTAACATATTACAAAAATATTCATTTGTAATCAAAAGATAATACTATTTATCATTTTTAGAAATTAGTAAACATTTTTATTATTTTTAATATATTACTAAATTTATGTAAATTGATAAAAGCATTTAGCAACTTAAATATAAAAAATTTAAATGATCATCATTTTAATAAGCATTAAAGCAACCTTACTGACTTATTATATAACAACAATGTTTATTTTTGATAAAAAGATAATACCATTTATCTTTTTTAGAAATCGATAAAAGTCATTTTAAGTATACAAAATATAATCATTCATGATTTTATATGAAGCAATACAACATTGTTAACATAATACAAAAATATTCATTTGTAATCAAAAGATAATACCATTTATCATTTTTAGAAATTGATAAACACTTTTATCATTTTTAATATATAGCTAAATTTATGTAAAGTGATAAAAGCATTTAGCAACTTAAATATAAAAAACTTAAGTAGTCATCATTTTATATAAGAATTAAAGCAACCCTACTGACTTATTATATAACGACAATGTTTATTTTTAATAAAAAGATAATACCATTTATCTTTTTTAAAAACTGATAAAAGAATTATCATTTTAAGTATACAAAATATAGCCATTCATGATTTTATATGAAACATTACAACATTGTTAACATGTTACAAAAATATTCATTTGTAATCTGTAACGACCCGTAAATTTTAACCGTTTTAATAATGTGATTAATTGAATTTTTGTGAAATTGAAATAATAAAATTTTGAAATAAAAATTTAATATTTGAAATGTGTCTAGTTAAACATAGCAACTGAAAAAATTTCATCCGGAAATATGAAAGTTTATTTTCGTGTGTAATTTTATTTCAATTTAATAAGTTAGTAATTGATGAAAATAAAATATTTTCGAAACCTAAATATTTTTACATAGAAAAATTATAAATCATCTTCTAAGCAAGACGTCATTTTTTGTTTTTCCAAATTCGGAATTCTTTAGCTCCCTCGATCTTATTTTTCTGCGTTTTTGCTGCATTTTTCGCTAGTAGAAATTTCGAATTTTTATAATTTGATCGAATCACTGATATCTGTATACCGTTTTAATCGTCTCATCATACTGATCTCTACGATATATTCAATTTGGTATTTTGATGTCCGGAACACGGGTAAACCGGCGATCGGTAGCCGTACCGATAATTGTTTCAGTCTTTTGTTCCTCTGTGCCTTTCCATTTTTCAATGTAGTAAACTAATAGCCGTTTGTTATTATTATATTCCATCGTAACCTTTTTCCATTATTGTTTTGAATTCAAATGGGTTGGATTTATATTTTTCAATGTTACTAAAAAAAATCTATGCGTTACTTCTTCTTTTGTCCATTGGTTTAAAACAAAGTGAAACCATATTGAACTGTTCCAGCTCATTCTTCTTCCTCTCTAAATTGAAATATTCCTCTTCATTCTTATTATGGTTGAAACAAATTATGGCCTCTGCCTCGACCTCCGTGCAACTCCTCAACCTTACAGTCGAGCCGCATGTCTTCGCTCCGCCTTCCAATCTCCGACTAGCACGAACTCCACGTCCATCCTCCTCTTCCACCGTTCATCTTTTCTCTCCCCATCAATGGCCGCAAGCCACAAATCCATGGCTACAAAACGCTTCCGAGCTCCTCACTTCGACGCCGGTCGAGCACAGCTCAGTTCACCGCCTCTCCATCATCAAACGCAGCCCACGACATTCTTCCCGGCCGCCGGGTGCAGCTGCCACCCACGTCTCCCACCGACATCGACCGCTTCCACTTCCATCCCTCCTCCTTGTCTGCCCTGTCCTCTTTCGCACCTTGCTCCTATGTATATGAGTTCACATATATAGGTAATGTGTTATTTCATTTATCACTGTTGACAAGCTGATATATATACTAGCTATGTAACTAATATAAACACTTGTATTAAAATATTGGTCAGATATCACATATATATGTATCAGTTTACTATTGTTATACTCTTTGATTTCAGAGCGCACGTATGTAAATTTATAGGCTTTATGGTACAAGACTAGTTGCATTCTAATATTCTGAAACTGTCTATGTTTTACAAACAAGAATATAAAGGTCTGTAATCTTGTATATGTATTTTACTTTGCTTTTGTATAATATTAATATATACGTCGTTTATATGTATATCTTAGTTATATGTATGTATTTTATCTTATTATAAAATGTATGAATATATATATATATATATATAAAGTTTGTTCTGGTTATGCATACATAAGTTTGTTTTACATGCAATATAGGTAAGCTTTATTTTATACAATGATGTAAGCTATGTATTAAATGTAAGGTTGTTACGCTGTGTATTCATATATATAGTTTTATACAAGATTTGATGATATGTTGTTTTTTGTATACATAGGTATACACGTTGCTGTAAAATCAATTTCGCTGTACTATGTGATGAAAGAAGTAATAGATTTATATGTATAAGTTTATTGCATAGCCGAAATTATTGGTTGTACATATATTATAAATGAAAATATGTCACTGTAAATGGTTACAGAAACTATATGTTTGAAAAAGTATATTATATTATAGAACTATTACATTTCATTGTTTAAAAGTGAATTCCTATCTCTTTGAACAGTACGCGTATACAATGTCTTAAATGTAATATATGGTGTACAGGCTGCTGTATAAGTTTGAATATAAATAGTTGGGTATATAAGTCGTAAATATTTTGTTACTGTAAGAATTTTATATATGTAAGTTTATAACAGAAATTAATTTTAAGATTTTTTGTATTAGCTTTGAAGTTATAAAAAATATAATAATTTATATATTTATACAAAAACGAAAGGTTATACAGTTATTGTTCATAAAGTACCCAAGTATAAAGTTTATATATATAGAGTAGACAGTACAGATTTTGGTCAGTATATATATTATAATAATAGTGCATATATTTGTTGTTTTAAGCATGCTGATTTTAATTATCTCATCGATTCCTACCTTTCAGCTTTGTCCGTCAAAAATCTTCTTTCAGCATACTTTTCTTTGAGTTGTTGTTTGGATTGTTCGACGGTCTAGATCGTAATCAAATTCGTATCGTGTCGAGTCGTCAAATTCTTCTTGTCTCAAAAGGTGAGTAATCACTCAGATTAACGTTCTTTTATTTATTAAATTTGATTTCCATTGAAACGACAATTGAAATATGCTGCTATTAGTTATGTACACTGTTATATATATGTTATTATCTGTACCAGTTCACCTGTGATATCTGACACCATTATCTGTTATTTATACAATGATAATCCAGTTTGATTGTTAAATGATTGATTGCTTGATGTTGACATTGGACGTTAAATTGTTAATGTTGTAAGTGATAAATAATTTGAAATTTAAATTGACGTAGGATAGATAGATTTGATATATGTGTTAAATTTGATTTGATGACATTTGCATAATATGAACCCTTTAAATGTTAAATAAATGGACACGTAGAAATAGTGTTAACCACACCTTGAACCATTAAAATAAATGTATGTTGTATAGATTGATGTAGTTTGAAATTGAACAATAAATATCAAGTGTAGAACCGCATAAATTAATAGTGTAATAATCTTTAATCTACATGAAATGATAGTGTAGATTCTAGAAATAATTATATTAATTTGTACAAACAACAATGTGAATTAATACGACTGCTTCGGGATTATTTGAATAAACTATTGGATTGTTATTGATGGTTGCTATTGCTTGTTTATTTACTTTGACACCATCCCAGTTATCACACTGCAAGTTCCCTTTGTTATGCTTTGATTTTTGAATTGAAATGGAATCGGGTTGAAATGATAAATACCCAAATAAACTTTGACATAGGATAGAGAATTAAATAAAAACCGATTGGTCAATAAATTGATTTAAAAATAAAAATAAAGATTTTATTTGAATAAATGATAAGATTTTGAAATGAAGTTGGAATTTGAAATTTTAATGAAGGAAAATGTTAATATTTAATAATATGAACAAAATATTAACAAAGTAGTTGATAAAAGAATGTTGTTTAAAATTAATTATTTAATAATTAAGTTTGAAATTAGTTAATAATTATGTTTTGAAATTATTTAATAATTAAATAAGATTGAATTATTTAATAATTAAATGAAATGGAATTCTTGATAAGTGAAATTGAACTTCGTAATAAGTGAAATTGAACTTGGTAAAAAGTGAAATTGAACTTCTTTAATAAGTGAAATTGAGTTATATAATAATTAAGTTTTGGAAATTTGTTTAAAATAAATAAGTAAATAAGTGAAATTGATTTTCTTTAACAAGAAATAAAAATATGATTTACGTGTTGAAATAAATGTAAGACATGTAATTTAAGAAGTTGATTTGACGAATCTAATTTAATTAAATTTGTAAGTTTTGATATAATGGAGTCGAACTTAAGTAATTGATTTAATGAATCGAAAATTTAATAGAAATTTTTTTGAATGATAAATTAACTTAACGAATATTGAATGAAATCAATCAATGAATTTAAATTGATTTGAATGTCAAATTAAATTAATTTAAATGATTATGGAATGAAAATTATATACGAACTTGAATCAATATTTGAATTGTTTTAAATAAAAATTGAAATTGAGTTATAAGATTTTGAAATGGTAATTTGGAAGTTTGAACGTAAATTATGGAAATTGATATAGAAAGACAAATGAAATGTTGGTTTACAAATTTTAATTGAAATTGAATTTGATTTGGTTTTGAAATATATTAAACGACCAATCGGTGTAATAATTACGAAAGTTATTAAAGAAACCGGGATCGGTTATGGACATACTCTCTATCTAAACCAAAAACCACTATAATAACTATACACGGAGTGTGATCCAGAATGAAGTGGTTGGAATGATGTACGTGATGACTGAAGAAAGAAAACGATAATGGATAGCCTTGACACTTGTGTCAAATTGGAAATGACTAAAACAGGAGCCGTGCCGGGCCAAATAGAGTTAGCCACCTCGAGCGAACACACTTCTTCGTAAACTACTCATTACTAGTGTGACGGCCCGCAAATCCGTACCCCTTTGAACTAACAAAATTCCACCACAGCATAGTTCAAAGTGGCACAAAAATACGAGTCTTCAGGTTAAAGAAGAAAGAGGTAGAAGAAGAAGAACAAAAACAACATCAGAATCTCACATTGCAGCGGAATAAAATATAATATATAGAATACAGTTTTAAATACAAGAAATCTGTACTGTATACATATATATACATACCATCATCAGAGTACATCAATCAGTCATACAGAGACAACTACTATATGCTCATACACAGCGGAAATAATAGACTAATACGGAAATACGCTCTGTCACCAGCTCTTCTCCTGAGCTCCAGCATATAATCTGAATCCTGTTAAACTCGGTCTGACCCGAGCATCATATAAAACAACACCCGAGTCAGTCTGGAATACCAGCGTGAGAAAATCACACTCAATTGGACTACTAAAGTTTCAAAAATCTTTTGAAAACAAAAGCATCTCGTAAGACCACGCCACAAATAAACATGTTGGGTTTTTACCTTACGATAGCTAAAACACTTTTTATAGAAATCCTCTGATATTATAATAGGGTCTATATACAAATACTTATAAAATAGCTGAAATTGTTACATCTATTAAATTCCAGTTACTAGCCACAGAGTGGGTAATACAAACAAAACTCGTACAAGGCTCGTAGGGAGAATGGATTTCCATCAATAGCTGGGCTACTGGGGTACCGCCCGTCACAGTGCCTGGCCTAGATCAGAGTACCGAGGAGTACGCCCGCTCCCCTGCAACACAAGGCCGGAACCATTCTGTAACGTCACGGGAATTTCGTTCTTCGAAAATTCAACATCGATACTCACTTTATCGACTGCCGAGAAATCAAAGGCCGAAAACCGAGATGTTATGGGTTTTAAAAAGAATTTAAGAAAAAGAAAGAAGAGAGAAGAGAAGATATAAAAAGAAAAATAGAGGGAAAAGAAGATAGACAATTTTTAGAAAACAGAGAATTTGAAAAATAGAAGATAGAAGAATTTTAAAATAGAAGAAAAAGAGAATAGAGGAAAAAGAAAAAAACAGAAGAAAATAGGACGGGACAGAAAACAACAGAACAACATCAGAATCTCACAATTCGCAGCGGAACAACATATAATAATAAATGAATAATCTTTAAACAAAGAACTATTTCAGTTATTACATTACATACATTTCATTACATCATATCATCAGAGTGTACAACAACATACAACAATAAACAGTGCAGCGGAAAAAGAAATACTATATAAACTAGTAATACGCCATGCCATCCAGCTTGCCTCCAGCAACTCCAGAATATCCAGAATATCCTGATAAACCTAACTCTTAACTGCCCGTGTGGAAATTGGTGGGCACCCAGAGTTTAGGAAGGAAAACAATAAACTCCAAGTCAGTCATGTGACTGGTGTGAGAACTCAAAACAGTTTATTTATCTTTAAAATCAAAATAGAGGAATATTTTTAAACTCAATTCGCAATGCTTTTTAAAAATGAGACTACCATAAGGCCTCCCGCACACACACACAATGCAAACGCAGAATCGGAGGAGATTTCTCCTTATGATAGTCAAAGATGCTTGATACGCATTTAAAATAACATTTGATATTATTATTAGTGCATAGTGTAGAGAAATATTTCGAAAGTAGAATATAAATCTTAGCCAACATAGACATTTCGAACTATGCCTACTATAGCTACCATCCAAACAGTGGTGACCACCATAAGTGAATGGCAGGTTCTACAACTAATACCGTACAAATTTCGTATTGGGAATTGGATTTCCAATAAATGATCAGGCCAAGGAACTTCCCATTGCCACATGAGAATGCCTCTGGATGGACATCCCCGAGAACCAAACCGGATCTCTACCAACACAAGGCCGGGTTACTCCTAACTGAGTAACAACTGACCGAATATGCCATCCCCCGGTCCTTTGGGACCTTTATCAACCGAGCGCTCGTAATCAATTCACACAATCATAAAGTGTTTTCAACATGAGTAAGTATCTGGGCTCCATACCATGATACTACCCTTTTCCAGAAGGAAATGGACACATCCTAAAGGGTGCTACCCCTCATAACCTTGCTGCTTCTTTCCTGTTTTGACCATTCACGGGGTGTGAGGCTCAACGAATTCACGTCCACAAAAACATACTTTATACAAAAGCCATGCTTTGGGTCAACAAATGATCAACACAATGATCACAAGGATAGACGATCAAATAAACGATCCTATCACAAATAATCAACACAATGATCATTTCAGCATCACTCAGCATGTCACATTACCAAATTGGGAACATATCGCTGATAACTTCAACTATATAACCTTTGAGCACATACGTCTCAAAGAAGGGTGTTAAGCAAAGAATAAATTCTCCGCCACCAACAGAAATATATTTGAAAGAAATCGGCTTTATATCTCAAATTGTAATGTCAGGCATACAATCCATACAAGTCTGTTCCGGGATCGAACAGAACCGAAGGCACTTACAAAGAAGTCCTTGCAATCCGGATATTCACAATCCTGATCGGATTCACCATCACATATGGAGAACTCAATACCGTAGCTACTCGGTGCAGAGTCAATCGACAGGTCATCCTATCGCTTTCGCAAATACCGGGTCTTCAACACCGATCTTCAAATGCAATTAGCAACGACGTATCACATATTCGGAGTGGGTTATACGACCCCATGGTCCTTTCCCGGTTAACCCGAATAGTGAGCGCTTATTCAAAATAAGTGTGCATTCAAATTCAATCAATTCACATCCAATACCCATTCAAAGGGAAATACTGATAGTCGGTTATTGAACTATCACTGGATATGCATACATCACCAGATTCCAAATAATTTTCCAAATTATTTATTTTCCAAAATATCTTTACAAGATATATAATTTCAACACTTCAAAAATAAATTAATATTTATTTTTAACAAGTTTCACTTTCACATATAAATTCCTTAGTGAATTTATATTCCAAAATATTCATGCATATACGATTTCAATTATCCATTTCAATTTATCTTCAAAAAGATAAATTCTAAATATTCACTTCATATTGGAAAACATTTCCATACTTATTTAATTATAAGTAATTCACTAATTTTTTTTTATTTTCAACCTTGGAAAATATTCAATATACTTAAATCGAATTAAGTATATATTTCATTCTATTAAGGAAATCATTCTCTTAACATATTCACTTGGGCTAAAACGAATGTTGCGTAAAACATCGTTACGACAACCCAAAATCACTAGTATAGGGATTCGAAATTAAAATAGATATATAAATCTCAATACTATACAAAACATTTCCTTTCGGAAATCATTTACTATAACAACAGTGTTATAGTCCACTATTTCCTTTTATTTCTCGAAATCGTCTATTTCAACAATGAATGTTGAAATCTATGGTTTCGAATCTCAATCCCTTTTAAAACATCGTTAGATTGTTTTAATTCTATTTAAAACATTCACATTCTAAACAATTTCTTTAACGTGTTATTCACTATTCAAAATCGTGAATAAACTACGTTAACAAACTTCATCTTTTCTATTCATTTTACTCTAAGGATTATTCACTGTCTAAACGTGAATATAACTCTATTTCTAAGTTATAACAATTAACTTATCAAAATAAGTCGTTTGCGAATTTATAAAACAACGTTTATAAATTCCGTTTCTATTCATTTATAAAAACTTCCTTTTTATAAATTCCTTTATTAACCTATTCCAGTTTATAACTCAATTTTAGATTAAAAGTTCATATTATAAGTTAACTACTTATAAACGATTATTTCACAAAATCATTCCTTAGAGTTTCATAATTATAAATCTTATAACTTATAAGATTCATTTATTTAACCCAATCTATTCTTCAAATAACTTCATAAAATTTATAAATCTACTGTTTATAAATTTCGTTTACAACTTCACCATTTATAATTCTATTGATTTCATTCTTTAATGAAATTCATTTTCAATTCATTCAAACACTTATAAAATCTCATTTTATAATCCCAACGTTTTAATTTACAAATATTCATTTGTAAATCCTTTAATATAAATCAATCTATATTATTCTTTAAAACGTCTTTAATTTCCTTTAAAACAAACTTCACCATTCTGATTTATAAAATAATTAAATTTTATAAATCCTATATTTAACTTTTTATAACAAGTTCAGAATCCCAATTTAAACTCTTTTATAAAGTCATTAATTCCTTATTTTCAAAAATCAGCTTTTAACTATATTTCTTAAAAATCATAATTTTTATAACATTAAAAATTATAACGTTTATTTATTTGAAATGGATCAATTCCAAAGATATTTTATCTTTTCAAAAATCACTTTAAAAACATTTTAAAATCCCAAAATCTGGGTCCAATGATGCTACACACCAAATAGTCAATCACGACAACAACGATCCATCATATATCGTATATGATAATCAATCAAATATCAAAATATCTGAAATCAAATAAAAACTGTTGAGGAATCCTGTTGGATCCCTCCAACCTGTTTCCTGCATCCAAAAACATTAGCACAATACCAATTTCGCTCCAGTACGAAATTATCGCGGTACATGTTTTTAATAAATATTATCCGCTTACTAACGGCGTAATAGGGTCTCATCCGCTAAACAAAAAATGCGGGAAATCAATAACTGCAATATATACATATGCCAATATATATATATTGATATTATATATAATACCAATTTCACTGTTTATGAAATATTCGCGGTATATGTTTTTAATAAATAACATCCGCTTACTAACGGCGCATAATGTCTATTTTAACAATCAATAATTTACAGTCATCATTCAAACATGCATTCAAATATTTTAAATCTAACTATTTAAAATAAAATCGAAATCTATTCGATTGAGTGAGAAATTCTCACCTTGGTTTTAAATTCCGTTTTAGCTTTTATTTCGAATAAAATTAAACGCGCGTTTAATTTTACCCGAAATTCTCACTAACTCCAAACGACTCCAAACCAACTCCATCGCGTAGTGCTCGTCCATACGATTCCAACGCAACTGAGTTTGCATTTTTTCGACCTCGTATGAAAAAGTTATTGATTTTTGAAGTTACACGTATTTATATAACATAATTTCAACATAAACTTAACTAATTTAAACCCACATCTCACCACAACCACTAGATCCATGCCTATTGAATCCAGGCCGTCCCTACATCATCTCCTACTCACGCATATGCTACAGGTTTTGAGGCCGAACATGAACCCATTCAATCACAAACTAGGGTTAAACATTTCTCCCCCGATACTCGACGATACTTCATCAAACCACATGCATTTTGAAGCTCCTCTCCTCCTTCATGTTCGCCCCCAACCATGGCAAGCTCGGCCTGCTGTAGAGCATGGGAATGCGTGCGCAACTTTCGTGCTTCCAGCTCGATTTGCCGCAAATCCGCTTCGAGTTAAACGATCATAACCGTTGGATTCCGAGATCTCAGAGTGCTCTACATCTTTGTAGTTAACAACTTCTTCTAATTCTTTGTAGATTGGGAGAGATTGAGGGGAAAAGGAGATTGAATTCTGGCCCTAGAATAGAAAGTGGCGGCTACAGTAGGAAATTAGGGTTTAGTGATAATTTTTTATCAAATTTATGAAGATGGTGGTCTATTTATAAGGAACGAGCGACACTATTCATCCCGGAAATTCCGAACTCCGATTTAGACGCCGTAACCAGCGTACCTAGGGTTTATCCCGCGTTCCGGACACAATGGAACAGGTTTCGGAAGCTAATTCGGAAGTATGTGCGAGTTATGGCTGAAAATGTTCAATCTAAATTAAACCGATTTAAGTCGATTTCTAGGCGTTTTAATTTGTACCGGACAAACGGTAAATCCAATTGACTTGAAATTTGAAACCTTACAATAATATCACATTACGGATCCGATGAAACTGGTTTCGTCGAAATCCGAGACTTTTTGAAAAATGGCTATTTTGACTCGCCAAATTTAAATTAAAAACGATTCGATGCGTTTCGAGCTGCCACGATCAAACGATAGCTCCGATTGACACGAAAATTGAAATCCGGTAATAACTAAATATTACGGATCCAATGAAACTGGTTTCGTTCAATTCTGAGACTGTTCAAAAATTGACTATTTTACAGTCGATTATTAAATATTAAAATATTCAATTTTCACAGATTTACTTTTAATTCGATTTTAAAAGTTCTAAAATATTTCTATAACTCCAGTATGATTAAATAAAATTTTCCAAATTATTTTCAATCATATTTAACTCAATTTTCAATTATTTCCATAATTTCACATATTAAATTATCGATTTAATTATCCAATTAAATCCAATAATTCAAAATAAAATTTATTTGACTTATAAATTCACTTATTAATATTTAAAACTAATTAAATATTCAAATTTAAATTATTAAAAATTCTGGGTCGTTACAATCTTCCCCTCTTAAAAGAATTTCGTCCTCGAAATTACAAGTAAGAAAATTACAGAATTTATTTATTTTTCCAAAATTCATAATTAAACTTCTTACAATTCTTTACTAAGTTTTCCAAATCATACTTAGTTATCTTTTCAAAAACAACTACTATTGTTTAACTTTCAATTCCAAAATCAAAGTTATAGTTTTCAAAAAATTTCCAAATTTTCTCAAATTTTTCTAACGCCTTAAATTTCCGGAAAAATTCGCCATAGTCTCCTTTGCGCGGCTCGATCCGAAAAAAAATGACAGTATATATATCACAAATATACATCTCATCAAGTAATGAGGCATCCCGAAGGGAAAAAAGTATAAAAGTGCGATATTTAATCCGAGATATGTACCTTATATTTTATTAGCAAGCATATACGGCTAATATAGCGCTAAAGCGAACTCCAAATGCGAAGCAAACGCGATCCGCACCTACTAAACTCAACAAACAACATGAGAACATGCACATATGCAAATAATCTCAATATACAACATATATCTCATAATAACTATATATGTCACATAGCAAATGCAACAATAGAAATATATATTCAACCATCAACCAACTACATTCCATAACCAACAATATTCATTTATATTCTCATTAATATTTAATGAATTGGTTTTCACTTTAAATCACATTTGATTCATTTACATTGGATGTTATCAACATTCATTTTCAATTCAATTAGTTTACATTTACTAATTGAATCTAATTCACATTCAATTCTGTTCAAATTTATTTTCTTCAAGTTTGAATTCAATTTCATAGCTTTCAATTTCATTAACTCTTAATGAATTTTATACAACCAATCAACAATCATATAACAACCAAAGTATATTAATTTCAACCAAATTCCTTTGCTTATATTCATTCATTTTTTTATTCAACTCCTAATAACATTAGATTTTAATGAATTAACAGTTATATTCATCTTTTCATATCAATTATTCACATTCAATTGATTAACAGCCAAGCCATTCATTCAATTCAATTACAAAGTTGAATTCTATTACATAACTTAAGTTCATATTCTTTTAATCCACTTGATTATTTACTTCGATACCAATATCAACTTAATTCAATATCTCTTAAGTTATATTCCATTTAACTTTAAATTCACTTTTATTCACAACTCATATTTTATATAGTTTCACTTCTTATATATAAGTTTATTTTACAATTGTAATTCACATTAATTATAACTTTAATTCTTATAATTCTTTTGCTTATACAATTATTCTTTTATTTGGATTATTCAAACAACCTAACAATCAACTTATATACACTTTAATAATTTTTTTTTAAAATTATTCCTTTATATATAAAATATAATCAAGGCAAAATTATTTCATCTACCCAATTTAAAATCAATATTGTGTCGAATTGTTCTATTCAAGTGTTTAGAAACCCCTTCGGCTCAGTTTCGAGGCTGTGCTGACGAAAGTTCATATGCCACTCAACAAACCAATCATCACAATATAAAACAATTTTTATATTCACTAACAAATACGCTCTCATAGCTATTATTACACTCAAACTCATTCTAGAGTACTGCTAACTCTATCTCTAATGAGTAATACCCTACAGAACCATGGTTGTCGCTTAACCATCAGCTCTGATACCTTCTGTAACGTCACGGGAATTTCGTTCTTCGAAAATTCAACATCGATACTCACTTTATCGACTGCCGAGAAATCAAAGGCCGAAAACCGAGATGTTATGGGTTTTAAAAAGAATTTAAGAAAAAGAAAGAAGAGAGAAGAGAAGATAGAAAAAGAAAAATAGAGGGAAAAGAAGATAGACAATTTTTAGAAAACAGAGAATTTGAAAAATAGAAGATAGAAGAATTTTAAAATAGAAGAAAAAGAGAATAGAGGAAAAAGAAAAAAACAGAAGAAAATAGGACGGGACAGAAAACAACAGAACAACATCAGAATCTCACAATTCGCAGCGGAACAACATATAATAATAAATGAATAATCTTTAAACAAAGAACTATTTCAGTTATTACATTACATACATTTCATTACATCATATCATCAGAGTGTACAACAACATACAACAATAAACAGTGCAGCGGAAAAAGAAATACTATATAAACTAGTAATACGCCATGCCATCCAGCTTGCCTCCAGCAACTCCAGAATATCCAGAATATCCTGATAAACCTAACTCTTAACTGCCCGTGTGGAAATTGGTGGGCACCCAGAGTTTAGGAAGGAAAACAATAAACTCCAAGTCAGTCATGTGACTGGTGTGAGAACTCAAAACAGTTTATTTATCTTTAAAATCAAAATAGAGGAATATTTTTAAACTCAATTCGCAATGCTTTTTAAAAATGAGACTACCATAAGGCCTCCCGCACACACACACAATGCAAACGCAGAATCGGAGGAGATTTCTCCTTATGATAGTCAAAGATGCTTGATACGCATTTAAAATAACATTTGATATTATTATTAGTGCATAGTGTAGAGAAATATTTCGAAAGTAGAATATAAATCTTAGCCAACATAGACATTTCGAACTATGCCTACTATAGCTACCATCCAAACAGTGGTGACCACCATAAGTGAATGGCAGGTTCTACAACTAATACCGTACAAATTTCGTATTGGGAATTGGATTTCCAACAAATGATCAGGCCAAGGAACTTCCCATTGCCACATGAGAATGCCTCTGGATGGACATCCCCGAGAACCAAACCGGATCTCTACCAACACAAGGCCGGGTTACTCCTAACTGAGTAACAACTGACCGAATATGCCATCCCCCGGTCCTTTGGGACCTTTATCAACCGAGCGCTCGTAATCGATTCACACAATCATAAAGTGTTTTCAACATGAGTAAGTATCTGGGCTCCATACCATGATACTACCCTTTTCCAGAAGGAAATGGACATATCCTAAAGGGTGCTACCCCTCATAACCTTGCTGCTTCTTTCCTGTTTTGACCATTCACGGGGTGTGAGGCTCAACGAATTCACGTCCACAAAAACATACTTTATACAAAAGCCATGCTTTGGGTCAACAAATGATCAACACAATGATCACAAGGATAGACGATCAAATAAACGATCCTATCACAAATAATCAACACAATGATCATTTCAGCATCACTCAGCATGTCACATTACCAAATTGGGAACATATCGCTGATAACTTCAACTATATAACCTTTGAGCACATACGTCTCAAAGAAGGGTGTTAAGCAAAGAATAAATTCTCCGCCACCAACAGAAATATATTTGAAAGAAATCGGCTTTATATCTCAAATTGTAATGTCAGGCATACAATCCATACAAGTCTGTTCCGGGATCGAACAGAACCGAAGGCACTTACAAAGAAGTCCTTGCAATCCGGATATTCACAATCCTGATCGGATTCACCATCACATATGGAGAACTCAATACCGTAGCTACTCGGTGCAGAGTCAATCGACAGGTCATCCTATCGCTTTCGCAAATACCGGGTCTTCAACACCGATCTTCAAATGCGATTAGCAACGACGTATCACATATTCGGAGTGGGTTATACGACCCCATGGTCCTTTCCCGGTTAACCCGAATAGTGAGCGCTTATTCAAAATAAGTGTGCATTCAAATTCAATCAATTCACATCCAATACCCATTCAAAGGGAAATACTGATAGTCGGTTATTGAACTATCACTGGATATGCATACATCACCAGATTCCAAATAATTTTCCAAATTATTTATTTTCCAAAATATCTTTACAAGATATATAATTTCAACACTTCAAAAATAAATTAATATTTATTTTTAACAAGTTTCACTTTCACATATAAATTCCTTAGTGAATTTATATTCCAAAATATTCATGCATATACGATTTCAATTATCCATTTCAATTTATCTTCAAAAAGATAAATTCTAAATATTCACTTCATATTGGAAAACATTTCCATACTTATTTAATTATAAGTAATTCACTAATTTTTTTTTATTTTCAACCTTGGAAAATATTCAATATACTTAAATCGAATTAAGTATATATTTCATTCTATTAAGGAAATCATTCTCTTAACATATTCACTTGGGCTAAAACGAATGTTGCGTAAAACATCGTTACGACAACCCAAAATCACTAGTATAGGGATTCGAAATTAAAATAGATATATAAATCTCAATACTATACAAAACATTTCCTTTCGGAAATCATTTACTATAACAACAGTGTTATAGTCCACTATTTCCTTTTATTTCTCGAAATCGTCTATTTCAACAATGAATGTTGAAATCTATGGTTTCGAATCTCAATCCCTTTTAAAACATCGTTAGATCGTTTTAATTCTATTTAAAACATTCACATTCTAAACAATTTCTTTAACGTGTTATTCACTATTCAAAAACGTGAATAAACTACGTTAACAAACTTCATCTTTTCTATTCATTTTACTCTAAGGATTATTCACTGTCTAAACGTGAATATAACTCTATTTCTAAGTTATAACAATTAACTTATCAAAATAAGTCGTTTGCGAATTTATAAAACAACGTTTATAAATTCCGTTTCTATTTATTTATAAAAACTTCCTTTTTATAAATTCCTTTATTAACCTATTCCAGTTTATAACTCAATTTTAGATTAAAAGTTCATATTATAAGTTAACTACTTATAAACGATTATTTCACAAAATCATTCCTTAGAGTTTCATAATTATAAATCTTATAACTTATAAGATTCATTTATTTAACCCAATCTATTCTTCAAATAACTTCATAAAATTTATAAATCTACTGTTTATAAATTTCGTTTACAACTTCACCATTTATAATTCTATTGATTTCATTCTTTAATGAAATTCATTTTCAATTCATTCAAACACTTATAAAATCTCATTTTATAATCCCAACGTTTTAATTTACAAATATTCATTTGTAAATCCTTTAATATAAATCAATCTATATTATTCTTTAAAACGTCTTTAATTTCCTTTAAAACAAACTTCACCATTCTGATTTATAAAATAATTAAATTTTATAAATCCTATATTTAACTTTTTATAACAAGTTCAGAATCCCAATTTAAACTCTTTTATAAAGTCATTAATTCCTTATTTTCAAAAATCAGCTTTTAACTATATTTCTTAAAAATCATAATTTTTATAACATTAAAAATTATAACGTTTATTTATTTGAAATGGATCAATTCCAAAGATATTTTATCTTTTCAAAAATCACTTTAAAAACATTTTAAAATCCCAAAATCTGGGTCCAATGATGCTACACACCAAATAGTCAATCACGACAACAACGATCCATCATATATCGTATATGATAATCAATCAAATATCAAAATATCTGAAATCAAATAAAAACTGTTGAGGAATCCTGTTGGATCCCTCCAACCTGTTTCCTGCATCCAAAAACATTAGCACAATACCAATTTCGCTCCAGTACGAAATTATCGCGGTACATGTTTTTAATAAATATTATCCGCTTACTAACGGCGTAATAGGGTCTCATCCGCTAAACAAAAAATGCGGGAAATCAATAACTGCAATATATACATATGCCAATATATATATTGATATTATATATAATACCAATTTCACTGTTTATGAAATATTCGCGGTATATGTTTTTAATAAATAACATCCGCTTACTAACGGCGCATAATGTCTATTTTAACAATCAATAATTTACAGTCATCATTCAAACATGCATTCAAATATTTTAAATCTAACTATTTAAAATAAAATCGAAATCTATTCGATTGAGTGAGAAATTCTCACCTTGGTTTTAAATTCCGTTTTAGCTTTTATTTCGAATAAAATTAAACGCGCGTTTAATTTTACCCGAAATTCTCACTAACTCTAAACGACTCCAAACCAACTCCATCGCGTAGTGCTCGTCCATACGATTCCAACGCAACTGAGTTTGCATTTTTTCGACCTCGTATGAAAAAGTTATTGATTTTTGAAGTTACACGTATTTATATAACATAATTTCAACATAAACTTAACTAATTTAAACCCACATCTCACCACAACCACTAGATCCATGCCTATTGAATCCAGGCCGTCCCTACATCATCTCCTACTCACGCATATGCTACAGGTTTTGAGGCCGAACATGAACCCATTCAATCACAAACTAGGGTTAAACATTTCTCCCCCGATACTCGACGATACTTCATCAAACCACATGCATTTTGAAGCTCCTCTCCTCCTTCATGTTCGCCCCCAACCATGGCAAGCTCGGCCTGCTATAGAGCATGGGAATGCGTGCGCAACTTTCGTGCTTCCAGCTCGATTTGCCGCAAATCCGCTTCGAGTTAAACGATCATAACCGTTGGATTCCGAGATCTCAGAGTGCTCTACATCTTTGTAGTTAACAACTTCTTCTAATTCTTTGTAGATTGGGAGAGATTGAGGGGAAAAGGAGATTGAATTCTGGCCCTAGAATAGAAAGTGGCGGCTACAGTAGGAAATTAGGGTTTAGTGATAATTTTTTATCAAATTTATGAAGATGGTGGTCTATTTATAAGGAACGAGCGACACTATTCATCCCGGAAATTCCGAACTCCGATTTAGACGCCGTAACCAGCGTACCTAGGGTTTATCCCGCGTTCCGGACACAATGGAACAGGTTTCGGAAGCTAATTCGGAAGTATGTGCGAGTTATGGCTGAAAATGTTCAATCTAAATTAAACCGATTTAAGTCGATTTCTAGGCGTTTTAATTTGTACCGGACAAACGGTAAATCCAATTGACTTGAAATTTGAAACCTTACAATAATATCACATTACGGATCCGATGAAACTAGTTTCGTCGAAATCCGAGACTTTTTGAAAAATGGCTATTTTGACTCGCCAAATTTAAATTAAAAACGATTCGATGCGTTTCGAGCTGCCACGATCAAACGATAGCTCCGATTGACACGAAAATTGAAATCCGATAATAACTAACTATTACGGATCCAATGGAACTGGTTTCGTTCAATTCTGAGACTGTTCAAAAATTGACTATTTTACAGTCGATTATTAAATATTAAAATATTCAATTTTCACAGATTTACTTTTAATTCGATTTTAAAAGTTCTAAAATATTTCTATAACTCCAGTATGATTAAATAAAATTTTCCAAATTATTTTCAATCATATTTAACTCAATTTTCAATTATTTCCATAATTTCACATATTAAATTATCGATTTAATTATCCAATTAAATCCAATAATTCAAAATAAAATTTATTTGACTTATAAATTCACTTATTAATATTTAAAACTAATTAAATATTCAAATTTAAATTATTAAAAATTCTGGGTCGTTACACATTCCTTACTGAACAGTCCTGAACAAGATAACCCTGTGGTTGGCGCGACCAACCACCCACTAAGACGAAATAAAAAGGGTCATCTAGACAGGGGAAAATCTTGTCCTGCTTTGGCATACCCACCTAACCTTGCTGCACCTCCCCTGTTTTAGCCATTCCCGGTTGATGAGGCTTGAGGTTAAGTGTTACCTTTCAAGAACGCGTCACTTATAATGCTCATCGTCCACCTGACGATGTTCTGAAAGCATTCAATCCGTACAAGTTGCCCTGAGCCTGGACAAACCGAATCACCGCCTTCAACTCTTCACGGTCTTCATTCGTTATCGTTCAAACCGGATCGAAGTGGTTTTCGGATAATTAAATCTGATCCCGGACTCTTCGAAACGATCAGCGCATTGTCCAATATTGATAGTCGGTTATTTAACTATCAACTAATCACACACAAGCAACCATCAAATAATTTCCACAAATTATTTATCCCAATTATCATACAGATAATATTCCCATTTAACCAATTTGAAATAAATTTTCAAAGTCCTTTATTCCCATGAAATCACTTAACTGATTTCTCATACACACTCAATTTGATTTTACCTTTGAAAATATTTCTTATTTTCTCATTCCTTTTCTCAAAATCAATTTATACTTTTGCTTATAAATTTTCATATTCAATTTCTCCACTGTATAAGATATCTCCTAAATCTTATCTCATTTAATAACTCACTTATCAACACAAGAGGATTATTAATTGGATTTTAAAAGCATTTGAAAATATTTAGATTTATAAAATAAGAAGTATAGTTTTTATACAATTTACGGTTGAAAAGAAATATTTAACATAAAAATTAGAGTTCATACCCAGTTAATGATAAATTGTAAAACTGGTTTTAGAAAATTGAAGTTTATTATAAATATTTGCCTATCCTTTAAAAATAACTAATTCGAAACATTTTAAATTCAAGTAATAGTTTACAAGAAATTTATATGGTGTAGTAATTTAAAATACTCCTTTTAAAAAAATAGTTTATAATTTTAAAAAAACCAATATCCATCTATAATTCCTCTTTTCCAAATTCACACTTCTTACTTTCGGAAATATTCAACTATTTCCTTCCAAAACCAATTTTCATAACTCAAATCAAGTCATTACCATGACTTATCTCATTACGTATTCGCTAATACTTTCTATCTCATTTATAAACTCCGTTTATAAATTTATAACTCCCTGAGTTTTCCTTTTCATTTATTTACGGAAACAATTTATTCAAAAATCCTATTTTTATAATCTTATTCTTCAATTCAATCCATATTGTTCCTTAATAAAATTCCATTTCATTTCTTAATAAAATTCCCTTATTTTATTTCTTAATATAGTTCTCTTATTTTATTTTTATTAATATAGTTTTGCTTTACTTCAAATCCATTCTTCGATTACAATATTTTCTTCAAGTCTTTAATATATAATTTACCCTTTTTTCCGAACTCAACTTTAACTAATTTTAAGTTTAACCAAAGTCATAAATATTCTTTTGATTTTACTTTAGTCCCAATAGATGTAAATTCAAATCTTAAAGAAATATTCTTTTAATTTAAATTTCATTTAACTTCCTTCAATTAAATTATTTATGATATTTAAAAATTTCCAAATTCCAACTTCCATGTTATTCAACACTTAATAATTCAATTCTCATGCAATTCCATATTAATTCATCCAACCTGTCATATGAAACATAAATATAATAAATATCTTTGAGGAATCCTGTTAGATCCCTCCAACCTGTTTCCCTGCATCCACAGATGTTAGCACAATAAAATATCAATTCCACTTTCAAATGGATATTGCAGTATATGGGTTATGATATTAACCAGTGAATAAATCATTGTCAATCAACCAAACACATCCAATAATTTAAATTAAACATTTATATTTAATGTAGGGCATCCATGTAACAACCCGCATATTTATCGATTATATATTTAAATATTTTATTTAAATATTTCACCGTTCGTCGAATTTTGGTCCGAAAACCAACTTTTTGCAAACAGTCGAATTGGGACTCGAGACCACCCCCATTGAGTTCAAAATGACGTTTGCGACCTTTTTGAGTATAAGCTTCGATATGTTTGGAGAAAGTTGATTTTTGCTACTTTTTCCCGCTTAGGGCTTTGGTTGGGCTGAGCCAATTAGCCACTTAACTCAGTTCCAACACTCTCCTCTTCATTCACTTCTCTTCTATTTTCCTAATACTCAAGCTTTTATGTTAATGCAGGGTGGAAGAGGAAATTAAAACTCCAAAACCCTAGCTTGCTTTGCAAATCCAACTTCTAGCTCCAAAATCTATGAGAACCCATTGGTAAGCTTCTCTTCTTCTTCTCCAACTCTTTCTCCATTCAATTTCAGAAATTTCCTAAACCTAATTTAGGGAATGTTTCTCTTTTAAGATTAGATTCAAGCTTCTAGTGTTGAGATTGAAGAGTGCTTGTTCTTGCCATTGCTTTCAAGCTTCGTCTTCATAAATTTAGTTCAAAGGTGAGATTTTTATCTCACATCTATGACTATAATTATCTTTGGTTGTTGGGTATGAATTCCTAACACTTCTTCATGTGCATTTGCTCTTGTTTTGGATTGATTTTGTGACTACTCCAATTTTTGGGTTTTTAAGTCAAATTTGTGTGAAATCCTTTTATGGATGTTTGATCATGTTTTTGGTGATGCACCGAGGAGCATATAGGGCCGGGTTGCCGATTGGCATAAACCCTTAGAGCCAATGTTCGTCCGGTTGCATTTTGGAAGAATTTGCTCTTTATTTGAATAGGCTGAAAAACAGCCCAGGCATGATTCAGTCGACTGAACCTGAAACCCGAGAGTTTCCAGGCATGATTCAGTCGACTGAAAAACTCTGCACAGTCGACTGAAACTGGAAACAGAAAGTTTCCTGAACCTGGAAAATTTCCAAGCACAGGGTCAGTCGACTGAAAACTCTGTTCAGTTGACTGAACCTGCTGTTTTAGTCCAATTTGCCTTTTTGGATTGAATTTCCAATTTAAATCGATTCGTGATGATCCTATTTATTGTCATCATTTATTATCATCTTTAACGACTTATTTTCTTTGGGAATTTTAGATATATCCACTTCGGTGGATCCTTTATCGATTTCATTGGATTTTTATTCACATCTTCAAATGTGATCTTTGTGATTGATTGTTTCTACAATCCCTCTTGTCCTTTGTCACTTTAAAAATATAAAGGTTTTCTATACTAGTAGTAATTATCAAAACTCTTTCCTCAAACGATTTCAATACTATTTTAATACCAAATTCGTTTACAAAACCGTTTTCCAATCTATTAGTATATATGAACCTTTACCTCACTCGTATGAGAAATCTAATTAAACGACTTAGTAAAACGAGTGGTATGAAACGCTTGCGTTTACTTCGTCGGTTAATTCTTGGACTCGTTCGATTGAATCTCTTGTGACAATTTTCTAGTGGAGATCTACAATTTGTTCGTAAATATTTAAGTTAAGCTAGTGGTTATGGGACATGATGCTAAGCTCATATATTTACTAGCTTACTGTAGTCGACACTTCTCGTTGATCATGACGATCATCTTTGAGGTTTAGACTAGCAATGTGCGATGTCTCTTTGTCTGTGATTTGGTTAGGCTAGACACCACTTGTGCGATTCCATTCGCACATACCTTTTCGGTTAGCCTAGACACCACTTGTGTGATTCCATTAACACATACTTTTTGTGATTTGGTTAGGCTAGACACCACTTGTGCGATTCCATTCGCACATACCTTTTCGGTTAGCCTAGACACCACTTGTGTGATTCCATTCACACATACATTTTGTGATTTCTGGATTTCGTGTGTTGATTTTCTGGAATTTATGTTTCACCAACTTTTACGATGGGCATTGATATATATGTCAATTATTGTGGCTTGGTGAATGAAATTAGGAGTATGACATTCCTTTTTATCTTGAGTAGATTATTGTGATATTGATTAATCTCTTGTGATTTTCAATTACTTATTTATCAAAGCTTGGCATTGTGATTATTATATGTTTGTGTCATATCTCTTATTATATATCACTTCATCTGATATTTATAGCTAGACTGATCCGTTTATTATTTTCTTCTTAAATAATACTCGGGTCAGACTGAGATATTACAGGTTCTTACTCATGGCTTCCTACCTGGAACCATCTTCTGACTTTTGGCTAACTACTCTAGTTTAGTAGTTTTTGTTGTATACATTTGAGATACAGACTCCTTGATGTATACTTATTCTTTTGTCTAGCACTTGTATCTATTCCTTTGTATTATTGTGGATCCTTTTGACCACTACTCTGATGTACACTTTCATGTGTAGTATTCATATCTATTTCCGCCTTTGTGATATGAATTGTCTGTGACTGATTTATGTTATGTTTATTTCTATATTTGTTTCCGAAGACCTTTATAGCCACTGTGTAGTAGCTTTGAGTTTGTGTCGGTATGTCGGATTTCCTCTTGAGATGAAAAGTTATATTTTTATCCGGTATATCGGTACTCGCACAAAGCAATTATACAGATGGTCGCTCCTCAACAGCCTTATTCTCCGTGCTAGTTGACAGCATTCACAGTAGTGTTCTTGGCTAGCGTGGGTATAGAGGTGGGGCGTCACAGCTTGGTATCGGAGCCAAACTTCGAAACAATGTAGAATAATTTAGCAAGGATCATGTCCTAAGTCTTTCTTAGGAGTTGTGCTTTAGGATTTTATTCGGGTCTTCGTACCGATTCATCCTATTTTCTTTATGATTCCTTGTTTTATCTATCAAGAATTGCTTGATATTTATTTTGAGAATAACTTTTTCCTCTTCTTTCTTTCTTTCTTAAAGAAGAGAAATGGTTAGACCAGGCCGTTCCAGCGCCGGTCAATCTAGTGCTACTCCTCAGGATGGAGTATTCATGTCTGCTCAGCAGCTTTTGGATCTCGTGAAGAACGCTCAAGCTGCCGGTCCCAATCCAGAGCCTACTCATCCTAGATCCGGTTTTGCACGCTTGTGCAGAGACTACACTGATTTGGGTGGAAGGCCATTCAGGGGATCCGAGAGTGTTATTGAAATTCAAGCTTGGCTCAAATCATGCGATCGCATCTTTTCTCGCATGAACCTTATTGATCTACATCGAGTCCAGGTGGCTTCTAGCATGCTCCAAGAAAGAGCATTGGATTGGTATGAGCTTTTAATTTCTTAAATCGTTGAAGCGGATCTCACTTGGGAGCAATTCCGGGGAAGGTTCGAATTGAAATTTGTGCCGAAGGCTGAAAAAGTAACCTTGGCCCGGCGTTTCATTGACCTTGTTCAAGGTGAATCTTCTGTGACAGACTATGTCGCATCTTTCGAATCTCTGTCCAAATACGGGGTTGAATACATCAACACCCCATTGAAGAAAAATCAGAGATTTGTTTATGGCTTAAATAAAAATCTTAAGAAGCCACTACTCCTGAAAATTGAAGTTTCATTTGATCAGCTTATTGATATCGCTCTTCGTCTTGAAGAGGCCGATAGAGAAAGCGATAATGAAGTTGTGCGTGCCAAACCCAACTTCAACAACAAAAAGAGACCCAACGAATTCCAAGGCCCTTATCCCAACAAAAAGGGTAAGCAAGCAACGCCTGCTGCAAAGGCTCCTTCTCCTAGTAGTGCGAGATGCTTCAACTGTGGATCTAGGGATCATTTTGCTAATAAGTGCTCAAAGCCCAAATCGTGTCGCTATTGTAAGAGCCCAGATCATTTCATCCATCAATGCCTCAAACGTGAAGGCCAGAGGGGGGGAAAGTTGAATGTGGCTCAAGCCCTTTGCAACACATCTTGTAGCCAAGGTATTTTTCATTCAATCCTTGATTTTGTTTGTCTTGTGAATATTCTTTTCAAGTCCTTGTTGATTTGTATCTCATTATTTTTATATCAAAAGAACTTGTTGATTCTTTTTCTTTGAAAATATTTTGGGCTTGATGACTTCTTTGAGGATTGTGAATCCGGATGGTAGATCCGCAACACTCAACTTATTTTTATTGATGTCGAAATTATTTTATGGGATTTTTCTTTCCGAGCCGATATTTTTACTTAGGCTTCGGAATTGATTTTTGAAAGGATCGGCTTAATCATTGTGAAGCCCATATCCTATTTTTCGAGTGGACTATTCATCTTCGACGTTTTCAATCTGCTAAGCAGATTTCTATTTTTCCTTTATGATTTTGATTCCAACTTGATGGCATCATTTTATTCCTTAAGCCCACTTATAAGGAAAGTGTTATTTCTCTCATTTATGTAGTTAGAGAAATTTTCCGGTATTTTTGAGCTTGTCTTAGGATTATCACCTAAGTAATCTTTTGTGTGGTACTAAGATCTTTTCAGTTTGACCTTACCACCGATTTTCATTTGGCTACGAGTCGCGTGAGTTAGCATTCCACTTACGCACTCCGCACTCGTTATGATTCTATGAATGAATTATTTTGTCATTCAGTTTGTCCAGCTTATTTCATCCATTTTATAAATCGAATATTCTATGAATATCTCGATGACTCCATTCTTGTATTCATTGATTTTGGATGAAAATAGTAATTTAAAATTTTGCAAATCTTTTTCATAAGATTTATTTATAAGTAAAACTGGATTTTGTTCTTGAAACGAACAAAAAAAAATATTCTTAAAACTTTTTAAGAGATTTATTTATCCTATAAAAGATGATTTTGTGATTGTATTGCCCGTTGAGTGCTTTAAGAATTTTGGTCGATGCGCTTGATCAACGTTATCGATAGGAATCTCCTAAACGCTTTGATGAGACAGTCAGACACGATATATTGACTTGTAAAAATGTAAAATTTTTGTAGAAAGATTATTACATAAAAATAAAAATGGAATTTTGAAAGTTTTAACTTTTCTGGAAAGAAGAATTATTTAAAAGAAGTTCTTTCTTTTCGATACTCTTATTCTTTCTTGTGATTCCTGAAGGGGAACCAAGACTTTGCTATTTGTACCGATACTAGTCGTATTGGTTTGGATGCCATTCTCTTGCAAAAGAGAACGTGCTATAACTTGTGCTTCTAAATCATTATAGCTTATCGAGACTAGATATGCCACTCATGATCTAGTGCTCGCGGCTATTGCTTTTACTTTTGGAATTTGGCATCATCATTTTTGGATGAGAAATTTGTTCTCTACCTCGATCATAAATCTTTGGAATAATTATTTTCTCATATGAAACTCCATGTTGACTCGAGTTCCTAGCATCTTATGATCTTGCTATTCTTTTATTCCTGAAAAGGAAATCGTGTTGCCAATGCGCTTTGTCGTAAGCAACAAGTGGTTGATTCATTGGATGTACCGTTTGTACTACATCAATGTCTTTGCTTTTGGATTCATTGGATGTACCGTTTGTACTACATCGATGTCTTTGCTTTTTGGATACATTGGATGTACCGTTTGTACTACATCGATGTCTTTGCTTTCGATTCATCGGATGTACCATTTGTACTACATCGATGTCTTTGCTTTTTGGATACATTGGATGTACCGTTTGTACTACATCGATGTCTTTGATTTTTGATTCATCGGATGTACCGTTTGTACTACATCAATGTCTTTGCTTTTGGATTCATTGGATGTACCGTTTGTACTACATCGATGTCTTTGCTTTTTGGATACATTGGATGTACCGTTTGTACTACATTGATGTCTTTGCTTTCGATTCATCGGATGTACCGTTTGTACTACATCGATGTCTTTGCTTTTTGGATACATTGGATGTACCGTTTGTACTACATCGATGTCTTTGATTTTTGATTCATCGGATGTACCGTTTGTACTACATCGATGTCTTTGCTGTTTGCTTCATTGGATGTACCGTTTGCACTACATCAATGACTTGGCTTTTTGGTTCACTGGACGTACCGTCTTTGTACTACGTCGGTGTTCCAAATTATTCGAGTTTCTAGTTTCTCGGTCGTACCGTGATTGTACTACGCCGTTGCACCGGCTCAACTTTCTGCTATTCTTGACGTTTTCCACGTCTTTTAACCACGGAAATGCCTTAGGGATTCCGGTTTTTATTCTTGAGCCCGGTGTTATTGAGGGATTGAAGTTTCACCAAATTTGACTTTTGAGCAACATTCTATTCGCATCATTGCTTCGGAGGTTGAGCGCCTTCGATATAAAGATATTCTTTTGATAGAAGTTCTATGGTTCTCAAATCCTAAGGATTGCTCTTGTGAAACCTTGAGAATTCATCGAACGAAAACTTTCGGATTAACTCTTTCGTGCTCTTTATGGTGAACTTCTTGTTTCAAATTTTCTTTTGTGTTAATATGCTTCTATGGTTGTTACTTCTTATTTTCTTCTTAAGTATTGCGAGGACGCAATTTCTTTAAGGAGGGGAGTCTGTAACAACCCGCATATTTATCGATTATATATTTAAATATTTTATTTAAATATTTCACCGTTCGTCGGATTTTGGTCCGAAAACCAACTTTTTGCAAACAGTCGAATTGGGACTCGAGACCACCCCCATTGAGTTCAAAATGACGTTTGCGACCTTTTTGAGTATAAGCTTCGATATGTTTGGAGAAAGTTGATTTTTGCTACCTTTTCCCGCTTAGGGCTTTGGTTGGGCTGAGCCAATTAGCCACTTAACTCAGTTCCAACACTCTCCTCTTCATTCACTTCTCTTCTATTTTCCTAATACTCAAGCTTTTATGTTAATGGAGGGTGGAAGAGGAAATTAAAACTCCAAAACCCTAGCTTGCTTTGCAAATCCAACTTCTAGCTCCAAAATCTATGAGAACCCATTGGTAAGCTTCTCTTCTTCTTCTCCAACTCTTTCTACATTCAATTTCAGAAATTTCCTAAACCTAATTTAGGGAATGTTTCTCTTTTAAGATTAGATTCAAGCTGCTAGTGTTGAGATTGAAGAGTGCTTGTTCTTGCGATTGCTTTCAAGCTTCATCTTCATAAATTTAGTTCAAAGGTGAGATTTTTATCTCACATCTATGACTATAATTATCTTTGGTTGTTGGGTATGAATTCCTAACACTTCTTCATGTGCATATGCTCTTGTTTTGGATTGATTTTGTGAATACTCCAATTTTTGGGTTTTTAAGTCAAATTTGTGTGAAATCCTTTTATGGATGTTTGATCATGTTTTTGGTGATGCACCAAGGAGCATATAGGGCCGGGTTGCCGATTGGCATAAACCCTTAGAGCCAATGTTCGTCCGGTTGCATTTTGGAAGAATTTGCTCTTCATTTGAATAGGCTGAAAAACAGCCCAGGCATGATTTAGTCGACTGAAAACTCTGTTCAGTCGACTGAACCTGAAACCCGAGAGTTTCCAGGCATGATTCAGTCGACTGAAAAACTCTGCACAATCGACTGAAACTGGAAACAGAAAGTTTCCTGAACCTGAAAAATTTCCAGGCACAGGGTCAGTCGACTGAAAACTCTGTTCAGTCGACTGAACCTGCTGTTTTAGTCCAATTTGCCTTTTTGGATTGAATTTCCAATTTAAATCGATTCGTGATGATCCTATTTATTGTCATCATTTATTATCATCTTTGACGACTTATTTTCTTTGGGAATTTTAGATATATCCACTTCGGTGGATCCTTTATCGATTTCATTGGATTTTTATTCACATCTTCAAATGTGATCTTTGTGATTGATTGTTTCTACAATCCCTCTTGTCCTTTGTCACTTTAAAAATATAAAGGTTTTCTATACTAGTAATAATTATCAAAACTCTTTCCTCAAACGATTTCAATACTATTTTAATACCAAATTCGTTTACAAAACCGTTTTCCAATCTATTAGTATATATGAACCTTTACTTCACTCGTATGAGAAATCTAATTAAATGACTTAGTAAAACGAGTGGTATGAAACGCTTGCGTTTACTTCGTCGGTTAATTCTTGGACTCGTTCGATTGAATCTCTTGTGACAATTTTCTAGTGGAGATCTACAATTTGTTCGTAAATATTTAAGTTAAGCTAGTGGTTATGGGACATGATGCTAAGCTCATATATTTACTAGCTTACTGTAGTCGACACTTCTCGTTGATCATGACGATCATCTTTGAGGTTTAGACTAGCAATGTGCGATGTCTCTTTGTCTGTGATTTGGTTAGGCTAGACACCACTTGTGCGATTCCATTCGCACATACCTTTTCGGTTAGCCTAGACACCACTTGTGTGATTCCATTCACACATACTTTTTGTGATTTGGTTAGGCTAGACACCACTTGTGCGATTCCATTCGCACATACCTTTTCGGTTAGCCTAGACACCACTTGTGTGATTCCATTCACACATACTTTTTGTGATTTCTGGATTTCGTGTGTTGATTTTCTGGAATTTATGTTTCACCAACTTTTACGATGGGCATTGATATATATGTCAATTATTGTGGCTTAGTGAATGAAATTAGGAGTATGACATTCCTTTTTATCTTGAGTAGATTATTGTGATATTGATTAATCTCTTGTGATTTTCAATTACTTATTTATCACAGCTTGGCATTGTGATCATTATATGTTTGTGTCATATCTCTTATTATATATCACTTCATTTGATATTTATAGCTAGACTGATCCGTTTATTATTTTCTTCTTAAATAATACTCGGGTCAGACTGAGATATTACAGGTTCTTACTCATGGCTTCCTACCTGGAACCATCTTCTGACTTTTGGCTAACTACTCTAGTTTAGTAGTTTTTGTTGTATACATTTGAGATACAGACTCCTTGATGTATACTTATTCTTTTGTCTAGCACTTGTATCTATTCCTTTGTATTATTGTGGATCCTTTTGACCACTACTCTGATGTACACTTTCATGTGTAGTATTCATATCTATTTCCGCCTTTGTGATACGAATTGTCTGTGACTGATTTATGTTATGTTTATTTCTATATTTGTTTCCGAAGACCTTTATAGCCACTGTGTTGTAGCTTTGAGTTTGTGTCGATATGTTTGTTTCCTCTTGAGATGAAAAGTTATATTTTTATCCGGTATATCGGTACTCGCACAAAGCAATTATACAGATGGTCGCTCCTCAACAGCCTTATTCTCCGTGCTAGTTGACAGCATTCACAGTAGTGTTCTTGGCTAGCGTGGGTATAGAGGTGGGGCGTCACAATCCAAATGAGTGAGAAAATCTCACCTTTGCTTTTAGGTTGCAATCCATTCCAATATTGCCTTGGTTTTCTCGATTTTTGACCTTGAATAACAATTTGATGATTTATTAATATTGGAACTGATCCATGATAAATTTATCGGTGAATATTTTAATTGACTTACAATTTATTTAACCTATTTATTTCCCGATTTTAAACCTTATCTAACAATTATATGAATTTTTTTTATAAATATTCGAAATAATCAGTCGATAAATTTCCATTTTATGATTTAAATCTTAAAACAGAAAAGATTTCATCTTTACTGTAAAAATTATCTTCTTTCATACATCTTTTTTTTTATTTAAATTAAACCAGGATAATTTTTTTTTTTTTAAACCAAAAACCCTAACTTACTACCAAATTACAAATTGCAAAAATACACAGAGAATTACCTCACTAACACTCCACGAACTCAGGCCCAAGTGCCACTGCACGACCACCTCCAAGGGTCGTGGCTTCTTCGCGACAACGCTTACGGCCTTCACAGAAACCACGCGACCGCCCCATCTTTGTCGCCGTCATCTCTTTCCCACACGACATCACAGCCTCGTCTAAGATTATTTGCCGCCGTCGATGACAAACGAGTCCATTGTCACGATGCCGGAGCTACGCTCGACTCCCCTCAGCCTCGACACTGCAGCCGCCCCCGCGAGTATCACCATCTTCAACGACGCGAACATTACTTGCACGCGCGAGATCGAACTCGCCCTAGTTTCATTCGATTCGATGAACGAGGCTTGATTAGTTTTCGAATTGAATTCCAATCGTACCCTACCCATTTTTTTTTATTTTTTTTAAATGCCGTGAATCGGCTGAAGGAAGAGAAAAGGGGAAAAAAATGAAGAGGCTGATCGAAAAATATAAGGGGTATCGCGATTAGAAGAGATAAGCGGCCATTAATAAAGTAAATTTTAAGTTCTGTGATCGAAAAGTGAAACAGACAGCATCGTGATGATAAAGAAGATGGGAGGCGTATTCAAGAAGACGAACAATAGTGTGTTGAGGAAGCTACGCTAATTATTTTATTTTAAACGTTATATTTTAAAATCTTCTCGAATTCAATATAAATTATAGCGCGTATGCTTATCGTACAATCACACGGTCACTCCAAAAATTACGAAATTTGAAATCCGGCAATAATTTAATATTACGGATCCAACGGAAATCGTTTCGTCGAATTTCGAGACTATGCCTCGGAAGGTTATTTTTAAATACCAATTTAAACGATGAAATTTTAAAATTGAACAAACGAAAGTTAAATTCAATTTTAATTCATCTATTATTTCCAGTATTATCAATATAAATTTTATAAGCCTTTAAAATATTTTCAACAAGCTTACTATACCAAATTTTATATTTTACCCAATATCAATTACTATTTTAAAAAATTAATGAATTCAACAGGTCGTTATATTTAAATTCTGAATCCTTTCTATCATATAAAACCAAACTGTTCATATTATAATCAATTAAAGTTCAAATTAAATATTTAAATCCAATTTAAATATTATAAATTAGCCGTCAAAAATCCGGATCGTTACATTCCTCCCCCCTTAAAAGAATTTCGTCCCCGAAATTACTAATTAGGAAGAATGGTCCAATACTCGTTACTATTTTTTTTTCAAAACCAACCATTCAACATCCTACCAAACTATCTTTTTAATACAAGCCACATTACATTTCTTATTAACTTCCAAACTTGTCCTTAGTTTCAAACTATACTATTTGTTTAACCATTCAAGTTTCAATTTACAACCAAATTTCGCATTATCAAAATTTTCTTAAAATTTTTCTAACACCCTAAATTCCCGAAAAATTTCGCCAGCGTCTCCTTTGCGCGGCTAGCTCGGTACAACTACAAAATGGCTCTACGGCCTCCCAAATCCCAAAAGAAAACAAAAAGCCAAGTGACTCGATCAAAAACCCAATCAATTTCCATATAGAAAATTTAAACACATACCTTTTTGTCGAGCATTTCGATTTTATCTTTTGAAACCAAACTCAATTCTCTTTACCAGTATATTACCTGCATATCTTACATAGCAATATATCCAATCACAATATACAAAACATTTTATCGACTCCCTTACAAATGTCAATATCTATTCATTCAAATATTATTTTAGATTATATTTGAAATATCAATTCCCAAATGAGAATGCATAATTCCTTACTTAAGTTAGTATAAGCATCTTATGTATTTCTTATATTTATTTCCATCTTACTACTTTAGTTTATATCTATTCCTATTCAAATTAATTCTTCCATTTTCATATAATTTAATTTATCTATAACTCTGAATATTTAAATTCTATTTTTCATTTATAACAAATTCATGTCATTATTTTAAATTAGTTTCATTCACTAATTTACTTCAATTTCCACTTTGCAAACATTTGTCGTTAACAAAATTTTCAAAAACTTCCAAAAAATTTCTTACTCCCAAAATTTCTGAAATTTTTTGGCAGAGTCCCCTTTGTACGGAGGAGCTTTTGCAATTTGACAATAGATATAAATATATATACATCGACCGACACGGTCGGAAAAACCAAAAACAGTTCATATTTCCTAGTTTGTATTGCGTAGGCGTACCTTATTTAGCATTTTAAGCAAGCGGCTTATTTAATTAAGCATATACGCGGCCAAAATCTCGCTAAACAGTCTTCCGGTACCTGTACTTACTCAATTTAAACACATAAGTAACATATTTATGAAATTCACAACATTTCATTCATTTAAACAGCTACAACAATCAAAATCATAAGCAATGCAATATAAATAACTTCATAACAAATTTATATAGTTTCCAAACTAGTTCCATTTGTTTATAACTGACACAAATACCGTTTGCATTCACCTTAAGTGAGTTACAACACATTTACTTAACTCCAATTCATAATTATGCCCAAACAAACCTATTCTCCATTTAATTGATTTCAAAAATCAATTTCTGCTTCTTAACAATTCAAAACCATATTTTATAAACAATGTATACAAGCAGTTTGTATAAACAATTGACAAGGTTCCAATTAAATCCAATTGCTTTTACTCAATTTATAACATCATATTCGATTCAGAATGATTTTCACATCATTCTTTTATTCAATTCATTCTTAATCCGAACTATTTTTTATTCAAGGAATTTTATTCAAAAATCAAGTTTATTTACTTCTATTATTCCATAGAACTACAATTATTTCATGCAAATTCAACAATATTCATTCAACAAACAATTTCTTTAGTTTTATAACTATTTTAAAATTGATTCCAATTCAAGTTATATGAAATTTCATTCCATTCTACCATATCTTTGCATTGATTTTATTCAACACCATTTTTATTAAGCTTGATAGCTTCAATGCTTAAAAATTTAACAATCATGTCCCAATTTATATAGGTCATGCTTCATTGAATTTTAGACTTAAGTTAAGTTACTTCAAATTATTTAACTTTCATAACTTAAATTTATTTCATTTGCCCACAAATTATTTTTCCAAATTTAATTTGATTTTATTCAAATCTCTTTCATTTACTTCTTAACTCAATTAATTATTTCATTTAAAAATTTCAATTCCCATGTTCGATTCATTCTCGAGCTTATTTAACTTATTACAAGACCACTTTCACTTTATTTATACACAATTGGATTTTGTTTGCACTTCTAACCATTTATATTTAATCCAATTTCATCTTATTTACTAACCAATCCAAGTTGAATTTTTTTTTATTTATAATTCAAGGTCTCTTCCTCCCATTCACTTTAATTCACTTTCCACTTTTATTAATTCGCCATTCAACTTTTATTTAACCAATTCAAAGTTTATTCACATATTCAAGTTACTAATTTATCCCAAATTAGTTTACTCCCAATCCATAATTCAATGCTTGATTTTTAGCTTCAAAAATCCCTTCATTTTAAATTTCTTTGGTTCAATTCTATTTTGTAATTCAGGTTTGGATTTTCTATTCATTTCCCAAATTCAAACAATTCTATTTGGCTTATTTATTCCATCTTAATTTTATAAGTTCACTTCTTATTTATCTTCACACTTCCATTTATTTACAGCTAACCATATTCCCATTTTATTTTAATCCAGGTATATACATTCTCACTTAGCCAAGTATATATTTTATTTCAGCGCCTCTCAATTCCTTTATAAGCTATCGAAGTCTTATTACTTCAAATTCAAATTTCACTTAGCTTACATTAAATTCAACCTCATTTCATTGTTATGAATTTTACTCAAGTGAAATTTTTATTACGATACCATCTACATCTCAATTTAATTCATCTTCATTCAAATTCAAACATTAACTTAGCTTAAGTTAATTCCAGTTCAATCAAAGTTCTCAATCCAATTAAATTTGCTATTTCTATCCAAAGTCAAGGTACTTCACCAATCTATTTTATTCAATGAACTTTCACTTTCAACGAAATCACCTTTCCATAAATTTTACATCTTAAGTTCATTCATTTATTGCAACTTCTTACTTAAATTCATTGCAATTGATTGGATACTCATCTAGATCAAATCCCATGTGATTTAATTAACCAATCTAAATTTGTTAAGATAACATCCAAGGCCAATTTATTCCATCCATACTTGATTTTGATTTTATTTGTAAATTCAAACTATCTTTATTTTAATCCAATTCATAATAATTGAGATTCATATTTAATTTTACTTACCATTTCAATGGAATTTCTATTTATTACTCGGGTTTCATCACTAAATTCCATTTTTAATTCCAGTTCCAATTTAATTCAAATACAACTGAATTTTATTTTTAGTTTAATTCAATTTACTTCCATTCTCATAACTTGAATTAATTTCAATCCACTTTAAGTTTTATTTCTCAATTCAACTTCATTTAAAATTCACTAATTTATTTCTTCCAAACCATTAATTAAATTCCAAGTTTTAAATTTTTAATCCAAGTTAAATTTGCATCTTTAACTTTCACTTTAAATTTTAATTCCAAAATTCAACATTTTATGTTTTCCTTGATTAGATAACTATTTTAAATTTAATTATCTCATTTGTCAAACATATTATCATCCAAACATCTAGGTTATAATAATTTCAGAAAATATTTCTTTTATATCAAAATATATTTTGGATGAAATTATTTCATTCACCCACTTTTGAAAATCAATATTGTGTCGAATTGCTCTATTTAAGAGTTTAGAAACCCCTTCGATACAGTTTTCGAGGCTGTGCCGATGAAGGTTCATATACCACTCACAAAATCAATCAACGCAATATAAAACCATTTTATATTCACTAACAAATACACGCTTATCTATAAATACACTCAAACTCATTCTAGAGTACCATCGACTCTATGTCTAATGAGTAATTCCCCACCAGAGCCAAGGTTCTCGCTTAACCTTTCAGCTCTGATACCAAGTGTGACGGCCCGCAAATCCGTACCCCTTTGTACTAACAAAATTCCACCACGGCTCAGTTCAAAGTGGCACAAAAATACGAGTCTTCAGGTTAAAGAAGAAAGAGGTAGAAGAAGAAGAACAAAAACAACATCAGAATCTCACATCGCAGCAGAATAAAATATAATATATAGAATACAGTTTTAAATACAAGAAATCTGTACTGTATGCATATATATACATACCATCATCAGAGTACATCAATCAGTCACACAGAGACAACTACTATATGCTCATACACAGCGGAAATAATAGACAAATACGG
Source organism: Allium cepa (assembly GCA_030765085.1). Classification (NCBI taxonomy): domain Eukaryota; kingdom Viridiplantae; phylum Streptophyta; class Magnoliopsida; order Asparagales; family Amaryllidaceae; genus Allium; species Allium cepa. The sequence goes on from CM060934.1 coordinate 627,850,885, forward strand.
AAATACGCTCTATCACCAGCTCTTCTCCTGAGCTCCAACATATAATCTGAATCCTGTTAAACTCGGTCTGACCCGAGCATCATATAAAACAACACCCGAGTCAGTCTGGAATACCAGCGTGAGAAAATCACACTCAATTGGATTATTAAAGTTTCGAAAATCTTTTGAAAACAAAAGCATCTCGTAAGACCACGCCACAAATAAACATGTCGGGTTTTTACCTTACGATAGCTAAAACACTTTTTATAGAAATCCACTAATATTATAATAGGGTCTATATACAAATACTTATAAAATAGCCGAAATTGTTACATCTATTAAATTCCAGCTACTAGCCACAGAGTGGGTAATACAAACAAAACTCGTACAAGGCTCGTAGGGAGAACGGATTTCCATCAATGGCTGGGCTACTGGGGTACCGCCCGTCACAGTACCTGGCCTAGATCAGAGTACCGAGGAGTACGCCCGCTCCCCTGCAACACAAGGCCGGAACCATTCCTTACTGAACAGTCCCGAACAAGATAACCCCATGGTTGGCGCGACCAACCACCCACTAAGCCGAAATAAAAAGGGACATCTAGACAGGGGAAAATCTTGTCCTGCTTGGGCATGACCCACCTAACCTTGCTGCACCTCCCCTGTTTTAGCCATTCCCGGTTGATGAGGCTTGAGGTTAAGCGTTACCTTTCAAGAACGCGTCACTTAGAATGCTCATCGTCCACCTGACGATGTTTTGATAGCATTCAATCCATACAAGTTGCCCTGGGTCTGGACAAACCGAATCACCGCCTTCAACTCTTCACGGTCTTCGTTCGTTATCGTTCAAACCAGATCGAAGTGGTTTTCGGATAATTAAATCCGATCCCAGACTCTTCGAAACGATCTGCGCATTGTCCAATATTGATAGTCGGTTATTTAACTATCAATTAATCACACACAAGCGACCATCAAATAATTTCCACAAATTATTTATCCCAATTATCATACAGATAATATTCCCATTTAACCCATTTGAAATAAATTTTCAAAGTCCTTTATTCCCATGAAATCACTTAACTGATTTCTCATACACACTCAATTTGATTTTACCTTTCAAAATATTTCTTATTTTCTCATTCCTTTTCTCAAAATCAATTAATACTTTTGCTTATAAATTTTCATATTCAATTTCTCCACTTTATAAGATTTCTCCTAAATCTTATCTCATTTAATAACTCACTTATCAACACAAGAGGATTATTAATTGGATTTTAAAAGCATTTGAAAATATTTAGATTTATAAAATAAGAAGTATAGTTTTTATACAATTTACGGTTGAAAAGAAATATTTAACATAAAAATTAGAGTTCATACCCAGTTAATGATAAATTGTAAAACTGGTTTTAGAAAATTGAAGTTTATTATAAATATTTGCCTATCCTTTAAAAATAACTAATTCGAAACATTTTAAATTCAAGTAATAGTTTACAAGAAATTTATATGTTGTAGTAATTTAAAATACTCCTTTTAAAAAAATAGTTTATAATTTTAAAAAAACCAATATCCATCTATAATGCCTCTTGTCCAAATTCACACTTCTTACTTTCGAAAATATTCAACTATTTCCTTCCATAACCAATTTTCATAACTCAAATCAAGTCATTACCATGACTTATCTCATTACGTATTCGCTAATACTTTCTATCTCATTTATAAACTCCGTTTATAAATTTATAACTCCCTGAGTTTTCCTTTTCATTTATTTATGAAAACAATTTATTCAAAAATCCTATTTTTATAATTTTATTCTTCAATTCAATGCATATTGTTCCTTAATAAAATTCCATTTCATTTCTTAATAAAATTCCCTTATTTTATTTCTTAATATAGTTCTCTTATTTTATTTTTATTAATATAGTTTTGTTTTACTTCAAATCCATTCTTCGATTACAATATTTTCTTCAAGTCTTTAATATATAATTTACCCTTTTTCCCGAACTCAACTTTAACTAATTTTAAGTTTAACCAAAGTCATAAATATTCTTTTGATTTTACTTTAGTCTCAATAGATGTAAATTCAAATCCTAAAGAAATATTCTTTTAGTTTAAATTTCATTTAAATTCCTTCAATTAAATTATTTATGATATTTAAAAATTTCCAAATTCCAACTTCCATGTTATTCAACACTTAATAATTCAATTCTCATGCAATTCCATATTAATTCATCCAACCTGTCATATGAAATATAAATATAATAAATATCTTTGAGGAATCCTGTTGGATCCCTCCAACCTGTTTCCCTGCATCCACAGATGTTAGCACAATAAAATATCAATTCCACTTTCAAATGGATATTGCAGTATATGGGTTATGATATTAACTAGTGAATAAATTATTGTCAATCAACCAAACACATCCAATAATTTAAATTTCACATTTATATTTAATTTTGGGCATCCAAATGAGTGAGAAAATCTCACCTTTGCTTTTAGGTTGCAATCCATTCCAATATTGCTTTGGTTTTCTCGATTTTTGACCTTGAATAACAATTTAATGATTTATTAATATTGGAACTGATCCACGATAAATTTATCGGTGAATATTTTAATTGACTTACAATTTATTTAAGCTATTTATTTCCCGATTTTAAACCTTATATAACAATTATATGAATTTTTTTATAAATATTCGAAATAATCAATCGATAAATTTCCATTTTATAATTTAAATCTTAAAATAGAAAAGATTTCATCTTTACTGTAAAAATTATCTTCTTTCATACATCTATATTTTTTTGTATTTAAATTAAACCAGGATAATTTTATTTTATTTATATTTATATTTATTTTTTTTAAACTAAAAACCCTAACTTACTACCAAATTACAAATTGCAAAAATACACAGAGAATTACCTCACTAACACTCCACGAACTCAGGCCCAAGTGCCACTGCGCGACCACGTCCAAGGGTTGTGGCTTCTTCGCGACAACGCTTACGGCCTTCACAGAAACCACGCGACTGCCCCATCATCGTCGCCGTCGTCACTTTCCCACACGAGATCGAACTCGCCCTAGTTTCGTTCGATTCGATGAACGAGGCTTGATTAGTTTTCGAATTGAATTCGAATCGTACCCTCCCCATTTTTTTTAAATGCCGTGAATCGGCTGAAGGAAGAGAAAAGAGGAAAAAATGAAGAGGCTGATCGAAAAGTATAAGGGGTATCGCGATTAGAAGAGATAAGCGGCCATTAATAAAGTAAATTTTAAGTTCTGTGATCGAAAAGTGAAACAGGCAGCATCGTGATAATAAAGAAGGTAAAGGCGTATTCAAGAAGACGAACAATAGTGTGTTGAGGAAGCTACGCTAATTATTTTATTTTAAGTGTTATATTTTAGAATTTTCTCAAATTCAATACAAACTATAGCGCGTATGCTTATTGTACAATCACACGGTCACTCCAAAAATTACCAAATTTGAAATCCGGCAATAATTTAATATTACGGATCCAACGGAACTGGTTTCGTCGAATTCCGAGACTGTGCCTCGGAAGTTTATTTTTAAATATCAATTTAAACGATGCAAATTTGAAATTGAACAAACGACAGTTAAATTCAATTTTAATTCATCTATTATTTCCAGTATTATCAATATAAATTTTATAAGCCTTTAAAATATTTTCAACAAGCTTACTATACCATATTTTATATTTTACCCAATATCAATTACTATTTTAAAAAATTAATGAATTCAACAGGTCGTTATATTTAAATTCTGAATCCTTTCTATCATATAAAACCAAAATGTTCATATTATAATCAAATTAAAGTTCAAATTAAATATTTAAATCCAATTTAAATATTATAAATTACCCGTCGAAAATCCGGGTCGTTACAACTAGTTATTGATTGGTGTGCGCCCTCGAAATTTTGGGAGTGTTGTTTCGCGGTGTTGCGATTGTTGCGGCGATGCATTCTCACCAGTCCAGATCAGGCAAACGGTAGTTTCACTACCTTGGGTATTGCCTTATGTGCATTGTCATACTTGTATCCCTATATACGCGACCACTACGAATTTGTTCTGTGTTATACCTATGGAGTACTCCCTGATATCCCACTAGTTTACGGTGGAGTTTACAGTGCTGTATAGACTATAATGCTATATAAATGTGTTAAGGGGGATAATGGTAACCCCTTAATGCTATTTTGATACTTTATATTACTGAAAGGCATTATCTACTTAGCGTACACTACTACATAGTAGATAGTTTAACAGATCCTTAGAGGATGGTTATCCCAACGTCCTTTGAGTTACTTGTATTTCAGCTGTTATTTCACTTGAGTTGGATTTATTGATATAAGAATGTTAATCCTGACTCGAGTGTTTTGTGTTTTGTTTTACGCTCGGGTCAGACTAAGTGTACCAGTATTCGAGACTCACCTTTGAAGTTGGAGCTTCGTTTGGAGATCCAACTATCTATCCAGCTTTCAGATATTCCGTTGATCTTAGAGATGTATTCTAATATTGTATTCGACTATTGTATTCGAGACTTCTATTGTAACTTACTTAACTCTGTTATTTATATAGTAGCTTCATAACTGCTATCTTTTGTTTCCGCTGCATTTATTACTCTGTGTCAGTGATCTGTGATTATTTATTTATTGTATATGCTCAGTTTTGCCAAATATAAATTAACATTTCGGAATTTTGAATTATTCAAGTCCGACATGTGCGGATGCGAATAGTCCAAAATAGCGGGTCGTTACATAATCAAAAGATAATACTATTTATCATTCTCAAAAATTGATAAACACTTTTATCATTTTTAATAAATTGCTAAATTTATATAAAGTGATAAAAGCATTTAGCAACTTAAATATAAAAAATTTAAATGGTCATCATTTTATATAAGCATTAAAGCAGCCTTACTGACTTATTATATAACAACAATGTTTATTTTTGATAAAAAGATAATACCATTTATCCTTTTTAGAAACTGATAAAAAATTATCATTTTAAGTATACAAAATATAATCAGTCATGATTTTATATGAAGCATTACAACATTCTTAAACTATTATGAAAATATTCATTTGTAATCAAAAGAAAATACTATTTATCATTTCTGCTGAAAGAAAGGTAATTTTGTTATCTTTGTAAATTTAATGCCTGTAATATTGTAAAGCAACATTAATTCTCCATTTTGAGATCGTTTTCATACAATGTATTGTTTCGAATGTTTTCTTCTGTATTGATGTCTCTAATTTCGAATTGTAGTGTGGTTCAATTGATTTACTCCATGGATAGTAACTGAATGTCACTGAAATTGTTCCCTTTCACATTAAGTCAAGTTACCCCTAATGCATTTGCCTATAGACTATAAATGTTTTATCCATTCACTTGAAAATGGTATTTATCTTGGCCAATCGGTGAAAACTAAAAAACTGTTGGAATATGTTTTTTTATGGAAAATCAACGTAGTACCTCATGGTAGAGTACAAGTTTAAACAACTACTGTATTAACGTTAAAGCAGGATATTGATGATTTTAGTGCTGCATATATGAAATATGATAGCTTGTATTCATACTGCAATATAAGCCGAACCATATTTCCTTGTTGCTTATATGAAGGTCAAATAATTAGTTTTAAGTAGTGGATTTGAATCACTCTATCACTTGAGGAATCTAATCATAAACTGTACCACAGTAGTAAAATGAAGATATATGATTACGGTGCACCACATGCAGATAAATGATTAATCTGAACCAAAGAGTATATCGAAGTCATTCAATTGTAAGGCTAGATGTAGCTACTTAAGAGTATAATAGAGCTATTTATTGTTTGCTAAATGATAAAACTATATATCGTTTAATAAAAACTTTTGCTTCTACCTTTATTCTTTATTAAATGATAAAACTATTTATTTTTATTACAAAAAAATTATAGTAATCTTTGTACAATTATTTGTTTATTAAATTATACTTGTATTTATTTTATTTTCGGAATAATTGTATTGATTTAATGATAATTATTTTTATCTTTATAATAAAATGATTGTATTAAATATTTTAATTATACATTAATAATATGTTTGTTTATGTATTATAATAAATATAAATATATTTAATGATAATTCTTTTTATTTTTATGGAAAAATGATAGTATTAAATATTTTAATCTTTTCTGTAAGATATATATATATATATTCTTTAATAAATTTAAGTTAAATATATTTCCCTTGTGTTAAATAATAAAACTATTTATAGTTTAGTAAATGATAAAAATATTGATCTTTATTTGAAATGTCTTTCATTCGTCAATTTACATTTATTGATTATTAAATGATGATTATATTTATATTTATGTCCAAATAATTTATAATTATTCAATTATAATTACTTTTATCTTCTAAAAATGATAGTTATCTTTATAATTTAGTAAATGATAAAAATATTTATCTTTATCTGAAATATTTTGCAATAGTCAATTTACATTTTTTGATTAGTAAATAATAATTATATTTATTTTTATGCCAAAATAATTTAAAATTATTGAATTATAATTATTTTTATCTTTATTGCAAAATGATAGTTATCTTTATAGTTTAGTAAATGATAAAAATATTTATCTTTATCTAAAATATGTTGTAGTAGTTGATTTACATTATTGATTATTAAATGATTATTATTTTTATCTTAAAATAATTTATAGTTATTTAATTATAACTATTTTTGTATAAATGATAGTTATATTTTAATTAAAAAATATAAATATGTTTATCTTTTATATGAATGACTTTGTAGAAATTAAAAAAAAGTTTGATCATATATGGAAAATTGATTAAATAATTGCTAACAATGCTGAATCTTTAGCTTTCCTGCCTTTGTTGAGGTTTGGTGATATGCTTATGTGTGGATTTGGGATTAACACTGAATTGAATATAAATACTCCCCTATGTATTATCAAACATCTGGCACCGCAACTGCACCTTTCATGTCTAATTTGGCAATATATTTATCTTTATACCAAAATGACAAAATTTCTTTTTTATATGCAGCTATAAAAATGCATCCTAGAAAGAAATCCAAAACTGCAAAAAAGCTCAGATTAAACCAAAATAATTCAATGAAAACTGCAAATTGTATATTTCTCAATATAAATGGTCAGCAGTGTATCAACATAAGGCCTACGAGCAGTGCCTTCTGTGAGAAACATAGCCAATGTACTACAGAATCTCAATCTACTCAAAAGCAAATAGCAAAAGTATGTGAAGTTTCTTTATTATTAACACTTTTCTTATGATGCACATCATTTTTACTTGCTACTATAATAATAACTAATCGAGATTAATTCATATTTTTCTTGCATCAATAGATCTAAACTGTTTAATATTCAATTTAATTAAGCACTGAAACTACTATTAGTTTTAGTGTCATTAACAGATCTTTCATTAATTAAGCACTGAAACAAACAGAAGAAAACTTAAGACCTAGCATAGCCATAGCATCAAGAGGAAGAAGAAGTATACCAAAGAAGGAGCGTTCATCCATAAGAGAATGTAAAGCTTTTTGTCAACCTCTAATTAAACAAAAGTGACTAATCCTTTCTTTAAAACCTTCCAAATCCATATGGGTAAGGATTGTATGTGTTTGTGATGTTTTAGAAAAAAATGAATTAATGTAACCAAATTAAATAATATGTGTTCAGGTTGGGGATTAAAGAGGATGACTTTGATGCGATTGTGTAAAAATATGAATCAAACCTTCTCTAAATCGCTTCATGTTTTTACAGAATGTGAAAAATGATAATACGGAGACGAGTATTTAATTTCAAATTTTTTTAGATTACTTGGAATTTATATGAATTTTCAAAGTTTAGGAAAGGCTTAATTTCATAAATTAATGATTTAACTTATTAAAAATAATTATTTTGACCAGAAAAAATTATATAAGGCAAAATATGATGATTCTGATTTTTGGAGATTTTTTTTGGGTTTTTCCATGCATTTTCAATTTTATATGAATTATTTAGCAAGGATAAAAGTTAAATGCAAATGGATGATTGATGATCTAAGTAAAGTGGTAACTAACAATTTCTGGAAAGAAAAAATTACAAAAGCCTCAGAACTCTTATAGTAATTTGACATGCATCCAGATTTTGTGAAACACAATTTCTTTCAATGGTAAATAAATAGTTTTCAGTTAATTACTAAATTTCCACGATCAACCTATGATAGCTCATATAAGCATCAACTTGCGATAGCTAGTTAAAGGTTCAACATGTGTCAGCTAATATGAGGTCAACCTACGGTAGCTCATAGTAGGTCAAATTGCGATATCTAGTTTAGTGTCAATTTGTGATAGATCTAAGTGTATTAACCTGCAATAACTCTAAATGTATTAACTTGCGATAACTCCAAGTGTATTAACTTGCGATAGCTTTAGGTGTGTCGAGTTGTAAAGGCTTTAGATCGCCAACTTGCGATAGCATAGAAATGTCAAACTATTATAACTCTGGAGTGCATCAACCTATGGTAGCTACAATGTATTCAATATTAGATAGCACCTACATGTCTACAAGTGGTGGATAAGAGTTCTCAACTTATGATAGTTCATAAGTTCAATCTGCGATGACTAAGAAATACCCATATGTGATAGCTCCTATGCATAGAATCATGGCAGTATGTAAATATATTATAAATGTTTATCTTTATACAAAAAGATAATTCTGTGTAGCTTTTTATACAAAATCTATATGATATGAGATTATTAAAAATTTGTCGTCATTTCATTTTCACATACTAATGTGTTATTTCCACTATAACAAAATACAAAACAGATCTCCAGTTTACAAGCAACTGAAGTTGAAGAAAGAGTCATTGATTCTCAACTATAAAGTCAACAACAAGATGATAGAGCAATTCAAATTCATGAAACAAGTGAACAAGAAGAAATATGTTTGACAAACAGAAGTGAAGACACTGAAACTGATGAAGATGTTGAAAAGTATGAAGTTCAACACAAAGAAACAAAGCATTATAGTGGAACATATAGGTGTAATTTAGATGCACTTTTCAAAGTGATGAGAAGAATATAAAAAAATTATTATCAGTTGATGTTATTTCATACATGAGCAAAACCCCATTTAAATTTTTTATTGAAATGTTTTTAAAAGACAAAATAGAAAGGCAAGATTTTCGAAAAAGTGCAAAGAGTTTAGATGAAGTTATAACATCTTATGACAAAAATGAGAAAGCTTTTAGAATAGGAGATTCATTGTTGAAACTAACAGAAGAAGATGTTAGCTTGATTTTGGGAATGCCATTAGTGGGTAAGGATTTATTCCATATTGGAATAATAAGCAGAGATAACTTGCCTGAGGAATTTTGTGACGTCTTTGATAGAAATTTTAAACGGGGAGAAAGAATTAACAATAAAACAGTGGGAAAGAGATTGAAGATTTTGATTGATAGAGGAAATGGAGGTGTTGCCTTGGTGAAATTCCTAATTTTGTTGACGATTATAACATTTTTGTTTCCAAATAATCAGACATATTTGCAATGGGGCTTTATTCCAAAGCTATTAAATTTGAAAACTCTGAATTCAATTTCTTGGCCAAAAGCGATATATAATCATGTTTCAAAAAATGTTGAGAAGTTTGTAGAAGATCCAAGAAGCATGTCAGGCTGTTCTATGATTTTATTCGTATGTGTTAACTCTTATTATAAGATAATTATGTACCAAAAATAAAATAATTGGACAAAAAAGTAACGTTGTAATTTTTATTCTACAGTATTGGATATGTGAAAAGACAGAAATCATAGAAGAAGAAAAAGGTTTTGAAATGGCAAGCCCAAGGATGGTGAAATGGAATTTGTCAAAGCTCAAAAATGTGTCACTTGATATCATTGAAGGAAAAAAGGTATAATAATTTTATTCTAGCCAGACAAGTGAAATAATTATTAATAAAGATAATTCATATTATCGTTTTCAATTTTAGTAGTACATGCTTGTTGATAGGTGAAAGAGTACAAATTAGATTTCTTGTTATTCTTCTTGCCTAATTATTAAATATTCAATTATTATGGACTGCAGTCTAATTGTTAGCTGTCTAGTAAAGATGTATATGTTCTCATCTGTCTAATTTTTCTGCAATGCAACATTGTTGCAGTAAAAATTAGTAATAACAGCCATTGTTTTGTATTAACTTATTACAGATGGTGGAGTTTAATAGAAGTGTAGCTGCACTTTATAGGTTCCTAAAACTAATGCATCTACTTTGAGTTACCACTGTAGTTTGTCGTCTACATTTTTTTGAGTGGCATTAAGCAAATGTATGCACTTCATTTCTGCTATTTAATTAGTTTCTCTTTACATTTTGTAGTTATTTTCATTTATACTTGGTTTATGTAGTCTGAATTTTGTAAGAAATTCTTTGAGGTAAAATGATGTTTAGCAAATGTCATTGGTCTAAACATGAGCTTGAAAAAACAGTTTAGTTAGTTGAGATACATGACTATAGGCTTAAAGCGAATGTCAATTAAGTTATAATCAATGAATGCAAATTAATGTTTTGTTGCTGTTTAAAACTAGAATCATTGTTAGTTTCCAATCAATAACTCTTTTAACAATTTTCATCTTCTTGTGTCTTCTTTTTATCCCCTTTTTCTATAAATTTAACATATAACAACATCTTTTAAATCTTTTAACATCTTTTGACAGATTGCGAAAAGGTTTAGAAGAATATCACAAAATGAGAAGAAACTACTAACTGAAACGTCAGAAGTTGTTGAAGAACAGGTAGGGGAGGAAAGCAACTCAAAGAAGTGGGAAAACAGGAAAAGAAAAGGAGAGGAGAAAAAAGAAGAAGAAATATTATTGATGGAAAACAAAGCTAAACAAAGGGAAAAAGAAAGTCTAAGAAAAAAAGTACAGCACTAGGCATAAGAGGGCTGCCTTGGAAATAGTAAGAAAACTTTTTAATTTCATCAAAATTTGCATACTAAATCATTTTATATTTATTTTTATGTTTTTTAATCCTATTTTCTACACAGAAAAGAATTGTCAACCAGATCATCAAGGAGTTCAAATGCCATGAAAGCACCACAAATTTGAAAAATTCAAGTACCCTTACATTGGGAATTTGTGCTCAGCAAGAAAAAGGGTAATTATTTTTAAATTATATGTTCATGATGCTTAATTAATTAATGATTAAAAGTCGGACAGAGCCAAGTTCAAACTTGATGCATGTAAACCATATGATATATCCTACTGTGTATAGAATTATTCTTTATCAGAAATGGATAAAAGAATTATCATTTTAAGTATACAAAATATAACCATTCATGATTTTATATGAAGCATTACAACATTGTTAACATATTACAAAAATATTCATTTGTAATAAAAAGATAATACTATTTATCATTTTCAGAAATTGATACTCTTTTATCATTTTTTATTAAATTGCTAAATTTTCATAAAGTGATAAAAGCATTTAGTAACTTAAATATAGAAAATTTAAATGGTCATCATTTTATATAAGCATTAGAGCAGCCTTACTGACTTATTATATAACAACAATGTTTATTTTTGATAAAAAGATAATACCATTTATCTTTTTTAAAAACTGATAAAAGAATTATCATTTTAAGTATACAAAATATAATCATTCACGACTTTATATGAAGCATTACAACATTGTTAACATATAACAAAAATATTCATTTGTAATCAAAAGAAAATACTATTTATCATTTTTAGAAATTAATAAACATTTTTATCATTTTTAATATATTGCTAAATTTTTGTAAATTGATAAAAGCATTTAGCAACTTAAATATAAAAAATTTAAATGGTCATCATTTGAATAAGCATTAAAGCAACCTTACTGACTTATTATATAACAACAATGTTTATTTTTGATTAAAAGATAATACCATTTATCTTTTTTAGAAACTGATAAAAGTCATTTTAAGCATACAAAATATAATCATTCATGATTTTATATGAAGCATTACAACATTGTTAACATAATACAAAAATATTCATTTGTAATCAAAAGATAATACTATTTATCATTTTTAGAAATTCATAAACACTTTTATCATTTTTAATATATAGCTAAATTTATGTAAAGTGATAAAAGCATTTAGCAACTTAAATATAAAAAATTTAAATGGTCATCATTTTATATAAGCATTAAAGCAACCTTACTGACTTATTATATAACAAAAATGTTTATTTTTGATAAAAAGGTAATACCATTTATCTTTTTTAGAAACTGATAAAAGAATTATCATTTTTAGTATACAAAATATTATCATTCATGATTTTATATAAAACATTACAACATTGTTAACATCTTATAAAAATATTCATTTGTAATCTGTAACGACCCGTAAATTTTAACCGTTTTAATAATGTGATTAATTAATTTTTTGTCAAATTGAAATAATAAAATTTTGAAATAAAAGTTTAATATTTGAAATGCGTCTAGTTAAACATAACAACTGAAAAATTTTCATCCGGAAATATGAAAGTTTATTTTCGTGTGTAATTTTATTTCTATTTAATCAGTTAGTAATTGATGAAAATAAAATGTTTTCAAAACCTAAATATTTTTACATAGAAAAATTGTAAACCATCTTCTGAGCAAGGCGTCATTTTTCGTTTTTCCAAATTCGGACTTCTTTAGCTCCGTCGATCTTATTTTTCTGCGTTATTGCTGCATTTTTCGCCAGTAGAAATTTCGAATTTTTATAATTTGATCGAATCACTGATATCTGTATACCGTTTTAATCGTCTCATCGTACTGATCTCTATGATATATTCAATTTGGTATTTTGATGTCCGGAACGCGGAGAAACCAACGATCGGTAGCCGTACCGATAATTGTTTCAGTCTTTTGTTCCTCTGTGCCTTTCCATTTTCCAAAGTAGTAAACTAATAGCCGTTTGTTATTATTATATTCCATCATAACCTTTTGTCATTATTGTTTTGAATTCAAACGGGCTGGTTTACATTTTTCAATGTTAATAAAAAAAATTCTGCGTTACTTCTTCTTTTGTCCATTGGTTTAAAACAAAGTGAAACCATATTGAACTGTTCCAGCTCTTTCTTTTTCCTCTCCAAATTGAAATATTCCTCTTCATTCTTATTACGGCTGAAACAAATTATGGCCTCCGCCTCGACCTCCGCGCAACTCCTCAACCTTACAGTCGAGCCGCATGTCTTCGCTCCGCCTTCCAATCTCCGACCAGCACGAACTCCACGTCCATCCTCCTCTTCCACCGTTCATCTTTTCTATCCCCAACAATGGCCCTAAGCCACAAATCCATGGCTAAAAAACGCTGCCGAGCTCCTCACTTCGACGCCGGTCGAGCACAGCTCAGTTCATCGCCTCTCCATCATCAAACGCAACCCACGAGCTTCTTCTCGGCCGTCGGGCGCAGCTGCCGCCCACATCTCCCACCGACATCGACCACTTCCACTTCCATCCCTCCTCCTAGTCTGCCCTATCCTCTTTCGCACCTTACTCCTATGTATATGAGTTCACATATATAGGTAATGTGTTATTTCATTTATCACTGTTGACAAGCTGATATATATACTAGCTAAGTAACTAATATAAACACTTGTATTAAAATGTTGGTCAGATATCACATATATATGTACCAGTTTACTATTGTTATATTCTTTGATTTCAGAGCGCACATATGTAAATTTATAGGGTTTATGGTACAAGACTAGTTGCATTCTAATATTCTGAAACTGTCTATGTTTTACAAACAAGAATACAAAGGTCTGTAATCTTGTATATGTATTTTACTTTGCTTTTGTATAGTATTAATATATACGTCGTTTGTATGTATATCTTAGTTATATGTATGTATTTTATCTTATTATAAAATATGTGTATATATATATATATATATATATAAAGTTTGTTCTGGTTATGCATACATAAGTTTGTTTTACACGCAATATAGGTAAGCTTTATTTTATACAATGATGTAAGCTATGTATTAAATGTAAGGTTGTTACGCTGTGTATTCATATATATAGTTTTATACAAGATATGATGATATGTTGTTGTTTGGTATACATAGGTATACACGTTGCTGTAAAATCAATTTCGCTATACTATGTGGTGAAAGAAGTAATAGATTTATATGTATAAGTTTATTGCATAGCTGAAATTACTGGTCATGTATTATTTTTTTTTTGAAAACTCAGGAGAACCCGTCGGGCCGGTAAACTCCTGAGGAGGGTACAGTAAAGTCGTCCGCTGATCCAAGCCCCCATACCCCCGGGTAAATTTATATAGGATAGGGAAGCGCATGGTAGGAATCGAACCTGGGTCTTTTTACCAGAACCCAAGCCTCCTTTCCAAAGCGCCGCACCCGCGGACTGGTCATGTATATATTATAAATGAAAATATGTCACTGTAAATGGTTATAGAAAATATATGTTTGAAAAACTATATTATATTATAGAACTATTACATTTCATTGTTTAAAAGTGAATTCCTATTTATTAGAACAGTACGCGTATACAATGTCTTAAATGTAAATATGGTGTATAGGCTGCTGTATAAGTCTGAATATATATATAGTTGGGTATATAAGTCGTAAACTGTAAATATTTTGTTACGGTAAGAATTTTATATATGTAAGTTTATAACAGAAATTAATTTTAAGATTTGTTGTACTAGCTTTGAAGTTATAAAAAAATATAATAATTTATATATTTATACAGGAATGAAAGGTTATACAGTTATTGTTCATAAAGTATCCAAGTATAAAGTTGATATATATATAGTAGATAGTACAGATTTTGGCCAATATATATATTATAATAATAGTGCATATATTTGCTGTTTTTCGCATGCTGATTTTAATAATCTCATTGATTCCAATCTTTCAGCTTTGTCCGTCAAAAATCTTCTTTCAGCATACTTTGCTTTGAATTGTTGTTTGGATTGTTCGACGGTCTAGATCGTAATCAAATTCGTATCGTGTCGAGTCGTCAAATTCTTCTAGTCTCAAAAGATGAGTAATCACTCAGATTAACGTTCTTTTATTTATTAAATTTGATTTCCATTGAAACGACAATTGAAATATGCTACTATTAGTTATGTACACTGTTATATATATGTTATTATCTGTACCAGTTCACCTGTGATATCTGACACCATTATCTGTTATTTATACAATGATAATCCAGTTTGATTGTTAAATGATAGAATTCTTGATGTTGACATTGGACGTTAAATTGTTAATGTTGTAAGTGACAAATAATTTGAAATTGAAATTGACGTAGGATAGATAGATTTGATATATATGTTAAATTTGATTTGATGACATTTGCATAAATGACCCCTTTAAATGTTAAATAAATGGACACGTAGAAATAGTGTTAACCACACCTTGAACCATTTAAATGTATGTTTTATAGATTGATGTAGTTTGAAATTGAACAATAAATATCAATTGTAGAACCGCATAAATTAATAGCGTAATAATCTATAATCTACATGAAATGATAGTGTAGATTCTAGAAATAATTATATTAATTTGCACAAACAACAATGTGAATTAATACAACTACTTCGGGATTATTTGAATAAACTATTGGATTGTTATTGATGGTTGCTATTGCTTGTTTATTTACTTTGACACCATCCCAGTTATCACACTGCAAGTTCCCTTTGTTATGCTTTGATTTTTGAATTGAATGGGAATCGGTTGAAATAATAAATACCCAAATAAACATTGACTTAGGATAGAGAATTAAATAAAAACCGATTGGTCAATAATTTAATTTAAAAATAAAAATAAAGATTTTATTTGAATAAATGATAAGATTTTGAAATGAATGTGGAATTTGAAATTTTAATGAAGGAAAATGTTAATATTTAATAATCTGGACAAAATATTAACATAGTAGTTGATAAAAGAACGTTGTTTAAAATTAATTATTTAATAATTAAGTTTGAAATTAGTTAATAATTATGTTTTGAAATTATTTAATAATTAAATAAGATTGAATTATTTAATCATTAAATGAAATGGAATTCTTGATAAGTGAAACTGAACTTCGTAATAAGTGAAATTGAAGTTCGTAAAAAGTGAAATTGAACTTCTTTAATAAGTGAAATTGAGTTATGTAATAATTAAGTTTTGGAAATTTGTTTAAAATAAATAAGTAAATAAGTGAAATTGATTTTCTTTAACAATAAGTAAAAATATGATTTACGTATTGAAATAAATGTAAGACATGTAATTTATGAAGTTGATTTGACGAATCTAATTTAATTAAATTTGTAAGTTTTGATATAATGGAGTCGAACTTAAGTAATTGATTTAATGAATTGAAAATTTAATAGAAATTGTTTTGAATGATAAATTAACTTAACGAATATTGAATGAAATCGATCAATTAATTTAAATTGATTTGAAGGTTAAATTAAATTAAATTTTAAATTAAATTAAATTAAATGTTTACGGAATGAAATTTATATACGAACTTGAATCAATACTTGAATTGTTTTAAATAAAAATTGAAATTGAGTTATAAGATTTTGAAATGGTAATTTGGAAGTATGAACGTAAATTATGGAAATTGATATAGAAAGAAATATGAAATGTTGGTTTACAAATTCTAATTGAAATTGAATTTGATTTGGTTTTGAAATATATTAAATGACCAATCGGTATAATAATTACGAAAGTTATTAAAGAAACCGAGATCGGTTATGGACATACTCTCTGTCTAAACCGAAAACCACTTTAATAACTATACGCGGAGTGTGATCCAGAATGAAGTGGTTGGAATGATGTATGTGATGACTGAAGAAAGAGAATGATAATGGATAGCCTTGACACTTGTGTCAAATTGAAAATGACTAAAACAGGAGCCGTGCCGGGCCAAATTGGGTTAGCCACCTCGAGCGAACACACTTCTTCGTAAACTACTCATTACTTGTTATTTGATTGGTGTGCACCCTCGAAATTTTAGGAGTGTTGTTTTGCGGTGTTGTGATCGTTGCGGCGATGCATTCTCACCAGTCTGGATCAGGCAAACGGTAGTTTCACTACCTTGGGTATTGTCTCATGTGCCTTGTCATACTTGTATCCCTATATACGCGACCACTACGAATTTGTTTTGTGTTATACCTATGGAGTACTCCCTGATATCCCACTAGTTTACGGTGGAGTGTATAGTTCTGTATAGACTATAATGCTATATAAATGTGTTAAGGGGGATAATGGTAACCCCTTAACGCTATTTTGATACTTTATATTACTGATAGGCATTATCTACTTAGCGTACACTACTATATAGTAGATAGTTTAACGGATCCTTAGAGGATGGTTATCTGTAACGACTCATAAATTTGATAATTTAATTTGTTTATTTAATAAGATTTCTAATTTAAATTTAGGAAGAAACAGAAATCTTATTTATTTTTAGGAAAGAGAATGTTGTAATTAGATGTATCAAGGGAAATTAAAATTTACCAATTGAATTATATATTGCAATTAATTGTAATAGTGGAAATTGTTGCAATTGGATATAAGGTTTGAAATAAGTAAATAAAGGCAAGTATTGAATTCATCAATGAAAATAAATTTTTATTTAGTACAATCCCTTTTTATTAACTATTGTAAGGTGTTAATTAATTGAAATAGAAAATTTGACAATAGATTAAATTGTATGTTGGATGATAAATTGCAATAACTAAAGTTAGTAATTAATGGGTTAAAGGGAATACCAATTTACTCATAGAGTGAACATAAGTGAATGTAACAAAATAAATAGGAAATGATAATTATTCATTAGTGATGGTTGATGTAAAAGGAATAACTAATTGGATTTAGAATCTTAATTTGTATGTGTGCATATATTTAATGGAATATGAGAAAAACAAATGTAATGATTTGATTAATATATATCTTATTCATTCAGGGTATTGAATAAAAATTTGGAATCTAATTGTAATGAATGGTAATAATGTTGGTATTAGCTAATAAACAAAATTTTAATGCAATACCCATAAAATGAACGGGATGAAATGAATGTCTGTAAATGTATACTAGGTTATTTATCAAATAAAAGGAAAGAAAATTAAATATTGAATTTGATTGATGAATAAATATGCGTTGAATAATAACTGAATGTAAAGTTAATGGTAATTGTATAAAATCAAAATAAGACAATGAATTTCAATAATTGTGGGTTGATTTTAAGGTGTGAATGGGAAAGTGATTGTTATATATATTGAATGGAATTCAAATTGATGGGAAAAGTAAATGGGTACTTAGTAATAAATTTAAACGGACTTAAAAATGGAATTTATTTAATTAATAGATATAACAGATAAGGATACTTATAAATGTGGGATTGAGAGTTTTACAACAATTATTATGAGTTATATTTATATTCAGTCATTCAATTTAATTTGTAAATCATTGAAATAAATGGTACGTTTAAATAAATTTAGGTAATAATGGGGAATAACGTAAATAAATTCTTCATTAAATGATGGTTCGAGTATATAAAGAATGGAGGTAAAGCTTTATAAATTGATTTGAATCTAAAATTTAATGAAAGGAGTAATTGGAATTAAATGGATCAAATGTTTGAAGTTACGAAAATTTTAATTTAGATAAAAGGGGTATGCATTTATGTAATAGAGTATGAATCTATTATTAAGTTTATTTATAAAATGGCAGTTGGGTAAATGAAAGGGTGCAAAAGTAAGTTTGTCAGTATATTGAAGTAATGTATGATAATAGGTTTAATTGAAATAAATGAAAATTTAACATCTAAGTATTACGTTAATAGGAAGTAATTGTTCTACTTATCATTTCATTCATTTAGCCCATTTTGAAACTTAATCAACGGAAATTAATGTAATTGAAAATTTTCAATTTATAGGAGAGAGAATACTAATTGTAATAGGTGCAATTAAAAGCAGCTTATGTTTTGTGAAATATAAGGAAAGTTTTGATTCAATGAAAAAAAAACATTTACATCAATAAAATGAATGTTTCATCTGTGAATGTAGGTTTAAAAAATAGAAAGATTGATTTTACAGAAAGAAATATATGTTTATTTGAACTGTGTTTAGCTTACAGACTGATTACAAGAATAGGAAAATAATCTATTTATTACTCTTGTATATAAACAATTTTTCTATTTATTTTTTTACGCATTTTAGTTATCTGTTTTAAAATTTAACCTTGTAAGTGATTGCAATTAATGTAGTTCAAATATTTCAGTTAAAAGGAAAGAAAACGGTGATTTCAATTAATAGATTTAAAAAAAAACGCGTGTTCTGTGGTAAACAAAAAGGGTATTTCAATGGTAATAAGAGATCATTTTGGGAAAGACAAATCAAATGTTTTCATTTTTAAGGTAAGTATAAAAAAATTATTATGCATAGACAAAAACCCAAATGCATAGAAATTCGAATATTACTTGAGTTAATGAAGTAATTTTGGTGTGTTTAGGGTTAAAAAAATTTATTAAGTAAACAATTGTTTTGAAATTTGAATTCCAAAAGTTTGTTTACAGTATAGAGTTAGTCCATTCACTCCCTTTCTAATTAATAATTGCCTCTTTTTAATACCTGCTACTTTTAAAAAGGCTGTTCATATTTAATATATTTCAAAACCAAGTTTGTTCATATTTACTTTATTTCTTTCCATTCATTTTCCAACTTCATTTTTCTGAAAAGTCATTTCATTTATTTCTAATTAATAGCGGTCTCTCTTTTCAAATATCTTTGATCCTAAACCTAATTCTAATCTTAAAATAAGGTATGACGCAAATGAAACCACAACCTCCATTCTAATCTTCTTCTTTTTTTCCTTTTTTTTTCTTTTCTCTTTAAATCTCTTTATTATCTCTCATTTTAATTTTTCCTTCCTCTTCAAATATTCTTCTTCTTCAAAATTTTCTTCTATTTCAAACTTTCTTCTTTCTTTTCAAATCTAGATCTTCTCTTCCATTTTCAGTTCTTATTTTAGTCATTTTCTTTTTCAATTCTTCTTTTTCAAATCTTTTTTTTTTCTTTCAACCTTTTAAAAAATACATACATTCATATAATCAGGAGGAAAATTAAAGTAAATCGAAATAAAAGAAAAATTACGGAACAAAGCTAGCAATCAAGAAGAAGCATACGCGAGGGTAGAGTGGTTGTGGCACGGTATTTTATTTTTGTTTTGTTTATTTTTAATTTCCATTGCAAATCGTTTAATTATGATAAATTTCACATACGAACTCCATTTCACGTGCGATTTTTTTGTTAGGATCGTAAATAAATTTCCAGATCTGTTGACGCTAGTTTGGAAAGATTTGGAGACCGTCGAATTTTTTAGTTTAAACTGGATTTAAATCCAATTTAAATTTAAAAGGTGAGTGTTTTAACCCACTCACAACTTCTAAAATTTCTTATGTTTGTTATTTTGACTTAAGATATGAGTAGAAAGTTATTTCTGACTGTTTGGCATGTTTATTCGTCATCTCTGTTAAATCGCATTTATTTAATTTAACTGTTATTTAATTTTATTTATTGCATATAAGTTGACATTTATAATTTATTTATTTGCGTATTAACTGCCTGTCATATTACGTTTATTTTTATTTCATATTAACTGCCAGTTAAATTTACATTTATTTCGCATATAAACTGCTAGTTTAACAGTAGTTAAATTTATTATTGAATATAAACTGTTAGTTAACACATGTTATTTATTACCTGTATAAATTATATGCTCTATATTGATGTTGTTTAAATTGGATGATGATTGTAATAAAGGATTGATGATTGATATTTGGATGAATGGATGCTGTATTTTATATTGTATAAACTGCAAGTTATCGTGCATTTCATTCATTCGGGATTGCGGTTTGAAATGATATACAACCGCATTTTTTATATTTTAAATTGCGGATTGAAATGATAAACATCCGTATCACTAGACCATAGGGTAGAAAATTTTATACAGGCACCGCGGTAAATATATTAAATTATTTTTGAAATGTTTTACTATGGTTTTGTAAAGCTATATATATATATATACATACATATATATATATGGTTTATAGGATATTGATTTGGTTATTTATATATATATAGTAAATTTTCGGTTTTTAAGCTTTGTATAAATTTGATTTGAAGTATAATATAAACTTTGATTTTTAAGATCAAATACGATTAAGCCTTTATTTAAAATCTAATTTCTGGAGTTTTTATGACTTGAATGAGAATAAGATTTGGAAGATGAATATTAAGTTAAACTGAAATTTAATAAAAATTAAATTTTTTAAAGGATATGATTTTTATAACTTGATTTTTTTTGTAAAGTGATTTAAATGAATATCAGGTTGATTTAAATGAATATATAATAAATTGAAAGATTTTCCAGTTATGTGAAGTTAAAGGTTTTCTTAAATTATATTGAATTCATTAAGTAAATATTTCAAGTCTAAATAATAAGTAATTGAATTTAATATATATGGGATTGTCAAATGAGTTTGTTTTGAAATGGTGAAATATTTAAAGCTTTGAAACATAAGAATTGAAATGGTATTTGGAAGTTTAAACCGATATTTGAAAATTGATTTGTGAAATCTAAAGAAGCTATTGTGTTTTATAAAGTAATTTAATATTTAACCATTTAAGAGATGGAAATTTGTTTCGAAGTTATGATTTTCAAGGTAGTATGATTTGAAAATATTATATTCAAGAGTTTTGATTTCTAAATATTTTATTTTGAAGACCCTATGATTTTGGAAAAGAATATATATTGGAAAATAAAATGACATTACATGATTTTGGGTCTAATGATATCGTATTGATTTGGGGTTTTAAAAATATAAATGATATCGTATTGATATAGGTTTAAAATGGATATTTTATTCTGGTTTTAAAGTTTAAATTATTTTAAATGACCGCGGTGTTATAATAACGTTTGGTTGTTAAAGGGACCGGGATCGGAAGTTGTCATACTCTCTGCCAACTCCGAAAACCACTTTAACAACCGTGTACGCGGTGGAGATTCCAAAATGAAGTAGGTTGGTGACGGCGTTTCCTATAAGGTAATTATGTGGACCCAACTCCCGTGAGTTGGCATAAGGTGGCTAAAACAGGAGTGATTCTCAGGCCAATGAGGTCATTCCTCTGATCGAACGCACTCCTTCGATACTATACTCTGACTTTGGATTGATTCGGTAGCCACTATTGATTTCTTTGATTTGGGGGTGTTAGTTCGAGGTGGGCGGTAGCTGCGGCTACGCGTTTCCACCAGCCCGGATAGCAATTGGTATATCTACCCTGGCATTGCCTAGTTGTGCTGTGTCACCTACCCTATCGCGCCTTGTACGAGTTTGGATTTCTCCCTAGCCCGTGTGGTATCCTCTGGTGGCTTCTCGATCAGGAGGGACTATGATATTGGATGGAATACTGGGACTATTATGTGTTAAGGGCTATATGAGTAACCCCTTAATGCTAAGAAAAAAGTAAGTTTATTTTACAATTAGACACTATTATAATAGCGCAATATACTACATAGTAAATAGTTTAACGGATCCTTAGGAGATGTAAATCCCGAGCATCTCTTGAGTTACTGCACTCATATTTATTTCTGTTAATTTAACTCACATAAGATCTTTTAGTTCTAACTCGAGTGTTTTTGTTTTTCAAATTCGCTCGGGTCAGTCCGAGCGTTTCAGGATTTGAAGACTTTATTTCTGGAGGACGAAGATGAAGATTTCATCATCATCATCATTATATATATGGTTCCACTACACACTGTATTCCGTTGCATTGGTATTTATTGGTATGTGAACTCTGATATTTATTGTATAAAGAAGAATCAAATATTTTGTAAACAGTTTTATGAACTGTATATTTATTATTATATTTTATCCTTCCGCTGTGAGATTCTGTTTAGTTTTTTTCTCTTCTCTATTTTTCATATTTACCCCATAACAATCCGCCCTTCCGTATGGTTTGAATTGGCACGTGTGTCGATTTAAAGCGTGCGAAAAGGCGGGACGTTACATTATCCCAACGTCCTTTGAGTTACTTGTATTTCAGTTGTTATTTCACTTGAGTTGGATTTATTGATATAAGAATGTTAATCCTGACTCGAGTGTTTTGTGTTTTGCTTTAGGCTCGGGTCAGACTGAGTGTACCAGTATTTGAGACTCACCTTTGTAGTTGGAGCTTCGATTGGAGATCCAGCTATATATCCAGCTTTCAGATATTCCGTTGATCCTAGAGATGTGTTCTGATATTGTATTCGACTATTGTATTCGAGACTTCTGTTGTAACTTATTTAACTCTGTTATATATATATATATATAGTAGCTTCATGAACTACTATCTTTTGTTTCCGCTGCATTTATTACTCTGTGTCTGTGATATGTGATTATTTATTTACTGTATATGCTCGGTTTTGCCAAATATAAATTAACAATTCGGTATTTTGAATTATTCAAGTCCGACATGTGTGGACGCGAATAGTCCAAATAGCGGGTCGTTACAGTTGGTATCAGAGCTTTGGTAGCTCTAGGCAAAACTTAGTATATATGGTAAATGTATTTATAGAATCACTTACATCCAAGTTTAAATCTCGTCCTTCTTGACTCGATTCCTTTGAATTTTGGAACGTTCACTCGGTTCCGAAATTCATTCTTGTCCCTCACTATTTGTATTCTTCTAAATTATGGAGTATCTCATAACTCACTTCGAATGATCTTCATAATGAAACGGCGATCTCGCAAATCTCCAAATGATTTGTTGAAGGGTGAAACTCCTTTACAATAGACACCGATTTACGGAAGATCTCTGTATCCTCGGTTTACGATGCTATCTATTCCCTGCTATACCTGAATCCTATCTCTTGCGATCGAATATCGATTTACCTCGGAATTATCCATTGATCTTATTCTTGATGTCCCGGTCGACCCGGTTAAAGTCGCTCGCGATCTATATAAACTTATCCATCTTTCTATTTCATTTTTTAATCACCTTATCTTTGTTTCGAACCTATCTTCGAATCATAAATTCTCTTTGATTTGAGTCCATCGAATTTGAATCTCTATCATTGCTTTGAAATCTATTATTATATCGTTGAGTGAGAAAGTGTATTTGTAAATTTATGTTATAAATGTTTTATATATTGTGTTGCTTGAGTCGTTGATGTTGATTTGGGTTTTCGATTGATTCGTCTTATCAACGCTATCGATAGAATTTTGAAAACACTTGAACAGAAGAAAATGACACAATATTGTTTTCAAATTTGGTTAATAATATTTTTTTATGATTATATTATATATAAGTATAAATTTTTCTGAAATTAAATCGTTAATGAATTTGTTGTCAGAAATGATAACACGTGATTTTCATTTATTGTTTTGTAAACCATTGATTTTACCAACACATAAATAAATGAATTTATAAACTTGGTTTTAATTTGATTCGGAATTTAGAATTGAGAATTCAATTTTCCGGTGACTTCAAACTTTGGTTTTAAAACGCATATTATTTAAAGTGTTTTCAAATAGAAACCACTTTCAAAAAAATTTAAATGTTTAAATCAATGCTCTCCTATTTTGTCGCTGGAAAATAATTTCGGTGATGGTGGCCGCATCATCGACATTTATTTTCGAGTTTCGAAGTAAAGAGACTATTCTGTAGCTTTGCTACGGTTTGTTTTGAAAAATAAATTGATTTGAATTTCTCAAAGCATGATTTGATTTGTAATATATATATATTGATATATGATTTAAATCTGATTTGATATATTATATATTTATTTATTTATCTCTAAATAAATTTGAAGTTACTCGAAAATTTAATTCTTAAATTTATGTTAAAGGATAATTTCAATTATAAAATGTAATCGAAATTTTGAATAAAAAAATTTAAGCATGAATAATTAAATTAGTAATTTTCTTATATAATACTCAATTGCATTCAATATAACTTACCTAAATTTTCAAAAGTTAACTATGTAATTGAATATTATACAGTAGAAAAAGATATCAAAGGAATTTTTTTAAATAAATTTGAGTAGTTATAATAAGTGTAAATATATATAATATATATATATGTGATAAGATATATTAAGTAGAATAAATTTAATAATAATTTGGAATAAAGAAAATTAAATTTGTCGAATAAATTATGATTATAGTAAATGACTATTCAAATCTATGATCTTTGAAATTGTTAATTTAAGATAATTGGATAATATACAATATATAATGATTTTATAAATAAATTTGAGTGGTTATAATAAATGTTATACACTTAATTTAATTATAAAATGATAATAGAGATGAATAGAATGATAAGTTAATAGAACAATAAATGAGATAAATAAAATAAATTCCGTTTTGAGGGAATTAATAAATTGAAATAAAATCAACTCAAATGGAATATCTTGAATTCACTAAAATTAAAGAAAAATTTGTTTTGAAAGAAACCTTTGTATCAAATATAAATAAATGTGAAATCAAATCAATTTAACGGAAACCTTGATTTTAAAAACAAATTGTTGAATATAAGTTTATTTAAATTTATATGGTTTGAACTAATTTTTTATTTTGTTTTTCAATCTATTTTTCTTTCTAGTTGTTCTATTCTCCTACCTCCTTCCTTTTCGGAGACGAAAAGTTTTGAGTGGGGAGAGTGTAACGACCCGTAAATTTTAACCGTTTTAATAATGTGATTAATTGAATTTTTGTGAAATTGAAATAATAAAATTTTGAAATAAAAATTTAATATTTGAAATGCGTCTAGTTAAACATGGCAACTGGAAAATTTTCATCCGGAAATATGAAAGTTTATTTTAGTGCGTAATTTTATTTCAATTTAATCAGTTAGTAATTGATGAAAATAAAATGTTTTTGAAACCAAAATATTTTTACATAGAAAAATTGTAAATCATCTTATGAGCAAGGCGTCATTTTTTTTTCAAATTCGGACTTTTTTAGCTCCGTCGATCTTATTTTTCTGCATTTTTGCTGCATTTTTCGCTAGTAGAATTTCGAATTTTTATAATTTGATCGAATCACTGATATATGTATACCATTTTGATCGTCTCATCATACGGATCTCTACGATATATTCAATTTGGTATTTTGATGTCCGAAACACGGAGAAACCGGCGATCGGTAGCCGTACCGATAATTGTTTCAGCCCTTTGTTCCTCTGTGCCTTTCCATTTTCCAATGTAGTAAACTAATAGCCTTTTGTTATTATTATATTCCATCGTAACCTTTTTTCATTATTATTTTGAATTCAAACGGGCTAGCTTTACATTTTTCAATGTTAACAAAAAAAAATCTAAGCGTTACTTCTTCTTTTGTCCATTGGTTTAAAACAAAGTGAAACCATATTGAGCTGCTCCAGCTCATTCTTCTTCCTCTCCAAATTGAAATATTCCTCTTCATTCTTATTATGGCTGAAACAAATTATGGCCTCCGCCCTCCGCGCACCTCCTCAACCTTACAGCCGAGCCGCATGTCTTCGCTCCGCCTTCCAATCTACGACCTGCACGAACTCCACGTCCATCCTTCTCTTCCACCGTTCATCTTCTCTCTCCCCACCAATGGCCACAAACCAAAAATCCATGGCCACAAAACACTGCCGAGCTCCTCACTTTGATGCCGGTCGAGCACCGCTCAGTTCACCGCCTCTCCATCATCAAACGCAGCCCACGACCTTCTTCCAGGTCGTCGGGAGCAGCTGCCACCCGCGTCCCACCGACATCGACCATTTCCACTTCCATCCCTCCTCTTTGTCCGCCCTGTCCTCGTTCGCACCTTGCTCCTATGTATATGAGTTCACATATATAGGTAATGTGTTATTTCATTTATCACTGTTGACAAGCTCATATATATGCTAGCTAAGTAACTAATATAAACACTTGTATTAAAATATTGGTCAGATATCACATATATATGTATCAGTTTACTATTGTTATATTCTTTGATTTCAGAGCGCATGTATGTAAATTTATAGGCTTTATGGTACAAGACTAGTTGCATTCTAATATTCTGAAACTGTCTATGTTTTACAAACAAGAATATAAAGGTCTGTAATCTTGTATATGTATTTTACTTTGCTTTTGTATAATATTAATATATACGTCGCTTATATGTATATC
The DNA here is from genome assembly GCA_030765085.1 of Allium cepa. Classification (NCBI taxonomy): domain Eukaryota; kingdom Viridiplantae; phylum Streptophyta; class Magnoliopsida; order Asparagales; family Amaryllidaceae; genus Allium; species Allium cepa. The sequence continues at coordinate 627,878,056 of CM060934.1, forward strand.
TTAGTTATATGTATGTATTTTATCTTATTATAAAATGTATGAATATATATATATATATATATATATATATATATATATATATAAAGTTTGTTCTGGTTATGCATACATAAGTTTGTTTTACACGCAATATAGGTAAGCTTTATTTTATACAATGATGTAAGCTATGTATCAAATGTAAGGTTGTTACGCTGTGTATTCATATATATAGTTTTATACAAGATTTGATGATATGCGTTGTTTTGTATACATAGGTATACACGTTACTGTAAAATCAATTTCACTATACTATGTGATGAAAGAAGTAATAGATTTATATGTATAAGTTTATTGCATAACCGAAATTACTGGTTGTATATATATTATAAATGAAAATATGTCACTGTAAATGGTTACAGAAAATATATGTTTGAAAAAGTATATTATATTATAGAACTATTACATTTCATTGTTCAAAAGTGAATTCCTATCTATTTGAACAGTACGCGTATACAATGTCTCAAAGGTAATATATGGTGTACAGGCTGTTGTATAAGTCTGAATATATATAGTTGGGTATATAAGTCGTAAACTGTAAATATTTTGTTACTGTAAGAATTTTATATATGTAAGTTTATAACAGAAATTTATTTTAAGATTTGTTGTATTAGCTTTGAAGTTATAAAAAATATATTATAATTTATATATTTATATAGGAACGAAAGGTTATACGGTTATTGTTCATAAAGTACCCAAGTATAAAGTTTATATATATATAATAGAAAGTACAGATTTTGGTCAATATAAATATTATAATAATAGTGCATATATTTGCTGTTTTTCGCATGCTGATTTTAATTATCTCATCGATTCCTACCTTTCAGCTCTGTCCGTAAAAAATCTTCTTTCAGCATACTTTGCTTTGAGTTGGTGTTTGGATTGTTCGACGGTCTAGATCGTAATCAAATTCGTATCGTGTCGAGTCGTCAAATTCTTCTAGTCTCAAAAGGTGAGTAAGCACTCAGATTAACGTTCTTTTATTTATTAAATTTGATTTCAATTGAAACGACAATTGAAATATGCTGCTGTTAGTCATGTACACTGTTATATATATGTTATTATCTGTACCAGTTCACCTGTGACATCTGACACCATTATCTGTTATTTATATAATGATAATCCAGTTTGATTGTTAAATGATTGATTGCTTGATGTTGACATTGGACGTTAAATTTTTAGTGTTGTAAGTGACAAATAATTTGAAATTGAAATTGACATAGGATAGATAGATTTGATGTATGTGTTAAATTTGATTTGATGACATTTGCATAATATGACCCCTTTAAATGTTAAATAAATGGACACGTAGAAATAGTGTTAACCACACCTTGAACCATTTAAATTTATGCTGTATAGATTGATGTAGTTTGAAATTGAACAATAAATATCAAGTGTAGAACCGCATAAATTAATAGTGTAATAATCTTTAATCTACATGAAATGATAGTGTAGATTCTAGAAATAATTATATTAATTTGCACAAACAACAATGTGAATTAATACGACTACTTCGGGATTATCTGAATAAACTATTGGATTGTTATTGATGGTTGCTATTGCTTGTTTATTTACTTTGACACCATCCCAGTTATCACACTGCAAGTTCCCATTGTTATGCTTTGATTTTTGAATTGAATGGGAATCGGGTTGAAATGATAAATACCCAAATAAACATTGACTTAGGATAGAGAATTAAATAAAAACCAATTGGTCAATAATTTGATTTAAAAATAAAAATAAAGATTTTATTTGAATAAATGATAAGATTTTGAAATGAAGTTGGAATTTGAAATTTTAATGAAGGAAAATGTTAATATTTAATAATGTGAACAAAATATTAACATAGTAGTTGATAAAAGAACGTTGTTTAAAATTAATTATTTAATAATTAAGTTTAAATTAGTTAATAATTATGTTTTGAAATTATTTAATAATTAAATAAGATTGAATTATTTAATCATTAAATGAAATGGAATTCTTGATAAGTGAAATTGAACTTCGTAATAAGTGAAATTGAACTTCGTAAAAAAAGTGAAATTGTACTTCTTTAATAAGTGAAATTGAGTTATGTAATAATTAAGTTTTGGAAATTTGTTTAAAATAAATAAGTAAATAAGTGAAATTGATTTTCTTTAACAATAAGTAAAAATATGATTTACGTATTGAAATAAATGTAAGACATGTAATTTAAGAAGTTGATTTGACGAATCTAATTAAATTAAATTTGTAAGTTTTGATATAATGGAGTCAAACTTAAGTAATTGATTTAATGAATTGAAAATTTAATAGAAATTGTTTTGAATGATGAATTAACTTAACGAATATTAAATGAAATCGATCAATGAATTTAAATTGATTTGAAGGTTAAATTAAATTAATTTAAATGTTTACGGAATGAAATTTATATACGAACTTGAATCAATACTTGAATTGTTTTAAATAAAAATTGAAATTGAGTTATAAGATTTTGAAATGGTAATTTGGAAGTTTGAACGTAAATTATGGAAATTGATATAGAAAGACGAATGAAATGTTGGTTTACAAATTCTAATTGAAATTGAAATTGAATTTGATTTGGTTTTGAAATATATTAAACGACCAATCGGTGTAATAATTACGAAAGTTATTAAAGAAACCGGGATCGGTTATGGACATACTCTCTGTCTAAACCGAAAACCACTTTAATAACTATACGCGGAGTGTGATCCAGAATGAAGTGGTTGGAATGATGTACGTGATGACTGAAGAAAGAGAACGATAACGGATAGCCTTGACACTTGTGTCAAATTGGAAATGACTAAAACAGGAGCCGTGCCGGGCCAAATGGAGTTAGCCACCTCGAGCAAACACACTTCTTCGTAAACTACTCATTACTTGTTATTGATTGGTGTGCACCCTCGAAATTTTAGGAGTGTTGTTTCGCGGTGTTGCGATCGTTGCGGTGATGCATTCTCACCAGTCCAGATTAGGAAAATTGTAGTTTCACTACCTTGGGTATTGCCTCATGTGCATTGTCATACTTGTATCCCTATATACGCTACCACTATGAATTTGTTTTCTGTTATACCTATGGAGTACTCCCTGATATCTCACTAGTTTACGGTGAAGTTTACAGTATTGTATAGTCTATAATGCTATATAAATGTGTTAAGGGGGATAATGGTAACCCCTTAACGCTATTTTGATACTTTATATTACTGATAGGCATTATCTACTTAGAGTACACTACTACATAGTAGATAGTTTAACGGATCCTTAAAGGATGGTTATCCCAACGTCCTTTGAGTTACTTATATTTCAGTTGTTATTTCACTTGAGTTGGATTTAATGATATAAGAATATTAATCCTGACTCGAGTGTATTGTGTTTTGCTTTACGCTCGGGTCAGACTGAGTGTACCAGTATTCGAGACTCGCCTTTGGAGTTGGAGCTTCGCTTGGAGATCCAGCTATCTATCCAGCTTTCAGATATTCCGTTGATCCTAGAGATGTATTCTATTATTGTATTCGACTATTGTATTCGAGACTTCTGTTGTAACTTATTTAACTCTGTTATTTATATAGTAGCTTCATGAACTACTATCCTTTGTTTCCGCTGCATTTATTACTCTGTGTCTGTGATCTGTGATTATTTATTTACTGTATATGCTCAGTTTTTCCAAATATAAATTAACAATTCGGTATTTTGAATTATTCAAGTCCAACATGTGCGGATGCGAATAGTCCGAAATAGCGGGTCGTTACATAATCAAAAGATAATACTATTTATCATTTTCAGAAACTGATAAACACTTTTATCATTTTTAATAAATTGTTAAATTTATATAAAGTGATAAAAACATTTAGCAACTTAAACATACAAAATTTAAATGGTCGTCATTTTATATAATCATTAAAGCAGCCTTACTGACTTATTATATAACAACAATGTTTATTTTTGATAAAAAGATAATCTCATTTATCTTTTTTAGAAACTGATAAAAGAATTATCATTTTAAGTATACAAAATATAATCATTCATGATTTTATATGAAGCATTACAACATTCTTAACCTATTATGAAATATTCATTTGTAATCAAAAGTAAATACTATTTATCATTTTCAGAAATTAATAAATTCTTTTATCCTTTTTTAATAAATTGCACAATTTTCATAAAGTGATAAAAGCATCTTGGAACTTAAATATATAAAATTTAAACAGTCATCATTTTATATAAATATTAAAGCAGCCTTACTGACTAATTATATTACAACAATGTTTATTTTTAATAAAAAAATAATACCATTAATCTTTTTCGAAAACTGGTAACAGAATTTATCGTTTTTCACAAATTGGTAAAAGAATTACCATTTTAAGTATACAAAATTTAATTTTTCATCATGTTATGGAAACATTACAATATTGTTAACACATTACCAAAATATTTATTTGTAATCAAAAGATAAAAGAATTTATCATCTTTCAAAAATTGGTAAAAGAATTACCATTTTAAGCATATAAAATATGATCATTAATCATTTTATAGAAGCATTACAACTTTGTTAACATATTACAAAAACATTCATTTGTAATTAAAAGATAACACTATTTATCATTTCCAAAAATTGATAAATTCTTTTATCATTTTTATTAAATTGCTAAATTTTCATAAAGCGATAAAAGCAATAAAAGTGAAGCAGTTTAGATGTTACTGTGATGCAGTAGATGTAGAGCGTGGCAATGTAATGAAAAAATTGGCAAATATAGGAAAATATATGCTGTTATAGCTGTTTTTTTTCTTTTTTTTATGGTGCACAAAGTTTGTTTATTTATTCGTCAATGCATGTAGCATTAAGGACAGTTTTATATATCTTTGTAGCAATTTTGGTAATGCATAACACTCAATTTTTGACCATACATATCAACCATTTATTGTTTATTGTTTTCTAACTAAATGTTTTACAATAGGTATGACTGCGGAATGCTTGTCATGGTAAACATGAGGAAGAAAGCAGCAGGCTTACCATTGGTTGAAAACATTTCAGAAGAAGATATTGCTCGGTTAAGAGCAAATATGGTAGCCGACATTATGACTGATGAACCATATTGTTGGACAATGGAAAAGTTCTGCAGTTCAGGACAAAAGCCACAGGAAGAAAGCAGTTGAAGCAAGATGAATGATAATCCAATTTGTTAACGTCATAGAAAGAAAACATTATATGTTTAGTTAGGTTTAACTTCTTTTTTCTATAACAAAAAACAAAATTGCACTGTATGTTGAACAAAAAATCTATATGTTTGTTTTGTGATTTGTCTCTACTGCATAGATATAATATTTCATATGTTTACTCTACCATTTACTCTTTGATATGATTTAGATTTTGCACCTGTATTTCATAGCCAGTATGTTACATGAATCTGAGAGCTAAAACATTTGTAATTTGTTTTGTAATTTGTCTCTACTGCACAGATATAATATTTGTTCTATTATATTGACAGTTTAAGCAATGATGTATAATAGGGTATGTTTGGCAATTCTTCTTTGCCTTTTAATACCAATTTATGTTACAATAAGTACAGGAATTTATAGGAGAAATATTAAGCTGATTATATGGTTACAAAGAGAACATACAGTTAAAGAGAAGCTGACTGGCAATGAAGTACAAGTGCAATTTTTTCCTTGTCGTTACTGGTAGTGGATGTATACCAGTGGCAATGTACAAGTGCAATTTTTTCCTCAATGTTACTGGTAGTGGATGTATAAATGGTATAAACACAAAACTGCAATCTTCAATTTAAGCTTTGCATCTCTCTCTGGAATTCCAAGGTCTTTGTACCATAAAAACCAGAAATTTGTCACTATTGGCTTCAACTCCATATTTTCTAAGTACTTGAAACATTAGCTGCTCTAAAGCACAAACAAAAAATGGTAAGAAAAATCACAGTTGATACATCCATCTAGCAAAATACATATCAAGTTAATATTGCTCAAATGTGTTTCTTCAGCAAAATAAAACTATAACATAAGACTTTTACAGATCTTGTTGCAACTGAACTTGAATATCAATAAATCACAATAACAACTATAAATTTACATATGCACAACTAAAACACACGCTACAGAAATACAGCAAAGAAGGTTGGCGGGTAGGACGAATAAAAACACCAGAAATGTCCGAGGCCTTGGTGCAGCGGTAAAACGCCAGGCTGTTGACGACAAGGTCGGCAGTTCGATCCCTGCTTCTGGCATATTAAACTGTGCGCCATGATGATTCTTGCAGACTAGTGTGCTGCCTACTTTGTAAATATAAGTACCCAGTTTCAAAAAAAAAAAAACACCAGAAATGATAATTCAGTCACTACAATTCAATCAACTAAAAACACCTAAAATGACGACAAATAGACTATTTTGCACATGGTACAAATATTTACTGATATCAGTTTCTTCTTTCTTCCGAACATCTTTGATGCTTGAGAAGAGCAACAACTTTAATAACTTACAATATAGAACATGAACACCCAGACTTCAGCATGTCATCAACCTTCTTTTCGATTATTACAACAAAAAGAGAAATCTACATAAAAAACTTATTCAAAAATATAATTCATGGCCTGCTTTATGCTTACAATGATTATATAATGGTTGCTAACAATTTACATGTACGTTATGCTTACAGAAAAAAGGTAACTAAGAGTTGCATGCAGTCATCCTATTCTTGAAACAGAAATAAACAAGATATTTCTCTGCACATTATTTATTACCCATAAAAAAACAAATGAAAGCAGTAAACACAGGAATAACCTGATATTAAAAGTAAAAGAATAACATAAAACAAAATTATAATTGAATACAACAGCTTTTAAATTCTAGAATCCAAGAATATCTCAATACAATGTTGAAAGAAAAAACATAATTATCTTCAAAAATAAACAAGAGAAAATGACATAAAAATTATAAAAGCATTCAACCACTCAATGGACAACTTCTACGATCATGACCTAACTTCTTACATTTTTCACACTTATTTTGCTTCCCATGGAAAACATCCAACCCACCAAGTCTGTTAACTCTCGGTCTACCAGCTCCACGAATTGCCTTAGGAGGAAGAATAGGAGAAAAATCTTCAGAAACAATATCATTTTTATCAAAAGTAGGAATAGCATTGATAACATGCGAGTAAGAAGCACGATAAGCCTTAGTCGAGAAATAATATTCAATAAAGTCATAGACATTAAGTTTGGCCATTGTAATGCACTTCAATGCATGTGCACAAAGAAAACCGGTAACTCTCCATTGGTTACAAGTGCACATCCGATTTTCAAGATCAACTTTGTGTGAAATAGAGGAATGTACTTCAAATACAAAAGTAGAAAAACGAGAAACTTTCCAACCAAATCCTTCTTCTTTTAATTTCAATAAACGATTCTCTATTTTAGAACAAAATATGGTAGTCCAATTAGATGCCTCTTCTCTACGCTTTGACATTTGAGCCATAAGCTTAATTTGAATCCCATCAAGACAACATGTAATAGGAAGATGCCTTTATTTCACAATCTAGGAGTTAAAACTCTCTGCAACATTTGATTCATTCTCACCATAGCGATTGCCAGGAAAAAATAAATCAGCCCAATGATCAAGTGGCTTATCTTTTAAGAATTCAATAACTTTTTCACCTTCAATTTGACTATATTTTGTCATAACTCTTTGGAATTCATAAGGAGTACAAGCTACATCACAACATTCCAATAAATGTGCTACCCAAGGCCCCTTTCCACCCTTTACAATATTAGCAACATTACTTTGCATATGATATAGACAGTATGAATGGAAAGCCATTGGAAAATTTTTAGGAATACTTAAAAGCAAACCCCAATGTCAATCTGATATAAAGAACAAAGCTCGATCAACTCCAATTGAACATTTCAAATGATCCAAAAACCAAGACCAATTTTCCTCATTTTCCTTTGTAACAACAGCCATATCCAATGGAAAAAAACCAAAAAAAAAAACATTGTTAGCAAATAGAAAAAACTGTGTATATATATGCAATAAAGTAAAATTATAAATGAATTTTTTAATTTATACCAATAATAATAGCGAACAATTTATAATTCTTTCAGTTGTTATTGACTTCAATGTTTAAAAATAAACTCACATATAACATATGTATAAATAAAAACATATTTTCAATTTAGATAACTAAATTTTGTTTCATTTGTAACATATTTGTTGTTTATCAACATATGGATTACTCTCAATCATCCATTTTTTAATACCTTTTGTTTTATCTACTAATTTAGTAGAAGATGTATATTTACGTTTGTATTCCTTCAAGGTTAATTATAAACATTGGCATGATTGTATGAACCAATAAATATACACATACAAATATACATAGATTTGTTATTTACCCAAATATACAACTATACATAGCTTCTACCCCAAGTTATCATTGGTGATCATCCAACACAATAAAAAATGGAGAATACATATTTAAATGCTAGTGGGTGGTATTGCACTTACAACTCTCACATATTTATGCATGTTATCCATTGACAATCAATCAAAATACCTATTACCTTACTATTATCTAAAATAGCATAAAGATAAATACTTTTATCTTTACATAAAACTATAATGTAACAATGACAATAGAGATAACTACTTTATTAACTATCACTTTCCAATTACTAACAATACTACTACAGAAAGTTAGCAATGATATTATATACTTAACAAACAAAACTTTATAAAAAATTGTAAAAAATAAAAAAAGTACTAAACAACCTATAATTAAAATAAATCAATTATCATTATCACCTTAAATTAACTTATAAATATTAAAACAATAAATCATACCTTGGTTCCCATTTTTTGCAATAGCGGCCATTAAACAACCATTCCTACCTTTCAAAAAGGTGGCATCAAGAAATATCATATGACGACAATGATAGAACCCATAAATACATGCTTCGTAAGATATATAGACTTTTTCAAACTGATTGGTATTTTCATCAACAACCATAGATGTATGACTATTAGGATAACTTCTATCAACTGCTTTCAAATACCACACCAAATCATTATAAGATTGTTCTTCATTACCAAAAATTTCCTTCAAAGCCATCTTCTTGCCCATATATGCATAGTAATAACTTAAACTAATATCATAATTTCTTTTAAAACTAGTAATAATATCACTAGTCTTTCTTGTTGGTTCATCACGAATTTCATCTAAAATCAAGGTCTTTACAAGATCACTCTTAATTAAAGGACTATTAATTGATCTAAAACCACCACCACATGAATGATTTGATTCAAATCTTCTAACTAAAAAGTGATCCAATTGTTTAAACTTGCAAGAAGCATGAATTTTAAAACTACAACCTTCTGCAGCACACTGCACCATAATTCGCTCTTTACAATTCTTCACGAACTTAGGTTTGAATCCATTTTTTTCACAATATGCAATGACAGTCTTACGGAAATCAGATGCAGACTGAAATTTTTGACCAACACCAGTAAAAAAATCAAAAGTAGAACCTTTCTTCGTCAACTCATTAAAAGCAATCCCTTTATCAGAAGAAAATTCGAAACTATCAACCCCATCGTATGCACTACACACACAATCTTCAATACCAAGTGATTTGCTACTAGAGCAAGATCTACTATTACAACCAACATTATTCTGAGACAATTTCTTCAATTTAACAAACAAAACCAGAAATTCCTCTTTTCTAAAAAATGGCAAGCACAAAGTAGCTTGCAAATCACTATCTGTCTCAATAAAAGTAGTCTTGGAATCTCGAACATAAAAGATATCAGAGCATAAAGGAGAAAGTTGATCCCAAACTTCACATATCTTGTTTCGAACTGTAGAAATAGGAGAATCCAACAAAAACCTAAAACTAAAGTTGTTTTTATTGAACAAAAAACAACCAAAACAGTAGCTGCAGTGCTAAGACTAAAAATGGAAAAACATATAAAAAATTTCAGTATACAAAAATATCAAAAAACAATCAAAAAATACAGTAAAAAGAATACATACCTTTGATCATCAATATATATCATCTTCCTGTGGCCAAAAGCAAATCAGCATAAGTTTAACATATCACACGCAAAAACGAAATCTGAAAATTGTTAAAAAAACAACAAATTGGACTTTCAGTAAAAGGAAGAGAAAGGAAGAAGAGAGAAAATTATAAATGTGGAAAAACTTTTTCAATCGATAATGAAATCGAGATTTAAATCAAAACTAAAAAGAAAATTGAAATTAAGAAGAGCGGAAATTGAGATAAAGAGGAGCGAAGAGGATTTACATACCCTTGTAGAATCGAAGAGGAGCGACCAGTACGAGGAAGGGAGAGGAGCGAAGAACGAAGATGTGAAAACGTAAAGAGGAGGAGCGAAATTTACTTAACAAAATAACGACTGAAAAAAATAAATGTCCTGTAACTTAATTTTTTAAACAGCTGTCCTAGAAAAAAATACGGTATACATAATGGTCACTAAAACATAATTTTCAGTATCCTAAATGTATCTGCCCTAACAAAATTTCAACTACCTAAGCAATATGTCAACAAATATAAAGACATTAAGCGAATGTTGAGGCCGAAAAGGATTATTATTTACACTAGCATTGTGTATAGTGTAAAACTGAATATAACGCTAATTATACATAGCATTTGTCCTTCAGCGAAGTCCAAATATTTATTCTCGTTTCGAATCCAAATGTGAGCAGACTTCATATATTTTAAGTTAATATTTTACGACTGTGGCCCACCAAAAACCTTATTTTAAAACAATTGTCTAATATCTGGTGTCACTCCTCCTCCACGTCACTTTGATACCCCACAATGCAAACGGACACATTAAAAAATAAAAAATAAAATAAAATAAAAGTTAGAAACGCACGATGGCGGAAAAGATAGACGGTGTTTTCAATATGGTGGTGTTTGGTATATTGGCGGTCGGAAAGTCGTCGATTCCAGCCAGGTTTGTTGTAGATGGATTCAGCTGAACTGAAAGGCGAAGACATTCTAGATTCAAAATATGTTTATAGTCATAAGAGTGTAAAACCTCAGATTTGGATAAAGCTCGGGGGAAAGATTATGAAAAAGAACACTTTGAAATCAGAGCACATTGAAGGTCACACCCGGTGGGACTCGAACCCACAATCGCCTGATTAGAAGTCAGACGCCTTATCCATTAGGCCACGGGTGCTGCTGGTCTAATTAATTTGGTAATGTATGAGGCAAATGACCATGTATCGATCCATGGTTAGGGATCGGTATTGATCCTAGTTATTTACTGGATCTTTGGCTTTAAACTTGGTGTTTATAGGTTGGAGGGGTATAGACCTTTGTTTGGATGTTCTTTGCTACTTTTTGATATCATTCCTTGGTTTTCCCTGGCATATGAACTTGGCAGTTGTTATTCTGGATTCCTGCTGGATAATTTCTCAGTCCAACCGACCTAAGACGCAATTTAGCTTGATCACAAGGTTAGATAACGGGTTTAAAGCCAATATAATAAAATATAACCTGGAGGAAACCTGACCCAGCTGATTGGAGATCCCAGGCGTACTGGTTATGGAAGTCTTGAATGGTGAGAAACACACAAACATGCCAATTCCTATGATGATTGAAGTGTGTTTCCACTAAGAATATAATGGTGAATTATTATTCTTAATAATACCAATATCTTATTTCAAGAGGAATATGACAGGATATTCTTAATTAGTATCAAATATATGAGAATGGTGTGGGATCGCATCTTTGAGGGTTATATGACTACACTCTCTATAGCTCTCATGATGACAGGTAATGTTCAGGAAAAAACGAACACAACCAAATGAACTGAAATGTGTCAGGTTTGGTATATGTGACACTTGTTATTTAGGTTTACTATAAAAAGAAAATAATTCAAGATTTTATATCACTACTTTGCAAAGTTCAACCGGTAATTGCTCATTATGGAAGGTTCAATTCCCGAAGACACCTCTCCAAATGCAAATCCAAGTTTTATTCTCTGATGATTGGAATAACTTATTTTCTATTTAAATGTGGTATGCTCGAGTTTGAATAGAAATGTGGGATATTGTTGGAAACTAGCTATAAATTTTTTAACAACAATTTTGGCGTTAGTTGTAGTTTTTAATTTTTGAAAAACTGTTTTGACGGGAGATGTCTTTTAAAACAGACAAAACCATTTTATATTTATTATTTCCTAACGCCCATGCCTCTTGAATGCCTATATATATGGGCCGACAATTCCAAACAAAACTCATTTTTAATTATATTCTACTCATCTTCTCCACACTTCTTCACGTAGTCAAAAGAGAAATGCAGATTGAAATTCGCTATAATCCAATGCATTTATGCATGTTTTGGATTGAGAGTTGTATCCTTGAAGGTAAACGTCTATTGCACGAAAACTACAACAGAGGTGTGAGGATGAATTCTATCTTAGGACATTGCGACTGCAAGCCTCTCTCGAATCAAGTCAGTAATTTCTAATTTACTTCCATTATTTTATATACTGATTGTTTTAAGAAGACTATAGTATTGATTAAGTCATATTTATTATATAGTTAACAATTTACTTAAATGATGTTTTGTAATTTATTTTATGTTAGTTGCAAGATTGATCATATTCTGGTAATAGATCACTAGCATCCAATTTATCTTGAAATCTTATTTGGAGGCTTTCTTATAATATCTAAACTATACCTCATGACCTAGTCTCCATATATAGAGAAAAAGAAGTCATATGCAATGTTCATGCAATGATCTCCCACTGAAAAAAGGAGGCGTTTTCTCCCGAATGTCTCTAGGTCTTGAATTGAATCACATGAATGTTAGTAGACAGAAGTAGGATAAAGACAATAATTTCACCGAGCGTCTTTTTACTCATTGTAGGATCAGATTAACGTTAAATGCCATTTTACACAAAGAATACAAAAGTAGATTAAAATTAAATGCCATTTCACATAAAGAAATTGTTACTATCCATTTTCTTAACCATTAAACTGGCACTTTATTTGTTATGCATAAATTGTATTTGGTTAGTTGACTGAAAATGGTATGAATTTGGAAGTTAAAAAAATTAAGAATAAAAGTGATTGACAAAGTAAATATAAAAATTTGAATTTTAGTTAGGGGGACAGTATATTTATTGGGTATTTTGAGAAGTTTATGTCTACACAAACATAGTGGCACCAAGATATTACAGCTATTATTAAGTTTAGAAATTGTTGATAACAGTATGATCCCTTCACCAAGTGGACCTTAGGTTATCCTTCGGTCTGGCCATATTCAAGGTCGGCCTGGAATTCCAATTGCCATTACATGAGAAAATGTTATTCGAGAAAGTTTGATATTCCCTTTGAATCTGTATTGTATAAAGGAGGCTGGAAAGATTTATAAAGACATTAAGCGAATGTTGAGGTCGAAAAGGATTATTATTTATACTAGCATTTGTGTATAGTGTAAAACTGAATATAACGCTAATTATACATAGCATTTGTCCTTCAACGAAGTCCAAATATTTATTCTCGTTTCGAGTCTGAACGTGGGCAGACTTCATATATTTTAAGTTAATATTTTACGACTGTGGCCCACCAAAAACCTTATTTTAAAACAACTGTCAAATATATGGTCTCATTCCTCCTCCACATCACTTTGATAACCCATAATGCAAACGGCCGCATTAAAAAATAAAAAATAAAATATAAAATAAAATAAAAGAAAGTTAGGAAAGTAGACGATGGCGGAAAAGATAGACAGTGTTTTCAAAATGGGGGTGTTTGGTATATTGGCGGTCGGAAAGTCACCGATTCCAGCCAGGTTTGTTGCAGATGAATTCAGCTGAACTGAAAGGCGAAGACGTTCCAGATTCAAAATCTGTTTATAGTCATAAGAGTGTAAAACCTCAGATCTGGATAAATCTCGAGGGAAAGATTTTGAAAAAGTACACTTTGAAATCAAAGCGCATTGAAGGTCACACCCGGTGGGACTCGAACCCACAATCACCTGATTAGAAGTCAGACGCCTTATCCATTAGGCCACGGGTGCTGCTGGTCTAATTAATTTGGTAATGTATGAGGCAAATGACCATGTATCGATCCATGGTCAGGGATCGGTATTGATCCTAGTTATTTACTGTATCTTTGGCTTTAAACTTGGTGTTTATAGGTTGGAGGGGTATAGACCTTTGTTCGGATGTTCTTTGCTACTTTTTGACTTCATTCCTTGGTTTTGCCTGGCAATTGAACTTGGCAGTTGTCATTCTGGATTCCTGCTGGATAATTTCTTAGTCCAATCGACCTAAGACGCAATTTTGCTTGATCACAAGGTTAGATAACGGGTTTAAAGCCAATATAATAAAATATAACCTGGAGGAATCCTGACCCAGCTAATTGGAGATGTCAGGCTACTGGTTATGGAAGTCTTGAATGGTGAGAAACACACAAGCATGCCAATTCCTATGATGATTGAAGTGTGTTTCCACTAAGAAGATAATGGTGATTCATTATTCTTAATAATACTAATATCTTATTTTAAGAGGAATATGACAGGATATTCTTAATTTGTATCAAATATATGAGAATGATGCGGGATTGCATCTTTGAGGGTTATATGACTACACTCTCTATAGCTCTCATGATGACAGGTTATGTTCAGGCCAAAATGAACACAACCAAATGAACTGAAATGTGTCAGGTTTGGTATATGTGACACTTGTTATTTAGGTTTACTATAAAAAGAAAATAATTCAGGATTTTATATCACTACTTTGCAAAGTTCATCCGGTAACTGCTCATTAAGGAAGGTTCAACTCTAGAAAACACCTCTCCAAATGCAAAACCATGTTTTATTCTCTAATGATCGGAATAACTTATTTTCTATCTAAATGTGGTATGCTCGAGTTTGAATAGAAATGTGGGATACTGTTGGAAACTTGCTATAAATTTTTTAACAAAATTTTTGGCGTTAGTTGTATTTTTTAATTTTTGAAAAACTGTTTTGACGGGAGATGTATTTTCAAACAGACAAAACCATTTTCTAATTATTATTTCCTAATGCCCATGCCTCTTGAATGCCTATATATACGGGCCGACAATTCCAAACAAAACTCATTTTTAATTATATTCTACTCATTTTCTCCATACTTCTTCACGTAGTCAAAAGAGAAATGCAGATTGAAATTCGCTATAATCCAATGCATTTATGCATGTTTTGGATTGAGAGTTGTATCCTTCAAGGTAAACGTCTATTGCACGAAAACTACAACAGAGGTGTGAGGATGAATTCTATCTTAGGACATTGCGACTGCAAGCCTCTCTCGAATCAAGTCGGTAATTTCTAATTTACTTCCATTATTTTATATACTGATTGTTTTAAGAAGACTATAGTATTGATTAAGTCATATTTATTATATAGTTAACAATTTACTTAAATGATGTTTTGTAATTTATTTTATGTTAGTTGCAAGATTGATCATATTCTGGTAATAGATCACTAGCATCCAATTTATCTTGAAATCTTATTTGGAGGCTTTCTTATAATATCTAAACTATACCTCATGACCTAGTCTCCATATATAGAGAAAAAGAAGTCATATGCAATGTTCATGCAATGATCTCCCACTGAAAAAAGGAGGCGTTTTCTCCCGAATATCTCTAGGTCTTGAATTGAATCACATGAATCTTAGTAGACGGAAGTAGGATAAAGACAATAATTTCACCGAGCGTCTTTTTACTCATTGTAGAATCAGATTAACGTTAAATGCCATTTTACACAAAGAATACAAAAGTAGATTAAAATTAAATGCCATTTCACATAAAGAAATTGTTACTATCCATTTCTTAACCATTAAACTGGCACTTTATTTGTTATGCATAAATTGTATTTGGTTATTTGACTAAAAATGGTATGAATTTGGAAGTTAAAAAAAATTAAGAATAAAAGTGATTGACAAAGTAAATATAAAAATTTGAATTTTAGTGAGGGGGACAGTATATTTGGATTTAATTTGAATCTATTGGGTATTTTGAAAAGATTATGTCTACACAAACATAGTGGCACCAAGATATTACAACTATTATTAATATTACAACTATTATTAAGTTTAGAAATTGTTGATAACAGTATGATCGCTTCACCAAGTGGACCTTAGGTTATCCTCCGGTCTGGCCATATTCAAGGACGGCCTGGAATTCCAATTGCCATTACATGAGAAAATGTTATTCGAGAAAGTTTGATATTCCCTTTGAATCTGTATTGTATAAAGGAGCCTGGAAAGATTTATAAAGACATTAAGCGAATGTTGAGGTCGAAAAGGATTATTATTTATACTAGCATTGTATATAGTGTAAAACTGAATATAACGCTAATTATACATAGCATTAGTCCTTCAACGAAGTCCAAATATTTATTCTCGTTTTGAATCCGAACTTGGGCAGACTTTATATATTTTAAGTTAATATTTTACGACTGCCCACCAAAAACCTTATTTTAAAACAACTGTCTAATATCTGGTCTCATTCCTCCTCCACGTCACTTTGATACCCCACAATGCAAACGGCCGCATTAAAAAATATAATATAAAATATAAAATATAAAATAAAATAGAAGTAAGTTAGAAAAGCAGACGATGGCGGAAAAGATAGACAGTGTTTTCAAAATGGTGGTGTTTGGTATATTGGCGGTCGAAAAGTGCCCGATTCCAGCCAGGTTTGTTGAAGATGAATTCGGCTGAACTGAAAGGCGAAGACGTTCCAGATTCAAAATCTGTTTATAGTCATAGGAGTGTAAAAGCTCAGATCTGGATAAAGCTCGGAGGAAAGATTATGAAAAAGAACACTTTGAAATCAGAGCGCATTGAAGGTCACACCCGGTGGGACTCGAACCCACAATCGCCTGATTAGAAGTCAGACGCCTTATCCATTAGGCCACGGGTGCTGCCGGTCTAATTAATTTGGTAATGTATGAGGCAAATGACCATGTATCGATCCATGGTCAGGGATCGGTATTGATCATAGTTATTTACTGGATCTTTGGCTTTAAACTTGGTGTTTATAGGTTGGAGGGGTATAGACCTTTGTTTGGATGTTCTTTGCTACCTTTTGACTTCATTCCTTGGTTTTGCCTAGCATTTGAACTTGGCAGTTGTCATTCTGGATTCCTGCTGGATAATTTCTCAGTCCAACCGACCTAAGATGCAATTTAGCTTGATCACAAGGTTAGATAACGGGTTTAAGGCCAATAGAATAAAATATAACCTGGAGGAAATCCGACCCGGCTAATTGGAGATCCCAGGCGTACTGGTTATGGAAGTCTTGAATGGTGAGAAACACACAAACATGCCAATTCTTATGATGATTGAAGTGTGTTTCCACTAAGAAGATAATGGTGAATTATTATTCTTAATAATACTAATATCATATTTTAAGAGGAATATGACAGGATATTCTTAATTAGTATCAAATATATGAGAATGGTGTGGGATCGCATCTTTGAGGGTTATATGACTACACTCTCTATAGCTCTCGTGATGACAGGTTATGTTCAGACCAAAGCGAACACAACCAAATGAACTGAAATGTGTCAGGTTTGGTATATGTGACACTTGTTATTTTGGTTTACTATAAAAAGAAAATAATTCAAGATTTTATATCCCTACTTTGCAAAGTTCATCCGGTAACTGCTCATTATGGAAGGTTCAAGTCCAGAAGACACCTCTCCAAATGAAAATCCAAGTTTTATTCTCTAATGATTGGAATAACTTATTTTCTATTTAAATGAGGTATGCTCGAGTTTGAATAGAAATGTGGGATATTGTTGGAAACTTGCTATAAATTTTTTAACAACAATTTTGGCGTTAGTTGTAGTTTTTAATTTTTGAAAAACTGTTTTGATGGGAGATGTCTTTTCAAACAGAAAAAACCATTTTCTAATTATTATTTCCTAACGCCCATGCCTCTTGAATGCTTATATATACGGGTCGACAATTCCAAACAAAACACATTTTTAATTATATTCTACTCATCTTCTCCACACTTCTTCACATAGTCAAAAGAGAATGCAGATTGAAATTCGTTATAATCCAATGCATTTATGCACGTTTTGGATTTAGAGTTGTATCCTTCAAGGTAAACGTCTATTGCACGAAAACTACAACAGAGGTGTGAGGATGAATTCTATCTTAGGACATTGCGACTGCAAGCCTCTCTCGAATCAAGTCAGTAATTTCTAATTTACTTCCATTATTTTATATACTGATTGTTTTAAGAAGGCTATAGTATTGATTAAGTCATATTTGTTATATAGTTTACTATTTACTTAAATGATGTTTTGTAATTTATTTTATGTTAGTTGCAAGATTGATCATATTCTGGTAATAGATCGCTAGCATCCAATTTATCTTTAAAGCTTAGTTGGAGGCTTTCTTATAATACCTAAACTATACCTCATGACCTGGTCTCCATATATAGAGAAAAAGAAGTCATATGCAATGTTCATGCAATGATCTCCCACTGAAAAAAGGGGGCGTTTTCTCCCGAATGTCTCTAGGTCTTGAATTGAATCACATGAATCTTAGTAGACCGAAGTAGGATAAAGACAATAATTTCACTGAGCGTCTTTTTACTCATTGTAGATTTAGATTAACGTTAAATGCCATTTTACACAAAGAATACAAAAGTAGATTAAAATTAAATGCCATTTCACATAAAGAAATTGTTAATATCCATTTTCTTAACCATTAAACTGGAACTTTATTTGTTATGCATAAATTGTATTTGGTTAGTTGACTGAAAATGGTATGAATTTGAAGTTAAAAAAAATTAAGAATAAAAGTGATTGACAAAGTAAATATAAAAATTTGAATTTTAGTGAGGAGGACAGTATATTTGGATTTAATTTGAATTTATTGGGTATTTTGAGAAGTTTATGTCTACACAAACATAGTGGCACCAAGATATTACAACTACTATTAACATTACAACTATTATTAAGTTTAGAAATTGCTAATAACAGTATGATCCCTTCACGAAGTGGACCTTAGGTTATCCTTCGGTCTGGCCATATTCAAGGTCGTCCTGGAATTCCAATTGCCATTACATGAGAAAATGATATTCGAGAAAGTTTGATATTCCCTTTGAATCTGTATTGTATAAAGGGGCCTGGAAAGATTTATAAAGACATTAAGCGAATGTTGAGGTCGAAAAGGGTTATTATTTATACTAGCATTGTGTATAGTGTAAAGCTGAATATAACGCTAATTATACATAGCATTTGTCCTTCAACGAAGTCCAAATATTTATTCTCGTTTCGAATCCGAACGTGGGCAGACTTCATATATTTTATGTTAATATTTTACGACTGTGGCCCACCAAAAACTTTATTTTAAAACAACTGTCTAATATCTGGTCTCACTCCTCCTCCACGTCACTTTGATACCCCACAATGCAAACGGCCGCATTAAAAAATAAAATATAAAATATAAAATAAAATAAAAGTAAGTTAGAAAAGCAGACGATGGCAGAAAAGATAGACAGTGTTTTCAAAATGGTGGTGTTTGGTATATTGGCGGTCGGAAAGTCACAGATTCCAGCCAGGTTTGTTGCAGATGAATTCAGCTGAACTGAAAGGCGAAGACATTCCAGATTCAAAATCTGTTTATAGTGATAAGAGTGTAAAACCGCAGATCTGGATAAAGCTCGGGGGAAAGATTATGAAAAAGAACACCTTGAAATTAGAGCGCATTGAAGGTCACACCCGGTGGGACTCGAACCCACAATCGCCTGATTAGAAGTCAGACGCCTTATCCATTAGGCCACGGGTGCCGCTGATCCAATTAATTTTTTGGACCCTTTGATTTTTTAAGAAAAGAATATAGTATGAAATATTGCGGCATTATGGTAATATTTGTTTAGGAGTTGTAAAAGGGTTTAGGATTCAATCCATGTTATGGTTACTAGGTCTAACTAATATTTGTGTTGATTGCTGGGTATGAACACTCCATTTTAATTTCCCACCGTAAGTCCTTTTTCACCATTATGAAGGTATGAACACTCCATATGAGTTCTCTAGTTTATTAATCAGAGTGATAAGATGCCATTAGTAACTCAAAACATGTTTGGATGTTTTAGCAACCTGTATTCTCTTTTTTCCATCTTAGTTCGACCTTACTGATTTGGGTGACAAGATGACACTAGTAACTTGGAACATGTTTGGGATACTACCAATGTAGTCTAGTGATGACACTAATAACTAACACCATGGTGTAGTATTGTTACAGATGCTTCCACTGATTAGGGTCTACATTTGTTTTGAGTGAGACTCATGCGTCAAACATTTTGGATCTTATATCCATTTTACATCCCTTGTCCAACCGTTCGATTTTGGGCAAATATTCTCAGCCGAACAAACAGGAGGCAGCATCCTCCTCATATCCGCACCGTTTAATTTTTATTTTTTATTTTATTAAATATTAAAAATATAAAATGAAAGGCTGGATGGACCATGAAAATTCGGATTAGGCGATCAACTCTCTCGATTTTGTATGTTGATATGACTGGCATTGTACGAATGAGATAATCATATCTCAAGCTTAAGGAACAGTCTCACATCACAGCGGGGAAAAAGTAATACAACTAAGTTTGTATATGCTAACTTGAGAATATCATAATATGGAGTACAAAATGATAGAAATGACATACACAAGGGTAAGGGGCTGCAACATTTCCAAGTCGATATTACTGTTTAAAATGAAAAGTGTCTCCTCAAAACTGTAAATAAGGTACGAGTCATCCTAGGCAAAGGCAGAAGAGGAAATTAGACATCAATAAACTCCTCCATCGACTGCATTTCCAGCTGTTGTTTTGATTAACTAGATAGGTGCATAAATAGTTGATTGGTCTGTCATACAAATACAGGCAGGGATTGAAACGCAAACATTACATACAAGCAGAGTTGGGTAGTCAAGACATAATGAAATGCATGGCACTCTTGATGAACTGAGCTTTTACAACACAGGCACTGCGATGGAAGATTGAATGCCTTCATCGTTTCTAAGAGCGTTGGACTCAATTACCATCCCAGATGTAGGATAAAAATATGGTTGGACACCATTGCTATTGATTTTTAATTGATTACAAGCATTAAGACAAGCGTTTCGCGCGGCGTAATAAAGAAGGCTGAACTATATTTCTACGGATTATATATATTTTTATTACTTTCAAAAGAAAATTATTTCCACGTATATTTAGTCGTATTTCATAAGTAAGTAAATAGAAATTTTATTTTTAAGTTGGAATATCTAATTTCTTACGAGTTTAAATTTTTATTTATATTATTAATTAATAAAAAATTTGTAAAATAATTTATTTTCTAAATCCTATTTGATATTAAAACTTAGTAAATATTTGTAGTAGAAATTTTGAATGTGTAAAAGCAGTAAATTTGTCACATCCTATTTTTAAGCGATGCTAAATTTTAATAAAATTTTGGTATTTCATGCTGATATAAAGAAAGTGTGACGTCAAATATATAAAGATACAAAAAACAACTTTTAAAGTTAAAGGTCGGACAAATAATCTATGCTTTCAAACCAAGTATTAATAAAGATTACACGTTTCTTTTTCTAGTGTCCATACTAATAAGTTGGCCTTTTTCTATCAAAAAAAGAGGAGGAGAGAGACCAAAAAGAATGAAAGGGTTGACAACAAAGCAGCGAACAAAAGACAACTCAAACCTCAAAGTCTAAAATATCCTAAAGGGGAAATTAGGTTAAAGTGCACTTTTAGGCCTACTAATTAGTTTCCAGGCCCACAAGTTCGAAAAATAAGTTTGTAGGACATCTTACATATCCACGTAACAAAAGCCCTCCAAAATTTAGGTTTGTCTTTCTACTCCCGTATTTCATTCAACTCAGGGCGAAATTGCTCAACCCTACTTTTTTCCAAATCAATTTCAACTCTTCACTAAATCGTCCAAAATTTACACAACCACTCTTTCGTCCAAGTAGATTCGAGCTCAAAATCGCTTTAATCCAATATCTGTACTCGGCCGAACGATTTCTGCTGAAAGAAAGGTAATTTTGTTATCTTTGTAAATTTAATGCCTGTAATATTGTAAAGCAACATTAATTCTCCATTTTGAGTTCGTTTTCATACAATGTATTATTATTATTGTTTTAATGTTTTCTTCTGTATTGGTGTCTCTAATTTCGAATTGTAGTGTTGTTCAATTGATTTACTCCATGGATAGTAACTGAATGTCACATAAATTGTTCCTTTTCACATTAAGTCAAGTTACCCCTGATGCATTTGCCTATAGACTGTAAATGTTTTGTCCATTCACTTAAAAATGGTATTTATCTTGGCCAATCAGTGAAAACTAAAAAACTGTTGGAATATGTTTTTTTTATGGAAAATCAACGTAGTACCTCATGGTAGAGTACAAGTTTAAACAACTACCGTATTAACGTTACAAGCAGGATATTGATGATTTTAGTGCTGCATATATGAAATATGATAGCTTGTATTCATACAGCAATATAAGCCGAACCATATTTCCTTGTTGCTTATATGAAGGTCAAATAATTATTTTTAAGTAGTGGATTTGAATCAATCTATCACTTGAGGAATCTCATCATAAACTGTACCACAATACTAAAATGAAGATATATGATTACAGTGCACCACATGTAGATAAATAATTAATCTGAACCAAAGAGTATATTGAAGTCATTCAATTGTAAGGCTAGATGTAGCTACTTAAGAGTATAATAGAGCTATTTATTGTTTGCTAAATGATAAAACTATATATCATTTAATAAAAACTTTTGCTTCTACCTTTATTGTTTATTAAATGATAAAACTATTTATTTTTATGACAAAAAAATTATAGTGATCTTTATACAATTATTTGTTTATTAAATTATACTTGTATTTATTTTATTTTCGGAATAATTGTATTGATTTAATGATAATTATTTTTATCTTTATAATAAAATGATTGTATTAAATATTTTAATTATACATTAATAATATGTTTGTTTATGTATTATAATAAATATAAACATATTTAATGATAATTCTTTTTATTTTTATGGCAAAATGATAGTATTAAATATTTTAATCTTTTCTGTAAGATATATATATTCTTTAATAAAGTTAAGTTAAATATATTTCCCTTGTGTTAAATAATAAAACTATTTATAGTTTAGTAAATGATAAAAATATTGATCTTTATTTGAAATGTCTTTCATTAGTCAATTTACATTTATTGATTATTAAATGATGATTATATTTATATTTATGTCCAAATAATTTATAATTATTCAATTATAATTACTTTTATCTTCTCAAAATGATAGTTATCTTTATAATTTAGTAAATGATAAAAATATTTATCTTTATCTGAAATATTTTGCAATAGTCAATTTACATTTATTGATTAGTAAATAATAATTATATTTATTTTTATGCCAAAATAATTTATAATTATTGAATTATAATTATTTTTATCTTTATTGCAAAATGATAGTTATCTTTATAGTTTAGTAAATGATAAAAATATTTATCTTTATCTATTGTAGTAGTTGATTTACATTATTGATTATTAAATGATTATTATTTTTATTATTATCTCAAAATAATTTATAGTTATTTAATCATAACTATTTTTGTATAAATGATAGTTATATTTTAATTAAAAAATATAAATATGTTTATCTTTTATATGAATGAATTTGCAGAAATTAAAAAAAAGTTTGACCATATATGGCAAATTACTTTAGCTTTCCTGCCTTTGTTGAGGTTTGGTGATATGCTTATTTATGGATTTGGGATTAACACTGAATTGAATATAAATACTCCCCTATGTATTTTCAAACATCTGGCACAGCAACTGCACGTTTCATGTCTAATTTGGCACTATATTTATCTTTATATCAAAATGAAAAAATTTCTTTTTTATATGCAACTATAAAAATGCATACTAGAAAGAAATCCAAAACTGCAGAAAAGCTCAGATTAAACCAAAATAATTCAATGAAAACTGCAAATTGTATATTTATCAATATAAATGGTCAGCAGTGTATCAACATAAGGCCTACGAGCAGTGCCTTCTGTGAGAAACATAGCCAATGTACTACAGAATCTCAATCTACTCAAAAGTAAACAGCAATGGTATGTGAAGTTTCTTTATTATTAACACTTTTCTTATGATGCGCATCATTTTTATTTGCTACTATAATAATAACTAATCGAGATTAATTCATATTTTTCTTGCATCAGTAGATCTAAACTGTTTAATATTCAATTTAATTAAGTGCTGAAACTACTACTAGTTTTAGTGTCATTAACAGATCTTTCATTAATTAAGCACTGAAACAAAAGGAAAGAAAACTTAAGACCTAGCATAGCCATTGCATCAAGAGGAAGAAGAAGTATACCAAAGAAGGAGCGTTCATCCATAAGAGAATGTAAAGCTTTTTATCAACCTCTAATTAAATTAAAGTGACTAATCCTTTCTCTAAAACCTTCCAAATCCATATGGGTAAGGATTGTATGTGTTTGTGATGTTTTAGAAAAAATGAATTAATGTAACCAAATTAAATAATATTTGTTCAGTTTGGGGATTAAAGATGATGATTTTGATGCGATTGTGTAAAAATATGAATCAAACCTTCTCCAAACCGCTTCATGTTTTTACAGAATGTGTAAAATGATAATACGGAGACGAGTATTTAATTTCAAATTTTTTTTAGATTACTTGGAATTTATATGAATTTTCAAAGTTTAGGAAAGGCTTAATTTCATAAATTAACGATTTGACTTATCAAAACTAATTGTTTTGACCAGAAAAAATTATATGAGGCAAAATATGATGATTCTGATTTTTGGAGATTTTTTCGGGTTTTTCCATGCATTTTCAATTTTATATGAATTATTTAACAAGGATAAAAGTTAATTGCAAATGGATGATTGATGATCTAAGTAAAGTGGTAACTAACAATTTCTGGAAAGAAAAATTACAAAAGCCTCAAAGCTCTAATAGTAATTTGACATGTATCCAGATTTTGTGAAACACAATTTTTTTTAATGGTAAATAAATAGTTTTCAAGTTAATTACTAAATTTCCACGATCAACCTGTGATAGCTCATATAAGCATCAACTTGCGATAGCTAGTTAAAGGTTCAACATGTGTCAGCTAATATGAGGTTAACCTACGATAGCTCATAGTAGGTCAACTTGCGCTATATAGTTTAGTGTCAATTTATGATAGATCTAAGCGTATCAACCTGCAATAGCTCTAAATGTATTAACTTGCGACAACTCTAAGTGTATTAACTTGCGATAGCTTTAGGTGTGTCGAGTTGTGAAGGCTTTAGATCGCCAACTTGCGATAGCATAGAAATGTCAAATTGTTATAACTCTGGAGTGCATCAACCTATGATAGCTACAATGTATTCAATATTAGATAGCACCTACATGTCTACAAGTGGTGGATAAGAGTTCTCAACTTATGATAGTTCATAAGTTCAATCTGCGATGACTAAGAAATACCCATATGTGATAGCTCATATGCATAGAATCATGGCAGTATGTAAATATATTGTAAATGTTTATCTTTATACAAAAAGATATTCTGTGTATCTTTTTATACAAAATCTATATGATATGAGATTATTAAAAATTTATCCTCATTTCATTTTCACATACTAATGTATTATTTCCACTATAACAAAATACAAAACAGATCTCCATTTTACAAGCAACTGAAGTTGAAGAAAGAGTCATTGATTCTCAACTATAGAGTCAACAACAAGATGATAGAGCAATTCAAATTCATGAAAAAAGTGAACAAGAAGAAATATGTTTGACAAACAAAAGTGAAGACACTGAAACTGATGAAGATGTTGAAAAGTATGAAGTTCAAAACAAAGAAACAAAGCATTATAGTGGAACATATAGGTGTAATTTAGATGCACTTTTCAAAGCGATGAGAAGAATCAAAATAAAAAAAAGAATTTATTATCAGCTGATGTTATTTCATACATGAGCAAAACCCTATTCAATTTTTTTTTGAAATGTTTTTTAAAGACAAAATAGAAAGGCAAGATTTTCGAAAAAGTGCAAAGAGTTTAGATGAAGTTATAACATCTTATGACAAAAATGAGAAAGCTTTTAGAATAGGAGATTCATTGTTGAAACTAACAGAAGAAGATGTTAGCTTGATTTTGGGAATGCCATTAGTGGGTAAGGATTTATTCCATATTGGAATAATAAGCAGAGATAACTTGCCTGAGGAATTTTTTGACTTCTTGGATAGAAATTTTGAACGGGGAGAAAGAATTAACAAAAAAACAGTGGGAAAGAGATTGAAGATTTTGATTGATAGAGAAAATGGAGGTGTTGACTTCGTGAAATTGCTAATTTTGTTAACGATTATAACATTTTTGTTTCCAAATAATAAGACATGTTTGCAATGGGCTTTTATTCCAAAGCTATTAAATTTGAAAACTCTGAATTCAATTTCTTAGTAAAGGCGATATATAATCATGTTTCAAAAAATGTTGAGAAGTTTTCAGAAGATCCAAGAAGCATGCCAGGCTATTCTATGATTTTATTGGTATGTGTTAACTCTTATTATAAGATAATTATGTACCAAAAATAAAATAATTGGACAAAAAAGTAACACTGTAATTTTTATTCTACAGTATTGGATATGTGAAAAGACAGAAATCATAGAAGAAAAAAAAGGTTTTGAAATGGCAAGCCCAAGGATGGTGAAATGGAATTTGTCAAAGCTCAAAAATGTGTCACTTGATATCATTGAAGGAAAAAGGTATAATAATTTTATTCTAGCTAGACAAGTGAAATAATTATTAATAAAGATAATTCATATTATCGTTTTCAATTTTAGTAGTACATGCTTGTTGATAGGTGAAAGAGTTCAAATTAGACTTCTTGTTATGCTTCTTGCCTAATTTTTAATTATTCAATTATTATGGACTGCAGTCTAATTGTTAGCTGTCTAGTAAAGATGTATATGTTGTCATCTGTCTAATTTTTCTACAGTGCAACATTGTTGCAATAAAAATTAGTAATAACAACCATTGTTTTGTATTAACTTATTACAGATGGTGGAGTTTGATAGAAGTGTAGCTGCACTTTATAGGTTCCTAAAATTAATGCATCTACTTTGAGTTACCACTGCAGTTTGTCGTCTATATTTTTTTGAGTGGCATTAAGCAAATGTATGCACTTCATTTCTTCTATTTAATTAGTTTCTCTTTACATTTTGTAGTTATTTTCATTTATACTTGGTTTATGTAGTCTGAATTTTGTAAGAAATTCTTTGAGGTAAAATGATGTTTGGAAAATCTCATTGGTCTAAACAAGGGCTTGAAAAAACAGTTTAGTTAGTTAAGATACATGACTATAGGCTTAAAGCGAATGCCAATTAAGTTATAATCAATGAATGCAAATTAAAGTTTTGTTGCTATTTAAAACTAGAATCATTGTTAGTTTCCAACCAATAACTCTTTTAACATTTTTCATCTTCTTGTGTCTTCTTATTTATTTATTTATTTTTTCTATAAATTTAACATCTAACAACATCTTTTAAATCTTTTAACATCTTTTGACAGATTGCGAAAAGGTTTAGAAGAATATCACAAAATGAGAAGAAACTACTAACTAAAATGTCAGAAGTTGTTGAAGAACAAGTATAGGAGGAAAGCAACTCAAAGAAGAGGGAAAACAGGAAAAGAAAAGGAGAGGAGTAAAAAGAAGAAGAAATATTATTGATGGAAAACGAAGCTAAACAAAGGGAAATAAAAAGTCTAAGAAAAAAAGTTATAGAGCTGGAAAAAACAATTTTGCTAAAAGAAAAGGAATTGGAAGAAGAACAAATTTTGAGAAAATAATTTGAATCTAAATTGAAAGAGTTGGGGGAGGAATGTATTGTGAGGGAAGAAGAGGTACATGAAACGACTGATAGCAGAAGAAGACATGTATTTGCTGGGCACACAAACAGTTCGTTAGAGTTTCCATCTTTCAAATTATTTGAATCTCAAGATTCTAAAACACCTGAAATGGAAAAGGAACTAGAGAAAAATCATGGCAGGGTTTATAATGAAGATAAACATGAACCGAAAGAAGATGAAAAAGCAAATCAAAAAGAAAAGGACACGGAAAAAAATTTAAAAAAATGAACTGAAAGTAAAGGCAGTAGCAAAAAAGAAGAAAAAAACAACACAAATAGAACCAAGTTCTATGCAGAGAAGAATAAAACAAAAGGTAAGGGTGGAAAAAAAAGATGCAAATTATATTTATGAATAAAAGAATAAAGTAATAGATCTGGAAAAGTACATAGTAAAGAAGGATGAGCAGATAAAGAAGAAGAGCAGAAACATAGAAAAATGTCCATTGTTGAAGCATTTGCCACACAAATGAAGCAAAGATGATAGCAGATTTCTTCAAAGTGGTCGGAGACATTGAGTAAGTGAAATTGTAAATATTTCTTATACTATTTATATATTTGTATCGAATAATAGAAATAAACATTGTTTTTGAAATTTTCAGCGAAGAGGTTTATAATTTGGTTGATGAAAATATGATTGTGATATACAAAAGTATGATAGAAGAAATGCTTTTTGGTGGATTCATTACTGGGCAGGTCAGTCCAAATGTAAAATAAAAAACTTATATTCTTATTAAATTATTTTTAATAGTAACTTATAATTGATTTTTTGTATAGATTATTTATTGGTATTGGTTTAGGAGAGCGAAAATGTATGATAGCAGTTCTAGCATAACATACATTAACACGATGATGACAGTAAGACCAATTTATATAAATAAATGCTATCCATCGTTAATAAAATTTTATTTACAGTATTTATTTTTCTTCACAGAAAAGTGCATATGATGACATTGAAAATGTGAAAAATAAACTGTTCATTCCAGCAATAACAAAGGCTTTATCAAATCCTTTGTGCTGTACTATACTATTTCCAGTACATGATGAAGCACATTGGACGCTTTTGGAATTTGATAGAGAAACATCATCCTGTATTCTTTATGACTCACTGTATTGTACATCAAGAAATAAAAAGTACAACATTAGGCATAAGAGGGCTGCCTTAGCAACAGTAAGAAATTTTTTTATTTCATCAAAATTTGCATACTAAATTATTTTATATTTATTTTTATGTTTTTTAATCCTATTGTTCTACACAGAAAAGAATTGTCAACCAGATCATCAAGGAGTTCAAATGCCATGAAAGCAACACAAATTTGAAAAATTCAAGTACCCTTATATTGGGAATTTGTGCTCAGCAAGAAAAAGGGTAATTATTTTTAAACTATATGTTCATACTTATTTAACTATTGTTAATGCTTAATTAATTAATGATTAAAAGTCGGACAGAGCCAAGTTCAAACTTGATGCATGTAAACCATATGATACATCCTGATGTGTAATAGAATTATTCTTTATTAGAAATGGATAAAAGAATTATCATTTTAAGTATACAAAATATAATCATTCATGATTTTATATGAAGCATTACAACATTGTTAACATATTACAAAAATATTCATTTATAATCAAAAGATAATACTATTTATCACTTTCAGAAATTGATAAACTCTTTTATCATTTTTTATTAAATTGCTAAATTTTCATAAAGTGATAAAAGCATTTAGCAACTTAAATATAGAAAATTTAAATGGTCGTCATTTTATATAAGCATTAGAGCAGCCTTACTGACTTATTGTATAACAACAATGTATATTTTTGATAAAAAGATAATACCATTTATCTTTTTTAAAAATTGATAAAAGAATTATCATTTTAAGTATACAAAATATAATCATTCATGACTTTATATGAAGCATTACAACATTGTTAACATATTACAAAAATATTCGTTTGTAATCAAAAGAAAATACTATTTATCATTTTCAGAAATTAATAAACATTTTTATCATTTTTAATATATTGCTAAATTTATGTAAATTGATAAAAGCATTTAGCAACTTAAATATAAAAAATATATATGGTCATCATTTTAATAAGCATTAAAGCAACCTTACTGAGTTATTATATAACAACAATGTTTATTTTTGATAAAAAGATAATACCATTTATCTTTTTTAGAAACTGATAAAAGTCATTTTAAGTATACAAAATATAATCATTCATGATTTATATGAAGCATTACAACATTGTTAACATAATACAAAAATATTCATTTGTAATCAAAAGATAATACTATTTATCATTTTTAGAAATTGATAAACACTTTTACCATTTTTAATATATAGCTAAATTTATGTAAAGTGATAAAAGCATTTAGCAACTTAAATATAAAAAATTTAAATGGTCATCATTTTATATAAGCATTAAAGCAACCTGACTGACTTATTATATAACAACAATGTTTATTTTTGATAAAAAGATAATACCATTTATCTTTTTTAGAAACTAATAAAAAAATTATCATTTTAAATATACAAAATATAATCATTCATGATTTTATATGAAACATTACAACATTGTTAGCATCTTACAAAAATATTCATTTGTAATCTGTAACGACCAGTAAATTTTAACCGTTTTAATAGTGTGATTAATTGAAATTTTGTGAAATTGAAATAATAAAAATTTGAAATAAAAATTTAATATTTGAAATGTGTCTAGTTAAACATAGCAACTGCAAAATTTTCATCCGGAAATATGAAAGTTTATTTTCGTCTGTAATTTTATTTCAATTTAATCAGGTAGTAATTGATGAAAATAAAATGTTTTCGAAACCTAAATATTTTTACATAGAAAAATTATAAATCATCTTCTGAGCAAGTCGTCATTTTTTGTTTTTCCAAATTCGGACTTCTTTAGCTCCGTCGATCTTATTTTTCTGCGTTTTTGCTGCATTTTTCGTTAGTAGAAATTTCGAATTTTTATAATTTGATCGAATCACTGATATCTATATACCGTTTTCATCGTCTCATCGTACTGATCTCTACGATACATTCAATTTGGTATTTTGATGTCTGGAACACGGAGAAACCGACGATCGGTAGCCGTACCGATAATTGTTTCATTCTTTTTTTCCTTTATGCCTTTCCATTTTCCAATGTAGTAAACTAATAGTCGTTCGTTATTATTATATTCCATCGTAACCTTTTGTCATTATTGTTTTGAATTCAAACGGGCTGGCTTTACATTTTTCAATGTTAATAAAAAATAATTTATGTGTTACTTCTTCTTTTGTCCATTGGTTTAAAATAAAGTGAAACCATATTGAACTGTTCCACCTCATTCTTCTTCCTATCCAAATTGAAATATTCCTCTTCATTCTTATTATGGCTGAAACAAATTATGGCCTCCGCCTCAACCTCCGCGCAACTCCTTAACCTAACAGTCGAGCCGCATGTCTTCGCTCCGCCTTCCAATCTCCGACCAGCACGAACTCCACGTCCATCCTCCTCTTCCACCGTTCATCTTTTCTCTCCCCAACAATGGCCGCAAGCCACAAATCCATGGCTAATGAACGTTGCCGAGCTCCTCACTTCGACGCCGGTCAAGCACAGCTCAGTTCACAGCCTCTCCATCATTAAACACAACCCACGACCTTCTTCCCGGCCGCCGGGCGCAGCTACCACCCACGTCTCCCACCGTCATCGACCACTTCCACTTCCATCCCTCCTCCTTGTCTGCCCTGTCCTCTTTCGCACCTTACTCCTATGTATATGAGTTCACATATATAGGTAATGTGTTATTTCATTATTACTATTGACAAGCTGATATATATACTAGCTAAGTAACCAATATAAACACTAGTATTAAAATATTGGTCAGATATCACATATATATGTATCAGTTTACTATTGTTATATTCTTTCATTTCAGAGCGCACATATGTAAATTTATAGGCCTTATGGTACAAAACAAGTTGCATTCTAATTTTCCGAAACTATCTATGTTTTACAAACAAGAATATAAAGGTCTGTAATCTTGTATATGTATTTCACTTTGCTTTTGTATAATATTAATATATACGTCGTTTATATGTATATCTTAGTTATATGTAAGTATTTTATCTTATTATAATATGTTTGAATATATATATATATATATATATAAAGTTTGTTCTGGTTATGCATAAATAAGTTTGTTTTACACGCAATATAGGTAAGCTTTATTTTATACAATGATGTAAGCTATGTATTAAATGTAAGGTTGTTATGCTGTGTATTCATATATATAGTTTTATACAAGATTTGATGATATGTTGTTGTTTTGTATACATAGGTATACACGTTGCAGTAAAATCAATTTTGCTATACTATGTAATAAAGAAGTAATAGATTTATATGTATAAGTTTATTGCATAGCTGAAATTACTGGTTGTGTGTGTGTATATATATATATATATATATATATATATTATAAATGAAAATATGTCACTGTAAATGGTTGCAGAAAATATATGTTTGAAAAAGTATATTATATTATAAGAACTATTACATTTCATTGTTTAAAAGTGAATTCCTATCTATTTGAACAGTACGTGTATACAATGTCTTAAATGTAATATATGGTGTACAGGCTGCTGTATAAGTCTAAATACATATAGTTGGGTATATAAGTCGTAAACTGTAAATATTTTGTTACTGTAAGAATTTTATATATGTAAGTTTATAACAGAAATTTATTTTAAGATTTGTTGTATTAGCTTTGAAGTTATAAAAAATATATAATAATTTATATATTTATACAGGAACGAAAGGTTATACAGTTATTGTTCATAAAGTACCCAAGTATAAAGTTTATATATATATATATAATAAACAGTACAGATTTTGGTCAATATATTTATTACAATAATAGTGCATATATTTGCTGTTTTTCGCATGTTGATTTTAAGTATCTAATCGATTCCTACCTTTCAGCTTTGTCCGTCAAAAATCTTCTTTCAGCATACTTTGATTTGAGTTGTTGTTTGGATTGTTCGACGGTCTAGATCGTAATCAAATTCGTATCGTGTCGAGTCGTCAAATTCTTCTAGTCTCAAAAGGTGAGTAATAACTCAGATTAACATTTTTTTATTTATTAAATTTGATTTCAATTGAAACGATAATTGAAATATGCTGCTGTTAGTCATGTACACTGTTATACATATGTTATTATCTGTACCAGTTCACCTATGACATCTGACACCATTATCTGTTATTTATATAATGATAATCCAGTTTGATTGTTAAATGATTGATTGCTTGATGTTGACATTGGACGTTAAATTGTTAATGTTGTAAGTGATAAATAATTTGAAATTGAAATTGACGTAGGATAGATAGATTTGATACATGTGTTAAATTTGATTTGATGACATTTGCATAATACGATCCCTTTAAATGTTAAATAAATGGACACGTAGAAATAGTGTTAACCACACCTTGAACCATTTAAATGTATGTTGCATAGATTGATGTAGTTTGAAATTGAACAATAAATATCAAGTGTAGAACCGCATAAATTAATAGTGTAATAATCTTTAATCTATATGAAATGATAGTGTAGATTCTAGAAATAATTATATTAATTTGCACAAACAACAATGTTAATTAATACGACTACTTCGGGATTATTTGAATAAACTATTGGATTGTTATTGATGGTTGCTATTGCTTGTTTATTTACTTTGACACCATCCAAGTTATCACACTGCAAGTTCCCTTTGTTATGCTTTGATTTTTGAATTGAAATGGAATCGCGTTGAAATGATAAATACCCAAATAAACTTTGACTAAGGATAGAGAATTAAGTAAAAACCGATTGGTGAATAATTTGATTTAAAAATAAAAATAAAGATTTCATTTGAATAAATGATAAGATTTTGAAATGAAGTTGGAATTTGAAATTTTAATGAAGGAAAATGTTAATATTTAATAATCTGAACAAAATATTAACATGGTAGTTGATAAAAGAACGTTGTTTAAAATTAATTATTTAACAATTAAGTTTGAAATTAGTTAATAATTATGTTTTGAAATTATTTAATAATTAAATGAAATGGAATTCCTGATAAGTGAAATTGAACTTCGTAATAAGTGAAATTGAACTTCGTAAAAAGTGAAATTGAACTTCTTTGATAAGTGAAATTGAGTTGTGTAATAATTAAGTTTTGGAAATTTGTTTAAAATAAGTAAGTAAATAAGTGAAATTGATTTTCTTTAACAAGAAGTAAAAATATGATTTACGTGTTGAAATAAATGTAAGACATGTAATTTAAGAAGTTGATTTGACGAATCTAATTTAATTAAATTTGTAAGTTTTGATATAATGGAGTCGAAATTAAGTAATTGATTTATTGAATTGAAAATTTAATAGAAATTGTTTTGAATGATAAATTAACTTAACGAATATTGAATGAAATCGATCAATGAATTTAAATTGATTTGAACGTCAAATTAAATTAATTTAAATGATTACGGAATGAAATTTATATATGAACTTGAATCAATATTTGAATTGTTTTAAATAAAAATTGAAATTGAGTTATAAGATTTTGAAATGGTAATTTGGAAGTTTGAACGTAAATTATGGAAATTGATATAGAAAGATAAATGAAATGTTGGTTTACAAATTCTAATTGAAATTGAATTTGATTTGGTTTTGAAATATATTAAACGACCAATCGGTGTAATAATTACGAAAGTTATTAAAGAAACCGGAATCGGTTATGGACATACTCTCTGTCTAAACCGAAAACCACTTCAATAACTATACGCGGAGTATGATCCAGAATGAAGTGGTTGGAATGATGTACGTGATGACTGAAGAAAGAGAACGATAATGGATAGCCTTGACACTTGTGTCAAATTGGAAATGACTAAAACAGGAGCCATGCCGGGCCAAATGGTGTTAGCCACCTCGAGCGAACACACTTCTTCGTAAACTACTCATTACTTGTTATTGATTGGTGTGCACCCTCGAAATTTTGGGAGTGTTGTTTTGCGGTGTTGTGATCGTTGCGGCGATGCGTTCTCACCAGCCCGGATCAGGCAAACGGTAGTTTCACTACCTTGGGTATTGCCTCATGTGCCTTGTCATACTTGTATCTCTATATACGCGACCACTACGAATTTGTTTTGTGTTATACCTATGGAGTACTCCCTGATATCCCACTAGTTTACGGTGGAGTTTACAGTTCTGTATAGACTATAATGCTATATAAATGTGTTAAGGGGGATAATGGTAACCCCTTAACGCTATTTTGATACTTTATATTACTAATAGACATTTCTACTTAGCGTACACTACTACATAGTAGATAGTTTAACGGATCCTTAGAGGATGGTTATCCCAACGTCCTTTGAGTTACTTGTATTTCAGTTGTTATTTCACTTGAGTTGGATTTATTGATATAAGAATGTTAATCCTGACTCGAGTGTTTTGTGTTTTGCTTTACGCTCGGGTCAGACTGAGTGTACCAATATTCGAGGCTCGCCTTTGGAGTTGGAACTTCGCTTGGAGATCCTGCTATATATCCAGCTTTCAGATATTCCGTTGATCCTAGAGATGTGTTCTAATATTGTATTCGACTATTGTATTCGAGACTTCTGTTGTATCTTATTTAACTTTGTTATATATATATATATAGTAGCTTCATGAACTACTATCTTTTGTTTCCGCTGCATTTATTACTCTGTGTCTGTGATCTGTGATTATTTACTTACTGTATATGCTCAGTTTTGCCAAATATAAATTAACAATTCAGTATTTTGAATTATTCAAGTCCGACATGTGTGGATGCGAATAGTTCAAAATAGAGGGTCGTTACAGTTGGTATCAGAGATTTGGTAGCTCTAGGCAAAACTTAGTATATATGGTAAATGTATTTACCAAATCACTTACATCCAAGTTTAAATCTCGTCCTTCTTGACTCGATTCCTTTGAATTTTGGAATGCTCCCTCGGTTCCAAAATTCATTCTTGTCCCTCACTATTTGTATTCTTATAAATTCTGGAGTATCTCATAACTCCACTTCGAATGATCTTCATAATGAACCGGCGATCTCGCAAATCTCCAAATGATTTGCAAAAGGGTGAAACTCCTTTACAATAGACATCGATTTACCGAAGATTTATGTATCCTCGGCTTACGATGCTATCTATTCCCTGCTATACCTGAATCCTATCTCTTGCGATCGAATATCGATTTACCTTGGAATTATGCATTGATCTTATTCTTGAAGTCCCGGTCGACCCGGTTAAGGTCGCCCGTGATCTATATAAACTTATCCATCTTTCTGTTTCGTTATTTAATCACCTTATCTTTGTTTCGAAGCTATCTTCGAATCAGAAATTCTCTTTGATTTGAGTCCATCAAATTTGAATCTCTATCCTTGCTTTGAATCTATTATTGTATCGTTGAGCGAGAAAGTGTATTTGTAAATTTATGTTAAAAATGTTTTATATATTGTGTTGCTTGAGTCGTTGATGTTGATTTGTGTTTTCGATTGATTCGTTTGATCAACGCTATCGATAGAATTTTCAAAACACTTGAACAGAACAAAATGACACAATATTGTTTTCAAATTTGGTTAATAAATTTTTTTGTATCATTATATTATATATAAGTATAAATTTTTCTGAAATTAAATCGTTAATGAATTTGTTGTCAGAAATGATAATACGTGATTTTCATTTATTGTTTTGTAAACCATTGACTTTACCAACACATAAATAAATGAATTTATAAACTTGGTTATAATTTGATTTGGAATTTAGATTTGAGAATTTAATTTTCCAGTGACTTCAAACTTTGGTTTTAAAACGTATATTATTTAAAGTGTTTTCAAATAGAAACCATTTTCAAAAAAATTTAAATGTTTAAATCAATGCTCTCCTATTTTGTCGCTGGAAAATAATTTCGGTGATGGAGGCCGCATCATCGACATTTATTTTCGAGTTTCGAAGTAGAGAGACTATTCTTTAGCTTTGCTACGGTTTGTTTTGAAAAATAAATTGATTTGAATTTCTTAAAGCATGATTTGATTTGTAATATTGATATATGATTTAAATCTGATTTGATATATTATATATTTATTTATTTATCTCTAAATAAATTTGAAGTTACTCGAAAATTTAATTCTTAAATTTATGTCAAAGGATAATTTCAATTATAAAATGAAATCGAAATTTTGAATAAAAAAATTTAACCATGTATAATTAAATTAGAAATTTTGTTGTATAATACTCAATTGCATTCAATATAACTTACCTAAATTTTCAAAAATTAACTATGTAATTGAATATTATACAGTAGAAAAAGATATCAAAGGAATTTTTTTAAATAAATTTGAGTAGTTATAATAAGTGTAAATATATGTATATGTGATAAGATATATTAAGTAGAATAAATTTAATAATAATTTGGAATAAAGAAAATTAAATTTGTCGAATAAATTATGATTATAATAAATGACTATTCAAATTTATGATCTTTGAAATTGTTAATTTAAGATAATTGGATAATATACAATATATAATGATTTTATAAATAAATTTGAGTGGTTATAATAAATGTTATACACTTAATTTAATTATAAAATGATAATAGAGATGAATAGAATGACAAGTTAATAGAACAATAAATGAGATAAATAAAATAAATTCTGTTTTGAGGGAATTAATAAATTGAAATAAAATCAACTCAATGGAATATCTTGAATTCATTAAAATTAAAGAAAATTTTGTTTTGAAAGAAACATTTTGTATCAAATATAAGTAAATGTGAAATCAAATCAATTTAATGGAAACCTTGATTTTAAAATCAAATGGTTGAATATAAGTTTATTTAAATTTATATGGTCTGAACTAATTGTTTATTTCGTTTTTCAATCTATTTTTCTTTCTAGTTGTTCTATTCTCCTACCTCCTTCCTTTTCGGAGACGAAAAGTTTTGAGTGGGAGAGAGTGTAACGACCCGTAAATTTTAACCGTTTTAATAATGTGATTAATTGAATTTTTGTGAAACTGAAATAATAAAATTTTGAAATAAAAATTTAATATTTGAAATGCGTCGAGTTAAACATAGCAACTGGAAAATTTTCATTCGAAAATATGAAAGTTTATTTTCGTGTGTAATTTTATTTCAATTTAATCAGTTAGTAATTGAAGAAAATAAAATGTTTTCGAAACCTAAATATTTTTACATAGAAAAATTGTAAATCATCTTCTGAGCAAGATGTCATTTTTTATTTTTTCAAATTCAGACTTCTTTAGCTCCGTCGATCTTATTTTTCTGCATTTTTGCTGCATTTTTCGCTAGGAGAAATTTCGAATTTTTACAATTTGATCGAATCACTGATATTTGTATACTGTTTTGATCGTCTTATCGTACCGATCTTTATGATATATTCAATTTGGTATTTTGATGTCCGAAACATGGAGAAACCGGCGATCGGTAGCCGTACCGATAATTGTTTCAGTCTTTTGTTCCTCTGTGCCTTTTCATTTTTCAATGTAGTAAACTAATAGCCTTTTGTTATTATTGTATTCCATCGTAACCTTTTGTAATTATTATTTTGAATTCAAACGTGCTGGCTTTACATTTTTCGATGTTAATAAAAAAAATCTATGCGTTTCTTCTTCTTTTGTCCATTGGTTTAAAACAAAGTGAAACCATATTGAACTGTTCCAGCTCATTCTTCTTCCTCTCCAAATTGAAATATTCCTCTTCATTCTTATTATGGCTGAAACAAATTATGGCTTCCGCCTCGACCTCCGCGCAACTCCTCAACCTTACAGCCGAGCCACATGTCTTCGCTCCACCTTCCAATCTCCGACCAGCACGAACTCCACGTCCATCCTCCTCTTCCACCGTTCATCTTCTTTCTCCCCACTAATGGTCACAAGCCACAAATCCATGGCCACAAAATGCTGCCGAGCTCCTCACTTCAACGCCGGTCGAGCACAGCTCAGTTCACCGCCTCTCCATCATCAAACGCAGCCCACGACCTTCTTCCCATCCGCCGGGCGCAGCTGCCACCTGCGTCTCCCACCGACATCGACCATTTCCACTTCCATCCCTCCTCCTTGTCTGCCCTATCCTCTTTCGCACCTTGTTCCTATGTATATGAGTTCACATATAT
This sequence comes from Allium cepa, assembly GCA_030765085.1. NCBI lineage: Eukaryota > Viridiplantae > Streptophyta > Magnoliopsida > Asparagales > Amaryllidaceae > Allium > Allium cepa. The sequence continues at coordinate 627,917,261 of CM060934.1, forward strand.
AGGTAATGTGTTATTTCATTTATCACTGTTGACAAGCTCATATATATGCTAGCTAAGTAACTAATATAAACACTTGTATTAAAATATTGGTCGGATATCACATATATATGTATCAGTTTACTATTGTTATATTCTTTGATTTCAGAGCGCACGTATGTAAATTTATAGGCTTTATGGTACAAGACTAGTTGCATTCTATTATTATGAAACTGTCTATGTTTTACAAGCAAGAATATAAAGGTCTATAATCTTGTATATGTATTTTGCTTTGCTTTTGTATAATATTAATATATACGTCGTTTATATGTATATCTTAGTTATATGTATGTATTTTATCTTATTATAAAATGTATGATTATACATATATATAAAGTTTGTTCTAGTTATGCATACATAAGTTTTTTTTACACGCAATATAGGTAAGCTTTATTTTATACAATGATGTAAGCTATGTATTAAATGTAAGGTTGTTACGCTGTGTATTCATATATATAGTTTTATACAAGATTTGATGATATGTTGTTGTTTTGTATACATAGGTATACACGTTGCTGTAAAATCAATTTTGCTATACTATGTAATAAAGAAGTAATAGATTTATATGTATAAGTTTATTGCATAGCTGAAGTTACTGGTTGTGTGTGTGTGTGTGTGTGTGTGTGTGTGTGTGTGTGTGTGTAATAAATGAAAATATGTCACTGTAAATGGTTACAGAAAATATATGTTTGAAAAAGTATATTATATTATAAGAACTATTACATTTCATTGTTTAAAAGTGAATTCCTATCTATTTGAACAGTACGTGTATACAATGTCTTAAATGTAATATATGGTGTACAGGCTGCTGTATAAGTCTGAATATATATAGTTGGGTATATAAGTCGTAAACTGTAAATATTTTGTTACTGTAAGAATTTTATATATGTAAGTTTATAACAGAAATTTATTTTAAGATTTGTTGTATTAGCTTTGAAGTTATAAAAAATATATAATAATTTATATATTTATACAGGAACGAAAGGTTATACAGTTATTGTTCATAAAGTACCCAAGTATAAAGTTTATATATATATATATATATAATAGACAGTACAGTTGATGGTCCGGACTGCGTGATCGGAGGTCACGAGTTCGAGACCCGAAACTGACAATCCTGTAACAAGTACCCGAAGTATGTGTTTGGCAGGCACATGCTTCCCTAGAGTTTATAAGCAAAGCTTGGTTCTCCAGGTAATTCAAAAAAAAATATAATAGACAGTACATATTTTGGTCAGTATATATATTATAATAATAGTGCATATATTTGCTGTTTTTCGCATGCTGATTTTAAGTATCTCATCGATTCCTACCTTTCAACTTTGTCTGTCAAAAATCTTCTTTCAGCATACTTTGCTTTGAGTTGTTGTTTGGATTGTTCGACGGTCTAGATCGTAATCAAATTCGTATCGTGTCGAGTCGTCAAATTCTTCTAGTCTCAAAAGGTGAGTATTAACTCAGTTTAACGTTTTTTTATTTATTAAATTTGATTTCAATTGAAACGACAATTGAAATATGCTGCTGTTAGTCATGTACACTGTTATACATATGTTATTATCTGTACCAGTTCACCTGTGATATCTGACACCATTCTCTGTTATTTATATAATGATAATCCAGTTTGATTGTTAAATGATTGATTGCTTGATGTTGACATTGGACGTTAAATTGTTAATGTTGTAAGTGATAAATAATTTGAAATTGAAATTGACGTAGGATAGATAGATTTGATACATGTGTTAAATTTGATTTGATGACATTTGCATAATACGATCCCTTTAAATGTTAAATAAATGGACACGTAGAAATAGTGTTAACCACACCTTGAACATTTAAATGTATGTTGTATAGATTGATGTAGTTTGAAATTGAACAATAAATATCAAGTGTAGAACCGCATAAATTAATAGTGTAATAATCTTTAATATACATGAAATGATAGTGTAGATTCTAGAAATAATTATATTAATTTGCACAAACAACAATGTGAATTAATACGACTACTTGGGGATATTTGAATAAACTATTGGATTGTTATTGATGGTTGCTATTGCTTGTTTATTTACTTTGACACCATCCCGGTTATCACACTGCAACTTTCCTTTGTTATGCTTTGATTTTTGAATTGAAATGGAATCGCGTTGAAATGATAAATACCCAAATAAACTTTGACTTAGGATAGAGAATTAAATAAAAACCGATTGGTCAATAAATTAATTTAAAAATAAAAATAAAGATTTTATTTGAATAAATGATAAGATTTTGAAATGAAGTTGGAATTTGAAATTTTAATGAAGGAAAATGTTAATATTTAATAACCTGAACAAAATATTAACATAGTAGTTGATAAAAGAACGTTGTTTAAAATTAATTATTTAATAATTATGTTTTGAAATTATTTAATAATTAAATAAGATTGAATTATTTAATAATTAAATGAATTGGAATTCTTAATAAGTGAAACTGAACTTCGTAAAAAGTGAAATTGAACTTCTTTGATAAGTGAAATTGAGTTATGTAATAATTAAGTTTTGGAAATTTGTTTAAAATAAGTAAGTAAATAAGTGAAATTGATTTTCTTTAACAAGAAGTAAAAATATGATTTACGTGTTGAAATAAATGTAAGACATGTAATTTAAGAAGTTGATTTGACGAATCTAATTTAATTAAATTTGTAAGTTTTGATATAATGGAGTCGAACTTAAGTAATTGATTTAATGAATTGAAAATTTAATAGAAATTGTTTTGAATGATAAATTAACTTAACGAATATTGAATGAAATCGATCAATGAATTTAAATTGATTTGAACGTCAAATTAAATTAATTTAAATGATTACGGAATGAAATTTATATACGAACTTGAATCAATATTTGAATTGTTTTAAATAAAAATTGAAATTGAGTTATAAGATTTTGAAATGGTAATTTGGAAGTTTGAACGTAAATTATGGAAATTGATATAGAAAGACAAATGAAATGTTGGTTTACAAATTCTAATTGAAATTGAATTTGATTTGGTTTTGAAATATATTAAACGACCAATCGGTGTAATAATTACGAAAGTTATTAAAGAAACCAGGATCGGTTATGAGCATACTCTCTGTCTAAACCGAAAGTGTAACGACCCGTAAATTTAACCGGTTTTAATAACGTTACTAATTGAAATTTGTGAAATTTTAACGATTAAATTTTGAAATATAAATTTGATAGTTGGAATACGTCCACTTAAACATAGCAACCGGTAAATTTTCGCCCGAAAATATGAAAGTTAATTTCGCGCGTAAATTTACTTCAATCTAATCAGTTAAAAAAGCGATGAAAATAAAATGTTTTCAAAACCAAAATATTTTTACATAGAAAAATTCTAAAACATCTTTTGAGCAAGATTTCAGTTTGGCGTTTTTCCAAATTCGGACATCTTTGGCTCCGTCGATCTTATTTTTCGGCGATTTTTATGCATTTTTCGCAGTAGAGAATTTCGAATTTTTATAATTCAATCATACCACTGATATCTTTATACCGTTGTGACCGTCTCTTCACGCTGATCTCTGCAGTATGTTCGCTTCTGTATTTCGTGTCCATTGTGTGACGAAAACCTATGAAACGACTCTAGTATCGGTTCCGTATTGGACCTTTTGGCTCCTTTTGTCTTTTCTATTTCAAACGTGAAATCTTAGCAGTCTAAGCTTTTATTAATGCTTCAATTCAATTCGTGACCATTGGCTTTCAAAAATTTTGGGTTCGTTCCATCTCCTTCTGACCGTTCGTTGGAAGAATAGCAGCATGCAATATATATTATAATACAGTTAGGCCATTCTCACTTTCTTTTCATTTGGACCTGAGAAAATTGTATATAACGCTGCCTATTCATTTCCTTGTCTTCCCTATGTGTCTTCCCTCTCATGCATTATCTACTACACACGAACAGTGCCTTCACTCCTTCCTCCACCTTACTTTCCCCTCGCCTTGCAGCGCACGACCCAAAACCCGCCACGTCACCTTCACCGTCGGCCACTTGTCTCTACCACCTACCATCGCAGAAGACCACCACTCACCGCATTCCATGCTCAGCCTCGTCTTTCCACGTCAGTGCCATGCCATGCTTCCCTTTGTTTTCTAAGTTGAAAAATATAGGTTAGCTATATTTAACCTGTTGCTTCTATATGCAAAGTTTTGTAAGTCTTATATATATAAGATTTGTATGAATCTGTCTGTGATTTAAAATATGAAAGTTATACAAGAATATGTTGACCGTACACACCTATTTATATTTTTTTTTTGTTTAGTTATAGCACGTTCATGCTGGATTTCATATTGACTTTAAAATAAACATTGGTTTTAACGCTTGTAACTTGGATTAGTTTATACATGAAAATCTTATGTGGTCTAATATGGTTTTGTGTACAGAGGTCGTCTGCTTTTATTTGACTAAGTATACTTGGTACTTTATAGTCTGCATGCTATACAAGGAATGAGTTAATTATATACCATTGTATATATCTAGTGTATATAAATCTTTAATTTAATTAGTTTATATAAATTAAGCTGTAACACATAAGTTATATAAGTTTTTATATATTTTTTTTCTTTTCTGAACGGCAGTTAGACTTCATGTTCACGATATCGTATCTCACTCATGTTTTATCGAAATGGGTTGATTCTATTTTTAAAAAAGAGTCGAAGTTACCTAGTTTATGCATGTCAAATTTCAGCAAAATCCGACATCGTTTGATTAGTGGTCGAGGATCTGGAAGTTAGACACAGGCAGATGTTCTTTTGTACTTAAAATTATTTTACACTGCTGCAAACACGACCTGAGTTCATGTTTGACGCATAGTATCTCCTCCATCTTACGACGGAATCAAGTGATTCTTTGCAGTTTTGAAATACAAGTTTTGATCTTTATTCATACCAAATTTCTGACCATTTCAATTTCGGTAGCACATAGAATTATATTGTTAAACTTTGACGCAGGGCATGTTTTGTAATTATTGCTATGTTGAATGTTTTGATTTGATTCAGCAATTCCTATTTAACAGTTTTGCTCGTCAATTCGTGCCAATCTTACTTCGCTCTGAGATTCATGCTTGGATTTATAACTCAAATTCAATGTCTGTATCAGTGTGCGTATCCGTGCCATCTCCTATTTTCTCTAGCCTCGAAAGGTGAACAATCACTCACGAATAATGTTCTTTTATTTATTAAATTTGATTTCAATTGAAACGACAATTGAAATATACTGCGGTTATTTATTGCACTGTTACTTATGTATCAGTTGACCTTTGACATCTGACACTGTTATCTGTTATGTATGCAATAATAATCCAGTTTGGTTGATAATTGATTGTTTGTTTGTTGTATATATTGGATGTTAAATTGTAATGTATAAAGTGATAAATATTATGCAATTGAATTTGACGTAGGTTAGTTTAAAATTTGAATCGACATATGTGTTGAATTTGATTAGTTAATTTGAATAATATGACCCCTTTTATTTGTTAAGTTAATTGACACGTAGAATATGATAAATTACATTTTGAACCTTTGAACGTATATTGGATTAATTGTTGTAGAATAAAATTTGAAATTGAAATTGAATGACAAGTGGGAAAAACTGTAATGTAATAATCCTTAATCTACATGAAATGATAGTGTAAATTCTAGAGATAATTATATGAATTCGCACAAATAACAATGCGAATTAATACGATTATTTCGGGATTATTTGAAATAATTATTGGATTGTTATTGATTGTGTTATTGTTTGTTTATTTACTTTGACATCATCCCTGTTATCACACTGCAAGTTCCCTTTGCTATGCTTTGATTTTGTATGGAATTTGGAATCGGGTTGAAATGATATATACCCAAATGAACTTGACTTAGGATAGAGAATTAAATAAATCTGATTGGTCAATAAATTGATTTAAAAATAAAATAATGATTTTATTCGAGCAAAGAATAAGTTTTGAAATGAAGTTGGAATTTGAATTTTTGAAAGGAAAATGTAAAGATTGAAATTTGAAACAAATATTAACGTAGTAATTGATGAAAGAACGTTGTTTGAAATTTAATTATTTAATAATTAAATTTGGAATTATTAATAAATAATTTGGAATAGTAATAATTGAGTTTTGAAATTATTAAGTTTGAAATCATTGAATAATTAAATTTGAAATTATAATTAAATTTGAAATTATAATTAAGTTCGAAATTATAATTAAGTTTGAAATTATTAAGTTGAATTCATAATTTAGTAGAAATGAATTGATGATTAAGTTTGAATTCATAATTAAGTGGAAATGATTTAATAATTAAGTTTGAATCGATAATCAAGTTTGTAATTTTTAAGTTTTGAAATTAATAATAATTAAGATTGAAATTATTTAATAATTGAATAAGATTTAATTATTTGATAATTGATAAAAATTGAATTCTTTGATAAGAGAAATTGAACTTTTGAATAAGTGAATTTGAACTTCGTTAATAAATGAAATTGAGTTTCTTTACTTATTAAAGTTTGGAAATTTTTTATTTAAATAAGTAAATAAGTGAAATTGAAACTTCTCGATTATGTGAAATTTAGTTCTTTATTAATTGAGTTTGGAATTTGTAACGAAGTCAATAAATAAGTGAAAATTTAATTTCTTTAACAAGAAATAAAATGTGATTTATTGAAATGAATGTGATTTATTGAAATTAACGTAAGACTTGTAATTTAAGAATTGATTTGACAAATTTAACTTATTTCAATTTGAAGTTTGATATAATAAAGTTGAACTCAAGAAATTGATTTAATGAATTGGAAATTTAAATGAAAGTTGTTTTGAAGGATAAATTTACTTAGTGAATATTGAATGAGATCGATAAATGAACTTGAATTGATTTGAATGAAAATTTACCCATTTTAAATGATTTCGGAATGAAACTTATATACGAACTTGAATCAATACTGGAATTGTTAAATAAAATTGAAATCGAATTATAAGATTTTGAAATGGTAATTTGGAAGTCTGAATGTAAATTTTGGAAATTGATTTAGAAAGACAAATGAAATGTTGGTTTACGAATTGAAATTGAAATTTAATTTGATTTGTTTTGAAATATATTAAACGACCAATCGGTGTAATAATTACGAAAGTTATTAAAGAAACCGGAATCGGTTATGGACATACTCTCTGTCTAAACCGGAAACCACTTTAATAACTATACGCGGAGTGATGATACAGAATGAAGTGGTTGGAATGATGTACGTGATGACTGAAGAAAGAGAACGATAATGGATAGCCTTGACACTTGTGTCAAATTGGAGATGACTAAAATCAGGAGCCGTGCCGGGCCAAATGGGGTTAGCCACCTCGAGCGAACACACTTCTTCGTAACTATTACTCATTACTTGTTATCGATTGGTGCACCCTCGTACTTTTCAGGAGTGTTGTTTCGCGGTGTTGTGATCGCTGCGGCGATGCGTTCTCACCAGTCCGGATCAGGCGAACGGTAGTTTCACTAACTTGGGTATTGCCTCGTGTGCCTTGTCATACTTGTATCCCTATATAAGCGACCACTACGAATTTGTTTTGTGTTATACCTATGGAGTACTCCCTGATATCCCACTAGTTTACGGTGGAGTTTACAGTGCTGTATAGACTATGACATTATATGAAAATGTGTTAAGGGGGATAATGGTAACGCCTTAACACTATTTTGATATTTATATTAATGATAGACATTATCTATTTAGTGTATATTACTACATAGTAGATAGTTTAACGGATCCTTAAAGGATGGTTATTCCAACGTCCTTTGAGTTACTTGTATTTCAATTGTTATTTCACTTGAGTTGGATTTATTGATATAAGAATATTAATCCTGACTCGAGTGTTTTGTGTTTTGCTTTACGCTCGGGTCAGATTGAGAGTACCAGCTTTCGAGGCCTATCTTTGGAGTTGGAGCTTCGTCTGGAGATCCAGCCATCTATTCTGCTTCCAGTATTCGATGATTCCAGTGATGTATTCTTATTTGTACATGTTGTATCGTGTTACTCTTCTGTTGTAAACTCTGATGTATCTAATATATTTATATAGTAGCTTCATGAACTACTATTTCTTTTACTTCCGCTGCATATTATTACTCTGTGTCTGTGATTATGTGATTATTTATTTACCGTATATCTGAGTTTTGCCAAATTTAAATTAACAATTCAATATTTTGAATTATTCAAGTCCGACATGTGCGGATACGAATAGTCCAAAATAGCGGGTCGTTACAGAAAGCCACTTTAATAACTATACGCGGAGTATGATCCAGAATGAAGTGGTTGGAATGATGTACGTGATGACTGAAGAAAGAGAACGATAATGGATTGCCTTGACACTTGTGTCAAATTGGAAATGACTAAAACAGGAGCCGTGCCAGGCCAAATGGAGTTAGCCACCTCGAGCGAACATACTTCTTCGTAAACTACTCATTACTTGTTATTGATTGGTGTGCACCCTCGAAATTTTAGGAGTGTTGTTTCGCAGTGTTGCGATCGTTGCGGCGATGCATTCTCACCAGTCCAGATCAGGCAAACGGTAGTTTCACTACCTTGGATATTGCCTCATGTGCATTGTCATACTTGTATCCCTATATACGCGACCACTACGAATTTGTTTTGTGTTATACCTATGGAGTACTCCCTGATATCCCACTAGTTTATGGTGGAGTTTACAGTACTGTATAGACTTATAATGCTATATAAATGTGTTAAGGGGGATAATGGTAACCCATTAACTCTATTTTGATACTTTATATTACTGATAGGCATTATCTACTTAGCGTACACTACTATTGTATTCGAGACATTTGTTGTAACTTATTTAACTCTGTTATTTATGTAGTAGCTTCATGAACTACTATCTTTTGTTTCCGCTGCATTTATTACCCTGTGTCTGTGATCTGTGATTATTTAGTTACTGTATATGCTCAGTTTTGCCAAACATAAATTAACATTTCTGTATTTTGAATTATTTAAGTCCGACAGTGTGGATGCGAATAGTCCAAAATAGCGGGTCGTTACATAATCAAAAGATAATATTATATATCATTTTCAGAAATTGATAAACACTTTTATCATTTTCAATAAATTGCTAGATTTATATAAAGTGATAAAAGCATTTAGCAACTTAAATATACAAAATTTAAATGGTCATCATTTTATATAAGCATTAAAGCAGCCTTACTGACTTATTATATAACAACAATGTTTATTTTTGATAAAAAGATAATACCATTTATCTTTTTTAGAAACTGATAAAAGAATTATCATTTTTATTTTATTTTTTGAACTGGTGCTTTATATACAACAAATCATTGGGACAATATATCCCATGTCAAATAAACGTTCGAAAGCAAGTTTCGAACTTGTGACATTTGGCACCAAAGCCGAATCAATTAACCACTTGGACAAAGGTGCTTGTCAAAAGAATTATCATTTTAAGTATACAAAATATAATCATTCATGATTTTATATGAAGCATTACAACATTCTTAACCTATTACGAAAATATTTATTTGTAATCAAAAGAAAATATTATTTATCATTTTCAGAAATTGATAAATTCTTTTACCATTTTTAATAAACTGCGTAATTTTCATAAAGTGATAAAAGCATCTTGAAACTTAAATATAGAAAATTTAAACAGTCATCATTTTATATAAATATTAAAGCAGCCTTACTGACTAATTATATTACAAGAATGTTTATTTTTAATAAAAAAATAATACAATTAATCTTTTTCGAAAACTGATAACAGAATTTATCGTTTTTCACAAATTGGTAAAAGAATTACCATTTTAAGTATACAAAACTTAATTTTTCATCATGTTATGGAAACATTACAATACTGTTAGCACATTACCAAAATATTTATTTGTAATCAAAAGATAATACAATTTATCATTTTCAGAAATGGATAAATTCTTTTATCTTTTTTATTAAATTTTTAAATTTTCATTAAATGATAAAAGAACCTATCAACTTGAATATAGAAAATTTAAACAGTCATCATTTTATATAAGCATTAAAGTAGCCTTACTGACTTATTATATTGCAGCAATGTTCAGTTTTGATAAAAATATAATAACATTTAACTTTTTTAGAAATTGATAAAAGAATTTATCATCTTTCAAAAATTGGTAAAAGAATTACCATTTTAAGCATACGAAATATAATCATTAATCATTTTATAGAAGCATTACAACTTTGTTAACATATTACAAAAACATTCATTTGTAATTAAAAGATAACACTATTTATCATTTCCATAAATTGATAAATTCTTTTATCATTTTTATTAAATTGCTAAATCTTCATAAGGTGATAAAAGCAATAAAAGTGAAGCAGTTTGGATGTTACTGTGATGTAGTAGATGTAGAGTGTGGCGATGTACTGAAAAAATTGGCAAATATAGGAAAAATATATGCTGTTATAGCTGTTTTTTTTTCTTTTTTTGTGTTTTTTATGGTGCAAAAAGTTTGTTTATTTATTCGTCAACGCATGTAACATTAAGGACAGTTTTAAATATCTTTGTAGAAATTTTGGTAATGCATAACACTCAATTTTTGACCATATATATCCAGCATTTATTGTTTATTGTTTTCTAACTAAATGTTTTACAATAGGTATGACTGCGGAATGCTTGTCATGGTAAACATGAGGAAGAAAGCAGCAGGCTTACCATTGGTTGAAAACATTTCAGAAGAAGATATTGCTCGGTTAAGAGCAAATATGGTAGCCGACATTATGACTGATGAACCATATTGTTGGACAATGGAAAAGTTCTGCAGTTCAGGACAAAAGCCACAGGAAGAAAGCAGTTGAAGCAAGATGAATGATAATCCAATTTGTTAACATCATAGAAAGAAAACATTATATGTTTAGTTAGGTTTAACTTCTTTTTTCTATAACAAAAAAAAAAATTGCACTGTATGTTGAACAAAAAATCTATATGTTAGCTTTGTAATTTTTCTCTACTGCACAGATATAATATTTCATATGTTTACTCTACCATTTACTCTTTGACATGATTTAGATTTTGCACCTGTATTTCATAGCCAATATGTTACAAGAATCCGAAAGCTAAAACATTTGTAATTTGTTTTGAAATTTGTCTCTACTGCACATATATAATATTTGTTATGTTATATTGACAGTTTAAGCAATGATGTATAATAGGGTATGTTTGGCAATTCTTCTTTGCCTTTTAATACCAATTTATGTTACAATCAGTACAGGAATTTATAGGAGAAAATTAAGCTGATTATATGGTTACAAAGAGAACATACAGTTAAAGAGAAGCTGACTGGCAATGAAGTACAAGTGCAATTTTTTCCTCGTCGTTACTGGTAGTGGATGTATACCAGTGGAAATGTACAAGTGCAATTTTTTCCTCAACGTTACTGGTAGTGGATGTATAAATGGTATAAACACAAAACTGCAATCTTCAATTTAAGCTTTGCATCTCTTTCTGGAATTCCAAGGTCTTTATACCATAAAAACCTGAAGTTTGTCACTGTTGGCTTCTACTCCATATTTTCTAAGTACTTGAAACATAAGCTGCTCTAAAGCACAAACAAAAAATGGTAAGAAAAATCACAGTTGATACATCCAGCTAGCAAAATACATATCAAGTTAATATTGCTCAAATGTGTTTCTTCAGCAAAATAAAAATATAACATAAGACTTTTACAGATCTTGTTGCAACTGAACTTGAATATCAATAAATCACAATAACAACCATAAATTTACATATGCACAACTAAAACACACGCTATAGAAATACAGCAAAGAAGGTTGGCGGGTAGGACGAATAAAAACACCGAAATGACAATTCAATCACTACAATTCAATCAACTAAAAACACCTAAAATGACAACAAGTAGACTATTTTGCACATGGTACAAATATTTACTGAAATTAGTTTCTTCTTTCTTCTGATCATCTTTGATGCTTGAGAAGAGCAACAGCTTTAATAACTTACAATATACAACATGAACACCCAGACTTCAGCATGTCATCAACCTTCTTTTCTGATTATTACAACAAAAAGAGAAATCTGCATAAAAAACTTATTCAAAAATGTAATTCATGGCCTGCTTTATGCTTACAATGATTATATAATGGTTGCTAACAATTTACATGTACGTTATGCTTACAGATAAAAGGTAACTAAGAGTTGCATGCAGTCGTCCTATTCTTGAAACAGAAATAAACAAGATATTTCTCTGCACATTATTTATTACCCATAAAAAACAAATGAAAGCAGTGAACATAGGAATAACCTAATATTAAAAGTAAAAGAATAACATAAAACAAAATTATAATTGAATACATTAGCTTTTAAATTCTAGAATCCAAGAATATCTCAATACAATGTTGAAAGCAAAAACATAATTATCTGAAAAAACAAATAAGAGAAAATGACATAAAAATTATAAAAACATTCAACCACTCAATGGACAACTTCTACGATCATGACCTAACTTCTTGCATTTTTCACACTTATTTTGCTTCCCATGGAAAACATCCAACCCACCAAGTCTGTTAACTCTAGGTCTACCAGCTCCATGAATAGCCTTAGGAGGAAGAATAGGAGAAAAACCTTCAGAAACAATATCATTTTTATCAAAAGTAGGAATCTCATTGATAACATGCGAGTAAGAAGCATGATAAGCCTTAGTTGTGAAATAATATTCAATAAAATCATAGACATTAAGTTTGGCCATTGTAATGCACTTCAATGCATGTGCACAAAGAAAACCAGTAACTCTCCATTGGTTACAAGTGCACATCCGATTTTCAAGATCAACTTTGTGTGAAATAGAGGAATGTACTTCAAAAACAAAAGTAGAAGCACGAGAAATGTTCCACCCAAATCCTTCTTCTTTTAATTTCAATAGACGGTTCTCCATTTTAGGACAAAATATGGTAGTCCAATTAGATGCCTCTTCTCTACGCTTTGACATTTGAGCCATAAGCTTAATTCGAATTCCATCAAGACAACATGTAATAGGAAGATGCCTTTATTTCACAATCCAGGAGTTAAAACTCTCTGCAACATTTGATTTATTCTCACCATAGCGATAGCCATGAAAAAATAAATCAGCCCAATGATCAAATGGCTTATCTTTTAAGAATTCAACAGCTTCTTCACCTTCAATTTGACTATATTTTGTCATAGCTCTTTGAAATTCATAAGGTGTACAAGCTACAACACAACATTCCAATAAATGTGCTACCCAAGGCCCCTTTCCACCCTTTACAATATTAACAACATTACTTTGCATATGATATAGACAGTATGAATGGAAAGCCATTGGAAAAAATTTAGGAATACTTAAAAGCAAACCCTAATGTCTATCTAATATAAAGACCAAAGCTCGATCAAATCCAATCGAACATTTCAAATGATCCAAAAACCAAGACCAATTTTCCTCATTTTCCTTTGCAACAACAGCCATAGCCAATGGAAAAAAACCTTAAAAAAACATTGTTAGCAAATAGAAAAAACTGTGTATATATATGCAATAAAGTAAAATTATAAATGAATTTTTTCAATTTATACTAATAATAATAGTGACCAATTTATAATTCTTTCAGTTATTATTCACTTCAATGTTTAAAAATAAACTCACATATAACATATGTATAAATAAAAACATATTTCAAATTAGATAACCAAATTTTGTTTCACTTGTAACATATTTGTTGTTTATCAACATATGGATTACTCTCAATCATCCAGTTTTTAATACCTTTTGTTTTATCTACTAATTTAGTAGAAGATGTATATTTATGTTTATATTCCTTCAAGGTTAATTATAAAACAATAGCATGATTGTATGAACCAATAAATATACACATACAAATATACATAGTTCTGTATTTACCCAAATATACAACTATACATAGCTTCTACCCCAAGTTATCATTGGTGATCATCCAACACAATAAAAAATGGAGAATACATACTTAAATGCTAGTGGGTGGTATTGCACTTACAACTCTTACATATTTATGCATGTTATCCATTGACAATCAATTAAAATACCTATTACCTTACTATTATCTAAAATAGCATAAAGATAAATACTTTTATCTTTACATAAAACTATAATGTAACAATGACAGTAGAGATAACTACTTTATTAACTATCACTTTCCAATTACTAACAATACTACTACAGAAAGTTAGCAATGATATTATATACTTAATAAACAAAACTTTATACAAAATTGTAAAAAATAAAAAAAGTACTAAACAACCTATAATTAAAATAAATCAATTATCATTATCACCTTTAATTAACTTATAAATATTAAAACAATAAATCATACCTTGGTTCCCATTTTTTGCAGTAGCGATTAAACAACCATTCCTACCTTTCAAAAAGGTGGCATCAAGAAATATCATAGGACGACAATGATAGAACCCATAAATACATGCTTCGTAAGATATATATACTTTTCCAAACTGATTGGTATTTTCATTAACAACCGTAGATGTATGACTATTAGGATAACTTCTATCAACTGCTTTCAAATACCACACCAAATCGTTATAAGATTGTTCTTCATTACCAAAAATTTCCTTCAAAGCCATCTTCTTGCCCATATATGCATAGTAATAACTTAAACTAATATCATAATTTCTTTTAAAACTAGCAATAATATCACTAGTCTTTCTTGTTGGTTCATCACGAATTTCATCTAAAATCAAGGTCTTTACAAGATCACTCTTAATTAAAGGACTATTAATTGATCTAAAACCACCACCACATGAATGATTAGATTCAAATATTCTAACTAAAAAGTGATCCAATTGTTTAAACTTGCAAGAAACATGAATTTTAAAACTACAACCTTCTACAGAACACTGCACCATAATTCGCTCTTTACAATTCTTCACGAACTTAGGTTTGAATCCATTTTTTTAACAATATGCAATGATAGCCTTGCGGAAATCAGATGCAGACTGAAATTTTACACCAACACCAGTAAAAAAATCTAAAGTAGAACCTTTCTTCATCAACTCATTAAAAGCAATCTCTTTATCAGAAGAAAATTCCAAACTATCAACCCCATCATATGCACTATTCACACAATCTTCAATACCAAGTGATTTACTGCTAGAGCAAGATCTACTATTACAACCAACATCATTCGGAGACAATTTCTTCAATTTAACAAACAAAACTAGAAATTCCTCTTTTCTAAAAAATGGCAAGCATAAAATAGCTTGCAAATCACTATCTGTCTCAATAAAAGTAGTCTTGGAATCTCGAACATAAAAGATATCACAGCATAAAGGAGAAAGCTGATACCAAACTTCACATATCTTGTTTCGAACAGTAGAAATAGGAGAATCCAACAAAAACCAAAAACTAAAGTTGTTTTTATTGAAATAAAAAACAACCAAAATAATAGCTGCAGTGATAAGACTAAAAATGGAAAAACATATAAAAAAAAATTGAGTATACAAAAATATCAAAAAACAATCAAAAAATGCAGTAAAAACAATACATACCGTTGATCATCAATATATATCATCTTCCTGTGACCAAAAGCAAATCAGCATAAGTTTAACATATCACACGTAAAAACAAAATCTGGAAACTGTTAAAAAAAACAACAAATTGGACTTCCAGTAAAAGGAAGAGAAAGGAAGATGAGCGAAAATTATAAATCTGGAAAAACTTTTTCAATCGACAATGAAATCAAGATTTAAATCAAAACAAAAAAGAAAATTGAAATTAAGACGAGCGGAAATTGAGATAAAGAGGAGCGAAGAAGATTTACATACCCTTGTAGAATCGAAGAGGAGCGACCAGTAAGAGAAAGGGAGAGGAGCGAAGATGTGAAAACGTAAAGAAGAGGAGCGTAATTTACTTAACAAAATAACGACCGAAAAAAATAAATGTCCTGTAACTTAATTTTTTAAACAGCTGTCCTAGAAAAAAATACGGTATACATAATGGTCACTAAAACATAATTTTCAGTATCCTAAATGTATCTGCCCTAACAAAACTTCAACTACCTAAGCAATATGTCAACAAATATAAAGACATGAAGCGAATGTTGAGGCCGAAAAGGATTATTATTTACACTAGCATTGCGTATAGTGTAAAACTGAATATAACGCTAATTATACATAGCATTTGTCCTTCAGCGAAGTCCAAATATTTATTCTCATTTCGAATCCGAACATGGGCAGACTTCATATATTTTAAGTTAATATTTTACGACTGTGGCCTACCAAAAACCTTATTTTAAAACAACTGTCTAATATCTGGTGTCACTCCTCCTCCACGTCACTTTGATACCCCACAATGAAAACGGCCGCATTAAAAAATAAAAAATAAATAAAAAATAAAAGTAAGTTAGAAAAGCACGATGGCGGAAAAGATAGACAGTGTTTTCAAAATGGTGGTGTTTGGTATATTTGCGGTCCGAAAGTCACCGATTCCAGCCAGGTTTGTTGCAGATGAATTCAGCTGAACTGAAAGGCGAAGACATTCCAGATTCAAAATCTGTTTATAGTCGTAAGAGTGTAAAACCTCAGATCTGGATAAAGCTCGGGGGAAAGATTATGAAAAAGAACACTTTGAAATCAGAGCGTATTGAAGGTCACACCCGGTGGGACTCGAACCCACAATCGCCTGATTAGAAGTCAGACGCCTTATCCATTAGGCCACGGGTGCTGCCGGTCTAATTAATTTGGTAATGTATGAGGCAAATGACCATGTATCGATCCATGGTCAGGGATCGGTATTGATCCTAGTTATTTACTGGATCTTTGGCTTTAAACTTGGTGTTTATAGGTTGGAGGGGTATAGACCTTTGTTTGGATGTTCTTTGCTACCTTTTGACTTCATTCCTTGGTTTTGCCTAGCATTTGAACTTGGCAGTTGTCATTCTGGATTCCTGCTGGATAATTTCTCAGTCCAACCGACCTAAGATGCAATTTAGCTTGATCACAAGGTTAGATAACGGGTTTAAGGCCAATAGAATAAAATATAACCTGGAGGAAATCCGACCCGGCTAATTGGAGATCCCAGGCGTACTGGTTATGGAAGTCTTGAATGGTGAGAAACACACAAACATGCCAATTCTTATGATGATTGAAGTGTGTTTCCACTAAGAAGATAATGGTGAATTATTATTCTTAATAATACTAATATCTTATTCTAAGAGGAATATGGCAGGACATTCTTAATTAGTATCAAATATATGAGAATGATGTGGGATCGCATCTTTGAGGGTTATATGACTACACTCTCTATAGCTCTCGTGATGACAGGTTATGTTCAGGCCAAAACGAACACAACCAAATGAACTAAAATGTGTCAGGTTTGGTATATGTGACACTTGTTATTTAGGTTTACTATAAAAAGAAAATAATTCAAGATTTTATATCACTACTTTGCAAAGTACATCCGGTAACTGCTCATTATGGAAGGTTCAAATCCAGAAGACGCCTGTCCAAATGCAAATCCGATTTTTATTCTCTAATGATTGGAATAACTTATTTTCTATTTAAATGTGGTATGCTCGAGTTTGAATAGAAATGTGGGATATTGTTGGAAACTTGCTATAAATTTTTTAACAACAATTTTGGCATTGGTTGTAGTTTTTAATTTTCGAAAAACTGTTTTGACGGGAGATGTCTTTTCAAACAGACAAAACCATTTTCGAATTATTATTTCCTAACGCCCATGCCTCTTGAATGCCTATATACACGGGCCGACAATTCCAAACAAAACTCATTTTTAATTATATTCTACTCATCTTCTCCACACTTCTTCACGTAGTCAAAAGAGAAATGCAGATTGAAATTAGCTTTAATCCAATGCATTTATGCACGTTTTGGATTGAGAGTTGTATCCTTCAAGGTAAACGTTTATTGCACGAAAACTACAACAGAGTTGTGAGGATGAATTCTATCTTAGGACATTGCGACTGCAAGCCTCTCTCGAATCAAGTCTGTAATTTCTAATTTACTTCCATTATTTTATATACTGATTGTTTTAAGAAGACTATAGTATTGATTAAGTCATATTTATTATAAAGTTAACTATTTACTTAAATGATGTTTTGTAATTTATTTTATGTTAGTTGCAAGATTGATCATATTCTGGTAATAGATCACTAGCATCCAATTTATCTTGAAAGCTTATTTGGAGGCTTTCTTATAATATCTAAACTATACCTCATGACCTGGTCTCCATATATAGAGAAAAAGAAGTCATATGCAACGTTCATGCAATGATCTCCCACTGAAAAAAGGAGGTGTTTTCTCCCGAATGTCTTTGGGTCTTGAATTGAATCACATGAATCTTAGTAGACGGAAGTAGGATAAAGACAATAATTTAACTGAGCATCTTTTTACTCATTGTAGAATTAGATTAACGTTAAATGCCATTTTACACAAAGAATACAGAAGTAGATTAAAATTAAATGCCATTTCACACAAAAAGTTGTTACTATACATTTTCTTAACCATTAAACTGGCACTTTATTTGTTATGCATAAATTGTATTTGGTTAGTTGACTGAAAATGGTATGAATTTGGAAGTTAAAAAAAATTAAGAGTAAAAGTGATTGACAAAGTAAATATAAAAATTTGAATTTTAGTGAGGGGGCCAATATATTTGGATTTAATTTGAATTTATTGGGTATTTTGAGAAGTTTATGTCTACACAAACATAGTGGCACCAAGATATTACAACTATTATTAACATTACAACTATTATTAAGTTTAGAAATTGTTGATAACAGTATGATCCCTTCACAAAGTGGACCTTAGGTTATCCTCCGGTCTGGCCACATTCAAGGTCGGCCTGGAATTCCAATTGCCATTACATGAGAAAATTTTATTCGAGAAAGTTTGATATTCCCTTTGAATCTGTATTGTATAAAGGAGCCTGGAAAGATTTATAAAGACATTAAGCGAATGTTGAGGTCGAAAAGGATTATTATTTATACCCGCATTGTGTATAGTGTAAAACTGAATATAACGCTAATTATACATAGCATTTGTCCTTCAACGAAGTCCAAATATTTATTCTCGTTTCGAATCCGAACGTAGGCAGACTTCATATATTTTAAGTTAATATTTTACGACTGTGGCCCACCAAAACCTTATTTTAAAACAACTGTCTAATATCTGGTCTCATTCCTCCTCTACGTCACTTTGATACCCCACAATACAAACGGCCGCATTAAAAAAATATAATATAAAATATAAAATAAAATAAAAGTAAGTTAGAAAAACAGACGATAGCAGAAAAGATAGACAATGTTTTCAAAATGGTGGTGTTTAGTATATTGGCGGTCGGGAAAGTCACCGATTCCAGCCAGGTTTGTTGCAGATGAATTCAGCTGAACTGAAAGGCGAAGACATTCCAGATTCAAAATCTATTTATAGTCATAATAATATAAAACCTCAGATCTAGATAAAGCTCGGCGGAAATATTATGAAAAAGAACACTTTGAAATCAGAGCGCATTGAAGGTCACACCCGGTGGGACTCAAACCCACAATCGCCTGATTAGAAGTCAGACGCCTTATCCATTAGGCCACGGGTGCTGCCGGTCTAATTAATTTGGTAATGTATGAGGCAAATGACCATGTATCGATCCATGGTCAGGGATCGGTATTGATCCTAGTTATTTACTTTATCTTTGGCTTTAAACTTGGTGTTTATAGGTTGGAGGGGTATAGACCTTTGTTTGGATGTTCTTTGCTACCTTTTGACTTCATTCCTTGGTTTTGCCTGGCATTTGAACTTGGCAGTTGTCATTCTGGATTACTGCTGGATAATTTCTCAGTCCAACCGACCTAAGACGCAATTTAGCTTGATCACAAGGTTAGATAACGGGTTTAAAGCCAATATAATAAAATATAACCTGGAGGAAACCTGACCCAGCTAATTGGAGATCCCAGGCGTACTGGTTATGGAAGTCTTGAATGGTGAGAAACACACAAACATGCCAATTCTTATGATGATTGAAGTGTGTTTCCACTAAGAAGATAATGGTGAATTATTATTCTTAATAATACTAATATCTTATTTAAAGAGGAATATGACAGGATATTCTTAATTAGTATCAAATATATGAGAATGATGTAGGATCGCATCTTTGAGGGTTATATGACTACACTCTCTATAGCTCTCGTGATGACAGGTTATGTTCAGGCCAAAATGAACACAACCAAATGAACTGAAATGTGTCAGGTTTGGTATATGTGACACTTGTTATTTAGGTTTACTATAAAAAGAAAATAATTCAAGATTTTATATCACTACTTTGCAAAGTTCATCCGGTAACTACTCATTATGGAAGGTTCAAGTCCAGAAGACGCCTCTCCAAATGTAAATCCAAGTTTTATTCTCTAATGATTGGAATATCTTATTTTCTATTTAAATGTGGTATGCTCGAGTTTGAATAGAAATATGGGATATTGTTGGAAACTAGCCATAAATTTTTTAACAACAATTTTGGCGTTAGTTGTAGTTTTTAATTTTTGAAAAACTGTTTTGACGGGAGATGTCTTTTCAAACAGACAAAACCATTTTATATTTATTATTTCCTAACGCCATGCCTCTTGAATGCCTATATATATGGGCCGAAAATTCCAAACAAAACTCATTTTTAATTATATTCTACTCATCTTCTCCACACTTCTTCACGTAGTCAAAAGAGAAATGCAGATTGAAATTCGCTATAATCCAATGCATTTATGCATGTTTTGGATTGAGAGTTGTATCCTTCAAGGTAAACGTCTATTGCACGAAAACTACAACAGAGGTCTGAGGTTGAATTTTATCTTAGGACATTGCGACTGCAAGCCTCTCTCGAATCAAGTCAGTAATTTCTAATTTACTTCCATTATTTTATATACTGATTGTTTTAAGAAGACTATAGTATTGATTAAGTCATATTTATTATATAGTTAACTATTTACTTAAATGATGTTTTGTAATTTATTTTATGTTAGTTGCAAGATTGATCATATTCTGGTAATAGATAACTAGCATCCAATTTATCTTGAAAGCTTATTTGGAGGCTTTCTT
Organism: Allium cepa; assembly: GCA_030765085.1. Classification (NCBI taxonomy): domain Eukaryota; kingdom Viridiplantae; phylum Streptophyta; class Magnoliopsida; order Asparagales; family Amaryllidaceae; genus Allium; species Allium cepa. The sequence continues at coordinate 627,938,415 of CM060934.1, forward strand.
ATAATATCTAAACTATACCTCATGACCTGGTCTCCATATATAGAGAAAAAGAAGTCATATGCAATGTTCATGCAATGATCTTCCACTGAAAAAAGGAGGCGTTTTCTCCCGAATGTCTCTAGGACTTGAATTGAATCACATGAATCTTAATAGACGGAAGTAGGATAAAGACAATAATTTCATTGAGCGTCTTTTTACTCATTATAGAATTATATTAACGTTAAATGCCATTACACAAAGATTACAGAAGTAGATTAAAATTAAATGCCATTTCACATAAATAAATTGTTACTATCCATTTTCTTAACCATTAAACTGGCACTTTATTTGTTATGTATAAATTGTATTTGGTTAGTTGACTGAAAATGGTATGAATTTGGAAGTTAAAAAAAATTAAGAATAAAAGTGATTGACAAAGTAAATATAAAAATTTGAATTTTAGTGAGGGGGACAGTATATTTGGATTTAATTTGAATTTATTGGGTATTTTGAGAAGTTTATGTCTACACAAACATAGTGGAACCATGATATTACAACTATTATTAACATTACAACTATTATTAAGTTTAGAAATTATTGATAACAATATGATCCCTTCACCAAGTGGACCTTAGGTTATCCTCCAGTCTCGCAATATTCAAGGTCGGCCTGGAATTCCAATTGCCATTACATGAGAAAATGTTATTCGAAAAAGTTTGATAATCCCTTTGAATCTGTATTGTATAAAGGAGCCTGGAAAGATTTATAAAGAAATTAAGCGAATGTTGAGGTCGAAAAGGATTATTATTTATACTAGCATTGTGTATAGTGTAAAACTGAATATAACGCTAATTATACATAGCATTTGACCTTCAATGAAGGCCAAATATTTATTCTCGTTTCGAATCCGAATGTGGGCAGACTTCATATATTTTAAGTTAATATTTTACGACTGTGGCCCACCAAAAACCTTATTTTAAAACAACTGTCTAATATTTGGTCTCATTCCTCCTCCACGTCACTTTGATACCCCACAATGCAAACGGCCGCATTAAAAAATAAAAAATAAAATATAAAATAAAATAAAAGTAAGTTAGAAAAGCAGACGATGGCGGAAAAGATAGACAGTGTTTTCAAAATGGTGGTGTTTGGTATATCGGCGGTCGGAAAGTCACCGATTTCAGCCAGGTTTGTTGCAGATGAATTCAGCTGAACTGAAAGGCGAAGACATTCCAGATTCAAAATCTGTTTATAGTCATAAGAGTGTAAAACCTCAGATCTGGATAAAGCTCGGGGGAAAGATTATGAAAAAGAACACTTTGAAATCAAAGCGCATTGAAGGCCACACCCGGTGGGACTCGAACCCACAATCGCCTGATTAGAAGTCAGACGCCTTATCCATTAGGCCACAGGTGCTGCTGGTCTAATTAATTTGGTAATGTATGAGGCAAATGACCATGTATCGATCCATGGTCAGGGATCGGTATTGATCCTAGTTATTTACTCGATCTTTGGCTTTAAACTTGGTGCTTATAGGTTGGAGGGGTATAGACCTTTGTTTGGATGTTCTTTGCTACTTTTTGACTTCATTCCTTGGTTTTGCCTGGCATTTGAACTTGGCAGTTGTCATTCTGGATTCCTGCTGGATAATTTCTTAGTCCAACCGACCTAAGACGCAATTTAGCTTGATCACAAGGTTAGATAACGGGTTTAAAGCCAATATAATAAAATATAACCTGGAGGAAACCTAACCCAGCTAATTGGAGATCCCAGGCGTACTAGTTACGGAAGTCTTGAATGGTGAGAAACACACAAACATGCCAATTCCTATGATGATTGAAGTGTGTTTCCACTAAGAAGATAATGGTGAATTATTATTCTTAATAATATTAATATCTTATTTTAAGAGGAATATGACATGATATTCTTAATTAGTATTAATATATGAGAATGATGTGGGATCACATCTATGAGGGTTATATGACTACACTCTCTCTAGCTCTCGTGATAACAGGTTATGTTCAGACCAAAACGAACATAACCAAATGAACTGAAATGTGTCATCAGGGTTGGTATATGTGACACTTGTTATCTAGGTTTGCTATAAAATGAAAATAATTCAAGATTTTATATCACTACTTTGCAAAGTACATCCGGTAACTGCTCACTATGGAAGGTTCAAGTCCAGAAGATACATCTCCGAATGCAAATCCAAGTTTTATTCTCCAATGATTGTAATAACTTATTTTCTATTTAAATGTGGTATACTCGAGTTTGAATAGAAAATGTGGGATATTGTTGGAAACTTGCTATAAATTTTTTAACAACAATTTTGGCGTTAGTTGTAATTTTTAATTTTTGAAAAACTGTTTTGACGGGAGATGTCTTTTCAAACAGACAAAACCATTTTCTAATTATTATTTCCTAACGGCCATGCCTCTTGAATGCCTATATATACGGGCCGACAATTCCAAATAAAGCTCATTTTTAATTATATTCTACTCATCTTCTCCACACTTCTTCACGTAGTCAAAAGAGAAATGCAGATTGAAATTCGCTATAATCCAATGCATTTATGCACGTTTTGGATTGAGAGTTGTATTCTTCAAGGTAAACGTCTATTGCACGAAAACTACAACAGAGGTGTGAGGATGAATTCTATCTTAGGACATTGCGACTGCAAGTCTCTCTCGAATCAAGTCAGTAATTTCTAATTTACTTCCATTATTTTATATACTGATTGTTTTAAGAAGACTATAATATAGATTACGTCATATTTATTATATAGTTAACTATTTACTTAAATGATGTTTTGTAATTTATTTTATTGTAGTTGCAAGATTGATCATATTATGTTAATAGATCACTAGCATCCAATTTATCTTGAAAGCTTATTTGGAGGCTTTCTTATAATATCTAAACTATACCTCACGACCTGGTCTCCATATATAGAGAAAAAGAAGTCATATGCAATGTTCATGCAATGATCTCCCACTGAAAAAAGGAGGCGTTTTCTCCCGAATGTCTCCTAGGTCTTGAATTGAATCACATGAATCTTAGTAGACGGAAGTAGGATAAAGACAATACTTTCACTGAGCGCCTTTTTACTCATTGTAGAATTAGATTAACGTTAAATGTCATTTTACACAAAGAATACAGAAGTAGATTAAAATTAAATGCCATTTCACATAAAGAAATTGTTACTATCCATTTTCTTAACCATTAAACTGGCACTTTATTTGTTATGCATAAATTGTATTTGGTCAGTTGACTGAAAATGGTATGAATTTGGAAGTTAAAAAAAATTAAGAATAAAAGTGGTTGACAAAGTAAATATAAAAATTTGAATTTTAATGAGGGGGACAGTATATTTGGATTTAATTTGAATTTATTGGGTATTTTGAGAAGTTTATGTCTACACAAACATAGTGGCTCCAAGATATTACAACTACTATTAACATTACAACTATTATTAAGTTTAGAAATTGTTGATAACAGTATGATCCCTTCACCAAGTGGACCTTAGGTTATCCTACGGTCTGGCCATATTCAAGGTCGGCCTGGAATTCCAATTTCCATTACATGAGAAAATGTTATTCGAGAAAGTTTGATATTCCCTTTGAATCTGTATTGTATAAAGGAGCCTGGAAAGATTTATGAAGACATTAAGCGAATGTTGAGGTCGAAAAGGATTATTATTTATACTAGCATTGTGTATAGTGTAAAACTGAATATAACGCTAATTATACATAGCGTTTGTCCTTCAACGAAGTCCAAATATTTATTCTCGTTTCGAATCCGGACGTGGGCAGACTTCATATATTTTAAGTTAATATTCTACGACTGTGGCCCGTCAAAAACCTTATTTTAAAACAACTGTCAAATATCTGGTCTCACTCCTCCTCCATGTCACTTTGATACCCCACAATGCAAACGGCCGCATTAAAAAATAAAATATAAAATAAAATAAAAGTAAGTTAGAAAAGCAGACGATGGTGGAAAAGATAGACAGTGTTTTCAAAATAGTGGTGTTTGGTATATTGGCGGTCGGAAAGTCACCGATTCCAGCAGCCAGGTTTGTTGCAGATGAATTCAGCTGAACTGAAAGGCGAAGTCATTCCAGATTCAAAATCCGTTTATAGTGATAAGAGTGTAAAACCTTAGATCTGGATAAACGCTGAAAATATAGAGCACATTGAAGGTCACACCCGGTGGGACTCGAACCCACAATCGTCTGATTTGATATTAAAACTTAGTAAATATTTGTAGTAGAAATTTTGAATGTGTAAAAGCAGCAAAATTGTCAAATCCCACTTTTAAGCGATCCTTAATTTTAATAGTATCTGTAGAGAAGTAATTTTGCTATTTCAAGCCGATATAAAAAAGGTGTGACGTCAAATATATAAAGATACAAAAAGCAACTTTTAAAGTTCAAGATCGGACAAATAATTTGTGCTTTCGAACCAAGTATTAATAAAGATTACATGTTTCTTTTTCTAGTGTCCATAATAATAATTAGTTGGCCTTTTCTATCTAAAAATATCTAAAAAAAGGAGGAGGAGAGAGACCAAAAGGAAAGAAAGGGTTGACAACAAAGCAGCGAACAAATGACAACTCAAACCTCAAAGTCTAAAATATCCTAAATGTATCTGCCCTAACAAAACTTCAACTACCTAAACAATATGTTAACGAAATAGCCACACACGTATTTATCCTATATCTCCAAATCATCTTACTTAAATGTCATCAACCGTATTATATAATATCCACACACATTCGCAAATATCTGAAATTCGATCCTCGATCAACATAGAAAATGGCATCACCTAAAGTATCCCCTGCCAACAACAAAACCTTTATCTTACTCCATTCATTCTATGTTCATCAATCTTAGTTTCTGTAGCCTTAACACTCATCGCACTCCATTTCCTTCTGAAGAGACTTCGAAATCAAGTCTATCCTACTTCAGGAAACGCACTCAAGGCTTCGAATGGAGTTGATAAGGATGTTCTGGACTCCACCATGAAGATTCAACCGTACAAAAAAGAGTTGCATGGCAAAGAATGCTACGTATGCCTTTCAGGGCTAGAAGAAGAAGAAATGGTGCGCGTCTTGCCATGGTGCGGGCACGTGTTTCATGCATGGTGCATCGATCAGTGGTTTGAAGAACACTCGACCTGTCCCACTTGTCGATTGGAGATAGCTGAAGCGGACTGTTCTGACGTGGTTGTGGCGGTGGCTGATGAGAATTGTTTTGATGGCGGTGAGATTAGGAGGTCTGGTACTTTTGCTTCTACTGATTTGATCAGTGATTTGATGTCGTTTAGGGAGAAGATTAGGCTGAAAAGATGCTCATCTTTGGATGCTAGTATTGCTTGAAAATTTGACTTTGGTTTTCGACAGACAACTGAAACGGGCATAAACGTAAATTATGCATAACTTGTACGGTTCACTACCTTACTGGAATTGAAGTTCACAAGCAGAAGCGTAGGGAAAGAAGTGCTGCACTGGTCATTAAGTTTCGATCTAAGTTTGTAAGTGTGGATGATGTTATTATTTGGATTAAACTTCTTATCTTCCCTTTATTCTCAAGAATCTCGTCTTATTCACGTTTTTATTAGATTTATGTATTCATTTAATCATATCAGATAGAAATTTTGTTTAGAAAAGAAAAGGAAGTATGACGGTTTATGTTCATAGCCTGAAGGATGACTGCTTCTGTAATCTTCTCTATTCACCGTGTTATTTTAAATCCATAGGTAACTTATCATAGAAATTTGACATTAACGGAACCAAAATATAAAAGTTTGTTCAATTAATGATATCTTTCCGTGTATTTTCCTTCACTAGATTGATGTCTTGAATCATTTAATTCAAACTTTGACGGTCTGGTTAAATTATGATTTTCGAATTTCTTAGAATAAAATCATGGTTCGAAATTCCATCCGGCTCATTGAAATTTTAGACATTTCGTCCCGGTTCCGACAATTATGCTCAATATTTCAATTTCAGACCCAAATAATAAAAAAAAAGTCTCAAAATAGAAGAATGATATTTAACAATATTCAAATAAGTGAAGAGAAATGGTATCAAAGCAACTGAGCATGTTAAAGCAAAGAAAAGACAACCTCATTTGAGCATGCAATGATAGATTTTGAACAAAAGCAACGCTCTTGATTTTAAATTGAATCGGAAATTTGAAAGTGACTTTTAGGGTTTTGATATTTTGAGCGGTGTCTAGGGTTTTAGATGTAAGATAACGGATCTCGAACTGAAATGGTAAAGAACTAGGGTTTGGTATATTGGGCTACATGCAGAAAATATAGCACGCCTCATATATTAGGCTTTTGACATTTGTTTCCGTATGCCACAATTAAACTCTATTGGATCAAATATATTAGGCATTGAATTCAAAAGTCTAAAGTATTGATTACAATTGATATGAAAATAGTTGTGATTACTTCGAAATCTGGAGCCGGGACTTTGACGGAATTATCGAAATGAAACCGAAATTCCAAAATTTTTAAATGACCAAACAGAACGGAAGGAAATTTAACCTTGAATAAAATAAAAAAATTGTTAATAAACACAGCAATAAAAGAGGTTGATTACACAGCGTTGACGTAAGAAAGTTGTCATTCGTTGTCATTGTCGTCGATGTCAATAAGACATTCTAAACACAACCTTCCCAAAAACAAACCCGACCCCAGCCCCCCACCCTCCACAACACACAAACAAAACCCAGTCCAAATTCACGTCTTCGTCATAATTTCACATCTAAAAAATAAAATGAAAATCGTTGGCATCGCCTCTGTAGCAAGCTAGCCATCAAGCCACGCGACAACGTAATGCCGCAAGCCACCATTTGGCACCAGCAACTCCTCCTCGGCCCGATAAACAATTTCCCCCTCGACTTTTTAATATGAATTAATTGGGTTATTAATCCAATTTACAAATCTATCTAGCTATCATTTGATAATTCATTATCCATATTTTTACGTGTTTCGGGCGAATGTAAAACAATGATCCTGACCTAACAATGTATATATGATAGATGTCATATGATAACCCCATACCAATCATATATTTAGATGCAAACCATAGTTAGATTTCGAATATTGATCAACAGAACACGACTTTTACTTTCTTTTTTGATAGTATACATTTTATAAATGAAGCCAAACATAACTACATCACAAACCCGCCTTGATTGAACCTTCTTTATTGCCACAATCCTAGATTTCCAAATATCGTGAACCCACGAATATATCGTATATTTTAATTTGAATACTAAATTTTCCAGCTTTAATTTTTTTTAAATTAAAATATTTTGAAGTAGGTAAATTATGAAAACTTGAAATTTTTAAGTTTTTTGAAATATTTACAATTTAGATATGGATAGTACGATAATGTTTTTTCTATTTATCTAAAATTTTAAATTTTAAACATTTACTTACTAAAATTTTATAACATACAGCATTACTAATACATAATGGTAGTTAAGAAACCCTTAGTCGTTTAATTTGGCCTCATCTGACAAATAACGTATATGATCATTATATAGATATTTGTTTTCTAACTAAAACGGGAATCAATATTCCTATGATACATTGTTCATCAGATTTGTCCTATTTGTGAAATTATTTATAAAATTTTTATGTGAGTTATTTTATTTTAGATGAGTAGAAGAGGAAAAAAATGAAAGAATGTGAGATTTAAAATAGTCCTACATCATGGAATATAATGGACTATATTTGCTAAAATGTAGGTTTCTCAAGAGAAGATTAAGTCTTTTTGGGCATCCAGTACTTGCTTTTTTATGAGAAGGGAGGTTGTGCATGACCACCACACATGCACGCGCCCGTCTGAATGACCAAACCTGATCGGTTTTGGGTCTAAATTATATTTTAAGACATGATTAATTTAGTTAAAAAGGGTCAAATCTAAACCCGTTAACAAGCGCAGAACTCAAATTTAAAAAGAGAAAAATGGCGAAGACGTATCTGTTACAATGGCAGGACATTTGAATTTAAACGAAAGGAAAAAACGCGTCGTTTTGTCGGGAAATGCAATTTCTCAAAAATGAAAAGGCACCTCTTCACGACTATAAATAGAAACGCCTGCAAAGTGTTTCAAATCAACTTTTTTCCTATTTTCGAATCTCTTTCCTTTCTCATCTCTTATTTCAGTCAGTATTATTTTGGCTTTCTGATACTGCAAATCACAAACTTAATACTCTTGTCCCTACATTCAATTTAGACGATAGTTTGAATATATTTCGGTAGTGTTATCTCAACCTGTTCGAGAGATTATTCACCTTGGTTCCATTGTATTTTAGGAGACGATTTACCTTAACCCACAACACACGTTCGTTTGTTAAAACGAGTAGTGATGGCAAATAATGTCCTAATGAGAGCTTCATTGACATGCCTTGGTGGATTACTATTACTTTGCATATTACAACCATTGGCTCTTTGCCAAATCAAAAAATTCGAACAACAATCTTAAGACGTTATCTAGCAATGAAACCGTGTGTTGCAGAATTATGAATTTTAAGACTAAGTAAACACTAAAGGTAGGGAAGTGAATAGTGTTTTCTAATATTTGTTAATCTTTTTAAGTTTCTTTTAAGTTTAGTATTGAATCACAATTTTTCAACCCAGAATTATATCAACAATCAATCACAAATGCAATCACGGATAAAATAGAACAATAAAGTAAAGTAGAGAGTTGGAGAGATAATACTAGGGATTTTATATAGGTTTAGATTTCCCTTATATCCAGGCCTGTATAATTTCTTGTAAATATTTATTTTAAAATATCATTATTTAAACCGGCAGAAGACAGACCCAATTAGAATCTCGATTCAGAGGCTACGGACAAACCCTTTTAATATTCCGAGTTTAGGGTATACGCCCGCTTTATTTGGACGGGCTACAAGACACCCACTCGGGTTTTCGAGCTAACAAGCATACCTAACTGATTTGAATGAGCTACAATCATACCCAAGCAAATATAAATAGAGTTTGATGGTTTTTCCAGAGACAGTTTCTTGAACTTTGGAGATAATGCATCTTATAGCCTTTTGGATAGCACTTTTATCTTTGATTTGAGGGAGAGATGATTTCAAAGCAAGAAGAAAATAGTATTGAATCAATACATAAAAGTACGAAATGATTCTATTTGAAGAGAATTTGATATAATTTCAATGAAGTTTTCAAGTTAGTAAGAGAAAGGACGAAAATAAGAAAATAACTAATTAAATATTCGTTTGACATCCCCTATGTTAGCGTATAAATAGATGTGCCTGTTCATGAAAAGTCGCGACAAATATACATTTTATTTTAAAATTTGAAAAATTGTTTTGCAGCATGTATGTCGACATATCGACAACATGTATGTCGACATATACACGTAATTTTTGAAACTATTTTTAAAAAAATTATCTTGAAAACTATTACTTTGTATAATAGGTTGATACTTTGTAAAACATTATAAACATAGTTTATAAAAATTTTGAACTTCGAACGTAAAATTTATTTTGAAAATTTATTTTATTTAAAAAGATAAAAGATAGAAAAATAAGAGATAAAGATCAAAGATTGCTACGAGGGACTTTAAGAATATTCTATGATACTATATACTATACTATAGTCTTGAGATCTTCATATCTTGGTCTTTATGCTTATGAGTCTTCATGTCCATTCCTAGAGTCTTTATCTTGTACAGTCTTCGGCTCAATACCAATGTAATATCATGCACTATATACTATATAACTTAGCAAAACATCAGTATCCATATTTTTTATGAATGTAAATTTTTGTTTATTAAGGTTGTCATCATCAAAATCAATAACCAAGGTTAAACAATCTCACCCCTTTTGATGATGACAACCACTAATACCATGTATATGAAATATTATATAACTCCCTCTTAATATATGCATATGTATATTTTATATTTTTCTCCCCCTTTGTCATCAACAAAATTGGTAAAAATAAAATAAAAATCTCCCCTTAAATCAAATACTTAGAAACTGTAGATTCAAGATCAATAACGAAGTTAAAGAAATGATATATACGATTATGATGATCTAAAGATATATGATGATACATTTATGATATACTCAAAAAAATTCACTATTTTATTTTAACCATGATGATTATAAGATAACATGACTTTTAGCTAAAATCAATCTTATATATTATTTAATCATTTAGTCACACATATCCAATCAAACCAATCAAATTCGATCTAAATATACAAACCAAATCAATCAAACCAAATCCTAAGAGTATTTGTGTGTGTCTATATATATATATCTACATATCAAATCCAAACCTAATAACAAGATATTTCATGGAACTTTAACCCAACTATCGGATCCAAAGATTGGATCTGCTTTGATGGCATCCTAATCTTCATTATCCTTGTTAATAGTGCACTCTGGGTTTTGGATGGTTCGTCGTTGATTTAGAAAGAAATCATCTATCGAATGACATTGAAATGCCTTTTTTATTCCTTGGTCATCTGCATTTAACTTAACTCTAAACATCTTTGTTTTCTCAAGATAAAAGGGAGAATATCCTTAAAAGATTGAAGGGTTTGTTCATGATTTTCACATAATTTCTGATGTGGAGGAGACATATGTGTAAAAACATGTTTGAAAATGAAAAGTGAATATAGAATAAAATGATGAGTGAATTTTCTGGAAGAAATAGGCTTATATAGGAGCGAAAAGTCATTTAGAATGAGTTGAATAGATGGTAGTTATTTATTTTTGCATTTAAATTTTTGTTACCATCCGGTCGTTATATATCGACATATAAGGTGTTGATATACATGTCATAAATTGCAAAATTTATGTTTTTGTTATAATATTTGTTTTAAACTTATACTATTATATTTCTGTAATTTCCAAAGACTAATAGACTATATAGGATAGTAATAGGTATATATCATTACTTAGAATTGGAAGATACATTGATTTTAAAGATAAATAAAAGAAAATACATAAAAATGATAGGAACTTAAACTAAAAGCACATAATACAAAGCTAGATTTCATAGGAAAACAACTGAATACGCTTAGAAAGATGTAAATGACGATGATGAAGAGCTACTAAGTTTGCGAATGATCTTTCCAAAGTATTTGCCCACTTTATTGAAAAGAGATGTGAACTTTTTACTAAATGATCGCTTAAGCTTCTTTTAGTTTTTAAGAAGATTTTCTTGGTTCCTTAGGATCTCTTCGCTAGAGGGGTGGGATGGTTTGTCAAAACTTTCTAAGGATGTGTCTACTTCTTCCTCTTCCATTTCCATTTCATTGCCTTCTTCTTCTTGTTGTTGGATCTCTTGATCTTCTTCATATGCCAACCTTTGTTCTTTTTTGGAAAGTGTATCATATGGTTTGAAAAATGCTGGAATGTGCATAAGAGAGATGTTGGCATTGTCGAAAACTTTTCGAGGAATAGACTTTTCTCCTCTTAAATCAATATCAAAATGTATGAAAATTCTTGTTTGATACCATGGAAGATTGTGTTTTCATGTCTCATAATTCTTTTGAACAAAGTCATCTCAAATGACTTGTTCTCAATTGATGTTTTAATGACCATAAATAGTGAAAAGAGCTTTAAAAACTTTTCGAGTATGGCTATTGTAATTACCCATCCTTAGAGTGATACTTTGTTGTAAAATGAGACTTATAAGTCTCGGTTTTGGTTGAAGATTCTTGTGTTTAAATTCAAACTCTTCACCACTTTCGAAAATATTGTGAAAAGTTCACAATTTTGTTCATCATTGAAAAGTGGAGAGGCCAATTCCACTAGATTTACAGCCAAGAATATAACTCAAAAGTTCATAATTTAAAATAATTTGAGTATCATTAACATTACTTCAAATTTAACCCTCTTGTCCTCGAAAAAAAATTCCATTTAACATTTTGACAAAATCTAGATAACGAAAAAAATCATTTTAAGAAGCTTCAATTTAACCAAGAACTTAATTTTCGAAACAAAGATCTTGTAAATCATAAGAGAAAAAATCTTCGAATTTAGCAAATCTTTCACGAGAAACTTTTTCGAAAGTAGTATATTCCATATAGGCTTCAATGACATCTTTCTTATAAAAGAGAAATCTTTTAGTTTTCCTAGAGAGCCTTATGGTCTTAGGGTTTTGACTAGAGGAAGCCATTTTTGATTTTTTAAGGAGATAAGATAAAGAAGAGATATTAGAAATTTGAAATAAAGTGAATGAATGAATGGATAGAGATAGATTAAGTTAATAGAAATTGAAGGGTTATGTTCTCTGGTTAAAAAGGCGTCTTTTCAAAACATGGACTAAATGCAAAAGAGAGGAAAATTTGAATTTTGAATTGATATTTCATCTTTCAGTTTTCTGGCATGTATGCATAGCCCGAAATTTTCAAAAATAAAACAAGGCTAATATATTCCTATATGTATGTATGTATGTTTGTACACTTATATTCATGCAATTTTATTATTAATCTATATATTATTCCTAAAAACCAAAATCAATCAAAAAAATTTAAATAAAAGGTACCCTTTTTGCCCTTTTTTTGTTGATCTGTTCTGATTAGTCCGTTAGAGCCGTGAAAGACATTCACATTCCCGGTATTTGGTTCAATGTCACTTAAGGAAGTGTTTGAATCATTTAATGTTGTTGTATAAGCCCTCTTTCTTTTTCTGAATGAATCATTAACGGGTAAGATCTTTGATTTATTTAGATGTGGACAGTCTCTTTGAAAATGCCCGGGTTCATCACAATTGAAGCATCTAGTTGTAGTTTCTGATCCAAACATCTTGTTTTAAGGTTTTCGAAAGTTTTTCACATTTTTATACTTTAGGAATTTTTTGAAATTTGTGGTCATGAAAGCAATTTCCCCATCATTGTCATTATTTGAATCCTGATCGTTTGTTATTGCATTAAAAGCACTGAATTTCTTTTATGTTGCCTTGCTTTCTCTTCTGCCCTGTAATTGTGCTTCATAGGACATAAAATTGCCTATTAATTCTTCAATTTTTAGAGTACTAATATCATTAGCATCTTTAACTGCTGGTGTCCTTTGATCCCACCCTGAAGAGAGTGAATTGAGGATTTGTCTAACTTGGTCCTCCTCAGAAAAGTATTTACTTAATGCAACTAATAAATGCACTATATGTTGAAATATGCAGTACATGTCAGAAGTAGACTCATGTGGATTGATTTTAAACAATTGAAACTGATTAATTAACATGGAAATTTTAGTCTGTTTCACTTACTAGTGCCCTTATGTGTAACTTGCAATGTTCTCTAAATTTTGTATGTAGACTTACAAATAAAGATTCTATTAAATTCATTTTTATCTAGTGAACGAAACAAAAATTCATGGCTTTAGAATTATTCTACGCAAGTGTTCTTTGGTCCACAATCCATTGTACAAAATTAGTCTAGGATTCAATGTACTCATTATAACACATGTAATTTGGCATTATTTAGTTAGTTAGTTAGGCTCAAAAAATGGAATCTATGCAAACGATGAAATTTGACCATGAAACTTGCACCATTGCGTTCGTGGAAAAAAATTAAGCAACTTTCGTATTTGGAATTTTTTGATCGGAGTCCATACAAAGAAGTTACAAACGAAAAATGAATTCGAAACGAAAATAGTATAATTAATTAACATTTATAATTATTCGCTCAGGCCCATAGGCTGATCGTTCACTACGATCAGTGGACATGTAGCAGTCGACTGGTGCATATGAGGCAGTCAACCGGTCGGGCAACCATGGGGATATTAAAATTAGGCCATAACGACCCAGATTTAACATATTTTGGTTGAACGGTAGAGGTTGATTCTTATGCCTATAAATTTAGGCCTAACCCTTGCTTTTCTTCTCATATTTTTTTTGAGGCAGTGGCAAAGCTCTGCCATTTCTTCTTCTCCATTTTCTTTTTGAATTATAAAAGTAAGATGTTTATATCTATACTCACACCAATTGGAGAAGAATAGAAACTTAATAAAAAGGAGAAGAGAAGAGAATCAACTATATGCGTATTTCAAGTAATTTATATAATTGTATCTATTTTCTCTCCCACTCCCAAATTAGGAGATCCATAATTCTAATATATGTATATGCCCTTATATATATATATATATATATATATCTTGGATTAAAAAGGATTTAGAGATGAATTAATGGTTCTACTTCAGATTAGGATATTTGGATCCCCTTTAAACAGCGTGGGAAATTTTGTAGATTGTTATAGCATGAAAATTATCATGTTAGTGTTTATTTGATTATTATACATAACTAGATAATTGTATATGAGTTATAGGTAACAAATCAAATATAAAATATACCAAATATCGCCTATATATTCTTGTTTACGGATTGATTTAGAATTATTTACAACTTGGTTTGGAAGTTAGTCGCAAAAAGTTTGAATTTAAGATATTAATTTGAATGAAATTTATTCTATATCTAAAAGTAGGTCATATAATAATGTTATGAATTTGGATTACTACCATAATCTTGTTAATGTAAACTTTTCTATATTTTGAATTTTTAGAATTTAGATCCATTTAATATTTGTAAATTAGTTTGATTTCTTTCCCCTTTATAAAATACAACATTTGATCTAACAAGGAATAAATGCAAACAAAAAGAGAAAGAAAAGTGTAAAGTATGAATTCATTGTAGTTTTCACTGTCTACTTCAGTAATAAAAAGAAATCATTATTCCTTGTAATTTCAAACGACGCTATCTTTTATATTTTAAAGTTAAATTTTTTATTTTGGACTAATTTATTATAGCAGAAAAACTTTTTAGATATGATTCCAACAATTGAATATGAAATAAAATATTCTAATGAAGATATATAACTATAATATAATTGATAAAAGTAGATATTTATAAGTAATTTATTGTGCTTGTAATAATTAAATATAATTTAGCTAATAACGATGCTTACACGTAATATCCGCATTTAGGATAACTAATTAGGGGGAAAAGAATTTAAAAGTTGTAACTCAATAAATGGAAAATAAATGGTAGTAAATATAAGGGTTACAATAATTTGATAGGGTAAATGCATTGATGGGGCTGATAAATAAAGAAGTTGAATTAATAACCATGGAATAGTTAAAAAGGTCACTAATTGAAAATTAGTAACCATACATAAATGTCTTAGGAAATGTCTGTTAGGATTTTATGGAAAACTTGTTATTTATGAGGGTTAAAAGGAAATTTATAGGTAGATAAGTGTTTAAGGTAAATCTTATTGTCTTAAATAAAAAGGGTATTAGTAAGCTAAGTCCACTATCTACCTAAGATAATATAAGTAAAGAATTAGGATTTGAACTTAGTAGGTCAGTGATGCGAGGTCAGTAGAGCCACTCGACGGAAGATTGCCCTTCACTTTAAGGCTAAAATGAGTCAGGTGCACTTAATACTGATATGAGATATCACTAATCTTAGGACCCTTGACGACGCGATAGATTGGGCTTGCTTTCTTATTTGAAAGGTATTAAATGGTCCAAATTTGAAATTAGGAGCGATGAGGGATATCTCCATAGAGGTTTGCTTCCGATTTTAGATATTAAGTGGCTATATGGTATGCCTCTCTCCTAAAAGAAATTATTAAGTAACTTAGTGAAATTAAAAATAAATAAATATGTTTCTAAAAGGGTTTACTTTAGTCTTGAGGTATTAAGTGGCTGTAGTTCCCGCTCCCTACCAAGAGAAGTAATCTATTGAGATTCTATATTTATAATTAAGAGTGATAATGGATACCTCGGGAATAGTTCGCTTCAGATTTGAGGTATTAAGTGACTGTAGGGTCCACCTCTTACTTTTAGAAGTATGAAGTAGCCCAATGAGATTTCCAACCAATGTCAGCTAGATAATACCAATGAGGAGTCCACCTTGGTGTTAGGTATTAAATGACAAGGACATATCTATAAATAGGTATTAAATAGTTAGTGGTCTATCTATTCCTTATTAATGAGGTATTAAGTGTCCTGGACATAGTCTCTTACATTGCTAAAGCCATAGCAACGATAGCACCAATGAGGAGTCCGCCTGGAGATAGGTATCAGGTGATGAAGGACCTGTCTAGAATATAAGTATTACATTAAAGGTACTAAGTGGCTTGGGCACTGTCTCTTACATGGCTGCGATTTTATTGGCGATAGATGCGGTAATAATTGAACATTAAATGTCGGAAGTCTTAAATAGTGGTTAGAGATCTTTGTAGCTAGGACCCATCGACCATTAACAACATTGTTAGAAAACCACCTTGGGAATAGGTCTTAAATAGT
This sequence comes from Allium cepa, assembly GCA_030765085.1. Lineage (NCBI taxonomy): Eukaryota > Viridiplantae > Streptophyta > Magnoliopsida > Asparagales > Amaryllidaceae > Allium > Allium cepa. Next base: position 627,954,714 of record CM060934.1, read on the forward strand.
GAGATTTGCCTTGATTGAGGTATTAAATGGCAAAGTCTGGCCTATTTCTCTTTTAAAAGTATTTTGTGATGGTTATAGAAGCCCGCTTCATATTTATAAATATTAAGTGGAAAATGGGTTTGGAAGCATTGAGTGGTTGATAAGGTTTCATTGGTATTTTGTATTTTAGGAAGGGGTAAGTAACCATGTGTGCAATGCAAGGTTAGATTAGAGTTGCTAACCATAATGGGCATAAAAACTAAGTGGAAACCAATCAGTATAAATTTATGTTATTGACAATTTATAGACATTTCAATCACTAGAACGTTTTTCCGACCCCTCCTCATTACAACCCACATGATAGATTTAGAGGAACGGATCACTAGAGCTGAATGCACTTTGTTGTTGAGAAGTCTTCTTTTCTCATATGCTCGATGCTGGTGTGACAACCTGTTATCCAAGGAGTACCATAGATTTCAATGTAGTAGCCATAATCAGTATTCTAATCCTATTACTATTTCCGCTATGAGTTTAGATTTTATCAATCTCTATGCTTATTTGTGGGTACCAAATCCAATAACCCGTACTTTGATGGACTTGGTTTCGGTTTTTGTCGAAATTTAGGTCAATTAAGATATGGATTATTATATTTAGTATCAGAGCATAGGTTGGTAGATAAGAGGATTTCGGATAAACCTAGTGAACGTATTTGCACTTTCCAATCAAATATTATCATTTTACGCTAGAGTCTAAGAGTTCCAACTATAAAAATAGTTGTAGTTCCACTCCGAGGGAATGGGAAAACAAATGGTGGGTTAGAAGTAGCTTAGATTTAAGATTTTCACACCGACTTCAAAGTACCCCATGCAATGCTGGCGACGCATAAAGCGCTGTTGATAAAGAGCATGAGTATGACATACTCATGAATCCTAGAGACTGGAGGTGTTCGACCTGATGATTGAGATTTTTACTACCTTATGATTTTGGATTTTGATGATTCTCATCAGAGACACACATTTATTCCAAATGGGCGAAAAATTAGAGTCTGCATATCGAAATTGTCCAGAAGTACGTTTTTAGTAGAGTGCGTTCATTGACCACCTCTTTGTTGGAAAAACCAGATTTTTATTTGGATAATCATTTTCAATTCCTTAGTCCAAAACCCGTGAGGGAATTTTTATAAAGTATATTTTGGAAATGCCTTAGAATTTGGAAAAAGGGCTTCCAAAGGATTTCATTTCCTAGAGATATATTTTGGAACTTTTTTTGGGAAATTTTTGAAATTTTAAAAGAAACACGTATACCGCTAAGGTCGTGTTAAGAATATTTTAGTTTATGGAAAATTAATTTTTGAAATCCTTAAATATTTATACGTATATATGATTAAAGACTTGATTTTGATTTTTTACAAGAAAATAGTTTTCCAATTTAGGAAATTTTTGTTTTACTTTTGGAAACCCTGGAATACATACACACACACACACACACACACATATATATATATATATTTGATTTTTAAGGGAAGTTTTAGGATGAAATAGTTTCTATCATTTAGAAACAAGCATGAAGGAGCATCTATCTAGCTGGGTTATTTTTTGATTAACAACTCGAGGTTTATAGATTTTCTCTTTTTAAGATATAGAAAAATATGAATGACATTCAATTTTATTGGGGTACGCAGTTTGAAGTATTGTTGTACCACCAACTATTGGAATAAATATTGTCATGCGAATTAGGCAAGAAATAGCAGTTGGATTATTTTCGTGATTTGGAATTGTTGTTGGTCACAGCAGTTTTGTTGAGACTACTATGAATTACAGGAGCATTGTTCAGGACTAGACGGTAGGCTTTGACACTACCGTGATTAAGGAATTTTTCAGATCATGTCAAATCGAAGGAAGCGGCACGAAATGATTATTATTATTTAATCGGTCCTAATTGGGTCTAGGTTCAACTAACGTCCAAAGCTCATTTAGATGTTGACCGCCTAGCGGTAAATCTATAGTGGTCTACCAATTAACGAGTTTTGGCACAACTTGAACCTCGAACAGGACTATAAAAGTTGTGTTCGAATTTCCCTAAGTTGCCTTATTTCATTTTTCCTTCCTCATTCAACCAAATCCAATCTCCATCCTCCTCCTCCTCCAAGTATGAGCTTCTCTCTTCCATTCTCCCCGAGGCAACACCGCTTTTCCCTAGGAGCACAGCCTCCCCCCTCGTGCTGGTTTTGCACATTAGATCTTGCTCCACCACCACTCCAAGATCTAAACCCTATTTCCTTCCTCAACCGCTTCTTAGCCCAAGACTTCTTTATGCACTATCGGTGTTTCCTCGCACCATTTTGGTCTCAACCCTCAAGAGGCCACTTGGCTGGACCAGAACGAGCAGAAGGTTTCACCGCTTTTGGGCTGGAAGAGCTATTCGATGAACTAGATTTTGCACCAATCCTTTGGTTTGAGACTTTTGAGCAGGAATGTTACCTGTGCTACATCTACCTTTTCGATGGGGGCAATAGTTGATTCATTCGGAGGTGAATGGTTTCTTGATTGAGCTGAGTAATGATGATCTCGCTAAGAGTTTTGGAGGCCTCTACGAAGGACGCAAATTTTAATGATTTTGAAGTAACCGACTCAAAGATTTTGTAGCGGATCTTTTACTAGGATGTAAATGTTTTGAAGATGGATAATCAACGTCCGACTGCTCGCTTGATTATGGGCATCATTCGATACAACGTCATCCCTAAGATGCGAAGTTATGATCAGACTTATCCCATGGTGTGGAAGACCACCTATACTTGTATTGGCGTTATCGCCGTCAATTGGACCTGCACCCTTTTGATTCAATTTGTTATTAGCACTCCATAGAGTCACTTTCTTTATTATATCCTATCTACTCTCGTCTTTTGGTAGTACGGATGTACGTCCATGGAGAGACATTTTAGTAGAAGGTTCTTTTTGCCATCATTAGATCCTTCCTTATGAAGATGGCAATTCTGAAGCCGTCGACAATACCAGTAGTGCCATGGGCACAAGATTCGGTGCATAGTCGTCGTGCTATAATCATTCAAGGGTCCCAAAAATGGATCGAGCTCTAGCTACGGAGCAAGACATCTCGTAGTCTGTAGGCATTATTTTAAGATTTATGATGTTGTTGACTTTTCCCTTCCAGCATTTTTTCTTTTCCTTCTGGTTTGTTTGTGTTGTAAAACTATTAGTTGTCTCTTGTAAAAGACAAGCATGAAATTATGAGTTCTATTTATTTACTATGTTATTGTTTCTAGACACGTGAACCGCTCCTATATATGCATAGTGAAGAAGCAGTATAAATATGAAGATCTCTTAAAGACACTTGACTAACGGTAAATGCAATATAATACTGGAAGTTTAGAATAATTGGAAAATTTTTAGCAAAGAATAAGATAAAGTTATTTTGATATCATGGGTCATTGCTCATGTTCCTTAAAAGCTAATTTTTTGGGTAATTAGGTATAATGACATTTTAAACAAAATGTCAAGTTTTATGGGTAAAGTTTAGTTGTAAAATTTTAGAATTTGGCTTATGCAATTAGCGATCATCGACTTCCTACTACGATGAATTATGGCTTGATTTATCAAAAATTTTGAGAAGGAAAATATTTTGGAAAGTTTCCCCTTGATTTGAATAGTTTCACTTTTGAAAATTCCATTTTATATATTTTAGTTGTTTTTGGCTCTTAAATTACCTTTAGTGTTTTTGTTCAAAAATTTTTTGAAAGGAAAAAGTACGTCTAACTTAGTTTGGCGTATGAATTTGAAAAGTGAAAAAGATTTTTGTCAAATCTTTAAATCTTTGATTTTAAAGGTCATATGTTAGGCGTCGGGAAGACACCTAGAATTAGAATTTGTGGATTTAACGATGCTTTAGGATCGCCACAATAAATGCAAGTAATAACAAGAAAAAAACCGTGTTAGCCTTGCAATTTTTATTTTCATACCTTGTCGATGACATGCACGTGTCTATTTTAAACTTAATTACATTTTAGTGCTTCAAATAAGCCTCCTTATGTGTTGATAAGTGAAAATTTGGAGTAAATCGAGGCAGGGAGGAAATTTCTATTGTAGTATAGGAATAGGAAGATTATAAAGAGGTTAGAATGTTAAATTCTCCTCCTAAGTTCGTTTTTCCATCATAGAAGTAAAGTTTAGGAAGCAAGAATTTGATACGTTAGATTATTGGATGATAGGAAGTAGCTGCAAAAATTTGTTGCTTCATACTTCTATTCATAGGAGTATGGGGGTTTTAGTTGAAAAGATTTTTCAAAAAGTTGCATATATGCAGAACTGCCAATATATATAGGTTGTTTACATCATGTTTCAAAAAATGTTTTCAAAAGAAACGCGTTCATATAGGAGAATCTTGTTTTGAACCATTCTGCATACGTACTTTTTGTGCGATGATACAATAATACATTATGCACATATGCATGTTTGATTGCCAAATTGGTTATACATGCATTGGTTGTGTAATTTAGGATAATCACAAGCAAAAACCATGACTTGGTCATTGGTAAAATTTCGAGCATGAAATTCTTTTTAAGGGGGGAAGAATGCAACACCCTGTAATTTGATATTGGTTATTTAATTAGTTAGTTGATTTATTAGGCTCCAAAAAGGAATTTGTGCAAGCAATGGAATTTGATCATGATTCTTGCACCATTGCGTTCATAGCGAATTTTTTTGCAACTTTCATATTTAGAATTTTATGATTAGAGTCCAACGAAGAAGTTACGGACAAAAAACGAATTCAGAACGAAAATAATCCAAGTATAATTATTTAATGTTTATAATTATTCGCCCAGGCCCACATGCCAACCGTTCACTACGAGCGATCAACATGCAGCGGCTGACCAATGTATATGAGGCGATCGACTAGTTGGATAACCGCATGCGTAATCAACCTAGGCCACAACGTCTCTGATTTAATATATTTGATCGAACGGTCGAGCTTGATTCTTACACCTATAAATTCAGGCCAAACCCTCCCTTCTCTTCTCATATTTTCTAAAGGCAGTAGCGAAGCTCTCCATTTCTTCTTCTCCACTTTCTTTCTAAATTATAAAAATAAGATGTTTATATCTATATCCATACAAATTGGAGAAAAAAAAATCTAATAAAAAGGAGAAGAGAAGATAATAAACTATATGCGTATTTGAGGTAATTTATATAATTGTATCTATTTTCTCTTCCAATCCTAAACCTCTTCTCAGATCTATAATTCTAATATATGCGTATACCCTTTTATACATATTTCTTGGATTAAAAAGGATTTCGAGATAAATTAAAGGTTGTACTTCAGATCTGGAGATTTGGATCACTTTTAAAAGGTGAGTGGGAAATTTTGTAGATTGTTATAATATGAAAATTATTCTATTGGTGTTTATTTGATTAGTATGCCTAATTAGATAATTATATATGAATTGTAGACAACAAATTGAATATAATCTAAATATGATAAATATCGCCTACATATTCTTGTTTATGAATTGGTTTAGAAATTTTTACAATCTAATTTGGAAATCAGTCCTAAAATTATGTATTTAGAACATTGATTTGAAGGAAACTTATTTCATAACTTAAAATAGGTTATATAATAATGTTATGAATTTGAATTATCACCCTAATCTTGGAATGTAAACTTTTCTATATTTGGAATTGTTGGAATTTATATCCATTTAATGTTTGTAAATTAATTTGATTTTTTTTCCTTTTAGAAAAATACATCGTTTGATCTATCAAGGAATAGATGTAAATAAAAAGAGAAAGAGATCTGTAAAGTATGAATTCATTGTAGTTTACACTGTTTATTTCAGTAATAAAAAGAAATGATTATCCTTGTAATTTCAAATGATGTAATCTTTTATATTTTAAAGTTAAACCATTTGTTTTGGACTAATTTATAGAAATTATAGCGGATATTCTTTTTAGATATGATTCCAACAATTGAACACGGAATAGAATATTCTGTTGAATATATATAACTAGAATATATTTGAAAAGTATATATTTGTAATTAATTTACTACGCTTATAATAATTAAATAAAATTTAGCTGATAACAATGCTTATACATAATATTTGCATTTAGGGTAACTAATTAAGGGGAAAGAATTTTAAAGGTTGTAACTCCAATGGGAAATAAATGATAATAAATATGGGAGTTGCAATAATTTGATATGTAAATGGTTTGATGGGACTGGTAAATAAAGAAGTCAAATTGATAATTATGGAACAGTTAAAAAGGTTACTAATTTGAAACTAGTAATCATAAATAAATGTCTTAGGAAATGTCCATCAGGATTTTATGGACAAATTGACATTTATGAGCATTAAAAGGGGATTTATGAGTAAATAAGTGCTAGGTAAAACTTATTACCTTAAATAAAATGGGAATTAGTAAGCTAAGTCCACTGTCTACCTAAGATAATATAAGTATAGACTTAGGATGGTTAATTAGACTTAAAAGGTTAGTGATGTGAGGTCAGTGGAGTCACTCGATGGAAAAATGCCCTTTACTTTGAGGCTACTAGCAGTTGGGTGCACTTATTAATGATGTCGGATATTACTAGTCTTAGGACCCACGACGACGTGAGAGATTGGACCTGTTTTCTTAACTGAAAAGTATTAAATGGTCAAATTTGGAATTAGGAGCAGTTCTAGAATATATCTATAAGGGATCGCTTCTAATTTGAGGTATTAAATGGTTATAGGGTCTGCCTCTCTCCTAAAGGAAGTATTAAGTAGCCTAGTGAGTTTCCAAATAAATAAGGAAGTCTTCAAAAGGGTTTACTTTAGTCTTGAGGTATTAAGTGGCGTAATGAGATTCTGTATTTATAATTACGAGCAATAGTGAATAACCAGGGAAGGGTTCGCTACAGGTTTGAGGTATTAGGTGACTGTAGGGTCAGCATCTTCCATATAAAGAAGTATTAAGTAGCCCAATGAGATTTTCAAGCAATGTCGGCTAGGTAGTCTCAGTGAGGAGTCCATCTTGGGGTTAGGTATTAAATGACAAAGGCCTACCTATAAATAGGTGTTAAATGGTCAGAGGTTTACTAAGTCATTGTTAATGAGGTATTAAGCGGCTTGGGTACAGTCTTTCACATTGCTAAGGCTATAATAATGATAGTACCAGTGAGAAGTCTTCTTGGGGATAGGTATTAAGTGACGAAGGCTTGCCCAGAATATCGGTATTATATGGTTAGAAGTCTGTCTAGTCCTTTTAAAGGTATTAAGTGGCTTGGGTACTGTCTCTTACATGGCTATGATTTTATGGCGATAGTTGCGGTAATAATTGGACGTTAAATTTCGAAACCCTTAAATAGTGGTTAGAGGTCTTTGTAGCTAGGACCTACTGACCATTGAAAAATTGCTAGAAAAACATCCTAGGAATATGTCTTATATGATGGGGTCAACCTTGATTGAGGTCTTAAATGAAAAAGTCTCCCTATTTCTCTCTTAAAAGTATTTTCTTGTGATTAAAGAAGCCTACTTCATATTAAGAAGTATCAAGTGGCAAATGGGTTTGGAAGTATTTGTTCGTTGATAAGGCTTCTCATATTTTGTACCTTAGGAAGTGGTAGGTAAGTAATCGTGTGTGCAATACAAGGTTACATCAGAGTTGCTAACCTTAATGGACATAACAAATAAATGAAAACCAATCGGTATAAATTTATGTTACAGACAATTTATATATTTTTCAATCACCAGTACATTGTTCTAACCTCCTCCTCATTGCAACCCACATGATAGACTTAGAGCAACATGTCACTGGAGCAGTATATGCTTCATTGTTGGAGAAGTCTTCTTTTCTCTCATGCTCGATGCTGATGTGACAACCTGTTATCCAAGGAATACCATTGTTCCTAAGGTAGTAGTTATAATCACTATTCTTATCCTATTATTGTTTCTGCTATGAGTTTAGATTTATATCAATCTCTGTTCTTATTTACATGTACCAAATCCAACGATTTATGCTTTGATGGACTTGAGTTTCGATTTTTGCCGAAATTCAGGCCCATTAAGGTACGAGTTGTTACACTTATTTTGTGGCCATATTATAACTTTGTGATTGATTTAGTGGCCACCCTTCAGTTTGATGATGGGAGTGTGTTCCGAGATGGACGATAGTAGCTGCTATGCGTTACGACTAGCCTGGTTCTACAAACGGTAAAATCCTACCTTGGCGTTGCCTCACATGCCTTGTCACATGCCTTATTGCGTCCACTATGAGTTTGTTTTGTACCGTACCTATGGAGTGCTCCCTAAATAAATCACCGGTTTGGTGGAGCTTACAATATCTGTATAGACTATGAGAATATATAAAATGTGTTAAGGGGGATATGGGTAACGCCTTGACACTATTTTAATATTTTACTTTACTGCGGACATTATTTCCAAATATCTAAACCATTAGACTGTGAGTAAATTTTCATTCACTACGACTAATAAGCGTTGTTACTAGCATTAAAAAGTGGGGGTTTAGTAGTAGATCATCCTTCGACAAAAGCGTTAAGAAATGTACCAACAGTGTTGATAGCCATTAAAATTTTCAAAAATCAAATTATGAGTTTTTGGAAATCTAGTACTCTGATACCAAGTGTGGGTTGCAAAATTATGGATCTTAAGACTAATTAATACTAAAAGAGGGAGAATAATGTTTTCTAACTTTTGTAAATCCTTTTAAATTTCTTTTTAAATTTAATGTTGAATCACATATTTTCAACACAGGATTATCAAAAATCAATCACAGATGCAAACACAGTTAAAATAAAGCAATAAAGTGAAGTAGAGAGTCAGAGAGATGACACGAAAGATTTTATACTGATTTGGATTTCTTATACATCCAGTAACATAAAATTTCTTATACGGCTTTCTTTTCAGATGCCAATCTTTAAATGAGTAGAAGGCAACTCCAATTATAATCACGATTTCGAGGCTATGAGACACACCGTCCTCATTTTCTGGCTTAGGGTACACCCTATTGATTTGGACAGGCTACAAGCACACCCACTCAGATTTTCTGGCTACTAAGCACACCTAATTGATCTGAACAGGCTACAAATCTCACTTAAGAAAATGTAAATAGAATTTGATGGTTTTTACAAAGAAAATTTCTTGATCTTTAGATACAACAAATCCTATAGCCTTTTGGACAACATTTTGATCTTCAATTTGAGAGAAATATGATTCCTAAGTAATAAGGAAGTAAAACTGAATCAATGCACAAAAGTATGAATTAATTTTATTTGATTTTGATGAGAATTTGATGTAATTTCAATGGTGGTTTCAAGAGAGTAAGAGGAGGGAAGAAAATAAGATAACTAATTAAAAATCCGTTTGGAACCACTTGTATATAGTGTACTAACAGATTTGGTCGTTCGTTTAGAGTTGCGACGAGTAGTCACTTCATTTCAAAATTTGAAAAATTGTTTTGCAGCATGTATATTGACATATCTACAACATGTATATCAACATATATATAAAAAAATTTAAAACAAGTTTCTTAAAAAATTGTCTTGAAACTCTATACTTAACAAAATAATTTGAAACTTTCTAAAACATTTTAAACATAGTTTATAAACATTTTGAACTTTGAAAAACTTTTATAAAATAATTTTCAGTATATTTCGAAAATTTATTTTATTTAATAAAAATAAAAGATAGAAAAATAGGAAGAGATCAAAGATTACTACCAAGGACTTTAAGAATATTCAATGACTCTATATACTATACTATAGTCTTGAGATCTTCATATCTTGGTCTTTATGCTCATGAGTCTTCATGTCCATTCCTCGAGTCCTTATACAATATAGTCTTCAATTTAATATCTATGTAATATCCTATACTATATAGTATATAACTTGGCAAAACATTAGTATCTATATTTTTAATGAATATATATTATTGTTTATTAAGGTTATTACCGTCAAGATCAATAACTAAGGTATTAACAAGCACCGCACAATTTGAGGGAGTTTGCTTCTGATTTCACTAGATTGGAAAGTTTCCACAGCATTAATTTTATGCATTGTTGAAGAAGATGCATTTTTGTTGACCAGACTAAGCATGATTTATGTTCTTACAACGCCAAAGCCAACGGAAACAGAAAACGAGGCTACTGCGCAAGCACGATCAAAACTAAAATGAAAGCAAGATAATTATGTATGCAGAGGCACATATGCAATGTAATAATGGATACTCTGATCGATGTACAATAATAAATCAACCGCTAAAGATATTTGAGATGCGCTGGAGATCAAGCATCTAACGAAGGATGTAACAAGTAAGGAATTTTTGGCTATGAAATTCTTTAATTATAAAATAACTGATGTTAGGCCAGTAATAGGCAATTTAATGATGTTAAGCCAGTAGTAGGCCAGTAACCAGCGTAAAATGAATATGGATGAGAAGATAGAAGTCTCATTCATTATTGACAACTACCCCCTCCTTGAGTGATCAAAGGAAAATCCTTAAACATAAGAAGGAGGATATGAGTTTGGATAACCATGCACAGTATTTGCAAGTGGAACAACAACTTAGGCATGAATAAATCACTGAGTTAATAGTGTTTGCATCTAAGATCTACATGTGATAACAATCCCACTACTATACCCATATTATTAAATAACATGACAATTAATGTCATCTAATAACACAGAGAATACGGCTGGTTAAGGACGATCGAATGCGAATATATCTTTATACTAACACTTAAATGTCCTTATTACCTTTTGAAGGTCTGAATTAAAAATTTTTATCATATAAAGTATTAATAAAAAGTAATAAACACATTGATTAAAAATATTTAGAATAGTATATAATATAGATAGATTAGAATTAGAGTCACAGATCATAGCAGAATAATATAAGTCATATACATAATAAAATGTGAGTCTACAAAATATTAGTACTAGACCCATATAATATATATTACATCAAAAATTACAATATCAGGCACAAAATGATTACTAAGTAATACACATGACATATCCTCCTAAATGTCCATATATACAAGAATGAAGTAAACTGAAATAGTCCCAGTAGTCTACTGCAATGCTAGCACAAAATCCAATGGTCAATGAGTCCTGTACCTGTAGAGTCTCGGATTAGCCCAAGTATTTTAAAAATAAATGAGTCAGACTATATCTAACCTCCCTCCAGGAGATGAATAAAGGTTTACTCTAACCTCCTTCCAGGAGATGCCTTGACCTAACCATAGCGTGACGTAGCCAAAGGCTTGTAGATGCTTTAACCTAGACATGGCACAGCGTAGATAAAGTCTTACTCTAACCTTCCTCTAGGAGGCTCCTTAACCTGGTCATAGCATGACGTGAATAAGGGCTTGTCATTGCTTTAGCTTGGCCATAGCGTGGTGCAGATAAAGGCGAACAGTCCTCCCTCCAGAAGATTCTTTGCCCTGGCTAACTCAGCATGGACAAAGCTTTGACCGTTAAAGGTAGTGTCCAAGTGAAAGGAGTATTTCACTCCTGACCATGTATATTTTCTTAGTAAAGTAGTTCTTTATTGACTTCTCTTTACAAACCCATTATTTTTTCCCTGTTCAAAAAAATTGATTATCATTCCTTCAAGTGCTCTACGATGATTGGTTTCATGTTCATTCATCATATGGTAGTGGAAATAGGATCCTCCCAAGTTCTTTTCATACTTTGGCTTTTTCTTCTATGATGGCCAATGATTGAATTCATCGGTGTTAGCAAGTAGACATTTTCTATAGATGTTGTTAGGTTGATTTCTTTACGAAGTCTTGACTTGAAGCATTTTTATCGAGAATGGTTTCTAGGTCTTTTGTTACTTGGCTCTATAGTTTCATCCTCATCGATTGGTTTTCTTTTTAAAACACTAGGGAGTTCCTGTGTTAGAAGTTGTTACTTGATGCCATTGTCTGCAAAGGCATTGTAATCTACCATTATCCCTTCTTCAAAGATTGTACCTTTGGTATAATGTTGAATTCTTTTCCTCATTTGATCAAATAGGTTGTCACTTCCATTTTTCTTTCTCCTAAGGAAAGATAAGGGCGGGGCTAATATGAAAAGGATTTAAGCTCCATTTTTCCGGGTTATATGACTCCAATCTTTTCTTGTTCATAATCCTTAGAGCTTCCAAGCTTAGCATTTTCTCTTCATATAGTTTGGAATCATTAGTTGTTCCACGGAAGAATCCAATTTGATGTGGTTCAGAGGATCCTTGCTCAGATCTATTGAATCATGATGAAGTCGGGTCTAGAGTAGTTAAACTTGAAATAGGATTGAGTAAGAGGAAAGTGGTGTCAATGGTCAACAAAATCGGAGGTTCAATCCCTCCTCAAAATGTTAACAAGAAAATCTGTCAACGCCCCAAAGTAGAGTTTAAGGAAAAGGTTAGTTCTTCTATGTCTCTTTTGATTAAGTAGAGAATGTTAAGGTGTTATTTCTTCCCTTGATTCATCTTTTGAATAGGCCTTTACTGTGAAAATTCTTCCTTGGTCAACCTTTTGACCCGGTCAAAACGCTTATATTCCTTTTATATATTTTGAACCTACCTTGTTGACTAATCAATTGGTTTGAAACACCCTTTCGAAATGATGATGGTATCCTAGTGGCTAGCTCTATGTTGTTGGGTATTATCTAAAGGGTAGGTTTTGACTTCGTCGAACGCTTGCCTATTTTTTGGCTTTGGTATGGATCTTTAAACCAAGGAATTTAAGTTGTGTATGAAGTTTCAACTCACCAAAAGATGAGTTTTGGTGACTAGTTGTTTGAAACTAAGGATCTAAGTTTATTGGGAAAGTAAGGGTCTCGACCCACTTGGAAGGTACCCTTTCGATGAAGTCGACACCAGCAGAACATAGTTAAATCCAATGAAAGTCTTTAAATAGTTGCATAATCGAAAACATTAAAATCATTCCATTATTAATCCAATGAATTCTATTCTGATAAGTTTCCTCCAATTTGATTTACAAATTTGCAAAGTTAAGAAAATACAAGTGTAGAGTGAATGAATTCGAACCCTTAAAACCAGACTCCTAGGGTCATATTTATAGATGCGGGTTGGTATCTTTCGACACAATGCTTTCGACCTAGTCGAAAGGTGGGATTATATTCGTTCCATATCTTTGACACTTTTGTATCCCTCCGTAATGCTTTCGAATTGGTTTTAATTCTTATGTATTCATCGAAAGGGGTGGTTGCACCTTTTCTCTTTGTGTTGCTTTGTTGTCACAAGAAGTAAAGGTATGAGCTTCTAACTCTGTTGATTGGTAGTTCCCTGGGGTTTCGAAAGTGTTGAAGTGTTGATGGTTTCAATGCAGTAGGTAGCTTTCAAAGATATGCATGTGGGTAGATGCAGAACCCTCCCTGGTTGTTAAAGGCTTCAGCCAGTTCAAAAGGCTTGATAATGCTTTCGAAAGGGATGTTTTGGTCAAGGTATCTTCCTGAATGGTTCGAATGAAGGCGATACCTTTGGTTTCGAAAGGTTTGGCATGCATGTAAGGTGTTTATATCCATTGTTTTCGAAAGGTATTTCTTCAACTCATTTGAAAGGCGTTCATGCATGTGGAAGCACCTTCTTCGTAAGGGAATCATTGAAGTGGGAAGGTGATTTTTACCCTTTCGATCCCCTTCGAAAGGTTGTAATATATCTAGCCTTTGGTTGTAGCATCACCTTGACTCCTTCGAAAGGCCTTACTGGGGCTATTATCTCTTGCTCTTCTTCCTCTTCTATTCACACTGGTTTCGACAAGGTTGAAGTGGAAATTGGTGGGAACATTTCTCCCCTCCCCTTGCAAAGGGATGCTCTTGACTTTCCAAGTTAACTCTTTCGAAACCTATTACACTTCCCGCCTTTTGATATTCGTGTGCAAATCTTGGCCATTCATTTAAATTTGATTATATAATTTATCATCCATGCCGACTTTTCTTATAAAGCACGTGCCTTTCTTCCCCTCTTTCACTTATCTGCAATTAGAGTAAATTTCTAGCAAGAATCAAAGTTTTTCAAATTCTCAAATAAATCCTATTTCCAACAAACAGAGACTCAAATCCAAAGTAAGTTTCATTATTTCTGCTTAATTTTTATATTAAACTTTGATTTCGACATCCGCACAATTTGAATTCGAAATTCTTCTTGAATCTCATAGAGATAATTTCAAGTTTTTTGTTATGAAAATGTCCATTGATTTGTTTCTATGGCTTCTCTTGTTTCATTTCTTACTTTAGTTCATTTTTTTGAATGCATCCGAAATGTAATTTAAATGTAAATTTTAATTTTTTTTAATTTTTTTGTGTTTTTAGAAAGCCAAAGTTCAAAAATATATTTTGGGGATTTTAAAGATTATGATTGTAAACCCGCTCTTAAATCAACTAAGTTAATGATCTTTTAAAGTTTCAGGTTAAAATTGAATTTGGGGAAGAAGAGAATTTTCCAGTTACTTCATAGAGAAACTTTTGCAGTTGGAACCGTATTTTGGCGTTGCAGTTTTACCTTTTACCCCTTCAAAAGAGGTTAATGCAGCAACTATTGTTTTGCTTCCTCAACCTCTTTCGATGGGGTCGAAAGGTAATCCAGCACATCCCTTAATTGACCTCATCGAAATGTTGAAGTTATTAACATGAAACGGACTTTTATGAAAGCATAGTTATTCTTTAGCGTATTATGGTACCTTTCGAAGAAGTTACCTAGTGCGTCTTGCTGCACAATTATCTAATGCATGCTTTAGAAAGCATAATCGAAATCCTTAGTACACGCGTTTTCCTAATTTATTTTAAGGGATCCGTGGAGTTAGAAATTCATCATTTATTTTTATAAATTCGGATGAGAAAACTACACTTTGTTTAAGTTGTAAATCAAACATTTCAACTTAGTCGAAACCTACAATATCGACCCAAATTTTGTCTTTGGAATGCTTTAGAAACCATATGCCCCTTTCGACTTATTCGACACCCCTTGTAACTAAATGGGGATATGACCATTGTTCTACACAAACATTGTCGAAATGACTCAAAAGTTTTTCATTTATATTACGTTACTCAAATTCAAACCTTTCGACCCAATTGGCATATGGGATTTCGACAACATTCGAATTATCTTTGAAAAACTAAGTTCATGGGTTTCGATGGCGTCGAAAGGTTATTTTGTCTTATTTATTGAACGTTGATTTCATATATTTTATTCAAATTGGTTGTGTAGGTTTCAACTATTTCCTTCAATATTAAAATCATCCTTAAGCTTTTGGCATTATTGAAGGGTGTTTGCTAGGCATCAACTTCTATTTTCCCTTTCGACTCTGTCGAAAGCTTAATAAACTTCATTTTTCTAACTCTAACATTCTTTCAAGAAAATAAAGTTCATGTTTTGCCTTATATTCAAATTTTTGTAATAGGTTTCCAATATCCTTGAAAGAATGTTAACTTCATAACAAATTATAATTTCTAACTGAAATGATTTCACCTAGCATAATCATTGGCTTAAAAAAGTCTTCCCAAAAACCAAAGAAGGATACAATACCAGTGATGGAATCATCACCCAAGAAGATTGAAGCCACTTCCAAACATTCTTTAATATCTACGCAGGATGAAGTGGATGCAATTCTCAACGAATTCGACATTACAGGGTGGAAGCTATTCCCCTGAGTGATAACGACATCATTCATAACCTCTTAAAGGGTACTTTGCCTACACAGTAATCCATATTTGGCATGGAGGCTTCTTACCCTTCCTGGACTTCTTATCCAAGTTCCTGACCTATTTGGTTATAGCTCCTATACAACTATCACTAAATGTTTGTACATATCTTCTATCCCCGAAACTCATAGCACTGGAATCCAGAATTCCTTCACTCAATGTGAAGTCTTGAACTATCTTAATCGATTGGTTAAGCTTAGCAACTTGAATAACCAAATCTTTTGTGCCAATCCCCTCAAAAACTAATGTTTGAGGGGGTGAACAAATTTAGGGATTGGGAAACGCAGTTCTTCTTTGTTAAATTCTTTCCCAACATCAGTGGGTTTTCTATTTTCCCCGTAAGTTAATCTCAGACTTTAATTTTTCCATTTGGTTACTTTCCTTCGCTAATTATGCTTGTTTGTTAAGTTCTTCTGATAAAGAGCTTAACGAAGAAGATAAGAGAACTGTGAATTCGATGATTACCGCTTCGAGTAGGATTGAGAATAGGTTAACTATGTTGAATCCCTCCAATTTACAAAAGTATTCCCTCCTTCTAGCTGGTCATAAGATACATGGCCAACCTCCTCTAGTCCAGCATACATCTCAGAGAAAGCGCTTCCTTTCTTTGGGAGATCTAAAGAACTTCTCCCCGATGTCACTAGTCCATCCCGATCACTCTGGTGGGTTTAAATGTTGTACTTGTACTTTATTGCTGCTTTATTTCTCAAATTAATTTACTAATGATAATTTGTTTGAATTTTCTATAGTTGCTCCTTGGGTTGAACAACCTTCAAGTGATCCGACTCTCCCTACTTCTACTAGTCGAGTGTCATCTTTATCTCAGGCCATTGCCAAGTCGAAGATGGTTGCTAAAAGAAAGTTGGGTAAAATAAGCATGGTGGAACCATCCTCCAAGAAAGCCAAGTGTAAGAGCCCGCAAATCCGTACCCCTTGAGTTAACACGATTATACAACAATCAACTCAAGTTGTACAGAAATACGAACCATTTGGGTTAAAGAAGAAGAGGTAGAAGAAGAAAATAGAAAACAACAGCAGAATCTAACCATCGCAGCGGAATAAAAAATAATAGATAATAAATGATCTTTACTCGAATCAAATATCTCTGTTTATATATTACATCATCATCAGAGTACATCAATCACAGTTCAACAACAACAACATATAAATGGATACACAGTAACTCAACACAGCGGAATATATATATAAACAAGTACGGAAGTACGTATCGTCATCCAGCTCGTCTCTTGAGCACCACAACATCATATCCTGTATCCTATAATACTCGGTCTGACCAGAGCATTACAGTTAAATAATACCCGAGTCAGTCTAGAATACCAGCGTGAGAAAATCATACTCAGTTGATTATTAAAGTTTCAAAAATCCTTTGAAAATAAAAGCATATCGTAAGACCATGCCACAAATAAACATGTCGGTTTTACCTTACGATAGCTAAAACAATTTTTATAGAAATCCTCTGATATTATAATAGGGTCTATATACAAATACTTATAAAATAGCCGAAATTGTTACATCTATTAAATTCCAGCTACTAGCCACAGAGTGGGTAATACAAATAAAACTCGTACAAAGCTCGTAGGGAGAATGGATTTCCAACTAATGACTAGGCACTGGGGTACTAACTGCCACAGTACGGGGCCTAGATCACTGTACCGAGGAGTACGCCCGCTCCCCTGCAACACAAGACTGGGACTACCCCTTACTGGATAATCCCGAGTGAGATCACCCCGCGGTTGGGATCAGCAACCGCCCACTAAGTCGAAATAAAAAGGGATATCTAGACAGGGATGACCTCACCCTGCTTGGGTGCTACCCACCTAGCCTTGCTGCATAACCCCTTATTTTCAGTCATTCCCATTTGATGAGGCCTGAGGCTAAGCGTTAACTTTTTAGAAAATATCCCTTAGAATGCCCATCGTCCACCTGACGATGTTTCGCAACAATTCATCCATACAAGTCCGTCCCGGGTTTGAACGGAACCGAAGGCACTATTCCTACTACATCCATTTCAGAAATATCCTCAGGATTAGTAGCGATTAGCCCTTGAACTTCACTGCTCCATCTTCGAATCCAAAATCGTTTCCACGAAACGTATAAACCGGATCGAAGTGGTTTTCGAGAAATAAATCTCGATACCGGTCTCTTCGAAACGATCAACGTATTTGTGTACAATATTGATAGTCGGTTATTTAACTATCAATTTCTATTCACAACCATTCATCAAACAATAAATAATTTTCCAAATTATTTATTTATCTCAAAATATCTTTACAAGATATATTCTCACTTTCAAACCCTTTTGAAAACAGTTTTCCAACTATCTTCCCTTTCTCAGAATAAATTCCGAGTATTTCCATTTCCACTGGAATCACCAAGCATAAAACTAGATTTTTCTAAATTAATTTAAAACACTTTACTTTTAAAAATATACTTTAAAACATTCAAGTTAAAATTGCTTTAATAATTTGTTAAAAATACATACTATATGAATATTTGAAAATAAGGTTACTAAATAAAATATAAAACTAGATTTCTATTTTTAAAAACAAAATACTAAGTTACTTCTTAATAATTACTGCTAGAATAGATTAAAAGAAAATACTTATTTTAGACTTTAAATAATAGAAATAATAAAGTCTTACAAAACCTGTTTTCTTTAAAAACAAATTTAAAACATTTAATTTATATTTAAAAATTTACTTTTAAAAAAAACATGTACTTGGCTATCCAGAGAAAATTCCAACTTCAATCACTTAAATCAATTTTCCCCAAATTGATTTCCAATTTATTTTATTTAAAATAAATTCTTTTACTTATCAGTTCATTTCCAAATTCAGTAGTTATGGACTTTATTATTATTATTATTATTTTCAATTTCTTCTTTACTCTTTCAAAAATTCAAATCTTAAATTCTAAATAAATGTTTGTTCTTTTTAATTAATAATACTTCATTTTAAAATTCATTAACTTTCTGTTTATTCAAATTTTTCTTTCCATTCTCAGGATTCATTTATTAGAATTTTAATGTCACTTTATTTCTTTTCCAAGTCATTCTTAAATTTATTCTATAATTATTTTACTTGCAATTTCACTTCTTTTATTTTCACTTCCAAAATCAAATTTATATTTTTGGTAATTCATTATACCCAATTATATCAACCAAGACATAACATTCAATACTTCCACATAATTCATTATAGAATTTCAAATAATCAGAACAGAGAATATTAAATAATTTAAATAAAAGTTGAGGGGTCCAGTTGGATCCCTCTAACTTGTTTTCCCTGCATCCACAGCCGTTAGCACAAAATAATATACCAATTCCAAAATATCATACTATATCACATCAATCAATTCAACCATACAATCAATTATTTAAATTTAGTCATTTAAATTTAAATTCAAATTCAGCTGAGTGAGATTAACTCACCTTTGCTTTTATTTGCAACACATTCCAATATTGCCTTGGTTTCTCGATTTTTGGCCTTGAATAAACATAATAAGGTTTTATTAATATTTGACTAATCGCAAAATTTATTATCCATTTATAATTTTAATTAACCAGTAAATTATTTTAAACTAATAAGTTGGGTTTAACCAAAAATTTATTTTTTTCTGTAAACAAATTCCCTTTTTATAATATTTCGTTTTCTTCTGTCAACCAAAAATCCTGCATTTAATAATTCTCTAAATTTCTATTTTTCGCCTTTGTATAAATCAAATTAATTTCAAACAACACTGCTTAATCCATAGATTTCAAAAATCCAACTGTATATAATCCAACATTTTTATAAAATCCCTATATCATTTTCAAACCTTATTTGAAAAATATAAAACAAAACAGTTTTCTTTTTACTAAATTTGGAATTGAGAAAATAACCTAAGTGAATTAAATTACCAGGCAAAACTCACCTCTGCCTGAGCTTTGACGTTGTCGCATGTCGCCTCCCCAAGCAACACTCGCTGAGCCACCGTTCCTATCGTTGAACCTTGAATCGCGATGCCACCTCGCGAGGCCCAAACCACCGAAATCTCCCAGTCCTGCCGCTATCAACATCCCACACAAAACCCAAAATCGAACGCGAACCCATCTCCTTGCTCGAAGCCGCGGCCTCCCCTACGTTGACGCTCGTCGAGATCCCTCGTGCCTCGCCTCAAGAGTCTACACCATCGCGACACTCAGTTTCACAAGTTCACCCGCGCTCGTGCTCACGCGATTTCCAGTCGCATATAATTTGAATTTGAGAGAGATGAAAAAGATGGCGGCTGATTAAAATAGGAGACGACGTGATTTTCCCCCTTTTTGTTCGCCATTTCCTTTTATTTATTTTTTAATTTTACGAATCTCGGCTTGAAAAGAATTTCTGCCATTCATTTTTTTTTCACGGTGAGGTTTGGGGGAAAGAAGAAAAAGAAGTTTGGCCTTATCGTTCTTTGTTTGTTTTATTATATTTTTACGCGGCTGAAAGCTTCCTCTTGAAGCTTCTTCTATTATTTATTATTATAATAATTATTATTATTTAGTTCGAGCACTTTGATTATTGATTAAACGGCTTAGAATTGGGAAAGTATGTGATTAAATGACAGGAAAATGGCATATACAAGAAGCTTGATTAATTAAATTAAATTTCATTAGATTATTATCAACTAAATTTTCAGCGCGTTTATATATCGTACACTCACATACTAACTCCGATTAATACGAAATTTGAAATCCGATAATAATTCAATATTACGAACCCAATAGAACTGGTTTCGTCAAATTCCGAGACTGAGCCTCGGAAGGCTATTTTTAAATTCAATTTGATATAAATTTCAAAATTGAACAAAACACTTCCAAATTCAATTTTAACACTTTTACTATTTTCCATATTTTCGATATAAATTTTATTAGCCTTCAAATTATTTTTAACAAGCTTAAAATTCCAGATTCAACATTTTACTCAACTTCAAATTATTTAATTCAATAATTTAATTATCAAATAAATTGTGATATTCGTAATTCAAGTTAATAATTAACTTTTAAATATTTAACATCAATTAAATATTCTGATTACAAATGCTTAAAAATTCTGGGTCGTCACATTCCTCCCCCCCTTTAAAGAATTTCGTCCCCGAAATTACTAGTTAGGAAGAATGGTCTAATACCCGTTTACTTATCCTCAAAACCAAACAATTCAACATCCAACCCACTTTCTTTTTATAAAAGACCATTATCATTCTTATTAACTTCCCAACTCTCCCACAGCTTGCAAACAATCATATTTGTCCAATCATTCAAGATTAAATTTTAAAACCAATTTTGAATTATCAAAATTTTCTTACAAATTTTCTAACTCTCTAAATTTCCGAAAAATTTCACCAGCGTCTCCTTTGCGCGGCTAGCTCGGTACAACTACAAAATGGCTCTACGGCCTCCCAAATCCAATAAGAAAACAAAAGGCCAAGTGGCTATATCCAAAAACCCAATCAAATTTCATACCAAACTTAAATACATACCTTTTGTCGAGAATTTCAAATTTATCTTATGAAATCAAATCCAATTCTCCTTTCCCTTTATAATACCTGCATATCCTGCTTAGCACTAATATCCAATCACAATATTCCCAAAACATTTTATCGACTTCCTCACAAAATGTCAATATCATTGATTCTAATATTATCTTAGAATATATTTCTAGTATCAATCTTTGATTTAAGAATTCACCATTCCTTCCTTAAGTTAATATAAGCATTTTATATGTTTCTTATATTTATTTTCACTTTACCACTTTAGTTTATATCCATTTCTATTCAAATCGATTCTTCCATTTCCATGTGAATTCAATTTATCTTTAACTCTGCATATATAAATTTTATTTGTCATTTATAACTAATTTATGTCATTATTTTAAATTGGTTTCATTTACTAACTTATTTTAGTTTCCAATTTGAATTTGTTTGTCGTTAACAAAATTTTCAAAATTTTCAAAAATTTTCTAACTCCCAAAATTTCCGAATTTTTTTGGCAAAGTCTCCTTTGTACGGAGGAGCTTTTGCAATTTGACAAGAGAGATAAATATATATACATCGACGCACACGGTTGGAAAAACTAAAAACAGTTCATATTTCCTATTTTCATTGCATAGGCGTACCTTATTAAGAATTTTTAAGCAAGTAGCTTATTTATTTAGCAGTTAGCGTGACCAAAATCCAGCCACACGGATTCCAGGTACCTGTACTTACTCAATTTAAACTTGTAAGTGCCATATAAATAAAGTTTAACAACATTTCATTTATTTGCAACAGTTAAACACATGAATTCTGAAAGAAATTCACACCAAACATTTCTTCCTAAGCAACTTATACAATTTTCATACTAATTCCACTGTTCCAATTAATGTACAAACCATTTTCATTCAATTTGAATGGTTTTCAATCCATTCGTATACAACTTCATCAATTTGAATGGTTTAAAACTCAATCGCTTACATTTAATTTATTTTTAAGCAAACTGAACTCATATTTAACTCAGTTGCTCTCAAAATCAATTTCTTTTACACTTATCAACACATAGAATTTTAATTACTTCCTTTTACATCAAATGACAATTTATTCTATGCAATTCGACGAGATTCATGTGAATAAATAAGTATTTATGTTTTATAACCAATTTAAATGGATTTCAACTCAATTTATACTTAATTCTATTCCATTTTAAAATTTATCCACAATTCACAAATTCTCATTTTCATTGCATTTCAGTTTTGAATCCATTCACTTGCATTTCATTTTATTAATCAAACCAGTTCATTCAAAACCATTAACAATTTAGGTTCATCTTCATTACCAATTAAATTTCCTTTTTATTTTAATTCATTCATGACCATATTTAGCTCGACACATTTCATTTCAATTTTATTCACAATCCATTCATTTACATTCCATTCCATATTTGTTTATTCCAAACTGTTTTATTTAGCTCAAAGACAATCTAAGCTATTTCATTAAATAACCATTTCAATTTTTCTTATAGACTCCAAGTTATTTCAAATCCTTAACAATTTAAATAGTTTATAATTATTTATTTAAGAATTTTCATTCCATTAAATATTATCGGCAACTCACCGAATTTTATTTCAATTAAAATCATTTTTACTTGATTTAAATCCAATCCACTATCATTACACTTAGTTTTAAGTTGCGTTCAATTCAACTCTCCTTCATCTCTTCAGCTTAAGTTATTCCACTTCAATTTATTCAAATCTTTTTTTTTTCTATGCTTAAGCTCATTTCATTTTGCAAATAAATTTCCCTTTTTCAATTTAACTTGATTCTATTTCAATCCAATCTCATTTCAAACTACAAATTTATTTGATTAGTTATTATACATTTTAACTTTTTAGATTCAGCTCATTCAATTAATTACAAGTCCATTTCCAATTTATCTCCACTTATTTGGATTTTATTTGCAACTCCTACCATTACTATTTTAATCCATTTACATTTTTATTCGACACATTTCAATTATATTTGATTTCTTAACATTCAAGTCTAATTTTAATTAATAACTCAAGTTTGGATTCTATTATTCACTTTTAATTTACCATCCAATTTATTAACTCACAATTCAGCTTCATTTAACTATAATAGGTTCCATTTACACAATTCATTATCTAATTTATTAACAAATTAGTTCTTCCCTATTTATAGTTCAATACTTCATTTTTAATTCCAAATATCACTACATTTTATTTTCTTTGTTCAATTTTATTATATAATTCAAGTTTTGATCTTCTTTTCATTTTCCAATTCATCAAAATATTAATTTTGGGCTTTGTATTCCACTTTTTCAAATTTTATAAGTCACAACTTATTACTTACACAATTCCATCCATCATAGGCTTGAATATATTCTTCTTTTATTTTAACTCAAGCCTTATGCTTATTTATAACCCAAGCATAATTTATTCTTATTTATTTATTTCAATTCCAATCCTTATCCCACTTATTTCCATTTGTTCAGGTAAGAATCTAATTTCATTCAATAATTCAATTGATTTTTCATTCCAATTCAATTTTATTTTAAACTCAGATTTATTTAATCTCAATTCGATTTCAACTTAATTCGAATACAACTGGATATTATTTTCAGCCTATTTAATTAATTTCAATCCAGTCAAATTTTTATTTCCCTCAATCCAAGTTTATTTCAATTTTAACTTTCACTTTAAATTTTAAATTCAACATTCAAAGCTTATATTTTCTTCCTGATTTAAAACTCATCTCAATTTATAAGCTTACAACTATCTCATCAGGATTTTTAAACACCAAACTTTTGGTTTAGAATCATCTTGAAATCTCCAACATCTCAAATCTCATTTCTCAAAAAAAAAAATTAAACCAATCCTGGCTTTTATTTTCAACAAATTTCCTTTGAGATTTTCAAAACAACTAGCTTTCTGAACAAATTAGTTTTTGGCAGCAATCCGTCACTTATAACGGACCCAATGGAACTGGTTTCGTCAAATTCCGAGACTATGCCTCGGAAGACTATTTTTAAATTCAATTTAAACGATATAAATTTCAAAACTGAACAAAACACTTCCAAATTCAATTTTAACACTTTTACTATTTTCCATATTATCGATATAAATTTTATAAGCCTTCAAATTATTTTTAACAAGCTTAAAATTCCAGATTCAACATTTTACTCAACTTCAAATTATTTAATTCAATAATTTAATTATCAAATAAATTGTGATATCCGTAATTCAAGTTAATAATTAACTTTTAAATATTTAACATCAATTAAATATTCCGATTATAAATGCTTAAAAATTCCGGGTCATCACACCAAGATTGTTGAAGTTCCCGATTCTCGGCCACGAGAAGAGGGGGAGTTTATAGATATCGACAAAATTTGGGAGAGCCCAACTATCGAAGCTTCTCTCGATTAACCTGAGAAGACTCCCATGAAGGTTGATCCACTTTATCGCATTTCATCTTCGGCACTCCTAGTGTGATCTAACAGATGCAAAAAGATGTGGGTACTTCGACCCCTTCTCAAGAGCTGAATCCTTCCGGACCATCATCTCCTATGCCGTCAAGGGACTTTGAAAAGATGGTCCAATCTATCTTAAACTCTTCATCTTTTGCCTCTATTCTGCCGCCTTCCTCTATTCCTAACTTAATGGATCATCTTCACACTCTACTTGAACAACAACTTCTGGTATGCTTCATATCACTTAACTATATTGTTATTGCTTTTCCCTAAATTCTTGACTTATGTTTTACTTTTTCTTTCAGATTTCCAAGTGCAGGTTCTCCTTGCAAGATGGTGCATCGAAATCTTCCACAGTGACATCGAGGCTTTGAGAAGAACTTTTAAACTTAAACAGCCAAGTCTCTTCCTTGTCCATGGATAAGAACGTAGTTATAATGGAATTAGGGAGATTGAAAGCTTCTCTGGCTCAGTTAAAGCATGCTATTTTCGAGGAAAGGAAAGCTTGTCAACTCCTTGCTGATAAAAATTTGGCACTGAAAATGACTTTGAAAGAGTCCGAGGAGGAAAATATTCGAATGGTAGCAAAACAATCTTATCTAAAGAAAAAGCCGAAGAAGAATAAAGATTCTTTAAAACTGGCTATCGACACTATTTCTGATGCAAAGCTACGGGTGTCTCGATTCCTTGATACTTCTCTTAAGGACATCATTATTAATTCTTTTAAAGTTTCTATGATGCTCGCTTATGCCGACAATGGTGATAAATGCCCAAACTTGAGCTTTCCCTCACTCGACCCTGCTCTTGTCAATAGGGTTATGGATAAAATTAAAAGGATGGAGTAAGGGGTTAAAGTTGCTGAAAGAGAGGAGAACGATGCCTCTAAAATTCTTTCTTTTGAAGTCCCTTACTTCGAAATAGGCTTCGACTCTGAAGGTGATGGTGATAAAGATGAAGTTTCCGAGGAGAGGGCAGCAACGATGATTATGATAATGATTATGACGATAATGACAATGACGAAGAAATTGTAGATGGAGGTCAAGGTTCAAGTGGAGACAGGAGTGGTTACATTGATGCTTCTGAAAAAGATGGCGATGACAACATAAGGATTCCTAAAAAGGTCGATTGTGATCCATCTTTTCATGAAGCAAGCCTACCTAAATCCCATGCGCCTTTTAACCCTCAGAAGGAGCCAGCTTACATTAATGTGGAAGAACCAAAAGAGAAAACGCAGGTCTTTAAAAGATCAATTCCCATTTCTCAGGAAAAGGACTCTTTGTTTGAACGACTTTCACTTCCAAGATAAAATAGTTTAAATCCTTTATTTTAGATAAGGAGGAAACCCGTTTACCCTTATAAAACAAGGCTTGAAAGAAAACAAGTGGAAATAAATAGTTTGTATAGGGAGTTAGATAAATAACTGAAGAACACAATATTCTCTCCGATAAGTATCGTAGACTTAACGGGAGTGCGGTAGTGTTAGCATCCTTCAAAAATCAAGAATCTACCCCATGACTGAGGAGGGAGCGTCTTGAATATGATGCTCTTTTGAAAGTAAATTGGGAGTTGAATACGCTTTTTTGGATGTAGATTGAAGAGAGTAACATTCTGGTAGACTTCCTATACAACGCCTACCGTAGACACCCAACTTTAGATTTCTCATACTTAGGTAATCTTAGTAGGGGTCTACTTAGGCATTTACACAAGAGATTCTTGGAGGAATTTAGATCTGACCTGCATCCTGAAGCATGTTGGAACTTACCGTGAGTCAGATCGACTCCCCAAGAATTGCCTTCTAATAAACTCAAATGCTGTAAGGACTAGTTTATTTCAGAATTATATACAAAGTCGATTTTCTGTGAACTAGATGAACTATCGTAATTATGTAATGATATTGATTTATGAATTTTTGTTTTAATTTTCCTTTTATACTTAGTTGTATTTTATTACGTTACCACAAAGTGATTGTCCCTTAGGCGACTTTGTCTCTCAAGATTATCTAAGTCGGTATGTTAAACTAAGAAGAGACTATTTCAAAAAGGCATCGATTTTGATATCTTTAAAATTAGCCAAATATTTCTTTCTTAGGGATTTGAAAAAACTTTATATAGAACATCCTCATCTCTTTTTCGATTTTCTCGGTGAAGAAAAAGTAAAGCTACTTAATGAAATCCAAACATATCATATCAAATTAATATGTGGTCATCATAGTCCTCCTGCTGGGGAATGAGACTATAGCAAATATCCTCCGGTTATTACTCCGGAAGGACTTTATGTATTTTTTGACTCAACAGTTATTATTTCTGCTAATTCATTGAGTAAAGATAGAAATACAGTTTTCCAATTTTAGATCTAAAACAAATGTCTAATTGTACTTGTTAGTTTCATTGTTACTTGATTGTAATCTTTTATTGTTGTAGTAAAGAGATAGATTATTCTAATCTTAACTTCATTCTTTTTTCTTTTTATTTAAATATAATGCCACTCTCGTTAGATTCAACATCACGCTTTATCAATATTAAAGATAGGTTGTTAGCAGATCTTGAAAAGTGAAAGCTCCTTAACGATACTTTATCTGCTTGTTTCCAAGGTAACACAGAAGCACTAAATTGGCATAGGAGATTTTTACTTCAAAAAACAATTGTTAGGAATCTCAATGATTGGATCGCTAATTTAGAGGCGGATGTTAAGAGAAAAAACGGAACGATTTGCATATTGAAGCGTCAAGTTAAATCAAACCCTTCAATCAATTTTGACCATAAAATATTCGAAATTCTCTAACAAATTAGTGATTTGGAGATTAGATTAATGGAAAATCAAGCTTAATGCGAATCACTGGAATTCATTATGGGGAATAATGTTTCAAATGTGATTTACTAACTTCCCCCATTACTTCATCTATTGCAAAATCAACGAGGTCTACTTCCTTTGCCATCCAAAAATTCCCTACAAAGACTAATCCTCCTCTTGGCTTAGACGATAAGGTAGTAGGTGAACGGTGTAGGAAGGTCATATTTGAGACGATGAAGTATTTTGATGAACAACAAAACGTAAGATATTCGCAATGCATAAATGAATATGCAACTAGGATTTAAAAGCTTGAGCACAAAAAGTTTCTCCTTCAGAAAAATATTGCTTATCTAGAAAGGGAGAATAAAACTCTTCAAGGCGCAAACAAAGCTTTTAATCATGCTTTGAAGACCAACATTGAGGCTATTGATAATGAAGACGAGATGAGGAAAAAGAGAAGAAACTTAAATAAGTTCTTCATATCTATATTCATCACACTGTGGATCCTTTAATTGCCGAGAATCTTAATATGGCTGTTCAACACTCATGAACAATTTATGTTGATGAAGTGCATACATTTGTTCTTTATACTTGTAAATTATGAAAATTTGGTAAATATTACCCGGTTTGTAGTCCCTTCTTGTAGTATTATTTTTGAGTCATCTCTTTGATAGCTTATACCATGATTTCTATATTTGTTGGATCTGTCAATCCTTTTTACTATTTTGCTTTCCCGGAAAAGCACAAAGTAAACAATATTTCTTACCGTCAGCTTGAAATCTGTATAGAAGTTTATCCATATAATTTATGGATACTAATAAATCGTTATGTCAACATATGACAATAAGTGAAAAGTAATCGCATTTGATTAAATGTCTTGAGACCCATCTTTAGTAATCATGAGAGATATCCAAGAATCCGACTTTAATTATATTGCTGGAATATCGAAAGTCTGATGGAAGAAAACATAAACTCATCTAAGAATATAAATGTTTAGAAAGTCGTTCTCTGGAGAAAGCTAACAGAAAGTTGATAATGATCACATAATAGAAATCTATAGATCATTGTTTGAAAATTAGTTGTAGAAGTTCAATGACCCAGATTCGGGTTTTAATGAATGAAATTTAAAAGTTTGCAAATACAAAATCCGGGTATTAGTGGATGATAACTAGAAATCCACAATAATAATCTTTTTAATAGAAGTCTTAGGCCTAGATTAAGGCACTAATGAGGAAAGTTCAGTAGTAGCCTTGAAACCGAGATTCGGGTATTAATAAGTGAAGTTAAGTAATAGTCTCGAACTAAGATTTGGGTATTAATAAGCAAAGTTAAGTAATAGTCTTGAAACCCAAATTCAGGTATTAATAACTGAAGTTCTAAACTTAATAATGAAAGACCCGAAACCCAAATTTGAGTATCAACAAGTGAAGTTCCGAAATTGAAAATGAATGATCCAAAACCCAAATTCAGACATTTAATGAACTAAATTTTATTCAGCTCCTTGCCTTTTGTCTTCTTCGACATATGTAAACCCTTTATTCCTTGTACGCAGTTGTGGTTTGATTGGTTGCTTCTCGAGCTTGGATGTCTTAGTCCATTATTTGATATGTCTCTTCTTAGGCTCGGACATATTAGTCCATTGTTTGATATGCCGCTTTTTAGGCTGAATGTTTTAGTTCGATGTTTGATGTGCCACTTCTAGGCTTGGACGTCTCAGTCCGATGTTTGATGTGCTGCTTCTAGGCTTGGATGTCTTAGTCCATTGTTGTCTGACGCACTTGGTTAACTAATTCTTAAGCTAGAACCAAGGACTCACCCAACCTCCCTCCAGGAGATGTCTTGACCTGGCCATAGCATGGTGCGGCCAAAGGCTTGTCGATGCCTTAGCCTGGCCATAGCATGGCACAGATAAAGGCTTACTCTAACCTCCCTCCAGAAGGCACCTTGACTCGACCATAGCGTGACGCAGCCAAGGGCTTGCCTATGCTTTAACCAGGCCATGGCGCTGCACAGATAAAGGCTTACTCTAACCTTCCTCTAGGAGGTGCATTGACCTGGCCATAGCATGGCATGGCCAATGGTTTGTCGATACATTAACCTATCCACAGCGTGGTGCTAATAATGGCTAACACTCCTCCCTCCATGGAGATGCTTTGCCCTGGCCAACTCGGCGTGGACAAAGGCTTTGACCGTTAAAGGTAGTGTCCAAGTGAAAGAGTATTTCACTCCAAACCATGTAGATTTTTCTTAGTAAATTAGTTCTTTATCGACTTCTCTTTACAAACACGTTAATTTTTCCTTGTTTGAAAAAGTTGATTACCATTCCTTCAAGTGCTCTACGGTGATTGGTTTCATATCCGTTCATCATATAGTAGTGGCAATAGGATCCTCCCAAGTTCCTTTCATATAATGGTTTTTTCTTCTATGATGACCAATGATTGAATTCATCCTTAGTTAGAAAGTAGACATTTTCTATAGATATTGTTAGGTTGCATTCTTTACAAAGTCTTGACTTGAAGCTTGTTTTTCGAGAATGATTTTTAGGTCTTTTGTTACTTGGCTCTATAGTTTCACCCTCATTGACTGGATTTCTTTTTAATACCCTTTGGATTTTTTGTGTTTGAGTTTGTTACTTGATGCCATTTGTGTGCAAATGCATTGTAATCTGCCATTATCCCTTCTTCAAAGATTGTGCCTTTGGTATAATATTGAGTTGTTTTCCTCATTTGATCGAATAGGTTGTCACTTCCATTTTTCTTTTCTCCCAAGGCAAAGATAGGGGTGGGGCCAATATGAATAGGATTTAAGCTCCATTTTTCCGAGTTATATGACTCTACTCTTTTCTTGTTCATAATCCTTAGAGCTTCCAGTCTTAGCATTTGCTCTTCATAGAGTTTGGAATCATTAATTATTCCATGGTAGAATCCAATTTGATGTGGTTTAGAGAATCCTTACTCGGATCTATTGACTTTGCTAGTCATGATGAAGTTAGGTTCAGAGTAGTTAAACTTGAAATAGGATTGGGTTAGAGGAAAGTGGTGCTGATGTTCAAAAAAATCGGATGTTTAAGCCCTCCTCTAAATGTTAACAAGAAAATCTATCAGCACCACAAAGTAGAGTTTATGGAAAACGTTAGTTCTTTTAAGTCTCTCTTAATTGAGTAGAGAAAGTTAGGATGGTATTTCTTCCCTTGATTCGCCTCTTGAATAGGTCTTTATTATGAAAATTCATCCTTGCTCAACCTTTCGACCCGGTCGAAACACTTTTGTTCCTTTTATATCTTTCAAACCTACCTTGTTGGCTTATCAATTGGTTCGAAACACCTTGTCGAAACAATAATAGTTTCCTAGTGGTTGGCTCTAAGTTGTTGGGTATTGTCTAAACGGTAGGTTTTGACTTCTTCGAAAGCTTGGCTCTTTTATGGCTTTAGTATGGATCTTTAAACTTGGGAATTTAGGTCATATATGTCATTTAGACTCATTAAAAGGTGAGTTTTTGGTGACTAGTGGTTTGAAACTAAGGACCTCTGCAGAACATAGTTAAATCCAATGAAAGTCTTCAAACAGTCGCATATTCGAATATATCAATCTTTCCTTTATTAATCAAATGAAGTCTATACTAATCAATTTCCCCCAATTCGATTTACAAATTAGGCTTTAAAAATTTGCAAAGTTAAGAAAATACAAGCGTAGAGTGAATGAATTCGGATCCTTAAAACTAGACCTCTAGGGTCTTATTCATAGATGCGGATTGGCACCTTTCAACTCAGTGCTTTTGACCTGATCAAAAGGTGGATTTATGTTCCTTCCATCTCCTTTGACACTTGCACATCGCTCTGCAATGCTTTCGAATGGGTTTGAATGCCTCCGTCTTTGTCAAAAGGGGTGGTTACGTCTTTTCTCTTTGTGTTGCTTTGTTGTCACAAGAAGTAACGTTATGAGCTTCAGACTCTGTCGATAGGTAGTTCCCTAAGGTTTCGAAGGTGTTGAAGTGTTGATGCTTTATGACATGCTAGGTAACTTTCGAAGGTACGCTTGTGGGTAGATGTGGAACCTTTCCTGGTTGTTAAAGGCTTCGACCGGTTCAAAAGGCTTGATTATGCTTTCGAAAGGGTTGTTTTAGTCAAGATATCTTTCTTAATTGTTTGAATGAAGATGAAACCTTTGGTTTAGAAAGGTTTGGCAAGCATCTGAGGGGTTGCTATCCATTGTCTTCGAATGGTATTTCTTTAACTCATTCGAAAGGCTTTCATGCATGCAGAAGCACCTTCTTCGAAAGGGAATCATTGAAGCGGAAGGGTGCTTTCGACTATTCCAACCCCTTCGAAAGGTTGTAATATATCTAGCCTTTCACTATAGCATCCCCTCGACTCCTTCGAAAGGCCTTACTGGGGCTATTATCTCTTGTTCTTCTTCCTTTTCTATTCATCTGGGTTTCGACAAGGTTGAAGAGGAAATTGGTGGTAACATACGCGTCGGAACATGATCTTTACAAAACAGAAACTTCAATATAATTTACATATATCCATCAGAGTACAACAATCAATCACTAATCATCAGCATGTACAGTTTAATAACTTGTCCTCACAATTGCTGATAATTAAACGATAATGCAACGGAAAAAAAACAAATATGGGAATATGACCGGAAGACCTTCAGCTCATCCGTTGAAGCTCCAAAGCATCCAGATCTAAATCTATAAATATGCTCGTTCTGACCCGAGCATTGAAAGGGAAGAATGCCCGGATAAGTGTGGTAAACTAACGTGAGAAAACACATCTCAATTGAATTAAAGTTATAAAACTTTTCTTTATCAAAATAAAGGTACCTTACAATAACTAAAATATTTCATACCAAATCATATTATATTATACTAGTGTCTAGTATACAAATAAGATTAACTATAGTCGAAATTGTTATCATTATCAAATACTAGCATACTAGACTCTACAAACAAAATGGCAGGCATGTAATGGATAATGGATTTCCATACAAATGATCAGGTGAAGGGACTACCTTCTGGTAGTACATCTCTAGAAGAATGTATCGAGGTCTACAGAACATCTGCACATCTAACAACAGAAGATCGACCTATCTTTCTCGCTAGATAGTATCGAATATGTCATCACCCCAGTCATTACTGACCTATCTGAGGTCACTCATCGCATACATCCACAATAGTTTAAAACCCGAACGTCATAATGGGAATAATCTACAAGGAGACGATCATATCTAATGGTTGCGAACCTCATAGCCTTCTACATCTATTCCGTTTCGATCATTTCTAGGTGTAAGGCCTAAGGTAACATTTACCTTTCACATATCACATCATCGAATGTCACATTGTCATTCCTTCGATCATTATTGACTTTTACAAACATACAACCTTTGAGCTCATACATCTTAGAGAAGAGTGTTAAGCTAAGAGAAGTTACCTTCTCCGCCACCAAACAGATGTACGTTTATAAAAGTCAACGATGAAATCTCAAAAATCCAAATGTCAGACATCCATCCATAAAATTGTCCAGGAACAGGACAAACCAAGGGCACTCTCCTACCACATCCTATCAGGAATTACCGCTAGAACTAGGAGCGATTAGTCGTTGCATTGGATATTTCATAATGAAGAGACCAATGCTACAATATGTACATTAGGAGGTATC
The DNA here is from genome assembly GCA_030765085.1 of Allium cepa. Lineage (NCBI taxonomy): Eukaryota > Viridiplantae > Streptophyta > Magnoliopsida > Asparagales > Amaryllidaceae > Allium > Allium cepa. The sequence goes on from CM060934.1 coordinate 627,987,863, forward strand.
CTCAAATGATTAACAAGCAGTCCTTCATTACAAAATCTCAAATATCAATGTCTTCCAAATCTACACATTCCAATACATATACATTGGTCCGTAGTGGTTCTCAGATAAATCCGAGCCCGGTCTCTCTGGATCAACAATGACAAAGAGGCCAATATTTGATAGTCAGTTATTTAACTATCAAAGCAATACAACATCTAGTACATAAGCAGTCACTAGGCCTATTTAATTAATCTTTTATTGATTAAATCATTTTCCAAATATTTACTTCAATCTATCTTTAAAAAAGATATATTCTCAAAACCATTTCAAATTTTCTATATTGGAAAACATTTCCATATATTTATATCAACAATATAAGCAAATTCGATAACACTACCATTGGAGACACGCTAAATGGATTTCTATAACCATATAACTCTAGAGTTCGTATGCCTCTGGAGGGTTTTAACTATAGGAAGTAATGCTCCTACACCACCAAGCCTTTAGTATAATCATAGAACGAATTCGTGTGTATTAGGATGGAAGGTCAAAACATAATTTATTTGGTCAAAATGAATTTTGCGTAAAACATCGTTACGACAACCCAAAGCACAAGTATAGGGATTCGATTAATTACATATATATATATATATATATATATATGCATAAACCCCGTATACTATATAAAACATTTCCTTTCGGAAATCATTTACTATAACAATAGTGCTATAGTCCATACCTTCCTTACTTCCCCGAAAACGTCTATCACGACAATAAATGTTGAAATCTATGTTTTCGATTCTTATCTCATTTTAAAACATTTTTCAAAAAATTTAATTTCATTTGAATTAATATTTTCCAAAACCTTTACTTCCAAAAGATAAATAAATTTTTAAAACTATTGCTTCATCAAAAATGTTACTTCAAAACATTACTTATGAATAAAAATCCATACTTAAAACTATTTTTATGATTCTCCTTTTGAATTTTTTTATAAAATTCTATTTATTAAAATTCCTTTATTTACAAAATTCTATTTATAAATCCATTATTTTATAAAAACTAATTCTACTGTCAAAATCCACCTGTAAATCCATTTCTTTATAAATCAAATTTATTTATAAAATCCATTTACCAAATAAAATTCAAATCCATTTACAAAATTTTTATAAATTCTGATTATAAATCTATTTCTTTGTTTATAAAATATCGCCTTTATAAATCTTTTATATAAACTTATTCCAAAATCTCAAATCAAAGTATTTCTCGAAACTATACTTTTATAACTTCAAAAATCATAACCTTTTATTTGTTTAAAAATAAATTCAATCCTTTTAATATTTTAAAATTATTAAGACATATATACTTCAAAAATCACTATGAAAATTATTTCAATTCAAAATATTATTTCATAGTATTTCCAAATACCAAAAATAAGGCCTAGTGCTACTAATGCACTAAATAAGTCAAATCACATCAAAGACATCAACATGGCATCCAATACATCATATATCAACATACATATGAAAAATAAATCAACGATGGTGAGGAATATTGTTGGATCCCTCCAACTGTCCAACCTGCCCCCCGCACCAAATGCAGCATATAATCAAATAAATAAAATCAACCGCTAAGAGGCGGGATTCGTATACAAAGGGTCATCCGCTCTTACATGGTAACGTAACAGGGTCCCATCCGCTCCAATAGGCGGGAATACATCCAAACCAACTAATATATATAATCTATCATCTAAAAAGTAACAAACATCATAAATAATATTATTCCCATTTATATAAAAATATAATAGGACAGAGAGGTGAGTTTACTCACAAAAAAGGCAAAATCATCTAAGCACTTCGGTTTGAATTAAAATTGAACAGTCGTTCAATTTAACTCATAATTCCTACTAGCTCCAAATCGGTTCAATCAAACTCCATAGTGTAGTGCTCACTAATATAAATGCAATACAACTTGCCGTGCTCGATTTGGACCTTGTACGAGGAAGTTACGAATTAATTACCATTCGATATAATTAAAATTTTAATTAACTTAAATTAAACAAAATTTTAAACTAAACCTTATCTTCCTCTATCTTTCATTTCCAGGCACCGCGCGTGCTCTTGTCTTTTTTAGCAAATCAAACGATCATCGCTCCACAGTCGTATGCCACCATTCCATCGCCAATGTCACCTACCGTGCCTCCACCAGCGAGCCGCCGCCCTCCATCGCACACATGTATGTGCAAAATTTGCCTCAAGAAACCTAAAACACAGCAGATGAACGAAGGAAAATTTTCGTCACCTCGGCCGACAATAGCTCGATCCAACCTGTGTTTGCTTCGATGGTCATGCTCTACATTTTCCTAGTTGAAGTCGAAGGCTAATTCGGCCTCTAGATGCCTCGATCGACGATGGCTATTGGATGGCTATATGTTAATGGCGGCTAAAATCTGTTTTAGTCTTAGGTTTTGCAAATGGAAGAAAGTTGAGGGCTATTTATAGAAAATTTCATGAAACTATTCATCCGTGAAAATTTCAAACTCCAAACGAAGCATGCCGCCTGGCATTCTATATGTTATATCCCTATTACAAACATAATGGAATATATCGAAATAAAATTTCATCATATACAGAAGATAGCTTTTAAAAATAAAATTATTTAAATAAAATTCCTTTATTAAATTCCTACTCATTTCAAACTCGCATGGCCAAATGATACGTCCAATCGACACGAAATTCAATAGCATATAATAATGCACTATTATGGATCTAATGAAACTGGTTTCATCGAAATCTGAGATAGTGTCCAAAAAAGGATATTATCACACATTAATTAAAATGATTAATTCCCAAAATCAATGTAATCACTTTTGATTCAAATTAGAAGTTTACTATCTCCATCCTTATTCAAATGATTCTAAATCAACTTTAGAAATCATTTTTCATTCAAACTAAATCCAAGATTCAATTATTTAAAAAATTCCAAATACTAAATTCAACAATTTAATTATTAAATAAATCGCTATATTTAGAATATAAGTTATTTAACTTATAGGATTAACTTTCAATTTTTAAAATCAATTAAATATTCCAAATTTTAATGACTGAAATTTTACGTTGTTGCATTCTCTCATCCTTAAAAGAATTTCGTCCCCGAAATTACTAAGTAAGAAAAATGCCACAAAACCCATTAACATTTCAAAACCAATTAGCTGAAGTAGATTACAAAATTCGTAAGACTTTAAAATTCATTCGTAGTTATCAAGTAATACTATTCCAACTTATTCATTCCAAGTTATGAAACCAAAATCAAAGTTTTAATTATCAATTTTTTTTTCCAAAATTCGCAAACAAATTCTAACGCCTTAAATTTATGGAAAATTTCGCTAGTGTCTTCTTTACACTGTTTGATCGAGAAAAAATCTCAACATATATATATATATATATATGTATGTATGTATGTATGTATGTATATATAATATCCCAAATATACAATCTCATCTTCAAATAGGAGGCATCGTGTAGGGAAAAAATATAAAAGTACGATAAGTAATCTGAGATATGTACCTTTTATTATATTAACAAGCATATACAATCAATATAACGCGAAAACGAGCTCCAAATATGAAACACACTCCATCCACACCTACTAAACACTCAACAACCAATGAGAACATGTATATGGAAAGAATATCAGTATATAACATAACTACTACAACAACTATAAGCAAATATAGAAAATGCAACAAAAGAAACCATTGAAAAATTAATATTCATCTAATTAATTCATAATATTATAAATTTGCATCTTCTAATGATAACATTTAATTTATTAAACCTGTACGATGTACATATATCATCCGTATGCAAAACCATGCCTGATCGCTCGCTGGATCACATAAATTTAATTACGAACTAGCATCGATCACGCGACCACTCTAATGTGCACTTAGATCTGGATCCTTGATCAGAAATTCTTCATCCTTCTTGCATAGCCTTATACTATGATAGAGTATCAGAATCAATTAAAAATCCGTATTCAAGGTTTGCCGTCAAGAAATCGACTGAAAAATCCTAACTCGGATCGATGTAAATCACCTTAAATTCGTATATTTGAATCTAAATCAATAGTTATACGAATAAAATAATTTACGTACAACTTACAAATTTATTTCAAATTAGTTTCTTATTACATCCCATTTTTTATTTACTTTCACTTGATCTGCATTCAATTTAATTCCAATTCAATTATTCATATTGATTTTACTTACATTCAATTCGTTAATCAATCACTTATTTATCTGCACTTTAAATTCAATTTATGTCTAACAACATTTCATTCCATATACAATTAACTTAGTATATCTTCTTTAATATTAATAACATTTAACAAATGCTCCATAAAATATTTGCTTAAGTTTGTATACATTTTATACAACACTTCTTATTTTATTTCACTTTATACTTTAGTTTGTATTTAATCCTATTAAACAATATCCTAAAATATATTCAGTTCTTTTTACAACTTAAGTTGAATTTCATTTTATAACTTAGCTCCATTTTCATTTCAAATGTCAAATTCTATTTCATTTAACTTGCTTCTCTAATTTCATTACAAATCAAATTCAATTCACTTCCACTTAATCTTTCTTAAGTTAATTGTAACAATGCGTATTTTTAACTATTTTAAATTATTAAATTTAATATAATTATTGAACAAAAATGGTAGAAGTAAAAATTTAATGATTCACTAATGTGATTTATTGAAGATGAACTTGGATAAAAAAATTAAATAACAAAATTCAATAAGATAAAAGATGGTAACTTATATTAGAAAGTAAATTAAATGATATTCAGTTGTATGTCATTGACAACAAAAACTGAAATGATCAAGGTTAAGTTAACAAAGAATCAAACGATTTTTTATTAAAAGTAAAAGCACAAGTTTATTTATATGAATTATATTTTTGATAAGTATAAATTTCAGAAATAAGAAAACATTTATTTGGTAAGAAATGAATAGCTTTTACTATGCAATGATTATAAAGATGTTGAATTACTGTAAAATGGAAGTAGTTATTTTATTATTTGAATTCGTTTTAAAAGCAAATTTCATAAGTTAAATAACTTATATTTCAAATATAGTGATTTATTTGACAATTTAATTGTTAAATTTATTATTTTAAATTGTTTAAATAATTGAATCTTAAATTTAATATAAATGAAAATGATTTCAAAAGTTGATTTAAACAGTAAACTTTTAAATTTGAATCTAAAAGTGACAAAAATTGATGTTGGAAATTACTCATTTTATTTAACGTGTAAAGTCTTTTTAGGCACTATCTTGGATTTCTATGGAACCAGATTCATTGAACCCGTAATCGTGAATTATTATATGATTTCAAATTTCATAGCAATCAGACTTATCATTTAGTCATACGAACTTAAAATGCATAGAATTTATTTTCAGAACTTTAATTAATATAATTAGATTTTGGAAAGCTATCTTTTGTATATGATTGAATTGGCTCTTGATACATATTCCATTATGTTTGGAATAGGGATATAACATATAAAACACCAAGCGACACTCTTCATTTGGAATTTGAAAATTTTACAGATGAATAGTGCTTTGGGAAATTTTCTACAAATAGCCCTTAACCTTCTATCATTTGCAACCCTTACTCAACCACCATTAAAAATAACCATCCATCCAATGGCCGTCATCGATCGGAGTTTCTAGAGGCAAAATTGGCCAATTACTTCAACCAGGAAAATGTAGAGGGAATTTATACAAGCTAAACCGATGGTTGGATCGAGCTATTGTGCTAGAGTTCTCTACTGTATTTTTGGTTTCTTGGCGCGTTCGCACGCACGATGGAGGGCGCTCATGCAGGGAGGCGAGCAAGGCGGCGGGAGGAGGGGGGCTGTGGGTCTGGTAGGTGCATTCAAATATGGGAGTGAGCGATCGTGTTCGAATAACATATATATGTAGTGCGCATAAGCCAAGAGAGAAAGGGGAAGAGCAGAGTAAGGGTTTAGTTTAATTTTTATTAATTTTTATTAATTTTTAATTATTTTTTAATTTATATGAAAGTTAATTTATTCTTAACTTTCTCGTACAAGGTCGGATTTGAGCGAAATAAGTCGCGTTTGATTCGTATCAAAGTCGTCTATGACATGGAGATGGATTTGAATTTGTTTGACTTTAAAAAATATATTTCTATAACCTACAACTCCAGAGTTCGTATGCCTCCAGATGGGTGTTAAGTATAAGAGGAAATGCTCCTACACCACCTAGCCTTTAGTACGATCATCAGAACTAATTTGTGTATTTCTCGATGGAAGGTCAAAACATAATTTATTGGGTTAAAATGAATGTTGCATAAAACATCATTACGACAACCTTAAACATTAGTATAGGGATTCGATTAATTTTATATATAAACCTGTATACTATATAAAACATTTCCTTTCGAAAATCATTTACTATAACAATAGTGCTATAGTACATGCCTTCCTTACTTCCCTGAAAATGTCTATTACGAAAATAAATGTAGAGATCTATGTTTTTTATTCTTATTTCATTTTAGAACATTTTTCAAACATTTAATTCCATTTGGAATTAATATTTTCCAAAACCTTTACTTCCAAAAGATAAATTACTTTTTAAAACTATTACTTCATCAAAAACATACTTCAAAACATTCCTTATAAATAAAAATCCATATTTAAAAACTATTTTTATAGTTCTCCTTTCCATTTTTTTTATAAAACTTCTATTTACTAAAATTCCTTTATTTACAAAATTCTATTTATAAGTCCATTCTTTTATAAAAAGTAATTCTACTATCAAAATCCACTTATGTTATCCGAGTTTTTAACCCATCAGAATCCAAAAGATGTCGAAACAACTTGGTCGAGTGGATAACTGGAAAACCAACCAAAGGAACCAAAATGAGAAGCCAAAGGAAATCGGGGAAAAAGAATGAAACATACACTAAGGACATAGATTTCAATGATCCATTGTATATGGATCGCTAGCGATCCATGATATTAACCCGTGAATTCATCGAGTTTCTTGCATCATGATTCAATCTATATTATAGGAGCAATGACTAAGTTTGATGAGATTCCAAGTTAGTAAATCAAGAGACAAGCATTCGTCTAGTCCAATCAGCAGTTATGTATAACTAGTAAGAAAACCGTCATCGAAACAAGGAAATGTGCTACGAGACTACGTGAACAACATCGACACAAGATGACAAAGGTAATCCACAAACCAAAGTCCAAAGATAGGCTAAGTGTATGGATCGCCAATGATACATACGTCATCATCGAATCATTGTGACTCATATGGAACAGAGCAAAGGGAAGTGCCAAGGCAGTGGGCAGCCTTCGGCTTGATCCATTGATTGCCAGCGATCCATCACCTTGGCTCGGATCGTGATGCAAATTCCAGTGTGCCTTCTTTGATCATCTACAAGCATTTGCCGAACTGGCTTGGCCCATTAGCTCTCCAACCTCTATAAATACCCTCTTATCTGCAACATAAAGGGGTTCCTCTGGACTGGTTGCTGAAACTCTGCAAGAAGCTCTCTTCACTCCTCATCTCAGTCACAACAGTCTTCCAAAGGGTTCGTTGTGATTCTCCATTGAATTCTGACATTGGGGACTCATCTTAACTAAGGATATTCAAGAGCCTTGTAATCCCATTAACTTTTTAACAGTAATCAATCAATCAATAATAAAAACTATAAAGTGGATGTAGGCTTCATTAACAGCTGAACCACTATAAAAATCTTCTTGTTCTCTTTATATTTTTACTTTTTCTATATTTTATTTTCTTTATTATTGCTCTGTGAAATTAGGGTTGGTGCTTTCACACTCAAACTAGGGTGTTGATCTATTTTTTGAGTTAACATTTTGGTGCTTTCACTAAGATCCTAAGTCAACGTTCAGATCTAGCTATCTATTTTGGATCAGATAGGTCTAGAAGTTAGATCCTTAATCTTTGCTTAAAAATTTGCTACTTGGAATCAATGGTTTAGGAAGTTAGAGAACTACCTCTAAAAGGTCCATAAAGGCAATAATAGCTAAATAAGATATGAATCACTAGCAAATTGAAGTAAATGGTGTTAACTTAGGAGATCAGGCGCTAGCATCCTCCAATACGTGCGAAGTCCTTACAACGAATGAGTTGAATAAAATGGTTGATGATATCAACCAAAAAATGGAAAGCAGTCATAAGGCTCTGATGGATAAGCTTAATGCTCTCCTAACCTTACTGTCAAATCTTGCTCCAAAAACTATGCCTGAACCCATGGCTGTTGTAGAACAAAAAAATTATCATGTTTCTGGTCTAAACAGATGAAATAAAGAACAGAAACAAAGAATCAAAACACAAATGCTTCCGGAATTGCTGAAGGAATCACAGGGAAAGATGGATAACAAAAAAGGAAAAACCAAAATTCTAGTAGTAGAAATGGTAATGATAACAGTAAACGACTAAAAAGATTTAGGCCCGAAGGTTATACCCCTCTCAACGACACTTCGTAAAATATCTATCTCGCGACACATAGGCTTGAGGAATATAAAAAACACCCTAAGAAGGAAACAACTGAACAAAAAAACGCTCAGGAAAGTTTTGTTGCTTCCACGGATCACATGGTCACAACAAAAACCAACGCCCCCATCTAAAGAACTTGATCGAAGAACTGATATAGGAAAACAAGCTTCAACAATACGTGAGAAAAATCACAGAATCCTGCTAAGCCCGTGACTCCTAAAGCTTCTAGAGACCGAAGAAACTAGGTTAGAACCAATGAAGAGGGATCAAAACAACTGACCAAAGACTTATTATTGGAATGATATCTGAGGGACTACATAACGCAAAGAAGTTAGGGAGAGATGGAGCGGTTCAAGTTCGTTGAAGCATGCTCCAAAAGAATCATGTCTCGCGGTAGATGATGAAGTTCCAGCCAAGCTATAGAAAATTTTAAGTGACAATCTAGTGTTTCGAAACTGAGATATCGAAGGGATTGAAGCTCCAACTCTCGATCCAATAGTGGTGATGGTAGGAATTGGTCCTGCTGTGGTTCGGCGAGTGTTGGTCGATAGTGGCAATTCCGCTAATATACTTTTCAAGCGTACCTTGATCAAATGAAGATCGGCACAAAAAGCATGTCTGCATGCAAAACAAAGATCCAAGGGTCTACTGCCGAACCCAAACAACCCGTGAGGACGATTGACCTACCGTTGAAACTTGGAGAGGGTGATCAAAAAGTCACCATCATTCAGACTTTTGTAATTGTGGATGAAACTTCCGCATATGATGCCTTCTTGGGATGGCCTGTGCTAGTAGATTTTAGAATCGCTCTGCCCAATGGTGCCTTACCATAAAGTTCCCAATGACAAATGGAATCGAGGTGGTGAAAGGAAATCAGTGCACTGTCAGGGAATGCTACATTGCAGAATTACATGAATATAGAAGAAGGGAAAAGGGAATGAATATGGGGAAAAGTCTCCACATTCGTGAACAAGCTAAATAGGAACTATAGAGCTGCCCTGGCTCGAGGACCATAGCCGATTCGACAAGGCTTTAGACCCTAGAAAGAAGAGTTCAAGGGAGCATTGGGCAGCACTAGTAGAATTGACGGTATCTGTTCCAATTGACAAGGATGACCCAATGAGGGCCTTGAAAATTAGATCGCACCTTCGAAACAAGATGCGATTAGAACTCACTAAATTTCTTTACGCTAACTTAGATGTATTCGCATGGATGCATTTCGATATATGTAGGGTATCACCAAAAATTGCATGCCACACACTCAATATTGACCCTAAGTTCACACTAGTAAAGCAAAAGAGGCGCGGTTTGGGCCCTGAACGGTCCAAAGCGTTAAGAGAAGAGGTAGACAAGCTAATGGCCAACGCTTTTATCTATGACGCAACTTACCGTGAATGGGTATCTAACTCGTTTTTAGTCATGAAGTCCAATGGGAAATGGTGAACCTCCATCGACTACTCGGACTTAAACAAAGCTTGCCCAAAAGATAGCCTCCCTCTATGTAGAATTGACCAGCTGGTGGATGGGACCGATGGAGATGAACCAACATATCATTCATGGATGCATACTCGGGTTACAACCAGATCCTGATGCACGAACCTGATCAAGAGAACACAGGCTTCATCACTGATCTGGGACTATACTGCTATAGGGTAATGCCATTCGGTTTAAAGAACGATGGGACGACATACCAGAGATTAGTAAATACCATGTTTAAGCATCGAATTGGGAAGACTATGGAGGTTTACGTGGAAGACATGTTGGTCAAATCATGAGTAGCTGCCAATCACCTGGATAATTTCATGAAATGTTCGAAATACTCTAAAAGTATGGAATGAAACTCAGTCCACTCAAATGTCACTTCGGAGTAGCCTTTGGAAAATTCTTAAGGTTCATAGTAAGTGCCAGGGGCAACGAAGCATATCAAGAGAAAATAACGGCACTACAAGAAGTCCAGGCCCCGAAGGATAAGAAGGAATTGCAAAGCGTGAATGGGAAGGTCGCAGCATTAAGCCGATTTATCTCGAAAGCCACGTACAAGTGTATACCATTCTTTGATGCATTGAAGAAAGGAAAGAAAAACTTTGAGTGGATTGAATCTCGTCAAACCGCGTTTGAAGAATGGCTATGACACATGGAAACCCTGCCTACCCTGTCAAAGCCAGTGGACAGAGAGGATTTATTCATTTACTTAGGAATCTCACCTCACGCGTTAACCGCTTCCCTTGTGCGTGAAGAAGCGAAAATACAACAACCCATATACTACAATAGCAAGCGGTTTACTAGGGCCGAGAAAAATTACCCGAAGTTGGAAAAGCTAGCGTATTGCCTTTTGGTAGCGTCTAGGAAATTGCGACCATATTTCCAAGCACATAAAATCAAAGTACTGACCAATCAACCCCTGAAGCAAGTATTGCACCGAACTGAAACTCTAGGATGACTTCTCAAGTGGAATATCGAATCGAGCCAACATGATATCACTTACCATCCTAGGAAGGCTATCAATGGGCAAGCGCCAGTAGATTTCATCGTCGAGTTTACCGTACGGGACAAAGAAGAAACACCACCGGAAGTGGCAGCGCAATGGAAACTCATTGTTGATAGCACATCTAACAACCTTTGTTCAAGCGTAAGGATTGCTCTTGAAACCCCCGAAGGATGAGCCATTTGCTATGCCTTACGCTTGGAATTCCCTACGATAAATAACAAAGCGGAATACGAAGCATTGGTAGCAGGACTGAAAGTTGTGAAAGAACACAAAATAAAATCCATTCACATCTCAATGACTCATGGCTAGTCGTCTACTAAGTAAAAGGCGAATACCAAGCTTGAGGGAAGAACTTTACCCATTATCTCTCTAAAGTGCAAAAGTGAAGACGATTGCACATGAGAAACCAAGGAGAGAATGATAGGAACTCATCCAAAGCTCTTTGTATAGTAAGGCCTACTGTTTATCGCACTTGCTTTCACTTTTGATATCATGTAGCGTAGTTTATTATCTTGCATGCTAGAATAGGCTTACCCACATTACGGAATGCATGGTTGCTTGTTTAATATGTATGATGGTTGCATACGATTTTTAAACATGCAGAGTAATCATGTTTGATTCATTTAGGGATTTCAAGGCGTGAAATTCCTAAAGGGACAGAGTGTGCAACGACCCGAATTTTATGTATCGAAGAATCGTGAAATATTTTTATTTATTCATATAAGATCATATGACTCTAAAATTCAAGCAGTGACTCTTAAGGGCATTTTCCACATCCATTGCTTTTGATATGAGCCGAATTAGGTTCTCGAACTACATCCATTGCTTTAGGATGATGGTTGGAAAGGTCATAATAGAAAAACAGACTCATTGTTTGAAAGTTATAGTTGTTTTAAGTTTTAGCTGCCACTAGCCAGTTTTAATGGGTAATTAACTAAGCCCGTGCTTAGGCCCATTAAACCATCCCAAGAAACATGCTAAGGAGGGGCTATAGGAACTCATGTAAGTCATTTTTGTTTTCCCAGAAATAGCCCTAAACCTCATTAACCCTAACTTCATAAAAAACATACATTTTTCTTACTAATCTTAGCCAAATCATTGATTAGAGCGGTAATTAGCATAGGAAAGCTTTACATGATCATTTTTGCTGATTTGGGTTCATTTCCTTTGTTGTCTACTTCAAATCTAAGGAAAAAATTTGGTATTTTGGGTAGTTGTGAGTGGTTCTTGATCTCTCACTCTGTTCAGAATGTTTATATTGTTAAAAATGATATTTTTAACATGGTTTTACCCTCAAATATTTTCTAACCTTAATCGCACTTTTATACATGTATAAGGATGGATTTTAAAGGTCAAAAATGGTTTTGTAATCCCTTGTATTCATATGCATATGCTAGTGTAAAAGTTAGATCTAGATTAAGATTTGCTTGATTATCACATTTTCATGTATTGCTTGTAGCATGGGCGTATATGCATGGTATTATGCGATTATCATTGTTCTTTACTACTATTTTAGGTAGTTGCAGAATAGGTTGGCGAATTCGACAAATCGAAGGCAAAGATGGTGAGAATTGGATGAAACTTGGATGAGGGGTTTTGGAGCATGGGTGGAACCCAAGCTACAAGTCGCAGCAAAAATGAGGCTAAGGAAATAGGTCGGTACTGAGTTATTTTAGTTTGTGCCGAGTTATTTTAATTGACTAAATGAAATGGTGACTTGATGGCACGATGCGTAATGGCTAGTGGAGTTGGACAAGGGAAAGATATAGAAAAATGACTAAGTATTGGGCATGATGCCGCGTTATTTCTAGGGCTTGGAAACCAATTTTTTGGTGTGATGCAGAGTTATTTAAAAGGATCGGTTGGGGTCTAAACACATTGGGATGAAGCATTAGAAACTGGGAAGGAGACTTAGCCAAAATTGCCTAAGTATATAACTTGGTGCCGAGGTATTGTAGCTCAGGACCGAGTTATTATATTGATGGGACTAAAGTGAAACTTCCAGAAAGGGAAGTTGAGGCTCTACAGGTCGTGCTAAAGGTGATTATTTGTTTGCTTAGAGGTTTATGATGACATGGTAGAACGATGATGCTTTTGGGACTTTGGTGTCAACTCGATGGTAAAAGGAGTTAGGTTTCGATGATGGGAACTCGATGTTGAATGGAGTCGTGATTATCCAATAATGGGCGAGTTCTAACCGTGGGTGGAATTGTTAAATGGTTCTACCATGAAAATAGAGGAGTGTGGAATGGTTCATCAAGGATAATGGAAACTGGATGGAGTAGGGAAAGGGCTTGGACATGCATGCTAAGGGAATGTTGATACTCGGAGTGTTTTCTAGTGTACTCAAAGCAGGGGTATTGTAAGGACGCTTATGGGTAATTTGATAGGCTACCTCATATTGGTTTAATGGTCTATATACCTTTGACTGGTTGAATGGGTCTAGTTTCAGCTTCGGGCTAAGGAGAGTGCATTGAAAACCAGGATTTCCATTAGTCCTTGGGAGTTGAAAGGTCATACGAGCTATCATATATCCAAAGCATAATGAGTGATAGTTAGGATTGTTTGATGGATGATATGGTTGTCTTGATTGTTCTTTCATAGTCAATCACTCTAGGGACATCATGGTAGATAGGTATTGGAGAAAGGGAAACCTAAACATCAGTTATCACATTTGGTTTGTAGTGTACTTTCTTATATTAATAGAATAGCATATTATGTTCGTTATGTGCAAAGTTTTTGTTTGCAAGGATAAGTCAGGTATGGTTCATATACCCTTGTTCCTTATTATATCGACTTGTATAGCATTTTAAGATTCATTTATCGCTCACGCCGGACTGTTGTTTACCTCGAGGTTTTATGCTTTGCTTCTTATTATCTCGGGTACTCTTAAATTAGTAGACTAGATAATAGGTCTAAGTGCGACACAGCAGCTATGCAGAGGACGAGATGGATGGAGCTATCTCGCATTATATATAGATTTCTATGCTTATTTCTTTGTCCAACGCTATAATGCCTTGGCAGTGTTTGTTTATGTGAAAATAAGAGACACATCCCTAAAATAAAACTTAATACACAAAACTACCTTCTATTAAAAATTATATATCTATTTTAAAATACTACAATTTTCTTTCCTACAATACTCCTCTCCTCCATTGCAGCAGCGTTGATTCTTCATATGTAGATGTTATTCTCATATCCGTAATTAAAATTTCATTCCATTAATTATCAATCTTTAAAATGCAATACCTTTTTGTAGAAATGATGGATTAACAAATTGTTTTCACCATTAAATCACAAATTTTATTATCTTTCTAACGACTGCATTATGCATATGTCAAAAAAGGACAGACAAGGTATTTGTGGATATTTTTAAATTGATGTTTTTCAAATTTTCTTCAATTACGTGCATAATTGCAGACAATTCAGCAATTATATGCAATAATTGCATAAATGTCTACAATTATACCATATTATTGCAGAAATGTCTGCAATTATTTGGAATAGTTGCAGAAACATATACAATTATAAGCAATAGTTCCAGACAATTCAGCAATTATATGCAATAGTTGCAGACAAGTTTGCAACTATATGCAATAATTGCATAATTGTCTGCATTTATATGGTATAGTTGCATATTTGATGAAAAATTGATGATGTTCAAAATTCGTAGAATTCTCTGCAAATATATGGATTGCACCCTTACTGCAAATATGATTTTTTTTTGTATCAACAATGGATCTCATTTTAAAGTTCATAATTTTTTTGATTTTTTGGTGAAAACAGTTTGTCGATCCGATGTTTGTACAAAAAGTTATAAGCGTTTGAAATGTTAAAAACTTAAAGGGCGTTTGGGTCTTTTTGCGCACGTGAATTTGAAAACAGGGATTGGAAACTTACTAAAAACAGAGGGATGTTTTGTATATTTGCAAACTTTATCAGGGATGTATGCTAAACGCACTCTTTGTTTATTATTATGAGACAATTAATTAAGTTTATTTTTGTTGTATAAACTCTAGTACTCGTTGTATAACTCCGTGAATATGTATTATGATATTTAGATCACTAAATTATTATTGTCTTTTCTATTTTATGTCTATGATGTATATTATATATTTTTTCCATGCACTATAGGATATATGATAGGTTCTATGATATTTATTTCGTTTTCAAATCTTGATGATCATTCTACATCGGTCGGGTACATCAACAGTGCACTGTCTTATGCACATTGGGTGCCAGCATGTAGGGCAGCCGTCACAAATTTCCTATGTTTACGACTCTTGGACACATTACGGGATGGAAAAGATGTGTATGCATGCAACAAGGCCTAGAAACTTTTTATTCGACGTAGTTGATAATCGACAGGGGCGATTCGATCGTAAGTTTTACTCACGGGAGGTTCTACAATCTACGTGCAACCTGATAACGTTGCCTATAAAAGTATGTAACCTTGCACTAACGGGAGGTTTCTTGATATACAGAGCAATGAAGACATGATACCGTTGTTGTAGATGAATACCCATCTCTATGCAATTAGCGGTGTTATGTTAACATTAAGAGTGGACACGGATGTAGTGCACACTAAGTTTTTTTTGGCGCGAGTCGTTATTGCAAGCTCCATCTTAGTGTGTAAATACGATACATGTAGTGGTAATTTAGGAACAAAGCCCATAGATTGATATTGTAGAAGAACCTATGTTGGAGTAGTTCTAGAAGCTAATAACCAATCGATAGTTGTTTTGGGGTTTGATTAGTTATTCGATCCTAAGGATAAAGCTTAAAAAGATGTATGATGTAGGTGTATTTAGAACTATACCCCATAGGTTCATAAAATCTATCTTAGTAAGATGTATGGGGTTTTATTCAGCCTAGTCGATATTTGATAGGGGTGATTCGATTGCAAGCACTCGGAGGAGGTTCTATGGTGCATGCGAGCCGCTGACAAGGATGCTTGGAGAAGTGTATGGCCCGACAATAATTGATGGTTTCTTGGTATACATGGCGATGTGGACGTAATACTGATGTTGTTGATGGATATCGGACACTGTGCAATAAGTGGCATTAAGTTACCAATGATAGTGGACACAGATGCAGCGGACTATAAGACGTCTTTACCAAAAGTCGGTATTGTTTGCTCCACCTTAGTGTGTAAGTACGATACATGTAGTAGTATTAATGTTGGAGTAGTCTTAGAAGTTAATAAGCTATTTATAGTTGTTTTGAGATTCGATTAGTTGTTCAACCTTAAGTATAACCCTTCACAGGATGTTTGGTATAGGCATGTTTATCATTAGGTGAATAGAATCTACCTTAGTAAGTAGTACACAAATACAAGTAGGACACCCTAGGTCACATAGAATATTAATGAAGTTAATTGCATATGACCGCTATATATTAATAATGTAACTCATTCACCGGACTTTTGTCTGACCCACCCCTTTCCTTTTTTCCCTCACCGTAGGAGGACAAGGCAGTGGGTGATTGGTCCATATTTAGTATGTGGAGAGGCGAGCTTAGCATTGGCATTTCATATTATTCTCCATTAATCTTCATACAACCATTTATCATACTTAATATTGATCGGATTATATGTTATAATTCTTTACACTCGGGATTATGACTACGTATGTTTTAAGACTGTGTTCTTGTGATATTTTCTAAGACGGCTATTTTTTGTATTTATATTTTACTCCCTTCTACCATGAGATCTAAAAGTGTAGAATATCTTAGATTTTATACTTATATTTTTAGTCTCTGTAATGTTTCAAACACGATAGCTTGTACTTCTTAGCACGATGCGCTTTTGAAAGTCACCCTAGGCTTTAGATTGGTGCGTCTAGAGGTACGGGTTGTCACACCTGGTATTAGGAAACAAGTTTGAAATACCTTAGGAGTTAGGTGCGTATTGAGAGAATGTACTTGAAAAGTTTTGGAAAAAAAATCTACAAAGGTTTTCAAAAGGTATACATAGGTTTAAAAAGAATTTTCAAAGGTTTTATATATAAGTATAATATGAAAGAAAGAAGCAAATACTATCACTTATTCTTTGACAAACTATATGTGGAAGAGTTGCTAATAATTCCTAAATCGCAGATTGAGAGGATGAGCGATCCTGCTGGTTGCGGCTTAGGTATTGCAATTGAGATTCCAGGCACGAACATCTTGATTTTGTTCCAACAGTATCTGCAAGCGAGATGACATGCCGAGTTTATCCCTAATAAGGGACCAAATGAGCATGCACTAGGTGTAGTCCCTACCTATCCATCTGCTGTTGATTTAGCCAAGCTATGTAAGGGCTTTTCTAGTGTAGGATGGAATTTATTTATGGGGAACAAGTAGTATGTGAACTCAAAGGCATGGATGGACACTTGTGAGAGGGTTTTTGGATCGATGGGTCATGCGGATGATGTTAGGAGATAGCTTGCTACTTGGCATTTACGAGGAGAGGCTTTGAATTGGTGGGATGTGGTAGTGGCGGAGATCGATGAGGGAGAGATTACTTAGACAGAGTTTCGAAGGCATTTTGAGATGATGTATCTTTCTATGGAAGAGCAGGGAGTACAGTTGGAAAAGTTCATACATTTGTAGCAAGAAGCGATGTTGGTAAAGGAATATGTAAATCAGTTCAATGAGCTGGCTAGGTTTGGTATGGATCTGATAAATAACCCTTATAAGAAAACTCTGAAGTCTGCAAATGGACTGAATTAATCTCTTCAAGATTTGGCCTTAGTCACATTCCCAGGTGTGCGACTTTTGAGGGTTTGGTAGAGATGGCCATGCTGACATGTTTCCGAGGAGTAAATGAAGAGTGAGCCCAAGAAGTTAGGAGGAAAGACAACCATGTAGAATCAACATAAGGGCAGAATGTGAGAAATGCGGATTATGGATCTTAAGGCTAGGATTAACACTAGAGGGGGCGTGAATAGTGTTTATAAAGAATTACTATATCCTTTTAAGTTTGTGTTAATTTGAACACAGATGTATGCAATATTCAGACACGGATATGATCACAGAAACAAAAACAGATGCAGAAATAAAGTAAAAGAAGTAAAGGAAAGAACACACCGGATTTTATACTGGTTCGGAGTTACCTTACATCCAGTCCCACACACAAGTACGGATTTCCTTTCAAAAGCAATTGTACAGTTACACCCTCGATTTCAAGGCAACGAGGTACATCCTCCAGAATCACAATCCTCTGGGTAGAGATACTTGATTTCCCGGGCAAAATATTCGCCCAATTGATTTTCCAAGGCTACAATCACACCTTATCTCGCTTGATTGATTTCCAAGGCTACAATCACACTTTTTCTTACTAAGTTGATTACAAAAAGCGTATAACTCTGAATAGCACTGAGGATCTTGTGGAGATAGTGATAGAGAATCAAACCAGAAATGATCTAGTTAGATTCAGTGTTGATTTCGACTGAGTAATGGTAAGAAAATGTATATAGAAATTGTGACGACCCGAGTTCCTGACCCTAGAAATCCGGTTCATCTTGAAGAAAGAAAGGGATGAGAAAATAGAAAAGATAGAGAAGAAAGAACAACAACATCAGAATCTCACAGCGAAATGGAACAAAATATAATAAATCACATAAGTATTTACATAATATACAACATTCATCAGAGTTATATAGATAATACATCACACACTAGACAGTTATAAACACCTGTCTAATTAATACAACACAACTCAAACAAATAACCCAAAGATACCAACACAGCGGAACTATATTTATATTTATAACGCTGAAGCCTCCTGCTCCATTGCTCCTCCAGAATTCGTCAAAGCTAACCTGAATCCCTTGGCTACCCGTAAAAATTTGGGTACCCGAGAGTTTATGAAAAACAAAAATAAACTCTGGGTCAGACATGGGTCTGGTATGAGTAACAGGTTAAAGTTGCTTAACTTTGAAAATATTTGAAAACAAAAGGTATCACGTAAGACTCCCCACAAATAAACATGGTTAAGTTTTTACCTTACGCTAACCAAAACATTTGATAGGAAATTCAGTGATATTATAATAGGTCTAGAGTTTTCAAGTAAATAGAAAATAGCCGAAATTGTTACATCTATTAAATTCCAGCTACTAGCCACAAAAGTGGGTAATACAATCAAAACCGTTGGCACTTATTGGATTTTGGATTCCATACAATGGCAGGGCTACTGGGGTACCGCCCGTCACAGTACGTGGCCTAGATCAATGTACCGAGGATCACTCCCGACCCCCTGCAACACAAGACCGGAACCATTCCTTATTGAACAGTCTCGAACAAGACAACCCCAACAGTTGGAGCTCACAACTGTCCACACAGCCGAATAAAAAGGGACATCTAGACAGGGGAAAATCTTGTCCTCCTTGGGCATGACCCACCTAACCTTGCTGCACCTCCCCTGTTTTAGCCATTCCCAGTTGATGAGGCTTGAGGCTACGATTACCTTTAGAGAACACATTTCTTAGAATGCTCATCGCCCACCTGACGATGTTCTGAAAGCATTCAATCCATACAAGTTCGTTCCGGGTTCGAACAAAACCGAAGGCATTATCTCGTTACACTCATTTTGGAATCACCCTCAGAGTTAACGACGATAACCCTTGCATTCTGGATCTTCATTTCACTTCAGATTCACGACCTATCGTTAATTTGGAATCGATGTCGTTTTCAGATGTTCCAAATAAGGAAAACCGATCCCGGTCTCATCAAAATCCAAACGTGTCTTTTAAGGCCAAGTTGTTTAAAGTTTAAAACAAATCAGTTCAGTTATCCATATACACACAGATAGATAATTCACAATATCGTAATAGATAATCAACATCAACACAAACAGATAATCTATATTATCATCACAACAGATAATCTATATTATCATCACAACAGATAATCCATATTTTCATCATACTTAAATCAAGCATCCACACCATAAATATCACATATCCGGGATCTCAAATCATTCAAGATAAATGATATCATCCATCCATACATAAGCAATCATATCAGCTATAATTAATTTAAAATGAATTAAATTAATTACTTGCATCTTTAATTAATTTAAAATAAATTAAATTAATTACTATACCATTATAACTCTTGCTTATTTAATTACTAACCAATTTATCAATCGATTAATAAATTCATTTCACTTAATCACACTTGACTAATTAACATTTAATTATATTCAAGTAATCATCCTTTAATTATTTTCACAAATTAATTATCTTGTCCAAAATATAGAAATTAACCTTAAATTGCAAACATTATATTACTTCTTAATTACACTAATTAATTACTCTTTAATTACTTATTATTGATTAATTAATCTAAATTTATCATCCCATCATTAATTATATCAATTAATGATTTCTAATTACATTTTAATTAATTCCCTGTTTTAAATTAATTACCTTAAGTAATTAATCTTCAATTAAACCACATTTATTAATCACCTCTGATTAATACCATTCAGTAATTAACTATCTTTAATTACTCCATCAAATTAATTAATTATTCCTTAATTAATCTTCTCTAATTAATCCCCTGATTAATTATACAAAGTAATTATACTCAAATTACTTTCACTATTAATCATTCTTGGTAATCACATCCAGTAATTAGCATTAATTACTTCCCTAAGTAATTATACTTATCTTATCATCATATGATTATTTAAATTAATTAAACTTAATTAATTAACTTAAACCATTCATATTAAACTGAATTAATTACAATGAGTAATTAATTCCCTAATTACTTAACAATCCCCAATTGCTTATTTTAAATAATAATTTAATTAATTATTAAAATTAATCCCCTTAATAATTATTTCATAATCTTAGTTAATGACCCTGATTAACTAATTATAATTCTTTAATTACTTTTCCTAAAGTAATTAACTAAAATTTATTATCAATTACATTTTAAGTTAGTCTTAATAACTCATTAATTAATCCTTTATTAATTCATTAATTGATTACTAATCATTAATTGTAAATCAATCCATGTTTAATAAATGATTCTTAATTACAAATTGATTTACTTTAGATTAATTAACTTATATCTCTTTTAAATAAATTTAAACTCTTAATTTCTAAGTTAATTAATTCTAGTCATTAATTATCCATTTAGTTAACTTAATAATTACAAATCCTTAAGTCTTTAAAACCTTTTCCTATTTAATGATCAATTTATCATTAATAAGCTATTTAATCAATTTAATTTAAATTTGCTTTTAAATTTTCATTTTAAATTTAAGATTTAAAATGAAATCAAATTAATCTTATCAATTCCAAACTCCTTTTTATTTTACAACTAAAAGAACAATTTTCTTAAAATAGAAGATTAAAAGAATTTAAACATGATTCCATTTTGAATTTAATTCAAATTTGAAAATTCGCTTTATCATTCAAATTCGTTTAAAAAAAATTTAGATTTTAAAAATGTTATTTATTTAAAAACTGAGATTCAAACTACTTTTGAAACCAAACTTAACTTGATTTAAACTTTGTTTAAATGCCTATTTTTTCATTTAAAAACTCAGTTTTAAAAGTTTTATAACACTTACAGGTTCTAAACCCTGTAACTAAAATACACGAGATAAACAAACATTTCTTCGAGCAAAACCCTAAATTTCTTCGAGTCCAATACTCGAATCACTCGAGTGAAACTCGAGTAACAACCCCCCTTTAAAGTGGTTGCAAATAATTTAAAATTTTAAAACTTTATTCAATTTTAACAGAGATTCAAACTTCATTGAAATCCAAACTCATCTTTTATTTAAATACCTATGTTAAACATCTATTTCTCATTTTAAAACCCAGTTTAAAGAAAATTTAAACTTTAGAGGTTTTTAAAACCTGTTACTAACTTACCCAGGCCCCTGCATTTACTACGAGTCAATTTCGAACATACTTCGAGTTCGCGTGATACTTTCCCTGAGTCAATTCCTTAAAGACTCGAGTACCCTTGCCTCAACAAACCACTCTAGGCACAACACAGTGCACGGTGCATATGCACGGTGCCGATGGTCGACGCAGATCATCTTCGATGATCCCTCCACACCATCCATCACCCCAACCCTCCCTCGCAGGCATCAACACGACATTCCAACGCGAAAATCAAAAAAAGAAGGATCGAGCTCCCAACCCTGAAAACACAGACAACCCACAATCCAAAACCTGGAAGTATGCCGCCCTCGCCACCTCGTCCACTAGAGACGCTAAAATTCTGGCCATCACCACGTCTACGTCCCCTCTACCTCCCCTCAAGAGCACGTAATGCTCGATCGCACCAATAGGGAGAACGAGTCGAAATTCCAACATGACAATAATTTAGGGCTACAGAGAAGAAGACGTCGCCGGCGCCACCATGTCCCTCTACCGGACCTTATACCAATTTTCCCCACTTCGATGATCGGTCCTCCATCTCCAGTAAAGTCCACGAGCTCACCCATCCTCTTGATCACCAGAAAGTCACGAATTTGCATATTATGTTCAAACCAGAACTACATCTTAACCCCTTTACTAAAATTTATTTTTTTTGTTTTTAAAAATCATATTTTGACTTAAATATTCAATTTATAATACTGGAAATACACTTTTAAAGGTTTGAGTTATTGATTTATTTAACATGCCCAGATGTTTATTTTACTTCCAGAGGCAACAAGCTTCACTTATGGCTTACTTAAATTTTTAAACATTTATTCATGTTAAATCAAACATCTTTGATTTGTAAGTTGAATCCTAACAAAAACTAGATTAAGTGATAATGTGTTTATTTGGAAATTTTGAGCCTGGAAAGGGTAACAGAACAGTGCAGAGTAAAAATACACATCATACACAAAAATAATATTCTCATCAGGTTTCATTCATGCAATACATATCACCTTTACGTACTAGCAAGCAACAAACTTTTACTTTAAGTTTTAAAAAGTTAAGTTACTCACTTGAAAATAAATAGAGTAGGTTTACGATGAAAACAGGTTGAATTTGCAGGGTTGAAGTATGCAGAGATTTTCATCTCACAAACACTCAGAGGAATGAATATTTAAATATCTACACAATATATTTAAGCATTCAAATTTTAGCATACAACAAGTTAAAAACTTAAGTTATTTAAAAGAGTTACTCACTTGCAAAATTTTGAGAGGATGAACAGAGCACAGCTTGGTTTTGAAAACAGTTTGAACTTTTTTAAAAAAAAAACTGTAAACTGGTTTGCTCTTCCTTCAAATCATCTGTTCTTTGGTTTTGAGGTAGTTTAGGTTTGTAAATAAAAACTTACTCATATTTTCTGATTTTGCTTATGTTTTATAAACAAAAAGAAGTGGAAGATATGTATATTTATAAGGAAAGATTTCAGAGGAAGGTGTTTACTGGGTAAACTCTTTGCTGGAACAATATTATCTTTGTTCATAGATTTAATTTTGTTTTTATCAGGCAGATGTTTTTCAAAAGGAGGCTGAAATGCTTATTAGATTTCAAATTGACTTATTTGTATGCTGAAATGAAAGTATTAAATGCCTTTGTACTTTTTGTTTACTCTTTATCTAATTAGTACATGTTGAAACTTAACTAAGAAGATAATCTAAACTTCCTATATAAGATTCTAACCTATTTCTTACTTGTCTTATTCTTGCCTGGTTTGTGTTTTACTTTATGTACTTAACACTTTTATTATTGCTTGTTCTTGTCTAGCATGCTACTCTACAGGTAACATAATATCTTACCTCTGCCTAATTGTTTTTTTTTCTAATATGCAATTATACTTTGCTCTTTTACTTGCCTGCATATTATCTTACATACATGTTACTTGCCTTGTATATTATTTTGCAGGCAACAAATATTACAATGTCAGGTTTGTATCTTTTACTTGTACCTGTATATATATACTTTTGTCTTGTATGTAGATATGTATTTTGATGTTGATAGATTTTTCTTTTGCTTGCTTTGCATAATCACTTACAGGTTATATACAGGATGCTTCAACCTGGTTTGTTCATCTACTCTTTGTTTATTTTTATCTTCACTTTTAGTTTTAAACTTAACTATCAACACTTAATTTATTTACTATCTATTTTTATACTTATGCTTACACCGTAAATATTTATGTATTTATACTCATTTTAATACCATACATTTGATTTATGTTTGTGTTTAATATATTTAAGATTTTTTTTATTTTAAACATGTTTGAAAGATGTTATTTCAAATTTACAATCATAGCTTTCCTATCAAATACACATATATAAACTTAAGATAACAATTTTTTATATTAAAAATCCATTTGTAAAACATTACATCATTAATATTGTTTAAATATAACTCATGATTAAATTAAAATAATTCATAAAAGCATTTGTCTCTTATTTAATAATTACTTATTTTATTAGCTACATAAAAGCAAAACAAACCTTTTTATTTATATTTAAACTTAAGCTAAAATCAATTTTAAATAATTAAGTTTTTATCTTGAGTATTAAAATCATATGGTTATTTATTTAATAGCTTAATATCAAATTAAACCCAATTTTTAATTTATCAAAAATATTAGAATAAGAAAACAAGCCTATATATATTAAATTTAAAACAATGATTATCTTTTTATAATATATACAGATATGTATACATTACAGATATAAAACAATTTATTAGCCTTTAAAGATAGATTATCAGTTTAAATATTTATTTTAAAGAAGATTATTAATTTTAATTCAAATTCATTATTAACAATATTGTCAAATTAATTAAATTTTGACATAAATTATTAAATTGTTATTGTCAAAATTTCCGGGATATCACAGAAATATGGAAGAAGAAGAGGAGTGGAAAACTAGAAAAACTGCATTAAAATTCGTTGAAACCAACCCCTATTTATAGGGGAACAACAGCCATGTCCGTTCGTGAAGATTTATGACGAATAGACACTTCTTGTTAAATTTAAATTTTGAACTCAGCTGACACTATGTCGACATGGGGTACTAGGGCATGTGACATCCTAAAGGAATTTTTGATGTTTAGTTTTTCTTTGAAAGTAACTTTTATCTTATTTTAAAACTATTTGAAACTTTTATAAATATACTTAAATATAGTTGAAATACATAAATAAATATATAGAATAATATTTTGGTATATATAAAATTTTACTATAATTTTATGTTTTAAATCTAAGTATATAAATATTAAAAAATTAAATATACTTTTATTTTAAAAGATAGTTTATAACCAAGGATAATTTGATTTTGAAATTCAAAATTATTTTGAGGCTAAAAGTATTTGAAATCAGGATAGATGCTTTTGATTCTTTTTAAAGGAAGGTTTTGAAATCATTTTGAAAACAAGATATAATTTTGAAAAATCATTTTGAATAAAAAGATAGCGGGTACAAAATAATGTTCCACTAGATTTTTCATAGGTTCCATCCTACTTAGGGTTCCATCCCTTTAACAGGCTCGAAGTGGATTTCATTCCACGAATAAATTGGATTTTAAGATGCCAGTGCTTTTCTAGGAGTATTAACAAAATTCCTAATTAAAAAATAAATTACTTGAACTCTTGATAATCTTGATATTCTTGTTACTCATGAGTCTTCAATCTTGATATCTTGAATCTCCATACTGTACAGTCTTCATTCTTGGTACCTGCATAGTTAAATCCTGTATATACATATATCTAAACTTATATTGTTAGTATTTATATTTTATAATCTATTATAAGGTTGTTGTCATCAAAACCATCATCTCACGGACTAACAATCTCCCCCTTTTTGATGATGACAACTTTTGTTTATAAAATATTACTTCTATCCTAATAAATCCCCCTTAATCTATGCCTAACTACCCTATTTTATACTTCTCCCCCTTTATCATCAACAAAAAAACCATCTCCAAACTATATAACTCCCCCTCATTATTGGACTAAAATGCCTGCATTAATAAACTTATATAATGGAATATAGAATTAAGAGATAATTATATTGATAGACACAATAATGAATTAAAGATTATATACATATCAATGTATAATTATACATGTTTTGTACAACAAACATCATTCCTCACTAAATATCAATCAATATCAAACCAAGCTAAAGCAGATGAAATCAAATCAATCAAAGCAAACAATTCAAACAAAGCAATTAAATAAAATCAAACGTTGCAAGGAACTTCCACCCATCCTTCTTCTCCAAAGATAGGGTCTGCTTTAATGGCATCCCAATTTTCATTGTCATTGGTGAGAGAGACAGGAGGATGTGCTTCGTTATCATCCTTGTTCAGGGAGGAAATCGTCCATCGTATCGCATGGAGATGCCTTTCTTGCTCCTTGATCATCTGCATTTGACTCAATTCTAAGTGTCACTGGTTATTAAGAATGAACGAGAGAATATTCTTGAATGAATTAAGAGTTTCTTCAAGATTCTCAGATAAGTTATGAATTGGATTAGACATATTTGAAATTGTGAGAAGAATGAGAGATAGAGAAGATAAGAAATAATACTCAGTGATGAATTCTGGAAGAGATAGGTATTTATAGGTGTAGAAATTCGTTTGAAATGAATAAACATATGGTAGTTATTCAAATTTCAAATTCAAAATGAATTGTCATTTCTGACCAGTACATGTCGACATGGTCATAGGGGGTATGTCGACATGGTGTAGTGAAATTTGATGATTAATTTTGATTTTGTGAATAATTGTGTGTATATGTATTTATATAATATACTGACATTTATTCTGGAGATAAGATAGGCTAGATAACAGAATAGAAATTCCATTTCATTTCATACTAAGACAATACAACGATTAATCATAAAGAACTACATGAACATTCAAATCAAAATAAACTAAAACAAATACAACAAGATACGAAAAGGTAGAACTAATTAGAGGGTGATGACGATGAAGAAAGTCCAAGTTTCTTGCTGACTTTGGAAATGAACTTGTTCATCTTGGATGAAATTTTGTCCAACTTCTTACTAACGGATCATTTAAGAATCCGTTGATTCTCAACAATCGTCTTTTGGTTTTTGAGAAGGGTTTTGTTGGATGGATTAGGAGGATAGTCGATGCTTTCCAAAGAGGTTTCACCTTCTTATTCTGCTTCAATTTCCATTTCATCCCCTTCTTCTTCCTCCTCTTCCTCTTCTTCCATTTCCTCATGAGCCAAACTCTCTTCCTTTTCGACAAGAGTCTCATAAGGTTGAAAAACAAATGGAATTTTCATAAGCGAAATGTTGGAATGATAGAAAATTTTTCTAGAAACAAATTCTTCACCTTTGAAATCCACTCCAAAATAGTTAAAAATCCGAGTGAGATCAATTCCATGATACAAAGTGTTCTCATCCATTTCAAGAATTTTAGGACGAAGTTCATCCAAAATAACTTGCGCCCAATTAATGTCATAATTTCCAAAAATAGCAAAAAAGTGCTTTGCAAACTTTTGAAGTAGGATTGTTAAAATTCCCTGATCTTAGGGTCAAAGTATGTTGCAAAAGAAGATTGACAGTTCTTGCTTTTGGTCGAAAGTTTCAATTTTTAAATTCAAAATCATCATTTCCTTCAAAAATGTGATGAAATGTCTCACGATCATTTTCATCGATTTTAAAACTAGAAAGATCCATTCCCGTACTCTTGCAATTGAGAATGGTACCCAAAAGATCACAATTCAAAACAATTCTAGTGTCATTGACATTACTTTAAATTTCATCCTCATTTTCATTATAAAATCCACGGTTTAAATTAGCATAGAAAATTTTGACAAGATTTGGATAGCAAACAAAATCATTTTGAGAAGCATCAACAAGACTAAGAATTTGATTGTTTGCAAAAAGAGAATCAATTTCATAAGAAGAAAAATCTTGAAAGATAGCAAACTTTCTGGGATGGACTTTGGCATAATTAGCATAATTGATGTATGCTTTTATTGTCTTTGGATCATTGAATAATTGCTCTTTTATCTTTTAGGAAATTCTCATGGTGGATGGGTTGCTTGAACAAGCCATTAAAGTAGAGAGTAGAGAGCTTGAAGTTTTTAAGAGAGAGCTTGAATTTGAAAATGAGAGTGAAAAGATATGATAAAGGATAGTGAATAAATAGATTCTCAAAGGACATGTTCTCTGGTCAAAAGATGCCTTTTCAGAGAATTGAACGAGTGAAAATGTGGAGGGAAATTCAACCATTTGAATTCAAATTTTGAATTTCAAATTCTGGTACCCATGTCGACATCATGGTAGGGACCATGTCGGCATGTGCCTATGAATTTTTATGATTTATTTTTCCTAAGTACTCTAATATATATATATATATATTACATTTAATGTATATATATCTGGAATATTATTAAAATTATAGTATTTTCAATATATTATTATACTATGAAAATAATAAAAATAATGATAAAAATAATAAAATAATATTAAAAATAATAAAATAATAGTAAAATTTTAAAATTCAAATAACACACCAATTCAAAATTAATCAATCAAGCATCTAATTCTAAGCATGCAATTTCAACCAATTATATTGTAAACGTGAACCTTTTTCCGAGTCTGTTTCTCTGAATTCGTCAAAGTCGTGAACTGCTGTGAAACACAAGTTTGAATTATCTTTCTTCTGATCATCATCACTTGAGGACGAGTCTGAGTCATCTAGAGTAGCAGTAAATGCACGCTTCCATTTCTTTGCTGGATCATTGTTCAAAGGAGGATTTTGCTTATTTGGATAAGGACAGTCTCTTTTGATATGGCCTGGTTCATCACAGTTGAAACATTTGACATTATTTGGCATTAGATTCTGATTTCCAAAGTTCTTATAGTTGTTTCTCTTGAGATAATTCATCTTTCTGTATTTCAGGAATTTTCTAAAATTTATGGTCATAAAGGCTATCTCTTCATCATTATCACTGTTTGAGTCTGATCCATCGGTCAATACACTGAATGCCATTGATTTCTTTTCAGATGCTTTGCTTTCTCTTGTCCCGATCATTTGAACTTCAAATGACGTTAGATTTCCAATTAATTCTTCTATCTTTAAGGTATTGATGTCATTTGCCTCTTCGATCGCAAGTGTCTTTTGATCCTATTCGGGAGTAAGAGAATTAAAAAAATTCTGACTTGATCTTCTTTAGAAAATTCCTTTCCTAAGGATATTAAAGAATGCACAATATCCTGAAATTTGCTTTACATATATGAAATAGACTCATTAGGATTCATTTTAAACAATTGAAACTGATTTGTGATCATGGAAATTTTGGTCTGTTTAACTTTGCTTGTTCCTTTGTGAGTTACTTGCAAAGTTTTTCAGATTTCATATGCAAACTTACAAACTGACACTCTATTAAATTCATTTCTATCTAGTGAATAAAACAGAATATTCAGTGCTTTTGAATTATTTTGTGCAATAGTCATTCGCTAAGCAGTCCACTGTGCAAAATCATTTGTACGTTCAGAATATTCAGTTTGTGTTATATTCCAAGTGTCTAATCCTATAGATTGTAAATATATTTTCATCCTACATGCCCAACATGCATAGTTACTTCCATTAAAAAGTGGTGGTCTGACAGTAGACTGACCTTCTACAAATGAACTAGTGACGGGAATACTAGTGCTATTAATAGTACTAGTGTTGGTAGCCATTTTGAAAACTTTTTCAAAAATCAGATTATGAAACTTTGAAAACCTTGTTCTGATACCAAATGTGAGAAATGCGGATTACAGATCTTAAGGCTAGGATTAACACTAGAGGTGGGTGAATAGTGTTTATAAAGAATTACTATATCTTTTTAAGTTTATGTTAATTTGAACACAGATGCATGCAATATTCAGACACATATATGATCACAGAAACAAAAACAGATGAAGAAATAAAGTAAAAGCAGTAAAGGAAAGAACACTCCGGATTTTATACTGGTTCAGAGTTACCCTCCTCCAGTCCTGCACACAAGTACGGATTTCCTTTCAAAAGCAATTGTACAATTACACCCTCGATTTCAAGGCAACGAGGTACACCCTCCAGAATCACAATCCTCTGGGTAGAGATACTTAATTTCCCAGGCAACAAGTTCACCCAATTGATTTCCCTAGGCTACAATCACACCTTATCTTGCTTGATTGATTTCCAAGGCTACAATCACACCTTTTCTCGCTATGTTGATTACAAAAGCCTATAACTCTGAATATCACTGAGGATCTTGTTGAGATAGTGATAGAGAATCAAACCTGAAATGATCTAGTTAGATTCAATGTTGATGTCGACGGAGTAACGGTAAGAAAATGTATATAGAAATGTGGAGAAGAAGAGGAGTGAAAAAGCAGAAAAACTGCACTAAAATTCATTGAAACCAACCCCTATTTATAGAGGAACAACAGCCATGTACATTCGTGAAGAGTTATGACGAATAAATACTTCTTTTGAAATTTAAATTTTGAACTTAACTGACACTTTGTCGACAAATGGTACTTGGGCATGTCGACCTCCCAAAGGAATTTTTGATGTTTTGTTTTTCTTTGAAAATAACTTTTATCTTATTTTAAAACTATTTTAAACTTTTATAAATATACTTAAATACGGTTGAAATACATAAATAAATATATAGAATAATATTTTGGTATATATAAAATTTTACTATAATTTTATACATAAATCTAAGTATATAAATATTAAAAATTTAAATATACTTTTATTTTAAAAGATAGTTTAAAACCAAGGATAATTTGATTTTGAAATTCAAGATTATTTTGAGGCTAAAAGTATTTGAAATCAGGATAGATGTTTTTGATTCTTTTAGAAGGAAGGTTTTGAAATTATTTTGAAAATAAGATATAATTTTGAAAAATAATTTTGAATAAAAAGTTAGCGGATATAACATAATGTTCCACTAGATTTTTAGTAGGTTTCATCCTACTTAGGGTTCCATCCCTTTAACAGGCTCAAAGTGGATTTCATTCCACGAATAAATTAGATTTTAAGATGCCAGTGCTTTTCTAGGAATTTTAACAAAATTCCTAATTAAAAAATAAATTACTTGAACTCTTGAACTCTTGCTAATCTTGATATTCTTGTTACTCATGAGTCTTCAATCTTGATATCTTGAATCTCTATACTGTACAATCTTCATTCTTGGTACTTGCATGGTTAAATCCTGCATATACATATATCTAAACTTATATTGTTAGTATTTATATTTTATAATCTATTCTAAGGTTGTTGTCATCAAAACCATCATCTCACGGACTAACACAGAATTGGGGCCATAGGGAAATTAAGGAGCAGGAGCTCCGGTGCTAGAGATGTGGTAAGAGAGGGCATTTTGCAAAGGAGTGCAAGACAGACATTTCAGAGATAAAATGTTTCAACTGTAACAAAGTTGGTCATATAAGGAGGGAGTGTCTGGCAGTATCGATGACCTCTACCCAAGAGGCTTCAGCTTATGCACTATATGTTACTAGCTCGAGTGCACCTCTAGTGGTGGACAAAGGAAAGTAGGTTGTAATTGAAGGTGTGTTAACTTTTTTAATTTACTTATTTGTACCTTATTTGACATTGGGGCATCACGCACTTTTTTCTCGAGTAGACTTGTAGATGAGTTGCACTTAGACGCTGGCATGGTTATGACCCGGTAGTTGTATCAAACCCTGTTCAAGAATCAGCTTATTTATTTATGATATGTACTAGTTTAAAATTGTTTATTCTTGTGGTCGAGTTTGATTGTGATGCTTTTGTGTTAGAATTTTCTTGATTTGAGTTGACACTGGGTAATTAGATGACCAGGTATGGGGTGGTCTTAGATTGTGATAAGAAGGTTGTTCGTTTGGGTACTTGTAGTGGACATATTCTAGAGGTTTACTGCTTTCCCATAGGTTTAATTATGTTGAGTTGCATTTATTTTTTAGACTATCACATGATGATTTTGCTTTAGTGCTAGTAGTTAGAGACTATCTAGATATTTTTTTGAAGTTACTAGTACTCCACCTCAGAGGAAGACCAAGTTTTGGATTTACCTTATGGAGAACGCCAGACCTGTTGCCTTACTTTTGAGGCATATGGATCTTAAAGAAAGGCGCAAACTAAATAAGCAAGTAAACGAGATATTGAAAAAGGGCTTTAGAAGGACTATTTTAGAGTGGGGAGCACCAATCGTCTTTACCACTAAGGAGAATGGTTCTTTGAAGCTTTACGTCGATTACTGTGAGTTGAATAAGCTGACAAAACGAATCGTTATCCATTGCCCAACACATACAATTTCTTTGATTAGTTAGTTGGATCAAAGGTGTTCTCTCATCTTGGCTTGGCTATCAAATTCCATCAGCTGCGTGGAGCCGGGGATAGTATTCAGAAGACTACATTTTGTACACCACATGGACTTTATAAGTGCTTAGTCATGCTCTTTGGACTGACCAATGCACCCGCCTGCTTTGTTAACCTGATGAGCTGAGTTTTTAGAGGGCTGCTTAGTAAGTTCGTGGTGATATTTGTTCATGATGTATTAGTCTATTCGAAAAGAGATGAGGAGCATATGTCGTATTTAGAAGAAGTGCTCAGTGCACTCCATGGGCATAAGTGGAAGTCAAAGTTTTCCAAATCACTTTTAGAGCAAGGAGGTATGCTTGTTGGGACACGTTGTCTTCGAGATTAGGTTTTCGATCTATCCTAGTAAAGTAATTATAGTACAGGATTGGCATGTGCCGAAGAATGCCGTGGAAGCAAGGAGTTTTCTTGGTTTGGCGGGCTATGATAGGAAGTTCATTACTGACTTCGCTAAAATCTCTTCCCCCTTAACCTACCTTACCATGAAGAATTTGGTTTCCCATGGGACTCGAAATGTCAGGATGCTTTTATCAAGCTGAAGGAGGCGCTGCTAGTGCACCTGTTTTAGTATTACCTAATGGAACGAAGGCATTTATAGTGTATATGAATGCTTGCGGTATAAGGTACGGCACGTTCTTGATGTAGGAGGGGAGGGTGGTGAGCTACGCAAGTTGACATTTTAAAGTATATGAGAGAAACTATCATACTCATGATCTTGAGTTGGCGGCCATTGTCTTTGCACTTAAGTCATGAAGACACTATCTGTTGGGAGAGCAGTTCGAGTTGTACACTGATCACAAGTCTCTGAAGTATTTTTTTCTCCCAAAAGGGTTTGAATTTAAGGCAGCCGAAGAGGATGGATTTTTTTAGCGTTGTATGATTTTGATATCTTTTTATACTCAAGGCAATAGCAATGTTATAACCGAAGCCTTGAGTAGGAAGCATGCGTTTTTGAGTCCTATGTTCTTAGAGTGGAAGCGTTTGGTCTCTATGTTCGATTTCGGACCATCGACGGATATAACTCAAGGATTGTTGGTAGCTTTGGATGGTGAAAAAATACACTTATGGACCGCATCGGGTCAAATCATAAGCATGATAAGGAGTTACTGATATTTTTGAGAAGCTTAGTGGAGGACAACAGACGAGTCATTTGAGATAATATATCACTGACTTGAAGGGGTGGTTAAAGAGAGATGGTATGTGTTCCTCTCATTATGGACTTGATTGACATGTTACTAACCGAATCTCATTATTCTAAGATGACCATTCATCCCAACGGATATAAAATGTACCGTTATATGAAGAGAGTCTTTAATTGGCCTAGTATGAAGGGGCATATGGTGCAGTATGTAGCCCGATGTATGACTTTGTAGAGGGTAAAGGTGGAGCAAAAGAAGCCGAGAGGATTGTTGTAGCCATTGGATATTCCATAATGGAAGTGGGAGAATGTTTCTATGGACTTCATTAATGGACCACCTAGGAGTAGGAACGGATTGAGAGTATTTAGGTCATAGTCGACTGATTGACTAAATGCGCTCACTTTGTTCTAGTTAGAAGTATGAGGACTGTTGCGTCTTTGGCGACACTATATTTAAGAGAGATAGTTAGGTTACATGGAGTTCCTTTTAGTATTGTTAGTGATCGAGATCTCCTTTCACCCATGATTTTTGCAGGGGTCTTCAGGAGGATTTAACCACGGAGTTGAGTTTGAGTACCGCTTATCATCCAAAATTGATGGATAAACGAAGTGGTAAACTGGGCATCGGAGCACATACTTCGGATGTGTATTGATTTCAGAGGCTCTTGTAAGGACCACTTGCTACTAGTGGAATTTACTTATAATAACAATTATCAAGCAAGTATTGGATAACATCGTTTGAGGCGTTATATGGGAGGCCTTGTGGATCATTGTCTTGTTGGTGGCACATTATGGATAAGATTATTCTTGAACCAGAAATGGTGAAGGAGACATCAGAGAAGGTAGACTTGATTTGTAGAAGTATAAAAACTGTGTAGGATAGGTAGAATTTTTACACTGACAGAAGATGCACAGAGTTAGAATTCACAGTTGACGATATGGTTTTTGTGAAGGTCTCCCTACTTAGGCATCTCATGAAACTTCATAGTTCGTTGAAGTTAGCACCAAGGTTTGTAGGGCCTTTTCTGATCGCCAGTAGATTAGAGAAGTTAGCTTATACGGTGAAGCTTCCTGAGAAGTTAGCGAGAGTACGTAATGTTTTCCATGTCCCACACATTAAGAAGTGTCTACACGATACAGCTGTTGTAGACGAGCTGAGTCAATTAGAGGAGGTGTAGGTAGAAAGGGAGTCACTTTTTCACTGTGCACTCACTCGTATTCATGAGCATGGTACATAGCAACTCCATAATAAAGATATCAAGCTTGTTAAGGTCCAATGGGGAGACGACCCAGCGGAGAGTACATAGGAACCCGAGGAGAAGATCCAAGCAACCCATCCAGAACACTTTTCTTGTACATTTCCATTCTAGTCAAATAATTATATACTACTTATGCGTTTAAGTTATAGCTTAGTATACTCCATAGGTAAGGAAAATTCGATGCTAAGAATGGTGGCAAATGTGTCAATTGGACATGTTTTGGATGATAGACGCTAATAGATGTATTTGTAAAATTGAGCTTTGCACTTAGGCAAATCTATTCTCGAGTTAGTGTACACTCACACCATCACTTGCATTATTTTACAAAGTTATATGCACATGGTTGTTAAATAAGTGTTGAATGTTTATGCATACATGTAGAATTGCCAGTATATTTACATAGGACGTTGCATACATTTAGATACATGGCATAAGAACTTGCATTTCAGGAGATCAACTAGATCAACAGACCTAATTTTTGTTAGTATAGTTCATATGTGTTTCTTGCCTACATGTACATATTGCATTAGAATTTAGAACTAAGGATAATGGTTGCCAATGGTTGATGGATGAGAAGACGGTTGTAAGTATTAACTTCCGCATGTACGAGTTGTATTTTTCCGTCTTTAGAGATTTCATGAAATCCTTTTATGGGGGGAGAATATAACACCTCGCAAAATTAACCAAAAATTTAAAAAATAAAATAAAATTAAAGATAACAAGGGTGAAATAGAGTTTTAATAAATGTCCAAATTGGCTATGAAGCTTGCAACTTGTGTTCATAGTGATTTTCTGAACAATCTTCATATATAAAGTTTTATAACCAAAGCTCGTATAAATAAGTTATTAATGTTTAAAAATTTAGAATCCAGAATAATTAAATATATATAGTTTGGAAAGAAATATTTTAAATAAGCCCCATCAGCCGACACCTAAACTTGGACCTGTCGACTCATAGTGGTCACTGCTCCAAATCAAGCGGCGTGCTGTCGAAGCGTTCTGGCTAGGGTTGTGTCGGCCGAATGATCCAAATTTTATCTAAATCGATCTAACGGCTAAAGACGATCTGAACCCCTATAAATTTAACCTTAACCTAATAGTGGGAATCCTAAATTCATACCGATGATAACAAAACTCTGTCTCTTTGAAAACTCAACCCACTTTCTCTTCAAATAAGTTTTCTTCAAAAAACAAAATTAAAATTAAATTCAAAAGATTAAAGGAGGAAGAACCAAATCAAATCAAAAGAGTTCTACAAACCCAATGGAGGTGATTCCAAGTGAACTAAAAAGGACATAGTCTTCTAGAGGTGAGTGGTTTCATAATTAATATGATGATTTATATGTGATTAAGTTTGTTTATACCCTGTTTTATCCAAAATATTTTAATTTGATGTTTTTCTAATAACTGTAGTGGATTGGGAATTTAATAGTAATTTAAACCATATGAATATGATCACCTTTTTAATCTAAATTTAGTTAAAGGAAAATTGGTTGGAGAAAAGTTTATATAGGTTGAAGACATTAATTTTATTAAGTTGAATATAGATTGATATATACACACCCTATTGATCCTAAACCAAAGTTAATTGAAATTGATGATAGAATAATTAGGGATTGAAATTGAGAACAATAGAGATTATATGTTATAGATCATGGTTTACTGTAATTAACGTAGAACGACAATCCACACACAACAGAAAAGAATAAAGAAAATAAAATAACAAAAATAAAACCACGCTGACTAGTCGATGGGATCATTGGAGTTGGTCGACGGGCTCATTGGAGCCGGTCAACAGTAAGTAGCCGACCGGTCCAGTAGCCAACATTCGACTGGTTATCGATTTATAGGTGCAGTCTGAACCATTGCATAAGGCCCAAGTTATAAGTTTATTTATATATATAACTTATATATGAATGTTAGTAAAGTAGGGGAATTATTTCCATAAGTTTATGACTCTTGGACGCATTATGGGACTGAATAGATATGTATGTTGGTAGTAAAGCCATACACTTTTTATTCATCCTAGTCGGCAATTGATAGGGAGATTCGATCGCAAATTACACTCATAGGAGTTTCTATGGTGCACACGAACCACTGATAAGGATGCTTGAAGAAGCGTGTTGCTTGGCACTGATAGGAGGTTTCTTGGTATACATGGCAATGAGGACGTGATACTGTTGTTGTTGATGGATGCCTAATGCTATGCAATAATTGGCGTTACGTTACCAACGACAGTGGATACAGATGCAACAGACTCCACCTTAGCGCCATAAGTACGATACATATAGTAGTAATTTGGGAACACAGTCCCAATGTTGATATTGTAAGCGTACTTATGTTGGAGTAGTAATAGAAGTTAATAACTGATTCATAATTGTTTTGAGATTTGATTAGATGTTCGACCCTAAATACAAACCTTCATAACATGTTTGGTATAGGTATGTTTAAAATTACACCCGTTAGGTTAATAAAATTTACCTTAGTAAGGGGTTCACAGATACAAGTAGGACACCCTAGGTCACATAGAGTATTGATGAAGTTAATTGCATGTAATTATATGTTGTAAATCATTCACCAGACTTTTGTTTGACCCACACTCTTTCCTTTTTTTCTCACATCATAAGAGGACAGTGCAGCAGGTGATTAACCCGAATCTAGTATGTGAAGAAGTGAGCTTGGCGTTGGCATTTCTCTTTGTTTTCCATTACTTTTCATTTAATTGTTTATCGTGCTTAGTATTTAACAAATTATATGTTGTATTTGTACATGCTCCAGATTATGGATACATATGTTTTGCAATTGCCTTTTTCGGAATATTATGTAATATGACTATTTTCTATATTTATATTTTGTTACTTCCCGCAATGAGATCTGAAAGTGTCGAATGTCTTATATTTTATCCTTATATTCTCTGTCTCCATAATGCTTCTAACTCGATAGCTCATAATTTTTACCACGATGCAAATCCTAAAGTCACTCTAGACCTTGGATCGGTGTGTCCAAAGGTGCGGGTTATCAAAATTTTAATACTTCAAATTGAAGGAAAACTCGCGGTATATTCTTCCAAACCTATACACGAACATATATTCCCTCATGTGTTCTATAATTGGAGATTTCCCACATCAGCAATACATGTACCGAACTACTAGTAGCCTTTAATTGAAGGGCATACTTCCGTTGTGTAACTCTGCTGACCTCGTATACCAACATACTAAACCAAGCTATATATAATTAACCTTAATATTGGGCTAGGCCCACTAATTCATGCCTATCACAATGTATTACTAAGACCATATAATTCCCATCATGGAAATTATTATGTCCCTTAAGTTCATTTATTAGTATTCATTCAGTACCTAGTATAAACATATTTTTATTTTGTATGCCTATTTCCATTATTCTTAATTTCCATTTATGTCACTTAAATTTGATATATTTTTCACATCCAATTAACTATTCTTTATAAATGGTCATTATTATTCAAGTTGGACAATCGCTAATGACATTTATTTATTCTTTTCAAATCTAACTTATTATCCCTATTTTGTTTTCTTTATAAATGTCATGTTCAATTCTGTAATTAATCCCATTGAACACACCTATGTCTCCATTTGATTCATGTAACTTCCTATTAACTGCACATTTTCCTATTAACGGCACATTTTTTGCCCATTAATATTACAATAATCGTTACTTAATCTAGAATTTATTACCCCTTTTTCATTGCAATCTCCTAAACGTTACCTTGCATCATTTAACGTATACTTTTTAAACTCTTCCTTTATTTCAATTACATTGCAGAAGATTAACATTATAAAGTCAGTTGAAACCCACAATACTTGGTAGGAACTTCAATTGGTTATTGGGAAATTTCTACTAACAGTTGTCACTCCATCTTCCACTTCCTTAAATAGATATTATGGGTACTGGTATTTCATTGCAAATTTACAATTCCGATAATTTATAACTATTTTTGTGATATGTAATTTAGGATCACTTAATGTAAACGGTAGAAGAAAAATTCATTTAACTTTGTTGACATATTATTATACTTTTACTCTTTTGGAAAACTATGTAGTAGAATATCTTTCACTTCTTCTTGTGTGCATTCTGAATCGATACACTATTGTTTTTGGAAAATAAATTTCTCTCCATTAAGGTATAGCCGCCTTAATTTACTACCAATATTCTTTCCCCTATAGATATAAAATCTAAACAATATATACATGTACTGCAAGGTGTTACTATTAACTTGGGTATTTAGCTACATACAATTATATTGTTTTGTACTATTTGATTATTCTTACAGTCATCACATTTGAATAAAGTTTCAATTTTCCTTCAATTTGATTATTTTTGGATTTCAGATTCTTGTGAAAGAAGGTGCTATTGGTAAGTGCAACACTATAAAATGTCACTAATTGTTTGAAAAAATGTGCAAACATTGCTATACATGAAGTGTGAGTGAACTCATGTTTCATTATTAATACGAAAATATGCAAAAATATCCATTTTGACTTATTTGCTTATAATTTAATTTATAATTTAGTATACATTTTTATATTAACATATTTGTTCTTTTAGCCAGATCTCCATACCTATCCTTACCTAAATGCATACTAAAGTCTAAGGTAGTTACTTGATAGTAATCCATTTAGAAAGCTTTTCCAATCATAGGAATTCTGTATTGAGGATCAATTCTAATTATGTGATATGGTTTTTAAGTTTGGTTTGTTGAAAATAATCCTAATGCTAATTACGAATGGTGCAAGGAGGGAAAAAACACCAAGTTCTTGCAAAGAGATATCCAGGCTTGGACCATTACACACTTAATGTAGCAAGAGACTTGAATGCATAATGATAGTAAATGATAGTGAATGGTGAATGCAGCGAGAGACTTAATGCAACCAGTACGTCAGGCATGTAAGAAGCATACATGATAGTGAATTACCTGATGCGTATTACCACGAGGAGGCATTGGTTCATTCATGAGATTTCCCATTCCTGCAATAGACTGTAAGAAGCATAAATGTAAAATATGCACATATTAGTTATTAATTAAAATAGCTAATTAACTTATAACTTATTGTCATGATAAAATATGTCAGCTTTTGAAGTCTATTCCACAATCCAGTGACTTCGTTTTTCAATGCAGAAACTTTCTTCGAGTGGGCCATATGAACATCAAATTGAGTTGGTGTAACTCCAAAAACTAGCCCTCTCATTCTTTCAAAACATTCTTTGCCAAATGTATTTACCACACCTTCTTCGCTTAATGAAGAAATCCCTTCAGAATTTTGACTGCTGTACTCTTTTATTTTAGTCTATGAATTTTAAAAATATCTAATAAGAATTAAACATTGCATTTTCACTATGCATTATGCACTAATTATATTCTTACCATGCATTCGAAAACCAATGAATTTGGTGGTTCCCCATTTATTTTGATGTGTGCTCTGTACCATAAATCATCACTATCAATATCCGATGCAAGTTCCTTCTTCTGCCAAAAAAAGCTATATATTACTATGCATTATTTAAAACAATTCTGAACATAAAGTCAAAAAATTTAAGTTGACGTGTCATTGAATTTGTCAGTTAATGTATTAATAGGTAGAATAATATCTCTGACCGTTTGTTGTATATATACTCATATATTATCACATGTATATTTACTCATCGTATCTAGTAATCAGGAAACTGGAATACATTTGCTTCTTTGTTTTTATAGCTTTTCATCCCATAATTTTCCGAGGCAAATGACTTGTACAATCGCTTAATCTCGGCTGTGCATAACAAATTTTTAATAGTAAACTTGTAGAGTTAACTATAAGTGATAGTGAATGATAGTAAATGATAGTGAATGATAGTAAATGACAGCAAATTGAGTAGTGTAGAGAAGTGTGTATTCATTATTGTTGTATTACTGATGTATACCTTACAATTGTGTTAAGCTTAACAATTTTGAAAACTTCATGTTAAAAAACTGATTCTCCTGAGATATATATTAATTTATCGACATCACATGTTCTATGTTGGACCAACTGATGTGGTGATAAGTGTTTATGAATATTTTTGATGGATAAGAGATGCATATACATACAGAGTAATAATGGTAAATGTAAATCATAAAATGCAGTCTTCAACTATACCCCTAAGAAGCCGCATGGTAGATGAAGTGACATCAAGCAACTACATATCGTGTTCAACAAGCAATTTCATAACCACAGATTGCAGGGGATCGACCACCATAAGTCTAAAAACAGCAGGCACCTACTACTTCATATGTGGGGTGCCCGAGCACTACATGGGTGGCATGAAGCTCTATCTGTAGCGTTGTCCTCATCCTCTAAGGGCTCCACCACCTCTCCTACTACTCCATCCACTCCATCAACTCCATCCACCATGATTCCTATCAATGGTAGAAGTGGGACTTACTCTGCTTCTTTCCATAATACAGTGACTCCACTTGTAGTCCCGATGATTGCAGATCTTGCTTTGTTCTCTTTCTTAGTTTAAGTAGAGATCAAAGAAAAGGGAAGAGGTAGCGCTTGACTTGCATTTTTATCTCACATTTCATTTTTTCACTTGGAAATTTGGTGTTCTGCACTTTATTCTTAAGTTTTACTATTACTGCTGTTAATTTGTTTATACCGAATTGCTTTTATTTGTCCTTTAAGATATAGTTTCATATTTTACCCCATTGATTCCTTGTTCTTAATCAAATGTTTACCTTTCTTCTACTTCTCTTATTGAGGTAAATCTAATTCTAAGTACTAAATTTGATTTCGTTTGCATTTATGCTAGAATTTTTAAAGTTCTGTTTTCTATTGAATGTAGTGTTATATATGATATAAGTAATATATCAAATATGTTAAGTATTTAGTCTATCAGAGTTGCGATTGTGTTTATAAAAAATAGATATTAAAAACTAAAAGAAAAATGATATTAATATTGTGTTAATTTTAAGCTTTTTTAAGTAACTATTGGAGGCTTAATAATTAGATGAAACCTTAATAATTTCTCTGGTAGTACAAGGATAAAAATTCCTATTCTAATATCGTTGATGTGGCAACCTAATTCCTAATACAAATGCATACTTAAAAATTATTGATCATTATTATAGTGGATTGGGAATTTCTTACCAATTCCTCAGCCAACCTTGCATAGCCATTCCTACTCATAGTATGTGAAATTGTATTCTTTGCTCTAATTTGTTTGTATTTCTTGCTTTTCAACTACATTGGACAAATTCAAAAATTAATCATATGTAATAAGTGTTGTTATAAGAATCTTATACGAAAAGGATTGAACGATACCTCAAATTCTTCGGAAAGTTCTCTTTAGTAAAATCTTTCCACTCTTCAGCAGTCATTATATTATTGGGCTTTAGCATCGCTAATCAATTGGCAGCGTCAACGCTCTTGGAGGCAACTTTTGTAGCTGAACTAGTCTTGATTTTGCCTCTTTCCTCCTATTTTCCAACATCTTAATTAATAAAGTTTTATATTGTGCATCCACAAAGAATCGTGTCTGTACAACAAAAAAACTAATGCAGCATTAGTACCCATATTAATGCAATATCTTTATCAAATGTTTTATGTAGTTCAATTAGAAATTACGAAGCTACATATTACACAAATTCCAATCAAGGAGATAATGGAATTCGAAGAATAAACTAATGAATGTTCAATGATCAATGCGATAGCAATTAGATTTCTACTAAATAGGAAACTATCATATTTCAGTTTCTAATTGTTGTTGTGGTCAATTTTGTAAGTAAGTCGTTGTAAAAAAAGATTGCAAGTTAAATATACAGTACACTTGTGCATATAAGTCATATTTTAAAATAATGCCTGGTCCATTGTATTGCATTTTCTAAACTGAAAATTATCTACAGGTAACAAAACTTACTCAAAGTTGTCTTGGATTCAAAATTGAAATGAAAACATTGCATTTTTGAGAAGTAAACTAAATACAAATGATTGGTTGAATATGAAACATAGAGATTTTTTTATCATGTCAAAAATAGTAGTCGTGTTTGAAATTTTTGTCCCTTTATATAGGTTGAACCATTTTGTAAACATCAAGATCAATGTCCCATGACTCCACTAGTTATATCAACATTAACTCATCATACCTGAACACACATGCACAAATCATCCTTTAATCTATCGTCGACTTTCTCACAATGGCTAATGTTTATAGGAACCATTTCTCTTGCTAAAGAACCAATGTAAGATGACAAGTATTTTGAATTTGGACCTATAGGTTGTCCTAGTTCATTGAAGTCGATAGCGAGCCTTTCACCCGGTGTTCAAGAAAATGTCTTCATCATTGTTTTTCCCCTTTTTTCTTGTTTCCAATCACACACATTCTTCGAAGGAAGAGTAGGTATGAGTGG
The DNA here is from genome assembly GCA_030765085.1 of Allium cepa. Classification (NCBI taxonomy): domain Eukaryota; kingdom Viridiplantae; phylum Streptophyta; class Magnoliopsida; order Asparagales; family Amaryllidaceae; genus Allium; species Allium cepa. Next base: position 628,031,006 of record CM060934.1, read on the forward strand.
ATAAGTTCGGATGGGAGGTTGAATCATAGGGAATGCTAGGGGGAGTAGGTGAAACAACACGATTTGTAGTAGAGCTTCTAGTAGTATAATTCAACTCTTGAGGAGTTTGAGCAACTTCAGCCTCTTCAACATTTTCTTGGTTAAAAATTCTATCACTATCGTTCCATATAAAAGTGGAAGCTATTCTACTTAGATGCAATCTCTCTGATTGTCTTTGCTTTGATGGGGAGCTCTAAAAATTTAAGACACGTGTATTTTTGGACTAATATATTTCAAAAATTAGAACAGGTGTACTAAAAACTAAGGAATGAATGAAAAGATCGTTGGCATAAGCTAAATATTTTACAAAGCATCTGTCAATTCCTTTTAAATACACTTACCAGTAATCGATATTCTCATCAGTAACATACTAATGAAGTAGTCGGGGTCAAGTTAAAATGAATTGAATTAAAATTACCTATGCTTGCTCTTGCACACCCTTGCCCATAAATACCCCAAGTTCAAGTTTCTTATAGATGATTGATTTGAAAAAAATAAACACAAGCTACATGAATATATATAATATATTACGTAAATGATTTATATGAAAGAGAAGAAAAAACAATGTAAAAAAGAAATTAAATAAAAAAAAATGATACTATGCTAAACATTAGTAATTCCAATATCTTGAATATGTAAACATTAGTGATGCTAATTACTTGGATATGTAAACATTAGTCATTTCATTTCTTAATCATTTCTGTGTAAGTGGATGCCTTGTTTGTAAGAAACAATATTATTAATCATATTAAGTTTTTATTTTATTTAAAAAATAGTGATCTGATCTTCCTTTTTATTCAAATAATAAAACACAACCATTAACATTCTCTAGTTTTAGTTTCATTATGTATCTGTAGTAAGCAACTCTATCCAATTTGACAAGATATGTAAAAAAGAAATTAAATAAACAGAAAAGTAGATATGTATAATAAAAAGGAAAACTTCACCAATATTCCATCATAATCCTTTCATATGTAACTTTCATCTCCGAATCAATCTCTTCATCGTCAAATAATGATTCGTCGGCTGTTTTACTATTTGACTGTTCATCTTCATCATATTTATCCATTTCATGAAATCCTCTTGGTGGTGCTCTCAACACAACATACCAATTTGAAGAAATACTTCCCCAATAATAGAACACTTGTAGAGCTTGTATTGCAAAAATGAAAGGATAACTTGCAAATTGATTTTGGAACTGATGTAAAATTGACCAACGTAAATCCATCTTCAACCTTAACTCCACGATCGATATTCGCCCAATCACACTTAAATAAAGCAACTTGAAATAGGCAATAATCTAATGAAAGAATTTCACACAAAACCCCATAATAAACTATTTCTCATTGGATCCATTTTCTCGAATAGTACTTTCCTCGATGGAAACACCATTATTTTGTGTAGTCTTCTCACAATCTTTATTATGAAATGCCAACCATTAATGATATAGCCAGCATAATAAGTTACTTGCAAGCGAGGACCATACGCAAGCTATTTTATTGCTTCAGTAACATCATATGCATATTTTTCATCCTTAATCTGAACAATTATATTGTTATGTAATAGGACTTATGATAATAATATGTGAATTATATATCAAACTTAATAGTCTACAAACAAGAAGATATAACCCTTACAACTATTTTTTCAAACTAATAACAAAAAGTCTCTAAATGCAACCGTGAGAGTTCCACATCATCTTGTCGAGGGTGCAAATGTTACAACTCCTCTTTATGCATTCTATATACATGAACATACAAGTAAAAATTTAGTTTCTTTCATACACAATAATTGTATGGAACTAATACTTACTCTATATAAGGCTCTACTTCCTCCGTATTAAACAACACATACCGATGAGCAACATTAATCACCTTCTTAGTGACTAACATAGGTTTTCCTTTAGAAATAGGACGACCCTCGAGTCTGAAATCACATTGATGCACTTTATTTCAATTTCTTCTTTCTCCAATTTCAGATGCATGTTTAATATATCCACCATAATACTTCATACATTCCTCGGCAACATAGCGTTCTGCTATGCACCCTTCAGGTCATGCTTGATTTTTAACATAGCCCTTCAATACATTCATATACCTACAACCAAAACATGTACGTAAAGATTTTTTTAAGTGCATAAATTATTATCAATTTGAAGTACCCATAATAAGTTTTACCTTTCAAATGGATACATCCAACGATATTGCACTGGCCTACAAGTTCTTGTTTTTCTCCCTAGATGTATTGTTAAGTGAATCATGATGTCAAAAAAAGAAGAGGAAAGAATCTCTCCAAACTACATAAGGTTATAGTGATCTGATTCTCCATGGCTTCTAATTTTTCTCTATCAAGCACTCTTTGGCATATGTCATTATAAAATGTACATCGTCTTAGCAGTGTATTGCTTGTCCCTATTGGTAGAAGTCCTTTCAATGTTATGGAAAACATTTGTTGCATCAGTACATGATAATCATGGGACCTTAAGACTTGAAAACTTATCTTCTTTTGCAAAACACTTCCTTAATATTTGACCTATATCTGTCAAGTACCTTCAAACTCTTCACTCTACTATAAAAAAATCCTTTTCCTGACCAGTCTGTAGGATCGATTTTACCCTAGAGGGGGGAGGGTGAATAGGGTGATACTATTAATTATAAAAATTTAATGCGGAAGTATATAAAATAATTTCAACATAGATATAGCAGAATAGTAGCAGCACAGATAATAGTAGAATAATAAATGCAGAAATAGAATAACACAGATTTATCCAGCTTTGGCAAAACCCTGCCTACATGCTGCCCCCAAGGTTTTTACTAGAAATTAAGTAGTCAGATGCTTACACATGTAAACTCGCGACATCCGCTATCGACTAACCTAACACTACGCTTAAAACCCTGCCACAACTCAGCCAATAAGTTGCGAATTCTCGAAGTACACCACCGTAGTTCGTCCCCTAGTCACACGACTAGAATTTACAAACATTTAAAAACAAAATACAAATTAAAAAACAATTTAAAAATAACACAAAACCCTAATTTATAAACTATAGCCCAAATTAGAGAAAACCGCCCCAAATGAAAATTAAAAAGGTAATCCCCTTTTCTTTTTATTATCGGCCGTAATTCTATGTTTTTATTTCTTTCGGCGTTTAATCCTTTGAGTTAAAAAATGGTTGCTTCTTCTTGCTCGTTCGTTCCTCTTTCAGATTTAGGGCATTGCGAATTTGAGCACGCCGATTCAATATTTGATTAAATGATGAATTATCCGCAGTTGCTTCGTCAATCAATTTACCACTCTGGTTTACTAGCGGCTACTTCGACGAATCGAGTTCGAATTGAATCTGGTATGTGAATTGCTTTGCTATTCTCGTAGATATGATTGTACTCGGTTTGATTCGATTCATTGATTTAAAACTTTGTTCTATGTTATTGGTTAAACTCGAATAATTTCTGTATGCTGATGATGCTACGGGTTTTATAGGGTTTAATTACCTAAAGTTTCATTCGAATAAATTGTTTGATCTCATTTAATAATTTTGTTTGGCCATTTGATTATGCTTGAATGCTTGAGATTTCTATGACTTGTTCAATTCGTATAATTTACTGATCTGGTTGCTTGGTCACCTTGTTTTCTGATTTGGTTCCGTTCATTTTTTTTGACTTCTTCGTCGTATTCTTTGATTTCGTGAATATCACAGCTTTGAGTTTGACATTTAAATTGACTTGGTCATTTTTGAAATTCCCTGCTTGATTTTGGCTCAGTCTTAAGTATATATACACCATATCACTGTATCCTGCATACATGTATATATGTATGTTTACTCATGTACAAAATCATGTTATACATGCACTTGTACATTGCATTTTCCACTGCAGTGTGCTTCAATATGCATTGTGCTTGAAGTTTATAGCTTGGTTCTCTGGTCTTTGTAGCATACATATGTTACTTGTTGTTCATGTAGATATGTACTTGATTCATGTCCATGCTCTTGTTTCTGGTCTGGTTGCATAGTGTGGTGTTTGCTTGTTTCTAATGCAATTTTGATATTGCATGTTGACATGGTCTGGTTGCAGGTTTGCACTTGCTTCGATTTAAACTACGGCTTTTACTCTTGCATTTGTGTTCAAGTGTATGTTTACTTGAGTCTGCATTGGATCTTGCTTGTTGCACTTGATCTGCTTTGATTGTTTTTTTGATTATTGTCTTGCTTGGAGTTTAGCTTGCATTGGTTTCCACTTGTATACATACATACATACAGTTGTGTGTGTATATAGGTGTGTGTTTATGGAGTCTGTTTTCATTTTGTTTGATCATTAGCTTGTTGTTGCCTCTGGTTGCACTGCACATATATGTGTGTGTTCCCGCATGTATATGTGTATGTTGTGAAGCTTTGTTGTACTGTGTCTTTTTGAGATCCTGTGTACATTGTTCTTTACCTTGATCTTGCTATGTTCACTTCGAGTTGTTTATGTATATACACGGTGAACTTGTCTTGAACTTGTGATGTACATGCTCATTGATCTAGTTGAAATTTGTGGCCTTGGTATCACTTCAGTCTGAGCTTGTATATGAAAGGTTCATGATGTTGCTCCTTGATTTTCTAGCCTTCACTTGATATCTGCTGCACCATGTAGTAGCTTTGCTTGTTCTTGTGAAACTGTCTTTCTTTGTCAAAATAGCTTGTCTCATTGTGATCATTTGTTGTGTATACTTGGTGCCTGGATTTATTTCAAAATGCGTGCATACTGTGTTCATGCGGTCTGCAATTATGCTCCACTTTTTGTTGTATGACATTTGAACCTTTGACTGTTGAGGCTACACCATTGACTGTTGAGGCTTTGATTCACTGTTGCATTGCTTCGAGTCAGGTTCCATTGGCCATTATTAGACTTCATGTAGTCTGGTGGCTTCACTTTGGTATTTGCAGTTTTCATTTCTGTTTGGTTGCCACTGAACTTCAAGTTCTCTGGTTCAAGTGATTTTGGAATTTGTGTGATGTCCACTACCTTTTGTACTTGTTCATTTTTGATTTTGGACTGATCGAGTTGTTTTAGTTGTCTTGACCATTTTATTGAACTTGTACATTTTGATTGCACCTGCGTTAAATGCAACTTATAGCTCAAGTTTGACCTTGTGCTCGTTTCGTGACATTATTTTTATTGCACTTGAGTTGAACCTGGCTTTTGGTCGGATTTGACCTTGTGCTTCAAGTATATATCGGTGTACACGGCCTTGTGGCATGTACAGTGATACACTGTGTATGTCACAAGCTGTTCGTGTATGATGAATTTAAAATTAAATGATGACGAACAACCCAAATAACTGAGGCAAATAATATTTTACATATTTAATTTTTGTTTACACTGCAAAAATTATTTCTTTTTCAATTTTACTATTTCAGTGTTTATTTTGCAGATCACTCAAATGCTGGATTCAATTTAGACTGAAGTTGAAGAAAAAATACGAGTGAAATGTAGTGAGATGCAAATGTATGTATAGTGAAAAATGTGATGTGATTGGAATTGTAATGTAATTGAATATGTATATATACAGTGAGAGTTCAAATTTGTACTATTTAAAATTGTGAAAAAATATTTGTTTGAATAAAATATCTGTTTGAATTTAAATTCTAAGTTATTTATTTTATTCAACAAATATTTATTTAAATATGTGAAAAATAAAATAGTACATTAACAAATATATTTAATTGAATATATATAAATATGTTTATTATCATCAAACATAAATCATATACTCGCATATTCAACACAGTTGACGTGCATGGCGCGGCTGGAAGTAATACTGTATTTTTCCATGTTCATGGGATGCAATTTTTTTCTAATACCCATTGCTTCTAAATCTTGACGTGAATTAATTTAATCTTTTGATTTTCCTATGATATCGAGCAGCGCAAGAAGAATACTCTCTCCCACAACAAAATAAATTTTACAAACCCAATATAATAATAAACGGACCTTCCTGATCAGAGGCATTCACTCTATTATTAGACCCCATCCAACTTTCATAACCAATACTATTCAAAATAGCATAATCAAAATCCCCTGCACATTGAAAAGCATCCAAATGCTCATATGACCCCATAATAGAATCTAAAGCATGCTCCATGAAACCCTTAAAATCTTCCTAATCAACCAAACCCGCCTCCACACCATTCATGTACCCATCAGAAACCATACTTGTCCCATGAACTTTCGACCCCACCTTAATCCCGTTCAAATGGTCATCATCCTTCTCAGAAAAAAAAATTAAAATCATACTATAAAATATTGCCAGACCCATCAGAAAGCATACCTGCCACTTGAAATTCCAACCCTACCTTAACTACTGTCCTACCCACATCATCCTTCTTAGAAAACAGAATAACATCACAACCAAATTTGATCATCAACGACTGATTACTCATGTGTAAGAATTTAACCCCAACAGATGACCAATCTAGCTCTCAAGTAATCTGGGATCCAAGCGCCATCGTGTACTTATGAATCAGAATGGGATATAGTGTTTTGTGCACGCTGATATTCAAGCGTGAATGCACATTACTAATATCACCAACCAACAAATCATGAGAATTGCTACAACCAGCCACTTTGTTTAAGACCTCAACCTGAGTATCAGATCCCCTAACAATTCCTCTACTAGAATCAATAACCTTGTTGATAGTTCTATCCTTAACTGCAGCAACATTTTCAGATATTACATTTTTGGATATGCCATCATGCACTAGAGACTCAGCAAAGGAAGGAAAATATTCGCTAACAATTGAACATTGATCAATCCTATCTGCTACTTCAAGATTAACAACCTCATATAATCCATCCACATCAACCCCGTTAACATTTACAACCAAACCCCCACCGTCGGTTGCTCCAACCTGAGATTGATCAAAGACCTCTCCATGCTCATCCAATGTCAGAACCAGAAGATGATCTATTCAAACCCAACACACAAGGCTTAAGCTCAGTATCAATATCCTCATCAGGATATGTAACACCATCATAACCCATAACAACCACCTTATCCTCATTCAAGCCCCTCTCCATGACTTCACATTCAACCAAACTATGTTGCAATACATCAGAGTTCATCTCAAAATCTTCCAAGACACTTAACCCTTCAAACCTATTCGAAGTATCAATCACAAAACTCCCCAATGTACAAAATTTAGTTGTATGCTTTCTGCTCATACTTACAAAGTCTAACTCTTGCAAATGAGAACCTCTGTCTGCAACCACTGAGTTAACAGATTCTTGGAGAAAAGAATCTGAATTGCAATGCAAAATATCTAGATCTAAAAATATTGGATCAGAGGCCGATTCATTCTTTGACACATCAAAGATGCCATTTGACTTCAACTAACTAACAATAACAATATCCTCATCCTTTGAAAACAACTCTGGGTCACTAAATTTTTCTTTAAAATTACGGCCAATATTCACTTCATTGATCATGTGAAAATGCATGAACAACTCTTCCAATAGCCTATTACCTTCATACCTTTACAACCATAAATGATCCAACAAAATACCCTTCTGTTTCATACATTTTAATACAAAAAAAAAAAAAAAAATGTTTTGTGACTGACATGGTTTTCTTTTTGTCGAGAGATGGATTAGAATTTCATCAAACATTTGTTTTCTTTTGTATCCAATAGAACCGCAACAAAAGCATCTAATTGGCTCTCTATAATCCTTTGCAAGATGATTAAAATCCCCACAACGAAAGAAAAAAGGCCTCTTCCTTCTAGCCTCGATCAAATTCTTGAAGGGAAGATTATAGTTGAGAGATTTTGGAGCCGAACTCATCAAATCATTAACGACTTGGGCATAAGAATGAACCCGCGAATTGAAAGAGCCAAAATTGATAAATTTAGGGAGAGAATTCGAGGCGAAATAAAATTTTGAGAAAGATCAGGAAAGTGGAAGATGTCATTAATTGGATGAAAGTCGCTTATGAAAAATACCATGGTCTTAGTAAGAAGGAAACACTTAAAAATAAAAAGAGAGTTTTATAGTTTTAAAATATACTAGTTTTAAGGAAATAAGTTAAAATCTAAGGTTTTGGTTTATTAAAGGAAAAAGTGAAAATCATATGACTGTTATTTAAACTTAAAAGGAAAGAAATAGATTATAGTTAGATAAATAGGATTAAATAGCCCACTAGGACAGAATTGACTAGCGAATTAGGAAGCCTTGAATGGTTAAGATAGAGATAAAGGAAATATGTGAATTTTCTTAGCCAATGGTTGAATTGAAAGGGACGGAGTAGTAGGTCAAACTTCCTGTAGTTGTGAAGGGTGAGCACCACCTTCTACCTTTTTATTCAATTATGGTTTGAATTTTAAAATCTTTCTGTGAGGGGGTTTGGAAAGTATGATTTGGGTAAAACATATTTTAGAATAAGAAAAGAGAAAACCTAGATGGTTGTTATCAAGGTATGCTACAGCAAAGAGTTTTATTCGATTTTGTGTAAAAAAAGCCTAGCAGTGTCTATTTGAATTCTTATATGGTAACTTAAGTGACAAAAGGGTGATACAAACATTGGTCGATACTATATAAGGATAGGATACCTGGAGGCTATAGGTAGACTACGTTGACATGAGTGAGAAGTCGTAGTAGTGGAAGAGCAGTTCCCATAATAGCATTATGCGGTGGCATTACTGGAAATTGGTTAGCATACCGGTTTTGTTACCGTATTGGATTCTATCATTGTAGATGTGTCCCAAGTATGCCTAGGTAAACCTCGGAATAGTATGGTTAGAAATTTACACACATTTGAATAAAAAATGCTTGGGGGGGGTGGGGGGGGGTTTAGTAGTCCTTGAACTTATAGATCTTGTGATAGTTCTAGCTTTGTTGATTTGGATTACATGTGCAAGTAAAATGTAAATTAAGCTATCATGATAAATTGTTACGATTTAGGCGATTCGAGATTTTGTTAGATAATTGATATGGATTAATAGACATAACTGAAAGTAGTGATAAATTGGAAATGTGATTTAAGTAAGTATTTTTATTCATTGGAATATAGAGGGCTGCAATGTAAATTCCTATGGATTATCAAGTTTAGATTTATAAATAAAAGCGTATCGTTTGAAATAACAAGGAATATAACCAAAAAGAAAGAGATGTGAAAAATAGGGATATTTACCATATTTTGTAATGTCGATTTCAATAATTATGAAAAAAAGATAATTTCTTATAATTCTAAACATGACATAAATTCTCCTTTTGGGGTAAGATATAGAAATTTACACCGTCGGCCTCTCCTTTGGTAGAGAGATAGTTCCAATGCATTAAAATACAGAAATCCCTAAGTATAAACCAAAGAATTGGTCAACATATTTATTGGATTAAAATGTCAAGGCATCATTCCATATTGAGTTATCTCAACCGTGAAATAATTGTAAAGTGATAAGAAGTTATGTTTGATAAAAAGGTTTCATTTACGAGAGAACATTAAGAAGTGGTAAAGTTTTGGAGGTTCAGACCCCAAAAGGTATCCTAGATTAAATTGTGGTCAAGATTTTGCAACGGATAGTTAATTCAAGTATTTAGGTCTCCATCAAGAAAAAGGATATTGTTATTTGCACGTATCGTTAATGCGAAGGCGATTTTCATAAAAAGGTAGATTGGGAAATGTTGAATATGCGATTATATGATTTTTGTTTGATAATGATAAACATATATATATATATATATATATATATTCGTTTAAATGTATTTGTTAATGTACTATTTTATTTTTCATAGATTAAATAAATATTTGCTGAATAAAATAAATAACACAGAATTTGAATTCAAACAGAAATTTTTATTCAACCAAATATTTATTACAATTTTTGAATAGTGCAAATTTCAAGCTCTCACTATATATAATTTCAATTACAATACAAATTTTGACTACATCACAAATTTCACATTTACATTGCACCTCACTACATATCACTCATTCACTCGACTCGTACTGATCTTCAACTTCATTCCAATGTGAATCCAGCGCCTGAGCAATCTGTAAAAATATACATTGAAGCAGTAAAATTGAAAATAAAATATTTTTGCAGTATAAAATAAAATGTGGATTTTGAAAATAATATTTGCCTCAGCTATTTGGGTTGTTCGTCATCATTTAATTTTGAATTCATCATACACGAACAACTTGTGGCATACACAGTGTATCACTGTATATGCCACAAGGCCATGTACACCGATATATACACTTGATAGAATTACAGGGACAGGGGAGCACAGGTCAAACCCAAAACGTCGGGTTTAATTCAAGTGCAATAAAAAATAATGTCACAATATTCAGCACAAGGTCAAACCCGAGCTACAAGCTGGATTCAACTCAGGTGTAATTTGAAAAACAAATCCAAATGCAATAAAATGGTCGGGAGCAATCTCAATGCACAGCAAGTATACATGAAGGTCAGAGTGTGCAATATACTCAGACTTCAAGTGCAAAACAAAGTAAAGCTCCAACCAAGTGAATATGCAATATGTACACGAGTGAATGCAATTCAGTACTCAATGCAATCAAATAACTCGAGTACAACAAATGGAGATGCAACCCAAATCAAAATGAACCAGATGGAACTGCAATAGCAGGAATGGCAACATGCATGCCGCAGGTCTGCAACAAATGAAATATATGCACCAGCATTTCATATCGCAAAACCAAGCACCAAAAATACAACATGCAGTGATGCACAGGAACCAAGGCCAAGACTAGTGAACTGCAAGTGTCGATTAGGTAGCAAGCAAGATCAACACAGCATCCAACATATACAACATACATATATACATGTATAATCACACATGTATATACACAGTGCACATCAAACCAGATGTATGCTCGAAGCAAAAATCCAAACCAAGTTCAAGTTATACAAGCAAAACTCAAGCCAGAGGCAACTTGCATCAACTACAACAATGAACTAGAGATTACAAAACCAAAACATCAATTAAGTTCAAATGAATATAGACAGCAAGCTCTAGATGGTACACAAGTAAAAGACCAACAATGCAATTGAAATGCAAACTGTCTCGAAGAGTGATACCAGAGACTACAAAGAAATCAAGACTGAACCAATAAGCAAGTGACACGGCTAGTTCGAACAAAGACAAGAGAGATTTCAAACTGCAGTTCTAAGTGACCGAAGTAGTACCAAAAAATTCAAAGCCAAGAAATCGCAACTTCAAAGCGTTTAAATCAATGTAACAGTTTTAAACAAGTCATAAGAAACAAATTCAAATCACTGGCCGAGATAAATCAACATCATCAAACCAGAATCAATGTCGTGATGATCAAGAAATCAAACGAGTTAAAATCGAAGCCGTGTGAATCAAGCTACTAGAAATTATACGAATTTGAACAAGTCAGTGCAAATCATCAACATTTAAGTTGAATCGAACGGCAAGCCAAAAAATTATCAGACGAATTCAATGAGTACATACGAACGAAAATCAAGGGTTTCAAACCCTATATAAAGACCCAATCATCATTGGCTACAAGGCATTCGAGTTCAAGCAAGCTAAAACAGAAAAGGCATAAATTACATACCAGAGTCAAATTCGAACTCGATCAAATCGAGGAGCCATATTCGAATTTAAGAAGGAGTCGATTGCTGAAGCAAGACAGAGAAATACCAATTGTAATCGACTATCTACCCATTGGCTTCATCGATTTTCTCAAGCCCTAATTTGCAAGTAAAGGAAAACGAGAACAAGCCTCCATTATACAGAGCTAAGGAAAAAGAACGGGCCAAAATAATAATAAAAAGAAAAAAGGGCCGGCCTTGTTTTAATTGGGGTTTAATTGTTTAAAATTCGGGTTTAGTTGTTTTTAAGTGTTTTTAAATTATTGTCTTTTGTATTTTCTCTTGAAAATTGTGTAATTACTAGTCGTGTGACAAGGGAACAAACTACGTGGCGTAGTTTGATAATTCGCAACTCAGTGGCTGAGCTGCGGCAGGGTTTTGAGCGTAGAGTTAGGTTAGTCAGTAGCGGGTGTCACAAGTTTACGTGTGTAAGCATGTGACTACTTAATTTCTAGTAGAAACCTTGAGGGCAGCACGTAGGCAGGGTTTTTCCATAGCTGGGTAAATTCCGTGTCGTTCTATTTCTGCATTTATTATTCTGCTATTATCTGTGCTGCTATAATTTTGATTTATTTGTGTTGAAATAATTTTATAAGCTTCCGCAATTAATTTTATAATTAACAGTATCACCCTATTCACCCCCTCTCTAGGGTGAAATCGATCCTATAAGTGGTATCAGAGCTAGGAATAGAAGTCAACTTTTGTTTTTTAAAAATTTGATTTTTTCAAAAAACATTTTCTGTTTTAAAATTTTGAATTTTAAAATGGCTTCTTTTAATAATGCTTTTGCTGAGGGTCAGTCCATAATTAGACCACCAATGTTCAATGGTGAATACGCCTACTAGAAAAATAGAATGAAAATTTTTCTGAAAACCATTGACGCTTGGAATATTGTTGAGATAGGTTATAGAGCACCAACTATAACTGTAGATAATCAGGAAATAGATAAACCGATGGATCAATGGACAGAACTAGAAAATAAATTACAAAATGCTAATGCTAAAGCTATGAATTCCATTATCTGTTCATGAGATCAATTTGAATTTAATCGTGTCTCCCATTGTCTAACTGCATAGGAAATATGACACACACTCGAAGTGACTCACGAAGGAACATCTCAAGTCAAAGAATCTCGCCTTGCAATGCTAAGCAGCGAATACGAAAAGTTCACAATGGCCAAGGAAGAAAATGTCAAAGAAATGTATGGACGACTTTCCAATATCGTATACAAATCAAAGGCTCTTAGAAAATCATACACAGAATTGGAGATAGTCCGGAAAATCCTTAGAGTCCTTCCACGAAGTTTTAAAGCCAAAGTAACTGCCATTCGAGAATCAAAAGATTTGAAACAAATGAAAGTCGAAGAACTTATCGGAAACCTCACCGCTGACGAGCTAGAAATGAAATTCAAGGAAAAGCGTGAAAGAGGAGACACTCGAAAGAAATCAATAGCTCTTAATAGGACAACTGAAAGTGAAGATGATGGTGAAGCAGAACTAGCACTATTAATAAAAAGATTCAAAAGGTGGAATCGCAAATATGGCAATCCGGTCAAAAATCAACAAGTAAAGAGAAGATTAAACAAACCACTAGACAAACCAGAAGGGCAAAAAATCATTTGTCACAAATGTAATAAACCCGGTCATAATAAGCCAAATTGTCCCCAAAATCGACTTAGTCAAGAAAAGAAACTGAAGAGGAGAAGTTTTGCAGCTACTTAGAATGAAATCGATAAAGATGAAAGTGATAGCACCGGTAGTGAGAGTGAAAGAGCAATTTGTGTCTTCATGGTGAAATAACTGACAGTGATGATGACGAGCCAAGTGAGGTATCAAAACTTACCCATTCAGAATTACTTATATATTTTCACGAAGTAAATGGCTGTTTTGAACGACTTAGGGAGAAGTATGCCAAAATTGAATCACAAAAGGATACTTTGATAGAGTTAAATAAACAACTTGACCAATTAGTTAAAACCTATCAAAGTAGGATCCCTAAGTGTGATAAGTGTCCATTATTTGAAGAAGAAATTAAAAAGTCAGAAATTAATATAAAATCACTTGAAAATGAAATTCTGATATTAAAAGAAAGTGAAAATACAAAAAGATAAAATTCTATTAAAAAGTGCACACAATTGACAAAAATGAATTTGTCAAAACACAAGTCCAACAATTGTCAACGACTTTAGATAAATTTTCAAAAAGTGAAAAATCATTGAATATGCTATTAGGAAAGCAAACTGTTAATACAGTTAGACAAGGACTTGGATATAATCAAAATGTTGAAAGCAATATTAATCAAGTCAATTCTATGTGCACAATTTGTAGAAAATATGGACACAATCACAATAATTGTTGGCATAGGCCCAAACATGTGAAAACTATATTAATTTGGGTTCCAAAAGGCATAAATATATAAAATCTCTCAAAGTTAAACAAATCTGGGTGCCAAAAGGAACATATATAAATAGTTTTGGGTCTCCACAAAATTATTTTTCAAAATATTCTGCCACTAACAATCATGGACCTATAAAAACAAATAGGTCACTAAACTCTCTTCTCGTGCAGGTATGCTGGCAGGCTAAGGAACAACAACAATGGTACTTGGATTCTGGCTTTTCCAGGCACATGACAGGCGATAAATCAAAGTTCATTAGCCTAGAAAAGTACAGAGGTGGCATGGTCACAATGGGTAACAATGACAAGTGTAAATTTTTTGGTAAAGGTAAAGTGGGTGACAATACATTTACCTTGAATGACGTACTATATGTTGAAAATCTGCACCACAATTTGATATCAATCAGCCAGCTATGTGATAAAGGTATGAATGTTATTTTTGATTCTGACTTGTGCAAAATTGTTGACAAATCATCAAAAGAAATCTTATTTTCAGGTAAAAGGAAAGGTAATATATATTCTCTATCTTTTGATGATCTCACCCTTTCTAAATGTTTGGTTGCTAAGGATATAGAAGTAAATTTATGGCATAGACGTTTAGGGCATGCTAGCATGGATTTGTTAAACAAATTAAAAAGGAAAAATTTGGTAAGAGGGTTGCCATCACATGATTTTGAAACAGAAAACTTATGTAAAGCATGTACCTTGGGAAAACTTAAAAAATCATCATTTCATGCCAAAAACAATGTAAGCACTTCGAGAGTTCTTGAACTAGTTCACATGGATCTGTTTGGACCTAACGACATTGCTAGCTTAGGTGGTAAGAAATATTGCTTTGTGTTAGTTGATGATTACTCAAGATATACATGTGTATACTTCTTGGCTAAAAAATCAGAAACTTTTTCATACTTCACAAAATTCGCAAAATTAGTTAAAAATGAAAAAGGAGTCCCTATTGTTTTGTTAAGAAGTGATCATGGTGAAGAATTTGAAAATTATGAATTTGAAAACTTTTGTGATGAAAATGGCTTTAAACAAGAATTTTCTGCACCACGTACTCCACAACAAAATGGAGTAGTTGAAAGAAAGAATCGAACATTGCAAGAGTTGGCTAGGTCTATGATAAATGAGTATAAGCTACTTTTGCATTTTTGGGCAGAAGCAGTAAATATAGCTTGTTATGTAATGAATAGAGTTATGATTAGACTGATTCTTAACAAAACACCCTATGAGCTATGGCTCAAAAATAAACCAAACATTGACTACTTCAAAGTATTTGGGTGTCCGTGCTATATTCTCGATATAAGTGATCAATTAGGAAAATTCAAAGCAAAAGCTGATGAAGGCATATTCATGGGATACTCTTCTAGAAGCAAAGCTTATAGAGTCTACAACAAAAGGAATAAAACAATCATGGAGTCAATCAATGTGAAGTTTGATGAAGGCATTAATGAACAGGAAATGGTCAAAAGCAATGTTGAAGAGGAGAACGGAAAAGATGAGAATGAAAAACCAAAAGAAACTGCAACAACAAAAGAAGTCCGAAGGAATCTAGATCCAGAGAGATTGAAATTCAAAGCAGATCATCCTCTAGAATTGATAATAGGAAATCCTATCACAGGTGTTCAAACTCGTTCCTCCTTTAGAAATTTGTGTGATCTGTGTCCATATAGTGGATTTATTTCAGAAATAGAACCCAAAGACATAGATACAGCTCTTAATGATGAAAATTGGTTTATGGCTATGCAAGAAGAGCTAAATCAATTTAAGCGAAATGATGTTTGGAGTCTAGCACCTAGAACTAAGGATTATCCAGTCGTAGGAACAAAATGGATTTTCAAAAATACATATAATGAATCTGGAAATGTGATTAGGAATAAAGCTAAATTAGTCGCTAAAGGATATAATCAAATTGAAGGAGTTGACTTCGATGAAACTTTTGCACCAGTAACTAGACTAGAATCAATTAGGATATTGTTAGCTTTTGCTTGCTACAAAGAATTTAAGTTAAGACAAATGGATATTAAAAGTGCATTTCTTAACAGAATTTTAAAAGAAGATGTATTTGTTGAACAACCTGAAGGTTTTGAAAGTCATGAATATCCTAACCATGTATATAAGCTTAAAAAGGCATTATATGGATTAAAACAAGCTCCTAGAGCTTGGTATGAATGCCTCAGTACTTATCTTCTTGAAAATGGGTTCAAAAAGGGTTGTGTAGACACCACACTATTTCTGTTGCATGAAAACGATGATCTTTTAATTGTTCAAATATATGTTGATGACAACATTTATGGTGCTACTAACAATTTGTTGTATGATAAATTTGAAAAAGTTATGCAGGAAAAATTTGAAATGAGCTTGGTTGGAGAGTTGAAATTCTTTTTAGGATTTCAAGTCAAACAAAGCGATAAAGGTACATTTATTTCTCAAACAAAATATATTAGGGAACTTGTCAACAAATTTGGATTAAAATATGCTAAACCAGCTAGAACCCCCATGAGCACAACAATTAAACTTGACAATGATGAAAAAGGTAAGGCAGTTGATCAAAAGAAATATAGAGGTATGATTGGATCACTCCTTTATCTTACTGCTTCTAGAGCTGACATCATGTTTTCTGTCTGCTTGTGTGCACGATTTCAATCGAACCCAAAAGAATCTCATTTAAAAGCCGTTAAAAGAATTATAAAATATTTGTTGCACACCCCACGATTTGATCTTTGGTATCCAACAAATGATAATTTTGAATTAAAAGGATTTTCAGATGCGGACTATGCTGGCAGTCTAGTTGATAGAAAAAGTACTAGTGGTGCATGCTTTATGTTAGGACATTCATTAGGTGCATGGTCAAGTAGAAAACAAAATTGTATTGCGTTATCTACCACAGAGGTAGAGTATATTGCTTTGAGTGGTTGCTCTGCTCAAATCTTATGGATGATACAAACTTTGCAAGACTATGGTCCAAATTTTGAACGTGTACCACTAATGTGTGATAGCAAAAGCGCAATTGATCTCACAAATAATCATGTACATCACTCACGAACAAGACATATAGATGTTAGATATCATTTTATTAGAGATCATATTTCCAAGGAAAACATCTACATAAATTTCATTTCAACTGATTCTCAATTGGCAGACATTTTTACAAAACCCCTACCAGAAAATAGTTTTTGTAAACTACGTCTCAGCTTAGGTGTTTTAGAAATTTGATTTTCTACATATTTAACATTTTTTCTCCCTACTAATTATCAAGAAAAAAGATAAATAGTGATTGAAAAAGTGATGAGTGTTGATATTTATCATATATTATGACTCGAGATGGTATAATTAGTAAATTTCTTTAGAAATTTAAACAAGAGTTATAAAACTTTTTGCTGGTAAAAAAATTCCATGACCATCTCTATTTCTATCATATTTCTAACGACCATCACTCATCAAAATTCTATATAGTTTGTTAATGTGTGGTACTTTAAACAGGAATCATTCGTTTTTCATTTTACATTTTTAATAAAATAAAAATAAAAAAATTAATAATAATAATATAAAATCCAAAGTATTCACTCTCATTTAAAAGTCCTCACGGTTATGCATGGGTGAATTACTTGGAATTTGTTATGTGCTTCCATGCTCATTTAAAATTCCTCACGGTTATGCATGTATGGAACGCATATGAAAATTGATTTTTTTTAAATAAACAAGTTGATTCTAATCCCATTTAAAGGTCCTCACGGTTATTCGTGGTTAGAAGATACTTGAATTCATTTTTTAAATAAAATTGGAATACTACTAATCTCATTTAAAAGTCCTAACGGTTATGCATGGTTGGTAGACATTCAAATTCCTGATATAAATATACCACAAATAGACACAACTGTATGGTTTTATAAGATGACATCATTCCCATCATTCTAAAAGTGGAATATGCGCCTAACAATGTATTTATGATTTTTGTTTGATTTTTTATTGAAATTTAATATTTATATTCAATAAAGTTTTAATGTTGGATTTGTTATCCCATTTTTGGTCAAACTGGAATATAAACAAATTGGCAAGGAATTATGGATATCAGGATTGGAAATCGGTTGGAATCAAGGCAACGATCGATATCGCCAAAATTTGGTTGAACTCCGATCGGGACGAAATTGATTGGAAATGATGATAAGGACTAGGAAAGGCTATGTTTCAAATTTCAGGTTAATCGGAGTTCGTATGGAGGAGTTATGATCGATTCAAGGTAGGAGAGGCATGTTGTTCGAATCCATCAAGGGGTCAAGGTGGTGCTCGGTTCGAATCCATCGGATTCGAACCCATCAGGTTCGCATCGATCGAAGGAAAGGCACAGGGATGGTTCGAATCGATACACTTCGTATTGATTGGTATGGATTCGGCTCCGAGAAGTTCGCGTTAGATGTTGGTTCGATTCGGTAGGCTTCGAATCGATCGAGTTATTGTTTTTGACACGGTTGCTTCGTATCGATCAGATGAGAAAATTAGGTGGGCTTCGACTCGATCACGGCATGGATCTCCTTCGTATCCATATGGTGTACACAGGTTAGTTCGTATCAATGGCAGCTCGAATCGATACAATTCGTATCGATCAAAGGGAGGTTTCTGGGTTTGTACCTATTGATGCGAAGAGAGCGTTCGAGAAGGATACGCAGGGAGTCGACTTCATGGATTCGAAGGACTTAGGGACAGTGTTCGTATCGATTCGAAGTGATGGATACGAACAGAGGAAGAAACGTTCAACGCGGCGCAAAAGGTGGATCGACCCGGAGAATTCGTGGCACGTCATCGATGCGCATGCACTTCGAGAGATTCGAAGCAATGGATTCGAAGAAGAGGGATTCGAACGAGATGGATTCGAAGGAGATGGGTTCGAAGCATGGGTTCGAACCAGGCAGAACACACGGAACTTTGAACTTGAATCGATCATATCTTCCAGACCGTTGATCCGAATGCTATGAAATTTTCACAGAAGCTTACATACATGTTAAAGAATGTTCTCACCAAATCTCACCTCGATTGGACATTTCCTTGATCGATTCGAACCAAGAGTCGAATCGATCCTGATGTGGGCCCGAACCTCCAGATTTCGGGCGAGTGGGCCCCCTCACGTGCCTGAACCGGTCTTCCCGGATTTTAGGAGAAATATCAGCCTCCTACGCTTATAAATAGAGCCCCTGGTCATTCAGAAAAGGGGTCGGAGAATTTGGAAAGGGAAAGCACGCCTGGACGCTGCCAGAATCACTCTATATCATCATTGCTGCCATTTATTTCAAGTTTTGGACCTTGTAACTGCTGTAATCATCTGTAATCATCAAGTATAATCAATAAAAGGATAAAAACTTTGGAGTGGACGTAGGCCGGAGATAGCCAAACCACTATAAATCGTGTGTTCTTGTTCACAATTTCTGTTTTGCTGCGTATTGCTTGCTTAGATCCGAGATTTGTGTTTGAATATTATTGATTTATATTCATACACTAGTGCTTTCACGGTATTCGGGGTTTGTGACCAATTTTGGCGCAAACACTTTGGTGCTTTCACTGAGAACGACTGGCACCCGCTACATCGAATTTGAAAGTTGGATTTGAAGATTTTTAAAGAGTTTGGATTCAAGGACAATGACTAGACAAAATAGTAGAAGACAAAGGGCTGGGAGAAGCCAACATGAAGGAAGTCAACAAGCATCCTCCGGAACTGGGGAAGGACAGGCTTCAATCTACATAACTCGGGATGAAATGGAGGCTATGGCAAATTCTTTGCAAGAAAGATTGTTGAAGAACCAACAGGAAATGATGCAGACCTTCTTTGAGCAAATGAGAGCTACAGGGATGCAGAACTTAGGAACACCTACAGCCGCTGTGGATGCAGGACAGGGGACTAGGGTCATGGAACCCAATGGAGGACGAGATACGGAGCCAGAAGGCAATCAACAAGGGCTTGGGGGCAGGCCCTCGGGATCCAACACAGGAGGACCTTTGGAAGGAGTTCAACAAGCTAGAGCTAACATTGATGCTAGTGAACCACACGAGGAATATGTGCCAGAGTTCCCTGGGGGGCATGGGGGGCAACCCCCAACAGATAACACCGGACTAGTGGAAATCATCAGAAGAACTGTGCGAGGTGGTTTGACCAACGGAGACTTGGAAGGAGTAAATAGGAGTCCATTTTCTCGGGAGATAAGGATGGCTCAGAATCCACCTAAGTTTAAGCTACCTAGCGTGGAGGTTTATGATGGTAAGGCAGATCCAACTGATCATTTGATGAGGTACACCAGACACATGGAGGTGCTAGGGGCATCGGAGGAAGTGATGGCCCGATGTTTCCCTTTGTATTTAACGGACTTAGCTGCAATGTGGTTTAGGCAGCTGGGAGAAGGATCTATCAGGACTTGGAGGGAATTGGTGGAAAAGTTTTTGGGACAGTTTCGAGTTCACGTCAAGAGGCCTAAGAATGTGATGACATTAACATCGGTGAAGCAAAGGATGGATGAATCGCTTAGAGCTTTTCTAACTCGATTCAGTGCGGCGGTCGCTTCGGTGGATCGGCCTGATCCATCGATGGTTTTAATGGCAGCAGTATCAGGAGTCAGGGAGGACTCGGATTTTAAGGTGTCTCTGATTCGAGATCCCCCACAGGATCTCGACGAATTATTTCATGAGGCAGAAAGGTTCCTTCGGCAAGAAGATGCGAGTACGGATTTAAAGGTGATAAAGGTTAATGCAACTCAGGATGTAGGACTATCCAGCAAAGGTTAGGATAAAGACAGAGGGAAAAGGAAGTTGGACGGTGATTCTGGAAATGCTAGGAAGCAATGGAAGGATCCAAAGTTTTCCACATACACAGGATTGAACAAGACGCTGGAGCGGATATACCTGGATACTCGGAATCGCCTTCCTTACCGGAGGCCGGCTAGGAGAGAACCATCAGAACGGGAGAGGACATCAGGAAGGCACTGCCTCTTCCATGATTTAGATGGACATGATACCAACAGCTGCATGCACTTGAAGGATATAATCGAGGAGCATGTAAGGAATGGACAGTTGAAGCAATATGCCGGAACTCAGAATGCAACGGTAGGGCAGGAGCAACCACCGACCACCTCACGCCGTGATGATGTGAGGCCCAGGGATGATGGTCGATTAATCATCCACTGATCAGGATAACGTGAAATAAGTAGCAAACTACTGGCAAGCAACCAAGTCATTTACACATGTATGGGGACGGAGATAGCCCCTACGCATGCTCTAAATGATGATAAACTGCGATGCTGTGGTTTGTAAAATTTATCCTTTGCTTTTTGATTGGACACTGCTTTTCTTTTTGGATTTGGTTTTGGAGTTCGGATCGAACTCCTGGTTTCGCTTGATTTTTGATTTGGATTTTTCCATTGAATGATTGTTTTTTGGTTATGGATGCTGGTTTGGATTTCTGATTCTTTGATTTTGATTTGGATTTTTGGGATTTGGATTATGGATCGGATTTTTATCTGGTTTTTGATACATGGTCGTCGGGTATGAATTATGCCTGGCAAGGGGTGAGTCACTTTGCCCGAACATGGTAAATTGACTCATTCAGGTCGTCGAGTATGGACTATGCTCGGCAAGGGTCCGGAGTGACCAGGATTCGGCCTAGGACTTAGGCCCCATATTATCGATTATTGTTTCAGGTCATTGAGTATGGACTATGCTCAACAAGGGTCCGGAAAGACCAGGATTCGGCTTAGGACTTAAGCCACGGCATTGCACAATGTCCAGAGACACTGGACCACGGTCGTCAGGTGTGGATTACGCTTGGCAAGAACCCGGAGAGGTTAGCTCAACGTCCAGGGACACTGGACCACGGTCGTCAGGTGTGGATTACGCTTGGCAAGAGCCCGAAGAGGTTATGGATTCGGATATCTACCCAGAGAGGTCCTGGATCTGGTTATTGGCTATTGGATAAGGATGGATTAGGACTCAGCTGTCGAGTACGAATGGATATGGAATTGCCTAAGGCTTTGGTTATGGGATTTGGAATTGGGCATCGGCTCGAAGCAGTCAAGGATGGCATACTCTGGCAATATGGCTATGGACATTGGATATTGGATTCAGAACTATTCAAAACACGCCTTATTGTCACAAGGCATGTTTTGGGGGGCAAAGTGTTATCCCATTTTTGGTCAAAACTGGAATATCAACAAATTGGCAAGGAATTATGGATATCAGGATTGGAGATCGGTTGGAATCAAGGCAACGATCGATATCGTCAAAATTTGGTTGAACTCTGATTGGGACGAAATTGATTGGAAATGATGATAAGGACTAGGAAAGGCTATGTTTCAAATTTCAGGTTAATCGGAGTTCGTATGGAGGAGTTATGATCGATTCAAGGTAGGAGAGGCATGCTGTTCGAATCCATCAAGGGTTCAAGGTGGTGCTCGGTTCGAATCCATCGGATTCGAACCCATCAGGTTCGCATCGATTGAAGGAAAGGCACAGGGATGGTTCGAATCGATACACTTCGTATCGATTGGTATGGATTCGGCTCCGAGAAGTTCGCGTTAGATGTTGGTTCGACTCGGTGGGCTTCGAATCGATCGAGTTATTATTTTTGACACGGTTGCTTCGTATCGATTAGATGAGAAGAATAGGTGGGCTTCGACTCGATCACCGCATGGATCTCCTTCGTATCCATATGGTGTACACAGGTTAGTTCGTATCAATGGCAGCTCGAATCGATACAATTCGTATCGATCAAAGGGAGGTTTCTGGGTTCGTACATATCGATGCGAAGAGAGCGTTCGAGAAGGATACGCAGGGAGTTGACTTCATGGATTCGAAGGGCTTAGGGACAGTGTTCGTATCGATTCAAAGTGATGGATACGAACAGAGGAAGAAACGTTCAATGCGGCGCAAAAGGTGGATCGACCCGGAGAATTCGTGGCACGTCATCGATGCGCATGCACTTCGAGGGATTCGAAGCAATGGATTCGAAGAAGAGGGATTCGAACGAGATGGATTGGAAGGAGATGGGTTCGAAGCATGGGTTCGAACCAGGCAGAACACACAGAACTTTGAACTTGAATCGATCATATCTTCCATACCGTTGATCCAAATGCTATGAAATTTTCACAGAAGCTTACATACATGTTGAAGAATGTTCTCACCAAATCTCACCTCGATTGGACATTTCCTTGATCGATTCGAACCAAGGGTCGAATCGATCCTGATGTGGGCCCGGACCTCCAGATTTCGGTCGAGTTGGCCCCCTCACGTGCCTGAAGCGGTCTTCCCAGATTTTAGGAGAAATATTAGCCTCCTACGCTTATAATAGAGCCCCTGGTCATTCAGAAAAGGGGTCGGAGAATTTGGAAAGGGAAAGCACGCCTGGACGCTGCCAGAATCACTCTATATCATCATTGCTGCCATTTATTTCAAGTTTTGGACCTTGTAACTGCTGTAATCATCAAGTATAATCAATAAAAGGATAAAAACTTTGGAGTGGACGTAGGCCGGAGATAGCTGAACCACTATAAATCGTGTGTTCTTGTTCATAATTTCTGTTTTGCTGCGTATTGCTTGCTTAGATCCGAGATTTGTGTTTGAATATTATTGATTTATATTCATACACTGGTGCTTTCACGGTATTCGGGGTTTGTGACCAATTTTGACGCAAACAGGATTAGTATCGACCACTTTATCTCTATTTTTTCTAACACTATTACTCTTTTGCTGATAGCAAAAGGGGGAGAGAAAAGTTAAGATTTTGTCAAATAAAATCAAGTAAATGTCAAATATTTTCTATTTGCATCTACGCTCATTTGCATATTTTTTATTGTATGCATATATGAAGGGGGAGCTTTGGGTAGAGAGAAAGCATTCAAATAGGAGGAGCAAATGGAATAGTCAAATACATTTAATATGTTTCAAAATCTTACATATATGTTTGTTATCATCAAAAGCGGGAGATTGTTGAATATGCGATTATATGATTTTTGTTTGATGATAATAAGCATATATATTCGTTTAAATGTATTTGTTAATGTACTATTTTATTTTTTCATAGATTAAATAAATATTTTATGAATAAAAGAAATAACAAAGAATTTGAATTCAAGCAGAAATTTTTATTCAACCAAATATTTATTACAATTTTTGAGTAGTACAAATTTCAAGCTCTCACTATATACAATTTCAATTACAATACAAATTTTGATTACATCACAAATTTCACATTTACATTGTACCTCACTATACATCACTCATTCACTCAACTCGTACCGATCTTCAACTTCATTCCAATGTGAATCCAGCATTTGAGCAATCTGCAAAAATATACATTGAAGCAGTAAAATTGAAAATAAAATATTTTTGCAGTATAAAATAAATTGTGGATTTTGAAAATAATATTTTCCTCGGTTATTTGGGTTGTTCGTCATCATTTAATTTTGAATTCATCATACACGAACAGCTTGTGACATACATAGTGTATCATTATATATGCCACAAGGCCGTGCACACCGATATATACACTTGATAGAATTACAGGGACATGTGAATACAGGTCAAACCCAAAACGTCGGGTTCAACTCAAGTGCAATAAAAAATAAAGTCACAATATTCAGCACAAGGTCAAACCCGAGCTACAAGTTGGATTCAACTCAGGTGTAATTCAAAAAACAAATCCAAATGCAATAAAATGGTCAGGAGAAACCTCAATGCATAGCAAGTATACATGAAGGCCAGAGTGTATACTCAGACTTCAAGTAAAAACAAAGTAAAGCTCCAACCAAGTGAATATGCAATATGAACACGAGTGAATGCAATTCAGTACTCAATGCAATCAAATAACTCGAGTACAACAAATGGAGACGCAACCCAAATCAAAATGTACCAAATGGAACTGAAACAGAAGGAATGGCAACATGCATACCGCAGGTCTGCAACAAATGAAATATATGCACCAGCATTTCATATCACAAAACAAAAATACAACATGCAGTATGAAGTGATGCACAGGAACCAAGGCCAAGACTAGTGAACTGCAAGTGTCGACCAGGTAGCAAGCAAGATCAACACAGCAGCCAACATATACAACATACATATATACATGTATAATCACACATGTATATACACAGTGCACATTAAACCAGAAGTATGCTTGAAGCAAAAATCCAAACCAAGTTCAAGTTATACAAGCAAAACTCAAACTAGAGGCAACTTGCATCAACTACAACAATGAACCAGAGATTACAAAACCAAAACATCAACTAAGTTCAAATGAATATAGACAGCAAGCTCCAGATGGTACACAAGTAAAAGACCAACAATGCAATTGAAATGCAAACTATCTCGAAGAGTGATACCAGAGACTACAAAGAAATCGAGACTGGACCAATAAGCAAGTGACACGGCTGGTTCGAACAAAGACAGAGGAGATTCCAAACTGCAGTTCTAAGTGACCGAAGTCAAAGTTCTAAAAAATTCAAAGCCAAGAAATCGCAACTTCAAAGCCGTTTAAATCAATGTAACAGTTTTGAACAAGTCATAAGAAACAAGTTCAAATCACTGGCCGAGATAAATCAACATCGTCAAACCAGAATCAATGTCGTGATGATCAAGAAATCAAACGAGTCAAAATCAAAGCCGTGTGAACCAAGCTACCAGAAATTATACGAATTTGAACAAGTCAGTGCAAATCATCAACATTCAAGTTGAATCGAACGGTAAGCCAAAAAATTATCAGACGAATTCAATGAGTACATACGAACGAAAATTAAGGGTTCCAAACCCTATATAAAGACCCAATCATCATCAGCTACAAGGCAATCGAGTTCAAGCAAGCTAAAACAGAAAAGACATAAATTACATACCAGAGTCAAAGTCGAACTAGATCAAATCGCAGAGACATATTCGAATTGAAGAAGGAGTCGATTGCCGAAGCAAGATAGAGAAATACCAATTGTAATCAACCATCTACCCATCAGCTTCATCGATTTTCTCAAGCCCTAATTTGCAAGTAAAGGAAAACGAGAACAAGCCGCCATTATACAGAGCAAAGGAAAAAGAACGGGCCAAAATAATAATAAAAAGAAAAAAGGGTCGTCCTTGTTTTAATTGGGGTTTAATTGTTTAAAATTAGGCTTTAGTTGTTTTTAAGTGTTTTTAAATTATCGTCTTTTGTATTTTCTCTTGAAAATTGTGTAATTACTAGTCGTGTGACTAGGGGACAAACTAAGTGGCGTAGTTTGAGAATTCACAACTCAATGGCTGAGTTGTGGCACGGTTTTGAGCGTAGAGTTAGGTTAGTCTGTAGCAGGTTTCGCGAGTTTACGTGTGTAAGCGTGTGACTACTTAATTTCTAGTAGAAACCTTGGGGGCAGCACGTAGGCAAGGTTTTGCCGAAGCTGGGTAAATTCTATGTCGTTCTATTTCTGCATTTATTATTCTTCTATTATCTGTGCTGTTATAATTTTTATTTATTTATGTTGAAATAATTTTATAAGCTTCCGCAATTAATTTTATAATTAACAGTATCACCCTATTCACCCGCCTCTAGGGTGAAATCGATCCTACAGGAAATTTGATAAGATTCGAAGGAAGGGATAAAAAGGGTTCTTCTCAATCATCACTCGAATTGGAAAAAGATTATTTACTTAAGGAAATTCATGGAAGATTAACTTGGAATACACAGTTGTGTGCATATTAATCGCACATGAACAAAGTACCACTTAGGTAATTATCACCAATTCTAGAGAAATTTTAAGTTATGACTTCAATTAATTTTGAGACCAGAGTTCCATGACTCAAGATCACAACTCGATACCGATCTAAGTTAGTTTTGTGCTGACCTATAGATATTGGTGCAAGTTGAATTATTTCACTTTCTTTGCTCTTTTATGTCTGATGTGTTTCAAGCTTTTTTCTACATACTTTAGGTTGACTCTAGTGGTCTTTTCGATAGTTGCATTCTTTGCTTTCTTCTCATTAATCCTCGGAATTACTCAGCCAAACCACAGGAAAACCACTGATCACGAGTGGTTGGAGTGGCATAGGAGATGTATGGAGTTTGGGAAGTAGAATGAGGGAAAATAATGGGCTGATAACGGCCTATGGATAGCTCGGTAGCGAGTCATTTCATCTTTGTTTATATCTTCTAAGCGCAGTTGAAATCTGGTTGGCTAAAAAGTGGATTAATACTTGCCACCCAAAGTATGCCTTTTGAATGTAAGGTGTGCTTTGCTCAGGAACAAGTTCTAGCAATCAGTCTTCGATAGTTGAGCTCCTCGATTATGTGTTGATCCTAATCTTTGGCGAATCATCCAGTTTATTCGGATTTTCTTGCAAATCAAAGGACGTTCCAAACTTGTTATAGCTAAGGACTATAGCCCTTGCTTAAATGTTGTTCATATATCATAATCATTCCGATCTCATTTGGAGTTATTACATCACATATCAAACCCATGTTCGTCTTATGATTTATCTACTTTACTCTAATCATAAGGCGTTCAAATCTTTTTACCAAATTTGTATCCTTTCTAAGGTTCGATCTCTTCGAATCATTTTACATTCAATTTAACATGTGATCTCTCTGAACCGTTTAACTTCCAATCTAGGTTTTGACCTCTCTGGGCCGTTGTTGAGTCTTCTTGCTCTTTGGCAATAGAATTCAATGATAAAAAAGCCCATTCTCTCACTCTCCAACGAGGGGACTTGCTTTTCATACAATTCCATCTACTCACTCTCTGGAAAAGGAACTTGCATTTTACACTCTGGTCTCAACTCTTCGGTTGATACATAACATGATCAATGATGTATAAGTCCATTCACTCGCTCTCCGACATGAAAACTTGCACCCTACACTCTGGTCCCATCTCTCCAGAGGAGACTTAAAGAGATCAATATCATGCAAGTCCATTCCCTTACTCTCTAGTGAGGGAACTTACATCCTGAACTCTGGTCCCATCTCTTAGATGGGACTTAAACAAATCAATATCATTCATTACATTTAATGTGAATTTTTCAAAAGTTAAATATTCAAATGTAAGCAAATAAGCATAAGTCCTAATTATGCATCCTAGACATCCAACTCAGAGCGTGCCTAAGGACCAATATAGGTCCCGTACATGTGTAAGCGACCTAAGGTTATTATTGTCCTAAATAGTCATCCCAAACATCAGACTCAGAGTGTACTTAAAGACCAATCTAGGCCTCATACATGTGTAAGCGGTCTGAGGTTATTATTATCCTGTTTATTCAAAGCAAGAAAAATTAAAGTGTAGGAGTCAAGCTTAATTTTGACCATCTCGATCGTGGGATATCGAGCCTCAAACCAGATTTGTGGTTGTTCCTCGATGCATTCACTCTAGATGGTGGTTGCTTCGACCGCACCATTATAGTTTGTTCCTCACGTACTTTTGCAACTGGCTGATCTGAACCCGTTCTTCTATTAGATCACGAAGATGTTGGCACTCATTCGTTTTAGGTCCATCCAGCTCATAGAACATTCCATATCTTTTCTCCAGATCAGTGGGCTCTCTGCTAACTGGCTTCCGATAGGGAATCTACGCCCCATAATCCAGATAGATCCTTTTGATGGTCTCTGTTAGCTCAGTGTAAGAAGAGAACTTCAGTTACCTTCTCTGCTATTTTGGTTCTGCAGAGTCAGCATAAGCTCTTCTGTTTCCTTTATCCTTTCCATTTACTACTCCGAGACAGTCCTTTGTCATACCAACATTAATTTTAGCATTCTCAGCTTCAGCGAATTCTTGATGCAAATATCTCTCAGCTTCATGTAGAACTCCACAAGATCCATCAATGGATCCCTTCTAATGCAACATTAAAATTAGTCCTGCTCATGACTCCAAATAATGATGTCTTTAAGATTATTAATGGATCCATTTTGTCGACAGCTGCAGTTGTCGCATTAAACCTTGTCAAATTGTTTCTCAAGGTCCCTCCAGGCCTTTATTTCATGCTTGATAGCGTTATTGCATTCTTCGACGGTGAGATTTAAACTCTGGGATACCTTAAAAACTTATCCACTAAATCGATCCACGTGCTTATTGACCCTTCTCCAGTTGTCTTAACCACATCACCATCAGTCCGTTAAGTATAATAGGAAGCACCACCCCATTACCTCCGTATAAGCACTCAACACCTATATAAATCAGATGTATCTCGTTTAGATGAACCAACAGATACAACTTTCCATCGTACATTTTCAATATCGAAAGCTTAAAATCCGAAGGATTCCTCGCATTTTGGATATTATAAGTGAACGGATTTCTGCTCACGTCCTCTAAGCTTTGATCAGAGGGTCCACCTCTAATTATCCTCCTTACCAATTCAATAATTCAGTTTTCTCCATTCAGTGATGGTCTTCGACTAAATGCAATGTTCAGCCTCCTACTCCTATGGAGGAACTCTGGCACGTACTCCTCTAGATGCATATTAGCATTTTGACCCACTCCTCTGATCTAATTCTGTCCTCTATTCCTATAGGGAAGTTCTGGCACATATTCCTCTGGTCGTTGACCATTCGCGTTCGGATTTGTTTCTTGCTCCATTATTATCCGTTCTTGGCATCCTAGCAGTCATACCAACATTGCCTCCGAGTATTTTCTCTTGGTTCCGATTAGATTTGGGTCGATATTAAGCTATGCTGCTTATATGGGCATTGTTCCAGTTTGCTTCACTCCAACTACATATGTTTCTATATTAGCTCATTATCCTTGGTTTTGAATTTCAGCAGTCTTAACTATTCCTTGTTATCCTATCCTATGGAAAAAATCCTTTAAGCATTTCCTATTGTCGAGTCACCAATCCAACCTGCTTCTCCTTCGTCATTTTCTCCATCTCTTCTCTAGCCATGTAAATGGATTGATGAGAGTTTGAAGACACCTCCTAGCTGCCCCATGCTCAGGTTGGCTTCCTCCAGCCTTAGATCTATTGTTAGGTCTCTTCGTCTTCTCCAAATTTCAATCTAAGCTTTAGGTTGTGAAATCTAGCTTCTTTCTTAATGGAAGCACTAAAATGTTAACCCAAAAAATGGATCAACACCTACATATTAAATGAAAGTACTAGTTCTAGTAAAAATAA
Source organism: Allium cepa (assembly GCA_030765085.1). NCBI lineage: Eukaryota > Viridiplantae > Streptophyta > Magnoliopsida > Asparagales > Amaryllidaceae > Allium > Allium cepa. The sequence continues at coordinate 628,061,150 of CM060934.1, forward strand.
AGGAAAGAAAAGAAAAGTAAAAGGAGACACAAGAATTTTTATAGTGGTTCGATGTAACCTTCGGCCTATGTCCACTTTAATCTTTTTTAATAGTTGTTCTCTCTATATTACAACTAATTATCTTAAATCTAGCACAATCTAGTAGATTTTAGATTTACAATAGAGTTGCTAGAGAGTTGAGAGGTCGAGGATAGGAGTGAAGAAGAAGAAGAAAAAAATCTCCAATGGTAGAGAAATCAGATCCCGAGTGAAAGGCACCAGAAGAACCTCTTTTGGTTGTAGGTAGGTTGTTGTTTTGACTCTGTATACTTCTTTTTATTTATTATATATTGTGCATTTTCCTTTCCAGGAAGCACATGTGTTTATTGCTTTGTACTATGACCATGTACATCTTCGGCGAGTTTTATTTCGTACAAGATATGTATCGATGTTATTCCAAGGGAATACTCATGTGTATACCCCATATCGTCTAATTATCCTTATTATCCAAGAGTATTACTATGTAATACTCTTAGGTAGTATGGGTATAAAGGTGGGGGTGTTACACAAGCTACATTTATGCAGGCAGTCACCTTGTCTACCTCCCAAATGCTCTAAGGTATTCTAGCTGGTAAAACTATAAACCCTGGAGATGAAATGATTCATGCCTTCGAAGAGGAGGCGACATGAAACTTTCAAAAGGCACAGGAGGAAGATGACCACATTATAACTGGAGTCTTCAGTCCTTCCTCGAGGCGTACCATGGAGGAGATGCTCCAAACCCAAGTCCTTCTGGCTAAGGAGATCAAGTGGGAGAAATATGTCAATATACCTCCTCCCTTATCCATCTCATTATTCGGCCAGCCTATCTTTTTGCCCCTAGAGACTTCAGCGAGCGATATTTCGAAGGGTCATAAAGACAAAGATAGGAGCCAAAGGAAGCTTAGTGAGTTCGGAATGCCCTCTTCCGAGCAGAAGAAGAAGGAGGCAAATAGGAGAAAGAAGGTTTAGTTACGCCCTTCCTTGTTTTGGTTATCGTTTGTTTTGTTTTCAATAATTATGTAAATAGACTAAAGTTGTATAAGCACAACCCTCACTTTTCATTTTAAGCATTAAGTTAATTAAATTAGACTTGTTTTTGTTTAAGCCTTGTGTCGATATGTTTATGAATTGAGAAATGTGTTTATTATTTCCACTCAGATGCATGTGAATCATTTCTCTATCATCAGTTAGCTAAATTTGCTATCTTTTAGTCAAGTTCTATCCGATTAGTGATAATGTATGAAATTACATTATTTCCGTTCTTTAAGAATAATGGCTAGGGTAGCTATCTCTGAGCATTCTTGTTAGGCCAAAGCTAACCCTAGAACTTGAACAGAATTACCTGTTTAGTGCAGCAGTCCGAACGCTTATTTCGTGGACTCTTTCCTCCGATTTCGCTTAACTTTGGATGTTGATCGGGGTTTATACCTAAAACAGTTGTTATATTTTTCATCCTTGGGTACTTAGGGAAGATCCTGTCTAACTTCGAGCGTGGATATTTGACCACTCCATACTTTGGGTGAGGAGTTTGAGCTTCTCCAAAATCCGAGTGAGAATTTTATCAGTGTAAACTGTCTATTTTACCAACTATGGGTAAGGGTTCTTGGGGTGAACTATCTCCTTCGACTTTCCATGCGTTTCATGCTCCAATATCCAAGTCATGGGTCAGAGGAGTTATTTGGCATCTACTTCGGATGCCTGGAACAATCACATTCCTTAGGTCTAATCACGGACCATAAAATTTGATCAGAACCTATCTCCGGGCACCTACAATTTATGTATTATAGAAGCATGTATCACTCAATCATGTTGTTGTTTATAGCATAAGAATTAGCTAATGAGAATGCAAATTCATCGATCCTCAATGCCAATTCATTTCATATCCACAAGAACGTCCAATCATGCCTCTTTACATTGAGTTTAACAAAATATGTACAAAGGTAGTTCTAAGCGAAATAACATCGTAAATGTTCGCTTTTCCATGCCCTCGAAAGTGAAATTTCATCTATAATTGCTGCTTGAATGTTCCATCTCCAAGCTTATGTTCAATAGCACACGGACCTTCCCAAGTCGGTCCCATGTTCACTGGACTTGGGAAGATTAGTTTGAGAATGAGATCATCGATCTCAAAGGTCCTACTTCTGACATTTGTGTTGTAATGCTGAGCTACTCTTTTGATGAGCAGGGGCTCTAAAATCTGCTTCATCATGCTTTACATTGATCAAGTTGAGGGACTCGAGCAAGAATTCCTCATTCTTTTTAGGATTATAAGAGATCTTCCAATGAGCTTGCACTTCCAATTCAATTAGAACCATGGCTTTCGACCTACAGTCCAAAGAGAATGGAGTGTGATCAGTCATTCGATAGGCCCAAAATGCCAGTGGCAATTCATTGACCCACTTGACTTTGGCCTTTGTCAAACTTTTTCATAATTGACTTAATGATTTTTCTAATTTCTTCCACCTGTCTATTCACCCTTGGATGTGCTACTTTAATGAATTTTTTCTCAAACCAATACTTGCTGCAACATTTATAGAATACCACACTATCAAATTGGCCCCTCTATCGTAAATGATCATTATATGATCCTAAAATGATAGATAATTTTCTTGACTATGAAGTTGATCACCTTCTTCATGATGATCACGGCAAGCTGTTTCGCATAGGACTACTTTGTAAAATAGTCAACTGGAATAGTAGTATACTTTTCCCCACCTTTCGACATCGACAACACACTGATAATGTAGATTCGCCATATCGCAAATGACCATGTAGGATGATCATTTGCGTAAAGCAAGGCTCTAGGAATTTTGGAAAATCTCTGGCACTGATCGCACCTTATGTGTAATCAGTGGCGTCTCTATTGACGGTCGGCCAAAATTATCCATAGTGAAGAACCTTTTTTGCTAATGTCTGCCCCTAGGTGTGGTTGCGACAGGCTCATTTGTGAACATCTGCAAGGACCTTTTGGCATCTTCATGGGCGACACACTATAGTAGGGGTACAGAGAAGCCTCTTTTGGACAATGGCCCATCTTGGACAATAAATCATGGAGCCTAGAGCAGTAATTTACTTTGTTCGCTCCTCTTATCTGGAAGGGTTCCCTTCAGTAGAAACTCCTTAATTGGAGTTATCCATGATTCATTTTCAAGTTTATCCTCCAAAATCCAATCAAAATCAACTTGGTCGATGCTCGAAGCTAATAATACCTCCACTGGAACTAAACCCATAAGTTGTGCATCCTCGGACCTAGCCAACTTGACTAGAGAATCGAATTTTGTGTATAAGGGGCTAGCTTAGCGCACTTTGCCTAAAATTCCTTCCTTACTCGACAGATCACCAACCGAGATTCACTGTATATTTGAAAGGTCTTGACTCCCAATTCCATTGCGATCCTGAGTCCCATAATTAGCGCATCATACTCAACCATATTTTTTGTTGCGTGGAACTCAAATTTCAAGGCATAGCGAACTGGTCATTCCTTGGGGGCTACCTAAACTACTCTTACCCCAGAGAAATGTTCATTAGACTCTCCATCCACATACAGCCTCCATTGAGCACTGCATTTTGCAATATCTTCCCTTTTGTCACCTCGAGCAATGAGCACGACGATGAAATCGACCAAAGCTTAGCCATGTATTGCCCATCTAGGATGGTACGATATATCACACCGAATCAGTTCGATATTCCACTTTAATAATCTCTCAGAGGTCTCAAGTCATTGCAGAACCTGTCTTAAGAGCTGGTCAGTCAGCACCATAATTGGGTGAGATTGGAAATATGGGCGGAGTTTCCTTGATGCAATCAATAGTAATTTGCCAGCCTTTCTAGCTTTGGCTATTCCTTTCAGCTCCTGTTAATCGCTTACTAATATAGTACACCAGCCTTTGGATTCTAGTTTTTTCATGCATAAGGGCAGCACTTAAAACATGCAAAGATATTGCTAGATAAACAAATAAATATTCTCCGTCCATAGGCTTTGATAAGATAGGCGGCCTTTTTAGGTGATCGACCAATGCTTGGAAGGCATCCTTACATTCCTACGTCCAAGAATTTTTTTGTTTTCCACTTTGTGGACATCAAAGTACGGTAGGACTTTGTCTATAGCCCTTGATATGAATTGACTCGGCACAACTACTTTCCCATTTAGATTTTGAACCTCTTCAATTATCTTTGGGGCCTTCACATTCCTCAAGGCTTCAATCTTCTCCGGGTTGGCCTCAATTTCTCTCCAGTTCGTAATAAAACCTAAGAACTTTTACAAACCGACTCTGAATGAGCATTTCAGTAGGTTGAGCTTCATTCCATATTTTTAGAGCTTGGCAAACATTTCTGACAAGTCTTCCAAACGGTTCGTCGACTACCAAGAGTTAACCAACATATCATCTACGTAAACCTCCATTAACCATCCAATCTGGCCTCTGAACATAGAATTCACCAGTCTCTGGTAGGTGGCTCCGACATTCTTCAAACATAACAGCATGACAAAGTAGTAGTATAGTCCAAGGTCAATTATGAAGCTGGTATGATTTTGATTCGAAATATGCATCAGAATTTGATTATAACTAGAGTAGGCACCCATGAATGAGTATAACAATTCGTGACCAACAGTAAAATCTACCAATTGGTCGATTTTTGGTAGTGGTAAACTTCCTTTGGACATTCTTTATTTAGGTCCGAATAATCGATGCATGTCCTCCATTTCACGCTGGACTTCTTTGATTAAGACCAGATTGGATACCAACTTCGGGTACAGAGCGTCACAGATTGTCGATTGGCCCAAGAAAGTGTTGTAAGTAGAAAATATATCCATCACCACGAAGGTCACAACCCATACTCTTTTGCGGTCACCTTCTCCTAGAGTTACCGTAAATCCATGCAACCTACAGGCTCTGTCGTCGCCCGTTAAACCCCTGAGAAGGACTTACTTGGCTTCAGATTCAGGCCATCCATCATCATCGACCGTAAGCTTTTTTGAAAAAAATGTTGACTGAACTTCCTTAGTCAATCAACAACTTTCTCACAGTCGTCGACCCAATCGTGGCCGATATTATGAAGGGATCCAGTGTGGGTACTTCAACCCCATTGGCATCCCTATTCCTAAATACAATATCGTCGGTCATTGTCTTAAACTACTTAATAGGAGCTCTGTCTCCGATGGCAAAGCAATTTTCTTACACAGCTTGCTTTAAAGAACATGCGTACCTCTCTGTCTCATTCCAGCTCTTTGTAGTCGAATGATGTCCACTAGAAATAGTGTTAATAACCAATCTTTTCCTAAGTTTCCAAGGCTCGTGATCACTAGACCTAGCCTAACCCCTTTGGAGCAGCTGCCCTTGGGGTTGAGCAATTTCTTGCTTGTCATTCTACGAGGATTTCACATATTACTAAAGCTTCTTTTTTCAGATCAAATCCTCAATCTCATCATGATGGTGCATATATTCATTAGTAATATGACAATAGGTTTCGTGGAAGTGGTAAAACTTTCCAGACCTCTTCTTTCTCTCAGTCGGTGCCGTAGGAGTCGGCTTCTTATATTGTTCAGTGCCTCGCATTGCAAGATATATATTCTCAATCAAATTATTTAGTTGTGTATAACTCTTCTAATTTGAATGTCTTTTGAAATCATGTTTCCTGACTCCATTGCTCTATTTTTTATTCTTTTGGTTATTGCCTTTATTTTCCAAATTCACATATACATTTCTAAAGCTTTCACCTGATTGCTTCATAGCCACATTGCTTTGAATTACTTTAGTCGATCGGCCACCATCGGCCTTCCAGGTAGTCATAATTCCTCTTCCAAGCCCAATAACCGAGTCACCTTCTTATAGAAAACATCCATTATTGGTGCAGGTTTCATCTTAAACCACCTTCCAAAGTCCACATCGAGTGTATCCCCTTGATCAAAGCCATTGATATAATGTCCTCATGTCCAGTCCAACTTTCGAAACATCTTTTTCCTTTCGCTTTATTTTTTTCCATCTAGATGTTTTTCAATAGACGAAGAAGAATTATCTTCTAAGTGAGAAGGCGATAAATCTCTCCTACTTCTTTTGCGGCTATAGGTAAATTGGTTTAGCAAGTCGTAGCTTTCCTTCATTTTCCTCCTCAATTCATACTGACTCTCCTACACCTTGTCATTCATCTGCTTTACGTGGTTCATCTCAACTCGCATTATCATATCTAAGGGATTTTGAATTTCAGCGATTACGTGTTGAACAACTTTTTCAATGTGCTGAGAGCCGGCATTTTCAACATCAACAACAGGTCTGGAGGAAGTGGATTTATCCTTTTATGGGGCCATCACTTCAATTGATTCTATGGTAGTTCTACAGAAATCTAAATAGTCACATATTATAGCAACAAAATTGATGGATCTACCTTGTGAATTTAGGTAACTCAAAAGTAAATAGAACCTAATAGCATGAGATCGATATGCTCAGTGAAAGCACCAAAATATTTACATTAAAAACTAGCACAAACACCCAGAGATTAATATTAGAGAATAAAATTAAGAAAATAACATAAAATGAGAAAAATAACAACAGATATCAATTATAGTGGTTCGGCTAATCAAAGGCTTTCGTCCACTTAAACTTTATTGAAATCTTCGATGAGTTTCTCCAGAACTGTTCTTAGTGATCGATGATGATTCATGAAATTCTGAGGAAAATATAATAACTTGTCAATAGCTCAAAAACATCCTTCAAAATATGCCCATATCCCTCTATTTATAGCTGCAGGCCAACAAAAAATCTTTCGCACACATTCTAGCCAACATTCCCCATATCCTAGAGTTGTCAACCGAAGAGACCGTGGTCATACCACTAACATGTAAGGATCAGTACCGATCTATGCTTAGGACCGTACCGATCTATGCATTTGCTTCTTAGGTCTTCACTTAATCCTATGGATGCCTGTCTCGTTTGAGTCTTTATCTTTATTGCTTTGTTTGCATTGCCATGGTCTTGGATTCGATTGAAGGTCTTGGTTTGGAGGTCGGACATGAGTGTTCAAGTAGTTCATTAATCGTGGTAATTGAACCGAACTTGCGAAATTTCTTACGTAGCATGAACTTGGTTTTACACACCCTAACTTGGTAGTGTATGAGGCAGATGACGATGTATCGATCCATAGTCAGGGATCCGTATTGATCCTAGTCATTTAGCGGATCTTTGGCTTTGAACTTGGTGCTTGTAGGTTGGAGGGGTATTGACCTTTGTTTGGATGTTCTTGGCTACTTTTTGACTTCATTCCTCGTTTTTGCCTGGCATTTGAACTTGGCAGTTGTCGTTATGGATTCCTGCTGGATGATTTCTCGGTCCAACTGACCTAAGACACAATATAGCTTGATCACAAGGCTAGATAACGGGTTTAAAGCAATTATAATAAGACATAACCTAAAGGAAACCTAACCTGGCTAATTGGAGATCCCAGGCATACTGGTTATGGAAGTCTTGAATGGTGAGAAACACACAAACATACTGATTCCTATGATGATTGAAGTGTGTTTCCACTAAGAAGATTATGGTGAATTATTATTCTTAATAACACTAATATCTTATTTTAAGAGGAATATAATATGATATTGTTAATTAGTATTAAATATATGAGAATGATGTGGGATCGCATCTATGAGGGTTATATAACTACACTCTCTATAACTCTCGTGATGACAGGATCTGTTCAGATCAAAACGAACACAACCGAATGAACTGAAATGTGTTAGATTTGATATATGTGACACTTTCTATTTAATTAGGTTTACTATAAAAGGATTTACTATAAAAAGAAAATAATTCAAGATTTTATATCAATACTTTGCAAAGTACATCCGGTAACTGCTCACTATGGAAGGTTCAAGTCCAGAAGACATCTCCCTAAATGCAAATCCAAGTTTTCTTCTCTAATGGTTGGAATAACTTATTTTCTATTCAAATGTGGTATGCTCGAGTTTGAATAGAAAATGTAGGGTATTGTTGGAAACTTGCTAGTAATTTTTTAAAAACAGTTTTGGCGTCGGCTGTTTTATAATTTTTCAAAACATTGTTTTGCGGGAGATGTCTTTTCAAACAGACAAAACCATTTTCAAATTATTATTTTCTAACGGTCATGCCTCTTGAATGCTATATGTATGGGTCGACAATTCCAAACAAAACTCATTTTTAATTATATTATACCCATCTTCTCTACACTTCTTCACGTAGTCAAAAGAGAAATGCAATTGAAATTCACTTTAATCTAATGCATTTATGCACATTTCGGATTTAGAGTTGTATCCTTCAAGGTAAACATCTATTGCACGATAACTACAGCAGATGTGTTAACGACGAATTTTATCATAGGACATTGCGACTGCAAGCCTCTCTTGGATCAAGTCAGTAATTTCTAATTTTCTTCCATTATTTTTTATACTGATTGTTTTAAGAAGACTATAGTATAGATTAAGTCATATTTATTATATAGTTAACTACTTACTTAAATGGTGTTCTGTAATTTGTTTTATGTTAGTTGCAAGATTGATCATATTATGTTAATAGACCACTAGCATCCAATTTATCTTGAAAGCTTATTTGGAGGCTTTCTTATAATATCTAAACTATACCTCATGACCTGGTCCCCATATATAGAGAAAAAGAAGTCATATGCAATGTTCATGCAATGATCTCCCCCTGAAAAAAGGAGGCGTTTTCTCTAGAATGTCTCCTAGGTCTTGAATTGAATCACATGAATCTTAGTAGACGGAAGTAGGATAAAGAAAATAATTTCACTGAGCGCCTTTTTACTCATTGTAGAATTAGATTAACGTGAAATGCCATTTTACAAAAAGAATACAGAAGTAGATTAAAATTAAATTCTGTTTCACATAGAGAAATTGTTACTATCCATTTTCTTAACCATTAAACTGGCACTTTATTTGTTATGCATAAATTGTATTTGTTTAGTTGACTGAAAATGGTATGAATTTGGAAGTTAAAAAAAATAAAGAATAAAAGTGATTGACATAGTAAATATAAAAATCTGAATTTTAGTGAGGGGGACGGTATATTTGGATTTAATTTGAATTTATTGGATATTTTGAGAAGTTTATGTCTACACAAACATAGTGGCACCAAGATATTACAATATTATTAACATTACAATTATTATTAAGTTTAGAAATTGTTGACAACAGTATGATCCCTTCACCAAGTGGACCTTAGGTTATCCTCTGGTCTTGCCATATTCAAGGTCGGCCTGGAATTCCAATTGCCATTACATGAGAAAATGATATTCGAGAAAGTTTGATATTCCCTTTGAATCTGTATTGTACAAAGGAGCCTGGAAAGATTTATAAAGACATTAAGCGAATGTTGAGGTTGAAAAGGATTATTATTTATACTAGCATTGTGTATAGTGTAAAACTGAATATAACGCTAATTATACATAGCATTTGTTCTTCAACGTAGTCCAAATATTTATTCTCGTTTCGAATCCGAACGTGAGCAGACTTCATATATTTTAAGTTAATATTTTATGACTGTGGCCCACCATAAACCTTATTTTAAAACAACTGTCTAATATCTGGTCTCACTCCTCCTCCACGTCACTTTGATACCCCACAATGCAAATGGCCGCATTAAAAAATAAAATATAAAATATAATATAAAATAAAAGTAAGTTAGAAAAGCACGATGGCGGAAAAGATACACAGTGTTTTCAAACTGGTGGTGTTTGGTGTATTGGCGGTCGGAAAGTCATCGATTCTAGCCAGGTTTGTTGTAGATGAATTCAGCTGAACTAAAAGACAAAGACATTCCAGATCCAAAATCTGTTTATAGTCATAAGAGTGTAAAACCTCAGATCTGGATAAAGCTCTGGGGAAAGATTATGAAAAAGAACACTTTGAAATCAGAGCGCATTGAAGGTCACACCCGGTGGGACTCGAACCCACAATCGCCTGATTAGAAGTCAGACGCCTTATCCATTAGGCCACGGGTGCTGGTGGTTTAATTAATTTTTTAGATCTATTGAGTTTTTTAGAAAGAATACAGTATGAATGGTGTTATGGTAATATTTTTTTAGAAGTTGTAAAAGGGTTTAGGATTCAATACATGTTATGGTTACTAGTTCTAACTAATATTTGTGTTAATTGCTGGGTATGAACACTCCATTTTAATTTTCCGCCGTAAGTCCATATTCACCATTATGAAGGTATGAACACTTCATCTAAGTTCTCTAATTTATTAATCAGAATGATAAGATGCCATTAGTAACTCGAACCATGTTTGGATGTTTTAGCAACTTGTATTCTCTTTTTTCCATTTTAGATCGACCTTACTGATTTGGGTGACAAGATGACACTAGTAACTTGGAACATGTTTGGGATACTACCAATGTAGTCTATTGATGACACTAGTAACTAACACCATGGTGTAGTATTGTTACAGATGCTTCAACTGATTAAGGTCTACATTTGTTTTGAGTGAGACTCATGCGTCAATCTTTTTGGATCTTATATCCATTTTACAGCCCTTGTCCAACCGTTCTATTTTGGGCAGATATTCTCAGCCGAACAAACAGGCGGCAACATCCTCCTCATATCCGCACCGTTTAATTTTTATTTTTTATTTTATTAAATATTAAAAATATAAAATGAAAGGCTGGATGGACCATGAAAATTCGGATTAGGCGATCAACTCTCTCGATTTTGTATGTTGATATGACTGGCATTGTATGAATGAGATAATCATATCTCAAGCTTAAGGAACAGTCTCACATCACAGCGGGGAAAAAGGTAATACAACTAAGTGTGTATATGCTAACTTGAGAATATCATAATATGGAGTACAAAATGATAGAAATGACATACACAAGGGTAAGGGGCTGCAACATTTCCAAGTCGATATTACTGCTTAAAATGAAAAGTGTCTCCTCAAAACTGTAAATAAGGTACGAGTCATCCTAGGCAAAGGCAGAAGAGGAAATTAGACATTAATAAACTCCTCCATCGACTGCATTTCCAGTTGTTGTTCTGAGTAACTGGATAGGTGCATAAATAGTTGATTGGTCTGTCATACAAATACAGGCAGGGATTGAAACGCAAACATTACATACAGGCAGAGTTGGGTAGTCAAGACATAATGAAATGCGAGGGCACTCTTGATGAACTGAGCTTTTACAACACAGGCACTGCGATGGAAGATTGAATACCTTCATCGTTTCTAAGATCGTTGGACTCAATTACCATCCCAGATGTAGGATTAAAATATGGTTGGACACCATTGCTATTGATTTTTAATTGATTACAAGCGTTAAGACACGCGTTTCGCGCGGCGTAATAAAGAAGGCTGAACTATTTTTCTACGGATTTTTTTTATTACTTCCAAAAGAAAATTATTTCCGCGTATATTTTGTCGTATTTCATATGTAAGTAAGTAGAAATTTTATTTTTAAGTTGGAATATCTAATTTCTTACGAGTTTAAATTTTTATTTATATTATTAATTAATAAAAAAATTTGTAAAATAATTTATTTGCTAAATCCTATTTGATATTAAAACTTAGTAAATATTTGTAGTATAAATTTTGAATGTGTAAAAGCAGTAAATTTGTCAAATCCTACTTTTAAGCGATGCTAAATTTTAATAATATCTGTAGAGAAGTAATTTTGGTATTTCATGCCGATATAAAGAAAGTGTGACGTCAAATATATAAAGATACAAAAAAAAGCTTTTAAAGTTAAAGGTCGGACAAATAATCTGTGCTTTCAAACCAAGTATTAATAAAGTTTACACGTTTCTTTTTCTAGTGTCCATACTAATAAGTTGGCCTTTTTTATCAAAAAAAGAGGAGGAGAGAGACCAAAAAGAAAGAAAGGGTTGACAACAAAGCAGCGAACAAATGACAACTCAAACCTCAAAGTCTAAAATATCCTAAAGGGGAAATTAGGTTAAAGTGCACTTTTAGGCCTACTAATTAGTTTCCAGGCCCACAAGTTCGAAAAATAAGTTTGCAGGACATCTTATATATCCACGTAACAAAAGCTCTCCAAAATTTAGGTTTATCTTTCTACTCCTGTATTTCATTCAACTCAGGGCGAAATTGCTCAACCCTACTTTTTTCCAAATCAATTTCAACTCTTCACTAAATCGTCCAAAATTTACATAACTGCTCTTTCGTCCAAGTAGATTCGAGCTCAAAATCGCTTTAATCCAATATCTATACTCGGCCGAACGATTTCTGCTGAAAGAAAGGTAATTTTGATATCTTTGTATATTTAATGCCTGTAATATTGTAAAGCAACATTAATTCTCCATTTTGAGTTTGTTTTCATACAATGTATTTTATTATTGTTTCGAATGTTTTCTTCTGTATTGATGTCTCTAATTTCGAACTGTAGTGTTGTTCAATTGATTTACTCCATGGATAGTAACTGAATGTCACTGAAATTGTTCCTTTTCACATTAACTTAAGTTACCCCTACTGCATTTGCCTATTGACTGTAAATGTTTTATCCATTCACTTAAAAATGGTATTTATCTTGGCCAATCGGTGAAAACTAAAAAACTGTTGGAATATTTTTTTTATGGAAAATCAACGTAGTACGTCATGGTAGAGTACAAGTTTAAACAACTACTGTATTAACGTTACAAGCAGGATATTGATGATTTTAGTGCTGCATATATGAAATATGATAGCTTGTATTCATACTGCAATATAAGCCGAACCATATTTCCTTGTTGCTTACATGAAGGTCAAATAATTAGTTTTAAGTAGTGGATTTGAATCAATTCACTTGAGGAATCTCATCATAAACTGTACCACAGTAGTAAAATGAAGATATATGATTACAGTGCACCACATGCAGATAATAATTAATCCGAACCAAAGAGTATATTGAAGTCATTCAATTGTAAGGCTAGATGTAGCTACTTAAGAGTATAATAGAGATATTTATTGTTTGCTAAATGATAATACTATATATCATTTGATAAAAACTTTTGCTTCTACCTTTATTGTTTATTAAATGATAAAACTATTTATTTTTATGACAAAAAAATTGTAGTAATCTTTGTACAATTATTTGTTTATTAAATTATACTTGTATTTATATTATTTTCAGAATAATTGTATTGATTTAATGATAATTCTTTTTATCTTCATAATAAAATGATTGTATTAAATATTTTATTTATACATTAATAATATGTTTGTTTATGTATTATAATAAATATAAATATATTTAATGATAATTCTTTTTATTTTTATGGCAAAATGATAGTAATAAATATTTCAATCTTTTCTGTAAGATATATATATTCTTTAATAAAGTTAAGTTAAATATATTTCCCTTGTGTTAAATAATAAAACTATTTATAGTTTAGTAAATGATAAAAATATTGATCTTTATTTTAAATGTCTTTCATTAGTCAATTTACATTTATTGATTATTAAATGATGATTATATTTATATTTATGTCCAAATAATTTATAATTATTCAATTATAATTACTTTTATCTTCTCAAAATGATAGTTATCTTTATAATTTAGTAAATGATAAAAATATTTATCTTTATCTAAAATATTTTGCAATAGTCAATTTACATTTATTGATTAGTAAATAATAATTGTATTTATTTTTATGCCAAAATAATTTATAATTATTGAATTATAATTATTTTTATCTTTATTGCAAAATGATAGTTATCTTTATAGTTTAGTAAATGATAAAATATTTATCTTTATCTAAAATATGTTGTAGTAGTTGATTTACATTATTGATTATTAAATGATTATTATTTTTATTCTTATATCAAAATAATTTATAGTTATTTAATTATAACTATTTTTGTATAAATGATAGTTATATTTTAATTAAAAAATATAAATATGTTTATCTTTTATATGAATGACTTTGCAGAAATTAAAAAAAAGTTTGACCATATATGGAAAATTGATATAAATAATTGCTAACGATGCTGAATCTTTAGCTTTCCTGCCTTTGTTGAGGTTTGGTGATATGCTTATGTATGGATTTGGGATTAACACTGAATTGAATATAAATACTCCCCTATGTATTATCAAACATCTGGCACAGCAACTGCACCTTTCATGTCTAATTTGGCACTATATTTATCTTTATATCAAAATGACAAAATTTCTTTTTTATATGCAGCTATAAAAATGCATACTAGAAAGAAATCCAAAACTGCAGAAAAGCTCAGATTAAACCAAAATAATTCAATGAAAACTGCAAATTGTATATTTCTCAATATAAATGGTCAGCAGTGTATCAACATATGGCCTACGAGCAGTGCCTTCTGTGAGAAACATAGCCAATGTACTACAGAATCTCAACCTACTCAAAAGCAAATAGCAACGTTATGTGAAGTTTCTTTATTATTAACACTTTTCTTATGATGCACATCATTTTTACTTGCTACTATAATAATAACTAATCGAGATTAATGCATATTTTTCATGCATCAATAGATCTAAACTGTTTAATATTCAATTTAATTAAGCACTGAAACTACTACTAGTTTTAGTGTCATTAACAGATCTTTCATTAATTAAGCACTGAAACAAACGGAAGAAAACTTAAGACCTAGCATAGCCATAGCATCAAGAGGAATAAGAAGTATACCAAAGAAGGAGCGTTCATCCATAAGAGAATGTAAAGCTTTTTATCAACCTCTAATTAAACAAAAGTGACTAATCCTTTCTCCAAAACCTTCCAAATCCATATGGGTAAGGATTGTATGTGTTTGTGATGTTTTAGAAAAAAATGAATTAATGTAACCAAATTAAATAATATTTGTTCAGGTTGGGGATTAAAGATGATGACTTTGATGCGATTGTGTAAAAATATGAATCAAACCTTCTCTAAATCGCTTCATGTTTTGACAGAACGTGTAAAATGATAATATGGAGACGAGTATTTAATTTCAATTTTTTTTAGATTACTTAGAATTTATATGAATTTTCAAAGTTTAGGAAAGGCTTAATTTCATAAATTAATGATTTAACTTATTAAAAATAATTATAATGACCAGAAAAAATTATATGAGGCAAAATATGATGATTCTGATTTTTGGAGATTTTTTTGGGTTTTTCCATGCATTTTCAATTTTATACGAATTATTTAGAAAGGATAAAAGTTAATTGCAAATGGATGATTGATGATCTAAGTAAAGTGGTAACTAACAATTTCTGGAAAGAAAAAATTACAAAAGCCTTAGAACTCTAATAGTAATTTGACATGTATCCAGATTTTGTGAAACAAAATTTCTTTCAAAGGTAAATAAATAGTTTTCAAGTTAATTACTAAATTTCCACGATCAACCTGTGATAGCTCATATAAGCATCAACTTGCGATAGCTAGTTAAAGGTTCAACATGTGTCAGCTAAATATGAGGTTAACCTACGGTAGCTCATAGTAGGTCAACTTGCGATATCTAGTTTAGTGTCAATTTGTGATAGATCTAAGCGTACCAACCTACAATAGCTCTAAATGTATTAACTTGCGATAACTCCAAGTGTATTAACTTGCGATAGCTTTAGGTGTGTCGAGTTGTGAAGGCTTTAGATCGCCAACTTGCGATAGCATAGAAATGTCAAACTGTTATAACTCTGGAGTGCATCAACCTATGATAGCTACAATGTATTCTATATTAGATAGCACCTACACGTCTACAAGTAGTGGATAAGAGTTCTCAACTTATGATAGTTCATAAGTTCAATCTGCGATGACTAAGAAATACCCATATGTGATAGCTCATATGCATAGAATCATGGCAGTATATAAATATATTTTAAATGTTTATCTTTATACAAAAAGATAATTCTGTGTATCTTTTTATACAAAATCTATATGATATGAAATTATTAAAAATTTATCCTCATTTCATTTTCACATACTAATGTGTTATTTCCACTATAACAAAATACAAAACAGATCTCCAGTTTACAAGCAACTGAAGTTGAAGAAAGAGTCATTGATTCTCAACTATAGAGTCAACAACAAGATGATGGAGCAATTCAAATTCATGAAACAAGTGAACAAGAAGAAATATGTTTGACAAACGGATGTGAAGACACTGAAACTGATGAAGATGTTGAAAAGTATGAAGTTCAACACAAAGAAACAAAGCATTATAGTGGAACATATAGGTGTAATTTAGATGCACTTTTCAAAGTGATGAGAAGAATAAAAAAAAAAAATTATTATCAGCTGATGTTATTTCATACATGAGCAAAACCCCATTCAAATTTTTTTTTGAAATGTTTTTAAAAGACAAAATAGAAAGGCAAGATTTTCGAAAAAGTGCAAAGAGTTTAGATGAAGTTATAACATCTTATGACAAAAATGAGAAAGCTTTTAGAATAGGAGATTCATTGTTGAAACTAACAGAAGAAGATGTTAGCTTGATTTTAGGAATGCCATCAGCGGGTAAGGATTTATTCCATATTGGAATAATAAGCAGAGATAACTTGCCTGAGGAATTTTTTGACTTCTTGGATAGAAATTTTGAACGGGGAGAAAGAATTAACAAAAAAACAGTGGGAAAGAGATTGAAGATTTTGATTGATAGAGGAAATGGAGGTGTTGACTTGGTGAAATTGCTAATTTTGTTGACGATTATAACATTTTTGTTTCCAAATAATCAGACATATTTGCAATAGGGTTTTATTCCAAAGCTATTAAATTTGAAAACTCTGAATTCATTTTCTTGGCCAAAAGCGATATATAATCATGTTTCAAAAAATGTTGAGAAGTTTGCAGAAGATCCAAGAAGCATGCCAGGCTGTTCTATGATTTTATTGGTATGTGTTAACTCTTATTATAAGATAATTATGTACCAAAAATAAAATAATTGGACAAAAAAGTAACACTGTAATTTTTTTTCTACAAGATTGGATATGTGAAAAGACAGAAATCATAGAAGAAGAAAAAGATTTTGAAATGGCAAGCCCAAGGATGGTGAAATGGAATTTGTCAAAGCTCAAAAATGTGTCACTTGATATCATTGAAGGAAAAAAGGTATAATAATTTTATTCTAGCTAGACAAGTGGAATAATTATTAATAAAGATAATTCATATTATCGTTTTCAATTTTAGTAGTACATGCTTGTTGATAGGTGAAAGAGTTCAAATTAGAATTCTTGTTATTCTTCTTGCCTAATTATTAATTATTCAATTATTATGGACTGCGGTCTAATTGTTAGCTGTCTAGTAAAGATGTATATGTTGTCATCTGTCTAATTTTTCTGCAGTGCAACATTGTTGCAGTAAAAATTAGTAATAACAACCATTGTTTTGTATTAACTTATTACAGATAGTGGAGTTTAATAAAAGTGTAGCTGCACTTTATAGGGTCCTAAAATTAATGCATCTACTTTGAGTTATCGCTGCAGTTTGTCGTCTACATTTTCTTGAGTGGCATTAAGCAAATGTATGCACTTCATTTCTGCTATTTAATTAGTTTCTCTTTACATTTTGTAGTTATTTTCATTTATACTTGGTTTATGTAGTCTGAATTTTGTAAGAAATTTTTTGAGGTAAAATGATGTTTAGCAAATGTCATTGGTCTAAACAAGAGCTTGAAAAAACAGTTTAGTTAGTTGAGATACATGACTATAGGCTTAAAGCGAATGCCAATTAAGTTATAATCAATGAATGCAAATTAATGTTTTGTTGCTGTTTAAAATTAGAATCATTGATAGTTTCCAATCAATAACTCTTTTAACATTTTTCATCTTCTTATGTATTCTTATTTATCCGTTTTTTCTATAAATTTAACATCTAACAACATCTTTTAAATCTTTTAACATCTTTTGACAGATTGCGAAAAGGTTTAGAAGAATATCACAAAATGAGAAGAAACTACTAACTGAAATGTCAGAAGTTGTTGAAGAACAAGTAGAGGAGGAAAGCAACTCAAAGAAGAGGGAAAAAAGGAAAAGAAAAGGAGAGGAGAAAAAAGAAGAAGAAATATTATTGATGGAAAACGAAGCTAAACAAAGGGAAATAGAAAGTCTAAGAAAAAATGTTATAGAGCTGGAAAAAATAGTTTTGCTAAAAGAAAAAGAATTGGAACAAGAACAAATTTTGAGGAAAAAATTTGAATCTAAATTGAAAGAGTTGGGGGAGGAATGTATTGCGAGGGAAGAAGAGGTACATGAAACGACTGATAGCAGAAGAAGACATGTATTTGCTGGGCACACAAACAGTTCGTTAGAGTTTCCATCTTTCAAATTATTTGAATCTCAAGATTTTAAAACACCTGAAATGGAAAAGGAACTAGAGAAAAATCATGGCAGGTTTTATAATGAAGATAAACATGAACTGAAAGAAGATGAAAAAGCAAATCAAAAAGAAAAGGACATGGAAACAAAATTAAAAAAAATTGAACTGAAAGTAAAGGCAGTAGCAAAAAAGAAGAAAAAAACAACACAAATAGAACCAAGTTCTATGCAGAGAAAAATAAAACAAAAGGTAAGGGTGGAAAAAAAGATCCAAATTATATTTATGAAGAAAAGAATAAAGTAATAGATCTGGAAAAGTACATAGTAAAGAATGATGAGCAGATAAAGAAGAAGAGCAGAAACATAGAAAAATGTCCATTGTTGAAGCATTTGCAACACAATGAAGCAAAGATGATAGCAGATTTCTTCAAAGTGGTCGGAGACATTGAGTAAGTGAAATTATAAATATTTCTTATACTATTTATATATTTGTATAGAATAATAGAAATAAACATTGTTTTTGAAATTTTCAGCGAAGAAGTTTATAATTCGGGTGATGAAAATACGATTGTGATATACAAAAGTATGATAGAAGAAATGCTTTTTCGTGGATTCATTACTGGGCAGGTTAGTCCAAATGTAAAATCAAAAACTTATATTCTTATTAAATTATTTTTAATAGTAACTTATATAATTGATTTTGTGTATAGATTATTGATTGGTATTGGTTTAGGAGAGCGAAAATGTATGATAGCAGTTCTAGCATAACATTCATTAACACGACGATGACAATAAGACCAATTTATATAAATAAATGCTATCCATCATTAATAAAATTTTATTTACAGTATTTATTTCTCTTCACAGAAAAGTGCATCTCATGACATTGAAAATGTGAAAAATCAACTGTTCATTCCAGCAATAACAAAGGCTTTATCAAATCCTTTGTGTTGCACTATACTATTTCCAGTACATGATGAAGCACATTGGACGCTTTTGGAATTTGATAGAGAAACATCATCATGTATTCTTTATGACTCACTGTATTGTATATCAAGAAATAAAAAGTACAGCACTAGGCATAAGAGGGCTGCCTTGGCAACAGTAAGAAATTTTTTTATTTCATCAAAATTTGCATACTAAATCATTTTATATTTATTTTTATGTTTTTTAATCCTATTGTTCTACACAGAAAAGAATTGTCAACCAGATCATCAAGGAGTTCAAATGCCATGAAAGCAACACAAATTTGAAAAATTCAAGTACCCTTACATTGGGAATTTGTGCTCAGCAAGAAAAAGGGTAATTATTTTTAAACTATATGTTCATACTTATTTAACTATTGTTAATGCTTAATTAATTAATGATTAAAAGTCGGACAGAGCCAAGTTCAAACTTGATGCATGTAAACCATATGATACATCCTGCTATATATAGAATTATTCTTTATTAGAAATGGGTAAAAGAATTACCATTTTAAGTATACAAAATATAATCATTCATGATTTTATATGAAGCATTACAACATTGTTAACATATTACAAAAATATTCATTTGTAATCAAAAGATAATACTATTTATCATTTTCAGAAATTGATAAACTCTTTTATCATTTTTTATTAAATTGCTAAATTTTCATAAAGTGATAAGAGCATTTAGCAACCTAAATATAGAAAATTTAAATGGTCATCATTTTATATAAGCATTAGAGCGGCCTTACCGACTTATTATATAACAACAATGTTTATTTTTGATAAAAAGATAATACCATTTATCTTTTTAAAAAACTAATAAAAGAATTATCAGTTTAAGTATACAAAATATAATCATTCATGACTTTATATGAAGCATTACAACATTGTTAACATATTACAAAAATATTCATTTGTAATCAAAAGAAAATACTATTTATCATTTTTAGAAATTAATAAACAATTTTGTCATTTTTAATATATTGCTAAATTTATGTAAATTGATAAAAGCATTTAGCAACTTAAATATAAAAAATTTAAATGGTCATCATTTTAATAAGCATTAAAGCAACCTTACTGACTTATTATATAACTACAATGTTTATTTTTGACAAAAAGATAATACCATTTATCTTTTTTAGAAACTGATAAAAGTCATTTTAAGCATACAAAATATAATCATTCATGATTATATATGAGCATTACAACATTGTTAACATAATACAAAAACATTCATTTGTAATCAAAAGATAATACTATTTATCATTTTTAGAAATTGATAAACACTTTTATCATTTTTAATATATAGCTAAATTTATGTAAAGTGATAAAAGCATTTAGCGACTTAAATATAAAAAATTTAAATGGTCATCATTTTATATAAGCATTAAAGCAACCTTGCTGACTTATTATATAAAAACAATGTTTATTTTTGATAAAAAGATAATACCATTTATCTTTTTTAGAAACTGATAAAAGAATTATCATTTTAAGTATACAAAATATAACCATTCATGTTTTATATGAAACATTACAACATTGTTAACATCTTACAAAAATATTCATTTGTAATCTGTAACGACCCGTAAATTTTAACCGTTTTAATAATGTGATTAATTAAATTTTTGTGAAATTGAAATAATAAATTTTGAAATAAAAGTTTAATATTTGAAATGCGTCTAGTTAAACATAGCAACTGGAAAATTTTCATCCGGAAATATGAAAGTTTATTTTCGTGTGCAATTTTATTTGAATTTAATCAGTTAGTAATTGATGAAAATAAAATGTTTTTGAAACCTAAATATTTTTAAATAGAAAAATTGTAAATCATCTTCTGAGCAAGACGTCATTTGTCGTTTTTCCAAATTCGGACTTCTTTAGCTCCGTCGATCTTATTTTTCTGCGTTTTTGCTGCATTTTTCGATAGTAGAAATTTCGAATTTTTATAATTTGATCGAATCACTGATATCTATATACCGTTTTAATCGTCTCATCGTACTGATCTCTGCGATATATTCAATTTGGTATTTTGATGTCCGGAACACGGAGAAACCGACGATCGGTAGCCGTACCGATAATTGTTTCAGTCTTTTGTTCCTCTGTGCCTTTCCATTTTCCAATGTAGTAAACTAATAGTCGTTTGTTATTATTATATTCCATCGTAACCTTTTGTCATTATTGTTTTGAATTCAAACGGGCTGGTTTACATTTTTCAATGTTAGTAAAAAAAATTCTATGCGTTACTTCTTCTTTTGTCCGTTGGTTTAAAACAAAGTGAAATCATATTGAACTGTTCCAGCTCATTCTTCTTCCTCTCCAAATTAAAATATTCATCTTCATTCTTATTATGGCTGAAACAAATTATGGCCTCCGCCTCGACCTCCGCGCAACTCCTCAACCTTACAGTCGAGCCGCATGTCTTCACTCCACCTTCCAATCTCCGACCAGCACGGACTCCACGTCCATCCTCCTCTTCCACCGTTCATCTTTTCTCTCCCCAACAATGGCCGCAAGCCACAAATCCATGGCTAGAAAATGCTACCGAGCTCCTCACTTTGACGCCGGTCGAGCACAGCTCAGTTCACCGCCTCTCCATCATCAAACGGAACCCACGACCTTCTTCCTGGCCGCCGGGCGCAGCTGCCACCCACGTCTCCCACCGAGATCGACCACTTCCACTTCCATCCCTCCTCCTTGTCTGCCCTGTCCTCTTTCGCACCTTACTCCTATGTATATGTGTTCACATATATAGGTAATGTGTTATTTCATTAATCACTGTTGACAAGCTGATATATATATATACAAGCTAAGTAACTAATATAAACACTTGTATTAAAATATTGGTCAGATATCACATATATGTGTATCAGTTTACTATTGTTATATTCTTTCATTTCAGAGCGCGCATATGTAAATTTATAGGCTTTATGGTACAAGACTAGTTGCATTCTAATATTCTGAAACTATCTATGTTTTACAAACAAGAATATGAAGGTCTCTAATCTTGTATATGTATTTTACTTTGCTTTTGTATAATATTAATATATACGTCGTTTGTATATATATCTTAGTTATATGTATGTATCTTATCTTATTATAAAATGTATGAATATATATATATATATATATATATATAAAGTTTGTTCTGGTTATGCATACATAAGTTTGTTTTACACGCAATATAGGTAAGCTTTATTCTATACAATGATGTAAGCTATGTATTAAATGTAAGGTTGTTACGCTGTGTATTCATATATATATTTTTATACAAGATATGATGATATGTTGTTGTTTTGTATACATAGGTATACACGTTGCTGTAAAATCAATTTCGCTATACTATGCGATGAAAGAAGTAATAGATTTATATGTATAAGTTTATTGCATAGCCGAAATTACTGGTCATGTATATATTATAAATGAAAATATGTCACTGTAAATGGTTACAGAAAATATATGTTTGAAAAAGTATATTATATTATAGAACTATTACATTTCATTGTTTAAAAGTGAATTCCTATTTATTTGAACAGTACGCGTATACAATGTCTTAAATGTAATATATGGTGTACAGGCTGCTGTATAAGTCTGAATATATATAGTTGGGTATATAAGTCGTAAACTGTAAATATTTTGTTACTGTAAGAATTTTATATATGTAAGTTTATAACAGAAATTAATTTTAAGATTTGTTGTATTAGCTTTGAAGTTATAAAAAAATATAATAATTTATATATTTATACAGGAACGAAAGGTTATACAGTTATTGTGCATAAAGTATCCAAGTATAAAGTTTATATATATAGAATAGACAGTACAGATTTTGGTCAATATATATATTATAATAATAGTGCATATATTTGCTATTTTTCGCATGCTGATTTTAATTATCTCATTGATTCCTACCTTTCAGCTTTGTCCGTCAAAAATCTTCTTTCAGCATACTTTGCTTTGAATTGTTGTTTGGATTGTTCGACGGTCTAGATCGTAATCAAATTCGTATCGTGTCGAGTCATCAAATTCTTCTAGCCTCAAAAGTTGAGTAATCACTCAAATTAATGTTCTTTCATTTATTAAATTTGATTTCAATTGAAACGACAATTGAAATATGCTGCTGTTAGTTATGTACACTGTTACATATATGTTATTATCTGTACCAGTTCACCTGTGACATCTGACACCATTATCTGTTATTTATACAATGATAATCCAGTTTGATTGTTAAATGATTGATTGCTTGATGTTGACATTGGACGTTAAATTGTTAATGTTGTAAGTGATAAATAATTTGTAATTGAAATTGACGTAGGATAGATAGATTTGATATATGTGTTAAATTTGATTTGATGACATTTGCATAATATGACCCCTTTAAATGTTAAATAAATGGAAACGTAGAAATAGTGTTAACCACACCTTGAACCATTTAAATGTATGTTGTATAGATTGTTGTAGTTTGAAATTGAACAGTAAATATCAAGTGTAGAACCGCATAAATTAATAGTGTAATAATCTATAATCTACATGAAATGATAGTGTAGATTTTAGAAATAATTATATTAATTTGCACAGACAACAATATGAATTAATACGACTACATCGAGATTATTTGAATATGAACTATTGGATTGTTATTGATGGTTGCTATTGCTTGTTTATTTACTTTGACACCATCCCAGTTATCACACTGCAAGTTCCCTTTGTTATGCTTTGATTTTTGAATTGAAATGGAATCGGGTTGAAATGATAAATACGCAAATAAACATTGACTTAGGATAGAGAATTAAATAAAAACCGATTGGTCAATAATTTGATTTAAAAATAAAAATAAAGATTTTATTTGAATAAATGATAAGATTTTGAAATGAAGTTAGAATTTGAAATTTTAATGAAGGAAAATGTTAATATTTTATAATCTGAACAAAATATTAACATAGTAGTTGATAAAAGAATGTTGTTTAAAATTAATTATTTAATAATTAAGTTTGAAATTAGTTAATAATTATGTTTTGAAATTATTTAATAATTAAATAAGATTGAATTATTTAATCATTAAATGAAATGGAATTCTTGATAAGTGAAATTGAACTTCGTAATAAGTGAAATTGAACTTTGTAAAAAGTGAAATTGAACTTCATTAATAAGTGAAATTGAGTTAAGTAATAATCAAGTTTTGGAAATTTGTTTAAAATAAATAAGTAAATAAGTGAAATTGATTTTCTTTAACAAGAAGTAAAAATATGATTTACGTGTTGAAATAAATGTAAGACATGTAATTTAAGAAGTTGATTTGACGAATCTAATTTAATTAAATTTGTAAGTTTTGATATAATCGAGTCGAACTTAAGTAATTGATTTAATGAATTGAAAATTTAATAGAAATTGTTTTGAATGATAAATTAACTTAACGAATATTGAATGAAATCGATCAATGAATTTAAATTTATTTGAAGGTTAAATTAAATTATTTTAAATGATTACGGAATGAAATTTATATACGAACTTGAATCAATATTTGAATTGTTTTAAATAAAAATTGAAATTGAGTTATAAGATTTTGAAATGGTAATTTGGAAGTTTGAACGTAAATTATGGAAATTGATATAGAAAGACAAATGAAATGTTGGTTTACAAATTCTAATTGAAATTGAAATTGATTTGGTTTTTAAATATATTAAATGACCAATCGGTGTAATAATTACGAAAGTTATTAAAGAATCCAAGATCGGTTATGGACATACTCTCTGTCTAAACCGAAAACCACTTTAATAACTATACGCGGAGTGTGATCCAGAATGAAGTGGTTGGAATGATGTATGTGATGACTGAAGAAAGAGAATGATAATGGATAGCCTTGACACTTGTGACAAATTGGAAATGACTAAAACATGTGCCGTGCCGGGCCAAATGGGGTTAGCCACCTCGTGCGAACACACTTCTTCGTAAACTACTCATTACTTGTTATTGATTGGTGTGCACCCTCGAAATTTTGGTAGTGTTGTTTTGCGGTGTTGCGATCGTTGCGGCGATGCGTTCTCACCTGTCTGGATCAGGCAAACGGTAGTTTCACTACCTTGGGTATTGCCTCATGTGCCTTGTCATACTTGTATCCCTATATACGCGACCACTACGAATTTGTTTTGTGTTATACCTATGGAGTACTCCCTGATATCCCACTAGTTTACGGTGGAGTTTATAGTTCTGTATAGACTATAATGCTATATAAATGTGTTAAGGGGGATAATGGTAACCCCTTAACGCTATTTTGATACTTTATATTACTGATAGGCATTATCTACTTAGCGTACACTACTACATAGTAGATAGTTTAACGGATCCTTAGAGGATGGTTATCCCAACGTCCTTTGAGTTACTTGTATTTCAGTTGTTATTTCACTTGAGTTGGATTTATTGATATAAGAATGTTAATCCTGACTCGAGTGTTTTGTGTTTTTCTTTACGCTCGGGTCAGACTGAGTGTACCAGTATTCGAGGCTCACCTTTGGAGTTGGAGCTACGCTTGGAGATCCAGCTATATATCCAGCTTTCAGATATTCCGTTGATCCTAGAGATGTGTTCTGATATTGTATTCGACTATTGTATTCGAGACTTCTGTTATAACTTATTTAACTCTGTTATATATATAGTAGCTTCATGAACTACTATCTTTTGTTTCCGCTGCATTTATTACTCTGTGTCTGTGATATGTGATTATTTATTTACTGTATATGCTCAGTTTTTCCAAATATAAATTAACAATGTGGTATTTTGAATTATTCAAGTCCGACATGTATGGATGCGAATTGTCCAAAATAGCGAGTCGTTACAGTTGGTATCAGAGCTTTGGTAGCTCTAGGCAAAACTTAGTATATATGGTAAATGTATTTACAGAATCACTTACATCCAAGTTTAAATCTCGTTCTTCTTGACTCTATTCCTTTGAATTTTGGAACGTTCCCTCGATTCCGAAATTCATTCTTGTCCCTTACTATTTGTATTCTTCTAAATTCTGTAGTATCTCATAACTCCACTTCGAATGATCTTCATAATGAACCGACGATCTCGCAAATCTCCAAATGATTTGTAAAAGGGTGGAACTCCTTTACAATAGACATCAATTTACCGAAGATTTCTGTATCCTCGGTTTACGATGCTATCTATTCTCTGCTATACCTGAATCCTATCTCCTGCGATCGAATATCGATTTACTTCGGAATTATGCATTGATCTTATTTTTGAAGTCCCGGTCGATCCGGTTAAAGTCGCCCGCGATCTATATAAACTTATCCATCTTTCTATTTCGTTATTTAATCTCCTTATCTTTGTTTCGAACCTATCTTCGAATCAGAAATTCTCTTTGATTTGAGTCCATCAAAATCTCTATCCTTTCTTTGAAATCTATAATTATATCGTTGAGCGAGAAAGTGTATTTGTAAATTTATGTTAAAAATGTTTTATATATTGTGTTGCTTGAGTCGTTGATGTTGATTTGGGTTTTCGATTGATTCGTCTGATCAATGCTATCGATAGAATTTTCAAAACACTTGAACAGAACAAAATGACACAATATTGTTTTCAAATTTGGTTAATAAATTTTTTTGTATGATTATATTAATATAAGTATAAATTTTTCTGAAATTAAACCGTTAATGAATTTGTTGTCAGAAATGATAATACGTGATTTTCATTTATTGTTTTGTAAAACATTGATTTTACCAACACATAAATAAAAGAATTTATAAACTTGGTTATAATTTGATTTGGAATTTAGAATTGAGAATTTAATTTTCCGGTAACTTCAAACTTTGGTTTTAAAACGTATATTATTTAAAGTGTTTTCAAATAGAAATCATTTTCAAAAAAAATTAAATGTTTAAATCAATGCTCTCCTATTTTGTCGCTGGAAAATAATTTCGGTGATGGCGGTTGCAGCATCGACATTTATTTTCGAGTTTCGAAGTAGAGAGACTATTCTGTAGCTTTGCTATGGTTTGTTTTGAAAAATAAATTGATTTGAATTTCTTAAAGCATGATTTGATTTGTAATATATATATTGATATATGATTTAAATCTGATTTGATATATTATATATTTATTTATTTATCTCTAAATAAATTTGAAGTTACTCGAAAATTTAATTCTTAAATTTATGTTAAAGGATAATTTCAATTATAAAATGAAATCGAAATTTTGAATAAAAAAATTTAAGCATGAATAATTAAATTAGAAATTTTCTTGTATAATACTCAATCGCATTCAATATAACTTACCTAAATTTTCAAAAGTTAACTTTGTAATTGAATATTATACAGTAGAAAAAGATATCAAAGGATTTTATTTAAATAAATTTGAGTAGTTATAATAAGTGTAAATATATATAATATATATGTGATAAGATATATTAAGTAAAGTAAATTTAATAATAATTTGGAATAAAGAAAATTAAATTTGTCGAATAAATTATGATTATAATAAATGACTATTCAAATCTATGATCTTTGAAATTGTTAATTTAAGATAATTGGATAATATACAATATATAATGATTTTATAAATAAATTTGAGTGGTTATAATAAATGTTATACACTTAATTTAATTATAAAATGATAATAGAGATGAATAGAATGATAAGTTAATGGAACAATAAATGAGATAAATAAAATAAATTCCGTTTTGAGGGAATTAATAAATTGAAATAAAATCAACTCAATGGAATATCTTGAATTCATTAAAATTAAAGAAAATTTTGTTTTGAAAGAAACCTTTTGTATCAAATATAAATACATGTGAAATCAAATCAATTTAATGGAAACCTTGATTTTAAAAACAAATTGTTGAACATAAGTTTATTTAAATTTATATGGTTTGAACTAATTGTTTATTTTGTTTTTCAATCTATTTTTCTTTCTAGTTGTTCTATTCTCCTACCTCCTTCCTTTTCGGAGACGAAAAGTTTTGCGTGGGGGAGAGTGTAACGATCTGTAAATTTCAACCGTTTTAATAATGTGATTGATTGAATTTTTGTGAAATTGAAATAATAAAATTTTGAAATAAAAATTTAATATTTGAAATGCGTCTAGTTAAACATGGAAACTGGAAAATTTTCATCCGGAAATATGAAAGTTTATTTTCGAGCATAATTTTATTTCAATTTAATCAGTTAGTAATTGATGAAAATAAAATGTTTTCGAAATCTAAATACTTTTACATAGAAAAATTGTAAATCATCTTCTGAGGAAGACGTCATTTTTCTTTTTTTCAAATTCAGACTTCTTTAGCTCCGTCGATCTTATTTTTCTGCGTTTTTGCTGCATTTTTCGCTAGTAGAAATTTTGAATTTTTATAATTTGATCGAATCACTGATATCTGTATACCGTTTTGATCGTCTCATCGTACTGATCTCTATGATATATTCAATTTAGTATTTTGATGTCCGAAATACGGAGAAACCGGCGATCGGTAGCCGTACCGATAATTGTTTCAGTCTTTTGTTCCTCTCTGCCTTTCCATTTTCCAATGTAGTAAACTAATAGCCTTTTGTTATTATTATATTCCATCGTAACCTTTTATCATTATTATTTTGAATTCAAATGGGCTGGCTTTACATTTTTCAATGTTAATTAAAAAATTTCTATGCGTTACTTCTCCTTTTGTCCATTGGTTTAAAACAAAGTGAAACCATATTGAACTGTTCCAGCTCATTCTTCTTCCTCTCCAAATTGAAATATTCCTCTTCATTCTTATTATGGCTGAAACAAATTATAGCCTCCGCCTCGACCTCCGCGCAACTCCTCAACCTTACAGCCGAGCCGCATGTCTTTGCTCCGCCTTCCAATCTCCGAACAACACGAACTCCACGTCCATCCTCCTCTTCCACCGTTCATCTTCTCTCTCCCCACCAATGGCCACAAACCACAAATCCATGGCCACAAAACGCTGCGGAGCTCCTCACTTCGACGCTGGTCGAGCACAGCTCAGTTCACCGCCTCTCCATCACCAAACGCAGCCCACGACCTTCTTCCCGGCCGCCGGGCGCAGCTGCCACCCGTGTCTCCCACCGACATCGACCATATCCACTTCCATCCCTCCTCCTTGTCTGCGGTGTCCTCTTTTGCACCTTGCTCCTATGTATATGAGTTCACATATATATGTAATGTGATAATTTATTTATCATTGTTGACAAGCTCATATATATGCTAGCTAAGTAACTAATATAAACACTTGTATTAAAATATTGGTCAGATATCACATATATATGTATCAGTTTACTACTGTTATATTCTTTGATTTCAGAGCGCACGTATGTAAATTTATAGGCTTTATGGTACAAGACTAGTTGCATTCTAATATTCTGAAACTGTCTATGTTTTACAAACAAGAATATAAAGGTCTGTAATCTTGTATATGTATTTTACTTTGCTTTTGTATAATATTAATATATACGTCGTTTATATGTATATCTTAGTTATATGTATGTATTTTATATATTTTGTTCTGGTTATGCATACATAAGTTTGTTTTACACGCAATATAGGTGTGACGACCCGAAATTTTTGAGCCATTGAAATTGGAATATTCAATTGATTTTGAATATTTAAATGTTAATTTTTTTTACTCGAATTCAAATATTACCAATTATTTGGTAATTATAATTTAGAATTAAATAACTTGAATTTGAATAAAACGTTGAATCTGGAATTTTAATTCGATTTAAAATAATTTGAAGGCTTATAAAATTTATATCGATAATACAGAAGAGAATAGAAGTGATGAAATCAAATTTAAAAATGGTTTGTTAAGTTTTAAAATTTATATCGTTTGAATTGAATTTAAAATAGCCTTCCGAGGCACCGTCTCGGAAATTGGCGAAACCTGTTTCATTTGATCCGTAATATTGTATTATTATCGGATTTCAATTTTCGGAGTGTTTGGGGTTGTTGAGTGAGCATACGTTATATAAACGCGCTGAAATCTTTATCGAATCAAATTTAATCACTAGGTACCTCAACGAGATATTTTTGAATATAAAAATATAAATTTTTATCAGCAGCCAACCTAACTCTGTAAAGCCGACATGATGAAACCATCGTACACGCGAATATCTCTTCATGTTCCCTCTATTCTCTCTGCAGGTTCGTGTTTTAGCGTCTTGTTCAAGCTTTTCAAAGAGAATTATAATTAAGGGCCGAATCTTTAGAACCCTTATTCTCAAATCAATCGAAGCTAAAAAAAAAAGGGGGACAAGGGGGGGGGGGGCTCGCGTACTCGAACGCGAGGAAATCGAGTTATCTTCGTGGCCGCTCGCGTACTCACCCCAACTTCCAGGTGAATCGATTCGACTCGGAGGAGTCGCGCGCGCGCACGGTTACACTTATGGGGGAAATCACGAGTATGAGTGGTCTCTTTGAGGTGCAACGGCGCCAACGTTCGAGCGGCTAAAGTCGCGTTGTCGTGCGACTCGAAGTAGGGTGCTGGGCAGATAGGGCTCGTATTTGGGACAACATCGACATCGTGATGGCATCGGTCGACTTTGTGGAGGCTGCGTTCGTGGGGGGGGGGGGGGGGGTAGCTCCGGCTTCGATTTGGGAACATGGTTTGTCTGAGGTATTGCAGTTTTAGTTTTAATTTGATTTAAGTAAATAAATATAGATTAGGAAAATATATATATATATATATATATATATATAATATAACAATTCACTTAGATAAATATATACAGTAAAGTAAATTGTTGGGTTATTTATAGTAAAACAGATAAGTGTATCTGAGATTTTCTTAATTTGAATTTTAATATTCAGAGAAAGATGAACTTATAAAATTATATATAGGAATTTTAAAAAAGAAATGTTGAAAGTTATTTAATATATAAATAGATTTATATAAAATCTATGTAAATTATTTTTTTTATTTGTAGTTTAAGAAAATACATATATATGATTTTGGGAATATATATAGAAAGTTTAACATGTTGTAGAGCTTTTATAAAGGTTAGATTTTTGAAATCTATCGTTAATTTTTGTATAAGTGTATATGTAGTTTTAAAAAGGAAATTACTAATAAAAAATTAAATCATTAGTTAAATTTTTAAATGGTAATTAACCGGTCGATTTATTTCAAATATTAATAAAACCTTATAAATGTTTTTATAAGGTCAAAAATGTGAAGAAAACAATATGGAATGGAAATGGATTGCATGCGAAAGAAAAAGGTGAGTTAATCTCACTCAGTTTATAATTAAATTTAAAATGATTAAATTTAAACAATTGTTTGAATGGTTGAATGAATTGATGAGATATAGTATGATACTGTGGAATTGGTATATTATATTGTGCTAACATCTTTGGATGCAGGAAAACAGGTTGGAGGGATCCAACTGGGTCCCTCAACATATATATATTGTTTATTATTCTCTGACATGCTTTGTGGATATTCTGTGATGAATCATATTGAAATATTGAATGCTATAGCTGCTTGGATATATTCTTGAAACTCTGAGTTATCAAATTATATAGCATTGGATTCTTGGAAAGAAATAATAAAAGAAGTAAATTTTTAAGAAAATAGTTTGAAAGAATGTAAATAAATTAAAAATGAATTGATAAGAATATTAGTGTTTCCAAAATGCTAATTAATGAATCCTGTATATGAAAAGGAATTTTTGAATAAACAGAAAGTTAAGAAAACTTAAAATTTCAATGTTACTGTTTAAAAGAATAAAACAATTATTTCAAATTTAGGATTTAAATTATTCTAGAAGAATAAAGAAGAATTGGAAAAAAAATATGAAATATGTATATTTCAGTTTAAGATGTAAAATAAAAGGGAAAATAATAACAATTATAATTGAGTCAATAATTAATGAATTTTGAAATGAACTGAATAAGTGAAGAAATTTATTTCAAATAAAATAAGTTGAAAATCAATTTGGAAAATTGATTCAATTGATTGAAGTTGGAAAATTCTCCTCGAATAACCAAGTATGTTTTCAAAGCGAATTTTTAAATATAAGTTAAAAGGGTTTTAAAGTTGTTTTTTAAAAAAAAAAGCAAGTTTTGAAAAAAAATTATTATATCCAATATTTAAAATTCAAAGGGTAAGTATTTTCTAAAAATCTAATATAGTAGTAATTACTTAAAGGATGACCTAGTATTTTGTTTTCAAAAGTGAAATTCTAGTTTTATATTCTATTAAGTAACTTTATTTTCAAATACTCATATAGTAAGTATTTTTACAAATATTGAAGAAATTTAACTTAGCTGTTTAAAAGTGTATATATATTTCAAAGTAAATGTTTTAAAATTCATTTTTAAAATCTAGTTTCATGCTTGGTGATTTCAGAGGAGATAGAAAATATTTGGAAAAGTTTATTCTGGGAAGAAAGATGGTTTGAAACTGTTTTCAAAGGATTGAAAATAGAAATATATCTTGTGAAGATATTTTTGGAGATAAATAATTTGGAAAATTATTTATTGGTTGATGGTTGTTTGTGAATATAAATTGATAGTTAAATAACCGACTATCAATATTGGACAATGCGCTGATCGTATCGAAGAGACCGGGATCGAGATTAATTTCTCGAAAACCACTTCGATTCGGTTTGTACGTTTCGTGCGAAAAACGTGTTCGGATTCGAAGATGGAGCAGTGAAGTGCAAGGGCTAGTCGCTACTAATCCTGAGGATATTTCCAAAATGGATGTAGTAGGAATAGTGCCTTTGGTTCCGTTCGAACCCGGAACGGACTTGTATGGATGAATGCTTGCGAAACATCGTCAAGAGGGCGATGGGCATTCTAAGTAAATACGTTCTAAAGGTAACGCTTAGCCTCAAGCCTCATCAAATGGGAATGACTGAAAATCAGGGGATATGCAGCAAGGTTAGGTGGGTCATGCCCAAGCAGGACAAGATAATTCCCCTGTCTAGATGTCCCTTATTTATTTCGGCTTAGTGGGTGGTTGGTCGCGCCAACCACGGGGTTTATCTTGTTCGGGACTGTTCAGTAAGGAATGGTTTCGGCCTTGTGTTGCAGGGGATGAAGGGAGTAATCCTCGGTACGGTGATCTAGGCCCCGTACTGTGACAGGTGGTACCCCAGTGCCTAGTCATTGTTGGAAATCCATTATCCCTACGAGCCTTGTACGAGTTTTGTTTGTATTACCCACTTTTGTGGCTAGTAGCTGGAATTTAATGAATGTAACAATTTCGGCTATTTTATAAGTATTTGTATATAGACCCTATTATAATATCAAAGGATTTCTATAAAAATTGTTTTAGCTATCGTAAGGTAAAAACCCGACATGTTTATTTGTGGCGTGGTCTTACGAGATGCTTTTGGTTTTCAAAGGATTTTTGAAACTTTAATAATCAATTGGGTGTGATTTTCTCACTCTGGTATTCCAGACTGACTCGGGTATTATTTAACTGTAATGCTCGGGTCAGACCGAGTATTATAGGATACAGGATATGATGCTGTGGAGCTCAGGAGACGAGCTGGATGACGATACGTATAGTCGTACTTGTTATATATATATATATTCCGCTGTTTGAGTTGTTGTGTACCTTGAGTTGTTGTGTATCCATTGTATTGTTTTGATGTGAGCTGTGACTGATGTACTCTGATGATGTGATGTATGTAAACAGATATATTTGATTTTGAGTAAAGATTATTTATTATCTATTATATTTTATTCCGCTGCGATGGTTAGATTCTGATATTGATTTTGTTTTCTCTTCTTCTACCTCTTCTTCTTAAACCCAAATGGTTCGTATTTCTGTACAACTTGAGTTTATTGTTGTAGAATAGTGTTGACTCAAGGGGTACGAATTTGCGGGCTGTTACAGTTGGTATCAGAGCTTAGGTTGGTGATAACCTTGGCTCTGGTGGGAATTACTCATAAATTAGAGTCCGTAGTACTCTATAATGAGTTTGAGCGTATTAATAGATATGAGCGCGTATTTGTTAGTGAATATAAAATGGTTTTATATTGTGTTGATTGGTTTATGGAGTGGTATATGAACCTTCGTCGGCACAGCCTCGAAAACTGTATCGAAGGGGTTTCTAAACACTTAAATAGAACAATCGACACGGTATTGTTTTAAATATGGGTAAATGAAATAATTTTACCCAAAAATATATTTTTGGATATAAAGAAAGTTTTTGGTAAACAATATAGCTATTATATGGTTGCTTGGATGTTAGAAATGATAATATTAAAATATTATCATTGTTAAGTGAAAATTTAACTAGAAATTGTGAATATAATCAAAGATTGAGAAGATAAATCCAATTATGAAATGAAATTTATAAATATGAATTATAAATGTAATTTATGAATTGAAATACAATCAAATAGAAATTTGTATAACCATAAATTATACAAATGAATCATAGTTAAAATGTATTTAAGCAGGATTTGGAAATTCAAAATTTCAGAGATTTTGGGAATGTTATCGAAGTGTTTTGAAGATAAATGATAACATTATTAGTTTGGAAGTATTTCTGGATGGAAATTTATTTTAAATAGGTTTTGAAAGTGATATAGCATTGAATTCACTTCAGTCACTGGAAAATAACTTCGATGATGACTGCAGCATCATCGATGTTCATTTTCGAGTTTCTAAGTGATGAATTGCTACCAAATTGATTTATTCAGAAAAGTTAGTTGGTTTTGGAATTTTCAAAGGGAATTTGTTGTGAGTAAAACCAGGATTGGTGTAACTTTTGAGAAATGTGATTTGTGACGTTGGGGATTTCAAAATGATTTGAAACCAAAGCCGGGAGTTTAAAAATCCGGATAAGATAAGTTGTTAGCTTATAAATTGCGATGATTTTAAATCAGGAGTGGAATATAAACTTTGAAGGTTGGAATTTAAATTTAAAGATAAAAATTGAAAATGAAAATTTACTTGGAGTTGGAAATAAAAATTTGATTGGATTGAAATTCATTGAATAGGCTGGAAATAATATTCAGTTGTATTCGAATTAAGTTAAAATCGAATTGAGTCAAGTAAATTCTGAGTTTAAAGTAAAATTGAATTGAAATTGATTCTTAATTGGATAAGAAATAAATTGGATAAGAATTTAATTGAAATAAATAAACCAGAATAATTTATAAAAGAATTAAAATGCATGAATAAAATATATGCTTGGGTTATAAATAAGCACAAGGCTTGAGTTAAAAAAAAAAGAATAATATATTCAAGCCTATGAGGAATGGAATGGTGTAAATAATAAGTTGCGACTTATAAAATTGAAAATGGAATACAAATCCAAATAAATATTTAGATGAATAGGGAAATGAGAGGAAAATCCAAACTTGAATTATAAAATATATTGAACTAAGGAAAATAAATAAAAGTGATATTTGGAATGAAAAAAAAAATTCAAGTTTTGGATTATACATAATGGGAGAACTAATTAGATAATAAATTAGTTAATAAAATTGAATTGTGAGTTAATAAATTGGATGGTAAATTAAAAGTGGATAATAGAATCAGAACTTGAGTTATTAATTAAAAATTAGACTTGAAGTTTAACAAAGTAAATATAATTTGAGATGTATAAAATAAAAATGTAAATGGATTAAAATAGTAATGGTTTGAATATGCAACTGAAATCCAATAAGTGGAAATAAATTGGATATGGCCTTGGAATTAATTGAGTTAAGTTGAGTATAAAAGAGAACTTTGTTTGCAAAATGAGAATGAGC
The DNA here is from genome assembly GCA_030765085.1 of Allium cepa. NCBI lineage: Eukaryota > Viridiplantae > Streptophyta > Magnoliopsida > Asparagales > Amaryllidaceae > Allium > Allium cepa. Next base: position 628,097,080 of record CM060934.1, read on the forward strand.
TTAAGTATAAAATTTGAATAAATTGAAGGAAATTGACTTAAGCTAAATAAATGCAGGAGAGTTGAATTGAATTCAACTTAAACAAAGTTTAATAATATTGGATTGGTTTTAATCAAGTGAAAATAAATTTTTAACCGAAATAAAAAATTCGGTGAGTTATAAATAATGTCAATGGAATGAAGTTCTAGAATAAATGATTGTAAACCATTTACATTATTAAGGAATTGAAATAATTTGAGACAATAAGGAAATAGAATGTTTCGAGTTTATTTGTAATGGTTCAAGTAAATGTGGATAAACAGATTATATTGAATGAATAAATGATGGAATAAATAAGTATCAAATGAAATATAGTTTAAATAAGTTGAGAAATGGTTATTGAATAAAATAACCCGAATTGTTTTCGAGCTAAATAAAATAGATTGGAATAAACAAATATGGAATGAAATGTAAATAAATGCTTGTGAATGAATTAAAATAAAAGAGTAATTAAATTGGTAATGAAGACGGACCTAAGATGTTAATAGTTTTGTATGAACTAGTTTGGTTAATAAATGAAATACAAGTGAATGTATTCAAATCCGAAATGGAAGCGAGGATAATTGGATTGTGAATAAATTTGGAAATAGAGTGAAATCAATTTGAATTGGTTATAAAACATAAATGCTTATTTATTCACCTAAATCTCGTCAAATTGCATGAAATAAATTGTTGTTTGTTGTAAATGGGGTAATTAAATATTCTATGAGTGAGAGTAGTAAAATAAATTGACTTTGAAAGCAATTGGATTAAATATGAGTTCAGTTGCTTAAAAATGAATTAATGTAAGTGATTGAATTTTAAACCATTCACATTGATGAAGTTGTATACAAATGGATTGAAAACCATTCGAATTAAATGAAAATGGTTATAAATTAATTGAAACAGTTAGATTAGCATGAAAATTGTATAAGTTGCTTTCAGAAAAATGTTTAGTGTGAATTTATTTTAGAATTCATATGTTTTAACTATTGCAAGTAAGTGAAATGTGTTAAACTCCTTTTATTTGGCACTTACAAGTTTAAACTGAGTAAGTACAGGTACCTGGAAGCCGTGAGGCTGGATTTGGTAGTGCTACTTGCTAAAAATAATAAGCTGCTTGCTTAAAATGCTAAATAAGGTACGCCTATGCAATAAAAATAGGAAATATGAACTGTTTTTGGTTTTTCCGACCGTGTAGGTCGATGTATATATATTTATCTCTTTTGTCAAATTGCAAAAGCTCCTCCGTACAAAGGGGACTCTGCCAAAAATTTTCAGAAATTTTGGGAGTTAGAAATTTTTTGAAAATTTTGGAAAATTTTGTTAACGACAAAACTATTTAGAATGGGAAACTAAAATAAGTTAGTAAATGAAACTAATTAAAGTAATGACTTAAATTAGGAATAAATGAAGGATAAAAATTAAAAATTCAAAGTTGAAAATAAATGAAATACATATGTAATATGGAAATCGATTTAAATGGAAATAGGTATAAACTAAAAGTGGTAAAGAGAAATAAAGATAAGAAACATATAAAATGTTTGTACTAACTTAAGAAAGGAATGTTAAATTCTAGATTGGAAATTGATATTACAAATATAATCTAAGATAATATTGAAATGAATAGATATTGACATTTTGTAAGAAAATCGATAAATTGTTTTGGAATATTGTGATTGGATATTAGTACCAAGCAGGTTATGCAGGTATTGAAAAAGGGGAAAAGAGAATTGGTTTTTGATTCAGAAGATAAATTTGAATTGCCCGACAATAAGGTATGTATTTAAATTTGGTATGGAATTTGATTGGGATTTGGATTTGGATTGAGCCACTTGGCCTTTTGTTTTCTTTTTGGATTTGGGAGGCCGTAGAGCCCTTTTGTAGTTGTACCGAGTCAGCCGCGCAAAGAAACGCTGGCGAAATTTTTCGGGAATTTAGGGAGTTAGAAAAAAAATTTGGGAAAATTTTGAAAATTTAAAATTGGTTTAAAGTTGAAACTTGAATGGTTAAACAAATAGTATAGTTTGAAACTATGGGAGAGTTGAGAAATTAATAAGAAGGATAATGAGCCTTTTATGAAAAATAGTTAGTTAGATGTTGAATTGTTTGGTTTTGGAAATAAGTAAACGGGTATTGGACCATTCTTCCTAAATAGTAATTTCGGGGACGAAATTCTTTTAAGGGGGGAGGAATGTGACGACCCGAAATTTTTGAGCCATTGAAATTGGAATATTCAATTGATTTTGAATATTTAAATGTTAATTTTTTTTACTCGAATTCAAATATTACCAATTATTTGGTAATTATAATTTAGAATTAAATAACTTGAATTTGAATAAAACGTTGAATCTGGAATTTTAATTCGATTTAAAATAATTTGAAGGCTTATAAAATTTATATCGATAATACTGAAGAGAATAGAAGTGATGAAATCAAATTTAAAAATGGTTTGTTAAGTTTTAAAATTTATATCGTTTGAATTGAATTTAAAATAGCCTTCCGAGGCACTGTCTCGGAAATTGGCGAAACCTGTTTCATTTGATCCGTAATATTGTATTATTATCGGATTTCAATTTTCGGAGTGTTTGGGGTTGTTGAGTGAGCATACGTTATATAAACGCGCTGAAATCTTTATCGAATCAAATTTAATAACTAGGTACCTCAACGAGATATTTTTGAATATAAAAATATAAATTTTTATCAGCAGCCAACCTAACTCTGTAAAGCCGACATGATGAAACCATCGTACACGCAAATATCTCTTCATGTTCCCTCTATTCTCTCTGCAGGTTCGTGTTTTAGCATCTTGTTCAAGCTTTTCAAAGAGAATTATAATTAAGGGCCGAATCTTTAGAACCCTTATTCTCAAATCAATCGAAGCTAAAAAAAAAAAATGGGGGACAAGGGGGGGGGGGGGGCTCGCGTACTCGAACGCGAGGAAATCGAGTTATCTTCGTGGCCGCTCGCGTACTCACCCCAACTTCCAGGTGAATCGATTCGACTCGAAGGAGTCGCGCGCGCGCACGGTTACACTTATGGGGGAAATCACGAGTATGAGTGGTCTCTTTGAGGTGCAACGGCGCCAACGTTCGAGCGGCTAAAGTCGCGTTGTCGTGCGACTCGAAGTAGGGTGCTGGGCAGATAGGGCTCGTATTTGGGACAGCGTCGACATCGTGATGGCATCGGTCGACTTTGTGGAGGCTGCGTTCGTGGGGGGGGGGGGGGTAGCTCCGGCTTCGATTTGGGAACATGGTTTGTCTGAGGTATTGCAGTTTTAGTTTTAATTTGATTTAAGTAAATAAATATAGATTAGGAAAAGATATATATATATATATATATATATATATATAATATAACAATTCACTTAGATAAATATATACAGTAAAGTAAATTGTTGGGTTATTTATAGTAAAACAGATAAGTGTATTTGAGATTTTCTTAATTTGAATTTTGATATTTAGAGAAAGATGAACTTATAAAATTATATATAGGAATTTTAAAAAAGAAATGTTGAAAGTTATTTAATATATAAATAGATTTATATAAAATCTATGTAAATTATTTTTTTTATTTGTAGTTTAAGAAAATACATATATATGATTTTGGGAATATATATAGAAAGTTTAACATGTTGTAGAGATTTTATAAAGGTTAGATTTTTGAAATCTATCGTTAATTTTTGTATAAGTGTATATGTAGTTTTAAAAAGGAAATTACTAATAAAAAATTAAATCATTAGTTAAATTTTTAAATGGTAATTAACCGGTCGATTTATTTCAAATATTAATAAAACCTTATAAATGTTTTTACAAGGTCAAAAATGTGAAGAAAACAATATGGAATGGAAATGGATTGCATGCGAAAGAAAAAGGTGAGTTAATCTCACTCAGTTTATAATTAAATTTAAAATGATTAAATTTAAACAATTGTTTGAATGGTTGAATGAATTGATGAGATATAGTATGATACTGTGGAATTGGTATATTATATTGTGCTAACATATGTGGATGCAGGAAAACAGGTTGGAGGGATCCAACTGGGTCCCTCAACATATATATATTGTTTATTATTCTCTGACATGCTTTGTGGATATTCTGTGATGAATCATATTGAAATATTGAATGCTATAGCTGCTTGGATATATTCTTGAACTCTGAGTTATCAAATTATATAGCATTGGATTCTTGGAAAGAAATAATAAAAGAAGTAAATTTTTAAGAAAATAGTTTGAAAGAATGTAAATAAATTAAAAATGAATTGATAAGAATATTAGTGTTTCCAAAATGTTAATTAATGAATCCTGTATATGAAAAGGAATTTTTGAATAAACAGAAAGTTAAGAAAACTTAAAATTTCAATGTTGCTGTTTAAAAGAATAAAACAATTATTTCAAATTTAGGATTTAAATTATTCTAGAAGAATAAAGAAGAAATGGAAAAAAATATGAAATATGTATATTTCAGTTTAAGATGTAAAATAAAAGGGAAAATAATAACAATTATAATTGAGTCAATAATTAATGAATTTTGAAATGAACTGAATAAGTGAAGAAATTTATTTCAAATAAAATAAGTTGAAAATCAATTTGGAAAATTGATTCAATTGATTGAAGTTGGAAAATTCTCCTCGAATAACCAAGTATGTTTTCAAAGCGAGTTTTTAAATATAAGTTAAAAGGGTTTTAAAGTTGTTTTTTTTAAAAAAAAGAAGCAAGTTTTGAATTTTTTTTATTATATCCAATATTTGAAATTCAAAGGGTAAGTATTTTCTAAAAATCTAATATAGTAGTAATTACTTAAAGGATGACCTAGTATTTTGTTTTCAAAAGTGAAATTCTAGTTTTATATTCTATTAAGTAACTTTATTTTCAAATACTCATATAGTAAGTATTTTTACAAATATTGAAGAAATTTAACTTAGCTGTTTAAAAGTGTATATATATTTCAAAGTAAATGTTTTAAAATTCATTTTTAAAATCTAGTTTCATGCTTGGTGATTTCAGAGGAGATAGAAAATATTTGGAAAAGTTTATTCTGGGAAGAAAGATGGTTTGAAACTGTTTTCAAAGGATTGAAAATAGAAATATATCTTGTGAAGATATTTTTGGAGATAAATAATTTGGAAAATTATTTATTGGTTGATGGTTGTTTGTGAATATAAATTGATAGTTAAATAACCGACTATCAATATTGGACAATGCGCTGATCGTATCGAAGAGACCGGGATCGAGATTAATTTCTCGAAAACCACTTCGATTCGGTTTGTACGTTTCGTGCGAAAAACGTGTTCGGATTCGAAGATGGAGCAGTGAAGTGCAAGGGCTAGTCGCTACTAATCCTGAGGATATTTCCAAAATGGATGTAGTAGGAATAGTGCCTTCGGTTCCGTTCGAACCCGGGACGGACTTGTATGGATGAATGCTTGCGAAACATCGTCAGGAGGGCGATGGGCATTCTAAGTAAATACGTTCTAAAGGTAACGCTTAGCCTCAAGCCTCATCAAATGGGAATGACTGAAAATCAGGGGATATGCAGCAAGGTTAGGTGGGTCATGCCCAAGCAGGACAAGATAATTCCCCTGTCTAGATGTCCCTTATTTATTTCGGCTTAGTGGGTGGTTGGTCGCGCCAACCACGGGGTTTATCTTGTTCGGGACTGTTCAGTAAGGAATGGTTCCGGCCTTGTGTTGCAGGGGATGAAGGGAGTAATCCTCGGTACGGTGATCTAGGCCCCGTACTGTGACAGGTGGTACCCCAGTGCCTAGTCATTGTTGGAAATCCATTATCCCTACGAGCCTTGTACGAGTTTTGTTTGTATTACCCACTTTTGTGGCTAGTACCTGGAATTTAATGAATGTAACAATTTCGGCTATTTTATAAGTATTTGTATATAGACCCTATTATAATATCAGAGGATTTCTATAAAAATTGCTTTAGCTATCGTAAGGTAAAAACCCGACATGTTTATTTGTGGCGTGGTCTTACGAGATGCTTTTGGTTTTCAAAGGATTTTTGAAACTTTAATAATCAATTGGGTGTGATTTTCTCACTCTGGTATTCCAGACTGACTCGGGTATTATTTAACTGTAATGCTCGGGTCAGACCGAGTATTATAGGATACAGGATATGATGCTGTGGAGCTCAGGAGACGAGCTGGATGACGATACGTATAGTCGTACTTGTTATATATATATATTCCGCTGTTTGAGTTGTTGTGTACCTTGAGTTGTTGTGTATCCATTGTATTGTTTTGATGTGAGCTGTGACTGATGTACTCTGATGATGTGATGTATGTAAACAGATATATTTGATTTTGAGTAAAGATTATTTATTATCTATTATATTTTATTCCGCTGCGATGGTTAGATTCTGATATTGATTTTGTTTTCTCTTCTTCTACCTCTTCTTCTTAAACCCAAATGGTTCGTATTTCTGTACAACTTGAGTTGATTGTTGTAGAATAGTGTTGACTCAAGATGTACGGATTTGCGGGCTGTTACAATAGGTAAGCTTTATTCCATACAATGATGTAAGCTATGTATTAAATGTAAGGTTGTTACGCTTTGTATTCATATATATAGTTTTATACAAGATATGATGATATGTTGTTGTTTTGTATACATAGGTATACACGTTGCTGTAAAATCAATTTCGCTATACTATGCGATGAAAGAAGTAATAGATTTATATGTATAAGTTTATTACATAGCCGAAATTACTGGTGATGTATATATTATAAATGAAAATATGTCACTGTAAATGGTTATAGAAAATATATGTTTGAAAAAGTATATTATATTATAGAACTATTACATTTCATTGTTTAAAAGTGAATTCCTATTTATTTGAACAGTACGCGTATACAATGTCTTAAATGTAATATATGGTGTACAGGCTGCTGTATAAGTCCAAATATATATAGTTGGGTATATAAGTCGTAAACTGTAAATATTTTGTTACTGTAAGAATTATATATATGTAAGTTTATAACAAAAATTAATTTTAAGATTTGTTGTATTAGCTTTGAAGTTATAAAAAAATATAATAATTTATATATTTATACAGGAACGAAAGGTTATACAGTTATTGTGCATAAATTATCCAAGTATAAAGTTTATATATATATAATAGACAGTACAGATTTTGGTCAATATATATATTATAATAATAGTGCATATATTTGTTATTTTTCGCATGCTGATTTTAATTATCTCATTGATTCCTACCTTTCAGCTTTGTCCGTCAAAAATCTTCTTTCAGCATACTTTGCTTTGAATTGTTGTTTGGATTGTTCGACGGTCTAGATCGTAATCAAATTTGTATCGTGTCTAGTCGTCAAATTCTTCTAGCCTCAAAAGTTGAGTAATCACTCAGATTAATGTTCTTTCATTTATTAAATTTGATTTCAATTGAAACGACAATTGAAATATGCTGTTGTTAGTTATGTACACTGTTATATATATGTTATTATCTGTACCAGTTCACCTGTGACATCTGACACCATTATCTGTTGTTTATACAATGATAATCCAGTTTGATTGTTAAATGATTGATTGCTTGATGTTGACATTGGACGTTAAATTGTTAATGTTGTAAGTGATAAATAATTTGAAATTGAAATTGACGTAGGATAGATAGATTTGATATATGTGTTAAATTTGATTTGATGACATTTGCATAATATGACCCCTTTAAATGTTAAATAAATGGAAACGTAGAAATAGTGTTAACCACACCTTGAACCATTTAAATGTATGTTGTATAGATTGATGTAGTTTGAAATTGAACAATAAATATCAAGTGTAGAACCGCATAAATTAATAGTGTAATAATCTATAATCTACATGAAATGATAGTGTAGATTCTAGAAATAATTATATTAATTTACACAAACAACAATATGAATTAATACAACTACATCGAGATTATTTGAATATAAACTATTGGATTATTATTGATGGTTGCTATTGCTTGTTTATTTACTTTGACACCATCCCAGTTATCACACTGCAAGTTCCCTTTGTTATGCTTTGATTTTTGAATTGAAATGGAATCGGGTTGAAATGATAAATACCTAAATAAACATTGACTTAGGATAGAGAATTAAATAAAAACCGATTGGTCAATAATTTGATTTAAAAATAAAAATAAAGATTTTATTTGAATAAATGATAAGATTTTGAAATGAAGTTGGAATGTGAATTTTTAATGAAGGAAAATGTTAATATTTAATAATCTGAACAAAATATTAACATAGTAGTTGATAAAAGAACGTTGTTTAAAATTAATTATTTAATAATTAAGTTTGAAATTAGTTAATAATTATGTTTTGAAATTATTTAATAATTAAATTAGATTGAATTATTTAATCATTAAATGAAATGGAATTCTTGATAAGTGAAATTGAACTTCGTAATAAGTGAAATTGAACTTCGTAAAAAGTGAAATTGAACTTCATTAATAAGTGAAATTGAGTTATGTAATAATTAAGTTTTGGAAATTTGTTTAAAACAAATAAGTTAATAAGTGAAATTGATTTTCTTTAACAAGAAGTAAAAATATGATTTACGTGTTGAAATAAATGTAAGACATATAATTTAAGAAGTTGATTTGACGAATCTAATTTAATTAAATTTGTAAGTTTTGATATAATGGAGTCGAACTTAAGTAATTGATTTAATGAATTTAAAATTTAATAGAAATTGTTTTGAATGATAAATTAACTTAACGAATATTGAATGAAATTGATCAATGAATTTAAATTGATTTGAATGTCAAATTAAATTAATTTAAATGATTACGGAATGAAATTTATATACGAACTTGAATCAATATTTGAATTGTTTTAAATAAAAATTGAAATTGAGTTATAAGATTTTGAAATGGTAATTTGGTAGTTTGAACGTAAATTATGGAAATTGATATAGAAAGACAAATGAAATGTTGGTTTACAAATTCTAATTGAAATTGAATTTGATTTGGTTTTGAAATATATTAAACGACCAATCGGTGTAATAATTACGAAAGTTATTAAAGAAACCGGGATCGGTTATGGACATACTCTTTGTCTAAACCGAAAACCACTTTAATAACTATACGCGGAGTGTGATCCAGAATGAAGTGGTTGGAATGATGTACGTGATGACTGAAGAAAGAGAACTATAATGGATAGCCTTGACACTTGTGTCAAATTGGAAATGACTAAAACAGGAGCCATGCCGGGCCAAATGGATTTAGCCACCTCGAGCGAACACACTTCTTCATAAACTACTCATTACTTGTTATTGGTTGGTGTGCACCCTCGAAATTTTAGGAGTGTTGTTTCGCGGTGTTGCGATCGTTGCGGTGATGCATTCTCACCAGTCCAGATCAGGAAAATGGTAGTTTCACTACCTTGGGTGTTGCCTCATGTGCATTGTCATACTTGTATCCCTATATACGCGACCACTATGAATTTGTTTTGTGTTATACCTATGGAGTACTACCTGATATCTCACTAGTTTACGGTGGAGTTTACAGTACTGTATAGACTATAATGCTATATAAATGTGTTAAGGGGGATAATGGTAACCCCTTAACGCTATTTTGATACTTTATATTACTGATAGGCATTATCTACTTAGCGTATACTACTACATAGCAGATAGTTTAACGGATCCTTAGAGGATGGTTATCCCAACGTCCTTTGAGTTACTTGTATTTCAGTTGTTATTTTACTTGAGTTGGATTTATTGATATAAGAATGTTAATCCTGACTCGAGTGTTTTGTGTTTTGCTTTACGCTCGGGTCAGACTGAGTGTACCAGTATTCGAGACTCGCCTTTGGAGTTGGAGCTTCGCTCGGAGATCTAGCTATCTATCCAGCTTTCAGATATTCCGTTGATCCTAGAGATGTATTCTAATATTGTATTCGACTATTGTATTCGAGACTTCTGTTGTAACTTATTTAACTCTGTTATTTATATCGTAGCTTCATGAACTACTATCTTTTGTTTCCGCTGCATTTATTACTCTGTGTCTGTGATATGTGATTATTTATTTACTGTATATGCTCAGTTTTGCCAAATATAAATTGACAATTCGGTATTTTGAATTATTCAAGCCCGACATGTGTGGATGCGAATAGTCCAAAATAGCGGGTCGTTACATAATCAAAAGATAATACTATTTATCATTTTCAGAAATTGATAAACACTTTTATCATTTTTAAGAAATTGCTAAATTTATATAAAGTGATAAAAGCATTTAGCAATTTAAACATACAAAATTTAAATGGTCATTATTTTATATAAGCATTAAAGCAGCCTTACTGACTTATTATATAACAACATTGTTTATTTTTGATAAAAAGATAATACCATTTATCTTTTTTAGAAACTGATAAAAAAATTATCATTTTAAGTATACAAAATATAATCATTCATGATTTTATATGAAGCATTACAACATTCTTAACCTATTACGAAAATATTCATTTGTAATCAAAAGAAAATACTATTTATCATTTTCAAAAATTGATAAATTCTTTTATCATTTTTAATAAATTGCACAATTTTCATAAAGTGATAAAAGCATCTTGAAACTTAAATATAGAAAATTTAAAAAGTCATCATTTTATATAAATATTAAAGCAGCCTTACTGACTAATTAACAATGTTATTTTTAATAAAAAAAATAATACCATTAATCTTTTTCGAAAACTGATAACAGAATTTATCGTTTTTCACAAATTGGTAAAAGAATTACCATTTTAAATATACAAAATTTAATTTTTCATCATGTTAAAACATTAGAATACTGTTAACACATTACCAAAATATTTATTTGTAATCAAAAGATAATACAATTTATCATTTTCAAAAATGGATCAATTCTTTTATCTTTTTTATTAAATTTCTAAAGTTTCATTAAATGATAAAAGCACCTACCAACTTGAATATAGAAAATTTAAACAGTCATCATTTTATATAAACATTAAAGTAGCCTTACTGACTTATTATATTGCAGCAATGTTCATTTTTGATAAAAATATAATAACATTTAACTTTTCTAGAAATTGATAAAAGAATTTATCATCTTTCAAAAATTGGTAAAAGAAATACCATTTTAAGCATATAAAATATAATCATTAATCATTTTATAGAAGCATTACAACTTTGTTAACATATTACAAAAACATTCATTTGTAATTAAAAGATAACACTATTTATCATTCTAGAAATTGATAAATTCTTTTATCATTTTTATTAAATTGCTAAATTTTCATAAAGTGATAAAAGCAATAAAAGTGAAGCAGTTTGGATGTTACTGTGATGTAGTAGATGTAGAATGTGGCAATGTACTGAAAAAATTGGCAAATATAGGAAAATATATGCTGTTATAGCTGTTTTTTTTTCTTTTTTTTATGGTGCAAAAAGTTTGTTTATTTATTCGTCAATGAATGTAGCATTAAGGACAGTTTTAAATATCTTTGTAGCAATTTTGGTAATGCATGACACTCAATTTTTGACCATATATATCCACCATTTATTGTTTATAGTTTTCTAACTAAATGTTTTACAATAGGTATGACGGCGGAATGCTTGTCATGGTAAACATGAGGAAGAAAGCAGCAGGCTTACCATTGGTTGAAAACATTTCAGAAGAAGATATTGCTCGGTTAAGAGCAAATATGGTAGCCAACATTATGACTGATGAACCATATTGTTGGACAATGGAAAAGTTCGGCAGTTCAGGACAAAAGCCACAGGAAGAAAGCAGTTGAAGCAAGATGAATGATAATCCAATTTGTTAACATCATAGAAAGAAAACATTATATGTTTAGTTAGGTTTAACTTCTTTTTTCTATAACAAAAAACAAAATTGCACTGTATGTTGAACAAAAAATCTATATGTTTGTTTTGTAATTTGTCTGTACTGCACAGATATAATATTTCATATGTTTACACTACCATTTACTCTTTGATATGATTTACATTTTGCACCTGTATTTCATAGCCAGTATGTTACATGAATCTGGGAGCTAAAACATATGTAATTTGTTTTTTAATTTGTCTCTACTGCACAGATATAATATTTGTTCTCTTATATTGACAGTTTAAGCAATGATGTATAATAGGGTATGTTTGGCAATTCTTCTTTGCCTTTTAATACCAATTTATGTTACAATCAGTACAGGAATTTATAGGAGAAAATTAAGCTGATTATATGGTTACAAATAGAACATACAGTTAAAGAGAAGCTGACTGGCAATGAAGTACAAGTGCAATTTTTTCCTCGTCGTTACTGGTAGTGGATGTATACCAGTGGAAATGTACAAGTGCAATTTTTTCCTCAACGTTACTGGTAGTGGATGTATAAATGGTATAAACACAAAACTGCAATGTTCAATTTAAGCTTTGCATCTCTCTCTGGAATTCCAAGGTCTTTATACCATAAAAACCTGATGTTTGTCACTATTGGCTTCAACTCCATATTTTCTAAATACTTGAAACATTAGCTGCTCTAAAGCACAAAAAAAAAATGTTAAGAAAAATCACAGTTGATACATCCAGCTAGCAAAATACATATCAAGTTAATATTGCTCAAATGTGTTTCTTCAGCAAAATAAAAATATAACATAGACTTTTACAGATCTTGTTGCAACTGAACTTGAATATCAATAAATCACAATAATAACTATAAATTTACATATGCACAACTAAAACACACGCTACAGAAATACAGCAAAGAAGGTTGGCGGGTAGGACGAATAAAAACACCAGAAATGACAATTCAATCACTACAATTCAATCAACTAAAAACACCTAAAATGACAACAAATAGACTATTTTGCACATGGTACAAATATTTACTGATATCAGTTTCTTCTTTCTTCTGATCATCTTTGATGCTTGAGAAGAGAAACAGCTTTAATAACTTACAATATACAACATGAACACCAAGACTTCATCATGTCATCAACCTTCTTTTCTGATTACAACAAAAAGAGAAATCTGCATAAAAAACTTATTCAAAAATGTAATTCATGGTCTGCTTTATGCTTACAATGATTATATAATGGTTGCTAACAATTTACATGTACGTTAGGCTTACAGATAAAAGGTAACTAAGAGTTGCATGCAGTCGTCCTATTCTTGAAACAGAAATAAACAAGATATTTCTCTACACATTATTTATTACCCATAAAAAAACAAATGAAAGCAGTGAACACAGGAATAACCTAATATTAAAAGTAAAAGAATAACATAAAACAAAATTATAATTGAATACAATAGCTTTTAAATTCTAGAATCCAAGAATATCTCAATACAACGTTGAAAGCAAAAACATAATTATCTTCAAAAATAAACAAGAGAAAATGACATAAAAATCATAAAAACATTCAACCACTCAATGGACAACTTCTACGATCATGACCTAACTTCTTTCATTTTTCACACTTATTTTGCTTCCCATGGAAAACATCCAACCCACCAAGTCTGTTAACTCTAGGTCTACCAGCTCCACGAATAGCCTTAGGAGGAAGAATAGGAGAAAAACCTTCAGAAACAATATCATTTTTATCAAAAGTAGGAATAGCATTGATAACATGCGAGTAAGAAGCACAATAAGCCTTAGTCGTGAAATAATATTCAATAAAATCATAGACATTAAGTTTGGCCATTGTAATGCACTTCAATGCATGTGCACAAAGAAAACCAGTAACTCTCCATTGGTTACAAGTGCACATCCGATTTTCAAGATCAACTTTGTGTGCAATAGAGGAATGTACTTCAAAAACAAAAGTAGAAGAACAAGAAACATTCCACCCAAATCCTTCTTCTTTTAATTTCAATAAACGATTCTCCATTTTAGGACAAAATATGGTAGTTCAATTAGATGCCTCTTCTCTACGCTTTGACATTTGAGCCATAAGCTTAATTCGAATTCCATCAAGACAACATGTAATAGGAAGATGCCTTTATTTCACAATCCAGGAGTTAAAACTCTCTGCAACATTTGATTTATTCTCACCATAGCGATTGCCATGAAAAAATAAATCAGCCCAATGATCAAATGGCTTATCTTTTAAAAATTCAACAGCTTCTTCACCTTCAATTTGACTATATTTTGTCATAGCTCTTTGAAATTCATAAGGAGTACAAGCTGCAGCACAACATTCCAATAAATGTGCTACCCAAGGCCCCTTTCCACCTTTACAATATTAGCAACATTACTTTGCATATGATATAGACAGTATGAATGGAAAGCCATTGGAAAATTTTTAGGAATACTTAAAAGCAAACCCCAATGTCTATCTGATATAAAGACCAAAGCTCGATCAACTCCAATCGAACATTTCAAATGATCCAAAAACCAAGACCAATTTTCCTCATTTTCCTTTGCAACAACAGCCATAGCCAATGGAAAAAAACCTTAAAAAAACATTGTTAGCAAATAGAAAAAACTGTGTATATATATGCAATAAAGTAAAATTATAAATGAATTTTTCAATTTATACTAATAATAATAGTGAACAATTTATAATTCTTTCAGTTGTTATTGACTTCAATGTTTAAAAATATACTCACATATAACATATGTATAAATAAAAACATATTTTCAATTTAGATAACTAAATTTTGTTTCACTTGTAACATATTTGTTGTTTATCAACATATGGATTACTCTCAATCATCCATTTTTTAATACCTTTTGTTTTATCTACTAATTTAGTAGAAGATGTATATTTACGTTTATATTCCTTCAAGGTTAATTATAAAACACTAGCATGATTGTACGGACCAATAAATATACACATACAAATATACATAGATCTTTATTTACCCAAAGATACAACTATACATAGCTTCTACCCTAATTTATCATTGGTGATCATCCAACACAATAAAAAATGGAGAATACATATTTAAATGCTAGTGGGTGGTATTGCACTTACAACTCTTACATATTTATGCATGTTATCCATTGACAATCAATTAAAATATCTATTACCTTACTATTATCTAAAATAGCATAAAGATAAATACTTTTATCTTTACATAAAACTATAGTGTAACAAAGACAGTAGAGATAACTACTTTATTAACTATCACTTTCCAATTACTAACACTACTACTACAGAAAGTTAGCAATGATATTATATACTTAACAAACAAAACTTTATACAAAATTGTAAAAAATAAAAAAAGTACTAAACAACCTATAATTAAAATAAATCAATTATCATTATCACCTTAAATTAACTTATAAATATTAAAACAATAAATCATACATTGGTTCCCTTTTTTGCAGTAGCGGCCATTGAACAACCATTCCTACCTTTCAAAAAGGTGGCATAAAGAAATATCATAGGACGACAATGATAGAACCCATAAATACATGCTTCGTAAGATATATAGACTTTTTCAAACTGATTGGTATTTTCATCAATAACCATAGATGTATGACTATTAGGATAACTTCTATCAACTGCTTTCAAATACCACACCAAATCATTATAAGATTGTTCTTCATTACCAAAATTTCCTTCAAAGCCATCTTCTTGCCCATGTATGCATAGTATTAACTTAAACTAATATCATAATTTCTTTTAAAACTAGCAATAATATCACTAGTCTTTCTTGTTGGTTCATCACGAATTTCATCTAAAATCAAGGTCTTTACAAGATCACTCTTAATTAAAGGACTATTAATTGATCTAAAACCACCACCACATGAATGATTAGATTCAAATCTTCTAACTAAAAAGTGATACAATTGTTTAAGCTTGCAAGAAGCGTGAATTTTAAAACTACAACCTTCTGCAGCACACTGCACCGTAATTCGCTCTTTACAATTCTTCACGAACTTAGGTTTGAATCCATTTTTTTCACAATATGCAATGACAGTCTTATGAAAATCAGATGCAGACTGAAATTTTTGACCAACACCAGTAAAAACATCTAAAGTAGAACCTTTCTTCATCAACTCATTAAAAGCAATCTCTTTACCAGAAGAAAATTCCAAACTATCAACCCCATCATATGCACTACTCACACAATCTTCAATACCAAGTGATTTACTGCTAGAGCAAGATCTACTATTACAACCAACATTATTCGGAGACAATTTCTTCAATTTAACAAACAAAACCAGAAGTTCCTCTTTTGTAAAAAATGGCAAGCATAAAATAGCTTGCAAATCACTATCTGTCTCAATAAAAGTAGTCTTGGAATCTCGAACATAAAAGATATCACAACATAAAGGAGAAAGTTGATCCCAAACTTCACATATCTTGTTTCGAACAGTAGAAATAGGAGAATCCAACAAAAACAAAAAACTAAAGTTGTTTTTATTGAAATAAAAAACAATCAAAACAGTAGCTGCAGTGCTAAGACTAAAAATGGAAAAACATATTAAAAAAATTCATTATACAAAAATATCAAAAAACAATCAAAAAATACAGTAAAAACAATACATACCTTTGATCATCAATATATATCATCTTCCTGTGGCCAAAAGCAAATCAGCATAAGTTTAACATATCACACGCAAAAACGAAATCTGGAAACTGTTAAAAAAATAAAAAATTGGACTTCCAGTAAAAGGAAGAGAAAGGAAGAAGTGCGAAAATTATAAATCTGGAAAAACTTTTTCAATCGACAATGAAATCGAGATTTAAATCAAAACTAACAAGAAAATTGAAAATAAGACGAGCGGAAATTGAGATAAAGAGGAGCGAATAGGATTTACATACCCTTGTAGAATCGAAGAGGAGCGACCAGTAAGAGGAAGGGAGAGGAGCGAAGAACGAAGATGTGAAAACGTAAAGAAGAGGAGCGAAATTTACTTAACAAAATAACGACCGAAAAAAATAAATGTCCTGTAACTAAATTTTTTAAACAACTGTCCTAGAAAAAAATACGGTATACATAATGGTCACTAAAACATAATTTTCAGTATCCTAAATGTATCTTCCGAAAAGGATTATTATTTACACTAGCATTGTGTATAGTGTAAAACTGAATATAACGCTAATTATACATAGCATTTGTCCTTCAGCGAAGTCCAAATATTTGTTCTCCTTTCGAATTCGAACATGGGCAGACTTCATATATTTTAAGTTAATATTTTACGACTGTGGCCCACCAAAAACCTTATCTTAAAACAACTGTCTAATATCCGGTGTCACTCCTCCTCCACGTCACTTTGATAACTCACAACGCAAACGGCCGCATTAAAAAATAAAAAATAAAATAAAATTAAGTTAGAAAAGCATGATGGCGAAAAAGATAGACAGTGTTTTCAAAATGGTGGTGTTTGGTATATTGGCGGTCCGAAAGTCACCGATTCCAGCCAGGTTTGTTGCAGATGAATTCAGCTGAACTGAAAGGCGAAGACATTCCAGATTCAAAATCTGTTTATAGGCGTAAGAGTGTAAAACCTTAGATCTGGATAAAGCTCGGGGGAAAGATTATGAAAAAGAACACTTTGAAATTAGAGCGTATTGAAGGTCACACCCGGTGGGACTCGAACCCACAATCGCCTGATTAGAAGTCAGACGCCTTATCCATTAGGCCACGAGTGCTGCTGGTCTAATTAATTTGGTAATGTATGAGACAAATGAACATGTATCGATCCATGGTCAGGGATCGGTATTGATCCTAGTTATTTACTGGATCTTTGGCTTTAAACTTGGTGTTTATAGGTTGGAGGGGTATAGACCTTTGTTTGGATGTTCTTTGCTACTTTTTGACTTCATTCCTTGGTTTTGCCTGGCATTTGAACTTGGCAGCTGCCATTCTGGATTCCTGCTGTATAATTTCTCAGTCCAACCGACCTAAGACGCAATTTAGCTTGATCACAAGGTTAGATAATGGGTTTAAAGCCAATATAATAAAATATAACCTGGAGGATACCTGACCCAGCTAATTGGAGATCCCAGGCGTACTGGTTATGGAAGTCTTGAATGGTGAGAAACACACAAACATGCCAATTCCTATGATGATTGAAGTGTGTTTCCACTAAGAAGATAAAGGTGAATTATTATTCATAATAATACTAATATCTTATTTTAAGAGGAATATGACAGGAAATTCTTAATTAGTATCAAAAATATGAGAATGATGTGGGATCGCATCTTTGAGGGTTATATGACTACACTCTCTATAGCTCTCGTGATGACAGGTTATGTTCAGGCCAAAACGAACACAACCAAATGAACTGAAATGTGTCAGGTTTGGTATATGTGACACTTGTTATTTAGGTTTACTATAAAAAGAAAATAATTAAAGATTTTATATCACTACTTTGCAAAGTACATCCGGTAACTGCTCATTATGGAAGGTTCAAGTCCAGAAGACGCCTCTCCAAATGCTAATCCAAGTTTTATTCTCTAATGATTGGAATAACCTATTTTCTATTTAAACGTAGTATGCTCGAGTTTGCATAGAAATGTGGGATATTGTTGGAAACTTGCTATAAATTTTTTAACAACAATTTTGGCGTTAGTTGTAGTTTTTACTTTTTGAAAAACTGTTTTGACGGGAGATGTCTTTTCAAACAGACAAAACCATTTTCTAATTATTATTTCCTAACGCCCATGCCTCTTGAATGCCTATATATACGGGCCGACAATTCCAAACAAAACTCATTTTTAATTATATTCTACTCATCTTCTCCACACTTCTTCACGTAGTCAAAAGAGAAATGAAGATTGAAATTCGCTATAATCCAATGCATTTATGCACGTTTTAGATTGAGAGTTGTATCCTTCAAGGTAAACGTCTATTGCACGAAAACTATAACAAAGGTGTGAGGATGAATTCTATCTTAGGACATTGCGACTGCAAGCCTCTCTCGAATCAAGTCAGTAATTTCTAATTTACTTCCATTATTTTATATACTTATTGTTTTAAGAAGACTATAGTATTGATTAATTCATATTTATTATATAGTTAACTATTTACTTAAATGATGTTTTGTAATTTATTTTATGTTAGTTGCAAGATTGATCATGTTCTGGTAATAGATCACTAGCATCCAATTTATCTTGAAAGCTTACTTGGAGGCTTTCTTATAATATCTAAACTATACCTCATGACCTGGTCTCCGTATATAGAGAAAAAGAAGTCATATGAAATGTTCATGCAATGATCTCCCACTGAAAAAAGGAGGCGTTTTCTCCCGAATGTCGCTAGGTCTTGAATTGAATCACATGAATCTTAGTAGACGGAAGTAGGATAAAACAATAATTTCACTGAGCGTCTTTTTACTCATTGTAGAATTAGATTAACGTTAAATGCCATTACACAAAGAATACAGAAGTAGATTAAAATTAAATGCCATTTCACATAAAGAAATTCAATTTCTATCCATTTTCTTAACCATTAAACTGGCACTTTATTTGTTATGCATAAATTGTATTTGGTTAGTGGACTGAAAATGGTATGAATTTGGAAGTTAAAAAAAATTAAGAATAAAAGTGATTGACAAAGTAAATATAAAAATTTGAATTTTAGTGAGGGGGACAATATATTTGGATTTAATTTGAACTTATTGGGTATTTTGAGAAGTTTATGTCTACACAAACATAGTAGCACCAAGATATTACAACTATTATTAACATTACAACTATTATTAAGTTTAGAAATTGTTGATAACAGTATGATCCCCTCACCAAGTGGACCTTAGGTTATCCTCCGGTCTGGCCATATTCAAGGTCGGCCTGGAATTCCAATTGCCATTACATGAGAAAATGTTATTCGAGAAAGTTTGATATTCCCTTTGAATCTGTATTGTATAAAGTAGCCTGGAAAGATTTATAAAGACATTAAGCGAAGTTGAGGTCGAAAATGATTATTATTTATACCAGCATTGTGTATAGTGTAAAACTGAATATAACGCTAATTATACATAGCATTTGTCCTTCAACGAAGTCTAAATATTTATTCTCGTTTCGAATCCGAACGTGGGCAGACTTCAAAGATTTTAAGTTAATATTTTACGACTGTGGCCCACCAAAAACCTTATTTTAAAACAACTATCTAATATCTGGACTCATTCCTCCACCACGTCACTTTGATACCCCACAATGCAAATGGCCGCATTAAAAAATATAATATAAAATAAAATGAAAGTAAGTTAGAAGAGCAGACGATGGTGGAAAAGATAGACAGTGTTTTCAAAATGGTGGTGTTTGGTATATTGGCGACCGGAAAGTCACCGATTCCAGCCAGGTTTGGTGCAGATGAATTCAGCTGAAATGAAAGGCGAAGACATTCCAGATTCAAAATCTGTTTATAGTCATAATAGTGTAAAACCTCAGATTTGGATAAAGCTCGGGGGAAAGATTATGAAAAAGAACATTTTGAAATCAGAGCGCATTGAAAGTCACACCCGATGGGACTCGAAACCACAATCGCTTGATTAAAAGTCAGACGCCTTATCCATTAGGCCACGGGTGTTGCTGGTCTAATTAATTTGGTAATGTATGAGGCAAATGACCATGTATCGATCCATGGTCAGGGATCGGTGTTGATCATAGTTATTTACTAGATCTTTGGCTTTAAACTTGGTGTTTATAGGTTGGAGGGGTATAGACCTTTGTTTGGATGTTCTTTGCTACTTTTTGACTTCATTCCTTGGTTTTGCCTGGCATTTGAACCTGGCAGTTGTCATTCTGGATTCCTGGTGGATAATTTCTCAGTCCAACCGACCTAAGACACAATTTAGCTTGATCACAAGGTTAGATAACGGGTTTAAAGCCAATATAATAAAATATAACCTGGAGGAAACCTGACCCAGCTAATTGGAGATCCCAGGCGTACTGGTTATGGAAGTCTTGAATGGTGAGAAACACACAAACATGCCAATTCCTATGATGATTGAAGTGTGTTTCCACTAAGAAGATAATGGTGAATTATTATTCTTAATAATACTAATATCTTATTTTAAGGGGAATATGACAGGATATTCTTAATTAGTATCAAATATATGAGAATGATGTGGGATCGCATCTTTGAGGGTTATATGACTACACTCTCTATAGCTCTCGTGATGACAGGTTATGTTCATGCCAAAACGAACACAGCCAAATGAACTGAAATGTGTCAGGTTTGGTATATGTGACACTTGTTATTTAGGTTTACTATAAAAAGAAAATAATTCAAGATTTTATATCACTAATTTGCAAAGTTCATCCGGTAGCTGCTCATTATGGAAGGTTCAAGTCCAGAAGACGCCTCTCCAAATGCAAATCCAAGTTTTGCTCGAGTTTGAATAGAAATGTGGGATATTGTTGGAAACTTGCTATAAATGTTTTGACAACAATTTTGGCGTTAGTTGTAGTTTTTAGTTTTTGAAAAACTATTTTGACGGGAGATGTCTTTTCAAACAGACAAAACCATTTTCTAATTATTATTTCCTAACGCCATGCCTCTTGAATGCCTATATATACGGGCCGATAATTCCAAACAAAACTCATTTTTAATTATATTCTACTCATCTTCTCCACACTTCTTCACGTAGTCAAAAGAGAAATGCAGATTCAAATTCGCTATAATCCAATGCATTTATGCACGTTTTGGATTGAGAGTTGTATCCTTCAAGGTAAACGTCTATTGCACGAAAACTATAACAAAGGTGTGAGGATGAATTCTATCTTAGGATATTGCAACTGCAAGCCTCTCTCGAATCAAGTCAGTAATTTCTAATTTACTTCCATTATTTTATATACTTATTGTTTTAAGAAGACTATAGTATTGATTAAGTCATATTTATTATATAGTTAACTATTTACTTAAATGATGTTTTGTAATTTATTTTATGTTAGTTGCAAGATTGATCATGTTCTGGTAATAGATCACTAGCATCCAATTTATCTTGAAAGCTTATTTGGAGGCTTTCTTATAATATCTAAACTATACCTCATGACCTGGTCTCCGTATATAGAGAAAAAGAAGTCATATGCAATGTTCAAGCAATGATCTCCCACTGAAAAAAGGAGGCGTTTTCTCCCAAATGTCGCTAGGTCTTGAATTGAATCACATGAATCTTAGTAGACGAAAGTAGGATAAAACAACAATTTCACTGAGCGTCTTTTTACTCATTGTAGAATTAGATTAACGTTAAATGCCATTACACAAAGAATACAGAAGTAGATTAAAATTAAATGCCATTTCACATAAAGAAATTCAATTTCTATCCATTTTCTTAACCATTAAACTGGCACTTTATTTGTTATGCATAAATTGTATTTGGTTAGTTGACTGAAAATGGTATGAATTTGGAAGTTAAAAAAAATTAAGAATAAAAGTGATTGACATAGTAAATATAAAAATTTGAATTTTAGTGAGGGGGACAGTATATTTGGATTTAATTTGAATTTATTCGGTATTTTGAGAAGTTTATGTCTACACAAACATAGTGGCACCAAGATATTACAACTATTATTAACATTACAACTATTATTAAGTTTAGAAATTATTGATAACAGTATGATCCCTTCACCAAGTGGTTATCCTCCGGTCTGGCCATATTCAAGGTCGGCCGGGAATTCCAATTGCCATTAAATGAGAAAATGTTATTCGAGAAAGTTTGATATTCCCTTTGAATCTGTATTGTATAAAGGAGCTTGGAAAGATTTATAAAGACATTAAGAGAATGTTGAGGTCGAAAAGGATTATTATTTACATTAGCATTGTGTATAGTGTAAAACTTATAACGCTAATTATACATAGCATTTGACCTTCAACGAAGTCCAAATATTTATTCTCGTTTCGAATCCGAACGTGGGCAGACTTCATATATTTTAAGTTAATATTTTACGACTGTGGCCCACCAAAAACCTTATTTTAAAACAACTGTCTAATATCTGGTCTCATTCCTCCTCCACGTCACTTTGATACCCTACAATGCAAACGGCCGCATTGAAAAATAAAATATAAAATAAAATAAAAGTAAGTTAGAAAAGCAGTCGATGGCGGAAAAGATAGACAGTGTTTTCAAAATGGTGGTGTTTGGTATATTGGCGGTCGTAAAGTCACCGATTCCAGCCAGGTTTGTTGCAGATGAATTCAGCTGAACTAAAAGGCGAAGACATTCCAGATTCAAAATCTGTTTATAGTCATAAGAGTGTAAAAACTCAGATCTGGATAAAGCTCGGGGGAAAGATTATGAAAAAGAACACTTTGAAATCAGAGCGCATTGAAGGTCACACCCGGTGGGACTCGAACGCACAATCGCCTGATTAGAAGTCAGACGCCTTATCCATTAGGCCACGGGTGCTACTCGTCTAATTAATTTGGTAATGTATGAGGCAAATGACCATGTATCGATCCATGGTCAGGGATCGGTATTGATCCTAGTTATTTACTGGATCTTTGGCTTTAAACTTGGCGTTTATAGGTTGGAGGGGTATAGACCTTTGTTTGGATGTTCTTTGCTACTTTTTGACTTCATTCCTTGGTTTTGCCTGGCATTTGAACCTGGCAGTTGTCATTCTGGATTCTTGCTGGATAATTTCTCAGTCCAACCGACCTAAGACACAATTTAGCTTGATCACAAGGTTAGATATCGGGTTTAAAGCCAATATAATAAAATATAACCTGGAGGAAACCTGACCCAGCTAATTGGAGATCCCAGGCGTACTGGTTATGGAAGTCTTGAATGGTGAGAAACACACAAACATGCCAATTCCTATGATGATTGAAGTGTGTTTCCACTAAGAAGATAATGGTGAATTATTATTCTTAATAATACTAATATCTTAGTTTAAGAGGAATATGACAGGATATTCTTAATTAGTATCAAATATATGAGAATGATGTGGGATCGCATCTTTGAGGGTTATATGACTACACTCTCTATAGCTCTCGTGATGACAGGTTATGTTCAGGCCAAAACGAACACAACCAAGTGAACTGAAATGTGTCAGGTTTGGTATATGTGACACTTGTTATTTAGGTTTACTATAAAAAGAAAATAATTCAAGATTTTATATCACTACTTTGCAAATTTCATCCGGTAACTGCTCATTATGGAAGGTTCAAGTCCATAAGACGCCTCTCCAAATGCAAATCCAATTTTTATTCTCTAATGATTGGAATAACTTATTTTCTATTTAAACGTGGTATTGTCGAGTTTGAATAGAAATGTGGGATGTTGTTGGAAACTTGCTATAAATTTTTTAACAACAATTTTGGCGTTATTTGTAGTTTATAATTTTTGAAAAACTGTTTTGACGGGAGATGTCTTTTCAAACAGACGAAACCATTTTCTAATTATTATTTCCTAACGCCCATGCCTCTTTAATGCCTATTTATACGGGCCGATAATTCCAAACAAAACTCATTTTTAATTATATTCTACTCATCTTCTCCACACTTCTTCACGTAGTCAAAAGAGAAATGCAGATTGAAATTCGCTATAATCCAATGCATTTATGCACGTGAAACGACCCGCAAATCCATACCCCTTGAGTCAACACTATTCGACAACAATCAACTCAAGTTGCATAAAAATACGAACCATTTAGGTTAAAGAAAAAGAGGTAGAAGAAGAGAATAGAAAAACAACATCAGAATCTAACCATCGCAGCGGAATAAAATATAATAGATAATAAATAAACTTTACTCAAAAAGAAAATACATCTGTTTACATATTACACCATCCAAGTACATCAATCACAGCTCCACAATATCATACACTGGATATACAACTACTCAACACAGCGGAATATATATAGATAAAGAAGTACGGAAATACGTATCGTCAAGCAGCTCGTCTCCTGAGCCCCACAGCATCAAATCCTGTATCCTATAGTACTCGGTCTGACCCGAGCATTACAGCTAAATAATACCCGAGTCAGTCTGGAATACCAGCGTGATAAAATCACACTCAATTGATTATTAAAGTTTCAAAAATCCTTTGAAAACAAAGGCATCTTGTAAGACCACGCCACAAATAAACATGTCGGGTTTTTACCTTACGATAGCTAAAACAATTTTTATAGAAATCCTCTGATATTATAATAGGGTCTATATACAAATACTTATAAAATAGCCGAATTTGTTACATTATTAAATTCCAGCTACTAGCCACAAAGTGGGTTATACAAACAAAACTTGTACAAGGCTCGTAGGGAGAATGGATTTCCAACTAATGACTAGGCACTGGGGTACCACCTGTCACAGTATGGGGCCTAGATCACCGTACCGAGGAGTACGCCCGCTCTCTTGCAACACAAGACCGGGACTACCCTTTACTGGATAATCCCGAGTGAGATCGCCCCGCGGTTGGGATCAGCAACCGCCCATTATGCCGAAATAAAAAGGGACATCTAGACAGGAATGACCTCACCCTGCTTGGGTGCTACCCACCTAGCCTTGCTGCATAACCCCTGATTTTCAGTCATTCCCATTCGATGAGGCTTGAGGCTAAGCGTTGCCTTTTTAGAACATATCCCTTAGAATGCCCATCGTCCACCTGACGACATTTCGCAAGCATTCATCCATACAAGTCCGTCCCGGGTCCGAACGAAACCGAAGGCACTATTCCTACTACATCCATTTTGGAAATATCCTCAGGATTAGTAGCGACTAGCCCTTGCACTTCACTGCTCCATCTTCGAATCCAAACTCATTTCCACGAAACGTACAAACCGGATCGAAGTGGTTTTCGAGAAATAAATCTCGATCCCGGTCTCTTCAAAACGATCAATGCATTTGTCCAATATTGATAGTCGGTGATTTAACTATCAATTAATATTCACAAACAACCATCAAACAATAAATAATTTTCCAAATTATTTATTTATCCAAAATATCTTTACAAGATATATTTCAAATTTTAACCCCTTTTCAAAACAGTTTCAAACATATTCCTTTCCCGGAATAATTTCCCAATATTTATTTCCACTGAAACACCAAGTATAAAATACCTTAGATTTTAAAATAATTTAAAAGCACTTAGTTATAAAATATACTTCATAGCCTTAAAAATTTGAAACTACTTTAATACTTTATTAAAATATATACTTTAAAAATATTTAATAAATAAGGCTACTTTTATAAAATATAAAACTAGATTGTTCTTTAAAACAAATACCAAGTCATTTAATAATTATTACGACAATAGTTTTGAAAAAAAATATTTATTTTAGAATTTAAACATTTAAAATAATAAATTTTCTAAGATATGCTTTTTAAAACAACATTAAAACCTTTAACTTATATTTAAAATTGCTTGAAAATCGTACTTGGCTATCCAGGGAAACAATCTTCTCTTTCACATCCATTAAAAAAATTGAATCACTATTTATTTTTAAACGAATTTCCATTCCTTTAAAAATTTCCACTTTGAATTCATATTTAAAATATCCACCGATATTTTATTTTACTTGATAACCCAGTTCAAAAATTCCAAAATCTCACTTCACCTTTTGATTTCAAATCCCAAAACACTTTAATCAATTTACAATTTATTCCCAATTTACTTTGCTTAAAATAAATTTTCTTTCTTGCTTTACTTATTTCAAATTTCATTAACATTTAGATTTTATTTCCTCATTTCGAGTAAAAACCCTTTTAACTAAAGATACCAATTTCAGATTCCCAAAATTCCTTCTTTATCTCTTAATTAAATTCAATCCTTAATTAAAGAAAATAAATTCTTTATTCATTCAAATAATATCACTTAAGCTTTACAATTTATTATTACCCCTAATAATTCAAATTCCTCTTATTCTAAATTTGGTAGAGTTTTGCAATCACTTTTATTTTATTTTATTTTCAATTCATTATTAATTTATTCCAATTCACTAGAATTATTTTACTCAAAAATTTACTCTTTATTTCTTTCGAAAATACAATTCTAGAGATTTGATAATTTATTTTACCGAGATATTCAATCCAACCATACAATTCAATACTTCAATTATTCATAAAATCATCACAGGATATCAAATATTCATAACACAGAATATTAAATAATCTAAATAATTTCGAGGGGTCCAGTTGGATTCCTCCAACCTGTTTTCCCTGCATCCAAAGATGTTAGCACAATAATATGCCAATTCCAGAATATAACATACTATAGCACATCAATCGATTTCAACCATTCAAACAATTATTTAAATTTAATCATTTAAATTTAATCATTTAAATTTAAATTTAAATTAACCGAGCGACATTAACTCACCTTTGATTCTTGTTTTACAATCCGACTCAACCCGGCTTGATTCCTTCATGATATTGACCTTGTATAAATAACTTATGGATTATTAATTTATTAACATTTGAACTAATCGGTCAATTAATTTCATTTAACAAATTTAATTTAATCCGATAAACTTATTTAAACAAATTTCCCTTTTATAACTATTTTACTTTATTTTTAAAATTTCTATTTACCCTTTTTTCAAACCTTATAAAATAATTTTTCTGTTTCAGTAAATATCAGCAGTAATTTACTTCACTGTATAAACTTACATTTACAAATATCGATTTCTAAATCGAGGATAATTAATTAATCATTTTTTTTTCTAACAACAGCAGTTTATATATATCACTGTTTTATAAAACCTATTGTTATATTATTATTCTCTTTTATAAATAACAAAACAGTAGTTTTAGTTATTGTAAAACTTTTTCCTTTTTTATATATATATGTAAATCTGTAAAACAGGAATTTCTGTGAAATGTTTACACTATTTGTTTTTATAGATTCAAACATCTAACCCTACAGAGTACAACAATTATTACTAAGCAAAAATTATTCAAGAATAAGATATTCCCAGAATTCGACTCGTACTACAACCATGCTGCACGCATCCACACGAACTGCTGCTGCCGAGTTCGAGTACGAAACCCTCAAGCAACAACGTCTGGCTCTTCATCCACGTGCGAATAAAGCAAATCGAGATGTTTCCCTCGAGCTTCTCTTTCGATCGAGGTCGAATTTGTCCACGTCGCTGCCAAATTCCCTCCTTCTTGATGCGAGCTCCAATCGGTCCTTCCTCTACGCGCGCGAGCTTGACTTCCAGAATCTGTATGGCGAAACCCTAGGCACCTTGAATCCACAACTCGCTGCCATCGATGATGATGACGCGATTTCCTTGCGTGCTCGAGCACGCGAGTTCCCCCCTGTTCCCCATTTGTTTTCTTTTAATTGCTTTGATTTGTTAAAGCTTCGGCCATTTCTTCTTCTTATTTTTTTTAGAGGTTCGGCCGAAATGAAATGAAGGAAAGAAGTGATATTTTAAAACGAGGGGAAACGGCTTGCTTCAGAAGATTGTCGGCTAAAGAACTTTGAATGTGAAAGGGAAAAGTTATGATGGGAAAGAATGTAGGCTGATGTTGGCCAATATTAATATAAATTTAAATTGAATTTGATATAGATTTCAACGCGTCAACTTATCATACGCTCACACACCAACTCCAAAAATTACGGAAATTGAAATCCGATAATAATTCAATATTACGGACGCAATGGAACTGGTTTCGTCGAATTCCGAGACTGTACCTCGGAAGGCTATTTTTAAATTCAATTTAAACAATAAAATTTTAAAACTGAACAAACCACTGTTAATTTCAATTTTACAACTTCTATTATCTTCAGTATTATCAATATAAATTTTACAAGCCTTCAAATTATTTTTAACAGGCTTAAAATTCCCGATTTCATATTTTACCCAATTTCCAATAATTAAATTCAACAATTAATTATCCAATAAATATTGATATTTGAAATTCAAGTTAAAAATTAAACTTTTTAATATTCCAAATCAATTAAATATTCCAATTTAAATTGCTTAAAAATTCGCGTCGTCACAACACGTTTTGGATTGAGAGTTGTGTCCTTCAAGGTAAACGTCTTTGCACGAAAACTACAATAGAGGTGTGAGGATGAATTCTATCTTAGGACATTGCGACTGCAAGCGTCTCTCGAATCAAGTCAACAATTTCTAATTTACTTTCAATATTTTATATACTGATTGTTTTAAGAAAACTATAGTATTGATTAAGTCATATTTATTATATAGTTAACTATTTACTTAAATGATGTTTTGTAATTTATTTTATGTTAGTTGTAAGATTGATCATACACTGGTAATAGATCACTAGCACCAATTTATCTTGAAAGCTTATTTGGAGGCTTTCTTATAATATCTAAACTATACCTCACAACATGGTCTCCATATATAGAGAAAAAGAAGTCATATGCAATGTTCATGCAATGATCTCCCACTGAAAAAAGGAGGCGTTTTCCCCCGAATGTCTCTAGGTCTTGAATTGAATCACATGAATCTTAGTAGACGGAAGTAGGATAAAGACAATAATTTCACTGAGCGTCTTTTTACTCATTGTAGAATTAGATTAACGTTAAATGCCATTACACAAAGAATACAGAAGTAGATTAAAATTAAATGCCATTTCACATAAAGAAATTGTTACTATCCATTTTCTTAACCATTAAACTGGCACTTTATTTGTTATGCATAAATTGTATTTGGTTAGTTGACTGAAAATGGTATGAATTTGGAAGTTAAAAAAAATTAAGAATAAAAGTGATTGACAAAGTAAATATAAAAATTTGAATTTTAGTGAGGGGACAGTATAATTTGGATTTAATTTGAATTTATTGGGTATTTTGAGAAGTTTATGTCTACACAAACATAGTGGCACCAAGATATTACAACTTTTATTAACATTACAACTATTATTAAGTTTAGAAATTGTTGATAACAGTATGATCCCTTCACCAAGTGGACCTTAGGTTATCCTCCGGTCTGGCCATATTCAAGATCGGCCTGGAATTCCAATTGCCATTACATGAGAAAATGTTATTCGAGAAAGTTTGATATTCCCTTTGAATCTGTATTGTATAAAGGAGCCTGGAAAGGTTTATAAAGACATTAAGCGAATGTTGAGGTCGAAAAGGATTATTATTTATACTAGCATTGTGTATAGTGTAAAACTGAATATAACGCTAATTATACATAGCATTTGACCTTCAACGAAGTCCAAATATTTATTCTCGTTTCGAATCCAAACGTGGGCAGACTTCATATATTTTAAGTTGATATTTTACGACTGTGGCCCACCAAAAACCTTATTTTAAAACAACTGTCGAAAATTTGGTCTCATTCCTCCTCCACGTCACTTAAATACCCCACAATGCAAACGGTCGCATTAAAAAATAAAATATAAAATATAAAATAAAATAAAAGTAAGTTAGAAAAGCAGACGATGGCAGAAAAGATAGACAGTGTTTTCAAAATGGTGGTGTTTGGTATATTGGCGGTCGAAAAGTCACCGATTCCAGCCAAGTTAGTTGCAGATGAATTCAGCTGAACTGAAAGGCGAAGACATTCCAGATTCAAAATCTGTTTATAGTCATAAGAGTGTAAAACCTCAGATCTGGATAAAGCTCGGGGGAAAGATTATGAAAAAGAAAACTTTGAAATCAGAGCACATTGAAGGTCACACCCGGTGGGACTCGAACCCACAATCGCCTGATTAGAAGTCAGACGCCTTATCCATTAGGCCACGGGTGCTGCTGGTCTAATTAATTTGGTAATGTATGAGGCAAATGACCATGTATCGGTCCAAGGTCAGGGATCGGTATTGATCCTAGTATTTACTGGATCTTTGGCTTTAAACTTGGTGTTTATAGGTTGGAGGGGTATAGACCTTTGTTTGGATGTTCTTTGCTACTTTTTGACTTCATTCCTTGGTTTTGCCTGGCATTTGAACCAGGCAGTTGTCATTCTGGATTCCTGCTGGATAATTTCTCAGTCCAACCGACCTAAGACACAATTTAGCTTGATCACAAGGTTAGATAACGGGTTTAAAGCCAATATAATAAAATATAACCTGGAGGAAACCTGACCCAGCTAATTGGAGGTCCCAGGCGTACTGGTTATGGAAGTCTTGAATGGTGAGAAACACAAAAACATGCCAATTCCTATGATGATTGAAGTGTGTTTCCACTAAGAAGATAATGGTGAATTATTATTCTTAATAATACTAATATCTTATTTTAAGAGGAATATGACAGGATATTCTTAATTAGTATCAAATATATGAGAATGATGTGGGATCGCATCTTTGAGGGTTATATGACTACACTCTCTATAGCTCTCGTGATGACAGGTTATGTTCAGGCCAAAACGAACACAACCAAATGAACTGAAATGTGTCAGGTTTGGTATATGTGACACTTGTTATTTAGGTTTACTATAAAAAGAAAATAATTCAAGATTTTATATCACTACTTTGCAAAGTTCAACCGATAACTGCTCATTATGGAAGGTTCAAGTCCAAAAGACACCTCTCCAAATGCAAATCCAAGTTTTATTCTCTAATGATCGGAATAACTTATTTTCTATTTAAATGTGGTATGCTCGAGTTTGAATAGAAATGTGGGATATTGTTGGAAACTTGTTATAAATTTTTTAACAACAATTTTGGCGTTAGTTGTTGTTTATAATTTTTGAAAAATTGTTTTGACGGGAGATGTCTTTTCAAACGGACAAAACCATTTTCTAATTATTATTTCCTAACGCCTATGCCTCTTGAATGCTTATATATACGGGCCGACAATTCCAAACAAAACTCATTTTTAATTATATTCTACTCATCTTCTCCACACTTCTTCACGTAGTCAAAAGAGAAATGCAGATTGAAATTCGCTATAATCCAATGCATTTATGCACGTTTTGGATTGAGAGTTGTATCCTTCAAGGTAAACGTCTATTGCATGAAAACTACAACAGAGGTGTGAGGATGAATTCTATCTTTGGGCATTGTGACTGCAAGCCTCTCTCGAATCAAGTCAGTAATTTCTAATTTACTTCCATTATTTTATATACTGATTGCTTTAAGAAGACTATAGTATTGATTAAGTCATATTTATTATATAGTTAACTATTTACTTAAATGATTTTTTTGTAATTTATTTTATGTTAGTTGCAAGATTGATCATATTCTGGTAATAGATCGCTAGCATCCAATTTATCTTGAAAGCTTATTTGGAGGCTTTCTTATAATATCTAAACTATACCTCGCGAGATGGTCTTCATATATAGAGAAAAAGAAGTCATATGCAATGTTCATGCAATGATCTCCCACTGAAAAAAGGAGGCGTTTTCTCCTGATTGCCTTCTAGTTCTTGAATTGAATCACATGAATCTTAGTAGACGGAAGTAGGATAAAGACAATACTTTCACTGAGCGCCTTTTTACTCATTGTAGAATCAGATTAACGTTAAATGCCATTTTACACAAAGAATACAGAAGTAGATTAAAATTAAATGCCATTTCACATAAAGAAATTGTTACTATCCATTTTTTTAACCATTAAACTGGCACTTTATTTGTTACGCATAAATTGTATTTGGTTAGTTGACTGAAAATGGTATGAATTTGGAAGTTAAAAAAAATTAAGAATAAAAGTGATTGACAAAGTAAATATAAAAATTTGAATTTTAGTAAGGGGGGCAGTATATTTGGATTTAATTTGAATTTATTGGGTAATTTTGAGAAGTTTATGTCTACGCAAACATAGTGGCACCAAGATATTACAACTACTATTAACATTACAACTATTATTAAGTTTAGAAATTTTTGATAACAGTATGATCCCTTCACCAAGTGGACCATAGGTTATCCTTCGGTCTGGCCATATTCAAGGCCGGCCTGGAATTCCAATTGCCATTACATGAGAAAATGATATCCGAGAAAGTTTGATATTCCCTTTGAATCTGTATTGTATAAAGGAGCCTGGAAAGATTTATAAAGACATTAAGCGAATGCTGAGGTCGAAAAGGATTATTATTTATACTAGCATTGTGTATTGTGTAAAACTGAATATAATGCTAATTATACATAGCATTTGTCCTTCAACGAAGTCCAAATATTTATTCTCGTTTCGAATCCGAACGTGGGTAGACTTCATATATATTAAGTTAATATTTTACGACTGTGGCCCACCAAAAACCTTATTTTACAACAACTGTCTAATATCTGGTCTCACTCCTCCACGTCACTTTGATACCCCACAATGCAAACGGCCGCATTAAAAAATAAAAAATAAAATAAAAAATAAAATAAAAGTAAGTTAGAAAAGTAGACGATGGCAGAAAAGATAGTGTTTTCAAAATGGTGGTGTTTGGTATATTGGCGGTCGGAAAGTTACCGATTCTAGCCAGGTTTGTTGTAGATGAATTCAGCTGAACTGAAAGGCGAAGACATTCCAGATGCAAAATCTGTTTATAGTCATAAGAGTGTAAAACCTCAGATCTGGATAAAGCTCGGGGGAAAGATTATGAAAAAGAACACTTTGAGATCAGAGCGCATTGAAGGTCACACCCGATGGGACTCGAACCCACAATCGCCTGATTAGAAGTCAGACGGCTTATCCATTAGGCCACGGGTGTTGCTAGTCTAATTAATTTGGTAATGTATGAGGCAAATGACCATATATCGATCCATGGTCAGGGATCGGTATTGATCCTAGTTATTTACTGGATCTTTGGCTTTAAACTTGGTGTTTATAGGTTGGAGGGGTATAGACCTTTGTTTGGATGTTCTTTGCTACTTTTTGACGTCATTCCTTGGTTTTGCCTGGCAGTTGTCATTCTGGATTCCTGTTGGATAATTTCTTAGTCCAACCGACCTAAGATGCAATTTAGCTTGATCACAAGGTTAGATAACGGGTTTAAAGCCAATATAATAAAATATAACCTGGAGGAAACCTGACTCAGCTAATTGGAGATCCCAGGCGTACTGGTTATGGAAGTCTCGAATGGTGAGAAACACACAAACATGCCAATTCCTATGATGATTGAAGTGTGTTTCCACTAAGAAGATAATGGTGAATTATTATTCTTAATAATACTAATATCTTATTTTAAGAGGAATATGACAGGATATTCTTAATTAGTATCAAATATATGAGAATGATGTGGGATCGCATCTTCGAGGGTTATATGACTACACACTCTATAGCTCTCGTGATGACAGGTTATGTTCAGGCCAAAACGAACACAATCAAATGAACTGAAATGTGTCAAGTTTGGTATATGTGACACTTGTTATTTAGGTTTACTATAAAAAGAAAATAATTCAAGATTTTATATCACTACTTTGCAAAGTTCATCCGGTAACTGCTCATTATGGAAGGTTCAAGTCCAGAAGACGCCTCTCCAAATGAAATCCAAGTTTTATTCTCTAATGATTGGAATAACTTATTTTCTATTTAAATGTGGTATGCTCAAGTTTGAACAGAAATGTGGGATATTGTTGGAAACTTTTTATAAAAATTTTGACAACAATTTTGGCGTTAGTTGTAGTTTATAATTTTTGAAAAACTGTTTTGACGGGAGATGTCTTTTCAAACATACAAAACCATTTTTTAATTATTATTTCCTAACGCCCATGCCTCTTGAATGCCTATATATGCGGGCCGATAATTCCAAACAAAACTCATTTTTAATTATATTCTACACATCTTCTCCACACTTCTTCACGTAGTCAAAAGAGAAATGCAGATTGAAATTCGCTATAATCCAATGCATTTATGCACGTTTTGGATT
Organism: Allium cepa; assembly: GCA_030765085.1. Classification (NCBI taxonomy): domain Eukaryota; kingdom Viridiplantae; phylum Streptophyta; class Magnoliopsida; order Asparagales; family Amaryllidaceae; genus Allium; species Allium cepa. Next base: position 628,131,680 of record CM060934.1, read on the forward strand.
GAGAGTTGTATCCTTCAAGGTAAACGTCTATTGCACGAAAACTATAACAGAGGTGTGAGGATGAATTCTATCTTAGGACATTGCGACTGCAAGCCTCTTTCGAATCAAGTTAGTAATTTCTAATTTACTTCCATTATTTTATATACTGATTGTTTTAAGAAGACTATAGTATTGATTAAGTCATATTTATTATATAGTTAACTATTTACTTAAATGATGTTTTGTAATTTATTTTATGTTAGTTGCAAGATTAATCATATTCTGGTAATAGATCACTAGCATCCAATTTATCTTGAAAGCTTATTTGGAGGCTTTCTTATAATATCTAAACTATACCTCATGACATGGTCTCCATATATAGAGAAAAAGAAGTCATACGCAATGTTCATGCAATGGTCTCCTACTGAAAAAAGGAGGCATTTTCTCCCGAATGTCGCTAGGTCTTGAATTGAATCACATGAATCTTAGTAGACGGAAGTAGGATAAAGACAATAATTTCACTGAGCGTCTTTTTACTCATTGTAGAATTAGATTAACTTTAAATGCCGTTACACAAAGAATACAGAAGTAGATTAAAATTAAATGCCGTTTCACATAAAGAAATTGTCACTATCCATTTTCTTAACCATTAAGCTAGCACTTTATTTGTTATGCATAAATTGTATTTGGTTAGTTGACTGAAAATGGTATGAATTTGGAAGTTAAAAAAAATTAAGAATAAAAGTGAATGACAAAGTAAATATAAAAATTTGAATTATAGTGAGGGGGACAGTATATTTGGAACTAATTTGAATTTATTGGGTATTTTGAGAAGTTTATGTCTACACAAACATAGTGGCACCAAGATATTACAACTTTTGTTAACATTACAACTTTTATTAAGTTTAGAAATTGTTGATAACAGTATGATCCCTTCACCAAGTGGACCTTAGGTTATCCTCCGGTCTGGCCATATTCAAGGTCGGTTGGGAATTCCAATTGCCATTATATGAGAAAATGTTATTCGAGAAAGTTTGATATTCCCTTTGAATCTGTATTGTATAAAGGAGCCTGGAAAGATTTATAAAGACATTAAGCGAATGTTGAGGTCGTAAAGGATTATTATTTATACAAGCTATGTGTATAGTGTAAAACTGAATATAACGCTAATTATACATAGCATTTGACCTTCAACGAAGTCCAAATATTTATTCTCATTTCGAATCCGAACGTGGGCAGACTTCATATATTTTAAGTTAATATTTTACGACTGTGGCCCACCAAAAACCTTATTTTAAAACAACTGTCTAATATCTGGTCTCATTCCTCCTCCACGTCACTTTGATACCCCACAATGCAAACGGCCGCATTGAAAAATAAAATATAAAATATAAAATAAAATAAAATAAAAGTAAGGTAGAAAAGCAGACGCTGGCGGAAAAGATAGACAGTGTTTTCAAAATGGTGGTGTTTGGTATATGGGCGGTCGGAAAGTGATCGATTCCAGCCAGGTTTGTTGCAGATGAATTCAGCTGAACTGAAAGGCGAAGACATTCCAGATTCAAAATCTGTTTATAGTCATAAGAGTGTAAAACCTCAGATCTGGATAAAGCTCGGGGGAAGATTATGAAAAAGAACACTTTGAAATCAGAGCGCATTGAAGGTCACACCCGATGGGACTCGAACCCACAATCGCCTGATTAGAAGTCAGACGCCTTATCCATTAGGCCACGGGTGCTGCTCGTCTAATTAATTTGGTAATGAACGAGGCAAATGACCAAGTATCGATCCATGGTCAGGGATCGGTATTGATCCTAGTTATTTACTGGATCTTTGGCTTTAAACTTGGTGTTTATAGGTTGGAGGGGTATAGACCTTTGTTTGGATGTTCTTTGCTACTTTTTGACTTCATTCCTTGGTTTTGCCTAGCATTTGAACCTGGCAGTTGTCATTCTGGATTCCTGCTGGATAATTTCTCAGTCCAACCGACCTAAGACACAATTTAGCTTGATCACAAGGTTAGATAATGGGTTTAAAGCCAATATAATAAAATATAACCTGGAGGAAACCTGACCCAGCTAATTGGAGATCCCAGGCGTACTGGTTATGGAAGTCTTGAATGGTGAGAAACACAAAAACATGCCAATTCCTATGATGATTGAAGTGTGTTTCCACTAAGAAGATCATGGTGAATTATTATTCTTAATAATACTAATATCTTATTTTAAGAGGAATATGACAGGATATTCTTAATTAGTATCAAATATATGAGAATGATGTGGGATCGCATCTTTGAGGGTTATATGACTACACTCTCTATAGCTCTCGTGATGACAGGTTATGTTCATGCCAAAACGAACACAACCAAATAAACTGAAATGTGTCAGGTTTGGTATATGTGACACTTGTTATTTAGGCTTGCTATAAAAAGAAAATAATTCAAGATTTTATATCACTACTTTGCAAAGTTCATCCGGTAACTGCTCATTATGGAAGGTTCAAGTCCAAAAGACACCTCTCCAAATGCAAATCCAAGTTTTGTTCTCTAATGATTGGAATAACTTATTTTCTATTTAAATGTGGTATGCTCGAGTTTGAATCGAAATGTGGGATATTGTTGGAAACTTGCTATAAATTTTTTAACAACAATTTTGGCATTAGTTGTAGTTTATAATTTTTGAAAAACTGTTTTGACGGGAGATGTCTTTTCAAACTGACAAAACCATTTTCTAATTATTATTTCCTAACGCCCATGCCTTTTGAATGCTTATATATACGGGCCGACAATTCCAAACAAAACTCATTTTTAATTATATTCTACTCATCTTCTCCACACTTCTTCACGTAGTTAAAAGAGAAATGCAGATTGAAATTCGCTATAATCCAATGCATTTATGCACGTTTTGGATTGAGAGTTGTATCCTCCAAGGTAAACGTCTATTGCACGAAAACTACAACAGAGGCGTGAGGATGAATACTATCTTAGGACATTGCGACTGCAAGCCTCTCTCGAATCAAGTCAGTAATTTCTAATTTACTTCCATTAATTTATATACTGATTGTTTTAAGAAGACTATAGTATTGATTAAGTCATATTTATTATATAGTTAACTATTTACTTAAATGATGTTTTGTAATTTATTTTATGTTAGTTGCAAGATTGATCATATTCTGGTAATAGATCACTAGCATCCAATTTATCTTGAAGGCTTATTTGGAGGCTTTCTTATAATATCTAAACTTACCTCACGACATGGTCTCCATATATAGAGAAAAAGAAGTCATATGCAATGTTCATGCAATGATCTCCACTGATAAAAGGAGGCGTTTTCTCCCAATTGTCTCCTAGGTCTTGAATTGAATCACATGAATCTTAGTAGACGGAAGTAGGATAAAGACAATACTTTCATTGAGCGTCTTTTTACTCATTGTAGAATTAGACTAACGTTAAATGCCATTTTACACAAAGAACACAAAAGTAGATTAAAATTAAATGCCATTTCATATAAAGAAATTGTTACTATCCATTCTTTTAACCATTAAATTGGCACTTTATTTGTTATGCATAAATTGTATTTGGTTAGTTGACTGAAAATGGTATGAATTTGGAAGTTAAAAAAATTAAGAATAAAAGTGATTGACAAAGTAAATATAAAAATTTGAATTTTAGTGAGGGGGACAGTATATTTGGATTTAATTTGAAATTATTGGGTATTTTGAGAAGTTTATGTCTACACAAACATAGTGGCACCAAGATATTACAAATACTATTAACATTACAACTATTATTAAGTTTAGAAATTGTTGATAACAGTATGATCCCTTCACCAAGTGGAGCTTAGGTTATCCTTCGGTCTGGCCATATTCAAGGTCGGCCTGGAATTCCAATTGCCATTAATGAGAAAATGATATTCGACAAAGTTTGATATTCCCTTTGAATCTGTATTGTATAAAGGAGCCTGGAAAGATTTATAAAGACATTAAGCAAATGTTGAGGTCGAAAAGGATTGTTATTTATACTAGCATTGTGTATAGTGTAAAACTGAATATAACGCTAATTATATATAGCATTTGTCCTTCAACGAAGTCCAAATATTTATTCTCGTTTGGAATCCGAACGTGGGCAGACTTCATATATTTTAAGTTAATATTTTACGACTGTGGCCCACCAAAAACCTTATTTTATAACAACTGTCTAATATCTGGTCTCACTCCTCCTCCCCATCACTTTGATACCCCACAATGCAAACGGCCGCATTAAAAAATAAAATAAAATAAACAAGAAACGAGTTACAGGTCTCTATATTTGATGTTGTTATAAGAAAAGTCCCTGTATATACAAGTATGCAAATTTAGTCCCTATTTTTTGAAAAATAGAAAACACAAGGTGCTTTGTACTTTTCTGACAGAAAATGCAAGCTAACCTGCAACTTTTATCAGAAAAGTGCAAGCTAGTTTGCGCTTTTTATTTTGAATTTTTTTTAACAATTTTGAAATTTTCAAAAAAAATTAAATTTTGAAAAGCGCAAGTTAACTTGCACTTTTAGAAGAAAAGCGCAAGATAGTCTGCGCTTTCTGATTTACAAAAAACAGGGACTAAATTTACATTCTTATTATCATAGGGACTTTTCTTACAACAATATCGAAAATAGGGACCTTCGGTGTAAAGCCCATAAAATAAAAGTAAGTTAGAAAAGAAGACGATGGCGGAAAAGATAGACAGTGTTTTCAAAATGGTGGCGTTTGGTATATTGACGGTGTTTGGTATATTGACGGTCGAAAAGTCACCGATTCCAGCCAGGGTTGTTGCAGATGAATTCAGCTGAATTGAAAGGCGAAGACATTCCAGATTCAAAATCTGTTTATAGTCATACGAGTGTAAAACCTCAGATCTGGATAAAGCTTGGGGGAAAGATTATAAAAATAACTACTTTGAAATCAAAGCACATTGAAGACTTCACACCCGGTGGGACTCGAACCCACAATCGCCTGATTAGAAGTCAGACGCCTTATCCATTAGGCCACGGGTGCTGCTGATCTAATTAATTTTTAGACCCTTTGATTTTTTTTAGAAAAGAATATAGTACGAGTTATTGCGGCGTTATGGTAATATTTGTTTAGAAGTTGTAAAAGGGTTTAGGATTCAATCCATGTTATGGTTACTAGGTCTAACAAATATTTGTGTTGATTGCTGGGTATGAACACTCCATTTTAATTTCCCACCGTAATTCCTTTTTCACCATTATGAAGGTATGAACACTCCATCTGAGTTCTTTAGTTTATTAATCAGAGTGATAAGATGCCATTAGTAACTCAAAACATGTTTGGATGTTTTAGCAACTTGTATTCTCTTTTTTCCATCTTAGTTAGACCTTACTGATTTGGGTGACAAGATGACACTAGTAACTTGGAACATGTTTGGGATACTACCAATATTGATGACACTAGTAACTAACACCATGGTGTAGTATTGTTACAGATGCTTCCACTGATTAGGGCCTACATTTGTTTTGAGTAAGACTCATGCGTCAAACTTTTTGGATCTTATATCCATTTTATAGCCCTTGTCCAATCGTTCAATTTTGGGCAGATATTCTCAGCCGAACAAACAGGAGGCAGCATCCTCCTCATATCCGCACCGTTTAATTTTTGTTTTTTATTTTACTAAATATTAAAAATATAAAATGAAAGGCTGGACGGACCATGAAAATTCGGATTAGGAGATCAACTCTCTCGATTTTGTATGTTGATATGACTGGCATTGTATGAATGAGATAATCATATCTCAAGCTTAAGGAACAGTCTCACATCACAGCGGGGAAAAAAGTAATACAACTAAGTGTGTATATGCTAACTTGATAATATTATAATATGGAGTACAAAATGATAGAAATGACATACACAAGGGTAAGAGGTATTGGAGGTACTTTGTTGGTGCATTTGGCTTTGTATATGTTAGTGGCGCAGGTTGAAATGGCTTTAACATTTTTATTTTTTGAATTTTGTGCTATTTCTTTTTACCACCGGTACCTTCTGGGTTGGGTTCGTGTTTGAGGTGCTTTGTGGGTGCATTTGGCACCTCACATGCCAGAGGCACAGGTTGAATCGGTTTCAACATTGTCATTTTTATTTTTGAATTTTTAACCGTTTCTCTTTGCCAACAATAACTTCTACTGGTCAAAGGGGTTGCAACATTTCCAAGTCGATATCACTATTTTAAAATGAAAAGTGTCTCCTCAAAACTATAAATAAGGTATGAGTCATCCTAGGCAAAGGCGGAAGAAGAAATTTGATATTAATAAAACTCCTCCATCGACTACATTTCCAGCTGTACAGGTCAATACCTTACCGGAATTGAACTTCACGAGCAGAAGTGTATGGAAAAAAGTGCTGCACAGGTCATTAAGTTTGGATCTAAGTTTGTAAGTGAGAATGATGTTATCATTTGGATTAAACTTCTTATCTTCCCTGTATTCTCAAGAATCTCGTCTTATTTGTTGTAAATTTTCCAAATTTACTTGGGGGCTTTGGGTTTTTTGTTTGGAAGAGAAAGAAGAAAAGAAGAAAGAAGAGTTTAGTCCCACATTGTAGAAAAATGGAGACTATACTTGTATAAGTATAGCTCTCTCAAGTGGATGTTGGGGCCTTGGGGCCCCCACATGTTTGCTTTGTTGTGAGGAGAGAAGTCATGCAACAACACACGCGCGCCGCCACCGTCCGACCGAACCGAGTCGGGTGGGGTCGGTTCGGATCCGAAAATATTTTTTTTGGACCGTATGTAAACAGTAACGGGCCAAATTTCAGCCCGTTAAGGACCCAGAACCGGAAAAATCTGAATTTGAATAAAGGGCGGGAATGTGTAACGTTTTCTAAATGTTACAAACTGAATGGACGCGACGTTTGAATTGCAACTGTTTTTTGAACGTTGCAAACGAAAGGTTGCGACGTTTAATTTTTGAATCCATTCGCAACAGTTGCGAACCGTTGCAAACGGTCGCGACACTTCGCGTATGGACACCTCTTCACGTCTATATATAACGACGCCCAAAAACAGTTGCAAAGAGTTTTCGAATCCTCTTCTTCTTCTCCACATAATTCTGCGATGCCCAGAAATCCTTACAGTTTGCTCTGCTTTGTGACGCCTCCAAGGTGTTGCAAATTAAGAAAGCGTTGCAGAATTGTTTTCTTCTTCCTCTTCATTCTACTCTATATAAATTGCATCATCAGATACAGTTTCTGAAGTGTTCTTGGTCGGATCAAAGTCGTACAAACTTTGAATCCGATTACGCTGTTATAGGGCTTCATTGAATCCTGAAAGTCGATAGTTCGATAACCCGTTTGTACCTGGTTGGTTGAACTATTGTCTGAAAGAATCTATTCCATAGATCCTTGAAGTCGGAAGTACAGCATTGTCTTTATCTCTGTCGCCATCAAATCCATCTCGAACCGCAAAATCCCCAACAAATTTCAGACAATATTCTTCAACCATGGAAGGTTCGAGCGCTCTACAAGTTATGAATCAGCATCTAACTCGATTGGAGCGTTTTGATGGAGACAATTTCACTCGTTGGTAAGAGACGATGAAATTTGTTCTGGTCACCGTCAAGTTGTTCTACATCTTGGAAGATGACTTGGAAGAAATCCCGAAGGAAACTGATAAGGATGATGCTGCTCTAAAGGCTAAACATGCAAAGCGCAAAGAGGACGATTTCCTATGCAGAGGCCATATTCTGAATGCGCTATCTACCCCAGTCTACAATGCTCATAGGACCTTGGAAACAGCGAAGGCACTCTGGACTGCTCTGGAGAATAAGTACCGCATATCCGAGGCAAGTAATAAAAAGTTTCTTATTTCTAATTTTATGGATTTCAAAATGGTTACCAATAAGTCCATAATTGGACAAGTAAGCGAAATCTTACTATTGGTGAATCAACTTAAAGATGCTGGAATTGATCTCCCTGAATCTTTTGTTGTCGGAGTTATAATTTCTAGACTTCCGCATAGTTGGAATGATTATAAGAAAATATGAAGCATGCGAAAACGGATTATAATTTAGACGGTTTACAACGTCATCTTCATATTGAAGAAGACTCTCGCAAACGCGATCTAGATGATAATCCGCAAAGTGAGTCCCATTCTAAGGCGAATAATGTTGAAATTACTGATAAATTAAAGCCAAACAATGAGACACGGTTTAAGAAGAATCATTCCAAAACTAACAACAAAAAGAAAGGCGCTTGTTATTTTTGCAACAAGCCCGACCACTATGCCCGAGACTGCCGTCTGCGGAAGAAACAACAAAAAGTGAATGTGGTCGAAGACTCGCTAGTGGCTGTAGTGCAAGAGGCAAACTCCATTAGTGGCAATGATAATGATTGGTGGTTCGATACTGGAGCAACCATTCACATTTGCAAAGACCGTAATCTGTTCAAGAGTTACGAAGAAAATAAAGGAGAAGCCGACGAAGTTACTGGAGCAAATAAGGTTACAAGCAAAGTTCTGGGAAAAGGCACTATAGAACTTCTTCTCACCTCTGGAAAAGTTCTTACATTAGTCAATGTATTCTATGTACCCGATATGTGTAAGAATTTGGTCTCTGGACACCTTCTTAACAAAGGAGGATTCAAGATGGTGTATGAGTCTGATAAGCTAGTGTTGTCTAAGAATGGTAAATTCATTGGACAGGGACACTCTTGTAACGACATGATTAAGTTGAATCTAATAAAGAAATCTTCTGTTTATATTGTTGATTCTATTGATTTATGGCATGGTAGATTAGGACATGTTAATTATAATTCCATTAGGAATATGAATAAATTAGGATTAATTTCTGGTTGTGATTTCGATACCATCTCTAAATGTGAAATATGCATTCAAGCAAAAATACACCGGAAATCCTTTAAATCCGTAGAAAGGAAAACTGGTTTGCTTGATTTGGTATATAGTGATGTAGGTGACTTAAAAAGTCATATCACCTATGGTGGTAACCAATACTATATAACATTCATTGATGATTATACTAGATATGCATATGTATATCTAATGAAAACTAAAGATGTGGCTTTTGCTAAATTCAAAATTTACAAAGCAGAGGTCGAAATACAATTAGGAGTTAAAATTAAAATATTACATTCCGATCGTGGTGGTGAATATTTCTCAAATGAATTCACCTTGTTTTGTAAACAACAAGGTATAATTCACCAATGTACTGCCCCATATACACCACAACAAAATGGTGTTGCTGAAAGGAAGAATAGAACTTTAGTAGAAATGGTTAATTCCATGCTCATAAGTTCTAATTTACCTTATAACCTATGGGGTGATGCTATGTTATCTGCATGTTATATTTTAAATAGAGTACCACTTAAAAAGAATAATATTTCCCCTTATGAATTATGGTTTAATAGGAAACCTAACCTAACTAGACTTAAAGTTTGGGGTTGCTTAGCTTATGTTAGAAAACCAGACCCTAAACGACCAAAGTTAGGAAATAGAGCATTTAAATGTGTTTTCATAGGATATTCACTTAATAGTATAACTTATAGATTTCTTATTCTTGACACCCTAGAAGTTATAGAATCTGTAGATGTAGAATTTTTTGAAAATCAAACTGTTGAGATCCCATTGAGATCATCTAGTCCAGAACCTAGTATGACTAATGATATCATTGACGATGATTATGCTCCTGCTCAAAACAGCAAGGAAGTGTCAGTACCAGATAATAGTACTGAACAACGGAGAAGTAAAAGAGCGAGAATAGAGAAGGACTATGGTCCTGACTTCATTACATATCTTGTAGATGGCAGTAAGGACGAAGTCCTTAACGTGACTAAATATGTAATGAACGTTGATGATGATCCCAAAACTTATTCTGAAGCAATGAGTTCCAGAGATTCAAATTTCTGGAAAGAAGCTATCAATGATGAAATGAATTCCATAATGTTAAACCAAACTTGGGTTTTAACTGATTTACCTCCTGGTGCTAAACCTATAGGATGTAAATGGATATTCAAGAAAAAGTTGAATACAAATGGATCCATTGATAAGTTTAAAGCCAGATTAGTTGCTAAGGGATATAAGCAAAGACATGGAGTAGATTATTTTGATACAAATGCTCCAGTTGCTCGCATATCTTCTATACGCTGTTTAATTGCACTTGCATCAATTCATAAATTAGTCATACATCAAATGGATGTAAAGACTGCTTTTCTAAATGGAGATTTAGAAGAAGAGATATATATGGAACAACCTGAAGGTTTCAAAACCCCAGGCCAAGAAAAGAAAGTTTGCAAATTAGTAAAATCTCTTTATGGACCGAAGCAAGCTCCCATGCAATGGCATGAGAAGTTTGATAAAGTTGCACTGTCATATGGGTTCATTGTTAATGATGCTGATAAATGTATTTATAGCAAATCGGATAACAACGGTATTGTTATAATATGTTTATACATTGATGACATGCTAATATTTGGTTCCAATATATCCTGTGTGAATGAAACTAAAAAGTTTTTGTCTTCTAAATTCGATATGAAAGATCTAGGAGAGGCTGATGTAATTGTGGGAATTAAAATTGTTAGAAAAGAGGGGGAGTTATTACTAACTCAATCCCATTACATAGAGAAATTCCTACAAAAGTATGGTCATTACGATGACAAACCAGCACCAACTCCTTTAGATCCTAGTATTAAATTAGAAAAGAACACTGGACGTACTATCTCTCAACTAGAGTATTCCAGTGTTATTGGGAGTCTTATGTATGCTATGCATTGCACTAGACCAGACATCGCGCATGCTATAAGTATATTGTGTCGATTTACGAGTAATCCAGGTTTCGAACATTGGAAAGCCATTTCTAGAGTTTTAGCTTATTTGAAAGGAACCATTGAATATGGTTTATCTTATAAAGGATATCCTTCTGTAATAGAAGGATATAGTGATGCAACCTGGAACAATGTAGAATCCAAATCCAAGTCTACGACTGGATGGATCTTTACATTAGGAGGCGCTGCTGTGTCTTGGGCTTCCAAGAAGCAGACCCGTATTTCTGACTCAACAATGTTGTCAGAATTGATTGCATTAGCAGATGCATGTAAAGAAGCGGAATGGCTTAGTAATTTATTAATGGAAATCCCTTTGTGGAAGAAGCCATCTCCAGCAGTCTTGATTAACTGTGACAATCAAGCAACAATATACAATGTGTCTAATAAGACATATAATGGAAAGTCTAGACATGTGAGTCTAAGACATCAAATGGTGAGACAGTTACTCAAAAGAGGAGTTATAACTGTTGACTACATAGAAACGAAGAAAAACTTGGCTGACCCACTTACAAAAGGTCTTCCAAAGGCAACGGTTTCTATAAAGTCACAAGAAATGGGACTAGTCTGTGAATGAAGGTTGATCATCCTTAACAGAAACCCAACTTATGTCTTGAAAAGGATAGACAAAGTTCAATGGGTACCAACAAGTTAAGAGAATGATTATGGAACACTAAATTGATAATTCCATAATATTTAGTGTTGGATTATGTAAGAACAAAGGATGGATATATATCCTTAATAAGTCTAGAAACCTTAAAAGGTGCATCGCAGAAACACCTTAAGAGACTTACCTATATGAGCATGGAAATCAGGCCGTTTCCTAGGAAAGTAAGACCGCTTTCTAAGTAGACTCATGAACCAGGATTTAAGTACATGGACATTAACGTGCTGAGCAATACAGAACACTTTACCTAAGGAAATCAACATGTGTGACTGTTCCGGTTTTATCATTAAGGATACTTGGTTCAAGATTCGTTCACCATAGAATCTCGATAAGGCTTTGAATGTTTTGCGCTAAGTAAAGGTTCAAATCCAAAAGATACCTTTTATTTATGTGTTGGTTTTCACGATGATGCAAAACTTGATCTTAGAACTACATAGGCTTGATCCCACTTGGGTATGTAAGAAGTCACTCTAGTGATTCAGCCGTCCTATTTATTTATTTTCTTGTTTTGAAAATTGGGGGAGATTGTTGTAAATTTTCAAAATTTACTTGGGGGCTTTGGGTTTTTTTGTTTGGAAGAGAAAGAAGAAAAGAAGAAAGAAGAGTTTAGTCTCGCATTGTAGAAAAATGGAGACTATACTCGTATAAGTATAGCTCTCATAAGTGGATGTTGGCACCTTGGGGCTCCCACATGTTTGCCTTTTTGTGAGGAGAGAAGTCATGCAACACCACACGCGCGCCGCCGCCGTCCGTTCGTCCGACCGAACCGAACCGGGCCGGGTCGGGTCGGCTTTCGGGTTCGGAACTGAAAATATATTTTTTTGGATCGTATGTAAACAGTAACGGGCCAGATTTCAGCCCGTTAAGGACCCAGAACCGGAAAAATCTAAATTTGAATAAAGGGCGGGAATTTGTAACGTTTTCTAAACGTTACAAACTGAATGGACGCGACATTTGAATTGTAACGGTTTTCTGAACGTTGCAAACGAAAGGTTGCGACGTTTAATTTTTGAATCCATTCGCAACAGTTGCGAACCGTTGCAAACGATCGTGACGCTTCGCGAATGGACACCTCTTCACGTCTATATATAACGACGCCCGAAAACAGTTGCAAAGAGTTTTCGAATCCTCTTCTTCTTCTCCACACAATTCTGCGACGCCTAAAAATCCTTACAGTTTGCTCTGCTTTGTGACGCCTCCAAGGTGTTGCAAATTCAGAAAGCGTTGCAAAATTGTTTTCTTCTTCCTCTTCATTCTACTCTATATAAATTGCATCATCAGATACAGTTTCTGAAGTGTTCTTGGTCGGATCAAAGTTGTACAAACTTTGAATCCGATTACGCTGTTATAGGGCTTCATTGAATCCCGAAAGTCGATAGTTCGATAACCCGTTTGTACCTGGTGGGTTGAACTATTGTCTGAAAGAATCTATTCCATAGATCCTTGAAGTCGGAAGTACAGCATTGTCTTTATCTCTATCGCCATCAAATCCGTCTCGAACCGCAAAATCCCCAACATTATTCATGTTTTTATTAGATTTATGTATTCATTTAATCATATCAGATAGAAATTTTGTTTAGAAAAGAAGAGGAAGTATGACGGTTTATATTCATAGCCTGAAGGATGATTGCTTCTGTAGTCTTCTCTATTCACCGTGTTATTTTAAATCCATAAGTAACTTATCATTCAAATTTTAGTTTACCCCCTTGTTTTTCAGTCATCGATCATTATTTTACATTAACGGAATCAAAATATAAAAGTTTATTCAACACTTGAATCACTGATATCTTTCTGTGTATTTTCATTCACTGGATTGATGTCTTGAATCATTTAATCCAAAGTCTAACAGTCTGGTTAAATTATGATTTTCGAATTTCATAGAATAAAATCATGGTTCGAATTCCATCTAGCTCGTTGGAATTTCAGACATTTCATCCCGGTTCAGACGATTATGCTCAATGTTCCGATTTCAGACCGTAACAATAAAAAAATAGAAGAAAGGTCTCAAATAGAAGAATGATATTTAACAACATTCAAATAAGTGAAGAGAAATAGTATTAAAACACCTGAGCACGTTAAAGAAAAGAAAAGACAACCTCATTTGAGCATGCAATGATAGATTTTGAACAGAAGCAACGCTCTCGATTTTAAATAGAATCGAAAATTTGAAAGAGACTTTTACGGTTTTGATATTTTGAGCGGTGTCTAGGGTTTTAGTAACAGATCTCGAACTGAAATGGTAAAGAATTAGGGTTTGGTATATTGGGCTACATGTAGAAAATATAGCATGCCTCATATATTAGGCTTTTGACATTTGTTTCCGTATGCCAAAATTAAACTCTATTGGATCAAATATATTAGGCATTGAATTCAAAATCTAAAGAATTGGTTACAATTGATGTGAAAATAGTTGTGATTACTTCAAAATCTAGAGCCGGAACTTTGACGGAATTATCAAAATGGAACGAAATTCCAAAAATTTTAAATGACCAAACAAAACGGAAGGAAATTTAACCTTGAATAAAATAAAAAAAGTGTTAATAAACACTGCAATAAAAGAGGTTGATTACACAGCGTTGACGTAAGAAAGTTGTCATACGTTGTCGTTGCCGCCAATGTGAATAAGACATTCTGAACACAACCATCCCAAAAACAAACCCGACCCCATCCCCCTCACCCTCGACAACACACAAACAAAACCCAGTCCAAATTCACATCTTCGTCATGATTTCACATCTAAAAAATAAAATGAAAATCGTTGGCATCGCCTCTGTAGCAAGCTAGCCATCAAGCCACGCGACAACGCAATGCCGCAAGCCACCATCTGGCACCAGCAACTCCTCCACCTTGGCCCGGTATACAATTTCCCCCTCGACTTTTTAATATGAATTAATTAGGTTATTAGTCCAATTTACAAATCCATCTAGCTACCATATGATAATTCATTATCCATATTTTTACGTGTTTCGGGCGAATATAAAACAATGATCGTGACCCAACGATGTATATATGATTGATGTCATATGATAACCCCATAACAATTATATATTTGGATGCAAAACTTAGTTAGATTTCGAGTTATCGATCAGTAGAACACGACTTTTTCTTTCGTTTTTTATATACATTTTATCAATGAAATCAAACATAATTACATCACAAACCTGCCTTGATTGCACCTTCCTTATTGCCATAATCCTAGATTTTCAAACATCATGAACCCACGAATAGATCGTATATTTTAATTTGAATACTAAATTTTTCGGCTTTACACTAAACCAAGCAGTCTATTTTATAACGCTTCTCCATTTTAAATTTGTAACGGTAATAACCGTTGCAAATTTATAACAGATATTTCCGTTGCAAACATTTGTCACGGTTAATACCATGACTAAATATGGTAATTTCGTAAATAGTTAAAAGTAAAATGGATAGTTTAGTAATTTTATCTTCAGTTGCTACTTATCCCATTTCTCACGATTACATTTAATCATTTCATTTTATTTCCTCCGTCGTTCTAGGGTTATTGCCAATCTGATCTCTTCTACCACCGCCTCCGCCATTCCGCCACCACCTTTAGCCACTACCTCCATCATTCTATCGCCGTCACCGTAGCTTATCTTCCACCAATTTGACGAAGACTAACGAAGATTAGGGCTTGCATTCTACTTCGACGATCGAATTTAACCTAATTATCGATTTCAAATTAGGTAATTACTTCAGTTTTAACTTATTTTTTGAAATTAGGTATTTTGTACAACGAAATCAGGTAATCTCGTTTCCCATTGCATTTGCACTGATTTTTTGCAAGTTGAGAATCAGACTTGAAATGTTTAGCGTGAATTCATTTGTACGGCTAACTAAATTAATGGTAATTTTTTTTAAAAAAAATCATGAAACTTATATCTTTGATTAAAGTCCTAAATCAGATACCTGTGTGGTTACAAATGTCTCAGTCTATCCATTCGGTGTGTTATGTACTGAAATGCCAAATTATGTTGAAAAAGCTATTAAAATAGTAAATATGTTGTTGGCACAATCACTTTGTTAAACATATTCAATAAAAATAAATGTAAATAAATCTGTAGGCAACTTCGAGGTGGTAGGCATGAAAAGTTTTTGCATATCCCATTACATTCAATGTTACAGATGGTTGATATATAAAAAGTAGACTACGGCTGTAAACAGCTTGATTAGAAAACATGGGAAAAAAGTTGCCATAATATGACGGTCAATTTATAATTCTGATCATTGATGTAAACTGCAGACACGGATGTACACATCAATCCTAAACGATGTATTTGTAATCGTAAAATCGTACTAATGCTGGAAGGAGATGCCTATGTCATAGAATGTAATATATCTTTTGCAAGCATAGTAAGTTGTGTCCATAGCTTAATAGTTTTGATGCCAAGTCTTTTTTTTCTTGTGCCCGTCGCATCAGTGATAAAGCAAATGACATAATATGAAAGAAAGGTCCAAATATAGTTATGCAAAGACAATGTAAATAACAAAATACGTGACTTAATCTGCTTGTATACTAAAAATTTAAATGCAATTTGTAATGGGCCAAAGGTACTTTAGTTAGTAAACACGAAGTAGTTAATTCTAGGTAGATTATCTTAGTTACTAGTAAATTGATGATTTTATTACTAAAGTTTTACAATCTATATAGTCAGGGTGGTGGTATAGTTATTGCAAAGTATCATACTGTCCTAATCCTATAACTATGTTGAAAGATGGAACTGCACATATATACTATCTGTTAAATGTACCGCAACGTTAAACCAAATCGTACTGGTTTCAGTAAGAATTTTAAGTCAGTGAATAATTGCATGACAATTTGGGAAATTGGTAATATGTAGGTAATGGGTGGTGCAGTTAAATATATGTTGTGCAAGTAGTTGAAGTGAAGATCTTTAGGTAACGCATTGATTATAAGTTGTTGGTATTTATCAGTTAAGTAGTGCTGAAATGGATATCTGTACAAAAGAGGGTACACTAAATTCATTCATTAAGTGGCATAGAGCATATTAGCAATGAAGAATGTTACGTTGGGTTATGAAAAGTTATGTTTAGTTAGTACAGAGCATATTAAATTATGTATTAAGTGCGTACCTATTATATATTATTCATTTGCCCATGGAGAAGCGGTTGGATTTCGAATAACGCTTGCAAATGCGGATATATCAATTGTAATCACAGTTGCATAATTGTTGACCCCGACTCCTATCTGTTAAAATTAAGTGGTCGATAAATGAAGTATTGCTTTTGTTGATTGAGAAAGATATATGGTTAGCTTGGTTTTTTTAATGTCCGAACTCCTTCGTTGAAATGCTCATGGGCAGTGGGTTCTATTTTTTTGGGAAGAATCATTTTTTCATATTCTCACTCCCAAATCTTACTGTCTTCAAATGTTGTAACCTCTTTGAGTAAAGTGTCATTTCTTGGTGGATCAACTTTTAGGCTGGATTGTTACATGAAAATATTACTACATGATAATGGTTTGTGTATGTATAAGTGGAAACGGAGTTGCAGTTTTTGTAATAAGTTGAAAGACAGTTACCTATTGTATGGAGTCCAGGATGTGTTGATACCTCTCCTAGTTCGAATATCAATACCTGCAAGAACGAACTCGTCAATCTAACGTCGGTTTTGATGAAGTATAGTAATTGATGCATTTTATATCATGTAGCAATGTTATTTAAAGAAAGATTAAGATTACGTACTGTTCCATATAAATTTACCATAGGTCCACTCCTTTCATTGATTTGGTAAAACTAGTAACCCATTTCTCAAGGTAGTATTGTTTGGCTCACCGACAAGGCAACAAAATTACATGTTAGGGAGTAAAATAAGGTTAATTTAAATGAAATGGAAATCGAAAAAGGTAGTGTAAATGTAGGTTGCAATACCATAAAGGAATATAATTTATTAAGCACAACAGTAAACTTAAAAAAATGTTTATACGGTAAGAAACAATTACATATAAATTAGTTAACACTTGAGGAAAAATGTAACGAAAAGCGTAAAACAAAACAGTAGTTTAAACACATTAGGAGTACCATATACTCCATTTAAAGTACCAACATGAATAATACATGTTCGTTTAAATACATTGGTTCTTAAAGCGTTTGTAGCTCATTCATGGAAAAATATTATATTAAATGTAAGTCTCATGAATTAGTTAAAGAAACCATGCTGATTAGTTGAACCTGTCATCTAACTGAAACTGATTTATTTCAAATAATTAAGATTTTACACTATAGTGGGCATCTTCGCCCATGTCACAACAGATATAAAAAATGTTAAGAAGGAGAGAAATGATTGGAAGGTTCATGATAAAAAAAATCATTGCATGGGCAAAGCTGAGAAATATTGCTTATAAAAATATATAGTACTAAATATAATAGAAATACTAATTCAATCAAAGTCCATATATTTCTGAATATATTTTTCCCATGTGATTTTGTATGATTTTTTTATATTAGCTCAACCAATAGTTCGATTTTGTCAGTATATTTTTGATTATATTTGGTTTACCAACTATGCTTACTATGATTGTATGCAGGTTATGGAGATATGC
Source organism: Allium cepa (assembly GCA_030765085.1). Lineage (NCBI taxonomy): Eukaryota > Viridiplantae > Streptophyta > Magnoliopsida > Asparagales > Amaryllidaceae > Allium > Allium cepa. The sequence goes on from CM060934.1 coordinate 628,149,727, forward strand.
CTTGAGATATTAGGGGATTGGTTATCTGGTTAAAAGAAACAAGTGTGCTATTTACTTACATAAATGAGCAGGACAATTGGAACTTGTGTAGTATATGTTATGCTGCATTTGTAACCTGCATTCAGGTAAGTTAAATAATTTTTTAGTAACTACAATTTCAGTTGCTTTGTTGATTGTTTTTTTATTTATTGGACTTTTTGTACACATTTTCTTCTTTGTTCAAGCCAGTGGTAATGGGGTTTCATCGATTTGAAATCATTGAGTATATTTGAAAAATGTACCAACTATCTCACATATGTAAGAGTATGTAAATATATACATCAATCATCATAATAATTCTATTTCCTGAATATCTAAGCTCAAAGGAAATTTTTTTGGATGCAATTTCATATAGTTAACCTTACTTTCTGTACAAGTAGCATAGTATATGTTTATTGTTTCCAATTTCATGCAAGTTTACCTAACAGAATGCATTATAATTTCTACGTTGATTCGTGTGTCTAGCCAACTTTTATCTACAGCAGTGAGAAGCTGTACCCTTGAAAAGTTGAAATAAATGCTTTAGCCAAAGCAATTTCTAGGAGTAAGTAGTTTTGGGTTAGCATATATAAAGGACTCTTTCCTCTTGATTTGTTGAAGCGCTTAAGGAGAGGCGATTCTGTAGAGATTCTCCAAATTAGATTTGCTAAAAAGGTATTGATATTTTTTCCAAAAATGTACGGTATCATATGTTATAATAAAAGATGTTAAAAAACAAGTTAGTAATACTAGATCCGCTTGCTTGAAATGATAAGTACAATAAATTGTTCCCCCGGAATCATTTATTATTTCAAAATTAGGCTTGATTCATTTAGGACAGTCGAGATATAAAAGTGGCTTAATTTATAACAGAAGGTTTAATGAAAAGTTCCTAAAGTTTCGATTTTATCTTCTAGTGGCTCAATATGCATTAAAACTACATCTAATTTGTTTTTCATTTTACATAACGAAATTGTTATGGATAACTGTACATCTCACATTGTATCATTATTTTGTTAACCTATATAATTCATAAAGAAAAGATCATGGTGACTAATAAAACATTCACGTTTATGCTTCTACTTTTGTAATGAACATCAGTTATACATGACAGATACTCAAGCAACATATTCAGCTCTGTTATGTACAAATGATGAATGCAATTCTTTCTGTTGTAACATTGTAACTTCTTTAGTTTATTAGAAGTTTAGAACAAGTGAACATCACCAATTCATATTTCTTTTCTTCCAACAAGCTGCACTATAACTCAATTTTGAGCCACAATTTCAAAATTTTCAGACTGACTCCAGTCATGCGGTTAGGTAAACTTGCATTTTGGATTCTAGCTTCATCTTCCTTTGTTGTGCATATTGCTTTCTTTCCTTATTTTCTTAAATTTTCACTTTGCAAGATAACATATGCAAGCATTTCCTAATTGATTTTCCAAGCTTTATTGGGGTCAATTTTGATTTCTGGATTATGGTTTATGTATTAACAATTTTTGAATGTAGTACAATTTTGGTACTTTTTCAACCAAAATATATTTCTAGCAAGTTCCCACTATGATATATCAGTTGTATAGTTTATTCTGGGAGCTTTTTCGGATTATACTTCGTATTTTTGAATTATATGGATTAGAGATTTTTTTTCCATATAGAAAAATGTGTTTTGTGATATGCTAATTAATTTTTCTGTTAAAGTTTGGTGACCGCTATTTTTCTGTTAATAATTATTAATCTTTATTATTTCTTATTATGTTTTGAAATATGTGTAAAAATGTGCTTGCTGTATGATTTAACTAAAAAAGCCAAAAACTTTAAAAGAACATAATATATTTTGTTATTAGTTTTGGTTTACATTTCTTCCGTAGTTTAAAATTACCATTAAAATCAAGTTCATGTTCCTATTCCTCTTTCTCATAAGCCGATCTCTCTTTGATTCATGTGGTTATTTTGCAATTTTCTCACTCTAATTCGTTTACTCTGCCATATGTTCTCTTTGGCTTAATTAATAGGCTTAATTAACATATGTATACTAATTAAAACGGTCCCTTGCTTCCTTTTCTTTTTTTCTTTTCTACTCTAATCAATTAACGCTTATTGGCCTCTAATTCTTCCATATTTCTTCGCTTTTGTCATCCTCGTCCTTTATCTTCCATCGAACAAAACTGAAGATTTATTTGCAAGTTCTAAAAAATTCTACAAGTTGGAAGACCAACTTAAATTGAAAGAATAAAATAAGTTATTTTAAATTTAACATTCTCTACAGTCAATTTTGTTATGTTTTTCTATATTTCGATTTGTTTTGTTTTTCCTTAAGTTACCGATATTCAAGTCCAAAAACTTTAGTCATACTTGCTTGATTTGTCCAAGTATGCAAATCTTAATATCATTATACATCAAAATGAAACTCTGGTCTTCATATTCTCATGAAACAGAGTACATAGCAAACATTCTCACTAAAAGATGAGACCTTTCATTCTGATTGTCATGCATCTAGAAGAAGAGTAAGTATATTTAAGAAGGATTCACTACTTTTAGGCATATTATGTAGTTTTGTATCCGAATATTTTGACGCCTCCAAGGATGTATTCAACTGACCTATAAAATTGTTAAAATAATAGTTTGTATTGTACATACTGTTTCGTTTATACACCTGTTGTTTTGTTTATACACCTATCGTTTATACATAAAATAAAATGAGCATTGTTTTTGCATATGCAGCCTTTAGTAGAGTTGCAGAAGAAATGGCCATTACACGCTATCCGAATTTGTTGAAGGGGGTTTTGTGATTTGGCCCGAGTATCATTTGCGTTATTAGCAAGTTACTAAAATCTATGTAGTTATATTCTGAAACTGTGTTTTAAAGTTTGTTATATATACTATGCTTGTATGTTATAATTTGTGGTGTTGGTATGAAGTAGCCTTTGTGGTGTTTGTATGAAACATAAATGTTTGGTGTTGTTCTAATTACTGATCATATGTTTTCTTAATGTTAATACTATATACTTTTTGTATAGATTGTTTGTAGCTGTAATAAAATATTGGTGCTATATAGTTTGTTTGATATTGTTTTAGTTATCACGGTTATAAATGTTAGAAAATAACCTTTCGTAATGGTTGTTGCTGTGATATAATTTTCATTTGTCACGGTTATAAGTGTTAGAGTTTCCTTTTTGGTAATGGTTATAAATGTTAGAAACTATTGTTTTATCACGGTTATAAGTGTGATACTATCTAAATTTCCCACGGTTATAAGCGTTAGTAATAACCATTTTATCACGATTATAACCGTGAGTAAATACTGTTCTGTCACGTTTATAAGTGTGATAATATCTAAATTTATAACGGTTATAAGCGTGAGAAATTACTATTTTTATCACGGTTATAACCGTGAGCAAAAGTGTGACTGAATTTGCCCACGGTACCTATTTTCACGGTTATAACCGTAACAAATTAGTTTTGTCACGCTTATAACCGTGAGGAAATTGCCTTTCTGGTGTTGTGTTAATTTATTTTTAAATTAAAATATTTTGAAGTACGTAAATTATGACAACTTAAAATCATAAATTTTAAGTTTTTTGAAATATTTACAATTTAGATATGGATAGTACGATAATGTTTTTTCTATTTGTCTAAAATTTTAAATTTTAAATATTTACTTACTAAATTTTTATAACATATAGCATTACTAATACATAATGGTAGTTAAGAAACCCTTATTCATTTAATTTGGCCTCATCTGACAAATACTGTATACGATCATTATATAGACATTCTTTTTTAACTAAAACGGTAATCAATATTCCTATGATACATTATTCATCAAATTTGTCCTGTTTGTGAAATTATTAATAAAATGTTTGTGTGCGTTATTTTATTTTAAATGAGAAGAAGAGGAATAAATGGAAAGAATATGAGATTGAAAATAGTCCCACATTGGAATATAATGGACTATATTTGCTAAAATGTAGGTTTCTCAAGAGAAGATTAAGTCTTTTTGGGCATCCAGTACTCGCTTTTTTATGAGAAGGGAGGTTGTGCATAACCACCACACATGCATGTGCCCGTCAGAATGACCAGACCGGATCGGTTTTGGGTCTATATTATATTTTTGGACAGAATTAATTTAGTTAAAAAGGGTCAAATCTAAACACGTTAACAAGCGCATAACTCAAATTTAAGAAGAGGAAAATGGCGAAGACATATCTGTTACAATGGCAGGACATTTGAATTTAAATGAAAGGAAAAAACGCGTCGCTTTGTCAGGAAATGCAATTTCTCAAAAATGAAAAGGCACCTCTTCAGGCCTATAAATAGGAACGCCTGCAAAGTGTTTCAAATCAACTTTTTCCCTATTTTCGAATCTCTTTCCTTTCTCATCTCTTATTTCATTCAGTATTATTTCGGCTTTGTGATACTGCAGATCACAAACTTAATACTCTTGTCCCTACATTCAATTTAGACGATAGTTTGAATACATTTCGATAGTGTTATCGCAACCCGTTCGAGAGATTATTCGCCTTGGCTCCATTGTATTTTGGGAGACGATTTACCTTAACTCACAACACTCGTTCGTTTGTTAAAACGAGTGGTGATGGCAAATAATGTCTTAATGAGAGCTTCATTGACATGCCTTGGTGGATTACTATTACTTTGCAGATTACAACCATTGGCTCTTTGCCAAATCGAAGAATTCGAACAACAATCTTAAGACGTTGTCTAACAATCACACTGTGTGTTGCAGAATTATGAATTTTAAGACTAAGTAAACACCAAAGGTAGAGAAGTGAATAATGTTTTCTAACATATGTTAATCTTTTTAAGTTTCTTTTAAGTTTAATATTGAATCACAATTTTTCAACCCAGAATTATATCAACAATCAATCACAAATGCAATCACAGATAAAATAGAACAATAAAGTAGAGAGTTGGAGAGATAACACTAGGGATTTTATATAGGTTTAGATTTCCCCTATATCCAGTCCCGCATAATTTCTTGTAAATATTTATTTTCAAATATCATTATTTAAACCGGTAGGAGACAGGCCCAATTAGAATCTCGATTCAAAGGCTATGGACAAACCCTCTTGATATTCCGAGTTTACGGTATACACCCGCTTTATTTGGACGGGCTACAAGACACCCACTCGGATTTTCGAGCTAACAAGCATAGCTAACTGATTTGAATGAGCTACAATCATTCCCAAGCAAATATAAATATAGTTTGATGGTTTTTCCAGAGACAGTTTCTTGAACTTTGGATATAATGCATCTTATAGCCTTTTGGATAGCACCTTTAATCTTTGATTTGAGGGAGAGATGATTTCAAAGCAAGAAGAAAATAGTATTGAATCAATACATAAAAGTATGAATTGATTCTATTTGAAGAGAATTTGATATAATTTCAATGAAGTTTTCAAGTTAGTAAGAGAAAGGACGAAAATAAGAAAATAACTAATTAAAAATTCGTTTGACATCCCATATATTAACGTATAAATAGATGTGCTTATTCATGAAGAGTCGCGACAAATAGACATTTTATTTCGAAATTTGAAAAAAAAAATTGCAGCATGTATGTCGACATATCAACAACATGTATGTCGACATATACACGTAATTTTTGAAACTAGTTTTTTAAAAATTATCTTAAAAACTATATACGTTGTATAATAGGCTGATACTTTGTAAAACATTTTAAACATAGTTTATAAAACTTTTGAACTTCAAAAACTTTTGTAAAATTTATTTTGAAATTTTATTTTATTTAAAAATATAAAAGATAGAAAAATAAGAGATAGAAATCAAAGACTGCTACCAGGGACTTTAAGAATATTCTATGATTCTATATACTACACTATAGTCTTGAGATCTTCATATCTTGGTCTTTATGCTTATGAGTCTTCATGTCCATTCCTAGAATCTTTATCTTGTACAGTCTTCGGTTCAATACCTATGTAATATCATGCACTATATACTATATAACTTAGCAAAACATCAGTATCCATATTTTTTATGAATGTAAATTGTTGTTTATTAAGATTGTCATAATCAAAATCAATAATCGAGGTTAAACAATCTCCCCCCTTTTGATGATGACAACCACTAATATCATGTATATGAAATATTATATAATCCCTCTTAATATATGCATATGTAAATTTTATATTTTTCTCCCCCTTTGTCATCAATAAAATTGGTAAAAATAAAATAAAAATCTCTCCCTAAATCAAATACTTAGAAACTATAGATTCAAGATCAATAACCAAGTTAAAGAAATGATATATACGATTATGATGATATAAAGATATATGATGATACATTTATGATATACTCAAAAAAAATTCACTATTTTATTTTTACCATGATGATTATAAGATAACATGACTTTTAACTAAAATCAATCTTATATATTATTTAATCATTTAATCACACATATCCAAACAAACCAATCAAATTCAATCTAAATATACATACCAAATCCTAATAGTATTTGTGTGTGTCTATATATATTTACATATCAAATCCAAACCTAATAACAAGACATTTCATGGAACTTTAACCCAACTGTCGGACCCAAAGATTGGATCTGCTTTGATGGTATCCTAATCTCCATTATCCTTGTTAATAGTGCACTCTAGGTTTTGGATAGTTCATCGTTGATTTAGAAAGAAATCATCTATCGAATGACATCGAAATGACTTTTTTATTCCTTGGTCATCTGCATTTAACTTAACTCTAAATATCTTTGTTTTCTCAAGATAAAAGGGAGAATATCCTTAAAAGATTGAAGGGTTTGTTTACAATTTTCGCATAATTTATGATGTGGATGAGAGATATTTGTATAAAAATATGTTTGAAAATGAAAAGTGAATATAGAATAAAATGATGAGTGAATTTTCTGGAAGAAATAGGCTTATATAGGAGTGAAAAGTCATTTATAATAAGTTGAATAGGTGGTAGTTATTTACTTTTGCATTTAAATTTTTGTTGCCATCCGGTCGTTATAAGTCGACATATAGGGTGTTGATATACATGTCATAAATTGCCAAATTTATGTTTTTGTTATAATATTTTTTTAAACTTATACTACTATATTTCTATAACTTCTAAAGACGAATAGACAATATAGGATAGTAATAGGTATATATCATTACTTAGAACTGGAAGATACATTGATTATAAAGATAAATAAAAGAAAATACATAAAAATAATAGGAACTTAAACTAAAAGCACATAATACAAAGCTAGATTTCATAGGAAAACAACTGAATACACTTAGAAAGATGTAAATGACGATGATGAAGAGCTACAAAGTTTGCGAATGGTCTTTCCAAAGTATTTGTCCACTTTATTGAAAAGAGATGTGAACTTTTTACTAAATGATCGCTAAAGCTTCTTTTAGTTTTTAAGAAGATTTTCTTGGTTCCTTAGGATCTCTTTGCTAGTGGGGTGGGATGGTTTGTCAAAACTTTCTAAGGATGTGTCTACTTCTTCCTCTTCCATTTCCATTTCATTGCCTTCTTCTTCTTCTTCTCGTTGGATTTCTTGATCTTCTTCATATGCCAACCTTTGTTCTTTTTTGGAAAGTGTATCATATGGTTTGATAAATGCTGGAATGTGCATAAGGGAGATGTTGGCATTGTCGAAATTTTTTCGAGGAATAGACTTTTCTCCTCTTAAATCAACATCAAAAAATATGAAAATTCTTGTTAGATACCATGGAAGATTGTGTTTTCATGTCTCGTAATTCTTTTGAACAAAGTCATCGGAAATGACTTGTGCTCAATTGATGTTGTAATGACCATAAATAGTGAAAAGGGCTTTAAAAACTTTTTGAGTATGGCTATTGTAATTACCCATCCTTAGAGTGATACTTTGTTGTAAAATGAGACTTATAAGTCTCGATTTTGGTTGAAGATTCTTGTGTTTAAATTCAGACTCTTCACCACTTTTGAAAATATTGTGAAAAGTTCACAATTTTGTTCATCAATTTGAAAAGTGGAGAGGTCAATTCCACTAGATTTACAACCAAGAATATTACCCAAAAGTTCATAATTTAAAATAATTTGAGTATCATTAACACTACTTCAAATTTAACCCTCTTGTCCTTGAATTTTTTTTTTCCATTTAACATTTTGACAAAATCTAGATAACGGACAAAATCATTTTGAGAAGCTTCAATTAAACCAAGAACTTAATTTTCGAAATAAAGATCTTGTAAATCATAAGAGAAAAAATCTTCGAATTTAGCAAATCTTTCATGAGAAACTTTTTTGGAAGTAGTATATTCCATATAGGCTTCAATGATATCTTTCTTATTAAAGAGAAATCTTTTAGTTTTCCTAGAGAGCCTTATGGTCTTAGGGTTTTGACTAGAGGAAGCCATTTTTGATTTTTTTTAAGGAGATAAGATAAAGAAGAGATATTAGAAATTTGAAATAAAGTGAATGAATGAATCGATAGAGATAGATTTAGTTAACAGAAATTGAAGGGTTATGTTCTCTGGTTAAAAAGGCGCCCTTTAAGAACATGGACTAAGAGCAAAAGAGAGGAAAATTTGAATTTTGAATTGATATTTCAACTTTCAGTTTTCTGGAATGTATGTATAGCCCGAAATTTTCAAAAATAAAACAAGGCTAATATATTCCTATATGTATGTATGTTTGTACACTTATATTCATGCAATATTATTATTAATCTATATATTATTTCTAAAAACCAAAATCAATCAAAAAAATTTAAATAAAAGGTATCCTTTTTGCCCTTTTTTGTTGATCTGTTCTGATTAGTCTGTTATAGCCGTGAAAGACATTCACATTCCCAGTATTTGGTTCAATGTCACCTAAGGCAGTGTTTGAATCATTTAACGTTGTTGTATAAGCCCTCTTTCTTTTTCTGAATGAATCATTAACGGGTAAGATCTTTGATTTATTTAGATGTGGATAGTCTCTTTGAAAATGCCCGGGTTCATCACGATTGAAGCATCCAGTTGTAGTTTCAGATCCAAACGTCTTGGTTTATGGTTTTCGAAAGTTGTTCACTTTTATACTTTAGGAATTTTTTGAAATTTGTGGTCATGAAAGCAATTTCCCCATCATTGTCATTATTTGAATCCTGATCGTTAGTTATTGCATTAAAAGCACTGAATTTCTTTTATGTTGCCTTGCTTTCTCTTCTGCTCTGCAATTGTGCTTCATAGGACATAAAATTGCCTATTAATTCTTCAATTTTTAGAGTACTAATATCATTAGCATCTTCAACTGCTAGTGTTCTTTGATTCCACCCTGAAGAGAGCGAATTGAGGATATTTCTAACTTGGTCCTCCTCAGAAAAGTATTTGCTTAATGCAACTAAGTGCACTATATCTTGAAATATGCAGTACATGTCAGAGATAGACTCATTTTAAACAATTGAAACTGATTAATTAACATGGAAATTTTAGTCTGTTTCACTTACTAGTGCCCTTATTTGTAACTTGCAATGTTCTCTAAATTTTGTATGTAGACTTATGAATAAAGATTCTATTAAATTCATTTTTATCTAGTGAACAAAACAAAAATGCATGGCTTTAGAATTATTCTACGCAAATGTTCTTTGGTCCACAGTCCATTGTACAAAATTAGTCTAGGATTCAATGTACTCATTATAATACACATAATTTGGCATTAGTTATTTAGTTAGTTAGTTAGGCTCCAAAAACGGAATCTGTGCAAACGATGAAATTTGACCATGAAACTTGCACCATTGCGTTCGTGGAAAAAAGTTAAGCAACTTTCGTATTTGGAATTTTGTGATCGGAGTCCTTACAAAGAAGTTACAAACGAAAAATGAATCCAAAACGAAAATAGTATAATTAATTAACATTTATAATTATTCGCTCATGCCCATAGGCCGATCGTTCACTGCGACCAGTGGACATGTAGCGGCCGACTGGTGCATATGAGGCGGTCAACCGGTCAGGCAACCACGGGCACAATAAACTTAGGCCATAACACCTGGATTTAACATATTTTGGTCGAACGCTTGAGGTTGATTCTTATGCCTATAAATTTAGGCTCAACCCTTGCTTCTCTTCTCATATTTTTTTGAGGCAGTAGCGAAGCTCTGCCATTTCTTCTTCTCCATTTTCTTTTTACATTATAAAAGTAAGATGTTTATATCTATACTCATACCAATTGGAGAAGAATGGAAACCTAATAAAAAAGAGAAGAGAATCAACTATATGTGTATTTGAAGTAATTTATATAATTGTATCTATTTTCTCTCCCACTCCCAAATTAGGAGATCCATGATTCTAATGTATGTATATGCCCTTATATATATATATATATATATATATATATATATATATATATATATATATATTTCTTGGATTAAAAAGGATTTAGAGATGAATTAACGGTTCTACTTCAAATCTGGATATTTGGATCACTTTTAAAGAGTGTGGGAAATTTTGTAGATTGTTATAGCATGAAAATTATCACGTTAGTGTTTATTTGATTATTATACGTAACTGGATAATTGTATATGAGTTATAGGCAACAAATCAAATATAAAATATACCAAATATCGCCTATATATTCTTGTTTACGAATTGATTTAGAATTATTTACAACTTGGTTTGGAAATTAGTCGCAGAAAGTTTGAATTTAAGATATTAATTTGAATGAAATTTATTCTAGATCTAAAAATAGGTCATATAATAATGTTATGAATTTGGATTACTACCATAATCTTGTTAATGTAAACTTTTATATATTTTGAATTTTTGGAATTTAGATCCATTTAATATTCGTAAATTAGTTTGATTTCATTCCCTTTTAGAAAATACAACATTTGATCTAACAAGGAATAAATGCAAACAAAAAGAGAAAGAAAAGTGTAAAGTATGGTATCATTATAGTATTCACTGTCCACTTTACTAATAAAAAGAAATCATTGTTCCTTGTAATTTCAAACGATGTAATCTTTTATATTTTAAAGTTAAATCTTTTATTTTGGACTAATTTATTATAGCAGATAATCTTTTTAGATATGATTCCAACAATTGAATATGAAATAAAATATTCTAATGAAGATATATAACTAGAATATAATTGATAAAAGTATATATTTATAACTAGTTTACTGCGCTTGTAATAATTAAATATAATTTAGCTAATAACGATGCTTATACGTAATATCCACATTTAGGATAACAAATTAGGGGGAAAAGAATTTAAAAGTTGTAACTCAATAAATGGAAAATAAATGGCAGTAAATATAGGAGTTACAGTAATTTGATAGGGTAAATGGATTGACGGGGATGATAACTAAAGAAGTAGAATTAATAACTATGTAATAGTTAAAAAGGTTACTAATTGAAAATTAGTAATCATACATAAATGTCTTAGGAAATGTCCATTAGGATTTTATGGAAAAATTGATATTTATGAGCGTTAAAAGGCAATTTATAGGTAGATAAGTGTTTAAGGTAAATCTTATTGTCTTAAATAAAAAGGGAATTAGTAAGCTAAGTCCACTATCTACCTAAGTGAATATAAGTAAAGACTTAGGATTTGAACTTAGTAGGTCGGTGATGCGAGGTCAGTAGAGTCACTCGACGGAAGACTGCCCTTCACTTTAAGGCTAAAATGAGTCAGGTGCACTTATAACTGATATGAGATATCATAATCTTAGGACCGATGACGATGCGATAGATTGGGCTTGCTTTCTTATTTGAAAGTTATTAAATGGTCCAAATTTGAAAAAGGAGCGATGAGGGATATCTCCATAGAGGTTCGCTTCCGATTTTAGATATTAAGTGGATGTATGGTCTGCCTCTCTCCTAAAATAAAGTATTAAGTAACCTAGTGAAATTAAAAATAAATAAGGATGTTTCTAAAAGGGTTTACTTTAGTCTTGAGGTATTAAGTGGTTGTAGTTCCCGCCTCCCTACCAAAATAAGTAATCTATTGAGATTCTATATTTATAATTAAGAGTGATAATGGATACATCGGGAATAGTTCGCTTCAGATTTGAGGTATTAAGTGACTGTAGGGTCCACCTCTTACTTTTAGAAGTATGAAGTAGCCCAATGAGATTTCCAACCAATGTCAGCTAGATAATACCAATGAGGAGTCCGCCTTGGTGTTAGGTATTAAATGACAAGGACATATCTATAAATAGGTGTTAAATGGTTAGTGGTCTATCTATTTCTTATTAATGAGGTATTAAGTGTCCTGGATATAGTCTCTTACATTCCTAAAGCCATGGCAACGATATCACCAACGAGGAGTCCGCCTAGAGATAGGTATCAGGTGATGAAGGACCTGTCTAGAATATAAGTATTACATTAAAGGTACTAAGTGGCTTGGGCACTGTCTCTTACATGGCTATGATTTTATTGGCGATAGATGCTGTAATAATTGAACATTAAATGTCGAAAGTCTTAAATAGTGGTTAGAGATCTTTGTAGCTAGGACCCATCGACCATTAACAGCATTGTTAGAAAACCACCTTAGGAATAGGTCTTAAATAGCGAGATTTGCCTTGATTGAGGTATTAAATGGAAAAGACTGTTCTATTTCTCTTTTAAAAGTATTTTGTGATGGTTATAGAAGCCCGCTTCATATTTAGAAGTATTAAGTGGAAAATGGGTTTGGAAGCATTGAGTGGTTGATAAGGCTTCATTGGTATTTTGTATTTTAGGAAGGGGTAAGTAAGTAAACATGTGTGCAATGCAATGTTAGATTAGAGTTTCTAACCTTAATGGACATAAAAATTAAGTGGAAACCAATTGGTATAAATTATGTTATTGACAATTTGTAGATTTTTCAATCACTATGACGTTGTTCCGACCCCTCCTCATTACAACCCACATGATAAATTTAGAGGAACAGATCACTAGAGCTGAATGCGCTTTGTTGTTGAGAAGTCTTCTTTTCTCATATGCTCGATGCTGATGTGACAACCTGTTATCCAAGGAGTACCATAGATTTCAATGTAGTAGTCATAATCAATATTCTAATCCTATTACGATTTCCGCTATGAGTTTATATTTTATCAATCTCTATGCTTATTTGCGGATGCCAAATCCAATAACCCATACTTTGATGGACTTGGGTTTCGGTTTTTTTCGAAATTTAGGTCAATTAAAATATGGATTATTATATTTAGTATCAGAGCATAGGTTGGTAGATAATAGGATTTAGGATAAACCTAGTGAACGTATTTGCACTTTCCAATCAAATATTATTCTTTTACACTAGAGTCTAAGAGTTCCAACTACAGAAATAGTTGTAGTTCCACACCGAGGGAATGGGAAAACCAATTATGGGTTAGAAATAGCTTAGGTTTAAGATTTTCACACCGACTTCAAAGTACCCCATGCAGTGCTGGCGATGCATAAAGCACTGTTGATAAAGAGCATGGGTATGACATATGGCTGAATCCTAGCAACTGGAGGTGTTCGACCTGATGATTGAGATTTTAGCTACCTTATGATTTTGGATTTTGATGATTCTCATCAGAGACGCACATTTATTCCAAATGGGCAAAAAATTAGAGTTTGTATATCGAAATTGTCCAGAAGTACGTTTTTGGTAGAGTGCATTCATTGATCACCTCTTTGTTGGAAAAACCAGATTTTTATTTGGATAATTGTTGTCAATTCCTTAGTCCAAAACCTGTGAGGGAATTTTTATAAAGTATATTTTGAAAATGCCTTAGAATTTGGAAAAAGGGCTTCCAAAGTATTTCATTTCCTAGAGATTTATTTTGGAAATTTTTTTGGGAAAGTTTTGGAATTTTGAAAGAAACACGAATACCGGTAAGGTCGTGTTAAGAAAATTTTAGTTTATAGAAAATTAATTTTTGAAATCCTTAAATATTTATACGTATATATGATTAAAGACTTGATTTTGATTTTTTGCAAGAAAATAGTTTTCCAATTTAGGAAATTTGTGTTTTAAAAAGTATTTTGGAAACCTTGGAACATATATATACATATGTATATGTTTGATTTTTAAAGGAAGTTTTAGGATGAAATAGTTTCTATCATTTAGAAACAAGCATGAAGGAGCATCTATCTAGTTTGGTTATTTTTTGATTAACAAATCGAGGTTTTTAGATTTTCTCTTTTTAAGATATAGAAAAATATGAATGACATTCAATTTTATTGGGGTACGCAGTTTGAAATATTGTTGTACCACCAACTATTGGAAGAAATATTGTCATGCGAATTAGGCAAGAAATAGCAGTTGAAATATTTTCGTGATTTGGAATTGTTGTTGGTCGTAGCAGTTTTGTTGATACTACTATGAATTGCTAGAGCATTGTTCAGGACTAGACGGTAGGCTTTGACACAACCGTGATTGGGGAATTTTTCAGATTATGCCAAATCGAAGGAAACGACACGAAATGATTATTATTATTTAATCGGCCCTAATTGGGTCTAGGTTCAACTAACGTCCAAAGCTCATTTAGCTGTTGACCACCTTGCGGTAAACCTATAGTGGTCTACCAGTTAACGAGTTTTGGCACAACTTGAACCTCGAGCAGGACTATAAAAGTTGTGTCCAAATTTCCCCCAAGTTACCTTATTTCATTTTTCCTTCCTCATTCAGCCGAATCCAATCTCCATCCTCCTCCTCATCCAAGTATGAGCTTCTCTCTTTCATTCTCCCCTTGGCAACGCCGCTTTTCCCTAGGAGCACAGCCTCCCCCCTCGTGTTGGCTTTGCACATTAGATCTTGCCCCACCACCACTCCAAGATCTAAACCCTATTTCCTTCCTCGACCACTTCTTAGCCGAAGACATCTTTATGCACTGTCGGTGTTTCCTCGCACCATTTTGGTCTCAACCCTCAAGATGCCACTTGGCTCGACCAGAATGAGCAGAAGGTTTCACTGCTTTTGGGCTGGAAGAGCTATTCGATGCAGTAGAATTTGCACCAATCCTTTGGTTCGAGATTTTTGAGCAGGAATGTTACCTGTGCTACATCTACCTTTTCGATGGGGGCAATAGTTGATTCATTCGGAGGTGAAGGGTGTCTTGATTGAGCTGACTAATGATGATCTCGCTAAGAGTTTTGGAGGCCTCTACGAAGGAAGCAAACTTTAATGATTTTGAAGTAACCGACTCAAAGATTTTGCAGCGGATCTTTTACTAGGATGTCAATGTTTTGAAGATGGATAATCTACGTCCGACTGCTCATCTGATAATGGGCATCATTCGATACAACGTCATCCCTAAGACGCGAAGTTATGACAAGATTTATCCCATAGTGTGGAAAACCACTTATGCTTGTATTGGCGGCATCACTGTCAATTGGACCTGCACCCTTTTGATTCAATTTGTTATTAGCGCTCCATAGAGTCACTTTCTTTATTTTATCCTATCTACTCTCTTCTTTTGGTAATACGGATGTACGTCCATGGAGAGACATTTTAGTAGAAGGTTCTTTTTGCCATCATTAGATCCTTCCTTAGGAAGATGGCAATTCCGAAGCCGTCGACAATACCAGTAGTGCCAAGGGCACAAGATTAGGTGCATAGACGTTGTGCTATGACCATTCAAGGGTCCTAACAACGAATCGAGCTCTAGCTACGGAGCAAGGCATCTCGTAGTCTGTAGGCATTATTTTAAGATTTATGATGTTGTTGACTTTTCCCTTCTAGCATTTTTTCTTTTCCTTCTGGTTTGTTTGAGTTGTAAAACTATTAGTTGTCTCTTGTAAAAGGCACGTATGAAATTATGAGTTTCTATTTATTTACTATGTTATCGTTTCTAGACACGTGAACCGCTCCAATATATGCATAGTGAAGAAGCAGTATAAATATGAAGATCTCATAAAGACGCTTGACTAACGGTAAATGCAATATAATACTGGAAGTGTAGAATAAGTGGAAAGTTTTAGCAAAGAATAAGATCAAGTTATTTTGATATCATGGGTCATTGCCCATGTTCCTTAAAAGCTATCTTTTATGGTTAATTAGGTATAATGACATTTTTAAACAAAATGTCAAGTTTTATAGGTAAATTTTAGTTGTAAAATTTTAGAATTTCGTTGATGCAATTAGCGATCATCGACTTCCTACTACGATGAATTATGGCTTGATTTATCAAAATTTTTAAGAAGGAAAATATTTTGGAAAGTTTCCCCTTGATTTGAATAGTTTCACTTTCGAAAATTCCATTTTATGTATTTTAGTTGTTTTTGGCTCTTAAATTATCTTTAGTGTTTTTGTTCAAAAAATTTTTGAAAGGAAAAAGTGCGTCTGACTTATTTTGGTGTATGAATTTGAAAAGTGAAAAAGATTTTTCTCAAATCTTTAAATCTTTGGTTTTAAAGGCCATATGTTAGGCGTCGGGAAGACACCTAGAATTAGAATTTGCGGATTTAATGATGCATTAGGATCGCCACAATAAATGCAAGTAATAACAAGAAGAAACCATGTTAGACTTGGAATTTTTATTTTCATACCTTGTCGATGACATGCACGAGTCTATTTTAGACTTAATTACATTTTAGAGCTTCAAATAAGCCTCCTTATGCATTGATAAGCGAAAATTTGGAGTAAATCCGGGCAGGGAGGAAATTTCTATTATAGTATGGGAATAGGAAGATTATAGAGTGGTTAGAATATTAAATTCTCCTCCTAAGTTCGTTTTTCCATCATAGAAGTAAAGTTTAGGAAGCGTGATTTTGATACGTTAGATTATTGGATGATAGGAAGTAGCTGCAAAATTTTTTGCTTCATACTTCTATTCATAGGAGTATGGGATTTTGGTTGAAAAGATTTTTCAAAACGTTGCATATATGTAGAACTGCCGATATATATAGGTTGTTTACATCATGTTTCGAAAAATGTTTTCTAAAATAACGCATTCATATAGGAGAATCTTGTTTTGAATCATTCCGCATACGTACTTTTTGTGTGATGATACAATAATACACTATGCACATGTGCATGTTTGATTGCCAAGTTGGTTATACACGCATTGTCGTATAGTTTAGGATAATCACAAGCCAAAACCACGACTTGGTCATTGGTGAAATTTCGAGCATGAAATTCTTTTTAAGGGGGGAAGAATGCAACACCCTGTAATTTGATATTGGTTATTTACTTAGTTAGTTAATTAATTAGGCTCCAAAAAGGAATTTGTGCAAGCAATGGAATTTGATCATGATACTTGCACCATTGCGTTCATAGTGAATTTTTTGCAACTTTCATATTTAGAATTTTACGATTAGAGTCCAACGAAGAAGTTACGGACAAAAAACGAATTCAGAATGAAAATAATCCAAGTATAATTATTTAATGTTTATAATTATTCGCCCAGGCCATCTCCTCACCTCTTTTTTCATCTCCATCAAGTCACGACAGTTAACTCCATCCCTCCCGTCCTTTTTTCATCCTCTCTCGTTATTCCTGCTTCCATCTCTTCACCTCTTTTGTCATCTTCATCAAGTCATCATCGTCCTGCTCCTGACCCCCCCTCCTCCCCCGCTGCCATCTGTACCGTTCTCCAGTGACCCAACCTCAACTTCTGTTCCATTGCCTTCCTCTTCTTCACTACCACCTCCGCTTCCTAAACCTTCTCAACTGAACTGGACTTCCCTTTTCAAGCGTAAACCGAGTAACGCAGGGAAGTACATTCCAGTTGAGATGTCCCCTGAGTTCAAGAATGAGATTATGATTCCTCCTCCCAACGTTATTGATGCAGGAGCTCAAGAATGGAGCAACTACCTGATTGGATTCTTCCTCGATAATCCTTTGTCATACTTAACAGTTATTTATTTCCTGAAAAAATATTGGAAACTAAAAGGATCGATCAAAGTTCGATCTAATGGTTTCATGTTTCTTTTTCTTCTGACCTATGATGAAGACCGGAACAGGATTCTGCAATGTGACCCCATTGTTATGAGAAACAAACTCTTTATTGTTAAGTAGTGTGATCCTTTTGTGGGAAATGCTTGTGAGAGCATATCTTCTGCGCCAGTATGGGTGAAATTCTCAAATATTCCATTGTTTTTATGGACCCACATTGGAATTAACTTGTTAGCTAGCAGATTGGGTAAACTTGTTTGTATGGATGAATCAACAGAGAGGTTGGAGAGGCTATCTTTTGCTAAGTGTTTAGTTGAAATTAAACCTGATCAGGGTCTGGTTGACTCCTTTCTAGTCCAGCTTCTTGATGGAGGAACACAAATCATTCATATTGAATACCATTGGAAGCCTAATATATGTTCAAGTTGTTGTGTATTTGGTCATTCTGAGTCAAACTGTGAAAAGATTAATTTTGCTGTGGTGTTAGAGAAGAATGAGAAAAAAAATGAATCTATTGAAGCCAATGATAATAAATTTAAGGTAAACAAGAAAGAAGCTGGTAAAACTTCGAGACAGAGGAAACAAAAATGGCAAGTAGTGAATAAAGCTAGAAGACTGAGGATAAATTCTTCTTTTATGAAAGTCAATGTGGAGGATTCTCATGAAGTTAACAATTCTGATAAAAATAATGTGATAAGTAGTGATGAGCTTAAGGAAGGGAAAATAGAAAATATTCTGCATATTAAGATAGTAGATGATGGAGAAATGACTACTGTTATTGGTAACTCAAGTTTGCTGAAAGAAAATGGTTTTCAAGTTCTAGCTGAGTTGGGAGAGATAGATACTGAAGAGGATGCTTGCAATTTAAATGGTGATGAGAATGATACAAGTGATGTAAACTATAGTGGTAATCATGGAGCTACTAATATCAAGGAAAAGTGTGACAATAAAAAGCAAGATAACGAATGTAAACTTAATAATGTCTCCCCCACTGTTGCATTCATAAACAAGGAAAACAATGTTTTTTCTTTTCCACCTAGCAAAAGCAATTTTGCTGATGTCCTTTCCCCCTCTAACATAGAATCTTCACCATCTCTCTTTCTTCCTGCTTTCAATGCTCATTGACCTCATCTCCAACTAGTATTAGCAAAGAAATCTCATACGCTGCTGAATCAAATCCTTCATCTTCTCAAGCTAATTCTGTGCACGTATCCTCTGTGCACGTACACAATCAGAAAGATACCTTATATAGTTCTGATGTTATTATATCTCTAACAACTAATAATTCTGCTTTCTCCATGGAATCTGAACATCCATATAAATATATTCAAGCTCCCCATGCTTGGAAACTCCCTTCTCCTTCTCTATCCCTTCCCACTGCAAACCCACCATCCAGCATTGCAAATCAGTTCATGGTGCAACAAGCTAGACATACCTCGTCTCGTAATAGTAAAGCATTCAAATCATCAAAATTGCATTCTGACTTGGATCTCAACCCTTGTTTTGGCTCCACAACATCTTCTTCCTTTCCTGGAATTAATGTCCATACCACTCCTCTGACCAGGGGTAGCAAAAAGAAACTCCTACTTAACCAATTTGTTGATCAATGTTGAACAACATCGGTGTGTGGAATATTAAAGGCGCCCACTCAGAGATCAAATCAAACCAATGTAAAAACATAATTGCAACACACTCACTAAGTATTCTTGCCATATTAGAAACCAAACTTAATGCTACTCTTTCTTCCAAGGCTGCTAATTACATTAACCCGACTTGGAAGATGATTAATAATCTCTCTGAAGCGCCATATGGTAGAATTCTTGTTTTATTTAACCCCTCCATATATTTATTATCTCCTATTATTTCAACATCTCAGCTAATTCACTTGCACTGTGTCCATATATCTTCCACCACTTCTTTTTACCTTACTGTTATTTATGGTCTTAACTCTATTTCTACCAGACAATCCTTTCTTAATCTCCTCCCATCGTTTAGACAAGAATCTCATCCCTGTATTGTTATTGGAGACTTCAACTGCTCCTTTATTTATCTCATAGACATGGTGGTAATCCCATGTCTCTTCGAGAAATCAAACCCCTTAACTGTTCAATCTCGCAATCAAGCCTTATTGAAATTAAAACTGTGGGTGCCCCCTTCTCTTGGAATTCTAGAAGATCTTCTCCTCATACTTTCTCTAAAATTGATTTCTCCTTTTCTAATCAGTACGCTCTAACTAAATGGCCTAATATGTATAATCTCCTTCGTATGCCTGGCCTATCTGATCACTCTCCCCAAATTTTATCCTTTGGAGCTGCTATGAGGATAAGAAAATCAAACTTTAAATTTTTTAATGCTTGGGTTCTTCACCCTGAATTTTTTCCTATTGTTAACAAAGCGTGGTCCACTCATTCTTTTGGTAATCCTATGTTTGTCTTGCAGTGTAAGCTTAAAGCAGTCAAATCTGAATTGAAAGTGTGGTCGTTGAGTAAATTTGACAAAGGCAACTTGGCGTCTACCTCCCTCTCTCAAAAACTTCAACAAGTTCAAGAGTCCATGCTGACTGACACCTTAAACATTGAATTGGCAGCCCAAGAAGCTACCTTATCAACCTAACTTTTTGAGGCCTTAAAGCAGAAAGGACAAATGGTTAAACAAAAGACTAGAATGGAGTGGTTCAAGGATGGTGATAGAAACACTCCCTTTTACCATTCCTCTCTAAAAGCAAAACAGTAAAGAGAATTAGTTAGTACTCTAACTGATGATAATGGTGATTATATCTCTGACCCTCCCCTTATTGATAATATGTTTCTTGATTATTTCAGCAAGTTGCTTGGTAATAGTAATGAATTTACTCCTTCGCTTGAGCTTCTTGACTCGGTTAACATTCCTAGAATTTCTTCTGAAGATAATGTCTTGCTATCTTCTGCAAGTACTGACTTTGAGATAAAATCTGCGCTATTCTCTCTCAATGCAAATTCAACTGGAGGTCTTGATGGATTTAATGCCTGTTTTTTTACTTCATGCTGGGAAATTGTTGGCCCTTCTTTCTTGAAGGCTGTTCATAATTTCTTTATCAAATGCAAAATGATTGGATCTATTAATGCTACTAACATAGCACTCATTCCTAAAGTGAAAAATGCCTATCATGTCTCTGAATTTAGGCCTATCTCTTACTGTAACACCATATACAAGTGTATATCTAAGACTATAGCTAATAGACTCAAGTTAGTTATGCCTAACATCATTTCCTCCAATCAACCAGCCTTTCTTAGTGGGAGAAGTATCCTCGATAATGTTTTGACGTCTCACGAACTACTGAAGGGTTACAACACCTCTCATGTATCTCCCAGAGCCATGTTCAAGCTTGACATCTCTAAAGCATTTGACCCATTGCAATAGGACTCTGTTGTAAGAATTATGTGTCTGATGAATTTTCCCAAACACTTTGTTGCATGGATTGAAGCTTGCATCTCAACAGCTAGGTTCTCCATTATGGTCAATAAATGTAATGAGGGATATTTTCATAGTAAACAAGGTATTAAGCAGGGTGACCCTATGTCTGCCTATTTATTCATTCTGGTGATGGAAGTTCCAACTCAAATTCTTATCCAACATGTTCATGATGGTAGTTTCTTGGTTCGCCCAAAATGCAAGAATCCTCTCGTCACTTCTCTAATGTTTGCTGATGACTTGGTAATTTTTTTCAAGCCTATAATGATGACTGTTAAGTCTATTATGGATGGTCTTACAAATTTTTCAAAATCACTGGCTTATCGATTAACTTTTCCAAGTCTGATCTGATGATAGCTGGAGTGGGTAATGACGTGATAAACCATATAACAAACTTTACTTTAATCACGCAACGAGCTGATACTTCCATGTACCTAGGAATTCCATTGGCTACTTCGAGAATTTCTTATTCCCAATGTATTCCTCTGTACGAGAGGATCACTGCTAGACTTGCTTTGTGGACTAATAGGATGCTTAGTCAGGCAGGAAGGCTTACTCTCATAAAATCCATTATTTTCTCCATGTCAGTGTACTGGGCCAGATCTTTCATTCTTCCTAGCAAGCTGATCAATATGATTAGGAGTGTTATGTCTAATTTTTTCTAGCATGGATCTATTAACTCTAATAAGATATCTCCTTGTGCCTTCTCCAAACTTGAAATGCCGAAGTCCAGAGGTGGCGTAGGAATCAAAAATATGCTTCTGTGGAATCATGCTGCCATGGTGAATCACATTGACAACTTCTTGAATCATAAAGAAAATATATGGGTGAAGTGGTCTCACAAGTATATCATTGGAAATAAAAATTTCTGGACTATGGCCATACCTCAATCTTGTAGTTGGACTTGGCGTTGTAATCTGAAACTTAGATATGATATTCTTCCATATGCTAAATGTAGAATAGGAATTAACGGTCGTGTGTCTTTCTGGCATGACCCATGGGTGAAGGAAGGCACTATCTTGTGTCACCTTCTATCTTTCAATCAGCAAGTTCAATCTGGCATTAGTATTAATGCTCTGGCTATTAATTTTCTTGCTGATGGTTGTGTTGTCCTTCCTTACTCGAGTAATCAGTGTGTTCGACAACACTGGAATCTACTGTGTGGTTGTCATGTTCCCTTATCTCAGTATGATGGTATATCTTGGACCTTCAGTAAGGACAGGTATAGGATTAGTGGCATATACGAGCATTTGGTTTGCCAGAGTAATAGCGTGACACTCAACTGGCATAAGCGTATCTGGCTTAATCATAACTCTGAGAGGCAAAACCTGTTTCTTTGGAAGATTTTTAGTAATTGTTTGAAAACGAAAATAAAGTTGAGACAAAAAGGAGTCAATATTGATACAACGTGCAGTTTATGTCATGCTGCTGAAGAGGATACTCTACACTTGTTCTTTAACTGTCCTTATGTCTACATGTTATGGTGCACTACGAATTCTATCACCACTGGTAGGACTGTTGCCTTAGTCAGTGAGGTTGAATGGGATCTCATATACAAGGCCACGAGATGAAAATGTGAATCTTCTTATGTTCTCCTGTTTACCCTTAAAATTTTCATCTCGATGATCTAGGAAGAGAGAAATGCAATTATTTTCAGTGCAAAAAGGAAAACATTCATGCAAATGAAAGGAAGTATTGTGGAGGGATTGCGGTTTGGTATTTCTGCTTCTAGGCATGTGTTTGATCCTGCATTTCTGAATGCTCTATCTTGATTCATGCTTGTCTGGTTTCGTCATGTTCCAGTGTTGTTGTTTTTTTCTTTTTTTCCTTTTGATATGCTTTCCCTTGTTTGTTTTCTTGTTCCTTTGTATCTTGCTTGCCTATTTATTTAGGTAGCTTTGCTTCTTCTAGCTTCGTATTTCTTTCTTGGTATATCAATAAAATGGTAGGGTCCATTTTTAAACCCGCTGGCCTTGCTAAAAATTATTCGGCCAAGCCCACAGGCCAACCGTTCACTACGAGCGATCAACATGTAGCGGCCGACCAATGTATATGAGGCGATCGACTAGTTGGATAACCGCAGGCGTAACAAACCTAGGCCACAATGTCCCGGATTTAATATATTTTGATCGAACGATTGAGCTTGATCTTACACCTATAAATTCAGGCCAAACCCTTCCTTCTCTTCTCACATTTTCTGAAGGCAGTAGCGAAGCTCTCCATTTCTTCTTCTCCACTTTCTTTCTAAATTATAAAAATAAGATGTTTATATCTATATTCATACAAATTGGAGAAGAAGAAAAATCTAATAAAAAGGAGAAGAGAAGACAATAAACTATATGCGTATTTGAGGTAATTATATAACTGTATCTATTTTCTCTTCCAATCTTAAATCTCTTCTCAGATCTATAATTCTAATGTATGCGTATACCCTTTTATACATATTTCTTGGATTAAAAAGGATTTCGAGATAAATTAAAGGTTGTACTTCAGATCTAGAGATGGATCACTTTTAAAAGATGAAAGGGAAATTTTGTAGATTGTTATAATATGGAAATTATTATATTAGTGTTTATTTGATTATTATGCCTAACTAGATAATTATATATGAGTTGTAGGCAACAAATTGAATATAATCTGAATATGATAAATATCGCCTACATATTCTTGTTTATGAATTGATTTAGAAATTTTTACAATCTATTTTAGAAATCAGTCCAAAAATTATGTATTTAGAACATTGATTTGAAGGAAACTTATTTCAGAACCTAAAATAGGTTGTATAATAATGTTATGAATTTGAATTATTACCCTAATCTTGGAATGGAAACTTTTCTACATTTGGAATTGTTGGAATTTATATCCATTTAATGTTTGTAAATTAATTCGATTTCTTTTCCCTTTAGAAAAATACAGCGTTTGATCTATCAAGGAATAGATGTAAATAAAAAGAGAAAGAGATTTGTAAAGTATGAATTCATTGTAGTTTACACTGTTTATTTCAATAATAAAAAGAAATGATTATCCTTGTAATTTCAAACGATGTAATCTTTTATATTTTAAAGTTAAACCTTTTGTTTTGGACTAATTTATAGAAATTATAGCGGATATTCTTTTTAGGTATGATTCCAACAATTGAACACGGAATAGAATATTCTAGTGAATATATATAACTAGAATATATTTGATAAAAGTATATATTTGTAACTAATTTACTGCGCTTATAATAATTAAATAAAATTTAGCTAATAACAATGCTTATACATAATATTTGCATTTAGGATAACTAATTAAGGGGAAAGAATTTAAAAGGTTGTAACTCCAATGGGAAATAAATGATAATAAATATGGGAGTTGCAATAATTTGATATGTAAATGGTTTGATTGGACTGGTAAATAAAGAAATTGAATTGATAATTATGGAACAGTTAAAAAGGCTACTAATTTGAAACTAGTGATCATAAATAAATGTCTTAGGAAATGTCCATCAGGATTTTATGGACAAATTGACATTTATGAGCATTAAAAGGTGATTTATGAGTAAATAAGTGCTAGGTAAAACTTATTACCTTAAATAAAATGGGAATTAGTAAGCTAAGTCCACTGTCTACCTAAGATAATATAAGTATAGACTTAGGATGGTTAGTTGGACTTAAAAGGTTAGCGATGCGAGGTCAGTGGAGTCACTCGACGGAAAACTGCCCTTTACTTTGAGGCTACTAGCAATCGGGTGCACTCATTAATGATGTCGGATATCACTAATCTTAGGACCCATGATGACATGAGAGATTGGACCTGTTTTCTTAACTGAAAAGTATTAAACGGTCAAATTTGGAATTAGGAGCAGTTCTAGAATATATCTATAAGGGTTCACTTTTGATTTGAGGTATTAAGTGGTTGTAGGGTCTGCCTCTCTCCTAAAGGAAGTATTAAGTAGCCTAGTGAGTTTCCAAATAAATAAGGAAGTCTTCAAAAGGGTTTACTTTAGTCTTGAGGTATTAAGTGGCATAATGAGATTCTGTATTTATAATTACGAGCAATAGTGAATAACTAGGGAAGGGTTCACTACAGATTTGAGGTATTAAGTGACTGTAGGGTCAGGATCTTTCCTATAAAGAAGTATTAAGTGGCCCAATGAGATATCCAAGCAATGTCATCTAGGTAGTCTCAGTGAGGAGTCCGTCTTGGGGTTAGGTATTAAATGACAAAGGCCGACATATAAATAGGTGTTAAATGGTCAGAGGTCTGCCAAGTCATTGTTAATGAGGTATTAAGTGGCTTGGGTATAGTCTTTTACATTGCTAAGGCTGTAATAATGATGGTACCAGCGAGAAGTCTTCTTGGGGATAGGTATTAAGTGACGAAGGACTTGCCCAGAATATCGGTATTATATGGTTAGAAGTCTGCCTAGTCCTTTTAAAGGTATTAAGTGGCTTGGGTACTGTCTCTTACATGGCTATGATTTTATGGCGATAGTTGCGGTAATAATTGGACGTTAAATTTCGAAACCCTTAAATAGTGGTTAGAGGTTTTTGTAGCTAGGACCCACCGATCATTAACAAATTGCTAGAAAAGCATCCTAGGAATATGTCTTAAATGATGGGGTTAACCTTGATTGAGGTCTTAAATGAAAACGTCAGCCTATTTCTCTCTTAAAAGTATTTTGTTATGATTAAAGAAGCCTACTTCATATTAACAAGTATCAAGTGGAAAATGGGTATGGAAGTATTTGGTCGTTGATAAGGCTTCTCATATTTTGTACCTTAGGAAGTGGTAGGTAAGTAATCGTGTGTGCAATACAAGGTTACATCAGAGTTGCTAACCTTAATGACATAACAAATAAATGAAAACCAATCGGTATAAATTTATGTTACAGACAATTTATATATTTTCAATCACCAGTACATTTTTCTGACCTCCTCCTCATTACAACCCACATGATACACTTAGAGGAACAGGTCACTGGAGCAGTATATGCTTCATTGTTGGAGAAGTCTTCTTTTCTCTCATCATCGATGCTGATGTGACAACCTGTTATCCAAGGAATACCATTGTTCCTAAGGTAGTAGTCATAATCACTATTCTTATCCTATTATTGTTTCTGCTATGAGTTTAAATTTATATCAATCTCTGTTCTTATTTACAGGTACCAAATCCAATGATTTATGCTTTGATGGACTTGAGTTTCGATTTTTACCGAAATTTAGACGCATTGAGGTACGAGTTGTTACACTTATTTTATGGCCATATTATAACTTTGTGGTTGATTTAGTGGCCTCCCTTCGATTTGATTAAGGGAGTGTGTTCTGAGGTGGACGATAGTAGCTGCTATGCGTTACCACCAGCCTGGTTCTACAAACGCTAGAATCCTACCCTAGCATTGCCTCACATGCCTTGTCACATGCCTTATTGCGCCCACTATGAGTTTGTTTGGCACCGTACCTATGGAGTGCTCCCTAAATAAATCACCGGTTTGGTGGAGCTTACGATATCTGTATAGACTATGAGAATATATAAAATGTGTTAAGGGGGATATGGGTAATGCCTTAACACTATTTTAATATTTTACTTTACTGCAGACATAATTTCCAAATATCTAAACCATTAGACTGTAAGTAAATTTTCATTCTCTATGACTAATAAGTGTAGTTACTACCATTAAAAAGTGGGGGTTTAGTAGTAGATCATCCTTTGACAAAAGCGTTAAGAAATGTACCAACAATGTTGATAGCCATTAAAATTTTCAAAAATCAAATTATGAGTTTTTGAAAACCTAGTACTCTAATACCAAGTGTGGGTTGCAAAATTATGAATCTTAAGACTAATTAATATTAAACGAGGAAGAATAGTGTTTTCTAACTTTTGTAAATCTTTTTAAATTTCTTTTTAAATTTAATGTTGAATCACATATTTTCAACACAGGATTATCAAAAATCAATCACAGACGTAAACACAGTTAAAATAAAGCAATAAAGTGAAGTAGAGAGTCGGAGAGATGACATGAAAGATTTTATACTAATTTGGATTTCTTATACATCCAGTAACGTAAAATTGCTTATACGGATTTCTTTTCAGATGCCAATCTTTAAATGAGTAGAAGGCA
Organism: Allium cepa; assembly: GCA_030765085.1. Classification (NCBI taxonomy): domain Eukaryota; kingdom Viridiplantae; phylum Streptophyta; class Magnoliopsida; order Asparagales; family Amaryllidaceae; genus Allium; species Allium cepa. Next base: position 628,177,114 of record CM060934.1, read on the forward strand.
ACTCAAATTATAATCACGATTAGAAGGCTATGAGACACACCATCCTTATTTTCTGGCTTAGGGTACACCCAATTGATTTGGATAGGCTACAAGCACACCCACTCAGATTTTCTAGCTACTAAGCACACCCGATTGATTTGAACAGGCTACAAATCTCACTTAAGCAAATGCAAATAGAATTTGATGGTTTTTCCAAAGAAAATTTCTTGATCTTTAGATACAACAAATCCTATAACCTTTTGGACAACATTTTGATCTTTGATTTGAGAGAAATATGATTCCTAAGTAGTAAGGAAGTAGTACTGAATCAATACACAAAAGTATGAAGTAATTTTATTTGATTTTGATGAAAATTTGATGTAATTTCAATGGTGGTTTCAAGAGAGTAAGAGGAGGGAAGAAAATAAGATAACTAATTAAAAATCCGTTTGGAACCACTTGTATATAGTGTATTAACAGATTTGGTCATTCGTCTAGAGTTGCGACAAGTAGTCACTTCATTTCAAAATTTGAAGAAAATTTTTGCAACATGTATATTGACATATCTACAACATGTATATCTACATATATATAAATTTTTTAAAAATAGGTTTCTTTAAAAATTGTCTTGAAACTCTATACTTAACAAAATAATTTGATACTTTGTAAAACATTTTAAACATAGTTTATAAACATTTTGAACTTTGAAAAACTTATATAAAATAATTTTCAATATATTTCAAAATTTTATTTTATTTAATAAAAATAAATGATAGAAAAATAGGAAGAGATCAAAGATTACTACTAGGGAATATAAGAATATTCTATGACTCTATATACTATACTATAGTCTTGAGATCTTCATATCTTGGTCTTTATGCTCATGAGTCTTCATGTCCATTCCTCGAGTCCTTATACTGCATAGTCTTCAATTTAATACCTACGTAATATCCTATACTATATACTATATAACTTGGCAAAACATTAGTATTTATATTTTTAATGAATGTATATTATTGTTTATTAAGGTTGTTACCGTAAAGATTAATAACTAAGGTATTAACAAGCACCGCACAATTTGAGGGAGTTTGCTTCTGATTTCACCAGAGTGGAAAGTTTCCACTGCATTAATTTTATGCATGTAGAAGAAGATGCATTTCTCTTGACCAGACTAAACGTGATTTATGTTCTTACAACGCCAAAGCCAACGGAAACAGAAAACGAGGCTACTGCGCAAGCACGATCAAAACTAAAATGAAAGCAAGATAACTATGTATGCAGAGGCACATATGCAATGTAATAATGGATACTCTAATCGATGTACAATAATAAATCAACCGCTAAAGATATTTGAGATGCGCTGGAGATCAAGCATCTAACGGAGGATGTAACAAGTAAGAAATTTTTGGCTATGAAATTCTTTAATTATAAAATGACTGATGTTAGGCCAGTAATAGGAAATTTAATGATGTTAGGCCAGTAATAGGCCAGTAACCAGTGTAAAATGAATATGGATGAGGAGATAGAAGTCTCATTCATTATTGACAACTTCCCCCTCCTTGAATGATCAAAAGAAAATCCTTAAACATAAGAAGGAGGATATGAGTTTGGATAACCATGCACAGTATTTGCAAGTGGAACAACAACTTAGGCACGAATAAATCACCGAGTTAATAGAGTTTGCATCTAAGATCTACATGTGATAACAACCCCACTACTATACCCATATTATTAAATAACATTACAATTAATGTCATCTAATAACACGGAGAATACGACTGGTTAAGGACGATTGAATGCGAATATATCTTTATACTAACACTTAAATGTCCTTATTACCTTTTGAAGGTCTGAATTAAAAATTTATCATATACAGTATTAATAAAAAGTAATAAACACACTGATTAAAAATATTCAAAACAATATATAATATAGATAGATCATATTTAGAGTCACGGATCATAGCAGAATAATATAGGTCATATACATAATAAAATGTGAGTCTACAAAATATTGGTACAAACCCATATAACATATATTACATCAAAAATTACAATATCAGGTACAAAACGACTACTAAGTAATACACATGACATATCCTCCTAAATGTCCATATATACAAGAATGAAGTAAACTGAAATAGTCACAGTAGTCTACTCCAATGCTAGCACAAAATTCAATGGTCAATGAGTCATGTACCTGTAGAGTCTCGGCTTAGCCTAAGTATTTTAAAAATAATTGATTCAGACTATATCTAACCTCCCTTCAGGAGACGGATAAAGGCTTACTCTAACCTCCCTCCAGGAGATGCCTTGACCTAAACATAGCGTGATGTAGCCAAAGGCTTGTAGATGCTTTAACCTGGACATGGCGCAGCGTAGATAAAGTCTTACTCTAACCTTTCTCTAGGAGGCGCCTTAGCCTGGCCATAGCATGACGTGAACAAGGACTTGTCGTTGCTTTAACTTGGCCATAGCGTGGTGCAGATAAAGGCGAACACTCCTCCCTCCAGAAGATGCTTTGCCCTGGCCAACTCAGCACGGACAAAGGATTTGACCGTTAAAGGTAGTGTCCAAGTGAAAGGAGTATTTCACTCCTAACCATGTAGATTTTCTTAGTAAAGTAGTTCTTTATTGACTTCTCTTTACAAACCCATTAATTTTTCCCTGTTCAAAAAAGTTGATTATCATTCCTTTAAGTGCTCTATGGTGATTGGTTTCATGTTCATTCATCATATGGTAGTGAAAATAGGATCCTCCCAAGTTCTTTTCATACTTTGGCTTTTTCTTCTATGATGGCCAATGATTGAATTCATCAGTGGTTAGCAAGTAGACATTTTTTATAGATGTTGTTAGGTTGCATTCTTTACGAAGTCTTGACTTGAAGCATGTTTTTCGAGAATGGTTTCTAGGTCTTTTGTTACTTGGCTCTATAGCTTCATCCTCATCGACTAGTTTTCTTTCCAAAACACCTTGGAGTTCCTGTGTTAGAGGTTGTTACTTGATGTCATTTGTCTGCAAAGGCACTGTAATCTACCATTATCCCTTCTTTAAAGATTGTACCTTTGGTATAATGTTGAATTTTTTTCCTCGTTTGATCAAATAGGTTGTCACTTCCATTTTTCTTTCCTCCTAAGGCAAGATAAGGGTGGGGCTAATATGAAAAGGATTTAAGCTCCATTTTTTCGGGTTATATGACTCTACTCTTTTCTTGTTCATAATCCTTAGAGCTTCCAATCTTAGTATTTTCTCTTCATATAGTTTGGAATCATTAGTTGTTCCACGGAAGAATCCAATTTGATGTGGTTCAGAGGATCCTTGCTCAGATCTATTGACTTTGCTAATCATGATGAAGTCAAGTCTAGAGTAGTTAAGCTTGAAATATGATTGAGTTAGAGGAAAGTAGTGTTGATGTTCAACAAAATTGGAGGTTCAATCCCTTCTCAAAATGTTAACAAGAAAATCTGTCAACACCCCAAAGTAGAGTTTAAGGAAAAGGTTAGTTCTTCTATGTCTCTTTTGATTAAGTAGAGAAAGTTAAGGTGTTATTTCTTCCCTTGATTCAGCTTTTGAATAGGCCTTTACTATGAAAAATTCTTCCTTGGTCAACCTTTTGACCCGGTCGAAACACTTATGTTCCTTTTATATATTTTGAACCTACCTTGTTGACTTATCAATTGGTTTGAAACACCCTTTCGAAATGATGATGGTATCCTAGTCGCTAGCTCTATGTTGTTGGATATTATATAAAGGGTAGGTTTTGACTTCGTCGAAAGCTTGCCTCTTTTATGGCTTTGGTATGGATCTTTGAACCTAGGAATTTAAGCTGTGTATGAAGTTTCAACTCACTAAAAGATGAGTTTATGGTGACTAGTGGTTTGAAACTAAGGATCTAAGTTTATTGGGAAAGTAAGGGTCTCGACCCACTTGGAAGGTACCCTTTCGATGAAGGCGACACCAGCAGAACATAGTTAAATCCAATGAAAGTCTTTAAATAGTTGCATAATCGAAAACATTAAAATCATTCCTTTATTAATCCAATGAATTCTACTCTGATAAGTTTCCTCCAATGTGATCTACAAATTAGGATTTACAAATTTGCAAAGTTAAGAAAATATAAGTGTAGAGTGAATGAATTCGGATCCTTAAAACCAGACTCCTAGGGTCTTATCTATAGATGCGGGTTGGTATCTTTCGACACAGTGCTTTCGACCTAGTCGAAAGGTGGGTTTATATTCCTTCCATATCTTTGACACTTGCATATCCCTCCGTAATGCTTTCGAATTGGTTTGAATGCTTATGTATTCGTCGAAAGGGGTGGTTTCACCTTTTCTCTTTGTGTTGCTTTGTTGTCACAAGAAGTAAGGGTATGAGCTTCTAACTCTATCGATAGGTAGTTCCCTGGGGTTTCGAAAGTGTTGATGGTTTCAACGCGGTAGGTAGCTTTCAAAGATATGCTTGTGGGTAGATGCGGAACCCTCCCTGGTTGTTAAAGGCTTCAACCAGTTTGAAAGGCTTGCTAATGCTTTCGAAAGGGCTGTTTTGGTCAAGGTATCTTCCTAAATGGTTTGAATGAAGGCGATACCTTTGGTTTCGAAAGGTTTGTCGTGCATGTAAGGGGTTTATATTCATTGTCTTCGAAAGGTATTTCTTCAACTCGTTTGAATGGCGTTCATGCATGTGGAAGCACCTTCTTCGTAAGGGAATCATTGAAGTGGAAAGGTGATTTTGACCCTTTCGATCCCCTTCGAAAGGTTGTAACATATCCAGCCTTTGGTTGCAGCATCCCCTCGACTCCTTTGAAAGGCCTTACTGGGGCTATTATCTCTTGTTTTTCTTCCTCTTCTATTCATCCTGCTTTCGACAAGGTTGAAGTGGAAATTGGTGGTAACATTTTCCCCCTCCCCTTGTGAAGGGATGCTCTTGACTTTCCAAGTAAACTCTTTCAAAACCTATTACACTTCCTGCCTTTTGATATTCGTGTGCAAATCTTGGCCACTCATTTAAATTTGATTATATAATTTATCATCCATGCCGACTTTTCTTATAAAGCACGTTCCTTTCTTCCCCTCTTTCACTTATCTACAATTAGAGTAAATTTCTAGCAAGAATCAAAGTTTTTCAAATTCTCAAATAACTCCTATATCCAACAAACAGAGACTCAAATCCAAAGTAAGTTTCATTATTTCTGGTTAATTTTATATTAAACTTTGATTTCGACATCCGTCAAATTTGAATTCGAAATTCTTCTTGAATCTCATAGAGATAATTTCAAGTTTTTTGTTCATGAAAATGTCCATTGATTTGTTTCTATGGCTTCTCTTGTTTCATTTCTTACTTCAGTTCATTTTTATGAATGCATCCGAAATGTAATTTAATTGTAAATTTTAAATTTTTTTAAATTTTTAGTTTTTTTAGAAAACCAAGGTTCGAAAATAAATTTTGGGGATTTTAAAGATTATCGATTGTAAACTCGCTCTTAAATCAACTTAGTTAATGACCTTTTAAAGTTTCAGGTTAAAATTGAATTTGGGGAAGAAGAGAATTTTCCAGTTACTTCATAGAGAAACTTTTGTAGTTGGAACCGTATTTTGGCGCTGTAATTTTACTTTTTACCCCTTCGAAAGAGGTTAATGCAGCAATTTTTGTTCTGCTTCCTCAACCTCTTTCGATGGGGTCGAAAGGTAATACAGCACATCCCTTAATTAACGTCATCGAAATGTTGAAGTTATTAACATGAAACGGACTTTTATGAAAGCATAGTTATTCATTAGCGTATTCTGGTACCTTTCGAAGAAGTTACCTAGTGCGTCTTGTTGCACAATTATCTAATGCATGCTTTAGAAAGCATAATCGAAACCCTTAGTACATGCGTTTTCCTAATTTATTTTAAGGGATGTGTGGAGTTAGAAATTCATCGTTTATTTTTATAAATTGGGCTGAGAAAACTATACTTTGTTTAAGTTGTAAATCAAACATTTCAACTTAGTCGAAACATACAATATCGACCCAAATTTTGTCTTTGGAATGCTTTTGAAACCATATGCCCCTTTTGACTTATTCGACACCCCTGTAACTAATTGGGGACATGACCATTGTTCTACACAAACATTGTCGAAATGTCTCAAAAGTTTTCATTTATATTACGTTACTCAAATTCAAACCTTTCAACCCAATCGGCATATGGGGTTTCGGCAACAATCGAATTAACTTTGAAAAACTAAGTTCATTGGTTTTGATGGTGTCGAAAGGTTATTTTGTCTTGTTTATTGAACGTTGATTGCATATATTTTATTCAAATTGGTTATGTAGGTTTCAACTATTTCCTTCAATATTAAAATCATCCTTAAGCTTTCGGCATTGTTGAAGGGTGTTTGTTAGGCATCAACTTCTATTTTCCCTTTCGACTCTATCGAAAGCTCAATAAATTTCATTTTTCTAACTCTAACATTCTTTCAAGAATATAAAGTTTCATGTTTTGCCTTATATTCAAATCTTTGTAATAGGTTTCCAATATCCTTGAAAGAATGTTAACTTCATAACAAATTATAATTTCTAACTGAAATGATTTCACCTAGCAGAATCATTGGCTTTAAAAAGTCTTCCCTAAAACCAAAGAAGGATACAATACCAGTGATGGAATCATCACCCAAGAAGATTGAAGCCACTTCCAAACATTCTTTAATATCTATGCAGGATGAAGTGGATGCAATTCTCAACGAATTCGGCATTACAGGGTGGAAGCTATTCCCTCGAGTGATAACGACACCATTTATAACCTCTTAAATGGTACTTTGCCAATACAGTAATCCATATTTGGCATGGAGGCTTCTTACCCTTCCTGGACGTTTTATCCAACTTCCTAACCTATTTGGTTATAGCTCCTATACAACTATCACCAAATGTTTGTACATATCTTCTATCCCCGGAACTCATAGCACTGGAGTCCAGAATTCCTTCACTCAATGTGAAGTCTTGAACTATCTTAATCGACTGATTAAGCTTAGCAACTTGAATTACCAAATCTTTTGTGCCAATCCCCTCAAAAACTAATGTATGAGGGGGTGAACAAATTTAGGGATTGGGAAACGCAGTTCTTCTTTGTTAAATTCTTTTCCAACATCAGTGGGTTTTCTCTTTTCCCCGTAAGTTAATCTCAGACTTTATTTCTTCCATTTAGTTACTTTCCTTCGCTGATCTATGCTTCTTTGTTAAGTTCTTCTGTTAAAGAGCTTAACGAAGAAGATAAGAGAACTATGAATTCGCTGATTACCGCTTCGAGTAGGATTGAGAATAGGTTAACTCTGTTGAATCCGTCGAATTTACGAAAGTATTCCCTCCTGCTAGCTGGTCAGAAGATACTTGGCCAACCTCCTCTAGTCCAGCATACATCTCAAGAGCTGAATCCTTCTAGACCATCATCTCCTATGCCGTCAAGCAACTTTGAAAAGATGGTCCAATCTATCTTGAACTCTTCATCTTTTGCCTCTATTCCGTCGCCTTCCTCTATTCCTAACTTAATGGATCATCTTCACACTCTACTTGAACAAAAACTTCTGGTATGCTTCATATCACTTAACTATGTTGTTATTGCTTTTCCCTAAATTCTTGACTTATGTTGTACCTTTTCTTTCAGATTTCCAAGTGCAGGTTCTCCTAGCAAGATGGTGCATCGAAATCTTCCACAGAGACATCGAGGCTTTGAGAAGAAGTTTTAAACTTAAACAGCCAAGCCTCTTCCTTGTCCGTGGATAAGAACGTAGCTATAATGGAATTAGGGAGATTGAAAGCTTCTCTGGCTCAGTTAAAGTATGTTATTTCCGAGGAGAGGAAAGCTTGTAAACTCCTTGCTGATAAAAATTTGGCACTAAAAATGACTTTGAAAGAGTCCGAGGAGGAAAATATTCGAATGGTAGCAAAGCAATCTTCTCTAAAGAAAAAGCTGAAGAAGAATAAAGATTCTTTAAAACTAGCTATCGACACTATTTCTGATGCAAGCAGCGGGTGTCTCGATTCCTTGATACTTCTCTTAAGGACATCATTGTTAATTCTTTTAAAGTTTCTATGATGCTCGCTTATGCCGACAATGGTGATAAATGCCCAAACTTGAGCTTTCCCTCACTCGACCCTGCTCTTGTCAATAGGGTTATGGACAAAATTAAAAGGAAGGAGTAGTTATGGGTTGAAGTTGCTGAAAGAGAGGAGAATGATGCCTCTAAAATTCTATCTTTTGAAGTCCCTTACTTTGAAATAGACTTCGACTCTGAAGGTGAAGGTGATAAAGATGAAGTTTCCGAGGAGAGGGCAGTAACGATGATTATGATAATGATTATGATGATAATGACAATGACGATGACATTGTAGATGGAGGTCAAGGTTCAAGTGCAGACAGGAGTGGTTACACTGATGCTTCTAAAAAAGATGGTGATGACAACATAAGGATTTCTAAAAAGGTCGATTGTGATCCAACTTTTCATGAAGCAAGCCTACCTGAATCCCATGCACCTTTTGGCCCTTAGAAGGAGCTTGCTTACATTAATGTAGAAGAACTAAAAGAGAAAACGCAGGTCTCTCAAGCATCAATTCCCATTTCTCAGGCATGGGATTCTTTTTGAACAACTTTCGCTTCCAAGATAAAATAGTTTAAATCCTTTATTTTAGATAAGGAGGAAACCCGTTTACCCTTATAAAACCAAGCTTGAAAGAAAACAAGCGAAAATAAATAGTTTGTATAGGGAGTTAGATAAATAACTGAAGAACACAATATTCTCTCTGATAATTATCGTAGACTTAACAGAAGTGCGGTAGTGTTAGCATCCTTTAAAAATCAAGAAGCTACCCCATGACCAAGGAGGGAGCGCCTTCATTATGATGCTCTTTTGAAAGAAAATCGGGAGTTGAATACGCTGTTTTGGATGTTGATTGAAGAGACTAACATTCTGGTAGACTTCCTATACAAAGCCTACTGTAGACACCCAACTGTAGATTTCTCATACTTAGGTGATCTTATCAGGGGTCTACTTAGGCGTTTACACAAGAGATTCTTGGAGGAATTTAGATCTGACCTGCACCCTGAAGCATATTTAAACTTACCGTGAATCAGATCGACTCCCCAAGAATTGCCTTCTAATAAACTCAAATGCTGTAAGGACTTGTTTATTTCAGAATTATTTACAAAGTCTATTTTCTCTGAACTAGATGAATTATCGTAATTACGTAATAATATTGATTTATGAATTTTTTTAATTTTCCTTTTATACTTAGTTGTATTTTATTACGTTACCATAGAGTGATTGTCCCTTAAGCGACTTTATCTCTCGAGATTATCTAAGTCGGTATGTTAAACAAAGAAGAGATTATTTCAAAAAAGCATCGATTTTGATATCTTTAAAATTAGCCAGATATTTCTTTCTTAGAGATTTGAAAAAACTTTATATAGAACATCCTCGTCTCTGTTTCGATTTTCTCGGTGAAGAAAAAGTAAAGCTACTTAATGAAATCCGAACATATCTTGTCAAATTAATATGTGGTCATGATAGTCCTCCTGCCAGGGAATGAGACTATAGTATATATCCTCCGGTTATTACTCCGGAAGGACTTAATGTATTTTTTGACTCAACAGTTATTATTTCTGCTAATTCATTGAGTAAAGATAGAAATACAGTTTTCCAATTTTAGATCTAAAACAAATGTCTTATTGTACTTGTTAGTTTCATTGTTACTTGAATTGTAATCTTTTATTGTTGTAGTAAAGAGATAGATTATTCTAATCTTAGCTTCATTCTTTTTTCTTTTTATTTAAATACAATGCCACTCTCGTTAGATTCAACATCACGCTTTATCAATATTAAAGATAGGTTGTTAGCAGATCTTGAAAAGAGAAAGCTCCTTAACGATACTTTATCTGCTTGTTTCCAAGGTAACACAGAAGCACTAAATTGGCATAGGAGATTTTTGCTTCAAAAAACAATAGTTAGGAATCTCTACGATCAGATCGCCAATTTGGAGGCGGATGTTAAGAGAAAAGACGGAACGATTTGCATATTGAAGCGTCAAGTTAAAATCAAACCCTTCAATCGATTTTGACCATAAAATGTTCAAAATTCTCCAACAAATTAGTGATTTGGAGATTAAATTAATGGAAAATCAAGCTTAATGTGAATCACTAGAATTCATTATAGGGAATAATATTTCAAATGTGATTTACCAGCTTCCCCCATTACTTCATCAATTGCAAAATCAACAAGGTCTACTTCCTTTGCCATCCAAAAATTCCCTACTAAGACTAATCCTCCTCTTGGCATAGACGATAAGGTAGTAGGTGAACGGTGTAGGAAGGTCATATTTGAGATGATGAAGTATTTTGATGAACAACAAAAATTAAGATATTTGAAACGCATAAATGAATATGCAACTAGGATTTAAAAGCTTGAGCGCAAAAAGTTTCTCCTTTAGAAACATATTGCTTATCTAGAAAGGGAGAATAAAACTCTTAAACGCGCAAACAAAGCTTTTAATCATGGTTTGAAGGCCAACATTGAGGTTATTGATGATGAAGACAAGATGAGGAAAAAGAGAAGAAACTTAAAGAAGTTCTTCGTATCGCTATTCATCACATTGTGGATCCTTTAATTGCCGAGAATCTAAATAAGACTGTTCAACACTCATGAACAATTTATGTTGATGAAGTGCATACATTTGTTCTGTATACTTGCAAATTATGGAAATTTGGTAAATATCACCCGGTTTGTAGTCCCTTCTTGTAATATTATTTTTGAGTCATCTCTTTGATAGCTTATACCATGATTTCTATATTTGCTGGATCTCTCAATCCTTTTTACTGTTTTTCTTTCCCTGAAAGGCACAAAGTAAACAATATTTCTTACCAGCAGCTTGAAATCTACATAGAAGTTTATCCATATCATTTACGGAGATTAATAAATCGTTATGTCAACATATGACAATAAGTGAAAAGTTATTGCATTTGATTAAATGTCTTGAGACCCATCTTTAGTAATCATGAGAGATATCCAAGAATCCTACCTTAATTATGTTGCTGGAATATTGAAAGTCTGATGGAAGAAAACCATAAACTCATCCAATAATATAAATGTTTAGAAAGTAATTCTCTGGAGAAAGCTAACAGAAAGTTGATAATGATCACATAATAGAAATCTAGAAGTCATTGTTTGAAAATTAGTTGTAGAAGTTCAATGACCCAGATTCGGGTTTTAATGAATGAAATTTAAAAGTTTGCAAATACAAATCCAAGATCCGGGTATTAGTGGATGATAACCGGAAATCCACATTAATACTCTTTTTAATAGAAGTCTTAGGCCCAGATTCAGGCACTAATGAGGAAAGTTCAGTAGTAGCCTTGAAACAGAGATTCGGGTAATAATAAGTGAAGTTAAGTAATAGTCTCGAACTAAGATTCAGGCATTAATAAGTAAAGTTAAGTAATAGTCTTGAAACCTAAATTCAGGTATTAATAAGTGAAGTTCTAAACTTAATAATGAAAGACCTGAAACCCAGATTCGAGCATTAACAAGTGAAGTTCCGAAATTAAAAATGAATGATCCAAAACCCAAATTCAGGCATTAATAAACTAAGTTTTGTTCAGCTCCTTTCTTTTTGTCTTCTTCGACATGTGTAAACCCTTAATGCCTTGTACGTAGTTGTGGTTTGATTGGTTGCTTCTCGAGCTTTGATGTCTTCCATTACTTGATATGCCGCTTCTTGGACTCGGATATCTTAGTCCATTGTTTGATATGCCGCTTTTTGGGCTTGAATGTCTTAGTTCGATGTTTGATATGCCACTTCTTGGCTTGGACGTCTCAGTCCGATGTTTGATGTGCTGCTTCTTAGGCTTGGATGTCTTAGTCCATTTTTGTCTGGCACACTTGGTTAACTAATTCTTAAGCTAGAACCAAGGACTTACCTAACCTCCCTCTAGGAGATGCCTTGACCTGGCCACAGCGTGGCGCGGCCAAAGGCTTGTCGATGCTTTAGCCTGGCCATAGCATGGCACGGATAAAGGCTTACTCAAACCTCCCTCTAGGAGGCACCTTGACTTGACCATAGCGTGACGCAGCTAAGGGCTTGTCGATGCTTTAACCTAGCCATGGCGCTGCACAGATAAAGGCTTACTCTAACCCCCCCCCCCTTTAGGAGGCGCATTGACCTGGCCATAGCATGGCATGGCCAATAGCTTGTCGATGCTTTAACCTGTCTATAGCGTGGTGCGAATAATGGCTAACACTCCTCCCTCCATGGCGATGCTTTGCCCTGGCCAACTCAGTACGGACAAAGGCTTTGACCGTTAAAGGTATTGTCCAAGTGAAAGGAGTATTTCACTCCCAACCATGTAGATTTTTCTTAGTAAAGTAGTTCTTTATCGACTTCTCTTTACAAAGACGTTAATTTTTCCTTTTTTGAAAAAGTTTATTATCATTCCTTCAAGTGCTCTACGGTGATTGGTTTCATATCCATTCATCATATGGTAGTGGCAATAGGATCCTCCCACGTTCCTTTCATATTTTGGTTTTTTCTTCTATGATGGCCAATGATTGAATTCATCCTTGGTTAGCAAGTAGACATTTACTATAGATATTGTTAGGTTGCATTCTTTACGAAGTCTTGACTTGAAGCTTGTTTTTCAAGAATGATTTCTAGTTCTTTTGTTACTTTTCTCTATTGTTTCACCCTCATTGACTGGATTTCTTTTTAATACCCTTTGGATATTTTGTGTTGGAGGTTGTTACTTGATGCCATTTGTGTGCAAATGCATTGTAATATTCCATTATCCCTTCTTCAAAGATTGTGCCTTTGGTATAATATTGAATTGTTTTCCTCATTTGATCGAATAGGTTGTCACTTCCATTTTTCTTTTCTCCCAAGGCAAAGATAGAGGTGGGGCCAATATGAAAAGGATTTAAGCTTCATTTTTTCGGGTTATATGACTCTACTCTTTTCTTGTTCATAATGCTTAGAGCTTCCAATCATAACATTTGCTCTTCATATAGTTTGGAATCATTAGTTATTCCACGGTAGAATCCAATTTGATGTGGTTCAGAGAATCCTTACTCAGATCTATTGACTTTGCTTGTCAAGATGAAGTTAGCTTCAGAGTAGTTAAACTTGAAATAGGATTGGGTTAGAGGAAAGTGGTGTTGATGTTCAACAAAACCGGAGGTTCAAGCCCTCCTCTAAATGTTAACAAGAAAATCTATCAGCATCACAAAGTAGAGTTTATGGAAAACGTTCGTTCTTCTAAGTCTCTCTTGATTAAGTAGAGAAAGTTAGGATGTTATTTCTTCCCTTGATTCGCCTCTTGAATAGGTCTCTATTATGAAAATTCGTCCTTGCTCGACCTTTCGACCCGGTCGAAACACTTTTGTTCCTTTTATGTCTTTCAAACCTACTTTGTTGGCTTATCAATTGGTTCGAAACACCTTGTCGAAACAATAATGGTATCCTAGTGGTTGGCTCTAAGTTGATGGGTATCGTCTAAATGGTAGGTTTTGACTTCTTCAAAAGCTTGGCTCTTTTATGGCTTTGGTATGGGTCTTTAAACTTGGGAATTTAGGTCATATATGTCATTTAGACTCATTAAAAGGTGAGTTTTTGGTGACTAGTGGTTTGAAACTAAGGACCTCTGCAGAACATAGTTAAATCTAATGAAAGTCTTCAAACAGTTGCATATTCGAATATATCAAAATCTTTCCTTTATTAATCCAATGAAGTCTATACTAATCAATTTCCCCCAATTCTATTTATAAAATAGGCTTTAAAATTTTCAAAGTTAAGAAAATACAAGCGTAGAGTGAATGAATTCGGATCCCTAAAACTAGACCCCTAGGGTCTTATTCGTAGATGCGGATTGGCACCTTTCAACTCAGTGCTTTCGACCTGATCAAAAGGTGGATTTATGTTCCTTCCATCTCCTTTGACACCTGCACATCGCTCTGCAATGCTTTCGAATGGGTTTGAATGCCTCCATCTTTGTCGAAAGGGGTGGTTACATCTTTTCTCTTTGTGTTGCTTTGTTGTCACAAGAAGTAAAGTTATGAGCTTCAGACTCTGTCGATATGTAGTTCCCTAAGGTTTCGAATGTGTTGATGCTTTATGACATGGTAGGTAACTTTCGAAGATATGCTTGTGGGTAGATGTGGAACCTTTCCTGGTTGTTAAAGGCTTCGACCGGTTCGAAAGGCTTGATTATGCTTTCGAAAGGGTTGTTTTGGTCAAGGCATCTTGCTTAATTGTTTGAATGAAGATGAAACCTTTGGTTTAGAAAGGTTTAGCACGCATCTGAGGGGTTGCTATCGATTGTCTTCGAATGGTATTTCTTCAACTCATTCGAAAGGCTTTCATGCATGCAGTAGCACCTTCTTCGAAAGGGAATCATTGAAGCAGAAGGGTGCTTTTGACTATTCCGACCCCTTCGAAAGGTTGTAATATATCTAGCCTTTCACTGTAGCATCCCCTCGACTCCTTCGAAAGGCCTTGCTGGGGCTATTATCTCATGTTCTTCTTCTTCTTCTATTCATCTAGGTTTCGACAAGGTTGAACCCGAAATTGATGGTAACATACACAACGAAACATGATCTTTACAAAACAGAAACTTTAATATAATTTACATATATCCATCAAAGTACAACAATCAATCACTAATCATCAGCATGTACAGTTTAATAACATGTCCTCACAATTGCTGATAATTAAACGACAATGCAACGGAAAAACAAACAGATATGGGAATATGACTGGAAGACCTCCAGCTCGTCCGTTGAAGCTCCAAAGCATCCAGATCTAAATCTGTAAATGTGCTCGATCTGACCCGAGCATTGAAAGCGAAGAATGCCTAGATTAGTCTGGTAAACTAACGTGAGAAAACACATCTCAATTGAATTTTAAAGTTATCAAACTTCTCTTTATCAAAACAAAGGTACCTTACAATAACTAAAATATATCATACCAAATCATATTATATTATACTAGTGTCTAATATACAAATAAGATTAAATATGGTCGAAATTGTTACCATTATCAAATTCCAGCATACTAGACTTTACAAACAAAATGGCAGGCATGTAATGGATAATGGATTTCCATACAAATGACCATGTGAAGGGACTACCTTCTGATAGTACATCTCTAGAGGAATGTACCGAGGTCTACGGAACATCTGCACCTCTAACAACAGAAGGTCGACCACTCTTTCTCGCTAAATAGTATCGAATATGTCATCACCTTAGTAGTTACCGACCTAACTGAGGGCACTCATTGCATACATCCACAATAATTTAAAACTTGAATGCCATAATGGGAATAATCTAGAAGAGGACGATCATATCCTAATGGCTGCAAACCTCATAGCCTTCTACATCTATTCCGTTTCGATCATTTCTAGGTGTAAGGCCTAAGGTAACATTTACCTTACACATATCACATCATTGAATGACACGTTGCCATTCCTTCGATCATTATTGACTTTTACAAACATACAACCTTTGAGCTCGTACATCTTAGAGAAGAGTGTTAAGCTAAGAGAAGTTTACCTTCTCCGCCACCAAACAGATGTACGTTTATAAAAATCAACGATGAAATCAAAAAAATTCAATGTCAGACATCCATCCATATAAACTGTCCAGGAACAGGACAAACCAAGGGCACTCTCCTACCACATCCTATCAGGAATTACCGCTAGAACTAGGAGCGATTAGTCCTTACATTTGATATTTCATAATGAAGAGACCAATGCTACAATATGTATATCAAGAGGTATCCCCAAATGATTAACAAGCAGTCCTTCATTACGAAAATCTCAAATATCAATGTCTTCCAAACCTACACATTCGAATACATATACATTGGTCCGTAGTGGTTCTCAGATAAATCCGACCCCGGTCTCTCCGGATCAACAATGACAAAGAGGCCAATATTTGATAGTCAGTTATTTAACTATCAATGCAATACAATATCTAGTACATAAGCAGTCGCTAGGCCTATTTAATTAACCTTTTATTGATTAAATAATTTTCTAAATATTTATTTCAGTTTATCTTTAAAAAGGATATATTCTAAAAACCATTTCAAATTTTCTATATTGGAAAACATTTCCATATATTTATATCAACAATATATGCAAATTCGATAACACTACCATTGGGAGACATGCTAAATAGATTTCTATAACCGTATAACTCTAGAGTTCGGGTAACATCCCAAAAAATTTATCAATTTAAATTAGTATTGTTTTTAAACTTTTGGAATTTAATTTGAAAATAAATTGAAAAGTCTCAAACAAATAAATGAGTGATAAATTATATATGAATAAAATTCCAATTTCTTTTGAGTTTAATTTTTTTGAAATAATAATGTTTTAAAAATCATTTGAATTTAAATTTTATATATATAAGGCATATATGAGTAGGTTTGCATGTAAACATTGAATTTGAACTTAAATTGTGTAAGTATGGATATGAGTATATAAATGGACATAAATGGTTATAATTCAAGTTGAATTGGAATTTGAATTTAAATTCAAAATAAATGTTTTAGAAAAATAATTGTCTTTTGAAATCATTAAGGTGTAATTTATATAATGTAAAGATTGGTTAAAACAATTCTTCTTCTAACATTGTACATATATATATACAAATGAATAAGGGGTATATTTATTAATGAAGGGAATTTGATATAAAAATTTATTAAAAAAAATTCTTTTGATTTGTAAAAATTATAAGTGTTAAACATGCATAAGGGAGATGGTGTAAAATTAACAAATGTTTAGATCTCATGATTATTTTTAACAAGTGGCACTCAATTTGGTTGATTGAATAAAATAATAAAATTTAAAAATCATAAAAACTTTTCAGCTTCCCATTTTCAATTATTTAGCCTCTCAAAATCTAAAAGAACAGTAAAAAAAAGATTTGTGCATCACAAATCGCAACATCAAAGGCAACAGTAAAAAGAAAAAAGGAAGAAAAAAAACTGCCAACTCCTCTTGAATTCAAAAAAAATCTAAAATCTGAGAATCTCCAACACAAACAGTAGTTTTACATTCCATCTCTCAGGTAAACTTTATACTTTATGGCTAGTGGATTTGTAATTTCAAAAAATCAAGTTTTACCACAAACAATTCAAACTGCAGATTTATAAAACAAGGCTCCAGTTTGGTCAGAAATAGAGCTGGATTCTTTGAAGTAAAATAAGGCAAGTAAATTCTTTTCAAATTTTGAATTTGGATTTGTAAATCAGTAATAAAGCAAGAATTAACCAATTGAATCAATCAGTTGCAGGAAAAATCAAGTTTAAAGGCTAAATTAATTTCTGGGTTCAAGCTGCAGATCTGTTCTCTGTTGCATAAAAAAAATTCAAAACTGTAAGTAAATTAAATATTGTGTGTTATTGATGAAGTAAGCAAATGAATACAACAGAGATTAAGCAAAGATTTGTATTAACAAACTTTGTAGATTTAACTTCAAGATTAAAGTAGGAAAAATATTCAGGCTTCCAACCTTATTTTAGAAACTGTCAGGAGCTTCTATTCACAATTTGCAAGGTGAGTAAACTTTGTGAATCTGGATTCTTGTGTTGTTTGACTCAGGCTTGAGATTAAATTGCAAAGTATATACATGCATGTGAATATTGGTGTGTGATGTGGATGCATGTTTGATATGCAAACAGCGATGTCTCAGTTTATTTCTAGGTTTCAAGAAAAAAAAAACTTGTCTAAAAAAATCAATCTCCACTCCTCTGATTCACTTCAGGTTAGAGGACCTGAAGGGAAGTTGCTAGTTTTTACATGATTCAAACCTTAAAAATAGTTTTAAGAAAATCGAATCGAAGAATTTCCTGAAAAATCGAAATTACAGGCAAAATCAAAACCTGTTGGAAAATTTGATCATCATAATCTTCGATTTCAATTATATCAATCGAAACATTTTTACAATTGATGATTTTTAGAAGCAAAATTAGATTTTTTAAGAATATATTCACTGAGAAAATTTTTAAAATGAACGAAAGATGGGTTTTATTGAAATTCAGATGATCAGAGATGAAGATTTTCTCGCGATCACGGCGGAGGCTAGCAGGGTGGTCTGGGATCATCGCAAAATTGTTGAATCGGTTGTTAGATCATCGTGGTGTTATAGATCGTCGAATTGGGTTTTTAGCCCTAAATTTTTGGTTGGTCGGAATGTTGGTTACTGCGGAGTCTCTGGTGATTCGAGTGTCATGGGGTTTTGGGAGATTGTAGTGGGGAAGGCTAGCTAGGTGTGGCCGGAGTTTTAGGCGTTCCGATGGCCGGCGTAGGACGTGCGATGTGATCCTCTGGTGATGGCAGTTGTGCCTATTTTGATCGAGATAACTCGATTTTGTTTTCGAGTTTAATCTGAGCTTCTTCGTGTTTGGGTAGCAAGAGGGGATCGAGGGTGGTCGGCTGGTGGTGATCTTGGAGGCCGGAGGTGACGGCTTCAGGAGTGCACGTGCATGTGGCTGCCATTGTATCAGCGCTGATGGGTTTGGAAAGAAAAAGGGGTGACTCGAAGCGATAGTCATAAAATTCGAACGTTAGCTCGAGTTATTGCTCGAAGGAATTTACTTATGTGCCAGGGAGATTTAAAAACTTAAAACAAATTTTAGTAGGAAATTTTTGTCACGGGTAAATCTTGGTGAAACTCGAAGTAATGGGCATTTCTTCTCGGGGACGACTCGAGACGGCCTCGGGTTGGCCATGAAAACAGCTAATTCCAGTTTGAAATTTTTGAAAACATAAGTTTAAACAATTTTATGAATCCATTCTTTATAAAATAAAGATAGTTTGTTAATGGAAGCTGAAGTATATGGTATTGAAATGATTATTTGAAATTAATGAAGTTCAAAGATATTTCAAATTTATATTCTTCAATAATTTTTTTTACATTTAACTTAATAAAAATTGAGAAGTAAATCAAATATTCAAAGTGTGAATTTAAAACAAATTTTTTATAATGATTAAATAATCAATGATTTGTAATTACCTTGTAATTGATAATTAATTAATTAAAGAATAATTAATTAGTAAAAGTAATTAAGATTTAATTAATCAATAATTAAGAATTAATAAATTACGATAATTAATTAAAGAATAATTAAGTACTAAAGTTAATTAAAATTTAATTAATTCATAGTTAAGTAAAATTAATCATTGATTTAAAATAATTAATAAAAATAATTATGTGGTTAATTCATATAAATCACATTCACCTAATTTGAAGATGATTGACTATTATCAAATGTTGTATACTGGATTGATATTTCTGTTATGATTGTGTGATGTGAATTGCTTTGTGCTAAACTGTGATTCATGATTTGGTTCTGTATGTATGTGAGAACCCTTTTGCCCGTAAAACGACATTTAAACTTCGATGCGACAAAGAGTCGGATTCCAGTTAGTTATTCGAAACCCACATCGAACCCTGAATGTGAATCCTTGTAACTGATACACCCACGTGTTTTAAAGTTAAGCGCCCACTATTCGGATTAGCCGGGAGAGGACCTTTGTGTCATACAACCCATTCCGAATAGTGATACCACGAAATTAATAGCATTTGAAGATGGTGGTGAAGACCGGATGTCTTCGAAAACGATACGATAACCTATCGAATGTCTTTGCACTGAGTTGCTCTAGTATAGAGATCTCCACATGTGATGGGAAGTACGATCAGAATTGTGGTTACCCGGATTTGCATGGGCTTCTTCCTTTATTGGACGAAGCGCCTTCGGTTCTGTTCGAACCCGGAACAGACTTGTATGGTTGTGTTGTCTGACACCACACTTTGAGATATAAAGCAGATTTCTTTCAAATACATATCTATTGGTGGCGGAGAATTTATTCTCTTAGCTTAACACCCTTCTCTGAGACGTACGAGCTCAGAGGTTATGTAGTTGATGTTTATTAGCGATATACTCCCAATTTGGTAGTGTGGCATGCTAAGTGCTGCTGTGTGTTGATGATCATTTGGGATCAAAGCATGGCTTTCATGTAAAGCGTAGCTTTGTGGACGAGACCTCATCGGATCTCACACCCCGAAAATGGTCGAAACAGGAAAGATGAGGCAAGAATATGAGGGTCGCACCCTTTAGGGTATGTCATTTCCTTTTGGAAAAAGGTGGTATCACGCTATGGAGCCCAGATACTTAACCTATGTGGTTGATGCAATCTCATTTACTGTGTGGTTGTTGCTTTGTGGTAAAGGGCCCTCGGATAAAGGTCGCAAACGACCGGAGAATGGCATTGTCGTGTAGTAGTTACCTAGTTACAGAGGTAACCCAGCCTTGTGTTGGCAGAGAACTGGTTAAGTTCTTGGGACGTCCCACCGGAGGCGTACCCATGTGGCATAGAAAGTTCCTTAGCCTGACCATTTGTTGGAAATCCAATTCCCAATACGAACCCAGTACGGTTTTAGTTGTAAAACCTGCCATTTAACATGGCAGCTATAGTAGGCATAGTATAATGGTACCTATGCCGGCAAAGATTAATACTATATTTTCGAAATGTTTTCACACTATGCACTAGTAATAATATCAAAGAATTTTCTTGTGTTAAGCATATTTGACATCATAAGGGAAAATCTCCCCCAAGTGTGCGATTGCATTGTGTGTATGCCGGGAGGCCTTATGGTAGTTTCATTTTCCAAAAGCATAAAAGGTTTTTTTTTTAAAATCTGTTTTTATTTAAAGAAACTATTTTGTTTACTCATACCAGTCCCATGACTGACCCGAAGTTTATTGTTTCTTTCTAAACTCTGGGTGCCTATAATTTCCACACGGGCAGCCTAGTAGCAGGTTTTTTGTGTTTAGGTGCTAATAGTATTTTGGAGTCTTTTGGAGTTAGAGGTTATCGGTTTTTGGAGGCTTTTGTCTTAGAGATATTTTGAAAGCTTTTGGATCTCAAGGTGCTTAGTTTTGGAGGTTCGCTATCACTCTATTTCCTTGAAGACTTTTTGGCATATGATCACTTGTTGTTCTAGTGTGACGATCTATTTGAAGTTGTGATATATGTATTAAGATACTCTAATGTCGTATTGGATATTATGATGATGTTGTATCTGTGATATAATGCATGATATTCATTTTGTTTTCACTGTTTTATATTCATCTAATGTTGTTATAAGCTCCATCCGACTGGAGTTCGATGTTTGAATCTTTGGCAGTCGAATACAAGTGTGGTATTTGATGTCAATTTTCGAACATTGGATTTCGGGTCGTGACAGGTGGTATCAGAGGTAAAGATTGAGTAAGAACTTTAGCTACGGAGTATAACACATTAGATGGCTCATTAGAGATAGGGTGAAGTATACCCTAGAATGAGTATAACCGAAACCGAAACCCTAAATTTTCTTAGTCTATTTCTTTTAACTGCTGACATTCCTTAAGATATCTCGTCCGAATATTTAAACCAATTTTCTTACTAATTACAGATAGTAAGGATGAGCGGACGAAGAGGAAGAGCTGTAGGGCAAGGAAATGCCACAACACCTCGCCAAGTTCCACCAATAGCAGCAGCAACTTTATCTACTCAGCATCTGCCTAATCTGGTTGATTTATATAAGAGTTTCTCAAGGCTTGGTGGTAAGCCGTTTACCGGCAAGGAGTCGATTGTTGAGGACCAAGAATGGATCAGATGATGTGAAAGAACTTTAAAGGGCTAAACCTGCAAGATGATCAGATGCGACTCATAGCTTCTTGGCAACTTCAAGAAGAAGCCTTAGCATGTTGGGAGACAGTCACCATAGATGAGCCAAAAGACCAGTTTACTTGGAAGAGATTCAAAGAAGTATTTGAGAAATGCTATATGCCATCAGCAGGGATTTCTCGAATGTACCAGGAATTAATGGACTTAAAGCAAGGGAGTTCGTCATTCGAGGAGTATCTAAACAAATTCAATGAATTGTCACATTTTGGTCCAGAATTGGTGAACACACCTTTGTAGAAGAATGAAAGGTTCATTCATGGGATGAATAAAAAGTTCCACGAAAGGATGACTGGCCACGTCAAAGAATCCTTTTCAGATTTGATTGATATGGGGTACAGATATGCTACACTTGACATGAAAGAAGCCTCGGTGGAGAAAGGAAATTCGAGCAATCAAAATTAGAAGAAGAGGAAATTTAGAGGCAAGAAACCATGGCAGGGTAAGGAGAAAAAGAAGAGCAATCATGGAAGCACCGTAGAGAATGTCACTTGCTTTAATTGCTTAGAAAAGGGCCATTATTTGAGCAGATGTACGAAGCCTAAGAGACAAGTTAATCAATCCGTTCGAGCAAAGCCCAGGAAATGTTATTATTGTCAGAAATTGGGACACAAAGTTAAACAGTCATGAAGCAAGCTCAAACAGCCAAGGTGTACACAGTCAAAGACAAACCCACATCTTCCAAAGCAGAAAAGGGGAAACGAGTTCTGGAAGGTAACATCACTATTTATGATAGCATTTTTAGAGTTCTGTTTGACATGGGCGCTACACATAGTTTTATCTCTCAGCAAGCTATAAATGAATTGAATCTTGAACCTGATTTTATTGATGAGCCTATATGCTTAGCGAATCCAGTTGGAGGTCCCACGAACCTTTGTCTTCGATGTAGAGACGTTCCTATCTCATATTCTTGCTACCAATTCCCTATCGGTCTCTTTGTCCTTGATTTTAACGAGTTTGATGTCTAACTCGGAATGGATTGGCTAGCAAAATATGAAGCCAAATTGGATTGCAATAATCGATTGATTTCGATTAAAACCAAATTTGGAGATTTCATTAAGATTTCTTGTGAGGACCCTAGTCCTAAAAGAGAAGGGTTGATGTATAATTTAGGATATCCCGTACCTAGTCTGCAGTCCATATCCATTGTTAGAGATTTTTCAGATGTGTTTGAAGAAGTGAAATCTTTACCTCCACATTGAGAAATAGAATTCAGAATTGACCTAGTACCCAATGCTCGTCCAGTCGTTCACGCAAGTCACAGGATGCCACCCAAGGAAAGGGTGAATTAGTCAAGCAAACCAATGATTTACTAGAAAAAGGGTTAATTCGACCTAGTGTTTCTGAATGGGTTTCAGCCGTCGTATTTGTTGCTAAATCGGACGGATCTTTGAGATTGTATGTGGATTACCGCGATCTCAATAAGCTGGCTCTCAGGAATAAATTTCCACTACCTAGAATTGATGATCTATTTGATCAATTGCAAGGCGCTCGTTTCTTCTCGAAGATGGATCTAGCCCAGGGGTTCTATCAACTACGAATCGCCGAAGATTGTGTTCATTTGACCGCTTTCAGGGGTCCTAATATGTTCTACGAATGGTTAGTCATGCCTTTCGGGCTAACCAATGCTCCAGCATACTTCGTAGATCTTATGACTCGTGTGTTCCGGGAAGTATTGAATAAATTTGTGCTCGTGTTTATTGACGATATTTTGGTCTGTTCCAAGACCGAAGAGGAGCACGCCGAGCATCTTAGAATCCTTTTGGAGATATTAAGGAGAAATATTCTATTTGCAAAAAATTTCAAATGCCATTTTTGGGTCAAAGAAGTTAAATTTCTCGGCCATATTGTTAATGAAGAAGAGATTTCTGTTGATCCTAGCAAAATTTTCGCTATTCTTGATTGGAGAAAACTCACTACACCAAAAGAAGTTCGAAGCTTTTTCGGTTTAGCAGGTTATTATCGGAAGTTTGTTCGGGACTTTTCTAAGATAGCTAGTCCGTTGACTAAGCTAACAATGAAGAATGTAAAATTCAATTGGACTCCGAAATGTGACGAAGATTTTCAGGAGTTGAAGAAGAGATTAACCACCGCTCCTGTTCTCGCTATTATCAATGGGAACCACGGTTTATCTGTTTATACCGATGCTTGCGGTGAAGGTTTGGGTGTGGTACTAATGCAGAATGGGAAGGTAATTACCTACGCGAGTAGACAATTACGTCCACATGAAAGAAATTACCCAACCCATGGTTTGGAGCTTTTAGCTGTTATCTTCGCTTTGAAAATATGGCGACATTATCTTCTGGGAAAGAATCTTTTTCAGCTTTCTTAACAATTTACGAATTTAATTTAACTTAACAAATATACTTATTGAACTGTAACGACCCACTATTTTGGACTATTCGCATCTGCACATGTCGGACTTGAATAATTCAAAATACCGAATTGTTAATTTAAATTTGGCAAAACTCAGATATACAGTAAATAAATAATCATAGAATCACAGACACGGAGTAATAATATGCAGCAGAAGCAAAAGATAGTAGTTCATGAAGCTACTATATGTATATAACAGAATTAAATAAGTTACAACATAAGTCTTGAATACAATAGTCAAAGACAAGAATCAGAATACATCACCGGAGTCAATTGAATATCTGAAAGCTGGAATAGATAGCTGGATCTCCAAGCGAAGCTCCAACTCCAAAGGTGAGTCTCGAAAGCTGAACCACTCTGACCCGAGCGTAAAACAAAACACGAAACACTCGAGTCAAGATTAACATTCTTATATCAATAAATCCAACTCAAGTGAAATAACAATTGAAATACGGTAACTCAAAGGATGTTG
Organism: Allium cepa; assembly: GCA_030765085.1. Lineage (NCBI taxonomy): Eukaryota > Viridiplantae > Streptophyta > Magnoliopsida > Asparagales > Amaryllidaceae > Allium > Allium cepa. Next base: position 628,201,685 of record CM060934.1, read on the forward strand.
GAATATCCATCCTCTAAGGATCCGTTAAACTATCTACTATGTAGTAGTATACGCTAAATAGATAATGTCTATCAATAATATAAAATATCAAAATTGTGTTAAGGCGTTACCATTATCTCCCTTAACACATTTTTGTAAATGTCATAGTCTATACAGCACTGTAAACTCCACCGTAAACTGGTGGGATATCAGGGAGTACTCCATAGATATAACACAAAACAAATTCGTAGTGGTCACGTATATAGGGATACAAGTATGACAAGGCACATAAGGCAATACCCAAGGTAGTGAAACTACCGTTTGCCTGATCCGGACTGGTGAAAACGCATCGCCGCAACGATCGCAACACCGCGAAACAACATTCCCAAAAGTACGAGGGTGCACCAATCAATAACAAGTAATGAGTAGTTTTCAAAGAAGTGTGTTCGCTCGAGGTGGCTAACCCCATTTGGCCCGGCACGGCTCCCGTTTTAGTCATTTCCAATTTGACACAAGTGTCAAGGCTATCCATTATCGTTCTCTTTCTTCAGTCGTCACGTACATCATTCCAACCACTTCATTCTGGATCACACTGCGCGTATAGTTATTAAAGTGGTTTCCGGTTTAGACAGAGAGTATGTCCATAACCGATTCTGATCTCTTTAATAACTGTCGTAATTATTACACCGATTGGTCGTTTAACAAATTCCAAAACCAAATCAAATTCAATTTCAATTAGAGTTCATAAATCCACATTTCATTTGTCTTTCGAAAGTCATTTCCATAATTTACGCTTTAAACTTCCAAATTACCATTTCAAAATCTTAAATTCTATTTCGAATTTTATTTAAAACAATTCAAATATGGATTCAAGTTCGTATATAAGTTTCCTTCCGAAATCATTTAAATTAATTTAACATTTAAATCAATTTAAATCCATTTATCGGTTTCGTTCAATATTCGTTTCAATAAATTTTTCATTCAAAACAATTTCCATTCAATCTCCAATTCATTAAAACAATTACTTACGTTCAACTTAATTATACAAAGCTTATAATTTAATTAAGTCAATTTCGTCGAGTCAAATTCTTTGAATTACAAGTCCAACATTTGTTTTAATAAAACGCATTTTATTTCTTGTTAAAGGAATTCAGTTTCACTTATTTCTTTACTTAGTTACAAGTTTCAAAACTCAATTAATACAGCAACTAAATTTCACATATTCAAGAAGTCAAATTTCACTTATTAACTTACTTAAGTTTTCTAAAGTTTAATTAATAAAGGAACCCAATTTCATTTATTAATGAAGTTCAAATTAACTTATTCAAAAGCCCAATTTCTCTTATCCAAGAATTCAAATTTTTATTTAATTATCAATTAATTCGATCTCATTCGATTATTAAATAATTTCAACTTAATTATTAAATAAATTCAACTTAATAATTTCAAACTTGATTATAATTTCAAACTTAATTATAATTTCAATTGAATTATTAAATGATTTCAAACTTAATAATTTCAAAACTTAATTATTACTAATTCCAAATTATTTATTAATAATTCCAAATTTAATTATTAAATAATTAAATTTCAAACAACGTTCTTTCATCAATTACTACGTTAATATTTGTTTCAGATTTCATTATTTACATAAAAATTCAAATTCGAACTTCGTTTCAAAACTTATTCTTTATTCGAATAAAATTATTATTTTATTTTTAAATCAAATTATCAACCAATCAGATTTTTATTTAATTCTCTATCCTAAATCAAGTTCATTTGGGTATTTATCATTTCAACCCGATTCCATTTCCAATTCAAAATTCAAAGCATAGCAAAGGGAACTTGCAGTGTGATAACTGGGATGGTGTCAAAGTAAATAAACATGCAATAGCAAACATCCATAACAATCCAATAATTAATTCAATTAAATAATCCCGAAATAGTCGTATTAATTCACATTGTTGTTTGTGCGAATTAATATAATTATTTCTAGAATCTACACTATCATTTCGTGTAGATTAAAGATTATTACACTTACTATTCATACGGTTTTTCACTTGTCATTTATTTTTCAATTTTATACTACAACAATTTATACATCATACATTCAAGGTGTTGTTAATACTATTTCTATGTGTCAATTAATTTAAATTTAAAAGGGGTCATCTTTAACTAATCACATTCAACATATAAATCCATTTTAAATTGTTAACTATCGTATATCAAATTCAATTACATACTATTTATCACTTTAACCTTAACAATTAACGTCCAATGTAAACATCAATAATCAATCAATTATCAACCAAACTGTATTATCATCACATAAATAATTAACAGATAATGGTGTCAGTTGTCACAGGTGAACTGATATAGGTAATAATATAAACAACAATGTAAATAGCTGATGGCAGCAATATTTCAATTGTCGTTTCGATTGAAATCAAATTTAATAAATAAAAGAACATTAAATCGTGAGTGATTGCTCACCTTTCGAGGCTAGAGAAATTTGACGATGAATTGAATTATGGTTCCAAGCACGAATTCCGGAACAAAGCTAGATAGATCCGGGTTCGATAGACAAGTTGAATAATAAAGAATCGATGAAACAACTAGAATCAGTTTTGATATAAACTAAAAATATATAAATCTGCGTATATTTTCAAAAATCAATATAAAACATATATTTAAAATAATATATATATATATATTGAAAATAAAAGATTTACAAAAATCAAATCTACGTATATAAAAGAAGTCAATCACCCGTTATGTATCTATACATTCGAACTTAAAGTTTTATATACGATATAACTAATATGTAAACAATATAATATAGTATACCGTACTGACATCTACACGTTTTTACTTCAAAAGATTAGAACACAATATGTAAAATGTTCTAAGATACAGATATATTTATAACTTATATTTTATAACTTATATAAACTAATATATACAACTTAAAATCTCAGATCTGGTTATTCTTATCTTGTTTATATTCATAAACTTATACAGTTTTTTATATATAAAAAACAGATACAAGTAATTATTGAAATGAACACTATGTATATATACGTGTCAAATGTAACAGATATAAAAAAAAATGATATATATTCTTTTCTAAATATACATTTCAAAATCAAAGTATAGATTCATACGTATTATCTTAAAACAATACTGGCTATAACTTGCTTAAATTTAACATATACGTATGCACAACTCAATTGAACATATTATAAAATACCAACATATATGAAACAGGATATAAACAGTAGGATTCTCACATATTTGTATTTACCTAACTAGAAGAGGACCGGAAATGATGAGCAGGTGGTGGCAAGGAGGGCTGGAGGCTCCATGGATCAGGCCCGGAGGTGGACAGCGTGTCAGTGGATCGGAAAAGCACGATGCCAGAGTGGATGCAACTGCAGCCATGGGTGGAGGTCGTCTTGAATGAAGGGTATCGGTAGTGATGTGGAGTTTGGATGAGCATGGCGGATGACGAGGAGAGGTGGGCACGGAGTTGCCAAGAGAAGGCGGTGGAGTAGCGGACTCGGAGGGGTGGTCGGGAAGGAGACGGGTCGGTGGTGTTGAAGGCGGAGGCTGTGGCGTCGTGAGAAGAGGGGAGAGGTGGTTCAGTGGGTAGTCTCGTCGGTGCTCGGGCTAGGGAGGTGGATGGCTGCGGCTTGTGACTGCGACGACTGGGCTCGGCGGTGATGGGAATGGAGGTCGAGGGTGGAAGCTTGCAACGCATTGAGATGATGAACGTGAAAAGTTTGGAAGAGATGCATGGGAAGATAAACAGTGATTTAGAGAAATAAAGGGAAATGCTTTCGGCCATCTTTTTTTTAAGGAAAAGTGGCAGGAGGTAAGTAGAAGAAAGAAATAGGCAATATAAATGCTAACTAATTTAATTTCACAGAGGAGAACGAACCAAATTTATTGAATACCTTGAAAATAGAACGGCCAGTAAAATGAATTCAAGGAATAACAATGGCAATTGGCTGTTAGGTTAGGCGGACAATAAATGTCAGTGACTGTTAGGTTAATACCGAGGAAATTTGAATAGCCACTAGATTTCAGAAAGCCCCAAGCCGATACGGATCACTATTTTACAGATTCTGTTGCGTACCGGACTTCAAAACACAGAATTGAATATACCGTAGAGATCAGTACGACGAGACGATCAAAATGACATACAGATATTAGTGGTTCGATTGAATTATAAAAATTCAAATTTTCTACAGGCGGAAAATGCATAAAAATTGTAGAAAAATTAGATCGACGGAGCTAAAGAAGTCCGAATTTGGAAAAACGAAAAATGACGTCTTGCTCAGAAGATGATTTGGAATTTTTCTATGTAAAAATATTTACGTTTCGAATACGTTTTATTTTCGTCGCTTTTTAACTGATTAAAATGAAGTAAATTTACACACCAAATAAACTTTCATATTTTTGGATGAAAACTTACCAGTTGCTACGTTTAACTAGACGCATTCCAAATATCAATTTTATATTTCAAAATTTTATCGTTTAAATTCCCATAAAATTTCAATTAATACGTTATTAAAACTGGTTAAATCTACGGGTTGTTACACTCTACCCCACTCAAAACTTTTCGTCCCCGAAAAGGAAGGAAGTAGGAGAATAGAAACAACCAAAAGAAAATAAACTTGAATTACATTATAAAAAATTAATTTAAACCATATAATTTCAATTTAAACAAATTTATATTCAACAATTTGTTTTTAAATTCAAGATTTTCATTAAATTGATTGATTTCACATTTATTAATGTTAGGTACAAAAGGTTTCTTTCAAAATGAAATATAATTTAAATTCAATTAATTCAAGATGTCTCATTAAGTTGATTTAATTTCAATTTTATTAACTTCCATAACAAATTTTTTCTCTATTAATCACACCTATTATTTTTTTAACTTATTATTCTATTTATCTCCATAAACATTTATAGTTAAAATTTAAGTGAATAACATTTATTATACGCACTCACATTTTATTTATAAAGACAATTTATTGTATATTATCCAATTTTCTTAAATTAACAATTTCAAAGATCATAAATTTGAATAATCATTTATTATAATCATACTTTATTTGACAAATTTAATTTTCTTTATTCCAAATTACTATTAAATTTATTTTACTTAATATATCCTATCACACATATTAAGTATAATTACATTTATTATAACTACTCAAATTTATTTAAAAATTCCTTTAACATTATTTTGTACCGTGTAATATTAAATTACATAGTTAACTTTTGAAAATTTAGGTAAGTTATATATAATGCAATTGAGTATTATACAAATAATTTTCTAATTTAATTATTGAGGTTTAAATTTTTTTATTCAAAATTTCGTTTTCATTTTATAATTGAAATTATCCTTTAACATAAATTTAAGAATTAAATTTTTCGGGTAACTTCAAATTTATTTAGAGATAAATAAATATATATAATATATCAAATCAGATTTAAATCATATATCAATATATATTACAAATCAAATCATACTTTAAGAAATTCAAATCAATTTAGTTATCAAAACAAACCATTGCGAAGCTACAGAATAGTCTCTCCACTTCGAAACTCGAAAATGAAAGTCGATGATGCGGCTGCCATTACCGAAATTATTTTCCAGCGACAAAATAGGAGAGCACTGATTTAAACATTTAATTTTTTTTGAAAATGGTTTCTATTTGAAAATACTTTAAGTAATATACGCATTAAAACTTTAAAACCATAGTTCGAAATTATCGAAAATTAAATTCTCAGATTCTAATTTAAATTCACTTCAAATTCCCATCAAATTTATACCCAAGTTAAAAATTCATTTATTTATATTATAAAATAGTCAATGGTTTACGAAACAATAAATGAAAATTAAATATTATCATTTCGGACAACAATTTATTAACAATTTAATTTCAGAAAAATTTATACTTGTATAATCAAATAAAATTATTTATTTACCAAATTTGATAACATTATTGTGTCAGTTTGCTCTGTTCAAGTGTTTTGGAAATCCTATCGATAGCGTTGATCAGACGAATCGATCGAAAACCAAAACCAACATCAACAACTCAAACAACACAATATATATTAAAACATTTAAATATTAATTTACAAATACACTTCTTTCTCGACGACACAGGCATGGATTTCAAAATAAGAATAGAGATTCAAATTTTATGGAAATCAAATCATAGAGAATTTTGATTCGATAACAAGTTTGAAACAGAATATAAGATAATTCAATTAACAGAACCGAGAGATGGACAAACTTATTTAATTCACGGACAACCTTAATCGAGTCGACCGTACTTCAAGAATAAGATCGATGCAGAATTTCGAGTCAAATCTACATTCGATCTCGAGAAATAGAATTCAGACATAGCAGGAGATTGCTAGCATCGCAAACCGAGGATACAGAAATCTCCGGTAAATCGATGCCTATTGTAAAGAGGTTTCACCCATTTAAAAATAATTCAAAGATTGGCGAGACTGCCGACTCATTATAAGGATCATTCGAAGTGGAGTTATGGGATGCTTCAGAATTGAAAGAAGACGAATAGTGAGGGACACGAATGAATTTTGGAACCGCAGGGAACGTTCCAAAATTTAAAGGAATCGAGTCAAAAGGAAGAGGTTGAAACTCGAATGAGAGTGATTCTGTAAATACATTTACCCTATATGCTAAGTTTTTCCTAGAGCTACCAAAGCTCTGATACCAAATGTAACGACTCGCTATTTCGGACTATTCTCATCCGCACGTGTCGGACTTGAATAATTCAAAATACCAAATTGTTAATTTAAATTTGCCAAAACTCAGATATACAGTAAATAAATAATCACAGAATCACAGACACAGAGTAATAATATGCAACGGAAGCAAAAGATAGTAGTTCATGAAGCTACTATATATATATATATATATATATATATATATATAGAAGAATTAAATAAGTTACAACATAAGTCTCGAATACAATAGTCAAATAGAAGAATCAGAACACATCACCGGAGTCAACTGAATATCTGAAAGCTGGAATAGATAGTTGGATCTCCAAGCGAAGCTCCAACTCCAAAGGTGAGTCTCGAAAGCTGAACCACTCAGTCTGACCTGAGCGTAAAACAAAACACGAAACACTCGAGTCAGGATTAACATTCATATATCAATAAATCCAACTCAAGTGAAATAACAATTGAATTACAGTAACTCAAAGAATGTTGGAATATCCATCCTCTAAGGATCCGTTAAACTATCTACTATGTAGTAGTATACGCTAAATAGATAATGTCTATCAGTAATATAAAATATCAAAATAGTGTTAAGGCGTTACCATTTTCCCCCTTAACACATGTTTATAAATGTCATAGTCTATACAGTACTGTAAACTCCACCGTAAACTGGTGGGATATCAAGGAGTACTCCATAGATATAACACAAAACAAATTCATAGTGGTCGCGTATATAGGGATACAAGTATGACAAGGCACATAAGGCAATACCCAAGGTAGTGAAACTACCGTTTGCCTGATCCAGACTGGTGAAAACGCATCGCCGCAACGATCGCAACACCGCGAAACAACATTCCCAAAAGTACGAGGGTGCACCAATCAATAACAAGTAATGAGTAGTTTTCAAAGAAGTGTGTTCGCTCGAGGTGGCTAACCCCATTTGGCCTGGCACGGCTCCTGTTTTAGTCATTTCCAATTTGACACAAGTGTCAAGGCTATCCATTATCGTTCTCTTTCTTCAGTCGTCACGTACATCATTCCAACCACTTCATTCTGGATCGCACTGCGCGTATAGTTATTAAAGTGGTTTCCGGTTTAGACAGAGAGTATGTCCATAACCGATTCCGATCTCTTTAATAACTGTCGTAATTATTAAACCGATTGGTCGTTTAACAAATTCCAAAACCAAATCAAATTCAATTTCAATTAGAGTTCATAAATCCACATTTCATTTGTCTTTCGAAAGTCATTTCCATAATTTACGCTTTAAACTTCCAAATTACCATTTCAAAATCTTAAATTCTATTTCGAATTTTATTTAAAACAATTCAAATATGGATTCAAGTTCGTATATAAGTTTCCTTCCGAAATCATTTAAATTAATTTAACATTCAAATCAATTTAAATCCATTTATCGGTTTCGTTCAATATTCGTTTCAATAAATTTTTCATTCAAAACAATTTCCATTCAATCTCCAATTCATTAAAACAATTACTTACGTTCAACTTAATTATACAAAGCTTACAATTTAATTAAGTCAATTTCGTCGAGTCAAATTCTTTGAATTACAAGTCCTACATTTGTTTTAATAAAACGCATTTTATTTCTTGTTAAAGGAATTCAGTTTCACTTATTTCTTTACTTAGTTACAAGTTTCAAAACTCAATTAATAAAGTAACTAAATTTCACATATTCAAGAAGTCAAATTTCACTTATTAACTTACTTAAGTTTTCTAAAGCTTAATTAATAAAGGAATCCAATTTCATTTATTAACGAAGTTCAAATTCACTTATTCAAAAGCTCAATTTCTCTTATCCATGAATTCAAATTTTTATTTAATTATCAATTAATTCAATATCATTCGATTATTAAATAATTTCAACTTAATTATTAAATAAATTCAACTTAATAATTTCAAACTTGATTATAATTTCAAACTTGATTATAATTTCAAATTTAAGTATTAAACGATTTCAAACTTAATAATTTCAAAACCTAATTATTAATAATTCCAAATTATTTATTAATAATTCCAAATTTAATTATTAAATAATTAAATTTCAAACAACGTTCTTTCATCAATTACTACGTTAATATTTGTTTCAGATTTCATTATTTACATAATAATTCAAATTCCAACTTCATTTCAAAACTTATTCTTTATTCGAATAAAATTATTATTTTATTTTTAAATCAAATTATTGACCAATCAGATTTTTATTTAATTCTCTATCCTAAGTCAAGTTCATTTGGGTATTTATCATTTCAACCCGATTCCACTTCCAATTCAAAATTCAAAGCATAGCAAAGGGAACTTGCAGTGTGATAACTGGGATGGTGTCAAAGTAAATAAACATGCAATAGCAAACATCCATAACAATCCAATAATTAATTCAATTAAATAATCCCGAAATAGTCGTATTAATTCACATTGTCGTATGTGCGAATTAATATAATTATTTCTAGAATCTACACTATCGTTTCATGTAGATTAAAGATTATTACACTTATTATTCATACGGTTTTTCACTTGTCATTTATTTTTCAATTGTATACTACAACAATTTATATGACATACATTCAATGGTCAAGGTGTAGTTAATACTATTTCTACGTGTCAATTAATTTAAATTTAAAAGGGTCATCTTTAACTAATCACATTCAACATATAAATCCATTTTAAATTGTTAACTATCGTATTTCAAATTCAATTGCATATTGTTTATCACTTTAACATTAACAATTAACATCCAATGTAAACATCAACAATCAATCAATTATGAACCAAACTATATTATCATCGCATAAGTAATTAACAGATAATGGTGTCAAATGTCACAAGTGAACTGATATACATAATAATATAAACAACAGTGTAAATAGCTGACAACAGCAATATTTCAATTGTCGTTTCGATTGAAATCAAATTTAATAAATAAAAGAACATTAAATCGTGAGTGATTGCTCACCTTTCGAGGCTAGAGAAATTTAACGATGAATTGAATTATGGTTCCAAGCACGAATTCCGGAACAAAGCTAGATAGATCTGGGTTCGATAGACAAGTTGAATAATAAAGAATCGATGAAACGACTAGAATCAATTTTGATATAAACTAAAAATATATATTCTTTTCTAAATATACATTTCAAAATCAAAGTATAGATTCATACGTATTATCTTAAAACAATACTGGCTATAACTTGCTTAAATTTAACATATACGTATGCACAACTCAATTGAACATATTATAAAATACCAACATATATGAAACAGGATATAAACAGTAGGATTCTCACATATTTGTATTTACCTAACTAGAAGAGGACCGTAAATGATGAGCAGGTGGTGGCAAGGAGGGCTGGAGGTTCCGTGGATCAGGCCCGGAGGTGGACAGCGTGTAAGTGGATCAGAAAAGCACGATGCCAGAGTGGATGCAACTGCAGCCATGGGTGGAGGTCGGCTTGAATGAAGGGTATCGGTAGTGATGTGGAGTTTGGATGAGCATGGCGGATGACGAGGAGAGGTAGGCACGGAGTTGCCAAGAGAAGGCAGTGGAGTTGCGGACTCGGAGGGGTGGTCGGGAAGGAGACGGGTCGGTGGTGTTGAAGGCGGAGGCTGTGGCGTCGTGAGAAGAGGGAAGAGGTGGTTCGGTGGGCCGTGTGTAGTCTCATCGGTGCTCGGGCTAGGGAGGTGGATGGCTGCGGCTTGTGGCTGCGATGACTAGGCTCGGCGGTGATGGGAATGGAGGTCGAGGGTGGAAGCTTGCAGCGCATTGAGGTGATGAACGTGAAAAGCTTGGAAGAGATGCATGGGAAGATAAACAGTGATTTGGAGAAATAAAGGGAAATGCTTTCGGCCATCTTTTTTTTTAAGGAAAAGTAGCAGGTGGTAAGCAGAAGAAAGAAATAGGTAATATAAATGCAAACAAATATAATTTCACAGAGGAGAACGAACCAAATTTATTGAATACCTTGAAAATAGAACGCCCAGTAAAATGAATTCAAGGAATAATAATGGCAATTGGCTGTTAGGTTAGGCGGACAATAAATGTCAGTGACTGTTAGGTTAATACCGAGGAAATTTGAATAGCCACTAGATTTCAGAAAGCCCCAAACCGATACGGATCACTATTTTACAGATTTTGTTGCGTACCAGACTTCAAAACACAGAATTGAATATACCGTAGAGATCAGTACGACGAGACAACGGCATACAGATATTAGTGGTTCGATTAAATTATAAAAATTCGAATTTTCTACAGGCGGAAAATGCATAAAAATCTCAGAAAAATAAGATCGACGGAGCTAAAGAATTCCGAATTTGGAAAAACGAAAAATGACGTCTTGCTCAGAAGATGGTTTAGAATTTTTCTATGTAAAAATATTTAGGTTTCGAAAACGTTTTATTTTCATCGCTTTTTAACTAATTAAATTGAAGTAAATTTACGCACGAAATAAACTTTCATATTTTTGGATGAAAATTTACCAGTTGCTATGTTTAACTAGACGCATTCCAAATATCAATTTTATATTTCAAAATTTTATCGTTTAAATTCCCACAAAATTTCAATTAATACGTTATTAAAACCGGTTAAATCTACGGGTTGTTACATGAACTCTCTTTCTTTAGGTGAAAAATTCGAATTATTCACCGACCATAAATCTTTGAAATATCTCTTCACCTAGAAAGACATAAATCTGCGACAACAACATTGGTTGAAATTTCTGGCATCTTATGATCTAGACATTCTATATACGCCCGGAAAGGCCAATATAGTTGCCGACATCTTGAGTAGAAAGCATGCTATTCTTGCTCACCTTGTCATTACTTCTACTCTTCTTGAGAAAATCGCCAACAAGCAAAAAGAGGACAAGTTTCTTCAGGAAATATATGGGAGAATTCATCGAGGGGAAGATTCTTGTTTTGCAATTGATGATAATGGGATTATAAGATTAAAAGGCAGAATATGTGTCCCAGACATCCCTGATCTAAAACGTGAAGTTTTGGACGAATGCCACAAGTCTAAACTATGCATCCATCCAGGAGTCAGCAAAATGTATCATGAAATCAAAAGTACTTTCTGGTGGAAGACAATGAAAATGGACATATCTGTATATGTGAGTCGCTGTGCTACTTGCCAACAAATCAAAAGCGATCAAAAGAAAATGGCGGTTTACTTCAGCCTTTAGAGGTACCCAAGTGGAAATGGGACCAAGTATCGGTGGATTTCATCGACGGGTTGCCTCCTACTCGGAAAGGCAATGAAACAATTTGGGTCATTGTGGACCGTTTGACTATGACAGCCCACTTCTTGCCAGTAAAATCTACGCGCACGGCAGCAAGTTTAGCCGAGTTATATGTGAAAGAAATTGTCTGTCTCCACGGCATTCCTAGCAGCATAATGAGTATCGTGATCCGATCTTCACTAGTAGATTTTGGGAGGCATTTCAAGACGCATTGGGAACAAAACTGAATTTCAGCACTGCTCATCACCCACAGTCTGATGGGCAGACTGAGAGGATTAACCGAATCTTAGGAGACCTATTGCGTGCTTGTATACTTGAATTTTGTGGTTCTTGGGAGGACCATTTGCATCTGGTAGAGTTCTCTTATAACAATAGCTATCAGGCCAGTATAAAGATGGCTCCTTTTGAAGCTCTATATGGTCGTCCATGTGGATCACCGGCATGCTAGATTGAGGCAGGTGATAGACTTGTTCTTGGACAGGATATGATTAAAGAAGCCACAGAGAAAGTTGATTTTATACGAAAGAAATTGAGGACGTCTCAAAGTCGTCAAAAGAGTTGTTATGATTGCAGAAGAAAGGATTTGGAATTTCAGATTGGAGATTCTGTCTTTCTCAAAGCATCTCCAATGCGAGGTGTATTAAGGTTTGGGAAGACCGGTAAGCTGGCACCATGGTATATTGGTCCTTTTCCTATTCTAGAGAGGATCGGTTCTTTAGCCTATCGAGTGCAGTTGCCTAGCTTGTTATCTGGCATGCATGATGTGTTTCACGTTTCTAAACTTTGGAAGTATATGCACGATCCGTATAGTATTATTGAAGAAGCTGCTCAACAGGATCTCGAAATCACTCCCAATTTAACAGTTAGAAGAGAACAGATAAGATTGTGGATCGTGAAGAAAAACAATTAAGGAGCAAAGTTGTGAAACTAGTTAAAGTACAGTGGAGTGACGATCCAAAGGACTGCACTTGGGAAATAGAAGATAATATGCAGAAATCATATCCCAGTTACAAAGTGGATATCTCGGCTTAAGCTGGTAAGCCATTCCTTTACTCTTTCTGAATTAGTATATTCTTTGTTTGTTTTTCTCTCTTTTTCGAATTTCGAGGACGAAATTTTTTAAGGGGGGTATCTGTAACATCCCAAAAATTCTATCAATTTAAATTAGTAATATATTTAAACTTTTGGAATTTAATTTGAAAATAAATTGAAAAGTCTCAAACAAATAAAATGAGTGATAAATTATATATGAATAAAATTCCAATTTCTTTTGAGTTTAAATTTTTTTGAAATAATAAATGATTAAAAATCATTTGAATTTAGATTATATATATATATAAGGCATATATGAGTAAATTTGAATGTAAACATTGAATTTGAATTTAAATTGTATAAGTATGGATATGAGTATATAAATGGACATAAATGGTTATTATTCAAGTTGAATTGGAATTTGAATTTAAATTTAAAATAAATGTTTTAGAAAAATAATTGGCTTTTGAAATCATTAAGGTGTAATTTATATAATGTAAAGATTGGTTAAAACAATTCTTCTTCTAACATTGTACATATATATATATATATATACACACACACAAATGAATAAGGGGTATATTTATTAATGAAGGGAATTTGATATAAATTTTTATTAAAAAGAAAATTCTTTTATCTTTGTAAAAATTACAAGTGTTAAACATGCATAAGGGAGATGGTGTAAAATTAACAAGTGTTTAGATCTCATGATTATTTTTAACAAGTGGCATTCAATTTGGTTGATTGAATAAAATTTAAAAATCATAAAAACTTTTCAGCTTCCCATTTTCAATTATTTAGCCTCTCAAAATCTGAAAGAACAGTAAAAAAAAGATTTGAGTATCACAAATCTCAACATCAACGGCAACAGTAAAAAGAAAAAAAAGAAAAAAAACTACCAACTCCTCTTGAAATAAAAAAAATCTAAAATCGGAGAATCTCCAACACAAAGCAGTAGTTTTACATTCTATCTCTCAGGTAAACTTTAAACTTTATGGTTAGTGAATTTGTAATCTCAAAAAAATCAAGTTTTACCACAAACAATTCAAACTGCAGATTTATAAAACATGGCTCCAGTCTGGTCAGAAACAGAGTTGGATTCTTTGAAGTAAAATAAGGCAAGTGAAATTCTTTTAAAATTTTGAATTTGGATTTGTAAATCAGTAATAAAGCAAGAATTAACCAATTGAATTAATCATTTGCAGGAAAAATCAAGTTTAAAGTCTAAATTAATTTCTGAGTTCAAGCTGCAGATCTGTTCTCTATTGCATAAAAAAATTCAAAACCGTAGGTAAATTAAATATTGTGTGTTATTGATGAAGTAAGAAAATGAATACAACAGAGATTAAGCAAAGATTTGTATTAACAAACTTTGTAGATTTAACTTCAAGATTAAAGTAGGAAAAATATTCAGGCTTCCAACCTTATTTTAGAAACTGTCAGGAGCTCTGTTCACACTTTGCAAGGTGAGTAAACTTTGCGAATCTGGATTCTTGTGTTGTTTGACTCAGGCTTGAGATTAAATTGCAAAGTATATACATGCATGTGATTATTGGTGTGTGATGTGGATGCATTTTTGATATGCAAACAGAGATGTCTCTTTTATTTCCAGGTTTCAAGAAAAAAAAGAAACCCTGTCTAAAAAAATCAATCTCCACTCCTCTGATTCACTTTAGGCTATGGGATCTGAAGGGAAGCTGCTAGTTTTTACATGATTCAAACCTTAAAAATAGTTTTAAGCAAATCAAATCGAAGAATTTCCTGAAAAATCGAAATTACAGGCAAAATCAGGACCTATTGGAAAATTTGATCATCATAATCTTCGATTTCAATTATATCAATCGAAACGTTTTTACAATTGATGATTTTTAGAAGCAAAATCAGATTTTTTTTTTTAAGAACATATTCACTGAGAAATTTAAAAATGAATGGAAGATGGGTTTTATTGAAATTCAAATGATCGGAGATGAAGATTGTCTCGCGATCACGGCGGAGGCTAGCAGGGTGGTCTGGGATCATCGCAAAATTATTGAATGGGTTGTTAGATCATCGTGGTGTTACAGATCGTCGAATTGGGTTTTTAGCCCTAAATTTTTGGTTAGTCGGAATGTTGGTTACTGCGGAGCCTCTGGTGATTCGAGTGTCATGGGTATTTGGGAGATTGTAGTGGGGAAGGCTAGCTAGATATCCCCGGAGTTTTAGGCGTTCCGATGGCGGCATAGGACGTGTGAGGTGATCCTCTGGTGATGGCCGCTGTGCCTATTTTGATCGAGATAACTCGATTTTGTTTTCGAGTTTAATTTGAGCTTCTTCGTGTTTGGGTAGCAAGAGGGGATCGAGGGTGGTCGGCTGGTGGTGATCTAGGAGGCCGGAGGTGACAGCTTCAGCGGTGCACGTGCACGTGGCTGCCATTGTATCAGCGCTGATGGATTTGGGCAGAAAAAGGGGTGACTCAAAGCGGCGGTAGTAAAATTCGAACGTTAGCTCGAGTTATTGCTCGAAGGAATTTACGTATGTGCCGGGGAGATTTAAAAACTTAAAACAAATTTTAGTGGGAAATTTTTGTCACGGGTAAATCTTGGTGAAACTCGAAGTAATGGGCATTTCTTCTCGGGGACGACTTGAGACGGCCTCGAGTTGGCCATGAAAACAGCTAATTCCGGTTTGAAATTTTTGAAAACATAAGTTTAAACAATTTTCTGAATCCATTCTTTATAAAATAAAGATAGTTTGTTAATGGAAGGTGAAGTATATGATATTGAAATGATTATTTGAAATTAATGGAGTTCAAAGATATTTCAAATTTATATTCTTAAATAAAATTGTTTTACATTTAACTAAATAAAAATTGAGAAGTAAATCAAATATTCAAAATGTTAACTTAAAACAAATTTATTTATATTGATTAAATAATGATTAAAGAATCAATGATTTGTACTTACCTTGTAATTGATAATTAATTAATTAAAGAATAATTAATTAATAAAAGTAATTAAGATTTAATTAATCAACAATTAAGAATTAATAAATTAAGATATTTAATTAAAGAATAATTAGGTAATAAAGTTAATTAAAATTTAATTAATTCATAGTTAAGTAAAATTAATCATTGATTTAAAATAATGAATAAAAATAATTTTGTGATTAATTCATATAAATCACATTCACCTAATTTGAAGATGATTGACTATTATCAAATGTTGTATACTGGATTGATATTTCTGTTATGATTGTGTGATGTAAATTGCTTTATGCTAAACTGTGATTCATGATTTGCTTCTGTATGTATGTGAGAACCCTTTTGCCCGTAAAACGGCATTTAAACTTCGATGCGACAGGGAGTTGGATTCCAGTTACTTATCCGAAACCCACATCGAACCTCAATGTGAATCCTTGTAACTGATAAACCCACGTGTTTTAAAATTAAGCGCCCACTATTCGGATTAGCCGGGAGAGGACCTTTATGTCATACAACCCATTCTGAATAGTGATACGACGAAATTAATAGCATTTGAAGACGGTGGTGAAGACCGGGTGTCTTCGAAAATGATAGGATAACCTGTCGAATGTCTCTGCACTGAGTTGCTCCGGTATAGAGATCTCCACATGTGATGGGAAGTCCGATCGGAATTGTGGATACCCAGATTTGCAAGGGCTTCTTCCTTTATTGGACGAAGTGCCTTCGGTTCTGTTCGAACCCGAAACAGACTTGTATGGTTGTGTGTCTGACACTACACTTTGAGATATAAAGCATATTTCTTTCAAATACATATCTGTTGTGGCGGAGAATTTATTCTCTTATCTTAACACCCTTCTATGAGACGTACGAGCTCAGAGGTTATGTAGTTGAAGGTTACCAGCGATATGCTCCTAATTTGTTAGTGTGGCATGCTAAGTGCTGTTGTGTGTTGATGATCATTTGTTGATCATTTGTAATCAAAGCATGGCTTCCGTGTAAAGCGTAGCTTTGTGGACGAGACCTCATCGGACCTCACACCCCGGAAATGGTCGAAACAGGAAAGATGCGGCAAGGTTATGGGGGTCGCACCCTTTAGGCTGTGTCATTTCCTTCTGGAAAAAGGTGGTATAATGGTATGGAGCCCAGATACTTAACCTATGTGGTTGCTGCAATCTCATTTACTGTGTGGTTGTTGCTTTGTGGTAGAGGGCCCTCGGATAAAGGTCGCAAACGACTAGGGAATGGCATAGTCGTGTAGTTGTTACCTAGTTACAGAGGTAACCTGGCTTGTGTTGGCAGAGAACTGGTTAAGTTCTCCGGACGTCCCTCCAGAGCGTATCCATGTGGCATAGGAAGTTTCTTAGCCTGACCATTTATTGGAAATCCAATTCCCAATGCGAACCCAGTACGGTTTTAGTTGTAGAACCTGCCATTTAACATGCAGCTATAGTAGGCATAGTATAATGGTACCTCTGTTGGCTAAGATTAATATTATATTTTTGAAATGTTTTCACACTATGCACTAGTAATAATATCAAAGAATTTTCTCGTATTAAGCATATTTGACTATCATAAGGGGAAATCTCCCCCAAGTGTGCGATTGCATTGTGTGTGCCTTGAGGCCTTATGGTAATTTCATTTTCCAAAAGCATAAATGGTTTTCTTTTAAAATATGTTTTTATTTAAAGCAACTGTTTTGTTTACTCATACCAGTCCCATGACTGACCCGGAGTTTATTGTTTCTTTCTAAACTCTAGGTGCCCATAATTTCCACACGGGCAGCCTAGTAGTAGGTTTTCCGTGTTTTGGTGCTAGCATTATTTTGGAGTCTTTTGGAGTTAGAGGTTATCGGTTTTTGGAGGCTTTGTCTTAGAGATATTTTGAAAGCTTTTGGATCTCAAGGTGCTTAGTTTGGGAGGTTCGCTATCACTCTATTTCCTTGAAAACTTTTTGGCATATGATCACTTCTTATTCTATTGTGACGTTCTATTTGAAGTTGTGATATATGTATTAAGATACTCTGATGTAGTATTAGATATTATGATGATGTTGTATCTGTGATGTAATGCATGATATTCATTTTGTTTCCACTGTTTTATATTCATCTAATGTTGTATAAGCTCCATCCGGTTGGAGTTCGATGTTTGAATCTTCGGCGGTTGAATACAAGTGAGGTATATAATGTCAATTTTCGAACATTGGATTTCAGATCGTGATAGTTCATATGCCACTGGAGGGTTTTAACTATAGGAAGTAATCCTCATTTATTCACATGCATCAGATAAATTTGAGTTCTTTCTCAAATTATGAAATTATTCATTTTAAAAATGAAGACACTGTAGTTTTCTCTTTAACAGTTTTTTTTTTCAAGAACAGTTGCATTAGAATCCTGAGTTCTAATCCTTGCTTAAGCATTAATTTTTAAAAAAAATAAAAATTGTTTTTAAAATTGAAATTTACTCACTTATTAGAAGAACAGAGGACATCAGTTGCAATACATTTCCTGGCACAGCAAATTTGAAATCTGCATGTTGAATTTTCTGGAACGGTTTTTGCAAGTTGTATTGGTGATGTTGAATCTGTGTTTGCTTGCTGAGTTTACTTCCAGATTTGATTACTGAAGTTGATTTTAGGCTGCATGCTACCCATCTTCAATTTGCCTGAGTTTGAAGTTGAACTTGCAAATTGGTGTTGAAGTTGCAGATTTTAAACAGAATTTGGTTTTGCAGAATTTAGATTGTATTTGGGTTTTGTAGATTTTAATTGAATTTGGTTTTGATTTTTACTTAAAATCTGATTTCAGTTTCAAATGAAGATGATGTTTAAAAAAATGAGTTGTTAAGTTTCTTTTAATATATTAACATGCCACTTGTTACTTAAGTAAGACAAATGATTTACAAGTGTCTTCTCTATTAGTTTAAAAGTTTAACACATGTTCTACTTAATATAAAAAGAAATTTCTTTAATTTATGAATGTGTTTTAAATCTATCTAAAACAATATCTAATTTAATTTAGCATGTTTTAAATGTTTAATTACATTTAGCCTTTAAATGTTTACGTGAAAACTTCTTTTATAAAATTACACATTTTTAATGTTTGTTTGAATATTTTTAAAATAATCTTTTTAAAACTAAGCTTTTCAAAAGAGAAAATTTAAAAAGAAAAAGAATGTTGAATTCAATTTTATTCAAAAGTTTCAAACCAAATTATATTCTAATAAAATTGAACTAAGTCTATTTCAAAACAATTTTTAAAATAATACAAAATAAACTTTTATTATAAAATACAATTTAAACTATTTTAGTTTTGTAAACAAAATAAATACTTACTTATATTTCTTTGAAGATATAAGAAAGACTTTTAAATTTACCTTTGAAAAGTTTTCAATACCAATTTTAAATCAAATTAATCAATTCATAATTTGTACACATACATATATAATAAATTGGAAAATATTCTTATTAAATTTAAATTAAAATTAAAATTAAAACTCCTATTTACAATGTATACACATATATACATTATAAATAAAATATCTTTGAATCAGCTTAGAAAGATAACTTTATTATTTAAATATTTTTAACTTTTGAAAATAATAAAATTCTTCAAATTAAATTATCATTATTATAAATTTTGAAAAGAATATCATTTGTCAAACCAAATAATTATTAATCTTCAAAAGATAATTCTGTTTGAATTAGATTACTAAATCAAAATGTCTCATTTTAAAATAATTATCAATGGAAATTATTAAATAATTATTGCCTAAATTTCCGGAACATCACAGTGGGACATTATGGATAAGATTATTCTTGAACCAGATATAGTGAGGGAGACATCAGAGAAGGTAGACTTGATTCGTAGAAGAATAAAAACTATGTAGGATAGGTAGAATTTTTACGCTGACAGAAGATGCACAGAGTTAGAGTTCATAGATGGTGATATGGTTTTTGTGAAGGTCTCCCCGCTTAGGCATCTCATGAAACTTCACAGTTCGTTGAAGTTAGCAACAAGGTTTGTAGGGCCTTTTCTGATCGCCGGTAGAGTAGAGAAGTTAGCTTATATGGTGAAGCTTCCTTAGAAGTTAGCGAGAGTACATAATGTTTTCCATGTCTCACACACTAAGAAGTGTCTACACGATATAGCTGTTGTAGACAAGCTGAGTCAAATAGAGTAGGTGTAGGTAGAAAGGGAGTCACTTGTTCACTATGCACTCACTCGTATTCATGAGCATGGTACATAACAACTCCACAATAAAGATATCAAGCTTGTTAAGGTCCAATGGGGAGACGACCCAGTGGAGAGTACATAGGAACCCGAGGAGAAGATCCAAGCAACCCATCCAGAACACTTTTCTTGTACATTTCTATTCTAGTCAAATAAGCATAAACTACTTATGCGTTTAAGTTCTAGCTTAGTATATCCATAGATAGGGAAAATTCGATGCTAGGAATGGTGGCAAATGTGTCAATTGGACATGTTTTGGATGATAGACGCTAATAGATGTATTTGTAAAATTGATCTTTTCACTTAGGAAAATCTATTCTCGAGTTAGCATGCACTCACACCATCACTTGGATTATTTTAAAAAGTCATATGCACATGGTTGTTAAATAAGTGTTGAATGTTTATGCATACTTGTAGAATTCCTTGTATATTTACTTAGGACGTTGCATACATTTAGATACATAGCATAAGAACTTGCATTTCAGGAGATCAACTAGATCAACAGACCTCCTAATTTTTGTATTAGTACATGTTCATATGTGTTTCTTGCCTTCGTGTACATATTGTATTAGAATTTTGAACTAAGGATAATGGTTGCCAATGGTTGATGGATGAGTAGATGGTTGTAAGTATTAACTTCCGCATGTACGAGTTGTATTTTTCCGTCTTTAGAGATTTCAGAGATGAAATCCTTTTATGGGGGGAGAATATAACACCCCGCAAAATTAACCAAAATTTTAAAAAATAAAATAAAATTAAAGATAACAAGGGTGAAATAGAATTTTCACAAATGTTCGAATTGGCTATGAAGCTTGCAACTTGTGTTCATATTGATTTTTTGGACAATTTTCATATATAAAGTTTTATAACCAAAGCTCGTATAAATAAGTTATTAACGTTTAAAAATTTAGAATCCAGAATAATTAAATATATATAGCTTGGAAAGAAATATTTTAAATAAGCCCCATCAGCCAACACCTAAACTTGGACCTGTCGACTCCTAGTGGTCACTGCTCCAAATCAAGCGAGGTGCTGTCGAAGCGTTCTTGCTAGGTTTGTGTCGGCTGAATGATCCAAATTTTATATAAATCAATCTAACGGCTAATAACGATCTGAACCCCTATAAATATAACCTTAACCTAATAGTGGGAATCCTAAATTCATACCGATGATAACAAAACTTCGTCTCTTTGAAAACTCAACCCTCTTTCTCTTCAAATAAGTTTTCTTCAAAAAAAAATTAAAATTAAATTCAAAAGATTAAAGGAGGAAGAACTAAATCAAATCAAAAGAGTTCTACAAACCCAACAGAGGCGATTCCAAGCGAACTAAAAAGGACATAGTCTTCTAGAGGTGAGTGGTTTCATAATTAATATGATGATTTATATGTGATTAAGTTTGTTTATACCCTGTTTTATCCAAAATATTTTAATTTAATGTTTTTCTAATAACTGTAGTGGATTGGGAATTTAATAGCAATTTAAACCATATGAATATGATCAACTATTTAATCTAAATTTAGTTAAAGGAAAATTGGTTGGAGAAAAGTTTATATAGGTTGAAGACATTCTTTTTATTAAGTTGAATATAGATTGATATATACACGGCCTATTGATTCTAAACCAAAGTTAATTGAAATTGATGACAAACGCTATTATGAATTATAGAATAATTAGGGATTGAAATTGAGAACACTGGAGATTATATGTTATAGATCATGATTTACTGTAATTAACGGAGAACGACAATCCACACACAACAGAAAAGAATAAAGAAAATAAAATAAATAAATAAATAAATAAATAAAACAACCCTGACTAGTCGAAGGGCTCACTGGAGTTGGTCGACGGGCTCACTGGAGCCGGTCAACAGTAAGCAGCCGACCTGTCCAGTAGCCAACATTCGACTGGTTATCGATTTATAGGTGCAGTCTGAACCATTGGCCCAAGTTATAAGTTTATGTATATATATAATTTATATATGAATGTTAGTATAAGTAGGGGAATTAGTTCCATAAGTTTATGAATCTTGGACGCATTATGGGACTGAATAGATATGTATGTTGGTAGGGAGGCCTATACACTTTTTATTCATCCTAGTCGGCAATTGATAGGGAGATTCGATCGCAAAATACACTCATAGGAGTTTCTATGGTGCACACGAACCACTGATGAGGATGCTTGAAGAAGTGTGTTGCTCGACATTAATAGGAGGTTTCTTGGTATACATGGCAAAGAGGATGTGATACTGTTGTTGTTGATGGAAGCCCAATGCTATGCAATAATTGGCGTTACATTACCAACGACAGTGGATACAAAAGCAGTGGACTCCACCTTAGTGCATAAGTACGATACATATAGTAGTAATTTAGGAACATAGTCCCAATGTTGATATTGTAAGCGTACTTATGTTGGAGTAGTAATAGAAGTTAATAACTAATTCATAGTTGTTTTGAGGTTCGATTAGATGTTCGACCCTAAATACAAACCTTCATAACATGTTTGGTATAGGTTTCTTTAAAATTACACCCATTAGGTTAATAAAATTTACCTTAGTAAGGGGTTCATAGATACAAGTAGGACACCCTAGGTCACATAGAGTATTGATGAAGTTAATTGCATGTGATTACCATATATTAATGTTGTAAATCATTCACCAGACTTTTGTCTGACCCACCCTTTTTCCTTTTTTTCTCTCATCATAAGAGGATGGGGCAGTAGGTGATTGACCCGGATTTAGTATGTGGAGAAGTGAGCTGGGCGCTGGCATTTATCTTTATTTTCCATTACTTTCAATTTAATTATTTATCGTGCTTAGTATTTAACAAATTATATGTTGTATTTGTACATGCTCCAGATTATGGATACATATGTTTTGCAATTGTGTTTTTTGGAATATTTTGTAATATGACTATTTTCTATATTTATATTTTGTTATTTCCAGCAATGAGATCTGAAAGTGTCGAATGTCTTATATTTTATCCTTATTTCTTAGTCTCCATAATGCTTCAAACTCGATAGCTCATAATTTTTACCACGATGCGAATCCTAAAGTCACTCTAGACTTTGGATCGGTGTGTCCAGAGATGCGGATTATCAAAATTTTAATACTTCAAATACGAGGAAAACACCTGGTATATTCTTCCAAACCTATACACGAACATATATCCCCTCATGTGTCCTATAATTGGAGATTTCCCACATCAGCAATACATGTACCGAACTGCTAGTAGCCTTTAATTGAAGGGCAGACTTCCGTTGTGTAACTCTGCTGACCAACATACCAAACCAAGCTATATATAATTAACCTTAATATTGGGCTAGGACCACAAATTCATGTCTATGACAACGTATCATTAAGACCATATAATTCCCATCATGGAAATTATTATGTCTCTTAAGTTCATTTATTAGTATTCATTCAGTACTTAGTATGAACATTTTTTTATTTTATTTTTGGATAACATGGGGAACCTTAAGATCATGGTATTCATTGATACTCACTTAAGTAAACCCAACGCCGTGTGTCTACCCCGCTTTTATTTAGTCGTCGCACACGGATGCTTAACGTTGAAACTCCCACTGATGGTTAGGCGCTGGGATTCGAACCTGCCCGGACACAGTCCTTTAGTCCCCATCTCCCATCTCCCTAACCAACCGAGCTACGAACGGCGGGTGAACATTTTTTTATTTTATATGCCTATTTCCGTTATTCTTAATTTCCATTTATGTCACTTAAATTTGATAATTTTCTTCACATCCAATTAACTATTCTTTATAAATGGTCATTATTATTCAAGCTAGACAATCGCTAATGACATTTATTTATTCTTTTCAAATCTAACTAATTATCCCTATTTCGTTTTCTCTATAAATGTCATGTTCAATTTTGTAATTAATCCCATTAAACACATCTTTGTCTCCATTTGATTCATGTAACTTCCTATTAACTGCACATTTTTTGCCCATTAACATTGCAATAATCGTTACTTAATCTAGGATTTATTACCCTTTTTCCTTTGCAATCTCCTAAACCTTAACTTGCATCATTTAACGTATACTTTTTAAACTCTTCCTTTATTACAATTACATTGCAGAAGATTACCATTATAAAGTCAGTCGATACCCACAATACTTGGTAGGAACTTCAATTGGTTACTGGGAAATTTCAACTAACAGTTGTCACTCCATCTTCCACTTCCTCAAATAGATATTATGGGTACTGGTATTTCATTGCAAATATACAATTCCGATAATTTACCACTATTTTTGTGATATGTAATTTAGGATCACTTAATGTAAAAGGCAGAAGAAAAATTCATTTAACTTTGTTGACATATTATTATACTTTTACTCTTTTGGAAAACTATGTAGTAGAATATCTTTCACTTCTTCTTGTGTGCTTTCTGAATTGATACACTATTGTTTTTGGAAAATAAATTTCTCCCCATTAAGGTATAGCCGCATTAATCTACTACTAATATTCTTTCCCCTATAGATATAAAATCTAAACATTATATACATGTACTACAAGGTATTACTATTAACTTGGGTATTTAGCTACATACAATTATATTGTTTTGTACTATTTCATTATTCTTACAGTCATCACATTTGAATAAAGTTTCAGTTTTCCTTCAATTTGATTATTTTTAGATTTCAGATTCTTGTGAAAGAAGGTACCATTGGTAAGTGCAGCGCTATAAGATGTCACTAATTGTTTGAAAAAATGTGCAAACATTGCTATACATGAAGTGTGAATGAACTCATGTTTCATTATTAATACGAAAATATGCAAAAATATCCATTTTGACTTATTTGCTTATAATTTTATTTATATTTTAGTATACGTTTTTATATTAACATATTTGTTATTTTAACCAGATCTCCATACCTTTCCTTACCGAAATGCGTATTGAAGTCTAAGGTACTTGCTTGATAGTAATCCATTTAGAAAGCTTTTCCAATCGTAGGAATTCTGTATTGAGGATCAATTCTAATTATGTGATATGGTTTTTAAGTTTGGTTTGTTGAAAATAATCCTAATGCTAATTACGAATGGTGCAAGGAGGGAAAAAACACCCAGTTCTTGCAAAGAGATATCCAGGCTTGGACCATTACACACTTAATGTAGCGAGGGACTTGAATGGTTAATGATAGTGAATGGTGAATGCAGTGAGAGACTTAATGCAACCAGTACGTTAGGCATGTAAGAAGCATAAATGATAGTAAATTACCTGATGCATATTACCACGAGGAGGTATTGGTTCATTCATGAGATTTCCCCTTCCTGCAATAGACTGTAAGAAGCATAAATGTAAAATATGCACATATTAATTATTAATTAAAATAACTAATTAACTTATAACTTATTGTCATGATCAAATATGTTAGCTTTTGAAGTCTATTCCGCAATCCAGTGACTTCGTTTTTCAATGCAGAAACTTTCTTCGAGTGGGTCGTATGAATATCGAATTGAGTTGGTGTAATTCCAAAACCGAGTCCTCTCATTCTTTCAAAACATTCTTTGCCAAATGTATTTACCACACCATCTACGCTTAATAAAGAAATCCCTTTAGAATTTTGGTTGTTGTACTCTTTTATTTTAGTCTATGAATTTTAAAAATATCTAATAAGAATTAAATATTGCATTTTCACTATGCATTATGCACTAATTATATTCTTACTATGCATTCGAAAACCAATAAGTTTGGTGGTTCCCCATTTATTTTGATGGGTGCTCTGTACCATAAATCATCTCTATCAACATCCGATGCAAATTCCTTCTTCTGCCAAAAAAGCTATATATTACTATGCATTATTAAAACAATTCTGAACATAAAGTCAAAAAATTTAAGTTGATGTGTCATTGAATTTGTTAGTTGATGTCTTAACAGGTAGAATAATATCTCTGACCATTTGTTGTATATGTACTCATATACTGTCACATGTATATTTTCTCATTGTATCTAAGTAATCAGGAAACTGGAATACATTTGCTTCTTTGTTTTTATAGCTTTCAATCCCATAATTTTCTGAGGCAAATGACTTGTACAATCGCTTAATCTCGACTGTGCATAACAAATTTTTTATAATAAACTTGTAGTGTTAACTGTAAGTGACAGTAAATGATAGTAAATGATAGTGAATGATAGTAAATGATAGCAAATTGAGTTGTGCAGAGAAGTGTGTATTCATTATTGTTGTATTACTGATGTATACCTTACAATTGTGTTAAGCTTAACAATTTTGAAAACTTCATGTTAAAATCTGATTCTCCTGAGTTATATATTAATTTATCGACATCACATATTCTATGTTCGACCAAGTGATGTGGTGATAAGTGTTTCTGAATATTTTTGATGGATAAGAGATGCATATACATGCAGAGTAATAATGGTAAATGTAAATCATAAAATGCAGTCTTCAACTATACTCCCAAGAAGCCACATGGTAGATAAAGTGACATCAAGCAACTACACATCGTGTTTAACAAGCAATTTCGTAACCACGGATTGCAGGGGATCGACCACCATAACTCTAAAAACAACAGGCACCTACTACTTCATATGTGGGGTGCCCGAGCACTACATGGGTGGCATGAAGCTCTATCTTTCTGTAGCGTTCTCCTCATCCTCTAAGGGCTCCACCACCTCTCCTACTACTCCATCCACTCCATCAACTCCATCCACCATGATTCCTATCAATGGTAGAAGTGGGACTTACTCCGCTTCTTCCCATAATACAGTGACTCCACTTGTGGTCCCGATGATTGCAGATCTTGCTTTGTTCTCTTTCTTGGTTTAAGTAGAGATCAAAGCAAAGGGAAGAGGCAGTGCTTGACTTGCATTTTTATCTCACATTTCATTTTTTCACTTGGAAATTTGGTGTTTGCTATATGACTTTATTCTTAAGTTTTACTATTACTGCTGTTAATTTGTTTGTACTGAATTGCTTTTATTTGTCCTTTAAGATATTGTTTCATATTTTACCCCGTTGATTCCTTTTTCTTAATCGACTTTTCTCCTTTCTTCTATTTCTCTTATTAAGGTAAGTCTAATTCTAAGTATTAAATTTGATTTCGTTTGCGTTTATGCTAGAATTTTAAAGTTGTATTTTCTATTGAATGTAGTGTTATATATGATATAAGTAAAGTATTTAGTCTATCAGAGTTGCGATTGTGTTTGTAAAAGATAAATATTAAAAATTAAAAGAAAAATGATATTAATATTGTGTTAATTTTAAGCTTTTTTGAGTAATTATTGGAGGCTTAATAATTAGATGAAACCTTAATAATTTCTCTGATAGTTACATGGATAAAAATTCCTATTCTAATATCGTTGATGTGGCAACCTAATCCCTAATACAAATATACACTTAAAAATTATTGATCATTATTATAGTGGATTGGAACTTTCTTACCAATTCCTCAGCCAACCTTGCATAGCCCTTCCTACTCATAGTATGTGGAATTGTATTCTTTGCTCTAATTTGTTTGTATTTCTTGCTTTTCAACTACATAGGACAAATTAAAAAATTAATCATATATAATAAGTGTTGTTATAAGAATCTTATACGAAAAGAATTGAACGATACCTCAAATTCTTCGGAAAGTTCTCTTTAGTAAAATCTTTCCACTCTTCAACAGTCATTATATTATTGGGCTTTAGCATTGCTAATCAATTGGCAGCGTCGACGCTCTTGGAGGCAAATTTTATAGCTGAACTAGTCTTGATTTTGCCTCCTTGCTCCTATTTTCCAACATCTTAATCAATAAACTTTTATATCGTGCATCCACAAAGAATCGTGTCTGTACAACAAAAAATTAATGCAGTATTAGTACTCATATTAATGCAATATCTTTATCAAATGTTTTATGTAGTTCAATTAGAAATTACGAAGCTACATATTACATAAATTCCAATCAAGAAGATAATGGAATTTGAAGAATAAACTAATGAATGTTCAATGATCAATGCGATAACAATCAGATTTCTACTAAATAGGAAACTATCATATTTCAGTTTCTAATTGGTGTTGTGGTCAATTTTGTAAGTAAGTTATTGTAAACAAAGATTACAAGTTAAATATACAGTACACTTGTGCATATAAGTCATATTTTAAAATAATGCCTGGTCTATTGTATTGCATTTTCTTAACTGAAAATTGTCTACAGGTAACAAAACTTACTCAAAGTTGTCTTGGATTCAAAATTGAAATGAAAACATTGCATTTTTGAGAAGTAAACTAAATACAAATGATTGGTTGAATATGCAACATAGAGATTCTTTTTATCATGTCAAAAATAGTAGCCGTGTTTGAAATTTTTGTCCCTTTATATAGGTTGAACCATTTTGTAAACATCAAGAATCAATGTCACATAACTTCACTAGTTATATCTACATTAACTCATCATACCTGAACACACGTGCACAAATCATCCTTCAATCTATCGTCGATTTTCTCCCAATGGCTAATGTTCATAAGAACCATTTCTCTTGCTAAAGAACCAATGTAAAATGACAAGTATTTTGAATTTGGACCTATAGGTTGGCCTAGTTCATTGAAGTCGATAGCGAGCCTTTCACCCGGTGTTCAAGATAATGTCTTCATCATTGTTTTTCCCTTTTTTTCTTGTTTCCAATCACACACATTCTTCGAAGGAAGAGTGGGTATGAGTGGACAAGTTCAGATGGGAGATTGAATCATAGGGAATGCTGGAGGGAGTAGGTGAAACAACATGATTTGTAGTAGAGCTTCTAGTAGTATAATTCAACTCTTGAGAAGTTTGAGCAACTTCAACCTCTTCAACATTTTCTTGGTTAAAAATTCTGTCACTATCGTTCCATATAAGAGTGGAAGCCATTTTACTTAGACGCAATCTCTCTGATTATCTTTGCTTTGCCGGGGAGCTCTAAAAATTTAAGACACGTGTATTTTTGGACTAATATATTTCAAAAATTAGAACAGGTGTACTAAAAACTAAGGAATGAACAAAAAGATCGTTGGCATAAGCTAAATATTTTACAAAGCATCTGTCAATTCTTTTTAAATACACTTACCAGTAACTGATATTCTCATCAGTAACATACTAATGAAGTAGTCGGGTTCAAGTTAAAATGAATTGAATTAAAATTACCTATGCTTGCTCTCGCACACCCTTGCCCATAGATACCCCAAGTTCAAGTTTCTTATAGATGATTGATTTGAAAAAAATAAACACAAGCTACATGAATATATAATATATTACATAAATGATTTATATGAAAGAGAAGCAAAAATAATGTAAAAAAGAAATTAAATAAACAAAAAATGATACTATCCTAAACATTAGTAATGCCAATATCTTGAATATGTAAACATTAGTGATGCTAATTACTTGGATATGTAAACATTAGTCATTTCATTTTTTAATCATTTCTGTGTAAGTGGATGCCTTGTTTGTAAGAAACAATAATATTAATCATATTAAGTTTTTATTTTATTTAAAAAATAGTAATCTGATCTTCCTTTTTATTCGAATAATAAAACACAACCATTAACATTCTCTAGTTTTAGTTTCATTATGTATCTGTAGTAAGCAACTCTATCCAATTTGAGAAGATATGTAAAAAGGAAATTAAATAAACAAAAAAGTAGATATGTATAATAAAAAGGAAAACTTCACCAATATTCCATCATAATCCTTTCGTATGTAACTTTCATCTCCGAATCAATCTCTTCATCGTCAAGTAATGATTCATCAACTGTTTTACTATTTGACTGCCCATCTTCATCATATTAATCCATTTCATGAAATCCTCTTGGTGGTGCTCTCAACACAACATACCAATTTGAAGAAATACTTTCCCAAGAATAGAACACTTGTACAGCTTGTATTGCAAAAATGAAAGGATTACTTGCAAATTGATTTTGGAACTGATGTAAATTGACCAACGTAAATCCATCTTCAACCTTAACTCCACGATCGATATTCGCCCAATCATACTTAAATAAAGCAACTTGAAATAGGCAATAATCTAACAAAAGAATTTCACGCAAAACCCCATAATAAACTATTTCTCATTGGATCCATTTTCTCGAATAGTACTTGCCTCGATGGAAACACCATTATTTTGTGTAGACTTCTCACAATCTTTATTATGAAAATGCCAGCCATTAATGATATAGCTAGCATAAGAAGTTAATTGCAAGCGAGGACCATACGCAAGCCATTTTATTATTTCAGTAACATCATATGCATATTTTTCATCCTTAATCTGAACAATTATATTGTTATGTACAAGGACTTATGATAATAATATGTAAATTATATATCAAACTTAATAGCCTACAAACAAGAAGATATAACCCTTACAACCATTTTTTCAAACTAATAACAAAAAGTCTCTAAATGCAACCATGAGAGTTCCACATCATCTTGTCGAGGGTGCAAATGTTACAACTCCTCTTTATGCATTCTATATACATGAACATACAAGTAAAAATTCAGTTTCTTTCATACACAATAATTGGATGGAACTAATACTTACTCTATATAAGGCTCTACTTCCTCCATATTAAACAACACATACAGATGAGCAGCATTAATCACCTCCTTAGTGACTAACATAGGTTTTCCTTTGGAAATAGGACGACCCTCGAGTCTGAAATCACTTTGATGCACTTTATTTCAATTTCTTCTTTCTCCAATTTCAGATGCACGTTTAATATATCCACTATAATACTTCATACATTCCTCGGCAACATAGCGTTCTGCTATGCACCCTTCAGGTCATGCTTGATTTTTAACATACCCCTTCAATAAATTCATATACCTACAACCAAAACATGTACGTAAAGATTTTTTTTAAGAGCATAAATTATTATCAATTTGAAGTACCCATAATAAGTTTTACCTTTCGAATGGATACATCCAACGATATTGCATTGGCCCACAAGTTCTTGCTTCTCTACCTAGATGTATTGTTAAGTTAATCATAATGTCAAAAAAAGAAGGGGAAAGAATCTCTCCAAATTGCATAGGGTTATAGTGACTGATTCTCCATGGCTTCTAATTTATCTCTATCAAGCACTCTTTGGCATATGTCATTATAGAATGTACATCGTCTTAGCAGTGTATTACTTGTCCCTATTGGTAGAAGTCCTTTCAATGTTATGGAAAACAATTATTGCATCAGTACATGATAATCATGGGACCTTAAGACTTGAAAACTTATCTTCTTTTGCAAAACACTTCCTAATATTTGACCTATATCTGTCAGGTACCTTCAAACTCTTCATTCTACTATAAAAAATATCCTTCTCCTGACCAATTTGTAGGATCGATTTCACCATAGAGGGGGTGAATAGGGTAATACTATCAATTATAAAAATTTAATGTGGAAGTATATAAAATAATTTCAAAATAGTAGCAGCACAGATAATAGTAGAATAATAAATACAGAAATAGAATAACACAAATTTACCCAGCTTTGGCAAAACCCTGCCTACATGCTGCCCCCAAGGTTTTTACTGAAAATTAAGTAGTCAGATGCTTACACACGTAAACTCGCGACACCCGCTATCGACTAACCTAACACTACGCTCAAAACCCTGCCACATCTCAGCCACTAAGTTGCGAATTCTTGAAGTACACCACCGTAGTACGTCCCATGGTCACACGACTAGAATTTACAAACATTTAAAAACAAAATACAAATTAAAAAACAATTTAAAAATAACACAAAACCCTAATTTATAAACTATAGACCAAATTAGAGAAAACCGTCCCAAATGAAAATTAAAAAGGAAATCCCCTTTTCTTTTTATTACCGGTCGTAATTCTATGTTTTTATTTCTTTCGGCGTTTAATCCTTTGAGCTAAAAAATGGCTGCTTCTTCTTGCTCATTCGTTCCTCTTTCAGATTTAGGGCATTGCGAATTTGAGCATGCCGATTCAATAATTGATTGAATGAAGAATTATCCACAGTTGCTCCGTCAATCAATTTATCACTCTGGTTTACTAGCGACTACTTCGACGAATCGAGTTCGAATTGATCTGGTATGAGAATTGCTTTGCTATTCTCGTAGATATGATTGAACTTGGTTTGATTCGAGTTATTGATTTAAAACTTTGTTTTGTGTTATTGATTAAACTCGAATAATTTCTGTATGCCGATGATGCTATGGGTTTTATAGGGTTTAATTACCTAAAGTTTCATTCGAATATATTGTTTAATCTCGTTTAATAATTTTGTTTGGCCATTTGATTATGCTTGAATGCTTGGGATTTCTCTGACTTGTTCAATTCATATAATTTCCTGACTGGTTGCTTGGTCACCTTGTTTTCTGATTTGGTTTCGTTCATTTTTCTGACTTATTCGTCGTATTCTTTGATTTCGTTAATATCACAGATTTGAGTTTGACATTTAAATTGACTTGGTCATTTCTGAAATTCCCTGCTTGATTTTGTCTCGGCCTTAAGTATATGTACACTACATCACTATATCCTGCATACATGTATATATGTATGTTTACTCATGTATAAATTCATGTTATACATGTACATTGCATTTTCCGCTGCCATGTGCTTCAATATGCATTCTGCTTGAAGTTTATAGCTTGGTTCTCTGGTCTTTGTAGCATATATATGTTACTTGTTGTTCAAGTAGATATGTACTTGATTCATGTCCATACTCTTGTTTCTGGTCTGGTTGCATAGTGTGGTGTTTGCTTGTTTCTAATGCAATTTTGATAGTGCATGTTGACATGGTCAGGTTGTAGGTTTGCACTTGCTTCGATTTAAACTACGGCTTTTACTCTTGCATTTGTGTTCAAGTGTATGTTTACTTGAGTCTGCATTGGATCTTGCTTGTTGCACTTGATCTTCTTTGATTGTTTTTTTTATCACTGTCTTGCTTGGAGTTTAGTAGCTTGCATTGGTTTCCACTTGTATACATACATACATACAGTTATGCGTGTATATAGGTGTGTGTTTATGGAGTCTGGTTTCATTTTGTTTGATCATTAGCTTGTTGTTGCCTCTAGTTGCACTGCACATATATGTGTGTGTTCCCGCATGTATATGTGTATGTTGTGAAGCTTTGTTGTACTGTGTCTTTTTGAGATCCTGTGTACATTGTTTTGTACCTTAATCTTGCTCTGTTCACTTCGAGTTGTTTATGTATATACACGGTGCACTTGTCTTGAACTTGTGATGTGCATGCTCATTGATCTAGTTGAAATTTATGGCCTTGGTTTCACTTCAGTCTGAGCTTGCATATGAAATGGTTCATGATGTTGCTCCGTGATTTTCTAGCCTTCACTTGATACCTGTTGCACCATGTAGTAGCTTTTCTTGTTCTTGTGAAACTGTCTTTCTTTGTCAAAATAGTTGTTGTCTCATTATGATCATTTGTTATGTATACTTAGTGCCTGGATTTATTTCAAAATGCGTGCATACTGTGTTCATGCGGTCTGTAGTTATGCTCCACTTTTTGTTGTATGACATTTGTACCTTTGACTATTGAGGCTACACCATTGACTGCTGAGGCTTTGATTCACTGTTGCATTGCTTCGAGTCAGGTTCCATTGGTCATTATT
Source organism: Allium cepa (assembly GCA_030765085.1). Classification (NCBI taxonomy): domain Eukaryota; kingdom Viridiplantae; phylum Streptophyta; class Magnoliopsida; order Asparagales; family Amaryllidaceae; genus Allium; species Allium cepa. The sequence goes on from CM060934.1 coordinate 628,235,486, forward strand.
AGACTTCATGTAGTCTGGTGGCTTCACTTTGGTATTTGCAGTTTTCATTTCTGTTTGGTTGCCACTGAACTTCAAGTTCTCTGGTTCAAGTATTTTGGAATTTGTGTGATGTCCACTACCTTTTGTACTTGTTCATTTTTGATTTTGGAATGATCGAGTTCTTTTAGTTGTCTTGACCATTTTATTGAACTTGTACATTTTGATTGCACCTGCGTTAAATCCAACTTATAGCTCAGGTTTGACCTTGTGCTCGTTTCGTGACATTATTTTTATTGCACTTGAGTTGAACCTGGCTTTTGGTCGGGTTTGACCTTGTGCTCACCTGTCCCTGTAATTTTATCAAGTATATATCGGTGTTGTAACGACCCTGGATTTTGGCCCCGTTTATTTTATTAAATATTTGATTTAATTAAATAAAATGTAATCTGATCATATTAAAATGAATATAATTTTGGAAATATTGCCATTTGTTTATAATATATATATTGGTATTTTGAAAGAAAATAAAATTTAAAATTTGGAATAAATATCTTAATAATATTTACAATAAAAATCTATCTTATATAATTTAATTAAAATACTTTACTATTGTTTATGTTTAGAATAAAATAATACATATGGATAGTAATGTTTGAAAATTCTAAAATAAAAGATTCTTAACGATATTTTTGATAAATTTACCTTATATAATTAAATTAAAAGCTTTTACATTGCTAACATTGATAAACATATACATATGAATAATAATGTTTGAAATTTTAAATAAATTCCCTTATAATATTTATCTTTCATTATTAAATTAAAATACTTTCTTTTGGTTAACATTTAGATGATAATGTTTAAATCTAATGCTAACAAAATAAAGTATAAAATATAAATAGATGATAATGTTCAAAATAAATATAAATATTATTATAAGTCAAACACATGTATGTGATCTAATAACAATAGCTTTTGAAATTACAATAAAATGTTAACTATGTTAAAACAAAACATATAAATCTGTAAACAAAGAAAGAGCTTATATCTTTAAACAAATTAACTTGTCTGCAAACATTAATAATATGCTAGACAAAATAAAAACATTTTTTGTACAGACCAAAATCTGCAAGTATCAAATATGAAAACATCTTAGTACAAATGGAAAACCTGCAAATTTTATATGCATAAGTAAACTGTATATGCATAAGAAAACAAATATTCACATCTTAGTTCAAACATAAGAGCTGCAATATCTTTACAAAATCCATGTGTCAGCAACACATAATAAGTATACACCTTCATAATGACATTTTAGTACAAATAGAAACCTGAAATATCATTGTACCAAATTGTTTTGTCAGCAAACATTAATTGTGTGTTAACTTAAATAAAAACATAAGCATTTAATTAGCCCACTTTTCTGTCTAAAGAACATCTTCCAGCCGAAATTTGTTGAATCATCTCAGGGCTTAGTACAATTACAAATAAAGCAAACATTATATTAAGTTAAAGCTTGCTCAAGAAGACATTAAGTTCAAAGTTATATATATGTATGTTCATTATTCATCATTTCTTATTCTTGAGTTCATATGTAACTGCAAAAGCAAAGCCTGAAAAAAAAAACTGAAGTATAAACAAAACTTTATATTTTCAAGTTCAAATCAAATTCAGGAAACAAGAAAAGTTACAGGAAATTCATGCAGCTTCAACTGCAGATTTAACAATTCATGTTCCAATTGATCAACTTCAACTTATTCTTTATTCAGACATGTCATAGGCGAGTAAACAAAATTCTTAAAACTTTAAGTTAAATCAAACCCTTATGATGATTGAGTGATTCTGTGGTATATGTTTTACATTTGCATATGATCCTGTGACTTGCATATACTTCCCTGTTAAGTGAATACAGGGTGAAAATTTGAATGAAACTTAAAGTTATTTGCTCCTAAACCATGTTGAGATTTAAAATTTTCAATCAAAACAAGTATTGCAGCTAAAACCAAGCCTTGAAAACTGTTATAAACATTTTTGTAAAGGAATGGTACTGTGATATAGTTTTACAGGAAAACAAGTAAATTTATTGATAATTTCAAATAGTACCAGAAGTTAATTCAAGATTTTATTTTGAATCCTTAGATTGAAGATTTTCAAAACAAAAACAAGGATTTTTAGATCAGTATGTGGAGAGCAGTTTTCAGATGAATGAAATTTGCAAATTTCTCAATTCTAGAAAATCGAATCAATAAAAATCTGTGAAATCCAACGTGAAGCAAGTTTGTATACTCGTAATGTTGGGAAAAATGTCAAATAATTTTTCTGATTCATGAATTAATCGAACGAACATAAAATAGGGTTTTAGTTCAGGTTTCCTGTACTCTGAAATTTTTTGATTTTCGGCTTCTTAGTGTGACCGAGCTTTCCGAGCTTCGAAGAGATAGTTGCAGAGGGGAAGGACTTGGCGTAGGTGGCGTGGCTTAGCCTCTGGCGATGTGGGGATGCAGGATTGGGTGGTTTTCGGTGAGGCGATAGTGGTTCAAGTTCAAGTTTAAGGTGATATTTTGATTTTGACCTTATGTCAAATTTCTGAGTTTTGATTATGGACGAGGAGTGGAATCGTGGTTCGTGGATGGTGACGAGGGCCGCTGGAGGTGCGGCGAACCACCGTGCACGTGCACGGTGGCATTGGAGGTAGGCTGTCGTATCGGGGTCGCCGTGAGCGTTGCTTCGTGTCGCGCTCGAGAAATTAGCGTATGAGCCTCGAGTTTCGTTCGCGAGCGTATCTTGGAACCTACTGTTAAATTTATGTTTAAACTTTTAACTATCTCACTGTTTAAAAAAAAAAAAGGGAAGAAGAGGTATGCGTAGGGGAGTCTCGGGAAGATTGCTTGGGAAACTCGAAGTAATTCTCGAGTATAGTTCAGGGAAGGTCTCGGTTTTGCCTGGGCATCTTGAGTATTGGTCATAATGCAGTTTTGCAGTGAAGTTGTGGTTGGGTAGAATTGTTTTTTTTCTTTCTTTTTCTTCAAAATTATCTAAATATTTTAAGCTTAGAAAGGTTAAAGGTTAAGCTAAGAAGTTGTTCAAGTTTTAAGTATTGTAGTCAAAACTTAATGATGATCTTAAAACACTTAATTATTTTGATTAATTTAGGATAAGTGTAAATTTAAGTAACTCTTAAGTTTGTATTTAATAAATGAATGATTTAAAAATTTAAAGAGGACTTTTAAGAGTTAACTACATCGAGTAATTAAAGTTAAATGAATTATTATTAGAAGGTAATTAAGAATAACTACTTTATCTGAAATCAAGTATGGATAAAGGGCGTAAGTGATAAATAAAATATATTTAACTACCTAAATTAAGTAAGGAATGGTTAATAATTAATAGTTAACTAATCAACTAATTTAATTATAAATTAATGGTAAAATAATTAAGTAATTTAATTAAGAGTTAAGGATCTAAATTGAATTAAGTAATTAGTAGTAAATAATTAAGTAATTAAGAAATTAAGTTTCATCAATTAATAATTAAGGTTATTAATTGATGAGCAAGAAATAGTAATTAAAGTTAAACAACTTGATTTTAAGGAAATAAATAATAAATTAAATAATTAAGACTTAATAATTGATTAAGCAATGATAAATTAACTCAAATAATTTGAAAGGAAATAACAAATTAGTCGTTAATTAAACGGGGTTAAGCGATTTATTCTCGAGTAATTGATTTCAAAAACGAATTAGTTACGAGAACTTAAATGATTGCTTATGGATTGTTGTGTATGTAGAATGTTTGTTTGTGATGTTTAAATTGATGATATTCTTTGATGCTCTGTGATATGTTATGTTATATCTATGATACTTGTATATGTTTTATCTGTGATAAATGCTATGAATTTAAAGTATCTAAACTATTAAGTTAAATAGACAACTTGGCCCTTAAAATGGCGTTTGGATTCGATGAGACTGGGATCGGAAGAATCAAATTTGATTCTCCGAAAATCACATCGATCCAATTTAAACGTTAGGTCGTGAATCCTGAAATGAAGATCGAGATGGTGTTTTCAGAATGCAAGGGTTATCGTCGTTGACTCTGAGGGTGATTCCAAAATGAGTGTAATGAGATAATGCCTTCGGTTTCGTTCGAATCCGGAACGAACTGGTATGGATTGAATGCTTTCAGCACACCGTCAGGCGGACGATGAGCATTGTAAGAATATTGTTCTATAAAGATAATCGCAGCCTCAAGCGTCATCAACCGGGAATGGCTAAAACAGGGGAGATGCAGCAAGGTTAGGTGGGTCATGCCCAAGCAGGACAAGATATTTCCCCTGTCTAGATGTCCTTTTATATTTCGACTGTGTGGGCGGTTGCTAGCTAAAACCGCGGGGTTTATCTTGTTCGGGACTGTTCAGTAAGGAATGGTTCCGGCCTTGTGTAGCAGGGGGTCGGGAGTGATCCTCGGTACGGTGATCTAGGCCCCGTACTGTGACGGGCGGTACCCCAATAGCCCTGCCATTGTTGGAAATCCATTTTTCCTACGAGACCCTACGGTTTTGATTTGTATTACCCACTTTTGTGGCTAGTAGCTGGAATTTAATGAACGTAACAATTTCGGCTATTTCTATTTACTTGAAAACCCTAGACACTATTATAATATCACTGGATTTCCTATGAAATGTTTTGGTTATCGTAAGGTAAAAACTTACCCGTATTTATTTGTGGGGAGTCTTACGTGATACCTTTATTTTCAAATGTTTTTCAAAGTTAAACAACCTTAAACCGTTAACTCATTCCAGACCCATGTCTGACCCGGAGTTTATTTTTTTTTTTCATAAACTCTTGGGTACTCAAATTTTTATGAGTAGCCAAGTGATAGGTTTTGGACTTTGATTTCTGCAGTGCTTGGAGCAGGAGATTCCAGACGTATGAAGCTATCTATCTAGTGTCGATGTGTTAGTTGATGTGTACTGTATCTCTGATGTATATAGTGATAGATGTATGCATGACTGTCATATATATTGATATTGTATAACTCTTATATATGTAAAACCATGTAATATTTATGTGATATATTATATTTTATTCCGTTCCGCTGTGAGATTCTGATGTTGCTGTTCTTTCTTTCTCTTTCTTTTCTATTTTCTATCCCTTTCTTTCTTAATGATGATACGTCTTTCTGGTTGTAGAAGGGCGGGTGGTCACAGGTGTGCACGGCCTTGTGGCATGTACAGTGATACACTGTGTATGTCACAAGCTGTTCGTGTATGATGAATTTAAAATTAAATGATGACGAACAACCCAAATAACTGAGGCAAATAATATTTACATATTTAATTTTTGTTTACACTGCAAAAATTATTTCTTTTTCAATTTTACTATTTCAGTGTTTATTTTGCAGATCACTCAAATGCTGGATTCAATTTAGACTGAAGTTGAAGAAAAAATACGAGTGAAATGTAGTGAGGTGCAAATGTATGTATAGTGAAAAATGTGATGTGATTGGAATTGTAATGTAATTGAATATGTATATATACAGTGAGAGTTCAAATTTGTACTATTTAAAATTGTGAAAAAATATTTGTTTGAATAAAATATCTGTTTGAATTTAAATTCTAAGTTATTTATTTTATTCAACAAATATTTATTTAAATATGTGAAAAATAAAATAGTACATTAACAAATATATTTAATTGAATATATATATATATATATATATATATATATATATATATGTTTATTATCATCAAACATAAATCATATACTCGCATATTCAACACAGTTGACGTGCATGGCGCGGCTGGAAGTAATACTGTATTTTTCCATGTTCATGGGATGCAATTTTTTTCTAATACCCATTGCTTCTAAATCTTGACGTGAATTAATTTAATCTTTTGATTTTCCTATGATATCGAGCAGCGCAAGAAGAATACTCTCTCCCACAACAAAATAAATTTTACAAACCCAATATAATAATAAACGGACCTTCCTGATCAGAGGCATTCACTCTATTATTAGACCCCATCCTACTTTCATAACCAATACTATTCAAAATAGCATAATCAAAATCCCCTGCACATTGAAAAGCATCCAAATGCTCATATGACCCCATAATAGAATCTAAAGCATGCTCCATGAAACCCTTAAAATCTTCCTAATCAACCAAACCCGCCTCCACACCATTCATGTACCCATCAGAAACCATACTTGTCCCATGAACTTTCGACCCCACCTTAATCCCGTTCAAATGGTCATCATCCTTCTCAGAAAAAAAAAACTAAAATCATACTATAAAATATTGCCAGACCCATCAGAAAGCATACCTGCCACTTGAAATTCCAACCCTACCTTAACTACTGTCCTACCCACATCATCCTTCTTAGAAAACAGAATAACATCACAACCAAATTTGATCATCAACGACTGATTACTCATGTGTAAGAATTTAACCCCAACAGATGACCAATCTAGCTCTCAAGTAATCTGGGATCCAAGCGCCATCGTGTACTTATGAATCAGAATGGGATATAGTGTTTTGTGCACGCTGATATTCAAGCGTGAATGCACATTACTAATATCACCAACCAACAAATCATGAGAATTGCTACAACCAGCCACTTTGTTTAAGACCTCAACCTGAGTATCAGATCCCCTAACAATTCCTCTACTAGAATCAATAACCTTGTTGATAGTTCTATCCTTAACTGCAGCAACATTTTCAGATATTACATTTTTGGATATGCCATCATGCACTAGAGACTCAGCAAAGGAAGGAAAATATTCGCTAACAATTGAACATTGATCAATCCTATCTGCTACTTCAAGATTAACAACCTCATATAATCCATCCACATCAACCCCGTTAACATTTACAACCAAACCCCCACCGTCGGTTGCTCCAACCTGAGATTGATCAAAGACCTCTCCATGCTCATCCAATGTCAGAACCAGAAGATGATCTATTCAAACCCAACACACAAGGCTTAAGCTCAGTATCAATATCCTCATCAGGATATGTAACACCATCATAACCCATAACAACCACCTTATCCTCATTCAAGCCCCTCTCCATGACTTCACATTCAACCAAACTATGTTGCAATACATCAGAGTTCATCTCAAAATCTTCCAAGACACTTAACCCTTCAAACCTATTCGAAGTATCAATCACAAAACTCCCCAATGTACAAAATTTAGTTGTATGCTTTCTGCTCATACTTACAAAGTCTAACTCTTGCAAATGAGAACCTCTGTCTGCAACCACTGAGTTAACAGATTCTTGGAGAAAAGAATCTGAATTGCAATGCAAAATATCTAGATCTAAAAATATTGGATCAGAGGCCGATTCATTCTTTGACACATCAAAGATGCCATTTGACTTCAACTAACTAACAATAACAATATCCTCATCCTTTGAAAACAACTCTGGGTCACTAAATTTTTCTTTAAAATTACGGCCAATATCCACTTCATTGATCATGTGAAAATGCATGAACAACTCTTCCAATAGCCTATTACCTTCATACCTTTACAACCATAAATGATCCAACAAAATACCCTTCTGTTTCATACATTTTAATACAAAAAAAAAAAAAAAAAAAATGTTTTGTGACTGACATGGTTTTCTTTTTGTCGAGAGATGGATTAGAATTTCATCAAACATTTGTTTTCTTTTGTATCCAATAGAACCGCAACAAAAGCATCTAATTGGCTCTCTATAATCCTTTGCAAGATGATTAAAATCCCCACAACGAAAGAAAAAAGGCCTCTTCCTTCTAGCCTCGATCAAATTCTTGAAGGGAAGATTATAGTTGAGAGATTTTGGAGCCGAACTCATCAAATCATTAACGACTTGGGCATAAGAATGAACCCGCGAATTGAAAGAGCCAAAATTGATAAATTTAGGGAGAGAATTCGAGGCGGAATAAAATTTTGAGAAAGATCAGGAAAGTGGAAGATGTCATTAATTGGATGAAAGTCGCTTATGAAAAATACCATGGTCTTAGTAAGAAGGAAACACTTAAAAATAAAAAGAGAGTTTTATAGTTTTAAAATATACTAGTTTTAAGGAAATAAGTTAAAATCTAAGGTTTTGGTTTATTAAAGGAAAAAGTGAAAATCATATGACTGTTATTTAAACTTAAAATGAAAGAAATAGATTATAGTTAGATAAATATGATTAAATAGCCCACTAGGACAGAATTGACTAGGGAATTAGAAAGCCTTGAATGGTTAAGACAGAGATAAAGAAAATATGTGAATTTTCTTAGTCAATGGTTGAATTGAAAGCGACGGAGCAGTAGGTCAAACTTCCTGTAGTTGTGAAGGGTGAGCACCACCTTGTACCTTTTTACTCAATTATGGTTTGAATTTCAAAATCTTTCTGTGAGGGGGTTTGGGAAGTATGATTTGGGTAAAGCATATTTTAGAATAAGGAAAGGGAAAACCTAGATGGTTGTTATCAAGGTATGCTATAGCAAAGAGTTTTATTCGATTTTGTGTAAAAAAAGGCCTAGCAGTGTCTACTTGAATTCTTATATGGTAACTTAAGTGACAAAAGGGTGATACAGACATTGGTCGACACCATATAAGGATAGGAAACCTGGAGGCTATAGGTAGACTACGTTGACATGAGTGAGAAGTCGTAGCAGTGGAAGAGCAGTTCCCATAGTAGCATTATGCGATGGCATTACTGGAAATTAGTTTCCATAATAGCCTACCAGTTTTGTTACCGTATTGGATTATATCATTGTAGATGTGTCCCAAGTATGCCTAGGTAAACCTCGGAATAGTATGGTTAGAAATTTACACACATTTGAATAAAAAATGCTAGGGGGGAGGGTTAGTTCTTGAACTTATAGATCCTGTGATAGTTCTAGATTTGTTGATTTGGATTACATGTGCAAGTAAAATGTAAATTAAGCTATCATAGTAAATTGTTAGGATTTAGGCGATTCGAGATTTTGTTAGACAGTTGATATGGATTAATAGACGTAAGTGAAAGTAGTGATAAATTGGAAATGTGATTTAAGTAAGTATTTTTATTCATTGGAATATAGAGGGTTGCAAGTAAGTATTTTTATTCATTGGAATATAGAGGGTTGCAACGTAAATTCCAATGGATTATCAAGTTTAGATTTATAAATAAAAGTATATCGTTTGAAATAACAAGGAATATAACAAAAAAGAAAGAGATGTGAAAAATAGGGATAATTACCATATTTTGTAATGTCAATTTCAATAATTATGAAAAAAGATAATTCCTTATAATTTTAAACGTGACATAAATTCTCCTTTTGGGGTAAGATATAGAAATTTACACCGTCAGCCTCTCCTTTGGTAGAGAGATAGTTCCAATGCATTAAAATACAGAAATCTCTAAGTATAAACCAAAGAATTGGTCAGCACATTTATTGGATTAAAATGTTAAGGCATCTTCCATATTGAGTTATCTCAACCGTGAAATAATTGTAAAGTGATAAGAAGTTATGTTTGGTAAAAAGGTCTCATTTCGAGAGAACATTAAGAAATGGTAAAGTTTTGGAGGTTCAGACCCCAAAAGGTATCCTAGATAAAATTGTGGTCAAGATTTTGCAACGGATAGTTAATTCAAGTATTTAGGTCTCCATCAAGAAAAAGGATATTGTTATTTTCACGTATCGTTAATGCGAAGGGGATTTTCATAAAAAAAAGTAGATTGGGAAATTTGATAAGATTCGAAGGAAGGGATAAAAAGGGTTCTTCTCAATCATCACTCGAATTGGAAAAGTTGATTTACTTAAGGAAATTTATGGAAGATTAACTTGGAATACATAGTTGTGTGCATATTAATCGCATATGAACAAAGTACCACTTAGGTAATTATCTCCAATTCTAGAGAAATTTTAAGTTATGACTTCAATTAATTTTAAGACCAGAATTCCATGACTCAAGATCACAACTCGATACCGATCTAAGTTAGTTTTGTGCTGACCTATAGATATTGGTGCAAGTTGAATTATTTCACTTGCTTTGCTCTTTTATGTCTGATGTGTTTCAAGCTCCTTTCTACATACTTTAGGTTGACTCTAGTGGTCTTTTCGATAGTTGCATTCTTTGCTTTCTTCTCGTTAATCCTCGGAATTACTTATCCAAATCATAGGAAAACCACTGATCACAAGTGGTTGGAGTGGTATATGAGATGTATAGAGTTTGGGAAGTAGAATGAGGGAAAATAATGGGCCGATAACGGCCTATGGATAGCTCGGTAGCGAATCATTTCATCTTTGTTTATGTCTTCTAAGTGCAGTTGAAATCTGGTTGGCTAAAAAGTGGATTAACACTTGCCACCCAAAGTATGCCTTTTGAATGTAAGGTGTGCTTTGCTCAGGAACAAGTTCTAGCAATCAGTCTTCGATAGTTGAGCTCCCCGACTATTTGTTGATCCTAATCTTTGGCGTATCATCCAATTTATTCGGATTTTCTTGCAAATCAAAGGACGTTCCAAACTTGTTATAGCTAAGGACTATAGCCCTTGCTTAAATGTTGTTCATATATCATAATCATTCCGATCTCATTTGGAGTTATTACATCACATATCAAAATCGTCCCATATTCGTCTTATGATTTATCTACTTTACTCTAATCACAAGGCGTTCAAATCTTTTTACCAAATTTGTATCCTTTCTAAGGTTTGATCTATTCGAATCATTTTACATTCAATTTAACATGCGATCTCTCTGAACCGTTTAACTTCCAATCTAGGTTTTGACCTCTCTGGGTCGTTGTTGAGTCTTCTTGCTCTTTGGCAATAGAATTCAATGATAAAAAAGCCCATTCGCTCATCTCCAACGAGGGGACTTACTTTTCATACAATTCCATCTACTCACTCTCTGGAAAAGGAACTTGCATCTTACACTCTGGTCCCAACTCTTCGGTTGAGACTTAACATGATCAATGATGTATAAGTCCATTCACTCGCTCTCCGACAAGAAAACTTGCACCCTACACTCTGGTCCCATCTCTCCAGAGGAGACTTAAAGAGATCAATATCATGCAAGTCCATTCTCTTACTCTCTAGTAAAGGAACATGCATCCTGAACTCTGGTCCCATCTCTTAGACGAGACTTAAACAAATCAATATCATTCATTACATTTAATGTGAATTTTTCAAAAGTCAAATATTCAAATCAAAGCAAATAATCAGAAGTCCTAATTATGCATCCCAGACATCCAACTCAGAGCGTGCCTAAGGACCAATATAGGTCCCGTACATGTGTAAGCGACCTAAGGTTATTATTGTCCTAAATAGTCATCCCAAACATCTGACTCAGAGTGTACTTAAAGACCAATATAGGCTTCATACATGTGTAAGCGGTCTGAGGTTATTATTATCCTATTTATTCAAAGCAAGAAAAATTAAAGTGTGGGAGTCAAGCTTAATTTTGACCAACTTGATCGTGGGATCTCGAGCCTCAAAGCAGATTTGTGGTTGTTCCTCGATGCATTCACTCTAGATGGTGGTTGCTTCAGCCGCACCATTATAGTTTGTTCCTCACGTACTTCTGCAACTGGCTGCTCTGAACCAGTTCTTCTATTAGATCACGAAGATGTTGGCACTCATTCGTTTTAGGTCCATCCAGCTCATAGAACATTCCATATCTTTTCTCCAGATCAGTGGGCTCTCTGTTAACTGGCTTCCGATAGGGAATCTACGCCCCATAATCCAGATAAATCCTTTTGATGGTCTCTGTTAGCTCAGTGTAAGAAGAGAACTCCAGTTACCTTCTCTGCCGTTTTGGTTCTACAAAGTCAGCATAAGCTCTTATGTTTCCTTTATACTTTCCATTTCCTACTCCGAGACAGTCCTCTGTCATACCAACATTAATTTCAGCATTCTCGGCTTCGGCGAATTCTTGACGCAAATATCTCTCAGCTTCATGTAGAACTCCACAAGATCCATCGATGGATCCCTTCCAATGCAACTTTGAAGTTAGTCCTGCTCATGACTCCAAGTAACGATGTCTTTAAGATTATTAATGGATCCATTTTATCGACAGCTGTAGTTGTCGCATTAAACCTTGTCAAGTTGTTTCTCAAGGTCCCTCCGGGCCTTTATTTCATGCTTGATAGCTTCATTGCATTCTTCGACGGTGAGATCAAAACTCTGGGATACCTTAAGAACTTATCCACTAAATCGATCCACGTGCTTATTGACCCTTCTCCAGTTGTCTTAACCACATCACCATCAGTCCGTTAAGTAAAATAGGAAGCACCACCCATTACCTCAACATAAGCACTCAACACCTCCATAAATCAGATGTATCTCGTTTAGATGAACCAACGGATACAACTTTCCATTGTACATTTTCAATATCGAAAGCTTAAAATCCGAAGGATTCCTCGCATTTTGGATATTATAAGTGAACAGATTCCTGCTCACGTCCTCTAAGCTTTGATCTGAGGGTCCACCTCTAATTATCCTCCTTACCAATTCAATAATTTAGTTTTTACTATTCAATGATGGTCTTCGACTAAATGCAATGTTCAGCCTCCTACTCCTATGGAGGAATTCTGGCACATACTCCTTTGGATGCATATTAGCATTTTACCCACTTCTCTGATCTAATTCTGTCCTCCATTCCTATAGGGAAGTTCTGGCACATATTTCTCTGGTCGTTGACCATTCGCATCCGGATTTGTGTTTCTTGCTCCATTATTATCCGTTCTTGGCATCCTAGCAGTCATACCAACATTGCCTCCTAGTATTTTCTCTTAGTTTCGAGTAGATTTGGGTCGATACCAAGCTATTCTGCTTATATGGGCATTGTTCCAGTTTGCTTCACTCCAACTACATATGTTTCTATATTAGCTCATTATCCTTGGTTCTGAATTTCAGCAGTCCTAACTATTCCTTGTTATCCCATCCTACGGAAAAATTCCTTTAAGCATTTCTGTTATCCCGCCTTTTGGCAAAGCCGTGACACCAAAAGGTCGATGAAAACAAAAGACAGTTCATCTCAAAGATTGGTTACACATCGCTTCGCTATGGTTATCGATGAATTTTTTCTGAGCCCGGATCAGGCTACAACTGATAGGACATGACAAGAAAAGCCATGAAAGCCAGTATTTCAAATTTCAGGTTAATCGGAGTTCGTATGAACGAGATATGATCGATGCAAGTTAGCCAAAGTATGCTGTTCGTATCCATAAAAAAGTTGAGGAGATGCCCATTTCGAATCCATCGGATTCGTATCCATCAATGTTTGTCTTGTTTGAATCCATCGGTTTACACATGCTTCGAATCGATCAATTCGAATCGATCAGTAACGTGATATCGGTCAGTTCGAATCGATCGGTTTTGAATCGATAAAATAGGCATCGCCTCAGCATGTTCGTATCCATAAGGTTGATGCGTTTCGTATCCATCAACCATCCACAGTTCATATCCAACAATGATGCATAGTTCGTATCCATCGAGCTCGCTTACTTCGTATCGATCGTTGCCCATCTTACTTCGCATCCATCTGAAATGCCATTTCGTATCGATCTTGCTTCTTATCGATCCACTTGACACCGTCCTGTTCGAGTCCACCCTGAAAACAAGCCCTAATCGTAGCCATCGAATATGTTGATTCGTATCCATGGAATGCTCTGCTTCATATCCATGAACACGCTCGTGTTTCGTATCATCCTCATTAAAATAATCAATACGAAATGCGCCTCAATTATTGATGTGAGCAGAGCCGTACGTATGGATGCAAGTCAACACTGATGATACAAATTGGCAAGATTATCAACTCGAATGAGGCAACGGCTTTGGCTACGAACAAGGCAAAATTCAAGGAATGGCTCAGTCAACTCGGCATAAGAAATGGATCGATCCGAAGGAAGCGCGCATCGTCATCTCATGAGCACGTGCAACGATCGATACGAACAGATCGTTTCGAATCAATGGATACGAACGCAACAGCACTCACGAAAATGCAATTCGTATCGATGATATCTCTCAAACCACAGATCCAAATGCAATGAAATTTTCACAGAAGCTTCCATACAAGGTAAAGATTGTTCCTGCCAAGTTTCAGCTCGATTGGATCATTTTTTGATGGATACGAAATCACTTCGTATCGATCTCAGATCGAGTCGAAACTTGGTGGGATCGGTCGCGTGGGCCCACTCATGTGCCAGAAAAAGTCTCTCGAAGTTTGAGCGAGATCGGAGCATCCTACGCCTATAAATAGCACCCTGAAGCCTTCAGAAAAGAGGATCTTGGCCATTGAACGTCCAGACTCTGCCGTATTCAATTCTACTCTTCATTATCGCTGTTGTAATCAAACTTCAGAGCTATAATCAACTGTTATCTGCTGTAATTGCTTGAAATCATCAAGTGAATCAATAAAGACATAAGCTTCAGAGTGGACGTAGGCAAGATCGCCAAACCACTATAAATCCTGTGTCACTTACTGCTTTATTGTGAATTTGTTGAGCGGTTTTAATACTTAATTCTCCATATATTTGCTATCTGTGACCTGTGATTGTGAACGGGTGCTTTCAGCGGCTATTGGGTGTTTGTGACCAATTTTGGTGCAAACATTTTGGTGCTTTCACTGAGAAAAGCTGATTCAGGAGAAGTTGAATTTGAAGACTTAAGAATTCTGATCTAAGAGCTATGACAAGACAAACAAGTAAAAGACAAAGGCCAGAGAGAAGTCAACATGAGGGAAGTCAAGAGGCTTCTTCAGGAGCAAACCAAGCTTCAGTCTTCATCACCAGGGACGAGATGGAGACAATGATGAGAAGACAGGAAGAAATGATCCAGAATTTGTTTCAACAGATTGGACAACTTGGAGCGTAGAATCAAGGAGCAACTGGAGTTCAGAACGGGGCAGGACCTTCTGAGGCAGCGCCAGAGCTAGGGGGCACTCATCTAGAGCACACAGACCCAACACCAGGGAGAACATCAGGTGGATTCGAACAGTACAGCGTTGGCAGAGGAACAGAAGCTCAGCTTCGAGGACAGGTTCCGGAATTCCCTCGTGAACTCGGGGGGCAAGTTGAAGACAATGGACGAGGACCACAGCTAGGAGACAATGACAGGTTAACGTAGATGGTCAGGCGAGACATGAGAGGAGGATTAGTAAACAAAGATTTAGAGGATGTTAATAGGAGCCCTTTTACCACGGCAATCAGGCGAGCTTGGAACCCACCATATTTTAAGCTACCATCGTTAGATATGTATAATGGAAGGACATACCCTACAGTTCATCTGACAAAATATATGAGGCATATGGAGGTGTTGGGGGGCATCAGAGGAGGTTATGGCCTGATGCTTTCCATTGTACTTGGTAGATATTGCGGCGTTATGGTTTAGACAGATGGAGAGCGGCTCCATAGGAACATGAGCAGATTTAACTGAGTGATTCATGAGGCAATTCAGGGTTCACATTACAAGACCCAAGAATGTGATGACTTTGGCAACTCTAAAACAGAAAGCTGGGGAGACTTTGAGGAATTTTCTGATGCGATTCAATGCGGCAGTAGCTTCGGTGGATCGACCAGATCCATCTATGGTTATGATGGCAGTTGTGTCCGGAATAGCTGACGGAACAGAGTTCAAAAATTCATTAACTAAAGATCCACCTGTGGATCTAGGAGAATTCTATCACGAGGCAGAAATTTTTTTACGATTGGAGGATGCGAACGCCGAAAGAGAGGAAGGAGGGGAATTGATGTTTTCTCAATCAAAGGCGGGAATATACCTGGAAAGGGTGCGGAGACTAGTAAAGGAAAAAGAAAGACTGAGAATAATGGTGACAGGTCAAAGCGGCCACGGAGGGAGCCGCGATTCACCGCTTACTCTGAGTTGAATGAGAGCTTGGAGCGAATCTATTAGGACACAAGAGAGCAAGTTCCCTATCGTAGACCGATGCGAAGGGATCCAACTGTCGACGAGAGGAAATCTGACAAATATTGCTTGTTCCACGAACTGAACGGTCATAGCACAAACGACTGTAGATATCTGAAGGATGAGGTGGAAGGGCATATCAGGAATGGCATGCTACTTCAGTATGTGAGGAGGCGAACTCCAGCGGTGGAACCAGAGCGACCACCGTCTACATCAACTAGAGGCGACCCTGAATCGGGGCACCGTTTGATTATCAATTGATTGCTTGATTGAAATAATGATGAACAAGTCGTAAACCTCTCACTGACACGGTTAAATCATTTACACATGTAAGCGATCACGCACGATCCATAGGCATGCTCTGAATGATTACTGACCGCACCATAGTGAGAATTTGCACTTTGACATCCTTACTTTGCTTTTGTTTCATGTTGATTTGGACATTTAGAATCTGCTTGTTTAGACATTTCTGTTGTGAGATTCGTATGATCATTACTTTGATATTTGCAATTTTGTGAAAGAATTTACTTGGGTGCCCATTGGATCGTGAACGGTCCACAAGCACCTCTTGTTTGGCGATGAACCGCCAAAATCTTTGATTCAGAAACTCCCCCGAACATAAAAACTGGCATCGATAATACTAAGTCCCCCCCGGACACACATAATTCGCCTCGAACGGCACACGATCGCGAACGATCATAATTTGCCTCGAACGACACCCGATCGCGAACGGTCGCAACTCACCTTACATGACATTTGATCGCGAACGATCACACCCGACCTCGAACGGTCACGACTTGCCTTGAATGCCATCCGACCTCGAACGGTCACAATTCACCTTAAATGGCACCTGATCGCGAACGATCACCGTTTGCCGCGAACGGCATCCAACCACGAACGATCCCATTGCATCACCTGCCACGAACGGCATCCGACCTCGAACGGTCCCACATCACCATTTGTCGCGAACGGCATCGACCGCGAATGGTCCCATTCCATCCTTTGTCGTGAACGGCATCGGCCGCAAACGGTCTCGATTTACCTCAAATGGCATACGATCTCGAACGATCGTCATTCGGGGACATATGCAACAATCGAATTTTTTGCAGGAAGTTGATAGGATATGAACATCCAACTCAAAGCATTACGAAACACAACTTCCTATCACAAGGCATGTTTTGGGGGGCAAATATTATCCCGTCTTTTGGCAAAGCCGTGACACCAAACGGTCGATCAAAAACAAAAGACAGTTCGTCTCAAAGATTGGTTACACATTGCTTCGCTATGGATATCGATGAATTTTGTCCGAGCCCAGATCAGGCTACAACTGATAGGACATGACAAGCAAAACCATGAAAGCCAGTGTTTCAAATTTCAGGTTAATCGGAGTTCGTATGAACGAGATATGATCGATGCAAGTTAGCTAAAGTATGTTGTTCGTATCCATCAAAAAGTTGAGGAGATTCCCATTTCGAATCCATCAGATTCGTATCCATCAATGTTTGTCTTGTTCCATCAGTTTATACATGCTTCGAATCGATCGATTCGAATCGATTGGTAACGTGATATCGGTCAGTTCGAATCGATCGGTTTCGAATCAGTAAAATAGGCATCTCCTCAGCATGTTCGTATCCATCAGGTTGATGCGTTTTGTATCCATCAACCATCCACAGTTCGTATCCATCAACGATGCATAGTTCATATCCATCGAGCTCGCTTAGTTCGTATCGATCGTTGCCCATCGTACTTCGCATCCATCTGAAATGCCATTTCGTATCGATCTTGCTTCTTATCGATCCACTTGACACCGTCCTGTTCGAGTCCACCCTGAAAACAAGCCCTAATCGTAGCCATCGAATATGTTGATTCGTATCCATGGAATGCCATGCTTCGTATCCATGAACACGCTCGTGTTTCGTATCGATCCTCATTAAAATAATCGATATGAAACACGCCTCAATTATTGATGCGAGCAGAGCCGTACGTATGGATGCAAGTCAACGCTGATGATACAAATTGGCAACGATTATCAACTCGAATGAGGCAATGGCTTTGGATACGAACAAGGCAAAATTCAAGGAATGGCTCGGTCAACTCGGCATAAGAAATAGATCGATCCGAAGGAAGCACGCATCGTTATCTCATGAGCACGTGCAACGATCGATACGAACAGATCGTTTCGAATCAATGGATACGAACGCAACAACACTCACGAAAATGCAATTCGTATCGATCATATCTCTCAAACCACAGATCCAAATGCAACAAAATTTTCACAGAAGCTTTCATACAAGGTAAAGATTGTTCCTGCCAAATTTCAGCTCGATTGGATCATTTTTTGATGGATACGAAATCACTTCATATCGATCTCAGATCTTGGTGGGGTCGGTCGCGTGTGCCCACTCACGTGCCAGAAAAAGTCTCCCGAAGTTTGAGCGAGATCTGAGCCTCCTACGCCTATAAATAGCACCCTGAAGCCTTCAGAAAAGAGGATCTTGGCCAGTGAACATCCAGACTCTACCGGATTCAATTCTACTCTTCATTATCGCTGTTGTAATCAAACTTCAGAGCTATAATCAACTATTATCCACTGTAATTGCTTGAAATCATCAAGTGAATCAATAAAGACATAAGCTTCAGAGTGGACGTTGGCAAGATCGCCGAACCACTAGAAATCCTGTGTCATTTACTGCTTTCTTGTGAATTTGTTGAGCGATTTTAGTACTTAATTCTCCATATATTTGCTATCTGTGACCTGTGATTGTGAACTGGTGCTTTCAGCGGCTATTGGGTGTTTGTGACCAATTTTGGTGCAAACAATTTCCTATAGTCGAGTCACCAATCCATCCTGCATCTCCTTCGTCATTTTCTCCATCTCTTCTCTAGTCATGTAAATGAATTGATGAGAGTTTGAAGACACCTCCTAGCTGTCCCATGCTCAGGTTGGCTTCCTCCAGCCTTGGATCTATTGTTAGGTCTCTTCGTCTTCTCCAAATTTCAATCTAAGCTTTAGGTTGTGAAATCTAGCTTCTTTCTTAATGGAATCACTAAAATGTTAACCCAGAAAATGGATCAACACCTACATATTAGATGAAAGTACTAGTTCTAGTATAAATAAAGTAAAGAAAAGAAAAGTAAAAGGAGACACAAGAATTTTTATAGTGGTTCGATGTAATCTTCGGCCTATGTACACTTTAGTCTTTTTTATTAGTTGTTCTCTCTCTAGATTACAACTAATTATCTCAAATCTAGCCACAATCTAGTAGATTTTAGATTTACAATAGAGTTTCTAGAGAGTTGAGAGGTCGAGGATAGGAGTGAAGAAGAAGAAAAAATCTCCAATAGTAGAGAAATCAGATCTCGAGTTAAAGGCACCAGAAGAACCTCTTTTGGTTGTAGGTAGGATGATGTTTTGACTCTGTATACTTCTTGTTATTTATTATATATTGTGTATTTTCCTTTCCTGGAAGCACATGTGTTTCTTGCTTTGCACTGTGACCATGTACATCTTTGGCAAGTTTTATTTCATACAAGATATGTATCGATGTTGTTCCAAGGGAATATTCATGTGTATACCCCATATCGTCTAGTTCTCCTTATTATCCAAGAGTATTACTATGTAATACTCTTAGGTAGTATGGGTATAAAGGTGTGGGTGTTACACAAGCTACATTTATACAATCAGTCACCTTGTCTACCTCCCAAGTGCTCCTAGGTATTCTAGCTGGTAAAACTATAAGCCCTGGAGATGAAATGATTCATGCCTTCGAAGAGGAGGCGACATGAAACTTTCAAAAGGCACAGGAGGAAGATGACCACATTATAACTGGAGTCTTCAGTCCTTCCTCGAGGCGTACCATGAAGGAGATGCTCCAAACCCAAGTCCTTCTGGCTAAGGAGATCAAGTGGGAGAAATATGTCGATATACCTCCTCCCTTATCCATCTCATTATTCGGCCAGCCTATCATTTTTCCCCTAGAGACTTCAGCGAGCGATATTTCGAAGGGTCATAAAGACAAAGGAAGGAGCCAAAGGAAGCTTAGTGAGTTTGGAATGCCCTCTTCCGAGCAGAAGAAGAAGGAGGAAAATAGGAGAAAGAAGGTTTAATTACGCCATTCCTTGTTTTGGTTATCTTTTGTTTTGTTTTGAATAATTATGTAAATAGACTAAAGTTATGTGAGTGCAACCCTCACTTTTCATTTTAAGCATTAAGTGAATTAAGTTAGACTTGTTTTTGTTTAAGCCTTGTGTCGATATGTTTATGAATTGAGAAATGTGTTTATTATTTCCACTTAGATGCATGTGAATCATTTCTCTATCATCAGTTAGCTAACTTTGCTATCTTTTAGTCCAGTTCTATCTGACAAGTGATAATGTTTGAAATTACATTTTTTCCATTCTTGAAGAATAATGGCTAGGATAGCTATCTCTGAGCATTCTTGTTAGGCCAAAGCTAACCCTAAATCTTGAACTAAATTACCTGTTCAGTGCAACAGTCCGAACGCTCATTTCGTGGACTCTTTCCTCCGATTTTGCTTAACTTTGGATGTTGATCAGGGTTTATACCTAAAACCGTTGTTATATTTTTCATCCTTGGGTACTTAGGGAAGATCCTGCCTAACTTCGGGCGTGGATATTTGACCACTCCATACTTTGGGTGAGGAGTTTGAGCTTCACCAAAATCCGGGTGAGAATTTTATCAGTGTAATTTGTCTGTTTTACCAACTATAGGTAAGGGTTCTTAGGGTGAACTATCTCCTTCGACTTCCCATGTGTTTGATACTCCAGTATCCAAGTCATGGGTCAGATGAGTTATTTGGCATCTACTTCGGATGCCTGGAATAATCATATTCCATAGGCCCAATCACGGACCATAAAATTTGATCAGAACCTATCTCCGGGCACCTACAATTTATGTATTATAGAAGCATGTATCATTCAATTATGTTGCTGTTTATAGCATAAGAATTAGCTAATGAGAATGCAAATTCATCGATCCTCAATGCCAATTCATTTCATATCCACAAGAACGGCCAATCATGCCTCTTTACATTGAGTTTAACAAAATATGTACAAAGGTAGTTCTAAGCGAAATAACATCGTAAATGTTCGCTTTTCCATGCCCTCGGAAGTGAAATTTCATCTGTAGTTGCTGCTTGAATGTTCCATCTCCAAGCTTATGTTAAATAGCACATGGACCTTCCCAAGTCGGACCCATGTTCACTGGACTTGGGAAGATTAGTTTGAGAACGAGATCGTCGATCTCAAAGGTCCTGCTTTTGACATTTGTGTTGTAATGCTGAGCTACTCTTTTGATGAGCAGGGGCTCTAAAATCTGCTTCATCATGCTTTATATTGATCAAGTTGAGGGACTCGAGTAAGAGTTCCTCATTATTTTTTAGGATTATAAGAGATCTTCCAATGAGCTTGCACTTCCAATTCAATTGGAACCATGGCTTTCGACCTATAGTCTAAAGAGAATGGAGTGTGATCAGTCATTTGATAGGCCCAAAATGCCAGTGGCAATTCATTGACCCACTTGACTTTGGCCTTTGTCAATCGCTTTTTCATAATTGACTTAATGATTATTCTAATTGCTTCCACCTGTCTATTCACCCTTGGATGTGCTACTTTAATGAATTTTTTCTCAAACCAATACTTGCTGCAACATTTATAGAATACCACACTATCAAATCGGTCCCTCTATCGAAAATGATCATTATGGGATCCTAAAATGATAGATAATGTTCTTGACTGCGAAGTTGATCACCTTCTTCATGATGATCGCGGCAAGCTGTTTCACATTGGCCCACTTTGTAAAATAGTCAGTTGGAATAGTAGCATACTTTTCCCCACCTTTTGACATCGACAACACACTGATAATGTAGATTCTCCATACCGCAAATGGCCGTATGGGATGATCATTTGCATAAAGCAAGGCTCTAGGAATTTTGGAAAATCTCTAGAACTGATCGCACCTTATGTGCAATCAGTGGCATCTCTATGACGGTCGGCCAAAAGTATTCATAGTGAAGAACCTTCTCGCTAATGTCTACCCCTAGGTGTGGTTGCTACAGGCTCATTTGTGAACATCTGCAAGGACCTTTTGGCATCTTCATGGGCGACACACTGTGGTAGGGGTACAGAGAATCCTCTTCTGGACAATGGCCCGTCCTGGACAATAAATCGTGGAGCCTGGTGCAGTAATTTCCTTTGTTCGCTCCTCCTATCTGGAAGGGTTCCCTTCAGTGGAAACTCCTTAATTGGACTTATCATTGATTTATTTTCAAGTTTATCCTCCAAAATCCAATCAACATCAACTTGGTCGATGCTCGAAGCTGATAATACCTCCACTGGAACTAAACCCATAAGTTGTGCATCCTCAGACCTAGCCAACTTGACTAGAGAATTGACTTTTGTGTATAAGGGGCTAGCTTAGCGAACTTTGCCTAAAATTCCTTCCTTACTCGACAGATCACCAACCGAGATTCACTGTATATTTGAAAGGTCTTGACGCCCAATTCCATTGGGATCCTGAGTCCCATAATTAGCGCATCATACTCAACCACATTTTTTATTGCGGGGAACTCAAATTTGAAGGCATAGCGAACTGGTCGTTCCTTGGGGGATACCCGAAACTACTCCTGCCCCAGAGCAATGTTCATTAGAGTCTCTATCCACATACAACCTCCATTGAGCACTACATTCTGCAATATCTTCCCTTTTGTCACCTCGATCAATGAGCACGACGATGAAATCGATTAACTCTTGGCCATGTATTGCCCATCTAGGATGATACGATATATCACACTGAATCGGTTCGATATTCCACTTTAATAATCTCCCAGAGGTCTCAAGTCATTGCAGAACCTATCTTAAGAGCTGTCAGTCAGCACCATAATTTGGTGAGATTGGAAATATGGGTGGAGTTTCCTCGATGCAATCAATAAGTAATTTGCCAGCCTTTCTAGCTTTGGCTATTCCTTTCGGCTCCTGTTAATCGCTTACTAATGTAATACACCAGCCATTGGATTCTAGTTTTTTCATGCGTGAGGGCAGCACTTAAAACATGCATAGATATTGCTAGATAAACAAATAAATATTCTCCGTCCATAGGCTTTGATAAGATAGGCGGCCTTTTTAGGTGATCGACCGATGCTTAGAAGGCATCCTTACATTCCTACGTCCATGAATTTTTTTTGTTTCCCACTTTGAGGACATCAAAGTACGGTATGACTTTGTCTATAGCCCTTGAGATGAATTGACTCGGCACGACTACTTTCCCATTTAGATTCTGAACCTCTTTAATTATCTTTGTGGCGTTCACATTCGTCAAGGCTTCAATCTTCTCCGGATTGGCCTCAATTTCTCTCTAGTTCATAATAAAACCTAAGAACTTTCACAAACCGACGCTGAATGAGCATTTTAGTAGGTTGAGCTTAGATCCATAATTTTAGAGCTTGGAAAACATTTCTGACAAGTCTTCCAAACGGTTCGTCGACTGCCAAGAGTTAACCAACATATCATCCACGTAGACCTCCATTGACCATCCAATCTGGTCTCTGAACATAGAATTCACCAATCTCTGGTAGGTGGCTCCGACATTCTTCAAACATAACAACATGAAAAAGTAGTTGTATAGCCCAAGGTCAGTTATGAAGCTGGTATGAATTTGATTCGAAATATACATCAGAATTTGATTGTAACTAGAGTAGGCACCCATGAATGAGTATAGCAATTCGTGGCCAATAGTAAAATCTACCAATTGGTCGATTTTTGGTAGTGGTAAACTTCCTTTGGACATTCTTTATTTAGGTCCGAATAATCGATGCATGTTCTCCATTTCACGCTGGACTTCTTTGATTAAGACCAGATTGGTTACCAACTTCGGGTACAGAGTATCAAAGATTGTCGATTGGCCCAAGAAAGTGTTGTAAGTAGAAAATATATCCATCACCACGAAGGTCACAACCCATACTCTTTTGCGGTCACCTTCCCCTAGAGTTACCGTAAATCCATGCAACCTACAGGCTCTGTCGTTGCCCGTTAACCCCTGAGAAGGACTTACTTGGCTTCAGATTCAGGCCATCCATCATCATCGATCATAAGCTTTTTTGAACAAAATGTTGACCGAACTTCCTTAGTCAATCAACAACTTTCTCACAGTTTTCGACCCAATCGTGGCCAATATTACGAAGGGATCTAGTGTGGGTACTTCAACCCCATCGGCATCCTTATTCCTAAATACAATATCGTCGGTCATTGTCTTGAGCTACTTAATAGGAGCTCTGTCTCCGACAGCAAAGCAATTTTCTTACACAGCTTGCTTCAAAGAACATGTCTCATTCCAGCTCTTTGCAGTCGAATGATGTCCACTAGAAATAGTGTTAATAACCAATCTTTTCCTAAGCTTCCAAGGCTCGTGATCACTAGGCCTAGCTTAACCCCTTTGGAGCAGCTGCCCTTGGGGTTGAGCAATTTCTTGCTCGTCATTCTGCGTGGATTTCACATATTACTAAAGCTTCTTTTTTCGGATCAAATACTCGATCACATCATGCTGGTGCATATATTCATTAGTATTACGACAATAGGTTTCGTGGAAGTGGTAAAACTTTCCAGACCTCTTCTTTCTCTCAGTCGGTGCCCTAGGAGTCGGGTTCTTATATTGTTTAGTGCCTCGCATTGCAAGATATATATTCTCAATCAAATTATTTAGTTGTGTATAACTCCCCTATTTTGAACGTCTTTTGAAATCAAGTTTCCTGCCTCCATTGCTCTAATTTATTTTCTTTTGGTTGCCTTCATTTTCCAAATTCACATATACATTTCTAAAGCTTTCACCCGATTGCTTCATAGCCACATTGCTTTGAATTACTTTAGTCGATCGGCCACCATCATCCTTTCAGGTAGTCGTACTTGCTCTTCCAAGCGCAAAAACCGAGTCACCTTCTTATAGAAAACATCCATTATTGGTGCAGGTTTCATCTTAAACCACCTTCCAAAGTCCACATCGAGTGTATCCCCTTGATCAAAGCCATCAATACAATGTCCTCATGTCCAGTCCATCTTTCGAAACATCTTTTTCCTTTCACTTTATTTTTTTCTATCTAGATGTTTTTCAATAGACGAAGAAGAATTATCTCCTAAGTGAGAAGGCGATAAATCTCTCCTACTTCTTTTGCGGCTATAGGTTAATTGGTTCAACAAGTCGTAGCTTTCCTTCATTTTCCTCCTCAATTCATCCTGACTCTCCTACACCTTGTCATTCATTTGCTTCATGTGGTTCATCTCAACTCGCATTATCGTATCTAAGGGATTTTGAATTTCAGCGATTACGTGTTGAACAGCTTCTTCAATGTGCTGAGAGCCGGCATTTTCAACATCAGCAACAGGTTTGGAGGAAGTGGATTTATCCTTTTGTGGGGTCATCACTTAATTGATTCTATGATAGATTCTACAGAAATCTAAATAGTCACATATTATAGCAACAAAATTGATGGATCTACCTTGTGAATTTAGGTAACTCAAAAGTAAATAGCATGAGATCGATATACTCAGTGAAAGCACCAAAATATTTACGTTAAAAGCTAGCACAAACACCCAGAGATTAATATTAGAGAAAAAATTAAGTAAATAACATAAAATGAGAAAAATAACAACAGATAGCAATTATAGTGGTTCGGCTAATCAAAGGCTTTCGTCCACTTAAACTTTATTGAAGTCTTCGATGAGTTTCTCCAAAACTGTTCTTAGTGATCGGTGATGATTCATGAAATTACAAGGAAAATATAATAACTTGTCAATAGCTCAAAAAATCCTTCAAAATATGCCCATATCCCTCTATTTATAGCTGCAGGCCAACAAAAAATCTTTCGCACACATTCTAGCCTACATTCCCCATATCCTAGAGTTGTCAACCGAAGAGACCGTGGTCATACCACTAGCATGTAAGGATCAATACCGATCCGTGCTTAGGACCATACTGATCTATGCATTTGCTTCTTGGGTCTTCACTCAATCCTATGGATGCCTGTCCCGTTTGAGTCTTTATCTTTATTGCTTTGTTTGCATTGCCATGGGTTTGGATTCGATTGAAGGTCTTGGTTTGGAGGTTGGACATGGGTGTTCAAGTAGTTCACTGATCGTGGTAGTTGATCCGAACTTACGACATATCTTACATAGCATGAACTTGGTTTTACACACCCTAACTTGGTAGTGTATGAGGCAGATGACCATGTATCGATCCATGGTCAGGGATCCGTATTGATCCTAGTCATTTAGCGGATCTTTGGCTTTGAACTTGGTGCTTATAGGTTGGAGGGGTATCGACCTTTGTTTGGATGTTCTTGGCTACTTTTTGACTTCATTCCTCGGTTTTGCCTGGCATCTGAACTTGGCAGTTGTCGTTATGGATTCCCGCTGGATAATTTCTCGGTCCAACTGACCTAAGACACAATATAGCTTGATCACAAGGCTAGATAATGGGTTTAAAGCAATTATAATAAGACATAACCTAAAGTTAACCTAACCTGGCTAATTGGAGATCCCAGGCATACTGGTTATGGAAGTCTTGAATGGTGAGAAACACATAAACATGCTGATTCCTATGATGATTGAAGTGTGTTTCACTAAGAGGATTATGGTGAATTATTATTCTTAATAATACTAATATCTTACTTTAAGAGGAATATAATATGATATTGTTAATTAGTATTAAATATATGAGAATGGTGTGGGATCGCATCTATGAGGGTTATATAACTACACTCTCTATAGGTCTCGTGATGACAGGATCTGTTCAGATCAAAACGAACACAACCGAATGAACTGAAATGTGTTAGATTTGATATATGTGACACTTGCTATTTAGGTTTACTATAAAAAGAAAATAATTCAAGATTTTATATCACTACTTTGCGAAGTACATCCGGTAACTGCTCACTATGGAAGGTTCAAGTCCAGAAGACATTACCCTAAATGCAAATCCAAGTTTTACTCTCTAATGGTTGGAATAACTTATTTTCTATTCAAATGTGGTATGCTCGAGTTTGAATAGAAAATGTGGGGTATTGTTGGAAATTTGCTAGTAATTTTCTAAAAACAATTTTGGAGTTGGCTGCTTTTTAATTTTTAAAAACACTGTTTTGCGGGAGATGTCTTTTCAAACAGACAAAACCATTTTCAAATTATTATTTTCTAGCGGTCATGCCCCTTGAATGCCTATATGTATGGGTCGACAATTCCAAACAAAACTCATTTTTAATTATATTATACTCATCTTCTTTACACTTCTTCATGTAGTCAAAAGAGAAATGCAGATTGAAATTCAGTTTAATCTAATGCATTTATGCACGTTTTGGATTGAGAGTTGTATGCTTCAAGGTAAACGTCTATTGAACGAAAACTACAACAGATGTGTGAGGACGAATTTTATCTTAGGACACTGCGACTGCAAGCCTCTCTTGGATCAAGTCAGAAATTTCTAATTTTCTTCCATTATTTTGTATACTGATTGTTTTAAGAAGACTATAGTATGGATTAAGTCATATTTATTATATAGTTAACTATTTACTTAAATGGTGTTTTGTAATTTGTTTTATGTTAGTAGCAAGATTGATCATATTCTGTTAATAAATCACTAGCATCCAATTTATCTTGAAAGCTTATTTGGAGGCTTTCTTATAATATCTAAACTATACCTGATGGCATGGTCTTCATATATACATATATATATAGAGAGAGAGAAAAAAAATTCATATGTGATGTTCATGCAATGATCACCCACTGAAAAAAGGAGGCTTTTTCTCCCGAATGTCTCATAGGTCTTGGATTGAATGACATGAGTCTTAGTAGATAGAAGTAGGATAAAGATAATAATTTCACTGAGCATGTTTTTGCTCATCGTAGAAGTAGATTAACATTAAATGCCATTTTACACAAAAAATACAGAATTAGATTAAAATTAAATGCCATTTCACATAAAGAAATTGTTACTATCCATTTTCTTAACCATTACATTGGCACTTTATTTGTTATGCATAAATTGTATTTTGTTAGTTGACTGAAAATGGTATGAACTTGAAAGTAAAAAAAAATTAAGAATAAAAGTGAGTGACCAAGTAAATATAAAAATTTGAATTTTAGTGAGGGGACAGTATATTTAGATTTAATTTGAGTTTATTGGGTATTTTGAGAAGTTTATGTATAAACAAACATAGTGGCACCAAGATATTACAACTATTATTAACATTACAACTATTATAAATTTTAGAAATTGTTGATAACAGTATGATCCCTTCACCAACTAGACTTTAAGGTTATCCTTCGGCCTGCCCATATTCAAGGTCGGTTTGGAATTCCAATTGCCATTACATGAGAAAATGATATTTAAAAAAGTTTGGCATTTCTTTCGAATTTGTATTGTACAAAGGAGCCGTGGAAAGATTTATAAAGGCATTAACCGAATGTTGAGACCGGAAAGGATTGTTATTTACACAAGCATTGTGTATAGTGTAAAACTGAATATAATGCTAATTATAACTAGCATTTGTCCTTCAACGAAGTTTAAATATTTATTCTCCTTTGAAATCCGAACGCGGACGGATTTCATATAATTTAAATTAATATTTTACGACTGTGGTCCATCAAAAACATTATTTTAAAACAACTTCCTAATATCCGGTCTCTCTCTTCCTCCATGTCACTTTGAAACCCCATAACATAAACGGCCGCGTTAAAAAATAAAATAAAAATAAGTTAGAAAAGCAGATGATGGTGGAAAAGATAGGCAGTGTTTTCAAATTGGGGGTGTTTGGTATGTTGGAGGCCGAAAAGTCATCGATTCTGGCTAGGTTTGTTGCAGATGAGTTCAGCTGAACTGAAAGGGGAATACATTCCAAATTTGAAATCTGTTCATAGAGTGTAAAACCTCAAATCTGAATAAAGCTCGTTGGGGAAAAGGTTAAAAAGGACAAACAAGAATTCACACCCGGTGGGACTCGAACCAACAATCGCCTGATTCGCCTGATTAGAAGTCAGACGCCTTATCCATTAGGCCACGAGTGCTGCTGTTCTAATTAATTTTTTAGACCCTTTGATTTTTTTAGAAAAGAATATAGTATGAGTTATTGCGGCGTTATGGTAATATTTGTTTATAAGTTGTAAAAGGGTTTGTTGTAGAATTTTGCGGTTCGAGGCGAATTTGACGGCGATAAAGATGAAAACAATGTTGTACTTCCGACTTCAAGGATCTATGTGAAGTCGGAAGTACAGCATTGTTTTCATCTCTATCGCCGTCAAATTCGCCTCGAACTGCAAAATTCTACAACATATTTCAGACAATAGTTCAACCCACCAGGTACAAATGGGTTATCGAACTATCGACTTTCAGGATTCAATGAAGCCCTATAACAGCGTAATTGGATTCAAAGTTTGTACGACTTTGATCGGACCTAGAACACTTCAGAAACTGTATCTGATGATGCAATTCATATGTAATAGAATAAAGAGGAAGAAGAAAAACAAATCTGCAATGCTTTCTGAATTTGCAACACCTTGGAGGTGTCACAAACAGAGCAATGGCTGTAATGATTTCTGGGCGTCGCAGAACTGTGTGGAGAAGAAGAAGAGGATTGAAACTTATTTTGCAACTGTTCTGGGCATTGTTATTTATATACGTGAGGAGATGTCCATTCGCGAAGCATCGCGACCGTGTTCAAAAATCAGGCGTCGCGTCTATTCATATCTGTAACGTTCAGAAAACGTTACAAATTCCCACCATCATTCAAATTCTGAATTCCGGGTCCTTAAGGGGTTGAAATCTGGCCCGTTACTGTTCATCATTTGATCCGAAAATATTTTCGGATCCGAAACCGAAACCCGTGCCCGGTTCGATCGGACGGATGGACGGCGGCGACGTGCGTGGTGTTGCATGACTTCTCTC
This sequence comes from Allium cepa, assembly GCA_030765085.1. Lineage (NCBI taxonomy): Eukaryota > Viridiplantae > Streptophyta > Magnoliopsida > Asparagales > Amaryllidaceae > Allium > Allium cepa. Next base: position 628,265,292 of record CM060934.1, read on the forward strand.
CTCACAACAAAACAAACATGTGGGAGCCCCAAGGCCCCAACATCCACTTGAGAGAGCTATACTTATACAAGTATAGTCTCCTCTTTTTTGCAATGTGGGACTTTACTTTCTTTTCTTCTTCTTTCTTTTCTTCTACTCTTCCAAAACAAAACCCAAACCCCAAAAGCTCTTTGAAAATTTACAACAGGGTCTAGGATTCAATCCATGTTATGGTTACTAGGTCTAACTAATATTTGTGTTGATTGCTGGGTATGAACACCTCATTTTAATTTCCCACCGTAAGTCCTTTTTCACCATTATGAAGGTATGAACACTCCATCTGAGTTCTCTAGTTTATTAATCAGAGTGATAAGATGCCATTAGTAACTCAAAACATGTTTGGATGTTTTAGCAACTTGTATTCTCTTTTTTCCATCTTAGTTCGACCTTACTGATTTGGGTGACAAGATGACACTAGTAACATGGAACATGTTTGGGATACTACCAATGTAGTCTATTGATGACACTAGTAACTAACGCCATGGTGCAGAAAATATCTAAAAGTTGAATTAAAAAAATTATTTGGAGAAAATGAAAAAATAAAAGACATCCAAAGAGCCCTACAATGGCTCTAAAACAAATGGATCATAATAAACATACAACTATGTAAGTAGTGTTGTTACAGATGTTTCCACTGATTAGGGTCTACATTTGTTTTGAGTGAGACTCATGCGTCAAACTTTTTGGATCTTATATCCATTTTACAGCCTTTGGGCAGATATTCTCAACCGAACAAACAGGAGGCAACATCCTCCTTATATCCGCACCGTTTAATTTTAATTTTTTATTTTATTAAATATTAAAAATATAAAATGAAAGGCTGGATGGACCATGAAAATTCGGATTAGGCGATCAACTCTCTCGATTTTGTATGTTGATATGACTTGCACTGTATGAATGAGATAATCATATCTCAAGCTTAAGGAACAGTCTCACATCACAGCGGGGAAAAAAGTAATACAACTAAGTGTGTATACGCTAACTTGAGAATATCATAATATGGAGTACAAAATGATAGAAATGACATGCACAAGGGTAAGGGGCTGCAACATTTCCAAGTCGATATTACTGTTTAAAATGAAAAGTGTCTCCTCAAAACTGTAAATAAGGTATGAGTCATCCTAGGAAAAGGCAAAAGAGGAAATTAGACATTAATAAACTCCTCCATCGACTGCATTTCCAGCTGTTGTTCTGAGTAACTGGATAGGTTCATAAATAGTTGATTGGTCTGTCATACAGATACAGGCAGGGATTGAAATGCAAACATTACATACAGACAGAGTTGGGTAGTCAAGACATAATGAAATGCGTGGGCACTCTTGATGAACTGTGCTTTTACAACACAGGCACTGCGATGGAAGATTGAATGCCTTCATCGTTTCTAAGAGCGTTGGACTCAATTACCATCCCAGATGTAGGATAAAAATATGGTTGGACACAATTGCTATTGATTTTTAATTGATTACAAGCGTTAAGACACGTGTTTCGCGCGGCGTAATAAAGAAGGCTGAACTATTTTTCTACCGATTGTATTTTTTTTATTACTTTCAAAAGAAAATTATTTCCACGTATATTTAGTCGTATTTCATACGTAAGTAAATAGAATTTTTTTTCTAAGTTGGAATATCTAATTTCTTACGAGTTTAAATTTTTATTTATATTATTAATTAATAAAATAATTTGTAAAATAATTTATTTGCTAAATCCTATTTGATATTAAAACTTAGTAAATATTTGTAGTAGAAATTTTGAATGTGTAAAAGCAGTAAAATTGTCAAATCCTACTTTTAAGCGATGCTAAATTTTAGTAATATCTGTAGAGAAGTAATTTTGGTATTTCATGCCGATATAAAGAAAGTGTGACGTCAAATATATAAAGATACAAAAAACAACTTTTAAAGTTAAAGGTCAGACAAATAATCTGTGCTTTCAAACCAAGTATCAATAAACATTACACATTTCTTTTTCTAGTGTCCATACTAATAAGTTGGCCTTTTTCTATGGAAAAAAGAAGGAGGAGAGAGACCAAAAAGAAAGAAAGGGTTGAAAACAAAGCAGCGAACAAATGACAACTCAAACCTCAAAGTCTAAAATATCCTAAATGTATCTGCCCTAACAAACTTCAACTACCTAAACAGTATGTCAACGAAATAGCCACACACGTATTTATCCTATATCTCCAAACTATCTTACTTAAATGTCATCAACCATATTATATAATACAGGAAATTATTGTCAAGGACAAAATTTCACAGCTTTTTAGCCTCAAGGACAGACCTTCGATATTTTATCCTGAAGGACAACTTTCTGTAGGTATCAGTTTTTAGTTATTGATAGCAGTTTTTAGGTATCAGTTTTAGTTATCGGTAGCAGTTTTTAGGTATCAGTTTTTAGCTCGGTATCAGTTTTGTTGTCCTTATGAATAATTTTGAAAAATGTTTGTCCTTGTAAATAATTTTTAGAAGAATGTTTGTCCTTGTGGTAAAAATATTGAGGTCGTGTCCTTGAGGCAAAAAATATAGAAATTTTTGTCCTTTAAATTAATTTCCCCTATATAATATCCACACACATTCGCAAAAATCTGAAATTCTATCCTCGATCAACATAGAAAATGGCATCACCTAAAGTATCTCCTGCCCAACAACAAAACCTTTATCTTACTCCATTCATTCTATGTTCATCAATCTTAGTTTCTGTAGCCTTAATACTCATCGCACTCCATTTCCTTCTGAAGAGACTTCAAAATCAAGTTCATCCTACTTCAGGAAACACACTCAAGGCTTCGAATGGAGTTGATAAGGAAGTTCTGGACTCCATCATGAAGATTTAACCGTACAAAAAAGAGTTGCATGGCAAAGAATGCTACGTATGCCTTTCAGGGCTAGAAGAAGAAGAAATGGTGTGCGTCTTGCCATGGTGCGGGAACGTATTTCATGCATAGTGCATCGATCAGTGGTTTGAAGAACACTCGACCTGTCCCACTTGTCGATTGGAGATGTTGGAATAATTCAGCATATGGGGCCACATATTTTAATATTTGAATGTATGGGCTATCTTGGGATTAAGTTTAATTATGTGATCTATTTGGAATAAATACAACAAGACTTAAGGGGTATATTCGTCATGTAAATTTATAATGTGTGGATACCAGAGTGACAATTTTAGTTTGTTGAAGGGCCGAACTGAATAATGTCACACACTATATATATGGGGTTATGGTCCCCAAATTACACAAGTCTTATCATATTCTCTCCACCCTCTTCTAAAGAGAATTTTTCAGATCTAAGCTTGTGTCAATTTGGAAGATCTAAAACCTAGTTGATCTTCTTTTTGCAAACATCAATGGATTCAGGTACGACTTCTGCTGAACTATTTCATTTCATATATTTGTTTCTCGATAGAATCAATATGGGTTGTATGTATTCAGATCTAGAATTTATTTATTTATTACAACAAGTGGTATCAGAGCCACCCATCATTGATTTTATTGAGAAATTCTTTGGTTTTAAGAACATATGAAATTAGGTTTCTTGGATTTACAATTTTCGGTTGATTCACCCGATCCACTTATTTCGTTCTGATTTGTGAATGCTTCAATTATGGTGATTCATAACATGTTAATAAACAGTATTATACATGGATCCATAGATTTAATGAAATATTGGATTCTGTTGATTTGACCAAAAGTTTCCTGAAATGATAGCAATTTGGACTTAATTGAACCGTATCATTGGATTTATGATCTAAGAATTCATCTACATCTTTTATAATAATTGTACCATGACATGTTTGTGGTTTTGTTTTCTCCTGCAAAAGCACAAATTATTATTTTATTTGGTTGGTTTTTTTTCTTAGCATAAAATAGCAACAGGCATTGTTGAAATATTGGCCAAGCTTTTACTATTCATTACTTTTGTACACTATGAATCAGCACATTAATTGATGCTGTCAGATTTGGCATATTTTTTTTTGTAATTTATTGTTACTACTTAATATGTTTCACCTTCTATTTTGAATAGTAGCAGTTAAATAAAGTATGCAATAATCTAAGACTAATTATTATTGCAAGTATTATTCATTTATGTAGTATTACAGTTTCCTTGATGTCAAATTTGACGTTGATATTTATGGCAAATTTATAAATGAATGAGTTAAAATAAATTCATATACTATTTGGCGTCTTTTGCAAATTGATTGTGAATATCCTACATTACAAGTGAACTAATTAAAATAATATGTCACCAAAGTGACCTCTCTTATTTTAGTTGCTCATGAAAAAATGTTAGATATTTGTGTGTATTTATTTATGCGAATATTAGTCGGCCCAAAGGAAGGTTAATATCTTGCCAAATTAGATACACATGTGTGATGATAAATATGTAACAATTATAAAGTTTTACAAGAAAATAATTAATCGGCCCAAAGGAAGATTATTATTTGACTTGAATTTATTGTTAATATTTGATGATTACAACAAGAATACCACTTACAGTTTATATTACTGTCCAAAGACTTGATATTAATGTTGTGCTAGGTATCTTGAGCAAAGACTTACCAATTATTTTAAATTTACTACAGTTGTTTTATAATGTAAGCATATTTGATTAATTTAAAATTACAGCTAATTTGACTACGGTATCTGCCAATCTGAACAACATTCCTATTCTGACTGGAACAAACTTTAAGGATTGGAAAGAGAACATATTGCTTGTTCTTGGCTACATGGATCTTGACCTTGCACTTAGGATAGATGAACCCGCCCCTCTTGCGGATGAAAGTTCTTCTGATATTATAAAGAACTTTGAGAGGTGGGATCGTTCAAACTGCATGAGTCTAATGATCATAAAGCGTGGCATTTCGGAGGCATTTAGGGGTGCGGTATCAGAAAAGTTAACCAATGCTAAATATTTCCTTGCTGAGATTGAAAAGCGTTTTGCTAAAAAACGATAAGGCGGAAACAAGCACGCTTTGCAACGCTTGATTTCCTTGAAGTATCAAAGCAAAGGAACCATAAGGGAGTACATTATGGAAATGTCTAACACTGCTTCAAAACTTAGGGCACTTAAGCTTGAGCTTTCAGATGATTTGCTCGTGCATTTGGTATAATTAATCTCTCTTCCTTCACAATACAACCAGTTCAAGATCAGTTATAACTGTCAAAAGGAGAAATGGACTCTTCATGAGCTCATTTCATATTGTGCACAAGAAGAAGAGAGATTGAAGCATGATAAGGCTGAAAGTGCTCATTTAGCATACGCCTCTAAGGGAAAAGACAAAAAGAGAAAGAAGGATAAAGAAACTGCTAAGGGTCCGACTGAAAAGAAACAACAAAAGAAGACTGATGGTTGTTACTTTTGCAAAAAGGCTGGACATTTGAAGAAAGATTGTGCCAAATACCACGCATGGCATGTTAAGAAAGGTACATCTTTTGCTTTGGTCTGTTCTGAAGTAAATTTGGCTATAGTACCTAGGAACACTTGGTGGTTAGATTCTGGTGCTTCTACTCACATAAGTGTTTCTATGTAGGGTTGCCTGAGCTACCAAAATCCAACTGATGCTGAAAGATACATCTATGTGGGTGATGGAAAATCGGTAGAAGTGGAGGCTATTGGGCATTTTAAGTTGTTATTAAGAACTCAGTTTTATTTGGATTTATTTGATACTTTTGTTATACCGTCATTTAGACGGGATTTGGTTTCTGTTTCTAAGTTGGACAAATTTGGTTATTCTTGTTCATTTGGGAATGGTACTTTTAGTTTATCAACGAATTCAACTCTTATTGGAACTGGTTCTCTTAATGTTTATGATAACTTATATATGCTTGATGTTAATACCTCTTATAATGAAGCCTTGCATGTAGAGTCACGTTGTACTAAAAGAAAAGCTAATAAGGAAACTTCAGCCACATTGTGGCACAAGCGCTTAGGTCATATATCTAAAAATAGAATTCAAAGGCTCGTGTCAGATGGCATTTTGGAATCCGTTGATTTTTCAGACCTTGGTGTCTATGTAAAGTTTATCAAGGGAAAACAGACCAAACATAAGAAAATAGGTGCCAATAGAGCAACTGACATCTTAGAATTAATACATACAGACATTTGTGGGCCATTCCCTAAGGCATCATGGAATGGTCAATAATATTTTATAACATTCATAGACGACTACTCAAGATATGGCTACCTATATCTTATTCATGATAAATCAGAATCCTTAGACATGTTCAAGAAATTTAAGGTAGAAGTTGAGAATCAACTCAACAAAAGGATTAAAATTGTCAGATCTGACCGTGGCGGTGAATATTATGGTAAATCTGACGGATCAGGTGAACAATGTCTAGGACCATTTTCCAAATTCCTAGAGGAATGTGGAATAGTCCCATAATACACTATGTCAGGTTCACCTACCATGAATGGTGTTGCTGAGAGACGAAATCGGACTCTTAAAGACATGGTAAGGAGTATGATCAGTCATTCTACCTTAGCAAAATCACTTTGGGGAGAGGCATTAAAGACAGTAGTTTATATCCTTAACTAAAGCAGCTACTAAAACACCTTATAAGCTCTGGACAGGCAAACAACGTACTCTAAAGCATTTTCACATTTGGGGATGTCCAGCTGAGGCAAGGCCATATAGGCCAAATGAAAGAAAATTGGACTCCAACAGTGGGTAGCTACTTTATTGGTTATTCTGAGCGATCTAGGGGCTATAAATTTTATGATCCCATACTGAGGAAAATATTTGAGACGGGAAATGCAACATTTTTTGAGGATGTTGAGTTGAGAGGGAGAAATGAAGTAAGGAACATTGTTTTTGAGGAGGAATCATCGTCTATGATCCCTACTACAGTTACTTCTTCGGATAATGTGCAGATTATAGTTCCTGTCATTGATCAAGAAGTGAATCCAGAATCCCAACAAAACAATGTTGAAGAAAATCCTCTTCAAATTGAAGTTAATGTTCCACAAGAACAAATTCAACAGCCTTAAAATGAATTGCCATTAAGAAGATCCACTAGGGAAAGAAGAAATGCTATTCCGGATGATTATGTTGTATTTCTTCAAGAGTTAGAGGGTAATAATGGATTGATGGAAGATGATCCTATCAACTTTCACCAATCCATGCAAGATATTAATTCTCAAAAGTGGATTGAAGCTATGAATGAAGAGTATAAATCAATGCAAGACAATAAAGTTTGGGATCTTGTCCCTTTACCTGAAGGTAAGAAGCCCATTGGTTGTAAATGGATATTTAAAACCAAGAGGGATGCAAAAGGTAAAGTGAAAAAAATATAAGGCTCGCCTTGTAGCAAAAGGTTTTACTCAAAAGGAAGGCATTGATTTCAAAGAGACTTTCTCTCCGGTTTCAATGAAAGACTCTTTTAGAATAATTTTGTCACTTGTTGCACATTTTGACCTTGAGCTGCATCAAATAGATGTTAAGACTGCATTTCTCAATGGAGACATTGAGGAAACAATTTATATGGTGCAACCGGAAAATTTTGTGGTCGAAGATCCAAAGAATAAGGTTTGCAAACTAAAGAAATCCATTTATGGACTCAAACAAGCTTCTCGTCAATGGTACCACAAATTTCATAATGTAATTACCTCTTTTGGTTTTGAGGAAAACATCATTGATAACTGTGTGTATCACAAGTTTAATGGGAGTAAATTTATATTTTTAATTTTATATGTTGATGATATATTGCTTGCCAGCAATGATTTAAATATATTGCACGAAACTAAGAGATTTCTTTCAAATAATTTTGAAATAAAAGATCTTGGTGATGCCTCTTTTGTATTAGGGATCCAAATACATCGTGATCGTTCACGAGGCATTCTTGGATTATCAAAAAAGAACTATATAGAAAAGGTGCTTAAGAGATTTGGCATGAAAGATTGTAAACCAGGTGATACCCCTGTCGCTAAAGGAGATAAGTTTTGTCTCAAACAATGCCCTAATAACATCCTTAAAGTTAATGAAATGCAGAAGATCCCTTATGCATCTACTATAGGGAGTCTAATGTATGCTCAAGTATGGCGTCCGGATATTGCGTACATTGTAGGAGTGTTAGGAAGGTATTTTAGTAACCTTGGAATGGACCATTGGAAAGCAGCAAAAAGGGTTATGAGATATCTTCAAAGAATAAAGGACTATATGCTTACATATAGAAGATCAGATCAGTTGGAGATCATTGGGTATTCTGATTCTGACTTTGCTGGATGTCCGGATAGCAGAAAATCCACTTTAGGATGCATATTTATGTTGAGTGGAGGGGCTATATCATGGAAGAGCATTAAGAAAACGCTTATAGCTTCTTCCACTATGGAAGCAGAGTTTGTGGCTTGCAATGAGGCATCTAATCATGGAAAATGGTTGCGAAATTTTGTCACTGGGCTGCGCATTATAGATAATATTGAAAGACCACTAAAGTTGTTTTGTGACAATATATCGGCAGTATTATATTCTAATAACAATAGAAGCTCAATACATTGACATCAAGTTTCTATTGTGAAGGAAAGAGTGCAAAATGGGTTAATATCCATAGAGCATATTGGGACAAATTCCATGTTAGCGGATCCACTTACAAAAGCATTACCACCCAAGGTCTTTCATAAGCATGTTGCTAAAATGGGTGTATCTTTTATGTAAGAATATTTTGGTTTAGGGGGAGTTTGTACTAAGTCATTTCTTTTGTGACATTGCTCTATATTTTGATTGTGGATATGCTTCAGTTTTTCTGATCAGAAATAAAGTTTTTTTTAATTGCACTCAAATTATTTATATATGTTTAGATTTTTATCTCATTAAAGTGAAGTAGGACCAGTTGGAAATAGACATGTAAAGATCACATTTCATGTAATTTCCATGCTACACATACATGATTGATCTATGTCTTTTGATTATATTGATATACGTGACCATTGATGGGTTTAGTTACACTAACGATAATGAAAACCGCTTTGATCCTATGTTAACACAATCAATGGACGAGATTGTTTTGGATGTACCATATTGTCAAGATAGCTATTTAAGAGCTTATAAAGTTGAATACATTCTATAAGGTTACATATGTGGCCCAGGGGGAGATTGTTGGAATAATTCAGCATTATAGGGCCACATATTTTAATATTTGAATGTATGAGCTATCTTGGGATTAAGTTTAATTATGTGATCTATTTGGAATAAATACAACAAGACTTAAGGGGTATATTCGTCATGTAAATTTATAATGTGTGGATACCAGAGTGATAATTTTAGTTTGTTGAAGGGCCGAACTGAAAAATGTCACACACTATATATATGGGGTTATGGTCCCCAAATTACACAAGTCTTATCATATTCTCTCCACCCTCTTCTAAAGAGAATTTTTCAGATCTAAGCTTGTGTTAATTTGGAAGATCTAAAACCTAGTTGATCTTCTTTTTGCAAACATCAAATGGATTCAGTACGACTTCTGTTGAACTATTTAATTTCATATATTTTTTTCTCGATAGAATCAATATGGGTTGTATGTATTCAGATTTAGAATTTATTTATTACAACAGGAGATAGCTGAAGCGGACTGTTCTGACGTGGTTGTGGCGGTGGCTGGTGAGAATTGTTTTGAAGGCGGTGAGATTAGGAGGTCTGGTACTTTTGCTTCTGCTGATTTGATATGTGATTTGATGTCGTTTAGGGAGAAGATTAGGCTGAAAAGATGCTCATCTTTGGATGCTAGTATTGTTTGAAAATTTTACTTTGGTTTTCGACTGACAAGTGAAACGGGCATAAACTCAAATTATGCATAACTTGTACGGTTCACTACCTTACTGAAATTGAAGTTCGCCAACAGAAGCGTAGGGAAAAAAGTGCTGCACAGGTCATTAAGTTTCGATCTAAGTTTGTAAGTGAGGATGATGTTATTATTTGGATTAAACTTCTTATCTTCCCTTTATTCTCAAGAATCTCGTGTTATTCACGTTTTTATTAGATTTATATATTCATTTAATCATATCAGATAGAAATTTTGTTTAGAAAAGAAAAGAAAGTTTGACGGTTTATTCATAGCCTGAAGGATGATTGCTTCTGTAATCTTCTCTGTTCACCGTGTTATTTTAAATCCATAAGTAACTTATCATTCAAATTTTAGTTTACCCCCTGTTTTTCAGTCATCGATCATTATTTGAAATTAACGGAATCAAAATATAAAAGTTTGTTCAACACCTGAATCAGTGATATCTTTCTGTGTATTTTCCTTCACTGGATTGATGTCTTGAATCATTTAATCCGAAGTCTAACAGTCTGGTTAAATTATGATTTTCGAATTTCATAGAATAAAGTCTCGAATAGAAGAATGATATTTAACAATATTCAAATAAGTGAAGAGAAATAGTATTAAAGCAACTGAGCATGATAAAGCAAAGAAAAGACAACCTCATTTGAGCATGCAATGATGATTTTGAACATAAGCAACGCTCTCGATTTTAAATTGAATCGAAAATTTGAAAGAGACATTTAGGGTTTTGATATTTTAAGCGGTGTCTAGGGTTTTAGATGTAAGATAACGGATCTCGAACTAAAATGGTAAAGAACTAGGGTTTGGTATATTGGGCTACATGCAGAAAATACAGCACGCCTCATATATTAGGCTTTTGACATTTGTTTCCGTATGCCAAAATTAAACTCTATTGGATAAAATATACTAGGCATTGAATTCAAAAGTCTAAAGTATTGGTTACAATTGATATGAAAATATTTGTGATTACTTCGAAATCTGGAGCCGGAACTTTGACGAAATTATCGAAATTTTCGAAATGGAACCGAAATTCCAAAAATTTTAAATGACCAAACAGAACGGAAGGAAATTCAACTTTAAATAAAATAAAAAAAGTGCTAATAAACACTGCAATAAAAGAGGTTGATTACACAGCGTTGACGTAAGAAATTTGTCATACGTTGTCATTGCCGTCGATGTCAATAAGACATTCTAAACACAACCATCCCAAAAACAAACCCGACCCCAGCCCCCCACCTTCGACAACACACGAACAAAACCCAGTCCAAATTCACGTCTTCGTCACAATTTCACATCTAAAAAATAAAATGAAAATCGTTGGCATCGCCTCTGTATCAAGCTAGCCATCAAGCCACGCGACAACGCAATGCCGCAAGCCACCATCTGGCACTAGCAACTCCTCCTCCTCGGCCCGATACACAATTTCCCCCTCGACTTTTTAATATGAATCAATTAGGTTATTAGTCCAATTTACAAATACATCTAGCTACCATATGATAATTCATTATCCATATTTTTACGTGTTTCGAGCGAATATAAAACAATGATCGTGACCCAACGATGTATATATGATTGATGTCATATGATAACCCCATACCAATTATATATTTGGATCCAAACCTTAGTTAGATTTCGAGTTATCGATCAGCAGAACACGACTTTTGCTTTCGTTTTTTATATACATTTTATAAATGAAACCAAACATAATTACATCACAAACCCGCCTTGATTGCACCTTCTTTATTGCCATAATCCTAGATTTTCAAACATCATGAACCCACGAATAGATCGTATATTTTAATTTGAATACTAAATTTTTCGGCTTTAATTTTTTTTAAATTAAAATATTTTGAAGTACGTAAATTATGACAACTTGAAATCATAAATTTTAAGTTTTTTGAAATATTTACAATTTAGTTATGGATAGTACGATAATGTTTTTTCTATTTATCTAAAAATTTAAATTTTAAATATTTACTTACTAAATTTTTTATAACACATAACATTACGAATACATAATGGTAGTTAAGAAACCCTTAGTCGTTTAATTTGGCCTCATCTGACAAATACTGTATACGATCATTATATAGACATTTGTTTTTAACTAAAACGGGAAAATATTCCTATGATACATTATTCATCAAATTTGTCCTGTTAGTGAAATTATTTATAAAGTGTTTGTGTGGGTTATTTTATTTTAAATGAGAAGAAGAGGAATAAAAGGAAAGAATGTGAGATTGAAAATAGTCCCACATTGGAATATAATGGACTATATTTGATAAAATGTAGGTTTCTCAAGAGAAGATTAAGTCTTTTTGGGCATCCGGTACTTGCTTTTTTATGAGAAGGGAGGTTGTGCATAACCACCACACATGCACGCACTCGTCTGAATGACCAGACCGGATCAGTTTTGGGTCTAAATTATATTTTTGGACAGAATTAATTTAGTTAAAAAGGGTCAAATCTAAACCCGTTAACAAGCGCAGAACTCAAATTTAAAAAGAGGAAAATGGCGAAGACGTATCTGTTACAATGGCAGGACATTTGAATTTAAACGAAAGGAAAAAACGGGTCGCTTTGTCGGGAAATGCAATTTTTTCAAAAATGAAAAAGGCACCCCTTCACGACTATAAATAGGAATGCCTGCTCAAATTTTTCCCTATTTTCGAATTTCTTTCCTTTCTCATCTCTTATTTCAGTCAGTATTATTTCGGCTTTGTGATACCGCAGATCACAAACTTAATACTCTTGTCCCTACGTTCAATTTAGACGATAGTTTGAATACATTTCGATAGTGTTATCGCAACCCGTTCGAGAGATTATTCACCTTGGCTCCATTGTACTTGGGGAGACGATTTACCTTAACTCACAACACTCGTTCGTTTGTTAAAACCAGTGGTGATGGCAAATAATGTCTTAATGAGAGCTTCTTTGACATGCCTTGGTGTATTACTATTACTTTGCAGATTACAACCATTGGATCTTTGCCAAATCGAAAAATTCGAACAATAATGTTAATACGTTATCTAACAATGACGCTGTGTGTTGCAGAATTATGAATTTTAAGACGAAGTAAAGACTAAAGGTAGGGAAGTGAATAGTGTTTTCTAACATTTGTTAATCCTTTAAGTTTAATATTGTATCACAATTTTTCAACCCAGAATTATATCAACAATCAATCACAAATGCAATTATAGATAAAATAGAACAATAAAGCAAAGTAGCAAGTTGGAGAGATAACACTAGGGATTTTATATAGGTTTTGATTCCCTTATATCCAGTCCCATATAATTTCTTCGAAATATTTATTTTCAATTATCTTTATTTAAACCGGCAGAAGACAGACCCAATTAGAATCTCGATTCAGAGGCTACGGACAAACCCTCTTGATATTCCGAGTTTAGGGTATATGTGTTGGATCATAGGTTTTGATTGCTGATAATACACAACAGTTCATGAATCTACGACTACGATAACATCCATACTCATCGGCTCAATATATGGTTTGTATAGTTATATATTTTAACAAGAGTTATCAAATATGTATATAGAGTCTAGTTTAGTGTTTTGTTAAAATCTTTCCACAAGAATCATCATTCACATTCAAATAAACTTGCTTGCATATTTTAATCAAAATCATGTTTTCAAAAAACGCATGGAGCGAGGCTCGAACCCGGGTCACTAGTTTGGAAGGCAAGTACTCTAACCAAATGAGCTACTGCTGTTTTTGTTTAACAACAGAATTCAGTCGAGTGAATAACCTGAGTCAGTCGACTGAATCTGTGCATTTTAACATATTTGTGTACGATTTTTTTTACATGTTTTCACTATTCAGTCGACTGACCATTTTCGACCAGTCGACTGACCTGAACCCAACTGTCATATTTCTGAAAACACATCTTCTTCTACGAAAGGAAGCAACCCTTCTTTGAACGGAAATGGACGCTCCTTTTCATCAGAACCCTTCACCAATGGCGGTAACTCTTCAACTACTATATATACTTGTTTCCAAACACAACACATTAACCGGAAATCATTCTAACCACTCTCTATTACTCTTGTGCTCTTATATTCTTGCATTCTAATAGCATTCTATATCTAATTGCTTTGAATCTCTGAATTACTTACATATTTCTTGATTCTAAGCAATATCTTCCTTTCTTGTTCTCACAAACATTTCAAATACTTGAGGAAAAGATTATAGGAAGGGTGTACAATAAGTGACAAATCCGTGTTATCAAGAACACATTAGTCAGACAATTTGATATACTTGTTGAAGTCCTGTTCTGCTGCTCAGGCCTGTGAAGTCCTCTTCGGCTGCTGAGGCGAAATCCTATTCTGCTGCTCAGGTCCCTGTTCGGCTGCTCAGGGGTTGTATAGACCTGTTCCTCTGGGTTAAGTGAGGGTTGTTGTTTTTGTGAAATTCCAGAAGGAGTCTGGGACTGGACGTAGGACGGTGATCCGAACCAGTATAAAAATCTCTGGTTTTATTTTTATTATACTGCTTTTATATTCCTCACTATTTACTGTATTGCTATCATCACTATACTCTGTATTATCATATATTCATATTACACGGTCCTACACACTTTCAGTATGCCCGCTTTATTTGGACGGGCTACAAGACACCCACTCGGATTTTCGAGCTAACAAGCATACCTAACTGATTTGAATGAGCTACAATCATACCCATGCAACTATAAATACAGTTTAATGGTTTTTCTAGAGATAGTTTCTTGAACTTTGGATATAATGCATCTTATAGCCTTTTGGATAGCACCATTAATCTTTGATTTGAGGGAGAGATGATTTCAAAGCAAGAAGAAAATAGTATTGAATCAATACATAAAAGTATGAATTGATTCTATTTGAAGAGAATTTGATATAATTTCAATGAAGTGTTCAAGTTAGTAAGAGAAAGGACGAAAATAAGAAAATAACTAATTAAAAATTCGTTTGACATCCCCTATATTAGCGTATAAAAAGATGTGCCCGTTCATGAAGAGTCGCGACAAATAGACATTTTATTTCAAAATTTGAAAAATTGTGTTGCTTGAGTCGTTGATGTTGATTTGGGATTTCGATCGATTCGTCTGATCAACGCTATCGATGGAATTTCCAAAACACTTGAACAGAACAAAATGACACAACATTGTTTTCAAATTTGGTTAATAAATTTTTTTGTATGATTATATTATATATAAGTATAAATTTTTCTGAAATTAAATCGTTAATGAATTTGTTGTCAGAAATGATAATACTTGATTTTCATTTATTGTTTTGTAAGCCATTGATTTTACCAACACATTAATAAATGAATTTATAAACTTGGTTATAATTTGATTTCGAATTTAGAATTGAGAATTTAATTTTCCGGTGACTTCAAACTTTGGTTTTAAAACGTATATTATTTAAAGTGTTTTCAAATAGAAACCATTTTCAAACAAATTTAGATGTTTAAATCAATGCTCTCCTATTTTGTCGCTGGAAAATAATTTCAGTGATGGCGGCCACATCATCGACATTTATTTTAGAGTTTCGAAGTAGAGAGACTATTCGGTAGCTTTGCTACGGTTTGTTTTGAAAAATAAATTGATTTGAATTTCTTAAAGTATGATTTGATTTGTAATATATATATTGATATATGATTTAGATCTGATTTGATATATTATATATTTATTTATTTATCTCTAAATAAATTTGAGGTTACTCGAAAATTTAATTCTTAAATTTATGTTAAAGGATAATTTCAATTATAAAATGAAATTGAAATTTTGAATAAAAAAATTTAAGCATGAATAATTAAATTAGAAATTTTCTTGTATAATACTCAATTACATTCAATATAACTTACCTAAATTTTCAAAAGTTAACTATGTAATTGAATATTATACAGTAGAAAATGATATCAAAGGAAATTTTTTAAATAAATTTGAGTAGTTATAATAAGTGTAAATATATATAATATATATGTGATAAGATATATTAAGTAGAATAAATTTAATAATAATTTGGAATAAAGAAAATTAAATTTGTCGAATAAATTATGATTATAATAAATGACTATTCAAATTTATGATCTTTGAAATTGTTAATTTAAGATAATTGGATAATATACAATATATAATGGTTTTATAAATAAATTTGAGTGGTTATAATAAATGTTATACACATATAGTTACAAAATGACGATAGAGATGAATAAAATGATAATTTAATAGAACAATAAATGAGATAAATAAAATAAATTCCGTCTTAAGGGAATTAATAAATTGAAATAAAATCAACTCAACGGAATATCTTGAATTATTTAAAATTAAAGAATTTTTTTTTGAAAGAAACCTTTTGTATCAAATATAAATAAATGTGAAATCAAATCAATTTAATGGAAACCTTGATTTTAAAAACAAATTGTTGAATATAAGTTTATTTAAATTTATATGGTTTGAACTAGCTGTTTATTTTGTTTTTCAATCTATTTTTCTTTCTAGTTGTTCTATTCTCCTACCTCCTTCCTTTTTGGAGACGAAAAGTTTTGAGTGGGGAAGAGTGTAACGACCAGTAAATTTTAACCGCTTTAATAATGTGATTAATTGAATTTTTATGGAATTGAAATAATAAAAATTTAATATTCGAAATGCGTCTAGTTAAACATAGCAACTGAAAAAATTTCATCCGAAAATATGAAAGTTTATTTTCTGTGTAATTTTATTTCAATTTAATCAGTTAGTAATTGATGAAAATAAAATGTTTTCGAAACCTATATATTTTTGCATAGAAAAATTATAAATCATCTTCTGAGCAAGATGATATTTTTCGTTTTTCCAAATTCGGACTTCTTTAGCTCCGTCGATCTTATTTTTCTGTGTTTTTGCTTCTTTCGCTAGTAGAAATTTCAAATTTTTATAATTTGATCGAATCACTGATATTTGTATGCCGTTTTGATCATCTCATCATACTGATCTCTACGATATATTCAATTTGGTATTTTGATGTCCGAAACACGAAGAAACCGGCGATCGGTAGCCGTACCGATAATTGTTTCAGCCCTTTGTTCCTCTGTGCCTTTCCATTTTCCGATGTAGTAAACTAATAGCCTTTTGTTATTATTATATTCCATCGTAACCTTTTGTCATTATTGTTTTGAATTCAAACGGGCTGGCTTTACATTTTTCAATGTTAATAAAAAATTTCTATGCGTTACTTCTTCTTTTGTCCATTGGTTTAAAACAAAGTGAAACCATATTGAACTGTTCCAGCTCATTCTTCTTCCTCTCCAAATTGAAATATTCCTCTTCATTCTTATTATGGATGAAACAAATTATGGCCTCCGCCTCGACCTCCGTGCAACTCCTCAACCTTACAGCCGAGCTGCATGTCTTCGCTCCGCCTTCCAATCTCCGACCAGCACGAACTCCACGTCCATCTTCCTCTTCCACCGTTCATCTTCTCTCTCCCTACGAATGGCCGCAAGCCACAAATCCATGGCCATAAAAAGCTGCCGAGCTCCTCACTTCAATGCCGGTCGAGCACAGCTCAGTTCGCCGCCTCTCCATCATCAAACGCAGCCCACGACCTTCTTCCCGGCCGCCGGGTGCAGCTGCCACCCGCGTCTCCCACCGACATCGACCACTTCCACTTCCATCCCTCCTCTTTGTCTGCCCTGTCCTCTTTTGCATCTTTCTCCTATGCATATGAGTTCACATATATAGGTAATGTGTTATTTCATTTATCACTGTTGACAAGCTCATATATATATGCTAGCTAAGTAACTAATATAAACACTTGTATTAAAATATTGGTCAGATATCACATATATATGTATCAGTTTACTATTGTTATATTCTTTAATTTCAGAGCACGCGTATGTAAATTTATAGGCTTTATGGTACAAGACTAGTTGCATTCTAATATTCTGAAACTGTCTATGTTTTACAAACAAGAATATAAAGGTCTGTAATCTTGTATATGTATTTTACTTTGCTTTTGTATAATATTAATATATACGTCGTTTATATGTATATCTTAGTTATATGTATGTATTTTCTTATTGTAAAATGTATGAATATATATATATATATATATGTATGTATGTATGTATGTATGTATGTATGAATGTATATATATATAAAGTTTGTTCTGGTTATGCATACACAAGTTTGTTTTACACCCAATAAAGGTAAGCTTTATTTTATACAATGATGTAAGCTGTGTATTAAATGTAAGGTTGTTATGCTGTGTATTCATATATATAGTTTTATACAAGATTTGATGATATGTTGTTGTTTTGTATACATAGGTATACACGTTGCTGTAAAATAAATTTCGCTATACTATGTGATGAAAGAGGTAATAGATTTATATGTATAAGTTTATTGCATAGCTGAAATTACTGGTTGTATATATATTATAAATGAAAATATGTCACTGTAAATGGTTACAGAAAATATATGTTTGAAAAAGTATATTATATTATAGAACTATTACATTTCATTGTTTAAAAGTGAATTCCTATCTATTTGAACAGTACGCGTATACAATGTCTTAAATGTAATATATGGTGTAAAGGCTGCTGTATAAGTCTGAATATATATAGTTGGGTATATAAGTCGTAAACTGTAAATATTTTGTTACTGTAAGAATTTTATATGTGTAAGTTTATAACAGAAATTTATTTTAAGATTTTTTGTATTAGCTTTGAAGTTATAAAAAAATATAATAATTTATATATTTATACACGAACGAAAGGTTATACAATTATTGTTCATAAAGTACCCAAGTATAAAGTTTATATATATATATATAAAATAGACAGTACAGATTTTGGTCAATATATATATTATAATAATAGTGCATATATTTGCTGTTTTTCGCATGCTTATTTTAATTATCTCATCGATTCCTACCTTTCAGCTTTGTCCGTCAAAAATCTTCTTTCAGCATACTTTGCTTTGAGTTGTTGTTTGGATTGTTCGACGGTCTAGATCTTAATCAAATTCGTATCGTGTCGAGTCGTCAAATTCTTCTAGTCTCAAAAGGTGAGTAATCACTCAGATTAACGTTCTTTTATCTATTAAATTTGATTTCAATTGAAACGACAATTGAAATATGCTGTTGTTAGTTATGTACACTGTTATATATATGTTATTATCTGTACCAGTTCGCCTGTGAAATCTGACACCATTATCTGTTATTTATATAATGATTATCCAGGTTGATTGTTAAATGACTGATTTCTTGATGTTGACATTGGACGTTAAATTGTTAATGTTGTAAGTGATAAATAATTTGAAATTGAAATTGACGTAGGATAGATAGATTTGATATATGTGCTAAATTTAATTTGATGACATTTTCATAATATGACCCCTTTAAATGTTAAATAAATGGACACATAGAAATAGTGTTAACCACAACTTGAACCATTTAAATGTATGTTGTATAGATTGATGTAGTTTGAAACTGAACAATAAATATCAAGTGTAGAACCGCATAAATTAATAGTGTAATAATCTTTAATCTACATGAAGTGATAGTGTAGATTATAGACATAATTATATTAATTTGCACAAACAACAATGTGAATTAATACGACTACTTCGAGATTATTTGAATAAACTATTGGATTGTTATTGATGGTTGCTATTGCTTGTTTATTTACTTTGACACCATTCCAGTTATCACATTGCAAATTCCCTTTGTTATGCTTTGATTTTTGAATTGAAATGGAATCAGATTGAAATGATAAATACCCAAATAAACTTTGACTTAGGATATAGAATTAAATAAAAACAGATTGGTCAATAAATTGACTTAAAAATAAAAATCAAGATTTTATTTGAATAAATGATAAGATTTTGAAATGAAGTTGTAATTTGAAATTTTAATCAAAGAAAATGTTAATATTTAATAATCTGAACAAAATATTAACATAGTAGTTGATAAAAGAACGTTGTTTAAAATTAATTACTAAATAATTAAGTTTGAAATTAGTTAATGATTATGTTTTGAAATTATTTAATAATTAAATAAGATTGAATTATTTAATAATTAAATGAAATGGAATTCTTGATAAGTGAAATTGAACTTCGTAATAAGTGAAATTGAACTTCGTAAAAAGTGAAATTGAACTTCTTTAATAAGTGAAATTGATTTATGTAATGATTAAGTTTTGGAAATTTGGTTAAAATAAATAAGTAAACAAGTGAAATTGATTTTCTTTAACAAGAAGTAAAAATATGATTTACGTGTTGAAATAAATGTAAGACATGTAATTTAAGAAGTTGATTTGACGAATCTAATTTAATTGAATTTGTTAGTTTTGATATAATGGAGTCGAACTTAAGTAATTGATTTAATGAATTGAAAATTTAAAAGAAATTGTTTTGAATGTTAAATTAAGTTAACGAATATTGAATGAAATCGATCAATGAATTTAAATTGATTTGAATGTCAAATTAAATCAATTTAAATGATTACAGAATGAAATTTATATACGAACTTGAATCAATATTTGCATTGTTTTAAATAAAAATTGAAATTGAGTTATAAGATTTTGAAATGGTAATTTGAAAGTTTGAACGTAAATTATGGAAATTGATATAGAAAGACAAATGAAATGTTGGTTTACAAATTCTAATTGAAATTGAATTTGATTTAGTTTTGAAATATATTAAACGACCAATCAGTGTAGTAATTACGAAAGTTATTAAAGAAACCAGGATCGGTTATGGACATACTCTCTGTCTAAACCGAAAACCACTTTAATAACTATACGCGGAGTGTGATCCAGAATGAAGTGGTTGGAATGATGTACGTGATGACTGAAGAAAGAGAACGATAATGGATAGCCTTAACACTTGTGTCAAATTGGAAATGACTAGAACAGGAGCCGTGCCGGGCCAAATGGAGTTAGCCACCTCGAGCGAACACACTTCTTCGTAAACTACTCATTACTTGTTATTGATTGGTGTGCACCCTCGAAATGTTGAGAGTGTTGTTTCACGGTATTGCTATCGTTGCGGCAATGCATTCTCACCAGTTCAGATCAGGCAAACGGTAGTTTCACTACCTTGGGTATTGCCTCATGTGCATTGTCATACTTGTATCCCTATATACGCGACCACTATGAATTTTTTTTGTGTTATACCTATGGAGTACTCCCTGATATCCCACTAGTTTACGGTGGAGTTTACAGTGCTGTATAGACTATAATGCTATATAAATGTTTTAAGGGGGATAATGGTAACCCTTTAATGCTATTTTGATACTTTATATTACTGATACGCATTATCTACTTAGCGTACACTACTACATAGTAGATAGTTTAACGGATCCTTCGAGGATGGTTATCCCAACGTCCTTTGAGTTACTTGTATTTCAGTTGTTATTTCACTTGAGTTGGATTTATTGATATAAGAATGTTAATCCTGACTCGAGTATTTCGTGTTTTGCTTTACGCTCGGGTCAGACTGAGTGTACCAGTATTCGAGATTCACCTTTGGAGTTGGAGCTTCGCTTGGAGATCCAGCTATCTATCCAGCTTTCAGATATTCCGTTAAACCTAGAGATGTATTCTAATTGTAACGATCCCGGATTTTAATTTAATTTAAATTGATAATTTATTTAGTTTTTGAATAAAACATTGTGAAATTAACTGGTAAATTGATCTGAGTTTCTCTAAATCAAATAAAATATATGTTAAATCAATTGAATTTAAATTTTTAGTAAATGGTTTGAAAATAATTTGAATTTATAAAATAAGAGAAACTATGAAATTTATAAATAATAATATACAAGTAAATTAAATGATTGGATAGTTAAACTTCAAATAAAAATAAATATAAGAAACTATTATATCAACATAAGTATAAAAATAAATAATATGTATGCGATAATAATAAGAAATAAATGTAAGCATACAAAAGAAATCATCAGCCACCAAATAAATCAAAAGTAATGAATCTACATAGTGAAATGAAAATAAAATTGGAAAAGTATGTACACTTGCAACAGGAAAAATAAAATACATTGAAATATGAAATAACAAAAGTAATAAAAAAAATTTGTCTTAGTACACAACATATATCATCAACCGAGTTAGAGATAATGCAAGGAAAGTAAAAGAATCAACAAGTATAAACAAATAAATGCAAGTACAAAATACATCATCTCAGCCACCAACAAGTGATCTACAGCCACCCAAATAAACTGCATAGTAAATCAGTACAAACAAACAAAAATAAATAAATAAAGTAAACAAAACAAGAAATAACAATAACCAGGCAAAAGGATAAACAAATGTATGCATACAACAAGTATGTTGCTGTGTAAAACAAAAGGAAAAGTATTGCTAAACAAAACAAAAATACATACAAGTATGTAGCTTGCAAAAGAAAAGAAAGAAACAAAACAAAACATATATAACTCAGCCGAGTTATTCAAATGCAAGAAGAAAAAAAATAGGTAAGGTTGAAAAACATAAGGTACTCAAGCATTTAATGCAACATACCTTATGCATTTAATGCAAGCATCTTTAACATGCTTATTGTACAAACAATATACTGCATGTTTCTTTTTATATGCATCAATCCTCACTTCAGTTCGTCCTCAACCTAATATACCAGAAAAAAAAAGATAAGAAACATTAGCCAATAACAAAAGCAAAACAAATTCAGTTTCAATATCAGAGGGAAATTTCAAGCCTGAAGCAGTAAATCAAATACAAGTTCAATAATATCAAAAGCCTGATTCAGAGTAAAGGCTCTGTTCAATCTAAGTACTGGTGAGTAACACCCTTTTTAAAACTTAAGCATATGAAACTGATTATAGGGTTAACATCTGGATTATGTATACTGTTACATATGTATTTTTCTGTGTATACATATGGATGTCTGGATGATTATATATGTAGTTCTTCTCTGCTTTAAGTTGTAAAGTCTAAATAAAATTCAAATTGCACTTTCTTCACCTCTGATCTCTGATAGGCATTAGTTTTCATGCCAATTCAGTTTGTTTAAACATGAACTAGAATCCAAATTTAGTTTTAAACATGTGTATATTTATTTAGTGCCTGGAAATCCAGATTTACAGTAAACTTTTATAAATATGTTAAAATCAATTTATACAATTCTCTGATTCAAATACATAAATTGATTTGGCCTGGAAAGTTATGATTTTTAAAATCAAAATCACGATTTAAAGTGAGGTATTGGATGTGAATTTGGGGATTGCCTGGAATTCGATTTTTGGCCGAACTCTGATGATCTACGGAGTCGTGGTGGTCGAGCTTCCTCCTGGAGGTGGAGGAGTGATCAGTGGCCCTAGGAAAATATTGGTTGGGGTTGCAGGTGAACGCGGTGGCGACAGTGATGGGTTCCAGTTCGTAACCCTAGTTTGGTCGAGGGTGAGTATTTTGATTCGTTTGTTTCCTACAGTTGACCGAGTGCTACAAAATTTCGGGGAATGGTAGAGGTTGAGGTGACCAAGTAATGACCGAGGTGGCGCGTGTTCAGGTGGTCGGAGCAGGGAGTATAAGGCGTTGACAATTTGAAGTGTGTCCCAGTCAATTTTTTCCCAGATTTTGATTTATACTCGAATTCGAGTTCGAGTCGAACAGGAGAGGTTTGGATGGTCGTTGTCAGATTAGGGGATGATGGTCGACTTGTTGATGACGTCGACGATGACCGGAGTTGGCCAGAGGGGCTGTGCACGTGCACCGTGCAATTGTTTTGGAGGTCTGGAAAATTTGGGTAGTTGGGAAGAAGCTGGGTAAACTCTCGTGTGTTGACTCGAAGCTTTACTCGAGATTCTGTGGGTTGGACTCGAAGCAAGAAGGGTAGTAGCTCGAGTAGATTGTTGTTCAGGTTTAAAACAGGAAACCTATTCTGTTTTGATTTGAAATTTTAAAATTAAATTTCAAATTATATAACAAAGCTTAAAATGAACTTAAAATCAAAGTTTAACTATAAACTCCAGTTTAGTCTGAAACTTAAGTTAGGGATAAGTAAAGTTTTTAAAATTTAAACTTGTTGTAAGGACCCGCTTCTTCGTCTTCCGAAAACTGACATCAATACGTCCACTGTATCAACTGCCGAGAAATCGAATGCCGAAAAAAACGAACACTTAGGGTTTTAAGAAAAAGAAAGAGAGAGAAGAAGAGGGAAAAAGAAGATAGAAAATAGGGAGAAAGAAAATAGAACGAAAAGAACGGAACGGAACAGAAAACAACTGAACAACATCAGAATCTCACAATTCGCAGCGGAACAACATATAATAGATAAATGAATAATCTTTAAACAAAGAACTATATCAGTTATTACATTACATCACATTACATTTCATTACATCAGAGTGTACAACATCAAACAACAACAAACAATGCAGCGGAAAAAGAAATACTATATAGTAGTAATACGCCATGCCATCCATCTTGCCTCCAGCCTGCTCCTGAATATCCTGATAAACCTTAACTCTTGACTGCCCGTGTGAAAATTGGTGGGCACCCAGAGTTTAGGAAGGAAAACAATAAACTCCGAGTCAGTCACGTGACTGGTGCGGGAACTCAAAACAGTTTATTTATCTTTAAAAATCAAAATAGAGGAATATTTTTAAAGTCAATTCGCAATGCTTTTTAAAATGAGACTACCATAAGGCCTCCCGCACACACACACAATGCAAACGCAGAATCGAAGGAGATTTCTCCTTATGATAGTCAAAGATGCTTGATACGCATTAAAAAGAACATTTGATATTATTACTAGTGCATAGTGTAGGAAAAATTCATTTCGAAAGTAGAATATAAATCTTAGCCAACATACGACCATTATCGTATGCCTACTATAGCTACCATCTAAACAGTGGTGACCACCATAAGTAAATGGCAGGTTCTACAACTAATACCGTACAAGGTTTCGTATTGGGAATTGGATTTCCAACGAATGATCAGGCCAAGGAACTTCCCATTGCCACATGAGAATGCCTCTGGAAGGACATCCCCGAGAACCAAACCGGATCTCTACCAACACAAGGCCTGGTTATCCCTAACTGAGTAACAACTGACCGAATATGCCATCCCGCGGTCCTTCGGGACCTTTCACCGAGCGCTCGTAATCAATTCACACAATCATAAAGTGTTTTCAACATGAGTAAGTATCTGGGCTCCATACCATGATACCACCCTTTTCAAGAAGGAAATGCACATACCCTAAAGGGCGCTACCCCTCATAACCTTGCCGCATCTTTCCTGTTTTGACCATTCCGGGGTGTGAGGCTCGACGAAGTCTCGTCCACAAAAACATACTTTATACAAAAGCCATGCTTTGGGTCAACAAATGATCATAGAAATGATCATCAAGATAGACGATCAAACAAATGATCCTATCACAAATAATCAACACAATGATCACTTAGCAGCAACACTCAGCATGTTACATTACCAAATTGGGAATATATCGCTGATAACCTTCAACTACATAACCTCTGAGCTCGTACGTCTCAGAGAAGGGTGTTAAGCTAAAAGAATAAATTCTCCGCCACCAACAGAAATATATTTGAAAGAAATTGGCTTTATATCTCAATTTGTAATGTCAGACATACAATCCATACAAGTCTGTTCCGGGCTCGAACAGAACCGAAGGCACTTACAAAGAAGTCCTTGCAATCCGGATATCCACAATCCTGATCGGATTTCCCATCACTTAGGGAGTTCTATACCGTTGCAACTCAGTGCAGAGACAATCGATAGGTCATCCTATCGCTCTCACAAATATCCGGTCTTCAACACCGGTCATCAATGCTATCCATTACGTCGTATCACTATTCGGAATGGGTAATCCGAATAACGAGCGCAATAATTTGAAAATAAGTGTAGCATTCAAATTCAACAAATCACAATAAATACCTTTCAAAGGTAAATATTGATAGTCGGTTATTGAACTATCAATGGATATGCACAACATCACCAGATTCCAAATTATTTTCCAAATTATTTATTTCCCAAAAATATCTTTACTAGATATATAATTTTCAATACCTCAAAAATAAATCAATATTTATTTTTAAACAGATTCCACTTTCTTTTGTTAATTCCTTAGTGAATTTATATTCCAAAATATCCATGCATATACGATTTCAATTATTCATTTTCAATTTATCTTCAAAAAGATAAATTCTCAAAATATTCACTTTATATTGGAAAAACATTTCCATACTTATTTATTAAGTAATTCTCAAATCCATCTATTTTCAACACTTGGAAAATATTCAATATACTTAAATCGAGATTAAGTATATATTTCATTCTTTAAGGAAATCATTCTCTTAAACATATTTATTTGGGCCAAAACGAATGTTGCGTAAAACATCGTTACGACAACCCAAAATCACTAGTATAGGGATTCGAAATTAAAATAGATATATAAATCCCAATACTATACAAAACATTTCCTTTCGGAAATCATTTACTATAACAATAGTGCTATAGTCCACCATTTCCTTTTATTTCTCGAAAACGTCTATTTCAACAATGAATGTTGAAATCTATGGTTTCGAATCTTAACACCTTTTGAAAACATCGTTAGATCGTTTTAATTCTATTTAAAACATCACATCTAAAACATTTTCTTTAACATAATATTCACTATTCAAAAACGTGAATATACTACGTTAACAATTTCATCATTTCTATACGTTTCATTTTAAAGGATTATTCACTGTCTAAAACGTGAATACAACTTCATAAATAAGTTATAAAAATTAACTTATCAAAATAAGTCGTTGCGAATTTACAAAACAATGTTTATAAATTCCTTTATTACCCTATATTCAATTCATAACTCAATTATATACCAAAGGTTCATATTATAAGTTAAATGCTTATAATTTATTTGTTTGCAAAAATCGTTCCTTTGAACTTCATAATTATAAATCTTATAACTTATAAGATTCAATTATTTATCCAAAACCATTCTTTTAATAACTTTATAAATTTTATAAACCTACTGCTTATAAAATTCCATTTATAACTTCACCGTTATAATTCTATGAATTTCATTCATTTATGAAATTCATTTACAATTCATTCTAACACTTATAAAAACTTGTTTTATAATCCAAAATATTCTAATTTATAAATATCCATTTTATAAATCTTTTATACAAATCAATTTGTATTATTATTCTAAAACGTCTTTAAACTTCTTTATAATTTCATCCTTTTAATTTATAAAATAATCAAATTTTATAAATCCTATATTTAAACTTTTTACAATAAATTAAGAGATCCAATTTAAACTATTTTATAAAATCATTAATCCATATTTCTCAAAAATCAACTTTAACCGTATTTCTCAAAAATCATAATTTTTATAACTTTTTAAAGTATAACGTTTATTTATTTATAATGGATCAATTCCAAAAATATTTTATAACTTATACTTTCAAAAAATCACTTTAAAAAAAATCATTTTAAAATTCCAAAATTTGGTCCAATGATGCTACATACCAAATAGTCAATCACGACAAACAACGACATCATATATCGATATGATAATCCATCAAATATCAAAATATCTGAAGTCAAATAAAAACTGTTGAGGAATCCAGTTGGATCCCTCCAACCTGTTTTCCTGCATCCACAAACATTAGCACAATACCAATTCCGCTCCAGTACGGAATTATCGCGGTATATGGGATTTAAAATATTATCCGCTTAATAGACGGCGCAATAGGGTCTCATCCGCTATACAAATGCAGGAAATCAATAACTGCAATATATACATATGCCAATATATATATATATATTGCTATTATATATAATACCAATTTCACTGTTTATGAAATATTCGCGGTATATGTTTTTAATAAATAACATCCGCTTACTAACGGCGCATAATGTCTATTTTATCAATCAATAGATAACAATCATCATTCAAACATGCATTCAAATATTTTAAATCTAACTATTTAAAATAAAATCGAAACTGATTCGATTGAGTGAGAAGTTCTCACCTTGATTTCAATTTCGTTTTAGCGATTTATTTCGAATAAAATTAAACGGACGTTTAATTTTACCCGAAATTCTCACTAACTCCAAACGACTCCAATCCAATTCCATCGCGTAGTGCTCGTCCATACGATTCCAACGCAACTGGTTTCGTGCGTTTTCGACCTCGTATGAAAAAGTTATGATTTTTTTAAAGTTACACGACTTATATAAACAATTTACAACTAAATTTATAAAATTTTTAACCTATTCTATTCTCAGCCCTTAGATCTGCATCCCCCCCATCTGGACCGTCCCCTGCTTCCTCTCCTCTCCCTCACGTTACTACAGAAACAAACGCACAAAAGAACCCATAAAGCTCAAAACTAGGGTTAATAACTACGGCCTCCACGCTTGATGATAATTCGATCAGGGAGTTCCATTTCGAAGAGCGTCGCCAATACCTTGCTCGGTCCAAAGGTGATGAAGCTCGGCCACTTGATTTGCCTCGAAAACCGTGCGCAAACTGTAGAGAATGCGGCCATGTATCTCACAAAATACAGCACCATTTCACATCTTAACCGTTGATTTGATAGAACTCGATGCCCTCTACATTTTTCATGTTGGAAGATTTTTGAATTATTGCATGGATTTGAAGATTTGGAGGGAGGAAGATCGCTAATTTCTGGCCTTTAGTTCAGGGGGCGGCGGCTGTGCATTAGGTTTAGGGTTTTGTTATTTTATTTTATTTTTAATTTGTGAAGGTGGGCTATTTATAGGAAATTTTTGAACACTATTCATTCCGGAAATTCCGAACTCCGATTTACGCGCCGTAACCAGCGTTTCTAGGGTTTACCCCACGTTCCGGACACAATGGAACAGGTTTCGGAAGCTAATTCGGTCATCTGTGCGAGTTATGGCTATAAATGTTCAATTTAAATTAAACCGATTTAAACGATTTTCTAGGCGTTTTAATTTGTACCGGACAAACGGTAAATCCAATCGACACGAAATTTGAAACCATACAATAATATCACATTACAGATCCGATGAAACTGGTTTCGTCGAAATCCGAGACTTTTTGAAAAATGGCTATTTTAACTCGCCAAATTAATATTAAAAACAATTAGATGCGTTTCGAGCTGCCACGATCAAACGATAACTCCGATTGACACGAAAATTGAAATCCGGTAATAACTAACTATTACGGATCCAATGGAACTAGTTTCTTCCAATTCTGAGACTTTTCAAAAATTGACTATTTTCACTAGTCGATTTAAATATTAAAATATTCAATTTTCACAAATTAACTTAAAATTCGATTTTAAAAGTTCTAAAATATCATTCTAACTTCAATATGATAAAATAAAATTTTACAAATCATTTTCAATCATATTTAACTCGATTTTCAATTATTTCCATAATTTAACATATTAAATTATTGATTTAATTATTCAATTAAATCCAATTATTCGAATTAAAATTTATTCGACTTATAAATTTCACTTATTAACATTTAAAATTAATTAAATATTCAAATTTAAATTACTAAAAATCCTGGATCGTTACAATCTTCCCCCCTTAAAAGAATTTCGTCCTCGAAATTATTAAGTAAGAAAAGTTACAAAATCTATTAACTTTCCCAAAACAAATTTTAAACTTCTCACCATACTTTACTAAGTTTTCAAATCATACTTAGTTATCTTTTCAAAAACAACTACTATGTTTAACTTTCAATTCCTAATCAAAATTATAGTTTTCAAAATTTTCCCAATTTTCTCAAAAAATTTCTAACGCCTTAAATTTTCGGAAAAATTCGCCATAGTCTCCTTTGCGCGGCTCGATCCGAAAAAAAAATGACAGTATATATATCACAAATATACATCTCATCAAGTAATGAGGCATCCCGAAGGGAAAAAAGTATAAAAGTACGATATGTAATCCGAGATATGTCCCTTATATTTTATTAGCGAGCATATACGGCTAATATAGCGCGAAAGCGAGCTCCAAATGCGAAGCAAACGCGATCCGCACCTACTAAACACTCAACAAACAACATGAGAATCATGCATATAGACAATAGTATCGATATACAACATATAGCAACATAATAACTATATATGCCAACATAGCAAATGCGATAAAAGCAATATATATTCAACCATCAACCAACTATCATCCATAACCGATAATTATTCATCCATATTCTCATTAATATTCAATGAAATAGGTTTTTTAATTTAATCACATTTGATTCATTAACAGTGGATGTTTCTAACATTTATTTTCAATTAGTTTATATTCACTAATTCATATTCAAGTTGGTTCACTTCCAATTCAAATTCAATTCTATTTAAGATTCACTTAACTTCCAATTGAATTCCAATTACTTTAGCTTTCAATTTCATTAATACTTAATGAATTATATACAATCAACTAACAATCATATAACAACCAATGTATATTAATTACAACCAAATTCCTTTGCTTATATTCATTCAATTTGGTTTAACTAAATTGATTTTCATTCAACTATTCAACTTCTAATAAATTAGATTTTAATGAATTAACACTTACATTCATTATTCCATATCAAATTAATTTACATTTAATTGATTAACATTTAATCCATTAATTCAATTCAATTACAAAGTTGAATTTCATTTATATAACTTAAGTTCATATCCATTACTTAACTTTATTAATTTACTTTGATACCGAAATCAACTTCATTCAATATCTCTTAAGTTATACTCCATTTTTAAACATTATTTGTTTTTACTTAACTTAAATTCCAACTTATAAATCAATTCAGATTCCAAATTCTAAAGTAAATTTCCATTTAACTTTAAATTCATTTTTATTTATAACTCATATTCATAAAAATATCCATATAGTTTCACTTCTCATATATATAAGTTTATTTCTCAATTGTAAATCACTTTAATTATAATTCAATTCTTATAATTCTTTTGCTTATATAATTATTCTTTTATTTAGATTATTCAAACAACTAAACAATCAATCTTATATACACTTCAATAATTCTGAAAAATTATTCTTTTATATATAAAATATACTCAAGGTAAAATTATTTCATTTACCCAATTTAAAACAATACTGTGTCGAATTGTTCTGTACAAGTGTTTAGAAACCCCTTCGGCATAGTTGTCGAGACCGTGTTGACGAAGGTTCATATGCCACTCAAAAAACCAATCATCATAATATAAAACAACTTTATATATTCACTAACAAATACGCTCTCATAGCTATTATTACGCTCAACTCATTCTAGAGTACTACTGACTCTATCTCTAATGAGTAATACCCAACAGAACCATGGTTGTCGCTTAACCATAAGCTCTGATACCAAATGTAAGGACCCGCTTCTTCGTCTTCCGAAAACTGACATCAATACGTCCACTGTATCAACTGCCGAGAAATCGAATGCCGAAAAAAACGAACACTTAGGGTTTTAAGAAAAAGAAAGAGAGAGAAGAAGAGGGAAAAAGAAGATAGAAAATAGGGAGAAAGAAAATAGAACGAAAAGAACGGAACGGAACAGAAAACAACTGAACAACATCAGAATCTCACAATTCGCAGTGGAACAACATATAATAGATAAATGAATAATCTTTAAACAAAGAACTATATCAGTTATTACATTACATCACATTACATTTCATTACATCAGAGTGTACAACATCAAACAACAACAAACAATGCAGCGGAAAAAGAAATACTATATAGTAGTAATACGCCATGCCATCCATCTTGCCTCCAGCCTGCTCCTGAATATCCTGATAAACCTTAACTCTTGACTGCCCGTGTGAAAATTGGTGGGCACCCAGAGTTTAGGAAGGAAAACAATAAACTCCGAGTCAGTCACGTGACTGGTGCGGGAACTCAAAACAGTTTATTTATCTTTAAAAATCAAAATAGAGGAATATTTTTAAAGTCAATTCGCAATGCTTTTTAAAATGAGACTACCATAAGGCCTCCCGCACACACACACAATGCAAACGCAGAATCGAAGGAGATTTCTCCTTATGATAGTCAAAGATGCTTGATACGCATTAAAAAGAACATTTGATATTATTACTAGTGCATAGTGTAGGAAAAATTCATTTCGAAAGTAGAATATAAATCTTAGCCAACATACGACCATTATCGTATGCCTACTATAGCTACCATCTAAACAGTGGTGACCACCATAAGTAAATGGCAGGTTCTACAACTAATACCGTACAAGGTTTCGTATTGGGAATTGGATTTCCAACGAATGATCAGGCCAAGGAACTTCCCATTGCCACATGAGAATGCCTCTGGAAGGACATCCCCGAGAACCAAACCGGATCTCTACCAACACAAGGCCTGGTTATCCCTAACTGAGTAACAACTGACCGAATATGCCATCCCCCGGTCCTTCGGGACCTTTCACCGAGCGCTCGTAATCAATTCACACAATCATAAAGTGTTTTCAACATGAGTAAGTATCTGGGCTCCATACCATGATACCACCCTTTTCCAGAAGGAAATGCACATACCCTAAAGGGCGCTACCCCTCATAAACTTGCCGCATCTTTCCTGTTTTGACCATTCTGGGGTGTGAGGCTCGACGAAGTCTCGTCCACAAAAACATACTTTATACAAAAGCCATGCTTTGGGTCAACAAATGATCATAGAAATGATCATCAAGATAGACGATCAAACAAATGATCCTATCACAAATAATCAACACAATGATCACTTAGCAGCAACACTCAGCATGTCACATTACCAAATTGGGAATATATCGCTGATAACCTTCAACTACATAACCTCTGAGCTCGTACGTCTCAGAGAAGGGTGTTAAGCTAAAAGAATAAATTTTCCGCCACCAACAGAAATATATTTGAAAGAAATCGGCTTTATATCTCAATTTGTAATGTCAGACATACAATCCATACAAGTCTGTTCCGGGCTCGAACAGAACCGAAGGCACTTACAAAGAAGTCCTTGCAATCCGGATATCCACAATCCTGATCGGATTTCCCATCACTTAGGGAGTTCTATACCGTTGCAACTCAGTGCAGAGACAATCGATAGGTCATCCTATCGCTCTCACAAATATCCGGTCTTCAACACCGGTCATCAATGCTATCCATTACGTCGTATCACTATTCGGAATGGGTAATCCGAATAACGAGCGCAATAATTTAAAAATAAGTGTAGCATTCAAATTCAACAAATCACAACAAATACCTTTCAAAGGTAAATATTGATAGTCGGTTATTGAACTATCAATGGATATGCACAACATCACCAGATTCCAAATAATTTTCCAAATTATTTATTTCCCAAAAATATCTTTACTAGATATATAATTTTCAATACCTCAAAAATAAATCAATATTTATTTTTAAACAGATTCCACTTTCTTTTGTTAATTCCTTGGTGAATTTATATTCCAAAATATCCATGCATATACGATTTCAATTATTCATTTTCAATTTATCTTCAAAAAGATAAATTCTCAAAATATTCACTTTATATTGGAAAAACATTTCCATACTTATTTATTAAGTAATTCTCAAATCCATCTATTTTCAACACTTGGAAAATATTCAATATACTTAAATCGAGATTAAGTATATATTTCATTCTTTAAGGAAATCATTCTCTTAAACATATTTATTTGGGCCAAAACGAATGTTGCGTAAAACATCGTTACGACAACCCAAAATCACTAGTATAGGGATTTGAAATTAAAATAGATATATAAATCCCAATACTATACAAAACATTTCCTTTCGGAAATCATTTACTATAACAATAGTGCTATAGTCCACCATTTCCTTTTATTTCTCGAAAACGTCTATTTCAACAATGAATGTTGAAATCTATGGTTTCGAATCTTAACACCTTTTGAAAACATCGTTAGATCGTTTTAATTCTATTTAAAACATCACATCTAAAACATTTTCTTTAACATAATATTCACTATTCAAAAACGTGAATATACTACATTAACAATTTCATCATTTCTATACGTTTCATTTTAAAGGATTATTCACTGTCTAAAACGTGAATATAACTTCATAAATAAGTTATAAAAATTAACTTATCAAAATAAGTCGTTGCGAATTTACAAAACAATGTTTATAAATTCCTTTATTACCCTATATTCAATTCATAACTCAATTATATACCAAAGGTTCATATTATAAGTTAAATGGTTATAATTTATTTGTTTGCAAAAATCGTTCCTTTGAACTTCATAATTATAAATCTTATAACTTATAAGATTCAATTATTTATCCAAAACCATTCTTTTAATAACTTTATAAATTTTATAAACCTACTGCTTATAAAATTCCATTTATAACTTCACCGTTTATAATTCTATGAATTTCATTCATTTATGAAATTCATTTATAATTCATTCTAACACTTATAAAAACTCGTTTTATAATCCAAAATATTCTAATTTATAAATATCCATTTTATAAATCTTTTATACAAATCAATTTGTATTATTATTCTAAAACGTCTTTAAACTTCTTTATAATTTCATCCTTTTAATTTATAAAATAATCAAATTTTATAAATCCTATATTTAAACTTTTTACAATAAATTAAGAGATCCAATTTAAACTATTTTATAAAATCATTAATCCATATTTCTCAAAAATCAACTTTAACCGTATTTCTCAAAAATCATAATTTTTATAACTTTTTAAAGTATAACGTTTATTTATTTATAATGGATCAATTCCAAAAATATTTTATAACTTATACTTTCAAAAAATCACTTTAAAAAAAATCATTTTAAAATTCCAAAATTTGGTCCAATGATGCTACATACCAAATAGTCAATCACGACAAACAACGACATCATATATCGATATGATAATCCATCAAATATCAAAATATCTGAAGTCAAATAAAAACTGTTGAGGAATCCAGTTGGATCCCTCCAACCTGTTTTCCTGCATCCACAAACATTAGCACAATACCAATTCCGCTCCAGTACGGAATTATCGCGGTATATGGGATTTAAAATATTATCCGCTTAATAGACGGCGCAATAGGGTCTCATCCGCTATACAAATGCGGAAAATCAATAACTGCAATATATACATATGCCAATATATATATATTGCTATTATATATAATACCAATTTCACTGTTTATGAAATATTCGCGGTATATGTTTTTAATAAATAACATCCGCTTACTAACGGCGCATAATGTCTATTTTATCAATCAATAGATAACAATCATCATTCAAACATGCATTCAAATATTTTAAATCTAACTATTTAAAATAAAATCGAAACTGATTCGATTGAGTGAGAAGTTCTCACCTTGATTTTAATTTCGTTTTAGCGATTTATTTCGAATAAAATTAAACGGACGTTTAATTTTACCCGAAATTCTCACTAACTCCAAACGACTCCAATCCAATTCCATCGCGTAGTGCTCGTCCATACGATTCCAACGCAACTGGTTTCGTGCGTTTACGACCTCGTATGAAAAAGTTATGATTTTTTTAAAGTTACACGACTTATATAAACAATTTACAACTAAATTTATAAATTTTTTAACCTATTCTATTCTCAGCCCTTGGATCTGCATCCCCCCATCTGGACCGTCCCCTGCTTCCTTTCCTCTCCCTCACGTTACTACAGAAACAAACGCACAAAAGAACCCATAAAGCTCAAAACTAGGGTTAATAACTACGGCCTCCACGCTTGATGATAATTCGATCAGGGAGTTCCATTTCGAAGAGCGTCGCCAATACCTTGCTCAGCCCAAAGGTGATGAAGCTCGGCCCCTTGATTTTCCTCGAAAACCGTGTGCAAACTGTAGAGAACGCGGCCACGTATCTCACAAAATACAGCACCATTTCACATCTTAACCGTTGATTTGATAGAACTCGATGCCCTCTACATTTTTCATGTTGGAAGATTTTTGAATTATTGCATGGATTTGAAGATTTGGAGGGAGGAAGATCGCTAATTTCTGGCCTTTAGTTCAGGGGGTGGCGGCTGTGCATTAGGTTTAGGGTTTTGTTATTTTTTTTTTAATTTGTGAAGGTGGGCTATTTATAGGAAATTTTTGAACACTATTCATTCCGAAAATTCCGAACTCCGATTTACGCGCCGTAACCAGTGTTTCTAGGGTTTAGCCCACGTTCTGGACACAATGGAACAGGTTTCGGAAGCTAATTCGGTCATCTGTGCGAGTTATGGCTATAAACGTTCAATTTAAATTAAACCGATTTAAACGATTTTCTAGGCGTTTTAATTTGTACCGGACAAACGGTAAATCCAATCGACTCGAAATTTGAAAACATACAATAATATCACATTACGGATCCGATGAAACTGGTTTCGTCGAAATCCGAGACTTTTTGAAAAATGGCTATTTTAACTCGCCAAATTAATATTAAAAACAATTCGATGCGTTTCGAGCTGCCACGATCAAACGATAACTCCGATTGACACGAAAATTGAAATTCGGTAATAACTAACTATTACGGATCTAATGGAACTAGTTTCGTCCAATTCTGAGACTGTTCAAAAATTGACTATTTTCACTAGTCGATTTAAATATTAAAATATTCAATTTTCACAAATTAACTTAAAATTCGATTTTAAAAGTTCTAAAATATCATTCTAACTTCAATATGATAAAATAAAATTTTACAAATCTTTTTCAATCATATTTAACTCGATTTTCAATTATTTCCATAATTTAACATATTAAATTATTGATTTAATTATTCAATTAAATCCAATTATTCGAATTAAAATTTATTCGACTTATAAATTTCACTTATTAATATTTAAAATTAATTAAATATTCAAATTTAAATTACTAAAAATCTTGGGTCGTTACACTTGTTTAAATAAATTTAAAGTATTTAAAGGATTAAAAAGAATTTGAATTTAAATTTGAAGTTGAAATTGTAAGAAAGAATTTAAATCAAAATTTTTAAAACCTGGACTTAAGTTTAAATCTGAAATCGAGATTTTGAAATAAAATGAGTTTTATAA
This sequence comes from Allium cepa, assembly GCA_030765085.1. Taxonomy (NCBI): domain Eukaryota; kingdom Viridiplantae; phylum Streptophyta; class Magnoliopsida; order Asparagales; family Amaryllidaceae; genus Allium; species Allium cepa. The sequence continues at coordinate 628,302,133 of CM060934.1, forward strand.
ATTTAAATGTTTAAATAAGTTTAGAATGTTGTAAGTATATCTTAATACGTGAACTTAAGAGGAATTTGATTTCAAACTCTTTTAAATTTATTTTATGACTTAATTTAAAGGTTTTGAAAGTTAGTTAAAAAAATGGATTTAAAGAAGAATTGGTATTCACTTTAAAGCTTGAAATTTAAGATGAAATTTTAAAAGTAAATTTGAAATAAATGGTTTCAAATATATATTGTGAGTGCTAATTAAATCATTAATAAAAGTGAGTTTTATCTTAAAGATAAAAAAAATTTAATGACTTATAATTCATTAAAATTATTAAGGTAATTAAGGGGGATAGTTAATTAATTCAATTAGATTACGATTTGGAATTAATTAATCAAATCATTAATAATAATTATTTTAATGATAACAAATTAAGAGTTGATTAATTTATTTATGAATTAATTAAGGATTAAACGACTAATTGATTGGTAATTGAGAGTTACTTAAGGAATTAGTGATAATTTAATGGTAATTAAGTTTATAAATCAATAATTCAGTCTTATTAATTAAGAGGATTGATTGATCAATTTATATCAAATGATTCATAATTAATAAATAGAAATTGGATAATTAATTCATAAGTAATTAATTTAATTGGAAATAAATTTAATTAATTAGGATTAAACCATTAATCCTACTTATAAATGTTTATTGAATGTTTGACCTTACTTATGAATGATTGTATTGTGTAAGATGCATTGAATTGATTGTCCTATCTTGTCTATGATATTTTATTTTGTGGATCGTGCTGTGTAAAATGTATTCATTTGTATATTATCTATGAATCTGCGAATGGACGATAAGCGTTATAGTTTATATCGCTTACCAACTATATTTCTGTGTTTGATCTGTAGTGATTGAATGTTGTTGCACTATTGTGTGTTCAACCCCTGGACCACACTTATACACACACCAATATGGATTTCATGAGGAAATCGATTAAGTCGCAGATTTTTGAATAGTTTTAAATTTGAATATTTGAATTCAAATGTTTTGGAAATGGATTGGCTATAAAGTGAAAAACTTTTGAAATGGAATTTCAAAGATGAATTTTATTTTTAATAACTTGATTGAATTTTGTAATTTAAATATTTTGATTTAAATTTGAATTCAATATTTGAAATTGAATTCTATGATCTGGAAACTAGGGACTAAAGATGTTATACCAGTTTAAATGGGTTAAACTATTTTAAGGGTATTGGTTTGGAAATTTGAATTTAAATTCAAAGGCTTTAACTCGTGTAAATAAAATTTGATCTTTCTGAAACAAAAACTATTTGTTTTCAAATAATAAAAGCTTTCATATAGGAAGTGAACTTCCAAATTGTGTTAAAAAGGATTTCAAGTTAAAAATGAAAATGATTTCCCAAGTTATCGAAACTGTTTGAAAGCTATAAGATAAAATCTTGATTTAAAGATTTAAATGAATTAATCCAATTGAGATGAAATTGTTTTGAAATCCAGGAATGTATCTTTGTGAAAATGGGTGAACTTAGTGAAACAAATCTTTTGTTTAAAAGATTTGAAAATGGTAATTTGTTTAAACCATTTGAAAGAAAGTTTTGAATTATTAAGTTGTGACTTAATTGGAAATCCCATATCCATATGTTTTAAATATTGCGCTCACTATTCGGTTTAGCCGGGAAAGGACCTTTGGGTCGTATAACCCATTCCGAATATGTGATACGTCATTATGGATGGCATTTGAAGACCGGTGGTGAAGACCGGGTATTTGCGAGAATGATAGGATGATCTATCGATTGTCTCTGCACTGAGTTACTCCGGTATAGAGATTCCCTAAGTGATGGGAAGTTCGATCGGGATTGTGAATACCCGAATTTGCAAGGGCTTCTTTGGAATTGCCTTCGGTTCTGTTCGAACCCAGAACAGACTTGTATGGTTACGTGTCTGACATTACATTTTGAGATATAAAGCAGATTTCTTTCAAATACATTTCTGTTGGTGGCGGAGAATTTATTCTTTTAGCTTAACACCCTTCTCTGAGACGTACGCGCTCAGAGGTTATGTATTTGATGGTTATCAGCGATATATTCCCAATTTGGTAATGTGACATGCTGAGTGTTGCTGTGAAATGATCATTGTTTGATCATTTGTGATATGATCATTTGTTTGATCATTTATCTTTGTGATCATTGCTTTGATCATTTGTTGACCCAAAGCATGGCTTTGTACCAAAGCGTGGCTTTGTGGACGAGACTTCATCGGACCTCACACCCCGGAAATGGTCAAAACAGGAAGGATGCGGCAAGGTTATGAGGGTCGCACCCTTTAGGGTATGTCATTTCCTTCTGGAAAGGATGGTATCATGGTATGGAGCCCAGATACTTGCTCATGTCGATACACTATATCTATTACTGTGTGGTGTTGTTTGAATTGAGCGCTCGGATAAAGGTCCAAAGGGACCGGGGGATGGCATAGTCGTGTAGTAGTTACCTAGTGACAAAAGTAACCCGGCCTTGTGTTGGCAGAGAGCTGGTTAAGTTCTCGGGACATCCCGCCAGAGGCGATCCCATGTGGCAGTAGGAAGTTCCTTTGCCTGACTATGTGTTGGAAAATCCAATAAAACAATACGTACCTTGTACGGTTTTAGTTGTAGAACCTATCATTCACTTATGGTGGCGCCCCACTGTTTGGATGGTAGTTATAGTAGGCATAACTGCGGAATGCCTATGCGGGCTAAGATTTATATCTTTACTTTCGAAATGAATTTTTCCAATACTATGCACTAGTAATAATATCAAATGTTTCTTTTTAATGCGTATCAAGCATCTTTGACTATCATAAGGAGAAATCTCCTCCGATTCTGCGTTTGCATTGTGTGTGTGTGCGGGAGGCCTTATGGTAGTCTCATTTTCTAAAAAGCATTGCGAATCTATTTTAAAATATTTCGTTGTTTGTTTTTAAAGATAAACTGTTTTTGTTGCTCACACCAGTCCCATGACTAATGCGGAGTTTATTGTTTCTTTCCTAAACTCTGGGTGCTCAAAAATTTTTTTTCCACACGAGCAGTCTAGAGTTGGGTTTTTCAGATAGTTAGGTTCAGTGAATTATCTGGAGCTAGTTCAGTCTTTGGATGTGGACGAGACTTGCTTGTCTTTGCGTATCGTGATGTTGGATCGAGCTGCTGCTTCTGAAGTTCTCTTTTGAAGACTATCTTGGAGTTATATTGTTCCGCTGCTAGATGTTATCTATTTTTCTTTTTCGCTGCTATTTCTTGTATCATATCTCTGATGTATATTGATATTCATTGTATCACTCTGTTGTATCAGATATTGTATATGTGTCGTATACCAATGTATTATTCTTTTATTTTGCTGTGTTGTTTACTTAATGTTGTTATAAGCTCCGGCGACTCGGATTTGAACGGTCGAATCTACGGCATTCGAGTACGATGTAAAGTATGGATGTCGATTTTCGAGTGGGCAAAATTCGACTCGTTACACTAATAATGTATTCGACTTTTGTATTCGAGACTTCTGTTGTAACTTATTTAACTCTGTTATTTATATAGTAGCTTCATGAACTACTATCTTTTGTTTCCGCTGCATTTATTACTCTGTGTCTGTGAAATGTGATTATTTATTTATTGTATATGCTCAATTTTGCCAAATATAAATTAACAATTCGGTATTTTGAATTATTCAAGTCCGACATGTGAGTATGCGAATAGTGCAAAATAGTGGGTCGTTACATAATCAAAAGATAATACTATTTATCATTTTCGGAAATTGATAAACACTTTTATCATTTTTAATAAATTGCTAAATTTATATAAAGTGATAAAAGCATTTAGCAACTTAAACATACAAAATTTAAATGGTTATCATTTTATATAAGCATTAAAGCAACTTACTGACTTATTATATAACAACAATGTTTATTTTTGATAAAAAGATAATACCATTTTTCTTTTTTAGATACTGATAAAAGAATTATCATTTTAAGTATACAAAATATAATCATTCATGATTTTATATGAAGCATTACAACATTCTTAACCTATTACGAAAATATTCATTTGTAATCAAAAGAAAATACTATTTATCATTTTTAGAAATTGATAAATTCTTTTATCATTTTTAATAAATTGCACAATTTTCATAAAGTGGTAAAAGCATCTTGAAACTTAAATATAGAAAATTTAAACAGTCATCATTTTATATAAATATTAAAGCAGCCTTACTGACTAATTATATTACAACAATGTTTATTTTTGATAAAAAATAATACCATTAATCTTTTTCGAAAACTGATAACAGAATTTATCGTTTTTCACAAATTGGTAAAAGAATTACCATTTTAAGCATAAAAAATTTAATTTTTCATCATGTTATGGAAACATTACAATACTGTTAACACTTTACCAAATTATTTATTTGTAATCAAAAGATAATACAATTTATTATTTTCAGAAATGGATAAATTCTTTTATCTTTTTTATTAAATTTCTAAATTTTCATTAAATGATAAAAGCACCTATCAACTTGAATATTGAAAATTTAAACAGTCGTCATTTTATATAAGCACTAAAGTAGCCTTACTAACTTATTATATTGCAGCAATGTTCATTTTTGATAAAAATATAATAACATTTAATTTTTCTAGAAATTGATAAAAGAATTTATCATCTTTCAAAAATTGGTAAAAGAATTACCATTTTAAGCATATAAAATATAATCATTAATCATTTTATAGAAGCATTACAACTTTGTTAACATATTACAAAAACATTCATTTGTAATTAAAAGGTAACACTATTTATCATTTCCAAAAATTGATAAATTCTTTTATCATTTTTATTAAATTGCTAAATTTTCATAAAGTGATAAATGCAATAAAAGTGATGCAGTTTGGATGTTACTGTGATGAAGTAGATGTAGAGTGTGGCAATGTCCTGAAAAAATTGGCAAATATAGGAAAATATATGTTGTTATAGCTGTTTTTTTTTTTTTTTTTTTTATGGTGCAAAAAGTTTGTTTATTTATTCTTCAATGCATGTAACATTAAGGACAGTTTTAAATATCTTTGTAGCAAATTTGATAATGCATAACACTCAATTTTTGACCATATATATCCACCATTTATTGTTTATTGTTTTCTAACTAAATGTTTTACAATAGGTATGACTGCGGAATGTTTGTCATGGTAAACATGAGGAAGAAAGCAGCAGGCTTACCATTGGTTGAAAACATTTCAGAAGAAGATATTGCTCGGTTAAGAGCAAATATGGTAGCCGACATTATGACTGATGAACCATATTGTTGGACAATGGAAAAGTTCTGCATTTCAGGACAAAAGCCACAGGAAGAAAGCAGTTGAAGCAAGATGAATGATAAGGGGCTTTGCACCGAAGGTCCCTATTTTCGATGTTGTTGTAAGAAAAGTCCCTATGATAATAAGTATGTAAATTAAGTCCCTGTTTTTTGTAAATCAGAAAGCGCAAACTATCTTGCGCTTTTCTTATAAAAGTGCAAGTTAACTTGCGGTTTTCAAAAATTTAATTTTTTTGAAGATTTCAAATTTTTTTAAAAAAACCTCAAAATAAAAAAGCACAAACTAGCTTGCGCTTTTTTGATAAAAGTTGCAAGTTAGCTAGTATTTTCTGTCAGAAAAGTGCAAAGCACCTTGCGTTTTCTATTTTTCAAAAAATAGGGACTAAATTTACATACTTATATATGCTGGGACTTTTCTTATAACAACATCAAAAATAGGGACCTGTAACTCATTTCTTGTGAATGATAATCCAATTTGTTAACATCATAGAAAGAAAACATTATATGTTTAGTTAGGTTTAACTTCTTTTTTCTATAACAAAAAACATAATTGCACTGTATGTTGAACAAAAAATCTATATGTTTGTTTTGTAATTTGCCTCTACTGCACAGATATAATATTTCATATGTTTACTCTACCATTTACTCTTTGATATGATTTAGATTTTGCACCTGTACTTCATAGCCAGTATGTTACATGAATCCGAGAGCTAAAACATTTGTAATTTGTTTCGTAATTTGCCTCTACTGCACAGATATAATATTTGTTCTGTTATATTGACAGTTTAAGCAATGATGTATAATAGGGTATGTTTGGCAATTCTTCTTTGCCTTTTAATACCAATCTATGTTACAATTAGTATAGGAATTTATAGGAGAAATATTAAGCTGATTATATGGTTACAAAGAGAACATACAGTTAAAGAGAAGCTGAGTGGCAATGAAGTACAAGTGCAATTTTTTCCTCGTCGTTACTGGTAGTGGATGTATACCAGTGGCAATGTACAAGAGCAATTTTTTCCTCAACGTTACTGGTACTGGATGTATAAATGGTATAAATACAAAACTGCAATCTTCAATTTAAGCTTTGCATCTCTCTTTGGGTTTCCAAGGTCTTTATACCATAAAAACTTGAAGTTTATCATTATTGGCTTCAACTCCATATTTTCTAAGTACTTGAAACATTAGCTGCTCTAAAGCACAAACAAAAAATGATAACAAAAATCAAAGTTGATACATCCAGCTAGCAAAATACATATCAAGTTAATATTGCTCAAATGTGTTTCTTCAGCAAAATAAAAATATAACATAAGACTTTTACAGATCTTGTGGCAACTGAACTTGAATATCAATAAATAAAAATAACAACTATAAATTTACATATGCACAACTAAAACACACGCTACAGAAATACAGCAAAGAAGGTTGGTGGGTAGGATGAATAAAAACACAAGAAATGACAATTCAATCACTACAATTCAATCAACTAAAACACCAAAAATGACAACAAATAGACTATTTTGCACATGGAACAAATATTTACTGATATCAGTTTCTTCTTTCTTCTGGTCATCTTTGATGCTTGAGAAGAGCAACAACTTTAATAACTTACAATATACAACAGAACACCCAGACTTCAGCACGTCATCAACCTTCTTTTCTGATTATTACAACAAAAAGAGAAATCTGCATAAAAAACTTATTCAAAAATGTAATTCATGGCCTGCTTTATGCTTACAATGATTATATAGTGGTTGCTAACAATTTGCATGTACGTTATGCTTATAGATAAAAGGTAACTAAGAGTTGCATGCTGTCGTCCTATTCTTGAAACAGAAATAAACAAGATATTTCTCAGCACGTTATTTATTACCCATAAAAAAACAAATGAAAGCAGTGAACACAGGAATAACCTAATATTAAAAGTAAAAGAATAACATAAAACAAAATTATAATTGAATACAATAGCTTTTAAATTCTAGAATCCAAGAATATCTCAATACAATGTTGAAAGCAAAAACATAATTATCTTTAAAAATAAACAAGAGAAAATGACATAAAAATTATAAAAACATTCAACCACTCAATGGACAACATCTACGATCATGACCTAACTTCTTACATTTTTCACACTTATTTTGCTTCCCATGGAAAACATCCAACCTACCAAGTCTGTTAACTCTAGGTCTACCAGCTCCACGAATTGCCTTAGGAGGAAGAATAGGAGAAAAACCTTCAGAAACAATATCATTTTTATCAAAAGTAGGAATAGCATTGATAACATGCGAGTAAGAAGCACGATAAGCCTTAGTCGTGAAATAATATTCAATAAAATAATAGACATTAAATTTGGCCATTGTAATGCACTTCAATGCATGTGCACAAAGAAAATCAGTAACTCTCCATTGGTTACAAGTACACATCCGATTTTCAAGATCAACTTTGTGTGAAATAGAGGAATGTACTACAAAAACAAAAGTAGAAGAACGAGAAACATTCCACCCAAATCCTTCTTATTTTAATTTCAATAAACGATTCCCCATTTTAGGACAAAATATGGTAGTCCAATTAGATGCCTCTTCTCTACGCTTTGACATTTGAGCCATAAGCTTAATTCGAATTCCATCAAGACAACATGTAATAGGAAGATGGCTTTATTTCACAATCCAGGAGTTAAAACTCTCTACAACATTTGATTTATTCTCACCATAGCGATTGCCAGGAAAAAATAAATCAGCCCAATGATCAAATGGCTTATCTTTTAAGAATTCAACAGCTTTTTCACCTTCAATTTGTCTATATTTTGTCATAGCTCTTTGAAATTCATAAGGAGTACAAGCTATAGCACAACATTCCAATAAATGTGCTACTGTAACGACCCAATATTTTCAACCATTCGCATCCGCACATGTCGGACTTGAATTGTTCAAAATACTGCGTTGTAGAATAAATTTAGCAAACTCAGAATATACAGTAAATAAATCACAGAATCACATACACAGATATCAGAATCTCGCAGCGGAAATTAAAATTTAGTGGTTCATGAAGCCACTGATACATCTTTAACAAAACAGAACTTACATTGTCTATAATCCTCAATACAAATTTTAACATACACAGATAGAGAGTCTTCAAAGTCTTGAATTCCAGAAAGGATAAAGGCTGAAACAACTTCCAATAGCACGAATGATCTATTGAGTGTCCTAGCTACGGAGAAGAAACTGAAGCTGCAACTCAGGCTGACCCGAGCGTAAAATAAAACAAACACTCGAGTCAGGACATACATACTTATATGATGTAAGCTAAATCAAGTGTACTGTAATATAGAGCAAGTAACTTAAAGGATGCTTGGGACCGCCCATCCTCTAAGGATCCGTTAAACTATTTACTATGTAGTATATTGCGCTATTATAATAGTGTCTATTTATAAAGTAAACATACTTATTTCTTAGCATTAAGGGGTTACCCATATAGCCCTTAACACGTAATAGTCCCAGTAGTCCATCCAATATCATAGCCCCTCCTGATCGGGAAGCCACCAGAGGATACCACACGGGCTACGGGAGAAATCCAAACTCGTACAAGGCTCGATATGGTAGGTGACACGGCACAACTAGGCAATGCCAGGGTAGATATACCAATTACGCTTCCGGACCGATGGTAACGCGAAGCCGCAGCAACCGCCCACCTCGAACAACACTCCCAAATCAAGGGTGCACCCAAACAATCACATAAGCAATAGAATGGTATACGAAGAAGTGCGTTCGATCAGAGGAGCTACCTCATTAATCCGTCAATCGCTCCTGTTTTAGCCACCTTAAGCCAACTCACGGGAGTCGGGTCCACGTATTACCTTTCAAGAAACCGTCACCACCATCCTACTTCATTCTGGAATCTCCACCGCGTACACGGTTAGTCAAAGTGGTTTTCGGTATCGACAGAGAGTATGTCCATAACCGATCCCGGTCTCTTTGCCAACCCTTCGTTATTATAACCCGTGGTTATTTAAAAACAGTTTATACTTTAAATCAGAATAAACATTTCCATTTCAAAACTATAGATACGATATCATTTTAAAACCCAAAACAATAGGATATCGTTATATTCAAATATAATTCTTTCCAAAACCATACTGTTTATAATATCTGGAGACCAAATATTTGAATTATATCTTCAAAGGATAATGTTTTGGAAACTTTACTTAAATCCATAACTCCCAAACACAATGGTTTGGACATTCAACGGTATATATATAAATGGGTTAACTTTATGGTTACTTTGTAAAGAAGATAATTTACATAGCTTCACAAATATATTTCTTTATTTAAAGTTTAACCATAATTTAAATATCCCTTTATGTTCCCAAAACCATTTCAATTTTTATATATATCCAATTGGAGTATTTACTATTCAAAACTTAGTTTGGGTTTTATTCTTTCACAAATCAATGTTTTATATTTTTAGTCTTGAATATTCCCATAATTTCCATAAATAAAACTCCAAATTTTAACCATTAAATTTTTCCCAAAATTTACTTAATACCAGAATATTTATCTTTAATTTATTTAGGAAAATACAGTTATAAATATTATGTCTTAAGTTTTTCCAAAACTTAAGGTAAAATAAAATTTATCAAATTCCATAAATTTTAGAGCAATCAAATTCTAGATTCCATAGCACTTAGGAAATGCTACCTAAAGTTATGGGTAAAACTAGTCAAATTTCAAAAGACAGCATTTAAATGCTGTAATAGATTGTTTAACTTGATAAATATTTCCAAATATAACCTATTTATTTATTCATTTATTAACTGAAATCTTATTCTTTCAAAATCCCGATTTACCAAATAAGTTATATTCCATAAATTTATTCAAATATTTATTTATTTCTTTATTTATAACTTATTAAAAATCAATATAAATTCCTTTAAAGATATAAATCAAATATTTAACTTCCAAAATAATTTTAAATATTTCAGAAAATATTATAAGGACCACGGGCCTGTATATAGTTTTCTAGCCTAGGTCAAGTGGTACGGATTTATATCATTTCAATCCGTAGTTTACAAATATCCCGGGTCCTATCATTTCAAACCCGCAATCCCAAGTTTAACAGTTTAACAGTTAACAGCATAATTTAACAATAATAATCATTTAGGCCTATCATTTCAGCCCATAACAATCTACGTATAACAGGGAACTTGCAGTGTGATTTAAGCAGTAAATAAACAATAACATAATATAACTGCAGATATAATACAACAGATAATAACTGATGAGGTGTCAATTTAAATGGGGTTCATCATTTTATATTACACTACAGACAGATAATAGTGACATAAAATTTTACACATACACTTGCAATAATTTACGAAATATAAATACGTATGTCTGGTGAGAAATACTCACCTGAAAGTTGCAGAAAATTTGAATTCAAAACGACGATTCACCGGTAAAGACCGACAGAAAATAACGATCAAATTTCTTCTGATGTCGCCTAGATTCAAATCTAGAACAAATTCAAATATTTTGAAACGCGACTTTAGAATGTATGGTCAAGAAAGGATTAAAATAGAACGGAAATTGTTTTGACTTGCTCGACCACTCCACCGTATAATGTGACCTAAATATACCCAAACGTGAACCGTGCTAACACAAAAATTACGACAAAATTTCCTAAAACAAAAACGGCAAAATGTTGAATACGCATACACGTGCACACTTGCAGTCCTATGTATTATGAAAATGTTGTTGCTTAAATTTTCCTCAAACTTAGAGTCACTTTTTCAAATCCAGCTACTATCTTACATTTTAAACTTAATTTGCATCATTGCTTTATGACTTCATCCATCTTCAATCTAAACTTTCCAGGCTTAAAAACTGTACAGACACACCTCATCCTATCTTCAACTATTACTAGCATCCCCAAACTCCAGCCTTTTACTAAACACTCAGGTTAGATGAATTCACTCACAAGGCTTGGTCATCATATCCAAAGCAAGTTTTTACTGATCCATTCGTGCACCGTGTGATACACAGATATGCACAGCCTATGAATTTTATAAATGCAGACTACCACTCAACTACGTTTTTCTTAATTCACTCATATATGCCTCTATGCTCTTTTCTTCTTCTATCCTCTTTTGCAATGACTTACCCAAACTAGAACCCAAACCTGGTCTAAGTTTACAAATACAGTTTGTCTGAAAGGAGAAAAATGAGCAAATTCCTTATTATACCCCTAGTCGAACCCATGATTTTGAAATCAAAAGAAAACTCGGGTTAATGAGATGTTTGATAGAACTTGGTTTTACATATGTAAAATTTTTTTTCAAAGTAACCTCTCAGTTCTATAAAGTTAGTACCTCTGACTTAATTATGTATACAAAAAAAAAGAAAAAAAAAAAGAAAACTCTATAAACCCAGATCCATATGTTGTTCAAGGCATATGATAAGATTCTTAGAGAAAACAAAGTGGATAAATGGTAGTGTGGCCGAGCAAGGCAGAGATAAAACAAAATTTTCGAGGAAGAGGAAATATCTGAACAAAGAAAAGAAAATGACATAGACCATTTACCTGATAAGAGTTCGAGCCCGAGAAGAACAGACAAGAGAGAATGAAACTAAAGAAGATAAAGCAAAGTATATATAGATGGATTTTGCGAAATAGTCAGATATGAAACGTACGAGTATTAATGTAAGCGTTGATCTCTCCTACCACTCCTCTGTTAGAACGTTATGAGCGTGATTTACTGATCAGTTTGCAAAAGGATAAATCTTCGAAATATACAGGGGAAGCCAAGAGTTTCACAACGTATAAAGCTTGATGATAATTTAATGCCAGATTAATTTCCTGCGTGATTTGAGCTCATACCAGAGAACTGGTATCTTGGCAGGTATACATTGTTATAACTTCAAATTTATGTGATGTGTGATTAAATGATAAAACGGCAAGGCACATAAATTTGAACTGATGCGCATTTGAAGGGTGCTTGATTTATATTTTTTTCTTTCCAGATGATATGTGTGATTTTAAACTGCTCATTATGAATATATTTTGATTTCACAATATGTTCCAATTAAACAGTTGCATGGTTAAAGCAAACATGCTTTGAAGTAGTTGCAGAGATTTATGGGGAAAATGGCAAGAATAGAAACGGAGCATTGCTTTGAAATCTGAACGTTTTGCATATATGCGTGATTTCTCCTTTCAGTTTCAAAGAAATAAAGGTTTCAATATTAAGAGGAAGAGAAATCAAATCTGCTGCCAGTTATACACAATTGATTGAATGCATCAGTTTCTTATGTTAATTGTTTACTCACGTGATTAAAGCAATGAGATAAATATATAGGGCTTTGAATATAACTGACGAGCTAAATCAGAGGAGATAAATCAATAGTTATCAATTATACAAGATGTCAGGGAATACGTTCACATTTCAAGCATTGATTTGGTAAATATTTGCTTTAAATCTTCGTATGAATTAAAGGAGAGATAAATGGGAATGAAAACATCAGTTTCTATATGATAAATGCTTATACGTGATTTAGTTTATACATTGATTTATAGGCAAACAAACGGCAAATAGTGATACAATGCAATATTCCCTTGGTCTTAAGAAACGGCAGAGGTGCTGATACAACTAGTGATTCAAGCAAATACATATAGATTTGTTTTAACTATAGGTTGCGTGATTCATTTCCAGTTTTAATGCATGCGTGATATATCTTCCAAATATAAATGTTTGCACGTTATAAGAATTTTTTTTTCAAAAGCATGCGTGCCTTATAAATTTCCAGATTTGATGAATATGGACTGTGTAATTTCCTTCCAGGATACTTTGCTTGAATTATATGTGTGATTAGGAACGGAAAATTTTATTTATTTATTTATTTATTTATTGCACAATAAAGGTGAAATAGAGAGATATACATGGGAATTGAGAAGTTGAAAAGATAGGCAAGGTTAAGTATGAATGCGTGATTTAAAACTGCCAATTGAAATCTAGATTTAATGCATGCGATAACTGAAATTTTTATGAGAAGCTTTGATTTCAAAATCTTATACTATTTAATGTAGGCGTGATTTTAGATTGATGATTTGCAGATAAAAGGATTTGTTTGAGGCGGAATCAAATGGACAAATGGGGAGAAAAGGGCAAGCAGCTTAAATGGTTTAAAGTATCAGTTTTATATATATAAATATGTAAATATGAATACGTGTGTGATGATTCATTTATATTTACATAAATTTTGATTTGTATTAAATATGTTTACAAATGTATTTGGACGTTCGCAGATACCATACTAGATCATAGGCAAAAACACAGGGGAAAAAGAGGAAGCTGTAGAGATTTAAAGCTTTCAGTTACAAAAGTTATAAATATGTTTACGTGATATAAGATTTAGGCAGTTACACAACATATAAAGTTTGAAAATATGTAAATATGCATGCGTGATTTCAGCATGCTTTGATTCTCCTATGTTTGATTTAATAAACAAACTGGCCACACTTAATGCAAAACTTTTTAAAAAGAAAAGTACAAAATGAAAAGTTGCGTGATATAAGCCTGGATATAAAGTTTGTACGTAACTTTATGTTCTTTTTTTTTAGTTCAGTTTGCAAAAATTATAAGTTTTTGAATTTACTGGAAGGCCGAGAGATTTGCTTCAGTTTTCTCTTTGAATAAATGCTTAAACGTGATTGAAGAAATAAACAAGGGAAGTTATCAATGCATGATTTTATTTCTGAGAAAAGGAAAGGCAAACTCATATTCAATTCAGTTTTGATTTACAAAAGGTTTAATTAAGGCATACGTTGATATGGGGAGAAATAAAGGTAAGTATACATCAGAGGATGAACGAAAGAGTTGATATGTATCGTATCAATTTAGGCATGTACAAATTTCTCCTTGGATTTTTGTCTCACACGTTACTTCCATGTTAAGTTTTTACTTCATTTTATTTATTTGATTTTAGTTTGAAAACAATAAATGGAATGGCAAGAATTTATGCAAAGCTTAGAAAAACGTATACAAATTTATTTAAAATCAGACTGTCAGTTAATGCAACGTAACGTTTGTTATAAAATCTCTGACTGATATTTTTCTTCAAAATTTTGCGAAAACATGATTTTTACACTACGCTAAACAGACGCAGTCCAAAACATCAAAAAATTTCATAAAAATAACATTTTAAAAACACACGTTTTATTACGTCACTTATACCCTATAATTGACGCGTCCTTTAAACGCGAAATTTAACAGTTCAAAAATAGCTTAAATTTTCACAGTTATTATTTAATTTTATTGACATATACAAATTTTATAAAACATATCTCCAAATAAAATAATTAACTATTTTGATAAACACAATTTATATAAAATATATTTCAAAGTTAAATAATTAAAATAAAATAAATAGCTAAAACTAGGGCTGTTACACTCTCCCCCACTTAAAAACTTTTCGTCCTCGAAAAGGAACGAAAGGAAAAGAATCAAAAGAGGATAAGCTAGACAAACAAGAATCTTAAACGAATAGTTCCGGATTTGAAACACGAAGAAGATCCTCCAGAATCGGTTCTACTCTTCAGTTTGACCGTCAGTCCATGGGTGATAAACGGTGCTTAGGTCTCGATGAGTAACAAAGGTTTCAAAGAATATTGAAAGATTCCTAAATAGGCTGGTAGAAGCAATAGCCTCCCCATTCTGTAGCAGATAGGGAAACCAAGGACACTTAAAAATAGTTCATAAACAAAATAAGATAATAAATTTGAAATCATAATGCTTTTGAGATTATAATACTTTGAAGGTCGTTAAAATTTATAGATATCATCATCTGGAAATCATATTACTAAAATCATAGCACTTTTTAAAATAATCTTCATTTATACCTTTTAAATTCAATGCCAAATAATACTCATTTCAAAGTTGAAATATTTTAAGGTTCATTTATTCAATTATAAAATTTTCAAAACATTTTATTTTTAAAAACAGCAGCACTTATAATATGTTACGATAGATATAATAGTATTTTCCAATCAATTCATTATTCTACTTAACTCTTGATTTAGCAATAACCTAACACTTTATTTAAAATACCTATTTTATAATTAAGATATTCCTTTAATAAGTTACACTTGAAATTTCCATTTGAAAACCAAATTCTCAATTATCAAATTTTAGTGATATTAAAATACATCTTAATCATAATTATCCATTTTTCAAGACATGTCTATTTCCAAAACAAGGATAGAAATTCAAATTTGATGAACTCAAATCAAATAGAATCCAAGCTAGTTAAAATCAGAAGGTCCGATGATTAAATAACAGAATAAGGAACTGGGTAAGTCTATATAAATCGCGGACAACCTTGACCTGGTCAACCGTGACTTGAAGAGTCGGATCGATATGATTGGGTAAATCTATATTTGATCCGAAGAGATAGAGTTCGGAATAACCAAAGATACTGGCATATAAACCGAGGATAAATATAAATCTCTGGTGAATCAATGTTAATGGTAAAGGAGTTTCGCCCCTTTATTAGAATAATGGCGAGACCGCCAATTTACTATAAAGATCATCCGAAGTGGAGTTATGGGACACTCCAGAATCTAAAGTAGATGAAAGTGAGGGACACGGATGAACTTTGGAACCACAGGGAATGTTCCAAATTCGAAAAGGAAGAGGTTCAAGCTCGAATGAAGGTGATTCTATAAATCAATTTACCATACATTCTAAGTTTGCCTAGAGCCAAAGCTCTGATACCAAATGTAACGACCCAATATTTTCAACCATTCGCATCCGCACATGTCGGACTTGAATTGTTCAAAATACTGCGTTGTAGAATAAATTTAGCAAACTCAGAATATACAGTAAATAAATCACAGAATCACATACACAGATATCAGAATCTCGCAGCGGAAATTAAAATTTAGTGGTTCATGAAGCCACTGATACATCTTTAACAAAACAGAACTTACATTGTCTATAATCCTCAATACAAATTTTAACATACACAGATAGAGAGTCTTCAAAGTCTTGAATTCCAGAAAGGATAAAGGCTGAAACAACTTCCAATAGCACGAATGATCTATTGAGTGTCCTAGCTACGGAGAAGAAACTGAAGCTGCAACTCAGGCTGACCCGAGCGTAAAATAAAACAAACACTCGAGTCAGGACATACATACTTATATGATGTAAGCTAAATCAAGTGTACTGTAATATAGAGCAAGTAACTTAAAGGATGCTTGGGACCGCCCATCCTCTAAGGATCCGTTAAACTATTTACTATGTAGTATATTGCGCTATTATAATAGTGTCTATTTATAAAGTAAACATACTTATTTCTTAGCATTAAGGGGTTACCCATATAGCCCTTAACACGTAATAGTCCCAGTAGTCCATCCAATATCATAGCCCCTCCTGATCGGGAAGCCACCAGAGGATACCACACGGGCTACGGGAGAAATCCAAACTCGTACAAGGCTCGATATGGTAGGTGACACGGCACAACTAGGCAATGCCAGGGTAGATATACCAATTACGCTTCCGGACCGATGGTAACGCGAAGCCGCAGCAACCGCCCACCTCGAACAACACTCCCAAATCAAGGGTGCACCCAAACAATCACATAAGCAATAGAATGGTATACGAAGAAGTGCGTTCGATCAGAGGAGCTACCTCATTAATCCGTCAATCGCTCCTGTTTTAGCCACCTTAAGCCAACTCACGGGAGTCGGGTCCACGTATTACCTTTCAAGAAACCGTCACCACCATCCTACTTCATTCTGGAATCTCCACCGCGTACACGGTTAGTCAAAGTGGTTTTCGGTATCGACAGAGAGTATGTCCATAACCGATCCCGGTCTCTTTGCCAACCCTTCGTTATTATAACCCGTGGTTATTTAAAAACAGTTTATACTTTAAATCAGAATAAACATTTCCATTTCAAAACTATAGATACGATATCATTTTAAAACCCAAAACAATAGGATATCGTTATATTCAAATATAATTCTTTCCAAAACCATACTGTTTATAATATCTGGAGACCAAATATTTGAATTATATCTTCAAAGGATAATGTTTTGGAAACTTTACTTAAATCCATAACTCCCAAACACAATGGTTTGGACATTCAACGGTATATATATAAATGGGTTAACTTTATGGTTACTTTGTAAAGAAGATAATTTACATAGCTTCACAAATATATTTCTTTATTTAAAGTTTAACCATAATTTAAATATCCCTTTATGTTCCCAAAACCATTTCAATTTTTATATATATCCAATTGGAGTATTTACTATTCAAAACTTAGTTTGGGTTTTATTCTTTCACAAATCAATGTTTTATATTTTTAGTCTTGAATATTCCCATAATTTCCATAAATAAAACTCCAAATTTTAACCATTAAATTTTTCCCAAAATTTACTTAATACCAGAATATTTATCTTTAATTTATTTAGGAAAATACAGTTATAAATATTATGTCTTAAGTTTTTCCAAAACTTAAGGTAAAATAAAATTTATCAAATTCCATAAATTTTAGAGCAATCAAATTCTAGATTCCATAGCACTTAGGAAATGCTACCTAAAGTTATGGGTAAAACTAGTCAAATTTCAAAAGACAGCATTTAAATGCTGTAATAGATTGTTTAACTTGATAAATATTTCCAAATATAACCTATTTATTTATTCATTTATTAACTGAAATCTTATTCTTTCAAAATCCCGATTTACCAAATAAGTTATATTCCATAAATTTATTCAAATATTTATTTATTTCTTTATTTATAACTTATTAAAAATCAATATAAATTCCTTTAAAGATATAAATCAAATATTTAACTTCCAAAATAATTTTAAATATTTCAGAAAATATTATAAGGACCACGGGCCTGTATATAGTTTTCTAGCCTAGGTCAAGTGGTACGGATTTATATCATTTCAATCCGTAGTTTACAAATATCCCGGGTCCTATCATTTCAAACCCGCAATCCCAAGTTTAACAGTTTAACAGTTAACAGCATAATTTAACAATAATAATCATTTAGGCCTATCATTTCAGCCCATAACAATCTACGTATAACAGGGAACTTGCAGTGTGATTTAAGCAGTAAATAAACAATAACATAATATAACTGCAGATATAATACAACAGATAATAACTGATGAGGTGTCAATTTAAATGGGGTTCATCATTTTATATTACACTACAGACAGATAATAGTGACATAAAATTTTACACATACACTTGCAATAATTTACGAAATATAAATACGTATGTCTGGTGAGAAATACTCACCTGAAAGTTGCAGAAAATTTGAATTCAAAACGACGATTCACCGGTAAAGACCGACAGAAAATAACGATCAAATTTCTTCTGATGTCGCCTAGATTCAAATCTAGAACAAATTCAAATATTTTGAAACGCGACTTTAGAATGTATGGTCAAGAAAGGATTAAAATAGAACGGAAATTGTTTTGACTTGCTCGACCACTCCACCGTATAATGTGACCTAAATATACCCAAACGTGAACCGTGCTAACACAAAAATTACGACAAAATTTCCTAAAACAAAAACGGCAAAATGTTGAATACGCATACACGTGCACACTTGCAGTCCTATGTATTATGAAAATGTTGTTGCTTAAATTTTCCTCAAACTTAGAGTCACTTTTTCAAATCCAGCTACTATCTTACATTTTAAACTTAATTTGCATCATTGCTTTATGACTTCATCCATCTTCAATCTAAACTTTCCAGGCTTAAAAACTGTACAGACACACCTCATCCTATCTTCAACTATTACTAGCATCCCCAAACTCCAGCCTTTTACTAAACACTCAGGTTAGATGAATTCACTCACAAGGCTTGGTCATCATATCCAAAGCAAGTTTTTACTGATCCATTCGTGCACCGTGTGATACACAGATATGCACAGCCTATGAATTTTATAAATGCAGACTACCACTCAACTACGTTTTTCTTAATTCACTCATATATGCCTCTATGCTCTTTTCTTCTTCTATCCTCTTTTGCAATGACTTACCCAAACTAGAACCCAAACCTGGTCTAAGTTTACAAATACAGTTTGTCTGAAAGGAGAAAAATGAGCAAATTCCTTATTATACCCCTAGTCGAACCCATGATTTTGAAATCAAAAGAAAACTCGGGTTAATGAGATGTTTGATAGAACTTGGTTTTACATATGTAAAATTTTTTTTCAAAGTAACCTCTCAGTTCTATAAAGTTAGTACCTCTGACTTAATTATGTATACAAAAAAAAAGAAAAAAAAAAAGAAAACTCTATAAACCCAGATCCATATGTTGTTCAAGGCATATGATAAGATTCTTAGAGAAAACAAAGTGGATAAATGGTAGTGTGGCCGAGCAAGGCAGAGATAAAACAAAATTTTCGAGGAAGAGGAAATATCTGAACAAAGAAAAGAAAATGACATAGACCATTTACCTGATAAGAGTTCGAGCCCGAGAAGAACAGACAAGAGAGAATGAAACTAAAGAAGATAAAGCAAAGTATATATAGATGGATTTTGCGAAATAGTCAGATATGAAACGTACGAGTATTAATGTAAGCGTTGATCTCTCCTACCACTCCTCTGTTAGAACGTTATGAGCGTGATTTACTGATCAGTTTGCAAAAGGATAAATCTTCGAAATATACAGGGGAAGCCAAGAGTTTCACAACGTATAAAGCTTGATGATAATTTAATGCCAGATTAATTTCCTGCGTGATTTGAGCTCATACCAGAGAACTGGTATCTTGGCAGGTATACATTGTTATAACTTCAAATTTATGTGATGTGTGATTAAATGATAAAACGGCAAGGCACATAAATTTGAACTGATGCGCATTTGAAGGGTGCTTGATTTATATTTTTTTCTTTCCAGATGATATGTGTGATTTTAAACTGCTCATTATGAATATATTTTGATTTCACAATATGTTCCAATTAAACAGTTGCATGGTTAAAGCAAACATGCTTTGAAGTAGTTGCAGAGATTTATGGGGAAAATGGCAAGAATAGAAACGGAGCATTGCTTTGAAATCTGAACGTTTTGCATATATGCGTGATTTCTCCTTTCAGTTTCAAAGAAATAAAGGTTTCAATATTAAGAGGAAGAGAAATCAAATCTGCTGCCAGTTATACACAATTGATTGAATGCATCAGTTTCTTATGTTAATTGTTTACTCACGTGATTAAAGCAATGAGATAAATATATAGGGCTTTGAATATAACTGACGAGCTAAATCAGAGGAGATAAATCAATAGTTATCAATTATACAAGATGTCAGGGAATACGTTCACATTTCAAGCATTGATTTGGTAAATATTTGCTTTAAATCTTCGTATGAATTAAAGGAGAGATAAATGGGAATGAAAACATCAGTTTCTATATGATAAATGCTTATACGTGATTTAGTTTATACATTGATTTATAGGCAAACAAACGGCAAATAGTGATACAATGCAATATTCCCTTGGTCTTAAGAAACGGCAGAGGTGCTGATACAACTAGTGATTCAAGCAAATACATATAGATTTGTTTTAACTGTAGGTTGCGTGATTCATTTCCAGTTTTAATGCATGCGTGATATATCTTCCAAATATAAATGTTTGCACGTTATAAGAATTTTTTTTTCAAAAGCATGCGTGCCTTATAAATTTCCAGATTTGATGAATATGGACTGTGTAATTTCCTTCCAGGATACTTTGCTTGAATTATATGTGTGATTAGGAACGGAAAATTTTATTTATTTATTTATTTATTTATTGCACAATAAAGGTGAAATAGAGAGATATACATGGGAATTGAGAAGTTGAAAAGATAGGCAAGGTTAAGTATGAATGCGTGATTTAAAACTGCCAATTGAAATCTAGATTTAATGCATGCGATAACTGAAATTTTTATGAGAAGCTTTGATTTCAAAATCTTATACTATTTAATGTAGGCGTGATTTTAGATTGATGATTTGCAGATAAAAGGATTTGTTTGAGGCGGAATCAAATGGACAAATGGGGAGAAAAGGGCAAGCAGCTTAAATGGTTTAAAGTATCAGTTTTATATATATAAATATGTAAATATGAATACGTGTGTGATGATTCATTTATATTTACATAAATTTTGATTTGTATTAAATATGTTTACAAATGTATTTGGACGTTCGCAGATACCATACTAGATCATAGGCAAAAACACAGGGGAAAAAGAGGAAGCTGTAGAGATTTAAAGCTTTCAGTTACAAAAGTTATAAATATGTTTACGTGATATAAGATTTAGGCAGTTACACAACATATAAAGTTTGAAAATATGTAAATATGCATGCGTGATTTCAGCATGCTTTGATTCTCCTATGTTTGATTTAATAAACAAACTGGCCACACTTAATGCAAAACTTTTTAAAAAGAAAAGTACAAAATGAAAAGTTGCGTGATATAAGCCTGGATATAAAGTTTGTACGTAACTTTATGTTCTTTTTTTTTAGTTCAGTTTGCAAAAATTATAAGTTTTTGAATTTACTGGAAGGCCGAGAGATTTGCTTCAGTTTTCTCTTTGAATAAATGCTTAAACGTGATTGAAGAAATAAACAAGGGAAGTTATCAATGCATGATTTTATTTCTGAGAAAAGGAAAGGCAAACTCATATTCAATTCAGTTTTGATTTACAAAAGGTTTAATTAAGGCATACGTTGATATGGGGAGAAATAAAGGTAAGTATACATCAGAGGATGAACGAAAGAGTTGATATGTATCGTATCAATTTAGGCATGTACAAATTTCTCCTTGGATTTTTGTCTCACACGTTACTTCCATGTTAAGTTTTTACTTCATTTTATTTATTTGATTTTAGTTTGAAAACAATAAATGGAATGGCAAGAATTTATGCAAAGCTTAGAAAAACGTATACAAATTTATTTAAAATCAGACTGTCAGTTAATGCAACGTAACGTTTGTTATAAAATCTCTGACTGATATTTTTCTTCAAAATTTTGCGAAAACATGATTTTTACACTACGCTAAACAGACGCAGTCCAAAACATCAAAAAATTTCATAAAAATAACATTTTAAAAACACACGTTTTATTACGTCACTTATACCCTATAATTGACGCGTCCTTTAAACGCGAAATTTAACAGTTCAAAAATAGCTTAAATTTTCACAGTTATTATTTAATTTTATTGACATATACAAATTTTATAAAACATATCTCCAAATAAAATAATTAACTATTTTGATAAACACAATTTATATAAAATATATTTCAAAGTTAAATAATTAAAATAAAATAAATAGCTAAAACTAGGGCTGTTACAGCTACCCAAGGCCCCTTTCCACCCTTTACAATATTAGCAACATTACTTTGCATATGATAGTATGAATGGAAAGCCATTGGAAAATTTTTAGGAATACTTAAAAGCAAACCCCAATGTCTATCTGATATAAAGACCAAAGCTCGATCAACTCCAATCAAACATTTCAAATGATCCAAAAACCAAGACCAATTTTCCCCATTTTCCTTTGCAAACAACAACCATAGCCAATGGAAAAAAACCTTAAAAAAACATTGTTAGCAAATAGAAAAAACTGTGTATATATATGCAATAAAGTAAAATTATAAATGAATTTTTTCAATTTATACTAATAATAATAGTGAACAATTTATAATTCTTTCAGTTATTATTGACTTCAATGTTTAAAAATAAACTCACATATAACATATGTATAAATAAAAACATATTTTCAATTTAGATAACTATATTTTTTTTCACCTGTATCATATTTGTTGTTTATCAACATGTGGATTACTCTCAATCATCCATTTTTTAATACCTTTTGTTTTATCTACTAATTTAGTAGAAGATGTATATTTACGTTTATATTCCTTCAAGGTTAATTATAAAATACTGGCATGATTGTATGAACCAATAAATATACACATACAAATATACATAGATCTGTTATTTACACAAATATACAACTATACATAGCTTCCACCCCAAGTTATCATTGGTGATCATCCAACACAATAAAAAATGGAGAATACATATTTAAATGCTAGTGGGTGGTATTGCACTTACAACTCTTACATATTTATGCATGTTATCCATTGACAATCAATTAAAATACCTATTACCTTACTATTATCTAAGATAGCATAAAGATAAATACTTTTATCTTCACATAAAACTATAATGTAACAATGACAGTAGAGATAACTACTTTATTATCTATCACTTTCCAGTTACTAACAATATTACTACAGAAAGTTAGCAATGATATTATATACTTAACAAACAAAACTTTATACAAAATTGTAAAAAATACAAAAAAGTACTAAACAACCTATAATTAAAATAAAACAATTATCATTATCACCTTAAATTAATTTATAAATATTAAAATAATAAATCATACCTTGGTTCCCATTTTTGTAGTAGCGGCCATTAAACAACCATTCCTACCTTTCAAAAAGGTGGCATCAAGAAATATCATAGGACGACAATGATAGAACCCATAAATACATGCTTCGTAAGATATATAGACTTTTTCAAACTGATTGGTATTTTCATCAACAACCATAGATGTATGACTATTAGGATAACTTCTATCAACTGCTTTCAAATACCACACCAAATCATTATAAGATTGTTCATTGCCAAAAATTTCCTTCAAAGCCATTTTCTTGCCCATATATGCATAGTAATAACTTAAACTAATATCATAATTTCTTTTAAAACTAGCAATAATATCACTAGTCTTTCTTGTTGGTTCATCATGAATTTCATCTAAAATCAAGGTCTTTACAAGATCACTCTTAATTAAAGGACTATTAATTGATCTAAAACCACCACCACATGAATGATTAGATTCAAATCTTCTAACTAAAAAGTGATCCAATTGTTTAAACTTGCAAGAAGCATGAATTTTAAAACTACAACCTTCTACAGCACACCGCACCATAATTCGCTCTTTACAATTCTTCACGAACTTAGGTTTGAATCCATTTTTTTTCACAATATGCAATGACAGTCTTATGGAACTCAGATGCAGATTGAAATTTTTGACCAACACCAGTAAAAAAATCTAAAGTAGAACCTTTCCTCATAAATTCATTAAAAGCAATCTCTTTATCAGAAGAAAATTCCAACTATCAACCCCATCATATGCACTACTCACACAATCTTCAATACCAAGTGATTTACTGCTAGAGCAAGATCTACTATTACAACCAACATTATTCTGAGACAATTTCTTCAATTTAACAAACAAAATCAGAAATTCCTCTTTTCTAAAAAATGGCAAGCATAAAATAGTTTGCAAATCACTATCCATCTCAATAAAAGTAGTCTTGGAATCTCGAACATAAAAGATATCACAACATAAAGGAGAAAGTTGATCCCAAACTTCACATATCTTGTTTCGAAAAGTAGAAATAGGAGAATCCAACAAAAACCTAAAACTAAAGTTGTTTTTATTAAAATAAAAAACAACCAAAACAGTAGCTGTAGTGCTAAGACTAAAAATGGAAAAACATATAAAAAAATTTCAGTATACCAAAATATCAAAAAACAATCAAAAAATACAGTAAAAACAATACATACCTTTGATCATCAATATATATCATCTTCTTGTGGCCAAAAGAAAATCAGCATAAGTTTAACATATCAAAAGCAAAAACGAAATCTGGAAACTGTTAAAAAAACAACAAATTGGACTTCCAGTAAAAGGAAGAGAAAGGAAGAGAGCGAAAATTATAAATCTGGAAAAACTTTTTCAATCGACAAAGAAATCGAGATTTAAATCAAAACTAAAAAGAAAATTGAAATTAAGACGAGCGGAAATTGAGATAAAGAGGAGCGAAGAGGATTTACATACACTTGTAGAATCGAAGAGGAGCGGCCAGTAAGAGGAAGGGAGAGGAGCGAAGAACGAAGATGTGAAAACGTAAAAAAGAGGAGCGAAATTTACTTAACAAAATAACGACCGAAAAAAATAAATGTCCTGTAACTTAATTTTTTAAACAGCTGTCCTAGAAAAAAATACGGTATACATAATGGTCACTAAAACATAATTTTCAGTATCCTAAATGTATCTGCCCTAACAAAACTTCAACTACCTAAGCAATATGTCAACAAATATAAAGACATTAAGCGAATGTTGAGGCCGAAAAGGATTATTATTTACACTAGCATTGTGTATAGTGTAAAACTGAATATAACGCTAATTATACATAGCATTTGTCCTTCAGCGAAGTCAAAATATTTATTCTTGTTTCGAATCCGAATGTGGGCAGACTTCATATATTTTAAGTTAATATTTTACGACCGTGGCCCACCAAAAACCTTATTTTAAAACAACTGTCTAATATCTGGTGTCACTCCTCCTCCACGTCACTTTGATACCCCACAATGCAAACAGCCGCATTAAAAAATAAAAAATAAAATAAAAGTAAGTTAGAAAAGCACGATGGCGGAAAAGATAGATAGTGTTTTCAAAATGATGGCGTTTGGTATATTGGCGGTCAGAAAGTCACCGATTCCAGCCAGGTTTGTTGCAGATGAATTCAGCTGAACTGAAAGGCGAAGACATTCCAGATTCAAAATCTGTTTATAGTCATAAGAGTGTAAAACCTCAGATCTGGATAAAGCTCGAGGGAAAGATTATGTAAAAGAACACTTCGAAATCAGAGCGCATTGAAGGTCACACCCGGTGGGACTCGAACCCACAATCGCCTGATTAGAAGTCAGACGCCTTATCCATTAGGCCACGGGTGCTGCTAGTCTAATTAATTTGGTAATGTTCGAGGCAAATGACCATGTATCGATCTATGGTCAGGGATCGGTATTGATCCTAGTTATTTACTAGATCTTTGGCTTTAAACTTGGTGTTTATAGGTTGGAGGGGTATAGACCTTTGTCTAGATGTTCTTTGCTACTTTTTGACTTCATTCCTTGGTTTTGCCTAGCATTTGAACTTGGCAGTTGTCATTCTGGATTCCTGTTGGATAATTTCTCAGTCCAACCGATCTAAGATGCAATTTAGCTTGATCACAAGGTTAGATAACGGGTTTAAAGCCAATATAATAAAATATAACTTGGAGGAAACCTGACCCAGCTAATTGGAGATCCTAGGTGTACTGGTTATGGAAGTCTTGAATGGTGAGAAACACATAAACATGCCAATTCCTATGATGATTGAAGTGTGTTTCCACTAAGAAGATAATGGAGAATTATTATTCTTAATAATACTAATATCTTATTTTAAGAGGAATATGATAGGATATTCTTAATTAGTATCAAATATATAAGAATGATGTGGGATCGCATCTTTAAGGGTTATATGACTACACTCTCTATAGCTCTCGCAATGACAGGTTATGTTCAGGCCAAAACGAACGCAACCAAATGAACTGAAATGTGTCAGGTTTGGTGTGACGCCCCACCTCTATACTCGCAATAACAAAGAGTATTAATAGAAATACTGTCTGTTATCACGAAGAATAAGGCTGGATAGGAGTGGCCATCTTTAGTTAGGCCTTACACTAGTATTGGTTATCTCGATAGGAGTGGTATATATTTTTATTTTTCATCTCATATTTATTTACTCCCATCGACATACCCAATTCTGGTATAAAACGAACTACGATGGTTCATTATAGTTTAGGACAATATATATAATAATAACACAGATAAAAAAGTGCGGAACACAGATATAACAGAAAGTCTCATATATATATAACTGATGTCAGTTGGATATACATGTGATACAATACATATGATACAACTACAACTGTCGACTCTGGAAGTTACATATACAAGTACATTATCGTGTATAATATACATGAATATACAACATCCTATACAAATACTCTGACTACTAAACATGACAACGACTACTCCAAAAGATATGAGCAGACTTCATAGCTCAAGCAGCAATCCAAAGTAAAATATCAACAACCTGTAAATACTCGGTCTGACCCGAGTATTACATTCAAAAGAAAATAATACACGGGTCAGTCTAATTCAAACCCAGTTATTAGTGCACAGAAGCAATAATAATTAAATAATGAATAGACAACAGTCACAATAAATCTCGTCTATCCGATTCTTAAATAAAGAAATCGGATAACGGTAAAATATAACACTTAACAGCGTTAAACAATAAATCAGCAGATTCAAATCATCAATAGAGATAGGTGAAAAGAATATCAATGAAGATAATTTAGAAAACATCAGAATTGCCTAAATGGCAATTAACAACAAAATCCAATTATTAAATAATAATAATTAGAACTCAGAATCTAATTATCAATTAGATAACAACAAAATGATCAATTGAAACTAAATCAATTTAAACAATTGAAATATCACTTAAAAGAATGATCAATTGAAACTAAATCAATTTAAACAATTGAAATATCACTTAAAAGACATCAAAACCGATTGGCTGCAGTACACGCACACGTGCACTGCCTCGCCAATCCTGTCTATGAAATACGCAGAATATCAATGAATCAAAAATAAATGAAATATCAATGAAACCAATGCTGTGTGGCTACAGTACACGCACGCGTGCACTGCCTCGCCACATCAGTGAAGAAATAGATATCAGCACAAGGTCAAATCCGAGCTACAAGCTGGATTCAACTCAAGTGAATTCTATAAACACATCCAAATGCAATCAAGTGGAACAAGGCTATATATATATATATATATATATATATATATATATATGCAGTAAAATGGCTGCAACCTAATCAGAGATGCAGTACTGTGCACCACAAGGCAAACCCATATAAACATGCACACAAGAATCTCAAGTCTGGACCAAATGCCCTCAAATGAACGTGGGACAAGACCAGACCTAATACCATGGAGGTGGCTACATAGAACTGCAGACCACGGGGATTGAAAACTAAGCATCCTATGCAAATCAGGTAAGGTTGCCAACCATACAAATGCAAGAATTAACTATGGATACAATTGTATCACAATTCAAAGCAACAGGGACAAGCAAGCAAGACCGAAATGCAACTGCACAAGGCAGGTGCAGGCACAAGCAATGGACCAAGTATATATGTAAACCCAATTGTACACAAATTAATGTACATAACGATCTGCACATGGACAAAATAAATGAGAGGTGCAACATGGAATTGCAAAAAAAATACGACAGGTATATCATAGTGAAACTGGACAGTAACATCAAAATGCATGAACAAAGCATGCAAGAGGTCTTACAGCATGGATGTACAATTACCCATAGGCAACCGTGGAAGGAACATAACCAACCTTACAACTGACCCATATATGCAACAACGGTCACATGTGCAGCAGCCTAACCAATGAAATAACCATGTTCGAGACCCAATTCAGTGAATTACATGACAAACAGGAGTGCAGTGACAACATCAGTGAATGTATGCAGACTCAAGGCCACAGTGAAATCACAAACCAAAGGAGTGATGGGAACAAAGATAAGACATGTATGCACTGTAAACTGGATAGCGCAACTATCATACCCACGATCAAATGTCGTATTACATCTCGACTCAACTATAAGTGAATTAGTGAAACAACAAAATCCAAGTGAAACTGGACCAGTAAACAAAACCAAAGTCAGGTGGATAACCGATGCAACACTCAGGCCAGTGAGTACTTCATAAAGGCAGACCAGATCAGAGTGACAACACTTACAAGCTCAACCAATTCAAAAATGGATATTTCACGGCTGGACAGAACTATCTGATAAAAATGTGAATTCTAACTAGTATACTGACAACTTGAACATTTCAATGTTTGCAAAAATAATTACCTAAGCATTGCAGCAAGGAAGTATAGCATTTCAATAATGCAAAGTGCTTATTCACGTGTGTAGCTAGTAGTAAACATTTTAATATTGTAAACTACGTGCGCACATATGCAGTAGGAAGTATAACAGTTCAACATTATAAACTACGCACCCATATGCAGTAGGAATTAAAACATTTCAAGTTTGCAAAATACTAAACAACATGAATTACTGGAGCAAATACAGCAGCAACTCGAAGCCAAGTGATACATTCAAACAACAAATGGACGCACAGAATTAACTCAATGCAGTCTCGAATCAAACCAAAAAGAAACAATTACAACAGTCTCAAAGCACCATCAACAAAAGGGAACAACAGAGAAACGAAGTCAGTGCCCAAAATCGAACCAAATCTATTTTGATTTAAAAATCAAGTTGAAGCATAGTATGGTCCACCAAACAAAAGTCCCCAAAATCAAGTGACTGAAGTCACAAAAATCGAAATCGTGCATGAATTTAAACCGTCAAAAAAAACATCGACATTCAAACAAAACTAAACTGTTGAAACACGAGTGGAATTAGATGTGAGTGAAGGGGATCACTCACCTTGTTGAAGAGCACGAATTTGATTCGAAGCCGTGGTACTCGAAGACGAGCGAACCCTGGCAGCCATTGAGCGACTCGAAGAGATGGACGGCCGACACGGCGAGGATGAAACCATCACTCGATCGAGCTGCAGGAGTTGGCGCTTTCGATTTGAACGACGCCCTAATATTGTCGAAGCGGGACGAACGAAACTAGGCCGCCATTTTTGTTTTCTCTCGTGATTTTACTTTTAGGGTTAAAATGAATACTGGATAGAGAGAGAGAGGAACGGGTTTGCCAATTATCTCAAAGGAAAGGAAACAAGCCCAATAAAAATAAATAAAAAGGGAACGGGTCAGTTTAAATTTAAAGCCCGTATTTCCTTAACAAATTATTTAAACGAATTTCTACCCGGTTTAAAAGCTTCAATAACAAACAACCAGGAAAATTAATCGTCTAAAGACAATAATTAATTGGTACTAAATATCGGGTTGTTACATTTGGTATATGTGACACTTGTTATTTAGGTTTACTATAAAAAGAAAATAATTCAAGATTTTATATCACCACTTTTCAAAGTTCATCCGGTAATTGCTCATTATGGTAGGTTCAAGTCCAGAAGACACCTCTCCAAATGCAGATCCAAGTTTTGTTCTCTAATGATTGGAATAACTTATTTTCTATTTAAATGTGGTATGCTTGAGTTTGAATAGAAATGTGGGATAATGTTGGAAGCTTGCTATAAATTTTTTTACAACAATTTTGGCGTTAGTTGTAGTTTTTAATTTTTGAAAAACTGTTTTGACGGGAGATGTCTTTTCAAACAGACAAAACCATTTTCTAATTATTATTTCCTAACGCCCATGCCTCTTGAATGCCTATATATACGGGCCGACAATTCCAAACAAAACTCATTTTTAATTATATTCTACTCATCTTCTCCACACTTCTTCACGTAGTCAAAAGAGAAATGCAGATTGAAATTCGCTATAATCCAATGCATTTATGCACGTTTTGGATTGAGAGTTGTATCCTTCAAGGTAAACGTCTATTGCACGAAAACTACAACAGAGGTGTGGGGTTGAATTCTATCTTAGGACATTGCGACTGCAAGCCTCTCTCGAATAAAGTCAGTAATTTCTAATTTACTTCCATTATTTTATATACTGATTGTTTTAAGAAGACTATAGTATAGATTAAGTCATATTTATTATATAGTTAACTATTTACTTAAATGATGTTTTGTAATTTATTTTATGTTAGTTGCAAGATTGATCATATTCTGGTAATAGATCACTAGCATCCAATTTATCTTGAAAGCTTATTTGGAGGCTTTCTTATAATATCTAAACTATACCTCATGACCTGGTCTCCATATATAGAGAAAAAGAAGTCATATGCAATGTTCATGCAATGATCTCCCACTGAAAAAAGGAGGCGTTTTCTCCCGAATGTCTCCTAGGTCTTGTATTGAATCACTTGAATCTTAGTAGACGGAAGTAGGATAAAGACAATAATTTCACTGAGCGTCTTTTTACTCATTGTAGAATTAAATTAACGTTAAATGCCATTTTACACAAAGAATACAGAAGAAGATTAAAATTAAATGCCATTTCACATAAAGAAATTGTTGCTATCCATTTTCTTAACCATTAAACTGGCACTTTATTTGTTATGCATAATTTGTATTTGGTTAGTTGACTGAAAATGGTATGAATTTGGAAGTTAAAAAAAATTAAGAATAAAAGTGATTGACAAACTAAATATAAAAATTTGAATTTTAGTGAGGGGGACAGTATATTTGGATTTAATTTGAATTTATTGGGTATTTTGAGAAGTTTATGTCTACACAAATATAGTGGCACCAAGATATTACAACTATTATTAACATTGCAACTATTATTAAGTTTAGAAATTGTTGATAACAGTATGATCCTTTCACCAAGTGGACTTTAGGTTATCCTCCGGTCTGGCCATATTCAAGGTCGGCCTGGAATTCCAATTGCCATTACATGAGAAAATGATATTTGAGAAAGTTTGACATTTCTTTTGAATTTGTATTGTACGAAGGAGTCGTGGAAAGATTTATAAAGGCATTAAGCGAATGTTGAGACCAGAAAGGATTATTATTTACACTAGCATTGTGTTTGGTGTAAAACTGAATATAATGCTAATTATAACTAGCATTTGTCCTTCAACGAAGTTTAGATATTTATTCTCCTTCAAAATCCGAACGCAGACGGATCACATATAATTTGAATTAATATTTTACAACTGTTGTTACTAGGTCTAACTAATATTTGTGTTGATTGCTGGGTATGAACACTCCACTTTAATTTCCCACCGTAAGTCCTTTTTCACCATTATGAAGGTATGAACACTCCATCTGAGTTCTCTAATTTATTAATCAGAGTGATAAGATGCCATTAATAACTCAAAACATGTTTGGATGTTTTAGCAACTTGTATTCTCTTTTTTCCATCTTAGTTCGACCTTACTGATTTGGGTGACAAGATGACACTAGTAACTTGGAACATGTTTGGGATACTACCAATGTAGTCTATTGATGACACTAGTAACTAACACCATGGTGCAGAAAATATCTAAAAGTTGAATTAAAAAAATTATTTGGAGAAAATGCAAAAATAAAAGACATCCTAAGAGCCCTACAATGGTTGTAAAAGAATCTGATCATAATCGACATACAACTATGTAAGTAGTATTTTTACAGATGCTTCACTGATTAGGGTCTACATTTGTTTTGAGTGAGACTCATGCGTCAAACTTTTTGGATCTTATATCCATTTTACAGCCCTTGTCCAACCGTTCGATTTTGGGAAGATATTCTCAGCCGAACAAACAGGAGGCAGCATCCTCCTCATATCCGCACCGTTTAATTTTTATTTTTTATTTTATTAAATATTAAAAATATAAAATGAAAGGCTGGATGGACCATGAAAATTCGGTTTAGGCGATCAACACTCTCGATTTTATATGTTGATATGACTGGCATTGTATGAATGAGATAATCATATCTCAAGCTTAAGGAACAGTCTCACGTCACAGCGGGGAAAAAAGCAATACAACTAAGTGTGTATATGCTAACTTGAGAATATCATAATATGGAGTAAAAAATGATAGAAATGACATACACAAGGGTAAGGGGCTGCAACATTTCCAAGTCGATATTACTGTTTAAAATGAAAAGTGTCTCCTCAAAACTGTAAATAAGGTATGAGTCATCCTAGGCAAAGGTAGAAGAGGAAATTAGACATTAATAAACTCCTCCATCGACTGCATTTCCAGCTGTTGTTCTGAGTAACTGGATAGGTGCATAAATAGTTGATTGGTCTGTCATACAGATACAGGCAGGGATTGAAACGCAAACATTACATACAGGCAGAGTTGGGTAGTCAAGACATAATGAAATGCGTGGGCACTCTTGATGAACTGAGAGTTGGACTCAATTACCATCCCAGATGTAGGATAAAAATATGGTTGGACACCATTTCTATTGATTTTTAATTGATTACAAGCGTTAAGACACGCGTTTCGCGCGGCGTAATAAAGAAGGCTGAACTATTTTTCTACAGATTGTATTTTTTTTATTACTTTCAAAAGAAAATAATTTCCGCGTATATTTAGTCGTATTTCATACGCAAGTAAATAGAAATTTTATTTTTAAGTCGGAATATCTAATTTCTTACGAGTTTAAATTTTTATTTATATTATTAATTAATAAAAAAATTTGTAAAATAATTTATTTGCTAAATCCTATTTGATATTAAAACTTAGTAAATATTTGTAGTAGAAATTTTGAATGTGTAAAAGCAGTAAAATTGTCAAATCCTACTTTTAAGCGATGCTAAATTTTAATAATATATGTAGAGAAGTAATTTTGGTATTTCATGCTGATATAAAGAAAATGTGACGTCAAATATATAAAGACACAAAAAACAACTTTTAAAGTTAAAGGTTGGACAAATAAACTGTGCTTTCAAACCAAGTATTAATAAAGATTACATGTTTCTTTTTCTAGTGTCCATACTAATAAGTTGGCCTTTTTCAATCAAAAAAAGGAGGAGGAGAGAGACCAAAAAGAAAGAAAGGGTTGACAACAAAGCAGCGAACAAATGACAACTCAAACCTCAAAGTCTAAAATATCCTAAAGGGGATATCAGGTTAAAGTGCACTTTTAGGCCTACTAATTAGTTTCCAGGCCCACAAGTTCGAAAAATAAGTTTGTAGGACATCTTACATATCCACGTAACAAAAGCCCTCCAAAATTTAGGTTTATCTTTCTACTCCCCTATTTCATTCAACTCAGGGCGAAATTGCTCAACCCTGCTTTTTTCCAAATCAATTTCAACTCTTCACTAAATCGTCCAAAATTTACACAACCACTCTTTCGTCCAAGTAGATTCGAACTCAAAATCGCTTTAATACAATATTTGTACTCGGCCAAACGATTTCTACTGAAAGAAAGGTAATTTAGTTATCTTTGTAAACTTAATGCCTGTAATATTGTAAAGCAACATTAATTCTCCAGTTTGAGTTCGTTTTCATACAACGTATTGTTGTTTCGAATGTTTTCTTCTGTATTGGTGTCTCTAATTTCGAATTGTAGTGTTGTTCAATTGATTTACTCCATGGTAGTAACTGAGTGTCACTGAAATTGTTCCTTTTCACATTAAGTCAAGTTACCCCTGATGCATTTGCCTATAGACTGTAAATGCTTTATCCATTCACTTAAAAATGGTATTTATCTTGGCCAATAGGTGAAAACTAAAAAACCGTTGGAATATGTTTTTTTATGGAAAATCAACGTAGTACCTCATGGTAGAGTACAAGTTTAAACAACTACCGTATTAACGTTACAAGCAGGATATTGATGATTTTAGTGCTGCATATATGAAATATGATAGCTTGTATTCATACTGCAATATAAGCCGAACCATATTTCCTTATTGCTTATATGAAGGTCAAATAATTAGTTTTAAGTAGTGGATTTGATCAATCTGTCACTTAAGGAATCTCATCATAAACTGTACCACAGTAATAAAATAAAGATATATGATTACAGTGCACCACATGCAGATAAGTGTTAATCTGAACCAAAGAGTATATTGAAGTCATTCAATTGTAAGGCTAGATGTAGCTACTTAAGAGTATAATATAGCTATTTATTTGCTAAATGATAAAACTATATATCATTTAATAAAAACTTTTGCTTCTACCTTTATTGTTTATTAAATGATAAAACTGTTTATTTTTATGACAAAAAAATTGTAATAATCTTTGTACAATTATTTGTTTATTAAATTATACCTGTATTTATATTATTTTCAAAATAATTGTATTGATAATTTTTTTTATCTTTATAATAAAATGATTGTATTAAATATTTTAATTATACATTAATAATATGTTTGTTTATGTATTATAATAAATATAAATATATTTAATGATAATTCTTTTTATTTTTATGGAAAAATGATAGTATTAAATATTTTAATCTTTTCTGTAAGTTATATATATTCTTTAATAAAGTTAAGTTAAATATACTTCCCTTGTGTTAAATAATAAAACTATTTATAGTTTAGTAAATGATAAAAATATTGATCTTTATTTGAAATGTCTTTCATTAGTCAATTTACATTTATTGATTATTAAATGATGATTATATTTATATTTATGTCCAAATAATTTATAATTATTCAATTATAGTTACTTTTATCTTCTCAAAACGATAGTTATCTTTATAATTTAGTAAATGATAAAAATATTTATCTTTATCTGAAATATTTTGCAATAGTCAATTTACGTTTATTGATTAGTAAATAATAATTGTATTTATTTTTATGCCAAAATAATTTATAATTATTGAATTATAATTATTTTTATCTTTATTGCAAAATGATAGTTATCTTTATAGTTAGTAAATGATAAAAATATTTATCTTTATCTAAAATATGTTGTAGTAGTTGATTTACATTATTGATTATTAAATGATTATTATTTTTATTGTTATCTCAAAACAATTTATAGTTATTTAATTATAACTATTTTTGTATAAACGATAGTTATATTTTAATTAAAAAATATAAATATGTTTATCTTTTATATGAATGACTTTGCAGAAATTAAAAAAAAGTTTGACCATATATGGAAAATTAATTAAATAATTGCTAACAATGCTGAATCTTTAGCTTTCCTGCCTTTGTTGAGGTTTGGTGATATGCTTATGTATGGATTTGGGATTAACACTGAATTGAATGTAAATACTCCCCTATGTATTATCAAACATCTGGCACAGCAACTTCACCTTTCATGTCTAATTTGGCACTATATTTATCTTTATTACAAAATGACAAAATTTCTTTTTTATATGCAGCTACAAAAATGCATACTAGAAAGAAATCCAAAACTGCAGAAAAGCTCAGATTGAACCAAAATAATTCAATGAAAACTGCAAATTGTATATTTATCAATATAAATGGTCAGCAGTGTATCAACATAAGGCCTACGAGCAGTGCCTTCTGTGAGAAACATAGCCAATGTACTACAGAATCTCAATCTACTCAAAAGCAAACAGCAACGGTATGTGAAGTTTCTTTATTATTAACACTTTTCTTATGATGCGCATCATTTTTACTTGCTACTATAATAATAACTAATCGAGATTAATTCATATTTTTCTTGCATCAATAGATCTAAACTGTTTAATATTCAATTTAATTAAGCACTGAAACTACTACTAGTTTTAGTGTCATTAACAGATCTTTCATTAATTAAGTACTGAAACAAACGGAAGAAAACTTAAGACCTAGCATAGCCATAGCAACAAGAGGAAGAAGAAGTATACCAAAGAAGGAGCGTTCATCCATAAGAGAATGTAAAACTTTTTATCAACCTCTAATTAAACAAAAGTGACTAATCCTTTCTCTAAAACCTTCCAAATCCATATGGGTAAGGATTGTATGTGTTTGTGACGTTTCAGAAAAAATGAATTAATGTCACCAAATTAAATAATATTTGTTCAGGTTGGGGATTAAAGATGATGATTTTGATGCGATTGTGTAAAAATATGAATCAAACCTTCCCTAAATCGCTTCATGTTTTTACAGAATGTGTAAAATGATAATACGGAGACAAGTATTTAATTTCAATTTTTTTTAGATTACTTGGAATTTATATGAATTTTCAAAGTTTAGGAAAGGCTTAATTTCATAAATTAATGATTTAACTTATTAAAAATAATTATTTTGACCAGAAAAAATTATATGAGGCAAAATAGATGATTTTGATTTTTGGAGATTTTTTTGGGTTTTTCCATGCATTTTCAATTTTATATGAATTATTTAGCAAGGATAAAAGTTAATTGCAAATGAATGATTGTTGATCTAAGTAAAGTGGTAACTAACAATTTTTGAAAAGAAAAAATTACAAAAGCCTCAGAACTCTAATAGTAATTTGACATGCATCCAGATTTTGTGAAACACAATTTCTTTCAATGGTAAATAAATAGTTTTCAAGTTAATTACTAAATTTCCACGATCATCCTGTGATAGCTCATATAAGCATCAACTTGCGATAGCTAGTTAAAGGTTCAACATGTGTCAGCTAATATGAGGTCAACCTACGGTAGCTCATAGTAGGTCAACTTGAGATATCTAGTTTAGTGTCAATTTGTGATAGATCTAAGTGTATCAACCTACAATAGCTCTAAATGTATTAACTTGCGATAACTCCAAGTGTGTTAACTTGCGATAGCTTTAGGTGTGTCGAGTTGTGAAGGCTTTAGATCGCCAACTTGTGATAGCATAGAAATGTCAAACTGTTATAACTCTGGAGTGCATCAACCTATGATAGCTACAATGTATTCAATATTAGATAGCACCTACATGTCTATAAGTGGTGGATAAGAGTTCTCAACTTATGATAGTTCATAAGTTCAATCTGCGATGACTAAGAAATACCCATATGTGATAGCTCATATGCATAGAATCATGGCGGTATGTAAATATATCGTAAATGTTTGTCTTTATACAAAAAGATAATTCTGTGTATCTTTTTATACAAAATCTATATGATATGAGATTATTAAAAATTTATCCTCATTTCATTTTCACATACTAATGTGTTATTTCCACTATAACAAAATACAAAACAGATCTCCAGTTTACAAGCAATTGAAGTTGAAGAAAGAGTCATTGATTTTCAACTATAGAGTCAACAACAAGATGATAGAGCAATTCAAATTCATGAAACAAGTGAACAAAAAGAAATATGTTTGACAAACAGAAGTGAAGACACTGAAACTGATGAAGATATTGAAAAGTATGAAGTTCAACACAAAGAAACAAAGCATTATAGTGGAACATATAGGTGTAATTTAGATGCACTTTTCAAAGTGATGAGAAGAATAAAAAAAAAAGAATTTATTATCTGCTGAAGTTATTTCATACATGAGCAAAACCCCATTCAAAATTTT
Source organism: Allium cepa (assembly GCA_030765085.1). Classification (NCBI taxonomy): domain Eukaryota; kingdom Viridiplantae; phylum Streptophyta; class Magnoliopsida; order Asparagales; family Amaryllidaceae; genus Allium; species Allium cepa. The sequence continues at coordinate 628,340,364 of CM060934.1, forward strand.
TTTTGAAATGTTTTTAAAAGACAAAATAGAAAGGCAAGATTTTCGAAAAAGTGCAAAGAGTTTAGATGAAGTTATAACATCTTATGACAAAAATGAGAAAGCTTTTAGAATAGGAGATTCATTGCTAAAACTAATAGAAGAAGATGTTAGCTCGATTTTGGGAATGCCATTAGTGGGTAAGGATTTATTCCATTTTGGAATAATAAGCAGAGATAACTTGCCTGAGGAATTTTTTGACTTCTTGGATAGAAATTTTGAACAGGGAGAAAGAATTAACAAAAAAATCAGTGGGAAAGAGATTGAGATTTTGATTGATAGAGGAAATGGAGGTGTTGACTTGGTGAAATTGCTAATTTTGTGACGATTGTAACATTTTTGTTTCCAAATAATCAGACAAATTTGCAGTGGGGTTTTATTCCAAAGCTATTAAATTTGAAAACTCTGAAGTCAATTTCTTGGCCAAAAGCGATATATAATCATGTTTCAAAAAATGTTGAGAAGTTTGCAGAAGATCCAAGATGCATGCCAGGCCGTTCTATGATTTTATTGGTATGTGTTAACCTTATTATAAGATAATTATGTACCAAAAATAAAATAACTGGATAAAAAAGTAACACTGTAATTTTTATTCTCAGTATTGGATATGTGAAAAGACAGAAATCATAGAAGAAGAAAAAGGTTTTGAAATGGCAAGCCCAAGGATGGTGAAATGGAATTTGTCAAAGCTCAAAAATGCGTCACTTGATATCATTGAAGGAAAAAGGTATAATAATTTTATTCTAGCCAGATAAGTGAAATAATTATTAATAAAGATAATTCATATTATCGTTTTCAATTTTAGTACATGCTTGTTGATAGGTGAAAGAGTTCAAATTAGAATTCTTGTTATTCTTCTTGCCTAATTATTAATTATTCAATTATTATGGACTGCAGTCTAATTGTTAGCTGTCTAGTTCATCTGTCTAATTTTTCTGCAGTGCAACATTGTTGTAGTAAAAATTAGTAATAACAGCCATTATTTTGTATTAACTTATTACAGATGGTGGAGTTTAATAGAAGTGTGGCTGCACTTTATAGGTTCCTAAAATTAATGCACCTACTTTGAGTTACCACTGCAGTTTGTCGTGTACATTTTTTTGAGTGGCGTTAAGCAAATGTATGCACTTCATTTCTGCTATTTAATTAGTTTCTCTTTACATTTTGTAGTTATTTTAATTTATACTTGGTTTATGTAGTCTGAATTTTGTAAGAAATTCTTTGAGGTAAAATGATGTTTACCAAATGTCATTGGTCTAAACAAGAGCTTGAAAAAACAGTTTAGTTAGTTGAGATACATGACTATAGGCTTAAAGCGAATGCCAATTAAGTTATAATCAATGAATGCAAATTAATGTTTTGTTGCTGTTTAAAACTAGAATCATTGTTAGTTTCCAATCAATAACTCTTTTAACATTTTTCATCTTCTCGTGTCTTCTTATTTATCCATTTTTTTCTATAAATTTAACATCTAACAACATCTTTTAAATCTTTTAACATCTTTTGACAGGTTGCGAAAAGGTTTAGAAGAATATCACAAAATGAGAAGAAACTACTAACTGAAATGTCAAAAGTTGTTGAAGAACAAGTAGAGGAGGAAAGCAACTCAAAGAAGAGGGAAAACAGGAAAAGAAAAGTAGAGGAGAAAAAAGAATAAATATTATTGATGGAAAACGAAGCTAAACAAAGGGAAATAGAAAATCTAAGGAAAAACGTTATAGAGCTGGAAAAAACAGTTTTGCTAAAAGAAAAAGAATTGGAAGAAGAACAAATTTTTAGAAAAAATTTTGAATCTAAATTGAAAGAGGTGGGGGAGGAATGTATTGTGAGGGAAGAAGAGGTACATGAAACGACTGACAGCAGAAGAAGACATGTATTTGCTGGGCACGCAAACAGTTCGTTAGAGTTTCCATCTTTCAAATTATTTGAATCTCAAGATTTTAAAACACCTAAAATGGAAAAGGAACTAGAGAATAATCATGGCAGGGTTTATAATGAAGATAAACATGAACTGAAAGAAGATGAAAAAGCAAATCAAAAAGAAAAGGACATGGAAACAAAATTAAAAAAAAATTGAACTGAAAGTAAAGGCAGTAGCAAAAAAGAAGAAAAAAACTACAGAAATAGAACCAAGTTCTATGCAGAGAAGAATAAAACAAAAGGTAAGAGTGGCAAAAAAAGATCCAAATTATATTTATGAAGAAAAGAATAAAGTAATAGATCTGGAAAAGTACATAGAAGGATGAGCAGATAAAGAAGAAGAGCAGAAACATAGAAAAATGTCCATTGTTGAAGCATTTGCCACACAATGAAGCAAAGATGATAGCAGATTTCTTCAAAGTGGTCGGAGACATTAAGTAAGTGAAATTATAAATATTTCTTATACTATTTATATATTTGTATAGAATAATAGAAATAAACATTGTTTTTGAAATTTTCAGCGAAGAAGTTTATAATTTGGGTGATGAAAATATGATTGTGATATACAAAAGTATGATAGAAGAAATGCTTTTTGGTGGATTCATTACTGGGCAGGTTAGTCCAAATGTAAAATCAAAAACTTATATTCTTATTAAATTACTTTTAATAGTAACATATATAATTGATTTTTCGTATAGAGTATTGATTGGTATTGGTTTAGGAGAGCGAAAATGTATGATAGCAGTTCTAGCACAACATACATTAACACGACGACGACAGTAAGACCAATTTATATAAATAAATGCTATCCATCGTTAATAAAATTTTATTTACAGTATTTATTTCTCTTCATAGAAAAGTGCATCTGATGACATTGAAAATGTCAAAAATCAACTGTTCATTCCAGCAATAACAAAGGCTCTATCAAATCCTTTGTGCTGTACTATACTATTTCCAGTACATGATGAAGCACATTGGACGCTTTTGGAATTTGATAGAGAAACATCATCCTCGATTCTTTATGACTCACTGTATTGGCCACAGTAAGAAATTTTTTTATTTCATCAAAATCTGCATACTAAATCATTTTATATTTATTTTTATGTTTTTTAATCCTATTGTTCTACATAGAAAAGAATTGTCAACCAGATCATCAAGGAGTTTTTTTTTGAACTGGTACTTTATATACAACAAATCAATGGGACAACATATCCCATGTCAAATAAACGTTCGAAAGCAAGTTTCGAACTTGTGACATCCTGCACCAAGCCGAATTAATTAATCACTTAGACAATGGTGCTTGTCGATCATCAAGGAGTTCAAATGCCATGAAAGCAACACAAATTTGAAAAATTCAAATACCCTTACATTGGGAATTTGTGCTCAGCAAGAAAAAGGGTAATTATTTTTAAATTATATGTTCATACTTATTTAACTATTGTTAATGCTTAATTAATTAATGATTAAAAGTCGGACAGAGCCAAGTTCAAACTTGATGCATGTAAACCATATGATACATCCTACTGTGTATAGAATTATTCTTTATCAGAAATGGATAAAAGAATTATCATTTTAAGTATACAAAATATAATCATTCATGATTTTATATGAAGCATTACAACATTGTTAACATATTACAAAAATATTCATTTGTAATCAAGAGATAATACTATTTATCATTTTCAGAAATTGATAAACTCTTTTATCATTTTTTATTAAATTGCTAAATTTTCATAAAATGATAAAAGCATTTAGCAACTTAAATATAGAAAATTTAAATGGTCATCATTTTATACAAGCATTAAAGCAGCCTTACTGACTTATTATATAACAACAATGTTTATTTTTGATAAAAAGATAATACCATTTATCTTTTTAAAAAACTGATAAAAGAATTATCATTTTAAGTATACAAAATATAATCATTCATGACTTTATATGAAGCATTACAACATTGTTAACATATTACAAAAATATTCATTTGTAATAAAAAGATAATACTATTCATCATTTTCAGAAATTAATACACATTTTTATCATTTTTAATATATTGCTAAATTTATGTGAATTGATAAAAGCATTTAGCAACTTAAATATAAAAAAATTAAATGGTCATCATTTTAATAAGCATTAAAGCAACCTTACTGACTTATTATATAACAACAATGTTTATTTTGATAAAAAGATAATACCATTTATCTTTTTTAGAAACTGATAAAAGTCATTTTAAGTATACAAAATATAATCATTCATGATTTTATATGAAGCATTACAACATTGTTAACATAATACAAAAATATTCATTTGTAATCAAAAGATAATATGATAAACGCTTTTATCATTTTTAACATATAGCTAAATTTATGTAAAGTGATAAAAGCATTTAACAACTTAAATATAAAAAATTTAAATGGTCATCATTTTATATAACCATTAAAGCAACCTTATTGACTTATTATATAACAATAATGTTTATTTTTGATAAAAAGATAATATCATTTATCTTTTTTAGAAAATGATAAAAGAATTATCATTTTAAGTATACAAAATATAATCATTCATGGTTTTATATGAAACATTACAACATTGTTAACATCTTACAAAAATATTCATTTGTAATCTGTAACGACCCGTAAATTTTAACCGTTTTAATAATGTGATTAATTGAATTTTTATGAAATTGAAATAATAAAATTTTGAAATAAAAATTTAATATTTGAAATGCATCTAGTTAAACATAGCAACTGGAAAATTTTCATCCGGAAATATGAAAGTTTATTTTCGTGTGTAATTTTATTTCAATTTAATCAGTTAGTAATTGATGAAAATAAAATGTTTTCGAAACCTAAATATTTTTACATAGAAAAATTTTAAATCATCTTCTAAGCAAGACATCATTTTTCGTTTTTTTCAAATTCAGACTTCTTTAGCTCCGTCGATCTTATTTTTCTGCGTTTTTGCTGCATTTTTCGCTAGTAGAAATTTTGAATTTTTATAATTTGATCGAATCACTAATATCTGTATACCGTTTTAATCGTCTCATCGTACCGATCTCTACGATATATTCAATTTGTTATTTTGATGTCCGGAACACGGAGAAACCGGCGATCGATAGCCGTAGCGATAATTGTTTCAGTCTTTTGTTCCTCTGTGCCTTTCCATTTTCCAATGTAGTAAACTAATAGCCGTTTGTTATTATTATATTCCATCGTAACCTTTTGTCATTATTGTTTTGAATTCAAATGGGCTGGCTTTACATTTTTCAATGTCAATAAAAAAAATTCTATGCGTTACTACTTCTTTTGTCCATTGGTTTAAAACAAAGTGAAACCATATTGAACTGTTCCAGCTCATTCTTCTTCCTCTCCAAATTGAAATATTCCTCTTCATTCTTATTATGGCTGAAAAAAATTATGGCCTCTGCCTCGACCTCCACGCAACTCCTCAACCTTACAGTCGAGCCGCATGTCTTCGCTCCGCCTTCCAATCTCCGACCAGCACGAACTCCACGTCCATCCTCCTTTTCCACCGTTCATCCTTTCTCTCCCCACCAATGGCCGCAAGCCACAAATCCATGGCTACAAAACGCTGCCGAGCTCCTTACTTCGACGTCGGTCGAGCACAGCTCAGTTCACCGCCTCTCCATCATCAAACGCAACCCACGACCTTCTTCCCGGCCGCCGGGCGCAGCTGCCACCCACGTCTCCCACCGACATCGATCAGTTCCACTTCCATCCCTCCTCCTTGTCTGCCCTGTCCTCTTTCGCACCTTGCTCCTATGTATATGAGTTCACATATATAGGTAATGTGTTATTTCATTTATCACTGTTGACAAGCTGATATATATATATGCTAGCTAAGTAACTAATATAAACACTTGTATTAAAATATTAGTCAGATATCACATATATATATATCAGTTTACTATTATTGTATTCTTTGATTTCAGAGCGCACGTATGTAAATTTATAGGCTTTATGGTACAAGACTAGTTGCATTCTAATATTCTGAAACTGTCTATGTTTTACAAACAAGAATATAAAGGTCTGTAATCTTGTATATGTATTTCACTTTGCTTTTGTATAATATTAATATATACGTCGTTTATATGTATATCTTAGTTATATGTATGTATTTTATCTTATTATTAAATGTATGAATATATATATATATATATATATATATATATATAAAGTTTATTCTGGTTATGCTTACATAAGTTTGTTTTACACGCAATATAGGTAAGCTTTATTTTATACAATGATGTAAGCTATGTATTAAATGTAAGGTTGTTACGCTGTGTATTCATATATATAGTTTAATACAAGATTTGATGATATGTTGTTGTTTTGTATACATAGGTGTACACGTTGCTGTAAAATCAATTTCGCTATAATACCATGTGATGAAAGAAGTAATAGATTTATATGTATAAGTTTATTGCATAGCCGAAATTACTGGCCGTATATATATTATAAATTAAAATATGTCACTGTAAGTGGTTACAGAAAATATATGTTTGAAAAAGTATATTATATTATAGAACTATTACATTTCATTGTTTAAAAGTGAATTCCTATTTATTTGAACAGTACGCGTATACAATGTCATAAATGTAATATATGGTGCACAGGCTGCTGCATAAGTCTGAATATATATAGTTGGGTATATAAGTCGTAAACTGTAAATATTTTGTTACTGTAAGAATTTTATATATGTAAGTTTATAACAGAAATTTATTTTAAGATTTGTTGTGTTAGCTTTGAAGTTATAAAAAAACTATAATAATTTATATATTTATACAGGAACGAAAGGTTATACAGTTATTGTTCATAAAGTATCCAAGTATAAAGTTTATATATATAGAATAGACAGTACAGATTTTGGTCAATATATATATTATAATAATAGTGCATATATTTGCTATTTTTCGCATGCGGATTTTAATTATCTCATTGATTCCTACCTTTCAGCTTTGTCCGTCAAAAATCTTCTTTCAGAATGCATTGCTTTGAATTGTTGTTTAGATTGTTTGACGGTCTAGATCGTAATCAAATTTGTATCGTGTCGAATCGTCAAATTCTTCTAGCCTCAAAAGGTGAGTAATCACTCAGATTAATGTTCTTTTATTTATTAAATTAGATTTCAGTTGAAACGACAATTGAAATATGCCGCTGTTAGTTATGTACACTGTTATATATATGTTATTATCTGTACCAGTTCACCTGTGACATCTGACACCATTATCTGTTATTTATACAACGATAATCTAGTTTGATTGTTAAATGTTTGATTGCTTGATGTTGACATTAGACGTTAAATTGTTAATCTTGTAAGTGATAAATAATTTTAAATTGAAATTGACGCAGGATAGATAGATTTGATATATGTGTTAAATTTGATTTGATGACATTTGCATAATATGACCCCTTTAATGTTAAATAAATGGACACGTAGAAATAGGGTTAACCACACCTTGAACCATTTAAATGTATGTTGTATAGATTGATGTAGTTTGAAATTGAACAATAAATAGCATGTAACAACCCGTATATTTGAACTATTTAAATTGTCAATAATCCACACATGACAACTTAAATAGTGCAAAACGCGAATCATTAATGGAGTATATATATAAAATGAGAATCATCACAGAATCTAGAAATATAAATAAACAGAATAGTGCAGCGGAAATACAACATAGTCATAAGAGGGAAATACAACATAGTCATAAGAGTAGTTCATGAAGCTACCCATAAATACAACAATGTCTCAAATGAAATAACTACAACAACATAATGTCCAATAGTCCAAATAGAAAGAATAATACTGATAAATAAAGCTAAAGATAGTCTTCGGTCTTCAGCTTCCAAATAGAACAGCAACAGCAATCTTCAGACTGATCCGAGCATGTGCACAAACAAACACTCGAATCAGGACATATATTCTTATACAGATAATATGATTCAAAGTTTTAAATAACAATAACTCAAAGATGAATGGAATAAACATCTTTCAGGATCCGGTAAACTATCTATATATAGTAATGTACGATAAATAGATAATGTCTAACAGTAAAGTAAAATATCGAAATAGCGTTAAGGCGTTACCATTATCCCCCTTAACACATTTTATAAATATCATAGTCTATACAGCACTGCAAACTCCACCGTAAACTAGTGGGATATCAGGGAGTACTCCATAGGTATAGTACAAAACAAATTCGTAGTGGTCGCGTATACGGGATACAAGTATGTGAAGGCACATGAGGCAATACCCAAGGTAGTGAAACTACCGTTTGCCTGATCCAGACTGGTGAGAACGCATCGCCGCAACGATCGCAACACCGCGAAACAACACTCCAAATTTCAAGGGTGCGCACCAATCAATCACAAAAGTAAATGAGTAGTTTACGAAGAAGTGTGTTCGCTCGAGGTAGCTAACCCCATTTGGCCCGGCACGGCTCCTGATTTTAGTCATTTCCAATTTGACACAAGTGTCAAGGCTATCCATTATCGTTCACTTTCTTCAGTCATCGCGCACGTCAAACCAACCACTTCATTCTGTAGCACACTCCGCGTATAGTTATTAAAGTGGTTTTCGGTTTAGACAGTGCGTATGTCCCTAACCAATTCCGATCTCTTTAATAACTTTCCGTAATTTTTTCCGATTGGTCGCTTAAAAAATTTCAAAACAAATCAATTTCAATTTCAATTCGTAAAACAACGTTCGTTAGTCTTTCTAAATCAGTTTCCAAAATTTCATTTTATACTTCCAAATTCATTTCAAAATTACTATAATTCAATTTCAAAGTTCAATTCTACCATAATTCAAATATTCTTTCATTTCGTATATAGGTTCATTTCAAAATCATTTAAATTAATTTAACGTTCAAATCGATTTAGATTCAATTATCAATTTCATTCGATATTTAATAAATTTTTCATTAACCATTTCAATTATATTTCTAATTCATTACATTTCCTTTAGGTTCATTTTCATTATCAAAGCTTATAACTTTATTGCAATTGTCAAATCCCATTCTTAAATTACAAGTCTTTTATTTGTTCGATAAAGCGCATTAAATCTCTTATTAAAGAAATTCATTTCATTTATCATTTATTTAGTTACACATTTCAAAAATCCAATTAAGAAACTTCGTTTCAGTTATTCAATAATTTAATTCCACTTAGTAAATACTATTCAATTTATTTAAATCATTAAATAATTCCATCTCATCAAATTCAATAATTTCAAATCTTAATTATTATCATTCAAACTTATTCATTAATATTTTCAATTAAATTATTAAAAAATTAAAAAATTAATTTTTAATTATTTTAAAACTTCGTTATTAATAATTTCAAATTCAGTTATTAATAAATTTCAATACTTGATTATTAAAATTCCAAATCAACCATTATTAATTTCAAGCTTCATTATTATCAATTTCAAATTTATTATCAAATAATTCTAATTTAATTATTAATTAATTTAGTTTCAAAACAATGTTCTTCGTCAATTATTTGTTCAATTTCAAAAATTCCATCTTTTTCATTTATTAGAATTTTAAATTCTAATTGTATTTCAAAACCTAGTTATTAGTCGAATAAAACTTTATTTTATTTTAAATCAAAAACATCGACCAATCGATTTAATTAAATTTTCTATCCTAAGTCCAATTATTTGGGTATTTATCATTTCAACCCGATTCCATTTAAATTCAAAATCAAAGCATACAAAGGGAACTTGCAGTGTGAATACTGGGATGGTGTCAAAGTAAATAAACAAGCAATTCCTTCCATACAAACAATTTAACAGTTTATTTAAATAATCCCGAAATAATCGTATTAATTTACATTTGTTATTTATTCAAATTAATATAATTATTTCTAGAATCTGCACTATCATTTCATGTAGATTAAAAATTATTACGTTACGGTTTTTCACTTGTCGTTCAATTGCAATTTCAATTTAAATGACACAACAATTTAAAAAAATCTACATTCACAGGTTCAAAAGTTACTTATCAAATTCTACGTCAAATATAATTTAAGGGATCAATTTCGACTAACTTAATTTAACTAATAAAAGGGGTCAGGTTTACAAATCAAATTCGACAATATAATCCGTTTTAATTTATTAACTATCCTATGTCAAATTACTTGCAATTTAATATCATTCAGCACAAATAGCATCCAATTCATATCACATAGAAATCAACTAGCATAAGAATATATGTCGTGAAAATTAATTACACCTTTCGTGGATAAAGAAATTTGACGGCGAAGCACGATGAAGCACGAAAAGAAGATGGTACGCACTAATAACGAACACTGCAAATATCGACAAATAAGACGATATTAATAAAATGAACGTTTGTTTATAATTTATAAAATTATAAAATGCGCTTACCGAATACGGAGAAAAGAACGGAGCTGAAAATTGCTGCTGCTTCAAACGGCTTAGTCGGTTGTTTCTGCGCACAACGAAAAAGTCGGTTACTATTATGGCAACCAATAGATGTCTACTAACAACACTTTCAGCAAAATCTAAAACCATTTTCCACTTTCAGATTTCAAAAAAAAATGTTTTTTTTTTTTTTTTTTTTACAAAATGCAACGTTCCATCCCTAGGCAACATGCATCCATCAACACAGCTCACGCCTTTATATATATTTTTCCATGAATATTTCAAATCTTCACCCCCACCTTACTGCACATAACAACACTCCTCTCTACACTAGGCCACCCACTCACGCAACTTATATTTCCCCCCTTTTTTTTATAACACAATCACTTTTATTTTCCACAAACACTTTGCGAATTTGAATGCATGCAACATCTTACCTCCATTCCATCTTCACACGCACGCAACACTCAACACAACACACGCCTAACATATCTTCATACGCAACGCTCCACAGCACAAACCCATTCGCACGCACGCAGCACCATGCACGTATCACTTACACGCACACACAGCACACACCTCAGCTTGCACGTAACACCATCACAGCGCACACCACCTACATAACGCACGCACACACATCACCTACACACGGTGGCGGGTTGGCAGCCGATGGCGTATGGAAAGGAGGGGAGGTGGCTATGGCGATGGCGGCTTCGGAGGAAAGAGGTGGATGGCGTGGAGGACCTGGGCAGTCGGCGCGGTGGTCTGGTCAGTGAGAACGGGGTGACTCGGGTGGGTTGTTCGAGAGGGTGGCGATGGGGTGGATGTGGTGTAGATGAGGGTCGGAGCAGGTGTATGCTTTCTTATATTTCGGCCTTGTTTTTTTTTTATTTTGTTTGCAAGTTAGAGAGAAGAATGGAAAAGAGAATAAGAAGAAGAGGAGGGAAGATAGTACCTGTAGGCTTCAGAAGAGAAAAATGAAAATGGAAGCGAATTGTTTATTTGCTTAAAGTAGTACGTGAATAAATGTCCTTTGGTCTCCAAACGTTCATTATTCCACACAACCCTTCACACTTCACCTCCCAAATAAATGCCAATTCAGTTGAAACATTTATTTTTCAATTTCTCTTGTAACGGTATAGAGAATTTTGGGCTGACTATTTATTTAAACCGGTCCATTTAAACAGTTTAAACAACGTGACGTATTTTTTCGTTTTCGATTAACACGAATAAATATAACGTTTTGATCAGCGCGACGACGCGGTCACAACGATATAAAAATATTGGTGATTGGACATTGTTTGCGAAATTTATTTCTAAATAACCGTATGCTCGGACGTACAATATTACCTATCAATTAACAGCCGAATTTGACGAAACGGAGTGCGCCGTTAGGATCAGAATATTTTTCTTATGCGGGATTGTGAAAAATATTTGGGTTCGGACGATATAAAATTCACACGATGGAATTAAACCAATAGGTGAATGCGACGCACGTAATCAACTTCAATATTTACTGACGAAATATTGCGTACACCTATATCTATCTAGACGTATCCCAAATATGAAGTTTGGTTAGTAACGGACGTCGTTTGTGTAAATTTGAAATTTTACATTGAACGGCGATTTTAAAATTTAAAATTTGTCGAAAATTCAGGGTCGTTACAATCTCCCCCACTCAAAACTTTTCGTCCTCGAAAAGGAACGAGACGAGTGAAGTAGGAATGAAATAAGCAGAAATGTCAAGATAGTTTAAGAAATTTGAATTATACCCGAAATTAGTAATTTGGGGTTTAAATCCCGAATACTATCCTCAGTTTCCCATGTGCAATCCCGCTCATCTGCACTCCATTGGACTTTGACGAGATTTACCGACATCCTTCTGAGTTGCTTTGTCTCACGATCGACTATCCTAAGTGGCTTACGCTCAATAGTCAGGCCAGGTTCAATAACTATCTCATCCAACTGAGTAGTGGGAATGGTCGTAGATGGATCGTGAACAACTTTGCGAAGATGCGAGACATGGAACACGTTGTGAACACCGGCGAACTTCTCTGGTAATGCAACTCTATATGCCAATGTTCCGAATCTTTCTGTAATCTCAAACGGACCAACGAATCTCGGAGCTAACTTCCCTTTTCTTCCAAATCGAACAATATTCTTCAAAGGCGACACTTTCAGAAATACTTTGTCTCCTATGCTGAATTCAAGATCTCTTCTCCTTTTGTCAGCGTAGCTCTTCTGTCTATCCTGTGTCGTCTTTATTTTCTTTCTGATTTCTTCGACCTTTTTAGAAGCTTCCATAATCATTTCTGGGCCAAGCACAAGTCTATCTCCAGACTCGATCCAACAAGCTGGCGATTTGCACGGCCGACCATATAAGGCTTCGAACGGTGCCATACCAATGCTTGCCTGGTTTATTACAGATGATTAATTCAAATTCAAATTCAAATTCAAAATACTTATTCAAATTCGAAATTCAATTCCTTTACCTGGTAACTATTATTATAAGTGAATTCTACCAAGTGAAGATGATCTTCCCAAGATCCATTGAAGTCAATAATACAAGCTCGGAGAAGGTCTTTTAAAATCTGATTCACCCTCTCAGTTTGGCCATCTGTCTGAGGATGATAAGCGGTGCTCAGATTCAGTTTGGTGCCCAAAGTATCCTGGAATGCTTTCCAGAATTTACTGGTGAAAATAGGATCTCTATCGCATACAATACTAGATGGTACACCATGAAGTTTAACGACTTCCCTCATATATATCTCGGCCAAACTCGAAGCAGTACGAGTGGACTTGACTGGAATAAAGTGAGCGGACTTCGTCAGTCTATCGACAATCACCCATATGCTCTCATTACCCTTTCTAGTCCTTGGCAGCCCATCAATAAAGTCCATAGAAATTTGCTCCCACTTCCATCCTGGAATTTCTAATGGTTGAAGCAAACCGGCTGTCTTTCTATGATAAGCTTTAACTTGCTGGCAAGTTGTGCATCTGCTGACATAGGTAGAGATATCGTGCTTCATCCCACTCCACCAATATAACTTATTCATATTCTGGTACATTTTAGTAACACCGGGATGAAATGAAAGTGAAGAGTTATGGTTTTCTCTCAACACTTCATGCCTTAGACCATCAACATTAGGAACACAAATGCGATTATCAATTTTCAAGACTCCATTACTATCAACATGTGCACCCAATTTATTGTCAGCGTTTCCAACTCTTCCAAGGACTATTTCCTTGATACGATAAAGCAACGTGTCCTCGTATTGCTTAGCTATAATACGATCTATAAGAGCTGGGGAGACGGAAAGCTGGAATAACATTCCTTCAACAAGATTACAACATGCCATTGCTTGGTTCCTGCTCAAAGCGTCGGCTACGGCGTTTGCTTTTCCCGGAGTGTAATTAATATCAAGATCATATGCAGCTAAGAATTCGAGCCATCAGAGTTGTCTCTGATTCAAATCCTTTTGCGAGAAGATATATCTCAATGACTTGTGGTCAGTGAATAACTCGAATTTTGTTCCCAATAAATAGTGCCTCCATAGCTTAAGAGCAAATACAACTGCAAGGAGCTCTAGATCGTGAGTTGCATAGTTTGTTTCATGGGTCTTTAACTGACAACCAGCATATGCAATCACTTTTCCTTTCTGCATTAAAACTGCGCCCAATCCATCACGGCAAGCATCTGTATAGACTGTCAATCCTTCGCTACCGTCTATAACTGTAAGAACTGGGGCGGATATCAACTTTCGCTTCATTTCATTGAAAGCTGCTTCGCACTTTTCATTCTAAATAAATTTCACATTCTTTCTGGTCAGTGCGGTAAGTGGGGCAGCAATACGAGCAAAGTTTTCTATGAATCTACGATAATAACCGGCTAATCCCAAGAAACTACGGATATCTGTAGGAGTTTTGGGAGTTTCCCAATCCTGCAAATTTCAAGAATTCGAATTTAGATATTGATAAGTTGTTTTGATAGAATTGACATGTAAGAATAGAACTTACATTGATTACGGCGATCTTAGCTGGATCGACCGAAATCCCATTCTCCGAAACAATATGGCCAAGAAACCGAACTTCATCTCGCCAAAAGTGGCATTTCGAAAACTTGGCTTTAAGCTGATGTTTGCGAAGAGTTTCAAGAACAAAAGCCAAATGTGATCTGTGCTCATTCTCGTCTTTAGAGAAAACGAGAATATCATCAATGAAAATAAGAACGAACTTGTTAAGAACATCCCGGAATACTCTGTTCATCAAGTCGACGAAATAAGCTGGAGCATTAGTGAGGCCGAACGGCATAACTAGCCATTCATAGAATCCATTTTCAGTGCGGAATGCTGTTTTAGGAATGCTATCCTCGGCAATTCTGAGTTGGTGAAAACCGGTAGCCAAATCAAGTTGAGAAAAGACATTAGCTCCATGCAGCTGGTCGAAAAGATCGTTGATGCGGGGCATCGGATACCTGTTCTTGTGTGTGAGCTTGTTTAGCTCTCTATAGTCCACACACATTCTGAGTGAGCCATCAGATTTGGTGACAAATACAACTGCAGCACCCCATTCTGAATGACTGCGCCGAATCAAGCCTTTGGAAAATAAATCTTCAATTTGAACATTCAACTCTGCCTTTTCTTTAGGAGCCATTCTCCTTAGAGGAAGAACTACTAGTCGGGCACCAGGGATAAGGTCGATGCGGAATTCGATTTCCCGTGGAGGTGGTAGAGAATTGACCTCTCCAAATACATCAGAAAAGAGTTGGACAACTGGAGTAGAGCTTAGTTCATTTGGATGGGAGTCAAGAGAGAATATAAAACTCCCAGCATATTCTTGAGGTGATTTGCCTTTAACAACTAAAGGCATACTCTTGTCGTCAATAAGAGAGACAGCTCGAGTTTTACATGAGATAACGGCTTCGAACTTTCGTAGCCAATCAATGCCTAATAGAATATCGAATGCCTCGAATCCAAGGACATAGAAATCCCAAGTGAAGCGGTGAATGCCATGCATAAGAGTGACATATTTGCAAACCCTTTTGAGGTTAGCGGGCCCTCCAATAGGGTTAGATACACATAAGGAAATAGATGCAAGAGTGGGTTCCAAACCAAGTTTATTACACAAGTCAATAGATATGAAGCTGTGAGTTGCTCCGGTGTCAAATAAAACTCTAACAGGCAAGGTATGCAACATAAAAGTACTTTGTAAAGTACCTTGGTTATCCGGAACTTCCGGGGCAGGAACTTCCGGGGCAGGTGTGGAAAGAGCAAAGACTCCAGATGGTGTACCACGCTTCTGTGTTGGGCAGTCTCTCTTGAAGTGTCCAGGTTGTAAGCAGATATGACACAAATCCCTCCTAGTCATCTGTGCCGGTGGCGGAACAGCTGCGCTCTTTGGAGATGGGCAGCTACTAGCATAATGACCCTTTTGGTTGCAGTTGAAGCAAGTAATGGATGATATGTCAATGGGCTTCTTCTGAGAGTATCCAAGCCCTGTTTTCTGCTGCCAATTCTTCTTCTGTTGTGCAAAGTTTGGCTTTCTCTTCCCCGACTTACTAGCTAATGTCTGAGCAACTGGGGCTTTGGAGGATGATGTTTCCTTTGGCTTTCCCTCATATCGAAGAGCAAAGTCCATCAACTCAGTGAAGGTTCCATGGACATGAGCGGTGAGAAGCTCGTAATACTCAGGGCGTGCGCCATGTATGAACTTCTCATTCTTAAGCAGAGGTGTGTCGATCAGCCCGGGTCCGAACTTAGATAGTTCGTTGAACTTCCGTTCATACTCAGTGAAAGTCATGTAGCCTTGCTTGAGGTCCATAAAAGAACGATAGAGTTGGGCTTTCCCAGCAGCTGGCATCCACTGAGCCACAAAGGAGTCCCTATTTACACACGATATGAAAACGAGTCAAAATTTGGACGAGATAGAAGGAAATTATTTTGATGTAATTTAGATAGATTTCTACCTAAACTGGGCCCAGGTGATGGTTTCCTCATCGGTACGAGAAGTGACGGATTCCCACCAATCTTGTGCAGCATCCTGAAGCTGCCAAGCGGTCAACTGACGCTTCTGAGCGTCCATGATCTCCAAGCCAGTAAAGACTTTCTCCAAACTCTTTAGCCATTGCTGTGCTTCAATGATACTCTCGGAGCCAGTGAATTTGACTCCACCAAGCTGAGTGTACTCCTTACTAAGAGTGGAGAATCGGATTGCGGGAGCTTGTGGAGCAGGAGCATTTCCACCCCTTCCACCTCTAACATTTCTTCTGGCAGCCATCCTGGAATACCAAAAGTGATTTAGAATCAAGATAAGAATTTATAGAACTTAAGGAAATTCTATTCAACGAGTTCAATAAGAAAGATGAATCAAAGGATGTGGATTCTGAAATAATTCTCCTCATTCTAGGGTATAGTTACCCTATCTCTAGTGAGCTTTAAAACTCCACAGGCTAAGGTTATCGGGAACCAAAGCTCTGATACCAACTGTAACAACCCGTATATTTGAACTATTTAAATTGTCAATAATCCACACATGACAACTTAAATAGTGCAAAACACGAATCATTAATGGAGTATATATATAAAATGAGAATCATCACAGAATCACAGAAATATAAATAAACAGAATAGTGCAGCGGAAATACAACATAGTCATAAGAGGGAAATACAACATAGTCATAAGAGTAGTTCATGAAGCTACCCATGAATACAACAATGTCTCAAATGATATAACTAGAACAACATAATGTCCAATAGTCCAAATAGAAAGAACAATACTGATAAATAAAGATAAAGATAGTCTTCGGTCTTCAGCTTTCAAATAGAACAGCAACAGCAATCTTCAGACTGATCCGTGCATGTGCACAAACAAACACTCGAATCAGGACATATATTCTTATACAGATAATATGATTCAAAGTTCCAAATAACAATAACTCAAAGATGAATGGAATAAACATCTTTCAGGATCCGGTAAACTATCTATATATAGTAATGTACGATAAATAAATAATGTCTAACAGTAAAGTAAAATATCAAAATAGCGTTAAGGCGTTACCATTATCCCCCTTAACACATTTTATAAATATCATAGTCTATACAGCACTGTAAACTCCACCGTAAACTAGTGGGATATCAGGGAGTACTCCATAGGTATAATACAAAACAAATTCGTAGTGGTCGCGTATACGGGATACAAGTATGACAAGGCACATGAGGCAATACCCAAGGTAGTGAAACTACCGTTTGCCTGATCCGGACTGGTGAGAACGCATCGCCGCAACGATCGCAACACCGCGAAACAACACTCCAAATTTCAAGGGTGTGCACCAATCAATCACAAAAGTAAATGAGTAGTTTACTAAGAAGTGTGTTCGCTCGAGGTAGCTAACCCCATTTGGCCCGGCACGGCTCTTGATTTTAGTCATTTCCAATTTGACACAAGTGTCAAGGCTATCCATTATCGTTCACTTTCTTCAGTCATCGCGCACGTCAAACCAACCACTTCATTCTGTATCATGATAGTGCGGTGTGTATACAATTATATGTGCTAATATAGTATACACGGATCGTGTAATATGGATTACAATACAAATGCGGAAATAGATGATAATAGCATTGTAAATAGAAAAATCACACCAGAGATTTTTATACTGGTTTGGAGCACTGTCCTACGTCCAGTCCCAGACTTCTATCTGGATTTTCACTATTAACTACCTCGCTTCACCCGGAGGAACAGGTTTACAACACCCGAACAACCGAACGGGATTTCACGCCTCTAATATACTGAGGACTTCAACACTTGCCTCTTACAACACAGAGGACTTCAACAAAAGAACAAATACAATTGTTGTTGACAACTTGTGTTCTTGAAAACACAGATTTGTCACTAGTAGTACACCCTTCCTATAATCTTATCCTCAAAGTATGCGATATGATGTTTTGAAAAGATTAAGGAAAGTATATTATTGAATCAAAGGATATGAAATAGTTTCAAAGATTCAATAAATAATTTAGAGCTTTTATAATACAGAATTGAGATCATAGATTAGATTAAAAGAATATATGAAATCGTTGTTGTTTAATCAACGAATTGGATGAGTTTATATAGATAAGAATGGTTGCAACTCTTTGCCATTAAGAGATATGATCTTTGGTGAAAGGTTAAGAGATGCAACCGTTGGAGAAGAGAAGTGTCTTTTGGAAAAATTGTTTTCTGTTCAAAAACGGTCGACAGGTTAAAAAGTGACCAGTAGACAGGAATTTAAAATATATATACGTTATGTGCATGTGTGCACGTTCATTGTGCATTTTACACAGAAACGGTCAACCGTATGATTAATAACCGGTCGACCGGTTCCTGTTAATTTGCACAATGAATGTGCAATGCTATAAAATGTATATATATCGATTATATTGAGGTGCATGATTATTTGAGGATAGATTTTAACAAGTTTTTAACTATTACAATATCAAATAATCAACCTATAATCTATAGTAACATAACCTTGTTTTGTCGATCGCCTTATTTGTCAGAAATCAAAACTTTCATAAAACATGTGACTCAACATTCTCCCCCTTTTTGATTGATGACAATATATATCTGCAAAATCTGAATCTCCCCCTGAGTACGTGATCTCTTTCTCTTTGAATTCTTATAAATGTATGTTCCTGCAAGCAATTGTTAGCCCTTTCTCCCCCTTTGTCATCGACAAAAAGGAGTAACAGATACTAGAATATGATATGCATAGAATGAATATGATATGAATAGAAAGATAAATTACTAACACATCAAAAGCATAACAGAGTTTAATACAGAACATAATGTCAATTGAAAATCATAAATAACGACACTATTTAGTACAAGTGTCGATGAATGTTTTTAAAGAGCTAAAACATAATAGAATCTAGGATGAAGCAGATCGTATCTCCTCTTCATCATCATCATCGTCATCATCATCATCATCTTTTTCTTCCTCATCATTGTGCCCTCTAGATGATTCACCATGTCCATGACCACTCATTCCTGTAGATTCGTCGGATGATGTCCAGGTGAAAACTGGAGCAGCAGGACGTTTTCCTGGGTCTTGTGCTTGAACAGAAGTGGATGTGGAACAAGATATAGCATCCCATAGCATACCAAAGAATGACTTGACCTTATTGAAGCGCTTATCGATTTTTGAGTCCATGCACTTGAGACGTGATTCAAGCAAAAATTGGTTACGCGCGATTGTTTCAAGTGATTCTTTTGTTGATGACTTTGATTTTAAAAGTTTTACTTCATCGGAACGAGGACGAGATGAAGTTGCTCGTTGTTTCCTTGGTCCTCTTTGTTGCCATTCTTCGAAAGGCATAATTTCAAGATAAGGTGGAGGAAGCTTCATTCGCTTGATGGTGATGGAATCAATGCATTTTGGTTTTGAGATTGCAGAATCAGGAGGATTGACCCCACAAGCTAACAAAAGTCTCATGATATATTCATTGTAAAAGAAATGAGGCCGGGTTGAGTTATTTACCTTGAGAATTTCATCAAAAAGCATGTGAACCCAATTGATTTCGATTTCACCATAGATAGCATAGAGTGCCTTGAAGTTTTCTTTGTACACTGCATCATAATTTCCAAGTCTAGGAAAAAGAGAATGCATCAAGACCCGATGAAGTAACCTGGCTGTCGGGCGAAGTCCAATAGACTTAGTGCCATCGCTATTGTCTTCTATAAACTGATGACTGGTACTATTTCGAGTGAAAACTTCGCAGAAGGTAGATGAAAACTCTTCGTCTCGATTTGGTATACCAAGTATAAAGGCAATTCTAGCATGAGTAAGAAAAATTTGCTTTCCACAGACCATAGACCAGATGACGCCGTTTGGATTATCAGGTTGATATTCATCAAGATTCATGTTGGCGTAAAATAATTTAATCATTAAATGATTTATCTCCACACTATTTGCCGAAAAATCTATCAATGGAGTAATGTTGGCATTATCGGCTAACCTCCGAACTCCGTAAGCCGTGAAATCATCAAATTTGATGAAAGAGCCTGGATGAAACTTGTAATTTGTCATTTGATTCCATCTTGTTACAGCAATTGGAGTTTGAAGCCATTTTTTGACGGAGATGGTAAGAGATGAAGTTTCAGAGGTTGCTCCTTTCTTTGATTTCTTTTGAGGAGGAGCCATTGTTGGAGGATTTGTGATTTGGGAATTGAAGAATGGGAACTAGGGTTTGTGATTTGGGGTAAGAGAATAGTTTGAGTAGAGAGTGAATGAGGGTAGAGGGAAAAGTAACGTATAGGGTTATATAAAAAAACTGAAAATACGACAACCGGTCGACCTAATGCTTTTGGCCGGTCGACCGTTTTCAACCAGAGAGCAAACGGTCGACCGGCTATAAAAGGGGCGGTCGACCGGTCGTGGTCTGTTGTGATATTTCAGTTTATATTTAGAGTTTTTATCATATATCAACCTATATTATTTATATTTTATACGAAATACAAAATATAACCTTCATTACACAAGAGATAGATAAAGATAAAAACTATATATATATATAAGTCTAATGAGAAAGTTCGTCATTAGAATTATCGTTGTTTCCTTCAATACGTTTCGACCATGGACTCCATTGTTTCTGAGCTCCTTCATTCTTCTCATAGTTTCGATCCCATGAGTTAGGACTTTTGGATGTTGATGGCCTAGACGGCATTGGTTCATGCACGTCATGTTTGTTGGAACCGCAGAAAAATGTTGCCAACTTTTCTAAAACAGACAATCGGGCCGACGTCCGTTGTTGCTCGTGATAAAGTTGACTTTGCCCGTAATGGAGTTGTCTCTGAAGGTCTATCTGATGTTTCTGGTAGTGGTGTATCTCATCGATTTGAGCTTTGGTACGAGGAGAATAGAATAGTGTCCGCTTCACTCGTTTTGAATTTGGAGTTTTATCAGACATACAAGAGCATTGATGATGACAACTTGATTTTTGTTTTGGAGTTGTAGGAGAATAAAAATCCTCCGATTCAGAACTCGTAATTGAAATGTATGTTTCTTGAGCACATTTGTCACAAATGTGAGCCATAGTGTACGTTGTATAGAATATTATGGTTTGATAAAAAGAAAGGATGAATATAAAATGTTTGCAAATTTATATATAAGTTTGTTATGTATAACCTATGGATGTGAGTTACTGAGAAATTTTAACCAAGAAAATATAAGCAGAAAATTTTTTGTAAGTCTAAAAATAGCTTTCTTTTTAAAACTGAATTTATAAGATAAGAAAGTAAAGAATGATCACAAAAAAATAAGTAAAGTGAATTTAACCATTAAATAAAGCAGTGGCTTATATTTAATGTAAAAAATATATAGTTTATGTAATAGTTGTAGTTAAAGGATAACTAAAGAGAATAACTAAAGAATAACTAACAAGAAGATGTTCTTTTAGAAATTTCTTAGTCAAGATTTTTTCTTGAAATTAAACCAAGCTCTCTTCGTAATCTAATAAAATTAGATTCGAGCAGAGGCTTAGTAAAAATGTCTGCTAATTGATTGTCAGTATGAACATATTCAAGACATATATTTCCTTTGTCAATATTATCTCGAAGGAAATGATGACGGATATCAATGTGTTTGGTTCTGGAGTGATTTACTGGATTTTTAGAGAGATTTATAGCACTAGTGTTATCACAGTATATAATAGAATTTGATAAATGAATATCAAAATCTTGAAGTGTTTGTTGCATATATAGTACTTGAGTACAAGCAAGAGCTGCTGATATATATTCAGCTTCACATGTTGATAGTGAAACACAATTCTGTTTCTTACTGAACCAAGAGACAAGTGATTTTCCAATAAAATGGCACGTACCACTTGTACTTTTTCTATCCGTTCGTGAGCCACCGAAATCAGCATCACTATATGATACTAATTCAAATGGACATTCTTTTGGATAAAAAAGACCGAAATCCTTGGTATTATTAAGATAACGAATTATACGTTTTACTGCTCGTAGATGTGATTCCTTTGGATCGGCTTGAAAACGAGCACATAAACAAACACTCATTATTATATCTGGACGACTAGCTGTAAGATAAAGAAGAGAACCAATCATGCTTCGATACAATTTCTGGTCAACATTCTTACCACTTTCATCTTTGTCAAGATGTGTAGTTGTACTCATAGGAGTTGGTTTACCAGATGTATTTTCTAATCCGAAGCGTTTGATAAGGTTTTCACAGTATTTTTCTTGATTAATAAAAATGCCGTTTGAAAGTTGCTTTATTTGAAGTCCAAGAAAATAAGATAGTTCTCC
Organism: Allium cepa; assembly: GCA_030765085.1. Classification (NCBI taxonomy): domain Eukaryota; kingdom Viridiplantae; phylum Streptophyta; class Magnoliopsida; order Asparagales; family Amaryllidaceae; genus Allium; species Allium cepa. The sequence goes on from CM060934.1 coordinate 628,363,032, forward strand.
CATATGAGACATTTCGAATTCTTTGGTCATAATATTTGCAAATTCTTTGCAAAGTTTATCGTTTGTTGAACCAAAGATGATATCGTCTACATATATCTGAATAACTAGAATATCTTTTCGAGAATGTTTAATAAACAAAGTTTGATCGACTTTGCCTATTTGAAATCCTGAGTTAATAAGATAGCTACGTAGTCGTTCATACCAAGCACGAGGTGCTTGTTTTAACCCATACAGAGCTTTCTTAAGTTTGAACACATGGTCAGGATATTTTTCATGTACGAACAGAGGAGGTTGTTCGACATAGACATTCTCTTTGATAAATCCATTGAGAAAAGCACCTTTGACATCCATCTGATAAAGTTTGAAATTATGGTGACAAGCAAAAGATAATAGAATTCTAATAGCTTCTAGTCGAGCAACTGGTGCAAAAGTTTCTTCATAATCGATACCTTCTTCCTGATTATATCCTTGTGCTACTAATCTTGCTTTATTTTTGGTGATATTGCCTTGTTCGTCAGCCTTATTTTTATAGACCCATTTAGTACCAATTACTGACTGATTAGTTGGTCTTGGAACAAGTTCCCAAACGTTATTGCGCTCAAACTGATTTAGTTCTTCCTGCATGGCAATGATCCAGTAATCATCTGTAGCAGCTTCTTTTGGATTCTTAGGTTCGATATTTGAGAGAAAAGCGACATGACCCATTTGATTGAGTTGACTCCTTGTTCTGACATGTGATGTTATTTCACCGATTATATTTTGAGGCGGATGATCTCTTAATATTCTTGGTGGTGATTGTAACTCACATATTTGAGGACTATTCTCAATAACTATTTCTGAGTCAGAATCAATATTTGTGATGATTTGATTGTCAGTGACTATTGATTCGTCATCATCTGATATAGTGTGAGGGTGCTGATAGATTTCATCAAAAGAGACATGAAGTGATTCTTCAATAGTTTTGGTTCGTTTATTAAATATCCGATAGGCCTTACTTCGTTCCGAATAACCGACAAATATTCCTTCATCGGCCTTTGGATCAAATTTGCCAAGCTGGTCTTTTGTATTTAAAATAAAGCACTTCGATCCAAAAACTTTGAAGTATGAGATTTTAGGCTTTCTTTTGTTAAATAACTCATAAGGAGTATTCTTGGTAAGTGGTCTTATGGATACACGATTTAAAACATAACAGGCAGTTGCCACAACTTCTGCCCAAAAATGTTTTGGTAAGGTGGTTCCATTCAATAATGTTCTTGCACATTCTTGTAAAGTTCGGTTTTTCCGTTCTGCAACTCCGTTCTGTTGTGGAGTTCTGGGAAACGAAAAATTATGATATATACCTTTCTTTGTACAAAATTGTTCAAATTCATTATTTTCAAACTCTCCGCCATGATCACTTCTTATATTTTTAACTTTAATCCCTTTTGATTTTTGAATTCTTTTGACGAAAGATTTGAAATGATCGAAAGTGTCACTTTTATTTTTTAAGAAAATTGTCCATGTATAACGAGAGAAATCATCAACAATTACAAGCACATATTGATTGTGATTTATTGATTGAACTCTAGTAGGTCCAAATAAATCCATGTGTAGTAACTCAAGTGGTTGTAATGTTGATATGACTTTCTTGGATTTAAAAGATGATTTGGTCAATTTTCCTACTTGACATGCGTCACAAATGTTGTTAACTTTAAAACTCATTTTGGGTAGTCCTCTATCTAGATTGTTTTTGGCTAGCTTGTCAATAGTTCTGAAGTTTATATGACAGAAGCGTTTGTGCCATAGCCATGGATCATTGTCATTAGCCACAAGACACATATCTGAATTATGATTAATGTTCATATTCAAAATATATATATTTCTGTCTCTATAACCTTCGAAAACCAAATTATGGTCTTTATCTAGAATACTACACTTATTATTTGAAAATGAAATAATAAAACCCTTGTCACATAACTGACTAATACTTAGCAAATTGTGTTTCAAATTTCTAACTAGCATGACATTAGTAATAAGAGGTAAGTTAGATGTACCGCAATTGCTCACATCGCCTTTGCCGATGATATAGCCTTTTGAATTGTCTCCAAAAGTGACGGAGCCACCATCTGAATATGTAATATTTGTTAATAAACTCTTGTCTCCTGTCATGTGCTTTGAGCAACCACTGTCCAATATCCACTTTCCTCTTTTCTTAAGTGGGACCTGCAAAAAATAGAATTAAGTCCATGGTACCCACTTTTTATAGGGTCCTAAGAGTTAGGTCTTAGGAGTCCAAACCCATATGGGTCCGGTATCCCCTTTATATATGTAATTATTATTAAAATGCACGGTATTCATGAATTGCTGAATGTATTTGTTCCTAATCAAATTGTTATTTGTTTTAGGAACCCATATTTTGATAGTCTTGACATTTTTCTTTTGAAATTTCACAACTGGTTTTGGTTTGGAATATAATAAACTAAGATTTTTCTTAGCTTCAGTTTTTTGTACTTTCTTCTTCCTTTTATTTCAAAGATGTTTCTTGGTTTCTTGTTTGTTATATCCCAATCCTTGTTTGTCTGAAATAGATTGTGAACTTTCAATGATTTTTGTCAAATTTTCTCGACCTTTGTTAAAGTTAGAAACATTTTGAGTAATGTCGTCAAACTTTGTTTGTAAGCTAGCTTTTTCTAGGTCTAGAATTTTGACTTTTGCTTTAAGCTCATGATTTTCAGTAGTTAGAGCATTATTTTTCTCTTTTTGAGCTTCTATTTCTTGACTCAAAAGAGATATTTGAGAGTCAACATTAGATGATGATTCTTGAATATTTTCAAGTTCCTCTTCTAATATTTTCTTCTCATCTTTTAACATATCTCGTTCAAACTCTGCTCTACTTAAATCTGCTTTGACTATTTTTAATTGACGTTTTAAGTCTTTATATTTGACTATCAATTCAGCATTAATATCAAGTAATTCATCAAATGTAGGAATTTGTACCTCATCTTCTGTTGCCATAAAACAAACATTAGCTTGTTCATTCTCTGAATCACTTTCACTTTCTGATGAAGATGACTCTGAATCATCCCATGTTACTGAGAAAGCTCGTTTCTTAGATTTGTCCTTCTTATATTTGAATTTGTCATTTTCTGACTTCTTCTTTTGTTCTGGACAATCCTTCTGCATGTGTCCCTTTTTGTGGCAATTGAAACATTCTATAGCAGATGAAGATGGTTTGTTTGATTCATGTTTCCTTTTATTGTAACGACTGGCTTTTCGATATTTTAGGAATTTTTTGAATCCTTTCGCAATGAATGCCAAATCTTCATCTTCAGAATCTGATTCATTTTTATCTTTCTCAACATGAAATGCTACATTTTTCTTTTCTTCTTTCTGTTCTTTTCTAGCCTGCAAATTTGCTTCATCGGACATTAAATTTCCTATCAATTCATCTGGCTTCATGACGGAAAGATCATTAGCTTCTTCGATTGCTAATACTTTTCCTTCCCATTCACTAGTCAGAGAATGTAGGACTGTTGAAACAACATCGAAATCAGAATACTTTTGTCCTAAGCCAATAAGTGCATGGTGAATAGTTTGAAACCGTGAATACATGTCATTGATTGTCTCATTTGGTTTCATTTTGAAATTTTGAAATTGACTTTTTAGCATGGCTATTTTGGCTTGTTTAACCTTGTTAGTACCTTCATGAGTGATTTTTAGTGTTTGCCAAATTTGATATGCAGTAGTGCAGATACTAACACGGTTATATTCATTTTGGTCTAATGCACAGAACAACATATTTATTGCTCTTGCATTTACGGCTGCTGCCGTTTTCTCAGCTGTAGTCCATTCTGAATAATCAGTTGTTGGATTCACTATTTCTCTTTGAGTGGCATTCCAAGCATCATAGCTATTTGATTGCATAAAGAATGACATACGTGTTGCCCAATAACTATAGTTAAGACCATTGAAAAATGGAGGTCTTTGTGTCGATTGACCCTCCGTGTAAGTGGTGTTTTGAGTGCTAGTACTTACGTTATTTGCCATATTACTATAATGTATCAAATAACTGTGTTACGGTTATATGATGACCGTGCTCTGATACCAAATGATAGTGCGGTGTGTATACAATTATATGTGCTAATATAGTATACACGGATCGTGTAATATGGATTACAATACAAATGCGGAAATAGATGATAATAGCATTGTAAATAGAAAAATCACACCAGAGATTTTTATACTGGTTCGGAGCACTGTCCTACGTCCAGTCCCAGACTTCTATCTGGATTTTCACTATTAACTACCTCGCTTCACCCGGAGGAACAGGTTTACAACACCCGAACAACCGAACGGGATTTCACGCCTCTAATATACTGAGGACTTCAACACTTGCCTCTTACAACACAGAGGACTTCAACAAAAGAACAAATACAATTGTTGTTGACAACTTGTGTTCTTGAAAACACGGATTTGTCACTAGCAGTACACCCTTCCTATAATCTTATCCTCAAAGTATGCGATATGATGTTTTGAAAAGATTAAGGAAAGTATATTATTGAATCAAAGGATATGAAATAGTTTCAAAGATTCAATAAATAATTTAGAGCTTTTATAATACAGAATTGAGATCAGAGATTAGATTAAAAGAATATATGAAATCGTTGTTGTTTAATCAACGAATTGGATGAGTTTATATAGATAAGAATGGTTGCAACTCTTTGCCATTAAGAGATATGATCTTTGGTGAAAGGTTAAGAGATGCAACCGTTGGAGAAGAGAAGTGTCTTTTGGAAAAATTGTTTTCTGTTCAAAAACGGTCGACAGGTTAAAAAGTGACCAGTAGACAGGAATTTAAAATATATATACGTTATGTGCATGTGTGCACGTTCATTGTGCATTTTACACAGAAACGGTCGACCGTATGATTAATAACCGGTCGACCGGTTCCTGTTAATTTGCACAATGAATGTGCAATGCTATAAAACGTATATATATCGATTATATTGAGGTGCATGATTATTTGAGGATAGATTTTAACAAGTTTTTAACTATTACAATATCAAATAATCAACCTATAATCTATAGTAACATAACCTTGTTTTGTCGATCGCCTTATTTGTCAGAAATCAAAACTTTCATAAAACTTGTGACTCAACATATCACACTCCGCGTATAGTTATTAAAGTGGTTTTCGGTTTAGACAGTGAGTATGTCCCTAACCGATTCCGGTCTCTTTAATAACTTTCCGTAATTTTTTCCGATTGGTCGCTTAATAAATTTCAAAACAAATCAATTTCAATTTCAATTCGTAAAACAACGTTCGTTAGTCTTTCTAAATCAGTTTCCAAAATTTCGTTATTGTAACGACCCAGAATTTTTATTAATTAAAATTTGAATATTTAATTTATTTTAAATATTAATAAGTGAATTTATAAGCCGAATAAATTTTTATTTTGAATTATTGGATTTAATTGGATTATTAAATCGATAATTTAATACGTTAAATTATGGAAATAATTGAAAATTGAGTTAAATATCATTGAAAATGATTTGTAAAATTTTATTTTATCATGTTAGAGTTAGAATGATATTTTAGAACTTTTAAAATCGAATTAAAAGTTAATTTGTGAAAATTGAATATTTTAATATTTAAATCGACTAGTGAAAATAGTCAATTTTTGAACAGTCTCAGAATTGAACGAAACCAGTTCCATTGGATCCGTAATAGTTAGTTATTACTGGATTTCAATTTTCGTGTCAATCGGAGTTATCGTTTGATCGTGGCAGCTCGAAACGCATCGATTTATTTTTAATTTTAATTTGGCGAGTGAAAATAGCCATTTTTCAAAAAGTCTCGGATTTCGACGAAACTAGTTTCATCGGATCCGTAATGTGATATTATTGCAAGGTTTCAAATTTCAAGTCAATTGGATTTACCGTTTGTCCGTTACAAATTAAAACGCCTAGAAAATCGCTTAAATCGGTTTAATTCAAATTGAGCGTTTATAACCATAACTCGCACATATGTCCGAATTAGCTTCCGAAACCTGTTCCATTGTGTCCGGAACGCGGGATAAACCCTAGAAATGCTGGTTACGGCGCGTAAATCGGTGTTCGAAATTTCCGGATGAATAGTGTTCGAATTTTCTTTATAAATAGCACCCACCTCTTCATAATTTAGAAAAAAAAAATATTAAACCCTAGCCGCCACCCTTGCAATGTATGGCCAGAAATGTCCCAACTTCCACCTCGATTATCTCCTCATCCGTCGACAATTAGCCTTAGGTTTCAACTAGAAGATTGAAGAGCATGCCAAGATCCATCTATCCAACGCTCATGATCGTGTTTGGAGCTTCGGATTGGCGGCAAATTGGGCACAAACGTGCCTCGTTCACTTGCGTGCGCGAGTAGCAGGGGATGGCCGAGCTTCATGGCCTTGGGGCCGAGTATGGCTCTTGTCGAGAGCTTCGCGATGGTGGTAGTTTGATGGAGTTTAGTCGCTCGAAGAGGTTGTAAATTAAAACCCTAATTTCTTGTATTGGGTTTAATGGATACGGCTATGGTCTGTAGCGTGAACGAAGAAGATGGGGGGGGGGGGTGATGTGCGCACGGGCCTGATGGGCTTGGGGTAGAAGTGGACGGTCTTGATTAAGTTGAGTTTGAAAATAGTTAAGTTAATGTTGTAATTAGTTATATTTTTATACGTGTAACTTAAAAAATTCAAAACTTTTTCATACGAGGTCGAAAACGCGCGAAACCAGTTGCGTTGGAATCGTATGGACGAGCACTACGCGAAGGAGTTGGTTTGGAGACGATTGGAGTCAGTGAAAATTTTGAATAAAATTAAACGCGTGTTTAATTTTATTCGAAATAAAAGCTAAAACGGAATTGAAATTAAGGTGAGAACTTCTCACTCAATCGAATCAGTTTCGATTTTATTTTAAATAGTTAGATTTAAAATATTTGAATGCATGTTTGAATGTTGATTAATATCTATTGATTGTTAAAATAGACATTATACGCCGTTAGTAAGCGGATGTTATTTATTAAAAACATATACTGCGAATATTTCATAAACAGTGAAATTGGTATTATATATAATATCAATATATATATATTGGCATATGTATATATTGGAGTTATTGATTTCCCGCATTTATTTGTTTAGCGGATGAGACCCTATTACGCCGTTATTAAGCGGATAATATTTAATAAGAACATATACCGCGATAATTTCGTACTGGAGCGAAATTGGTATTGTGCTAATGTTTTTGGATGCAGGAAAACAGGTTGGAGGGATCCAACTGGATTCCTCAACAGTTTTTATTTGATTTCAGATATTTTGATATTTGATGGATTATCATATCGATATATGATATCGTTGTTGTCGTGATTGACTATTTGGTGTGTGGCATCATTGGACCCAAATTTTGGGATTTTAAAATGATTTCAAAGTGATTTTTGAAAGTATACGTTTATAAAATATTTTTGGAATTGATTCATTTTAAATAAATGAACGTTATAATTTTTAAAGTTATAAAAATTATGATTTTTGAGAAAAATAGTTAAAAACTGATTTTTGAGAATATGATGCTAACGATTTTATAAAATAGTTTAATCGGGATTTTAGAATTTATTGTGAAAAGTTTAAATATAGGATTTATAAAATTTAATTATTTTATGAATCAAAATGGTGAAATAATGAAGGAGATTAAAGATGTTTTAAAATAATAGTATAAATTGGTTTTATAAAGGATTTATAAATTGATATTTATAAATTAAAACCTTTGAATTATAAAACGAGTTTTTATAAGTGTTTGAATGAAGTGAAAATGAATTTCATTAAAGAATGAAATTTATAAAATTATAAACTGTGAAGTTATAAATAAAATTTATAAATAGTAAGATTTATAAATTTGTGAAGTTATTGAAAGAATAATTTTGGATAAATAAACAATCTTATAAGTTATAAGATTTATGATTTGGAAAGTCTTTAAAAAGGACGATTTTGTAAAATAATCGTTTTATAAGTATTTAACTTATAATATGAACTTTTAGTTTATAATTGAGTTATAAACTGAAATAGGTTAATAAAAGAATTTATAAAAAGGAAGGTTTTATAAATAAATAGAAATGGAATTTATAAACGTTGTTTTATAAATTCGCAAACGAATTATTTTGATAAGTAAATTGCTGAAACCTATTGATGGAGTTATATTCACATTTTTGACTGTGAATAATCCTTTGAAATAAAAGGCATAGAATTGATGAAATTTGTTAACGTAGAATATTCACGTTTTTGAATAGTGAATAATATGTTAAAGAAATTGTTTTGAATGTGATATTTGAAATAGAATTAAAATGATCTAACGAAGTTTTAATTGTGTTGAGATTCGAAACAATAGATTTCAACATTAATTGTTGAAATAGACGTTTTCGAGAAATAAAAGGAAATGGTGGACTATAACACTGTTGTTATAGTAAATGATTTCCGAAAGGAAATGTGTTTGAATAGTATTGGGATTTATATATCTATTTTAATTTCGAATCCCTATACTAGTGATTTTGGGTTGTCGTAACGATGTTTTACGTAACATTCGTTTTGGCCCAAATAAATATATTAAGAGAATGATTTCCTTAATAGAATGAAATATATGCTTAATTCGATTTAAGTATATGGAATATTTTCCAAGTGTTGAAAATAAAAAGATTGTGAATTGCTTATTTAATAAGTATGGAAATGTTTTCCAATATGAAGTGAATAATTAGAATTTATCCTTTTGAAGATAAATTGAAATGAATAATTGAAATCATATGCATGAATATTTTGGAATATAAATTCACCATGGAATTTATATGTGAAAGTGGAATTTGTTTAAAAATAAATATTGATTTATTTTTGAAGAAATGAAATTATATATCTTATAAAGATATTTTGGAAAATAAATAATTTGGAAAATTATTTGGAATCTGGTGATGTGTGCATATCCATTGATAGTTCAATAACCGACTATCAATATTTCCCTTTGAATGGGTAATTGATGTGATTTGTTGAATGTGAATGCCACACTTATTTTTGAATAAGCGCTCACTATTCGGGTTAACCAGGAAAGGACCATGGGGTCGTATAACCCATTCCGAATATGTGATACGTCGTTATAATTGCATTGAAGATCGGTGTTGAAGACCCGGTATTTGCGAGTGCGATAGGATGACCTGTCGATTGACTCTGCACCGAGTTGCTCCGGTATAGAGTTCTCCATATGTGATGGTGAATCCGATCAGGATTGTGAATATCCGGATTGCAAGGACTTCTTTGTAAGTGCCTTCGGTTCTGTTCGAACCCGGAACAGACTTGTATGGATTGTATGTCTGACATTACAAGTTGAGATATAAAGACGATTTCTTTCAAATATATTTCTGTTGGTGGCGGAGAATTTATTCTTTTAGCTTAACACCCTTCTCTGAGACGTACGAGCTTAGAGGTTATATAGTTGAAGTTATCAGCGATATATTCCCAATTTGGTAATGTGACATGCTGAGTGATGCTGAAATGATCATTGTGTTGATTATTTGTGATAGGATCGTTTATTTGATCGTCTATCTTGGTGATCATTGTGTTGATCATTTGTTGACCCAAAGCATGGCTTTTGTATAAAGTATGTTTTTGTGGACGTGACTTCGTCGAACCTCACACCCCGGAAATGGTCAAAACAGGAAAGATGCGGCAAGGTTATGAGGGGTAGCACCCTTTAGGGTATGTACGTTTCCTTCTGGATAGAGGTGGTATCATGGTATGGAGCCCAGATATTTAACCTATGTGGTTATTACGAATTTATTATTTTGTGGTTGTTGGTTATCGGGATCCCGTGAGAAAGGTCGTTTACGATCGGGGAATGGCGTGCTCGTGTCAGTAGTTACCCAGTTAGGGGTAACCCGGCCTTGTGTTGGCAGAGTTCCGGTTTGGTTCTCGAGGATGTCTTTCCAGAGGCATTCTCATGTGGCAATGGGAAGTTCCTTGGCCTGACCATTTGTTGGAAATCCAAAGAAACAATACGAAACTTGTACGGTTTTAGTTGTAGAACCTGCCATCTAATATGGTAGCTATTAGTAGGCATAATATAATGGTACCTATGCTGGCTAAGATTTATATTCTACTTTCGAAATGAATTTTTCCTACACTATGCACTAGTAATAATATCAAATGTTATTTTAAATGCGTATCAAGCATCTTTGACTATCATAAGGAGAAATCTCCTCCGATTCTGCGTTTGCATTGTGTGTGTGTGCGGGAGGCCTTATGGTAGTCTCATTTTTAAAAGCATTGCGAATTGAATTTAAAAATATTCCTCTATTTTGATTTTTAAAGATAAATAAACTGTTTTGAGTTCTCACACCAGTCTCATGACTGACTTGGAGTTTATTGTTTTCCTTCCTAAACTCTGGGTGCCCACCAATTTTCACACGGGCAGTCAAGAGTTAAGGTTTATCAGGATATTCTGGATAATCTGGAGTTGCTGGAGGCAAGATGGATGGCATGGCGTATTACTTATATAGTATTTCTTTTTCCGCTGCACTGTTTGATGTTGTATATTGTTGTTGTACACTCTGATGATATGATGTAATGAAATGTAATGTAATAACTGATAGTTCTTTGTTTAAAGATTATTCATTTATTATTATATGTTGTTCCGCTGCGAATTGTGAGATTCTGATGTTGTTCTATTGTTTTCTGTTCCGTTCTATCTTCTCTCTCTATCTTCTATGTTTTTTTCTTTGTTCTCTATTCTCTTTTCTTTCTATTTTAAAATTTTCTATTTTCTCTAATTTCTGTTTTCTCTTCCCTCTATTATCTATTTTCTATCTTATTTTCCCTATCTAAATTTTCTATCTTTCTCTTCTTTTCTTCTCTTAAAATTCTTTTTAAAAACCCTTAGTGTTCGGTTTTCCATCGTTCGATTCCTCGGCAGTCGATAAAGTGAGTGTCGAAGTTGAATTTTCGGAAGACGAAGAATCGAGTCCTGACAGTTTTATACTTCCAAATTCATTTCAAAATTACTATAATTCAATTTCAAAGTTCAATTCTACCATAATTCAAATATTCTTTCATTTCGTATATAGGTTCATTTCAAAATCATTTAAATTAATTTAACGTTCAAATCGATTTAGATTCAATTATCAATTTCATTCGATATTTAATAAATTTTTCATTAACCATTTCAATTATATTTCTAATTCATTACATTTCCTTTAGGTTCATTTTCATTATCAAAGCTTATAACTTTATTGCAATTGTCAAATCCCATTCTTAAATTACAAGTCTTTTATTTGTTCGATAAAGCGCATTAAATCTCTTATTAAAGAAATTCATTTCATTTATCATTTATTTAGTTACACATTTCAAAAATCCAATTAAGAAACTTCGTTTCACTTATTCAATAATTTAATTCCACTTAGTAAATAATATTCAATTTATTTAAATCATTAAATAATTCCATCTCATCAAATTCAATAATTTCAAATCTTAATTATTATCATTCAAACTTATTCATTAATATTTTCAATTAAATTATTAATAAATTAAAAACTTAATTTTTAATTATTTTAAAACTTCGTTATTAATAATTTCAAATTCAATTATTAATAAATTTCAATACTTGATTATTAAAATTCCAAATCAACCATTATTAATTTCAAGCTTCATTATTATCAATTTCAAATTTATTATCAAATAATTCTAATTTAATTATTAATTAATTTAGTTTCAAAACAATGTTCTTCGTCAATTATTTGTTCAATTTCAAAAATTCCATCCTTTTCATTTATTAGAATTTTAAATTCTAATTTTATTTCAAAACCTAGTTATTAGTCGAATAAAACTTTATTTTATTTTAAATCAAAAACATCGACCAATCGATTTAATTAAATTTTCTATCCTAAGTCCAATTATTTGGGTATTTATCATTTCAACCCGATTCCATTTAAATTCAAAATCAAAGCATACAAAGGGAACTTGCAGTGTGAATACTGGGATGGTGTCAAAGTAAATAAACAAGCAATTCCATCCATACAAACAATTTAACAGTTTACTTAAATAATCCCGAAATAATCATATTAATTTACATTTGTTATTTATGGAAATTAATATAATTATTTCTAGAATCTACACTATCATTTCATGTAGATTAAAAATTATTACGTTACGGTTTTTCACTTGTCGTTCAATTGCAATTTCAATTTAAATGATACAACAATTTAAACAAATCTACATTCACAGTTTCAAAAGTTACTTATCAAATTCTACGTCAAATATAATTTAAGGGATCAATTTCGACTAACTTAATTTAACTAATAAAATGGGTCAGGTTTACAAATCAAATTCGACAATATAATCCGTTTTAATTTATTAACTATCCTATGTCAAATTACTTGCAATTTAATATCATTCAGCACAAATAGCATCCAATTCATATCACATAGAAATCAACTAGCATAAGAATATATGTCGTGAAAATTAATTTCACCTTTCGTGGATAAAGAAATTTGACGGCGAAGCACGAAAAGAAGACGGTACGCACTAGTAACGAACACTGCAAATATTGACAAATAAGACAATATTAATAAAATGAACGTTTGTTTATAATTTATAAAATTATAAAATGCGCTTACCGAATACGGAGAAAAGAACGGAGCTGAAAATTGCTGCTGCTTCAAACGGCTTAGTCGGTTGTTTCTGCGCACAACGAAAAAGTCGGTTACTATTATGGCAACCAATAGATGTCTACTAACAACACTTTCAGCAAAATCTAAAACCATTTGCCACTTTCAGATTTCAAAAAAAAAAAAAAATTCTTTTTTTTTTTAACAAAATGCAACGTTTCATCCCTAGGCAACATGCATCCATAAACACAGCTCACGCCTTTATATATTTTTCCATGAATATTTCAAATCTTCACCCCCACCTTACTGCACATAACAACACTCCTCTCTGCACTAGGCCACCCACTCACGCAACTTATATTTCCCCCCCCTTTTTTTTTATAACACAATCACTTTTATTTTCCACAAACACTTTGCGAATTTGAATGCATGCAGCATCTTACCTCCATTCCATCTTCACACGCACGCAACACTCAACACAACACACGCCTAACATATCTTCATACGCAACGCTCCACAGCACAAACCCATTCGCACGCACGCAGCACCATGCACGTATCACTTACACGCACACACAGCACACACCTCAGCTTGGACACAACACCATCACAGCGCACACCACCTACATAACGCACGCACACACATCACATACACACGGTGGCGGGCTGGCAGCCGATGGCGTATGGAAAGGAGGGGAGGTGGCTATGGCGATGGCGGCTTCGAAGGAAAGAGGTGGATGGCGTGGAGGACCTGGGCAGTCGGCGCGGTGGTCTGGTCAGTGAGAACGGGGTGACTCGGTTGGGTTGTTCAAGAGGGTGGCGAAGGGGTGGATGTGGTGTAGATGAGGGTCAGAGCAGGTGTATGCTTTCTTATATTTCGACCTTATTTTTTTTATTTTTTTTGCAAGTTACAGAGAAGAATGGAAAAGAGAATAAGAAGAAGAGGAGGGAAGATAGTACCTGTAGGCTTCAGAAGAGAAAAATGAAAATGGAAGCGAATTGTTTATTTGCTTAAAGTAGTACGTGAATAAATGTCCTTTGGTCTCCAAACGTTCATTATTCCACACAACCCTTCACACTTCACCTCCCAAATAAATGCCAATTCAGTTGAAACATTTATTTTTCAATTTCACTTGTAACGGTATAGAGAATTTTGGGCTGACTATTTATTTAAACCGGTCCATTTAAACAGTTTAAACAACGTGACGTATTTTTTCGTTTTCGATTAACACGAATAAATATAACGTTTTGATCAGCGCGATGACGTGATCACAACGATATAAAAATATTGGTGATTGGACATTGTTTGCGAAATTTATTTCTAAATAACCGTACGCTCAGACGTACAATATTACCTATCAATTAACAGCCGAATTTGACGAAACGGAGTGCGTCGTTAGGATCAGAATATTTTTCTTATGCGGGATTGTGAAAAATATTTGGGTTCGGACGATATAAAATTCACACGATGGAATTAAACCAATAGGTGAATGCGACGCACGTAATCAACTTCAATATTTACTGACGAAATTTTGCGTACACCTATATCTATCTAGACGTATCCCAAATATGAAGTTTGGTTAGTAACGGACGTCGTTTGTGTAAATTTGAAATTTTACATTGAACGGCGATTTTAAAATTTAAAATTTGTCGAAAATTCAGGGTCGTTACATATTAAGTGTAGAACCGCATAAATTAATAGTGTAATAATCTTTAATCTACATGAAATGATAGTGTAGATTCTAGAAATAATTATATTAATTTGTACAAACAACAATGTGAATTAATACGACTACTTCGAGATTATTTGAATAAACTATTCGATTGTTATTCATGGTTGCTATTGCTTATTTATTTACTTTGACACCATCCCAGTTATCACACTGCAAGTTCCCTTTGCTATGCTTTGATTTTTGAATTGAAATGGAATCGGGTTGAAATGATAAATACCCAAATAAACTTTGACTTGGATAGAGAATTAAATAAAAACTGATTGGTCAATAATTTGATTTAAAAATAAAAATAAAGATTTTATTTGAATAAATGATAATATTTTGAAATGAAGTTGGAATTTGAAATTTTAATGAAGGAAAATGTTAGTATTTAATAATCTGAACAAAATATTAACATAGTAGTTGATAAAAGAACGTTGTTTAAAATTAATTATTTAATAATCAAGTTTGAAATTAGTTAATAATTATGTTTTGAAATTATTTAATAATTAAATAAGATTGAATTATTTAATAATTAAATGAAATGGAATTCTTGATAAGTGAAATTGAACTTCGTAATAATTGAAATTGAACTACGTAAAAAGTGAAATTGAACTTTTTTAATAAGTAAAATTGAGTTATGTAATAATTAAGTTTTGGAAATTTGTTTAAACCAAATAAGTAAATAAGTGAAATTGATTTTCTTTAACAAGAAGTAAAAATATGATTTACGTGTTGAAATAAATGTAAGACGTGTAATTTAAGAAGTTGATTTGACGAATCTAATTTAATTAAATTTGTAAGTTTTGATATAATGGAGTCAAACTTAAGTAATTGATTTAATGAATTGAAAATTTAATAGAAATTGTTTTGAATGATAAATTAACTAAACGAATATTGAATGAAATTGATCAATGAATTTAAATTGATTTGAATGTTAAATTAAATTAATTTAAATGATTACGGAATGAAATTTATATACGAACTTGAATCAATATTTAAATTGTTTTAAATAAAAATTGAAATTGAGTTATAAGATTTTGAAATGGTAATTTGGAAGTTTGAACGTAAATTATGGAAATTGATATAGAAAGACAAATGAAATGTTGGTTTACAAATTCTAATTGTAATTGAATTTGATTTGGTTTTGAAATATATTAAACAACCAATCGGTGTAATAATTACGAAAGTTATTAAAGAAACCGAGATCAGTTATGGACATACTCTCTGTCTAAACCGCAAACCACTTTAATAACTATACGGGGAGTGTAATCCAGAATGAAATGGTTGGAATGATGTATGTGATGACTGAAGAAAGAGAACGATAATGGATAGCCTTGACACTCGTGTCAATTTGGAAATAGCTAAAACAGGAGCCATACCGGGCCAAATGGGGTTAGCCACCTCGAGCGAACACACTTCTTTGTAAACTACTCATTACTTGTTATTGATTGGTGTGCACACTTCTTTGTAAATTACTCATTACTTGTTGCGATCGTTGCGGCGATGCGTTCTCACCAGTCCGGATCAGGTAAATGGTAGTTTCACTACCTTGGGTATTGCCTCATGTACCTTGTCATACTTGTATCCCTATATATGCGACCACTACGAATTTGTTTTGTGTTATACCTATGGATTACTCCCTGATATCCCACTAGTTTATGGTGGAGTTTACAGTTCTGTATAGACTATAATGCTATATAAATGTGTTAAGAGGGATAATGGTAACCCCTTAACGCTATTTTGATACTTTATATTACTGATAGGCATTATCTACTTAGCGTACACTACTACATAGTAGATAGTTTAACAGATTATGTCCTTTGAGTTACTTGTATTTCAGTTGTTATTTCACTTGCGTTGGATTTATTGATATAAGAATGTTAATCCTGAATCGAGTGTTTTATGTTTTGCTTTACGCTCGGGTCAGACTGAGTGTACCTATATTCGAGACTCACCTTTGGAGTTGGAGCTTCGCTTGGAGATCCAGCTATATATCCAGCTTTCAGATATTCCGTTGATCCTAGAGATGTATTCTGATATTGTATTCGACTATTGTATTCGAGACTTCTATTGTGGCTTATTTAACTCTGTTATATATATAGTAGCTTCATGAACTACTATCTTTAGTTTCCGCTGCATATATTACTCTATGTCTGTGATCTGTGATTATTTATTTACTATATATGCTCAGTTTTGCCAAATATAAATTAAAAATTTGGTATTTTGAATTATTCAAGTCCGACAGTGTGGATGCGAATAGTCCAAAATAGCGGGTCGTTACAGTTGGTATCAGAGCTTTGGCGCTCTAGGAAAAACTTAGTATATATGGTAAGTGTATTTACAGAATCACTTACATCCAAGTTTAAATCTCGTCCTTCTTGACTCGATTCCTTTGAATTTTGGAACGTTCCCTCGGTTTCGAAATTCATTCTTGTCCCTCACTATTTGTATTCTTTTAAATTCTGGAGTATTCCATAACTCCACTTCGAATGATCTTCATAATGAACCGGCGATCTCGCAAATCTCCAAATGATTTGTAAAAGGGTGAAACTCCTTTACAATAGACATCGATATATCGAAGATTTCTGTATCCTCGGTTTACGATGCTATCTAATTCCCTGCTATACCTGAATCCTATCCCTTGCGATCGAATATCGATTTACCTCGGAATTATGCATTGATCTTATTCTTGAAGTCCCGGTCGACCCGGTTAAGGTCGCCTGCGATCTATATAAACTTATCCATCTTTCTATTTTGTTATTTAATCACCTTATCTTTGTTTCGAACCTATCTTCGAATCAGAAATTCTCTTTGATTTGAGTCCATCAAATTTGAATCTCTATCCTTGCTTTGAAATCTATTATTGTATCGTTGAGCGAGAAAGTGTATTTGTAAATTTATGTTAAAAATGTTTTATATATTGTGTTGCTTGAGTCATTGATGTTGATTTGGGTTTTCGATCGATTCGTCTGATCAACGCTATCGATAGAATTTCCAAAACACTTGAACAGAACAAAATGACACGATGTTGTTTTCAAATTTGGTTAATAAATTTTTTTGTATGATTATATTATATATAAGTATAAATTTTTCTGAAATTAAGTCATTAATGAATTTGTTGTTAGAAATGATAACACTTGATTTTCATTTATTGTTTTGTAAACCATTTATTTTACCAACACATAAATAAATGAATTTATAAACTTGGTTATAATTTGATTTGGAATTTAGAATTGAGAATTTAATTTTCCGATGACTTCAAACTTTGGTTTTAAAACGTATATTATTAAAGGGTTTTCAAATAGAAACCATTTTCAAAAAAATTTAAATGCTTAAATCAATGCTATCCTATTTTGTCGCTGGAAAATAATTTTGGTGATGGCGGCCGCATCATCGACATTTATTTTCGAGTTTCGAAGTGAGAGACTATTTTGTAGCTTTGCTATGGTTTTTTTTGAAAAATAAATTGATTTGAATTTCTTAAAGTATGATTTGATTTGTAATATATATATTGATATATGATTTAAATCTGATTTGATATATTATATATTTATTTATTTATCTCTAAATAACTTTGAAGTTGCTTGAAAATTTAATTCTTAAATTTATGTTAAAGGATAATTTCAATTATAAAATGAAATCGAAGTTTTGAATAAAAAAATTTAAGCATGAATAATTAAATTAGAAATTTTCTTGTATAATACTCAATTGCATTCAATATGACTTACCTAAATTTTCAAAAGTTAACTATGTAATTGAATATTATACAGTAGAAAATGATATCAAAGGAATTTTTTTAAATAAATTTGAGTAGTTATAATAAGTGTAAATATATATAATATATATGTGATAAGATATATTAAGTAGAATAAATTTAATAATAATTTGGAATAAAGAAAATTAAATTTGTCGAATAAATTATGATTATAATAAATGACTATTCAAATTTATGATCTTTGAAATTGTTAATTTAAGATAATTGGATAATATACAATATATAATGATTTTATAAATAAATTTGAGTGGTTATAATAAATGTTATACACTTAATTTAATTATAAAATGATAATAGAGATGAATAGAATGATAAGTTAATAGAACAATAAATGAGATAAATAAAAAAAATTCCGTTTTGAGGGAATTAATAAATTGAAATAAAATCAACTCAACGGAATATCATGAATTAATTAAAATTAAAGAAAATTCTGTTTTGAAAGAAACTTTTGTATCAAATATAAATAAATGTGAAATCAAATCAATTTAATGGAAACCTTGATTTTAAAAACAAATTGTTGAATATAAGTTTATTTAAATTTATATGGTTTGAACTAATTGTTTATTTTGTTTATCAATCTATTTTTCTTTCTAGTTGTTCTATTCTCCTACCTCCTTCCTTTTCGGAGACGAAAAGTTTTGAGTGGGGGAGAGTGTAACGTCCCGTAAATTTAAACCGTTTTAATAATGTGATTAATTGAATTTTAGTGAAATTGAAATAATAACATTTTGAAATAAAAATTTAATATTTGAAATGCGTCTAGTTAAACATAGCAACTGAAAATTTTTCATCCGGAAATATGAAAGTTTATTTTCGCGTGTAGTTTTATTTCAATTTAATCATTTAATAATTGATGAGAATAAAATGTTTTCGAAACCTAAATATTTTTACACAAAAAAATTGTAAATCATCTTCTGAGCAAGACGTCATGTTTCGTTTTTTCAAATTCGGACTTCTTTAGCTCCGTCGATCTTATTTTTCTGCGTTTTTACTGCATTTTTCGGTAGTAGAAATTTTGAATTTTTATAATTTGATCGAATCACTGATATCTGTATACCGTTTTAATCGTCTTATCATACTGATCTCTACGATATATTCAATTTGGTATTTTGATGTCCGAAACACGGAGAAACCGGCGAGCGGTAGCCGTACCGATAGTTGTTTCAGCCTTTTGTTCCTCCATGCCTTTCCATTTTCCAATGTAGTAAACTAATAGCCTTTTGTTATTATTATATTCCATCGTAACCTTTTGTCATTATTGTTTTGAATTCAAACGGGTTGGCTTTACATTTTTCAATGTTAATAAAAAAAAATTATGCGTTACTTCTTCTTTTGTCCATTGGTTTAAAACAAAGTGAAACCATATTGAACTGTTCCAGCTCATTCTTCTTCCTCTCCAAATTGAAATATTCCTCTTCATTCTTATTATGGCTGAAACAAATTATGGCATCCGCCTTGACCTCCACACAACTCCTCAACCTTACAACCGAGTTGCATGTCTTCGCTCCGCCTTTCAATCTCCGACCAGCACGAACTCCACGTCCATCCTCCTCTTCCACCGTTCATCTTCTCTCTCCCCACCAATGGCCGCAAGCCGCAAATCCATGGCCACAAAACACTGCCGAGCACCTCACTTCGACGCCGCTCGAGCACAGCTCAGTTCACCGCCTCTCCATCATCAAACGCAGCCCACGACTTTCTTCCCGGCCGCCGGGCGCAGCTGCCACTCGCGTCTCCCACCGACAACGACCACTTCCACTTCCATCCCTCCTCTTTGTATGCCCTGTCCTCTTTCGCACCTTGCTCCTATGTATATGAGTTCACATATATAGGTAATGTGTTATTTCATTTATCACTGTTGACAAGCTGATATATATATGCTAGCTAAGTAACTAATATAAACACTTGTATTAAAATATTGGTCAGATATCACATATATATCTATCAGTTTACTATTATTGTATTCTTTGATTTCAGAGCGCACGTATGTAAATTTATAGGCTTTATGGTACAAGACTAGTTGCATTCTAATATTCTGAAACTGTCTATGTTTTACAAACAAGAATATAAAGGTCTGTAATCTTGTATATGTATTTTACTTTGCTTTTGTATAATATTAATACGTACGTCGTTTATTTGTATATCTTAGTTATATGTATGTATTTTATCTTATTGTAAAATGTATGAATATATATATATATATATATGTATGTATATGTATAAATATAAAGTTTGTTCTGGTTATGCATACATAAGTTTGTTTTACACGCAATATAGGTAAGCTTTATTTTATACAATGATGTAAGCTATGTATTAAATGTAAGGCTGTTACGCTGTGTATTCATATATATAGTTATATACAAGATTTGATGATATGTTGTTATTTTGTATACATAGGTATACACGTTGCTGTAAAATCAATTTCGCTATGCTATGTAATGAAAGAAGTAATAGATTTATATGTATAAGTTTATTGCATAGCCGAAATTACTGGTTGTATATATATTATAAATGAAAATATGTCACTGTAAATGGTTACAGAAAATATATGTCTGAAAAAGTATATTATATTATAGAACTATTACATTTCATTGTTTAAAAGTGAATTTCTATCTATTTGAACAGTACGCGTATACAATGTCTTAAATGTAATATATGGTGTACAGGCTGCTGTATAAGTCTGAATATATATTGTTGGGTATATAAGTCGTAAACTGTAAATATTTTTTTACTGTAAGAATTTTATATATGTAAGTTTATAACAGAAATTTATTTTAAGATTTGTTGTATTAGCTTTGAAGTTATAAAAAAATATAATAATTTATATATTTATACAGGAACGAAAGGTTATACAGTTATTGTTCATAAAGTACCCAAGTATAAAGTTTTTATATATAGAATACACAGTACAGATTTTGGTCAATATATATATATATATATATATATATATATATATATATATTATAATAATAGTGCATATATTTGCTGTTTTTCGCATGCTGATTTTAATTATCTCGTCGATTCCTACCTTTCAGCTTTGTTCGTAAAAAATCTTCTTTCAGCATACTTTGCTTTGAGTTTTTGTTTGGATTGTTCGACGGTTTAGATCGTAATCAAATTTGTATCGTGTCGAGTCGTCAAATTCTTCTAGTCTCAAAAGGTGAGTAATCACTCAGATTAACGTTCTTTTATTTATTAAATTTAATTTCAATTGAAACGACAATTGAAATATGCTGCTGTTAGTTATGTACACTATTATATATATGTCATTATCTGTAACAGTTCACCTGTAACATCTGACACCATTATCTGTTATTTATATAATGATAATCCAGTTTGATTGTTAAATGATTGATTGCTTGATGTTGACATTGGACGTTAAATTGTTAATGTTGTAAGTGATAAATAATTTGAAATTGAAATTGACGTAGGATAGATAGATTTGATATATGTGTTAAATTTGATTTGATGACATTTGCATAATATGACCCCTTTAAATGTTAAATAAATGGACACATAGAAATAGTGTTAATCACACCTTGAACCATTTAAATGTATGTTGTACAGATTGATGTAGTTTGAAATTGAGCAATAAATACCAAGTGTAGAACTGCATAAATTAATAGTGTAATAATCTTTAATCTACATGAAATGATAGTGTAGATTATAGAAATAATTATATTAATTTGCACAAACAACAATGTGAATTAATACGACTACTTCGGGATTATTTGAATAAACTATTGATTGTTATTGATGGTTGCTATTGCTTGTTTATTTACTTTTACACCATCCCAGTTATCACACTGCAAGTGTAACGTCCCGCCTTTTCGCACGCTTCAAATCGACACACATGCCGATTCAAACCATACGGAAGGGCGGATTGTTATGGGGTAAATAAGAAAAACAGAGAAGAAATAAACAAAATAGAATCTCACAGCGGAAGGATAAAATATAATAATAAAATATACAGTTTATAAAACTGTTTACAAACATTTATATAATACATATCAGAGTTACACATACCAATAACAATGCAGCGGAACAGTGTGTAGTGCACTAGATAAATAATAATAGTAATACTACAAATCTTCGCCTTCGTCCTCCAGAGCTAAACTTCAAATCCTGAAACGCTCGGACTGACCCGAGCGAATTGAAAAGACAAAACACTCGAGTCAGAAATAAAAGATCTTATGTGAGTTAAATTAACAGAAATAAATATGAGTGCAGTAACTCAAGAGATGCTCGGGATTTACATCTCCTAAGGATCTGTTAAACTATTTACTATGTAGTATATTGCGCTATTATAATAGTGTCTATTTGTAAAATAAACTTACTTTTAAATAGCGTTAAGGCATTACATTTTCCACCTTAACACGGTTATATATTCCCATAGTGTATACAGTACCGTAATCTCCCCCGTACTGGGCGTCGTCAGAGGGCACTCCATAGGTATGGTACAAACCCAAAATCGTATAAGGCGCGCTAGGGTAGGTGACACGGCACAACTAGGCAATGCCAGGGTAGATATACCAATTACGCTTCCGGGCCGATGGAAACACGCAGCGCGCAGCTGCCGCCCACCTCGGAAAAATTCCCCACATCAAAGAAATCAAAAGTGAAGGTGGCCACTGAAAATCCAAAGTCTGAGTATAGTATCGAAGGGAAGTGTCCGATCAGAGGTGCTACCTCATTAACCCGTCGATCGCTCCTGTTTTAGCCACCTTATGCCAACTCACGGGAGTTGGGTCCTCGTATTTACCTTTAAAGGAAACGCCGCCACCAACCTACTTCATTCTGGAATCTCCACCGCGTACACGGTTATTCAAAGTGGTTTTCGGTATCGACAGAGAGTATGTCCATATCTGATCCCGGTCTCTTTGCCAACCAATCGTTATTATAACACCGCGGTCTTTTCAAAATAGTTTATACTTTAAAAAACCAGAATAAAATATCCATTTCAAAACCATATAAATTTGATATCATTTCCTTTTAAAACAAAAAACAATATGATATCATCTTTATTTTCCAATATATTCTTTTCCAAAATCATAGGATTTTCAAAGTGAAATATTTAGAAATCAAAACTCTTGAATATAATATTTTCAAATTATACTACCTTGAAAATCATAACGTTGAAACAAGTTTCCATTTCTTAAATGGTTAAATATTAAATTACCTTTATAAACCAAATAGCTTCTTTAGATTTCACAAGTCAATTTCAAATATCGATTTAAACTTTCAAATACCATTTCAATTCTTACGTTTCAAAGCTTTAAATATTTCACCATTTCAAAAACAACTCATTTGACAAATCCATATATATTAAATTCAATTACTTATTTATTTTATTTTTTTACTTGAAATCTTTACTTAATGAATTCAATATAATTTTAAGAAACTTTTAACTTCACATGACTGGAAAATCTTTTAGTTTATTTTATATTCATTTAAATCAACCTGATATTCATTTAAATCACTCTACACAAAATCAAGTTATAAAATCATATCCTTTTAAAATTCTAACTTCTCATTAAATTTCAATTTAACTTAATATTCATCTTCCAACCTTGTTCTCTTTTAAGTCATTAAAACTCCAGAAATTAAATTTTAAATAAATTCTTAATCGTATTTGATCTCGAAAATCAAACTTTATTTTATACTTCAAATCAAATTTATACAAAGCTTAAAACCTGAAAATTTCTATATATATATAAATAACCAAATCAATATCCATAAACCATATATATATAGCTTTACAAAACCAAAACATTTCAAAATATATTTTATATATATACCGCGGTGCCTGTATAAAATTTTCTACCCTATGGTCAAGTGATACGGATGTTTATCATTTCAATCCGCAATTTAAAATAAAAATGCGGTTGTATATCATTTCAAACCGCAATCCTGAATGAATGAAATGCACGATAACTTGCAATTTGTACGATATAAAATACAGCATCCATTCATCCAAATATCAATCATCAACCATTTATTACAATCATCATCCAATTTAAACCACATCAATATAGAGCATATAAATTATACAGGTAATAAATAACATGTATTAACTAACTGTTTATATTCAATAATAAATTTAATAACTGTTACTAGCAATTTATATGCAAAACTAAATTCAAATTTAACTGTCAGTTGATATGAAATAAAAATTTAACATAACTATAACTGACAGTTACTATGCAAATAAATAAATTCTAACTGTCAAATTTATGCAATAAATAAAATAAATTAACAGTTAAATTAAATAAATGCAATTTAACAGAGATAATGAATAAAACATGCCAAACAGTCATAAATAAATTTCTACTCATATCTAAAATTAATTTAACAGACATAAGAAGTTTTAGAAGTTGTGAGTGGGTTAAAACACTCACCTTTTGAATTTAAATCGAATTTAAATCCGATTTAAACCCAAAATTCCAACAGTCTCCAAATCTGTCCAAAGTAGCGTCATCAGATCCGGAATTTAATTTCGATCCTAACAAAAGAAATTTCGCGCGAAACGGGTAACGTATGAAAAAGTTGTTCAATTTTAATGAGTTGAAACAAAAATTAAATAAAACAAAATTAAACAACCTAATTAAAGCTTGCCACGTCATAAAGCTTCTTCTCAACTCACGTATGCTCGTCCAGGGAATGAACCCATTTCAACGCATGCCCTCCCCATCTTTGGCAGTGCCTTTAGACCGCCCCAGGCCACCAGATGGTGATGCGCCTCCACCATTACGACTTCCCTAGCCGAGCTCTCCAATACCCAGAAACCAATTTGCAAATAGTCGCTCCAAATCAAAACGCCCAAATTGACTTAGGTTTCGAATTTCCTGATTTTGACCGCGATTTGCCGCTGACTCGAGTATCGATTTCGAAAACAGAGACTGTGCGTAGATTCGTATGGATGAAATCTACAACATATATTTTTTTTTGGAATTTTTCTGAGATGTTTGAATTTTCATTTGAAATTTGAATAGAAATAGATCTAGGTTTGCATCCATTTGAGGAGGAGAAGGAGTTGAAGAAAAGAACATACAGACAAATGATAGAAGATGGAGGCTAGGGTTTTTGATCGTCTATTTATAGATAGATCGCAAAAGAATAGGTGTGCACGAATTTTAACGTGCAAACGGAAGTGGTCCCAAAAGATAAATAAGATTAATTACACACGTTACGGATTTAGGAAATAAATAAATTCCTTATCATTTACATTTTATTTTAAACGTATTTACAAATGTAAATCTAGACGTTTCGTTTACGTTTCAAAATATATCCACAATTTTATTAATTTCCAAATTGATCTAAACAAATTTAGATGTAAATTAAAAGGTGATAAGTCTATCCATTGCACTGTTAATTTCTCCACTTTCTTATATTTAGAAATTATAAATTAAGTTTTCAAAAACCTATTTTTGATTTTCAAACTTTTATATACTCATCTTTTACCAGTAATAAGGATGCATTAACATTTGTTCATGGTTTCACCTTATTATCCTCAAATTCCATTTTAATTTTCAATAATTACAATTGTTGAATGTTGATACTTTAATTAAATTTATACATCTTGCTTTCTATAATCTATATCAACAAATGGTCCAATTATAAATAGAATTAGCATTAACTTCGTCTTATAGGATTAACTACTCCAATTACAAAACAAATCTACGCTAACTGCACGATTTAAGTCAATTAATTGTAATTGAGTCTACATTAAAAGTTATAAATTATAAATTGGAACCTCAATAAATTCGCTTATTAATTTAAAATCTTTCTATTCAGTAAATAGACATTTTATGGGTATAAGTAACATTTGAATTATAACACATGTCATTAGTGCATGCTTCATTTCTTATAAACTCCCCTTTATTAACTAGAACACATTAACCAAAACAAAATAATTAATTTAGATTTATTTCAATCGATTGCCATTCTTAACTTAACATACTCAAAATGGTTAACCTAAATAATTGTTACCCTTTTACATTCAAATTCACTTACAACCATCATTACAACAATGTTGCCATACATTTAGGTTTAATTAAATAAATTAGATAAATGGGTAAAGTTTTGTAATTATCACTAATGCCAAATATATATGCATTAATTACTACTTATTATTATGAATTCATTTATTAATTTACTAGTTGCCTTTGTCTTCTTATATCCTATTTACTACCAAACTTTCTATTTAGTTATAGTTTATCAATATATATATACCTAGGCAAATCAAGTTCTTGTCTTTTCTGTTATTTCAATTAAATCGGGTATGCACAAATAAATTGTTTATTGACTTATTCTTAGAAAATTGTTTACATGCATTCAGTTACACCTAATTTAATGCATTGATTTTCATTTATAAATTAAAGGTTTTTCCTTTAAAAGCTTTTATTACTAACCATACTCCAACCTCTACAGGACATTGATTTAATTCAATGTACTATCTAATATTATTAATCCATTAAATAAATTCACAACTTACCCTTTATTTTCCTATATTCTCTTCTTAGCCTAGTATAACCATTTACATCATTTCAATTTATTCGTCATTTTATATCAACCGATAATACTTAGCTTAAATTCCTATGGTTTCATTTCCTTTTCAGCATATGCTTCATTATAAATTATAAATCTTTACTTCTTTCTAAAGTTAAATTATCTAATCTTATTAAAATGACAAAATTAACTGATGAAAATTTACGGGTCGTTACACTCTTCCCCACTCAAAACTTTTCGTCCCCGAAAAGGAAAAAGAAAAGAGAAGGAAGAATTTAATAACAGTACATCTTATTTCAACTTATAAACAATAATTTACTAAATTTATTGCCTTAAATAAAATATTTCCATTTTATAATCATTATATCTTCTGATACTTAAATTATTAAAGTCTGTAAAACATTTTCAAAGTTTTTCTAAGTCCAAAATTTACAGAAAAATTTTGGCAGAGTCTCCTTTGTACGGGGAGGCTCGGGAAAAATATAATACCAAAATATAACAAAGTATCATATAGAATATTCAAAATAGTATATCCCAACACGAGAAATATATAAAAATATCGCTACAAAACGTAATCCGGAAACGTACCTATTTGTCGGGCAAATTACGCTTAATTTATGGAACCAAAATCAGTAGCAATTGCTTCCATACCTGCATTTTCCTTATATAATCTAAAAGGTTAACTATTTTTATTAAAGTGAAATATTTTCATAGTTTCAACTACTAACAATAATCAATACACAATCATCGATTTCAACAAACAGCATACACAACAAACAAAACAACCATTCAGTCAAACAAGCAAATAGTTGTTCGGGTTCAAAACTTGAAATGGTACGGAATGAAAAATAACCATCCAGTGCATCATTTACTCAACAGTCTTAGATGGGACAGAATTAGATTATTTATTCATCCAACAACTTCAAATTTCCTTACCCAGCCAACCATAAAGCAAACAATATCGATTTAAACCAACAAATCAATTTAACTTATTATAAATTTATATTTCATACATTAACAGTTTGATCTTTTCATTCATATAACAGTTTATCTTTTATTTTCATTTATTTCTTTAAATTATCCTTTTATAATTTACATTTATTTCCAACAACTTTTAATTTTATTTACTCATTAAATGTTTGCTTCATTTATTTTCACTTATTACTTCCAATTATTCATTTTCGTTTATTTAGGTCATGAAAGTTTCTTTTATTTGTATTATATTTAATGCACTCCTCAATTTCAATCATTTATTTAATGCTTACATTTCTATTATATATAATTATAGTAACCCTTTTTAATTTCACTTAAATTCTTAACCTTATAACATCCATTCTTATAAATAAAGGATTTTATTAACTCATTACCAAGGGTTTGCAGTCATCTATTTATATTACCTACTTTTATTATATTAAACTAGTAGCATTAAATCATTCTTAAGTTTAAAATCCTACACATCAATCCTTATTTATTAAAGAATTTCATTTTATTTACTTAAGCTTAAAATCCCCTATTAATAATACTTACCTTTAATTTTAGTAAAATTCCAATTATAACTTAAGTTTATACCATAACTTCTTATTTATAATAGCAATTCATTGAATACTTCATTATCTCCAAAATTTCTACTTGTATAATATTCTATTCCAATCTCTTATTTAACATTTCAACTTTTCATATTTGGTAAGTTATTTATGTTAAAGAAAATGCAAAAGAACTTATACAAGTTTTATCTCATCTTTTAATTAATTTAATGTTCAATAAATCTTAAATTTTCCCTTATAAGTTAAAAATTTAACTTCCTTTATAGCTTAGTATTTTAGTCTCTTATTTTATTTAGGGTTTCAATTATTAATTTTTTTCTGTTTCACTACCATAATTGAAACAATTAATTAATGGAAATTAAGAATTAAATACCGGGTTAAATTTCAATAGATAAGTATATTCTTATAACTTATATACCTCTAATTATATTTAAACAATTAAAATTTAGATATTTCAAAATAAATCTGTAGTAGAATTTACTACAGTGGCCTTTCCCCTTCGAAACTCGAAAATGAAAGTCGATGATGCGGCCGCCATCACCGAAATTATTTTCCAGCGACAGAGAGGAAAGTATGGATCTTATTTTCTCCAAAATCTTCTTTAAAACAATTCTTCCGAATTATACTAAATATTTATATAAGAAAATACTTATAAAAAAATTATTATAATTCATAAATCCTTTGAAAGCAAATTTTCAAAATCCCGGACTCAAGTTCTAAAATTTCCAAATTTCATTGATTTTAATTTCAATCTCATTTTACCTATTATTTAAAATTTTATTCCTAACAGCCAATCTATTGCAACCAAATATATATATATATATATATATATATATATATATTTAAAAATTTATTTTATATATAGAAAATATAATAGGCAAAATTATTTCATTCACCTATAATAAAAACAAATATTATATCGGTCTGTCCTATTAAGTGTTTAGAAATCCCTATTGATGTCATAGCGTCCCATGCACCAATCAGAATTTACAAATACAAAACGGAACAGATTAACACAATATCAAAATCTTTTTATAACACTAACAAATACGCTCTATCATATATATACACTCAGCGACTCCCATAGGGTATTACTACCCTATTAACAAAGAGTCAAACCCCACAAAGCTAAGGTTTATCGCTAAACCAAAGCTCTGATACCAGCTGTAACATCCCGCCTTTTCGCACGCTTCAAATCGACACATATGCTGATTCAAACCATACGGAAGGGCGGATTGTTATGGGGTAAATAAGAAAAACAGAGAAGAAATAAACAAAATAGAATCTCACAGCGGAAGGATAAAATATAATAATAAAATATACAGTTTATAAAACTGTTTACAAACATTTATATAATACATATCAGAGTTACACATACCAATAACAATGCAGCGGAACAGTGTGTAGTGCACTAGATAAATAATAATAGTAATACTACAAATCTTCGTCTTCGTCCTCCAGAGCTAAACTTCAAATCCTGAAACGCTCGGACTGACCCGAGCGAATTGAAAAGACAAAACACTTAGTCAGAAATAAAAGATCTTATGTGAGTTAAATTAACAGAAATAAATATGAGTGCAGTAACTCAAGAGATGCTCGGGATTTACATCTCCTAAGGATCTGTTAAACTATTTACTATGTAGTATATTGCGCTGTTATAATAGTGTCTATTTGTAAAATACTTTTAAACAGCGTTAAGGATTTACATTTTCCACCTTAACACAGTTATATATTCCCATAGTCTATACAGTACCGTAATCTCCCCCGTACTGGGCGTCGTCAGAGGGCACTCCATAGGTATGGTACAAACCCAAAATCGTATAAGGCGCGCTAAGGTAGGTGACACGGCACAACTAGGCAATGCCAGGGTAGATATACCAATTACGCTTCCGGGCCGATGGAAACGCGCAGCGTGCAGCTGCCGCCCACCTCGGACAAACTCCCCACATCAAAGAAATCAAAAGTGAAGGTGGCCACCGAAAATCGAAAGTCTGAGTATAGTATCGAAGGGAAGTGTCCGATCAGAGGTGCTACCTCATTAACCCGTCGATCGCTCCTGTTTTAGCCACCTTATGCCAACTCACGGGAGTTGGGTCCTCGTATTTACCTTTAAAGGAAACGCCGCCACCAACCTACTTCATTCTGGAATCTCCACCGCGTACATGGTTAGTCAAAGTGGTTTTCGGTATCGACAGAGAGTATGTTCATATCCGATCTCGGTCTCTTTGCCAACCAATCGTTATTATAACACCACGGTCTTTTCAAAATAGTTTATACTTTAAAAAACCAGAATAAAATATCCATTTCAAAACCATATAAATATGATATCATTTCCTCTTAAAACACAAAACAATATGATATCATCTTTATTTTCCAATATATTCTTTTCCAAAATCATAGGATTTTCAAAGTAAAATATTTAGAAATCAAAACTCTTGAATATAATATTTTCAAATTATAGTACCTTGAAAATCATAACTTTGAAACAAGTTTCCATTTCTTAAATGGTTAAATATTAAATTACCTTTATAAACCAAATAGCTTCTTTAGATTTCACAAGTCAATTTCAAATATCGATTTAAACTTCCAAATACCATTTCAATTCTTATGTTTCAAAGCTTTAAATATTTCACCATTTTGAAAACAACTCATTTGACAAATCCATATATTTACTTAATGAATTCAATATAATTTTAAGAAACTTTTAACTTCACATGACTGGAAAATCTTTTAGTTTATTTTATATTCATTTAAATCAACCTGATATTTATTTAAATCACTCTACACAAAATCAAGTTATAAAATCATATCCTTTTAAAATTCTAACTTCTCATTAAATTTCAATTTAACTTAATATTCATCTTCCAACCTTGTTCTCTTTTAAGTCATTACAACTCCAGAAATTAAATTTTAAATAAATTCTTAATCGTATTTGATCTCGAAAATCAAACTTTATTTTATACTTCAAATCAAATTTACACAAAGCTTAAAACCTAAAAATTTCTATATATATATAAATAACCAAATCAATATCCATAAACCATATATATATAGCTTTACAAAACCAAAACATTTCAAAATATATTTTATATATATACCGCGGTGCCTGTATAAAATTTTCTACCCTATGGTCAAGTGATACGGATGTTTATCATTTCAATCCGCAATTTAAAATAAAAAGGCGGTTGTATATCATTTCAAACAGCAATCCCGAATGAATGAAATACACGATAACTCGCAATTTATACGATATAAAATACAGCATCCATTCATCCAAATATCAATCATCAACCATTTATTACAATCATCATCCAATTTAAACAACATCAATATAGAGCATATAAATTATACAGGTAATAAATAACATGAATTAACTAACAGTTTATATTCAATAATAAATTTAATAACTGTTACTAGCAATTTATATGCAAAACTAAATTCAAATTTAACTGTCAGTTGATATGAAATAAAAATTTAACATAACTATAACTGACAGTTACTATGCAAATAAATAAATTCTAACTGTCAAATTTATGCAATAAATAAAATAAATAAACAGTTAAATTAAATAAATGCAATTTAACAGAGATAATGAATAAAACATGCCAAACAGTCATAAATAAATTTCTACTCATATCTAAAATTAATTTAACAGACATAAGAAGTTTTAGAAGTTGTGAGTGGGTTAAAACACTCACCTTTTGAATTTAAATCGAATTTAAATCCGATTTAAACCCAAAATTCCAACAATCTCCAAATCTGTCCAAAGCAGCGTCATCAGATCCGGAATTTAATTACGATCCTAAAAAAAGAAATTTCGCGCGAAACGAGTAACGTATGAAAAGGTTGTTCAATTTTAATGAGTTGAAACAAAAATTAAATAAAACAAAATTAAACAACAACCTAATTAAAGCTTGCCACGTCATAAAGCTTCTTCTCAACTCACGTATGCTCGTCCAGGGAATGAACCCATTTCAACGCACGCCCTCCCCATCTTTGACCGTGCCTTTAGACCGCCCCAGGCCACCAGATGGTGACGCGCCTCCACCATTACGACTTCCCTAGCCGAGCTCTCCAATACCCTGAAACCAATTTGCAAATAGTCGCTCCAAATCAAAACGCCCAAATTGACCTAGGTTTCGAATTTCCTGATTTTGACCGCGATTTGCCGCTGATTCGAGTATCGATTTCAAAAACAGAGACTGCGCGTAGATTCGTATGGATGAAATCTACAACATATATTTTTTTGGAATTTTTCTGAGATGTTTGAATTTTCATTTGAAATTTGAATAGAAATAGATCTAGGTTTGCGTCCATTTGAGGACGAGAAGGAGTTGAAGAAAAGAACGTACAGACAAATGATAGAAGATGGAGGCAAGGGTTTTTGATCGTCTATTTATAGATAGATCGCAAAAGAATAGGTGTGCACGAATTTTAACGTGCAAACGGAAGTGGTCCCAAAAGATAAAAAATATTAATTACACACGTTACGGATTTAGGAAATAAATAAATTCCTTATCATTTACATTTTATTTTAAACGTATTTACAAATGTAAATCTAGACGTTTCGTTTACGTTTCAAAATATATCCATAATTTTATTAATTTCCAAATTGATCTAAACAAATTTAGATGTAAATTAAAAGCTGATAAGTCTATCCATTGCAGTGTTAATTTCTCCAGTTTCTTATATTTAGAAATTATAAATTAAGTTTTCAAAAACCTATTTTTGATTTTCAAACTTTTATATACTTATCTTTTACCGGTAATAAGGATGCATTAACATTTGTTCATGGTTTCACCTTATTATCCTCAAATTCCATTTTAATTTTCAATAATTACAATTGTTGAATGTTGATACTTTAATTAAATTTATACATCTTGCTTTCTATAATCTATATCAACAAATGGTCCAATTATAAATAGAATTAGCATTAACTTCATCTTATAGGATTAACTACTCCAATTACAAAACAAATCTACGCTAACTGCACGATTTAAGTCAATTAATTGTAATTGAGTCTACATTAAATGTTATAAATTATAAATTGGAACCTCAATAAATTCGCTTATTGATTTAAAATCTTTCTATTCAGTAAATAGACATTTTATGGATATAAATAACATTTGAATTATAACACATGTCATTAGTGCATGCTTCATTTCTTATAAACTCCCCTTTATTAACTAGAACACATTAACCAAAACAAAATAATTAATTTAGATTTATTTCAATCGATTGCCATTCTTAACTTAACATACTCAAAATGGTTAACCTAAATAATTGTTACCCTTTTACATTCAAATTCACTTACAACCATCATTACAACAATGTTGCCATAGATTTAGATTTAATTAAATAAATTAGATAAATGGTTAAAGTTTTGTAATTATCACTAATGCCAAATATATATGCATTAATTACTACTTATTATTATGAATTCATTTATTAATTTACTAGTTGCCTTTGTCTTCTTATATCCTATTTACTATCAAACTTTCTATTTAGTTATAGTTTATCAATATATATATATATATACCTAGGCAAATCAAGTTCTTGTCTTTTCTGTTATTTCAATTAAATCGGGTATGCATAAATAAATTGTTTAGTAACTTATTCTTACAAAATTATTTACATGCATTCAGTTACTCCTAATTTAATGCATTGATTTTCATTTATAAATTAAAGGTTTTTCCTTTAAAAGCTTTTATTACTAACCATACTCCAACCTCTAAAGGACATTGATTTAATTCAATGTACTATCTAATATTATTAATCCATTAAATAAATTCACAACTTACCCTTTGTTTTCCTATATTCTCTTCTTAGCCTAGTATAACCATTTACATCATTTCAATTTATTCGTCATTTTATATCAACCGATAATACTTAGCTTAAATTCCTCTGGTTTCATTTCCTTTTCAACATATGCTTCATTATAAATTAAATCTTTACTTCTTTCTAAAGTTAAATTATCTAATCTTATTAAAATGACAAAATTAACTGACGAAAATTTACGGGTCGTTACAGCAAGTTCCCTTTGTTATGCTTTGATTTTTTGAATTGAAATGGAATCGGATTGAAATGATAAATACCCAAATAAACTTTGACTTAGAATATAGAATTAAATAAAAACCGATTGGTCAATAAATTGATTTAAAAATAAAAATAAAGATTTTATTTGAATAAATGATAAGATTTTGAAATGAAGTTGGAATTTGAAATTTTAATCAAGGAAAATGTTAATATTTAATAATCTGAACAAAATATTAACATGGTAGTTGATAAAAGAACGTTGTTTAAAATTAATTATTTAATAATTAAGTTTGAAATTAGTTAATAATTATGTTTTGAAATTATTTAATAATTAAATAAGATTGAATTATTTAATAATTGAATGAAATGGAATTCTTGATAAGCGAAATTGAACTTCGTAAAAAGTGAAGTTGAACTTCTTTAATAAGTGAAATTGAGTTATGTAATAATTAAGTTTTGGAAATTTGTTTAAAATAAATAAGTAAATAAGTGAAATTGATTTTCTTTAACAAGAAGTAAAAATATGATTTACGTGTTGAAATAAATGTAGACGTGTAATTTAAGAAGTTGATTTGACGAATCTAATTTAATTAAATTTGTAAGTTTTGATATAATGGAGTCGAACTTAAGTAATTGATTTAATGAATTGAAAATTTAATAGAAATTGTTTTGAATGATAAATTAACTTAACGAATATTGAATGAAATCGATCAATGAATTTAAATTGATTTGAATGTCAAATTAAATTAATTTAAATGATTACGGAATGAAATTTATATACGAACTTGTATCAATATTTGAATTGTTTTAAATAAAAATTGAAATTGAGTTATAATATTTTGAAATGGTAATTTGGAAGTTTGAACGTAAATTATGGAAATTGATATAGAAAGAAATGAAATATTGGTTTACAAATTCTAATTGAAATTGAATTTGATTTGGTTTTGAAATATATTAAACGGCCAATCGGTGTAGTAATTACGAAAGTTGTTAAAGAAACCGGGATCGGTTATGGACATACTCTCTGTCTAAACCGAAAACCACTTTAATAACTATATGCAGAGTGTGATCCAGAATGAAGTGGTTGGAATGATGTATGTGATGACTGAAGAAAGAGAACGATAATGGATAGCCTTGACACTTGTGTCAAATTGGAAATGACTAGAACAGGAGCCGTGCCAGGCCAAATGGAGTTAGCCACCTCGAGCGAACACACTTCTTCATAAACTACTCATTACTTGTTATTGATTGGTGCGCACCCTCGAAATTTTGGGAGTGTTGTTTCGCGGTGTTGCGATCGTTACGGCGATTCATTCTCACCAGTCCAGATCAGGCAAACGGTAGTTTCACTACCTTGGGTATTACCTCATGTGCATTGTCATACTTGTATCCCTATATACGCGACTACTACGAATTTGTTTTGTGTTACACCTATGGAGTACTCCCTGATATCCCATTAGTTTACAGTGCTGTATAGACTATAATGTTATATAAATGTGTTAAGGGGATAATGGTAACCCCTTAACGCTATTTTGATACTTTATACTACTGATACGCATTATCTACTTAGCGTACACTACTACATAGTAGATAGTTTAGCGGATCCTTAGAGGATGGTTATCCCAACGTTCTTTGAGTTACTTGTATTTCAGTTATTATTTCACTTGAGTTGGATTTATTGATATAAGAATGTTAATCCTGACTCGAGTGTTTTATGTTTTGCTTTACGCTCGGGTCAGACTGAGTGTACCAGTATTCGAGACTCACCTTTGGAGTTGGAGCTTCGCTTGGAGATCCAGCTATCTATCCAGCTTTCAGGTATTCCGTTGATCCTAGAGATGTATTCTAATATTGTATTCGACTTTTGTATTCGAGACTTCTGTTGTAACTTATTTAACTCTGTTATTTATATAGTAGCTTCATGAACTACTATCTTTTTGTTTCCGCTGCATTTATTACTCTATGTCTGTGATCTGTGATTATTTATTTACTGTATATGCTCAGTTTGCCAAATATAAATTAACAATTCGGTATTTTGAATTATTCAAGTCCGACATGTGCGGATGCGAATAGTCCAAAATAATGGGTCGTTACATAATCAAAAGATAATACTATTTATCATTTTCAGAAATTGATAAACACTTTTATCATTTTTAATAAATTGCTGAATTTATATAAAGTGATAAAAGCATTTAGCAACTTAAATATACAAAATTTAAATGGTCATCATTTTATATAAGCATTAAAGCAACCTTACTGACTTATTATATAACAACAATGTTTTTTTTGATAAAAAGATAATACCATTTATCTTTTTTAGAAACTGATAAAAGAATTATCATTTTAAGTATACAAAATATAATCATTCATGATTTTATATGAAGCATTACAACATTCTTAACCTATTACGAGAATATTCATTTGTAATCAAAAGAAAATATTATTTATCATTTTCAGAAATTGATAAATTCTTTTATCATTTTTAATAAATTGCAAAATTTTCATAAAGTGATAAAAGCATTTTGAAACTTAAATATAGAAAATTTAAACAGTCATCATTTTATATAAATATTAAAGCAGCCTTATTGACTAATTATACTACAACAATGTTTATTTTTGATAAAAAAATAATACCATTAATCTTTTTCGAAAACCGATAACAGAATTTATCGTTTTTCACAAATTGGTAAAAGAGTTACCGTTTTAAGTATACAAAATTTAATTTTTCATCATGTTATGGAAACATTACAATACTGTTAACACATTACCAAAATATTTATTTGTAATCAAAAGATAATACAATTTATCATTTTTAGAAATGGATAAATTCTTTTATCTTTTTTATTAAATTTCTAAATTTTCATTAAATGATAAAACCACCTATCAACTTGAATATAGAAAATTTAAACAATCATCATTTTTTATAAGCATTAAAGTAGCCTTACTGACTTATTATATTGCAGCAATGTTCATTTTTGATAAAAATATAATAACATTTATTTTTCTAGAAATTGATAAAAGAATTTATCATCTTTCAAAAATTGGTAAAAGAATTACCATTTTAAGCATATAAAATATAATCATTTTATAGAAGCATTACAACTTTGTTAACATATTACAAAAACGTTCATTTGTAATTAAAAGATAACACTATTTATCATTTCCAGAAATTGATAAATTCTTTTATCATTTTTATTAAATTGCTAAATTTTCATAAAGTGATAAAAGCAATAAAAGTGAAGCAGTTTGGATGTTACTGTGATGAAGTAGATGTAGAGTGTGGCAATGTACTGAAAAAATTGGCAAATATAGGAAAATATATGATGTTATAGCTGTTTTTTTCTTTTTTTTGTTTTTTTTATGGTGCAAAAAGTTTGTTTATTTATTCGTCAATGCATGTAACATTAAGGATAGTTTTAAAAATCTTTGTAGCAATTTTGGTAATGCATAACACTCAATTTTTGACCATATATATCCACCATTTATTGTTTATTGTTTTTTAACTAAATGTTTTACAATAGGTATGACTGCGGAATATTTGTCATGGTAAACATGAGGAAGAAAGCAGCAGGCTTACCATTGGTTGAAAACATTTCAGAAGAAGATATTGCTCGGTTAAGAGCAAATATGGTAGCCGACATTATGACTGATGAACCATATTGTTGGACAATGGAAAAGTTCGGCAGTTCAGGAAGAAAGCAGTTGAAGCAAGATGAATGATAATCCAATTTGTTAACATCGTAGAAAGAAAACATTATATGTTTAGTTAGGTTTACTTCTTTTTTCTATAACAAAAAACAAAATTGCACTGTATGTTGAACAAAAAATCTATATGTTTGTTTTGTAATTTGTCTCTACTACACAGATATAATATTTCATATGTTTACTCTACCATTTACTCTTTGATATGATTTGGATTTTGCACCTGTACTTCATAGCCAGTATGTTACATGAATCTAAGAGCTAAAACATTTGTAAGTTGTTTTGTAATTTGTCTCTACTACACAGATATAATATTCGTTATGTTATATTGATAGTTTAAGCAATGATGTATAATAGGGTATGTTTGGCAATTCTTCTTTGCCTTTTAATACCAATATATATTACAATCAGTACAAGAATTTATAGGAGAAATATTAAGCTGATTATATGGTTACAAAGAGAACATACAGTTAAAGAGAAGCTGACTGGCAATGAAGTACAAGTGCAATTTTACCTCGTCGTTACAGGTAGTGGATATATACCAGTGGCAATGTACAAGTGCAATTTTTTCCTCAACGTTACTAGTAGTGGATGTATAAATGGTATAAACATAAAACTGCAATCTTCAATTTAAGCTTTGCATCTCTCTCTGGGTTTCCAAGGTCTTTATGCCATAAAAACCTGAAGTTTGTCACTATTGGCTTCAACTCCATATTTTCTAAGTACTTGAAACGTTAGTTGCTCTAAAGCACAAACAAAAAATGATAAGAAAAATCACAGTTGATACATCCAGCTAGCAAAATACATATCAAGTTAATATTTCTCAAATGTGTTTCTTCAGCAAAATAAAATTATAACATAAGACTTTTACAGATCTTGTTGCAACTGAACTTGAATATCAATAAATAACAATAACAACTATAAATTTACATATGCACAACTAAAACACACGCTACAGAAATACAGCAAAGAAGGTTGGCGGGTAGGACGAATAAAAACACCAGAAATGACAATTCAATCACTACAATTCAATCAACTAAAAACACCAAAAATGACAACAAATAAACTATTTTGCACATGGTACAAATATTTACTGATATCAGTTTCTTCTTTCTTCTGATCATCTTTGATGCTTGAGAAGAGCAACAGCTTTAATAACTTACAATATACAACATGAACACCCAGACTTCAGCATGTCATCAACCTTCTTTTCTGATTATTACAACAAAAAGAGAAATCTGCATAAAAACTTATTCAAAAATGTAATTCATGGCCTGCTTTATGCTTACAATGATTATATAATGGTTGCTAACAATTTGCATGTACGTTATGCTTACAGATAAAAGGTAACTAAGAGTTGCATGCAGTCGTCCTATTTTTGAAACAGAAATAAACAAGATATTTCTCTGCACATTATTTATTACCCATAAAAAAACAAATGAAAGCAATGAACACAGGAATAACCTAATATTAAAAGTAAAAGAATAACATAAAACAAAATTATAATTGAATACAATAGCTTTTAAATTCTAGAATCCAAGAATATCTCAATACAATGTTGAAAGCAAAAACATAATTATCTTCAAAAATAAACAAGAGAAAATGCCATAAAAATTATAAAAACATTCAACCACTCAATGGAAAACTTCTATGATCATGACCTAACTTCTTACATTTTTCACACTTATTTTGCTTCCATGGAAAACATCCAACCTACCAAGTCTGTTAACTCTAGGTCTACCAGCTCCACGAATAGCCTTAGGAGGAAGAATAGGAGAAAAACCTTCAGAAACAATATCATTTTTATCAAAAGTAGGAATAGCATTGATAACATGCGAGTAAGAAGCACGATAAGCCTTAGTCGTGAAATAATATTCAATAAAATCATAGATATTAAGTTTGGCCATTGTAATGCACTTCAATACATGTGCACAAAGAAAACCAGTAACTCTCCATTGGTTACAAGTGCACATCCGATTTTTAAGATTAACTTTGTGTGAAATAGAGGAATGTACTTCAAAAACAAAAGTAGAAGAACGAGAAACATTCCACCCAAATCCTTCTTCTTTTAATTTCAATAAACGATTCTCCATTTTAGGACAAAATATGGTAGTCCAATTAGATGTCTCTTCTCTACGCTTTAACATTTGAGCCATAAGCTTAATTCGAATTACATCAAGACAACATGTAATAGGAAGATGCCTTTATTTCACAATCCAGGAGTTAAAACTCTCTGCAACATTTGATTTATTCTCACCATAGCGATTGCCAGGAAAAAATAAATCAGCCCAATGATCAAATGGCTTATCTTTTAAGAATTCAACAGCTTTTTCACCTTCAATTTGACTATATTTTGTCATAGCTCTTTGAAATTCATAAGGAGTACAAGCTACACCACAACATTCCAATAAATGTGCTACCCAAGGCCTCTTTCCACCCTTTACAATATTAGCAACATTACTTTGCATATGATATAGACAGTTTGAATGGAAAGCCATTGGAAAAATTTTAGGAATACTTAAAAGCATACCACAATGTCTATCTGAAATAAAGACCAAAGCTCGATCAACTCCAATCGAACATTTCAAATGATCCAAAAACCAAGACCAATTTTCCCCATTTTACTTTGCAACAACAGCCATAGCCAATGAAAAAAAACCTAAAAAAAACATTATTAGCAAATAGAAAAAACTGTGTATATATATGCAATAAAGTAAAATTATAAATGAATTTTTTCAATTTATACTAATAATAATAGTGAACAATTTATAATTCTTTCAGTTATTATTGACTTCAATGTTTAAAAATAAACTCACATATAACATATGTATAAACAAAAACATATTTTCAATTTAGATAACTATATTTTGTTTCACCTGTAACATATTTGTTGTTTATCAACATATGGATTACTCTCAATCATCCCTTTTTTAATACCTTTTGTTTTATCTACTAATTTAGTAGAAGATGTATATTTACGTTTATATTCCTTCAAGGTTAATTATAAAACACTAGCGTGATTGTATGAACCAATAAATATACACATACAAATATACATAGATCTTTATTTACCCAAATATACAACTATACATAGCTTCTACCCCAAGTTATCATTGGTGATCATCCAACATAATAAAAAATAGAGAATACATATTTAAATGATAGTGGGTGGTATTGCACTTACAACTCTTACATATTTATGCATGTTATCCATTGACAATCAATTAAAATACCTATTACCTTACTATTATCTAAAATAGCATAAAGATAAATACTTTTATCTTTACATAAAAATATAATGTAACAATGACAGTAGAGATAACTACTTTATTAACTATCACTTTCCAATTACTAACAATACTACTACAGAAAGTTAGCAATGATATTATATACTTAACAAACAAAACTTTATACAAAATTGT
Source organism: Allium cepa (assembly GCA_030765085.1). NCBI lineage: Eukaryota > Viridiplantae > Streptophyta > Magnoliopsida > Asparagales > Amaryllidaceae > Allium > Allium cepa. The sequence goes on from CM060934.1 coordinate 628,404,375, forward strand.
AAAAAATGAAAAAAGTACTAAACAACCTATAATTAAAATAAATCATTTATCATTATCACCTTAAATTAACTTACACATATTAAAACAACAAATCATACCTTGGTTCCCATTTTTTGTAGTAGCGGCCATTAAACAACCATTCCTACCTTTCAAAAAGGTGGCATCAAGAAATATCATAGGACGACAATGATAGAACCCATAAATACATGCTTCGTAAGATATATAGACTTTTTCAAACTGATTGGTATTTTCATCAACAACCATACATGTATGACTATTAGGATAACTTCTATCAACTGCTTTCAAATACCACACCAAATCATTATAAGATTGTTCTTCATTACCAAAAATTTCCTTCAAAGCCATCTTCTTGCCTATATATGCATAGTAATAACTTAAACTAATATTATAATTTCTTTTAAAACTAGCAATAATATCACTAGTCTTTCTTGTTGGTTCATCACGAATTTCATCTAAAATCAAGGTCTTTACAAGATCACTCTTAATTAAAGGACTATTAATTGATCTAAAACCACCACCACATGAATGATTAGATTCAAATCTTCTAACTAAAAAGTGATCCAATTGTTTAAACTTGCAAGAAGCATGAATTTTAAAACTACAACCTTTTACAGCACACTGCACCGTAATTCATTCTTTACAATTCTTCACGAACTTAGGTTTGAATCCATTTTTTTCACAATATGCAATGACAGTCTTATGGAAATCAGATGCAGACTGAAATTTTTGACCAACACCAGTAAAAAAAATCTAAAGTAGAACCTTTCTTCATCAATTCACTAAAAGCAATCTCTTTATCATAAGAAAATTCCAAACTATCAACCTCATCATATGCACTACTCACACAATCTTCAATACCAAGTGATTCACTGCTATAGCAAGATCTACTATTACAACCAACATTATTCTGAGGCAATTTCTTCAATTTAACAAACAAAACCAGTAATTCCCCTTTTCTAAAAAATGGCAAGCATAAAATAGCTTGCAAATCACTATCTGTCTCAATAAAAGTAGTCTTCGAATCTCGAACATAAAAGATATAACAGCATAAAGGAGAAAGTTGATCCCAAACTTCACATATCTTGTTTCGAACAATAGAAATAGGAGAATCCAACAAAAACCTAAAACTAAAGTTGTTTTTATTGAAATAAAAAACAACCAAAACAGTAGCTGCAGTGCTAAGACTAAAAATGCAAAAAAATATAAAAAATTCAGTATACAAAAATATCAAAAAACAATAAAAAAATACAGTAAAAATAATAAATACCTTTGATCATCAATATATATCATCTTCCTGTGGCCAAAAGCAAATCAACATAAGTTTAACATATCACACGCAAAAACGAACTCTGGAAACTGTTAAAAAAACAACAAATTGGACTTCCAGTAAAAGGAAGAGAAAGGAAGAGAGCGAAAATTATAAATCTGGAAAAACTTTTTCAATCGACAAAGAAATCGAGATTTAAATCAAAACTAAAAAGATAATTGAAATTAAGACGAGCGGAAATTGAGATAAAGAGGAGCGAAGAGGATTTACATACCCTTGTAGAATCGAAGAGGAGCGGCCAGTAAGAGGAAGGGAGAGGAGCGAAGAACGAAGATGTGAAAACGTAAAGAAGAGGAGCGAAATTTACTAAACAAAATAACGACCAAAAAAATAAATGTCCTGTAACTTAATTTTTTAAACAGCTGTCCTAGAAAAAAAAGGGTATAAATAATGGTCACTAAAACATAATTTTCAGTATCCTAAATGTATCTGCCCTAACAAAACTTCAACTACCTAAGTAATATGTCAACAAATATAAAGACATTAAGCGAATGTTGAGGCCGAAAAGGATTATTATTTACACTAGCATTGGGTATAGTGTAAAACTGAATATAACGCTAATTATACATAGCATTTGTCCTTCAGCGAAGTCCAAATATTTATTCTCGTTTCGAATCCGAACGTGAGCAGACTTCATATATTTTAAGTTAATATTTTACGACCGTGGCCCACCAAAAACCTTATTTTAAAATAACTGTCTAATATCTAGTGTCACTCCTCCTCCACGTCACTTTGATACCCCACAATGCAAACCGCCGCATTAAAAAATAAAAAATAAAATAAAATAAAAGTAAGTTAGAAAAGCACGATGGCGGAAAAGATAGACAGTGTTTTCAAAATGGTGGTGTTTGGTATATTGGCGGTCGGAAAGTCACCGATTCCAGCCAGGTTTGTTGCAGATGAATTCAGCTGAACTGAAAGGCGAAGACATTCCAGATTCAAAATCTGTTTATAGTCACAAGAGTGTAAAACCTCAGATCTGGATAAAGCTCGGGGGAAAGATTATGAAAAAGAACACTTTGAAATCAAAGCGCATTGAAGGTCACACCCGGTGGGACTCGAACCCACAATCGCCTGATTAGAAGTCAGACGCCTTATCCATTAGGCCATAGGTGCTACTGGTCTAATTAATTTGGTAATGTATGAGGCAAATGACCATGTATCGATCCATGGTCAGGGATCAGTATTGATCCTAGTTATTTACTGGATCTTTGGCTTTAAACTCGGTGTTTATAGGTTGGAGGGGTATAGACCTTTGTTTGGATGTTCTTTGCTACTTTTTGACTTCATTCCTTGGTTTTGCCTATCATTTGAACTTGGCAGTTGTCATTCTGGATTCCTGTTGGATAATTTCTCAGTCCAACCGACCTAAGACGCAATTTAGCTTGATCACAAGGTTAGATAACGGGTTTAAAGCCAATATAATAAAATATAACCTGGAGGAAACCTAACCCAACTAATTGGAGATCCCAGGCGTACTGGTTATGGAAGTCTTGAATGGTGAGAAACACACAAACATGCCAATTCCTATGATAATTGAAGTGTGTTTCCACTAAGAAGATAATGGTGAATTATTATTCTTAATAATACTAATATCTTATTTTAAGAGGAATATGACAGGATATTCTTAATTAGTATCAAATATATGAGAATGATGTGGGATCGCATCTTTGAGGGTTATATGACTACACTCTCTATAGCTCTCGTGATGACAGGTTATGTTCAGGCCAAAACGAACACAACCAAATGAACTGAAATGTGTCAGGTTTGGTATATGTGACACTTGTTATTTAGGTTTACTATAAAAAGAAAATAATTCAAGATTTGATATCACTACTTTGCAAAGTTCATCCGGTAACTGCTCATTATGGAAGGTTCAAGTCCAGAAGACACCTCTCCAAATGCAGACCCAAGTTTTGTTCTCTAATGATTGGAATAACTTATTTTCTATTTAAATGTGGTATGCTCGAGTTTGAATAGAAATGTGGGATAATGTTGGAAACTTGCTATAAATTATTTAACAACAATTTTGGCGTTAGTTGTAGTTTTTAATTTTTGAAAAACTGTTTTGACGGGAGAGATGTCTTTTCAAACAGACAAAACCATTTTCTAATTATTATTTCCTAACGCCCATGCCTATTGAATGCCTATATATACGGGCCGACAATTCCAAACAAAACTCATTTTTAATTATATTCTACTCATCTTCTCCACACTTCTTCACGTAGTCAAAAGAGAAATGCAGATTGAAATTCGCTATAATCCAATGCATTTATGCACGTTTTGGATTGAGAGTTGTATCCTTCAAGGTAAACGTCTATTGCACGAAAACTACAATAGAGGTGTGGGGTTGAATTCTATCTTAGGACATTGCGACTGCAAGCCTCTCTCAAATCAAGTCAGTAATTTCTAATTTACTTCCATTATTTTATATACTGATTGTTTTAAGAAGACTATAGTATAGATTAAGTCATATTTATTATATAGTTAACTATTTACTTAAATGATGTTTTGTAATTTATTTTATGTTAGTTACAAGATTGATCATATTCTGGTAATAGATCACTAGCATCCAATTTATCTTGAAAGCTTATTTGGAGGCTTTCTTATAATATCTAAACTATACCTCATGACCTGGTCTCCATATATAGAGCAAAAGAAGTCATATGCAATGTTCATGCAATGATCTCCCACTGAAAAAAGGAGGCGTTTTCTCCCGAACGTTTCCTAGGTCTTGAATTGAATCACATGAATCTTAGTAGACGGAAGTAGGATAAAGACAATAATTTCACTGAGCGTCTTTTTACTCATTGTAGAATTAGATTAACGTTAAATGCCATTTTAACAAAGAATACAGAAGTAGATTAAAATTAAATGCCATTTCACATAAAGAAATTGTTACTATCCATTTTCTTAACCATTAAACTGGCACTTTATTTGTTATGCATAAATTGTATTTTGTTAGTTGACTGAAATTGGTGTGAATTTGGAAGTTAAAAAAAATTAAGAATAAAAGTGATTGACAAAGTAAATATAAAAATTTGAATTTTAGCGAGGGGGACTGTATATTTGGATTTAATTTGAATTTATTGGGTATTTTGAGAAGTTTATGTCTACACAAACATAGTGGCACCAAGATATTACAACTATTATTAACATTACAACTATTATTAAGTTTAGAAATTGTTGATAACAGTATGATCCCTTCACCAAGTGGACCTTAGGTTATCCTCCGGTCTGACCATATTCAAGGTCGGCCTGGAATTCCAATTGCCCTTACATGAGAAAATGATATTCGAGAAAGTTTGATATTCCCTTTGAATATGTATTGTATAAAGGAGCTTGGAAAGATTTATAAAGACATTAAGTGAATGTTGAGGCCGAAAAGGATTACTATTTACACAAACATTGTGTATAGTGTAAAATTGAATATAGCGCTAATTATACATAGCATTTGTCCTTCAGCGAAGTCCAAATATTTATTCTCGTTTCGAATCCGAACGTGGGCAGACTTTGTATATTTTAAGTTAATATATTACGACTATGGCCCACCCAAAACCTTATTTTAAAACAACTGTCTAATATCTGGTGTCAGTCGTCCTCCACGTCACTTTGATACCCCACAATGCAAACAGCCGCATTAAAAAATAAAAAATAAAATAAAAGTTAGAAAAGCACGATGGCGGAAAAGATAGACAGTGTTTTCAAAATGATGGTGTTTGGTATATTGGCGGTCGGAAAGTCACCGATTCCAGCCAGGTTTTTTGCAGATGAATTCAGCTGAACTGAAAGGCGAAGACATTCCAGATTCAAAATATGTTTATAGCCATAAGAGTGTAAAACCTCAGAACCGGATAAAGCTCGGGGAAAAAATTATAGAAACGAATGCCTTATCCATTAGGCCATGGGGATAAAGCTCGGGACTCGAACCCACAATCGCCTGATTAGAAGTCAGACGCCTTATCCATTAGGCCACGGGTGCTGGTGGTTTGATTAATTTTTTAGACCCTTTGAGTTTTGTAGAAAGAATATAGTATGAATGGCGTTGCGTTATATTTGTTTAGAATTTGTAAAAGGGTTTAGGATTCAATCCATGTTATGGTTACTAGGTCTAACTAATATTTGTGTTGATTGCTGGGTATGAACACTCCACTTTAATTTCCCACCGTAAGTCCTTTTTCACCATTATGAAGGTATGAACACTCCATCTGAGTTCTCTAGTTTATTAATCAGAGTGATAAGATGACATCAGTAACTCAAAACATGTTTGGATGTTTTAGCAACTTGTATTCTCTTTTTTCCATCTTAGTTCGACCTTACTGATTTGGGTGACAAGATGACACTAGTAACTTGGAACATGTTTGGGATACTACCAATGTAGTCTATTGATGACACCAGTAACTAACACCATGGTGCAGAAAATATCTAAAAGTTGAATTAAAAAAAATTATTTGGAGAAAATGCAAAAATAAAAGACATCCTAAGAGCCCTACAATGGCTTTAAAACAAATTGATCATAATCAACATACAACTATGTAAGTAGTGTTGTTACAGATGCTTTCACTGATTAGGGTCTACATTTGTTTTGCGTGAGACTCATGCGTCAAACTTTTTGGATCTTATATCCATTTTATGGCCCTTGTCCAACTGTTCAATTTTGGGCAGACATTCTCAGCCGAATAAACAGGTTGGGTTGGTGTTTGAGGTGCTTTGTGGGTGAATTTGGCACCGTATATGCCATGAGGCACAGGTTGAATTGGTTTCAACATTGTCATTTTTATTTTTGAATTTTTAACCATTTCTTCTTGCCAACAATAACTTCTACTAGTCAAAGGGGTTCCAACATTTCCAAGTCGATATCACTGTTTAAAATGAAAAGTGTCTCCTCAAAATTATGAATAAGGTATGAGTCATCCTAGGCAGAAGAGGAAATTTGATATTAATAAAACTCCTTCATCGACTACATTTCCAGCTGTTGCTCTGAGTAACTGGATAAGTGCATTGATAGTTGATTGGTCTGTCATACAGATACAGGTAGGGATTGAAACGCATACATTACATATAGGCAGAGTTGGCTAGGTCAAGACATAATGAAATGTGTGGGTACTCTTGATGAACTGAGCTTTTACAATACAGGCACCGCAATGGAAGATTGAATGCCTTCATCGTTTCTGAGAGGCACTGCAATGAAAGAAAGGGTTGACAACAAAGCAGCGAACAAATGACAACTCAAACCTCAAAGTCTAAAATATCCTAAATGTATCAGCCTTAACAAAACTTCAACTACCTAAACAGTATGTCAACGAAAAAGCCACACACGTATTTATCCTATATCTCCAAATCATCTTACTTAAATGTCATCAACCGTATTATATAATATCCACACACATTCACAAATATCTGAAATTCGATCCTCGATCAACATAGAAAATGGCATCACCTAAAGTATCTCCTGCCCAACAACAAAACCTTTATCTTACTCCATTCATTCTATGTTCATCAATCTTAGTTTCTGTAGCCTTAATACTCATCGCACTCCATTTCCTTCTGAAAAGACTTCGAAATCAAGTCCATCCTACTTCAGGAAACACACTCAAGGCTTCGAATGGAGTTGATAAGGAAGTTATGGACTCCATCATGAAGATTCAACCGTACAAAAAAGAGTTGCATGGCAAAGAATGCTACGTATGCCTTTTGTTGGGAATTTTGCGGTTCGAGACGGATTTGATGGCGATAGAGATAAAAACAATGTTGTACTTCCGACTTCAAGGATCTATGGAATAGATTCTTTCAGACAATAGTCAACCCACCAGGTACAAATGGGTTATCGAACTATCGACTTTCAGGATTCAATGAAACCCTATAACAGCGTAATCGAATTCAAATTTTGTACGACTTTGATCCGACCAAGAACACTTCAGAAACTGTATCTGGTGATGCAATTAGTATAGAGTAGAATGAAGAGGAAGAAGAAAAACAATTCTGCAACGCTTTCTGAATTTGCAACACCTTGGAGGCGTCACAAATGCTGTAATGATTTCTGGGCGTCGCAGAACTGTGTGGAGAAGAAGAAGAGGATTGAAACTATATATTTTTCAACTGTTTTCGAGTGTCGCTATATATAGACGTGAAGAGGTGTCCATTCGCGAAGCGTCGCGACCGTTTGCAACGGTTCACAACTGTTGCGAATGGATTTAAAAATTAAACGCCGCAACCTTTCTTTTGCAACGTTCAGAAAACCGTTGCAATTCAAACGTCGCGTCCATTCAGTTTGTAATGTTTAGAAAACGTTACAAATTTCCGCCCTTTATCTAAATTCAGATTTTCAGTTCTGGGTCCTTAACGGGCAGAAATCTGTCCCGTTACTGTACATATACGGTCCAAAAATATTTTCGGATCCGAACCCGAAACCAGTACCCGTACCCGGCCCGGCCCGGTTCGGTCGGACGGACGGCGGCGGAGCGCGTGTGGTGTTGCATGACTTCTCTCCTCACAACAAAGCAAACATGTGGGAGCCCCAAGGCCCCAACATCCACTTGAGAAACCTTTATTTATACAAATATCTTGTATAAGTTTCTATGATGTGGGACTTTGATTTCTTCTTCCTTCTTTCTTTTCTTCTACTCTTCCAAAACAAAAAACCCAAACCCAAAGCATTTTGAAAATTTTACAACAATCTCCCCCAATTTTCAAAATAAAAAAATAAATAGGACGACTGAATTGCTAGAGTGACTTCCTACATACCCAAGTGGGATCAAGCCTATGTAGTTCTAAGATCAAGTTTTGCATCATCGTGAAAACCAACACATAAATAAAAGGTATCTTTTGGATTTGAACCTTTACTTAGTGTAAACCATTCAAAGCCTTATCGAGATTCTATGGTGAACGAATCTTGAACCAAGTATCCCTAATGATAAAACCGGAACAACCACACATGTTGATTTCCTTAGGTAAAGTGTTCTGTATTGCTCAGCACGTTAATGGCCATATGCTTAAATCCTGGTTCATGAGTCTACTTAGAAAGCGGTCTTACTTTCCTAGGAAACGGCCTGATTTCCATACTCATATAGGTAAGTCTCTTAAGGTGTTTCTACGATACACCTTTTAAGGTTTCTAGACTTATTAAGGATATATATCCATCCTTTGTTCTTGCAGAATCCAACACTAAATGTTATGGGATTATCAATTTAGTGTTCCATAATCATTCTCTTAACTTGTTGGTACCCATTGAACTTTTTCTATCCTTTTCAAGACATAAGTTAGGTTTCTGTTAAGGATGATCAACCTTCATTCACAGACCTTAGTCCCATTTCTTGTGACTTTATAGAAACCATTTCCTTTGGAAGACCTTTTGTAAGCGGGTCAGCTAAGTTTTTCTTCGTTTCTATGTAGTCAACAGTTATAACTCCTCTTTTGAGTAACTGTCTTACCATTTGATGTCTTAGACTCACATGTCTAGACTTTCCATTATATGTCTTATTAGACACATTGTATATTGTTGCTTAATTGTCACAGTTAATCAAGACTGCTGGAGATGGCTTCTTCCGCAAAGGGATTTCCATTAATAAATTCCTAAGCCATTCTGCTTCTTTACATGCATCTGCTAATGCAATCAATTCTGACAACATTGTTGAGTCAGAAATACAGGTCTGCTTCTTGGAAGCCCAAGACACAGCAGCACCTCCTAATATAAAGATCCATCCATTCATAGACTTGGATTTGGATTCTACATTGTTCCAGGTTGCATCACTATATCCTTCTATTACAGAAGGATATCCTTTATAAGATAAACCATATTCGGTGGTTCCTTTCAAATAAGCTAAAACTCTGGAAATGGCTTTCCAATGTTCGAAACCTGGATTACTCGTAAATCGACATAATATACTTATAGCATGTGCGATGTCTGGTCTAGTGCGATGCATAGCATACAAAGACTCCCAATAACACTAGAATACTCTAGTTGAGAGATAGTACGTCCAGTGTTCTTTTCTAATTTAATACTAGGATCTAAAGGAGTTGGTGCTGGTTTGTCATCGTAATGACCATACTTTTGTAGGAATTTCTCTATGTAATGGGATTGAGTTAGTAATAACTCCCTCTCTTTCTTAACAATTTTAATTCCTAAAATTACATCAGCCTCTCCTAGATCTTTCATATCGAGTTTAGAAGACAGAAACTTTTTAGTTTCATTCACACAAGATATATTGGAACCAAATATTAGCATGTCATCAACGTATAAACATATTATAACAATATCGTTGTTATCCGATTTGCTATAATTACATTTATTAGCATCATTAACAATGAATCCATATGACAGTGCAACTTTATCAAACTTCTCATGCCATTGCATGGGAGCTTGCTGCAGGCCATAAAGAGATTTTACTAATTTGCAAACTTTCTTTTCTTGGCCTGAGGTTTTGAAACCTTCAGGTTGTTCCATATATATCTCTTCTTCTAAATCTCCATTTAGAAAAGCAGTCTTTATATCCATTTGATGTATGACTAATTTATGAATTGATGCAAGTGCAATTAAACAGCGTATAGAAGATATGCGAGCAACTAGAGCATATGTATCAAAATAATCTACTCCATGTCTTTGCTTATATCCCTTAGCAACTAATCTGGCTTTAAACTTATCAATGGATCCATTTGTATTTAACTTTTTCTTGAATATCCATTTACATCCTATAGGTTTAGCACCAGGAGGAAAATCAGTTAAAACCCAAGTTTGGTTTAACATTATGGAATTCATTTCATCATTGATAGCTTCTTTCTAGAAATTTGAATCTCTGGAACTCATAGCTTCAGAATAAGTTTTGGGATCATCATCAACGTTCATTACATATTTAGTCACATTAAGAACTTCATCCTTACTGCCTTCTACAAGATATGTAATGAAGTCAGGACCATAGTCCTTCTCTATTCTCGCTCTTTTACTTCTCCGTTGTTCAGTACTATTATCTGGTATTGACACTTCCTTACTGTTTTGAGCAGGAGCATAATCATCGTCATTGATATCATTAGTCATACTACGTTCTGGACTAGATGATCTCAATGGAATCTCAACAGTTTGATTTTCAAAAAATTCTACATCTACAGATTTTATAACTTCTAGGGTGCCAAGAATAAGAAATCTATAAGTTATACTATTAAGTGAATATCCTATGAAAATACATTTAAATGCTCTATTTTCTAACTTTGGTCGTTTAGGGTCTGGTTTTCTAACATAAGCTAAGCAACCCCAAACTTTAAGTCTAGTTAGGTTAGGTTTCCTATTAAACCATAATTCATAAGGGGAAATATTATTCTTTTTAAGTGGTACTCTATTTAAAATATAACATGCAGATAACATAGCATCACCCCATAGGTTATAAGGTAAATTAGAACTTATGAGCATGGAATTAACCATTTCTACTAAAGTTCTATTCTTCCTTTCAGCAACACCATTTTGTTGTGGTATATATGGGGCAGTACATTGGTGAATTATACCTTGTTGTTTACAAAACAAGGTGAATTCGTTTGAGAAATATTCACCACCACGATCTGAATGTAATAACTTAATTTTAACTCCTAATTGTGTTTCGACCTCTGCTTTGTAAATTTTGAATTTATCAAAAGCCTCATCTTTAGTTTTCATTAGATATACATATGCATATCTAGTATAATCATCAATGAATGTTATATAGTATTGGTTATCACCATAGGTGATATGACTTTTTATGTCACCTACATCACTATATACCAAATCAAGCAAACCAGTTTTCCTTTCTGCGGATTTAAAGGATTTCCGGTGTATTTTTGCTTGAACGCATATTTCACATTTAGAGATGGTATCGAAATCACAATCAGAAATTAATCCTAATTTATTCATATTCCTAATGGAATTATAATTAACATGTCCTAATCTATCTTGCCACAAATTAATAGAATCAACAATATAAACAGAAGATTTCTTTATTAGATTCAACTTAATCATGCCGTTACAAGAGTATCCCTGTCCAATGAATTTACCATTCTTAGACAACACTAGCTTATCAGACTCATACACCATCTTGAATCCTCCTTTGTTAAGAAGGTATCCAGAGACCAAATTCTTACACATATCGGGTACATAGAATACATTGACTAATGTAAGAACTTTTCCAGAGGTGAGAAGAAGTTCTATAGTGCCTTTTCCCAGAACTTTGCTTGGAACCTTATTTGCTCCAGTAACTTCGTCGGCTTCTCCTTTATTTTCTTCGTAACTCTTGAACAGATTACGGTCTTTGCAAATGTGAATGGTTGCTCCAGTATCGAACCACCAATCATTATCATTGCCACTAATAGATTTTGCCTCTTGCACTACAGCCACAAGCGAGTCTTCGACCACATTCACTTTTTGTTGTTTCTTCCGCAGACGGCAGTCTCGGGCATAGTGGCCGGGCTTGTTACAAAAATAACAAGCACCTTTCTTCTTGTTGTTAGTTTTGGAATGATTTTTCTTAAACTGTGTCTCATTCTTTGGCTTTAATTTATTTGTAATTTCAACATTATTTGCCTTATAATGGGACTCAGTTTGCGGATTGTCATCTAGATCGCGTTTGCGAGAGTCTTCTTCAATACGAAGATGACGCTGTAAACCGTCTAAATTATAATCCGTTTCCGCATGCTTCATCTTTTTCTTATAATCATTCCAACTATGCGGAAGTCTAGAAATTATAACTCCAACAACAAAAGATTCAGGGAGATCGATTCCAGCATCTTTAAGTTGATTCACCAACAGTAAGATTTCGCTTACTTGTCCAACTATGGACTTATTGGTGACCATTTTAAAATCCATAAAATTAGAAATAAGAAACTTTTTATTACTTGCCTCAGATATGCGGTACTTATTCTCCAGAGCATTTCAGAGTGCCTTCGCTGTTTCTAAGGTCCTATGAGCATTGTAGACTGGGGTAGATAGCGCATTCAGAATATGGCCTCTACATAGGAAATCGTCCTCTTTCCGCTTTGCATGTTTAGCCTTTAGAGCAACATCATCTTTATCAGTTTCCTCCGGGATTTCTTCCAAGTCATCTTTCAAAATGTTGAATAACTTGACGGTGACCAAGAAAAATTTCATCGTCTCTTGCCAATGAGTGAAATTGTCGCCATCAAAACGCACCAATCGAGTTGGATGCTGATTCATAACTTGTAGAGCGCTCGAACCTTCCATGGTTGAAGATTATTGTCTGAAAATTTGTTGGGAATTTTGCGGTTCGAGACGGATTTGATGGCGATAGAGATAAAAACAATGATGTACTTTCGACTTCAAGGATCTATGGAATAGATTCTTTCAGACAATAGTTCAACCCACCAGGTACAAACGGGTTATCGAACTATCGACTTTCAGGATTCAATGAAGCCCTATAACAGCGTAATCGAATTCAAAGTTTGTACGACTTTGATCCGACCAAGAATACTTCAGAAACTATATCTGATGATGCAATTAGTATAGAGTAGAATGAAGAGGAAGAAGAAATACAATTCTGCAACGCTTTTTGAATTTGCAACACCTTGGAGGCGTCACAAAGGCTGTAATGATTTCTGGGCGTCGCAGAACTGTGTGGAGAAGAAGAAGAGGATTGAAACTTTATATTTTTCAACTGTTTTCGGGTGTCGCTATATATAGACGTGAAGAGGTGTCCATTCGCGAAGCGTCGCGACCGTTTGCAACGGTTCACAACTGTTGCGAATGGATTCAAAAATTAAACGTCGCAACCTTTCGTTTGCAACGTTTAGAAAACCGTTGCAATTCAAACGTCGCGTCCATTCAGTTTGTAACGTTTAGAAAACGTTACAAATTCCCGCCCTTATCTAAATTCAGATTTTCGGTTCTGGGTCCTTAACTAGCCGAAATCTGGCCCGTTACTGTACATATACGGTCCAAAAATATTTTCGGATCCGAACCCGAAACCCGTACCCGTACTGGTTCGGTTCGGTCGGACGGACGGCGGCAGCGCGCGTGTGGTGTTGCATGACTTCTCTCCTTACAATAAAGCAAACATGTGGGAGCCCCAAGGCCCCAACATCCACTTGAGAAACCTTTATTTATACAAATATCTTGTATAAGTTTCTATGATGTGGGACTTTGATTTCTTCTTACTTCTTTCTTTTCTTCTACTTTTCCAAGACAAAAAACCCAAACCCAAAGCATTTTGAAAATTTTACAACACCTTTCAGGGATAGAAGAAGAAGAAATGGTGCGCGTCTTGCCATGGTGCGGGCATGTGTTTCATGCATGGTGCATCGATCAGTGGTTTGAAGAACACTCGACCTGTCCCACTTGTCGATTGGAGATAGCTGAAGCAGACTGTTGTGACGTGGTTGTGGCGGTGGCTGATGAGAATTGTTTTGAAGGTGGTGAGATTAGGAGGTCTGGTAATTTTGCTTCTGCTGATTTGATCTGTGATTTGATGTCGTTTAGGGAGAAGATTAGGCTGAAATGATGCTCATCTTTGGATGCTAGTATTGTTTGAAAATTTGACTTTGGTTTTCGAATGACAACTAAAACGGGCATAAACGTAAATTATGCATAACTTGTACGGTTCACTACCTTACTGGAATTGAAGTTCACAAGAAGAAGCATAGGGAAAAAAGTGCTGCACAGGTCATTAAGTTTCGATCTAAGTTTGTAAGTGAGGATGATGTTATTATTTGGATTAAACTTCTTATCTTCCCTTTATTCTCAAGAATCTCGTCTTATTCACGTTTTTATTAGATTTATATATTCATTTAATCATATCAGATAGAATTTTTGTTTAGAAAAGAAAAGGAAGTATGACGGTTTATTCATAGTCTAAAGGATGATTGCTTCTGTAATCTTCTCTATTCACCGTGTTATTTTAAATCCATAAGTAACTTATCATTCAAATTTTAGTTTGCCCCTTGTTTTTCAGTCACCTGTCATTGTTTGACATTAACGAATCAAAATATAAAAGTTTGCTTAACACCTGAATTAGTGGTATCTTTCCGTGTATTTTCCTTCACTGGATTGATGTCTTGAATCATTTAATTCAAAATCTGACAGTCTGGTTAAATTATGATTTTCGAATTTCACAGAATAAAATCATGGTTCGAAATTCCGTCCGGCTCATTGGAATTTTAGACATTTCGTACCGGTTCGGACAGTTATGCTCAATATTCCAATTTCAGACCCAAACAATAAAAAAAAATAGAAGAAAAGACATAAAAGAAGAATGATATTTAACAATATTCAAATACGTGAAGAGAAATAGTATCAAAGCAACTGAGCATGTTAAAGCAAAGAAAAGACAACCTCATTTGAGCATGCAATGATAGATTTTGAACAAAAGCAACACTCTCGATTTTAAATTGAATCGGAAATTTGAAAGAGACTTTTAGGGTTTTGATATTTTAAGCAGTGTCTAGGGTTTTAGATGTAAGATAACGGATCTAGAACTGAAATGGTAAAGAACTAGGGTTTGGTATATTGGGCTACATGCAGAAAATACAGCACGCCTCGTATATTAGGCTTTTGACATTTGTTTCCGTATGCCAAAATTAAAATATATTGGATAAAATATATTAGGCATTGAATTCAAAAGTCTAAAGTATTGGTTACAATTGATATGAAAATAGTTGTGATTACTTCGAAATCTGGAGCCAGAACTTTGACGAAATTATGGAAATGGAACCAAAATTCCAAAAATTTTAAATGACCAAACAGAACGGAAGGAAATTTAACCTTAAATAAAATAAAAAAAGTGTTAATAAACACTGCAATAAAAGAGGTTGATTACACAGCGTTAACGTAAGAAAATTGTCATACGTTGTCATTGCCGCCGATGTCAATAAGACATTCTAAACACAACCATCCCAAAAACAAACCCGACCCCAACCCCCCACCCTCCACAACACACAAACAAAACCCAGTCCAAATTCACGTCTTCGTCATAGTTTCACATCTAAAAAATAAAATGAAAATCGTTGGCATCGCCTTTGTAGTAAGCTAGCCATCAAGCCACGCAACAATGCAATGCCGCAAGCCACCGTCGGGCACAAGCAACTCCACCTAATGGCCCGATACACAATTTCCCCCTTGACTTTTTAATATGAATTGTAACATCCCGCCTTTTTGGACGCTTTAAATCGCCAATTCAAACCGTTCGAAAGGACAGATTGTTATGGGATAAATAAGAAAACGAGAAAGAAATAAAATAAAACAGAATCTCACAGCGGAAGGATAAAATATAATAATCAAATATACAGTTCATCAAAATTGCTTTACAAAAATATTCGATTTTCTTTACTTATACAATACAATATCAGAGTATACATACCAGATAATAATAATTAATGCAGCGGAATTAAATGGTGTGGTGGAATAATATAGTAGATAATAGTACTACTAATCGTCGTCTTCTTCCTCCAGAGCTAAAATCTTCAAATCCTGAAACGCTCGGACTGACCCGAGCGAATTGAAAAGACAAAACACTCGATTCAGAACTAAAAGATCTTACGTAAGTTAAATCAACAGAAATAATGAGTGCAGTAACTTAAGAGAGGTTCGGGATTCACATCTCCCAAGGATCCATTAAACTATTTACTTTGTAGTATATTTCGCTATTATAATAATGTCCAATTGTAAAATAAACTTACTTTTAATAGCGTTAAGGGGTTACCCATATAGCCCTTAATAAAAATAATGCCAATAGTCTATACAGTACCGTAATACCTCCTGATCGGGAGGCTACCAGAGGATACTCCATAGGTACGACACAAATAGAAACTCGTACAAGGCGCGATAGGGTAAGTGACACGGCACAACTAGGCAATGCCAGGGTAGATATACCAATTATGCATCCGGGCTGGTGGTAACGCGTGGTAGCTACTACCGCCCACCTCGGACAAACTCCCCCCTAAAATCAAAGAAATCAAAAGTGGCCACCGAATCAATCCAAAGTCAGAGTATAGAATCGAAGAGGAGTATCCGATAAAGGTCGCTAACCCCCTTAGCCCAAGAATCGCTCCTGTTTTAGCCACCTTATGCCAACTCACGGGAGTCGGGTCCACGTATTTACCTCAAAGGAAACGCCGCCACCATCCTACTTCATTCTGGAATGTCCACCACGTACACGGTTATTAAAGTGGTTTTCGGAGTTGGTAGAGAGTATGACAACTTCCGATCCTGCACTCTTCAATAACCAAACGTTATTATACAACGTGGTTATTTCAAAATAATTTATACTTTAAAACTAGAATATAATATCTCTTTCAAACCATATAAATACGATATCATTTATATTTTTAAAACCCAAATCAATATGATATCATTTTTATTTCAAATATATCTTTTCCAAGAAATCATATGTACGCCCCACCTCTATACCCATGCTAGCCAAGAACACTACGGAGTAATGTCGTCAACTAGCGCGGAGAATAAGGCTGTTGAGAAGCGACCATCTGTATAATTGCTTTGTACGAGTACCGATATGCCAGATAAAAGTATAACTTTTCATCTCGAAAGGAAATCCGACATACCGATGCAAACTCAAAGCTACTACACTATGGCTATAATATCTTAGGAAACAAATATAGAAATAAACATAACACAAATCAGTCACAGATAATTCATATCACAAAGGTGGAAAAAGATATAAATACTACACATGAAAGTGTATATCAGAGTAGTGGTTAAATAAGATCCACAACATCACAAAAGAATAGTTAAAAGTGCTACACAAAAGAATAAGTATACATCAAGGAGTCTCTATCTCGAATGTATACTGACAAAAAAACTACTAAACTAAAGTAGTTAGCCAAAAGTCATATGAAGGACCATGAAAGGAAGTCAAGCAGAAGCACCTGAAACATCTCGGTCTGACCCGAGTATTATTTAATAGGAAAATAATAAACGGATCAGTCTAGCTATAAATATCAGATGAAATGATATAGAATAAGAGACATAACCATAATGCCATACTGTGATAAGTATGCAATTGAAAATCAATAAGAGATTAATTAATATCACAAGAATCTTCTCAAAGATAAAAATAAATGTCGTACTCTTTATTTCATTCACCCAACCATAAATATTGACAATTATATCAATGTCAATTACAAAAGTTAATGACACACAAATTCACCGATGCACAAATATTGATAAAACTTACCAATGTAAATCATGAAAATTGGTGAAACACAAACTCTAGAAATCAATCAATAGAAATCCAAAAATCACAAAAAGGGGAAAGAGGCCTGTCACTAGAACGGGAGCATGAAAACTCATCAACACGTGTATCACAAAACGAAAAGCTATTCCATGCTTGCTAACCATTAATTTTGAGCCGAGGCTCCACTAAAACGGCCCGAAGACCATGAGCCGAAGCTCCACTAAACTGCTCGAAGACCATGGACCGCTACCCTACCAAATTGAGCCGAAGCTCCACTAAAAATGGGGTTTAGTCTCCCTCGCAGACAAAGAGACATCGCACATTGCTAGTCTAAATCACAAAAATGATCGTCATTGATCATCAAGAAGTATCAATTACACTAAGCTAGTAAATATATGAGCTTAGCTTCATGTCCCATAACCACTAGCTTAACTTAAATATTTACGAACCAATTGTAAATCTCCACTAGAAAATTGTCACAAGAGATTCAATCGAACAAGTCCAAAAATTAACCGATGAAGCAAACGCAAGCGTTTCATACCACTTGTTTTACTAATCCGTATTAATTAGATTTCTCATACGAGTGAGGTAAAGGTTTGTATATACTCATAGATTGGAAAACGGTTTAAGAAACGAGCTTTGTAATAAAATATTGTTGAAATCGTTTTGATGAAAGAATTTTGATATTTACTACTAGTATTGAAAACCTTTATATTTTGAAGTGACAAATCACAAAAATGATTGTTGGAACAATCAATCACTAAAATTCACATTCGAAGACGTGAATAAAAATCCAAAATCGATACCGAATCCATCAAAGTGGAAATACCCAAAAATTCAAACAATAGAAGTTATCAAAGTCGAGAAAGGTGATAACAACTAATCGGAGAAGAAGAATCGATTAAAGATTGGAAAAGCAAAGCAAAATGAGCATAAATAGGCAAAATAGGGAAACAGGAGCAGGTCGGTCGACTGAATCACTGAGTTCGGTCGACCGGACCAAAAATAGAGAAGTGCTCTGGTAGCAGGTCGGTCGACCGGCTTACTAAGTTCGGTCGACCGGAACCTGTTTCCAGCACTTCCCAGCCTATCTAAACGAGGGCCAATCTCGACCAAATTGCAATCGTTCGAGCAATGGCGCTAAGGGTTTATGCTAGTCGACTACCCGGCCCTATACGCTCCTCGATGCATCACCAAAAGCATGATCAAACAACAAAGCTATGATTTTTAAACATTTGACTTCAAAACACCAAAAATTGGAATATTTACAAAACCAATCCAAATCCAAATTAAATGCACATGATTGAGTGTTAGGAATTCATACCTAACAATCGAAGATGACTATAGACAAAGATGTGAGATAAAAATCTCACATTTTCACAAAATCAATGAAGGAGAAGCTTGAAAGCAAAGGAAGAATCAACCACACTTCAACACAACCCAAATGAGCTTGAACCTAAGCTCAAAAGAAGAACATTCCCAAAGTTAGGGTTAGGAATTTCTAAAAATTGAAAGGAGAATGAGTTGGAGAAGAAGAAGAAGATGATGCTTACCAATAGCTTCTCTTTGGATTTGGAGTTAGATGTTGGATTTGCTAATGGAACTAGGGTTTTGGAATTTTAATTTCCCATTCCACTCTCCATTTTCATTGAAGCTTGAATGTTAGGAATTAGAAATGAAGTAATGAAGAGGAGGGGGTTGGAACTGAGTTAATAAGTGCGGTAAATGGGCTCAACCCAAACCAAAGCCCTAAGTGAAAAAGTGGAAAAATTCTACTAACTTCAAACACATCAAAGTTTATACTCAAAAAGATCGCAAATGGCATTTTGAACTCAATGGAAGTTGTCTCGAGTCCTAATTCGACCGTATGAAAAAAAGTAACTTTTCGGACTATAATCCGACTAACGATAAAATATTTAAATAAAATATTTGAATACTCAATCGTAAAATATGCGGGTTGTTACATCATAGCATTTTCAAATCTATATACCTTGAAACCATATCTTTGAAACATAACTTTAATACTTAATGGTTTAAATACTATATCACTTTATATAATAAAATAGCTTCTTTAAATTTCACAATAAATTCCCAATATCAAATTTGAACCTCCAAATAAACCATTTTAATTCCCATATTTTTCAAAGCTTAAATATTCTATATTTCAAAACTTAAATTTTTATAGTTTGTATATTTCAATCTTTAAACATTCCACTATTTCAAATGGATTCTTTGAAAATTTAATATATATCAAATCCAATCCCTATTATTTAAATTTGAAATATTTACTTACTAAACAAATATTATTCAGGTAAAACCCTTAAACTCCAATAACAAGATATTCTTTTAATTAAATTAACTTGATAATATTCTTTAAATAAATTTGATATTCGTTTAAATCCTCTACTCAAAATTAAGTTATAAGATCAACCTTTTAAATCTTAATTTATTTACATTTCAAACCAAATTTTCCGAGGAAATTTCTTAGATACATTAATTCAAATCATATTCACATTTATCTTCAACCTTACTTTTAATTTGAGTTATTATAAACTCTGTATACAATAGAATTTCAAATATATTCTTAACCATATTATATAAACGAAATCAACTTCATTATTTAGCTTATTTTAAAATTCGAAACAAATTTATACATAGTTAAATTCAAGAATTTTTACTATATATATATATCAAAATTTATTATTTATTAAACCGTATTCTTTCCAAAACCATAGAAAATCATTCAAAATAATTTATATATATACCGCGGTGCCTGTATATAATTTTCTATCCTATGGTCAAGTGATACAGATATTTATCATTTCAATCCGCAATTTAAAAATAAAAATGTGGTTGTATATCATTTCAAAACGCAATCCCGAATGAAATGAAAACGCATAATAACTTGCAGTTTATACAATATAAATACAGCATCTATTCATCCATCATATCAATCATCAAACATTTATCAATTTATCATCCAATTCAAACAATCACATCAATAAATAATATTTAATACTGACAGTTAATTTTTCAATAATGAATTAAATAACTATTTAACTGTAGTTTATATGCAATAATAAATAAATTTAACTAGCAGTTTATATGCAATAATAAATTTAACAAAAAATTTAACTGACAGTTTGTATGCAAAAATGAATTAAATAACAAGTAAATTATATGAATGCAAATTAACCGAGATAATGATGAAATATATGCCAAACAGCTATAAATAAATTTATAAACACATCACAAATCAATTTAACAAACATAAGAAATTTTAGAAATTGTGAGTGGGTTAAAACACTCACTATTTGAATTTAAATTGAATTTAAATTCAATTTAAACCCAAAAGTTTGAGCGTCTCAGAATTCGTCCAAACAACCGTCATCAAGTCCGGAATTTCAATACGATCCTAACAAAAAAAAATCGCGTGTGAAACGGAATTCGTATGTAAGAGTTATAGCGATTATTGTGATTGAAATTCAAAAAAATAAAAAATAAATAAAAAGAACACATACACTCTATGCCACGTCAGCAGAGAATTGAACCCTTTGTTCCCTTTCCCCCCGCACGCTAAAGACCACCCAACACGCACGCAAGAAATTCGAATGCACGCCTTCGTTCGAATAGCCACCTCCTTCACCAACGTTGTCCGTGACCCCCCTCCATACCTTGCCGCGAACCCTAGCCTTCCTCCCCTCTCGACCGCGCACGACCGCGCACGCGTCAAACTACAGCCCCCGCCCTTTCTTTGAAACCCTAGTTGAATTTTTCCCACAAATCTAGCCGTTGATTCAACAATTGAACACCACAGATCGACTCCCCTCGGCCCCCTCTACAAAACACAGAAATGGTTCGTCTATCCGACAACGTTCATCAACGCGCGATGAAGAGCCGAAACTTGTCAGATTTTTACTGGTCAATCGACAAACTGAATCGAAAAACGAACACCATCAGTTAATTACTCTAGTCGAGAGCTTCAACATATAATTTTTTCAAATTTTTCTGAGGACTTTGAATTTTTGACTTTGATTTTGGATTGTAATTGGATCTAGGGTTTGCATCCATTGAAGAAGAAGAGGAGCTGATGAAATTTTACGCACGGATAAATGAGAATAGACGGAGACTAGGTTTAGCAGGGTATTTATAGATAAAGTTGGAAAAAAGAATGGACTGTATCCGAATTATAAACGTGCTAAACGATAATTGGCCCAAAAAGCCCGTTCTGACTCCGGAACGAAATTGGGTCAACCCATATATCAAAATAGGTGTTTTAAAATATTTTAAATGCAGTGGAAAAGGTTTCAAATTCAAATTGCATCTTATGAAGAAGTTATGCTAAATTCAAATTTTCCAAATTGATTTCAATTGATTTCAATTGCATAAATTTCAAGGCGTTTCGAGTCTGTACGATCAAACGACAAGTCCGATCGCTACGAAACTTGAAACACTATTACAATTCACCGTTACGGATCCGATAAAACTGGTTTCGTCGAAATCCGAGTCAGTGGCCAAAATGGCTATTTTTTTTTGAAAGCTAAGCGGTGTTAAAACTGGTCCCCTACCAGGTTTATTAATGAAGGAGAAAAAGTAAAGAACAAACAACAAAAAGGGCAAAATAAAGAAACTACAAAACACACGACAGAACGAGAGCAAACAAGGAAAAAAAAGGAGGAAAAGGCAGAAAACAAAAACTATGGAACCCACGGCTCATACTGCCAAGCTAAAAAACTGTAATTGCTGTCTTGCATCCCCTTATATATTTCACTCTTCAGCACGAACCAAATCCCTTCTTTACTGCAGCTCTTACCTTCAAATATCCTCAAATTTCTTTCATTCCATACAACCTTGATAAACTTCTTCAGGACGTAGAAAAAGAAAACTTTTTGTTCATCCTTCCATCCTAGCACGTGCTCAATTAGTAGCCATTGATCATTGGTACTGTTATATAGCCTCATCCCTTGCATACAACTTAATAGTTTGGACCAGACATGAAGAACATAAGGACATTTAAAGAATATGTGGTCAATACTCTCACTATGTTGATCACACAGCTCACAGTTTGGTTGCACAGTCATACCATAGCTAACAAGTTTATCTCTAGTCATCAGAGCATTGTTTATTACCTTCCAGAAGCATAGATTATCTGTTCCAGTAGACACAGTAGACCATATTACCTTGTACCACTTGCAATCAGGCAATGCATCCATACCAATCAAGTCAGTGTACACACTGCTAACAGCATGAGCACGATCATTCCACATAACATTGTCATGTTCAGGATGAATAAAGCAACAACCAGCATACACCCCCCAAAAAGCTCTGACAACCTGGTTGCTTGTGTAGGGAACAACAAGTTTACCATCAGCAATATAGTCAACAGCAAGCGCACTACCACTTATTCTAGATTGATACTTCTGCTGTTGATTGAAGAGTAGATCAAGCACAATTCCTTTGCCAATCCATGGTTCTGTCCAAAAGTTACAAACACTCCCCACTGCCAAGTTAATTTTAACATAAGGCAGGAAAGTGCTTCTAAGTTTAAGTATACTCCTCAAAATCCAACTACAGGAGAGCGGGATATCCATCAGCCAGAATTTTTTGGAGCCAATATTGTATCTAATAGTCCCTTTAACCCATAATGTGTCATGATTATTTAAAAGCGCATTGATGTGATGACTGTAAGCAGCCTTGTTCCAGTCTTTAATACTATGCAACCCTAATCCACCTTTACGCTTCGGCTTCTCAAATGCCGAGAATGAACATGGCAGCAGTTTCCTCGTGTGTATCGTACCGAACCAAAAAAATCTTAACATAGCACGCCTAACCATTTTCAATAGCCTAGTTGGTAGGATATAAACTCTAGGCCAGTAAACCGTGATAGAGAAGCTCACAGATTGAACAAGAACCAACCTACCAGCTTGTGTCAAGAAATTGTTAGCCTAACAATCCATGACACGCATGATTTTCTCGTACAACGGAAGACAGTCAGCACGAGTAACACGAGAGGAGCAAAGAGGAAGCCCAAGATAAAACATATCAGCAGCCATAGAGTGTATACCAGCACGAGTGGAGAGGCTGACTTGTGTTGGTTATTAATCCCAGAGAATAATATGCTTGATTTATTGAAATTTAGTTAAAGACCAGTAATTCTGTAAAATAAGTGCAGCACACTTTTAATGCAGTCAATTGATTGGTGATCAGGCTTGGTGAATATCATGATGTCATCTGCATAGAGAAGAGACGTAATTTGAAGCTCCTTGCATTTAGGATGGTACAGTATCTGCTTGTTTTGGAAGGAAGGCTTTAGCATACATGTAATAACTTCCATGACTAAGATGAAAAGATAGGAGGAGAGAGGGTCCCCCTGTCTTATACCCTGCTTTGATGCGAAGTTGTTGGTGCCAACTCCATTAATTATCAGAGAGAAGGTGGGCGTGGAGATGCACTCATACACCCAAGCAACGAAAACTTTCGGAAATCCCACTTGCGACATAATCCTGACTATAGACTTCCACTGGATTGAATCGTACGCTTTCATCAAATCCAGCTTCAACATGGCACGCGGCGAAGTGTTAACATGGTTATAACCATTGAGGAGCTCATGCGCTAGCATTATATTATCAAGAATGCTCCTGTTAGGCAGGAAAGCCACTTGGTTGTTGGATATGATCCTCTGCAACACAGTGACAAGCCTATTCGCTAAAATTTTGGAAATACACTTATATATCACATTACAGCAGGAGATCGGTCTAAAAGAGGAAACAGAAGCGGCTAGTTTGCACTTGGGGATGAGAACCAAATTTGTAGCATTTGCTGATTTCAACATTTTGAAATTGTTGAAGAAATTGTGAACAACTTTGGTGAACTGGGAACCCGCAACTTCCCAACTAGTTGTAAAGAAGACCACATTGAACCCATCAGGTCCACCAGAGGAGGACTTATTCATTGCAAACAGTGCATTCTTTATCTCAGCATCAGTAACTTTGGCCACAAGACAATTGGCTTCATCTGTAGTAATTTTTGGTAGATTTATCGAAGACAAGAGATCAAGCTCAGGTTCAAAGTTGTTCGTATTACCAAAGAGCTTTGTATAGTACATGAGAAAGGCATTTTCAACTGTTTCAGGGGTTACATTCATGATACCTGCTTCATCAATGATGGTTGTTATGTTACTCGTTGATTGCTTGACCCTAAGTGATGCATGGAAGAACTTTGTATTCCTTTCACCATCCGCAACCCATTTGATCCGCAGTTGTTGCCTCCTCATGTCACACTCATTGGCAAGAGCTAGATTGAGTTCATTGAATAGGACAGCTTCTCTCTGAGCCATATCAGCATCACCTGGCTGCGCCATCATATTGTCATGTGCTTCCTTTAACTGCTCTTTAAGCTTGGTAGATAACAAATTGCCACACCCAAACTTTGCTTTTGACTAAGCCCTTAAGCTTTCCTTCACTGTTCTTAGCTTCCTGCAAAAAACAAACATGGGATTTCCATAGTACTTATATGACCATGCATTTTTAATAATATTTTTATACTCTGGATCATTAACCCAGGCATTATAGAATTTGAAACCCCTTTTAACTCCAATAGGCCTCGTCCCAGTGGTTAGGATAAGTGGTGAGTGGTCAGACAGAATAGGATGAGGTAAGTGAGTGGTGAGAGAAGGCCAGTCAGATAGGGCTTTGAAGTTGGAAAAGGAGTGGTCAATGTTGGAGAAAATACGAGTTCCACTTCTCGACCTATTGTTCCAGGAGAATCTCGCACCATTTCTGGTTATAGGTAAAAGCAATGATTCAAAAACCGTAGTGTTAAGAGGAAGTATATCGTTTGGCACAAGGGAGATACCCCCTTGCTTGTCATTCAAAGCGAGGCAACAGTTGAAGTCTCCAAGAACGACCCAAGGATGAGTTTCTTGCCTTAGCACCGGAAGAAGTTGAAGAACATTAAGCCTAGCTGCGGCGGAATTATGAGCGTATATGAAAGTGATATAGAAGGGAGTGGATG
Organism: Allium cepa; assembly: GCA_030765085.1. Lineage (NCBI taxonomy): Eukaryota > Viridiplantae > Streptophyta > Magnoliopsida > Asparagales > Amaryllidaceae > Allium > Allium cepa. Next base: position 628,429,893 of record CM060934.1, read on the forward strand.
AGTTGTGGTACTTGGCACGAAAATGGATTTGTTGTGGGGTGGATAGAATCAACTCAAGACAAAGAAGAACTGGATTATGAACAACCATGATACGACCATAGTTGGCTTCAAGAAGATTATGATTCAGCAACCAAGCAGGATTTATGTACTTGGCAGCTGATATGGTTAGAGGGAGATTCAGTTTGGTTTCTAGGATTGCAAAAATAGAAAGTTGATGATCGAAGATGAGTTGCTTAACCTGATCGAGTTTGAGGAAATTATGAGCTCCTCGTATGTTCCAGGCTCCAATATTGTGCGACATAATTAAACTATGGAGTGCAGTTCCCCGTCTTTCATGCTCCTAGTAATAGGAGAATTTATTCTGCTTTGATTTGGTTGTAGAGTCCAATTTTTCTTGACCCTTTTTCCTTTGACAGTAGAAGAGACTGGGCATGGGATCGGAATTTGATTAGTAGGCGATGATTTCCAACCTGGTATAGATCCATGGAAAACATACGGATTATCAGAAGAAGAAATATCAGGTGGAGGAGGAGATGGGACAGTAGGGGAAGCTGAAGTATTTGGTATCGATTGTATGACTAATTCGTAAATTTGGGTTTGCATAGAGTTCATGAAAACGTCTTCATGCATGTCACATGGTGTGGTAGCTATGTAATGGTTTGAAGAGGGTATTGGGTGCATGGTGGGTAAAATTTCTGGTTGCAGAGCAACCAAAAGATCTTCAGTGTGCAAGTGAGCATCAGGGTCATACACAGTCTCATCACTCAATTTCTGCAATAAATGCATTGTATCAGCAGAAACATTAATCATGCCCTGATTATTTTCTTTGAGTATTTGAGGTGGCGTTGTATTGGATTTTCCAATGCAATTTTCATATTGTGTTGCAATTGAATCTGATACAAGGTGTGCACAGTCACGAGTATCAGTGACATGCACAGGGTTAATAAGACTACCCTGTTTTTGCTGTTGGATTATTTCAGCATTTGCATTGTACTGCTCGTGTACATAATCCTTTGTCCCATTACCACAAGTGGGAGTATCAAACTGCCCAAGTAAACTGCAAGCAGGCTTCAGGTGTTGTTCACCACAAATCACAGTAGTGACAGCGCCTACATCAATATTTGCATCATTTAACAAATCAAATCTATTGAAAGTCACAATTTTCCCTTGATCATTGTCAGGCTCTCCATTGTCCTCATGCATTTCATTTCCACACACTTCACCAGTATATACTGTTTCTAAATTCTACTGCAGAACAGTATTGGAATCAGCCACTAATACACAATTAGCTTGTTCTAGTTCTGCGCCCACTTTCAATTTATTACCAATTCCCTCCTTATCTTTTTTATTAACTACTTTCCGCCATTGGCGATTATTCTTACTTGTCTGCTTTCCCTCCTGCTGCTTGTTTTTTAATTCTTGCTGATTTCCCTTTTTTATTACCTCCTCAGCCCCCTTTTCCTTAACAGCACCAGCTCTTAAACATGAAATTATCATGTCACCAAATTCTTTGCAATGCGAACATATTTCAGGCTTCCATAGATAATCAACCCTCACCATTTGAATAGAACCATCAATTAAATGGACAGGGAACTCGTCAACCAAATCTTGTTTAGGTGTAACATCTACCAAACACTTCGCATAACCTATTCTCTCCATTTTATCAGTTGATGAATCCAGACAGAGCAACCTACCAACTCTTGTCGCTAGCCAATTAATCCCAAGATGTGACCACGCATATAGAGGTATGTTCGACAGTCGAATCCAAACTGGTACAGACTTTATGTTGCTACAACTATTACCAATATACGGATCCCATGCTTTGATAATGAAAATTTTGTTCCTAAGGAATATTGGGTCTGCCTCAACAATTTTCCTTCTATCCTCAGCACAGGAAAGATGGAAAAGGAACAAAACACCATCAGACTTAATTTTTATCTCCCCTTTAAGCTTCCATAGCTTCTTCAGGTGGTTTATAACTGTCATATAAGAGAGTGGCTTGTCTAAGAAAAAAACCAACCAACCAATCCTCCCACACTGCATTCCCTGCTACAATAACTTCACGTGGAGGAACCAAAGAAGGACCTTCAAACGTCAGCGAAATATCAACAGGGGCGTACTGACCGGCGTTACGAGGCCTGCTCTTAAAGAGAGAGGTCCATGGAGTAGGAGATGGGACAGTGAGAAGACTGGAGGACATTTGGACAGGGGGCGGAGGAGAGGGGGGATCGGCGGTGGTAAGGATTGGGGTGAGGTGGGCAGGATGGCCGAGCTAGGTGGTGAAGCAGGAACAATAGAGGGAGTGGGCACGATAGGCTGAAAAGAAAGGGTATGGTGAGAGGTACGGGCAGGAGAGGCCATTGCAGAGAAAAGAAAGGGCGATTTTAAAGAAAAGAAAGGGCTATTTTTATATTAATTAAATAAATAAATAATAAATTAATTAAATCAAATTTCTCGTTTAAATTCTGAAATTTGCAATCTTTGTCGCTTTGTAATTCTCAAAAAATTTCAACGATTTAAACAAATTTTTAATGTCAATTAAATGTTGATTCAATCATCAATTTTAGTGTTAAATTCCAATTTCGTTAAATTTAGAAATTATCGAAATTCCAGTAATTAAATTTTCATTCATATTATTCAAATTCATTATTACAAACAGATGAAATAAATATTGGAATCAAAATCCATTATAATAACATTCTCAGTTTTCATCTAAATCCTCATTTATGTAATATTTTAATATTATATTCCACTTAATTGCAATAAATTCACTTATTAGATTTCAAATTATAAATAAATTAATAAATCTTGGTTTTCACCCCTTAAATCAACCAGTCCTCTTATTATAAATAAAACTAACATTTATTACATCTTATAGAATTAACCATTTTTAATGACAAATCAAAACTATCCTAACTGCACAAATTAGGGCAATTAATGGCAATTGATTTCACATTACTTCATTAATTATCAATAGAAATCTCAATAAAATCGTTTATTTATTTAAAATCTTGTAATTCAATAAATTGACATTTTATGGGTACAATACACATTGAATTATAAAATTACAGTTTATCCCTCAATATTCCATCAATTAATTGTAACTTTGAATTTATTCCCATTTTACATATTTTAAATCAATTACAACTTTACCATTTGATTCCAGGTAATAGGTATTCCATATTCAATGCTAATTTTATTTTATTACGTTAATATACGCCTATTTAAATTTTAATTTGAATGAATATTACGTTTTTAAATGTGTACTTCTATCCATTGAACACATTAATTAAGGTTTTTAAATACTTTACATTCTATAAAATTTTCAACGTTAAAAATTTTCATTCTATTAATTTCTTTACATACTTTACGTATTAATTAAAACATACTTTGAACTTTATTTCAAATAAATTCATTGACAAATAAATTAGGTAATTTGTAATAGTTGTACCCTTAATTTTATTTCCAAATATCGTACTACCTAGTTTCCTTTAATTGCAATTTGACTTCCAAATCTTATGCAATATACTAAAGAAATAAATACATATATTAATTGATTCATTTTTCTCATTCATTACTTTAATATACCCCTTTTCACAACTCCTAACCATTGTCTTTACATTTCACACAAATGTAACATTTAATTACATTTATTACAATTCAATGTTGGCATTTATTTCCATACTACCAATTGCATTCACTTATATTCTATCCTTTTACTATACTTTTACTTCTTACAACCTTTTTATTTTATTCATTGGTTTAATGTTTATTTTAATTATTCCTTTATTACTTACAAATCTTATTTCCTTCATGAATGCCATCATTTATCAATTATTACATAATTTAATTTATTAATATTCATGCTATTCATGTTTAATTCAATTCCTTTGCACATTAATTCATTTACTAAAGTTTACAATCATTTATTTATATTACTTACCTTCTTATTATATTAATTTAGTAGCATTTCAATTATACTTCTGATTATAACATTCCGTTGGTTAATTCAATATTCCCGTTTGTTTCTTTTATTAAACTTATAACCAAGTATGACAAATTTCATAATTTCAATTGATTGTACTTACATTTTGAATTTGTAAATCTTAATTTCAATTGCTATATTTAAATTTCTAACATTTGCTTCGTTATAACTTTTAAATTTTTTATTTCTTCCTAAATTTAATTGCAAAATTTAAGTTAAACTATCAAATTATTAATCAAAATTTACAGGTCGTTACACTCTCCCCCACTCAAAACTTTTCATCCCCAAAAAGGAAAAGAAGGGAAAAGAAGAATTAAGAAATCAATATCATATTTGAATATTACATTTATAAAGAAATAAATTTACAAAATTTATTACTTTAAATAAAATATAACCATTTTATAACCATTAAACCATTTTATACTTAAATAAACAAAGTTTGGAAATCATTTTCAAAATCTAAGTCCAAAATTTATGGAAAATTTTGGTAGAGTCTCCTTTGTACGAGGAGGCTCGGGAGCAAATATAATATCAAATATAATAATATATACAAATATTTTACAAAATAACATATATCCCAACACGGAAAAATATATAAAATAGCGCTATAAAACCGTAATCCGAAAACGTACCTATTTGTCGGGCAATTAACGCGTATTTTATGGAACCAAAAGCAGTAGCAATTGCTTCCATCACCTGTATTTCACTTATATAATCTAAAAGGGTTAATAATTATATAAAATGAGATGTTTAGCATTGTTTTCAAGTACCAACAAACAATCAATACCAATAACAATCACTTGCAACCAGGTATACAACCATCACAATGAAACAACACAAATCAATCATTCATTCATCAAACAAACAAATAGTTGTTCGGGTTCAAACTTTAAATTGTATGGAATGAAGAATAACTACTAAGTGTACCCTTCACTTAACAGTCGTAGTTGAAACTAAATAGATTATTCATTCATCCAAACAATTTCAAAGTATCCTTACTCAACAACCATAAACCAAAACAACAACAACGATTAGTTTATTCTTATTAATTCTATTCATTTTCATTTATTCAGGTCATGTAAGTTTCCTTTATTGCATTCCATTTATGCATTTCTCAATTATATTCATTTATTTCTTACAGTTTCATTTATTTATTTATTTATTTTGCTCTATTTCTATTCATTGCATTACATTCATTTCTCAAATTTCATTTACTTATTTAACGCTTACATTTCTATTCTATTAAATTTTAGAAATACTTCATTACATACTTTTACTTGTACAATTTCCATTACATTTCTAATTTCAACTTTTTATATCTGTTAAGTTATATATGTTAAAGAAAATGCAAATGAACCTATACAAGTTTTATCTCATCCTTTAATTAAATTTAATGTTCAATAATATTACTCTTTGTTTCATGTGTTACAAATTTCAGGTTTCCTTTAATACCATTAACAACCTAGCATTAAATCTCTTATTTTATTTAGGGTTTCAATTATTAGTTAAATTCCGTTTCACTACATTAGTTAAACTATTAATAAATGGAAACTTAAGAACTAAATACCGGGTTTAATTCCAAATTATTTTAAAATAATAGATAAACATACTTACAACTTATCTATATCCAAGTATATTTAAACAACTCAAAATTTATATTTGTTTATCAAAAATTCCTGTAGTCGAACTGCTACAGTGGCCTTCCCACTTCGAAACTTGAAAATGAATGTCGATGATGCGTGCACTCATCACCGAAATTATTTTCCAGTGACAAAGAGGGGAGTACATAACTTATTTCTTTCCAAAATTTCTTTTAAAAACATTTCTTTCAAATTTATATCAAATATTTATATCAGAAAATACTTCTAACAATATTATTACTATATTTCAAAATGATTCGAAAGAAAGTTTCAAAACCCCGGAACTTAAGTTCTAAATTTCCAATTTTCATTTATTTTATTTTCAATCTTGCTTGGACTATTAATTATAAAGTTATTACCTAACAACCCATTTAATGCAACCGAATATATATATATATATATATATATCATTTAAAAATTTATTTTATATATACAAAATATAATAGGAAAAATTATTTCAGTCGCCTATATTAAAAACAAATATTATGTCTGTCTATCCTATTAAGCGTTTAGAAATCCTTATTGATGTCATAGTGTCCCATGCACCAACCAGAATTTATAAGTACAAAACGGAACAGATTAACCAAATATCAATACCTTTTTATAACACTGACAAATACGCTCTCTCATATATATACTCTTAGCGACTCCCATAGGGTATTTCTACCCTATTAATAAAGAGTCAGACCCCACAAAGCTAAGGTTTATCGCTAAACCAAAGCTCTGATACCACAATGTAACATCCCGCCTTTTTGCACGCTTTAAATCGAAACACGTGCCAATTCAAACCGTTCGAAAGGGTGGACTGTTATGCGGTAAATAAGAAAACGAGAAAGAAATAAAACAAAACAGAATCTCACAGCGGAAGGATAAAATATAATAATCAAATATACAGTTCATCAAATTGCTTTACAAAACTATTCGATTTTCTTTACTTATACAATACAATATCAGAGTATACATACCAGATAATAATAATTAATGCAACGGAATTAAATGGTGTGGTGGAATAATATAGTAGATAATAATACTATTAATCGTCTTCTTCCTCCAGAGCTAAAATCTTCAAATCCTGAAACGCTCGGCCTGACCCGAGCGAATTGAAAAGACAAAACACTCGAGTCAGAACTAAAAGATCTTATGTAAGTTAAATCAATAGAAATAAATATGAGTGTAGTAACTTAAGAGATGTTCGGGATTCATATCTCCTAAGGATCCGTTAAAATATTTACTATGTAGTATATTTCGCTATTATAAAAGTGTCTAATTGTAAAATAAACTTACTTTTAAATAGCGTTAAGGGGTTACCCATATAGCCCTTAACACAAATAATGCCAATAGTCTATACAGCACCGTAATACCTCCTGATCGGGAGGCTACCAAAGGATACTCCATAGGTACGACACAAATAGAAACTCGTACAAGGCGCGATAGGGTAGGTGACACGACATAACTAGGCAATGCCAGGGTAGATATACCAATTACGTATCCGGGCTGGTGGTAACGCGTAGTAGCTACTACCGCCCACCTCGGACAAACTCCCCCCTAAAATCAAAGAAATCAAAAGTGGCCACCGAATCAATCCAAAGTCAGAGTATAGTATCGAAGAGGAGCATCCGATAAGGGGCGCTAACCCCCTTGGCCCGAGAATCCCTCCTGTTTTAGCCACCTTATGCCAACCCACGGGAGTCGGGTCCACGTATTCACCTCAAAGGAAACGCCGCCGCCAACCTACTTCATTCTGGAATCTCCACCGCATACACTGTTGTTAAAGTGGTTTTCGGAGTTGGCAGAGAGTATGACAACTTCCGATCCCGGACTCTTCAACAACCAAACGTTATTATGACACCGTGGTTATTTCAAAATAATTTATACTTTAAAACTAGAATATAATATCTCTTTCAAACCATATAAATACGATATCATTTATATTTTTAAAACCCAAATCAATATGATATCATTTTTATTTCAAATATATCTTTTCCAAGAAATCATAGCATTTTCAAATCTATATACCTTGAAACCATATCTTTGAAACATAACTTAATACTTAATGGTTTAAATACTATATTACTATATATAATAAAATAGCTTCTTTAAATTTCACAATAAATTCCCAATATCAAATTTGAACCTCCAAATAAACCATTTTAATTCCCATATATTTCAAAGCTTAAATATTCTATATTTCAAAACTTAAATTTTTATAGTTTGTATATTTCAATCTTTAAATATTCCACTATTTCAAATGGATTCTTTGAAATTTAATATATATCAAATCCAATTCCTACTATTTAAATTTGAAATATTTACTTACTAAACAAATATTATTCAGGTAAAACCCTTAAACTTCAATAAGAGGATATTCTTTTAATTAAATTAACTTGATAATATTCTTTTAATAAATTTGATATTCGTTTAAATCCTCTATTCAAAATCAAGTTATAAGATCATATCCTTTAAATCTTAATTTATTTACATTTCAAACCAAATTTTCCGAGGAAAATTCTTAGATACATTAATTCAAATCATATTCACATTTATCTTCAACCTTACTTTTAATTTGAGTTATTATAAACTCTGTATACAATAGAATTTCAAATATATTCTTAACCATATTATATAAACGAAATCAACTTCATTATTTAGCTTATTTTAAAATTCGAAACAAATTTATACATAGTTAAATTCAAGAATTTTTACTATATATATATATCAAAATTTATTATTTATTAAACCGTATTCTTTCCAAAACCATAGAAAATCATTTCAAAAATAATTTTATATATATACCGCGGTGCCTGTATATAATTTTCTATCCTATGGTCAAGTGATACGGATATTTATCATTTCAATCCGCAATTTAAAAAAAAATGTGGTTGTATATCATTTCAAACCGCAATCCCGAATGAAATGAAAATGCATAATAACTTGCAGTTTATACAATATAAATACATCATACATTCATCCATCATATCAATCATCAAACATTTATCAATTTATCATCCAATTCAAACAATCACATAAGTAAATAATAGTTAATTACCGACAGTCAATTTTTCAACAATGAATTAAATAACTGTTTAACTGTAGTTTATATGCAATAATAAATAAATTTAACTAGAAGTTCATATGCAATAATAAATTTAACAAAAAATTTAACTAGCAGTTAATATGCAAAAATGAATTAAATAACAAGTAAATTATATGAATGCAAATTAACTGAGATAATGATTAAATATATGCCAAAAAGCTATAAATAAATTTCTAAACACATCATAAATCAATTTAACAAACATAAGAAATTTTAAAAATTGTGAGTGGGTTAAAACACTCATGTTTTGAATTTAAATTGAATTTAAATCCAATTTAAACCCAAAAATTTGACCATCTCAGAATTCGTCCAAACCAACGTCATCAAGTCCAAAATTTCAATACGATCCTAACAAAAAAAATCGCGTGTGAAACGGAATTCGTATGTAAGAGTTATAGCGATTATTGTGATTGAAATTCAAAAAAAATAAAAAGAACACATACACTCTATGCCACCTCAGCAAAGAATTGAACCGATCGTTCCCTTCCCCCCTGCACGCTACAGACCATCCAACACGTACGCAAGAAATTCGAACGCACACCTTCGTTCGAATAGCCACCTCCTTCACCAACGTTGACCGCGACCCCCCCTCCATACCTTGCCGCGACCCCTAACCTTCCTCCCCTCTCGACCGCGCACGACCATGCACGCGTCAAACTGCAGTTGCCGCCCTTTCTTTGAAACCCTAGTTGAACTTTTCCCGCAAATCTAGCCGTTGATTCCACGAACGAACACCACAGATCGACTCCCCTCGGTCCCCTCTACAAAACCCAGAAATGGTTCGTCGATCCAACAACGTTCATCAACGCGCGATGAACGGCCGAAACTTTTCTGATTTTTACCGGCCAACCGACAAACTGAATTGAAAAACGAACACCACCAATGAATTACTCTAGTCGAGAGCTTCAACATATAATTTTCTCAAATTTTTCTGAGGACTTTGAATTTTTGACTTTGATTTTGGATTGTAATTGGATCTAGGGTTTGCATCCATTGAAGAAGAAGAGGAGCTGATGAAATTTTACGTGCAGATAAATGAGAATAGGCGTAGGGTAGGGTTGTAGCAGGGTATTTATAGATAAAGTTGGAAAAGAATGGAGTAGATCCGAATTATAAACGTGCTAAACGATAATTGGCCCAAAAAGCCTGTTCTGACTCCGGAACGAAATTGGGTCAGCCCATACATCAAAATAGGCGTTTTAAAATATTTTAAATGCAATGGAAAAGGTTTCAGGTTCAAATTGCATCGTATGAAGAAGTTATGCTAAATTCAAATTTTCCAAATTGATTTCAATTGCATAAATTTCAAGGCGTTTCGAGTCCGTACGATCAAACGACAAGACCGATCGCTACGAAACTTGAAATACTATTATAATTCACCGTTACGGATCCGATGAAACTGGTTTCCCCGAAATCCGAGTCAGTGGCCAAAATGGCTATTTTTATATTAATTAAATAAATAAATAATAAATTAATTAAATCAAATTTCTCGTTTAAATTCTGAAATTTGCAATCTTTGTCACTTTATAATTCTCCAACATTTTCAATGATTTAAACAAATTTTTAATGTCATTTAAATGTTGATTCAATCATCAATTTTAGCGTTAAATTCCAATTTCGTTAAATTTAGAAATTATAAATTGAAATTCCGGTAATTAAATTTTCATTCATATTATTCAAATTCATTATTACAAACAGATGAAATAAATATTGGAATCAAAATCCATTATAATAACATTCTCAATTTTCATCTAAATCCTCATTTATGTAATATTTTAATATTATATTCCACTTAATTGCAATAAATTCACTTATTAGATTTCAAATTATAAATAAATTAATAAATCTTGGTTTTAACCCCTTAAATCAACCAGTCCTCAAATTATAAATAAAACTAACATTTATTACATCTTATAGAATTAACCATTTTTAATGACAAATCAAAACTATCCTAACTGCACAAATTAGGGCAATTAATGGCAATTGATTTCACATTACTTCATTAATTATCAATAGAAATATCAATAAAATCGTTTATTTATTTAAAATCTAGCAATTCAATAAATTGACATTTTATGGGTATAATTCACATTGAATTATCGAATTACAGTTTATCCTTCATTATTCCATCAATTAATTGTAACTTTGAATTTATTCCCATTTTACATATTTTAAATCAATTACAACTTTACCATTTGATTCCAGGTAATAGGTATTCCATATTCAATGCTAATTTTATTTTATTACGTTAATATACGCCTATTTACATTTTAATTTGAATGAATATTACGTTTTTAAATGTGTACTTCTATCCGTTGAACACATTAATTAAGGTTTTTAAATACTTTACATTCTATAAAATTTTCAATGTTAAAAATTTTCATTCTATTAATTTCTTTACATACTTTACATATTAATTAATTAACATACTTTGAATTTTATTTCAAATAAATTCATTGACAAATAAATTAGGTAATTTATAACGGTTGTACCCATAATTTTATTTCCAAATATCGTACTACCTAATTTTCTTTAATTGCAATTTGACTTCCAAATCTTATGCAATATACTAAAGAAATAAATATATATATTAATTAATTCGTTTTTCTCATTCATTACTTTAATATACCCCTTTTAACAACTCCTAACCATTGTCTTTACATTTCACACAAATGTAACATTTAATTATATTTATTACAATTCAGTGTTGGCATTTATTTCCATACTACTGATTGCATTCACCTATATTCTATCCTTTTACTATACTTTTTACTTCTTACAACCTTTTTCTTTTATTCATTGGTTTAATGTTTATTTTAATTATTCCATTATTACTTACAAATCTTATTTCCTTCATGAATGCCATCATTTATTAATTATTACATAATTTCATTTATTAATATTCATGCTATTCATGTTTAATTCAATTCCTTTGCACATTAATTCATTTACTAAAGTTTACAATCATTTATTTATATTACTTACCTTCTTATTATATTAAATTAGTAGCATTTGAATTATACTTCTGATTATAACATTCCATTGGTTAATTCAATATTCTCGTTTGTTTCTTTTATTAAACATATAACCAAGTATGACAAATTTCATAATTTCAATTGATTGTACTTACATTTTGAATTTGTAAACCTTAATTTCAATTGCTATATTTAAATTTCTAACATTTGCTTCGTTATAACTTTTAAATTTTTTATTTCTTCCTAAATTTGATTGCAAAATTTAAATTGAACTAACAAATTATTAATCAAAATTTACGGGTCGTTACACTCTCCCCCACTCAAAACTTTTCTTCCCCGAAAAGGAAAAGAAGGGAAAAGAAGAATTAAGAAATCAATATCATATTTGAATATTACATTTATAAAGAAATAAATTTACAAAATTTATTACTTTAAATAAAATATAACCATTTTATAACCATTAAACCTTTTTATACTTAAATAAATAAAGTTTTTGGAAATCATTTTCAAAAAAATTCTAAGTCCAAAATTTACGGAAAATTTTGGCAGAGTCTCCTTTGTACGAGGAGGCTCGGAAGCAAATATAATATCAAATATAATAATATATACAAATATTTTCGAAAATAATATATATCCAACACGGAAAAATATATAAAATTGCGCTATAAAACCGTAATCCGAAAACGTACCAATTTGCCGGGCAATTAACGCGTATTTTATGGAACCAAAAGCAGTAGCAGTTGCTTCCATCACCTGTATTTCACTTATATAATCTAAAAGGGTTAATAATTATATAAAATGAGATGTTTAGCGTTGTTTTCAAGTACCAGCAAGCAATCAATACCTATAACAATCACTTGCAACCAGGTATACAACCATCACAATGAAACAACACAAATCAATCATTCATTCATCAAACAAAACAAATAGTTGTTCGGGTTCAAACTTTAAATTGTATGAAATGAAGAATAACTACTAAGTGTACCCTTCACTCAACGGTTTTAGGTGAAACTAAATAGATTATTCATTCATCCAAACAATTTTAAAGTATCCTTACTCAACAACAATAAACCAAAACAACAACAACGATTAGTTTATTCTTATTAATTCTATTCATTTTCATTTATTCAGGTCGTGTAAGTTTCCTTTATTGCATTCCATTTATGCATTTCTCAATTATATTCATTTATTTCTTACAGTTTCATTTATTTATTTATTTTGCTCTATTTCTATTCATTGCATTACATTCATTTCTCATATTTCATTTACTTATTTAGCGGTTACATTTCTATTATATTATATTTTAGAAGTGCTTCATTACATACTTTTACTTGTACAATTTACATTACATTTCTTATTAAACATTTCAACCTTTTATATTTGGTAAGTTATATATGTTAAAGAAAATGCAAATGTATTTATACAAGTTTTATCTCATCCTTTAATTAAATTTAATGTTCAATAATATTACTCTTTGTTTCATGTGTTACAAATTTCAAGTTTCCTTTAATACCATTATTACCTAGCATTAAATCTCTTATTTTATTTAGGGTTTCAATTATTAGTTAAATTCCATTTCACTACATTAGTTAAACTATTAATAAATGGAAACTTAAGAATTAAATACCGGGTTTAATTTCAAATTATTTTAAAATAATAGATGAACACACTTACAACTTATCTATATCCAAGTATATTTAAACAACTCAAAATTTATATATGTTTATCAAAAATTCCTGTAGTCGAACTACTATAGTGGCCTTCCCACATCGAAACTCGAAAATGAATGTCCATGATGCATGCACTCATCACCGAAATTATTTTCCAGCGACAAAGAGGGGAGTACAGAACTTATTTCTTTCCAAAATTTCTTTTAAAAACATTTCTTTCAAATTTATATCAAATATTTATATCAGAAAATACTTCTAACAATATTATTACTATATTCCAAAATGATTCGAAAGAAAGTTTCAAACCCCCGGAACTTAAGTTCTAAATTTCCAATTTCCATTTATTTATTTTCAATCTTACTTGGACTATTAATTATACAGTTATTACCTAACAAACCATATATTGCAACCGAATATATATATATATATATATATATATCATTTAAAAATTTATTTTATATATACAAAATATAATAGGCAAAATTATTTCATTCGCCTATATTAAAAACAAATATTATGTCTGGCTGTCCTATTAAGTGTTTAGAAATCCGTATTGATGTCATAGCGTCCCATGCACCAACCAGAATTTATAAATACAAAACGGAACAAATTAACACAACATCAAATCCTTTTTATAACACTAACAAATACCTCTCTCATATATATACTCTCGGCGACTCCCATAGCGTATTTCTACCCTATTAATAAAGAGTCAGACCCCATAAAGCTAAGGTTTATCGCTAAACCAAAGCTCTGATACCACAATGTAACATCCCGCCTTTTTGCAAGCTTTAAATCGAAACACGTGCCAATTCAAACCGTTCGGAAGGGCAGATTGTTATGGGGTAAATAAGAAAACGAGAAAGAAATAAAACAAAACAGAATCTCACAGCGGAAGGATAAAATATAATAATCAAATATACAGTTCATCAAATTGCTTTACAAAAATATTCGATTTTCTTTACTTATACAATACAATATCAGAGTATACATACCAGATAATAATAATTAATGCATCGGAATTAAATGGTGTGGTGGAATAATATAGTAGATAATAATACTACTAATCGTCATCTTCTTCCTCAAGAGCTAAAATCTTCAAATCCTGAAACGCTCGGACTGACCCGAGCGAATTAAAAAGACAAAACACTCGAGTCAGAACTAAAAGATCTTATGTAAGTTAAATCAACAGAAATAAATATGAGTGCAGTAACTTAAGAGATGCTCAGGATTCACATCTCCTAAGGATCCGTTAAACTATTTACTATTTACTATATTCCGCTATTATAATAGTGTCTAATTGTAAAATAAACTTACTTTTAAATAGCGTTAAGGGGTTACCCATATAGCCCTTAACACAAATAATGCCAATAGTTTATACAGTACCGTAATACCTCCTGATCGGGAGGCTACCAGAGGATACTCCATAGGTACGACACAAATAGAAACTCGTACAAGGCGCGATAGGGTATGTGACACGGCATAACTAGGCAATGCTAGGGTATACCAATTACGCATCCGGCCTGGTGGTAACGCATAGTAACTACTACCGCCCACCTCGGACAAACTCCCCCCTAAAATCAAAGAAATCAAAAGTGGGCACCGAATCAATCCAAAATCAGAGTATAGTATCGAAGAGGAGTATCTGATAAAGGGCACTAACCCCCTTGGCCCGAGAATCGCTCATGTTTTAGCCACCTTATGCAAACTCACGGGAGTCAGGTCCACGTATTTACCTCAAAGGAAACACCGCCACCATCCTACTTCATTCTGTAATCTCCATCGCGTAAACGGTTGTTAAAGTGGTTTTCGGAGTTGGCAGAGAGTATGACAACTTCCGATCTCGGACTCTTCAACAACCAAACATTATTATAACACCGCGGTTATTTCAAAATAATTTATACTTTAAAACTAGAATATAATATCTCTTTCAAACCATATAAATACGATATCATTTATATTTTTAAAGTCCAAATCAATATGATATCATTTTTATTTCAAATATATTTTTTCCAAGAAATCATAGCATTTTCAAATCTATATACCTTGAAACCATATCTTTGAAACATAACTTTAATACTTAATGGTTTAAATACTATATTACTTTAAATAATAAAATAGCTTCTTTAAACTTCACAATAAATTCCCAATATCGAATTTGAACCTCCAAATAAACCATTTTAATTCCCATATATTTCAAAGCTTAAATATTCTATATTTCAAAACTTAAGTTTTTATAGTTTGTATATTTTAATATTTAAATATTCCACTATTTCAAATGGATTCTTTGAAAATTTAATATATATCAAATCCAATTCCTATTATTTAAATTTGAAATATTTACTTACTAAACAAATATTATTCAGGTAAAACCCTTAAACTTCAATAACAGGATATTCTTTTAATTAAATTAACTTGATAATATTCTTTAAATAAATTTGATATTCGTTTAAATCCTCTACTCAAAATCAAGTTATAAGATCAAACCCTTTAAATCTTAATTTATTTACATTTCAAACCAAATTTTCCGAGGAAATTTCTTAAATACATTAATTCAAATCATATTCACATTTATCTTCAACCTTACTTTTAATTTGAGTTATTATAAACTCTGTATACAATAGAATTTCAAATATATTCTAAACCATATTATATAAACGAAATCAACATCATTATTTAGCTTATTTTAAAATTCGAAACAAATTTATACATAGTTAAATTCAAGAATTTTTACTATATATATATCAAAATTTATTATTTATTAAATCGTATTCTTTCCAAAACCATAGAAAATCATTTCAAAAATAATTTTATATATCTACCGCGGTGCCTGTATATAATTTTCTATCCTATGGTCAAGTGATACGGATATTTAACATTTCAATCCGCAATTTAAAAATAAAAACGCGGTTGTATATCATTTCAAACCGCAATCTCGAATGAAATGAAAATGCATATAACTTTCAGTTTATACAATATAAATACAGCAACCATTCATCCATCATATCAATCATCAAACATTTATCAATTTATCATCCAATTCAAACAATCACATCAATAAATAATAGTTAATTACTGACAGTTAATTTTTCAATAATGAATTAAATAACTGTTTAACTGTAGTTTATATGCAATAATAAATAAATTTAACTAGTAGTTTATATGCAATAATAAATTTAACAAAAAATTTAACTGGCAGTTTATATGCAAAAATGAATTAAATAACAAGTAAATTATATAATTGCAAATTAACTGAGATAATGATGAAATATATGCCAAACAGCTATAAATAAATTTCTAAACACATCATAAATCAATTTAACAACCATAAGAAATTTTAGAAATTGTGAGTGGGTTAAAACACTCACCTTTTGAATTTAAATTGAATTTAAATCCAATTTAAACCCAAAAATTTGACCGTCTCAGAATTCGTCCAAACCAACATCATCAAGTCTGAAATTTCAATACAATCCTAACAAAAAAAATCGCGTGTGAAATTGAATTCGTATGTAAGAGTTATAGCGATTATTGTGATTGAAATTCAAAAAAAATAAAAAGAACACACTCTCTATGCCACGTCAGCAGAGAATTGAACCCATCGTTCCCTTTCCCCCTGCACGCTACAGACCACCCAACATGCACGCAAGAAATTCGAACACACGCCTTCGTTCGAATAGCCACCTCCTTCACCAACGTTGACCACGACCCCCCTCCATACCTTGCCGCGACCCCTAGCCTTCCTCCCCTCTCGACCGCGCACGACCACGCACACATCAAACTGCAGCCACGGCCCTTTCTTTGAAACCCTAGTTGAATTTTTCCCGCAAATCTAGCCGTTGATTCCACGAACGAACACCACAGATTGACTCCCCTCGGTCCCCTTTACAAAACCCAGAAATGGTTCGTCGATCCGACAACGTTCATCAACGCGCGAGGAACGGCCAGAACTTCTCTGATTTTTACCGGTCAACCGACAAACTCAATCGAAAAACGAACATCACCAGTGAATTACTCTAGTCGAGAGCTTCAACGTATAATGTTTTCAAATTTTTCCGAGGAGTTTGAATTTTTGACTTTGATTTTGGATTGTAATTGGATCTAGGGTTTGCATCCATTGAAAAAGAAGAGAAGCTGATGAAATTTTACACGCAGATAAATGAGAATAGGCGGAGGCTAGGGTTTAGCAGGGAATTTATAGATAAAGTTGGAAAAGAATGGACTGCATCCGAATTATAAACGTGCCAAACGATAATTGGCCCAAAAAGACTGTTCTGACTCCGGAATGAAATTGGGTCAATCCATATATCAAAATAGGTGTTTTAAAATATTTTAAATGCAATGGAAAAGGTTTCAGGTTCAAATTGCATCGTATGAAGAAGTTATGCTAAATTCAAATTTTCCAAATTGATTTCAATTGCATAAATTTCAAGGCGTTTCGAGTCCGTATGATCAAACGACAAGTCCGATCGCTACGAAACTTGAAACGCTATTATAATTCACCGTTACGGATCCGATGAAACTAGTTTCGTCGAAATCCGAGTCAGTGGCCAAAATGGCTATTTTTATATTAATTAAATAAATAAATAATAAATTAATTAAATCAAATTTCTCGTTTAAAACTGAAATTTGCAATCTTTGTCACTTTATAATTCTCAAACATTTTCAGTGATTTAAACAAATTTTTAATGTCAATTAAATGTTGATTCAATCATCAATTTTAGCGTTAAATTCCAATTTCGTTAAATTTTGAAATTATAAATTGAAATTCCAGTAATCAAATTTTCATTCATATTATTAAAATTCATTATTACAAACAAATGAAATAAATATTGGAATCAAAATCCATTATAATAACATTCTCAATTTTCATATAAATCCTCATTTATGTAATATTTTAATATTATATTCCACTTAATTGCAATAAATTCACTTATTAGATTTCAAATTATAAATAAATTAATAAATCTTGGTTTTCACCCCTTAAATCAACCAGTCCTCATATTATAAATAAAACTAACATTTATTACATCTTATAGAATTAACCATTTTTAATGACAAATCAAAACTATCCTAACTGCACAAATTAGGGCAATTAATGTCAATTGATTTCACATTACTTCATTAATTATCAATAGAAATCTCAATAAAACCGTTTATTTATTTAAAATCTTGCAATTCAATAAATTGACATTTTATGGGTACAATACACATTGAATTATCAAATTACAGTTTATCCCTCATTATTCCATCAATTAATTGTAACTTTGAATTTATTCCCATTTTAGAGGTTTTAAATCAATTACAACTTTACCATTTGATTCCAAGTAATAGGTATTCCATATTCAATGCTAATTTTATTTTATTACGTTAATATACGCCTATTTACATTTTAATTTGAATGAATATTACGTTTTTAAATGTGTACTTCTATCCATTGAACACATTAATTAAGGTTTTTAAATACTTTACATTCTATAAAATTTTCAACATTAAAAATTTTCATTCTATTAATTTCTTTACATACTTTACGTATTAATTAATTAACATACTTTGAACTTTATTTCAAATAAATTCATTGAAAAATAAATTAGGTAATTTGTAATAGTTGTACCCTTAATTTTATTTCCAAATATCGTACTACCTAATTTCCTTTAATTGCAATTTGACTTCCAAAATAGTTTCATCAAAATCCGAGTCAATGGCCAAAATGGCTATTTTTACATTAATTAAATAAATTAATAATTGATTAATAAATCAAATTTTCAATTTAAATTCTAAAATTGATAATTCTTATCATTTTTATATTTCCAAATCATTAACACTTTTGAAGTAAATTAATTTATCAAATTCCAGTGTTAACCTCACCTTATTGAATTCAGAATTTATAAATAAAATTCCCAAGAATTTCATTTAATTAAATCAATCCATAATTATTCCATTCATTATTGTCAAATAGATGGATTTAATATTGGATTCAAACTATTACGTAAATTTTCTCGTATTATCTTTATTTCAAATTGCATAACCTTTAATTTCAGTTGCTATAATAATTACGCTTATTATAAATTTGGATTTCAATGGATTGATTTGTTTCAATCCAAATCTTTTATTAAGTTCATTACTATTCTAGAAACTTAGTTATCTTGTTTTCTTTCCATTCATTGCCTTAATATACCAAATTTAACAACTCCTAACCATTGTATTACATTTCACATTAATGTACCATTTATTAAAATTTATTTCCAATTAACGTACTACTTAATTTCCTTAATTGAAATTTGATTTCAAATTTTATTTAACATACTAAATAAATAAACATATCTTAATTGTCACCTATTTACCTTTTACTTACATTTATAAATATATTGCTTGCTAACACAGGTTAAAGTTCCATATATAACACACATTCTAATTAATTGTCATTAACACTGTATTATTTCATTAATTAATTCAATACTTACATTTGTTTTTCTTATATTTCGTTTATTACCAAATATTCCTATTTACAATCAATTATAACCCAAATAGTTGTTTCAATCAATTGGGTTTGCATTGAATTAATTATTTATTAGCTTACATTAACATTCTTACTATTCATACCCGTTATAAAATTATTAACAGATTAGAAATTTTTATTCCTTCTAATATTAAATAACAAAATTGATTACATAACACTGTTCTTGTCCAACTATCAATAATTTTATACTAATTCACCAATTTGTTCAATATATACTCTTGTTTCCTTATAAATAAATTTTTATTTCTATTAAAGTTTCATTCACACTTCCGTTAATATATTAATAAACATTAAAGTAACGTTCATTATCAACAACAAACCTTAAAATTACTTATCTAACATTTGATTGTATAAATTTTCAATTTATTACGTATTACTTCATCGGTAAATATAACTTTACAATCTATTTCAATTAATTTAAATTTAATTTTTTTTAACATTTTCTATATTTAAAATAAATTTTTTATTTCTTTCTAAATTTAATTACAATTTTTTTATTAAATAACCAAATTTGATTATTGAAAATTTAAGGGTCGTTACACTCTCCCCCACTCAAAACTTTTCGTCTCCGAAAAGGAAAAGGAGGGAAAAGAAGAATTAGGAAATCAATATATCTTACTTAAACATTAAATTTATAAACAAATAAATTTTAAAAAATTAATTAATTTAAATAAACTATACAAATTTATAATCATTAAATATTTTTATACTTAAATTAATAAAGTTTGGAAAACAATTTCAAAATATTTTCTAAGTCCAAAATTTACGGAAATTTTCGACAGAGTCTCCTTTGTACGGTAAGGCTCGGGAGAAAATATTATCAAATATAACAATATACAACATATATTTTCCACAATAATATATCCCAACACGGGAAAATAATATAATAACGCTATAAACCGTAATCCGAAAACGTACCTATTTGTTGGGCAATTTACGCTTATATTATGAAACCTAATGCAGTAGCAATTGCTTTCATAACCTGTATTTCACTTATATAATCCAAAAGGAGTTAATAATTATATAAAATGAAATATTTAAGTTGTTACACACACTAATAACCAAACCAAAATAAACAACAATCACTTGTAACCAACATACAATCAAAATCAACACCATCAATTATCTATTCATACTAAACAAAACAAATAGTTTGTTCGGGTTCAAAAACTTTAATTGTACAGAATGGAGAACAAGCTACTGAGTGCACCATTTACTCAACAGTCATAGATGAAACTAAATAGATTATTCATACGTCCACACAAATTTAAAGTTTCCTTGGCCAAACTACCATAAACCAAAACAAACAACAATTCCAAACAACAAATCAAATTTACTTATTATTAATTTCATTTCATACATCAGTTGTTTGATTTCTTTTTCATTCATATAATGGTTTATCTTTTTATTTTACATTTTATTTCTTACAGTTTTCATTTATTTACCTTCATTTATTACTAAATTCCATTTATAATACTTATCTTTCTATTTTAACTAGTATTCCTTCAATTATACTTAAGTTCCTAACAACTACAACACCAAATTCTTATTTATTAAGGAATTTCATTGAATACTTTCATTATTTCAAATTTTTACTTGTATAATATTCTATTACCATTTTTATTAAACATTGCAACTTTTATTATTGGGTAAGTTATATATATGCTTTTAAGAATGTAATTGAAAATCATACAAGTTTATCCCATTTCTTTTAATTAATTTAATTTTCAATAATTATATCCTTTATTTCATAGGTTACAATTTCAAATTTCATTTAATACCATTTATAACTTAGCATTAATCCTCTTATTTCATTTAGGGATTCAATTATTAGTTAAATTCCATTTCTCTACACTAATTGAGCTATCAATTATCAGAAACTTAAGAACTAAATACTGGGTTAAATTTCAAATCATTTTAAAATAATAGATAAATGTTTATACATAAAACTTATATATCCAAATATACTTAAAAAAATTAGAAATTTATATTTGGTTATCAAAGTAAATCCATAGTAAAACTACTACAGTGGCCTTCCCACTTCGAAACTCGAAAATGAAGGTCGATGATGCGTGCACTCATCACCGAAATTATTTTCTAGCGACAGAGAGGGGAGTACAAACCTATTTCTTTTTAAAGCTTATTTAAAATAATTATTTTAAATTATATAGAAATATTTATATTAGAAAATACTTCTAACAATATTATTATTATATTCCAAAATCATTTGAAAGAAATTTTCAAACCCCGGGACTTAAGTCCTAAATTCCAATTTCCATTTATATTATTCTAAACTCATCTCTACTATTATTTATGAATTTCATTACCTAACAACCAATATATTGCAACCAAATATATATATATATATATATATATATCTTATTTAAAAAAATTATTTTATATATAGAAAATATAATAGGCAAAATTATTTCATTCGCCTATAATAAAAACAAATATTAGGTCAGTCTGTCCTATTAAGTGGTTAGAAATCCCTATTGATGTCTTAGCGTCGCATGCATCAACCAGAATTTATAAATACAAAATGGAACATATTAGCACAATATTAAAACTTTTTTATAACACTAACAAATACACTCTCATATATATATATATATATATATAGACACACACACACACACTCAGCGACTCATCATAGGGTATTACTACCCTATTAGTAAAGACTCAAACCCCACAAAGCTAAGGTTTATCGCTAAACCAAAGCCTCTGATACCAGATGTAACGTCCCTCCTTTTCGTACATTTTGAATTGACGATAAACCACACATGTCAGACTTAAACCGTACAGAAGGGCAGATTGTTATGGGGTAAATAAGAAAAAGCAGAGAAAGAAAAAAAACAAAATAGAATCGTACAGCGGAACGATAAAATATAATAATCAAATAAACAATTCATGAAGCTATTTTACAAAACGTTTGATTGTACTTATATAATACATATCAGAATTACACATACCAGAGAATAATAAACAACAATGCAGTAGAACAGTGAGAATATAGCGGAATACTATAATAACTAATAATAATAAATCTTCGTCTTCGTCCTCCAGAATACGGTCTTCAAATCCTGAAATGCTCAGGCCGACCCGAGCGAATTGAAAAGACAAAACACTCGAGTCAGAACTAAAAGATCTTATGTAAGTTAAATCAACAGTAAATAATATGAGCGTAACGGTATCAGAGATGTTTAAGGAATTTGACATCTCCTATACAGTGTCCAACGTGAGTGCAGTAACTTAAGAGATGTTCGGGATTCACACCTCCTAAGGATTCGTTAAACTATCTACTATGTAGTAATATACGCTATTATAATAGTGTCTAAAGTAAAGTATAATATACTAAAATAGCGTTAAGGGGTTACCCATATAGCCCTTAACACACTTTTATATTCCCATAGTCTATACAGTACCGTAATCTCCCCCGTACTGGGCGTCGTCAGAGGACACTCCATGGGTATGGTACGAAATAAAATCGTAAAAGGCGCGCTAGGGTAGGTGACACGGCACAACTAGGCAATACCAGGGTATATATACCAATTGCTATCCGGACTGGTGGTAACGCATAGCCTCAGCTACCGCCCACCTCGAGCCACACCTCCAAATCAAAAACATCAAAAGTGGCCACCGAATAAATCCAAAAGTCAGAGTATAATATCGAAGGGATGTGTCCGATAAGAGGGGCTACGTCCTTGGCCCGAGAATCGCTCCTGTTTTAGCACCTTATGCCAACTCACGGGAGTCGGGTCCACGTATTTACCTAAAAGGAAACGCCGCCTCCATCCTACTTCATTCTAGAATCTCCACCGCGTACACGGTTATTAAAGTGGTTTTCGGAGTTGGCAGAGAGTATGACAACTTCCGATCCCGGACTCTTCAACAACCAAACATTATTATAACACCGCGGTGATTTCAAAATAATTTATACTTTAAAACTAGAATATAATATCTCTTTCAAACCATATAAATATGATATCATTTATATTTTTAAAACCCAAATCAATATGATATCATTTATAAACCCAAATCAATATAATATCATTTTTATTTCAAATATCATTTTCCCAAAATCATAGCATTTTCAAAATTATAAAATTTCGAAACCAAATATTTTGAAACTATAACACTTCCAAAACGTAATACTTTGAAATTAATAACTTTGAAACATAACTTCCACCCTTACATGGATCAAATATTAGATATTTATAAAACAAACTAGCTTCTTAAATTTCACAAATCAAATTCCAAAAACAACCCGAATTTCTAAATTTTAATCTTTAATAAATTTCAAAGCTTAAATATTCAATATTTCAAAACTAAATTTTTATAATTTATATATATACCCATTTCACTTTTACTATTATTCAATTTTGAAATATTTGCTTACTAAATCCAATATCCTTTAAATAAAACCTCAAATTCAATAACTGAATATTCCTTAATCTATTCGCTTAAATCACCTTAAACCCGAATTAAGTTATAAAACCATATTCTTTAAAATCTCAATTTCAATAAGTTCTAAATGGATTCTTATTAAATATAACTATTAATTAAATAAATCTCAAATCAATTTCAAACTATCATCTCAGCCTTGATTTATAAAATCAATATAAACTCTATATTAAAGTATAATTTAAGTAATTACTTATCCATATTATAATTTAATAAATCAAACTTTATTCCTTAACTTATTTTATACTTTTTAACTAATTTTATACACAGCTTAAAACCAAGAATTTAACTATATATAAAATACCATTTATAAAATATCCAAATCAATTATCTCATAAAACCATATATTTCTTTCAAAACCATAGAAATCAACTTCAAATTATTATATATATAGACCACGGTGTTTGTATATAATTTTCTGTCCTACGGTCAAGTGATATAAATATTTATCATTTCAATCCTCAATTGAAAATAAAAATATGGTTACATATCATTTCAAACCGCAATCCCGAATGAAATAAAGTGTATAACAAATTTTCTGTTTAAAACAATATAACATACAACATCCATTCATCCAATATCAATCACCAACCATTTATTAGAATCATCATCCAATTCAATCAATAGCATCAATATATAACGGGTAATAAACAACAGGTATCAACTAGCAGTTTATATTCAATAATAAATTAAATGAAATTTAACTGGTAGTTTATTTGAAATAAATAAATTAAATAACAATTTAATTTAGTAAATTAAATTTAACTGAGATGATGATTAAAAATATACCAAATAGCAATAAATAAATTTCTAATCACATCGAAAGTTAATTTAACACACATAAGAAATTTTAAAAGTTGTGAGTGGGTCAAAACACTCACCTTTTGAATTTAAATTGAATTTAAATCCAATTTAAACCCAAAAATTGAACAGTCTCCAAATTCGTCCAAACAAGTGCCAAAATGTTTGGAATTCCAATACGAACGTAGTGGAGAAAAAGCGCGCGTCAATCAGATATTGTATTAGAAAGTTAACATCATTAAAACATTTGAAGTCGAAGTTTTTAAATAATTGAGTAGATAAAAATTAAAAATATAAAAAGAAACGTTCTCTACCTCTACAGTAAAACCTAACCACGTGAACCCGTTCGAACCCATGACGAGATTACAGCCGCCACCTACTTTGAATTTCCTCGACCTCCACGCGCATTGCCATGATGATTAGAATACGCCACCGCTCCCCACACCTTCGACCGACCCTCAACTGTACACGTGGCCCACTCTGCCTCGCCCAATCATCTACGGCCGCCGCACAGGTCATTGGCCAATCAGGGCCAATTAACGCACCTCCGACCCCATTGAACCGTACCGATGCGTGCTGCACCTCCTCCTCTACCCATCGCCACTCCCCAATCGACAAAAGGTCGACGATCCACCGTTGGATCGTCGAAAATCCACTATGAATGGCCACGGTTCATTCTTGATTTCTGGACAAACGAGGATTCAAAACCAAAAACGAACTACAGATCCGAGATGCGTACATCGAGAGCTTCGATATATATTTTTTTTGAATTTTTTTGAGGAGTTCGAAATTTCACTTTGTTTTTTGAATTGCAATTGATATTAGGTATTTGTCTGCCATTGAAATGAGGAGGTGCAAGAAGTTGTACGTGTAGAAAAATGAGAAATAGAGGTGGGCTAGGGTTTATAATAGGGTATTTATAGACAAGGTTGAAATAGAATGGATCGGATCGATTGGATGTACGCGCTGAACGATATATGGCCCAAAAAGCCTGTTTCGACTCCGAAACGAAATTGGGTCAACCCATATATCAAAATAGGTGTTTCAAAATATTTTAAACGCAATAGAAAAGGTTTCAAGTCCAAATTCCATCGTATGAAGAAGTTATGCTAAAATCAATATTTTTCAAATTGATTTTAATTTCATTGATTTCAAGGCGTTTCGAGTCCGTACGATCAAACGACAGGTCCGATCGCTACGAAACTTGAAATCCTACAATAATTCACCGTTACGGATCCGATGAAAATGGTTTCATCGAAATCCGAGTCAATGGCCAAAATGGCTATTTTTACATTAATTAAATAAATTAATAATTAATTAATAAAACAAATTTCTAATTTAAATTCTAAAATTGACAATTCTTATCATTTTTATATTTCCAAATCATTCACACTTTTAAAGTAAATTAATTTATCAAATTCCAGTGTTAACCTCACCTTATTGAATTCAGAATTTATAAATAAAATTCCCCAGAATTCCATTTAATTAAATCAATCAGTAATTATTCCATTCATTATTGTCAAATACATGGATTTAATATTGGATTCAAACTATTACATAAATTTTCTCATATTATCTTTATTTCAAATTGCATAACCTTTAATTTCAATTGCTACAATAATTACGCTTATTATAAATTTGGATTTCAATGGATTGATTTGTTTCAATCCAAATCTTTTATTAAGTTCATTACTATTCTATAAACTTAATTACCTTGTTTTCTTTCCATTCATTGCCTTAATATACCAAATTTAACAACTCCTAACCATTTTCTAACATTTCACATTAATGTAGCATTTATTAAAATTTATTTCCAATTAACGTGCTACTTAATTTCCTTTAATTGCAATTTGATTTCCAAATTTTATTTAACATACTAAATAAATAAACATATCTTAATTGTCACCTATTTACTTTTTGCTTGCATTTATAAGTTTATTACTTGCCAACACAGGTTAAAGTTCCATATATAACACACATTCTAATTAATTGTCATTAACACTGTATTATTTCATTAATTAATTCAATACTTACATTTGTTTTTCTTATATTTCATTCATTACCAAATATTCCTATTTACAATCAATTATAACCCAAATAGTTGTTTCAATCAATTGGGTTAGCATTGAATTAATTATTTATTAGCTCACATTAATATTCTTACTATTCATACCCATTATAAAATTATTAATGGATTAAATTTTTTATTCCTTCTAATATTAAATAACAAAATTGATTACATAACGCTGTTCCTATCCAACTATCAATAATTTTATACTAATTCATCAATTTGTTCAATATATACTCTTGTTTCCTTATAAATAAATTTATGTTTCTATTAAAGTTTCATTCACACTTCCGTTACTATATTAATAAACATTAAAGTAACATTTATTATCAACAACAAACATTAAAATTACTTATCTAACATTTGATTGTATAAATTTTCAATTTATTACGTATTACTTCATCGGTAAATATAACTTTACAACCTGTTTCAATTAATTAAAATTTCATTTTTTAACATTTTCTATATGTAAAATAAAAAAAAAATTCTTTCTAAATTTAATTACAATTTTTTTATTAAATAACCAAATTTGATTACTGAAAATTTAAGGGTCGTTACACAAATTAAATAGAGTTTGATGGTTTTTCGAGAGACATTTTCTTGAACTTTGGATATAATGCATCTTATAGCCTTTTGGATAGCACTTTTAATCTTTGATTTGAGGGAGAGATGATTTCAAATCAAGAAGAAAATAGTATTGAATCAATACATAAAAGTATGAATTGATTCTATTTGAAGAGAATTTGATATAATTTCAATGAAGTTTTCAAGTTAGTAAGAGAAAGGACGAAATAACTAATTAAAAATTCATTTGACATCCCCTATATTAGCGTATAAATAGATGTGCCCGTTTATGAAGAGTCGCGACAAATACACATTTTATTTCAAAATTTGAAAAATTGTTTTGCAGCATGTATGTCGACAT
The DNA here is from genome assembly GCA_030765085.1 of Allium cepa. Lineage (NCBI taxonomy): Eukaryota > Viridiplantae > Streptophyta > Magnoliopsida > Asparagales > Amaryllidaceae > Allium > Allium cepa. The sequence continues at coordinate 628,458,032 of CM060934.1, forward strand.
ATCAACAACATGTATGTCGACATATACACGTAAATTTTGAAACTAGTTTTTTTTAAATTATCTTGAAAACTATATACTTTGTATAATAGGTTGATACTTTGTAAAACATTTTAAACATAGTTTATAAAAATTTTGAACTTCGAAAACTTTAGTAAAATTTATTTTGAAAATTTATTTTATTTAAAAATATAAAAGATAGAAAAAATAAGAGATAGAGATCAAAGATTGCTACCAGGGACTTTAAGAATATTCTATGATACTATATACTATACTATAGTCTTGAGATCTTCATATTTTGGTCTTTATGCTTATGAGTCTTCATGTCCATTCCTAGAGTCTTTATCTTGTACAGTCTTCGGTTCAATACCTATGTAATATCATGCACTATATACTATATAACTTAGCAAAACATCAGTATCCATATTTTTTATGAATGTAAATTGTTGTTTATTAAGGTTGTCATCATCAAAATCAATAACCGAGGTTAAACAATCTCCCCCCTTTGATGATGACAACCACTAATATCATGTATATGAAATGTTATATAACTCCCTCTTAATATATGCATATGCATATTTTATATTTTTCTCCCCATTTGTCATCAATAAAATTGGTAAAAATAAAATAAAAATCTCCCCCTAAATCAAATACTTAGAAACTATAGATTCAATATCAATAACCAAGTTAAAGAAATGATATATACGATTATGATGATCCAAAGATATATGATGATACATTTCTGATATACTCAAAAAAAATTCACTATTTTATTTTAACCATGATGATTATAAGATAACATGACTTTTAACTAAAATCAATCTTATATATTATTTAATCATTTAATCACACATATCCAAACAAACCAATCAAATTCAATCTAAATATACAAACCAAATCAATCAAACCAAATCCTAAGAGTATTTGTATGCGTCTATATATATTTACATATCAAATCCAAACCTGATAACAAGACATTTTGTGGAACTTTAACCGAACCGTCGGACCCAAAGATTGGATCTGCTTTGATGGCATCCTAATCTTCATAATCCTTGTTAATAGTGCACTCTGGGTTTTGGATGGTTCATCGTTGATTTAGAAAGAAATCATCTATCGAATGACATCGAAATGCCTTTTTTATTCCTTGGTCATCTGCATTTAACTTAACTCTAAATATCTTTGTTTTCTCAAGATAAAAGGGAGAATATCCTTAAAAGATTGAAGGGTTTATTTACGATTTTCACATAATTTCTGATGTGGAGTAGACATATTTGTAAAAATATGTTTGAAAATGAAAAGTGAATATAGAATAAAATGATGAGTGGATTTTCTGGAAGAAATAGGCTTATAAAGGAGTGAAAAGTCATTTGGAATGAGTTGAATAGGTGGTAGTTATTTATTTTTCATTTAAATTTTTGTTGTCATCCGGTCGTTATATGTTGATATATAGGGTGTTGATATACATGTCATAAATTGCAAAATTTATGTTTTTGTTATAATTTATTTTAAACTATACTATTATATTTCTATAACTTCCAAAGACTAATAGACAATATAGGATAGTAATAGGTATATATCATTACTTAGAATTGGAAAATTCATTGATTTTAAAGATAAATAAAAGAAAATACATAAAAATGATAGGAACTTAAACTAAAAGCACATAATACAAACCTAGATTTCATAGGAAAACAACTGAATACGCTTAGAAAGATGTAAATGACGATGATGAAGAGCTACTAAGTTTGCGAATGATCTTTCCAAAGTATTTTTCCACTTTATTGAAAAGAGATGTGAACTTTTTACTAAATGATCGCTTAAGCTTCTTTTAGTTTTTAAGAAGATTTTCTTGGTTCCTTAGGATCTCTTTGCTAGAGGGGTGGGATGGTTTGTCAAAACTTTCTAAGGATGTGTCTACTTCTTCCTTTTCCATTTCCATTTCATTGCCTTCTTCTTCTTCTTCTTCTTCTTATTGGATCTCTTGATCTTCTTCATATGCCAACCTTTGTTCTTTTTTGGAAAGTGTATCATATGGTTTGAAAAATGCTGGAATGTGCATAAGAGGGATGTTGGCATTGTCGAAAACGTTTCGAGGAATAGACTTTTCTCCTCTTAAATCAACATCAAAATTTATGAAAATTCTTGTTATATACCATGGAAGATTGTGTTTTCATGCCTCATAATTCTTTTGAACAAAGTCATCTGAAATGACTTGTGCTTAATTGATGTTGTAATGACCATAAATAGTGAAAAGAGCTTTAAACTTTTTGAGTATGGCTATTGTAATTACCCATCCTTAGAGTGATACTTTGTTGTAAAATGAGACTTATAAGTCTCGATTTTGGTTGAAGATTCTTGTGTTTAAATTCAAACTCTTCACCACTTTCGAAAATATTGTTAAAAGTTCATAATTTTGTTCATCAATTTGAAAAGTGGAGAGGTCAATTCCACTAGATTTACAACCAAGAATATTACCCAAAAGTTCATAATTTAAAATAATTTGAGTATCATTAACACTACTTCAAATTTAACCCACTCGTCCTTGAAATTTTTTTCCATTTAACATTTTGACAAAATCTAGATAACGGACAAAATCATTTTGAGAAGCTTCAATTAAACCAAGAACTTAATTTTCGAAACAAAGATCTTGTAAATCATAAGAGAAAAAATCTTCGAATTTAGCAAATCTTTCATGAGAAACTTTTTCGGAAGTAGTATATTCCATATAGGCTTCAATGACATCTTTCTTATTAAAGAGAAATCTTTTAGTTTTCCTAGAGAGCCTTATGGTCTTAGGGTTTTGACTAGAGGAAGACATTTTTGACTTTTTAAGGAGATAAGATAAAGAAGAGATATTAGAAATTTGAAATAAAATGAATGAAGGAATGGATAGAGATAGATTTAGTTAATAGAAATTGAAGGGTTATGTTCTCCGGTTAAAAGGGCGCCTTTTCAGAACATGGACTAAGTGCAAAAGAGAGGAAAATTTGAATTTTGAACTGATATTTCAACTTTTAGTTTTCTAGCATGTATGTATAGCCCGAAATTTTCAAAAATAAAACAAGGCTAATATATTTCTATATGTATGTATGTATGTTTGTACACTTATATTCATGCAATATTATTATTATTCTATATATTATTCCTAAAAACCAAAATCAATCAAAAAAATTTAAATTTTTTTGTTGATTTGTTCTGATTAGTCTGTTATAGCTATGAAAGACATTCACATTCCCGGTATTTGGTTCAATGTCACTTAAGGAAGTGTTTGAATCATTTAATGTTGTTGTATAAGACCTCTTTCTTTTTCTGAATGAATCATTAACGGGTAAGGTCTTTGATTTATTTAGATGCGGACAGTCTCTTTGATAATGCCCGGGTTCATCACGATTGAAGCATCTCGTTGTAGTTTCAGATCCAAACGTCTTGTTTTAAGGTTTTTGAAAATTGTTCACATTTTTTTACTTCGGGAATTTTTTTGAAATTTGTGCTCATGAAAACAATTTCTCCATCATTGTCATTATTTGAATCCTGATCGTTAGTTATTGCATTAAAAGCACTGAATTTCTTTTATGTTGCATTGATTTCTCTTCTGCCCTGCAATTGTGCTTCATAGGACATAAAATTGCCTACTAATTCTTCAATTTTTAGAGTACTAATATCATTAGCATCTTCAACTGCTAGTGTCCTTTGATCCTACCCTGAAGATAGTGAATTGAGGATTTTTCTAACTTGGTCCTCCTCAGAAAAGTGTTTACTTAATGCAACTAATAAATGCACTATATCTTGAAATATGCAGTACATGTCAGAAATAGACTCATTTGGATTGATTTTAAACAATTGAAACTGATTAATTAACATGGAAATTTTAGTCTGTTTCACTTACTAGTGCCCTTATTTGTAACTTGCAATGTTCTCTAAATTTTGTATGTAGACTTACAAATAAAGATTCTATTAAATTCACTTTTATCTAGTGAACAAAACAAAAATTCATGGCTTTAGAATTATTCTACGCAAGTGTTCTTTGGTCCACAGTCCATTGTACAAAATTAGTCTAGGATTCAATATACTCATTATAATACATGTAATTTGGCATTAGTTATTTAGTTAGTTAGTTAGGCTCCAAAAATGGAATCTGTGCAAACGATGAAATTTGACCATGAAACTTGCACCATTGCATTCGTGGAAAAAAATTAAGCAACTTTCGTATTTGGAATTTTGTGATCGGAGTCCTTACAAGAAGTTACAAACGTAAAATGAATTCTAAACAAAAATAGTATAATTAATTAACATTTATAATTATTCGCTCAGGCCCATAGGCCGATCGTTCACTGCGACCAGTGGACATGTAGCGGTCGACTAGTGCATATGAGGCGGTCAACCGGTCGGGCAAGCATGGGCACAAACTTAGGCCATAATGACCCAGATTTAACATATTTTGGTCGATCGGTTGAGGTTGATTCTTATGCCTATAAATTTAGGCCTAACCCTTGCTTCTCTTCTCATATTTTTTTGGGGGCAGTAGCGAAGCTCTGCCATTTCTTCTTCTCCATTTTCTTTTTAAATTATAAAGGTAAGATGTTTATATCTATACTCATACCAATTGGAGAAGAATAGAAACCTAATAAAAAGGAGAAGAGAATCAACTATATGCGTATTTGAAGTAATTTATATAATTGTATCTATTTTCTCTCCCACTACCAAATTAGGAGATCCATAATTCTAATGTATGTATATGCCCTTATATATATATATATATATATATATATATATATATATATATATTTCTTGGATTAAAAAGGATTTAGAGATGAATTAATGGTTCTACTTCAGATCTGGATATTTGGATTACTTTTAAAGAGTGTGGGAAATTTTGTAGACTATTATAGCATGAAAATTATCACGTTAGTGTTTATTTGATTATCATACGTAACTGGATAATAGTATATGAGTTATAGGCAACAAATCAAATATAAAATATACCAAATATCGCCTATATATTCTTTTACGAATTGATTTAGAATTATTTACAACTTGGTTTGGAAATTAGTCGCAAAAAGTTTGAATTTAAGATATTAATTTGAATGAAATTTATTCTAGATCTAAAAATAGGTCATATAATAATGTTATGAATTTGGATTACTACCATAATCTTGTTAATGTAAACTTTTCTATATTTTGAATTTTGGAATTTAGATCCATTTAATATTTGTAAACTAGGTTGGTTTCTTGCCCTTTTAGAAAATACAACATTCGATCTAACAAGGAATAAATGCGAACAAAAAGAGAAAGTGTAAAGTATGAATTCATTGTAGTTTTCACTGTCTACTTCAGTAATAAAAAGAAGTCATTATTCTTGTAATTTCAAACGATGTAATCTTTTATATTTTAAAGTTAAATCTTTTATTTTAGACTAATTTATTATAGCAGATAATCTTTTTAGATATGATTCCAACAATTGAGTATGAAATAAAATATTCTAATGAAGATATATAACTAGAATATAATTGATAAAAGTAGATATGTATAAGTAATTTACTACGCTTATAATAATTAAATATAATTTAGCTAATAACGATGCTTACACGTAATATCCGCATTTAGGATAACTAATTAGGGGGAAAAAATTTAAAAGTTGTAACTCAATAAATGGAAAATAAATGGCAGTAAATATAGGAGTTACAATAATTTGATAGGGTAAATGGATTGATGGGGATGATAAATAAAGAAGTTGAATTAATAACCATGGAATAGTTAAAAAGGTTACTAATTGAAAATTAGTAATCATACAAAAATGTCTTAGAAAATGTTCGTTAAGATTTTATGGAAAAATTGATATTTATGAGCGTTAAAAGGCAATTTATAGGTAGATAAGTGTTTAAGGTGAATAAGTGTTTAAGGTAAATCTTATTGTCTTAAATAAAAAGGGAATTAGTAAGCTAAGTCCACTATCTATCTAAGATAATATAAGTAAAGACTTAGGATTTGAACTTAGTAGGTCAGCGATGCGAGGTCAGTAGAGTCACTCGACGGAAGACTTCCCTTCACTTTAAGGCTAAAATGAGTCAGGTGCACTTATAACTGATATGAGATATCACTAATCTTAGGACCCATGACAACGCAATAGATTGGGCATGCTTTCTTATTTGAAAGGTATTAAATGGTCCAAATTTGAAATTAGGAGCGATGAGGGATATTTTCATAGAGGTTCGCTTCTGATTTTGGATATTAAGTGGCTGTATGGTCTGCCTCTCTCCTAAAAGAAAGTATTAAGCAACCTAGTGAAATTAAAAATAAATAAGGATGTTTCTAAAAGGGTTTACTTTAGTCTTGAGGTATTAAGTGGCTGTAGTTCTCGCCTCCCTACCAAGAGAAGTAATCTATTGAGATTCTATATTTATAATTAAGAGTGATAATGGATACCTTAGGAATAGTTCGCTTCAGATTTGAGGTATTAAGCGACTGTAGGGTCCACCTCTTAATTTTAGAAGTATGAATTAGCCCAATGAGATTTCCAACCAATGTCAGCTAGATAATACCAATGAGGAGTCCGCCTTGGTGTTAGGTATTAAATGATAAGGACATATATATAAATAGGTGTTAAATGGTTAGTGGTCTATCTATTCCTTATTAATAAGGTATAAAGTGTCCTGGATATAGCCTCTTACATTGCTAAAGCCATAGCCATGATAGCACCAATGAGGAGTCCGCCTGGAGATAGGTATCAAGTGATGAAGGACCTGTCTAGAATATAAGTATTACATTAAAGGTACTAAGTGGCTTGGGCATTGTCTCTTACATAGCTACGATTTTATTGGCGATAGATGCGGTAATAATTGAACATTAAATGTCGGAAGTCTTAAATAGTGATTGGAGATCTTTGTAGCTAGGATCCATCGACCATTAACAACATTGTTAGAAACCACCTTGGGAATAGGTCTTAAATAGCGAGATTTGCCTTGATTGAGGTATTAAATGGCAAAGTCTGGCTTATTTCTCCTTTAAAAGTATTTTGTGATGACTATAGAAGCCCGCTTCATATTTAGAAGTATTATGTGGAAAATAGGTTTGGAAGCATTGAGTGGTTGATAAGGCTTCATTGGTATTTTGTATTTTAGAAAGGGGTAAGTAAGTAACCATGTGTGCAATGCAAGGTTAGATTAGAGTTGCTAACCTTAATGGACATAAAAATTAAGTGGAAACCAATCGGTATAAATTTATGTTATTGACAATCTATAGATTTTTCAATCACTAGAACGTTGTTCCGATCCCTCCTCATTACAACCCACATGATAGATTTAGAGGAACAGATCACTAAAGCTGAATGCGCTTTGTTGTCGAGAAGTCTTCTTTTCTCATATGCTCGATGCTGATGTGACAACCTGTTATCCAAGGAGTACCATAGATTTCAATGTAGTAGTCATAATCAGTATTCTAATCCTATTACTATTTCCGCTATGAGTTTAGATTTTATCAATCTCTATGCTTATTTGTGGGTACCAAATCCAATAACTCGTACTTTGATGGACTTGGGTTTCGGTTTTTGTCGAAATTTAGGTCAATTAAGCTATGGATTATAATATTTAGTATCAGAGCATAGGTTGGTAGATAAGAGGATTTAGGATAAACCTAGTGAACGTATTTGCACTTTCCAATCAAATATTATTCTTTTACACTAGAGTCTAAGAGTTCCAACTACAGAAATAGTTGTAGTTCCACACCGAGGGAATGGGAAAACCAATTATGGGTTAGAAATAGCTTAGGTTTAAGATTTTCACACCGACTTCAAAGTACCACACGCAATGCTGGCAATACATAAAGTGTTGTTGATAAAGAGCATGAGCATGACATATGGCTAAATCCTAGAGACTGGAGGCATTCGACCTGATGATTGAGATTTTAGCTACCTTATGATTTTGGATTTTGATGATTCTCATTAGAGACACACATTTATTCCAAATGGGCGAAAAATTAGTGTCTGTATATCGAAATTGTCCAGAAGTACGTTTTTAGTAGAGTGCATTCATTGATCACCTCTTTGTTGGAAAAAAAAGATTTTTATTTGGATAATTATTGTCAATTCCTTAGTCCAAAACCCATGAGGGAATTTTTATAAAGTGTATTTTGGAATGCCTTAGAATTTGGAAAATGGGCTTCCAAAGGATTTCATTTCCTAGAGATTTAGTTTGAAAAAAATTTTTGGGAAAGTTTTGGAATTTTAAAAGAAACACGTATACCGCTAAGGTCGTGTTAAGAAAATTTAATTTATAGAAAATTAATTTTTGAAATCCTTAAATATTTATATGTATATATGATTAAAGACTTGATTTTGATTTTTTGCAAGAAAATAGTTTTCCAATTTAGGAAATTTGTGTTCTAAAAAGTATTTTGGAAACCCTGGAACATATATATATATATATGTGTGTGTGTGTGTGTGTGTGTGTGTTTTATTTTTAAGGGAAGTTTTAGGATGAAATAGTTTCTATCATTTAGAAACAAGCATGAAGGAGCATCTATCTATCTTGGTTATTTTCTGATTAACAAATCGAGGTTTTTAGATTTTCTCTTTTTAAGATATAGAAAAATATGAATGACATTCAATTTTATTGGGGTACGCAGTTTGAAGTATTGTTGTACCACCAACTATTGGAAGAAATATTGTCATGCGAATTAGGCAAGAAATAACAATTGGAATATTTTAGTGATTTGGAATTGTTGTTGATCACAGTAGTTTTGTTGAGACTATTATGAATTGCTGGAGCATTGTTCAAGACTAGACAGTAGGCTTTGACACTACCGTGATTAGGGAATTTTTCAGATCATGTCAAATCAAAGGAAACAGCACGAAATGATTATTATTATTTAATCGGCCCTAAATAAGTCTAGGTTCAACCAACGTCCAATGCTCATTTAGCTGTTGACTACCTAGCGGTAAACCTATAGTGGTCTACCAGTTAACGAGTTTTGGCACAACTTGAATCTCGAACAGGACTATAAAAATTGTGTCCAAATTTCCCCCAAGTTGCCTTATTTCGTTTTTCCTTCCTTATTCAAACGAATCCAATCTCCATCCTCCTCCTCCAAACATGAGCTTCTCTCTTCCATTCTCCCCTAGGCAACACCGCTTTTCCCTAGGAGCACAGCCTCCCCCCTCGTGCTGGTTTTGCACATTAGATCTTGCCCTACCACCACTCCAAGATCTAAACCCTATTTCCTTCCTCGACCACTTCTTAGCCCAAGACATCTTTCTGCACTGTCGGTGTTTCCTTGCACCATTTTGGTCTCAACACTCAAGAGGTCACTTGGGTGGACCAGAATGAGCAGAAGGTTTCATCGCTTTTGGGCTGGAAGAGCTATTCGATGTAGCAGAATTTGCACCAATCCTTTGGTTCGAGACTTTTGAGCTTGAATGTTACCTGTGCTACATCTACCTTTTCGATGGGGGTAATAGTTGATTCATTCGGAGGTGAAGGGTGTCTTGATTGAGCTGACTAATGATGGTCTCGCTAAGATTTTTGGAGGCCTCTACGTAGGACGCAAACTTTAATGATTTTGAAGTAATCGACTCAAAGATTTTGTAGCGGATCTTTTATTAGGATGTCAATGTTTTGAAGATGGATAATCTACGTCCGACTGCTCGTCTGATTATGGGCATCATTCGATATAACGTCATCCCTAAGATGCGAAGTTATGATCAGATTTATCCCATGGTGTGGAAGACCACCTATGCTTGTATTGGCGGCATCGCCGTCAATTGGACCAGTACCCTTTTGATTCAATTTGTTATTAGCGCTCCATAAAGTCACTTTCTTTATTTTATGCTATCTGCTCTCGTCTTTTGGTAATATGGATGTACGCCCATGGAGAGACATTTTAGTAGAAGGTTCTTTTTTCCATCATTAGATCCTTCCTTGGGAAGATGGCAATTCCGAAGCCGTCGACAATACCAGTAGTGCCAGGGGCATAAGATTCAGTGCATAGTCGCCATGCTATGACCATTCAAGTGTCCCAATAATGGATCGAGCTCTAGCTACGGAGCAAGGCATCTCGTAGTCTGTAGACATTATTTTAAGATTTATGATGTTGTTGGCTTTTCCCTTCCAACATTTTTTCATTTCCTTCTGGTTTGTTTGGGTTGTAAAACTATAAGTTGTCTCTTGTAAAAGGCATGCATGAAATTATGAGTTTCTATTTATTTACTATGTTATTGTTTCTAGACACGTGAACCACTCCTATATATGCATAGTAAAGAAGCAGTATAAATATGAAGATCTCATAAAGACACTTGACTAACGGTAAATGCAATGTAATACTGGAAGTTTAGAATAATTGGAAAATTTTAGCAAAGAATAAGATAAAGTTATTTTGATATCATGGGTCATTGCTCATGTTCCTTAAAAGCTAATTTTTTGGGAAATTAGGTAAATGACATTTTTAAACAAAATGTCAAGTTTTATGGGTAAAGTTTGTAAAATTTTAGAATTTGGTTTATGCAATTAGTGATCATCGACTTCCTACTATGATGAATTATGGCTTGATTTATCAAAATTTTTGAGAAGGAAAATATTTTGGAAAGTTTCCCCTTGATTTGAATAGTTTCACTTTCGAAAATTCCATTCTATATATTTTAGTTGTTTTTAGCTCTTAAATTATCTTTAGTGTTCTTGTTCAAAAAAATTTTGAAGGAAAAAGTGCGTCTAACTTATTTTGGCGTATGAATTTGAAAAGTGAAAAAGATTTTTGTCAAATCTTTAAATCTTTGATTTTAAAGGCCATATGTTAGGCGTCGGGAAGACACCTAGAATTAGAATTTGTGAATTTAACGATGCGTTAGGATCGCCATAATAAATGCAAGTAATAACAAGAAAAAAACCGCGTTAGCCTTGGAATTTTTATTTTCATACCTTGTCGATGACATGCATGAGTCTATTTTAGACTTAATTACATTTTAGAGCTTCAAATAAGCCTCCTTATGCGTTGATAAGTGAAAATTTGGAGTAAATCGGGGCAGGGAGGAAATTTCTATTGTAGTATGGGAATAAGAAGATTATAGAGTGGTTAGAATGTTAAATTCTCCTCCTAAATTCGTTTTTCCATCATAGAAGTAAAGTTAGGAAGCAAGATTTTGATACGTTAGATTATTAGATGATAGGAAGTAGCTGCAAAAATTTGTTGCTTCATACTTCTATTCATAGGAGTATGGGGGTTTTGGTTGAAAAGATTTTTCAAAAAGTTGCATATATGTAGAACTACCAATATATATAGGTTGTTTACATCATGTTTCAAAAAATGTTTTCAAAAGAAACGCATTCATATAGGAGAATCTTGTTTTGAACCATTCTGCATACGTACTTTTTGTGTGATGATACAATAATACATTATGCACATGTGCATGTTTGATTACCAAATTGGTTATACACGCATTGGTTGTATAGTTTAGGATAATCACAAGCTAAAACCATGACTTCGTCATTGGTGAAATTTCGAGCATGAAATTCTTTTTAAGGGGGGAAGAATGCAACACCCTGTAATTTGATATTGGTTATTAAATTAGTTAGTTAATTAATTAGGCTCCAAAAAGGAATTTGTGCAAGCAATGGAATTTGATCATGATACTTGCACCATTGCGTTCATAGCGAATTTTTTTACAACTTTCATATTTAGAATTTTACGATTAGAGTCCAACAAAGAGGTTACGGATGAAAAACGAATTCAGAACGAAAATAATCCAAGTATAGTTATTTATTGTTTATAATTATTCGCCCAGGACAAAGGCCAACCGTTCACTACGAGCGATCAACATGTAGCGACCGACCAATGTATATGAGGCGACCGACTAGTTGGATAACTGCAGGCGTAATAAACCTAGGCCACAACGTCTCGGATTTAATATATTTTGATCGAATGGTCGAGCTTGATTCTTACACCTATAAATTCAGGCCAAACCCTCCCTTCTCTTCTCATATTTTCTAAAGGCAGTAGCGAAGCTCTCCATTTCTTCTTCTCCACTTTCTTTCTAAATTATAAAAATAAGATCTTTATATCTATATTCATACAAATTGGAGAAGAAAAAAATCTAATAAAAAGGAGAAGAGAAGACAATAGACTATATGCATATTTGAGGTAATTTATATAATTGTATCTATTTGCTCTTCCAATCCTAAATCTCTTCTCAGATCTATAATTCTAATGTATGCGTATACCCTTTTATACATATTTCTTGGATTAAAAAGGATTTCGAGATAAATTAAAGGTTGTACTTCAGATCTGGAGATTTGGATCACTTTTAGAAGATGAGTGGGAAATTTTGTAGATTGTTATAATATGAAAATTATTCTGTTGGTGTTTATTTGATTATTATGCTTAACTAGATAATTATATATGAGTTGCAGGCAACAAATTGAATATAATCTGAATATGATAAATATCGTCTACATATTCTTGTTTATGAATTGATTTATAAAATTTTACAATCTAATTTGGAAATCAGTCCTTAAATTATGTATTTACAACATTGATTTGAAGGAAACTTATTTCAAAACTTAAAATAGGTTGTATAATAATGTTATGAATTTGAATTATTACCCTAATCTTGGAATGTAAACTTTTCTATATTTGGAATTATTGGAATTTATATCCATTTAATGTTTGTAAATTAATTTGATTTCTTTTCCTTTTAGAAAAAGACAGCGTTTGATATATCAAGGAATAGATGTAAATAAAAAGAGAAAGAGATCTGTAAAGTATGAATTCATTGTAGTTTACACTGTTTATTTCAGTAATAAAAAGAAATGATTATCCTTGTAATTTCAAACGATGTAATGTTTTATATTTTAAAGTTAAACCTTTTGTTTTGGACTAATTTATAGAAATTATAGCAGATATTCTTTTTATGAATGATTCCAACAATGTAACACGGAATAGAATATTCTAGTGAATATATATAACTAGAATATATTTGATAAAAGTATATATTTGTAATTAATTTACTGCGCTTATAATAATTAAATAAAATTTAGCTAATAACAATGCTTATACATAATATTTGCGTTTAGGATAACTAATTAAGGGGAAAGAATTTAAAAGGTTGTAACTCCAATGGGAAATAAATGATAATAAATATGGGAGTTGCAATAATTTGATATGTAAATGGTTTGATGGGACTGGTAAATAAAGAAGTTGAATTGATAATTATGGAACGGTTAAAAAGGTTACTAATTTGAAACTAGTAATCATAAATGTCTTAGGAAATGTCCATAGGGATTTTATGGACAAATTGACATTTATGAGCATTAAAAGGGGATTTATGAGTAAATAAGTGCTAGGTAAAACTTATTACCTTAAATAAAATGGGAATTAGTAAGCTAAGTCCACTGTATACCTAAGATAATATAAGTATAGACCTAGTATGGTTAATTGGACTTAAAAGGTTAGTGATGCGACGTTAGTGGAGCCACTCGATGGAAAATTGCCCTTTACTTTGAGGCTACTAGTAGTCGGGTGCACTTATTAATGATGTCGGATATCACTAATCTTAGGACCCATGACGACGTAAGGGATTGGACCTGTTTTCTTAACTGAAAAGTATTAAACGGTCAAATTTGGAATTAGGAGCAGTTCTAGAATATATCTATAAGGGATCGCTTCTGATTTGAGGTATTAAGTGGTTGTAGGGTCTGCCTCTCTCCTAAAGGAAGTATTAAGTAACCCAGTGAGTTTCCAAATAAATAAAGAAGTCTTCAAAAGGGTTTACTTTAGTCTTGAGGTATTAAGTAGCGTAATGAGATTCTGTATTTATAATTACAAGCAATAGTGAATAACTAGGGAAGGGTTTGCTACAGGTTTGAGGTATTAAGTGACTGTAGGGTCAGCATCTTTCCTATAAAGAAGTATTAAGTAGCCCAATGAGATTTCCAAGCAATGTCGGCTAGGTAGTCTCAATGAGGAGTCCGTCTTGGGGTTAGGTATTAAATGACAAAGGCCTACCTATAAATAGGTGTTAAATGGTCAGAGGTCAGCCAAGTCATTGTTAATGAGGTATTAAGTGGCTTGGGTACAGTCTTTCACATTGCTAAGGTTGTAATAATGATAGTCCCAGTGAAAAGTCTTCTTGGGGATAGGTATTAAGTGACGAAGGACTTGCCCAGAATATCAGTATTATATGGTTAGAAGTCTGCCTAGTCCTTTTAAAGGTATTAAGTGGCTTGGGCACTGTCTCTTACATGGCTATGTTTTTATGGCGATAGTTGTGGTAATAATTGGACGTTAAATTTCAAAACCCTTAAATAGTGGTTAGAGGTCTTTGTAGTTAGGACCCACCGACCATTGACAAATTGCTAGAAAAGCATCCTAGGAATATGTCTTAAATGACGGGGTCAACCTTGATTGAGGACTTAAATGAAAAAGTCTGCCTATTTCTCTCTTAAAAGTATTTTCTTATGATTAAAGAAGCCTACTTCATATTAAGAAGTATCAAGTGGCAAATGGGTTTGGAAGTATTTGTTCGTTGATAAGGCTTCTCATATTTTGTACCTTGGGAAGTGGTAGGTAAGTAATCGTGTGTGCAATACAAGGTTACATCAGAGTTGCTAACCTTAATGGACATAACAAATAAATGAAAACCAATCGGTATAAATTTATGTTACAGACAATTTATATATTTTTCAATCACCAGTACATTTTTCTGACCTCTTCCTCATTACAACCCACATGATAGACTTAGAGGAATAGGTCACTGGAGCAGTATATGCTTCATTGTTGGAGAAGTCTTCTTTTCTCTCATGCTCGATGCTGATGTGACAACCTGTTATCCAAGGAATACCATTGTTCCTAAGGTAGTGGTCATAATCACTATTCTTATCCTATTATTGTTTCTGCTATGAGTTTAGATTTATATCAATCTCTGTTCTTATTTACAGGTACCAAATCCAACGACTTATGCTTTGATGGACCTGAGTTTCGATTTTTGCCGAAATTTAGGCCCATTGAGGTATGAGTTGTTAAACTTATTATGTGGCCATATTGTAACTTTGTGGTTGATTTAGTGGCCACCCTTCGATTTGATTATGGAAGTGTGTTCCGAGGTGGACGATAATAGTTGCTATGCGTTACCACCAGCCTGGTTCTACAAACGGTAGAATCCCACCCTGGCATTGCCTCACATGCCTTGTCACATGCCTTATCGTGCCAACTATGAGTTTGTTTTGTGCCATACATATGGAGTGCTCCCTAAATAAATCACCGGTTTGGTGGAGCTTACAATATCTGTATAGACTATGAGAATATATAAAATGTGTTAAGGGGGATACGGGTAACGCCTTAACACTATTTTAATATTTTACTTTACTGCAAACATTATTTCCAAATATCTAAACCATTAGAGTGTAAGTAAATTTTCATTCTCTACGACTAATAAGTGTAGTTACTACCATTAAAATGTGGGGGTTTAGTAGTAGATCATCCTTTGACAAAAGCGTTAAGAAATGTACCAACAGTGTTGATTGCCATTAAAATTTTCAAAAATTAAATTATGAGTTTTTGAAAACCTAGTACTCTAATACCAAGTGTGGGTTGTAAAAATATGGATCATAAGACTAATTAATACTAACCGAGGGAGAATAGTGTTTTCTAACTTTTGTAAATCTTTTTAAATTTAATGTTGAATAACATATTTTCAACACAGGATTATCAAAAATCAATCACAGATTCAAACACAGTTAAAATAAAGCAATAAAATGAAGTAGAGAGTCAGAGAGATGACACGAAAGATTTTATACTGATTTGGATTTCTTATACATCCTGTAACGTAAAATTGCTTATACGACTTTCTTTTCAGATGCCAATCTTTAAATGAGTAGGAGGCAACTCCAATTATAATCACGATTCCGAGGCTATGAGACACACCGTCCTCATTTTCTGGCTTAGTGTGCACCCAATTGATTTGGACAGGCTACAAGCACACCCACTCAGATTTTCTGGCTACTAAGCACACCCGATTGATTTGAACATGCTACAAATCTCACTTAAGCAAATGCAAATAGAATTTGATGGTTTTTCCAAAGAAAATTTCTTGATCTTTAGATACAACAAATCCTATAGCCTTTTGGACAACATTTTTATCTTTGATTTGAGAGAAATATGATTCCTAAGTTGTAAGAAAGTAGTACTGCATCAATACACAAAAGTATGAATTGATTTTATTTCATTTTGATGAGAATTTGATGTAATTTCAATGGTGGTTTCAAGAGAGTAAGTGGAGGGAAGAAAATAAGATAACTAATTAAAAATCCATTTGGAACCACTTGTATATAATGTATTAACAGATTTGGTCGTTCGTTTAGAGTTGCGACGAGTAGTCACTTCATTTCAAAATTTGAAAAATTGTTTTGCAGCATGTATATTGACATATCT
Organism: Allium cepa; assembly: GCA_030765085.1. Taxonomy (NCBI): domain Eukaryota; kingdom Viridiplantae; phylum Streptophyta; class Magnoliopsida; order Asparagales; family Amaryllidaceae; genus Allium; species Allium cepa. The sequence goes on from CM060934.1 coordinate 628,474,439, forward strand.
ACAACATGTATATCGACATACATATAAATTTTTTAAAAAGAAGTTCCTTTAAAAATTGTCTTGAAACTCTATACTTAACAAAATAATTTGATACTTTGTAAAATATTTTAAACATAGTTTATAAACATTTTGAACTTTGAAAAACTTTTATAAAATAATTTCCAATATATTTCAAAAATTTATTTTATTTAATAAAAATAAAAGATAGAAAAATAGGAAGAGATCAAAGATTACTACTAGGGACTTTAAGAATATTCTATGACTCTATATACTATACTATAGTCTTGAGATCTTCATATCTTGGTCTTTATGCTCATGAGTCTTCATGTCCATTCTTCGAGTCCTTATACTGTATAGTCTTCAAGTTAATACCTACGTAATATCCTATACTATATACTATATCGCTTGGCAAAACATTAGTATCTATATTTTTAATGAATGTATATTATTTTTTATTAAGATTGTTACCGTCAAGATCAATAACTAAGGTATTAACAAGCACCACACAATTTGAGGGAGTTTGCTTCTGATTTCACTAGATTGGAAAGTTTCCACGGCATTAATTTTATGCATTGTAGAAGAAGATGCAATTTTGTTAACCAGACTAAACATGATTTATGTTCTTACAACGCCAAAGCCAACGGAAACAGAAAACGAGGCTACTGCGCAAGCACGATCAAAACTAAAATGAAAGCAAGATAATTATGTATGTAGAGGCACATATGCAATGTAATATTGGATACTCTGATCGATGTACAATAATAAATCAACCGCTAAAGATATTTGAGATGCGCTGGAGATCAAGCATCTAACGGAGGATGTAACAAGTAAGAAATGTTTGGCTATGAAATTCTTTAACTATAAAATGACTAATGTTAGGCCAGTAATAGGCAATTTGATGATGTTAGGCCAGTAATAGGCCAGTAACCGGCGTAAAATGAATATGGATGAGGAGATAGAATTCTCATTCATTATTGACAACTTCCCCCTCCTTGAATGAGCAAAGGAAAATCCTTAACATAAGGAGGATATGAGTTTGGGTAACCATGCACGGTATTTGCAAGTGGAACAACAACATAGGCATGAATAAATCACCGAGTTAATAGTGTTTGCATCTAAGATCTACATGTGATAACAACCCCACTACTATACCCATATTATTAAATAACATTACAATTAATTTCATCTAATAACACAGAGAATACGGCTGGTTAAGGACGATCGAATGCGAATATATCTTTATACTAACACTTAAATGTCCTTATTACCTTTTGAAGGTCTTAATTTTTTTATCATATATAGTATTAATAAAAAGTAATAAACACACTGATTAAAAATATTCAGAACAATATATAATATAGATATATCAGAATTAGAGTCACAGATCATAGCAGAATAATATAAGTCATATACGTAATAAAATGTAAGTCTACAAAATATTAGTACTAGACCCATATAATATATATTACATCAAAAATTACAATATCAGGTACAAAACGATTACTAAGTAATACACATGACATATCCTCCTAAATGTCCATATATACAAGATTGAAGTAAACTGAAATAGTCACAGTAGTCTACTCCAATGCTAGCACAAAATCCAATAGTCAATGAGTCGTGTACCCGTAGAGTCTCGTCTTAGCCCAAGTATTTTAAAAATAAATGAGTCAGACTATATCTAACCTCCCTCCAGGAGACAGATAAAGGCTTACTCTAACCTCCCTCCAGGAGATGCCTTGACCTAAGCATAGCGTGATGTAGCCAAAGGCTTGTAGATGCTTTAACCTGGACATGGGGCAGCATAGATAAAGTCTTACTCTAACCTTCCTCTAGGAGGAGTCCTAACCTGGCCATAGCATGACATGAACAAGGGAATGTCGTTGCTTTAACTTGGCCATAGCGTGGTGCAGATAAAGGCGAACACTCCTCCCTCCAGAAGATGCTTTGCCCTGGCCAACTCAGCACGGACAAAGGCTTTGACCATTAAAGGTAGTGTCCAAGTGAAAGGAGTATTTCACTCCTAACCATGTAGATTTTCTTAGTAAAGTAGTTCTTTATCGACTTCTCTTTACAAACCCATTAATTTTTCCCTGTTCAAAAAAGTTGATTATCATTCCTTCAAGTGCTCTACGGTGATTGGTTTCATGTTCATTCATCATATGGTAGTGGAAATAGGATCCCCCCAAGTTCTTTTCATACTTTGGCTTTTTCTTCTATGATGGCCAATGATTGAATTCATCGGTGGTTAGTAAGTAGACATTTTCTATAGATGTTGTTAGGTTGCATTCTTTACGAAGTCTTGACTTGAAGCATGTTTTTCGAGAATGGTTTCTAGGTCTTTTGTTACTTGGCTCTATAGTTTCATCCTCATCGACTGGTTTTCTTTTTAAAACACTTTGGAGTTCCAATGTTAGAGGTTGTTACTTGACGCCATTTGTCTGCAAAGGCATTGTAATCTACTATTATCCCTTCTTCAAAGATTGTACCTTTGGTATAATGTTGAATTTTTTTTCCTCATTTGATCAAATAGGTTGTCACTTCCATTTTTCTTTCCTCCTAAGGCATGATAAGGGTAAGGCTAATATGAAAAGGATTTAAGCTCCATTTTTCCGGGTTATATAACTCTACTCTTTTTTTGTTCATAATCCTTAGAGCTTCCAATCTTAGCATTTTCTCTTCATATCGTTTGGAATCATTAGTTGTTCCACGGAAGAATCCAATTTGATATGGTTTAGAGGATCCTTGCTCAGATCTATTGACTTCGCTTGTTATGATGAAGTCACGTCTAGAGTAATTAAGCTTGAAATTGGATTGAGTTAGAGGAAAGTGGTGTTGATGTTCAACAAAATCGAAGGTTCAATCCCTCCTCAAAATGTTAACAAGAAAATCTGTCAACACCCCAAAGTGGAGTTTAAGGAAAAGGTTAGTTCTTCTATGTCTCTCTTGATTAAGTAGAGAAAGTTAAGGAGTTATTTCTTCCCTTGATTCAGCTTTTGAATAGGCCTTTACTGTGAAAATTCTTCCTTGATCAACCTTTTGACCCGGTCAAAACACTTATGTTCCTTTTATATATTTTGAACCTACCTTGTTGACTTATCAATTGGTTTGAACACCCTTTCGAAATGATGATGGTATCCTAATGACTAGCTCTATGTTGTTGGGTATTATCTAAAGGGTAGGTTTTGACTTCGTCGAAAGCTTGCCTCTTTTATGGCTTTGGTATGGATCTTTAAACCTAGGAATTTAAGCTGTGTATGAAGTTTCAACTCACTAAAAGATGAGTTTTTGGTGACTAGTGGTTTGAAACTAAGGATCTAAGTTTATTGGGAAAGTAAGGGTCTCTACCCACTAGGAAGGTACCCTTTCGATGAAGTCGACATTAGCAGAACATAGTTAAATCCAATGAAAGTCTTTAAATAGTTGCATAATCGAAAACATTAAAATCATTCCTTTATTAATCCAATGAATTCTATTCTGATAAGTTTCCTCCAATTTGATTTACAAATTAGGATTTACAAATTTTCAAAGTTAAGAAAATACAAGTGTAGAGTGAATGAATTCGGATCCTTAAAACCAGACTCCTAGGGTCTTATCTATAGATGAGGGTTGGTATCTTTCGACACAGTGCTTTCGACGTAGTCGAAAGATGGGTTTATATTCCTTCCATATCTTTGACACTTGCGTATCCCTTTGTAATGCTTTCGAATTGGTTTGAATGCTTATGTATTCGTCGAAAGGGGTGGTTGCACCTTTTCTCTTTGTGTAGCTTTGTTGTCACAAGAAGTAAGGGTATGAGTTTCTAACTCTGTCGATAGGTAGTTCCCTGGGGTTTCGAAAGTGTTGAAGTGTTGATGGTTTCAACATGGTAGGTAGCTTTCAAAGATATGCTTGTGGGTAGATGCGAAACCCTCCCTGGTTGTTAAAGGATTCAACCAGTTCGAAAGGTTTGATAATGCTTTCGAAAGGGCTGTTTTGGTCAAGGTATCTTCCTGAATGGTTTGAACGAAGGCGATACCTTTGGTTTCGAAAGGTTTGGCGTGCATGTAAGGGGTTTATATCCATTGTCTTCGAAAGGTATTTCTTCAACTCGTTTGAAAGGCGTCCATTCATGTGGTGGCACCTTCTTTGTAAGGGAATCATTGAAGTGGAAAGTTGATTTTGACCCTTTAGATCCCCTTCGAAAGGTTGTAATATATCTAGCCTTTGGTTATAGTATCTCCTCGACTCCTTCAAGAGGCCTTACTGGGGCAATTATCTCTAGTTCTTCTTCCTCTTTTATTCATCCTGGTTTCGACAAGGTTGAAGTGGAAATTGGTGGTAACATTTTCCCCTCCCCTTGCGAAGGGATGCTCTTGACTTTCCAAGTTAATTCTTTCGAAACCTATTACACTTCCCGCCTTTTGATATTCGTGTGTAAATCTTGGCTATTCATTTAAATTTGATTATATAATTTATCATCCATGATGACTTTTCTTATAAAGCACGTTCCTTTCTTCCCCTCTTTCACTTATCTGCAATTAGAGTAAATTTCTAGCAAGAATCAAAGTTTTCCGAATTCTCAAATAACTCCTATTTCCAACAAACAGAGACTCAAATTCAAAGTAAGTTTCATTATTTCTGCTTAATTTTTATATTAAACTTTAATTTCGACATCCGCCCAAATTGAATTCGAAATTCTTCTTGAATCTCATGGAGACAATTTCAAGTTTTCTTTCATGAAAATGTCCATTGATTTGTTTCTATGGCTTCTCTTGTTTTATTTCTTACTTCAGTTCATTTTTTTGAATGCATCTAGAATGTAATTTTATTGTAAATTTTAATTTTTTTTAAATTTTTAGTTTTTTTAGAAAACCAAGGTTCGAAATTAAATTTTGGGGATTTTAAAGATTATCGATTGTAAACTCGCTCTTAAATCAACTTAGTTAATGATCTTTTAAAGTTTCGGGTTGAAATTGAATTTGGGGAAGAAGAGAATTTTCCAGTTACTTCATAGAGAAACTTTTGCAGTTGGAACCGTATTTTAGCGTTGCAATTTTACCTTTTACCCCTTCGAAAGAGGTTAATGCAACAACTTTTGTTTTGCTTCCTCAACCTCTTTCGATGGGGTCGAAAGGTAATCCAGCACATCCCTTAATTGACCTCATCGAAATGTTGAAGTTATTAACATGAAACGGACTTTTAGGAAAGCATAGTTATTCTTTAGCGTATTCTGGTACCTTTCGAAGAAGTTACCTAGTGCATCTTGCTGCACAATTATCTAATGCATGCTTTAGAAAGCATAGTCGAAACCCTTAGTACATGTGTTTTCCTAATTTATTTTAAGAGATGTGTGGAGTTAGAAATTCATCATTTATTTTTATAAATTGGGCTGAGAAAACTGTACTTTGTTTAAGTTGTAAATCAAACATTTCAACTTAGTCGAAACCTACAATATCAACCCAAATTTTGTCTTTGGAATGCTTTTGAAACCATATGCCCCTTTTGACTTATTCGACGCCCCTTGTAACTAATTGGGGACATGACCATTCTTCTACACAAACGTTGTCAAAATGTCTCAAAAGTTTTTCATTTATATTACGTTACTCAAATTCAAACCTTTCGACCCAATTGGCATATGGGGTTTCGACAACATTCGAATTATCTTTGAAAAACTAAGTTCATGGGTTTCGATGGCGTCGAAAGGTTATTTTGTCTTGTTTATTGAACGTTGATTGCATATATTTTATTCAAATTGGTTGTGTAGGTTTCAACTATTTCCTTCAATATTAAAATCATCCTTAAGCTTTCGGCATTGTTGAAGGGTATGTACTAGGCATCAACTTCTACTTTCCCTTTCGACTCTATCGAAAGCTCAATAAATTTCATTTTTCTAACTCTAATATTCTTTCAAGAATATAAAGTTTCATGTTTTTCCTTATATTCAAATTTTTGTAATAGGTTTCCAATATCCTTGAAAGAATGTTAACTTCATAAAAAATTATAATTTCTAACTGAAATGATTTCACCTAGCAGAATCATTGGCTTAAAAAAGTCTTCCCAAAAAACCAAAGAAGGATACAATACCAGTGATGGAATCGTTACCCAAAAATATTGAAGCCACTTCCAAACATTCTTTAATATCTACGTAGGATGAAGTGGATGCAATTCTCAACGAATTCGGCATTATAGGGTGGAAGCTATTCCCCCGAGTGATAACGACACCATTCATAACCTCTTAAAGGGTACTTTGCCTATACAACAATCCACGGCATGGAGGCTTCTTACCCTTCCTGGACTTCTTATCCAAGTTCCTAACCTATTTGGTTATAGCTCCTATACAACTATCACCAAATGTTTGTACATATCTTCTATCCCCGGAACTCATAGCACTGGAGTTTAGAATTCCTTCACTCAATGTGTAGTCTTGAACTATCTTAATCGATTGATTAAGCTTAGAAAATTGAATAACCTAATCTTTTGTGCTAATCCCCTCAAAAACTAATGTCCGAGGGGGTGAACAAATTTAGGGATTGGGAAATGCAGTTCTTCTTTGTTAAATTCTTTTCCAACATCAGTAGGTTTTCTCTTCTCCCCGTAAGTTAATCTCAGACTTTATTTTTTCCATTTAGTTACTTTCCTTTGCTAATCTATGCTTCTTTGTCAAGTTCTTCTGTTAAAGAGCTTAACGAAGAAGATAAGAGAACTGTGAATTCGTTGATTACCGCTTCGAGTAGGATTGAGAATAGGTTAACTCTGTTGAATCCCTCGAATTTACAAAAGTATTCCCTCCTGCTAGCTGGTCAAAAGATGCTTGGCCAACCTCCTCTAGTCCAGCATACATCTCGGAGAAAGCGCTTCTTTTCTATGGGGGATCTAAAGAACTTCTCCCCGATGTCACTAGCCCATCCCGATCACTCTGGTGGGTTTAAATGTTGTACTTTTATTTTATTGCTGCTTTACTTCTCAAATTAATTTACTAACTCATAATTTGTTTGAATTTTCTATAGTTGCTCCTTTGGTCAATTAACCTTCAAGTGATCTGGCTCTCCCTACTTCTACTAGCCGAGTGTCATCTTTATCTCAGGCCATTGCCAGGTCGAAGATGGTTGCTAAAAGAAAGTTGGGTAAAATAAGCATGGTGGAACCATCCTCCAAGAAAGCCAAGATTACTGAAGTTCCCGATTCTCGGCCATGAGAAGAGGGTGAGTTTGTAGATATCGACAAAATTTGGGAGAGCCCAACTATTGAAGCTTCTCTCGATTAACTTGATAAGACTCCCATGAAGGTTGATCCACTTTCTCGCATTTCATCTCCAGCTCTCCTAGTGTGATCTAACAGATGCAAAACGATGTGGGTACTTCGACCCCTTCTCAAGAGCTGAATCCTTCCAGACCATCATCTCCAACGCCGTCAAGCGATTTTGAAAAGATGGTCCAATCTATCTTAAACTCTTTATCTTTTGCCTCTATTCTTCCGCCTTCCTCTATTCCTAACTTAATGGATCATCTTCACACTCTACTTGAACAACAACTTCTGGTATGCTTCATATCACTTAACTATATTGTTATTGCTTTTCCCTAAATTCTTGACTTATGTTGTACTTTTTCTTTCAGATTTCCAAGTGCAGGTTCTCCTTGCAAGATGGTGCATCAAAATCTTCCACAGAGACATCGAGGCTTTGAGCAGAAGTTTTAAACTTAAACAACCAAGTCTCTTCCCTGTCCGTTGATAAGAACATAGCTATAACTGAATTAGGGAGATTGAAAGCTTCTCTGGCTCAGTTAAAGTATGCTATTTCCAAGGAGAGGAAAGCTTGTCAACTCCTTGATGATAAAAATTTGGCACTGAAAATGACTTTGAAAGAGTCCAAGGAGGAAAATATTTGAATGGTAGCGAAACAATCTTCTCTAAATAAAAAGCTGAAGAAGAATAAAGATTCTTTAAAACTGGCTATCGACACTATTTCTGATGCAAAGCAACGGGTGCCTCGATTCCTTGATACTTCTCTTAAGGACATCATTGTTAATTCTTTTAAAGTTTCTACGATGCTCGCTTATGCCGACAATGGTGATAAATGCCCAAACTTGAGCTATCCCTCACTCGACCCTGCTCTTTTCAATAGGGTTATGGACAAAATTAAAAGAACGGAGTAGGGGGTTGAAGTTGCTGAAAGAGAGGAGAACGATGCCTTTAAAATTCTCTCTTTTGAAGTCCCTTACTTCGAAATAGACTTCGAATCTAAAGGTGAAGGTGATAAAGATGAAGTTTCCGAGGAGAGGGCAGTAACAATGATTATGATAATGATTATGATGATAATGACAATGACGATGACATTGTAGATGGAAGTCAAGGTTCAAGTGGAGACAGGAGTGGTTACACTGATACTTTTGAAAAAGATGGTGATGACAACATAAGGATTTCTGAAAAGGTCGATTGTGATCCAGTATTTTCATGAAGCAAGCCTACCTGAATCCCATGCACCTTTTGGCCCTTAGAAGGAGCCTGCTTACATTAATGTGGAAGAACCAAAAGAGAGAACGCAGGTCTCTCAAGCATCAATTCCCATTTCTCAGGCATAGGATTCTTTGTTTGAACGACTTTCGCTTCTAAGATAAAATAGTTAAATCCTTTATTTTAGATAAGGAGGAAACCCGTTTACCCTTATAAAACCAAACTTGAAAGAAAACAAGCGGAAATAAATAGTTTGTATAGGGAGTTAGATAAATAACTGAAGAACACAATATTCTCTCTGATAAGTATCGTAGACTTTGCGGTAGTGTAAGCATCCTTCAAAAATCAAGAAGCTACCCAATGACCGAGGAGGGAACGCCTTCAATATGATGCTCTTTTGAAATAAAATCGGGAGTTGAATACGCTTTTTTGGATGTTGATTGAAGAGAGTGACATTTTGGTAGACTTCCTATACAAAGCCTACTGTAGACACCCAACTGTAGATTTCTCATACTTAGGTGATCTTAGTAGGGGTCTACTTAGGCGTTTACACAAGAGATTCTTGGAGGAATTTAGATCTGACTTGTATCCTGAAGCATGTTGGAATTTACCATGAGTCAGATCGACTCCCCAAGAATTGCCTTCTAATAAACTCAAATGCTATAAGGACTAGTTTATTTCAGAATTATTTACGAAATCGATTTTCCATGAACTAGATGAATTGTCATAATTATGTAATAATATTGATTTATGAATTTTTGTTTTAATTTTCCTTTTATACTTAGTTGTATTTTATTGTGTTACCACAGAGTGATTTTCCCTTAGGCGACTTGTCTCTCGAGATTATCTAAGTCGGTATGTTAAACTAAGAAGAGATTATTTCAAAAAGGTATCGATTTTGATATCTTTAAAATTAGCTAGATATTTCTTTCTTAGAGATTTGAAAAAACTTTATATAGAACATCCTCGTCTCTGTTTCGATTTTCTCGATGAAGAAAAAGTAAAGCTACTTAATGAAATCCGGACATATCATATCAAATTAATATGTCGTCATGATAGTCCTCCTGCCAGGGAATGGGACTATAGCAAATATCCTCCGGTTATTACTCCGGAAGGACTTAATGTATTTTTTTACTCAACGGTTGTTATTTCTGCTAATTCATTGAGTAAAGATAGAAATACAGTTTTCCAATTTTAGATCTAAAACAAATGTCTAACTGTACTTGTTAGTTTCATTGTACTTGAATTGTAATCTTTTATTGTTGTAGTAAACAGATAGATTATTCTAATCTTAACTTTATCCTTTTTTCTTTTTATTTAAGTAAAACGCCACTCTCGTTAGATTCAACAGCACGCTTTATCAATATTAAAGATAGGTTGTTAGCAGATCTTGAAAAGAGAAAGCTCCTTAACGATACTTTATCTACTGTTTCCAAGGTAACACAGAAGCACTAAATTGGCATAGGAGATTTTTTCTTCAAAAAACAATTGTTAGGAATCTCAACGATCAGATCTCTAATTTAGAGGCTGATGTTAAGAGAAAAAACGGAACGATTTGCATATTGAAGCGTCAAGTTAAATCAAACCCTTCAATCGATTTTGACCATAAAATGTTCGAAATTCTCCAACAAATTAGTGATTTGGAGATTAAATTAATGGAAAATCAAGCTTAATGCGAATCACTGGAATTCATTATGGGGAATAATATTTCAAATGTGATTTACCAACTTGCCCCATTACTTCATCTATTGCAAAATCAACAAGGTCTACTTCCTTTGCCATCCAAAAATTCCCTACTAAGACTAATCCTCCTCTTGGCTTAGACGATAAGGTAGTAGGTGGACGGTGTAGGAAGGTCATATTTGAGATGATGAAGTATGTTGATGAACAAAAAAAGTAAGATATTCGCAATGCATAAATGAATATGCGACTAGGATTTAAAATCTTGAGCGTAAAACGTTTCTCCTTCATAAACATATTGCTTATCTAGAAAGGGAGAATAAAACTCTTACAAAGCTTTTAATCATGCTTTGAAGACCAACATTGAGGCTATTGATGATGAAGACAAGATGAGGAAAAAGAGAAGAAATTTAAAGAAGTTCTTCGTATCGATATTCATCACATTGTGGATCCTTTAATTGCCTAGAATCTAAAAAAGGCCGTTCAACACTCATGAACAATTTATGTTGATGAAGTGCATACATTTGCTCTGTATACTTGTAAATTATGAAAATTTGGTAAATATCACCCAGTTTGTAGTCCCTTCTTGTAATATTATTTTTGAGTCATCTCTTTGATGGCTTATACCATGATTTCTATATTTGCTGGATCTCTCAATCCTTTTTACTATTTTGCTTTCGTTGAAAAGCACAAAGTAAACAATATTTCTTACCGTCAGCTTGAAATATATATAGAGGTTTATCCATATCATTTACGGAGATTAATAAGTCGTTATGTCAACATATGACAATAAGTGAAAAGTAATTGCATTTGATTAAACGTCTTGAGACCCATCTTTAGTAATCATGAGAGATATCCAAGAATCCGACTTTAATTATATTACTGGAATACCGAAAGTCTGATGGAAGAAAACCATAAACTCATCTAAGAATATAAATGTTTAGAAAGTCATTCTCCGAAGAAAGCTAACATAAAGTTGATAATGATCACATAATAGAAATCTAAAAATCATTGTTTGAAAATTAGTTGTAGAAGTTCAATGACCCAGATTCGGGTTTTAATGAATGAAATTTAAAAGTTTGCAAATACGAATCCAACATCCGGGTATTAGTGGATGATAACCATAAATCCACAATAATAATTTTTTAATAGAAGTCTTAGGCCCAGATTCAGGCACTAATGAGGAAAGTTCAGTAGTAGCCTTGAAGCCGAGATTCAGGTATTAATAAGTGAAGTTAAGTAATAGTCATGAACTAAGATTCGGGTATTAATAAGTAAAGTTAAGTAATAGTCTTGAAACCCAAAATTCAGGTATTAATAAGTGAAGTTCTAAACTTAGTAATGAAAGACCCGAAACCCAGATTCAAGTAAATTAAAAATGAATGATCCAAAACCCAAATTCAGGCATTAGTAAACTAAATTTTGTTCAGCTCCTTGCTTTTTGTCTTCTTCGACATGTGTAAACCCTTTATGCCTTATACGTAGTTGTGCTTTGATAGGTTATTTCTCGAGCTTGGATGTCTTAGTCCATTATTTGATATGCCACTTCTTAAGCTCGGACATCTTAGTCCATTGTTTGATATGCCGCTTTTTGGGCTTGAATGTCTTTGTTCGATGTTTGATGTGCCACTACTTGGCTTGGATGTCTCAGTCCGATGTTTGATGTGCTGCTTCTTAGGCTTGGATGTCTTAGTCCATCATTGTTTGGCGCACTTGGTTAACCAATTCTTAAGCTAGAACCAAGGACTTACCCAACCTCCCTCCAGTAGATGCCTTGACCTTTCCATAGCGGGCGCGACCAAAGGATTTTCGATGCTTTAGCTTGGCCATAGCATGGCACGGGTAAAGGCTTACTCTAACCTCCCTCCAGGAGGCACCTTGACCATAGCGTGACGCAACCAAGGGCTTGTCGATGCTTTAACCTGGCCATGGCGCTGCACAGATAAAGGCTTACTCTAACCTCCATCTAGGAGGCGCATTAACCTGGCCATAGCATGGCATGGCCAATGGGTTTCGATGCTTTAACCTATCCATAGCGTGGTGCAAATAATGGCTAACACTCCCTCCATGGAGATGCTTTGCCCTGGCCAACTCGACACGGACAAAGGCTTTGACCGTTAAAGGTAGTGTCTAAGTGAAAGGAGTATTTCACTCCCAACCATGTAGATTTTTCTTAGTAAAGTAGTTCTTTATCGACTTCTCTTTACAAACACGTTAATTTTTCCTTGTTTGAAAAAGTTGATTATCATTCCTTCAAGTGCTCTACGGTGATTGGTTTCATATCCATTCATCATATGGTAGTGGCAATAGGATCCTCCCAAGTTCCTTTCATATTTTGGTTTTTTCTTCTATGATGGCCAATGATTGAATTCATCCTTGGTTAGCAAGTAGACATTTTCTATAGATATTGTTAGGTTGCATTCTTTACGAAGTCTTGACTTGAAGCTTGTTTTTCGAGAATGATTTCTAGGTCTTTTGTTACTTGGCTTTATAGTTTCACCCTCATTGACTGGATTTCTTTTTAATGCCCTTTGGATTTTTTGTGTTGGAGGTTGTTATTTGATGTCATTTGTGTGCAAATGCATTGTAATATGCCAATATTCCTTCTTCAAAGATTATGCCTTTGGTATAATATTGAATTATTTTCCTCATTTGATCAAATAGGTTGTCACTTCCATTTTTCTCTTCTCCCAAGGCAAGGATAGGGGTGGGGCCAATATGAAAAAGATTTAAGCTCCATTTTTCTAGGTTATATGACTCTACTCTTTTCTTGTTCATAATCCTTAGAGCTTCCAATCTTAGAATTTGCTCTCCATATAGTTTGGAATCATTAGTTATTCCACGGTAGAATCCAATTTAATGTGGTTCAGAGAATCCTTACTCAGATCTATTGACTTTGCTATTCATGATGAAGTTAGGTTCAGAGTAGTTAAACTTGAAATAGGATTAGGTTAGAGGAAAGTGGTGTTGATGTTCAACAAAATCGGAGGTTCAAGCCCTCCTCCAAATGTTAACAAGAAAATCCATCAGCACCACAAAGTAGAGTTTATGGAAAATGTTAGTTCTTCTAAGTTTCTCTTGATTAAGTAGAGAAAGTTAGGATGTTATTTCTTCCCATGATTCGCCTCTTGAACAGGTCTTTATTATGAAAATTCGTCCTTGCTCAACCTTTCGACCTAGTCGAAACACTTTTGTTCCTTTTATATCCTTCAATCCTACCTTGTTGGCTTATCAATTGGTTCGAAACACCTTGTTGAAACAATAATGGTATCCTAGTGGTTGGCTCTAAGTTGTTGGGTACTGTCTAAACGGTAGGTTTTGACTTCTTCGAAAGCTTGGCTCTTTTATGGTTTGGTATGGATCTTTAAACTTGGGAATTTAGGTCATATATGTCATTTAGACTCATTAAAAGGTGAGTTTTTGGTGGCTAGTGGTTTGAAACTAAGGACCTCTGCAGAACATAGTTAAATCCAACGAAAGTCTTCAAACAGTTGCATGTTCGAATATATCAAAATCTTTCCTTTATTAATCCAATGAAGTCTATACTAATCAATTTCCCCCAATTCGATTTACAAATTAGGCTTTAAAAATTTGCAAAGTTAAGAAAATAGAAGCGTAGAGTGAATGAATTCGGATCCCTAAAACTAGACCCCTAGGGTCTTATTCATAGATGTAAATTGGCACCTTCCAACTCAGTGCTTTTGAACTGATCAAAAGGTGGATTTATGTTCCTTCCATCTCCTTTGACACTTGCACATCGCTCTGCAATGCTTTCGAATGGGTTTGAATGCCTCCATCTTTGTCGAAAGGGGTGGTTACATCTTTTCTCTTTGTGTTGCTTTGTTGTCACAAGAAGTAAGGTTATGAGCTTCCAGACTCTGTCGATAGGTAGTTCCCTAAGGTTTCGAAGGTGTTGAAGTGTTGATGCTTTATGACATGGTAGGTAACTTTCGAAGATATGCTTGTGGGTAGATGTGGAACCATTCCTAGAGTTAAAGGCTTCGACCGGTTCGAAAGGCTTGATTATGCTTTCGAAAGGGTTGTTTTGGTCAAGGCATCTTTCTTAATTGTTTGAATGAAGATGAAACCTTTGGTTTAGAAAGGTTTGGCACGCATCCGAGGAGTTGCTATCCATTGTCTTCGATTGGTATTTCTTTAACTCATTCGAAAGCCTTTCATGCATGTGGAAGCACCTTCTTCGAAGGGGAATCATTGAAGTGGAAGGGTGCTTTCAACTATTCCGACTCGTTGTAATATATCTAGCCTTTCACTGTAGCATCCCCTCCACTCCTTTGAAAGGCCTTGCTGGGGCTATTATCTCTTATTCTTCTTCCTCTTCTATTCATCTAGGTTTCGACAAGGCTGAAGCATAAATTGGTGGTAACATATGCAACGGAACATGATCTTTACAAAACAGAAACTTTAATATAATTTACATATATCCATCAGAGTACAACAATCAATCACTAATCATCAGCATGTACAGTTTAATAACCTATCCTCGCAATTGCTGATAATTAAATGATAATGCAACGGAAAAACAAATAAATATGGGAATATGACCGAAAGACCTTCAGCTCGTCCGTTGAAGCTCCAAAGCATCCAGATCTAAATCTGTAAATATGCTCGGTCTGACCCGAGCATTGAAAGGGAAGAATGCCGGATCAGTCTGGTAAACTAACGTGAGAAAACACATCTCAATTGAATTTTAAAGTTATAAAACTTTTCTTTATCAAAACAAAGGTACCTTATAATAACTAAAATATTTCATACCAAATCATATTATATTATACTAGTGTCTAGTATACAAATAAGATTAACTATAGCCGAAATTGTTACCATTATCAAATACCAGCATACTAGACTCTACAAACAAAATGGCAGGCATGTAATGGATAATGGATTTCCATACAAATGACCAGGTGAAGGGACTACCTTTTGTTTGTACATCTCTAGAGGAATGTACCGAGGTCTACAGAACATCTACACCTCTAATAACAGAAGATCGACCTATCTTTCTCGCTAGACAGTATCGAGTATGTCATCACCCCAGTCGTTACTGACCTATCTGAGGGCACTCATTGCATACATCTGCAATAATTTAAAACTCGAACGTCATAATGGAAATAATCTAGAAGGGGACGATCATATCCCGATGGTTGCGAACCTCATAGCCTTCTACATCTATTTCGTTTCGATCATTTCTAGGTGTAAGGCCTAAGGTAACGTTTACCTTTCACATACACATCATTAAATGACACATTGCCATTCCTTCGATCATTATTGACTTTTACAAACATACAACCTTTGAGCTCGTACATCTTAGAGATAAGTGTTAAGCTAAGAGAAGTTACCTTATCCGCCACCAAACAGATGTACATTTATAAAAGTTAACGATGAAATCTCAAAAATTCAATGTCAGACGTCCATCCATACAAATTGTCTAGGAACACGACAGATCGAGGGCAGTCTCCTACCCCTATCAGGAGGTATCCCCAAATGATTAACAAGCAGTCCTTCATTACGAAAATCTCAAATATCAATGTCTTCCAAACCTACACATTCGAATACATATACATTTGTCTGTAGTGGTTCTCAGATAAATCCGACCCCGGTCTCTCCGGATCAACATGACAAAGAGGCTAATATTTGATAGTCAGTTATTTAACTATCAAGTAATACAATATCTAGTACATAAGCAGTCACTAGGCCTATTTAATTAATCTTTTATTGATTAAATCATTTTCCAAATATTTACTTCAATTTATCTTTAAAAAATATATATTCTCAAAACTATTTCAAAGTTTCTATATTGGAAAACATTTCCATATACTTATATCAACAATATAAGCTAATTCGATAACACTACCATTTGGAGACACGCTAAATAGATTTTTATAACCGTATAACTCTAGAGTTCGTATGCCTTTGGAGGGTTTTAACTATATGAAGTAATGCTCCTACACCACCAAGCCTTTAGTATAATCATAGAACGAATTTGTGTGTATTGGGAGGAAGGTCAAAACATAATTTATTTAGTCAAAATGAATTTTGCGTAAAACATCGTTACGACAACCCAAAGCACTAGTATAAGGATTCGATTAATTACATATATATATGCGCAAACCCCGTATACTATATAAAACATTTCCTTTCGGAAATCATTTACTATAACAATAGTGCTATAGTCCATACCATCCTTACTTCCCCGAAAACGTCTATCACGACAATAAATGTTGAAATCTATGTTTCGATTATTATCTCATTTTAAAACAATTTTCAAAACATTTAATTTCATTTGAGTTAATATTTTCCAAAACCTTTACTTCCAAAAGATAAATTAATTTTTAAAACTATTACTTCATCAAAAATGTTACTTCAAAATATTACTTATAAATAAAAATCCATACTTAAAAACTATTTTTATGATTCTCCTTTTGATTTTTTTATAAAATTCTATTTATTAAGATTCCTTTATTTGCAAAATTCTATTTATAAATCCATTATTTTATGAAAACTAATTCTACTATCAAAATCCACATGTAAATCCATTTCTTTATAAATCAAATTTATTTATAAAATCTATTTACCAAATCAACTTCAAATCCATTTACAAAATTTTTATAAATTCTAATTATAAATCTATTTCTTTGTTTATAGAATATCGCCTTTATAAATCTTTTATATAAACTTATTCCAAAATCTCAAATCAAAGTATTTCTCGAAACTATACTTTTATAACTTCAAACATCATAACTTTTTATTTGTTTAAAAATAAATTCAATCCTTTTAATATGTTAAAATTATTAAGAGATATATACTTCAAAAATCACTATGAAAATTATTTCAATTCAAAATCATTATTTCATAGTATTTCCAAATACCAAAAATAAGGCCCAGTGCTACTAAAGCACTAAATAAGTAAAATCACATCAAAGACATCAACATGCCATCCAATACATCATATATCAGCATACATATGAAAAATAAATCAACATTGGTGAGGAATATTGTTGGATCCCTCCAACAGTCCAACCTGTTCCCCTACACCAAATGCAGCATATAATCAAATAAATAAAATCAACCGCTTCGAGGCTGCATTCGTATACAAAGGGTCATCCGCTCTTACATGGTAACGTAACAGGGTCTCATTCACTCCAATAGACGGGAATACATCCAAACCTACTAATATATATAATCTATCATCTAAATACATAATAAACATCATAAATAATATTATTCCCATTTATATAAAAATATAACAAGCCAAAGAGGTGAGTTTACTCACAAAAAAGCGAAAAATCATCTAAGCGCTTCGGTTTGAATTAAAATTGAACAGTCGTTCAATTTAACTCATAATTCCTACTAGCTCCAAATCGGTTCAATCAAACTCCATAGTGTAGTGCTCGTTGATACAAATGCAATACAACTTGTCATGCTCGATTTGGACCTTGTACGAGGAAGTTATGAATTAATTACCATTCGATATAATTAAAATTTTAATTAACTTAAATTAAACAAAATTTTAAACTAAACCTTATCTTCCTCTATCTTTCATTTCCAGGCACCGCGCATGCTCTTGCTTTTTTTTGCAAATCAAACGATCGTCGTTCCACAGCCGTATGCCACCATTCCATCGCCAGCATCGCCTGCCTCGCCTCCACCAGCGAGCCGCCTCCCTCCATCACACACATGTGTGCACAAAAATTGCCTGAAGAAACCTAAAACACTGCAGATGAACGGAGGCAAATTTTCGTCACCTCGGCCGACAATAGCTCGATCCAACAGGTAGTTTGCTTCGATGGTCATGCTCTACATTTTCCTAGTTGAAGTCGAAGGCTAATTCGGCCTCTAGATGCCCCGATCGACGATGGCTGTTGGATGGTTATATGTTAATGGTGGTTGAAATATGTTTAGTCTTAGGTTTTGCAAATGGAAGAAAGTTGAGGGCAATTTATAGAAAATTTCATGACACTATTTATCCGTGAAAATTTTAAACTCCAAACGAAGCGTGCCGCCTGACATTATATGTTATATCCCTATTCCGAACATAATGGAATATATCGAAATAAAATTTCATCATATACAGAAGACACTTTTCAAAATAAAATTATTTTAGATAAAATTCCTTTAATAAATTCCTACTCATTTCGAACTTGCACGGCCAAATGTTACGTCCAATCGACATGAAATTCGATATAATAATTCACTATTATGGATCTAATGAAACTAGTTTCATCAAAATCTGAGATAGTGCCCAAAAAAGGATATTATCGCACATTAATTAAAATGAGTAATTCCTAAAATCAATGTAATCACTTTTGATTCAATTAGAAGTTTACTATCTCCATCCTTATTCAAATAGATTCTAAATCAACTTTAGCCATTCAAACTAAATCCAAGATTCAATTATTTAAAAAATTCCAAATACTAAATTGAATAATTTAATTGTCAAATAAATCGCTATATTTGGAATATAAGTTATTTAACTTACTAGATTAACTTTCAATTTTTAAAATCAATTAAACATTCCAAATTTGAATGACTGAAATTTTACGTCGTTGCATTCTCTCCCTTAAAAGAATTTCGTCCCCGAAATTACCAAGTAAGAAAATGCCACAAAACTCATTAACTTTTCAAAACCAATTAGCTGAAGTAGATTATAAAATTTGAAAGACTTTAAAATTCATTCGTAGTTATCAAGTAATACTATTCCAACTTATTCATTCCAAGTTATTAAACCAAAATCAAAGTTTTAATTATCAAAGTTTTAATTATCAATTTTTTTTCCAAAATTCGCAACAAAATTCTAACGCCTTAAATTTACGGAAAATTTCGCTAGTGTCTTCTTTACACGGTTTGATCAGGAAAAAAAAGATCTCAACATATATATATATATATATATATATATATAATATCGCAAATATACATCTCATCTTAAAATATAAGACATCGTGTAGGGAAAAAATATAAAAGTACGATAAGTAATCGGAGATATGTACCTTTTATTATATTAACAAGCATATACAACCAATATAACGCGAAAACGAGCTCCAAATATTAAGCATACTCCATCCGCACCTACTAAACACTCAACAACCAATGAGAACATGTATATGGAAAGTAATATCGATATATGACATAACTACTACAACAACTATAAGCAAATATAGAAAATGCAACAAAAGAAACCATTGAACAATTAATATTCATCCAATTAATTCATAATATTATCAATTTGCATCTTCTAATGACAACATTTAATTTATTAAACCTGTACGATGTACATATATCATCCGTATGCAAAACCATGCCTGATCGCTCGCTCGATCACATAATTTTACTTACGAACTAGTGTCGATCACACGACCACTCTAATGTGCACTTAGATCTGGTTCCTTGATCCGAAATCCTTCATCCTCCTTGCATAGCCTTGTACTATGATAGAGTATCGGAATCAATTAAAAATCCATATTTAGGGTTCGCCGTCAAGAAATCGACTGAAAAATCCTAACTCGGATCGGTGTAAATCACCTTAAAATCGTATATTTGAATCTAAATCAATAGTTATACGAATAAAATAATATACGTACAACTTAAAAGTTTATTTCAAATTAGTTTCTTATTACATCCCAATCTTTATTTACTTTCAATTGATCTGCATTCAATTTAATTCCAATTCAATTATTCATATTGATTTTACTTATATTCAATTCGTTAATCAATCACTTATTTATCTGCACTTTAAATTCAATTTATTTTTAACAACATTTCATTCCATATACAATTCACTTAGTATATCTTTTTTAATATTAATAACATTCAACAACTGCTCCATAAAATTATTTGCTTAAGTTTATATACATTTTATACAACACTTCTTATTTTATTCCACTTTATACTTTAGTTTGTATTCAATCCTATTAAACAATATCCTAAAATATATTCAGTTTTTTGACAACTTAAGTTGAATTGCATTTTATAGCTTAGCTCCATTTTCATTTCAAATGTCAAATTCTATTTCATTTAACTTGCTTCACTAATTTCATTACAAATCAAATTCAATTCACTTCCACTTAACCTTTCTTAAGTTAATTGTAACAATGCGTATTTTTAACTATTTTAAATTATTAAATTTAGTATAATTATTAAACAAAAATGGTTAGAAGTAAAAATTTAATGATTCATTAATGTAATTTATTGAAGATGAACTTGGATAAAAAAAATTAAATAACAAAATTCAATAAGATAAAAGATGGTAACTTATATTAGAAAGTAAATTAAATGATATTCAATTGTATGTCATTGACAACAAAAACTCAAATGATCAAGGTTAAGTTAATAAAGAATCGAACGAATGTTTATTAAAAGTAAAAGCACAAGTTTATTTATATGAATTATATTTTTGATAAGTATAAATTTCAGAAATAAGAAAACATTTATTTGGTAAGAAATGAATAGCTTTTACTATACAATGATTATAAAGATGTTGAATTACTGTAAAATGGAAGTAGTTATTTTATTATTTGAATTCATTTTAAAAGCAAATTTCATAAGTTAAATAACTTAGATTTATTTGAAAATTTAATTGTTAAATTATTTTAAATTGTTTAAATAATTGAATATTAAATTTAATATAAATGAAAATGATTTGAAAAGTTGATTTAAATTCTATTTAAATAAGAAGGAAGATAGTAAACTTTTAATTTTGAATCTAAAAGTGATAAAAATTGATGTTGGAAATTACTCATTTTATTTAATGTGTAAAATTAGTCTTTTTAGGCACTGTCTTGGATTTCTATGGAACCAGTTTCATCGAACCCGTAATAGTGAATTATTATAGAATTTCAAGTTTCATAGCAATCAAACTTATCATTTAGTCATACGAGCTTGAAATGCATAGAATCTATTTTCAGAACTTTAATTAATATAATTAGATTTTGAAAAGCTATCTTTTGTATATGATTGAATTGGCTCTCGATACATATTCCATTATGTTTGGAATAGGGATATAACATATAGAACACCAAGCGGCACTCTTCGTTTGGAGTTTGAAAATTTTACGGAATAGTGCTTTCGGAAATTTTCTACAAATAGCTCTTTAACCTTCCTTCATTTGCAACCCTTACTTAACCACCATTAAAAATAACCATCCATCCAATAGCCGTCATCGATCGGAGTTTCTAGAGGCGAAATTGGCCAATGACTTGAACCAGAAAAATGTTGAGGGAATTTATACAAGCTAAACCAATGGTTGGATCGAGCAATTGTGCTAGAGTTCTCTACTGCATTTTTGGGTTCTTGGCGCGTTCGTACGCACGATAGAGGGCGCTCATGCAAGGAGGCTGGCAAGGCGGCGGGAGGAGGGGGGCCGTGGGTCTGGTCGGCGCATTCAAATACAGAGTGAGCGATCGTGTTCGAATAATATATATATATATATATATATATATATATATATATATAGTGCGCACAAGCCAAGAGAGAAAGGGGCAGAGCAGAGTAAGGTTTTAGTTTAATTTTTATTATTTTTTAATTTATATGAAAAGTTAATTTATTCTTAACTTTCTCGTACAAGGTCGGATTTGAGCAAAATAAGTCGTGTTTGATTCGTATCAAAGTCGTCTATGACATGGGGATGGATTCGAATTTGTTTGACTTTGAAAAATATATTTCTATAACCTACAACTCTAAAGTTCGTATGCCTCCAAACGGGTGTTAAGTATAAGAGACAATGCTCCTACACCACCAAGCCTTCAGTACGATCATAAGAAGCAATTCGTGTATTTCTCGATAGAAGGTCAAAACATAATTTATTGGGTTAAAATGAATGTTGCATAAAACATCATTACGACAACCCTAAACATTAGTATAGGGATTCGATTAATTTTATATAAAAACCTGTATACGATATAAAACATTTCCTTTTGAAAATCATTTAGTATAACAATAGTGCTATAGTACATGCCTTCCTTACTTCCCTGAAAACGTCTATTACAAAAATAAATGTTGAAATCTATGTTTTTGATTCTTATTTCATTTTAGAACATTTTTCAAACATTTAATTCCATTTGGTACTTCCAAAAGATAAATTACTTTTGAAAACTATTACTTCATCGAAAACATACTTCAAAACATTCCTTATAAATAAAAATCCATATTTAAAAACTATTTTAATAGTTCTCCTTTCCATTTTTTTCTAAAACTTCTATTTACTAAAATTCCTTTATTTACAAAATTCTATTTATAAGTCCATTCTTTCATAAAAAGTAATTCTACTATCAAAATCCATTTGTGTTATCCGAGTTTTTAACCCATCAGAATCCAAAAGATGTCGAAATGACTTGGTTGAGTGAATAACTCGAAAACCAACCAAAGGAACCAAAATAAGAAGCCATAGGAAGTCGATGAAAAAGAATAAAACATACACTAAGGACATAGATTGCAACGATCCATTGTATATGGATCGCTAGCGATCCATGATATTAACCCGTGATATCATCGAGTTTCTTGCATCATGATTCAATCTATATTATAGGAGCAATGACTAAGTTTGATGAGATTCCAAGTTAGTTAAATCAAGAGATAAGCATTCGTCTAGTCCAATCAGCAGTTATGTATAACTAGTAAGAAAACCATCATCGAAACAAGGAAATGTGCTACAAGACTATGTGAACAACATCGACACAAGACGACAAAGGTAATCCACAAACCAAAGTCCAAAGATAGGCTAAGTGTATGGATCGCCAACGATACATCATCATCATCGAATCACTATGACTCATATGGAACAGAGCAAACGGAAGTGCCAAGGCAGTGGGCAACCTTCGAGCTTGATCCATTGATCGCTAGCGCTCCATCACTATGGCTCGGATCGTGATGCAAATTCCAGTGCGCCTTCCTTTGACCATCTACAAGCATTTGGCGAACTGGCTTAGCCCATTGGCTCTCCAACCTCTATAAATACCCTCTTATCTGCAACATAAAGGGGTTCCTCTGGACTGGTTGCTGAAGCTCTACAAGAAGCTCTCTTCACTCTTCATCTCGCTCACAACAGTCTTCCAAAGGGTTTGCTGTGATTCTCCATTGAATTCTGACATTGGGGACTCAGTTTAACTAAGGATATTCAAGAGCCTTGTAATCCCATAAACTTTTTAACAGTGATCAATCAATAATAAAAACTATAAAGTGGACGTAGGCTTCATTAACAGCTGAACCGCTATAAAAAATTTCTTGTTTTCTTTATATTTTTGCTTTTTCTATATTTTATTTTCTATATTATTGCTCTGTGAAATTAGGGCTGGTGCTTTCACACTCAAACTAGGGTGTTGATCTATTTTTTGAGTTACCATTTTGGTGGTTTCACTAAGAAACCTAAGTCAGGATTCAGATCTAGCTATCTATTTTGGATCAGATAGGTCCAGAAGTAAGATCCTTAATCTTTGCTTAAAAATTTGCTACTTAGAATCAGTGGCTTTGGGAAGTTAGAGAACTACCTCTAAAAGGTCCATAAGGGCAATAATAGCTAGAGAAGATACGAATCACTAGCAAATTGAAGTAAATGGTGTTAACTTAGGAGATCAGGCGCCAACATCCTCCAATACGTGCGAAATCGTTACAACGGATGAGTCGAATAAAATGGTTGATGAGATCAACCAAAAAATGGAAAGCAGTCATAAGGCTTTGTTGGATAAGCTTAATGCTCTCCGAACCTTACAGTCAAATCTTGCTCCAAAAACTATGCTTGAACCCATGGCTGTTGTAGAACAAGAAAATTCTCCCGTTTCTAGTCTAAACAGATGAAACAAAAAATAGCAACAAAGAATCAAAATAAAAATGCTTCCGGAACTGCTGAAGGAATCACAGGGAAAGATGGATATCAAAAAAGGAAAAACCAAAATTCTAGTAAAATAAATGGTAATGATAACAATAAACGGCTTAATGGATTTAGGCCCGAAGATTATACCCCTCTCAACGACACTTCGTAAAATATCTATCTCGCGACACATGGGACCGAGGAATATGGAAAAACACCCTAAGAAGGAAATAACTGAACAACAAAACACTCAGGAAAGTTTTTTCGCTTCCACGAATCACATGGTCACAACAAAAATCAACGCTCCCATCTAAAGAACTTGATCGAAGAACTGATCTGGGAAAACAAGCTTCAACAATACATGAGAAAAATCACAGAATCCGGATAAGCCCGTGACTCCTCAGGCTTCTAGAGACCGAAGAAACTAGGTTGGAACCAGTGAAGAGGGATCAGAAGAACTGACCAAAGACTTATTATTGGAATGATAACTGGGGGACTACATAACGCAAAGAAGTTGGGGAGAGATGGAGCGGTTCAAGTTCGTTGAAGAATGCTCCAAAAGAATCATGTCTCGTAATAGATGATGAAGCTCTGGCCAAGCTGTAGAAAATTTTGAGTGACGATATAGAGTTTCAAAACCGAGATATCGAAGGGATTGAAGCTCCAACTGTCGATCCAATAGTGGTGATGGTAGGAATCAGTCCTGCTGTGGTTCGGCGAGTGTTGGTCGATAGTTGCAGTTCCGCTAATATACTTTTCAAGCGTACCTTTGATCAAATGAAGATCGGCACAAAAAGTTTGTCTGCATGCAAAACAAAGATCCAAAGGTCTACTGCAACCCAAACAACCCGTGGCGACGATTAACCTACCGGTGAAACTTGGAGAGGCCGATCGAAAAGTCACCATCATTCAGACTTTTGTAATTGTGGATGAAACTTCCGCATATAATGCCTTCTTAGGATGTCCTGTGCTAGTAGATTTCAGAATCGCTCTGCCCAATGGTGCCTTACCATGAAGTTCCCAATGCCAAATGGAATCAGGGTGGCGAAAGGAAATCGGTGCACTGTCAGCGAATGCTACATTGCAGAATTACATGAATATAGAAGAAGGAAAAAGGGAAAGAATGTAGGGATAAGTCTCCACATTCATGAACAAGCTAAATAGAAACTATAGAGCTGCCTGGCTCGAGGACCATGACCGATTCGACAAGGCTTTGGACCCTAGAAAGAAGAGTTCAGAGGAGGATTGGGTAGCACTAGTAGAATTGAAGGTGTCTGTTCTAGTTGACAAGGATGACCCAATGAGGGTCTTGAAAATTAGATCGCACCTTCGAAACATGATGCGATTAGAACTCGCTAAATTTCTTCATGCTAACTTAGATGTATTCGGATGGATGCATTCCGATATATATGGGGTATCACTAGAAATTGCATGCCACACACTCAATATTGACCCTAAGTTTACATTAGTAAAGCAAAAGAGGTGCAGCCTGGGCCCTGAACGGTCTAAAGCGTTAAGAGAAGAGGTAGACAAGCTAATGGTCAACGTTTTTATCTATGATGCAACTTAACCTGAATGGGCATCTAACCCGTTTTTAGTCAAAAAGTCCAATGGCAAATGTTGAACCTCCATCGACTTCTCGGACTTAAACAAAGCTTTCCCAAAAGATAGCATTCCTCTACGTAGAATTGACCAGCTTATGGATGGGAGGGATGGAGATGAACCAACATATCATTCATGGATGCATACTCGAGTTACAACCAGATCCTGATGCACGAACTTGATCAAGAGTACACAGGCTTCATCACTGATCTAGGACTATACTGCTATAGGGTAATGCCACTCGGTTTGAAGAATGATGTGGCGACATACCAGAGATTAGTAAATACCATGTTTAAGCATTAGATTGGGAAGACTATGGAGGTTTACGTGGACGACATGTTGGTCAAATCGGGAGTAGCTGCCAATCACCTGGATAATTTCATGAAATGTTCGAAATACTCTAAAAGTATGGAATGAAACTCAGTCCACTCAAATGCCACTTCGGAGTAACCCTTGGAAAATTCTTAAGGATCATAGTAAGTGCCAGGGGTATTGAAGCAAATCAAGAGAAAATAACGGCACTACAAGAATTCCAGGCTCCAAGAATAAGAAGGAATTGCAAAGCGTGAATGGGAAGGTCGTAGCATTAAGCCGATTTATCTCGAAAGCCACTGACAAGTGTATACCATTCTTTGATGCACTGAAGAAAGGAAAGAAAAACTTCGAGTGGAGTGAAGCTTGTCAAACCACATTTGAAGAATGGCTATGACACATGGAAACCCTGCCTATCCTGTCAAAGCCAGTGGACAAAGAGGATTTATTCATTTACTTAGGAATCTCACCTCACGCGTTAAGCGCTTCCCTTGTACGTGAAGAAGCGAAAATACAACAACCCATATACTACGTTAGCAAGCGGTTTACTGGAGCCGAGAAAAATTACCTAAAGTTGGAAAAGCTAGCGTATTGCCTTCTGGTCGCGTCTAGGAAATTGTGACCATATTTCCAAGCACATAAAATCAAAATACTGACCAATCAACCCCTGAAGCAATTATTGCACCGAACTGAAACTCTTGGATGACTTCTCAAGTGGAATATCGAATCGAGCCAACATGACATCACTTACCATCCAAGGAAGGCTATCAATGGGCAAGCGCCAGTAGATTTCATCGTCGAGTTTACCGTACGGGATGAAGAAGAAACACCGCCAGAAGTGGCAACGTAATGGAAACTCATTGTTGATAGCACATCTAACAACCTTTGTTCAAGGGTAAGGGTTGCTCTTGAAACCCCCGAAGGATGAGCCATTTGCTATGCCTTACGCTTGGAATTCCCTGCAATAAATAATGAAGCGGAATACGAAGCATTGATAGCAGGACTGAAAGTTGTGAAAGAACACAAAATAAAATCCGTTCACATCTCCAATGACTCCTGGCTAGTCGTCTACCAAGTAAAAGGCGAATACCAAGCTTGACGGAAGAACCTTGCCTCTTATCTATCTAAAGTGCAAAAGTGAAGATGATTGCATATGGGAAACCAAGGAGAGAATGATAGGCACTCATCCAAAGCTCTCTGTATGGTAAGGCCTGCTTTTTATCGCATTTGCTTTCACTTTTGATATCATGTAGCGTAGTTTATTATCTTGCATGCTAGAATAGGCTTACCTACATTATGGAATGCATGGTTGCTTGTTTGATATGTATGATGGTTGCATACGATTTTTAAACATGCAGAGTAATCATGTTTGATTCATTTAGGGATTTCGAGGGGTGAAATTCCTAAAGGGACGGAGAGTGCAACGACCCGTTTTTTATGTATCGAAGAATCGTTAAATATTTTTATTTATTCATGTACGATCGTATGACTCTAAAATTCTAGTAGGGACTCTTAAGGGCATTTTCCACATCTATGATTTTTTACCAAATTTCTATGTGACCATGTCGACCCTAAAATCTTATTCGAACTATAAATTTTGATATGAGCCGAATTAGGTTCTCGAACTACATCCATTGCTTTAGGATGATGGTTGGACAGGTCATAATAGAAAAACAAACTCATCGTTCGAAAGTTATAGTTGTTTTAAGTTATAGCTGCCACTAGCCAATTTTAATGGGTAATTAACTAAGCTCGTGCTTAGGCCCATTAACACATCCCAAAAAAACATGCTAAGTGGGGGCAATAGGAACTGATCTAAGTCATTTTTCCCCAAAATATCCCTAAACTTCATTAACCCTAACTTCATAAAAAAACACACATTTTGCTTACTAATCTTAGCCAAATCATTGATTAGAGGGGTAATTAGCATAAGAAAGCTTTACATGATCATTTTTGCCGATTTGGGTTCATTTCCTTTGTTGTCTACTTCAAATCTAAGGAAAAATTTTGGTATTTTGGGTAGTTGGTGAGTGGTTCTTGATTTCTCACTTTTTTCAAAATGTTTATATTATTAAAAATGATATTTTTAACATGGTTTTGACCCTCAAATATTTTCTAACCTTAATCGCACTTTTATACATGTATAAGGATGGGTTTTAAAGGTCTAAAATGGTACTGTAATCCCTTGTATTCATACGCATATGCTAACGTAAAAGTTAGATCTAGATTAAGATTTGTTTGATATCACATTTTCATGTGTTGCTTGTAGCATGGGCGTATATGCATGGTATTATGTGATAATCATTGTGCTTTGATTGTTCTTTACTACTATTTTAGGTAGTTAGAGAATAGGTTGGCGAATTCGACAAATCGAAGGCAAAGATGGTGAAAATTGGATGAAACTTGGATGAGGGGTTTTGGAGCATGGGTGGAACCCAAGCTACAAGTCGCAGCAAAAATAGGGATAAGGAAATAGGTCGGTACTGAGTTATTTTAGTCTGTGCCGAGTTATTTTAATTGACTAAAATGGAACAGTGACTTGATGGCTCGATGGGGAATGGCTAGTGGAGTTGGACAAGGGAAAGATGTAGAAAAATGAATAAGTATTGGGCATGATGCCGTGTTATTTCTAGGGCTTGGAGACCAATTTTTTGGTGTGATGCTGAGTTATTTAAAAGGATCAGTCGAGGTCTAAACGCATTAGGATGAAGCGTTAGAAACTGGGAAGGTGACTTAGCCAAAATAGCCTAAGTATATAACTTGGTGCCGAGTTATTGTAGCTCAGGGCCGAGTTATTATATTGATGGGATTGGAGTGAAACTTCCAGAAAGGGAAGTTGAGGCTCTACAGGTCGTGCTAAAGGAGATTATTTGTTTGCTTAGAGGTTGATGATGACATGGTAGCACGATGATGCTTTTGGGACTTTGGTGGCAACTCGATGGTAAAAGGAGTTAGGTTTCGATGATGGAAACTAGATGTTGAATGGAGTCGTGATTGTCCAATAATGGGCGAGTTCTAACCGTGGGTGGAATAGTTAAATGGTTCTACCATGAAAATAGAGGAATGTGGAATGGTTCATCAAGGATAATGGAAATTGGATGGAGTAGGGAAAGGGCTTGGACATGCATGCTAAGGGAATGTTGATACTCGGAGTGTTTTCTAGTGTACTCAAAGCAGGGGTATTGTAAGTACACTTATGGGTAATTTGATAGGCTACCTCAGATTGGTTTAATGGATCTGTATACCTTTGACTGGTTGAACGGGTCTAGTTTCACCTTCGGGATAAGGAGAGTGCATTGATAACCAGGATTTCCATTAGTCCTTGGGAGTTGAAAGGCCATACGAGCTATCATATATCCAATGCATTATGAGTGATAGTTAGGATTGTTTGATAGATGCTATGGTTGTCTTGATTGTTCTTTCATAGTCTATCACTCTAGGGACGTCATGGTAGATAGGTATTGGAGAAAGGGATACCTAGACACCAGTTATCACACTTGGTTTGTAGTGTACTTTCGTATATTAATAGAGTAGCATATTACGTTCGTTATGTGCAAAGTTTTTGTTTGCAAGGATAAGCCAGGTATGGTTCGTATACCCTTGTTCCTTACTATATCGACTTGTATAGCATTTTGAGATTCATTTATCACTCATGTCGGACTGTTGTTTACCTCAAGGTTTTATGCTTTGCTTCTTATTATCTCGGGTACTCTTAAATTAGTAGACTAGATAGTAGGTCTAGGTGCGACGTAGTAGCTATGCAGAGGACGAGTAGGATGGAGCTATCTCGTATTATATATAGATTTCTATGCTTATTTCTTTGTCCAATTCTATAGAGCCTTGGCAGTGTTTGTTTATGTGAAAATAAGAGACACATCCCTAAAATCAAACTTAATACACAAAACTTCCTTCTAAAAAAATTATATCCCTATTTTCAAATACTACAATTTTCTTTCCTACAATACTCCTCTCCTCCATTGCAGCAGTGTTGATTCTTCATATGTAAATGTTATTCTTATATCCATAATTAAAATTTCATTCCATTAATTATCAATCTTTAAAATGCAATACCTTTTTATAGAAACGACGGATTAACAAACCGTTTTCACCATTAAATCACAAATTTTTTTATCTTTCTAACGAGTGCATTATGCATATGTAAAAAAACGGCAGACGAGGTATTTGTGGATATTTTTAAATTGATGTTTTCAAAGTTTCTTCAATCACATGTATAATTACAGACAATTCAGCAATTATATGCAATAATTGCATAAATGTCTACAATTATACCATATCATTGCAGAAATTTCTACAATTATGTGGAATATTTGCAGAAACGTATACAATTATAAGCAATAGTTCCAGACAATTCAGCAACTATATGCAATCGTTGTATAATTGTCTGCAATTATATGCAATACTTGTAGAAATGTCTGCAATTATATGCAATAGTTGCAGACAAGTTTGCAACTATATGCAATAATTGCATAATTTTCTGCATTTATATGGTATAGTTGCATATTTGAAGAAAAATCGACGATGTTCAAAATTAGTAGAATTCTCTGCAAATATATGGATTGCACCCTTACTACAAATATGATTTTTTGTATCAACCATGGATCTCATTTTAAAGATCATAATTTTTTTGATTTTTTGGTGAAAACGGTTTGCCGATCCGATGTTTCTACAAAAACTTATAAGCGTTTGAAATGTTAAAAACGTAAAGGGTATTTGGGTCTTTTTGCGCACGTGAATTTGAAAACGGGGATCGAAAACTTACTAAAAACAGAGGGATGTTTTGTATATTTGCAAACTTCATCAGGGATGTATGCTAAACTTCATCAGCGATTCGATCGTAAGTTTTGCTCATGAGAGGTTCTACGATCTACGTGCAACACTGATAACGTTGCCTATAGAAGTATGTAACCTTGCACTAACGGGAGTTTTCTTGGTATACAGAGCAATGAAGACGTGATACCGTTGTTGTAGATGAATACCCATCTCTATGCAATTAGTGGTGTTATGTTAACATTAAGAGTGGACACGGTTGTAGTGCACCCTAAGTTTTCTTTGGCGCGAGTCGTTATTGCAAGCTCCATCTTAGTGTGTAAATACGATATGTGTAGTGGTAATTTAGGAAAAAAGCCCAGAGATTGATATTGTAGGAAAACCTATGTTGGAGTAGTTCTAGAAGCTAATAACCAATCCATAATTGTTTGGGGTTTGATTAGTTGTTTGATCCTAAGTATAAAGCTTAAAAAGATGTATGATGTAGGTGTATTTAGAACTATACCTCATAGGTTCATAAAATCTATCTTAGTAAGATGTGCGGGGTTTTATTCAGCCTAGTCGATATTTGATTGGGGTGATTCGATCGCAAGCACTCGGAGGAGATTCTATGGTGCATGCGAGCCATTGATAAGGATGCTTGGAGAAGTGTATGGCCCGACAGTAATGGGAGGTTTCTTGGTATACATGGCGACGTGGACGTAATACTGATGTTATTGATGGACGTCGGACACTGTGCAATAAGTGGCATTAAGTTACCAATGACAGTGGACACAGATGCAGCGGACTATAAGACGTCTTTACCACAAGTCGGTATTGTAGGCTCCACCTTAGTGCGTAAGTACGATACATGTAGTAGTACTTATGTTGGAGTAGTTGTAGAAGTTAATAACCTTTTCATAGTTGTTTTGAGGTTCGATTAGTTGTTCGACCTTAAGTATAAACCTTCACAGGATGTTTGGTATAGGTATGTTTATCATTAGGTGAATAGAATCTACCTTAGTAAGTAGTACGCAAATACAAGTAGGACACCCTAGGTCACATAGAATATCAATGAAGTTAATTGCATATGACCGCTATATGCTAATAATGTAACTCATTCACCGGACTTTTGTCTGACCCGCCCCTTTCCTTTTTTCCCTCACCGTAGGAGGACAAGGCAATAGGTGATTGGTCCATATTTAGTACGTGGAGAGGCTAGCTTAGCATTGGCATTTCATAATATTTTCCATTAATCTTCATACAACTATTTATCATGCATAATATTTATCGGATTATATGTTTTATTTCTTTACACTCAGGAGTATGACTACATATGTTTTAAGACTGTGTTCTTGTGATATTTTCTAAGACGACTATTTTTTGTATTCATATTTTACTCCCTTCAACCATGAGATCTAAAAGTGTAGAATATCTTAGATTTTATACTTATATTTTTAGTCTCTGTAATGTTTCAAACACGATAGCTTGTACTTCTTAGCACAATATGTCACCCTAGGCTATAGATTGGTGTGTCTAGAGGTACGGGTTGTCACACCTGGTATTAGGGAACAGGTTTGAAATTCCTTAGGAGTTAGGTGCGTATTGAGAGAATGTACTTGAAAAGTTCTGGAAAAAAATCTATAAAGGTTTACAAAATGTGTTTCAAAAGGTATATATAGGATTAAAAAGGCTTTTCAAAGGTTTTATATATAAGTAAAATATGAAAGAAAGAAGCAAATACTATCACTTATTCTTTGCCAAACTATATGGAAGAGTTGCTAATAATTCCTAAATCGTAGATTGGGAGGATGAGCGATCCTGCTGGTTGCGGCTTAGGTATTGCAATTGAGATTCCAGGCACGAATATCTTGATTTTGTTCCAACAGTATCTGCAAGCGAGATGACATGCCGAGTTTATCCCTAATAAGGGACCAAATGAGCATGCACTAGGTGTAGTCCCTACCTATCCATCTGTTGTCGATTTAGCCAAGCTATGTAAGGGCTTTTCTAGTCTAGGATGGAATTTATTTATGGGGAACAAGTAGTATGTGAACTCAAAGGCATGGATCGACACTTGTGAGAGGGTTTTTGGATCGATGGGTCATGCAGATGATGTTAGGAGATAGCTTGCTACTTGGCATTTACGAGGAGAGGCTTTGAATTGGTGGGATGTGGTAGTGGCGGAGATCGTTGAGGGGAGAGATTATTAGACAGAGTTTCGAAGGCATTTTGAGATGATGTATCTTTCTATGGAAGACCGGGGAGTACAGTTGGAAAAGTTCATACATTTGTAGCAAGGAGCGATGTTGGTAAAGGAATATGTAAATCAGTTCAATGAGCTGGCTAGGTTTGGTATGGATCTGATAAATAACCCTTATAAGAAAACTCTGAAGTTTGCAAATGGACTGAATTAATCTCTTCAAGATTTGGCCTTAGTCACATTCCTAGGTGTGCGACTTTTGAGGGTTTGGTAGAGATGGCCCTGCTGAACATGTTTCCAAGGAGTAAATGAAGAGTGAACCCAAGAAGTTAGGAGGAAAGACAACCATGTAGAATCAACATAAGGGTAGAATGTGAGAAATGCGGATTACAGATCTTAAGGCTAGGATTAACACTAGAGGGGGCGTGGATAGTGTTTATAAAGAATTGTTAAATATTTTTAAGTTTATGTTAATTTGAACACAAATGTATGCAATATTCAGACACAGATATGATCACTGAAGTAAACACAGATGCAGAAATAAAGTAAAAGTAATAAAGGAAAGAACACACTCGATTTTATACTGGTTCGGAGTTACCCTACATCCAGTCCCGCACACAAGTACGGATTTCCTCTCAAAAGCAATTGTACAATTACACCCTCGATTTCAAGGCAACAAGGTACCCCCTCCAGAATCACAATCCTCTGGGTAGAGATACTTGATTTCCAGGGCAACAAGTTCACCCAATTGATTTCCCAAGGCTACAATCACACCTTATCTCGCTTGATTAATTTCCAAGGCTATAATCACACCTTTTCTCGCTAAGTTTATTACAAAAAGCCAATACCTCTGAATAGCACTGAGGATCTTGTTGAGATAGTGATAGAGAATCAAACCAAAAATGATCTACTTAGATTCAATGTTGATTTCGGCAGGGTAATGGTAAGAAAATGTATATAGAAATGTGGAAGAAGAAGAGGAGTGAAAAACCAGAAAAACTGCATTAAAAATCGTTGAAACCAACCCCTATTTATAGAGTAACAACAGTCATGTCCATCCATGGAGAGTTATGACGAATAGACACTTCTTTTGAAATTTAAATTTTGAACTCAGCTGACGCTATGTCGACATGGGGTACTTGGGCATGTCGACATCCCAAAGGAATTTTTGACGTTTGTTTTTCTTTGAAAATAACTTTTATTTTATTTTAAAACTATTTTAAACTTTTATAAATATACTTAAATATAGTTGAAATACATAAACAAATATATAGAATAATATTTTGGTATATATAAAATTTTACTACAATTTTATATTTAAATCTAAGTATATAAACATTAAAAAATTAAATATACTTTTATTTTAAAAGATGGTTTAAAACTAAGGATAATTTGATTTTGAAATTCAAGATTATTTTGAGGCTAAAAGTATTTGAAATCAGGATAGATGTTTTGATTTTTTTCAAAAGGAAGGTATTGAAATCATTTTGAAAACAAGATATAATTTTGAAAAATCATTTTGAATAAAAAGTTAGCGGATACATTAAAATAGGAAAACTGAACATAGGTCTACAATTATTTACAATAATTAAAGGTATATCTACAATGTTGCATAATACTTGTAGATTTTTCTGCCATTATTAAAACTACTTATGGACGTACATACCAATCATAATTAAAATTATATACATTTTTTCCAATTATTCATAGTTCTTACACAATTATATTCAAATATTCTAAAGCTTCAATTTCGATTCAATTCTTTATTTCAGGATTTTCAAGGAGAGGAACTAAAATTGCTAAAAGATGTAGTTGAAAAAGATGAAGAATATGAAGTATCATACAAGAAAAGAGAAGAAAAATACCAAAAAATAATAAGAAAACTTGAATTGGACAACAAAAAACTTCAAGCTGAAAATAGACAAAATGTGGAAACATCATCATCCACACCATCTGAGAATGTAGAGCTACTAATAAAAGAAATAAGTGGTAGCAAACTAAACTCCTCAGATGAATGAAAGTGAAGAAAATGAAGAAAGTGAAGATGATGAAACAGAAGAGAATACATCATTTGGTAATACTTTCAATAATATATTGTTTTCCAACAAGAATGGAAAATTTTAAATATTTGATGATATATCTGCAAATATTCTTACTATATGGAAAAGGCATTTTTAAAGAATAAATGCAGATATTATTCCAATAATTATTAAAAAATGCAGCACGTTATTCATTTTTTACATAATACCTTGCAACATAACACATATAATCCATAATTATTTCAAAAATACTAAAGGGTTGAATTGAAAACATATATTTCAGCTCAAAGGACAGAAGAAAAGGAAAATCAAACTGATGTTCAAACTGAAGACAAAACTGTTGAAGATTAATCTCAACTTATGGAGAAAGATAAAGGTGAAGAAAAAGAAGAACAAAAAGGAAAAGATGTTGACAATGAGGAAAAATAAATTTCAAAGAAAAACAACAAGATCCAGATGATGATGAACAAACAAAAACAGTTGAGGAAGATAAAACAATTAAACAAAATGCTTCATTTGGAAATGCTTTGAATAATTATAATTTTTCAACAAGACTATAAAAATTAAACAAATTTGTCGATATATCCGCAAATATTCTTATTATATTAAAAATTATTGAAGAATAATAGCAGATATTAATGCACCACCTGTTGTAAAGTGTAGCATATTCTTCACATTTTCACAGTTATTCACAAAATTACAAATAAAATTCATTATCATTTTAGAAACAGTAAACTTTTCAACCAAAAATATATCTTTCAACTCAAAGCACTGAGGAAAAAGAAAATCAAACTAACACTGCATATTAAAACAAAAATATTAAACAAGAATGCAGACTTGCAGAAGTTAAAAACCAGAAAACAATCAAATCACAAAAAATGTATTACAAAAACCAGTAATGAAATATTAACCGACATTCAAATTAATTTTAGGTGAAAGCATTCAAAATTATCCACAGCTTCAAGGCAAACAAGTAGAAGATGAAATATCTACTTCGGTAGAAAAAAAAATCTGAAGAAATCAAAGAGAAAACATTGGAAATTGAAAAGCCAAAAAAAGGTATAAATCAGCTGAAGAAGTGGATTTTCAAACTGAAAAGAAAGCAAAAAAGGCAAAACAGCAAGTATAAATCCTACCAGTAATAGTTGAAGAATATAGATCGAACCTAGATCAACTGAATTATCTACCACTACAAAGATAAATGTTAGAAAAATGTCAAATGTGAAGTCTATCCGAAGAAAAAATCAAGCTGTTGAGGACTTGTTTAATAACTCCGACCTTAGGTAAACCTGTATAATTCTTTTAATATCCAAGTATACCAATAACTGCTCAAATAAAAGTAATTATTTAAATTTGCTACTGGCATATCAGCAAATATTTAAAAGATGCAAACATTTAGTAATATTGATCATTATATCATGGCAAAAGTGCATACCTAAATGGAGATAATGACATAATTATAACAGGAAAGCACATGGTGAACTAATTATAGGAAGATTTCTTGGAGGCAGGTAGAACTTTACTCAAAAATTCCATTTATTTACAAATTAATCAGCAACATTTCATTGGACTTGCTGTTTTATCTGCAAAAACACATTTATCTGCAACAACTCCATTTATCTGCCTATTTATCAGCAATATTTCGTTAAACTTATCGTTTTGTCAGCAAAATTCTATTTATTCGAAACAAATACATTTATCTGCATATTTTTCAGCAACATTTCATTAAACCTGTTGTTTTTTTGTGCAAAATTCCATGAACTTATTTTTTTCTGCAAAATATATTATAGTCTTCTATCGACAAATATACTCTCACTATTTCCTTATAATAATTTTTGTAGATCATTGACTAGTATTCACATAAATTGCATAAAGTTCATGCAGAAAACTTGTACTTCAAAGTTTACGCTGCTGTAAGTCTTATAATCTTCTAGCGAAGAATTTGTTTCAATATTCATAAATTTAATTTGCTAATATATTTTCCTATAGACATTTCTACTGAGCAATTCAAAGAATATAACACAAGCCCTAATCGATAATGTAGTAGCTAAAATTTTTGCAAACTGCAATGAAATGTTCTTCCTTATCCACCAAAAATCACATTTTACACTCTTGGAGTTTATTAAACAAGATAGAATATGGATTCATTACGATTCCATAAAACCATGGCACGATGGAGAACATTAGTAGGCAGCAGGAAAACTGGTATGTAAATTAAAAAATGAATAAATCAGAGAAAAATAAACTGTTTAAGAAAATCTTTGTTTTTCTTTACAGAGAGTTTATATCACAGCCTTACTGAAGAAAATGGAAAAAGCAGAGCATGAACCATTAAAGCAAATGACTTTTGCTAACAGCCCACAACAACATTCTGATTCGTAAGTACATAACAAAAAAATGTACAAATATTTTCATATCATAGAACATTTCTTCTAATAATTTTGTAATATTTATCAATCATCGTAGAGTTGATTATGGCATGTTCGTAATGAACATTATGAAATAAAGAAGTGAAGGCAAAGAAATCAACAATGATGACCGTGAATTCACATATGAAGCTATGGATTTACAAAGAGCTGAATTGGCACATCAAATTCTTTCTTGCAAACCTTATAGTTGCAGCTTAGAAAAAAGCTTGACACAAAAGTTTTTACTTTCTTAAGCAAACCAAAATATTTGATGTATCAAACTGTAATGTTTTCTCTAAGAATACTGAAATATATATACCTATTTTGCTAAACTTATGCAGTTGAAAGACAATATTACTGTATTAACACAGTATTAGAGTTTATTATCAAAAAATTATATATAAATTTATTACAATTGTATTAAGCAATAATTGCATATATCTGTAGAAATCTCCATAAATATTTAGTTATTCCAAAGTCTTGCTCATAATAATTGCAAAAATATCAGCAATAAAAGCATATATCTGCAGATATCTCAAAAAATATTTATTTATTCCAAATTCTTGCTCATAATAATTTCAGAAATGTCAGCAATAAAAGCACATATCTGCAGATATCTCCAAAAATATTTAGTATTTCAAATTCTCACACCAAATAGCTGCAGAAATGTAAGCAATAAAAGCTTATATCTACAGATATCTCCACAAATATTTAGATATTAGAAATTCTTGCACCAAATAATTGCAGAATTGTCAGCACAAAAAATAGATAATTGCAGATTCCTCCATATTTATTAACAAAAATTGCACATACTTATGGATATGCCTTATTTATTTCATGCCAAACAATTATACAAATATCATCTTCATATAAAAAGTAGTATTCACAAAAGAGGTATAAAAAGTAAACAGAAATTCAAAAAAACTGCAGAAATATGTGCAATTAATCGTAATAATTGCAGAAAATACTGCAACAATGATTAATAGAAGCATACCATGATTAATACATTACAACATTAAATATCCAACCTAAGTACAGAGAAAATGCCATTAACATGAATACGAAAAACATAAACTCAACTCCATACATTTTAGCTTTCCTAAAGAAAAGAAAAAAACTACATGTGTTTCAGTGAACAGGTCCTTTTATTATGGCCCAACTTCTTGCATATACAGCATCTAATAGTCTTTGAAATTTCACCAACAGATTTTATCCTCTTAGATGATGATGGTCGACCAGACATTCTTCTACCTTTAGATGGTGCTACAACAACATCTTCAATAAGAACATCTTCTTTCACAAAGTTTATAATAGGATTGATTGGATAAGAATATGCCGATCGAAAATAAACAACTTTGAAATAATCTTTAATGTAATCATAAACATTTAACTTTCCACAACTCAAAATACATCTAACAGCATGAGCACAAGGAAAACCATATATTTTCTACAAATTACAAGAATAAATCCGATTATTTAAATCAACAGATTGACGACAGGAGAATGAATTTCAAACACATGATCACTTGATTTTATAACAAACCACGAAGCTCCTTCCAAATGAAGACTTTTCAACCGATTTTCATTCATCGTACATACAACACTATTCCAACTATTAGCAAGTTCTCGATGATCAGAAATTAGCTTCATTAACTTAACTCTAATGTTATCCAAGCATACAGTGATTGGAATGTCTTTCTTCCAAAATCCCTTTATTGAAACTCTCTGAATAATTTGATGACATTTCACCATAACGACAAGCATGGAAAAAAACATTACCAAACCTCTCAAAGGGAATTCCATTCAAAAAGTTTGCCATGGTCAGCATCTTTAAAATTCTTCAATGCAACATTGAAATCATACAAATTAGAAGCATATGCAACATGTCCAAACAAATCTACTAACCATTTCTTTTTTGATTTGAAAAATTCAGATTTTAAAGCAACTTTTATATTATTGTTTAAATGATAAAAATAGGAACCATGAACTGAATTTGGAAACACTTTAGGAATAGCAACA
Source organism: Allium cepa (assembly GCA_030765085.1). NCBI lineage: Eukaryota > Viridiplantae > Streptophyta > Magnoliopsida > Asparagales > Amaryllidaceae > Allium > Allium cepa. Next base: position 628,513,715 of record CM060934.1, read on the forward strand.
AGAATACCAGGATGACAGCCAGAAATGAAAACAAACTTCCTACATCATCTTTCAAAAAATCTTTAAGCTGTACACAATACCAAATCCAGTTATTTTCATCTTCACTGGACACAGTTGTAACAACTATAGGAAAAAACCCTGATAAAACAACAAATATATAAATAACTGAACAAATTGCATAATACTATGCACTTATATTGAAAATGTGCAGACAAAACTGCAACTATCACCAAATATTACTGCAGAACAAATTTTCACTATTTCAAAAAGATTGCAGACTTTTCAGCAATTTTTTACGTAAAATTGCTTCGGTTTTTGCAATGATTTTAATTAGTAAGATATTTTTTCTCTTTTTAATAAATGCCGATGGTGCAGTAACAAATAATAATTATTGCAGATATTGATGCACTTATATATTAATCTACAAACAAACAACATATCTTCATTGCTATTTTTACCAGTAACAGCCATCAAGCAACCTTGAGCTCCCCCTTTATAAAAGCAGCATCAACAAAATTTAAAGGTCGACAAAATTGAACACCATGTGCACAAGCTTCAAAGCCAATAAAAACCCTCTCAAATTGATGAGTATCATGATTACACTCCAAAACTACTTTACTACCAGGATTACTTTTGAGTACAACATCACAAAAAAGACTCGAAATGGTGATAAGATATCATATCACTTCCATGTAAATCTTCTAAAGCCAATCTCTTCCCACTATAAGCAAAATAATACTTCAAAATGATATTATACTCAGTTTGAAATAGGTTAATAATGTCCTTTGTCTTCATTAACGGATTAGCTCGAATATGATCATAAACCAACAACTTAATCAATTTATTTGAAACATGAGGATCATTAATATCATGAGTTCCAGCACCACAAGTATGTTTAGGATGAAATCTCTTTATAAAAAATAGCCAGGAAAATTAAACTTGACAGAAGCATGAATCCTGAAAGTACATTTTGTTCGAGAACAAACAACCGTAACTCTTTCCTTATCATTCTTAACCAAATCAAGCTTATACCCAGTCTTAATACTATAGATCATCAAATTGAGCCTAAATTCAATAACACCACACGGAAATTGTTGACCAACATCCGTAAAAACAGATTGATTAGTATCATTTCTCAATAACCGCCTGAATTGAATATTAGAATCACCAGTACTAACAAATAAGGAATCACTACTACAAGAAACAGCATCTGACCTAATATTGGTAGCTGAAAAACTAGTAGGAACAACATCAACAAAAATAACAAAGTAATCCTCATGGTTATGAGCAGCCAATAACAAAATAGATTGAAGATCAAAATTAGTTTCAATACTCCTTCTCAATCCATCTCTAACGTAGTATAATTCAAATGACAATGAACTCAATTCTGTCCATTTACCACAAATAGCACTTCTCAACATAACAACTGAACTATCAAGTTGAAGATGTAACGAAAAGCTATCATATCCAAACTTCAACAGCACAAGCACTCTAGCATCACCAGGAACACTTTAATTTAAAAACAAAAGGGAATTACAATTATTAAAAAATAAATAAAAAAACAAGGATATATATGTGTGTGTATATATATTATATGCTGATATGTAAGCAGTAATTTTAAAAAATTGCAGACAAATTAGAACAAAAAATAATATGCTAATATGTAAGCAATATCATTTGTTGATATGTAAGCAATATCATTTGCTAGTATGTAAGAAATATTTCTAAAAAGAATGCGGATAAATTAGCAGAAGTCTGAGCTTAATCAAACACAGTGAAAAACGAACATTACTGGCTGATATGTAAGCAATAATTGTAAAAAATTGCAGATAAATCAGCAACTATTAGTAATTTATACCATTTTCACCATATATACTCAAATTATTTGTGGACAAGTCTGTAAAATATTTAACAATAATTCCAAACAAATCTGAACTTAATCAAAGCTAACAAAATATATCATTAAAGAGTACCCTATACATACGCATTAATTTTTCAGCTAAAATAAACAATAGAATACTTAAATAACAAAATCGACTACAAATTCAAACAATATTTTACCTGGAAGAAGATAAAGCCATGAATCCGAAATAATATCTTAAAACAATGATTGAACCGAATCAGAATTAAAAACTTGCAATCGAAATCACGACCACCATTAAAATTAGCTCGACAGGTAAACATGGGTATTTATGGAATAAATTTAGCCGCAAATAAAAATAAGGATTGGAAATATAATTTTTCAAACGGAAGGAGTTTCCGTGGACTAATTGTAATTAAAAGAACGTGGGCCTAATTTTCACTTTTGTTTATTTACTTTAATCTAGACACTATGATAATATCACTGGATTTTGATATAAAATATTTTGATTATCGTGGATAAATAAGAAATCAAATAAATATTATATGGGAATGATAAATAAATGCATTGAAAAACAAATACAGTACTTAATACAATGTATAGAAATACAGTACTTAAATAAAAAGGACATCAAAAAACTTCAAATTTATTGACTTAAACAAATCTTCTTCTTTTCTTATGAATATAAAGGTGGGCTTTGCTGCCATTACCAAATAAAAATGTATAACATAGTCACAGTCTATCGGACCGCATTTTCAAGTGCAGCCCCGATTGATGCCTATCAATTTCCATTCTCTATAGACTATATATAAAGCTGATCAAGTCTTCTTCATCATCTTAACATGTATACATAGGTAGATTGATGGCAACAGAGAAGAGAGGAAGCACAGCTTTCTTTGAAATCCACAGACCATCAGTGCTATTGGACATATACTCATGCCTTAACCCATAAAAACGCAAGCCTCATGACCGATGGCAAGTCCTGTTACTATAACAGTCAAATGATTCCAGCACACGCTCTCAAGGTCATCATCAAGTGTCCAAAGTCAATCGGTGAAGGCTTTAGAGAGGCAGACATAAGGTCGCGTTTCCTACAACTGGCGTTAGAATAAACAAAGTGGTCAATAGTATATGCAAAAAAAAAAATATTTTGGCAAAGATAATAAGTTAACTTATGATTTCAGTAAAGAATGGATACACAAATTGGAAGTTTATACTGTCTTTTATGTTCATGAATAAGTTGTAATAATAAAAAAATACGATGAAATGCAATCCATCTAATCTTCTAGAAGATCATAGAAAATGTTAAATCAATACAGTTGATGTTGAACCGATTGATAATTGCAGAAGAAAAATAGAAATTACGGTCTACAATATGTAAGGAAATTTGACCGTTTTGTTAGGAAATTAATACGAAAATATTAATGGATTTTCCTTCCTTATTTGTAAGGAAATTTAACTGTTTCCTTCCTCAAACGTTTTCTTCCTCATTTTGTGGTCAATAGAATCTAAAGGGTTTTCATATTAATATGCTAATCAATAAAACAGTTATAATCTAGAGCGTTAATTTCTCTCACCTTGATATTGATGGACGATCAAGACTAAGTCTACAAATCTGAAAATTTGGTCCTCTCTCTACCCATAAATATTAACCTTTGCCCATCACAAAGGACATATAGAAAACACATAAAGAAAGATATAGGAAAAGAGAGAGAAAACATTTCCTTTATCCATTGAAACAGCTTTCGACAACAACCATTGCTGATTCATATACGAGATGTCTAGAGGTATGTTTTATTGATTCATTACATATGTGATAATCATGTAATTCTAGATCTTAGGGTTTATGTTATTCGTAAGATATAGATTACATGTGGTATCAGAGCATGGTTTTAGAATTCATGATTATCCATCAGTACATAAAATGAAACTAGCATAGATCTATGATGTGATGTTTGTAATTTTACTATGATGATGATAATGATTATTAGTGTTAATATTATTCAAGTTTAATATTCATATTATTTAAGTTGCTGTAGTAATCATGATTATCAATATTGTTCGATTGACTGTATGCTTAGATCTGGATCTGGAAAGTTTATATTTCCGCAAAAGTTAATTTTTTCTACTTTAATGTTTGACCTACTGTATAATATGGAACAACTTGTTGTATGCGAATACTTTTCAAAAAGTAAACATATTGAAAACAATTGTTTCCTAGTTTGTCATTAAATTCATGATCTGGAACTTGCAAGATAATTGTTTATATATGATTTGCAAAATAATTGTTTATATGTTAAATTCATTTATGTACTTTACTTGGATTACTTGAAAAATGGAAAATGTTTATGCAAAAAAAAAAAAGTAGGTGACCACCTGGTACGATTCGGTTTCCCTCTTTTCTCTCTTGTTTTAGTTTTCGCTCCCACGCTTAATTTCCTTGTTTCCTATGACCTGATGCATGCAGTCCCGTCCATAGGCGGCTGCTTCTTGCACAATAACGCATGAAACATTAATGTTTATCATTCTTCCATGAGTATGGTTCTACTGCCTACCCACAGGAGGTGCTAAACCTAATCTCTTATTATGACATGTGTATTATTCTAATAAAGAAGCCTACGTTTCTTTTATATCTGCAGTTGCAATGCCCTCGAACCTTAATTCATACGCTATGTTTATTGTCAGACTCAATGGAACCAACTACTCAGAATGAAAAGAGCAAGTTGAGTTTCTTTGGGCGTACTTGAACTGGACATGGCTCTCCTTAAGGAAAAGCTATCCCCACTTGCTGACACAAGTACGCTTGAGGAAAATAAACTCCATGATGATTGGGAACGATCTAATAGGCTCAGCATGATGTTTATGCGAATGTGATTGATACCAACATCAAAAACTCCCTATCCAAAATTGAAATCGCAAAAGAATATTTGCAATCCATTGAAAGTCGGTTCAAGACTGCAGATAAATCCCTTACTGGGAAACTTATGGCAGATCTTGTAACCATGAAGTTTGATGGTTCTCGCTCAATGAGCGCTCATGTCATTGAAATGATTAACCTTGCTACCAAACTTAAGAACTTGGAATTGGTTATGGACGATGCTTTTCAGTCCAATTCATTCTTACTAGCTTACCTCCTCAGTATAAACCATTCAAAATTCATTACAACACTATTACGGAAAAGTGGAGTCTAAATGAATTAACTAAAAAACTGGTTTAAGAGGAGTCTAGGCAAGGCTAGCAAGGCATTAAAGTTGCTTATTTCACTCAAGGGGTTTGGAAAACAAGCTGGCAAAAAGAACAACTCACAGCATAAAAGAGCACCACCCAAATCTGATGACGCCACTCAACCATCCAAGAAGAAAAAGAAGGATGATGTCTACAAATTCTGCAAGAAACCTGGACACTTCCAGGCAGATTGCATTAAGCGCAAAGCATGGTTCGAAAAGAAAGGCAACCCAATGGGTTTCATAAGTCATTTCGAATCAAATCTTACTAATGTACCTTCTTCTACTTGGTGGATTGATACTGCTGCTAACGTTCATGTTTCGAATTCTATGCAGGGATTCATTACGATCCAAACCACAAACCCAAGTGAGAATTTCATTTTCATGGGGAATAAAGATAAAGCTCCAGTTGGAGCTATTGGAACTTTTCGTCTTATTTTAGATAGCGGTTATCAATTAGATTTATGTCAAACTCTTTATGTTCCGTCTATTTCCCATAATTTGATTTCTGTAAGTGTACTTGATAAATTTGGATATTCTTTTGAAGTTGGAAATGGAAATTTTAGTTTATTTAAAAATCCTAGTCTTATTGGTTCTGGACTATTAATTGATGGACTTTATAAACTTCATCTTAAACAAAATGCTGAAATCCAACTCACCCTGCATGGAAAAGAAACTAAAGGAAAGTCATCCAAGAATGATTCTTACTTCTTGTGGCATAAAAAACTGGGTCATATATACAGTGAAAGAATCAAGAGGTTAGTGAAAGATGGTATCCTACCGGACCTAGACTTCGCTAACATTACAGCATGTGTTGATTGTATTAAAGGAAAAACAACAAAAAACACAAATAAAGGAGCCATAAGAAGTACACAACTTCTTGAAATAGTACATATAGATATTTGTGGACCTTTTGATGTTCCAACTTTTGGAGGAGAGAAATATTTCATCACTTTTATCGATGATGTTTCATGTTATTGCCATCTTTATCTGTTGCATGAAAAATCTCAGTCAGTGGATGCTGTACAAATGTTCATTACTGAAGTCGAAAGGCAATTAGAAAGAAAAGTGAAAATCATTAGGTCAGATAGGGGTGGTGAATTCTATGGAAGCTATGATGAAACGGGACAACATCCTGGACCTTTTGCTAGACTTCTTCAAAAACTTGGAATTGTTGCACAATATACAACTTCTGGATCTCCATGGAAGAATGGTGTAGCTGAAAGGCAAAATCGTACATACATGAAAATGGTTAGATCCATGGTGAGTCATGCAAATTTACCTATATCATTATGGATGGATGCATTACGGACAACTGTCTACATCTTATATAGAGTTCCAAGTAAGGTCGTTCCAAAGACACCTTTTAAACTTTGGAAAGGATGGAAACCTAGTTTAAGACATCTCCAAATTTGGGGTTGCCCAGCTGAAGCTAGACTGTACAATTCAAATGAAAAGAAATTGGATTTTAAGACAGTCAGTGAAATTGGATTTTAAGACAGTCAGTGGTTACTTTATAAGTTACCCAGAAAAATTTAAAGGATATATATTTTATTGTCCTAACCATAGTACAAGAATTGTTGAAACCGGCAATGCCAAATTCTATGAGAATGGTGAAATCGGTGGAAGTACAAAAACAACAAGAAGTGGTCATTCATGAAATAAGGGTACCCATTATCTTAGCCTCTATTTTGAAAGATATAGGGAATCATCCCATTGTTGAACCTATTCACAATGAGGAAAACCCAATAAATGATCAACAACTCCATAATGAAATTATCAGCAATCATAATGTTGATGAAGTACCACAGGAACTAGCATTAAGAAGATCTCAAAGACAAAGAAGATCAGCTATTCCTGATGATTGTATGCTTTATCTAATAGAATCTGAAGGAACTACGGACCCAATTTCTTATTCACAAGCCATTAAGAATGTTAATTCTATTAAATGGATTGATGCCATGAAAGATGAACTGAAATCTATGGATAATAATCAAGTTTGGGAAATCGTTCAATTGCCGCAAGGACATAAAGTAGTCGGTTGTAAGTGGGTCTTCAAGACCAAACGTGACTGCAATGGTAAAATTGAACGATATAAAGCCAGACTTGTTTTCAAAGGTTTTAATCAGAAAGAAGGCATTGACTATAATGAAACTTTTGCTCCTGTTTCTAAGAAAGATTCTCTTAGAATTATCATGGCATTAATAGCTCATTATGATCTCGAGTTACATCAAATGGATGTGAAAACAGCCTTTCTAAATGGAGACTTGGAAGAAGAAGTCTACATGCGTCAAACTGAAGGCTTCATAATTGAAGGACAGGAAGATGTGGTCTGTAAACTTAAGAAATCAATATATGGACTGAAACAAGCTTATAGACAATGGTATCTAAAGTTTCATGAAATCATTACCGCTTTCGATTTCACAGAAAACATAGTTGACCCTTGTATATACCTCAAGTTCAGTGGGAGCAAGTTCATATTTTTGATTCTGTATGTTGATGACATATTATTAGCTAGCAGCGACCTTGGTTTATTACGTGAAACTAAGGATCATCTCTCAACGAACTTTGAAATGAAAGATATGGGTGAGGCTTCCTATGTGATAGGAACAGAAATATTTCGTGATAGATCACAAGGAATTCTAGGATTGTCTCAAAAAACGTATATTGACAAAATTCTCGAGAGATTTGGCATGACGAATTGTTCATCTAGTCCTGTCCCACTGCAAAAAGGAGACAAACTTGTTCTTGAGCAGTGCCCAAAGACTCCTATGGAACGAGAAGAAATGACCAAATATCCTTATGCATCTCTTGTAGGGAGTTTGATGTATTCACAGGTCTGTACAAGACCCGATATCAGTCATGCAGTTGGTTTGCTAGGTAGATTTCAAAGTAACCAAGGAATCGCTCATTGGAAAGCTGCAAAGAAGGTACTGAGATACCTAAAGGGAATAAGGAATTACATGCTCACCTATAGAAAATCAAGTTACCTACGGGTAACTGGTTATTCTGATTCAGACCTTGCTGGATGTCTTGACACTAGGATCTCCACTCTTGGCTATGTGTACCTCTTATGTGGAGGTGCAATATCATGGAGAAGCCAGAAATCTGAGATCCTTTTTGGATCCACCATGATAGATGAATACATAGCATGTTATGAGGCTTCAATTCAAGGAACAAGGCTGCGTAATTTTGTCTCACAATTTGGCACTTTAAATTTTATCTCTAAGCCACTAACTGTCTACTGCGACAACGAAGCTGCAACCTTTTTCTCCAAGCATGATAGGATAACCAAAGGCTCCAAACACATGAACCTGAAATACCTACTACTGAAGCAAGATGTTAATTTAAAGAAAATTATTGTTGAATCGATAAGTACAGACTTACAAGTGGCAGACATATTCACGAAAGGACTACCTCCAAAGACCTTTCAGAGACATACTGATAGCATGGGTCTTGCAGATAGCTCCTAATTATCTTCTTATTATGCCATTTATTTTGTACTTAGCTATACATAACAATTATTGAGCTCTTAATAATTTGGCCATCATTTATTTCTGTTTTATAATGTGCACACATTTATATTTAGATACATGATAACAGAAACAGTCTTTTGCGTCAAGACATTATGTTACCATTAAATTATGCTCATATACGGTCTAGTTATGAAAGTTGTCAATGTCATAGTACATGGAAGTAAGCATGTTGCAAAATAACATGTACACGTCATGACTTCCATTGACCACTAGATTAGCCAAGACATTTATGATAACTGACTAAAGAAAAGTTTAGCATATCATGCGCGACTTATGACCTTAATACGAAAACATTAATGGATTTTACTATTGACCAAGTGGGAGACTGTAAGGAAATTTGACCGTTTTGTTAGCAAATTAATACGAAAACATTAATGGATTTTCCTTCCTTATTTGTAAGGAAATTTGACCATTTCCTTCCTCAAACGTTTCCTTCCTTATTTTGTGGTCAATAGAATCTATAGGGTTTTCATATTAATATGTTATTTAATAAAACGATTATAATCTAGAGCGTTAATTTCTCTCATCTTGATCTTGATGGACGATCAAGACTAAGTCTACAAATATGGAAATTTGGTGCTCTCTCTACCTATAAATATTAACCTTTGCCCATCACAAAGAGGGCATATAGAAAACACATAAAGAAAGATATAGGAAAAGAGAGAAACCATTCATTTATCCATTGAAACAGCTTTCGACAACAACCATTGCTGATTCATATATGAGAAGTCTGGAGGTATGTTTTATTGATTCATTACATATGTGATAATCATGTAATTCTAGATCTTATGGTTTATGTTATTCGCAAGATATAGATTACACAACAGGCATTTAACCAAACAATTGGGAATCAATTTCAAAGAAGCCCTATGTATATATAACATATTATCTAAATACCGCATGGAAAGCGCTAAAATATAATGTTAAGTGAGCGAAATAAGAAGGTGAGAGGCAATGCCTAAAAATTTTGAGGGAAAATGCGTAATCGTTTATTCCTTTTCTCATTTACGACTAATGTGATTTTGGTTAAAGTGAAGCAAGAATAAAATTGAGATAAGTGGAAACCTTACCTCATCATACGAACTTTGAGCATGGAAAAAAAAATGACATTCAAGGCAGCTGCAATCCTCACAACTCCTCATCCAATCCCAGGCATTCAAGCATACCCAAGGACTCAAACTAGGGCAGTAATAATCACGGTAATCGAAGTAGCCATCGACTATATTGATGTTTTTCCTTCAAATGGCGGCTACATCAACCGCATTGATAATGACGGTAAACGTAACTCCAGGTCTCGACACAAATTCTTCAAGTACGACGATAGCTTCTCCAACTTGGCACTATTCATCTCCAAACATCACACAACAATAAGACGAACAAATTCCAGATCTCCAACGTTATTCTCCAAGAGGCAACGGAGTTACCTTTTCAAGGAGCACATCGCGGGCGTTCGGCATCTCAGATTCACGAGCAGCAGTAAGGGCGTCACGAACAACAGGCGTTATTTAACAGCAGCAAATTTTAGTTTGGATGCTCGTTCATTTTGTTGAAAAAGAAAGGAAGTTAAATAAAAAAGATTATTTCATGATAGTGAGGATTTCGAGGAAAAGTTTTCGCTTGGAGCGGATTATTGAAGAGGAAGAGACACGGGACAAGAGCATCCAATGGTTCCAACGACGGGCTTAATATTACAAATTTCAACACCGGTCGTCAATTAATAAATTATTGATTATCGATTAACAATTAAATATATTTACTAATTATTACTTATTTACTTTAGTTTACTAATTATGTCTATTAACTATTGCTTATTTACAATAATAAATATAATTAACTAACTATTAATTTATTAACTATTGAAAATTAATTATGTAACGACCCGTGTTTTCAACCATCTAGTAAAATTAAATTAAATATAATTATTGAATAAAAAGGGTTACAAATACAAAATTTACGATTTATTAATGGAAATGTTATCAGATGTATGTTATAATCCAAGATAAATTTCTTAAATTACGTATTTCAATAATTTAAAAGATGATAACCCAAATAAATTGAACGTGAAACAATGTTTGGTTGCATATTGACAATTACATTTGAGTAACAAATGTTAATGTTATAAATAATGAAATGAGTGTTTATTTCTAATGGGAATATAATTTTAAAGTTTAAATTGGATAAAATTGTAAAGTTAATAGGAATAAAATAATTGATGTATTAATGGTGAAATCATATGTTATTAATTGGAATTGGTTTTAGCACAGAATAGAGAATCGGTTATTTGGTAAGTAATTTATAATTCTTATTTGTAAACAACAAATTTGTAGATATTTGAATTACTAAGTTGTAACAATTGTTTTATTTCTCATCTTATTATCAAATCCGTTTAAAATTAATTTGATAATCAATGGGAAATTTAATTGTAATTAAATATTTCAATTAATATGAGCAAAGACGTTAACGGTAGGACAATGAGTGTGATAAATGGAAACTTATGTTTAATAAATTCATAAGGGAATTGTTTATTTAACATAAAAACATTTAAATCAAAAGAAAAGAACTGTTGGAAATTGAAATGTAATGAATGACGCTTTTATAACAGTTGTAATTAAATGTTGAAATTAATTTAATATTTAAGTCTTGGATTTATCATGGAAAAATTAATTTCAAAAGATTGTTAATTCCTATTTAATTAAGAATGATGATAGAAAACTTTAAATTACTGAAAGAGATTAAATCGGTTTAATAATATTTCATTTTAATTAATGTGTAAAAATAAATATAATTTGATTTTAAAGCTAACTTTTATATATAGTAGAATTAGGGTTTGAAATTAGTTTCATCGAGTTTAGAAATATTAAAATCCTACATTTCGATATATAGGATGATCTATTTTCGTTTCAAGAACGGAATGGGTTTTTCGGGCCTTTGCTATCGCTTTGTCCCAATCGATATCTGTATTAGAACCTCTATTCTATGATATCGATGACAACAACTGTACAATCATACACATATAATATATTCCATCTATTTGCAGGTAAAAGTTTTTAGAATATACAATATCGCGACTTGAAGACAATCAGCAGAGGAGAAGAATCATTGATACTAGAAAATCTATTATAGTGTGTTATAGTCGTAGATAGATAGTTTGTGAAATCTCCTTTAGTAATTTTTTTACACAATCTTGCATGACAAAACATTTATAAGCCTTTCATTATTTCAAACAAGGTAACTGTAGACATTAATACGTATCAAACGTCTGTCAATATATATCAGACATTTGACTATGGTCTCTGGTTAAAAAATATATTTAAAAAGACGTCTGAATATTATTGACAGATGTCTGCGTTGGGTAATGGGCTAAATTAATGAACATGCACCTGCTTCATTCTAATGGTTGCATCCGTATCTCTTCATCGCTCCTCTTCTTCCTCAAAGATTTCAACCCTTAGACTGAAATAGAACATACTAAGGGATGCTACTCTTCAAGAAAACTCTTCAACATTTTAAATATATAGAGATTCTAAGAAACAAATCACTTGAATTTTCTTAATCTCATATCTATACTCTTTGCATACTCTTATTTCTAAAAGCAATAAAAATATCAGTTTTATCATTTCCTAAGAGCAAAGCTTCACATACATATACTACTCAAAGGAGATTATAGGAAGATTTGTATTGTGTAGTCAAAATCAGTATTACTCAGATCGCATACTTTTCAAATAAAGATTTTTATCGAGGCTATTCCTCCAGGCAAAGCGAGGGTTGTTTACTAGTTAAGGCCGAAGGGGAGTTTTGGGACTGGATGTAGGACGAGAGGTCTGATCCAGTATAAAAACTTTGGTATGATTGTTTCTTTACTTTTATTTACTTTACTTAGCTAGTTATAAGTTAGCTTTTTATTACACTTGCATATTAGATATAAACACACGATCCATACACTCTTACAATCTGTTCCATCTATTCATGTTCCATCTTTGTCTATATACATGTTGTTATGAAACCCTAGCAACCTTCTGTTCTATTTTTCTGTATGTACATTCAGATCTAACTTACTCCTTTCCAATGGTGAATATCCTAAAACCCTAAATTTCAATTCCAAATCTACTTCAAAATTCAAACTACTCAAACCCAAACATATTATGTATCATCGCAAAGCTCTCGACAAATGGAGTTGGTATTCATGATTCGTTTTTACAATCGAAGCTTGGTTTAGCTAGAAATCAGTAAAACAGTCTTAGCCGTCCATTCTAGGGTTTGTCGTTCAGTGGTGGATCGTTGACCAATCGACGATCAAGAAACGCTGCTGTGTAGAGAAGGATGTACGAAGACAATCTAGTGATTTGGATCTTATCAGATACACTCGATTTCCCTAGAATCTGGCACTGAAGCGGCGACGAAGGTTTGAATGGCGGCGCCTAAGTGTCGTGCATGGTCATGATGGAGGCAGTAGGCCAAGGGTGGTTCGATGCAATGTTTGATATAGAGATGGTGGCCTTTAGGCGTGCACAACGGCAAGGGAAGGTAGTGGCCTCTTGGTATGATCGTGTCGATAGGATTTGGGACAGGATAATTAATATACGCTTTTACCTCTGATTTTTTTAATTTTAATTTTAAAGCTTCTAACTCGAATAACGTTTGCATATGACCTCCAATTCACATAGAGTTTCTTCCATTAGACTCATATCGAAATACCAAACAATACGAAACTAGTTTAGCTGATTTTGTAGACTATTGATATTTTTGGCTTTTATTTGATTTTCAATGGGCTATATATCAAAGGTGAATGATTAAACTCACTCACGCAATACTACATTTTATGATGTTAGTTGAATTAAAAGCATAAAGTGATATATTAATTGTTCTTTAATAATTTGAATTTTATATTGAAGTGAATTGACATTTAAGTTGATATTGAAATTTAATTGTTAGTCAAACACCGACAATTGGTAACTAGTAGTTTTTGTGATATATTGGTTGATTTGGATGCCTACTGAATGATATGTTGGATGTATGGTTGTCTATTTATTTGGACATATCACTATTATTACCCTATTTATTATTTGACATCTTCTTAAATTATTGCTTGTAATGTTCAAGATGAATTAAGAAATAGGTTGAAATGAAATATACCTATGTCATTTAAAGATGAGTTGAAATGATATATACCATTCTATGTAAATAAAATTGAAATAACCAACCACTAAGCCATAGAGTAGAAAATTATACACGGACACTGAACTTGGTTAAATTAAATAGTTACAAAATTTTGAATTGGTTTGAAAGATATCGTTTCAAATAAAGTAAAAAATTTATTTACATGAATTGAATTATTTTCTAATTCAAGATTTGAAATGTTGAAATTGAATCGTATAAATGAAATTGTCTAAAGGATTCAATTTGAAATCTTAAAGTTGAAATTGGGAAGTGGTCTAAATTTTCGAAATCTAATTATTTTAAAGGTTCAAATTTTAATTTAAACTTTGAATTTACTTTAATTAAATTGTTTTAAATTGGTATTTCCAAGTTTTGGATGTGGAATGGATTTAAACTAAATTGTTTAAAAATGAGAAATTAAATTGAAATTTGTAACGACCTGCTATTCTGGACCATTCGAATCGATAATAAAACCACCCATGTCTGACTCGAATAATTCAAAATACCGGATTGTTAATTTAAATTTGGTAAACCTCATAGGCAGCAAATAAATAAATCATAGATCACAGACATAGAATAATAAAATGCAGCGGAAGCAAAGAAATAGTAGTTCATGAAGCTACTATATAATTACATCAGAGTTATACAAGATACAACAAAAGTTCAATACAATAATCAAGCACAAAGCTGAATACAACACTGGAATCAACTGAATAACTGGAATTGAAATAGATAGCTAGATCTCCAAGAAAAGCTCCAACTCCGAAGGTGAGTCTCTAATGTTGTATCACTCAGTCTAACCTAAGCGTAAAGCAAAACACAAACACTCGAGTTAGGACATAGATACTTATACAATGTAAACCAACTCAAGTAAACTGTAATAGAAAGGTACAATTAACTTAAAGGATGCTTGAGACCGCTCATCCTCAAAGGATGCGTTAAACTATTTACTATGTAATAATATTTCGTTATTATAATAATGTCTATAGTAAAATAAACTTACTTTTAAATAGCGTTAAGAGGTTACCCATATAGACCTTAACACGTAATAGTCCCGGTAGTCCATCCATTATCATGGTCCCTCCTAATTGTGAAGCCACCAGAGGATACCCCACGGGCTACGAGAGAAAACCAAACTCGTACAAGGCTCGCTAGGGTAGGCGATACGACACAACAAGGTAATGCCAGGGTAGATATACGAATTATGCACACGGGCTGGTGGTAACGCGTAGCAGCTACTACCGCCCACCTCGAGCCACATCCCCAAATCGAAAATCAAAAGTGGCCACCAAATAAATCTCAAGGTCAGAATATAATATCGCAGGAGTGTGTCCGATTAGAGGAATGACCTCATTGGCCCGAGATCGCTCCTGTTTTAGCCACCTTATGCCAATTCATGGGAGTTGGGTCCAGTATATACCTCAAAGGAACGCCGCCGCCATCCTACTTCATTCTGGAATCTCCACTGCATACACGGTCGTTAAAGTGGTTTTCGGAGTTGGCAGAGAGTATGACAACTTTCGATCCTGGTCTCTTCAACAACCAACCATTATTATAACCCATGGATATTTATTTTAAAATTATTTATACTTTAAAACCAAAATATCAAATCCATTTCAAAACCAAGGTAATAATATATCATTTAAATTCCAAAACCAAATCAATATATCATTTAAATAAAACCCAAATTTCCAAATCATTAAATATTCCTTCAATTTATCGAACTTGAAATATTCCTTTAAATCATCTTAACCAAACAACTTTATAAAGTCATATTCTTAAATCTTCAATTTCAATAAGTTCCAAGCTTATATATTTATAAACAATTCTTAATAAAATATAATTTCCAATAATTTCATTTCCAAAGCTATATTATTTTCAAGTTATAACAACTCTAAAACCAAACATTTTGAAACATATTTATTTAGACCATCTAAATTCAGTGTCAATATCTTCCAAACAAGATTCATCTAACCATTTAAATTCAATGTCAAATAATATTCATTTCAAAGTTGTTGCATTTATAAGTTTATTCATTCAATTATAACTTTCCAAAAAAATTGTATATTTTGGCTACATTAAAATTTCAATTTTTAGCCAATTTAACTTATAAAAATCACATTTCCCACTTTAAAATATTCATTTGGATATTATTTAACTTATGATTTAATAAAATAATATTTTATCAATAAATATCCAAATTAAACTGTAATTCATTTATTAAGTCAAAAACACGTTCTTTTACTTCTTTTACTTCAACAAATAACTTACCACTTTATTTTAAAATACCCATTTCATAAGCAGGACTAAATTCCATTTATATACTTAACTTAACAAATTCATTTAAAACCAAATTTCCAAATAGCAAGTTAAGTCATATTTCGAAAATACACTTTTCCACTTAAATCATAATTATTCAATTTCCAAACATTTCCATTTCATAAATAAAGTAATTTATCATAGTAAATATGACGATCAATTTCTTTACAAATTTATTCATTTAGGCATCAATTAAACTATGATTTCGGGTTAAATACATTTATTACAAAATGTACAGTTAAAACTATATTTCATTTTATCAATTCAATGGACATCATTTATTTTACAAAAATATTCATTTCATAAAATAAAAATTGATTGCAATTACCAGGCTAGACTTTAAAATTCCATCTCTACTACTAATAAAGAAAATTCATTGAGTTAATCTACTCGGTGTCTTTTTGAAATTCCGAAAATGCCATTGCCCGTGTGCGAAGCATGGGCCCATACTAGTATTAATTAACTTTAATTATTAAGTTATTTATCACAATTAAAGCTTTTTAAATTACCATTAAAACCAAATAAAGATTTTTAAATTACAATATAAATCAATCATCAACTTATAAAATTTTAACTTGCTGAAAGCCAATATTTCTTTATATTTTAAATCATTAAATCAAATTTCAAGGTAAAATTTCATATTTTCTAAGTATCCAAAATACTTAATAAATTTTTAGGAAAATATTACCTTAAAAATATTACCATGGGCCGGTATAATATTTTCTAACCTAGGTCAAGTGATACGGATATATATCATTTCAATCCGTAATTTAAAAGAAAATCCGGGTTCTATCATTTCAAACCCGCAATCCCTAGTAAAATAAATACAATAAAAATCAATAAAATCACTCGAGCCTATCATTTCAGCCCATAGTGAATTTCCTTATTCTAAAGTCCGTCCGAATATGTATCATTTCAACCCATGGTGATAGGGAACATGCAGTGATACAGTAAATAAAATGAACAGTACAATATAACATATCATATCAGATGATGTAACAGTTATACAAACAGCATTAAACATCATATAAATATGTCATAGGCATGTATGAACATAGCATATTAATTTATACAATTCACTTGTCATCATTTCACAATAATATAAGTATGTAAGTCTAGAGTGATAACTCACCTTAGAAGGTAGAATTGACAAATTCAAAATAAAAATCCAAACTTCGCAAAGTACGAAAAAGCACGACAAAGCACGATGCAAACTTGAGTGAATGAAGAGTCAGATCCAAATCTTGTATGCAAAAAAATATTACATACATAAGAATATGATTCAATACAAAAGAATAGAGGTTAAAACAATGGAAAATAACGAATTAGTCACATAACTTGCCTTAATCAATCAATGGCTTGGCTACACCACATACGGGTTCAACCATTATCTTGTGTTGCTTAGTCATGATGGTTAGAGGTGTGCTAGGAGAAGATGGAGGCCCAGCCTAACTTGAAGGAAGACAAAGAAAACAAAATGAAAAAAAGGAGGAGAAAGAAGAAGGAAGCCATGACTTTAGATCTTGTATATTTTTTTCTTCACGCAAATGAATAAGATGAGGAGATGAGAAACTTTGCACATGAAAAAAAATAGATGGCGGCTAGTTTTTAGTAAATACACGTCCAAAAGAAAGAAACGGAAAGAAATAAAGATGCTAGGCAATAAAAGGCAGGATTTTGAATGGTTTTGGAAATAAAAAGGAAACAAATAACTTGATGTATTTATTAAAAAAAATTCCTTTGTTTGCACACAATGAAAAGAGGAGTTTGAGGAACAATATGTACGTGAATTATGAGAAGAATTCACAGCTATGAATGTGGAAAGTAATTGGCTATGCAAATGGAAAGGAAAGGGAAAAGAAAAGGGCAACAAATAAACAGAACAAGTTCTTGAAATTTCTAAGCTACTACTAAAAATAAATCAATCGAAAATCAAATAAATATATTCAAAGTTTATACAAATAAAATAGAAAATAAAAATTAGAGAAACAAACATAGGGAAATAAAATATAGAAAGTCATTGTGTGTAAACACTGTATTTTATCTAATTTAAAAAGTATAAGTTTAAATCCCCAATAAATCCATATATTTTATTTCTCAATTTTTTTACTGAATCAACTATTAACTTATCCTTTTATGGGTAATATTAACATTGGTTTATAGATTAATACATTAATAACTTCGCAATTCATCCAAATTTCAATTTACATAGTAATTAATTTCATTTACCTACAATAATACATTTTATTATAGATTACATTCCAATTAAATAAAAATTGCTTCCAGTAATTTGATTCGGTTTAATTGCCATCTTTATACTAGGTCCATCAATACCCTATATACCTAGTTACATTAGTTTTATATTCCATTACACTAGTCTACTCCTATTTTCATCTTGAATTTGTATTAAATGTTACATTTCTAAATGTGAAATCCTGTCAATGGTACACATTAATTAAGGTTTAAAACCAATTAATTAATTTAACTTTGTTTCATTCCTTTTACCAATTTATTACTTTATAAATAAATTTACGTTTCTATTTAATTCATACATTCACACCTCCCGTTACTGCATTAATTCTCATTAATGACATTAAAGATTTCCTATTTATTTTATAGACTAAATAGGCAACTTATAATAGTTGTTGCCATTACCCTTTAATTTACATTTAAGTTTATTATATTCAACTAATTATTATAATTACCTACCTAATATTGAATTCATTCAATTACTATTAATTATACTAATTCATTTATTTATACACCACTTACCCTTATTTAATTATATTCAAATTTATACTCAAAAATAATAGTTACAAAAAAACTAATAGGCCAATTAAATAGTAACTTACTACCATTACTATTACTTTAAGTCACATAAATGAATTCATTATTTTTTACAAATCAAATGTTACAATTACTTAATTAACACTGATTTACTTAAATTTATATTAATCATATATTGTCTCATTAATGATTCAACATTCACACTTGTGATTTCATTGTTCACAACAAATGTTACCATTCTTACATACCCATTCTTTATTCAAGAGTCATTTATTTCATATTATTCCTTTTACAAATTTAAACGTTTGCATTAATTTATAGCCAAGTATACCAATTTTCATTACTTCACTAAATTGTAATTTCATTCAATTGTTACTAATTAGTTCTAATTACCATCGTTGAATTTTTAATTAATTAGGTTTTTTTCTTTTTTTCATATTAAATTACCAAAACTTATTATCTTAACAAATTAAATTATTGAAAATTTTATGGATCGTTATACTCTCCTCCACTCAAAACTTTTCGTCCCCGAAAAGGAAAAGAAGGGGAAAGAAAGAATTAAGTAATCAATGTATCTTATTCAAAATACTAACTTTATAAACAAATAAATTTACAAAATTAATTAATTTGAATAAAATATACCGATTTATTTATAAATTCCTTTAACACCATTTTATATTGTAAGTTGTTCAATTAACCCTTCATTCTGTTTACCTCTATTAATCTTTTATAACTAAAAATTAAGTGTATAACATTTATTATGAACACTCAAATTTTATTCTAAAAAAATCCTTTTTACATTGTATATTATCCAAGTGCATTGTTAACTTTTAATAATTTAGGTAAGTTATATTGGAATGTAATTGAGTACTATACAAATAAAACTTTTCCCTATTCAATTTATTCAAGTTTACATATTTATTCAAAATTTTGGTTTCATTTATAATTGAAATAATCTTGTAAGATAAAATTTTAAAATTAAATTTTCGATTAACTTCAAACAATTTTAGAGACAAATAAATATATACAATATATATCAAATAAAATTTTAAATCATATATCACACATATTATTAATCTAGTCATATTTTAGAAAATCCAAATCACTTTACTTCTCCAAAGAAAGACTATAGCAAAACAACAGAATGGTCTCTTCACTTCGAAACTCGAAAATGAAAGTCGATGATGTTGCAGTCATCACCGAAATTATTTTCCAACGACAAAGAAAAGAGCACTGATTTACAAGTTAAAATTCCTTGAAACAATTTCTACTTGAAATACTTTAATAATACACCCTTAAAGCTTTAAACACAAAGTCTGAAACCATCAGAAATTAAATTCTTAGTTTCTTGTTTCAAAATTCATTTAATATCCAAGTCAATTAACTATCAAAATTCAGAAAATCATACTTATGCATATATAATATAATTATACAAAATTTATTTCGTTTACTAAATTTGAAAACCATATTGTGTCGGTTTGCTCTGTTCAAGTGTTTTGGTGATCCTATCGATAGAGTTGATCAGACAAATCGATCGAAAACCCAAATCAACATCAACAACTCAAACAACACATTATATAAAAAAATTAAATATAGCTTTACAAAGCAAGAATAGAGGTTCAAATTTGATTAATCAAAGAAAATTTTGATTTGAGGATAAGTTGAAACAAAAGATAAAATGATTAAATAACCGAATAAGGAAATGGATAAGCTTCTATAAATTGCGGGCAACCTAAACGGGCTCAACCACGACATCAAGAATTAGATCGACGTGGAATTCTAAGGCAAATCTACATTCAATCTCAAGAGATAGAATTCAGAATAACAAGAGACACTAGCATCTAAACCGAGGATATAGAAATCTACGGTGGATCAATGCCAATTGTAAAGGAGTTATGGGATACCCTAGAATCAGAGAAGATGAATAGCGAGGGACAAGAATGAATTTTGAAACCACAGGGAACGTTCCAAAATTCAAAGGAAACCGAGTCAAAAGGAAGAGATTCACACTCGGATGAAAGTGATTCTGTAAATAATTTACCATATACGCTAAGTTTTCCTAGAGCCAAAGCTCTGATACCAACTGTAACGACTCGCTATTTTGGACCATTCAAATCGACAATAAAACCACCCATGTCTGATTCGAATAATTCAAAATACCAAATTGTTAATTTAAATTTGGCAAACCTCAGAATATGCAGCAAATAAATAAATCACAGATCACAGACATAGAGTAATAAAATGCAGCGGAAGTAAAGAAATAATATAAGGATCCGTTAAACTATTTACTATGTAGTAATATTTAACTATTATAATAATGTCTATAGTAAAATAAACTTACTTTCAAATAGCATTAAGGGGTTACCATATAGCCCTTAACATGTAATAGTCCCATTAGTCCATCCAGTATCATGGTCCCTCCTGATCGGGAAGCCACTAGAGGATACTCAACGGGATACGGGAGAAAACCAAAACTCATACAAGGCTCGCTAGGGTAGGTGACACGGCACAATAAGGTAATGCCAGGGTAGATATACCAATTACGCACACAGGCTGGTGGTAATGTGTAGCAACTACTATCATCCACCTTGACCCACACCCCCAAATCAAAAATCAAAAGTGGCCACCAAATAAATCTCAAAGTCAGAATATAATATCGAAGGACTGTGTCCGATCAGAGGAATGACCTCATTGGCCCGAGATCGCTCCTGTTTTAGCCACCTTATGCCAACTCACGGGAGTTGGGTCCACGTATATACCTCAAAGGAACGCCGCCGCCATCCTACTTCATTCTAGAATCTCCACCATGTACACGGTTGTTAAAGTGGTTTTCGGAGTTGGCAGAGAGTATGACAACTTCCGATCCCGGTCTCTTCAACAACCAACCGTTATTATAACCCATGGATATTTATTTAAAAATTATTTATATTTTAAAACCAAAATATTATATCTATTTCAAAACCAAAGTAATAATATATCATTTAAATTCCAAAACCAAATCAAATCCTTTAAATAAAACCCAAATTTCCAAATCATTGAATATTTCTTCAATTTATTGAACTTGAAATATTCCTTTAAATCATCTTAACCAAACCACTTTATAAAGTCAAATTCTTAAATCTTCAATTTCAATAAGTTCCAAGTTTATATGCCCAAAGACAATTCTTAATAAAATACAATTTCCAATAATTTCATTTCCAAAGCAATATTACTTTCAAATTATAAGAACTCTGAAACCAAACATTTTAAAACATATTTTTTAGACCATCTAAATTCAATGTCAATATCTTCCAAACAAGATTCATTTAACCATTTAAATTCAATGCTAAATAATATTCATTTCAAAGTTGTTGCATTTATAAGTTTATTCATTCAATTTTAAACTTTCCAAAAACATTGCATATTTCAGCTACATTAAAATTTCAATTTTTAACCAATTTGACTTATAAAAATCACATTTCCCACTTTAAAATATTCATTTGGATATCATTTAACTTATGATTTAATAAAATAAAATTTTATCAATAAATATCCAAATTAAACTGTAATTCATTTATTAAGTCAAAAACACGTTCTTTTACTTCTTTTATTTCAACAAATAACTTATACCCACTTCATAAGCAAGACTAAATTCCATTTATATACTTAACTTAACAATTTCATTTAAAACCAAATTTCCAATTATCAAGTTAAGTCATATTTTTAAATACACTTCTCCACTTAAATCATAATTATTCAATTTCCAAACATTTCCATTTCATAAATAAAGTAATTTATCATAGTAAATATAACGATCAATTTGTTGCAAATTTATTCATTTAGGCATCAATTAAACTATGATTTCAAGCTAAATACATTTATTACAAAATGTACAGTTAAAAGTGTATTTCATTTTATCAATTCAAAGGACATCATTTATTTTACAAACATATTCATTTCATAAAATAAAAATTGATTACAATTATTAGGCTAGACTTTAAAATTCCATATTAATTAACATTAATTATTAAGTTATTTATCACAATTAAAGCTCTTTAAATTACCATTAAAACCAAATAAAGATTTTTAAATTATAATCTAAACCAAACATCAACTTATAAAATTTTAACTTGCTGAAAGCCAATATCTCTTTATATTTTAAATCATTAAATCAAATTTCAACGTAAAGCTTGATATTTTCTAAGTACTCAAAATACTTAATAAAATTTTAGAAAAACATTACCTTAAAAATATTATCCATGGGCCTGTATAATATTTTCTAACCTCGGTCTAGTGATATGGATATATATCATTCAAATCCGTAATTTAAAAGAAAATCCGGGTTCTATCATTTCAAACCCGCAATCCCAAGTAAAATACATACAATAAAAATCAATAAAATCACTCGAGCCTATCATTTCAGCCCATAATGATTTTCCTTATTCTAAAGTCCATTCGGGTATGTATCATTTCAACCAATAGTGATAGGAAACATGCAATAATATAGTAAATAAAATGAACAGTACAGTATAACATATCATATCAGATGATGTAACAGTTATACAAACAACATTAAACATCATATAAATATGTCACAGGCATGTATGAACATAGCATATTAATTGATACAATTCACTTGTCATCATTTCACAATAATATAAGTATGTAAGTCTAGAGTGATAACTCACCTTTTAAAAGCTAGAATTGACAAATTCAGAATAAAAATCCAAACTCCGCAAAGTACGAAAAATCATGACAAAGCACAATGCAAACTTGAATGGATGAAGAGTCAGATCCAAATCTTGTATGCAAACAAATATTACATGTAAAAGAATATGATTCAATACAAAGAATAGAGGTTAAAACAATGGAAAAACAATGAATCAGTGGCATAACTTGCCTTAATCAATCAATGGCTTGGCTACACCACATATGGGTTCAACCATCATCTTGTGTTGCTTGGTCATGATAGTTAGAGGTGTGCTAGGAGAAGATGGAGGCCGAGCCTAACTTGAAGGAAGACAAAGAAAAAAAATGAAGAAAAGGAGGAGAAAGAAGAAGGAAGCCATGACTTTAGATCATGTATATATTTTTTATTCACGCAAATGAATAAAATGAGAAACTTTGTACGTGGAAAAAAATAGATGATGGCTAGGTTTTAGTAAATACACGTCCAAAAGAAAGAAACGGAAAGAAATAAAGAGGCTAGGCAATAAAAAGCAGGAGTTTGAATGGTTTGGGAAATAAAAAGGCAACAAATAACTTGATGTATTTATTAATTTTTTTTCCTTTGTTTGCACGCAATGAAAAGAGAAGTTTGAGGAAAAATATGTACGTGAATTATGAGTAGAATTCACGGCTATGAATGTGTGAAGTAATTGGCTATGCAAATGGAAAGGCAAGGGAAAAGAAAAAGGCAACAAATAAACAAAATAAGCAACCACCTCTTGAAATTTCTAAGCTACTACTAAAAATAAATCAATCGAAAATCAAATAAATATATTCAAAGTTTATACAAATAAAATAGAAAATAAAAATTAGAGAAACAAACATAGGAAAATAAAATATAGAAAGTCATTGCATGTAAACACTGTATTTTATATAATTTAAAAATTATAAGTTTAAATCCCCAATAAATCCATATATTTTATTTCTCAATTTTGTTATTGAATCAACCACTAGCTTATTCTTTTATGGACAATATTAACATTGGTTTATATACTAATACATTAATAACTTACCCACTCATCCAAATTTCAATTTACATAGTAAATAATTTCATTTACCTACAATAATCCATTTTATTATAGATTGCATTCCAATTAAATAAAAATTGCTTCCAATAATTTGATTTTGTTTAATTACCATCTTTATACTAGGTCTATTATTACCCTATATACCTAGTTACATTAGTTTTATATTCCATTACACCAGTCTACTCCTATTTTCATATTAAATTTGTATTAAATGTTACATTTCTAAATGTGAAATCTTGTCAATTGTACACATTAATTAAGGTTTAAAACCAATTAATTAATTTAACTAAGTTCCATTCCTTTTACCAATTTATTACTTTATAAATAAATTTAAGTTTCCATTTAATTCATACATTCACACCTCCCGTTACTGCGTTAATTCTCATTAATGACATTAAAGATTTCCTATTTATTTTATAGACTAAATAGGCAACTTATAATAGCTGTTACCATTACCCTTTAATTTACACTTATGTTTATTATATTCAACTAATTATTATAATTACCTACCTAATATTGAATTCATTCAATTAATATTAATTATACTAATTCATTTATTTATACAACACTTACCCTTATTTACTTATATTCAAATTTATGCTCAAAAATAACGGTTACAACTAAATTAATAGGCCAATTAAATAGTAACTTACAACCGTTACTATTACTTTAAATCTCATTAATGAATTCATTATTGTTTACAAATCAAATGTTACAATTACTTAATTAACACTGATTTACTTAAATTTATATTAATCATATATTATCTCATTAATGATTCAACATTCACACTTGTGATTTCATTGTTCATAACAAATGTTACCATTCTTATATACCCAATCTTTATTCAAGAGTCATTTATTTCATATAATTCCTTTTACAAATTTAAACGTTTGCATTAATTTATAGCCAAGTATACCAATTTTCATTACTTCACTAAATTGTAATTTCATTCAATTGTTACTAATTAGTTCTAATTACCATCGTTCAATTTTTAATTAATAAGGTTTTTTTTATTTTTTTCATATTAAATTACCAAAAATTATTAACTTAACAAATTAAATTATTGAAAATTTTACGAGCCATTACAAATTTTCAGTCATTTGAATATAATTGTTTAAATTGATTTGAAGCAAAGTTTGAAATCGTTTTGAATTGGGGTTGACTTAAGTCGAACTTTGGGATTTGAAGTCAACTACGTTGAAAAGTGAACATTGAATTTGTTGAAATTTCAACCTGACGTCAAATTGTTGTGAAAGAAGGAACAGTTTTAATATAAACGATTTTAATATATAAACTATTTTAATTATTCCAAACTATTTTTTTATATATAAACTATTTAATTATCCAAACTACTTCCAATATTAAAACTACTTTATATTCAGAACTATTTCCAATCTTCGAACTATTTTAATTGTTCCAAAC
The DNA here is from genome assembly GCA_030765085.1 of Allium cepa. NCBI lineage: Eukaryota > Viridiplantae > Streptophyta > Magnoliopsida > Asparagales > Amaryllidaceae > Allium > Allium cepa. Next base: position 628,539,759 of record CM060934.1, read on the forward strand.
TATTTTTCAATAGGGGGATTAGAGAAAAGGACAAAATTTGAAAAATATTTAGGCTGAAGGACACCAAGTTTCATTTTTAGGCTGAAGGACAAATGCTGGTTATAATTAACATTATATTCAAATTTTACACTATACAAAATGCTAGTTATCTCTAGCATTATATTCAGTTTTACACTATACAAAATGCTAGTTATAACTAGCATTGTCCTTCAGCCTAAAAAACAAACTTGTTGTCCTTCAGCCTAATTTTTTTTCTAAGTTTGTCCTTGCGCCTATTTTCCTGTTTTCAATATTAAAAATATTTTAATTATCCAAACTATTTTCAATATTCAAATTATTTTAGTTATTCAAAACCATTTTCAATATTCAAACTGTTTTAAAAATGAATTACTTCGATTTAAATCATTGATTTAAATACAAATGCTTTGATATAAAAGTATAACCTATTTTAAATTTGAAATGATTTTGAAGTGAATATGATACTTTTATATGAAATATCACTTGTTCTTGAAATTTAAAAGAACCACCAGGTGTGAGAATGTTGTTTGGTTGTTAAAGGGATCGGGGCCGAATATTGGCATACTCTCTATCAATACTGGAACCACTTTAATAACTGTGTACGTGGCGGATGTTATCTAGAATATAGATGCTGAATTGGCGATTTCACTAGATTTAAGAAAGAGAACGATGATGGATAGACTCCGACACTTATATCAATTTGAAATGACTAAAATAGTAGCCATACCTGACTGGATTATGGCTTTTGGACTCGATTGGTGCACCTTGATTGGATTATGGGATGGATGTTCGTGGTTGGCCGTTAGGGGTTACCACCAGTCAGGAAACACAAAATGGCAGTATCCTACCTTTGGCATCGCCTCATGTGCCTTATCATACTTTTATCCTTATACGCATCCAATATGATTTTGTTTTAGTATGGTACCTATAAGGGACTCATTGGCTACCGATGTTACAGGTTGTGTTAAAGGGCCTGCATAGACTACCTGCTTAAAAATGTGTTAAGGGGAATCAATGTAAAGCCTTAACGCTATTTTAACACTTTACTTTACTGATAGACACTAGTAAATAACGTATCTTACTCTATATATATATAGTTTGACGGATCCTTAGGAGATAGAAAATCCCGTAATATCTCTTAAGTTATTGCACTTACATTGTACAATTAATAGGAGATGAAAAATTCCATAAACATCTTCAAAGCTATTACATTCATATTTTACTTGTTATCGATTTAAGTTACATAAGAACTTTTAGTTCCGACTCCAGTGTTTTGTTTTTTCATTACGCTCGGGTCAGCCTGAGTATTTCAATGTTTGAGGACATTATTCCTTGAAGATGAAAATGGAGTTTTCTAGACTGTATTTACTATTAATTAAATCTATCTCTATCCATTCATTCATTCACTTTATTTAAAATTTCTAATATCTCTTCTTTATCTTATCTTCTTAAAAAATCAAAAATGGCTTCCGGTAATCAAAACCCTAAGACCATAAGGCTCTCTAGGAAAACTAAAAGATTTCTCTTTAATAAGAAAGATGCCACTGAAGCCTATTTGGAATATACTACTTTCGAAAAAGTTTCTCATGAATGTTTTGCTAAATTCGATGATTTTTTCTCTTATGATTTACAAGATCTTTGTTTTGAAAATGAAGTTCTTGGTTTAATTGAAGCTTCTCAAAATGATTTTGTCTATGATCTAGATTTTGTCAAAATGTTCAATGGAAAAAAATTTCAAGGAAAGGAGGGTTAAATTTAAAGTAGTGTTAATGATACTCAAATTATTTTAAATTATGAACTTTTGGGTAATATTCTTGGATGCAAATCTAGTGGGATTGACCTCTCCACTTTTTAAATCGATGGACAAAATTGTGAACTTTTCACAATATTTGCGAAAGTGGTGAAGAGTTTGAACTTAAACACAAGAATCTTCAATCAAAATCGAGACTTATAAGTCTCATTTTACAACAAAGTATCACTCTGAGGATGGGTAATTACAATAGCCATACTTAAAAAGTTTTTAAAGCTCTTTTAGCTATTTATGATCATTACAACATCAATTGAGCACAAGTCATTTCAGATAACTTTGTTCAAAAGAATTACGAGACATGAAAACACAATCTTCCATGGTATCTTACAAGAATTTTCATATATTTTGATGTTGATTTAAGACGAGAAAAGTCTATTCCTTGAAAAGTTTTCGACAAGGCCAACATCTCTCTTATGCAAGTTCCAGCATTTTTCAAACCATATGATACACTTTCCAAAAATGAACAAAGGTTGGCATATGAAGAAGATCAAGAGATCCAACAAGAAGAAGAAGAAGAAGAAGGCAACGAAATGGAAATGGAAGAGGAAGAAAAGGAGGAGGAAGAAGTAGACATATCCTTAGAATGTTTTGACAAACCATCCCACCCCTCTAGCAAAGAGATCCTAAGGAACCAAGAAAAGCTTCTTAAAAACTAAAAGAAGCTTAAGCGATCATTTAGTAAAAAGTTCACATCTCTTTTCAATAAAGTGGACAAATACTTTGGAAAGATCATTCACAAACTCAGTAGCTCTTCGTCATTGTCATTTACATCTTTCTAAGCCTATTCAATTGTTTTCCTATGAAATCTAGCTTTGTATTATGTGCTTTTAGTTTAAGTTCCTGTCATTTTTATGTATTTTCTTTTATTTATCTTTAAAATCAGTGTATTTCCAATTTTAAGTAACGATTTAAACCTATTACTATCCTATATTTTCTATTAGTCTCTGGAAGTTATGGAAATATAATGGTATAAGTTTAAAACAAATATCATAACGAAAACATAAATTTTGCAATTTGTGACATGTATATCAACACCTTATATGTCGACATATAACGGCCGGATGGCAAAAAGAATTTAAATGCAAAAATAAATAACTACCACCTATTCGATTCATTCTAAATGACTTTCCACTCCTATGTAAGCCTATTTCTTCTAGAAAATTCACTCATCATTTTATTCTATATTCACTTTTCATTCTCAAACATTTTACGAATATGCCTCCTCCACATCAGAAATTATGTGAAAATCTTAAACAAACCCTTCAATCTTTTAAGGATATTCTCTCTTTTATCTTGAGAAAACAAAGACATTTAGAGTTAAGTTAAACACAGATGACCAAGGAATAAAAGAAGCATTTCGATGTCATTCGATAGATGATTTCTTTCTAAATCAACGATGAACCATCCAAAACCCAAAGTGCACTATTAACAAGGATAATGAAGATTAGGATGCCATCAAAGCATATCCAATCTTTGGGTCTGACAGTTGGGTTGAAGTTTCATGAAATATCTGGTTATTAGGTTTGGATTTGATATGTAAATATATATAGACACACGCACACTCTTAGGATTTGGTTTGATTGATTTGGTTTGTATATTTGGATTGAATTTGATTGGTTTGTTTGGATATGTGTGATTAAATGATTGAATAATATATAAGTGATTTTAGTTAAAAAGTCATGTTATCTTATAATCATCATGGTTAAAATAAAATAGTGAATTTTTTTTTAGTATATCATAAATATATCATCATATATCTTTAGACCATCATAATCATATATATCATTTCTTTAACTCAGTTATTGATCTTGAACCCATAGTTTCTAAGTATTTTATTTAGGGGAGATTTTTATTTTATTTTAACCATTTTTATTGATGACAAAGGGGGAGAAAAATATAAAATATACATATGCATATATTAAGAGGGAGTTATATCATATTTCATATACACGATATTAGTGGTTGTTATCATCAAAAGAGAGGAGATTGTTTAACCTCGGTTATTGATTTTGATGATGACAACCTTAGTAAACAACAATTTACATTCATAAAAAAATATGGATACTAATGTTTTGCTAAGTAATATAGTAAATAGTGTAGGATATTACATATGTATTGAACCGAAGAATGTACAGTATAAAGATTCTAGGAATGGACATGAAGACTCATAAGCATAAAGACCAAGATATGAAGATCTCAAGACTATAGTATAGTATATAGTGTCATAGAATATTCTTAAAGTCCCTGATAGCAATCTTTGATCTCCATCTCTTACTTTTCTATCTTTTATATTATTAAATAAAATAAATTTTACAAAAGTTTTCGAATGTCAATATTTTTATAAACTATGTTTAAAATGTTTTACAAAGTATCAACCTATTATACAATGTATATAGTTTTCAAGATAATTTTTAAAAATACTAGTTTCAAAAATTTCGTGTATATGTCGACATACATGTTGTTGATATGCCGACATACATGCCGCAAATTTTTTTTTCAAATTTTGAAATAAAGTGTATATTTGTCGCAACTCCTCATGAACGGACACATCTATTTATACGCTAATATAGAGGATTCCAAATGAATTTTTAATTAGTTATTTTCTTTTTTTCTCCCTCCTCTAACTAACTTGAAAACTTCAATGAAATTATATCAAATTCTCTTCAAATACAATCAATTCATACTTTTATGTATTGATTCAATACTATTTTCTTCCTACTTTGAAATCATCTCTCCCTCAAATCAAAGATTAATGGTGCTATCCAAAAGGCTATAAGATGCATTATATCCAAAGTTCAAGAAACCGTCTTTGGAAAAACCATCAAACTCTATTTATATTTGCTTGCGTATAATTGTAGCTCATTCCGATCAGTTAGGCATGCTTGGTAGCTCGAAAATTCGAGTGGGTGTCTTGTAGCCCATCCAAATAAAGCGGGCGTACCCTGAACTCGGAATATCAAGAGGGTTTTTCCGTAGCCTCTGAATCAAGATTCTAATTGGGTTTGTCTTCTGCCCTTTTAAATAATGATATTTGAAAATAAATATTTACAAGCAATTATACGGAACTAGATGTAAGAGAAATCTAAACCTGTATAAAATCCCTAATGTTATCTCTCCAACTCTCTACTTTACTTTATTGTCCTATTTTATCTATGATTGCATTTGTGATTGATTTTTGATATAATCCTGTGTTGAAAAATTGTGATTCAATATTAAACTTAAAAGGAACTTAAAAATATTAAAAAAAAGTTAGAAAACACTATTCACTTTCCTACCTTTAGTGTTTACTTAGTCTTAAGATTCATAATTCTGCAACACACTATGCCATTGATAGATAACGTCTTAAGATTGTTGTTGGAATTTTTCAATTTGGCAAAGAGACAGTGGTTTTAATCTGCAAAGTAATAGTGATCCACCAAGGCATGTCAATGAAGCTCTCATTAAGACATTATTTGCCATCACCACTTGTTTAACAAACGAACGAGTGCTGTGAGTTAAGATAAATCGTCCCCCAAAATACAATGGAGCCAAGGTGAATAATCTCTCGAACGGGTTGCGATAGCACTATCGAAATGTATTCAAACTATCGTCTAAATTGAATATAGGGACAAGAGTATTAAGTTTCTGATCTGCAATATCACAAAGCCAAAATAATACTGACTGAAATCAGAGATGAGAAAGGAAAGAGATTCGAAAATAAGGAAAAAGTTGATTTGAAACACCTTCCAGGCGATCCTATTTATAGCGTGAAGAGGTGCCTTTTCATTTTTGAGAAATTGCGTTTCCCGACAAAGCGACCTGTTTTTTCCTTTCGTTTGAATTCAAATGTCCTGCAATTGTAACAGATACGTCTTCGCCATTTGTCTATGCTTGTTAACGGGTTTACATTTGACCCTTTTTAACTAAATTAATTATGTCCAAAAATATAATTTAGACCCAAACCCGATCCGGTCTGGCTATTTAGACAGGTGCGTGCGTGTGCGGTGGTTATGCACAACCTCCCTCCTCATAAAAAAGCGAGTACTGGATGCCCAAAAAGACTCAACCTTCTCTTGAGAAACCTATATTTTAGCAAATATAGTCCATTATATTCCATGATGTACGACTATTTTCAATCTCGGTTTCTTTCCTTTTTTTTCCTCTTCTTCTCATCTAAAATAAAATAACTCACATAAACATTTTGTAAATAATTTCACAAATAAGACAAATCTGATGAATAATGTATCATAGGAATATTGATTCCCATTTTAGTTAGAAAACAAATATCTATATAATGATCATATACGGTATTTGTCAGATGAGGCCAAATTAAACGACTAAGGGTTTCTTAACTACCATTATGTATTAGTAATGTTATATGTTATAAAATTTTAGTAAGTAAATATTTAAAATTTTAGATAAATAGAAAAAAAATTATCGTACTATCCATATCTAAATTGTAAATATTTCAAAAAACTTAAAATTTATGATTTCAAGTTGTCATAATTTACGTACTAAAAAATATTTTAATTTAAAAAAATTAAAGCTGGAAAATTTAGTATTCAAATTAAAATATACGATCTATTCGTGGGTTCATGATATTTGGAAATCTAGGATTGTGGCAATAAAGAAGGTTTAATCAAGGCAGGTTTGTGATGTAGTTATGTTTGGCTTCATTTATAAAATGTATATTATCAAAAAAGAAAGCAAAAGTCGTGTTTTGCTGATCAATAACTGGAAATCTAACTATGGTTTGCATCTAAATATATAATTGGTATGGGGTTATCATATGACATCTATCATATATACATTGTTAGGTCACGATCATTGTTTTACATTCGTCCGAAACACGTAAAAATATGGATAATGAATTATCATATGGTAGCTAGACGGATTTGTAAACTGGACTAATAACCCAATTAATTCATATTAAAAATTCGAGGGGGAAATTGTTTATCGGGCCGAGGAGGAGGAGTTGCCGGTGCCAAATGGTGGCTTGCGGCATTGCGTTGTTGCATGGCTTGATGGCTAGCTTGCTACAGAGGCGATGCCAACGATTTTCATTTTATTTTTTAGATGTGAAATTATGACGAAGACGTGAATTTGGATTGGTTTTTGTTTGTATGTTGTGGAGGGTGGAAGGTGAGGGGCTGAGGGTCGGGTTTGTTGTTTTTGGGATGGGTGTTTAGAATGTCTTATTGACATCGGCGGCAATGACAACGTATGACAACTTTGTTACGTCAAGCTGTGTAATCAACCTCTTTTATTGCAGTGTTTATTAACACCTGTTCTATTTTATTTAAGGTTAAATTTCCTTCCATTATGTTCGGTCATTTAAAATTTTTGGGATTTCGGTTCCATTTCGAAAATTTTGGTAATTCCGTCAAAGTTCCGGCTTCAGATTTCGTAGTAATCACGACCATTTTCATGTCAATTTACTTAGACTTTTGAATTCAATGCCTAATATATTTGATCCAATAAAGTTTAATTTTGGCATACGGAAACAAATGTCAAAAGCCTAATATATGAGACGTGCTATATTTTCTGCATGTAGCCCAATATACCAAACCCTAGTTCTTTACCATTTCAGTTCGAGATTCGTTATCTTACATCTAAAACCCTAGACACCGCTCAAAATATCAAAACCTTAAAAGTCTCTTTCAAATTTCCGATTCAATTTAAAATCGAAAGCGTTGCTTTTGTTCAAAATCTATCATTGCATGCTCAAATGATGTTGTCTTTTCTTTGCTTTAACATGCTCAGTTGCTTTAATACTATTTCTCTTCACTTATTTGAATATTGTTAAAATCATTCTTCTATTTGAGACCTTTCTTCAATTTTTTTTATTGTTTCGGTCTGAAATCAGAACATTGAGCATAATCGTCTGAACCGGGACGAAATGTCTGAAATTACAACGAGCTGGACGGAATTTAGAACCGTGATTTTATTTTATGAAATTCGAAAATCATAATTTAACCAGACTGTTAGACTTTGGATTAAATGATTCAAGACATCAATCCAGTGAAGGAAAATACACAGAAAGATATTACTGATTCAGGTGTTGAACAAACTTTTATATTTTGATTCCATTAATGTCAAATAATGATCGATGACTGAAAAACAAGGGGGTAAACTAAAATTTGAATGATAAGTTACTTATGGATTTAAAATAACATGGTGAATAGAGAAGATTACAGAAGCAATCATCCTTCAGGCTATGAATAAACCGTCATACTTCCTTTTCTTTTCTAAACAAAATTTCTATCTGATATGATTAAGTGAATACATAAATCTAATAAAAACGTGAATAAGACGAGATTCTTTAGAATAAAGGGAAGATAAGAAGTTTAACCCAAATAATAACATCATCCTCACTTACAAACTTAGATCGAAACTTAATGACCTGTGCAGCACTTTTTTCCCTACGCTTCTGCTTGTGAACTTCAATTCCAGTAAGGTATTGAACCATACAAGTTATGCATAATTTACGTTTATGCCCGTTTCAGTTGTCGGTCGAAAACCAAAGTCAATTTTTCAAACAATACTACTAGCATCCAAAGATGAGCGTCTTTTCATCCTAATCTTCTCCCTAAACGACATCAAATCACTGATCAAATCAGTAGAAGCAAAAGTACCAGACCTCCTAATCTCACCACCTTCAAAACAATTCTCATCAGCCACCGCCACAACCACGTCAGAACAGTCCGCTTCAGCTATCTCCAATCGACATGTGGGACAGGTCGAGTGTTCTTCAAACCACTGATCGATGCACCATGCATGAAAAGCAATGGCATACGTAGCATTCTTTGCCATGCAACTCTTTTTTGTACGGTTGAATCTTCATGATGGAGTCCAGAACTTCCTTATCAACTCCATTCGAAGCCTTGAGTGCGTTTCCTGAAGTAGGATGAACTTGATTTCGAAGTCTCTTCAGAAGGAAATGGAGTGCGATGAGTATTAAGGCTACAGAAACTAAGATTGATGAACATAGAATGAATGGAGTAAGATAAAGGTTTTGTTGTTGGGCAGGAGATACTTTAGGTGATGCCATTTTCTATGTTGATTGAGGATCGAATTTCAGATATTTGAGAATGTGTGTGGATATTATATAATACGGTTGATGACATTTAAGTAAGATGATTTGGAGATATAGGATAAGTACGTGTGTGGCTATTTCGTGGACATATTGTTTAGGTAGTTGAAGTTTTGTTAGGGCAGATACATTTTGGATATTTTAGACTTTGAGGTTTGAGTTGTCATTTGTTCGCTGCTTTGTTGTCAACCCTTTCTTTCATTGCAGTGCCTCTCAGAAACGATGAAGGCATTCAATCTTCCATTGCAGTGCCTGTATTGTAAAAGCTCAGTTCATCAAGAGTACCCACACATTTCATTATGCCTTGACCTAGCCAACTCTGCCTGTATGTAATGTTTGCGTTTCAATCCCTGCCTGTATATGTATGATCAATGCACCTATCCAGTTACTCAGAACAACAGCTGGAAATGCAGTCGATGGAGGAGTTTATTAATGTCTAATTTCCTCTTCTGCCTTTGCCTAGGATGACTCATACCTTATTTACAGTTTTGAGGAGACACTTTTCGTTTTAAACAGTAATATCTGTTATACGTCTAGTATACCAAAACAGATAATAATCAAATATAAACTCGTCGCATAAGTTTATAACTCAGATTTCCACTACACTGGAATTCTGTAGTAAATATTATAACAATATGAACGTTGTAAATGAATTACAACAACAGCGTTATACTATTTTGAATAAACAGTATAACAAAATAGAAGAAAGAATTGAGAATTCTAACCGGATAATGTCTGAGCCTCGTCGTAACGATTTCCTTAAGAATTTTATTCGAAATTCTCCCAAGATACAACAGACGAATCCTGCTCGAAATTGTAATGAGTATATCACTCTGTGATTTGACTATGAGAACAACAGCAGTTATTAGAGGAGAAGAGAGATACGGATTGGAAAAAATAGTGAAGAAAGTGCTCAGTTTCCCTCCTTATTTATAATTGGTCCGTATTCCTTCCGAACGGTCGTGTCTGCACCCGTTCGTTAAAGCAGTCGCGTATGTACCTCTTCGTACAGTCATATCTGTCTGTTTTGCCCTCTAACGGATCTGTTTCGCACCCGCCCGCTCGTACTGTTCCGCCCGTATCCGCTTCCGCACCCGTTCGTTTGCGCACTTCAGAAGTTGTGTCGGGTCGCACCCGCTCGCGTCTATTCATCCCGCGTCCACTGTCAGAAAGCCCGGTCCAGTTTACAGTAAAAATATGAGTATCATATTAGACCCGTACCCGGCCCGGTTCGGTCGGACGACGGCGGCGGCGTGCGCGTGTGTGGTGGTGATGCACGATCTCCCTCCTCATAACGAAGCATACATTTGGGAGCCCCAGGCCCCCAACGTCCTCATGAGAAAGCTATATTTAAATCAATATAGCTCTCACAATTTGGAGATGTGCGACTTTGTATATTTCATTCAACTTTATTAAGGAATTCCAACAATCCCCCACATGAATGATAATGTACATATCCCCCACACAAAGCGAAATATCACAGAGTACATATGGAATAATGCTTTATCGTGGATAAGTAGATATTTCACTTTGAACTTTCCCTAATTAAAACTTATCGGATCTACTTGGCTAATCGGTGAATTATTTCATCTTGAACCGTCGGCCTTTATTGTATATCCAGACAATAAGATTTACGAAGCATTGATTCTCTTCTCATCCAATCTCTTGTTTTTGTTCATTTTGGTCCTGAACATAATTTGGTTCTACGAGTGTTTTTAGAGAATAAAAGCTTTTAATATTCTCATAGAGCCGACCCAGCTCACACTAACACAAGTGATCGCAACCATTAAGAGTATCCTACATATACCCCACTTGTTATTGTCAAGATATGGTCATCATTAAAAAACATAGTTTTAACCTTTAAATACCTCTGTAGGCATGCATTTATATTTTGCACCATAGGAATGGAGTAGGACTATGTCCACGTAAATGCATTACGTCTTGAGTTATTCAGAAATGGTTTGCCTATTGATCCTAGTCCGTGGGATCTCCGGTCGCTAGGATAGGTTTCCGTATAAGATAACTCTTGATGGTTTAGGCTTTTAAGCCCATTCCCCTCGATGCGCAGTCAATTTTCTCTCTTGATAAACCTTTAGTAAATGGATCCGCTAGGTTATCATTTGTTCTCACATAATCTATAGAAATAGTTCCATTTGAGAGTAACTGCCAAACTGTTTTATGGCGTCGACGAATATGTCGTGACTTTCCATTATACACAAAGTTTTGCGCTCTGCTTAGCGATGCTTGGTTATCACAGTGTATGTATATGGCCGGTAAAGGTTTAGGCCAAAACGGAATATCTTCTAAAAAGTGACGAAACCATTCTACTTCTTCGCCTGCTTTATCTAATGCAATGAACTCTGTGACGACCGCCCATGACTCCCGCACGAAAACAAGGAAAGATGCGCTGAAAGGTGTGCCAGGCAGCCATGGACGATAGTCAGGGTAAGGTAAAACAGAATAGTCTATCGTATTACTCACAGCGCATGGACAAAATACAATAGAAAATATACATAGTGAAGCTCCATAGAACAGAATCATATAAACTCATAATAGTTTTATACAATCATCTGAATAGTCAATACATCAAGCCTCACTACATAACACTCAAAGTATCAAACAAACAGCGGAACATCCAGTACATATAGTAGGAAAACAATATGCAAAAGCCTCCAGCTCGTCTTCGTCATCAACAGCGTTGGTAGCCAAGAACAGCACCTGTCACCTGCTACCTAGTCTGCCCATCCCAACATGGATGAACAGCCCAAGGTAATAAGAGTTGAACATAAAAACTTGAGTCAGACAACAGTCTTAGTGAACAGTAAAGAAACTATCAAACATACCAAAAGAGCATAAAGGGTAAAAGGAATAGAAACTCAACCAACCCACTCCACCTCATTCTACAGTGATAGCCCCCAGACACACCAAGCAGGAACAAGCATAACAAAGCAGACATTTAAAGTAAAGTAATTATCACTCGAGTCAAGGTCGATGTTTTCCAAGTACAAACCCCCAAGGCCTAAACCAAGATCAGATAAGCACCCAGAAAGCATCGCTCTTGAGATCGAATGATGGTGCAACCAAACATCCATGACTATGGCTATCAATGTTGTCATTGCCTCGATATCACCGTTAATTGAATGACCGACACCTTCTCTCAGCCGTCCGTCAAGGGCTAATGGCAACCCCGGTTCTAGACATAACTCCGCACGTCGTCATGACCCGTGCCTAGGACTATCGCATCTGCACAGAGTACTATCACGTCATCGTGACCCGTGCTTGGAACGTCATCGTGACCCGTCCCAACGTACTCTTGCTTTGAGCATGCTAGAACCTTCAATAACGATAAGATCCAAGCCTCCTAGTCATCCTCCTCGACGACTATTCTCATACTAGCTCAAGCGCCTCTTGAGCCCACCATTATCCACAAACCCGGACCACATCACCGAGTTATCAACATGCTTGGGATGATCCCGTCTGGATTAAACCAAGGCTTTCACACATCATGCTTTGCTTCAACGCATCATAGCAAAGTCCCATCTCAACATCATGGTTTGCCTCATCGCATCATGGCAAAGTCCATCATCATCAAATCTATCCATATGAGCTTCAACATCCGCTTCATATGCCACAGGCAGCTTTCACTATTCAAGAGCCTTTCCACTTAGCTTTTAAATCATCTTCGACCAACTTGTCCAAATCAAGTTATCAATCAACTAATCCATCAAATCAAACATTAATCCAAGTAATCAATTATTCAAACAAGGTCTAAATAAACAATTACAACAATAATGGCAATTTCGTAAATAAAGAGCCCAAATCTAACATGCAATCTAACAAGCATGAATCATGAATAATATCTCTACAACTTGATGAATAAACTTGCACAAGTGAACATGTAGTAAAATAGGTGTTGAATCATCATTAACCATAGATCTACATGCAGACTTAAGAAAATGCACGAAATCACTATCTTTAACACATAAACAAACCACGGATCCAGTATACTCCTTTGGGTCCGTGTGAGAGATAACTACCACTCACCGAATCACCTAAACACCTCAAAAGCTACCAACTTCAGATCTGGACAGCGAAGAACTAAGCTTGATCCGACAAGATTCCGCTTCAAACGATGAAATCTCTCCTTGTTGGATGAAGATCTTCAACTTTGGCTCTTGAATCTTTGATCTTGATCTTCGATCTTGGATGGATGTTAGCACTAGATTAGAGTGGAGAAAAGAAGTGAAGAAGTGTTGTAGTCGAGCTCTCAAAATGGCAGCACTTCGTCGCTTCAAAATCCGGTGCCAAAAAGTGAACCAAACCCCTCTATTTATAGGCAGAAAATCCTTAAGTCGCCGCCCCTTAAGTCGCCCACGACCTAACCCATGAGTCGCCCCGACCTAAGACTCACGACTTAACAGGTCCTACGACCTAACACACACAGGGTAATGCGCGACCTAACACCACAACACTCACGCGACCTAACGACTTAGCAACATAGCCGCCTCAACGACCTAGTCCCTTTCCGACTTAACGTTCTAACAGGCATACCGACCTAACTCAACCCCGAGCCAACGACTTGCCACACGCACGACCTCCTTATGGCCGACCTAACACTAAGTCGCTCACGCGACTCAGCGACTTAACTACCCTGCCGACCTAACTCGTACGCGACTTAACTAAGACGCGACCTAACCAAACCCAGGCCACACGACTTAACACTTATGCGACCTAATCACTAAGTCGCTCGCGACCTATCTATACACTGCTGTCTAATATGGGTCGCTCACCCCTAAGTCGCTAACTATCTTAGGTCGCTTCCTGTTTTTAAGTCGCTACCACTAGGTCTCCTTAGGTCGTTAACTCTACTATGGGTCGCCTCCTGTTAAGTCGTTCCAAACGACTCACGACCTAAACCCTTAAGCCTCTAACTATCTTAGGTCGTCTTTTCCCCCTAAGTCGCTCAAATATATAGGTCGGTCAAATCTTAACCCGTTAACTCGCTAGCTCCACTAACCCGCTCACTGTACTTAACTCGCCTGACCTTCTTAAGTCGTTATTCCTATAGGTCGATCCACTCGACCTAGCATTCACACGACCTAAGCTACCCACGGCTTAAGCACCACACGAGTTAACCTACACATGATTTAAGCTCCTTCACGACTTAAAGCATATAGTTTTACAATGTTTCGATCCGTAAAAATATGGGTCGTTACATTCTCTCCCCCTTAGGAATTTCGCCCCCGAAATTCCGAACAAACAAGAGCAACCAAAGTTATTCCGCATGCCTACCATCCATAGAAATTAACAAACCATGCATCCAACTACTAGCCTAGCATGCAGAATTCTAAGACTAGAACAAGTTACAAATTCGTGAGATGTCACGACACCTTAGGGCCATACCTCGAAGAGTTCAGGATGAGATGCCTTCATCCTCTCTTCATCCTCCCACGTACAGTCGTTAACATCATCACTCCATTGTACCTTGAGCAACGTAATCGTCTTCTTCCTAAGCTGTTTCGTGTCAGTTTCCACAACACGAAGCGGCTTACGAGGTCTTCTAACAACTGGATCAACTTCTAAATCTTCATAGCTATCAGCAGAAACCACCGTACTTGGGTCGTGCACATACTTCCGTAGATATGATACATGAAAAACATTGTGCACACCCGCTATCTTTTCTGGTAACTCCAATTTATATGCGAGCTTTCCAATTTGCTCGATGATCGGGAATGGTCCAACAAATCTCGGAGTCAATTTTCCTTTCTTCACGAATCGAATAACATTCTTTAATGGGGAAATCTTCACAAAACCCATATCACCTACGTCGAATTCCAAATCCTTACGACGCTTATCGGTATAACTTTTCTGACGATCTTGGGCTGCCTTCATTCGTCGCCGAATGATCTCTATACAATTCGAAGTCTGACGAATCATGTCTGGCCCAAGTATTAGCTTTTCTCCAGTTTCTAACCAACATGTCGGAGAGTTACACGGTCTTCCATACAATGCCTCATATGGTGCCATACCAATGCTTGACTGATAACTGTTATTATACGCAAATTCCACCAAATGAAGATGATCTTCCCATGATCCTCCGAAATCCAAAACGCATGCTCTCAGGAGATCTTCCAAAAGTCGGTTGACTCTCTCGGTCTGACCATCTGTTTGGGGGTGATAAGCTGTACTCAAACACAACTTGATTCCCAAAACTTCCTGGAAGCTCTTCCAAAATTCACTAGTAAACAATGGATCTCGATCGCTCACTATACTCTTCGGAATACCATGGAATCGAACTATCCACTTAACATAAAGCTCAGCCAACTTCGATGCAGTCCTAGTTGATCGAACAGAAATGAATCTTGCACTCTTAGTCAAACGATCTACAATGACCCAAATCCCTTCATTCCCTGCCCTGGTTCTAGGTAGACCATCAATAAAATCCATCGATATCTGCTCCCACTTCCATGTAGGAACTTCCAATGGATGAAGCAATCCACTGGGCTTCTTTTGCTCAGCTTTTACCAACTGGCAGTTCATACATTTGGAAATAAAATTTCCAACATCCTTCTTCATACCTTCCCAGTAGTAAGTCCTTTTCATATCCCGATACATCTTATTTCCACCTGGATGAATTGTCAACTTCGAGTGATGACTTTCCTTCAGAACTTCATCCCTCAATTCATCTATATCGGGAACAACCAGTCGTCCTTGTTTCCGAAGCCAACCCTCTCGATCGACTTCGAATCCTTTATCCTTTTCTGGATCTAATCCAGATTCCAAATCACGGATAATCTTGACAAGCTTATCGTCTCGCTTTTGGCTCTCGCCAACTCTTTCCACTAGAGTAGGTCTTATTGATAAGTTTGCCAACATCTCAGGTTCCAATTCACATCTAGGCCTGAAGTCAAATCCAGCCAAATACTCGAGATTCTTCCATTCTGAAAACATGGCTCCCAATCCTGCATGTCTTCGACTTAACGCATCAGCCACTGCGTTACCTTTTCCCGGAGTATAGGCTATACCAAAATCATATGATGCTAAGAACTCTAGCCATCGTTGCTGTCGAAGATTCAAATCCTTTGGGAGAACAGATACTTCAACGACTTATGATCTGTAAACTACTCAAATCGAACTCCCAATAGATAATGTCTCCACATCTTCAGAGCAAATACAATCGCCGCTAACTCCAAATCATGAGTCGGATAATTCCTTTCATGCGGCTTCAGTTGTCGACTTGCATACGCAACAACTTTATCCTTCTGCATCAGTACTGCTCCAAGTCCAGTACCACATGCATCGGTATAAACCACCATCTCATCATTCCCACTTGGAATAGTCAAAACAGGAGCACTTATCAGTTGCTCTTACAGGATTCCGAAAGCTTGTTCACACTTATCATCCCATCTGAATACCTGATTCTTTTTCGTCAATCCTGTCAATGGTGCAGCTATCTTGGAAAAGACCTTGATAAACCGACGATAATATCCTGCTAATCCAAGAAAACTTCTCACATCAGATGAATTCTTAGGTCTAACCCAATCCTGGATTGCTGTCACCTTGGCGGAATCAACCGCTATTCCATTTCCAGAGATAACATGGCCTAAGAACCTCACTTCGCTCTTTCAGAAGTGACACTTCGAAAACTTAGCCTTCAGCTGATGTTTCCGCAAGATTTCCAAAACAATCCGCAAGTGTATCTTGTGTTCCTCTTTAGTTCTGGAATAAACCAAAATATCATCCACGAACACAAGTACAAACTTGTTCAACTGATCTCTGAATACTCTATTCATAAGATCCACAAAATATGCTGGTGCATTGGTCAATCCAAATGGCATTACCAGCCACTCATAAAAACCGGATGGTGTCCTAAAAGCAGCCTTCGAAACACTATCCCTTGCTACTCTCAACTGGTGAAATCCCGTTGCCAAATCCATCCGAGAAAACACCTCAGCTTCGTGAAGCTGATCGAACAAGTCATCTATCTTCGGCAATGCATACTTGTTCTTCCTAGTCACTTTATTCAGCTCACGATAATCCACACACAACCTCAACGATCCATCCGCTTTGGTTGCGAACACAACTGGTGCACCCCATTCGGACACGCTACGCCGAATGAATCCTTTCCATAAAAGGTCATCAACTTGCACCTTCAACTCTTGCTTCTCCCTAGGCGCCATCCGCCTAAGAGGCATCACAACAGGTCTGGCTCCCTCAACTAGATCGATACGAAACTCGATCTCCCTATGCGGCGGTAACCCTTTGACCTCGTCAAAGACGTCCTCAAATCCATTCACAATAGGCACCGATGACAGTCCATCCCGTGGAACGACTAGCGAATACATGAAGCTCATGAAGACGCCTTCCTCATGCTTACATCGTATCACAACCTTTCACCCCTCCACATTCTCGACTGTCACCTCCAGCCTCTCACAATCAACCCTTGCCGCATACTTCCTAAGCCAGTCCATACCCAAAATAATTCCGAACCCCGCAAAGTTCAGAACAAAACAATCACAAACAAAAGAGCAATCATGACTCAACACAACTAGACCACGGCATAACATACACAAACAAGACGAACCCCCAACTGGATTAGTCACAACCAGTGGTCTATCAACAATATCCGGTTCCAAACCCAACCGGCCTACAAGTTCATTACAAACAAAAGAATGCGACGCTCCAGTATCAAACAACACTCTAACCGGAACACCACAAATGGAAAGAGTACCTTGAACCACCACACTCTTTCCTTTTTCTTCAGCAGTAGGAGCTTTCAAAGACGATGGCACAGCCTCTAAAGCATAAGCTTGCACAATCTGCTTGTCCTTCCTCGGTTCCGGACAATCCTTCCTGATATGCCCCAGCTTATCACAGTTGTGGCACTTCAGTTGCACCTTTGGATTCTTGCAATCCCTAGAGAAATGACCCTTCTGCCGACAATTGTGGCAGATCACTTCGCCCTTCGGCTTCTTCTGGCCATCCTTACCCTTCTGCTGCTGCTGCTTTCTCTTCTTGTTTCCACTTTGCTCCTTGGTCACAGCAACAACAGATCCTTCCTTATGAAACAGATTCTCATGCCTGAGAGCTTTCTCCACAAGCTTCTCAAATGGATCGTCCAAATGATCCACCAACTGTCTCCCAAGATAAGTGTCCAAGCCTGTCACAAACTTCTCATTCTTCTAATAGGGAGAATCAATATACGACCGAGCATACTTGGACAAAGCTTCAAATTCAGAAACATACTCAAGAACTGGTCTTCCACCTTGCTTGAGTTCCACAAACTTCTTAAACAGAACAGATTTCTGAGCTGTAGAAATGAACTTAGCTTCAAATCTAACTTGGAATTGCTCCCAAGTAATCTCTTCCTCTGGAGTATCAATGGTGATAGAATTCCACCAATCCGAAGCTCTCTCTTGAAGCTGTCTTGATGCAAGCTTCCTCTTAGTTGCATCCTCAATTCCCAAATCGCCAAAGATCCTTCTACAAGCATCTATCCATCTCTGGACTTCTATGGTTGATTCCGTTCCCAACAAAACCTTTCCTCCAAGAGAAGTATAGTCTTTGCACAACTTAGCAAAATCCACTGGTTTTGGAGCTTGAACTTGAACTCCAACATCTACTGATGACCCCGAGGTTGGTATCCTTCTCATAATCGAAGTCATCATAGCTTCGAACATTGCAACATAGTCAGTAGCTCCCCTAACAGCACGACTTTCCCTAGCAGCTTGTCTCTCACTTCGACTCATCCTTAATATCTACAAAAAAGAGTGACTTAGAACACCTTGAGAAACAACTACATAAGGAGTTCAAATCCTTCTAAACTACTATATTATATATAGTAATCATCCATCAAAATACAATTACGTCTCTCATACGTAGTTACGTCAGCGAGCGTTGGCTAAAATCGATTAACCAAAGCTCTGATACCAAATGTGACGACCGCCCATGACTCCCGCACGAAAACAAGGAAAGATGCGCTGAAAGGTGTGCCAGGCAGCCATGGACGATAGTCAGGGTAAGGTAAAACAGAATAGTCTATCGTATTACTCACAGCGCATGGACAAAATACAATAGAACATATACATAGTGAAGCTCCATAGAACAAAATCATATAAACTCATAATAGTTTTATACAATCATCTGAATACTCAATACATCAAGCCTCACTACATAACACTTAGAGTATCAAACAAATAGCGGAACATCCAGTACATATAGTAGGAAAACAATATGCAAAAGCCTCCAGCTCGTCTTCGTCATCAACAGCGTTGGTAGCCAAGAACAGCACCTGTCACCTGCTACCTAGTCTGCCCACCCCAACATGGATGAACAGCCCAAGGTAATAAGAGTTGAACATAAAACCATGAGTCAGACAACAGTCTTAGTGAACAGTAAAGCAACTATCAAACATACCAAAAGAGCATAAAGGGTAAAAGGAATATGAACTCAACCATCCCACTCCACCTCATTCTACGGTGATAGCCCCAGACACACCAAGCAGGAACAAGCATAACAAAGCAGACATTTAAAGTAAAGTAATTATCACTCGAGTCAAGGTCGATGTTTTCCAAGTACAAACCCCCAAGGCCTAAACCAAGATCAGATAAGCACCCAGAAAGCATCGCTCTTGAGATCGAATGATGGTGCAACCAAACATCCATAACTCTGGCTATCACTGTTGTCATTGCCTCGATATCACCGTTAATTGAATGACCGGCACCTTCTCTCAGCCGTCCGTCAAGGGCTAATGGCAACCCCGGTTCTAGACATAACTCCACACGTCGTCATGACCCGTGCCTAGGACTATCGCATCTGTCCAGAGTACTAGCACGTCATCGTGACCCCTGCTTGGAACGTCATCGTGACCCGTCCCAACGTACTCTTGCTTTGAGCATGCTAGAACCTTCAATAACGATAAGATCCAAGCCTCCTAGTCATCCTCCTCGACGACTATTCTCATACTAGCTCAAGCGCCTCTCGAGCCCACCATTATCCACAAACCCGGACCGCATCACCGAGTTATCAACATGCTTGGGATGATCCCGTCTGGATTAAACCAAGGCTTTCACACATCATGCTTTGCTTCAACGCATCATAGCAAAGTCCCATCTCAACATCACGGTTTGCCTCATCGCATCATGGCAAAGTCCATCATCATCAAATCTATCCATATGAGTTTCAACATCCGCTTCATATGCCACAGGCAGCTTTCACTATTCAAGAGCCTTTCCACTTAGCTTTTGAATCATCTTCGACCAACTTGTCCAAATCAAGTTATCAATCAACTAATCCATCAAATCAAACATTAATCCAAGTAATCAATTATTCAAACAAGATCTAAATAAACAATTACAATAATAATGGAAATTTCGTAAATAAAGAGCCCAAATCTAACATGCAATCTAACAAGCATGAATCATGAATAATATCTCTACAAATTGATTAATAAACTTGCACAAGTGAACATGTAGTAAAATAGGCGTTGAATCATCATTAACCATAGATCTACATGCAGACTTAAGAAAATGCACGAAATCACTATCTTTAACACATAAACAAACCACGGATCCAGTATACTCCTTTGGGTCCGTGTGAGAGATAACTACCACTCACCGAATCACCTAAACACCTCAAAAGCTACCAACTTCAGATCTGGACAGCGAAGAACTAAGCTTGATCCGACAAGATTCCGCTTCAAACGATGAAATCTCTCCTTGTTGGATGAAGATCTTCAACTTTGGCTCTTGAATCTTTGATCTTGATCTTCGATCTTGGATGGATGTTAGCACTAGATTAGAGTGGAGAAAAGAAGTGAAGAAGTGTTGTAGTCGAGCTCTCAAAATGGCAGCACTTCGTCGCTTCAAAATCCGGTGCCAAAAAGTGAACCAAACCCCTCTATTTATAGGCAGAAAATCCTTAAGTCGCCGCCCCTTAAGTCGCCCACGACCTAACCCATGAGTCGCCCCGACCTAAGACTCACGACTTAACAGGTCCTACGACCTAACACACACAGGGTAATGCGCGACCTAACACCACAACACTCACGCGACCTAACGACTTAGCAACATAGCCGCCTCAACGATAGTCCCTTGTCGACTTAACGTTCTAACAGGCATACCGACCTAACTCAACCCCGAGCCAACGACTTGCCACACGCACGACCTCCTTATGGCCGACCTAACACTAAGTCGCTCACGCGACTCAGCGACTTAACTACCCTGCCGACCTAACTCGTACGCGACTTAACTAAGACGCGACCTAACCAAACCCAGGCCACACGACTTAACACTTATGCGACCTAATCACTAAGTCGCTCGCGACCTATCTATACACTGCTGTCTAATATGGGTCGCTCACCGCTAAGTCGCTAACTATCTTAGGTCGCTTCCTGTTTTTAAGTCGCTACCACTAGGTCTCCTTAGGTCGTTAACTCTACTATGGGTCGCCTCCTGTTAAGTCGTTCCAAACGACTCACGACCTAAACCCTTAAGCCTCTAACTATCTTAGGTCGTCTTTTCCCCCTAAGTCGCTCAAATCTATAGGTCGGTCAAATCTTAACCCGTTAACTCGCTAGCTCCACTAACCCGCTCACTGTACTTAACTCGCCTGACCTTCTTAAGTCGTTATTCCTATAGGTCGCTCCACTCGACCTAGCATTCACACGACCTAAGCTACCCACGGCTTAAGCACCACACGAGTTAACCTACACATGATTTAAGCTCCTTCACGACTTAAAGCATATAGTTTTACAATGTTTCGATCCGTAAAAATATGGGTCGTTACAAACTCTGATTCCATAGTGGATCGAGCTATGCATGTTTGTTTAGTTGATTTCCATGACACTGCTGCCCCTGCTAGGGTAAAGACATAACCACTCGTTGATTTTGATTCTTCTGAATCTGCAATCCAGTTTGCATCACTATATCCTTCTAAGACGGCAGGATATTTTCCATAATGTAAGGAATAGTTAGCGGTATTTTTTAAATATCCAAGCACTCTCATTAGTGCTTTCCAGTGTTCCTTCCCTGGATTGCTTGTATACCTGCTCAATCGACTTACTGAAAAAGCTATATCTGGTCTTGTGCAATTCATGAGATACATGAGACATCCTATTACACGAGAATATTCCAGTTGCATTACACTCTCATTAATGTTTTTATGCAGTACTTCTGATGGATTAAAAGGTGTATTTACTCCTTTAATTCCAAAGTTTTGAAATCTTTCAATCACTTTTTCTACATAATGTGATTGAGATAACTCAATTCCATTAGGTGTTCTTATTATTTTATTCCCAAAATAATATCTGCAACACCCAAGTCTTTCATGTCGAAATTGTTGATCAACATTTTCTTTATGGTCTCAATTACCTGAGTATTTGGACCGAATATTAGCATATCGTCCACATATAGACAGATCATCACATATGATTGTCCAAGTTGTTTATAATAAACACATTTGTCACATTCATTTATACGAAAACCATTTCTCATCATGACACTATCAAATTTTGCGTGCCATTGCTTTGGAGCTTGTTTTAGTCCGTATAATGATTTGACTAATCTATAGACTTTGTTTTCATTTCCTTTGGAAATAAATCCCTCAGGTTGCTCCATGTAAATTTCCTCATCGAGATTTCCATTTAAGAATGCTGTTTTTACATCCATTTGATGAATCTCTAGATTATAGATGGATGCAATTGCTATTAACATTCTTATAGAGGTTATTCGTGTTACCGGCGAATATGTATCAAAGAAGTCTACTCCTTCTTTTTGACGATATCCTTTGGCTACTAATCCGGCTTTATACTTGTCGATAGAGCCATCTGCTTTCATTTTCTTCTTGAAAATCCATTTGTAGCCAATTGGTTTTATTCCTGGTGGAATATCAACAATTTCCCAAGTTTTATTACTTAGAATTGAATCAATCCCACTTTGGATTGCTTCTTTCCAGCATGAGGATTCAGAAGATGACATTGCTTCCTTGTACGTTTGAGGTTCGTGTTCTAATACATATGTAAAAAAGTCCGAACCAAATTTTTTGGAAGTTCTAGCCCTTACGCTTCTTCTTGGTTCAGCATCCTCAGTTTCATGATGAGTTTCATCTTCATGCGAATCGTTTGATTCTTCCCTTGTCCTTTTTGGGACCTTATTTCCTTCATTCCTTTTGTGCGGAAACACATCTTCAAGGAATGAGGCATCTCTTGATTCCATGATTGTTTTTACATGAATATCAGTTATATCGGACTTGAATACCAAGAATCTGTTTTTGGGATGACCTAAGATAATAACAATCTACTGTTTTTGGTTCAAGTTTGACTCTCTTGTGAGGCGGAACTGGAACCTTTGCCAAGCACCCCCACACTTTGAGGTATTTAAAACTTGGTTTGTGTCCTTTCCATAACTCATATGGAATTGTTCCTGTTTTATTGTGAGGGACTTTGTTTAATATGTGATTAGACATATGTAATGCTTCCCCCCACAAGTACGTCGGTAGACCAGAAGTTAAAAGCATGGCATTAATCATGTCTTTTAACGTTCTGTTCTTCCTCTCGGCTACACCATTTTGTTGTGGTGAATATGGAGCTGTTGTTTGATGAATTATACCATTTTCGGCACAAAACTGTTCAAATGGTGATTCATATTCTCCACCTCGATCAGATCTTAGTATCTTGATCTTTTTATTTAACTGATTTTCTACCTCAGCCTTGTATTTATAAACGCTGTTATTGCTTCATCTTTACTATTTAAAAGATATACATAGCAATATCGCGTATAATCGTCAATAAAAGTAATGAAATACTTTTTCCCACCTCTTGTAGGTAGTGATTTAAAATCACATAAATCTGTATGTATCAAACCTAATGGTTCGGTGCTTCTGTCAACAGATTTAAATGGTTTTTTGACCATTTTTGCTTCTACACATATCTCAATTTGTAGTTCTTATCTACTTGGAATTTTGGAATTAAATCCAAGTTTGATAAGGTTTTCATTTTGCGGAAATTTATGTGTCCCAATCTATCATGCTATTGTAAAATTTCGTGCTCAAGCAAATAAGAAACTTCAATTTTATTAATAGCACAATTAGAATACATATTTTTGTTGCCGACAACGGCTACATTTGCCTTAAATAGGCCATCACATAAATATCCCCTTCCTATATACATTCCAGCCTTGGACAGAACTATCTTGTCTGACTCGAAAACCATCTTGAATCCCTTCTTTGATAGGACTGCACCAGAGATGAGATTCTTGCGTATGTCTGGAACGTGGAGCACGTTATTCAACTTAACAGTTTTTCCAGAAGTAAACTTGAGGATTACTGTGCCACTGCCTTCGATCATGGAAACTGCAGAATTACCCATGTAGAGTTTTTCTTCGTGATCGAATTTCTGATATGTAGAAAACATGGATTTGTCAGAACAAACATGACGAGTAGCGCCTGTATCTACCCACCATTGGTTAGGATTCTGAACCAGATTGCATTCAGATACCACCGCCGAGAAGTTGGACTCGTCTACTTCCATGTTATCCACTATATTTGCCTCTTTATTGCGTTCCTTCTTGTGTCTGCAATCTTTAGCGACATGTCCAACTTTTCCACAAACCCAACATTCGCCATTAAACTTCTTGGTTCGTTTGTTGTCTTTTGGTTTGTTGTCTTGAGCTTTCCTTTTCTTCTGCAAATTCTTCTTTTTGTTTTTGGTCTTTGACCCTTCAGCCACAAATGCCTCATCGCTTTGTTTTTTTATTCCACGGTTATCTGCCTCAATTTTCAATCGGACTATGAGATCCTGTAAAGAGATTTCCTTCTTTTTATGCTTTAGATAATTGCGGTAATCTCTCCATGACGGCTGCAGTTTTCCCGTGATGGCTTCAACCAAAAACGATTCTCCAACCATATGACCTTCCGCTTCGAGTTCATGAATGATGATTTGCAATTCATGCAGTTGAGCAGTCACCGGTTTGGAGTCAACCATCTTGTAGTCCATAAATTTGTCTACAATGAATTTCTTAAGACTGATATTCTGCATCTTATATTTTGTGGTAAGTGCATTCCAGAGTGCTTTCGATGTCTTTGAAGGCTGATATACTTTGTATAGCACCTTGTCGAGACAATTTAGAATATAGTTTCTGCAAAAAAATCGGAATGCTTCCACGTATTCACCTCTGCTTCCTTGCCTGGTGCAGAAATCGGTTCCTCCTCCTCGTGGTACTTTTGCAGACCGAATGCGGTGAGATAAAACAACATCTGATTCTGCCATGTCAAGAAATCATCACCATCTCCCTTGAACGGTTCAGGTCTGTTGTGAGTAGTATTCTTTGAAAATTCTACTGTTGCCATCTCTGTTTTAGTAAGAAAACAGAAAAATTCTTAAGATGTTATACGTCTAGTATACCAAAACAGAGAATAATCAAATATAAACTCGTCGCACAAGGTTATAACTCGGATTTCCACTACACTGGAATTCTGTAGTAAATATTATAACAATATGAACGTTGTAAATGAATTACAACAACTGCGTTATACTATTTTGAATAAACAGTATAACAAAATAGAAGAAAGAATTGAGAATTCTAACCGGATAATGTCTGAGGCTCGTCGTAACGATTTCCTAAAGAATTTTATTCAAAATTCTCCCAAGATACAACAGACGAATCCTACTAGAAATTGTAATGAGTATATCACTCTGTGATTTGACTATGAGAACAATAGCAGTTATTAGAGGAGAAGAGAGATACGGACTGGAAAAAATAGTGAAGAAAGTGATCAGTTTCCCTCCTTATTTATAATTGGTCTGTATTCCTTCCGAACGGTCGTGTCTGCACCCGTTCGTTAAAACAGTCGCGTCTGTACCTCTTCGTACAGTCATATCTGTCTGTTTTGCCCTCTAACGGATCTGTTTCGCACCCGCCCGCTCGTACTGTTTCGCCCGTATCCGCTTCCGCACCCGTTCGTTTGCGCGCTTCAGAAGTTGTGTCGGGTCGCACCCGCTCGCGTCTATTCATCCCGCGTCCGCTTCCGAACAGATCCGCATCCGTTCGTATGGCCTGCAACTGTCAGAAAGCCTGGTCCAGTTTACAGTAAAAACATGAGTATCATATTACACCCGTACCCAGTTCGGTTCGGTCGGACGGACGGCGGCGGCGACGCGTGCGTGTGGTGGTGATGCATGATCTCCCTCCTCACAACGAAGCATACATTTGGGAGCCCCAGGCCCTCAACGTCCTCATGAGAAAACTATATTTAAATCAATATAGCTCTCACAATTTGGAGATGTGGGACTTTGTATATTTCATTCAACTTTATTAAGGAATTCCAACAATATCGACTTGGAAATGTTGCAGCCCCTTACCCTTGTGTATGTCATTTCTATCATTTTGTACTCCATATTATGATATTCTCAAGTTAGCATATACACACTTAGTTGTATTACTTTTTTCCCCGCTGTGATGTGAGACTGTTCCTTAAGCTTGAGATATGATTATCTCATTCATACAATGCAAGTCATATCAACATACTGTTGGAATTCCTTAAGAAATTGAATGAATGGAAATATACAAAGTCCCACATCACCTAATTGTTGAGAGTTATATTGGTTTATATATGGCTTTCTCATGAGGAGGTTGGGGGCCTGGGGCTCCCAAATGTATGCTTCGTTGTGAGGAGGGAGATCATGCATCTCCAAAACACACGCGCGCGCCGCCGCCGTCCGTCCGACCGAACCGGGTCGGGTTTGGGTCTAATATGATACTCGTATTTTTACTGCAAATTGGACCGGGCTTTCTGACAATTGCAGGCCATACGAACAGATGTGGATCTGTTCGAAAGCGGACACGGATTGAATAGGCGCAAACAATAGCGGGTGCGACCCGTTAGAAGCAAACAGAACAGGTGCGGCCGAACGCGAGCGGGTGTGACCCGATTGAAGCAGATACGGCGCATACAGTACCAGGCGGTGCGATGCGAGCTGGTGCGAACTGTTGGACGCGAGCAGATGCAAACCAGTAGCAGGCGAGTGTGACCCATTAACGAACAGCAGCGACCAAAAGGCAACGGGTGCGACACGTCAAGCGGACGCGACTGTTTGAAAGGATGCAGACGAAATTATAAATAGGAAAGAATACTGGTCACATTCTCATCCTATTCCAATCTAATTTCTTCTGCTTCTTTGCTCTACTGCTCAATATTCCATATATATCACAGAGTTGACATACTCATTACAATCTCGTGCAGATTACGTCTGTTGTATCTTGGGAGAATTTTGAAATAAAATTCTTAAGGAAATTGTTACGACAAGCCTCAGACGGAATTTCCTATATATACTGGTTAGATTCTCTGTAATCATTCCCGTTTATAAGTTGTACTATTTCTTACAATAGTATAACGTTATTGTTGTAATTTATTTACAACGTAACATATAGTTACGATTATCTAATACAGAATTCCGGCGTAGTGGAATTCTAATTGGTAAATTTATGCGACGAGTTTATTGTAGCGTGTTATCTCTTTTAGTACACTACCCACATAACATCTTAAGAATTTTACTGTTTTATACTAAAACAGAGATGGCAACAGTTGACAACATGAAAATGGATAAGTCCACCTTTTCAGCGGTTATTTCTGATATGCAATGTGGTTCAAAACCCTAACCAATGGTGGGTTGACACAGGAGCTACTCGTCATGTTTGCTCTGAAAAATCCATGTTTTCAATATACCAGAAATTTGATCAGAAAGAAAAAATCTACATGGGTAATTCTGCAATTTCCATGATCGAAGGCAGTGGCACAGTTATCCTCAAGTTCACTTCTGGAAAAACTGTCAAATTGAATGACGTGCTTCACGTTCCAGACATACGCAAGAATCTGATCTCCGGCTCAGTGCTATCAAAGAAAGGATTCAAAATTGTGTTCAAATCAGACAAGATGGTTCTGTTCAAAGCTGGAATGTATATCGGAAGGGGTTATTTATGTGATGGCCTATTTAAGGCAAACGTAGACGTTATCGGCAATAAATCTATGTATTCTGATTGTGCTATTAATAAAATTGAAGTTTCTTACTTGCTTTAGCACGAAATGTTACTATGGCACGATAGATTAGGATACATAAACTTCAGAAAAATGAAGAAATTATCAAACTTGGGATTAATTCCAAAATTCCAAGTAGATAAGAACTACAAATGTGAGACATGTGTAGAAGCAAAAATGGTCAAACAACCATTTAAATCTGTTGACAGAAGCACCGAACCATTAGGTTTGGTACATACAGATTTATGTGATTTTAAATCACTACCTACAAGAGGTGGGAAAAAGTATTTCATTACTTTTATTGACGATTATACGCGATATTGCTATGTATATCTTTTAAATAGTAAAGATGAAGCAATAACAGCGTTTATAAAATACAAGGCTGAGGTAGAAAATCAGTTAAATAAAAAGATCAAGATATTAAGATCTGATCGAGGTGGAGAGTATGAATCACCATTTAAACAATTCTGTGAAGAAAATGGAATAATTCATCAAACAATAGCTCCATATTCACCACAACAAAATGGTGTAGCCGAGAGGAAGAATAGAATGTTAAAAGATATGATTACTGCAATGCTTTTAACTTCTGGTCTACCAACGAACTTGTGGGGGGAAGCACTAGATATGTCTAATCATATATTAAATACGGTTCCTTACAATAAAACAGGAACAATTCCATATGAGATATGGAAAGGACACAAACCAAGCTTTAAATACCTCAAAGTGTGGGGGTGCTTGGCAAAAGTTCCAGTTCCTCCTCCCAAGAGAGTCAAACTTGAACCAAAAACAGTAGATTGTTATTATCTTGGGCCAGCCCAAAATAGTAGTGCCTACAGATTTTTGGTATTCAAATCTGATATATCTGATATTCATGTAAATACAATCATGGAATCAAGAGATGCCTCATTCTTTGAAGATGTGTTTCCGCACAAAAGGGATGAAGGAAATAAGGTCCCAAAATGGACAAGGGAAGAATCAAACGATTCGCATGAAGATGAAACTCATCATGAAATTGAGGATGCTGAACCAAGAAGAAGAGTAAGGGCTAGAACTTCCAAAACATTTGGTTTGGACTTTTTTACATATGTATTAGAGCACGAACCTCAAACATACAAGGAAGCAATGTCATCTTCTGAATCCTCATGTTGGAAAGAAGCAATCCAAAGTGAGATTGATTCAATTCTAAGTAATAAAACTTGGAAAATTGTTGATATTCCACCAGGAATAAAACCAATTGGCTGCAAATGGATTTTCAAGAAGAAAATGAAAGCAGATGGCTCTATCGACAAGTATAAAGCCAGATTAGTAGCCAAAGGATATCGTCAAAAAGAAGGAGTAGACTTTTTTGATACATATTCAACGGTAACACGAATAACCTCTATAAGGATGCTAATAGCAATTGCATCCATCTATAATCTAGAGATTCATCAGATGGATGTAAAAACAGCATTCCTAAATGGAAATCTCGATGAGGAGATTTACATGGAGCAGCCTGAGGGATTTATTTTCAAAGGAAATGAAAACAAAGTCTGTAGATTAGTCAAATCATTATACGGACTAAAACAAGCTCCAAAGCAATGGCACGCAAAATTTGATAGTGTCATGATGAGAAATGGTTTTTGTATAAATGAATGTGACAAATGTGTTTATTATAAACAACTTGGACAATCATATGCGATGATCTGTCTATATGTGGATGATATGCTAATATTCGGTCCAAATACTCAGGTAATTGAGACCATAAAGAAAATGTTGATCAACAATTTCGACATGAAAGACTTGGGTGTTGCAGATATTATTTTGGGAATAAAAATAATAAGAACAACTAATGGTATTGAGTTATCTCAATCACATTATGTAAAAAAAGTGATTGAAAGATTTCAAAATTTTGAAATTAAAGGAGTAAAGACACCTATTAATCCATCGGAAGTACTGCATAAAAACACTGATGAGAGTGTAATGCAACTGGAATACTCTCGTGTAATAGGATGCTTAATGTATCTGATGAATTGCACCAGGCCAGATATTGCTTACGCGGTAAGTCGATTGAGCAGGTATACAAGCAATCCAGGAAAGGAACACTGGAAAGCACTAATGAGAGTGCTTGGATATTTAAAAAATACCACAAATTATTTCTTACATTATGGAAAATATCCTGCCGTCTTAGAAGGATATACTGATGCAAATTGGATTGCTGATTCAGAGGAATCAACATCAACGAGTGGTTATGTCTTTACCCTAGCAGGAGCAGCGGTGTCATGGAAATCTACTAAGCAAACATGAATAGCTCGATCCACTATGGAATCGGAGTTCATCGCTTTAGATAAAGTAGGCGAAGAAGCAGAATGGCTTCGTCATTTTTTAGAAGATATTCCATTTTGGCCTAAACCTGTACCGGCCATATGCATACACTGTGATAACCAAGCTACGCTAAGCAGAGCGCACAACTTTGTGTATAATGAAAAGTCACGACATATTCGTCGACGCCATAACACAGTTAGGCAGTTACTCTCAAATGGAACTATTTCCATAGATTATGTGAGAACAAATGATAACCTAGCGGATCCATTTACTAAAGGTTTATCAAGAGAGAAAATTGACTGCGCATCGAGGGGAATGGGTTTAAAAGCCTAAACCAACAAGAGTTACCTTATACGGAAACCTATCCTAGCGACTGGAGATCCTACGGACTAAGATCAATAGGCAAACCAGTTTTGAGTAACTCAAGACGTAATGCATTTGCGTGGACATAGTCCAACTCCATTCCTATGGTGCACAATATAAATGCATGTCTACAGAAGTATTAATAGGTTAAAACTATGTTTTTTAATGATGACCATATCTTGGAAATAACAAGTGGGGTATATGTAGGATACTCTTAATGGTTGCGATCACCTATGTTAGTGTGAGCTGGGTCGGCTCTATGAGAATATTAAAAGGCTTTTATTCTCTAAAAACACTCGCAGAACGAAAAATTGCTCAGGACCAAAATGAACACAACCAAGAGATTGGATGAGAAGGGAATCAATGCTTCGTAAAGCTTATTGTCTGGGTATACAATAAAGGCCGACGGTTCAAGATGAAATAATTCACCGATTAGCCAAGTAGATCCGATAAGTTTTAACTAGGGAAAGTTCAAAGTGAAATATCTACTTATCCATGATAAAACATTATTCCATATGTACTCTGTGATATTTCGCTTTGTGTGGGGGATATGTATATTATCATTCATGTGGGGGATTGTTGGAATTCCTTAAGAAATTGAATGAATGGAAATATACAAAGTCCCACATCGCCTAATTGTTGAGAGCTATATTGGTTTATATATGGCTTTCTCATGAGGAGGTTGGGGGCCTGGGGCTCCCAAATGTATGCTTCGTTGTGAGGAGGGAGATCATGCATCTCCAAAACACACGCGCGCGCGCCACCGCCGTCCGTCCGACCGACCGAACCGGGCCGGGCCGGGCTCGGCTCGAGTTTGGATCTAATATGATACTCGTATTTTTACTGCAAACTGGACCGGGCTTTCTGACAGTTGCAGGCCATACGAACAGATGCGGATCTGTTCGAAAGCGGACGCGGATTGAATAGGCGCAAATAGTAGCGGGTGCGACCCGTTAGAAGCAAACAGAACAGGTGCGGCCGAATGCGAGCGGGTGCGACCCGATTGAAGCAGATACGGCACATACAGTACCAGGCGGTGCGATGCGAGCGGGTGCGAACTGTTGGACGCGAGCAGATGCAAACCAGTAGTAGGGGTGTGTGACCCATTAACGAACAGCAGCGACCAAAAGGCAACGGGTGCGACACGTCAAGCGGACGCGACTGTTTGAAGGGATGCGGACGAAATTATAAATAGGAGAGAATACTGATCACATTCTCTTCCTATTCCAATCTAATTTCTTCCGCTTCTTTGCTCTACTGCTCAATATTCCATATATATCACAGAGTTGACATACTCATTACAATCTCGTGCAGATTACGTCTGTTGTATCTTGGGAGAATTTGGAAATAAAATTCGTAAGGAAATTGTTACGACATGCCTCAGATGGAATTTCCTATATATACTGGTTAGATTCTCTGTAATCTTTCCCGTTTATAAGTTGTACTATTTCTTATGATAGTATAACGTTATTGTTGTAATTTATTTACAACGTAACATATAGTTACAATTATCTAATACAGAATTCAAGCGCAGTGGAATTCTAATTGGTAAACTTGCGCGACGAGTTTATTGTAGCATGTTATCTCTTTTAGTACACTACCCACATTACACATACAAAATCGAGAGAGTTGATCGCCTAATCCAAATTTTCATGGTCCATCCAGCCTTTCATTTTATATTTTTAATATTTAATAAAATAAAAAATAAAAAATAAACGGTGCGAATGTGTGTGGATATTATATAATACGGTTGATGACATTTAAGTAAGATGATTTGGAGATATAGGATAAATACGTGTGTGGCTATTTCGTTGACATATTGTTTAGGTAGTTGAAGTTTTGTTAGGGCAGATACATTTTGGATATTTTAGACTTTGAGGTTTGAGTTGTCATTTGTTCGCTGCTTTGTTGTCAACCCTTTCTTTCATTGTAGTGCCTCTCAGAAATGATGAAGGCATTCAATCTTCCATTGCAGTGCCTGTATTGTAAAAGCTCAGTTCATCAAGAGTACCTACACATTTCATTATGTCTTGACCTAGCCAACTCTGCCTGTATGTAATGTTTGCGTTTCAATCCCAGCCTGTATCTGTATGACAGGCCAATCAACTATCAATGCACCTATCCAGTTACTTAGAACAACAGCTGGAAATGCAGTCGATGGAGGAGTTTATTAATGTCTAATATCCTCTTCTGCCTTTGCCTAGGATGACTCATACCTTATTTACAGTTTTGAGGAGACACTTTTCATTTTAAACAGTAATATCGACTTGGAAATGTTGCAGCCCCTTACCCTTGTGTATGTCATTTCTATCATTTTGTACTCCATATTATGATATTCTCAAGTTAGCATATACACACTTAGTTGTATTAATTTTTCCCCCGCTGTGATGTGAGACTGTTCCTTATGCTTGAGATATGATTATCTCATTCATACAATGCCAGTCATATTAACATACAAAATCGAGAGAGTTGATCGCCTGATCCGAATTTTCATGGTCCATCCAGCCTTTCATTTTATATTTTTAATATTTAATAAAATAAAAAATAAAAAATAAACGGTGCGGATATGAGGAGGATGCTGCCTCCTGTTTGTTCGGCTGAGAATATCTGCCCAAAATCGAACGGTTGGACAAGGGCTGTAAAATGGATATAAGATCCAAAAAGTTTGATGCATGAGTATCATTCAAAAAAAAATGTAGACCCTAATCAGTGGAAGCATCTGTAACAATACTACTTACATAGTTGTATGTTGATTATGATCAATTTGTTTTAGAGCCATTGTAGGGCTCTTAGGATGTCTTTTATTTTTGCATTTTCTCCAAATAATTTTTTTTAATTCAACTTTTATATATTTTCTGCACCATGGTGTTAGTTACTAGTGTCATCAATAGACTACATTGGTTGTATCCCAAACATGTTCCAAGTTACTAGTGTCATCTTGTCACCCAAATCAGTAAGGTCGAACTAAGATGGAAAAAAGAGAATACAAGTTGCTAAAACATCCAAACATGTTTTGAGTTACTAATGGCATCTTATCACTCTGATTAATAAACTAGAGAACTCAGATGGAGTGTTCATACCTTCATAATGGTGAAAAAGGACTTACGGTGGGAAATTAAAATGGAGTGTTCATACCCAGCAATCAACACAAATATTAGTTAGACCTAGTAACCATAACATGGATTGAATCCTAAACCCTTTTACAACTTCTAAACAAATATACCGTAATTCCATTCATACTAATATTCTTTCTACAAAACTCAA
This sequence comes from Allium cepa, assembly GCA_030765085.1. NCBI lineage: Eukaryota > Viridiplantae > Streptophyta > Magnoliopsida > Asparagales > Amaryllidaceae > Allium > Allium cepa. The sequence goes on from CM060934.1 coordinate 628,573,616, forward strand.
AGTGTTTAAAAAATTAATTAAACCACTAGCACCCGTGGCCTAATGGATAAGGCGTCTGACTTCTAATCAGGCGATTGTGGGTTCGAGTCCCACCGGGTGTGAAGTCTTCAATGCGCTCTTATTTCCAAAGTGTTCTATTCTGTAATTTTTCCCCCGAGCTTTATCCAGGTCTGAAGTTTTACACTCTTATGGCTATAAACAGATTTTGAATCTGGAAAGAATTCATCTGCAACAAACCTGGCTGGAATCGGTGACTTTCCGACCGCCAATATACCAAACACCATCATTTTGAAAACACTATCTATCTTTTATGCCATCGTCTGCTTTTCTAACTTACTTTTATTTTATTTTATATTTTATTTTTTAATGCGGCCATTTGCATTGTGGGGTATCAAAGTGACGTGGAGGAGGAGTGAGACCAGATATTAGACAGTTGTTTTAAAATAAGGTTTTTGATGGGCCATAGTCGTAAAATATTAACTTAAAATATATGAATTCTGCCCACGTTCGGATTCGAAACGAGAATAAATATTTGGACTTCGTTGAAGGACAAATGCTATGTATAATTAGCATTATATTCAGTTTTACACTATACACAATGCTAGTCTAAATAATAATCCTTTTCGACCTCAACGTTCGCTTAATGTCTTTATAAATCTTTCCAGGCTCCTTTATACAATACAGATTCAAAGGGAATATCAAACTTTCTCGAATATCGTTTTCTCATGTAATGGCAATTGGAATTCCAGGTCGACCTTGAATATGGCCAGACCGGAGGATAATCTAAGGTCTACTTGGTGAAGGGATCATACTGTTATCAACAATTTCTAAACTTAATAATAGTTGTAATGTTAATAATGGTTGTAATATCTTGGTGTCACTATGTTTGTGTAGAAATAAACTTCTCAAAATACCCAATAAATTCAAATTAAATCCAAATATACTGTCCCCCTCACTAAAATTCAAATTTTTATATTTACTTTGTCAATCACTTTTATTCTTAATTTTTTTAACTTCCAAATTCATACCATTTTCAGTCAACTAACCAAATACAATTAATGCATAACAAATAAAGTGCCAGTTTAATGGTTAAGAAAATGGATAGTAACAATTTCTTTATGTGAAATGGCATTTAATTTTAATCTACTTTTGTATTCTTTGTGTAAAATGGCATTTAATGTTAATCTAATTCTACAGTGAGTAAAAAGACGCTTGGTGAAATTATTGTCTTTATCCTACTTCCGTCTACTAAGATTCATGTGATTCAATTCAAGACCTAGGAGACATTCGGGAGAAAACGCCTCCTTTTTTCAGTGGGAGATCATTGCATGAACATTGCATATGACTTCTTTTTCTCTATATATGGAGACCAGGTCATGAGGTATAGTTTAGATATTATAAGAAAGCCTCCAAATAAGCTTTCAAGATACATTAGATGCTAGTGATCTATTACCAGAATATGATCAATCTTGCAACTAACATAAAATAAATTACAAAACATCATTTAAGTAAATAGTTAACTATATAATAAATATGACTTAATCTATACCATAGTCTTCTTAAAACAACCAGTATATAAAATAATGGAAGTAAATTATAAATTACTGACTTGATTCGAGAGAGGCTTGCAGTCGCAATGTCCTAAGATAGAATTCATCCTCACACCTCTGTTGTAGTTTTCATGCAATAGACGTTTACCTTGAAGGATACAACTCTCAATCCAAAACGTGCACAAATGCATTGGATTATAGCGAATTTCAATCTGCATTTCTCTTTTGACTACGTGAAGAAGTGTGGAGAAGATGAGTAGAATATAATTAAAAATGAGTTTGTTTGGAATTGTCGGCCCGTATATATAGGCATTCAAGAGGCATGGGCATTAGGAAATAATAATAAGAAAATGGTTTTGTCTGTTTGAAAAGACATCTCCCTTCAAAACAGTTTTTCAAAAATTAAAAACTACAACTAACGCCAAAATTGTTGTTAAAAAATTTATAGCAAGTTTCCAACATTATCCCACATTTCTATTCAAACTCGAGCATACCACATTTAAATAGAAAATAAGTTATTCCAATCATTAGAGAATAAAACTTGGATTTGCATTTGGAGAGGTGTCTTCTGGACTTGAACCTTCCATAATGAGCAGTTACCGGATGAACTTTGCAAAGTAGTGATATAAAATCTTGAATTATTTTCTTTTTATAGTAAACCTAAATAACAAGTGTCACATATACCAAACCTGACACATTTCAGTTCATTTGGTTGTGTTCGTTTTGGCCTGAACATAACCTGTCATCACGAGAGCTATAGAGAGTGTGGTCATATAACCCTCAAAGATGCGATCCTACATCATTCTCATATATTTGATACTAATTAAGAATATCCTGTCATATTCCTCTTAAAATAAGATATTAGTATTATTAAGAATAATAATTCACCATTATCTTCTTAGTGGAAACACACTTCAATCATCATAGGAATTGGCATGTTTGTGTGTTTCTCACCATTCAAGACTTCCATAACCAGTACGCCTGGGATCTCCAATTAGCTGGGTCAGGTTTCCTCCAGGTTATATTTTATTATATTGGCTTTAAACCCGTTATCTAACCTTGTGATCAAGCTAAATTGCGTTTTAGGTCGGCTGGACTGAGAAATTATCCAGCAGGAATCCAGAATGAGAACTGCCAAGTTCAAATGCCAGGAAAAACCAAGGAATGAAGTAAAAAGTAGCAAAGAACATCCAAACAAAGGTCTATACCCCTCCAACCTATAAACACCAAGTTTAAAGCCAAAGATCCAGTAAATAATTAGGATCAATACCGATCCCTGACCATGGATCGATACATGGTCATTTGCCTTGTACATTACAAAATTAATTAGACCAGCAGCACCCGTGGCCTAATGGATAAGGCGTCTGACTTCTAATCAGGCGATTGTGGGTTCGAGTCCCACCGGGTGTGACCTTCAATGCGCTATGATTTCAAAGTGTTCTTTTTCGTAATCTTTCCCCCGAGCTTTATCCAGATCTGAGGTTTTACACTCTTATGATTATAAACAGATTTTGAATCTGGAATGTCTTTGCCTTTTAGTTCGGCTGAATTCATCTGCAACAAAGCTGGCTGGAATCGGTGACTTTCCGACCGCCAATATGCCAAACACCACCATTTTGAAAACACTGTCTATCTTTTCCGCCATCGTGCTTTTCTAACTTACTTTTATTTTATTTTATTTTTTATTTTTTAATGCGGTCGTTTGCATTATGGGGTATCAAAGTGACGTGGAGGAGGAGTGAGACCAGATATTAGACAGTTGTTTTAAAATAAGGTTTTTGCTGGGCCAAAGTCGTAAAAATTAACTTAAAATATATGAATTCTGCCCACGTTCGGATTCGAAACGAGAATAAATATTTGGACTTCGCTGAAGGACAAATGCTATGTATAATTAGCGTTATATTCAGTTTTACACTATACATAATGCTAGTGTAAATAATAATCCTTTTCGGCCTCAACATTCGCTTAATGTCTTTATATTTTTTGACATATTGCTTAGGTAGTTGAAGTTTTGTTAGGGCAGATACATTTAGGATACTGAAAATTATGTTTTAGTGACCATTATGTAAGTATTTTTTTCTAGGACAGCTGTTTAAAGAATTAAGTTACAGGACATTTATTTTTTTCGGTCGTTATTTTGTTAAGTAAATTTCGCTCCTCTTCTTTACGTTTTCACATCTTCGTTCTTCGCTCCTCTCCCTTCCTCTTACTGGCCGCTCCTCTTCGATTCTACAAGGGTATGTAAATCCTCTTCGCTCCTCTTTATCTCAATTTCCGCTCGTCTTAATTTCTATTTTCTTTTTAGTTTTGATTTATATCTCGATTTCATTGTCGATTGAAAAAGTTTTTCTAGATTTATAATTTTCGCTCTCTTCCTTTCTCTTCCTTTTACTGGAAGTCCAATTTGTTGTTTTTTTAACAGTTTCCAGATTTCGTTTTTGCGTGTGATATGTTAAACTTATGTTGGTTTGCTTTTGGCCACAAGAAGATGATATATATTGATGATCAAAGGTATGTATTGTTTTTGCTGTATTTTTTGATTGTTTTTTGATATTTTTGTATACTGAATTTTTTTTATATGTTTTTCCATTTTTAGTCTTAGCATTGTTTTTTATTTCAATAAAAACAACTTTAGTTTTAGGTTTTTGTTGGATTCTCCTATTTCTACTGTTCTAAACAAGATATGTGAAGTTTGGGATCAACTTTCTCCTTTATGCTGTGATACCTTTTATGTTCGAGATTCCAAGACTACTTTTATTGAGATAGATAGTGATTTGCAAGCTATTTTATGCTTGCCAATTTTTAGAAAAGAGGAATTTCTGGTTTTGTTTGTTAAATTGAAGAAATTGTCTCAGAATAATGTTGGTTGTAATAGTAGATCTTGCTCTAGCAGTAAATCACTTGGTATTGAAGATTGTGTGAGTAGTGCATATGATGGGGTTGATAGTTTGGAATTTTCTTCTGATAAAGAGATTGCTTTTAATGAATTGATGAAGAAAGGTTCTACTTTAGATTTTTTTTACTGGTGTTGGTCAAAAATTTCAGTCTGCATCTGATTTCCGTAAGACTGTCATTGCATATTGTGAAAAAAAGGGATTCAAACCTATGTTCGTGAAGAATTGTAAAGAGCGAATTACAGTGCAGTGTGCTGTAGAAGGTTGTAGTTTTAAAATTCATGCTTTTTGCAAGTTTAAACAATTGGATCACTTTTTAGTTAGAAGATTTGAATCTAATCATTCATGTGGTGGTGGTTTTAGATCAATTAATAATCCTTTAATTAGGAGTGATCTTGTAAAGACCTTGATTTCTCAAGCATCAGAAAAGAAGGTCGATGACATGCTAAAAGTCTGGGTGTTCATGTTGTATATTGTAAGTTATTAAAGTTGTTGCTCTTCTCAAGCATCAAAGATGATCAGAAGAAAGAAGAAACTGATATCAGTAAATATTTGTACCATGTGCAAAATAGTCTATTTGTTGTCATTTTTGGTGTTTTTAGTTGATTGAATTGTAGTGATTGAATTGTCATTTCTGGTGTTTTTATTCGTCCTACCCGCCAACCTTCTTTGCTGTATTTCTGTAGCATGTGTTTTAGTTGTGCATATGTAAATTTATAGTTGTTATTGTTATTTATTGATATTCAAGTTCAGTTGCAACAAGATTTGTAAAAGTCTTATGTTATATTTTTATTTTGCTGAAGAAACACATTTGAGCAATATTAACTTGATATGTATTTTGCTAGCTGGATGTATCAACTTTGATTTTTCTTATCATTTTTTGTTTGTGCTTTAGAGCGGCTAATGTTTCAAGTACTTAGAAAATATGGAATTTAAGCCAATAGTGACAAACTTCAGGTTTTTATGGTATAAAGACCTTGGAAACCCAGAGAGAGATGCAAAGCTTAAATTGAAGATTGCAGTTTTGTGTTTATACCATTTATACATCCACTACCAGTAACGTTGAGGAAAAAATTGCACTTGTACATTGCCACTGGTATACATCCACTACCAGTAACGACGAGGAAAAAATTGCACTTGTACTTCATTGCCAGTCAGCTTCTCTTTAACTGTATGTTCTCTTTGTAACCATATAATCAGCTTAATATTTCTCCAATAAATTCCTGTACTGATTGTAACATAAATTGGTATTAAAAGGCAAAGAAGAATTGCTAAACATACCCTATTATACATCCTTGCTTAAACTGTCAATATAACAGAACAAATATTATATCTGTGCAGTAGAGACAAATTACAAAACAAATTACAAATGTTTTAGCTCTCAGATTCATGTAACATAATGGCTATGAAGTACAGGTGCAAAATCTAAATCATATCAAAGAGTAAATGGTGGAGTAAACATATGAAATATTATATCTGTGCAGTAGAGACAAATTACAAAACAAACATATAGATTTTTTATTCAACATACAGTGCAATTTGTTTTTTGTTATAGAAAAAAGAAGTTAAACCTAACTAAACATATAATTTTTTCTTTCTATGATGTTAACAAATTGGATTATCATTCATCTTGCTTCAACTGCTTTCTTCCTGTGGCTTTTGTCCTGAACTGCAGAACTTTTACATTGTCCAACAATATGGTTCATCAGTTATAATGTCGGCTACCATATTTGCTCTTAACCGAGCAATATCTTCTTCTGAAATGTTTTCAACCAATGGTAAGCCTGCTGCTTTCTTCCTCATGTTTACCATGACAAACATTCTGCAGTCATACCTATTGTAAAACATTTAGTTAGAAAACAATAAACAATAAATGGTGGATATATATGGTCAAAAATTGAGTGTTATGCATTACCAAAATTGCTACAAAGATATTTAAAACTGTCCTTAATGTTACATGCATTGAATAATAAATAAACAAACTTTTTGCACCATAAAAAAAACAAAAAAACAAAAAAATACAGCTATAACAGCATATATTTTCCTATATTTGCCAATTTTTTCAGTACATTGCCACACTCTACATCTACTTCATCACAGTAGCATCCAAACCGTTTCACTTTTATTGCTTTTATCACTTTATGAAAATTTAGCAATTTAATAAAAATGATAAAAGAATTTATCAATTTCTGGAAATGATAAATAGTGTTATCTTTTAATTACAAATGAATGTTTTTGTAATATGTTAACAAAGTTGTAATGCTTCTATAAAATGATTAATGATTATATTTTATATGCTTAAAATGGTAATTCTTTTACCAATTTTTGAAAGATGATAAATTCTTTTATCAATTTCTAGAAAAATTAAATGTTATTATATTTTTATCAAAAATGAACATTGCTGCAATATAATAAGTCAGTAAGGCTACTTTAATGCTTATATAAAATAATGACTATTTAAATTTTCTATATTCAAGTTGATAGGTGAATTTATCATTTAATGAAAATTTAGAAATTTAATAAAAAAGATAAAAGAATTTATCCATTTCTGAAAATAATAAATTGTATTATCTTTTGATTACAAATAAATATTTTGGTAACGTGTTAACAGTACTGTAATGTTTCCATAACATGATGAAAAATTAAATTTTGTATACTTAAAATGGTAATTCTTTTACCAATTTTTGAAAAACGATAAATTCTGTTATCATTTTTCGAAAAAGATTAATGGTATTATTTTTTTATCAAAAATAAGCATTGTTGTAATATAATTAGTCAGTAAGGCTGCTTTTATATTTATATAAAATGATGACTGTTTAAATTTTCTATATTTAAGTCTCAAGATGCTTTTACCACTTTATGAAAATTGTGCAATTTATTAAAAATGATAAAAGAATTTATCAATTTCTGAAAATGATAAATAGTATTTTCTTTTGATTACAAATGAATATTTTCGTAATAGGCTAAGAATGTTGTGATGCTTCATATAAAATCATGAATGATTATATTTTGTATACTTAAAATGATAGTTCTTTTATCAGTTTCTAAAAAAGATAAATGGTATTATCTTTTTATCAAAATAAACATTGTTGTTATATAATAAGTTAGTAAGGTTGCTTTAATGCTTATATAAAATGATGACCATTTAAATTTTGTATCTTTAAGTTGCTAAATGCTTTTATCACTTTATATAAATTTAGCAATTTATTAAAAATGATAAACGTGTTTATCAATTTCCGAAAATGATAAATAGTATTATCTTTTGATTATGTAACGACCCACTATTTTGGACTATTCGCATCCGCGCATGTCGGACTTGAATAATTCAAAATACCGAATTGTTAATTTATATTTGGCAAAACTGAGCATATATAGTAAATAAATAATCACAGATCACAGACACAGAGTAATAAATGCAGCGGAAACAAAAGATAGTAGTTCATGAAGCTACTATATAAATGACAGAGTCAAATAAGTTACAACAGAAGTCTCGAGTACAAAAGTTGAATACAATATTAGAATACATCTCTAGGATCAACGGAATATCTAAAAGCTGGATAGATAGCTGGATCTCCAAGCGAAGCTCCAACTCCAAAGGTGAATCCCGAATACTGGTACACTCAGTCTAACCCGAGCGTAAAGCAAAACACAAAACACTCGAGTCAGGATTAACATTCTTATATCAATAGATCCTACTCAAGTGAAATAACAACTGAAATACAAGTAACTCAAAGGACGTTGGGATAATCATCCTCTAAGAATCCGTTAAACTATCTACTATGTAGTAGTGTACGCTAAGTAGATAATGCGTATCAGTAATATAAAGTATCAAAATAGCGTTAAGGGGTTACCATTATCCCCCTTAACACATTTATATAGCATTATAGTCTATACAACACTGTAAACTCCACCATAAACTAGTGGGACATCAGGGAGCACTCCATAGGTATAACATAAAACAAATTCGTAGTGGTCGCGTATATAGGGATACAAGTATGACAATGCACATGAGGCAATACCTAAGGTAGTGAAGCTACCGTTTGCCTGATCTGGACTGGTGAGAATGCATCGCCGCAACGATCGCAACACCGCGAAATAACACTCTCAAAATTTTGAGGGTGCACACCAATCAATAACAAGTAATGAGTAGTTTACGAAGAAGTGTGTTCGCTCGAGGTGGCTTACTCCATTTGGCCCAGCCCGGCTCCTGTTCTAGTCATTTCCAATTTGACAAAAGTGTCAAGGCTATCCATTATCGTTCTCTTTCTTCAGTCATCACGTACATCATTCCAACCACTTCATTCTGGATCACACTCCGTGTATAGTTATTAAAGTAGTTTTCGGTTTAGACAAAGAGTATGTCCATAACCGATCCCGGTTTCTTTAATAACTTTCGTAATTACTACACCGATTGGTCGTTTAATATATTGCAAAACCAAATCAAATTCAATTTCAATTAGAATTTGTAAACCAACATTTCATTTGTCTTTCTATATCAATTTCCATAATTTACGTTCAAACATTCAAATTACCATTTCAAAATCTTATAACTCAATTTAAATTTTTATTTAAAACAATTCAAATATTGATTCAAGTTCGTATATAAATTTCATTCCGTAATCATTTAAATTAATTTAATTTGACATTCAAATCAATTTAAATTCATTGATCGATTTCATTCAATATTCGTTAAGTTAATTTATCATTCAAAACAATTTCTATTAAATTTTCAATTCATTAAATCAATTACGTAAGTTCGACTCCATTATATCAAAACTAACAAATTTAATTAAATTAGATTCGTCAAATCCACTTCTTAAATTACATGTCTTACATTTATTTCAACACGTAAATCATATTTTTACTTCTTGTTAAAGAAAATCAATTTCACTTATTTATTTTAAACAAATTTCCAAAACTTAATTATTACATAACTCAATTTCACTTATTAAAGAAGTTCAATTTCACTTTTTACGAAGTTCAATTTCACTTATTACGAAGTTCAATTTCACTTATCAAGAATTCCATTTCATTTAATTATTAAATAATTCAATCTTATTTAATTATTAAATAATTTCAAAACATAATTATTAACTAATTTCAAACTTAATTATTAAATAATTAATTTTAACAACGTTCTTTTATCAACTACTATGTTAATATTTTGTTGAGATTATTAAATATTAACATTTTCCTTGATTAAATTTTCAAATTCCAACTTCATTTCAAAATATTATCATTTATTCAAATAAAATCTTTATTTTTATTTTTAAATCAATTTATTGACCAATCGGTTTTTATTTAATTCTATATCCTAAGTCAAAGTTTATTTGGGTATTTATCATTTCAATCCGATTCTATTTCAATTCAAAAATCAAAGCATAACAAAGGGAACTTGCAGTGTGATAACTGGGATGGTGTCAAAGTAAATAAACAAGCAATGGCAACCATCAATAAAAATCCAATAGTTTATTCAAATAATCCCGAAGTAGTCGTATTAATTCACATTGTTGTTTGTGCAAATTAATATAATTATTGCTAGAATCTACACTATCATTTCATGTAGATTAAAGATTATTACACTATTAATTTATGCGGTTCTACACTTGATATTTATGTTCAATTTCAAACTACATCAATCTATACAACATACATTTAAATGGTTCAAGGTGTGGTTAACACTATTTCTATGTGTCCATTTATTTAACATTTAAAAGGATCATATTATGCAAATGTCATCAAATCAAATTTAACACATATATCAAATCTATCTATCCTACATCAATTTCAATTTCAAATTATTTATCACTTACAACATTAACAATTTAACGTCCAATGTCAACATCAAGCAATCAATCATTTAACAATCAAACTGGATTATCATTATATAAATAACAGATAATGGTGTCAGATGTCACAGGTGAACTGGTACAGATAATAACATATATATAACAGTGTACATAACCAACAGCAGCATATTTCAATTGTCGTTTCAATTGAAATCAAATTTAATAAATAAAAGAACGTTAATCTGAGTGATTACTCACCTTTTGAGACTAGAAGAATTTGACGACTCGACACGATATGAATTTGATTACGATCTAGACCGTCGAACAATCCAAACAACAACTCAAAGCAAAGTATGCTAAAAGAAGATTTTTGACGGACAAAGCTAAAAGGTAGTAATCGATGAGATAATTAAAATCAGCATGCGAAAAACAACAAATATATGCACTATTATTATATATATTGACCAAAATCTGTACTGTCTATTCTATATATATAAACCTTATACTTGGGTACTTTATGAACAATAACTGTATAACCTTTCGTTCCTGTATAAATATATAATTTTTTTTTTATAACTTCAAAGCTAATACAACAAATCTTAAAATAAATTTCTGTTATAAACTTACATATATAAAATTCTTATAGTAACAAAATATTTACAGTTTACGACTTATATACCCAACTATATATATTCAGACTTATACAGCAGCCTGTACACCATATATTACATTTAAGACATTGTATATGCATACTGTTCAAATAGATAGGAATTCACTTTTAAACAATGAAATGTAATAGTTCTATAATATAATATACTTTTTCAAACATACATTTTCTGTAACCATTTACAGTGACATATTTTCATTTATAATATATATACAACCAGTAATTTCGGCTATGCAATAAACTTATACATATAAATCTATTACTTCTTTCATCACATAGTATAGAGAAATTGATTTTACAGCAACGTGTATACCTATGTATACAAAACAACAACATATCATCAAATCTTGTATAAAACTATATATATGAATACACAGCGTAACAACCTTACATTTAATACATAGCTTACATCATTGTATAAAATAAAGCTTACCTATATTGCGTGTAAAACAAACTTATGTATGCATAACCAAAACAAACTTTATATATATATATATATATATTCATACATTTTACAATAAGATAAAATACATACATATAACTAAGATATACATATAAACGACGTATATATTAATATCATACAAAAGCAAAGTAAAATACATATACAAGATTACAGACCTTCATATTCTTGTTTGTAAAACTTAGACAGTTTCAGAATATTAGAATGCAACTAATCTTGTACCATAAAGCCTATAAATTTACATACGTGCGCTCTGAAATCAAAAAATATAACAATAGTAAGCTGATACATATATATGTGATATCTGACCAATATTTTAATACAAGTGTTTATATTAGTTACTTAGCTAGCATATATATGAGCTTGTCAACAGTGATAAATGAAATAACACATTACCTATATATGTGAACTCATATATATAGGAGCAAGGTGCGAAAGAGGACAGGGTAGACAAGGAGGAGGGATGGAAGTGGAAGTGGAAGTGGTCGATGTCGGTGGGAGACGTGGGTGGCATCTGCGCCCGGCGGCCGGGAAGAAGGTCGTGGGCTGCGTTTGATGATGGAGAGGCGGTGAACTAAGTTGTGCTCGACCAGCATCGAAGTAAGGAGCTCGGCAGCATTTTGTGGCCATGGATTTGTGGCTTGCGGCCATTCGTGGGGAGTGAGAAGATGAACGGTGGAAGAGGAGGATGGACGTGGAGTTCATGCTGGTCAGAGATTGGAAGGCAGAGCGAAGACATGCAGCTCGGCTGTAAGGTTGAGGAGTTGCGCGGAGGTCGAGGCGGAGGCCATAATTTGTTTCAGCCATAATAAGAATGAAGAGGAATATTTCAATTTGGAGAGGAAGAAGAATGAGCTGGAACTGTTCAATATGGTTTCACTTTGTTTTAAATCAATGGACAAAAGAAGAAGTAACGCATATAATTTTTTTTATTAACATTGAAAAATGTAAAGCCAGCCCGTTTGAATTCAAAACAATAATGAAAAAAGATTACGATGGAATATAATAATAACAAAAGGCTATTAATTTACTACATTGGAAAATGGAAAGGCACAGAGGAACAAAAGGCTGAAAGAATTATCGGTACGGCTACCGATCATCGGTTTCCCGTGTTTCGGACATCAAAATACCAAATTGAATATATCGTAGAGATCAGTACGATGAGACGATCAAAACGGTATACAGATATCAGTGATTCGATCAAATTATAAAAATTGAAATTTCTACTAGCGAAAAATGCAGCAAAAACGCTGAAAAATAAGATCGACGGAGCTAAAGAAGTCCGAATTTGAAAAAACGAAAAATGACGTCTTGCTCAGAAGATGATTTACAATTTTTCTACGTAAAAATATTTTGGTTTCGAAAACATTTTATTTTCATCAATTACTAAGCGATTAAATTGAAATAAAAGTACACACGAAAATAAACTTTCATATTTCCGGATGAAAAATTTTCAGTTGCTATGTTTAACTAGACGCATTTCAAATATTAAATTTTTATTTCAAAATTTTATTATTTCTATTTCACAAAAATTCAATTAATCACATTATTAAAACGGTTAAAATTTACGGGTCGTTACACTCTCCCCCACTCAAAACTTTTCGTCTCCGGAAAGGAAGGAGGTAGGAGAATAGAACAACTAGAAAGAAAAATAGATTAAAAAAAAAAATAAACAATTAGTTCAAACCATATAAATTTAAATAGACTTATATTCAATAATTTGTTTTTAAAATCAAGGTTTATTCTTTAATTCAAGATATTCCGTTGAATTATTTAATCTTAATTAATTCAAGATATTCCGTTGAGTTGATTATATTTCAATTTATTAAATCCCTCAAAACGGAATTTATTTTATTTATCTCATTTATTGTTGTATTAAATTATCATTCTATTCATCTCTATTATCATTTTATAATTATATGCGTATAACATTTATTATAACCACTCAAATTTATTTATAAAATCATTATATATTGTATATTATCTAATTATCTTAAATTAACAATTTCAAAGATCATAAATTTGAATAGTCATTTATTATAATCATAATTTATTCGAAAAATTTAATTTTCTTTATTCCAAATTATTATTAAATTTATTTACTTAATATATCTTATCACATATATTATATATATATATATATATATATATATATATATTTACACTTATTATAACTACTCAAATTTATTTAAAAAATTTCCTTCGATATCATTTTCTACTGTATAATATTCAATTACATAGTTAACTTTTGAAAATTTAGGTAAGTTATATTGAATGCAATTGAGTATTATATATGAAAATTTCTAATTTAATTATTCATGCTTAATTTTTTTATTCAAAATTTCGATTTCATTTTATAATTGAAATTATCCTTTAACATAAATTTAAGAATTAAATTTTCGAGTAACTTCAAATTTATTTAGAGATAAATAAATAAATAAATATATAATACATCAAATCAGATTTAAATCATATATCAATATATATATTACAAATCAAATCATACTTTAAGAAATCAAATCAATTTATTTTTCAAAACAAAACGTAGCAAAGCTACATAATAGTCTCTCTACTTCGAAACTCGAAAATAAATGTCGATGATGCGGCCGCCATCACCGAAATTATTTTCCAGCGACAAAATAGGAGAGCATTGATTTAAACATTTAAATTTTTTTGAAAATGGTTTCTATTTGAAAACACTTTAAATAATATACGTTTTAAAGCCAAAGTTCGAAGTCACCGGAAAATTAAATTCTCAATTCTAAATTCCAAATCAAATTATAACCAAGTTTATAAATTCATTTATTTATGTGTTGGTAAAATCAATGGTTTACAAAACAATAAATGAAAATCAAGTATTATCATTTCTAACAACAAATTCATTAACGATTTAATTTCAGAAAAATTTATACTTATATATAATATAATCGTACAAAAAAATTTATTAACCAAATTTGAAAACAATATTGTGTCATTTTGTTATGTTCAAGTGTTTTGGAAATTCTATCGATAGCGTTGATCATACGAATCGATCGAAAACCCAAATCAACATCAACGACTCAAGCAACACAATTTTTCAAATTAAAATGTCTATTTGTCGCGACTCTTCATGAACGGGGACATCTATTTATACGCTAATATAGGGGATGTCAAACGAATTTTTAATTAGTTATTTTCTTATTTTCGTCCTTTCTCTTACTAACTTGAAAACTTAATTGAAATTATATCAAATTCTCTTCAAATAGAATCAATTCATACTTTTATGTATTGATTCAATACTATTTTCTTCTTGCTTTGAAATCATCTCTCCCTCGAATCAAAGATTAAAGGTGCTATCCAAAAGGCTATAAGATGCATTATATCCAAAGTTCAAGAAACTGTCTCTGGAAAAACCATTAAACTCTATTTATATTTGCTTGGGTATGATTGTAGCTCATTCAAATCAGTTAGGTATGCTTGTTAGCTCAAAAATCCGAGTGGGTGTCATATAGCCCGTCCAAATAAAGCGGGCATATACCCCAAACTCGGAATATCAAGAGGGTTTGTCCGTAGCCTCTGAATCGAGATTCTAATTGGGTCTGTCTTCTGCCGGTTTAAATAATGATATTTGAAAATAAATATTTACAACAAATTATATGGGACTGGATATAAGGGAAATCTAAACCTATATAAAATCCCTAGTGTTATCTCTCCAACTCTCTACTTTACTTTATTGTTCTATTTTATCTATGATTGCATTTGTGATTGATTGTTGATATAATTCTGGGTTGAAAAATTATGATTCAATATTAAACTTAAAAGAAACTTAAAAGGATTAACAAATGTTAGAAAACACTATTCACTTCCCTACCTTTAGTGTTTACTTAGTCTTAAAATTCTGCAACACACAATGTCATTGTTAGATAACGTCTTAAGATTGTTGTTCGAATTTTTCGATTTGGCAAAGAGGCAATGGTTGTAATCTGCAAAGTAATAGTAATCTACCAAGGCATGTCAAAGAATCTCTCATTAAGACATTACTTGCCATCACCACTCGTTTTAACAAATGAACGAGTGTTGTGAGTTAAGGTAAATCGTCTCCCAAAATACAATGGAGCCAAGGTGAATAATCTCTTGAACGGGTTGCGATAACACTATCGAAATGTATTCAAACTATTGTCTAAATTGAATGTAGGGACAAGAGTATTAAGTTTGTGATATGCGGTATCACAAAGCCGAAATAATACTGACCGAAATAAGAGATGAGAAAGGAAAGAAATTCGAAAATAGGGAAAAAGTTGAGCAGGCGTTCCTATTTATAGTCGTGAAGGGGTGCCTTTTTCATTTTTGAAAAATTGCATTTCCCGACAAAGCGACGCGTTTTTTCCTTTCGTTTAAATTCAAATGTCCTACCATTGTAACAGATACGTCTTCGCCATTTTCCTCTTTTTAAATTTGAGTTCTGCGCTTGTTAACGGGTTTAGATTTGACCCTTTTTAACTAAATTAATTGTCCAAAAATATAATTTAAATCCAAAACTGATCCGGTCTGGTCATTCAGACGGGCGCGTGCATGTGTGGTGGTTATGCACAACCTCCCTTGTCATAAAAAAGCAAGTACCAGATGCCCAAAAAGACTTAATCTTCTCTTGAGAAACCTACATTTTAGCAAATATAGTCCATTATATTCCAATGTGGGACTATTTTCAATCTCACATTCTTTCCCTTTATTCCTCTTCTTCTCATTTAAAATAAAATAACCCACACAAACACTTTATAAATAATTTCACAAACATGACAAATTTGATAAATAATGTATCATAGGAATATTGATTCCCGTTTTAGTTAAAAACGAATGTCTATATAATGATCGTATACAGTATTTGTCAGATGAGGCCAAATTAAACGACTAAGGGTTTCTTAACTACCATTATGTATTCGTAATGCTATATGTTATAAAAATTTAGTAAGCAAATATTTAAAATTTAAAATTTTAGATAAATAGATAAAACATTATCATACTATCCATATCTAAATTGTAAATATTTCAAAAAACTTAAAATTCATGATTTCAAATTGTCATAATTTACGTACTTCAAAATATTTTAATTTAAAAAAAAATTAAAGCCGAAAAATTTAGTATTCAAATTAAAATATACGATCTATTCGTGGGTTCATAATGTTTGAAAATCTAGGATTATGGCAATAAAGATGGTGCAATGTAATTATGTTTGGTTTCATTTATAAAATGTATATAAAAAACGAGAGCAAAAGTCGTGTTCTGCTGATCGATAACTCGAAATCTAACTAAGGTTTGCATCCAAATATATAATTGGTATGGGGTTATCATATGACATCAATCATATATACATCGTTGGGTCACGACCATTGTTTTATATTCGCCCGAAACACGTAAAAATATGGATAATGAATTATCATATGGTAGCTAGATGGATTTGTAAATTGGACTAATAACCTAATTAATTCATATTAAAAAGTCGAGGGGGAAATTGTGTATCGGGCCGAGGAGGAGGAGTTGTTGGTGCCAGATGGTGGCTTGCGGCATTGCGTTGTCGCGTAGCTTGATGGCTAGCTTGTTACAGAGGCGATGCCAACAATTTTCAATTTATTTTTTAGATGTGAAATTATGACGAAGACGTGAATTTGGACTAGGTTTTGTTTGTGTGTTGTGGAGGGTGGGGGGCTGGGGTCGGGTTTGTTTTTGGGATGGTTGTGTTTAGAATGTCTTATTGACATCGACGGCAATGACAATGTATGACAACTTTCTTACGTCAACGCTATGTAATCAACCTCTTTTATTGCAGTGTTTATTAACACTTTTTTTATTTTATTTAAGGTTAAATTTCCTTCCGTTCTGTTTGGTCATTTAAAATTTTTGGAATTTCGGTTCCATTTCGAAAATTTCGTCAAAGTTCCGGCTCCAGATTTCGAAGTAATCACAACTATTTTCATATCAATTGTTACCAATACTTTAGACTTTTGAATTCAATGCCTAATATATTTTATCCAATAGAGTTTAATTTTGGCATACGGAAACAAATGTCAAAAGCCTAATATATGAGGCGTGCTGTATTTTCTACATGTAGCCCAATATACCAAACCCTAGTTCTTTACCATTTCAGTTCGAGATCCGTTATCTTACATCTAAAACCTTAGACAACGCTTAAAATATCAAAACTCTAAAAGTCTCTTTCAAATTTCCGATTCAATTTAAAATCGAGAGTGTTCAAAATCTATCATTACATGCTCAAAAGAGGTTGTCTTTTCTATGCTTTAACATGCTCAGTTGCTTTGATGCTATTTCTCTTCACGTATTTGAATATTGTTAAATGTATTCTTCTATTTTGTGACTTTTCTTCTATTTTTTTAGGGGATTTTAGGCTCAAGGAAAAAGTTGCAGAAAAATTTAGTTCTAGGGACAAAAAGTTTGTTTTTTAGGCTGAAGGACACTTTTTAGTGTAAATCACAGAATGATAGTAGTAACTATCATTTTTTGTTTACACTAACAAATGTCCTTCAAACTAAAAACAAACTTAATGTCCTTGAGACTAAATTTTTTCGCAACATCTTCCTTGCGCCTATTTTTCTGATTTTTTTTATTGTTTGGGTATGAAATTGGAATATTGAGCATAATTGTCGGAACCGGGACGAAATGTCTAAAATTCCAATGAGCCGTACGGAATTTCAAACCATGATTTTATTCTATGAAATTCGAAAATCATGATTTAACTAGACTGTCACACTTTGAATTATTTGCCATGCATGAAAAGCAATAGCATACGTAGCATTCTTTGCCATGCAACTCTTTTTTGTACGGTTGAATCTTCATGATGGAGTCCAGAACTTCCTTATCAACTCCATTCGAAGCCTTGAGTGCGTTTCCTGAAGTAGGATGAACTTGATTTCGAAGTCTCTTCAGAAGGAAATGGAGTGCGATGAGTATTAAGGCTACAGAAACTAAGATTGATGAACATAGAATGAATGGAGTAAGATAAAGGTTTTGTTGTTGGGCAGGAGATACTTTAGGTGATGCCATTTTCTATGTTGATCGAGGATCGAATTTCAGATATTTGAGAATGTGTGTGGATATTATATAATACGGTTGATGACATTTAAGTAAGATGATTTGGAGATATAGGATAAATACGTGTGTGGCTATTTCGTGGACATATTGTTTAGGTAGTTGAAGTTTTGTTAGGGCAGATACATTTTGGATATTTTAGACTTTGAGGTTTGAGTTGTCATTTGTTCGCTGCTTTGTTGTCAACCCTTTCTTTCATTGCAGTGCCTCTCAGAAACGATGAAGGCATTCAATCTTCCATTGCAGTGCCTGTATTGTAAAAGCTCAGTTCATCAAGAGTACCCACACATTTCATTATGTCTTGACCTAGCCAACTCTGCCTGTATGTAATGTTTGCGTTTCAATCCAGCCTGTATCTGTATGACAGACCAATCAACTATCAATGCACCTATCGATGGAGGAGTTGGAAATGTAGTCGATGGAGGAGTTTTATTAATATCAAATTTCCTCTTCTGCCTAGGATGACTCATACCTTATTCACAGTTTTGAGGAGACACTTTTCATTTTAAACAGTGATATCGACTTGGAAATGTTGGAACCCCTTTGACTAGTAGAAGTTATTGTTGGCAAAAAGCAACGGTTAAAAATTCAAAAATAAAAATGACAACGTTGAAACAAATTCAACCTGTGCCTCATGGCATATACGGTGCCAAATGCACTCACAAAGCACCTCAAACACCAACCCAACCTATTTGTTCGGCTGAGAATGTCTGCCCAAAATTGAACGGTTGGACAAGGGCCATAAAATGGATATAAGATCCAAAAAGTTTGACGCATGAGTCTCACTCAAAACAAATGTAGACCCTAATCAGTGGAAGCATCTGTAACAACACTACTTACATAGTTGTATGTTGATTATGATCAGTTTGTTTTAGAGCCATTGTAGGGCTCTTAGGATGTCTTTTATTTTTGCATTTTATCCAAATAATTTTTTTTAATTCAACTTTTAGATATTTTTTGCACCATGGTGTGTTAGTTACTGGTGTCATCAAGAGACTACATTGGTAGTATCCCAAACATGTTCCAAGTTACTAGTGTCATCTTGTCACCCAAATCAGTAAGGTCGAACTAAGATGGAAAAAAGAGAATACAAGTTGCTAAAACATCCAAACATGTTTTGAGTTACTAATGGCATCTTATCACTCTGATTAATAAACTAGCGAACTCAGATGGAGTGCTCATACCTTCATAATGGTGAAAAAGGACTTACGGTGGGAAATTAAAATGGAGTGTTCATACCCAACAATCAACACAAATATTAGTTAGACCTAGTAACCATAACATGGATAGAATCCTAAACCCTTTTACAACTTCTAAACATATTACCATAACGCCGCAATAACTCATACTATATTCTTTTCTAAAAAATCAAAGGGTCTAAAAAATTAATTAGATCAGCAACACCCGTGGCCTAGTGGATAAGGCGTCTGACTTCTAATCAGGCGATTGTGGGTTCAAGTCCCACGTGGTGTGAAGCCTTCAATGCGCTTTGATTTCAAAGTGTTCTTTTTCATAATCTTCCCCCCCAGCTTTATCCAGATATGAGGTTTTACAGATTTTGAATCTGGAATGTCTTCGCCTTTCAGTTCAGCTGAATTCATCTACAACAAACCTGGCTCGAATCGGTGACTTTCCAGAATCGGTCACTTTCCGACCGCCAATATACCAAACACCACCATTTTGAAAACACTGTCTATCTTTTCCGCCATCGTCTGCTTTTATAACTTACTTTTATTTTATTTTATTTTTTAATGCGGCCGTTTGCATTGTGGGCTATCAAAGTGACATGGAGGAGGAGTGAGACCAGATATTAGATAGTTGTTTTAAAATAAGGTTTTTGATGGGCCACGGTCGTAAAATATTAACTTAAAATATATGAATTCTGCCCACGTTCGAATTCGAAACGAGAATAAATATTTGGACTTCGTTGAAGGACAAATGCTATGTATAATATCGTTATATTTAGTTTTACACTATACACAATGTTAGTCTAAATAATAATCCTTTTCGACCTCAACGTTCGCTTAATGTCTTTATAAATCTTTCCAGGCTCCTTTATACAATACAGATTCAAAGGGAATATCAAACTTTCTCGAATATCATTTTCTCATGTAATGGCAATTGGAATTCCAGGCCGACCTTGAATATGGCCAGACTGGAGGATAACCTAAGGTCCACTTAATGAAGGGATCACACTGTTATCTCAAAATACCCAATAAATTCAAATTAAATCCAAATATACTGTCCCCCTCACTAAAATTAAATTTTTTATATTTACTTTGTCAATCACTTTTATTCTTAATTTTTTTTAACTTCCAAATTCATAACATTTTCAGTCAACTAACCAAATACAATTTATGCATAACAATTAAAGTGCCAGTTTAATGGTTAAGAAAATGGACAGTAACAATTTCTTTATGTGAAATGACATTTAATTTTAATCTACTTCCATATTCTTTGTGTAAAATGGCATTTAACGTTAATCTAATTCTACAATGAGTAAAAACGCGCTCAATGAAATTATTGTCTTTATCCTACTTCCGTCTCCTAAGATTCATGTGATTCAATTCAAGCCTAGGAGACATTCGGGAGAAAACGCCTCCTTTTTTCAGTGGGAGATCATTGCATGAACATCGCATATGACTTCTGTTTCTCTATATATGGAGACCAAGTCATGAGGTATAGTGTAGATATTATAAGAAAGCTTCCAAATAAGCTTTTAAAATAAATTGGATGCTAGTGATCTATTAACGGAATATGATCAATCTTGCAACTAACATAAATAATAAATTACAAAACATCATTTAAGTAAATAGTTAACTATATAATAAATATGACTTAATCTATACTATAGTCTTCTTAAAACCATCAGTATATAAGATAGTGGAAGTAAATTAGAAATTACTGACTTGATTCGAGAGAGGCTTGCTGTCGCAATGTCCTAAGATAGAATTCATCCACACACCTCTGTTGTAGTTTTCGTGCAATAGAGGTTTACCTTGAAGGGTACAACTCTCAATCCAAAACATGCATAAATGCACTGGATTATAGCGAATTTCAATCTGCATTTCTCTTTTGACTATGTGAAGAAGTATGGAGAAGATGAGTAAAATGTAATTAAAAATGAGTTTTGTTTGGAATTGTTGGCCTGTATATATAGGCATTCAAGAGGCATGGCCGTTAGGAAATAATAATTAGAAAATGGTTTTGTCTGTTTGAAAAGACATCTCCCGTCAAAACATTTTTTCAAAAATTAAAAACTACAACTAGCACCAAAATTATTGTTAAAAAATTTATAGCAAGTTTCCAACAATACCCCACATTTTCTATTCAAACTCGAGCATATCACATTTAAATAGAAAATAAGTTATTCCAATCATTAGAGAATAAAACTTGGATTTGCATTTGGAGAGGTGCCTTCTGGACTTGAACCTTCCATAGCGAGCAGTTACCGGACGTACTTTGCAAAGTAGTGATATAAAATCTTAAATTATTTTCTTTTTATAGTAAACCTAAATAACAAGTGTCATATATACCAAACCTGACATATTTCAGTTCATTTGGTTGTGTTCGTTTTGGCCTGAACATAACCTGTCATCACGAGAGCTATAGAGAGTGTAGTCATATAACCCTCATAGATGCGATCCCACATCATTCTCATATATTTAATACTAATTAAGAATATCCTGTCATATTCCTCTTAAAACAAGATATTAGTATTATGAAGAATAATAATTCACCATTATCTTCTTAGTGAAAACACACTTCAATCATCATAGGAATTGGCATGTTTGTGTGTTTCTCACCATTCAAGACTTCCGTAACCAGTACGCCTGGGATCTCCAATTAGCTGGGTTAGGTTTCCTCTAGGTTATATTTTATTATATTGGCTTTAAACCCGTTATCAACCTTGTGATCAAGCTAAATTGCGTCTTAGGTCGGTTGGACTGAGAAATTATCCAGCAGGAATCCAGAATGACAACTGCCAACTTCAAATGCCAGGCAAAACCAAGTAATGAAGTCAAAAAGTAGCAAAGAACATCCAAACAAAGGTCTATACCCCTCCAACTTATAAGCACCAAGTTTAAAGCCAAAGATCCAGTAAATAACTAGGATCGATACATGGTCATTTGCCTCATACATTACCAACTTAGGGTGTGTAAAACCAAGTTCATGCTATGTGAGATAGGTCGCAAGTTCGGATCAACTACCGCGATCAATGAACCACTTGAACACTCATGTCCAACCTCCAAACCAAGACCTTCAATCGAATCCAAGCCCATGGCAATGCAAACAAAGCAACAAAGATAAAGACTCAAACGGGATGGGCATCCATAGGATTGAGTGAAGACCCAAGAAGTAAGTGCACAGATTGGTACGATCCTAAGCATGGATCGGTACCGATCCATACATGTTAGTGGTATGAACACGGTTTCTTCGATTGACAGCTCTAGGATATGGGGATTGTAGGCTAGAATGTGTGCGAATGATTTTTTGTTAGCCTGCAGCTATAAATAGAGAGATATGGGCATATTTTGAAGGATATTTTTGAGCTATTGACAACTATTGTATTTTCCTCGTAATTTCACGAATCATCACTGATCCCTAAGAACAGTTCTGGAGAAACTCATCGAAGATTTCAATAAAATTTAAGTAGACGTAAGCCTTTGATTAGCCGAACCACTATAATTGCTATGTGTTGTTATTTTCCTCATTTTTATGTTATTTTCTTACTTTTATTCTCTAATATAAATCTCTAGGTGTTTGTGCTAGCTTTTAGCATAAACATTTTGGTGCTTTCACTGAGCGTATCGTTCTCATGCTATTAGGATATATTTACTTTAGAGTTACCTAAACCCACAAGGTGGATCCATAAATTTTGTTGCTATAATCTGTGACTATTCTGATATCCATAGAATCCATCATAGAATCAATTGAAGTTATGGCCCCATGAAAGGAGAAATCCACTGCCTCCAGACCTGTTGTTGATATTGAAAATGTCGGCCCTTGGTACATTGAAGAAGTTGTTCAACACTTAATCGCTGAAATTCAGAATCCTGTAGATATGATAATGCGAGTTAAGGTGAACCACATGAAGTAGATGAATGACAAGGTGTCGTAGAGTCGGGATGAATTAAGGAGGAAAATGAAGGAAAGCCTCGACTTGTTGAACCGATTAACCTGTGTTCGCTGAAGAAGTAGGAGAGATTTATCGCCTTCTCACTTAGGAGATAATTCTTCTTTGTCTGCTGAAAAATATTTAAATAGAAAAAAATGAAGCGAAAGGAAATAGGCATTTCGAAAGATGGACTGGACGAAGCCCGTAGTAAGGGATATGGATCGGTACTGACCCTAACACAGGGATTTGTACCGAACCTCGTGTTGTCGACTTGGGCAATGGCAATGCTGCTGAACTGGATGGTGATGGTGAAGGCAGTAGGTGATGTTGGTCGTGTTGCTGATGGCCAGAATGTTGGCCACTAATCTGCTTCGTAGATACCGAAAGAATGCATCAACTGGGAAAGTGGTTATCCTGAAGACAGGAGAACCTAGGTATCATGGAACTAATCGAGATTGTTTGCAGAGCCAAACATTTGGTTCAAGCTATGAATATCATCGTCTAGTAAAATAAGTCGAACCAGAGTCACTGGTTGATATAGTGAAGAAATTGGTAAGTGAAAACCAACATATTAATAATAATAAGTGGGGTTCTTTCCCTAGTAGGAACCTATTCACTGAGGAGATACTATATGAGGAATACCCCCCGAAGGTTCGCAATGCCAACGATGTCGTCTTATAATGGGATGAAGGATCCGTGTCAGCGTTTGATGAAATATGAATGGCAAATGTATACGGCGAAGGCGATAGATGTTGTGAGGTGTGGTGTTTTCCAGTTTTCCTTGAAGGTGTAGCGATGATATGGTTCACTCGGCTACCCCAAGGTCCATATCGTCTTTCGATCAACCGGCATGAAGTTTTTTAAGCTATTCTATTTATACACAATATGTCCTAAAGACGTGATGTCATTATCAAACCTCCTCTAGGGAGAGGGATAATCGCTGAATGATTTTTTTTGAGTAGGTTCAATATGGAGATGATTGAAGTGAGAGATTCACAGAAGGAAATTGTATTAATGGTTTTGATCAAGGAGATACACCCGATATGGACTTTGGAAAATGGTTGAAGATGAAATCCGCATCAATAATGGACGTTTTCTATAGGAATGTGACTTAGTTCTTGTGCTTGGAAGAGGCAAGTACGACTGCCTGGAAGGCCGATGGTGGCCGAATGACTAAAGTAATTCAAATCAATGTGGCTATGAAGCAATTAGGTGAAAGCTTCGGAAATGTATCTGTGAATGTGGGAAGTAAAGGCAATAACCAAAAGAATAAATTAGGGCAATGGAGGCAGGAAGCCTGATTTCAAAAGACGTTCAAAATATGAGAGTTATACACAACTAAATAATTTGATTAAGAATATATATCTTGTGATGCGAGGCACTGAACAATATAAGAAGCCAACTCCTAGGGCACCGACTGAGAGAAAGAAGAGGTCTGGAAAGTTTTACCACTTCCACGAAACCCATTGTCATAATACTACTGAATATAGGCACCAGCATGATGTGTGAGGATTTGATTCGAAAAAATAAGCTTTCGTATGTGAAATCCTCGTAGGACGACGAGCAAGAAATTGCACAACCCCAAGGGCAGCTGCTCCAAAGGGGTTAGGCTAGGCCTAGTGATCACGAGCCTTGGAAGCTTAAGAAAAGATTGGTTATTAACACTATTTCTTGTGGACATCATTCGAAAACAAAGAGCTAGAATGAGATAGAGAGGTACACATGTTCTTTGAAGCAAGCTGTGTAAGAAAATTGCTTTGTTGTTGGAGACGGAGATCCTATTATGTAGCTTAAGACGATGATGTTGTATTTAGAAACAGGGATGCCGACGGGATTGAAGTACCCACATTGGATCCCTTCATAATATCGGCCACGATTGGGTCAGCAACTGTGAGAAATTTTTTGGTTGACTAAGGAAGTTCAGTCAATATTTTTTTCAAAAAATCTTACGATCGATGATGATGGATGGCCTGAATCTGAAGCCAAGTAAGTCCTGCTCAGGGATTTAACGGGCGATGATGGAGCCCGTAGGTTGCATGGATTTACGGTAATTTTAGGAGAAGGTGACCGCAAAAGAGTATGGGTTGTGACTATGGTGATGGATATATTTTCTACTTACAACACTTTCTTGGGCCGATCGACAATGGCTTCATCTGTGACGCACTGTACCCGAAGTTGGTATCCAGTCCGGTCTTAATCAAGAAGTCTAATGGGAAATGGAGGACATGCATTGATTATTCGAACCTAAATAAAGCATGTCCAAAGGATAGTTTACCACTACCAAAAATCGACCAATTGGTAGACTTTACCGTTGGCCACAAATTGCTGTACTCATTCATGGGTGCCTGCTCTAGTTACTATCAAATTCTGTTGCATATTCCGAATCGAAATCATACCAGCTTCATAACTGATCTTGGGCTATACTACTACTTTGTCATGCTGTTATGTTTGAAAAATGTCGGAGCCACATACCAGAGACTGGTGAATTCGATGTTCAGAGACCAGATTGGATGGTCAATGGAGGTCTACGTGGACGATATGTTGGTTAACTCTTGGCAGCCGACGAACCATTTGGAAGACTTGTCAGAATTGTTTGCCAAGCTCTAAAAATATGGAATAAAGCACAACCTACTGAAATGCTCATTCAGAGTCGCTTTGGGAAAGTTCTTGGGTTTTATTGTGAACTCGAGAAAAATTGAGGCCAATCCGGAGAAGATTGAAGCCGCGAGGAATGTGAAGGCCCCAACGATAATTAATGAGGTTCAGAATCTGGATGGGAAAGTAGCTATGTTGAGTCAATTCATCTCAAGGGCTATAGACAAAGTCATACCTTACTTTGATGTCCTCAAAGTAGGAAACAAAAAAATTTCTTGGACATAGGAATGTAAGGATGCCTTCCAAGCATGGTTGATCACCTAGAAAGGCTGCCTATCTTATCAAAGCCTATGGATGGAGAAGATTTATTCGTTTATCTATCAATATTTATGCATGCTTTAAGTGCTGCCCTCATGCATGAAAAAACTAGAATCCAAAGGCTGGTGTATTACATTAGCAAGCGATTAACATGAGCTGAAAGGAATAGCCAAAGTTAGAAAGGCCGGCAAATTGCTTATTGATTGCATCGAGGAAACTCCACTCATATTTCCAATCTCACCCAATTATGGTGCTGACCGACCATCTCTTAAGATAGGTTTTGCAATGACTTGAGACCTCTAGGAGATTATTAAAGTGGAATATCGAACCGATTCAGTGTGATATATCATATCATTCTAGGTGGGCAATACATGGCCAAGAGTTAGTCGATTTCATCGTCGAATTCATTACTCGAGACGACAAAATGGAAGATATTGCAGAGTGCAGTGCTCAATGGAGGCTGTATGTTGATGTAGAGTCCAATGAACATTGCTCCGGGGCGGGAGTAGTTTTGGTAACTCCCAAGAAACCACCAGTTCGCTATGCCTTAAAATTTGAGTTCCCCGCAACAAATAATATGGCTGAGTATGATGCGCTAATCATGGGACTCGGGATCCCAATGGAATTGGGAGTTAAGACCTTTCACATATACAATAAATCTCAGTTGGTGGTCCGTCGAGTAAGGAAGGAATTTTAGGCAAAGGGCGCTAAGCTAGCCCTTTATACACGAAAGTCGATTCTCTAGCGAAGTTGGCTAGGTCTGGGGATGCACAACTCATGGGTTTAGTTCCAGTGCAGGTATTATCAGCTCCGAACATTGAACAGATGGATGTTGATTGGATTTTGAAGACTAAACCTAAAAATGAATTATGGATAACTCCAATTAAGGAGTTTCTACTGAAGGGAACCTTTCCAGGTAGGAGGAGCGAACAAAGGAAATTACTGCGCTAGGCTCCATGATTTATTGCCCAGGATGAGCCATTGTCCAGAGAGGCTTCTCTGTACCCCTACTACAGTGTGTCGCCCATGAAGATGCCAAAAAAGTCCTTTCAGATGTTCACAAACAAGCCTGTAGGGACCACATCTGGGGGCAGACATTAGCGAAGAAGGTTCTTCGCTATGGATACTTTTGGCCGACCGCCAATAGTGATGCCACTGATTACACAGAAGGTGCGATCAGTGCCAGAGATTTGCCAAAATTCCTAGAGCCCTGCTTTGGGCAAATGGTCAGCCCATATGGCCATTTGCGGTATCGGAAATCTAAATTATCAGTGTGTTATCGATGTTGAAAGGTGGGGCAAAGTATGCCACTATTATAGTTGACTATTTTGCAAAGTGGGCCAATGCGGAACAGCTTGCCACGATCATCATGAAGAAAGTGATCAAATTCGTAGTCAAGAACATTATCTATCATTTTATGATCCCATAATGATCGTTTTCGATAGCGGGACCCAATTTGATAGTGCGGTATTTAAAAAATTTTGCAGCAAGTATTGTTTTGAGAAAAAGTCATTGAAGTAGCACATCCATGGGTGAATAGACAGGTGTAAGCGATTAGAAAAATTATTAAACCAATTATGAAAAAGCAATTGACAAAGGCCATAGTCAAGTGGGTCAATGAATTCCCACTGGCACTTTGGGCCTATCGAACGATTGGTCACACTCCATTCGCTTTGGCCTATGGGTCGGAAGCCATGTTCCATTTGAATTGGAAGTGCAAGCTCATTAGAAGATCTCTTATAATCCTAAAAAGAATGAGGAACTCTTGCTCGACTCCCTCAACTTGATCAATGTGAAGCATGATGAAGAAGACTTGAGAGCCTCTGCCCATCAAAAGTGAGTAGCTCAGCATTTCAACACAAAGGTCAGAAGCAGGACCTTCGAGATCGACGATCTCGTTCTCAAACTAATCATCCCTAGTCCAGTGAATATGGGACCAACTTGGGAAGGTCTATATGTTATCAAACATAAGCTTGGAGATGGAACATTCAAGTAGTAACTACATATGGAATTTCACTTTCGAGGGCATGGAATAGCGAACATTTACGATGTTATTTCGCTTAGAACTACCTTTGTATATATTTTGTTAAACTCAATGTAAAGTGGCATGATTGTCCATTCTTGTGGATATGAAATGAATTGGCATTGAGGATCGATGAATTTTCATTCTCATTAGCTAATTCTTATATTATAAACAACAACATGATTGAATGATACATGCTTCTATAATACATAAGTTATAGGTGCCCGAAGATAGGTTCTGATCAAATTTTATGGTCCATAACTGGACTTAAGGAATGTGATTGTTCTGAGCATCCAAAGTAGATGCCAAATAACTCCTCTTACCCATGACTTGGATACCGGAGTATGAAACACATAGGGAGTCGAAGGAGATAGTTCACCCCAAGAACCCTTGCACATAGTTGGTAAAACAAACATTTTACACTGTGATAAAATTCTCGCCCGGATTTTGGTGAAGCTCAAACTCCTCACCCAAAGTATGGAGAGGTCAAATATCCGTGCCAGAAGTTAGGCGGGATCTTCCCTAAGTACCATAGGGATGAAAAACATAACAACCATTTCAAATATAAACCCCGATCAACTTCTAGAGTTAAGCGAGATCGGAGGAAAGAGTCCACGAAATGAACATTCGGACTGCTACACTGAACAGGTAATTCCGTTCAAGAGCTAGGGTTAGCTTTGGCCTAACAAGGATGCTTAGAGATAGCTATCCTAGCCATTATTCTTCGAGAACGGAAATAATGTAATTTCAAACATTATCACTAGTCAAATAGAAACTTGACTAAAAGATTGCAAAGTTAGCTAACTGATGATAGAGAAATGATTCACATGCATCTGAGTGGAAATAATAAACACATTTCTCAATTCCTAAACATATCGACACAAGGATTAAACAAAAAAAGTCTAATTTTATTAACCTAATTCTTAAAATGAAAAGTGAGGGTTGTGCTCACACAACTTTAGTCTATTTACATGATTATTCAAAACAAAACAAAAGGTAACCAAAATAAGGAAGGGCGTAACTAAACCTTCTTTCTCCTATTTGTCTCCTTCCTCTTCTGCTCAAAAGTGGGCATTCCGAACTCACTAAGCTTCCTTTGGCTCCTGTCTTTGTCTTTATGACCCTGAAAATATCGCTCGTTGAAGTCTCTAAAGGCACAAAGATAGGTTGACCGGATAATGAGACGGATAGGGGAGGAGGTATATCAACATATTTCTCCCACTTGATCTCATTAGCCAGCAGGACTTGGGTTTGGAGCATCTCCTCCATGGTACGCCTCGAGGAAGGATCGAAGGCTCCAGTTATAGTGGTCATCTTCCTCTTGTGCCTTGTGAAAGTTTCATGTCACCTCCTCTTCAAAGGCATGAATCATTTCATCTCTAGGGCTTACATTTTTACCAGGTGGAATACCTTGGAGCATTTGGGAGGCAGACACGGTGACTGATGAAATAGACATTGCGGCAGGATCGTATGGAATAGAAATGTGTAGATAGCAGAATATCAACAATAAATAAAAGTGACAACAGATTTTTATACTAGTTTGTATCCATGTCCTACTTCCAGTCCCTAAGCTCTTCTTAGGAATTTTACTAACGAAAAAACAACCCTCACTTTACCCGGAGGAACAGGTTCATAATTACCCAAACAGCCGAACGGGATTTCTTGCCTCGACTGCTGAAGAGAACTTTCACAATACAAAGAGTTTGTTGACTACTTGTGTTCTCAATAACATGGATATCTCAAATCAATGTACACCCTTTCTATAATCTTTCCTTGATGATAATACTGTAGTTCTTGAGAGAATTTGGAAGATTTGAGAAGATTTGTAATCTTTTAAATACGGAAATAGAGTGCTTTTGTGAATCTGAATGCTATAGATAAGACAGAAAAAATTAGAGTAAGTTAAGATAAAAAACATATTTGATTAAGCCTCTATTTATAGTATACAAATAGTTGCAATTATTCACGAAGAGATTTGATGATTAGATGTGAATCAAGAATCGTGTCTCTTTGCTGAATAGTTGCATCTATTCGTTTTCAGAAGTCTGAAATAAAATTTCAGAAGTCTGTTTATAGTTAAATATATATACAGCAAGAAAATAGGAAAATTCGGCCTATATTCAGACGTTTGAATATTTCAGAACAGACGTCTGAATATTATGCTGAATCAATTTTTTGTTTCAGCAGACAGACGTCTGAATTAAAATTTTCAGACGTCTGTTTGCTGTGCCTTGTGTATGTTTTACAATTGTGCATGTGTGTGTGTGTCACCAAGGAAGATTTTAACAAATACTAATACATAGACTCTTCAACTAAGCCCTTGAAATTTTCCTGTTGTAGAGTTTCTTCCTGCTAAATAAGGTTAATCGATACTAATATAACTGTATAGTTGTCATAATCAAAACGCTATAAAATGAGATTCAACATTCTCCCCCTTTTTGATAATGACAACTATATATGTGACTCCCCTTCTCGATATGCACATATTTTCTCCCCCTTTGTCATTGACAAAAAGGAGATAAATAAGTGAAGATAAATATGCACAATAATATTCATAGCATATAATAACATACACGATATTTACATATATATGAGTTCACTACCAAAGCAGACACATAGTAGAGTTTTGTGCCAAATAAAGCAAAGTACCAAAAAATATTACAAATCATAGTAGAGTTTTAGTTGCAAAAAGTATTATAAAGATCATACCGAGATTACCAACTTTCCGTGACCGTCAAGCTAGGATCAATACTTACATCACCTCCTTTAGATCCATCATGTCCATAGCTTGAGTCTGGGGCTTCTTCATCGTTAAAACTCGAAGGCCATTGGAATGGAGCCGGATCATAAGCTTGAGAAGATTGAGGTCCGATGCATGAAATTTTATCCTAAATTTTGTTAAGAAAGTTTCTTAAAGAATCAAACTTTTTATTGGTCTTATTCTCAAAACGCTTCCAATCTTTGTGAATTTTTGATTGATTGCGAGAGAGTACAGCCAATGCTTGCTTAGGAGGAAGATCGGAAGAAACAATTTGAATATCTTCTTTCTCTTCTTCTTCTTGGAGAAAAATGACGACGACGAGAAGATGATTCCACTATTGGAGTTTCTGGCTGTGATGCGATATGTTCTTGCCAAGCTAGAAAAGACATATGTTCCAACGTTGATGGGTTCGGGTCAATATCCATAAGCTTTAATGTTTTTGGTCCAATCTCTTTGATACTCAAGGTAGAAGTGTCGGGTATATCAATTTGACACTCAAGAAGAATATGTGTAATGTAAGCACCATAATGAATTGTCTTATACTTCCGCTTATATGTAATATCCGCCCATTCATCAAGTATGATCTTAGCCCAATTTACTTGCGTATTAGAATAAATAGCATATAAAGCTTGAAAATCCCGTTTATATACTTTTTCATAACTTGCTTTCCTTGGTTGAATTGTTTGGACTAAGATGCGATTTAGGAGACGTGCTTGGGACGTAGATGAGTGGAGGTAATATTTTTTAAATTAACTAAATTGTCGGACAAAAACTTATGAGAAACATCATTATGTTCTTCCATGTTAACTTCTATAGTATCAATATCTTGACCTTGCCACGCGTAATGCAAAATTTGCCCTAGACGTTGAATCGAAAGAAAAATACGCTTACCGCATACTATAGACCATACGTAATCAGTTGTATTCCTTGGTGTATGATGATCCAAGTTCAAATTAGCCAATAAAAGTTTAACAAGCAAAGGGTAAATTTTGACATTGTTCATATTAAAATCTACTATAGATTCGAAATTGAAGTGCCTAACATATTGTTGAAGACGATATTTGTGAAAAGCATCAAATTTTACAAAAGCCCCTTCAAAGAATTTAGAATTTTTCATAGCTTTATACGTTTCCTTTGCAATGTAATTCCATAGCCATCTTTGGATTTGATCTTCGGGTGGAAGCTCGGATTTTTGTTGTTTTGTATGTTTTGGTCTATTTGCCATTGATTTTGGTTGGATGAAAGTGTTGATTTTTGAATTTTTTAAAAAATGGAAGTTAGGTTTTTTTGTGGTAAAAAGGGGAAAGTGAAAAATGAATGGAGGAGATGAAGCAGTAGGTAAAAAAGTGGGATGGGCTGTCAAAAAAATACTTCAGCGGAAATCAGACGTCTGAAAATTGAAAACAGACGTCTGTTTTTCACAAAATTTAAACCCGGAGGAAAGTAGTTCATTTTTGTCCTGTTTTAGACGTCTGTTTTATGTGAATCAGAAGTCTGAATTATCTTTAAAATTTTGTTGGCTTCAGTGTTCAGACGTCTGTTTTATTGGAAACAAACGTATGTTTCCTAGAATTTTATAATGCTTTGTTTTATGCTTAGCAAATTTTATTTTTATTAAAATAGATATATATATTTGTTAATACATTTATTATATATAAAAAATAAGCAGTATTACAAATAGTACGTCATTAATTCTTTGGTGACGATGTCTTCGGTGGTGTTAATTCTTTGCATCTCTCATTAGCCACATAGTTCTTGTCCCATGAATTTGGGCTATACTGAGGTCTTTGTAGCGAGACCCAAGGATTTATTGGATCATTTGGTGTCCGATATGAGGAAGATGGATCAAACGGATTAACCGGTCGAGGTAAGGGTTCACTCACATCCTTTTTCTTCGAGCTATAAAATTTCAAACCAATTTGTTCAAGAAAACTTAAGCGTTTAGCCGTTACTTTCTGTTCAAAATACAATTCACGTTGAAGGTCTATTTGCTGCCGTTGATAATGATGAATTTCATCGATCTTTTTTTTCGTATCTGGAGAGATAAATAGCGCACGTTTGGCCTTCTTGGAATCCGGTGTATACCCGGTTCGATAATTTTCCATTTATAAACAGGCTTTGTTTTGGTGTTGGCGTAGGAAGATGCGGTGAAGCAGCTGAGCTATCAGTTGAGAAAGTTATGTTGAAGGATGAGTTTGATTTGTTCGATGATATTTTTCTACAGAGTTTGAACCTTTTGTTTTGAAAAAGAATTTTTTGTATTTTTAGTTTGTAACATGTACACACACACACACACACACACACACACACATATATATAGGCTGAGAGTTTAAGGGAAGTGTGGTGTAGAATCGGTAGGAGTTTAGAGCCAGAGATTGAATTACCGGTTAATAATTTACCTTTAAATGAATGGTCTTAGAAGGATGTTTTAGTTTATGAATTATTATGTAGCTAATTCAAATGGTTAAGTTATTAAACCCATAGTCAAGTGACCTAAGTTCAACTCTTACCTTTGTTGTGATGATAATTTTGATTTTAAAATATTGTAATTTTTTTAATTCTTCATAAAAATTTAATATCTTTTACTGACATTAAACCTAATTCTCTGCGTAGTTTGACAAATGAATTTTCTAAAAGTGGTTTGGTAAATATATCAGCTATTTGATTTTCGGTAGAAATATGTTCTAAGTTGATAATTTCCTTTTCGATATTGTCTCGTAAGAAGTGATGACGAATACCAATATGTTTTGTACGTGAGTGATTTACATGATTTTTAGACGGATTTATTGCGCTTGTATTGTCGTAGTAAATTATTGATTTTAATAAATTTATTCCAAAATCTCTGAGTGTCTGTTGCATATAAATAACCTGTGCACAAGCTAAAGCTGCAGATATATATTCCGCTTCACACGTTGAGAGTGATACACAATTATGTTTCTTACTAAACCAAGAAACAAGTGATTTTCCAATGAAATGTCACGTACCACTTGTACTTTTTCTATCTGTCCGAGATCCACCAAAATCAGCATCACTGAAAGATACTAATTCAAATGGACATTCCTTCGGATAGAAAAGACCGAAATCCTTAGTACTATTAAGATATCGCAGAATTCGTTTCAATGCCCTTAAATGTGATTCTTTAGGATCTGCTTGAAATCTAGCACATAAACACACACTCATCATAATGTCTGGTCGACTTGCAGTTAAATAAAGTAGCGACCCTATCATACTTCTGTATAACTTTTGGTCAACATTTTTATCATTTTCGTCTCGATCGAGATGAGCTGTAGTACACATAGGAGTAGGTTTTCTAGAAGTATTTTCCTTTCCAAATCGTTTAGTTAGATATTACAATATTTTTCTTGATTTATAAAGATACCATTGCATAATTGTTTAATTTGAAGTCCGAGAAAATATGATAGTTCACCCATATGTGACATTTCGAATTCTTTAGTCATTATATTTGAAAATTCTTCACATAATTTTTCATTAGTTGAACCAAATATAATGTCATCTACATATATTTGTATGATTAAAATATCTTTATTAGTATTTTTAATAAAAAAAGTTTGATAAGCTTTTCCGACTCGAAATCCTGAGTTAATTAAATAACTTTTAAGTCTGTCATACCAAGCACGAGGTGCTTGTTTTAGACCATATAAAGCTATTTTTAGTTTATATACATAATCTGGATATTTTTCATGAATAAATAATGGCATTTGTTCAACATATACATTTTCCTTAATAAATCCATTTAAGAAAGCACTTTTAACATCCATTTGATAAAGTTTAAAATTGTGAAAACAAGCTTAAGCTAACAGAATACGTATTGCTTCTAGTCTTGCAATAGGAGCAAACGTTTCTTCGTAATCGATTCCTTCTTCTTGATTATAGCCTTGTGCTACTAATTTTGCTTTATTTCTAGTAATATTTCCAAATTCGTCTGCCTTATTTTTATAGACCCATTTAGTTCCAATAACTGATTGGTCATCAAGACGAGGAACTAATTCCCAAACATTATTTCGTTCGAACAGATTTAACTCTTCTTGAATGGCAATAATCCAATATTCATCTGTTGAAGCTTCTTTTAGATTTTTAGGCTCAATAGTTGAAAGAAAAGCAACATGACCCATTTGGTTTAGTTGACTTCTTGTTTGAACTTACGAATCAATCTCTCCAATTATATTTTGTGTAGGATGATCATGTAGGATTCTAGGAGGAGATTTAATTTGATTGTTATTGTTTTGATTAATATTTTCATTATTTTCAAAACTTATATTTTCTGTGTTGGATATAATTTCTTCATCATCTTTGATGATTGTATTTTTATTAAAGTTTTCATCAAAAGATACATGTAAAGTTTCTTCTATTATATTTGTTCGTTTATTGAAAACACGATATGCCTTACTTCGTTCTGAGTAACCTACAAAAATTCCATGATCAGCTTTTGGATCAAATTTTCCAAGCTGGTCTTTTGTGTTAAGAATAAAACATTTTGACCAAAAGATTTTAAAGTATGAAATATTAGGTTTTCTTCCATTAAAAAGTTCATATGAAGTGTTTTTAGTTAAAGGTCGTATGGAAATATGATTTAATACATAACACGCAGTTGCTATAGCTTCTGTCCAAAAATGCTATGGTAATGTACTTCCATTTAATAACGTTCTTGCACACTCTTGTAGAGTTCTATTTTTCCTTTCTACAACTCCATTTTATTGTGGAGTTCTAGAAAATGAAAAATTATGATTTATTCCTTTCTTTTTACAAAATAATTCAAATGATTCATTTTCAAATTCGCCTACATGATCACTCCTTTCATTTTTGACTTTTAAATTCTTAATATTTTGAATTCTTTTAACAAAAATTTTGAAATAATTAAACGTATCACTTTTGTTTTTCATGAATATCGTCCATGTGTATCTCTAGAAGTCATTAATTATTACAAAAAGATATCGATTATGATTAATGGATTGAACCTGTGTTGGTCCAAATAAATCCATATGTAATAATTCTAATGGTTGTAAAGTTGAAATGACTTTCTTAGATTTAAAAGATGATTTGGTTAATTTCCCTAATTGACAATCATCGCAAAGATTATTTATTTTAAAATTTATTTTTGGTAAGACTTTGACTAACTCATTTTTTGAAAGTTTTTGGATAGATTTAAAATTAATATGACAAAATCTTTTGTGCCATAACGAAGGATCATTATCTTTGACCATTGAACACATATCTTTATTATTATTAATTTTTATGTTTAAAACATAAATATTTCTATCTCTCTTTCCTTCAAAAATAAGATTTTTATTTTGATCAAAAATACAACATTTATTTTCAGAAAAAGTTATTTTAAAACTTTTGTCGCATAGTCGACTTATGCTTAATAGATTATATTTTAAATTTTTAACTAAAGAAACATTTGTAATAAGGGGTAAATTTGATATACTGTACTTGCACACATCTCCTTTGCCAATGATATAACCTTTTGAGTTATCTCCGACGGTAACAGAACCACAATCAAAGTATGAAATATTTGTAAGCATTTCTTTGTCTCCGGTCATGTGTTTTGAGCAACCACTATCCAAAATCCATTTTCTTTTCTTGAGTGGGACCTACAAAAAATATTAATAAATATATTGGTACCCACCTTTTAATAAGGTCCTAAGAGTTAGATCTTAGAAAACCAAACCCAAGTGGGTTTAGTATCCCTTTTATAAAGATAATTATTACTTTTGTGAACTGTTTCTATAAAGGTTTTATATATTTGTTCTGAATTAAAATATTGTTTATTTTCGGAACCCATATTTTGATTTCCTTTTTCTTGTTAGTGTACCTTGGTATGTCATTTTCCAATACTATATTATTTTTTGAATTATTTTCCTTTTTAAAATTAGCATATTTCTTTGGAGGAATTTTTGATTCTTTTTTAAAACCTAATCCATTTTTATTTGAAGAGGATTGAGAATTTTCGATAATTCTTGATAAATTTTCTCTTCCCTTATTAAAATTAGAAATATTTTTAGTAATGTTATCTATTTAGTTTAAAGACTAGAATTTTCTAATTCAATTTGTTTCATTTTAATTTTTAAATTGTGATTTTCAAAAATAATTTCATCATTCTTTGCCTTTTGAGTTTCAATTTCTTGGCTCAAAAGTAAAAGTTGACTATCTGAGTTTGAGAGAGATTCTTAAACCTTTTCAAGTTCTTCTTCTAATAAATTTTTTTCGACTTTTAACATATCACTTTCAAATTCAGCTTTGTTCTGATTTTCACGTGTCTCTTTAAGTTTCTTTTTGAGAAATTTTATAGTATTTAAAAATTCAGTGTTTACTTCTATTAAATCATCATAAGATAAATCACTAACCTCGGATTCTTGAGCCATGAAGCACACATTTGCTTGTTCATTGTTGCTATCACTATCACTATCAGATGAATCTGAATCTGAATCATCCCATGTGACAGAAAAAGCCTTCTTTTTAAATTTGTCTTTCTTATTCTTGTTATTGAAGTTTTTCTGTTTCTCCTTCTTTAGCTCCAGACAGTCTTTAATCATATGACCTTTCTTGTGACAATTAAAACATTCCAAGTTTGAGGATGAAGGTTTATTTAAGGAATTCTTTTTGAAGCTATTCTTTTTGAATTTTAGGAATTTCTTAAAAAAAAAATTCAATAAATGCTAGATCCTCATCTTCTGATTTTGATTCTTCTTTTTCCGCTTGAAAAGCTACATTCTTTTTTTCTTGTGCCTG
Organism: Allium cepa; assembly: GCA_030765085.1. Classification (NCBI taxonomy): domain Eukaryota; kingdom Viridiplantae; phylum Streptophyta; class Magnoliopsida; order Asparagales; family Amaryllidaceae; genus Allium; species Allium cepa. Next base: position 628,611,622 of record CM060934.1, read on the forward strand.
GTCCTTTATGGCTTGAAGATTTACTTCATAAGACGTGAGGTTACCTATTAGTTCTTCAGGTTTCATTGTTGATAAATCGTTGGCGTCCTCAATGGCTAAAACCTTCCTTTCCCATTCGTCGGTTAAGGAGTTTAGTATCTTTGAAATAATATCAAAGTCACTATATTTTTCTCCTAACCCTATTAAGGCATGAAGTATGTCTTGAAATCTTGATTACATGACGTTGATGGTTTCATTTTGTCTCATTCTAAAATTTTGGAACTGGTTTTTGAGCATTGAGATTTTTGTTTGTTTGACCTTGTTTGTACCTTCATGAATTGTTTTGAGTGTTTCCCATATCTGATGTGCAGTAGTGCAGATACTAACCCGACTAAATTCATTTCTATCCAAAGCACAGAATACATATTCATAGCTTTGGCATTTTCACTTGCTTCATTTTTCTGAGCTCTCGTCCATGTAGAGTAATTCGTTGTAGGTGCTATGAATTCTGTTTGAGTTGCATTCCAATCCTCAATAAAAGGTTGCTTGCATATATATATATATATATATATATATATATATATATATATATATATCCTCATTCTTGTTGCCCAATAATTGTAATGTAAACCATTGAATAATAGTGGTCTTTGAGTAGATTGTCCTTCGGCAAATGTAGAGACAATGGTTGTGTTGGTACTTGCGTTACTTTCCATATTATCAAAATATCAAATAACAATGTTACGGTTATTGGATGTCCTTACTCTGATACCAATTGAAATAGATGTCGCAGCAGGATCGTATGGAATAGAAATGTGTAGAGAGTAGAATATCAACAATAAATAAAAGTGACAACAGATTTTTATACTTGTTCAAATCCCTGTCCTATTTCCAGTCCCTAAGCCCTTCTTAGGAATTTTACTAACAAAAAACAACCCTCACTTTACCCGGAGGAACAGGTTCACAATTACCCGAACAGACGAACGGGATTTCTTGCCTCGACTGCTGAAGAGGACTTTCACAATACAAAGAGTTTGTTGACTACTTGTGTTTTGAATAACATGGATATGTCAAATCAATGCACACCCTTTCTATGATCTTTCCTTGATGATAATAGTGCAGTTCGTGAGAGAATTTGGAAGAGTTGAGAAGATCTGTAATCTTTTAAATATGGAAATAGAGTGCTTTTGTGAATTTGAATGCTATAGTTAAGATAGAAAGAAATAGAGTAAGTTAAGATAAAAAAAACATATTTGATTAAGCCTCTATTTATAGTATACAAATAGTTGCAATTATTCACGAAGAGATTCGATGATTAGATGTGAATCAAGAGTCGTGTCTCTTTGCTGAATAGTTGCATCTATTCGTTTTCAGAAGTTTGAAATAAATTTTCATAAGTATGTTTATAGTTAAATATATATACAACAAAGAAATAGGCAAATTCGTCCTATATTCAGACGTCTGAATATTATGCTGAATCAATTTTTTGTTTCAGCAGACAGACGTCTGAATTAAAATTTTCAGACGTCTGTTTGCTGTGCCTTGTGCATGTTTTACAATTGTGCATGTGTGTGTGTCATCAAGGAAGATTTTAACAAATACTAATACATAGACTCTTTAAGTAAGCCCTTGAAATTTTCATGTTGTAGAGTTTCTTCCTACAAAACAAGGTTAATCGATACTAATATATATGTATAGTTGTCATAATCAAAATGCTATAAAGCGAGATTCAACAACTGATTATAAATGTAACTTGTGTAACACCCTCACCTTTATACCCATACGACCTAAGAGTATTACAGAGTAATACTCTTGGATAATAAGGAGAATGAGACGATATGCGGTATGCACATGAATATTCCCTTGGAATAACATAGATACATATCTTATATGAAATAAAACTCACTAAAGATGTACACGGTCACAGTGCAAAGCAATAAACACGTGTGCCTCCAGGAAAGAAAAATATACAATATATATAATAAATAACAAGGAATATACAAAGTCAAAATAAAGCGATAATATATAATAGAAATATATACATAGGTTCAAGATATACATAAAATATACAATGCCACCAAAACATCAAATACATGAACCCAATTGCGTATCAAAAGTATACAATAACAATATATGATAATATCTTAGCTTCTATGCCCAATATCCATAAATCTGTAATGTTGTCCCCTAAACCTAAAATGTCTCACACTAACCCAAGTATTATAAATAACACATGGGTCGGACTATGTCTATAATGATAACAAATAATATAATGGTATAGGAAATATCAGCTATTGTTAACCTGCTTTTTAGCCAAGGAGATTGCAACTGGACTTGGAAGATCAAAATAAAGATGAAACGATTTGAAAACTTGCAAGCACACCTAAATGGAGTACGTAAACAACTCGAAAAAGTTTCACTCAATTTGGAGCTAAGTACATAGATCGATACCGAGCTATCCATAGGTTAGTACTGACCTATCATTTCCGCTCATTTCACTTCCCAAGCTCCATACATCACTTATACCACTCCGACTACTCATGATCAAGTTGTTTTCCTATGATTTTGGTAAGCAATTCTAGGGAGTAATGAGAAGAAAGTAAAGAATGCGGCTATCGAAAAGATCACTAGAGTTAACCAAAAGTCGATAGAAAAGAGCTTAAAACACATCGGATAGAAGATAAAAGTGAAAAGAAAGTGAAATAATTCAACTTGAACCAAGATCTATAGGTTGGTGCCAAGCTATCTTAGATCTATACTGAGCTATGATCATGAGTCATAGGACTTCGATCTCACTAGCACAGAATTGGTCCATCTCCTGGACCTCAATGCATGTGGGCTTCTAGACATGTATACCTATTTCTCTATAAACACCAGCCTACCTACAACCAAAAGCGATTCATCTTCCGCCCTTCACACGGGATCTGATTTCTCTACCATTGGAGACTTTTTCTTCTTCTTCACTCCTATCCTCTGTTAGTCCGTGAGATGATGGTTTTGATGACAACAACCTTAGAATAGATTATAAAATATAAATACTAACAATATAAGTTTAGATATATATGTATATGCAGGATTTAACCATGCAGGTACTAACGATGAAGACTGTACAGTATAGAGATTCAAGATATCAAGATAAAATATCAATATAGAAGACTCATGAGTATCAAGACTATCAAGAGTTCAAGATTTCAAGGATAAGTTTTTTTTATTATTATTAGGAATTTTTGTTAAAACTCGTAGAAAAGCACTTGCATCTTAAAATCCAATTTATTCGTGGAATGGAATCCACTTCGAGCTCGTTAAAGGGATGGAACCCTAAGTAGGATGGAACCTATGAAAAATCTAGTGGAACATTGTTTTGTATCCGCTAACTTTTATTCAAAATGATTTTTCAAAATTATATTCTATTTTCAAAATGTTTTCAAAACTTTCCTTCTAAAAGATTCAAAACCCTCGATCCTGATTTTAAATAATTTTAGCCTCAAAAACATCTTTATTTTAAAAGTCAAATTACTCCTGATTTTAAACTATCTTTTTAAATAATATATTTAACTTTTAAATATTTATACTTAGATTTAAATATAAAATTATAGTTAAAATCTATATATATTGCTCTTTATAATTACTTATGAATTTTAACTATAGTCAAGTATATTTATAAAGTTTAGAATAGTTTTTATATAAGATAAAGGTTAATTTCAAAGAAAATCAAAAACACCAAAAAGTCCTTTGGGATGTCGACATGCCTAGCATGACCATGTCGACATGGTGACAGTTTGATTCAAAAATTCAAATTTTAAAAGAAGTGTCTATTCGCCATAACTCGTCATGAATGGTCATGGCTGTTGTTCTTCTATAAATAGGGGTCAGTTTCAACGAATTTTAAAATATAATTTTCTGGTTTTCACTCCTCTTCTTCTTCCTCATTTCTTAATACATATTCTTATCATTACTCTGCCGAAATCAACGTTGAATCATACTCGATTACTTCTAGTTTGATTCTCTATCACTATCTCTACAAGATTCTCAGTGCTATTCAGAGTTATAGACTTCTTTGTAATCCATTAAGTGAGAAAAGGTGTGATTGTAGCCTTGGAAATCAATCAAAAGGGAAAAGGTGCGATTGTAGCCTTGGTAAATCAATTGGGTAAACTTGTGGCTCGGAAATCAAGTATCACTACCCAGAGGATCGAAATTCTGGAGGGTGTACCTCGTAGCCTTGAAACCGAGGGTGTAATTGTACAATTGCTTTTGAAAGGAAATCCGTACTTGTGTTGCGGGACTGGATGTAGGGTAACTCCGAACCAATATAAAATCCGGTGTGTTCTTTCCTTTACTGCTTTTATTTTATTTCTGCATCTGTGATTATTTCTGTGATCATATCTGTGTCTGTATATTGCATACTTTTGTGTCTAAATTAACATAAATTAAAAAGATTTAGTAATTCTTTATTATCGCTATTCACCAACCCCCCTCTAGTGTTAATCTTAGCCTTAAGATTCGTAATCCGCATTTCTCACAATTGGTATCAGAGCAAGGTTTTTAAAGTTTCATAATCTGGTTTTTGAAAAGTTTTCAAAATGGCTACCAACACTGGTATTGTTATTAACACTAGTATCCCTGTCACTAGTTCATTTGTAGGGGGTCAGTCTACTGTCAGACCACCACTTTTTTATGGCAGTAACTATGCATATTGGGCATGTAGGATGAAACTATATTTACAGTTTGTAGGATTAGACACTTGGAATATCACACAAACTGAATATTCTGAACCCACAATTGATTTTGCACAGTGGACTGCTGAGCAAAAAACTGTTGCACAAAATAATTCTAAGGCAATGAATATTCTGTTTTGTTCACTAGATAGAAATGAATTCAATAGAGTGTCGGTTTGTAAGTCTGCATATGATATCTGGAAACTTTGCAAGTTACTCACGAAGGAACAAGCAAAGTCAACCAGACCAAAATTTCCATGCTCACAAATCAGTTTCAATTATTTAAAATGAATGCTAATGAGTCTATTCCAGATATGTATAGTAGATTTCAGGATATTGTGCATTCTCTAATATATTTGGGAAAGTAATTTTGTGAAGAAGATCAAGTCAGAATTTTTTTAAATTCTCTAACTCCAGAATGGAATCAAAAGACACTTGCGATCGAAGAGGCAAATGACATCAGTATTTTGAAGATTGAAGAATTAATTGGAAATCTAATGTCGTATGAAGTTCAAATGATCGGGAGAAGAGAATGTAAAGCATCTGAAAAGAAATCAATGGCATTCAATGCATTAACCGATGGATCAGACTCAAACAACGATAATGATGAAGAGATAGCCTTCATGACCAGAAATTTTAGGAGATTTCTGAAATACAGAAAGATGAATAATCTCAAGAGAAACAACTATAAGAATTTTGGAAATCAGAATATAGTGCCAAATAATGACAGGTGTTACAACTGTGATAAACCAGGCCACTTCAAAAGAGACTGTCCATATCCAGAAAGGCAGAATCCTCCTATGAACAATGAACCAGCAAAGAAACAGAAGCGTGCATTTACTGCTATTCTAAATGACTCAGACTCGTCCTCAAGTGATGATGATCAGAAGACGGATAATTCAAATTTGTGTTACACAGCTGTTCACGACTCCGACGAATTCAGAGAAACGGACTCAGAAAAAGGTACACGTTTATAATACAATTGGTTGAAATTGCTTGCTTAAGATTAGTTGCTTGATTGTTTGATTGATTGATTTTGAATTGGTATGTTCTTTGAATTTTAAAATTTATTTCTATTTTTTTTTTATTATTTTTAATACTTTCTGAAATATATTATATGTATAATAATATTTCAGAAATATATAATAGACATTAATAATAATAAAAATATATATATTAGAGATCTTAAGAAAAATCAATTCATGAAAATTCAAAAGCACATGTCGACATGGTCCCTACCATGATGTCGACATGGCTACCTGAATTTGAATTTCAAAATTTGAATTCAAATGTTTGAATTTTTCTCCATCTTTTCACTTCATTCAATTCTCTGAAAAGATACCTTTTGACCAGAGAATATGTCCTTTAAGAATCTATTTATTCACTATCTTTTATCATATATTTTCACTTTCATTTTCAAATTCAAACTCTATCTTCATAACTTCAAGCTCTCTACTCTAATGGCTTCTTCAAATAACCCCTCAACCATGAGAATTTCCAGAAAAATCAAAGAGCAATTATTCAATGATCCGGAGGCAATTAAAGCATACATCAATTATGCTAACTATGCCAAAGTCCATCCCGGAAAATTTGCTATTTTTCAATATTTTTCTTCTTATGAAATTGATTCTCTTTTTGCGAACAATGGTGTTCTTAGTCTTATTGATGCTTCTCAAAATGATTTTGTATGCTATCCTAATCTTGTCAAAATTTTCTATGCGAATTTAAATCGCGGATTTTATGTTGGAAACGAAGATGAAATTTGGAGTAGTGTCAAAGGCACTCAAATTGTTTTGAATTGTGATCTTTTGGGTACCATTCTCAATTGCAAGAGTTCAAGAATGGATCTTTCTAACTTTAAAATCAATGAACATGATCGTGAGACATTTCATTACATTTTCGAAAGAGATGTTGAGTTTGATTTTAAAAATAGAAATTTTCGACCAAAAGCAAGAATTGTTAATCTTCTTTTGCAACATACTTTGACCCCAAGATAGGCAAATTTTAACAATCCTACTTCAAAAGTTTGCAAAGCTCTTTTTGCTATTTTCGAAAACTATGACATAAATTGGGCGCAAGTTATTTTGGATGAACTTCGTCCTAAAAGTCTTGAAATGGGTGAGAATACTTTATACCATGGAATTTATCTCACTCAGATTTTTAACTATTTTGGAGTGCATTTCAAAGGCGAAGAATTTGTTTCAAGAAAAGTTTTCAACCATTCCAACATTTCGCTTATGAAAATTCCATTTGTTTTTCAACCTTATGAGACACTTACCGAAAAGGAAGAGCATTTGGCTCATGAGGAAATGGAAGAAGAGGAAGTTGAAGAAGAAGAAGAAGGGGATGAAATGGAAATTGAAGAAGAGGAAGAAGGTGAAACGTCTTTGGAAAGCATTGAATATCCTTCCAATCCATCCAAAAAAATCCTTCTCAAAAACCAAAAGATAATTGTGGAGAATCAATGGATTCTAAAATGATCCGTTAGTAAAAGTTGGATAACATTTCTTCGAAGATGAACAAGTTCTTTTCAAAAGTCAGAAAGAAACTTGGACTATCTTCATCATCTTCATCCTCTAACTAGTTTTATCTTTTCGTATCTTGTTGTATTTGTTTTAGTTTCCTTTATTTCGAATGTTCATGTAATTTGTTGTGTGCTTAATCATTGTATTATAGTAGTATGCAATGAAATGAAATTTCCTTTCTCTTATCTACCTTATCTTATCTCTAGAATAAATGTTAGTATATTATATATATATATATACACACACACAATTATTCAACAAATCAAATTAGTCATAACATTTCACTAACCCATGTCGACATCCCCTATGTGACCATGTCGACATGTACTGGTCAGAAATGGCAATTGATTTTGAAGTTGAAATTTGAATAACCACCACATGTCTATTCAATTCAAACAAATTTCTACACCTATATATACCCGTTTCTTCTAGAATTCTTCACTGAAATTTATTTCTTATCTTCTGTATCCTCCATTTCTTTCACGAATTCATATGGCTAATCCTATTCATAATTTATCCGAAAATCTTGAAGAAACTCTTAATTCGTTCAAGCATATTCTCTCATTTATTCTACGAAACCAGCGTCATTTAGAATTAAGTCAAATGCAGATGATAAAGGATCAAGAAAGGCACTTCGATATGATACGATGGATGATCTCCTCTCTGCACAAGGATGATAACGAAGCACATCCTCCTGTCTCTCTCACCAATGAGAATGATAATTGGGATGCTATTAAGGCAGACCCAATCTTTGGAGAAGAAGGATGGGTGGAAGTTCCACGCAACGTTTGATTTTTTATTTACTTTGTTTGATTTGTTTGAGTTGATTTGGTTTGAATTGATACTTTGTGTGGATTGATTTCTTATTGATTTGAAGATTGGTGTGTAAAACATATATATATATATACATTGAAATGTATATAATCTTCTAATTAGTTATCATGCTTAGAAGTATAATTATTTCCTACTCTATATATTCCGTTGTATGGTTTATCAATGCAGGTACTGAAGTCCAAGAATGAGGGGGAGTAAGTTTTTGTTGATGACAAAGGGGGAGAAATATAAAATAGGGTAGTTTGGTATAGATTAAGGGGGAGTTGTTAGTTTTAGGGGGAGTTATTAGAATAGAAATAATATTTTATAAACAAAGGTTGTCATCATCAAAAAGGGGGAGATTGTTAGTCCATGAGATGATGGTTTTGATGACAACAACCTTAGAATAGATTATAAAATATAAATACTAACATTATAAGTTTAGATATATATGTATATGCAGGATTTAAACATGCGGGTACTAAGAATGAAGACTGTACAGTATAGAGATTCAAGATATCAAGGTAAAATATCAAGTTAAAATATCAAGATAGAAGACTCATGAGTATCGAGACTATCAAGAGTTCAAGATTTCAAGGATAAGTATTTTTTATTATTATTAGGAATTTTTGTTAAAACTCGTAGAAAAGCACTGGCATCTTAAAATCCAGTTTATTCGTGGAATGGAATCCACTTCGAGCTCGTTAAAGGGATGGAACCCTAAGTAGGATGGAACCTACGAAAAATCTAGTGGAACATTGTTTTGTATCCGCTAACTTTTATTCAAAATGATTTTTCAAAATTATATTCTATTTTCAAAATGTTTTCAAAACCTTCCTTTTAAAAGATTCAAAACCCTCGATCCTGATTTTAAATAATTTTAGCCTCAAAAACATCTTTATTTTCAAAGTCAAATTACTTCTGATTTTAAACTATCATTTTAAACAATATATTTAACTTTTAAATATTTATACTTAGATTTAAATATAAAATTATAGTTAAAACCTATATATATTATTCTTTTTATTTACTTATGAATTTTAATTATAGTTAAGTATATTTATAAAGTTTAAAATAGTTTTTATATAAGATAAAGTTTATTTTCAAAGAAAATCAAACACCAAAAAATCCTTTGGGATGTCGACATGCCTAGCATGACCATGTCGACATAGTGACAGTTTGATTCAAAAATTCAAATTTCAAAAGAAGTGTCTATTCGCCATAACTCTTCATGAATGGTCATGGCTGTTGTTCTTCTATAAGTAGGGGTCAGTTTCAATGAATTTTAAAATATAATTTTCTGGTATTCACTCCTCTTCTTCTTCCTCATTTCTTAATACATATTCTTATCATTACTCTGCCGAAATCAACATTGAATCATACTCGATTACTTCTAGTTTGATTCTCTATCACTATCTCTACAAGATTCTCAGTGCTATTCAGAGTTATAGACTTCTTTGTAATCCATTAAGTGAGAAAAGGTGTGATTGTAGCCTTGGAAATCAATCAAAAGGGAAAAGGTGTGAGTGCAGCCTTGGTAAATCAATTGGGTAAACTTATGGCCCGAAAATCAAGTATCTCTACCCAGAGGATCGAAATTATGGAGGGTGTACCTCGTAGCCTTGAAACTGAGGGTGTAATTGTACAATTGCTTTTGAAAGGAAATCTGTACTTGTGTTGCGGGACTGGATGTAGGGTAACTCCGAACCAGTATAAAATCCGTATGTTCTTTTCTTTACTGCTTTTATTTTATTTATGCATCTGTGGTTGTTTCTGTGATCATATCTGTGTCTGTATATTGCATACTTTTGTGTCTAAATTAACATAAATTAAAAAGATTTAGTAATTCTTTATTAGCACTATTCACCCCCCCCCCCCTCTAGTGTTAATCTTAGCCTTAAGATCCGTAATCCGCATTGCTCATATCCTCGACCTCTCAACTCTCTGGAAACTCCATTGTAAATCTAAAATCTATTAGATTGTGGCCGGTTTTGAGATAATTAATTGTAATCTAGAGAGAAAACAACTAATAAAAAAGATTAAAGTGGACGTAGGCCGGTGATTACGTCGAACCACTATAAAAATTCTTCTGTCTCCTTTTACTTTTCTTTTTTTCCTTTATTTTTACTAAAACTAGTGCTTTCATCTAATATGTAGGTGTTGTTCCATTTTCTGGGTTAACATGTTGGTGCTCCCATTGAGAAAGAAGCTAGATTTCTCAACCTAAAGCTTAAATTGAAATTTAGAGAAGATGAAGAGACCTAACAATAGATCTAAGGCTGGAGGAAACTAACCTGAACATGAGGTAGCCAGGATGTGTCCTCAAACTCTCATCAATCCATTTATATGACTAAAGAAGAGATGGAGAAAATTTCAAAGGAGATACGGGATGGATTGATGACTCGACAGTAGGAAATGCTTAAAGGATTTTTCCGTAGGATGGGATAACAAGGAATAGTTAGGACTGCTGAAATTCAGAACCAAGGATAATGAGCTAATATAGAAACATATGTGGTTGGAGTGAAGTAAACGGGAACAATGGCCATACAAGCAAAATAGCTTGGTATCGACCTAGATCTACTCGGAACCAAGAGAATGATACTCGGAGGCAATGTTGGTATGATTGCTAAGGTGCCAAGAACGGATAATAATGGAGAAAGAAGCACAAATCCGAACGCGAATGGTCAATGACCAGAGGAATATGTGCCAAAACTTCCCTACAGGAACGGAGGACAGAATTAGATCAGAGGAGCAGGTCAAAATGCTAATATGCAGCTAGAGAGTACATACCAGAGTTCCACCAAAGGAGCAAGGGGCTGAACATCACATTTAGTCGAAGACTATCACTGGATGGTGAAAACCGAATTATTGAGTTGGTAGGGAGGATAATTAGAGGTGGACCCTCAGATCTAAGCTTAGAGGACGTGAGCAGGAATCCGTTCACTTATAATATCCAAAATGCGAGGAATCCTTTGGATTTTAAGCTTTCGATATTGAAAATGTATGATGGAAAGTTGTATGCATTGGTTCATCTAAATGAGATACATCTGACATATGGAGATGTTGAGTGCTTATGCAGAGGTAATGGGGTGGTGCTTCCCATTATACTTAACGGATTGATGGTGATGTGGTTAAGACAACTGAAGAAGGGTCAATAAGCATGTGGACCGATTTAGTCGATAAGTTCTTAAGGTTTTTCAGAGTTCAGGTCTTGCCGCCGAAGAATGTGATGAAGCTATCAAGCATGAAATAAAGGCCCGAAGAGACCTTGAGAAGCAATTTGACAAAGTTCAATGCGACAGCTACATCTGTCAATAAAATGGATCCATTAATAATCTTAAAGACATCAGTATTTGGAGTCACGAGCAGGACCAACTTCAAAGTTGCATTGGAATAGATCCATCGATGGAGCTTGCGGAGTTCTACATGAAGCTGAGAGATATTTGCGTTAAGAAGCTGATGAAGCTGAGAATGTTGAAATTGATGCTAGGATGACAGAGGACTATCTTGGAGCAGGAAATAGAAAGGATAAAGGAAAGAGAAGAGCTTATGATGACTTCGTAGAACCAAAACGGTAGAGGAGGGAATAGAAGTTCTCTTCTTATACTGAGCTAACAATGATCGCCAAGAGGATTTATCTGGATAATAGAGCATATGTTCCCTATTGGAAGCCAACTAAGAGAGAGCCCACTGATTGGGAGAAAAGATATGGAAAGTTCCATGAGCTGGATGGACCTAAAACAAATGATTACCAACATCTTCGTTATCTAATAGAAGAACTGGTTCAGAGCAGCCACTTGTATAAGTACGTGAAGAACAAATTGTAATGGTGCGGCCGAAGCAACTACCATCTAGAGTGAATGCATCGAGGAACAACCACAAATCTGGTTTGAGGTTCGAAATCCCACGATCGAGATGGTCAGAGTTAAGCTCGACTCCCACACTTTAATTTTTATTGCTTTGAATAAATAGGATAATAATAACCTCAGACCGCTTATGCATGTATGAGGCCTAGATTGGTCTTTAAGTACACTCTGAGTCAGATGTTTGGGATGACTATTTAGGACAATAATAATCTCAGGTCGTTTACACATGTACGGGACCTATATTGGTCCTTAGGCATGCTCTGAATTGGATGTCTGGGATGGATGATTAGGACTTCTGCTTGTTTTCATTGATTTGAATATTTGACTTTTGAAAAATTCACATTGAATGTAATGATTGATATTGATCTGTTTAAGTCCTGTCTAAGAGATGGGACCAGAGTTCAGGATGCAAGTTCCCTCACTAGAGAGTAAGGGGATGGACTTGCATGATATTGACCGCTTTAAGTCTCCTCTGAAGAGATGGGACCGGAGTGTGGGGTGCAACTTTTCTTGTCGGAGAGCGAGTGAATGGACTTATACGTTATTGATCACGTTAAGTCTCGACCAAAGAGTTGGGACCAGAGTGTAAGATGCAAGTTCCTTTTCCAGAGAGTGAGTAGATGGAATTGTATGAAAAGTAAGTTCTCTCATTGGAGAGTGAGCGGATGGACTTTTTTTATCATTGAATTCCTTTGCCAAAGAGCAAGAAGACTCAAAAAGGACCCAAAGAGATCAAAATCTAGATTAGAAGTTGAATGGTTCGGAGAGATCACATGTTAAATTGAATGTAAAATGATTCGAAGAGATCGAACCTTAGAACAGATACAAATTTATTAAAAAGATTCAAACACCTTATGATTAGAGTAAAATAGAAAAATCCTAGATGAACATGGGACGATTTTGATATGTGATGTAATAACTCCAAATAAAACCAGAATGATTATGATATATAAATAGCATTTAAGCAAGGGCTGGAGTCCTTAGCTATAACAAGTTTGGAACGTCCTTTGATTTGCAAGAAAATCCAAATAAACCGGATGATTCGCCAAAGATTAGGATCAACAAATAGCTGGGGAGCTCACCTATCAAAGACTGATTACTAGAACTTGTTTCTGAGCAAAGCATACTTTATATTCAAAAGACGTACTCTAGGTGGCAAGTGTTAACCCACTTTTTAGCCAAGCAGATTTCAACTGCACTTAGAAAATATAAACAAAGATGAAATGATTCGGTACCGAGCTATCCATTGGTCGTTACCGGTCTATTATTTTCCCTCATTCTACTTCCCAAACTCCATACATCTCCTATACCACTCCGACCACATGTGATTAGTGGTTTTCCTATGATTTGGTTGAGAAATTCCGAGGATTAACGAGAAGAAAGCAAAGAATGCAACTGTCAGAAAGACCACTAGAATCAACCTAAAGTATGTAGAAAGGAGCTTGAAACACATCAGACATAAAAGAGAAAAACAAGTGAAATAATTCAACTTGCACCAATATCTATAGGTCAGCACAAAGCTAACTTAGATCGGTATCGAGTAATGATCTTGAGTCATGGAACTCTGGTCTCAAAATTAGTTGAAGTCATAACATAAAATTTCTCTGGCATTGGTGATAATTACCTAAGTGGTACTTTGTTCATATGCGATTAATATGCACACAGCTGTGTATTCCAAGTTAATCGTCCATGAATTTCCTTAAGTAAATAGTCTTCTTCCAATCCGTGGGATGATTGAGAAGAACCCTTTTTATCCCTTCCTTCGAATCTTATCAAATATCCCAATTTAGTTTTTTATGAAAATCGCCTTCGCATTGACGATATGTGCAAATAGCAATATCCTTTTCTCGATGGAGACCTAAATTCTTGAATTAACCATCCGTTGCAAAATCTTAGCCATAATTTTATCTAGGATACCTTTTGGGGTCTGAACCTCCAAAACTTTTACCATTTCCTAATGTTCTCTCGTAGACGAGACCTTTTCACCAAACATAACTTCTTATCACTTTATAATTATTTCACCTTTGAAATGACTCAATATGGAATGATGGCTTGTCATTTTAATCTAATAAACATGCTAACCAATTCTTTGGTTTATACTTAAGGATTTTTGCAATTTAATGCATTGAAACTATCCCTCTTCCAAAGGAGAGGCTGACGGTGTAAATTTCTATATCTTACCCCAAAAGGAATTTATGTCACGTTTAGAATTATAAGGAATTATCTTTTTCATAATTATTGAAATCGACATTACAAAATATGGTTGATATCCCTATTTTGCACATCTCTTTCTTTTTGGCTATATTCGTTGCTGTTTCAAACGATACACTTTTATTTATAAATCTAAACTTGATAATCCATAGGAATTTACATTGCAACCCTCTATATTCCAATGAATAAAAATACCTACTTAAATCACATTTTCAATTTATCACTACTTTCAGTTATGTTTATTAATCCATATCACTTATCCAACAAAATCTCGGATCGCCTAAATCTTAATAATTTACTATGATAGCTTAATTTACATTTTACTTGCACATGTAATTCAAGTCAACAAAGCTAGAACTATCACAAGATCTATAAGTTCAAGGACTACTACCCCCTCCCTCCCCAGCATTTTCTATTCAAATGTGTGTAAATTTCTAACCATGCTATTCCGATGTTTATCTAGGCATACTTGGGACGCATCTACAATGATAGAATCCTATATGGTAACAATGCCAGTATGCTATTATGAAAACCAATTTCCACTAATACCACCGCATAATGCTACTATGGCAACTGCTCTTCCACTACTACAACTTCTCATTCATGTCAACGTAGTCTACCTATAGCCTCTAGGTATCTTATCCTTACTTATATGGTATCGACCAATGTCTGTATCACCCATTTGTCACTTAAGTTACCATATAAGAATTCAAGTAGACACCGCTAGGCCTTTTTTACACAAAATCGAATAAAACTCTTTGCTATAGCATTCCTTGATAACAACCATCTAGGTTTTCTCTTTCCTTATTCTAAACTATGTTTTACCCAAATCATACTTTCCAAACCCCCTCAAAGAAAGATTTTACAATTCAAACCATAATGGGGTAAAAAGGTACAAGGTGGTGCTCACCCTTCACAACTACAGGAAGTTTGACCTACTACTCTATCCTTTCAATTCAACCATTGACTAAGAAAATTCCCGTATTTCCTTTATCTCTGTCTCAACCGTTCAAGGCTTTCCAATTCCCTAGTCAATTCTGTCCTGGTGGGCTGTTTAATCCTATTTATCTAACTATGATCTGTTTCTTTCTTTTTAAGTTTAAATAATAGTCATGCGATTTTCACTTTTTCCTTTTATAAACCAAAACCTTCGATTTTAACTTATTTCCTTAAAACTAGTAAGTTTTAAAACTATAAAACTCTCTTTTTATTTTTAAGTGTTTCCTTCTTACTAAGACCATGGTATTTTTCATAACAT
Source organism: Allium cepa (assembly GCA_030765085.1). Taxonomy (NCBI): domain Eukaryota; kingdom Viridiplantae; phylum Streptophyta; class Magnoliopsida; order Asparagales; family Amaryllidaceae; genus Allium; species Allium cepa. The sequence goes on from CM060934.1 coordinate 628,626,992, forward strand.
AATTAAAATAAACGACTTTCATCCAATTAATGGCGTCTTCCCCTTTCCTGATCTTTCTCAAACTTTTATTTCACCTCGAATTCTCTCCCTAAATTAAATTTAGGCTCTTTCAATTCGCGGGTTCATTCTTATGCCCAAGTCGTTAATGATTTGATGAGTTCGGCTCCAAAATCTCTCAACTATAATCTTCCCTTCAAGAATTTGATCGACGCTAGAAGGAAGAGGCATTTTTTCTTTCGTTGTGGGGATTTTAATCATCTTGCAAAGGATTATAGAGAGCCAATTAGATGTTTCTGTTGCGATTCTATTGGGTACAAAAGAAAACAAATGTTTGATGAAATTCTAATCCATCTCTCGACAAAAAGAAAACCATGTCAGTCACAAAACATTAATTTTCTTTTGTATTAAAATGTATGAAACAGAAGGGTATTTTGTTGGATCGTTAATGGTTAATATGGTTGTAAAGGCAAGAAGGTAATAGGCTATTGGAAGAGTTGTTCATGCATTTTCACACGATCAATGAAGTGAATATTGGCCGTAATTTTAAAGAAAAATTTAGTGACCCAGAGTTGTTTTTAAAGGATAAGGATATTGTTATTGTTAGTTAGTTGAAGGTAATCTTTGATGTGTCAAAGAATGAATCGGCCTCTGATCCAATATTTTTAGATCTAGATATTTTGCATTGCAATTCAGATTCTTTTCTCCTAGAATCTGTTAACTCAGTGGTTGCAGACAGAGGTTCTTATTTGCAAGAGTTAGACTTCGTAAGTATGAGCAGAAAGCATACAACTAAATTTTGTACATTGGGGGAGTTTTGCGATTGATACTTTGAATAGGTTTGAAGGGTTAAGTGTCTTGGAAGATTTTGAGATGAACTCTGATGTATTGCAACATAGTTTGGTTGAATGTGAAGTCATGGAGAGGGGCTCAAATGAGGATAAGGTGGTTGTTATGGGTTATGATGAATCATGATGTTACATATCCTGATGAGGATATTGATACTGATCTTAAGCCTTGTGTGTTGGGTTTGAATACATCATCTTCTGGTTCTGACATTGGATGAGCATGGAGAGGTGTTTGATCAATCTCAGGTTGGAGCAACCGATGGTGGGGGTTTGGTTGTAATTGTTAACGGGGTTGATGTGGATGGATTATATGAGGTTGTTAATCTTGAAGTAGTAGATAGGATTGATCAATGTTCAATTGTTAGCGAATATTTTCCTTCCTTTGCTGAGTCTCTAGTGCATGACATATCCAAGAATGTAATATCTGAAAATGTTGCTGCAGTTAAGGATAGAACTATCAACAAGGTTATCTATTAAATAATAGTAAAGCGGAAGAAATTTTAGCTCTCACGTTAATTCTAGCATTTCTTTCACCTCTCCTTAATTTTCTCTACATATTTATTTAAATTTTATTTTAAAAACCTAATACAATGCATTAGTTGTGAATTGTTTATAAGATTTTATTAATTTTACACTATTGTTTTACATTCAAAAATCTACACTTTCTGGTTTCTACAATTATTTTAAAGTCCTCAATTTTCATGTACAATTTACATTTAAGTCCGTATATTTAAATTAATTAAATAATTTCATTATAAATTATTTTAAAAAATTAACTAACCATTATTTATTAATTTGTCTGATAAATAATATAGTTAACCATGCCAATAAAATATCACGCTCATTGTAACAAAATAGTATAAATATGGATCACATAAAAAACAATACGAACAACTTTAATGTATAATTATTTATTTTAATAAATTATTAGTTAAATGATTGAAGTTTAAAGATCACAAATCATCACAATAATTATAAAATTTTCACCCCTACTCGTTAATTCTCTTCATTTTTTTTGAATCCATATAAATTATCATTTTATAGTTATCCAAAATATTAAGGTAATTTTTTCCATGATTTTATATTCATATATACCCCGATTTTATAATTTATACAGTCATTTACAAAGTTTTCATCAATTTTCTTTTATTATTTCACATTCAAATCTATGTATTTAAATTAACCAAACACTATAAATCTATACTATATAAATAAATTCAAGTAATTAATACTCATTAAATTCTTTGATAATTTCTAAACAAAATGACAATTTCAATTTATATACCGCATTAGTAGTAACACATGGTAGATATTTCTTTCAAATATAAAAATATCTGAATCGCTTAACAAAAATTATAGGCATAAACAATAATAAAACGTTTAATTTATGATTGATATATCAAACATTGCATAACAAAATTTTAACAACATTTATAGTATGAGTACCATGTTTTTACAAAATTAGCGTGTGCATTGCATGAGATACATTCTATTACTTTATTATTATTATTATCCACAATTTTAGTAAATTAGAAAAAGAGTTTTTCCCATAATATCTCATGTTACATTTAAAATTCATATCAATACAGATTTGCAATTTGACATCTAAAACTCATCATCATGCACATGTGCGGGTGCGCATGCGCATCAAAACACACAGGATCATGAATTTACTAAATATTACTTCAAAAAGGAACATATTACATTTATATTTTTCTTTGAAATTTATCATATACATAAACACTAAAAATTGTTTCACATGCATCGTTATATCGGTCATATTTAACATATATTTTCTTAATTTCAAAATATAAATTACACTTATTTTAAAATTACATAAAATATTTTAAAATTTAAAATTTTAGTAATAACAATAGTATATATATACAATAAACGTATAAATCAATAAAATAATATGTTTAACATATAATTTCATAAACTTTAGAAATATTATCGTAAAACTAATTTGAAACAAAATCTATCATTTTAAATAGTTAGAATATGAAAATAATGAATATATGATTATTTTTAACTATTAGAAAATAATTTTTGAATATATTTTACTATGAATACATAACATTTTAACATGCTAAAATCAAAAAATTGTATGTTTAACATTAGCATATTACATTGTACGTCAACTATTTAACTATGTATATTTGACAATTTCTTTTACAACATTACCGTGTGCAACGCATGGGTTACACACTAGTTGATTCTAGTAGAGGAATTGTTAGGGGATCTGATACTCGGGTTGAGGTCTTAAACAACGTGGCTGGTTGTAGCAATGCTCATGATTTGTTGGTTAGTGATATTAGTAATGTGCATTCACGATTGAATATCAGCGTGCACAAAACACTATATCCCATTCTGATTCATAAATACACGATGGCGCTTGGATCCCAGATTACTTGAGAGCTAGATTGGTCATCTGTTGGGGTTAAATTCTTATACATGAGTAATCAGTTGTTGATGATCAAATTTGGTTGTGATGTTATCCTGTTTTCTAAGAAGGATGATGTGGGTAGGACGGTAGTTAAGGTAGGGTTGGAATTTCAAGTGGCAGGTTTGGTTTCTAATGGGTACATGAATGGTGTAGAGGCGGGTTTGGTTGATTAGGAAGATTTTAAGGGTTTCATGGAGCATGCTTTAGATTATATTATGGGGTCACATGAGCATTTGGATGCTTTTTAATGTGCAGGGGATTTTGATTATGCTATTTTGAATAGTATTGGTTATGAAAGTAGGATGGAGTCTAATAATAGAGTGAATGCCTCTGATAAGTTTTCAAGGCAGGCGTAAGGAAGGTCCGTTTATTATTATATTGGGTTTGTAAATTTTATTTTGCCGTGGGAGAGAGTATTCTTCTTGCGCTGCTCAATATCATAGGAAAATTAAAAGATGAAATTAATTCATGTCAAGATTTAGAAGCAATGGGTATTAGAAAAAAAATTGCATCCCATGAACATGGAAAATACAGTATTACTTCCAGCCGCGCCATGCACGTCAACTGTGTTGAATATGCGAGTATATGATGTATGTTTGATGATAATAAACACACACACACACACACACACACACACATATATATATATTCAATTAAATATATTTGTTAATGTACTATTTTATTTTTCATATATTTAAATAAATATTTGTTGAATAAAATAAATAACTCAGAATTTAAATTCAAATAGATATTTTATTCAAACAAATATTTTTTCACAATTTTGAATAGTACAAATTTGAGCTCTCACTATATATATACATATTCAATTACATTACAATTTCAATCACATTACATTTTTCACTACACATACATTTGCACCTCACTACATTTCACTCATTCACTCGTATCTTATCTTCAACTTCAGTCCAGATTGAATCCAGCATTTGAGTGATCTGCAAAATAAACATTGAAATAGTAAAATTGAAAAAGAAATAATTTTTATAGTGTGAACGAAAATTAAATAAGTAAAATATTATTTGCCTCAGTTATTTGGGTTGTTCGTCATCATTTAATTTTCAATTCATCATACACGAATAGTTTGTGACATACACAGTGTGTAACAACCCGCATATTTTACGATTGAATATTTAAATATTTTATCGTCAGTCGGATTTTAGTCCGAAAAGTTACTTTTTGCATACGGTCGAATTAGGACTCGGAACCACTTCCATTGGGTCCAAAACGCCATTTGCGATCTTTTTGAGTATAAACTTTGATATGTTTGAAGTTAGTGGAATTTTGCCACTTTTTCACCTTGGGCTTTGTGTTTGGTTTAGCCAATTAGCCTAAACTATTAATTCTAGCTCAACCCCCTTCCCTTTATAACTTCACTTTCATTTCCTAACACTCAAGCTTCATCAAAAATGGAGGAAGGAATGAGAAATTAAAACTCCAAGCCCTAGTTCATTCGCAATTCCAACATCTAACTCCAAATTCAAAGAAAAGCCGTTGATTCTTCCTTTGCTTCCAAGCTTCTTCTTCATTGATTTTGTGTAAAGGTGAGATTTTTATCTCACATCTTTGTCTATAACTATCTTTGATTGTTGGGTATGAATTCCTAACACTTTTTCATATGCATTTGCTCTTGGTTTGGATAGAATTGGTGAACACCCCAATTTTTAGTGTTTTGGGTTCAAATCTTTAAAGATCCTAACTTTGATGATTGAACACGTTATTGGTGATGCATCGAGGAGCCAATAGAACCGGGAAGCCGATGGGCGTAATCCCCTAGCGTTCGAGATCGATCGGTTGCAAATTGAGAGAGTTTTTGCATTTCTGTTGCTTAGGTCGTTCGGCCTGCACACGTTACTCTCAGCATGCAGTTAGGTCGGCCTGCCTTAGGTCGCAACCCATAGGTTGCTCGCCTTGTGTTAGGCCATTCCATGACTTAGGTCACAACCCCCCCTTAAGTCGCACGCCTTGGGTCGCTAGCCACATGGGTCGTTCGGCCATGTTAGGTTGCGCCATACTTAGGTCGCGCCACGCTAGGTCGTCCCCACATAAGTCGCTCGGCCTTCTCTTACGCCATAGGTCACAACCCCTAGGTCGCTCGGCCATATGTGAAACTGTATCCCTTAGGTCGTAGCCCCTTAGGTCGCTCGGCCATGTTATGCCGCTAGCCCCTTAGGTCGCAACCCCTTAGGTCGCGCCAGTTAGGCCGCAAGCTACTCCTTAGCCGCTAGCTGCCTTAGGTCGCTGATCTCCTTTGGTCGCTCGGCTTGCTTGCACTGTTAGGTCGCTCCATACCTTGGGTCGCACCTGCTATATCTCGCACACATTGGGTCGCGCCACTCCTTTGGTCACTCCCCACTTAGGTCGCGCCATGCTATAGGTCGAGCCAGGCTATAGGTTGCGCCATATTGAGTTGCTATGTTAGGCCTAATGCTATTTCTTGAGCCGCTGATTTCTTGTGTTGACTTACGTTAAGTCGTAAGTTGTGGCTGTTAATTCGCAAGGGTATTTCCTCTTTGATGGATTTGGAATTGAATTCTTTGGATTTTATTCACGTCTTCGAATGTGAATTTTCGTGATTTATTGTTTCTACAATCATTTTTTTTATTTGTCACTTTAAAAATATGAAGGTTTCAATACTAGCAGTAAATAGCAAAACTCCTTGAACAAAACGATTTCGACCCTATTTTTATTACAAAGCTCGTTTCTTAAACCGTTTTTCAATCTACTAGTATATACAAACCTTTACCTCACTCGTATGAGAAATCTAATTAAACGGCTTAGTAAAACAAGTGGTATGAAATGCTTGTGTTTACTTCGTCGGTTAATTCTTGGACTTGTTCGATTGAATCTCTTGTGACAATTTTCGAGTGGAGATCTACAATTTGCTCGTAAATATTTAAGTTAAGCTAGTGGTTATGGGACATGAAGCTAAGCTTATATATTTACTAGCTTATTGTAATTAACACTTCTTGATGATTGTTGATGATCATTTTTGTGATTTAGACTAGCAAATGTGCGATGTCTCTTTGTCTACGAGGGAGACTAAACCCCGTTTCCGTGGAGCTTCGGCTCAATTTGGTGGGGTAGCGACCCATGGTCTTCGGGCCGTTTTATGGAGCTACGGCTCAAAATTAATGGTTAGCAACCATGGAATAGCGTTCCATTTTGTGATACATGTGTTGGTGAGTTTTCATGCTCCCGTTTTGTGATAGGCCTCCTCTTTTTTGTGATTTTTGGATTTCTCTTGATGATTTCTAGAATTTGTGTTTCACCAATTTTCGTGATTTACATTGATAAGTCTTATCAATATTTGTGCATTGGTGAATTTCTGTGTCATTAACATTTGTGATTAGCATTGATATAATGATCAATACTTATGGTTTTAGTGATTAAAAATAAAGAGTATGACATTCCTTTTGATCTTTGAGAAGATTCTTGTGACATTGATTAATCTCTTGTTGATTTTCAATTACATACTTATCACAGTGTGGTTTTATGGTTATCATAAGTTTTTGTCATATCTCTTATTCTATATCATTTCATCTGATGTTTATAGCTAGACTGATCCGTTTATTATTTTCTTATTAAATAATACTCGGGTCAGACCGAGATGTTATAAGTGCTTCTGCTTGACTTCACATCTGGGATTATCACCCTGACTTTTGGCTAACTACTTAGATTAGTAGTTTTTGTTGTGTACAATTGAGATATAGACTCATTGATGTATCCATATTCTTTTGTCTATCACTTGTAGCTGCTCTTTTGTGATATTGTGGATCTTGTTTGACCACTACTCTGTTATACACTTTCATGTGTTATATATTCATATCTATTTCCGCCTTTGCGATATGGATGTCTGTGACTGTGTAACAACCCGTATATTTGGACCATTTAAATTGACAATAATCCATACATGTCAACTTAAATAATACAAAACACGAATCATTATGGGATTATATATACATAAATGTAAATGAGAATCAATACAACATCACAGACACAGAACAGTCACAGAATAATGCAGCGGAAAATACATCGTCATAATAGCAGTTCATGAAGCTACTATATGAAATACAACAATGTCTAAACATAAAGTGACTGAAAGGAAATACATAAATGTCCAACAGACAAGAACAACAATACTGGAATAGAAATAGACTGATAAAGATAAATGCTAAGTCTTCAACATCTTCAACCAACCTTGATCAGCAAAATGGATAGCTTTAGACTGACCCGAGCATATACAAAAGAAACACTCGAGTCAGGACTCAAAATCTTATGCAGGATAATCAATTGCAGGAAATAAAGTCCATAACTCAAAGATGAATAAAATAACATCTCTAAGGATCCGATAAACTATCTATATATATAATACGGTATGTAGGTAATGTCTAATCAGTAAAATAGAATATTAAAAGAGCGTTAAAGCGTTACCATAATTCCCCTTAACACATTTTATATTCCCAAAAGCATATACAAGACCGTAGTTTCCCCAAAACCGGAAGTCACCAGAGGGCAATCCATATACTCAAGGTACAAATCAAAACGTAGTGGTCGCGAATAGGATAATCAGTATGACAAGGTACATGAGGCAATACCAACTAGGATACTAGTAGTTGCGTGATCCGGACTGATGTTGAGCATAGTAGCTACTATCTCAACACCGCGGAACAACACTCCCAAATCAAAGGGTGCACCCAAATCGAATCACAAAAGTAATAGATATGGTATCGAAGAAGCGTGTCCGCTAGAGGTGGCGATCCTCAATGGCCCGGCGCGGCTCCTGTTTTAGTCATGTCAGGGGTCATCCAATATCGTTCTCTTTCTTCAGTCAACGCGTTCACCAAACCATCCACTTCATTCTGGATCAACACTTCACGCATAATAGTTATTAAAGTGGTTTTCGGTATCGACAGAGAGTATGTCCATTCCCGATCCCGGTCTCTTTAATAACTACGTATTTATTACCCGATGGTCGGTTAAATTAACGTTTAAACAAATCAAAGTCCAAAAGTCAAGGTGCAAATTTGACTTCCAAAATTTGACATTTCACGATTCAATTTATTTTAGATATTTTACAACATATTTTCGAATGCAATTTTTAGTTCAAACACTTGAGTTACAATTTAAAATTAAGTATTCAAGTTCGATTTAATAAGGTCTAAAAGTCGCTTATTAAATTTAGTTCATAATCAATGAATTCAATTTAATGCTAAACATAGTTTAAATTATTAAACCAAATTCTATTCATTTCACTTCATGTTTACATCCACTGTTATCATAAATTCGATTAAATCAATTTCATTAGCTAAATTCCCTTTTATCCAACTTCATTTGATTTATTTACCAATTCAATTAAATTTCTAAACAAAAGTCCATTTCCATTTACAATGTCCTGATTTGATTAATTCGTTAAATTTAAAATCATTTTAAGTTTAAATAATCACTAAGTTATATCCATAAACTTTGGTCAGTTTTTGTATTCCTCCTAAGTCAAATTTTCTAAATTTCCAAGTAAAATTTACAACATGTTCCAAATCTATTTAATTAAAACCGAGTTTTAATCTAAACCTAACCAATTTAATAAATTTTTAAGTTATCAAATTCTAAACTTACTTGTTTCTAAATCTCATTTCAATAAATTTGCCAATTTATTTTTATTTAATTACATAGGTTTATTAATCCGTTTCAATTTAATCCATTAATTTTACTTCAATCTAATCCATAAAATTTATCTTGATTAAATCCGTGAAATTTATTTCAGTTACATCCATTAAAACTGTTACCAAATTTCCAACTAAATTGTTAAGTTCATTCTTTAATTTAAATTATATTTCAATTTCGAAAATGGTTTTGTTGACCAATCGGGTTTCTTATTTTTATTTTCTATCCTAGGCCAAGTTGTTTAATTAGGTATTTATCATTTCAACCCAATATTATTCAATATAAAACAAAGCATAGCAAAAGGGAACTTGCAGTGTGATAACTGGGATGGTGTCAAAGTAAATAAACAAGCAATAACAACCATACATAACAATTTAACAATGTATTTAAATAATCCCGAAATAATCATATTAATTTACATTTGTTATTTATGCAAATTAATATAATTATTCCTAGAACCCACACCATCGTTTCATGCGGATTAAAGATTATTACGTTAGGGTTTTCACTTGGTGTCTATTATCAAATTACTAAATCAATCATACGTTCAATGGTTCAAAGTGTAGTTAACGCTATTCTACGCGACGATTTATTTAACATTTAAAGGGATCAAGTTCAACATATATAATCCATTTTAAATTGTTGACTATCCTATATCAATTTCAATTTCATATTAAATTTCACTTATATTAACAACCAAATTCAACATCATATAATACTTTTAGTGTCACAACTATTTGTCGTAAACTAGCAATATTCAAATTTAACTTGCATAGCGATTTACAAATTTTTTTTTTCAACAATTCAAACAATCAACAATTAACATCTAAATTAATATAAACAACAATTATCACTTGATTATCATAGCATAATAGATCGAGTCATGAATGAAATATTCACCTTGCGTGGTTAGAGAAGATGACGAAGCACGAAGACGAATAGATAAGAGACACGAACAAGCACGATGCAAAACGACACAAACTACAATTCAAACAATTAAATAAATCAACTATTTGTTTGTTGCAATATATGTCAATTGAATATATATATAAACCATACCGAACAACGAAGCAAGATAGATTCGACAAGTCGGATGAAAGTCTAAGTCTCCGAAGCAGTAGCTGATACAAACACAGTAAAACACTGTATGTGAGCAAATTAGAATTTTCAAAGTATATACCGCTATACTAATATATAAAACACTCTAATCTCATTTGGTTATGCAGCCGATAAATGAGAAGCAAAACAAAGTCAGAGCACATGCTCCATATAACGGCATATGCAACCCACTGTTCATATTGGGAACAAATTCCTATTGATAAAGGCTAGCTATAGGAAGGAGGGTCTACAAGTGACATATACATAACCTATATGAAAATCCTATATACTAATAGGTAGAGCCTATATGCATGCAACAACATTTGACATATAAATTTCCAATAGAGAATATACAAAGCATGTTCAAAGTGATATTGATGTATTGGCTATAGGTCTTAGGCAAAGTGAAGAGGGAAGTGAAGGCAGTGGCTCGGGTGTTAGCAGCCAAGTCGGTGGGTGGGTCCGGGTTCGACAGGGTGGCTGCGGCGGACGAAGGCTGGCGGGTCTGGGCGAAGCTGGCGGGGTCTGGACGAAGGCTGGCGGGTCTGGACGAAGCTGGCGGGGTCTGGGCGAAGGCTGGTGGAGTCTGGGCGAAGCTGGCGGATCTGGACGAAGGATGGCGGGTCTGGGCGAAGCTGGCGGGGTCTGGACGAAGGCTGGCGGGTCTGGACGAAGCTGGCTGGGTCTGGACGAAGGCTGGCGGGTCTGGACGAAGCTGGCGGGGTCTGGACGAAGGCTGGCGGGTCTGGACGAAGCTGGCGGGGTCTGGGCGAAGGCTGGCGGGTCTGGATGAAGCTGGCGGGGTCGTGCGTGATAATGGGCAGTGGAGACTTGGGTGAGTTCATGTTAATAATGGAGAGAACAACAAATATTAAAAGAAGATGAGGGAGGGAGGTAGTGAGCACGTACCAGAATACTTTCTTTTGCAAATAACAAAATAATGAACCGAACCCAGTATAAACAAATAGTATAGAAAATCAAAGGTCTCCAGTTTGATTGTCTCGGTAACTGAAATGGCTATTGGGTTTCCAAGTCAGTTGAATAGTCAAGGCCTGTTAAATTCTGAACGTTGAAGAAAGCGGGTACCGGTTTATGTGGCGTAACGAACCGATTTGCTATCCGTTAAACAATTATAGTTCGCAGTGCCGAACTCTGATTTACGTAAACAAATATATCATTTTGATCAGCGCGACGAGACGGACACAAGGGTATAAAATATTTATGGTTTGACATTGTTCGCGAAGTGATAATCCTTATTTAACCATTTTCCCGAGTGCGTATTTTACTAGCAATTTACAGCGAAATTTGACGAAATGAAATGCGCCGTCAAGTTCAGAATATTTTTCTTATGCAACACCGAGAAAATATTTGAATTCGGACGATAGGAATTTTGTACATAAGATTTAAAATGATATGTAAATGCGACGAGCGTAATTTACTTCAATATATTTCAACGAAATTTGGCGCACGCTTATGTCTATCTAGACGCATTCCAAATGTGAAGTTTGGTTGGCAACGGAAATTGTTTATGAAAATACGAATTTCTACATCAAATAAGCGATTTAAAAATTTTAAACTGGGTCTAAATTCCAGGGTCTTCACATTCTCCCCTACTCAAAACTTTTCGTCCCCGAAAAGGAACAAAGGAAAGAGTGGAAGAACAATAAAAGAGGTACGATATATATAGAATAGATTATCGAATAAAGTAAAGAATATAGAATGGAATTTACCTTCAACAAACAATTCTGGATTAGAATCTCGGATACTCTCCTCGGTTTCCCAAGTACAATCACGATCATCGGGACTCCATTGGACTTTGACTAGGCTAACAGTCTTCCTTCTAAGCTGCTTCGTATCCCTATCAACAATACGAAGCGGTCTCCTCTCTATAGTCAAATCCGGCTCAATATCAACCTCATCTAACTGAGCAATAGGAATGGTCATGGATGGATCGTGTACAACCTTCCGGAGATGTGAAACATGGAATACGTTGTGCACGCCCTCAAATTTCTCCGGCAGCGCAACTCTGTAGGCTAGTGTACCAATCCTCTCAGTGATAGTGAATGGTCCAACAAATCTAGGAGCGAGCTTCCCTCTACGACCAAATCGAATAACATTCTTCAAAGGTGATACCTTAAGAAATATCTCATCTCCAAGCTGAAATTTTAACTCCCTTCTACGCCTATCGGGATAGCTCTTCTGCCTATCCTGTGCGGTCTTTATCTTCCTTCTGATCTCATTGACCTTCTCGGATGCTTCCATAATCATATCTGGGCCAAGAGCTAATCGGTCACCAGGCTCAATCCAACAAGCTGGCGATTTGCATGGCCGTCCATATAATGCTTCAAACGGTGCCATATCGATACTCGCCTGATTATAAAGATAGTTATATTTCAATTCAAATTTTTACTTATTCAAATTGAAAATTTTGGATTACTTGATAGCTGTTATTATAAGTGAATTCAACCAAATGGAGGTGGTCTTCCCAAGATCCGCCGAAATCAATAATGCAAGCTCGGAGCAGATCTTCCAAAATCTGATTTACCCTCTCAGTTTGGCCATCTGTTTGAGGATGATAAGACGTGCTCAGATTTAGTTTAGTGCCCAAGACGTCCTGAAATGCCTTCCAGAATTTACTAGTGAATAAAGGATCTCTATCGCATACAATACTAGATGGAACTCCATGAAGTCTGACAATCTCTCTCATATAAATCTCGGCCAAACTCGAAGAGTACGAGTGGTCTTAACAGGAATAAAGTGAGCAGATTTTGTCAACCTATCAACAATCACCCATATACTCTCATTCCCTTTTCTGGTCCTCGGTAATCCGTCAACTAAGTCCATAGAAATCTGATCCCATTTCCAACATGGAATCTCTAGGGGTTGAAGTAATCCTGCCATCTTCAGGTGATCGGCCTTGACTTGCTGGCAAGTGGTGCATCTACTGACATATATGGAAATATCTCTCTTCATCCCACTCCACCAATATAAACGCTTCATATTTCGATACATCTTGGTGACACCAGGATGAAATGAAAGTGATGATTGATGGTTCTCTCTAAGCACTTCTTGTCTCAGTCCATCAACATTTGGAACACAAATACGGTTGACAATCTTCAGAACTCCATTACTATCTATCTGTGCTCCCACCTTACTGTCAGCATTTCCAACTCTACCAAGAACTAACTCCTTCATGCGATAGAGCAAGGTGTCCTCATATTGCTTAGCTTTGATGCGATCCAAAAGAGATGGGGAGATAACAAGCTGAAATAGCATGCCTTCTACAAGATTACAACAAGACAATGCTTTGCTACGGCTCAAAGCATCAGCTACAACATTTGCTTTTCCAGGAGTATAATTGATGTCGAGATCATATGCAGCTAAGAATTCGAGCCATCGGACTTGTCTCTGATTCAAGTCCTTCTGAGAGAAAATATACCGCAAGGACTTATGATCTGTGAATAATTCAGATTTTGTCCCCAAAAGATGGTGCCTCCATAGTTTCAAAGCGAATACAACTGCTAGAAGCTCTAAATCATGGGTCGCATAGTTTACTTCATGAGTTTTCAACTGACGGCCCGCATAAGCAATAACCTTTCCATTTTGCATAAGGACAGCGCCTAAACCTTCTCGACAAGCATCGGTATAGACAGTTAATCCTTCACTCCCGTCAATTACTGCAAGAACTGGGGCTGAAGTTAACTTACGCTTCAACTCATTAAAAGCTGATTCACACTTCTCACTCCAAATAAACTTGACATCCTTTCGAGTTAAAGCAGTGAGTGGGGCAGAAATCCGGGCAAAGCGCTCAATGAATCTGCGATAATAACCGGCTAGGCCCAAGAAGCTACGGATATCAGTAGGAGTTTTGGGAGTCTCCCAATCCTGTAGATAAGTTTTCAAATTAGAAAGGAATAAGATGGGTTGAATAGAATTAACGAATAGGATAGGACTTACATTGATTACGGCGATCTTAGATGGATCGACCGAAATCCCGTTTTCAGAAACAATATGGCCAAGGAATCGTACTTCGTCTCGCCAGAAGTGGCATTTCGAAAACTTGGCTTTAAGCTGATGATTTCTGAGAGTTCCCAGAACATAAGCAAGATGTGTCTCATGCTCTTTCTCATCTTTGGAGAAGACGAGAATATCATCAATGAAGACAAGAACAAACTTGTTAAGGACATCACGGAAGACTCTATTCATTAAGTCGACGAAATAAGCAGGTGCGTTGGTCAAACCAAATGGCATAACCAACCATTCATAAAATCCATTCTCGGTATGGAAAGCTGTTTTATGAATACTATCTTCTGCTACTCTTAGTTGGTGGAACCCAGTGGCTAGATCAAGTTGTGAGAAAACTTTAGCTCCATGGAGCTGATCGAATAAATCATTGATGCGAGGCATCAGATAGCGGTTCTTGAGAGTACGCTTGTTTAATTCTCGGTAATCAACACACATGCGAAGAGATCCATCTGATTTGGTGACAAAGACGACTGCGGCGCCCCATTCAGAACAACTTCTCCTGATCAAACCCTTAGCAAATAGATCATCAATTTGGGTTTTAAGTTCAGCTTTTTCTTTAGGAGCCATCCTTCTGTGAGGGAGAACTACGGGAGTAGCTCCGGGAATAAGGTCAATGCGGAAATCGATCTCTCGCTTTGGCGGTAGAGAGTCGACCTCTCCAAATACATCGAGAAATTTCTGAACAATAGGAGTAGTACTAAGGTCATCCGGGTGAGCATCAAGAGAGAATATGAAGCTTCCCGCATATTTCTGAGGTGATTTGCATTCGATGACAAGCGGTAGACCCTTGTCATTGACTAGAGAAACAGATCGAGCTTTGCAAGAAATAACAACATCGAAATTTCTTAACCAATCAGCACCCAACAAAATGTCAAATGCTACGAAGCCAAGCACATAGAAATCCCAAGTGAATCGATATCTTCCATACAAGAGCACAACCCCTTTACAAATTCTACTGAGGTTGGCAAGTCCTCCAATAGGGTTGGAGACACATAAGGAAGTAGTAGCAAGAGTAGGTTCTAATTTGAGCTTATTACAAAGATCAATAGATATGAAGCTATGAGAAGCACCAGTATCGAATAATACCCGAACAGGTAAATTATGAAATGAAAAAGTACTTCGTAAGGTACCTTGGTCATCCTGAGCAGGTGGTGGAGGTGGTGCAGGAGTGGTGACAGCATATACTCCTGATGGTGTGCCTTTCTTCCTCAATGGGCAATCTCTTTTGAAGTGACCTGGCTGGAGGCAGACATGGCATAAATCATTCCTCATCTGAGGAGGTGGTGGAATAGCAGCTCCGGTGGATTGACAGCTATTTGCATAATGACCCTTCTTATCGCATTTGAAGCAAGTGATATTAGCAAGGTCGATTGGGCTTTTCTGGGCATATCCCAATCCTGTAGTCTTTTGCCAAGCTTTCTTTTGTTGATCAAAGTTCATCTTCCTCTTTCCGAGCTGGCTGGAAGAGGACTGAGTAGGAGTGGCCTTGGCAGTGGGTCCCTTAGGCTTCGCCTCATATCGAAGAGCATAGTCAACAAGCTCTGTGAAAGTGCAGTGAATGTGGCCAGTAAGCAAGTCATAATACTCCGATCTAGCTCCCAAAATGAATTTCTCGTTCTTCAGAAGTGGGGTATCGATCAATCCCGGGCCAAACTTGGAGAGCTCGTTGAATTTCCTCTCGTACTCAGAAAAAGTCATACTGCCTTGCTTAAGGTCCATAAAAGCTCTATAAAGTTGGGTTTTCCCAGCAGCTGGCATCCATTGTTCCGAGAAAGTATCCCTAATCAAAAGATAGACTAGATAAATAACATTCCAAGGATTGAAAGAAGAATTTAGACTATGAAATCCAAATAAATTTATACCTAAACTGGGCCCAAGTGATGGTGTTCTCCTCGATACGAGAAGTAACAGATTCCCACCAGTCTCGTGCGGCATCCCGAAGTCGCCAAGCAGCAAGCCGACGCTTCTGAGCATCAGTGATCTCCAATCCAGAAAATATCATCTCTAAGCTTTTGAGCCATTGTTGAGCTTCAGTAATATTCTCGGATCCAGAGAACTTAACACCACCAAGCTATGTATACTCCTTACTAAGAGTGGTGAATTTGACTGGAGCTGGGGCGGCAGGTGCAGCCTGGGCAGGACCATTTCCCCTTCCTCCCCTGTTGTTTCTTCTGGCACTCATCCTGAAATACCAAAAAAGAATTTTTTTTTTTTTTTTTTTTTAGAACCAAGGATAGAAAATCATAGAACTTTAAGGAAAGTCTAATCAACGAATCAATTAAGAAGTTTGAATTTGAAAGGATATGTACATTGAATTGATTCTCCTCATCCCAGGGTATTGCTACCCTATGTCTAATGAGTTTATATAACCCCAACTAAGGTTTTTAGTGGAAACCAAAGCTCTGATACCAACTGTAACAACCCGTATATTTGGACCATTTAAATTGACAATAATTTATACATGTCAACTTAAATAATACAAAACACGAATCATTATGGGATTATATATACATAAATGTAAATGAGAATCAATACAACATCACAGACACAGAACAGTCATGGAATAATGCAGCGGAAAATACATCGTCATAATAGCAGTTCATGAAGCTACTATATGAAATACAACAATGTCTAAACATAAAGTGACTGAAAGGAAATACATAAATGTCCAATAGACAAGAACAACAATACTGGAATAGAAATAGACTGATAAAGATAAATGCTCAGTCTTCAACATCTTCAACCAACCTTGATCAACAAACTGGATAGCTTCAGACTGACCCGAGCATATACAAAAGAAACACTCGAGTCAGGACTCAAAATCTTATGCAGGATAATCAATTGCAGGAAATAAAGTCCATAACTCAAAGATGAATAAAATAACATCTCTAAGGATCCGATAAACTATCTATATATATATAATACGGTATGTAGGTAATGTCTAATCAGTAAAATAGAATATTAAAATAGCGTTAAAGCGTTACCATAATTCCCCTTAACACATTTTATATTCCCAAAAGCATATACAAGACCGTAGTTTCCCCAAAACCGGAAGTCACCAGAGGGCAATCCATATACTCAAGGTACAAATCAAAACGTAGTGGTCGCGAATAGGATAATCAGTATGACAAGGTACATGAGGCAATAACAACTAGGATACTAGTAGTTGCGTGATCCGGACTGATGTTGAGCATAGTAGCTACTATCTCAACACCGCGAAACAACACTCCCAAATCAAAGGGTGCACCCAAATCGAATCACAAAAGTAATAGATATGGTATCGAAGAAGCGTGTCCGCTAGAGGTGGCGATCCTCAATGGCCCGGCGCGGCTCCTGTTTTAGTCATGTCAGGGGTCATCCAATATCGTTCTCTTTCTTCAGTCAACGCGTTCACCAAACCATCCACTTCATTCTGGATCAACACTTCGCGCATAATAGTTATTAAAGTGGTTTTCGGTATCGACAGAGAGTATGTCCATTCCCGATCCCGGTCTCTTTAATAACTACGTATTTATTACCCGATGGTCGGTTAAATTAACGTTTAAACAAATCAAAGTCCAAAAGTCAAGGTGCAAATTTGACTTCCAAAATTTTCATTTCACCATTCAATTTATTTTAGATATTTTACAACATATTTTCGAATGCAATTTTTAGTTCAAACACTTGAGTTACAACTTAAAATTAAGTATTCAAGTTTGATTTAATAAGGTCTAAAAGTCGCTTATTAAATTTAGTTCATAGTCAATGAATTCAATTTAATGCTAAACATAGTTTAAATTATTAAACCAAATTCTATTCATTTCACTTCATGTTTACATCCACTGTTATCATAAATTCGATTAAATCAATTTCATTAGCTAAATTCCCTTTTATCCAACTTCATTTGATTTATTTACCAATTCAATTAAATTTCTAAACAAAAGTCCATTTCCATTTGCAATGTCCTGATTTGATTAATTCGTTAAATTTAAAATCATTTTAAGTTTAAATAATCACTAAGTTATATCCATAAACTTTGGTCAGTTTTTGTATTCCTCCTAAGTCAAATTTTCTAAATTTCCAAGTAAAATTTACAACATGTTCCAAAAATATTTAATTAAAACCGAGTTTTAATCTAAACCTAACCAATTTAATAAATTTTTAAGTTATCAAATTCTAAACTTACTTGTTTCTAAATCTCATTTCAATAAATTTGCCAATTCATTTTTATTTAATTACATAGGTTTATTAATCCGTTTCAATTTAATCCATTAATTTTACTTCAATCTAATCCATAAAATTTATCTTGATTAAATCCGTGAAATTTATTTCAATTACATCCATTTAAACTGTTACCAAATTTCCAACCAAATTGTTAAGTTCATTCTTTAATTTAAATTATATTTCAATTTCGAAAATGGTTTTGTTGACCAATCGGGTTTCTTATTTTTATTTTCTATCCTAGGCCAAGTTGTTTAATTAGGTATTTATCATTTCAACCCAATATTATTCAATATAAAACAAAGCATAGCAAAAGGGAACTTGCAGTGTGATAACTGGGATGGTGTCAAAGTAAATAAACAAGCAATAACAACCATACATAACAATTTAACAATGTGTTTAAATAATCCCGAAATAATCACATTAATTTACATTTGTTATTTATGCAAATTAATATAATTATTCCTAGAACCCACACCATCGTTCCATGCGGATTAAAGATTATTACGTTAGGGTTTTCACTTGGTGTCTATTATCAAATTACTACATCAATCATACGTTCAATGGTTCAAAGTGTAGTTAACGCTATTCTACGCGACGATTTATTTAACATTTAAAGGGATCAAGTTCAACATATATAATCCATTTTAAATTGTTGACTATCCTATATCAATTTCAATTTCATATTAAATTTCACTTATATTAACAACCAAATTCAACATCATATAATACTTTTAGTGTCACAACTATTTGTCGTAAACTAGCAATATTCAAATTTAACTTGCATAGCGATTTACAATTTTTTTTTTCAACTCGAACAATCAACAGTTAACATCTAAATTAATATAAACAACAATTATCACTTGATTATCATAGCATAATAGATCGAGTCATGAATGAAATATTCACCTTGCGTGGTTAGAGAAGACGACGAAGCACGAAGACGAATAGATAAGAGACACGAAGAAGCACGATGCAAAACGACACAAACTACAATTCAAACAATTAAATAAATCAACTATTTGTTTATTGCAATCTATATCAATTGAATATATATATAAACCATACCGAACAACGAAGCAAGATAGATTCGACAAGTCGGATGAAAGTCTAAGTCTCCGAAGCAGTAGCTGATACAAACACAGTAAAACATTGTATGTGAGCAAATTAGAATTTTCAAAGTATATACCGCTATACTAATATATAAAACACTCTAATCTCATTTGGTTATGCAGCCGATAAATGAGAAGCAAAACAAAGTCAGAGCACATGCTCCATATAACGGCATATGCAACCCACTGTTCATATTGGGAACAAATTCCTATTGATAAAGGCTAGCTATAGGAAGGAGGGTCTTCAAGTGACATATACATAACCTATATGAAAATCCTATATACTAATAGGTAGAGCCTATATGCATGCAACAACATTTGACATATAAATTTCCAACAGAGAATATACAAAGCATGTTCAAAGTGATATTGATGTATTGGCTATAGGTCTTAGGCAAAGTGAAGAGGGAAGTGAAGGCAGTGGCTCGGGTGTTAGCAGCCAAGTCGGTGGGTGGGTCCGGGTTCGACAGGGTGGCTACGGCGGACGAAGGCTGGCGGGTCTGGACGAAGGCTGGCGGGTCTGGGCGAAGCTGGCGGGGTCTGGACGAACGCTGGTGGGTCTGGACGAAGCTGGCGGGGTCTGGGCGAAGGCTGGTGGAGTCTGGGCGAAGCTGGCGGATCTGGACGAAGGCTGGCGGGTCTGGACGAAGCTGGCGGGGTCTGGACGAAGGCTGGTGGGTCTGGACGAAGCTGGCGGGGTCTGGACGTAGGCTGGCGGGTCTGGACGAAGCTGGCGGGGTCTGGGCGAAGGCTGGCGGGTCTGGATGAAGATGGCGGGGTCGTGCGTGATAATGGGCAGTGGAGACTTGGGTGGGTTCATGTTAATAATGGAGAGAACAACAAATATTAAAAGAAGATGAGGGAGGGAGGTAGTGAGCACGTACCAGAATACTTTCTTTTGCAAATAACAAAATAATGAACCGAACCCAGTATAAACAAATAGTATAGAAAATCAAAGGTCTCAAGTTTGATTGTCTCGGTAACTGAAATGGCTATTGGGTTTCCAAGTCAGTTGAATAGTCAAGGCCTGTTAAAATTCTGAACGTTGAAGAAAGCGGGTACCGGTTTATGTGGCGTAACGAACCGATTTGCTATCCGTTAAACAATTATAGTTTGCAGTGCCGAACTCCGATTTACGCAAACAAATATATCATTTTGATCAGCGCGACGAGACGGACACAACGGTATAAAATATTTATGGTTTGACATTGTTCGCGAAGTGATAATCCTTATTTAACCATTTGCTCGAGTGCATATTTTACTAGCAATTTACAGCGAAATTTGACGAAATGAAATGCGCCGTCAAGTTCAGAATATTTTTCTTATGCAACACCGAGAAAATATTTGAATTCGGACGATATGAATTTTACACATAAGATTTAAAATGATATGTAAATGCGACGAGCGTAATTTACTTCAATATATTTCAACGAAATTTAACGCACGCTTATGTCTATCTAGACGCATTCCAAATGTGAAGTTTGGTTGGCAACGGAAATTGTTTGTGAAAATACGAATTTCTACATCAAATAAGCGATTTAAAAATTTTAAACTGGGTCTAAATTTCAGGGTCGTTACAGACTGATTTATGTTATGCTTATTTCTATATTTGTTTCCGAAGAATATATATAGCCACTGTATAGTAGCTTTGAGTTTGTATCGGTATGTCGGATTTCCTCCTGAAAACAATTACATGTCGTACTATCTGACATATTGGTGCTCGCACAAAGCAATTACACGGATGGTCGCTCCTCAACAGCCTTATTCTCCGTTCTAGTTGATGACATTACACTGTAGTGTTCTTGGCTAGAGTGGGTATAGAGGTGGGGCATCACACAGTGTATCACTGTACATGCCACAAGGCCATGCACACCGATATATACTTGATAAAATTACAGGGACATGTGAGCACAAGGTCAAACCCGACCAAAAGCCAGGTTCAACTCAAGTGCAATAAAAATAATGTCATGAAACGAGCACAAGGTTAAACCTGAGCTATAAGTTGGATTTAACACAGGTGCAATCAAAATGTACAAGTTCAATAAAATGGTCAAGACAACTAAAACAACTCGACCGGTCCAAAATCAAAAATGAACGAGTACAAAAGGTAGTGGACATCACACAAATTCCAAAATCACTTGAACCAGAGAACTTGAAGTCCAGTGGCAACCAAACAGAAATGAAAACTGCAAATACCAAAGTGAAGCCACCAGACCACATGAAGTCTAATAATGACCAATGGAACCTGACTCGAAGCAATGCAACAGTGAATCAAAGCCTCAGCAGTCAATGGTGTAACCTCATCAGTCAAAGGTTCAAATGTCATACGACAAAAAGTGGAGCATAACTGCAGATTGCATGAACATAGTATGCACGCATTTTGAAATAAATCCAGGCACTAAGTATACACAACAAACGATCACAATGAGACAACAGCTATTTTGACAAAGAAAGACAGTTTCACAAGAACAAGCAAAGCTACTACATGGTGCAGCAGATATCAAATGAAGGCTAGAAAATCAAGGAGCAACATCATGAACCATTTCATATACAAGCTCAGACTGAAGTGAAACCAAGGAAATAAATTTCAACTAGATCAATAAGCATGTACATCACAAGTTCAAGACAAGTGCACCGTGTATATACATAAACAACTCGAAGTGAACAGAGCAAGATCAAGGTACAGAACAATGTACACAAGATCTCAAAAAGACACAGTGCAGTGCAACCAGAGGCAACAACATGCTAATGATCAAACAAAATGAAACCAGACTCCATAAACATACACCTATATACACACAAAACTGTATGTATGTATGTATGTATGTATGTATGTATGTATACAAGTGGAAACCAATGCAAGCTACTAAACTCCAAGCAAGACAGTGATAAAAAAACAATCAAAGTAGATCAAGTGCAACAAGCAAGATCCAATGCAGACTCAAGTAAACATACACTTTAACACAAATGCAAGAGTAAAAGCCGTAGTTTAAATCGAAGCAAGTGCAAACCTACAACCTGACCATGTCAACATGCAATATCAAAATTGCATTAGAAACAAGCAAACACCACACTATGCAACCAGACTAGAAACAAGAGCATGGACATGAATCTAGTACATATCTACATGAACAACAAGTAACATATATATGCTACAAAGACCAGAGAATCAAGCTATAAACTTCAAGCACAATGCATATTGAAGCACGCGGCAGTGGAAAATGCAATGTACAAGTACATGTATAACATGAATTTATACACGAGTAAACATACATATATACATATATGCAGGATACAGTGATGTAGTGTACATATACTTAAGGCCGAGACAAAATCAAGTAGGGAATCTCAAAAATGACCAAGTCAATTTAAATGTCAAACTCAAAGCTGTGATATTCACGAAATCAAAGAATACGACGAACAAGTCAGAAAAATGAATGGAACCAAATCAGAAAACCAAGGTGACCAAGCAACCAGATCAGGAAATTATACGAATTAAACAAGTCAGAAAAATCTCAAACATTCAAGCATAATCAAATGGCCAAACAAAATTATTAAACAAGATCAAACAATTTATTCGAATAAAACTTTAGGTAATTAAACCTTATAAAACCCGTAGCATCATCGGCATACAGAAATTATTCGAGTTTAATCAATAACACAGAACAAAGTTTTAAATCAATAACTCGAATCAAACCGAGTTCAATCATATCTATGAGAATAGCAAAGCAATTCACATACCAGATTCAATTCGAACTCGATTCGTCGAAGTGGCCGCTAGTAAACCAGAGTGATAAATTGATTGATGAAGCAACTGTGGATAATTCATCGTTCAGTCAATTATTGAATCGGCGTGCTCAAATTCACAATGCCCTAAATCTAAAAGAGGAACGAACGAGCAAGAAGAAGCAGCCATTTTTTAACTCAAAGGATTAAACGCCGAAAGAAATAAAAACATAGAATTATGTCCGATTATAAAAAGAAAAGGGGATTTCCTTTTTAATTTTCATTTGGGACGGTTTTCCATAATTTGGGCTATAGTTTATAAATTAGGGTTTTGTGTTATTTTTAAATTGTTTTTTAGTTTGTATTTTGTTTCTAAATGTTTGTAAATTCTAGTCGTGTGACTAGGGGACGGACTACGGTGGTGTACTTTGAGAATTCGCAACTTAGTGGCTGAGTTGTGGCAGAGTTTTGAGCATAGTGTTAGGTTAGTCGATAGCGGGCGTCGCGAATTTACGTGTGTAAGCATCTGACTACTTAATTTCCAGTAAAAACCTTAGGGGCAGCATGTAGGCAGGGTTTTTCCAAAGCTGGGTAAATCTGTGTTATACTATTTCTGCATTTATTATCTACTATTATCTATGCTGCTACTATTCTGCTATATCTATGTTGAAATTATTTTATATACTTCCGCATTAAATTTTTATAATTGATAGTATCACCCTATTCACCCCTCCTCTAGGGTGAAATCGATCCTACAAACTGGTCAGGAGAAGGATATTTTTTATAGTAGAATGAAGAGTTTGAAGGTACCTGACAGATATAGGTCAAATATTAGGAATTTTTTTGCAAAAGAAGATAAGTTTTCAAGTCTTAAAGTCCCATGATTATCATGTGCTGAAGCAACAATTGTTTTCCATAACATTGAAAGGACTTCTACCAACAGGGACAAGGAATACATTGCTAAGACGATGTACATTCTATAATGACATATGCCAAAGTGTGCTTGATAGAGATAAATTAAAAGCCATGGAGAATCAGATCACTATAACCCTAAGCAATTTGGAGAGATTCTTTCCTCTTCTTTTTTTGACATCATGATTCACTTAACAATACATCAAGGGAGAGAAGCAAGAACTTGTGGGCCAGTGCAATATCGTTAGGTGTATCCATTTGAAAGGTAAAACTTATCATGGGTACTTCAAATTGATAATAATTTATGCACTTAAAATAATATTTACGTACATGTTTTGGTTGTAGGTATATGAATGTATTGAAGGGATGTGTTAAAAATCAAGCATGACCATGAAGGGTGCGTAGCAGAACGCTATGTTGCCGAGGAATGTATGAAGTATCATGGTGTATATATTAAACATGCATCTAAAATTGGAGAAAGAAGAAATTGAAATAAAGTGCATCAAAGTGATTTCAGACTCGAGGGTCCTCCTATTTCCAAAGGAAAACCTATGTTAGTCACTAAGGAGGTGATTAATGCTGCTCATCGGTATGTGTTGTTTAATACGGAGGAAGTAGAGCCTTATGTAGAGTAAGTATTAGTTCCATCCAATTATTGTGTATGAAAGAAACTAAATTTTTACTTGTATGTTCATGTATATAGAACGCATAAAGAGGAGTTGTAACATTTGCACCCTCGACAAGATGATGTGGAACTCTCACGGTTGCATTTAGAGACTTTTTGTTATTAGTTTGAAAAAATGGTTGTAAGGGTTATATCTTCTTGTTTGTAGACTATTAAGTTTGATATATAATTTACATATTATTATCATAAGTCCATGTACATAACAATATAATTGTTCAGATTTAGGATGAAAAATATGCATATGATGTTACTGAAACAATAAAATGGCTTGCGTATGGTCCTCGCTTGCAAATAACTTCTTATGCTGGCTATATTGTTAATGGTTGGCATTTTCATACTAAAGATTGTGAGAAGTCTACACAAAGTAATGGTGTTTCCATTGAGGCAAGTACTATTCGAGAAAATGGATCCAATGAGAAATAGTTTATTATGGGGTTTTGCGTGAAATTCTTTTGTTAGATTATTGCCTATTTCAAGTTGGTTTATTTAAGTGTGATTGGGCGAATATCGATCGTGGAGTTAACGTTGAAGATGGATTTACGTTGTTCAATTTACATCAGTTCCAAAATCAATTTGCAAGTAATCATTTCATTTTTGCAATACAAGCTGTACAAGTGTTCTATTCTTGGGAAAGTATTTATTCAAATTGGTATGTTGTGTTGAGAGCACCACCAAGAGGATTTCATGAAATGGATAAATATGATGAAGATGAACAATCAAATAGTAAAACAGTTGACGAATCATTACATGACGATGAAGAGATTGATTCAGAGATGAAAGTTACATACGAAAGGATTATGATGGAATATTGGTGAAGTTTTCCTTTTTATTATACATATCTACTTTTTTGTTTATTTAATTTCTTTTTTACATATCTTGTTAAATTGGATAGAGTTGCTTACTGCAGATACATAATGAAACTAAAATTAGAGAATGTTAATGGTTGTGTTTTATTATTCGAATAAAAAGGAAGATCAGGTTACTATTTTTTAAATAAAATAAAACTTAATATGATCAATATTATTGTTTCTTACAAACAAGGCATCCACTTACATAGAAATGATTAAGAAATGAAATGTCTAATGTTTACATATCCAAGTAATTAGCATCACTAATGTTCAGATATTCAAGATATTGGCATTACTAATGTTTAGGATAGTATCATTTTTCGTTTATTTAATTTCTTTTTTACATTGTTTTTGCTTCTCTTTCATACAAGTCATTTACATAACATATTATATATTCATGTAGCTTGTGTTTATTTTTTTCAAATCAATCATCTATAAGAAACTTGAACTTGGGGTATCTATGGGCAAGGGTGTGCGAGAGCAAGCATAGGTAATTTTAATTCAATTCATTTTAACTTGAACCCGACTACTTCGTTAGTATGTTACTGATGAGAATATCGGTTACTGGTAAGTGTATTTAAAAAGAATTGACAGATGCTTTGTAAAATATTTAGCTTATGCCAACGATCTTTTTGTTCATTCCTTAGTTTTTAGTACACCTGTTCTTATTTTTGAAATATATTAGTCCAAAAATACATGTGTCTTAAATTTTTAGAGCTCCCCGGCAAAGCAAAGACAATCAGAGAGATTGCATCTAAGTAAAATAGCTTCCACTCTTATATGGAACGATAGTGACAGAATTTTTAACCAAGAAAATGTTGAAGGGGCTGAAGTTGCTCAGACTCCTCAAGAGTTGAATTATACTACTAGAAGCTCTACTACAAATCGTGTTGTTTCACCTACGCCCTCCAACATTCCCTATGATTCAACCTCCCATCCGAACTTATCCACTCATACCCACTCTTCCTTCGAAGAATGTGTGTGATTGGAAACAAGAAAAAAGGGGAAAACAATGATGAAGACATTATCTTGAACACCGAGCGAAAGGCTCGCTATCGACTTCAATGAACTAGGCCAACCTGTAGGTCCAAATTCAAAATACTTCTCATCTTACATTGGTTCTTTAGCAAGAGAAATCGTTCCTATGAACATTAGCCATTGGGAGAAAGTCGACTATAGATTGAAGGATGATTTGTGCACATGTGTTCAGATATGATGAGTTAATGTAGATAAAACTAGTGGAGTCATGGGACATTGATTCTTGATGTTTACAAAATGGTTCAACCTATATAAAGGGACAAAAATTTCAAAAACTACTACTATTTTTGGCATGATAAAAAGAATCTCTATGTTGCATATTCAACCAATCATTTGTATTTAGTTTACTTCTCAAAAATTCAATGTTTTCATTTCAATTTTGAATCCAAGACAACTTTGAGTAAGTTTTGTTACCTGTAGACAATTTTCAGTTTAGAAAATGCAATACAATGGACCAGGCATTATTTTAAAATATGACTTATATGCACAAGCGTACTGTATATTTAACTTGTAATCTGTTTTTACAACAACTTACTTACAAAATTGACCACAACAACAATTAGAAACTAAAATATGATAGTTTCCTATTTAGTAGAAATCTGATTGCTATCCCATTGATCATTGAACATTCATTAGTATATTCTTCAAATTCCATTATCTTCTTGATTAGAATTTATGTAATATGTAGCTTCGTAATTTCTAATTGAACTACATAAAACATTTGATAAAGATATTACATTAATATGAGTACTAATACTGCATTAATTTTTTTGTTGTATAGACACGATTCTTTGTGGATGCACAATATAAACGTTTATTGATTAAGATGTTGCAAAATAGGAGGAAAGAGGTAAAATCAAGACTAGTTCAGCTATAATAGTTGCCTCTAAGAGCGCCGCCGCGGCCAATTGATTAGCAATGCTAAAGCCCAATAATATAATGACTGCCGAAGAGTGGAAAGATTTTACTAAAGAGAATTTTCTGAAGAATTTGAGGTATCGTTCAATCCTTTTCGTATAAGATTCTTATAACAACACTTATTATATATGATTAATTTTTGAATTTGTCCTATGTAGTTGAAAAGCGAGAAATACAAAAAAATTAGAGCAAAGAATACAGTTCCACATACTATGAGTAGGAAGGGCTATGCAAGGTTGGCTGAGGAATTGGTAAGAAATTTCCAATCCACTAATAACGATCAATAATTTTTAAGTGTGTATTTGTATTAGGAATTAGGTTGCCACATCAACGATATTAGAATAGGAATTTTTATCCTTGTAACTATCAGAGAAATTATTAAGGTTTCATCTAATTATTATGCCACCAATAATTACTTAAAAAAGCTTAAAATTAACACAATATTAATATCATTTTTCTTTTAATTTTTAATATTTATTTTTTACAAACACAATCGCAACTCTGATAGACTAAATACTTAACATATTTGATATATTACTTATATCATATATAACACTACATTCAATAGAAAACAGAACTTTAAAAATTCTAGCATAAACGCAAACGAATTCAAATTTAATACTTAGAATTAGATTTACCTTAATAAGAGAAGTAGAAGAAAGGAGAAAATTCGATTAAGAACAAGGAATCAACGGGGTAAAATATGAAACTATATCTTAAAGGACAAATAAAAGCAATTCAGTACAAACAAAATAATAGCAGTAATAGTAAAACTTAAGAATAAAGTCATATAGCAAAACACCAAATTTCCAAGTGAAAAAATGAAATGTGAGATAAAGATGCAAGTCAAGTGCTGCCTCTTCCCTTTGCTTTGATCTCTACTTAAACCAAGAAAGAGAACAAAGCAAGATCTGCAATCATCGGGACCACAAGTGGAGTCACTGTATTATGGGAAGAAGCAGAGTAAGTCCCACTTCTACCATTGATAGGAATCATGGTGGATGGAGTTGATGGAGTGGATGGAGTAGTAGGAGAGGTGGTGGAGCCCTTAGAGGATGAGGACAACGCTACAGATAGAGCTTCATGCCACCCATGTAGTGCTCGAGCACCCCACATATGAAGTAGTAGGTGCCTGCTGTTTTTAGAGTTATGGTGGTCGATCCCCTGCAATCCATGGTTATGAAATTGCTTGTTGAACACGATGTGTAGTTGCTTGATGTCACTTCATCTACCATGTGGCTTCTTGGGGGTATAATTGAAGATTGCATTTTATGATTTACATTTACCATTATTACTCTGTATGTATATGCATTCTTATCCATCAAAAATATTCAGAAACACTTATCACCACATCAGTTGGTCCAACATAGAACATGTGATGTCGATAAATTAATATATATCTCAGGAGAATCAGTTTTTTAACATGAAGTTTTCAAAATTGTTAAGCTTAACACAATTGTAAGGTATACATCAGTAATACAACAATAATGAATACATACTTCTCTACACAACTCAATTTGCTATCATTTACTATCATCCACTATCATTTACTATCATTCACTGTCACTTACAGTTAACTCTACAAGTTTATTATAAAAATTTGTTAAGCACAGTCGAGGTTAAGCGATTGTACAAGTCATTTGCCTCAGAAAATCATGGGATTGAAAGCTATAAAAACAAAGAAGCAAATGTATTCCAGTTTCCTGATTACTTAGATACGATGAGTAAATATACATGTGACAATATATGAGTACATATACAACAAATGGTAAGAGATATTATTCTACCTATTAAGACATCAACTGACAAATTCAATGACACATCAACTTAAATTTTTTATCTTTATGTTCAGAATTGTTTTAAATAATGCATAGTAATATATAGCTTTTTTCGGCAGAAGAAGGAACTTGCATCGGATATTGATAGAGATGATTTATGGTACAGAGCACACATCAATAAAAAAGGGAACCACCAAACTCATTGGTTTTCGAATGCATAGTAAGAATATAATTAGTGCATAATGCATAGTGAAAATGCAATATTTAATTCTTATTAGATATTTTTAAAATTCATAGACTAAAATAAAAGAGTACAATAGTCAAAATTCTGAAGGGATTTCTTTATTAAGCGAAGATATTGTGGTAAATACATTTGGCAAAGAATGTTTTGAAAGAATGAGAGGACTCAGTTTTGGAGTTACACCAACTCAATTCGATATTCATATGGCCCACTCGGTGAAAGTTTATGCATTGAAAAATGAAGTCACTGGACTGCGGAATAGACTTCAAAAGCAGACATATTTGATCATGACAATAAGTTATAAGTTAATTAGCTATTTTAATTAATAACTAATATGTGCATATTTTGCATTTATGCTTCTTACAGTCTATTGCACGAAAGGGAAATCTCATGAATGAACCAATACCTCCTCGTGGTAATACGCATCAGGTAATTCACTATCATTTATGCTTCTTACATGCCTGACGTATTGGTTGCATTAAGTATCTCGCTGCATTCACCATTCACTATCATTTACTATCATTAACCATTCAAGTCTCTCGCTACATTAAGTGTGTAATGGTCCAAGCCTGGATATATCTTTGCAAGAACTTGGTGTTCTTTCCCTCCTTGCACCATTCATAATTAGCATTAGGATTATTTTCAACAAACCAAACTTAAAAACCATATCACATAATTAGAATTGATCCTCAATATAGAATTCCTACGATTGGAAAAGCTTTCTAAATGGTTTACTATTAAGCAACTACCTTAGACGTTAGTATGCATTTAGGTAAGGATAGGTATGGAGATCTGGTTAAAAAAACAAATATGTTAATATAAAAATGTATACTAAAATATAAATAAAATTATAAGCAAATAAGTCAAAATGGATATTTTTGCATATTTTCGTGTTAATAATGAAACATGAGTTCATTCACACTTCATGTATAGCAATGTTAGCACATTTTTTCAAACAATTGGTGACATTTTATAGTGCTGCACTTACCAATAGTACCTTCTTTCACAAGAATCTGAAATCCAAAAATAATCAAATTGAAGGAAAATTGAAACTTTATTCAAATGTGATGACTGTAAGAATAATCAAATAGTACAAGACAATATAATTGTATGTAGCTAAATACTCAAGTTAATAGTAATACGTTGCAGTACATGTATATAATGTTTAGATTTTATATCGAAAGAATATTGGTAGTAAATTAAGGCGGTTATACCTTAATGGAGAGAAATTTATTTTCCAAAAACAATAGTGTATCGATTCAAAAAGCACACAAGAAGAAGTGAAAGATATTCTACTACATAGTTTTCCAAAAGAGTAAAAGTATAATAATATGTCAACAAAGTTAAATGAATTTTTCTTCTGCCTTTCACATTAAGTGATCCTAAATTACATATCACAAAAATAGTGGTAAATTATCAGAATTGTAAATTTGCAATGAAAAATCAGTACCCATAATATCTATTTGAGGAAATGGAAGATGGAGTGACAACTGTTAGTAGAAATTTCCCAGTAACCAATTAAAGTTCCTACTAAGTATTGTGGGTATCGATTGACTTTATAATGTTAATCTTCTATAATGTAGTTGAAATAAAGGAAGAGTTTAAAAAGTATACGTTAAATGATGCAAGTTAAGGTTTAGGAGATTGCAATGAAAAAGGGGTAATAAATCCTAGATTAAGTAACGATTATTGCAATATTAATGGGCAAAAAATGTGCAGTTAATAGGAAGTCACATGAATCAAATGGAGACATCGATGTGTTTAATGGGATTAATTACAGAATTGAACATGACATTTATAGAGAAAACGAAATAGGGATAATATGTTAGATTTGAAAAGAATAAATAAATGTCATTAGCGATTGTCCAGCTTGAATAATAATGACCATCTATAAAGAATAGTTAATTGGATGTGAAGAAAAATATCAAATTTAAGTGACATAAATGGAAATTAAGAATAACGGAAATAGGCATATAAAATAAAAATATGTTCATACCAAGTACTGAATGAATACTAATAAATGAACTTAAGAAACATAATAATTTCCATGATGGGAATTATATGGTCTTAATAATACGTTGTGATAGGCATGAATTAGTGGGACTAGCCCAATATTAAGGTTAATTATACATAGCAAGATTTAGTATGTTGGTATACGAGGTCAGCAAAGTTACACAACGGAAGTCTTCCCTTCAATTAAAGGCTACTAGCAGTTCGGTACATGTATTGTTGATGTGGGAAATCTCCAATTATAGGACACATGAGGGGATATATGTTCGTGTATAGGTTTGGAAGAATATACCAGGAGTTTCCCTCGAATTTGAAGTATTAAAATTTTGATAACCCGCACCTCTGGACACACTGATCCAAAATCTAGAGTGACTTTAGGATTCACATCGTGGTAAAAATTATGAGCTATCGAGTTTGAAGCATTACGGAGACTAAGAATATAAGGCTAAAATATAAGACATTCGACACTTTCAGATCTCATTGTGGGAAGTAACAAAATATAAATATAGAAAATAGTCATATTACAAAATATTCCAAAAAACACAATTGCAAAACATATGTATCCATAATCTGGAGCATGTACAAATACAACATATAATTTGTTAAATACTAAGCACGATAAATAATTAAATGGAAAGTAATGGAAAACAAAGAGAAATGCCAAGCGCCAAGTTCACTTCTCCACATACTAGATCTGGGTTAATCACCTGCTGCACTGTCCTCTTATGATGAGAGAATAAAGGAAAAAGGGTAGGTCAGACAAAAGTCTGGTGAATGATTTACAACATTAATATATGGTAATCACATGCAATTAACTTCATCAATACTCTATGTGACCTAGGGTGTCCTACTTATATCTGTAAACCCCTTACTAAGGTAAATTTTATTAACCTAATGGGTGTAATTTTAAACATACCTATACCAAACATGTTATGAAGGTTTGTGTTTGGGGTCGAACATCTAATCGAACCTCAAAACGACTATGAATTAGTTATTAACTTCTATTACTACTCCAACATAAGTACGCTTACAGTATCAACATTGGGAATATGTTCCCAAATTACTACTATATGTATCATGCTTATGCACTAAGGTGGAGTCCGCTGCATCTGTATCCACTGTCGTTGGTAACGTAACGCCAATTATTACATAGCATTGGGCATCCATCAATAACAACAGTATCACGTCCTTATTGCCATGTATACCAAGAAACCTCCTATTAGTGTCGAGCAACACACTTCTTCAAGCATCCTCATCAGTGGTTCGTGTGCACCATAGAAACTCCTCTGAGTGTAATTTGCGATCGAATCTCCCTATCAATTGCCGACTAGGATGAATAAAAAGTGTATAGGCCTCACTACCAACATACATATCTATTCAGTCCCATAATACGTCCAAGAGTCATAAACTTATGGAACTAATTCCCTTACTTATACTAACATTCATATATAAATTATATATATAAATAAACTTATAACATAGGCCATATGCAATGGTTCAGACTGCACCTATAAATCGATAACCAGTCGAATGTTGGCTACTGGACCGGTCGGCTGCTTATTGTTGACCAGCTCCAGTGAGCCCGTCGACCAACTCCAGTGAGCCCATCGACTAGTCAGGTTTGTTTTATTTTTGTTATTTAATTTTCTTTATTCTTTTCTGTTGTCTGTGGATTGTCGTTCTCCATTAATTACAGTAAATCATGATCTATAACATATAATCTCCAGTGTTCTCAATTTCAATCCCTAATTATTCTATAATTTTATAATAGCGTTTGTCATCAATTTCAATGAACTTTGGTTTAGAATCAATAGGGCGTGTATATATCAATCTATATTCAACTTAATAAAGACAATGTCTTCAACCTATATAAACTTTTCTCCAACCAATTTTCCTTTAACTAAATTTAGATTAAAAAGGTGATCATAGTCATATGGTTTAAATTACTATTAAATTCCCAATCCACTACAGTTATTAGAAAAACAATAAATTAAAATATTTTAGATAAAACAGGGTATAAACACACTTAATCGCATATAAATCATCATATTAATTATGAAACCACTCACCTCTAGAAGACTATGTCCTTTTTAGTTCGCTTGGAATCACCTCCGTTGGGTTTGTTGAACTCTTTTGATTTTATTTGGTTCTTCCTCCTTTAATCTTTTAAATTTAATTTAATTTTTTTTTGAAGAAAACTTATATGAAGAGAAAGAGGGTTGGGTTTTCAAAGAGACTGAGTTTTGTTATCATCGGTATGAATTTAGGATTCCCACCATTAGGTTAAGTTTATATTTACAGGGGTTCAGATCGTCATTAGCCGTTAGATCGATTTGTATAAAATTTGGATCATTCAGCCGACACAACCCTAGCCAGAACGCTTCACAGCACCCCGCTTGATTTGGAGCAGTGACGACTAGGAGTCGACATGTCCAAGTTTAGGTGTCGGCTGATGGGGCTTATTTAATAAATTTCTTTCCAAACTAAATATATTTAATTATTCTGGATTCTAAATTATTAAACGTTAATAACATATTTATACGAGCTTTGGTTATAAAACTTTATATATAAAAATTGTCCAGAAAATCACTATGAAAATAAGTTGCAAGATTCATAGCCAATTCAGACATTTATGAAAATTCTATTTCACCCTTGTTATCTTTAATTTTATTTTAATTTTTAAATTTTTGGTTAATTTTGCGGGGTGTTATATTCTCCCCCCATAAAAGGATTTCATCTCTGAAATCTCTAAAGACAGAAAAATACAACTCGTACATGCGCAAGTTAATACTTAAACAATCTACTCATCCATCAACCATTGGCAACCATTATCCTTAGTTAAAAATTCTAATGCAATATGTACACGTAGGCAAGAAACACATACGAACCTATACTAATACAAAAATTAGGAGGTCCGTTGATCTAGTTGATCTCCTGAAATGCAAGTTCTTATGCCATGTATCTAAATGTATGCAACGTCCTAAGTAAATATACTGGCAATTCTACATGTATGCATAAACATTCAACACTTATTTAACAACCATGTGCATATAACTTTGTAAAATAATGCAAGTGATGGTGTGGTGTATGCTAACTCGAGAATAGATTTGCCTAAGTGCACAGATCAATTTTACAAATACATCTATTAGCGTCTATCATCCAAAACATGTCTAATTAACACATTTGCCACCATTCCTAGCATCGAATTTTCCCTACCTATGGAGTATACTAAGCTAGAACTTAAACGCATAAGTAGTTTATACTTATTTGACTAGAATGGAAATGTACAAGAAAAGTGTTCTGGATGGGTTGCTTGGATCTTCTCCTCGAGTTCCTATGTACTCTCCGTTGGGTCGTCTCCCCATTGGACCTTAACACGCTTAATATCTTTGTTATGGAGTTGCAATGTACCATGCTCATGAATACGAATGAGTGCACAGTGAACAAGTGACTCCCTTTCTACCTACACCTCCTCTATTTGACTCAGCCAGCTGTATCGTGTAGACACTTCTTAATGTGTGAGACATGGAAAACATTATGTAATTTCGCTAACTTCTTAGAAGCTTCACCATATAAGCTAACTTCTCTACTCTACTGGCGATCAGAAAAGGCCCTACAAACCTTGGTGCTAACTTCAACGAACTATGAAGTTTCATGAGATGCCTAAGCGAGGAGACCATCACTAAAACCATATCGCCAATTGTGAACTCTAACTCTGTGCATCTTTTGTCAGCGTAAAAATTCTACCTATCCTAGATGGTTTTTATCCTTCTACGAATCAAGTCTACCTTCTCTGATGTCTCCCTCACCGTATTTGGTTCAAGAATAATCTTATCCATAATGTCCCACCAACAAGACAATGATCCACAAGGCTTCCCATATAACGCCTCAAACGATGTTATCCAATACTTGCTTGATCATTGTTATTATAAGTAATTTCCACTAGTGCCAAGTGGTCCTCACAAGAGCCTCCGAAATCGATACACATCCGAAGTAAGTCCTCCGATGCCTAGTTTACCGCTTCGTCTATCCATCAATTTTGGATGATAAGCGGTACTCAAACTCAACTCAGTGGTTAAATCCTCCTGAAGACTCCTGTAAAAATCATGGGTGAAAGGAGATCTCGATTACTAACAATGCTAGAAGAAACTCCATGTAACCTAACTATCTCTCTTGCATATAGTGTCGCCAAAGACACAACTGTCCTCGTACTTCTAACAGAACAAAGTGCGCGCATTTAGTCAGTTAGTCAACTATGACCTAAATACTCTCAATCCCATTCCTACTCCTAGGTATTCCATTAATGAAATCCATAAAAACATTCTTCCACTTCCACTATGGAATATCAAATGGCTACAACAATCCTCTCGGCTTCTTCTGCTCCACCTTTACCCTCTGCAAAGTCATACATCAGGCTACATACTGTACCATATGCCTCTTCGTACTAGGCCAATAAAAGACTCTCTTCATATAATGGTACATTTTATATCCGTTGGGATGAATGGTCATCTTAGAATGATGAGATTCGGTTAGTAACATTTCAATCAAGTCCATAATGAGAGGAACACATACCATCTCTCTTTAACCACCCCTTCAAGTCAGTGATATATTATCTCAAATGAATCGTCTGTTGTCCTCCACTAAGCTTCTCAAAAATATCAGTAACTCCTTATCATGCTTCTGACTTGACCCGATGCGGTCCATAAGTGTATTTTGCACCATCCAAAGCTACTAACAATCCTTAAGTTATGTCCGACGATGGTCTGAAGTCGAACGTAGAGATAAACTCCAAATGCTTCCACTCTAAGAACATAGGACTCAACAACACATGCTTCGGAGTAGAAGTTTCAAAATTTTGAATTTTGCCATGGCGGTCTCCCCCATCTCTGATCCCGTGATCATTCCCCCTCCTTTTTCTCCTCCTCCTCCTCCAATTCCTCCTCCTCCACCTGTTTCCCCGCCTCCTCTTTCTCCTCCTCCTCCTTTTCATCCAATTTCCCCTCCTCCTCCTCCTCCTAATCTGTCTTCCTCGTCTCAGCTTTCTTCTGGTCCTGCTTCCCATTTTCTTTCTCATACTTCTCCTTTGAAACCTCTTCCTTTTGCTTCGTCTCTGAACCCTTTTTCATCATCTTCGTCTGTGATTGGGGAGTCTGTTCAACCTTTTAATGTTTCTGAACCTAAGTGGTCTTCTCTTTTCAAGAAAAGGCCTAAGAATGCTGGTGTTTACCTTCCTAGAGATTTCAAGATTGATAAAGATGGGAAACCTAATCAATTGCCTGAGGAAGTCAAGAATGAAGGTATCAAATTCTGGAGCGATCATTTGGTTGGTTTTTTTCTTGATGGTTCTCTTTCTTATCTTACTGTTACTAACCATCTTAAAAGAATTTGGAAGCTAAAAGGTGAAGTTGATATTAAATCTGACAATGAGAATTTTTACTTTAAGTTTTCGAATGAACAAGATAAAATGCTTATTCTGCAATCAGATCCAATTTTCATCAAAGGAAAAATGTTCATTATTAATTTGTGGAATCCGACTATTGGATGTGTTCAAGCAAGTATTAGGAAAGTACCAATATGGGTTCATTTTTACAAAATTCCGACAATTGCATGGACTCTTATGGGTATTAATTGGCTGGCATGTCATATTGGTAGATTGATCTGTTTTGATGAGAATACTGAAAAATTGAAGAGATTTAAATATGCGAAGGCATTGATAGAAATTGAGCCAAATAAAAAATTACCTGATTTTATAGAAATTGATGGTTTGGGAGAAAGTGGATATAAAGTTAGAATTGAATATGATTGGAAACCTAATATTTGTGATTTTTGCAAAGTTTTTGGACATACAATTGATAACTGTATGGAATCTGCTATGGGGAATTCATTTGAGATTTTTAATGAAGTGGAATTTGAGAACAAGCATTCAGAAGATAGTAATTTCGGTAAGGGGATTAATGATGTTAATTTTGAGAGATACAATTCAATGCAAGTTATTCAATCAAGGGATTTGGAAAAGAAAAATTTTGTTCCTTTAAAAAGAAAGAATAAGATCTGGAAGAGAAAGGTTAATTTCCAAGTAGATAGTTTGGTGCACAAGGAAATTTCTAATGGGAATGTATCTAATTTGGAATCAGATGGTCATTTTGGGGATAAACAAAGTTCTAAAAATGTTAAGGATGTGATCAAGGACCATGATACTGTGGTCAATTTTTCAAAACAAAATCACAATGCAGTCCATAAATCTAGTGAGGTGGTTACTTCTAATGCTTTTTCAGTTCTAGCTGAAATGAATGATGATGATAATAACAATTTACAATTTAATATGGTGGATGGCACTAATTCTCCATACTCTCATCTGTCTCCTCCTGATAATATAATTCTTCCTCCTCCTCTTTCAGATAAAATTACACCACCTATTCCACAGCCTACAACTTCTCCTAAAAAATTGATTTCTACCCTGAAGCAAGCTAATTCCATTCCTACTTCTTCTTTAATTGTTTCTTTGAATTCAAAACCATCTTTGAAGGATAATCAACCAACTGAAATATCATCTATGAAATTGTCAGTTAAAAGAGGAAGAAGAGTCAAAACTAATAATTTGGATCAGGAAGCTGAGGAATTGATCAATGATGTTGATTGCAATATTGATGAAGTTCAACCTAAATCTGACTGCATTGTATTAAATTCTTCAGGAAAATTCACAAGGCATACTAGAAGGAATCCTGATAAATTATACTTTCCCAATTCTTGATGATGTTAAAGAATATAGCATACTGGAATATTAGAGGAGGTCACTTGTTCTCCAAGCAAAATGAAATTAAGAATTTGATTAAAAAGGAAAATATTCATATCATGTGTGTTGGTGAAACCAAGTTGAATGCTGATTTATCAAAAAAAGCTTGCATGTTTATTGCTCCTGATTGGCATCATGATGATAATCTTTCTAGTGCATCTTATGGTAGACTTTTGGTAATGTGGAATTTAAAATATTATCAACTGAAAAAATTGGATGAATCTGACCAATTTCTGCATTATGAAGTTCTTGCTATTGAAACCAATCTCTCTTTTTTGCTTACTTTTGTCTATGCCCAAAACTGCAGTGAGAGAAGGAATGTTTTTCTTAATCTTGTGCCTACTCTTAATATTTCTTCATTGCCCTGGCTTGTTTTAGGAGACTTCAATTGTATGTATTCTTCTTCTCATAAATCAGGGGGTACACCTCTCTCTTCCAAAGATATATCTCCCCTCTTTCAAATGCTAATTCATGCATCTCTTTCTCCCATTCAATCCATTGGCCCCTTCTTCACCTGGAACAATAAATGTAAAGTTGGACCTAGAACTTTTTGTAAACTTGATCATGCCTTTCAAAATTCCCCTGCTATTTCAATTTGGCCTTCTTTATACTGTAACACACTTCTACCATCAATTTCTGATCACAGTCCTCTGATCTTATCCTGGGGAGAGGTCGCTAAGGCAAAATTTTCCTCTTTTAAATTTTTTAAATGTTGGACTAATCATTTTTCTTTTCAGGATTTAGTTTTACAGGTTTGGCAGGAAGAAGTTTTTGGTAATCCTATGTATATTCTCAAGACTAAACTTTTCAAGTTAAAGTGCAAACTGAAGACATGGGCTAGGAATAATTTTGGAGCTGGTTCTCGTATTTCTTCTGATTTGAGGAAAAGGTTATTAGAGGTACAAAATGATTTACTTTCAGACCCCTTAAATGCTACACTTGCTAAGGAGGAAAATGAACTTTCTAAGTCATTACAAGATATGTTAGAATTTGAGATTTCTATGGCTAAAGAATTAAGTCAAGCCAAATATGATAAATTTGGAGATAGGAATACAAAAGTTTTCCATGAATCTATTAAGGTCAAGCAAGCAAAAGAAAGAACTAATTGTATATTTGATATTAATGGGGTTAAGCATGATAAAGAAGAGAATATTAATTCTGCTTTTGTGGAATACTTTTCATCCATTCTTGCTAATCCTAATCCTTATAATGCTGATGTGAGTCCTCTATTTCATCTACAAACTCCTCACATATCAGAACATCAAGCTAGTAAGCTTATTGAGGAAATCACAAATGAAGAGATTGAAAATGCAGTTTTTAATTTGAATAAGGAGAGTTGTGGTGGTCCTGATGGTTTCAACACTTATTTTTTCCAATTCTGTTGGAAGACAATTAGATATGAAGTACTTAGAGCGGTAAAGTATTTTTTCAGTGTTAATAAGCTATCCAAAGGATTTAACTCCACTGCAATTACTTTAATCCCCAAGATTGATAATCCATCTATTGTTTCAGAGTTTAGACCTATATCTTGTTGTAATGTTGTTTACAAGATTATTACCAAAATTATATCAACCAGAATGCAAGCTGTCCTTCCTTCTATAATATCAAATAACCAGGTTGCCTTTATACCCAAAAGGAACATTAGTGACAATATTTTGTTGACTCAAGAACTTCTAAGGGGATATGCAACTGCCAATATATCTCCTAGATGTATGTTAAAACTAGATATTAGGAAAGCTTTTGATAGTGTTTCATGGGGTTCTATCATTGCAATCATGGCAAGAATGAATTTTCCAAAACCACTGCTAGCTTGGATCTATACATGCATTTCATCTCCATATTATTCTGTGTCTAGAAATGGTTGCTTAAATGGTTTTTTCAAGGGCACACAAGGAATTAGACAAGGAGATCCTATCTCACCATATTTGTTTATTATTGTAATGGAGATTTTGAATGTTCTCTTAATGGAGAGGGTTAGGAATAAATCTTTGGAATTACATCCAAAATGTAAAGATCCTATGATCACTCACTTACTATTTGCTGATGACTTAGTTTTATTCACAAAGCCTACTATTGCAAATATTCAGACTGTTTTGGAGGTATTAGACAAATTTAGAAAGATCACTGGTCTGCATATTAATATCAGTAAGTCAAATATACTAATAGCTGGAGTGGAAGAGGAAAACAAAAAAGAAATAATCAAATTTTCAGGTTTAAATATAATGCCTTCTAATGCTACTTATTTAGGTCTACCTCTTTTAACTTCTAGACTTACAAAAGTTAGCTGCATGCCTTTATTTGAGAAAATCACTGAAAAACTTACATCATGGCCAAGTGCAAAATTTTCTCAAGCTGGGAGACTAGTGATAATTCAGTCTATTGCAACTGCCATGACAACTTATTGGATGAGACATTATATCTTACCAGTAAAGTTAATTTCCATGATTAATAGTGCTATGAACAGATTTCTTTGGCATGGGGATCCTTTCACTAAGAAATTAATTCCTATATCATTCAGGAAGATAATTTTGCCTAAAGACAAAGGAGGACTTGGTATTATAAATTTGAAACTCTGGAATCAAGCTGCAATCTCAAAATACATTGACAAAATTCTTAGCAATAGTGTTGATTTATGGACAATATGGATTAATAGAAATTTGATTAAGAGAAAGAATTTTTGGGAAATGCAAATTCAGAATAATTCTAGTTGGAGTTGGAGGAATATTTTAAGGTTGAGAGAAAAATTCTTACCTATGATACAGATAAATCCGAACAGGAATTTTAATTGTTACTTCTGGTCTGATCCTTGGGCTAAACCTGGGTTAATTTTGAAAAGGTGTATGAACTACTCTAGTGTTATCTCCACTGGTATACCCTGTCAGTCCAAAGCTTTAAATTTTATTCTTCATGATGACATTGTACTTCCTTACAGCAGCTCCAGGGAGGTTAGAATGGTATGGAATGATATTGCAAAGACTAAATTTCCTGAGAGTGATATTCTTGTATTTTGGACAACTCAGAGAAGAAATCATTCAGTTAAATTAATATATAATATGCTTTTGGATTCTGAATGTAGTGAAAAATTTCTTTGGAAGGATAGAATATGGAACAATGATAGTCCTGCTAAAGAAAATTTCATGTTATGGAAAGTTATGGCCAATGCACTTTTAACAAAGGATAAACTTGAGTCATATGGTTTGATTAATAATAGTTGTTGTGTTCTATGCAATGATCATATGGAAAGTAATACTCATTTATTCTTTAGTTGTGAGTTTTCTTTTGATATTTGGAACAAGTTGATGTTTTCAGGCAATTTTCATGCTCCCAATAAAATCTCCAAGGAAGAATGGTTCAACATATACAAGGCTACTAGATGGAGAAATTCAAAAGCTAAAGATTTACTTTCTGTCCTTAAAATTTTTGTTACTGCAATATGGAAGGAAAGGAATGAAAGAATTTTCTCTAATAATTATAAATCAGGCAGTGAACTGTGTGCAAAGATAATGAACTTGTTTCATAGCAGGCATAAAAGATGAGTGATTTCTTTGTAACTGATTATAATTAATTTGGTTAGATAGTATTTTCTATGGGTGCAGATGATTGTAATGGTAGTGAATCACTGAGGCTTTAGACTGGGTTTGAAGAACAATAGGAATCTGAAGGTGCAGACTGTAGCATGTTATCTGTAATATCATGTTGACTGGAATTTATAGCAGGTCTGAAAGATTTGAGGCAGTAGCATTTATCTGTAGTACAGAAGCAATTTATAGTTATGAAGCTTAAAGGAAATAGACTGTTTTTTCTCTGAAGTTCAAGCAAGGGTGGCATCAATTCATGTTTAATTGCAAATATGTTCAGTTGTATTGATATGTAAGCATTCTTGTGTATTTTTCTTCTGAGTGATATGTGCAGTTGTATTTTGATATAAATTGTTATAATAACATTGATATAATAAAAGGGCAAGGCTCCCTTAGCCTATTGAGTTTCAAAAAAAACACATGCTTCCTACTCAGGGGATCGTTTATAACATTGTTATTGCCTTGAGTGTAGAAGATATCAAAATCATACAATGCCAGAAAATCCATCCTCCTTGGTTGCCTTAAATTCAAACCCTTTGGGAGAAAAAAATACTTCAGAGACTTGTGATCAGTGTACAACTCAAACTGCTCTCCCAACAGATAGTGTCTTCATGACTTAAGTGCAAAGACAATGGCCGCCAACTCAAGATCATGAGTATGATAGTTTCTCTCATAAACTTTAATGGTAAGACAATGGCCGCCAACTCAAGATCATGAGTATGATAGTATGAAATGTTATCAAAATCATACTTGCTTATTTAGTTTACGCCTTTCTTTAAGATCCATATGCCTCAAAGGTAAGGCAACAGGTCAGGCGTTCTCCATAAGGTAAATCCAAAACTTGATCTTCCTCTGAAGTGGAGTACTAGTAACTTTAGAAAAGATATCTGGATAGTCTCTAACTACTAGCACTGAAGCAAACTCATCATGTAATAGTCTAAAAAATAAATGCAACTCAACATAATTAAACCTATGGGAAAGCAGTAAACCTCTAGAATATGTCCACTACAAGTACCCAAACGAACAACCTTCTTATCACAATCTAAGACCACCCCATACCTGGTCATCCAATCCATACCCAGTGTCAACTCAAATCGAGAAAATTCTAACACAAAAGCATCGCAATCAAACTCGACCCTTAGAATAAACAATTTTAAACCAGTACATATCATAAATAAATAAGCCGATTCTTGAACAGGGTTTGATACAACTACCGGGTCATAACTATGCTAGCGTCTAAGTGCAACTCATCTACAAGTCTACTCGAGAAAAAAGAGCATAATGCCCCAATGTCAAATAAGGTACAAATAAGTAAATCATAAAAAGTTAACACACCTTCAATTATGACCTACTTTCCTTTGTCCACCACTAGAGGCGCACTCGAGCTAGTAACATCTAGTGCATAAGCTGAAGCCTCTTGGGTAGAGGTCATCGATACTTACAGACACTCCCTCCTTATATCACCAACTTTGTTACAGTTGAAACATTTTATCTTTGAAATGTATGTCTTACACTCCTTTGCAAAATGCCCTCTCTTACCACATCTCCGGCACCGGAGCTCCTGCTCCTAAATATTCCTTATGGCCCCAATTGTGTGTTAGTCCGTGAGATGATGGTTTTGATGACAACAACCTTAGAATAGATTATAAAATATAAATACTAACAATATAAGTTTAGATATATGTATATGCAGGATTTAACCACGCAGGTACCAAGAATGAAGACTGTACAATATAGATATTCAAGATATCAAGATTATCAAGATTTCAAGTAATTTATTTTTTAATTAGGAATTTTGTTAAAACTCCTAGAAAATCACTGGCATCTTAAAATCCAATTTACTCGTGGAATAGAATCCACTTCGAGCCTGTTAAAGGGATAGAACCCTAAGTAGGATGGAACCTTCAAAAAATTTAGTAGAACATTATTTTGTATCCGCTAACTTTTTATTCAAAATGATTTTTCAAAATTATATCTTATTTTCAAAAAAATTTCAAAACCTTCCTTTTAAAAGAATTAAAAACATCTATCCTGATTTCAAATACTTTTAGCCTCAAAATAATCTTGAGTTTCAAAATCAAATTATCCTTGGTTTTAACCTATCTTTTAAAATAAAAGTATATTTAATTTTTTAATATTTATATACTTAGATTTAAATATAAAATTATATAAAATTTTATATATACCAAAATATTATTCTATATATTTATTTATGTATTTCAACTATATTTAAGTATATTTATAAAAGTTTAAATTAGTTTTAAAATAAGATAAAAGTTATTTTCAAAGAAAAACAAAATATCAAAAATTCCTTTGGGATGTCGACATGCCCAAGTACCCTTTGTCGACATAGTGTCAGTTGAGTTCAAAATTTAAATTTCAAAAGAAGTGTCTATTTTTCATAACTCTTCATGAATGGACATGGCTGTTGTTCCT
Organism: Allium cepa; assembly: GCA_030765085.1. Taxonomy (NCBI): domain Eukaryota; kingdom Viridiplantae; phylum Streptophyta; class Magnoliopsida; order Asparagales; family Amaryllidaceae; genus Allium; species Allium cepa. The sequence goes on from CM060934.1 coordinate 628,671,361, forward strand.
TTATAAATAGGGGTTGGTTTCAATGAATTTTAATGCAGTTTTTCTGATTTTTCACTCCTCTTCTTCTTCCACATTTCTATATACATTTTCTTACCATTACTCTGCCGAAATCAACATTGAATCTAACTAGATCATTTCTGGTTTGATTCTCTATCACTATCTCAACAAGATCCTCGGTGCTATTAAGAGTTATAGGCTTTTTGTAATCAACATAGCGAGAAAAGGTGTGATTATAGCCTTGAAAATCAATCAAGCGAGATAAAGTATGATTGTAGCCTTGGGAAATCAATTGGGTGAACTTATTGCCCGGGAAATCAAGTATCTCTACCTAGAGGATTGTGATTCTGGAAAGTGTACCTCGTTGCCTTGAAATCGAGGGTGTAATTGTACAATTGCTTTTGAAAGGAAATTCGTATTTGTGTGCGGGACTGGATGTAGGGTACTCCGAACCAGTATAAAATCCGGTGTGTTCTTTCCTTTACTGCTTTTATTTTATTTCTGCATATGTGTTTGTTTTTATGATCATATCTGTGTATGAATATTGCATACATCTATGTTCAAATTAACATAAACTTAAAAAGATTTAGTATTTCTTTATAAACACTATTCACCCCCTCTAGTGTTAATCCTAGCCTTAAGATCTGTAATCCGCATTTCTCACATTTGGTATTAGAGCAAGGTTTTCAAAGTTTCATAGTATGATTTTTGAAAAAGCTTTCGAAATGGCTACCAACACTGGTATTGTTAATAACACTAGTATTCATGTCACTAGTTCATTTGTAGAAGGTCAGTCTACTATTAGACCGCCACTTTTTAATGGCAGTAACTATGCATATTGGGCATGTAGGATGAAAATATATTTACAATCTATAGGATTAGACACTTGAAATATAACACAAACTGAATATTCTAAACGCACAACTGATTTTGCACAGTGGACCGCTGAGCAAAAGACTGTTGCACAAAATAATTCAAAAGCAATGAATATTCTGTTTTGTTCACTAGATAGAAATGAATTTAATAGAGCGTCAGTTTGTAAGTCTACATATGAAATCTGGAAAACTTTGCAAGTAACTCACGAAAGAACAAGCAAAGTTAAACAGACCAAAATTTCCATGCTCACAAGTCGGTTTCAATTATTTAAAATGAATCCTAATGAGTCTATTTTATATATGTATAGTAGATTTCAGGATATTGTGCATTCTTTAATATCCTTGGAAAGGAATTTTCTGAAGAAGATCAAGTCAGAAATTTTTTAAATTCCCTTACTCCAGAATGGGATTAAAAGACGCTTGTGATCGAAGAGGCAAATGACATCAGTACCTTAAAGATAGAAGAATTAATTGGAAAAATAATGTCATTTGAAGTTCAAATGATCGGGAGAAGAGAAAGCAAAGCATCTGAAAAGAAATCAATGGCATTCAATGCATTGACCGATGGATCAGACTCAAACAGTGATAATGATGAAGATATAGCCTTTATGACCAGAAATTTTAGGAAATTCCTGAAATACAGAAAGATGAATTATCTCAAGAGAAACAACTATAAGAACTCTGGAAATCAGAATCTAATGCTAAATAATGTCAAATGTTTCAACTGATGAACCAGGCCATATCAGAAGAGACTGTCCTTATCCAGATAAGCAAAATCCTCCTCTGAACAATGATCCAGCAAAGAAACGGAAGCGTGCATTTACTGCTACTCTAGATGACTCAGACTCGTCCTCAAGTGATGATGATCAGAAGACAGATAACTCAAACTTGTGTTTCATAGCAGTTCACGACTTTGCCGAATTCAGAGAAACAGACTCAGAAAAAGGTACACATTTACAATATAATTGGTTGAAATTGCATATGTAGAATTAGATGCTTGATTGATTGATTTTGAATTGGTTGTTATTGAATTTTAAAATTTTACTATTATTTTATTATTATTATTATTTTATTATTAATATTATTTTATTATTATTTTTATTATTTTCATAGTATAATAATATATTGAAAATACTATAATTTTGAAAATATTCCAGATATATATACATTAAATATAATAAGTATATATATATATATATATATATTAGAGTACTTAGGAAAAATAAATCATAGAAATTCATAGGCACATGTCGACATGGTCCCTACCATGATGTCGACACGGGTACTAGAATTTTAAATTCAAAATTTGAATTCAAATGGTTGAATTTCCCTCCACATTTTCACTTCATTCAATTCTCTGAAAAGGCATCTTTTGACTAGAGAACATGTCCTTTGAGAATCTAATTATTCACTATCCTTTATCACATCTTTTCACTCTCATTTTCAAATTCAAACTCTCTCTTCAAATCTTCATGCTCTCTACTCTCTACTTTAATAGCTTCTTCAAGCAACCCCTCCCCCATGATAATTTCCAAAAAGATAAAAGAGCAACTCTTCAATGATCCAGAGGCAATAAAAGCATACATCAATTATGCTAATTATGCCAAAGTCCATCCCAGAAAGTTTGCTATCTTTCAAGATTTTTCTTCTTATGAAATTGATTCTCTTTTTGCAAAGAATCAAATTCTTAGTCTTGTTGATGCTTCTCAAAATGATTTTGTTTGCTATCCAAATCTTGTCGAAATTTTCTATGCGAATTTAAACCGTGGATTTTATAATGGAAATGAGGATGAAATTTGGAGCAGTGTTAAAGGCACCATAATTTTTTTGAATTGTGATCTTTTGGGTACCATTCTCAATTGCAAGAGTACGGGAATGGATCTTTCTAGTTTTAAAATCGATGAAAATGATCGTGACACATTTCATCACATTTTTGAAGGAAATGATGATTTTGAATTTAAAAATCGAAACTTTCGACCAAAAGCAAGAATTCTCAATCTTCTTTTGCAACATACTTTGACCCCAAGATCGGGGAATTTTAACAATCCTACTTCAAAAGTTCTCAAAGCACCTTTTGCTATTTTTGGAAATTATGACATTAATTGGGCGCAAGTTATTTTGGATGAACTTCGTCCTAAAAATCTTGAAATGGGTGAGAACACTTTGTATCATGGAATTGATCTCAGATTTATAACTATTTTGGAGTGGATTTCAAAGGCGAAGAATTTGTTTCTAGAAAAGTTTTCAATCATTCCAACATTTCGCTTATGAAAATTCCATTTTTTTTCAACTTTATGAGACTCTTGCCGAAAAGGAAGAGCGTTTGGCTCATGAGGAAATGGAAGAAGAGGAAGAGGTAAAGACGAATAAGGGGATGAAATGGAAATCTAAGAAGAAGAAGAGGGCAAAACCTCTTTGAAAAGCATCGACTATCCTACTAATCCTTCAAACAAAACCCTTCTCAAAAACCAAAAGATGATTGTTGAGAATCAACGGATTCTTAAACGATCCGTTAGTAAGAAGTTGGACAAAATTTGATCCAAGATGAACAAGTTCATTTCCAAAATTAGCAAGAAACTTGGACTTTCTTCATCGTCATCATCCTCTAATTAATTCTACCTTTTCGTAGCTTGTTGTATTTGTTTTAGTTTATTTTGATTTGAATGTTCGTGTAGTTTTTTATGATTAATCGTTGTATCGTCTTAGTATGAAATGAAATGGAATTTCTTTTCTGTTATCTAGCCTGTCTTATTTCCAGAACAAATGTTAGTATATTTTATATATATACACACAATTATTCACAAAATCAAAATAAATCATCAAATTTCACTACACCATGTCGACATACCCCCTATGACCATGTCAACATGTACTGGTCAGAGATGACAATTCATTTGAAATTTGAATAACTACCATATGTCTATTCATTTCAAACGAATTTCTACACCTATAAATACCTATCTCTTCCAGAATTCATTATTGAGTATTATTTCTTATCTTCTCTATCTTCATTCTTCTCACAATTTCAAATATGGCTAATCCAATTCATAACTTATCTGAGAATCTTGAAGGAACTCTTAATTCATTCAAGAATATTCTCTCGTTCATTCTTCATAACCAGCGACACTTAGAATTGAGTCAAATGCAGATGATCAAGGAGCAAGAAAGGCATTTCGATGCGATACGATGGATGATTTCCTCCCTGCACAAGGATGATAACGAAGCACATCCTCCCGTCTCTCTCACCAATGACAATGAAAATTGGGATGCCATTAAAGCAGACCCTATCTTTGGAGAAGAACGATGGGTGGAAGTTCCTCGTAACATTTGATTTTATTTGGTTGCTTTGTTTGAATTGTTTGCTTTGATTGATTTGATTTCATTTGCTTTGGCTTGGTTTGATATTGATTGATATTTAGTGAGGAATGATGTTTGTTGTACAAAACATGTATAATTATACATCGATATGTATATAATCTTTAATTCATTATCGTGTCCATCAATATAATTATCTCTTAATTCTATATTCCATTGTATAAATTTATTAGTGCAGGTATTTTAGTCCAAGAATGAAGGGGAGTTATATAGTTTGGAGATGGTTTTCTTGTTGATGAAAAAGAGGGAGAAGTATAAAATAGGGTAGTTAGGCGTAGACTAAGGGGGGGTTATTAGGATAGAAGCAATATTTTATAAACAAAGGTTATCGTCGTCAAAAAGGGGGAGATTATTAGTCCGTGAGATGATGGTTTTGATGACAACAACCTTAGAATAGATTATAAAATATAAATACTAACAATATAAGTTTAGATATATGTATATGCAGGATTTGACCATGAAGGTACCAAGAATAAAGACTGTACAGTATAGAGATTCAAGATATTAAGATTGACGACTCATGAGTAACAAGAATATCAAGATTATCAAGAGTTCAAGTAATTTATTTTTTAATTAGGAATTTTGTTAAAACTCCTAGAAAAGCACTGGCATCTTAAAATCCAATTTATTCGTGGAATGGAATCCACTTCGAGCCTGTTAAAGGGATGGAACCCTAAGTAGGATGGAACCTACGAAAAATCTAGTGGTATGTAATTGTTTATAATAATTGCAAATAAGTCAGCATCTATAGTGAATAATAGCACCAAAAATGCTCAACTGCTGCTAATAACTACAGATGTATCTGCAACTAATGTTAATTGTTGCAGATAAGTCTGCAAAAAAAAGTACTGCCTATTTTTGTACTGTAACTTAACGATTCTACAAGTTAAATTGCGGTTACACTTACTGAGTTGTATTCTATGGTCATTAACATTATTGGCTTGAGTTTTGATATATTCCTTTTGCCAGCCATGGGATATGAATTGTCGTATTGCAATTTAGAAGATTTTAAAATTTGTGTTTTCTCACAGATCCACCACCACTGCAAAAAAGACAATTAGTATTAGAATAAATTATTAATTAATAGGATATTTATCTAATTAATCAAAAATTTAATACCAGTAACAACGTAACGCAAGCATTTATTTTCCTTGGTGTGTCAATATATTTTTCAATTTGATTTATCAAATGTTTGTGAATTGTTTTTGGCCATGATATTTGTTGCATTTTATCTTCACAAACACCATATGGAATCATATTCCAAGATACAGTTGAGTTTGGATTTGATATTAAGAATATTGCAACCAAATGCAGTTGCAAAAGCTTTGCCATATCTGCTTTTTCTTCTTTTGATGTTCCTTTTATTGTTGTAAACAACTTCCTTTCTATGTTTTTTTGTTGACACTTGTCTCTCCTTCAAAGTATCTGTTGATGAATGATGTAAACAGAGCATTGCTTTTGCCCTCTTTTTTCATATGGCCGCTGACCATCTGTAGGAATTGATAATAATTGGTTTATATCATTCTCTGTGAATGTTAGTAACATATCTCCAAATTGGAAGCAGTTCAAGTTCTTTTTGTAGGCTTTAATGATTATGTCTATAGTTGTTGAGTTTTTTGTGTTTTCCTTCGCTGGTATAATTCTAACATAAATCATATGAATGAATTTGTAGAAAGGTAAATTTTGAAGATATTTTGTATGTGATACTGTCAACAGTTCTTCCTTCTTAATCCTGCCAAGAACATCGATGAAAGGCCTTAAATTGTTTTTGTAGTTGTCTTCCCTTGATGTAATTTTCTCTTCACTGATTGTTTTTCTTTTTTCTATAGAATATTTGATTTCCTGATTGTTGTTCAACATGAACAATTGATGTTTCCAGAATTACTTTTTTTACTTCTTTTGTGTTTTTCTGTAAAAGTACATTAAAATATGAAATAAATATGAACAATCTAATAATATGATAGTTACTGTTAAATACTTGCAATTACAATGAATATGCAGAAAAAACAGAAATGTATGTAATTATCTTAAATAATTGCAGTCTGTTTAGCAAATTTTAAGGTATATGCAAATTTTCATATATGTGGATTTGTTGTATATAATTTAGCAGTTTTAAAAAATAATTGCTTATTTTTCAGCAATTATTTGAATAACTGTGATATCGGAATTTTATTGTTTCTAATCATACATATTTCCAGAATTTTCTTCACTTTTTGGAAATAGATTGTTAATGCATTGAAAGTATTGAAAAAATTGTTAGCTTATACAAAATTTTCTTCTATATGTTGTAGTTGCATATATGTCAGTAGTTTAAAAAATCAATTGCTTAATTTTCAGCAACAATTTGAATAATTGTAAACTTTAACATGGCATTTGTAATTATAAATATTATCACAATTTTTTTTTCAGTTTTTCGAAATAGAATGGTATTTCAATGAAACAATTCAAAAAGTAGCATATAAAAAAGAGATTACTCTGTTTTATTGAATTATTGCTGAAAAGTAAGCAGTTAAACTGAATTGTTGCAACTATATGTGATATTGTCAGTAATAATTATTTTAGTTTACACATAAATGTTGCAAAGATATTTAACCGTGCTCAGTATAGTTGCATATCTGTCTGTAATAATATGAATAATTGACATTAAACTATTCTAACAATTACAGATAAAAGTAAGTTTATTCTCTTTAACTGCTTTATTACTGAAAAGTAAGCAATTAAGGTGAATTATTGCATCCATATGTGATATTGTCAGTAATGTTTACTTAATTTCGTTTATACATAAATGTTGCAGAGAAATTCAAAAAAATTCAACACAGTTGCATATTTGTCTGCAACAATTGTGACTAATTGACATTATTATGATATTTACTGTTAGATTTGTAATTATTATGAAAAATTGCAGGAAAATACTGACATTGATCGAATATGTTGGTAAAAAATATGCAAAAAATATATTAATAACATCTGCTGAAAATTTGGAGAGAGAAAACAGTTTTATGAATAATTTTTAACAAAAATTGCAGTAATTAGAGAATGTTTTGTAGTTTATCGTCTGCATTCTCAATTTTCTTTGTATTATCGTAAAAAAGATCGATTACGTGCACGATTAACTCAAAAATCTCTAAATCACTTGCAAAAACCCTAGGATGTATCGATTGAAAATAGTGTAATATAAATCGAATACTCCTGAAATTGAGATATATCACCTTCGATCTTCCCATTTTGCCTTGTTTGATTTTGAAAACGTCAGATTTTGACTTGATTTTGGTTGTTTTGCTATTCGATTTTGTAGACTTTTCGGATTTTGCTGAAGAAAATGTGATTTTAATTGTAATAAAGGTCGAACGATAAAAAACATGGGATCAGGGTTTTAGGATGATTTCTAAGGGTAGTTTGGGAAAAGAAAAGGCTGCTTTAAAAATAAGGTTGAAATTTACATATTTTGTATCTAAGGGATTTTTGGTGAATTATGAAAGTTATTAAGGATGTATAGCAAATGTTCCCTAAATAAAATAGTTGAAATGCTTGCATCTCACAATCCAACATACTAGGCTCTAAAATTGAAAACGTAAGGCACGTATTGAAGAATGGATTTCAACTAATGACTGGGGTATCGTCCATTACAATACACCTTTAGAAAAATGTACAGAGGTCGTACCTAACGATCCCTGCCAACACAGGACTAGCTCACTCCTAGCTGAATAGTACCGAATATGTCATCACCTTGGTTGCTTTGCAACCATTAACCGAGCGATCCCACGTACACGAATCGTTGATGATTGTGTTCGTATCTAGAAGGGTGATGACTAATGATATCCTAACAGATGCGACCCAATAGCTTTGCTGCAGATCCCTTGTTTTAGTCATTCACAGTTGATGAGGCCTGATGCTACGTTTACCTTTCTGAATAACAATACATTTTGGAATGCTAACACTGCCCTCCAGGCGTCAATGTAATGCTAGCATTCATCCATACAAGTTCGTTATGGGTCTAAACGAAACCGAAAGCACCAACTCTACTTCATCCATTTTGGAATCACCCTCAGGATTAGAAGTAGTAGCCCTTGCACTTCAAAGAGCACTATCTTAAATCATTATCAAGATGTCTTCCACTCGAACGTACATGTTGGTGCGGAGTGGTTTTCAGATATAGATTCGATCCCGGTCTCTCCGTACCAATAACCGATGATTTACGGTTGAATCATTCCCGATTCTTTTAAAAGTAAGCTTTTGAGTCCTCGTTGGGGAGCTCGAATTTACATTCATGCTTCCTAAGTAAAATTGGGCCAAACTTGATAGTCTATTATTTAACTATCACATACACAAGCAATAACCAATTCCATTTGATATTTATTTATCCATACCAACCACTAAGTCTCATAATATATCTTTGTTGAATAAATCTTCTTCAAAAACATTCATATACTTATCATTTTGACATAAGTATATTCACAAAACATTTGTAAGATTGTCCATTATCAAATCTTTAAAAAGGATTTAACTTCATTATAAAATTCGAGAAAAGGATAACTCTAAGCACTATTCCTTCGATGCAAAGTATGGAACGGATGTTCCATACCACTATTTCTTAAAAGTTCAACCTCAAGAAAGCCAAACCTTAATTTTCTATTATAATTGTCTTTAATAAATCCTTTTATAAATTTCCCTTACCCACGAAATTCTTTTTTGCTTTAACCCAAACCTGTTTACAAAAAAATATATCAATTTCTATACTCATTTATGAAACTCTTTATAATTATTCAAACTTGGTTATATAACTTCTTTATAAACTTTCAAGTCTTGTATAAAACTTTCCTTTATAGACATCCATACCCATTTACAAAATCTTTTTCATAAACATTCAACACCATTTCTCAAACTTCTTTTATGAATAACCCAAAATTGTTTATAAAACTTCTTTATGTAATATTCAAAACAATTGTCAAATCATTCTCCAAATATCTTGTTCAAAATAAAATAACCTTGAAGACCATTTGAAAAGAAAATGAAATATTTACTTTCCAAAACCAAATGGAGGCTCAATGACTACAATGGATCATTAAATTTGGGTTCACTAATCCAATTATATCATAGGTATTGCCTAACGTAAGATATATTAGGGATTCGTACATAACATACAATCAACCATGGGTAGATGTCCAAGTTACAAATATAGATACATCTATATCGGTGAAAATGTACCATATAGAAGTATATTCTATATGTTTAAGTTACCGTGACCTGCTAATTGAAATTAACTTCCTTGTGTTTATTACGTTATCGATATTCAACATCTGTGCTAAACACAAGTCAACCTACTTTCCATAAAATGTGTCAACATTTTATAATCACTACTTTAATTCATTTTGGCTCCTTAATGGTCTAGATGAGAGATCCTTTGATTTAGAATCAATTAATCTTAAAAAGAAAATTGATTTAAAACATAACCGATTGGGTCTAAAACAACCTTTGGAATGATTAGTATATGTAGTTGGCTTAACCCTAAATATATCTTAATTAATCATAATTAAAATTTAATTAAATTAATGAACTTGGTTAAGTGCTAATTAACTTCCTAGTGTATTTTAGTTAAGGTTTAAAACAATTCATTATTAGTTAAACCCTAATTAATTAGAAATTAATTAAATAATCACTTAATTAAATAATAATTAATTAACTTACTTAACTTAATTAAATAATAATTAACCATTTAATTACTTCTTACTTCATTAATAACCAATCGAAAACTTTATTAATTAGTGATTAATCGTTACCTTCCTTAAGTGTTACTTAAATCTTATTCACTTATTTAATTACTAATTAAGTACTAATTACTGTTACTTTAAATTATTAAATTGTCTAAACTTAACTCTTTTTATGTTACTAATTAAGTTTAAAGAACTTTTGCAAAGCAATTCCAAAATGAATCACTTAAAGATGGAAATCATAAATTTATTAACTTTGTTTCAACTCAACATACTTTGATTCTTAAATCACAACCATACATCCATACTACCATACTCTTGACATCACAATGGAACACACATACAAACATAAGATTATATGTTTACTACCTAGACAACATCACAATCAAATCTCAAATTCAATACCAAACATAACACCCATCAAATCACCATCGACCAACATAATAACTATTCAATTTTATCATCGTATTATCACCACAATAACATATTATAATAATGTCAAAAACTTTTCCAAACCAGAGTGGTTTTACTCACCAAAAATCTTTGAAACCAAAAATGCCTTAGATGCACAAAAAATCACCCCAAAAATATGTCATTTTCCACTTGATTTTTGGACATATTACTCTCGGATTTTGGAAAAGTAATCAAAAGAAAAGTATTATTAAATTATTTGCTCTATAATTTAAAAAAGAATAACAAAAACCAAATTTCATTTGAGGTTGATATGGTCAAAAAAAGGAGAGCTATTTTCAGACCTGAATTTCTGAGTTTAAAATTACACTGCAAAGAAATGAGATTTTGACAATTCTAAGCTTGAAATTAGAAAAGGTGATAAAAAAGAAAGTTGTAGCTACTAAAATTTTATATGATTTGAAAAAAAATAAAATCTTTATTTGGTCTAAAATAGAGGAAGTTATGGTCGAATAAACTGGAGGAAAAATGGAGAAGAAAGAGTTTAAAAACAAGTTTGCATCTTTAAAACTTAAATCTTTTGATTTTAAAAAAAATTAAATTAATATAAGAAGTCATGAAACATGAAGAAAGCTTTAGAGAAATTAAAATGGAGAAGTAGACGAAAATATGGTGAAATGGATGTGTATTTATAGACACTAGATAGCAGGAAAATTACCAAACTAACCTTAGATTAAAATATCGTAACATGTCATTATTTTGACAAGTCGCATCACCACCTTCCTCCCTTCCTATATCACATCCCCTTATCTCTAGTCACATCCTCTAGGTCATGATGGATAATGATGAAAAGGCTAAGATATGATAAGAGAAAATGATATATACTTATATATATATATATATATATATATATGTATGTATGTATGTATGTATGTATGTATCGATGTATATAAGTTATAATTTTTAAAACTATGACTTATCACATCACTTGCTAAACATGATTAAATATGTTGTTATATGGTTAATTATCTACTATATATGTGTATATAATGCATAAAGACGAACAATGTTCCCGACAACTTTCCTGTGTCGAAAAGTTGAAATTCCAAAAAACGTTCTTCGGTCATATTTTCTATTTAACAATCTATTTTGGTAAAAAAAATTAAAAACTATTTTATCATCATTATTAGATAATTAAAATAGTTTTTTTGTAAATAGAAACCCATTTATTCAAATTTAACTTGAATTCCCAAAGAAATATATAAAAACGATGATATCAATTGTCGATTTCATAAATATATTTTATTTTCAAAAAATAAAATAAATTAATTTATTTCATAATCTTGGTTGAATACATATATTAGTGTATGAATCCAGAGTCGTGCATGATCCTTATTGTTTAAAAGCTTTTTATCGATAAAACGATTTCCGGCTGTTTTATCGATATTTTACCTAAGAAGATATTTACAAATTATCAATATTTTATGTTGGTAATTCGTCCATAAATATTTTTCTCAAACAAAATTATTATTATTATTTACCACTTAAAACATGACTGTTTCTTACTTTTAAACCCATATCTAAATATTTTAAAAATAAATATAATTTATCCAAGCGAAAAATTTGCGGATCGTTACATTCTTCTCCCCTTAAAAGAATTTCATTCTTGAAATTATGCCACAACCCTATTCCCAAAAATACTTAAAACTATTCATCAATCCTTATGATGTACATAGATCATTCCTACGAAAAATCCGATTCAATCACTCACTCGAATACATAACTTCATTTCCGAATTAGTATTGCTCACTCAACTTCGTCGTGTGGACTTTGATCAGGCTTCTTAATTAGAAACCTCTGTTCTCCTTGCATAGCCATAAACTATAATAGAAAATCTTTGGTTCCACGTAAGAATCCTCATCAATGATTGCCATAAAAATTGGGCGACGAATCCCTATTTGGAATGGTGTAAAACACCTCGATTCATGTACTCGAATCTTGGATCGAGAACTATTTGAAAAGGAGAAATGATCTACGTACAACCTACATACTAACCCCATTAGTTCTTACTTACCAAAATTATAATTGTCCTTTATAAAGAATCGCCATTTTATTTAAGAACATTACTTAAGTTCATTAACAATATATAACCCAAATTCATTTTAGTGTGATACTCTTCTATATCCAAAATAGTATATATAATTTCAAATCTTAATTGGTTTTACTTAATTTAGGATGTTAAACAAATTTAAATTTTATTTATTAAACTGCTCTTAATCAAGATATCATTTTATTTTTAAAACTCTACTCTTTTAAGGGATTCAAGAACACAATATCCGGTATTATTTCAAAAACCTTTTAAAATGGTACTTTACATCTAACCCTTTTGAAAACACAACATACAACCCGGATAATCTCTAAAATGATATTAAGGAACCAGGCACTACCAAATTGTATTATATATATATCCCTTTTACCAAGTAGGGAAATATTGAAGAGAAGTATTTACCATCCAAATACATCTCTTACCCATTTTTAGTCATTTCCAAGGCACTCGTACTAGTTAATCATAATAATATTTCTTTCTTCACAAATCCCCGTTTGAAGCAATACTATTTACAGATAAATTTCTTTAATAAAATCATCTATTAGGTTTGGACTCATTCGGATTTGAACTCATTTCGATTGTACAATGACAAAGAGGATAATTTACTAAGTGCATTATTATATCTTCCTATGCAAACATTCAATAGTCACTTAGAAGATTATTCCGGTTATCACAAAACAGATCGAAACTCCTTTCCAAACCGTCCGAAGAAAACTTTACTTCCAAATCCATCATAAAATATTTATATCTTAAAATATCTTTAAGTACAGTTACTACAACTTTTCCAAAAGCATTTAAATATTTATCAAAGCCATCGGGATTTTATATTCTCACAATCCTTTTCATTTTTATATGGTCATCTAAAGATTTTCTTTTAACTAAACACATTTTATTCTAAATCCAATTTTAACCCTACATCTCATCGTTCACTGTATAGACTTTTGAAAATCATTCTTTATATACAAAGTATATCCGAGGTAATTATTTCATTACTAATTTTAAAACAATAATATGTCAATTGGGCTTGTTCAAGTGTTTAAGAAATTTCTATCGATAACGTTGGCCAACCGCATCGACCAGAATTCTTAAGCAACTCAAAAGATCAAACAACACAATATAAAATGTTTTAATCACTAATACATATACACTCATATTTGTAATACATTCAAGCTCATTCTAGGGTTTCACTTACCCAATTCCAAATGAGTTTCCTCACCAGAGCCAAGGTTCTCGCTTAACCTTCAACTCTGATACAAATGTAATGAACCAAATTTTCGACCCTTGAAAATCGATGTTAATACATCCACTGTATCACATGAAGAACAATCAAGTGTCGAAAGTACTGATTTGTTAGAATGAAGGAAGATGGTAGAACATTGAAGAAAACTAAACAACACAGAATCACACAACGCAGCGAATAATATATAATAAACAATGATCTGTACAAAAAGGAAACATCCTTATTCATATATACAACATCAGAGTCCACTAGACTTACCCTAAATTTTTGGACAGTTATAGAAACCTATCCTCACATTGACAAACATACAGACTCTATAATATAGTGGAAGTAAAAATATACGTGAATGCATCTTGACCATCCAGCACCTTTCCAATTCCAAAGTATCCAACTAAACCTGGGAAAACATGCTCGGTCTGAACCGAGAATTACGTGGAACAACGCCCGGGTTAGTCTGATAAACCAGCATGAGTAAAACTCGATAATAGGAAACAACCAAACTGATTTCTACATTTGAAAACTTTTCAAATAAAATGTGCCTCGTAAGACCATACTGCACATAAAAACGGATGGGTTTTTATCTTATGATAACCAAAACATTTTATATCAAAATCCAATGATATAATAATAGTGTCTATATTTAAAGTGAATAGATAAAATATCTGAAATGCTTGCATTTCACATTCCAACTTACTAGGCTCTACAATAGAAAATGTAAGGCACATATTGGAGAATGGGTTCCAACTAAAGACTGGGCAGCTGGGGTACCGCCTGCCATAGTACACCTCTAGAAAAATGTATCAAGGTCGTACCTAATGTCCCCTGCCAACACAGGACCAGCCTAACTTTTGCTGGATAGTACCAAATACATCATCATCCCAGTTTCTTTGCAACCTTTAACCGAGCGCTTCCACGTACACGAATTCATTGATGATTGTTTATATATATAGAAGGGCGATGATGTACCTAATGGGTGCGACCCACATAGCCCTGCTACATATCTCCTGGTTTAGTCATTCCCGGTTGATGAGGCTTGTGGCCACATTTTACCTTTCTGAATAACAATCCATCTTGGAATGCTAACACTGCCATCTAAGCGTCGATGCAATGTCTGCATTCATCCATACAAGTTCGTTTTGGGTCTAAACGAAATCGAAGGCACTAACTCTACTTCATCCATTTTGGAATCACCCTCAGGATTAGTAGCAGTGGCCCTTGCACTTCAAAGAGCACCGTCCTCAATTATCATCAAGATGTCTTCCACTCGAACGTATGTTGGTACAGAGTTTTTTTGGTATATAGATCTGATCCTGGTCTCTCCGTACAAATAACCGATAATTTCCAGTTGAATCATTCATGGTTCTTTTGGAAGTAAGCTTTTGAGTCCTCATTAGGAGCTTGAATTTACATTCATACTTTCTAAGTCAAATTGGGCCAAACTTGATAATCTGTTATTTAACTATCAAATAAACAAACAACAACTAATTCCGTTTGAGATTTATTTATCCATAACAACCACTAAGCCTTAAAACATATCTTTGTTTAATAAATCTCTTTCAAAAACATTCATATACTTATCTTTCTGACATAAGTATATTCACAAACATTTGTAAGATTTCCCATTGCCAAATCTCTAAAAAGGATTTAACTGCATTACTAAATTGGAGAAAAGGATAACTCTAGGCATTATTCCTCCGGTGTAAATTGTGGAACAGATGTTCCATACCACAATTTCTTAAAAGGTCAGCCTCGAGAATCCCAAACCTTAATTTTCTATTGTAATTATCTTCAATAAATCCTTTTATTTCCCTTACCCACGAAATCCTTTTTGCTTTAACCTAAACCGGTTTACAAAACATTTATCAACTTTCATACTCATTTATGAAACTCCTTATAATTATTCAAACCTAGTTATATAACTTCTTTATAAACTTTCAAACCTCATTTAAAACTTCCCTTTATAGACATCTCAACCCATTTATAAAATCCTTTTTATAAATGTTCAAAATCATTTCTCAAACTTCTTTTATGAATACCCCGAAATTGTTTATAAAACTAATTTATATAATATTCAAACATTTGTCAAATCATTCTTCAAATATCTTTTTCAAAATAGAATAATCTTGAAGTTCATTATAGAAGAAAACAGAATATTAACTTTCCAAAACCAAACGAAGGCTCAATGACTACAATGGATCATTAAATTTGAGTTCACTTATCCAAGTTATATCATGGGTATTGCCTAACATCAGATATGTAAGGGATTCACACATAATATACAATCAACCATAGGTAGATATTTAAATTAGAAATATAGATACATCCATTATTGATGAACATGTATTATAGAAGTATACTCTATAAAGTTACTGTGACCCGCTTTTTGAAATTAACTTCCCTATGTTTATCACATTACTGATATTCAACAATTGTGCTAAACATAAGTCAACCTACTTCTCATAAAACATATCAACCTTTTATAATCATTATGTTAATTCTTTGTCTACTTAATGGTCTAGACGAGAGATCCTTTGATTTAAAATAAATTAATCTTAAAAAAGAAAATTGACTGAAAATATAACTGATTGGGTTTAAAACAATTTTGAAAATATCAAAGTATATTTAGGTGGCTTAACCCTAATTATATCGTAAGTAATCATAATTAAATCATGATTAAATTATAACTAAACTTTAGTTAACTTAATGAACCTGGTTAAATCCTAATTAATTTCCTAATGTATCTTAGTTAAGGTTTAAACAATTCATAATTAATTAAACCCTAATTAATTAAAAATTAATTAGATAATCACTTAATTAAATAGTAGCTAATTAAAAATTATCGAGATATTTTGGATATAAAATAAAATAAATTTATTAAAGTCAACTCCTATACTCTGCTCAACCACAAACTACCTTATGAAACACGCCGACCTGCTTCCCCCTTCTCATTTAAATCGAGACTTCCTTCTTCCCCTTCCCCATTCAAAAATCAATTCACGCATCATATAAAAAATTAGTGATTGGCGAGTCATGTGCTAAGCGACGTAGGGCGAGAGGGAGAAGGCTCTCGTGTGGAGGCTCGTTTTGGCATGGATCTCACATACAGGCAGACAGACGTGGAGGTTAGGGAAGCGCAACTTCAAATGGGCTGATGTCGTTCACGATGAAGTGTCGAGCGACGATAAGTTTTAGGCTTGGGTCGCGTTCTGTTGTAGAGGGTCGACGACACTCATAGCCGAGTCATCCGATGGTGGCAGAGGTGGTGCGCTCGTGTTGGGGATAGAACGACGACTTGCGATGGTAAGGAGGAGGCAGTCGCATTCAATCTGGGAGCGACATTGTGAAAGATGATGGCGATGGTTATGATGATTGCAACTGTCGTGTGCTTGCGTGTGGTGGGTGAAGGCGTGGATTTTTCTTTCGTTGGCCTGTAGGTAGATGTGCGTGAGGGAAAGAGGAAGAGATTAAGAGTTAATCAGCGATTAAGGTAAATGAATATTATTAAGAAAATTAATTGTTATAATTAATTTATGGATCTTGTATAGCGTATAATTTTCATATAAAGTGAAAATCGAACAAAACTAGTCACATTGGTTTCGCGTTGACAAAATACTATGCAATGGAATTTATTCGAAGTCGATTAGATGTTTGGCAAATAAAAAAAATCAAGTTGAGTAAATCTCACTCGATTTGGTTAACTGTTTTAAAATTTATAGAAATCAAAATTTATTGATTGGTTGATTGGATGAATGGATTAATTATTATTAGTGAATGACAGGTTATATATCTATATATTAGTATATATATTGGTAATTGTATATATTTCCCGCCGATTGGAGCGGATGAGACATTATGCGCCTCGCATAATAGCGGATGACCATATATTATTGCGATATCCCGCCTCGAAGCGGGATTGGTATTTTATATTATATAACATTTTTGGATGCAGGAAATCAGGTTGGAGGGATCCAATTGGATTCCTCAAATATATTGATTGTTTTTTATATATAGAGATATATGATGTATGTAAATAATCTATTATAGATTATGCCGTGGTTTGAAATTTTTATTGGGTGCTATAGTAGCACTGGCCTTAATTTTGGTATTTCGAATACTTAAAATATTATTTTTAAATTGAAGGAATTAAAAGGATATTTTGAGTATAAAATAATTATATCGAAATTTGGATAATTTTAAAAGAAATTGATTTTGACAAACAATAATTGATTTTGGATTGTACTTAACTATTCGTAAAAAAAATTAAATAGAAATTTTAAAATAATTATATAAAGGATTTTTAACAATGGATTTTTAAATGATTTTCTGAAAAATATGAAAAAGAGTTGAAATCGATATTTTAAATAGATTTGTAAAATAAATAGAGTTTATAAAGAAATGGGTTTGTAAAATGGAATTTTATAAATGAGATTAGTTTTATAAACAAGTGAAACTCAAAGGAGTTTATGAATTTATAAACGATGTTTACAAATATGGGAAATGATATCAGTTGATAAATTGGGAATATAATTTCACATTGTGAATTATATCGAGATATGAAAAGAGGTTTTTAGGGAAAAATAGTGGATTCTATTTTGAAATGTGAGAATGGTTGGGGAATCGAAATGAAATAGATGTGTTGTGAATCAAGAGGGATTTATAAATTGAAATAGGTTATTGAGAATTTTAAAACAAAAAAATATAATTTTATCAAGAAGTTAATATTTATAATAGGAAAATTTTGTTTATTAAATTATGTAATTTAAAACTAGTTAGTAGTGAAATATCTTGGAAAAGTGGATTATTCAAGTATTTAATATTAATTGAAATAAATTCTAATTTTTATAATTAGATTTGTAAATCGATTAGTTATTTAAAAATGAATTGGAAATGAATTATCGATGTTTATTTAAAGTGTTTAATATTTTAAATAATTGCTTAAACATGTTTAAATATAAATTATTTTTCTTTAAAAATACTTATTATATATATATATATAGTTTTGAAATGATTGGTATTTATTTATAAATCCTCTTGAGTAGACGGGGTTTTATTTAACGAATGTGATTTGATAAAAGAAATCTTAAAATGGAAATTCTAGAAATATAAGAAATTTCCAAAATGGTTAGACACAGGAACTTCGGAGATGAATTTAAATTCATAAAAGAAGTTATGAATTGTCAGATATGATTATAAATAAGTACAACTAAGTTTTGGAAATTTTAAAGAGAATTGGAAATTGATTTCGGAAAATTTTAAAATGTGCTATAATGGATTGAGGAATTGTGAATGAATTTGGGAATGTCTTATTAAGTGGGTAAAAGGGAATCTTCCTTTGTTTTGAAGTTACACTCGTATAACCGATAAGTTATACAAATTTCCTAAGTATTGATACTATAAATTGGTTTTGGAAAATTTAAAGAAAAATTAATTAATGAATTTCAAACTTATAGAAACCGTTATAAATATTTCCTAAGTATTATAAGTTAAAGAATTTTGGATCAGGATGAAATTCATGGAATATTTCCTAAGTATTGGAAACAAAATGATTTAGGAAAATATACTTAATAAATATTTTCTAGGTATTGGACTGGAAGGATTTAAAATATTTTAAATATGAGATTTTTATTTTAGATATATTTTTAAAAGTGTTAAATAGAAAATTGTAGTTTGAAATATTTCTAAATATTGATATGGATTGAAAATATACCGTTAAGGATGTAAGGATTTGAAATCGCTTTCAAACGTTAGAAATACTTGAAGAGTTTTGAATTTATTTATATATCTTTGTAAAGATATTTAGAATGAATGTTTTTGAAGATTTATAAAATAAGGCCTAGTGACTACTTATGTGTGAAATTTGATAGCTAAATAACCGATTATCAAATCTGGCCAAATTCGTTAATCGTTTCGAAGAGATCTAGATCAGATTTAATTATCCGAAAACCACTTCGATCCGATTTGTGCGTTATGGATTGATATATCTTAAAGATAATGGAGATTTGATCTTGAAGGAGATTCGGTTTGTTTAGACGCAGGACAACTTGTATGGATGAATGCTATGATTGCAATATTGCCGAAAGGCAGTGTTTGCATTCCAAGTGGAATTTCTATTTCAAAAAGGTAAACATAGCCTTAAGCCTCATCAACCGAGACATGACTAAAATAGGGCATACAAACGGGCTAAGTAGGTCGCTCACATTAGGATATGTCATCATCTTTCTGAATTGCCTTATATTATTATGGATTTGGTTATGCATGAGATCTTAAAAAGGTTGGAAAACCGGGATGATGTCATATTCGGTGCTAGTAGTCAAATGCTAGGCCGGTTCTTTATGGCAGGGTACAAGTTATTCTTGTCAGACCCAGGTGCATTGATCTAAAGATGTATTTATCGAAGGTAGTTCCTTACCTGGTCATAGTATGTAATCCATTCTCCAACACGAGACTTTATAGTTTTGATTATAGAGCCTAGTATGCTGGAATTTAATTAATGTAACAATTTCGGCTATTTTAATTTTGTACTTAGACACTATTATAATATCATTGGATTTTCTATAAAAGTGTTTTGGTTATCGTAAGGTAAGAACCCTTCATTTTTAGGTGTGGTGTGGTCTTACGAGATACCTTTGATTCCAAAGGGTTTTGATAACAGTAGTAATTTAAATTGAGTGTGTTTTCTCACACTGGTTTTCTAGAATGACTCGGGTGTTATTTTATTTAATGCCCGGGTTAGACCTAGTATTACAGATTCAGGTTAGGATGCTATGGAACTCAAGAGACGAGCTGGAGGAGTCTCAGGCGTATTCCACATACTTGATTATATTCTGTTGTGTGTGTTGAACTAAATGTTTAGTATTTGTAAAGACAAGTTATTATAACTTTCTAAGTTGGGTTGTTGACTGTTGTACTCTGATGATTATATGTATATTATAGCTACAGTTTGTTTGTATAAAGATCTATTATTATATATTATATGTTGTCCGCTGCGATGGTGAGATTCTGTGTTATTGTTTCTATTTTCTTCTATCCCTTTCCTACTTCACCCCTAATAATCTGGTATTTCTGGCACTCAATTGCTCGGCATGCTATATAGTGAATGTAGAAAATTCAGGCCATTACACTTAGTATCAAAGTTGAAGGTTAAGCGAGAACCTTGGCTTTGGTGGGGATTACTCATTAGATATAGAGTCAGCAATATCCTAGAATGAGTTGAGTGTATTAACAGATATAAGTGCGTATTTGTTAGTGAATATAAAGTGTTTTATATGTGTTGACTTATCTGTTGAGTGGTTCACGAATTCTGGTCGAATAGTGGGACGCCACGAAATCGATAGGAATTTTTAAATACTTAAATGGATAAAATGACATAGTGTTGTTTTGAAATGGGTAAACGAAATAATTTTACCCAGCTATATTTTAATATTGAAAAAGTAATTTTTCGAAATTATTATAATATAATTAGTATGTTTAGTTGTTAGGAATGATAATATTGATTGTTATCATTAATTGGTTGTTGTGCCTTCATAACTGATGTTTATTATAAAATAAAAAATGATAAATAATTGTGAAATGAATTATACAAATAAATTTATAAATGTTATTTATAAATGAAAATGGATTTAAACCGAGAATCTTGGAATATAAGTTTCGAAGCTTGAAATATTTTTAATTATTGTGAAAAATAATAAAAGTATTATTTTGAAAGTTTTTTTGGATGAAAATATTTTAAAAAGGATTTGGCAAGAATAAAAGCATTGAACTCACTTCGGTCATTGGAAAATAATTCCGACGATGATCGCGACATCATCGGTGTTCATTGTCGAGTTTCTAAGTGACAAATTGCTACTGTACTAAATTTTTATGGATATTTTTGTTTGGAAACAAGTGTTGTTTTGGAAATTTCATGAGAAGTTTATTTTTGATAAAGCCAAGTTTGAGTTTAAAATTTCAAGGAAATGGCTCGTTAAAACAGATTTATATATTTATATATATACAAATTTTATTTCAAAATGATTTGAAATAAAAATGGGTGTTTGCTTTCTAGAATTTTCATTTAAATGATTGGTGAAACCGAAAGAAGATAATTTTTGAACTTATAAACTGGAAATGTGAATTTCGATATGAAATAATTTTTTTTAACTTAAGCCAGCTAAATGGATTGAGCTAGTAAATGAATGGAATGAATTAAAATTTAACTTAAGCTTAGTTAAATAAAATTTGATTGGATTTGAAACTATATCAAACTGAATTGAATATAAAATTTGAGTTGTAAAGTGACTATACAACTATAAGTTATAAATTTTAAATAGAATTAACTCAAGTCGAGAAAATTTAAGAAATTTCTAGAGTGGAAATCCAAATTTGGATCATATAATGGAATTGGAATTGAGTTGTGATAAAGAGAATGTGAACTCGATTATATACAAAAAAAATTGGACTTAAGTAAAGTTAAATGGAATGGAATTTGATTACAATAAAAAATGAACTTAAGTATATAGTCGAAGTGTTTATATAATAACAAATTAACTTAAGTGAAAATTTATGGAATTGTGAATAAATAAGTTTGTATAACTTATTTAACCAAGAAAGTGGAAAAGTATGAACAAATTAAAATGGTTAAGTATTTTGATAACAAGGAGTGAAATCCAAATTTGAATTATAAAGTAAGGTTAAACTCAGGTCAAAACAACTGAAGTGATTTTGAAATAAAAACTAGATTTTGAATTATAAATGGAACTGAACTAAATAAATAAATATATTAGTTAATTGAATGTTGAAATGGTATATAAATCGATTGAAAAAAAGGAAAAAAATATCATGCCAAAGTTTAAATATTTGAAAGTTATCATAGTCTAAGCTTGTATATAGGTCTAAGTTATAATGTCAACTTAGTTATTTATATATTACAGAGAGCTTTAAGGTATCCTATATACTTAAAGAAGAAAATTCTGCTAGAGATTTATAAATCCAATTAAGCAAAGTCTTAATAGCAGGATTCTGAACTTAAAATCTGTTTATATTTTCAAGATACCAAACCACAATATATTGGTCTAAAAAAACAACTCAACCTGTTTCATAGCGGTGATGAGTAAACAGTAGATGTTCACTGCGTAGTTTCTTTTTTTTACTTTATTAATACATACCGGAAATTAGAGAACTCAAGTTATATTATAGGCAATGTATACAAGTTTATTGAACAATCTAAGTTTGTATACAAGTTCATAAACATGTTATTCATTTATATTTGAGTTAACATGCTACAAGTTGATAAACAAAATAGTAATATCACTGCTTATTACGTTATGTATGCATCTGTATCTGTTTTACTTTATACATATTTTACTTTATAAATATATGTATGTAAGTTTATATAATGTGTGCACAGTAGCATGTTTTCATGCTTTAAGTCATAAAGCAGTATGTACTTGCTTTATATTGCATGGCATATTGAATTCGTTACATAACAGCATGATTGCTTGCTGAAATTTATGTTTAACTAGTTAAACAAATGAAATGCTATTAAATTTCATATTTTTGGGACTTATGTGTTTAAATTGAGAAAGTACAGGTACAAGAAGACCATGTGGCTAGATTTTGGTTGGGGACTACATATAAAGTAAGCTTGCTCGTTTAATACTGCTAATATAAGGTACGCTTATGCATTAAAAGCAAAAATAAAATAAATATCGTTATATATTGTGTTTCTGACCGTGTGGGTCGATGATATCATTTTTATTATATTTTTCATATTGCAAAAGGCTCTCCGTACAAGGGAAACTCTACCAAATTTTTTTGGAAATTTAGGGTGTTAGAAAACAAATTTGAAAAAATTTGAAAAATTTTTGTTAGCTAAAAATTTGATTTTTGAATAGGAATTGAAATAAAGGATATTGAATTATAAGATGGAAACTAATTGTTTTGGTTGAAATTAAATGATTCATAAAAGTGAAATATCGAGCTTTAACTAAGTGGGTTTTGATAATTAATGGGTTTGTTGCATTTTCCTACTTAGCAATTTCAGGGAAAAATTCTTTTAAGGGGGAGGAATGTAATGTTCCAGATTTTTCAACATTTAATTTTGAATATGTAAATGATTTTAAATATCGGAGTTAGAATATAAATTGATTTCTGAATATGAAAATTTGGTTGAAATTATAGGACGAATATAAATTTCAAATATAGCGATTTATCGTAATACGAAAATGGTGAATAATTGAAATTTGAGTCGGATATGAATCGAGACGATTTCTAATGTTGATATAAATTCTATTTGAATAAGAATTGAGTTAATAAGTTTTTAAAACTGGAATTTCAAGTGATTTCACCAATTTTTGAAATCATTGATTTAATCGACGCGTAAAAATAGCAATCCAGGGAACAATCTCGAAATTCGACGAAACTAGTTCCATTGGATCTGTAATAATGTATTGTTATCAGATTTTAAATTTCATAGCGTTTGGAATCACCGTTTGGTCATACAATCTGAAAACTCCTAGAAATAATTTAACTAAATTTAATTTGAATAGTCGATTTAAAAAGCTATCTTCCACCTACAATCGAATTGGGGCTCGAGGCTTGTTCCATTGGGTATGTAATAGGATTATAACATTAGAAATGCCAAGCGGCATGCCTCGATAAGAGTTCGGGATTTCGAGTTATGTTATATGAGATATTTTGGATATAAAATAAAATAAATTTATTAAAGTCAACTCATGTACTCTGCTCAGCCGTAAACTACCTTCTGAAACATGCCGACCTACTTCTCCCTTCTCGTTTAAATCGAGACTTCCTTCTTTCCCATTCCCAGATTGAAATTCACGCTTCTTATAAAAATAAAACAAAGAAAATAAAATAGCGATCAATTTGGGTGAGTCAAGACCTGAACGATGTAGGGCGAGAGGGAGGAGGCACTCGTGTGGAGGCTCGTTTTAGCATGGATCTCGCGTACAAGCAGGCGGGCGTGGAGGTTGGGGGAGGGCGAATTTAATTGGGATGATGGCGTTCGTGATGAAGTGTCAAGCGATGAGCAATTTTAGGCTTGGGTCGTGATATGTTGTGGAGGGTCGAAGACACTCGTAGCCGAGGAGGCCGATGATGCCGAGGAGGCACGTGCATGTAGGTGATGGAACGAGGACCTGCAATGACGAGGGGGAGGCATTCGTGTTCGATCTAGAAGCGACGTTGAAAAAGATGATGGTGATGGTTGTGATGACTGCGACTATCGTGCACTTACATGTGGTGGGTGAAGGTGTGGATTTTTCTTTCGCTGTCCTATAGGTAGATGCGCATGAGAGACAAAGGAAAGGATTAAGACTTAATCAGCGATTAAGGTAAACGACTGTTATTAATAAAATTAATTATTATAATTAATTTATGGATCTTGTATGACGTATACTTTTTCATCCGAGGTGAAATCGAACATAATGAGTTACATTGGATTCGCAGCGATAAAATACTATGCAATGAAATTTATTTCGGAGTCGATTAGATGTTTGGCAAATAAAAAAAATCAAGGCGAATAAATATCACTCAATTTGGTTAACTAATTTAAAATTTATTGATTGGTTAATTGGATGAATGGATTAATTATTATCAGTGAATGCCATGTTATATATATATATATATATATATATATATATATATTCGAATATACATTGGTAGTTGGATATATTTCCCGTCGATTGGAGCGGATGAAATACCATGCGCCCCGCATAATAGTGGATGACCTTATATTACCACGATATCCCTCCTCGAAGCGAGATTGGTATTTTATGTTATATAATACCTGTGTATGCAGGAAAACAGGTTGAAGGGATCCAACTGGATTCCTCAAATATATTGATTGTTTTCATATATAGTGATATATGATGTGTGTGAATAATCTGCTATAGATTATGTTATGGTTTGAAATTTTTATTGGATGCTATAGTAGCACTGGCCTTAATTATGGTGTTTTGAATACCATTAATATTATTTTTAAATTGAAGGAATTAAAAGGAGATTTTGAATATAAAATAATTATATCAAAATTTGGATTATTTTAAAAGAAATTGATTTGGATAAAACAATATTTGATTTTGGGTTGTACTTATCTTTTCTTAAGAACATTTTAAATTGGGATTTTAAAATAATATATATAAAGGATTTTTAACAATGGATTTTTAAATAATTTTATGAAAAATACGAAAAAGAGTTGAAATCAATATTTTAAATAGATTTGTAAAATAAATAGAATTTATAAAGAAATGGATTTATAAAATGGAATTTTACAAATGAGATTAGCTTTATAAACAAGTGAAACTCAAAGGAGTTTATGAATTTATAAATGATGTTTATAAATAAGTGAAATGATATCAATTGATAAATTGGGAATATAATTTCACATTGTGAATTTATATCGAGATATGTAGATTATTGGGGAAAAATAGTCTAACTATTTTGGAATGTGAGAATAGTTAGGGAATCAGAATGAAATCGATATGTTGTGAATCGAGAGGGATTTATAAATTGAAAATGGTTATTGAGATTTTTAAAACAATAAATATAATTTTATCAAGAAGTTAAGTTTTTTTTAAAAGAAAATTTTTATTTATTAAACCATGTAATTTAAAACTAGTTAGTATTGAGATATCACGAAAAAATGCTTCAAATATTTAATATTAATTGAAATAAATTCTAATTTTAATACTTAGCTTTGTAAATAGATTAGTTATTTAAAAAATGAACTGGAAATGAATTATTGATGTTTATATAATGTTTTAATATTTTAAATAATTACTTAAACATGTTTTAAAAATAAATTATTTCTTTAAAAATACTTATTATATATATATATATATATATAGTTTTGAAATGATTGGAATTTATTTATAAATCCTTTCGAGATTTGTAGATAGAGTTTTATTTAACGAATGCGGTTTGATAAAAAAAATTAAATGGAAATTCTGAAAACTTAAGAAATTTCCAAAATGGTTGGTCATAGGAACTTCGGAGATGAATTTAAATTAATAAAAGAAGTTATAAATTGTCAGATATGATTATAAATAAATACAATTGAGTATTGGAAATTTTAAAGAGAACTGGAATTGATTCCAGAAAATTTTAAAATGAGCTTTAATGTTTTGAGGAATTGTGAATGAATTGGGGAATATCTTATTATGTGGGTAAAAGGGAATCTTCCTTTGTTTTGAAATTATATTCGTATAACCGATATAAGTTATGCAAATTTCCTAAGTATTTATATTATAAATAGATTTTGGAAAATTCAAAGAAAAATTAGTTAATGAATTCCGAAAACTTTTAGAAACGGTTATAATGAGTTAAAGAATTTACAAGTAAATTGTAAAGAATTTTGAGCAGGATTAAATAAATGGAATATTTCCTAAGTTTGGAAATAAAATGATTTAGGGAAATATACTTTTAAATATTTTTTGAGTATTGGACTGGAAGGATTTAAAATATTTTAACTACAAGATTTTTATTTTAGAAATATTTTTCAAAGTGTTGAATAGAAAATTGGAATTTGAAAATATTTCTAAATATTGATATCGATTGAAAGTATCCCGTTAAGGATGTAAGGATTTGAAACTGTTTTTAAATGTTTGAAATACCGGAAGAGTTTTGAATATATGTATATATCTTTGTAAAGATATTTTGAATGAATGTTTTGAAGATTCATAAAATAAGGCCTAGTGACTTATGTGTGAAATTTAATAGCTAAATAACGGACTATCAAATCTAGCCAAATTCATTGATCGTTTCGAAGAGTCCGAGATCGGATTTAATTATCCGAAAACCACTTCGATCTGATTTGTGTGTTACAGATTGTGATATCTCAAATATAACGGAGATGGTGATCTTGAAGGAGATTCGGTTTGTCCAGACCCACGACTTCTTGTATGGATGAATGTTATCATTGCGTTGTTGCCTGTAAGGCAGTATTAGCATTCCATGTGGAATTGCTATTTCAAAAAGGTAAACGTTGCCTTAAGCCTCATCAACCGAAAAATGACTAAAACAGAGCATGCAACAGGGCTAAGTAGGTCGCTCCCATTAGGGTATGTTATCATCTTTCTAGATTACCCTATATTATTATGGATTCGGTTGTGCATGAGATCTCAAAAAGGTCGGAAGACCAGGATGATGACATATTCGGTACTTGTAGTCAAGTGCTAGGCCGGTTCTATGTGGCAGGGTACTAGATGTTCTTGTCAGACCAGAGTCCATTGATCTAGCGATGCACTCATCGGAGGTAGTTCCTTATCTGGTCATAGTATGAAATTCGTCCTCCAATGCGAGCCTTTACGGTTTTGATTGCAGAGCCTAGTATGCTAGAATTTAATTAATGTAACAATTTCAGCTATTTTAATTAGTATTTGTACTTGGACACTATTATAATATCATTTGATTTTCTATAAAAGTGCTTTGGTTATCGTAAGGTAAAAACCCATCATTTTTATGTATGACGTGTTCTTACGAGATACCTTTGGTTTCAAAGGGTTTTAACAACAGTAGTAATTCAAATTGAGTGTGTTTTCTCACTCTGATTTTCTAGACAGACTCGAGTGTTATTTTGCTCGTGTCAGACCGAGTATTAAAGTTCTATGTTAGGATGCTATGGAGCTCAAGTGACGAGCTGAAGGAGTCTCAGGTGTATTCAATGTACTTGATTATATTATGTTGCGTGTGTTAAACTAAATGTTCAGTATTTTGTAAAGACAAGTTATTATAACTGTCCAGATTGAGTTGTCGACTGTTGTACTCTGATGATTGTATGTATAATACAGTTACAGTTTCTTTATATAAAGATCTGTTATTATATATTATACATTGTTCTTCTGCGATGGTGAGATTCTGTGTTATTGTTTCTGTTTTCTTCTATCCCATTTCTTCTTCACCCCTAATGATCTGGTATTTCCGGCACTCGATTGCTCGACATGAAATACAATGAACGTATTGATGTCGATTTTTGAAAGTTGAAAATCCGAGCCATTACAAAACTAGTGCAAAACAATTCCAAAATAAATCACTTAAAGATGGAAATCATGAATTTTGGTCGAACTGCATTCGTTGCGACTATCGCTGTAAGCATAATTCGCTCTATCTTATTTTAACTGAAATACTTCACTTAATTTCTTTCTTCTACATGGTTTTTAATAATACTTAGAAAGTTTTTGAAATATTAAACCAAGATAAAACTTGAAACCATTTCCAAACTTTGAAATTAGAAATCATGATTTTGATTTCAAATCTGATCTCACACCCGTCGTAACACATAAAGTTTTTAACTTTGCTTCAACTTAACATACTTTGATTCTTAAATCACAACCATACATCCATACTATTCCATACTACCATACTCTTGATATCACAATGAAACACACATACAAACATACGATTATATGTTTACTAATTCGACAACATCACATTCGAATCTCAAATTCAATACCAAACATAACATCCACCAAATCACCATCGACCAACATAATAACCATTCAGTTTTATCATCATATTATCACCAAATAAAACATCGTAATAAAGTCAAATTTTTTCAAAACAAAGTTGTTTTACTCGCTGAAAATGTTTGAAACCTGAAATGCCTTAGATGCATCAAAAATCACCCCAAAAATATGTCACTTTCACTTGATTTTTGGACATATTACTCTTGGATTTTGGTAAAGTGATCAAAAGAAAAGTTTTAGTAAATTCTTTTCTCTATAATTTAAAAGAATTACTCAATTTGGTTTTTTTTTGAGGTAGATATGGTCAAAAGAAGGAGAGCTATTTTCGGACCTGAATTTCCGAGTTTAGAAGTACATTGCAAAAAAAAATGAGATTTTGACAATCCTAAGCTTGAAACTGGAAAATGGGTAAAAAGGAAAATTTTAGCTACTGAAATTATATACGATTAGAAAAGAAGAAAATATTTATCTAAAATAGTGGAAGTTGTAGCCGAATAAAGTGGAGGAAAAATGGAGAAGAAAGAGTTTAAAAACATGTTTGCATCTTTAAAACAATTTAAATCCTTTGATTTAAAAAAAAATTAAACTAAAATAGGAAGCCATGAAACATGAAGAAAGCTTTAGGGAAATGGAAATGAAGAAGTAAATGAAAATATGGTGAAATGGATGTGTATTTATAGACACAAGAAAGTAGAAAAATTAACAAACTAACCTTAGATTAAAATATCATAATATGTCATTATTTTTACAAGTCGCATCACCACCTTCCTCACCCTCATATGTCTCATCCCCCCTCTAGTCACATCATCTATCTTATGATCGATAATGATGATAATGCTAAGATATGACAAAGGATAATGATACATACTTATATATAAGTTATTATTTTTAAAATCATGACTTGTCACATCACTTGTTAAACATAATTAACATAAGATAAAACATAATTAAGTATATTATTATATGGTTAATTATCTACTATATATGTGTGTGTCTAATACATAAAGGCAAACAACATTTTCGACAACTTTCTGGTGTTGAAAAGTCAAAATTTCGAAAAATGTTCTTCGGTCATATTTTCTGTTTTCTATAAACTATCTATGCTGGTGAAAAAATTAAAAACAATTTTACCATCATTATTAACTAATTAAAATAGGTTTATATTTAAATAAAAACCATTTATTTATTATTTAAACATAACTTGAATTTTCGAAGAAATATATAAAACCAATGATATCAAATGTCAATGTCATAAATACTTTTTAATTTTAAAAAATAAAATAAATTATTTTATTTCATAGTCTTGTTTGGATACATATATTAGTGTATGAATCCAGAGCCATACACGATCCTTATTATTTAAAAGCAGTTTTATCGTTAAAATGATTTTCAGCTGTTTTATCGATATTTTCTTAGGACAATATTTACAAATTATCAATATTTTACCTCAGTAATTTGTCCACAAATATTTTTTCCAAACAAAATAATAATTATTATTTACCACTTAAAACATGATTATTTCTTACTTTTAAACCTATATCTAAATATTTTAAAAATAAGTAAAATTTATCCAAGTGATAAATTTGCGGTCCATTATACAATTTATAAATTCATCGTCAAGTATTAAAACAACTAAGACTGAGTTTAATGAAAGTACATCATCAACATGTTGTTTACTTATAATTTAGAAAATACCTATGTACCTTTTAATGTTCTTTATTATGAACACAACTTCATCTACATTTTAACTGATAATCAAACTATTTGATACATCTATCAAAATACTTGTTAAATTATGATGCTTTTCGAAATGATACTTTCATATCTATTCTTGGATCATATGTAAAAACCCCCACAAACCTAATATCACCCCCACCAATTTCGAGACACTTTGGTTGCTATATGCAAACAGATTAATCTAAATCTATATTTAGACCTTTTTGTTTCAACACATATATACCACAAACATAAAGTCATGTTAGGTGATAATTTTATTAGTAATATCCGAACCAACTTGAGTGCATCAAATGGTGAATCAATTACATTAATTTCAACAATTGAAATTCGTGTTAATATCTTTATTAACGTGCTTACTATATTCAAACTTTATTTGTCTTCCTCATAAAGACACATTTGCGGGCAATGGACCATATCCTTTGGGAACAGTCATCAAAATCATATTTTGGTAATGTACTTGGAATCTATTTCGGATTAGCGCATCATACCATATCATAGAGTTGATACTATTGATGGTTTAATTAATCGGTCGAGGATTATCTATTCTTGACATTGATAAGAAACTCACATTTTCTCTTTAATGTATAAGAATACTCATTAGACGTTCTAATGTATTTGTGTTCACTTAGGTTCAGTCGATTTCATTCCATCGTATATAATAAGTTTTATCATGGTATTGTAGACTCATTTTATAGCAATAATTTCTCAAAAAAATCCTTCGTTATGAATTTGTTATTTCTTGAAACAACATTTGTTTCTCAGTGCAATAGTATGGTCATTCACAAACATTTTATGAATTGCTTTATAAAACTAATTTTACACTAGTTCATAATATATTTATGTTCACAACACAAACTGGTCATCCATAACTATAATTCCTAAAATTCTCTTGAGACAATAAGTCCAAGATAATTTACATACAGTTATTACATGCGGTCTTTCAACTCACAAAACCTGCCAACTCCTCGGCTTAGGATATATAGGGGTTTCTTATAAACATTTATCTCATATGGCTTTGTAAACTAATCTTTGGATGATATTAATATTAACCTCATATATTACTCTAGTACACAACTTATAGAAAGAATTTAACCCAAACTCGCTTATCAATAGTCAGGCTTTGTGTAACAAAGTTCGATTACCCTTATCAATACATTACAATGTATTATAGGAAGGAGTGACTTTTGATGTCGAACCTTTTATTCATTTTAGGTACATTCTGAACTCTTTCCAATATACTCATCCACTCGACCAAATCGAATATTTCTATCGCATGTTATTTTATTTACTTTTCTTTCATATTGTATGAGCTTATCATAGACTTATACATATGTATCAAATACATATATCCATGTCTATGATAACTCATTGGTGAATATGACAAAGTATATGGAACCGTTCTCGTATTAATGAACCTTTTCTTATATACATCAATATTTATCAATTCAAAGAGTTCATCAACTCTTATGATGCTCCCACTAAATGGGTACATAGCCCTTAATTGTTTGAGATATAACTAACTAGTACCATATGATTCATAATTATATTATAAAAAATTATTTCTCAAAACCACGGCTTAGTCTATAATTTCAAAACAATTGTAAATAATTTTAGATAGTATTGTCCAATGTATCATAATGAATATTCATAATATTCACATTGAAATATAACTATGTTTATTTTTTTATTAACACCAAAAAACAGTCATTATTTCATAAATAACGTTCGGCATGTTTTACAAAAACAATTTTCATAATTTGATGCTACCAATAAGTGCTATACGACATGCTCCTACTATTTCTTCAATTACTATAATAGCATGGTAAATTCGAAGATCCATCATTCACTCAATATAGATTATTTATTTCATAACTGCAACCAGTTAATAGCGGAGAGTTCTTTGATCAAATATCTTGAACTCAAAGAAGTAAATCTCGTGCAAAAAAAAATTCTATAGGAAAATACATTTTGGAATAGAAATCATATTTCACATTCCATTGTTAAGTACTAATTATTTTTATTAGAATTCTCATTTCCGATGTTTTTTATGAAATAGAAGCGATTATTCACTCTCTTCATTCCAACTATATTTAAATCACATCTATACTTGTACGCTCATTTTTCTTTCAAAATGGTCAAACCATTCAAAAGAAAACCCTAATTATGATATCATAACAAACTCTTTACTAAAGTGCACCGAACATTCTTAACATTTAAGGACATCAAATATGTTACACTTTGCATAAATTTGATCAAACTGAAATATTAGTGATCGAGTCCTTAGATTTATATTGTGGTACTTTGGTTTTGTGTTACTTTTAACACAATGTGATCTTTATCGTAATCAATCAAATTGAATATTCAATCTTTTACTATGGTTTACTTTCCTTTTTCGAAGAACTAGTTTCATTGAAGTATTGTACATTATGAACTGTGAACGTTCACCATATATCTCTTATATGTGATAGTAATAGATCAACATCCATAATTATGTATCGCTTTGAGTTCGAAGATCGTAGAATGCAATATTCAGTCTCGTTTAAATAAACGTGCAAACAACCAAATTACGAATGTATTTAGTAGTTGTAAAATCAAGTGCTTGCAGGGGTATTAATACATTAATATGCAAGGAGCATTTATCAGCAATTACATGTTATATTTCTATTTGTCAATCTTTAACTTAGTTCGTTCATAAATCTTAATTGATAAATATTTTATCAATCATATTAAATGTAGAAATTTATCAATTGTAGATCATTATAGCATTATATAACATTAGTTAAATGTTATCATTCCATTTTTCTAATAAGACGCCCACTAGTCGTTTATGTTTTACCAAACCCTAAGCCCAAACATAGAAGTCTTTTGACTTCATTAGTGAGTGTTAGGACTCGTCCGTCTTGGAATTATGACTTTGGGTCTGCTCAACAAGTCATAGCTCCATGGATGATGGATAACTCCTAATGATTATATCATATACAGCTCCTATTTCACTTTGACCTTGAGTTTACTCAACAAATCGAAATGGAATAGTTTACTCTTACCTACCATATCATGATAGCTTAAGTATAGCATATGTATCTTGAGTTTTCTCAACAGATACATATAGTTATCTTACCTCGTCTATTAAATATATTAATAATACTACGCACAACATCCGTAGCTTGAGTTTTCTCAACAATTAAGGAGTATGCAAGTAATTTATTAATATATATATATGGTAGAGGACAACATAATATTAAAGATTCATAATATTCAATATATTATATTGGGTGATATTGACTTATGGAATATGTATTTCCTATGAAATACCCTCGTGATTCAATTGTCGTACACATCGAAAATCACGATATACATATAATATGCATTTATCCCATAATTCTATTTGTGTTTCTTTGATGTTCCGTCTTTAGGTTATACATTCATATTATATAAGATTTATTATTATATAACTTTTATGTTTTTATATTACTTATATAAAAGTCTTATGAATAACGTTATATTAATTCTTATTTAATTAATTTTGATTGATTAACATTTTAATTAATTTTATATTATTAATATATCATTTTTATTAAATATTTAATATATACTATATAGTATGACATAATATATGTGTATATTATTTAACTAATTAACCTTAAATTTATTTATTTAGTTAATTAGCCATTAATTTATTTATTTAGTTAAACAGTTTTAATCAAATTATTTTAATTTTGAAATGCCATATTATATACATACATTTATATTTATGATATCTTAAACATTTTAAAATATAGTAAGATATATCACAAATATAAAATACATGTATATATTTTTCACTAATCAAATTATTTAATAAATTTATTTATTTTGTTAATCTTATTAATATATTCAAAACTTCGAAATTAATTTATATTATTTTTCGAACATTTTGAAATTTTTTATTATATTACAAGTTTTGTAACATATATCTTATTTTAAATTTAAATTAAAAATTTAAAAATTTAATTTTCAAACAATTTTGAGAATCAACCCAAGGCTTAATTCAAATTTGATATTTTCTATTAGGTGCAAACTTTGGGCTCATATATCTATTCAGAACAAGCTAGTGGCCAGTTAGGGTAGAGTACTAGATTACACAAACCAAATCCTAAACGCCACCCTTCTTGACACCTCATTAACTGGGATGTAAGCTTAATTAGTTAACCCTAACTTGACTAATTTAGACTGCATATGCTATTGAGCTCTTATACCAAAAATTAATAATTAAATATTTCGGTGTTGTACATATGATTTAGAATTTAACAAAAAAGGTCTTTTTATTTATTTATGTCAATTAATATATGCGCGCGTGTGTCTGTATTGGTACATAAATTATTCACAATTCAAATATATATTATTTAAATATATATAAATAACTTATTTAGGGATTGCGATATTGTTCAAAATGGTGACCTCAAACCCTGCAATTCCCAGATCTTCTACTATTGAGATCGAGCCGAATGATGATGATGATGGATGGGTACAAGTAAAAGGGAAGGGGAAGGAGAAGGAAAAAGAGGGCAGAAATCTGACGTTTGCTGAGATATTGCAAAATCCTAAAAAATCTAACCAAAACTCTAGATTGATGTTATCGGTAATAAGGTTGAAATAAAAGGATCTGTGAATTACGTTGAACCAATAACCAAAGGTGATGAAATCTATCAACTAATTGATGGAGATAATTATGCAGAAGCATAAAATATATGGAAAAGCTCAATTTATATCCATATGGCAAGTAAATGCCCATATGTTGTTCACTTTAATGCTTATATCAAGTGGGTCTGGAAACCAAAAGGAGCATGGGATGTTTTCCCTAGAGATAATGATTTCTATCTTATAAAGTTTGAGCAAGAAGAAGACTACAAAAAATTCTTAAACGGTGGACCTTGGTTCATGGATAGTAAACTTATCATCTTGAAAAAATGGGAAGCATAATTTAATTTTGAATGGGAAATGCTCTCATCGTATCCAGTGTGGATCAAATTACACAATCTTAATTTGGCACTTTGGAACACTAGATGCATTAGCAAATTAGCTAGCATGGCTGGAAAGCCACTGGACATGGATGAAAACACTAGAAAGGTTAAAAGGATTAACTTTGCCAAAGTTTTAGTAGAATTAAAGGAAGATAGTAATTTACCTAAAACAGTCAAGGCAACGAATAAACAAGGGCACACATATATACAGGAAATTGAATATGAATTTGTGCCTCCTAGATGTCAAGTGTTTTGGTCATTCTCATATACCTTACAATAATATAAAAGAGAAACCAGAGAAAGTTTGGGTGGATAAGAACAAAACCCCCACCTCAACATCTTTACAAAATACTTCTCCTACTGTCAACCCAAAAAATATGGCAGCTGTAAAAAGTTACATACAAAAAGCTGCAGTTAGTAACCTAACCCCTTCTAACAGTCAATCTGCCTTTAATACTAAGGGCTCTAGATCAGAGCCAGTAGTTCCTTCAATTCCTGATCAAATGGTTGGTTTTCAGTCTAAATCTGATTTTCCCTCCCATCCAAGTCTCTTGCTAAGCAGCATTGTAGATATGAGAATGATAAAATGCCTGACTCTATGGATGAAATTCAAAAGATGAATATATAGGTGGAATCATTTGAGGAAGAGAATGAAGATGAAGAAGAAGATCTCAGTAAATTCACAAAAGTTAACGAGGAGTATGTAAAATAGTTCAACAAAAAAGGAGAAATGTTTGCTTCAATAAAAGCAAATGTTGGGTCTGCTCCTGTTACAAGAGGTGAAACCAACAAAAATTAAATGACAATACTCTACTGGAATGTGAGAGGTCTAAACAATGACATTCATCAATTAGACCTCCACAATCTAAGGGCCTTGCATAGGCTATATATTATAGCTTTACTGGAAAATAAATTTAATGAAGAAAGTTCTGAAATTTTTAAAAATCAAATAGGCAATCAATGGAGCTCTGAGCATAACATCACACAACAAATAAAGGGCAGAATTCTTGTACTACGGGATAGTAATGTTTGGGACGATACCTTAATAGACAAGAAAAAGCAGCAAATGACTATATTATTCAAAAAAGTAGGAGGGTTTGAACTATACATCACATTCGTATATGCAAAGAATATGGCTTTAGAAAGAACCGAGTTATGGCAACAGATAACTAAACATTCTAAACAAATCAAAATGCCATGGCTAGTTATGGGAGACTTTAATGTGTCTTGAAAACAAGAGGAAAGAGAGGAGGAGTTACCTTGAAGGTGTCCCAAGTTGCGGAGTTCAGCGACTGTGTGGCAGCAAGTAGATTACTTGAAACATTCCGTTCTGGACCGCAATTTGCATGGAAAAGTGAAAAGGCAAAAAAATAACATCCAGATTAGACAGAGCTTTACGCAATTATGATCTTATTAATAAAATTCCCAATATGCAAACAATAGTATTACCCAGCTCAACCAGCGACCACTATCCTATTCTAATTCAATTGAACAAAGAAAAAAACCTTTTAGATATGCAAATCATTGGAATCAATTAAAAGGATACAATGAGATACAATGAGGCCTTATACATAGAGAATATTACACCTCCTCCTGGGAACCACATGTATAAGTTCATTATGATGCTTAAAACTATGAAAATAGACTAAAGGAGTGGAATAGGAAGAGACCCAAAAACAAAGACTTGATTTTCGATATGCAAAATCAATTGGGGGAAATTCAAGAGAAGCTTGATAAGGATCCAATGAATGAAAGTCTAAACTCTTTATATTTTCAACTTCAGGGGAAATTGAAAGAAGAGCTCGGTAAACAAGCCATGGAGTTCAAACAAAAAGCAAAAGAAAATTGGCCAACTCAAGGGGATGAATGTACAAAATTCTTGTATACTAAAATGTCCCAAAGAACTCATCATAATAATCTACTGAATTGCCTGAATGAGGAAGGAAACGTGGTGAGAAACTTAAAGGAGATAGAAGATAATGCTTTATCATATTTCATGGGCTTATATAATGGAGAAGACACACAAGAATTACCTGATGTTCAATGTGGAAGGAAGATCTCTCAAGAAGGCGGCTCCATGCTCATAGCTCGGATTACAGAAAGGGAATCGTGGAGAGCTATTCAATCCATTCATATTGACGCTAGTCCTAGTCCAGATGGAATGGGGGCAGTTATCTTCAAAGTGGAATGGGGGCAGCTATCTTCAAAGTGTACTAGATACACCTTAAAAGTCACATGTTGCAAGCATATCATGAAGCTTTGGACAATAGTGAGTTTTTACAAGAAATAAATCATACATTCATCTCCTTAATCCCAAAAGTTAAAAAACCAGAGAGGGTGGAGGAATATAGACCAACTGCATGCTGCAATATTTCTTATAAGATTCTTAATAAAATAATTTGCATGAGACCAAATAAAGTGCTACCAGATTTAATCTCCCAGACTCAAAGTGCCTTTATTAAAGGTAGATACATATCTGAAAACTCTCTCTTAGCTCATGAGCTTATCAGATATTTTGACAAACTAGGGGCTGATAAAATGTGTCTAAAAATAGATTTACAAACGCATATAATAAAGTGAATAGAAAATTTGTTATATATATGCTCAAATCTATGGGTCTCCTAGATAAGCTATTGAAGATGATAGAGTATTGTATTTCCGCCCCAACTTATTCTATTCTTATTAATGGAGTCGCTAAGGGATACATAACAACTAATAGGGGCCTAAGAAGGGGGATCCTCTCTGCCCCTATCTTTTTGCAGTTGCAATGGAATGGTTTTCCCTCCAAATGGAGATGGAAAGTTATCAAAACAATATAATCCCGATGCACAAAATTGAACCAAAGGTAACACATCTGATCTATGTCAATGATCTTATTATATTCATGAAAGCTTCCATGCATGCAATTAATATTCTTAAATTCATTTTCAATCTACTTGAACTATATGGTGGTCTGAAACTCAATGAGGGGAAAACAAAATGTTATTTTAATAAGTATCGCAAAGACAGACAAAATCTCTTAAGTAGAATAAGAGTCTCTGAAGGGGAGTTACCGTTCAAGTACTTAGAAATACCACTGTCAACCAACACTATTACAGATGGAGAATGTGGTAAACTCATAGATAGTATAAGAGAAAAACTACAAGGCTGGAGGTCCACGTTTTTATCATTTGCAGGTAGGATTGAGTTAGTCCACACAGTGATCACATCCAAAGTTAGATTTTGCTTCAAACTTGTCAAATACTACATTGCTCACTGAGTAAGATTAACTCAGTTTGTGCAGACTTCACATGGAGGGGGAAATTACATAAAATTAATTATAAAGACCTGTATAAATCGAAGAAAGAAGGAGGAGTTGGATTAAAAGACATGTTTGAACTAAACAAGTTCTATGGTATCAAGATGACCTGGAATATTTTAACCTCTGAGAATTTATGGCCCAAATGGATGAGAGCAAAGTATATTAAAGACAATTTTTGGACAAATACCATAGATAATAATGCACCAGTCGTTTGGAAAAATATCTAGAAATACAGAGAAGACTATAAGCCTCTCCTTGAAAGGAAAATAGCTGATGGACACAAAACTGACCTTTGGAAAGATCCCTGGTTTAGTAATCAAAATCTAATTGATAGGGTAGGATAGGAAGGGTTCTCGGACCATGGTAATCCTAGTTGTACTGTATCAAGCATTATAGAAGGGGATATATGGAGATGTGACAGAGATGTGACAAGGAACTTACTACTAGGAACATTAAAGAAGAAATTCAAAATATGCCTATATATAGTGGTAGAACAGATGATACTGGTGTATGAAAAACTCTAATAAAGGTCAGTTCTTATTCCTCAAGTTTTGGGAAGAAACGAGGAACGGACATCAGAGCGTTGACTGGTATAACATTATTTGGAGAAAATCAGTTAATCCGAAAATGGCTCACACAACATAAAAAAACATCCTTGGCAGGCTTCCTACTAAAGACAATTTGCATAGTTGGGGGACAATTGAGAAAACTACATGTAATCTATGTAATGAAGAAAATGAAAGTCATGCACATCTGTTTTTTGACTGTCCTTATAGCAAACTATATGGGATCTTCAAAAAATGAAGTGTATTCTCTCGAATGAAGTTAAATCGCTAAAAGATGAGATCTCTTACTTGAACAACTTGAGCAACGGATCGTACCTGATGCAAGAAATACTCAAAATTAGCTTCACAGCTACCATAAAGCATCACTGGAGAGAAAGGAACCACAAGGTTTTCAACAACAAATGAAAGGAAGTTCAATTAGCTAATTCCCAAATTAACAGGGGTAAGAGCTTAATAGTTAGCCGGATAAACAAAAGGATGCTTACCATCCTAACGGAACTAGAAAGACAATTATTGGAGAGGATGAAGTGGAAGGAAGATTGCTCAGGAAATCAACGAGACTTTTGGGATCCGCCATGAAAGCTTCTTTTGGACAGTTAGAGTTGTTGTAAAGGAAGAGATCGAGTTTAAGCTAAGCTGTTTATGTTTTGTTTGTAGCTGCTTCTTAATTTTGTTTACAGCTGATTTTGTAAAATATAGGCTTTTAGATCCAACAAAATATTTCGCAATAAAGCTTTTAACCAAGTTTAAAAAAACTTATTTATATTTAAATAGATATTTTACAATAATATGCATATATATATATTAATAATATTTTATTTATAAGCTTTATATACGTATATATATATATTTGAATATCTTTCATTTAAATATAATTATTTAAAAAAATTAAAACATACATTGTTTTATTTACATAATGTTTATATATAAGAAATAAGTTTATGTACATACATATATTTTGTAAAGTCCCGAATAGCCACACAGTTCAAGTTGCAATAAAATGCACAGGTCCAGCCCAAACTGAATAGAAAACCAGATCCTTAGGGGAAAGAAAGAAGAAAGAAGAAGAGAAAAGAAGAAGAAGAAGAAGAAGAAGAAGAAGAAGAAAGAGAAACTAAAACAAACACAGAATCTTATAATTGCAGTGGAACAACATACAATATAATATCAATGAGCTTTACAAAAGAGAAACTGTAATCTTTAATATACATACATTAATCAAAGTACAACAAAAAATCATAATCATTAGCCTGGACAGTTATAATAACCTGTCCTCACAAATGTTGATTATTTAAACAACCATGCAGCGGAAAATAAACATATACATGGAATACGACCTGAAGACCTCCAGCTTGTCTGGCTAAACTCCAAAGCATCCATCCTGAATCGGTAATTATGCTCGGTCTAACCCGAGCATTGAATGTGAATAACGCCCGAATCAGTCTGGTAAACCAGCGTGAGAAAACACATCTCAAATTTATTTTAAAGTTATAAAACTTTTCTTTACCAAAATAAAGGTATCTCGTAAGACCATACCACACATAAACACGGACATGTTTTTACCTTACGATAACCAAAATATTTCATATCAAATCATCAGATATTATACTAGTATCTAGTATACAAATAATAATTAATCATAGCTGAAACTGTTACCATTATCAAATTCCATAATATGTTAGGCTCTACAAACAAAATGGCATGCACGTATTAGAGAATGGATTTCCATACAATGGTAGGTAAGGGACTACCTTACGTATAGTACATCTCTTGAGGAATGTACTGAGGGTTGACACCTTCGAATCCTCTGCACCTGGCAAGACCAGCCTACCCACAGACCCTCCTGTTGGTGGATAGAATCGAATAGGACATCACCCCAGCTATTACCGACCTACCCGTGGCCACAAGAATACACAACAAACTTGACATATAGAGAGTAATCTAGAAAGGTGATGACTATACCCTAATGGGCACGACTCACTTAGCCTTATGACATGCCCTATTTAAGCCATTATCTATTGATGAGGCTTGAGGTAGCGTTTACCTTTCACATAACACATTCTACTTTGAATGCCACATCGCCATTCCACAAGCACACAACTGATTTCTACAAATATATAACTTTTGAGCTCGTACGTCTCAAGAAAAGGTGTTAAGCTAGGAGAAGTTGCCTTCTCCACCACCAAACAGATGATACGTTCATAGAGATCAATTAATGTAATTAAAAATGCAACGTCAAACATTCTTCCATACAAGTTGTCCGGGAACGGGACAAACAAAAAGCACTTTCCCACCACGTTCTGTCGAATTTTACGCCTAGGATTAATGGCGAGAAGTCCTTGTATATCTTATATTTTCATAAAAAAGCACTACAGCTACTATAAATATATGATGTGGTGAATTTTACCCGAGGAACTAGTGGCAAGTAGCCTTGCATTATGAAGATCTCTGTCTTCAAAATCATCATCATAAACCTGCATTTTTGAATGCATACATTGGTCCAAAGTGGTTCTCGAATAAATATGACTCCGGCCTCTTCGGACCAACATGAAAAAAGAGGTCTTTCACCTCATACAGAAACCTAGTCTCCTAGACTTGTCGTGTTTCCAACTCTCAAATTGCTTTCCTTCGGCCAAGAAGGAAGCCTGATAAATTGGAGTACCATATACACTCTACACTACTGGAATCAACATTCTTAATCCAAATGATAATAAATCCTACTCAGTCGGCTACGTGCTAAGTCATGGCTAATCATTTTCCACATCAAGTCAAGGAACAAAAATGGCCAAGTTTGATAATCGGTTATTTAACTACCAAAGCAATAAATAATATCTAGCACATAAGCAGTCACTAGACCCATTTAATTAATCTTTTCTTAATTAAATCTTTTTTTAAAATATTTACTTCGATTATTATTTTAAAAAGATATATCCTCAAAACCATTTCAATCTTACATATTGGGAAACATTCCAATATACTTATATCAACCGTATAAGTATATTTAATAACACTACCACTTTGGAGACACACCAAATAGATTCCATAACTATAAAACTCCAAAGATCATATGCCTCTAGACGGGTGTTAAGTATAAGAAGCAATGCTTTTATACCACCAAGTGTAACAACCCGCATATTTATCGATTATATATTTAAATATTTTGTTTAAATATTTTATCGTTATTCGGATATTGGTCCAAAAAGATACTTTTTGCAAACGGTCAAATTAGGACTCGAGACCACTTCCATTGAGTTCGAAATGCCGTTTACAATTTTTTTAAGTATAAACATTGATAGGTTGGAGTTAGTGAAATTTCACTGACTTTTCCCGCTTTGGACTTTGGGTTAGTCTAGCCATTATAACTCAAGCCCACTTCTCTCCTTCTCCTCAGTCTTCATAAATTCCTACCGAACTCTAGCTCAAGCATTAATGGTGAGTGGAAAGGGAAACTAAAACTCCAAACCTAGGCTTCTACTTCAAATCCATCTTTCAACTCCAAATTCAAAGAGAAGATATTGGATTCAAGCTTCTTGTGTTGAGATTAAAGAGGATTGATTCTTGCTTTACTTCCGAGCTTCATTTTCACTCATTTTTGGCCCAAAGGTGAGATTTTTATCTCACAATTCTAGTCTATAACTATATTCGATTGTTGGAAATGAATTCCTATCACTTTAGCATGTACATTTGCATTTGGTTTGGATTGAATTGGCGAAAAACTCCAATTTTTAGTGTTTTTGGTGAATTTCTGCTACTAGGTCGTTCTGCCTATGCTAGGTCATTTGCGTTGAAAAGTCTCGGCCTTCAAATAGCTCGTTTCTAGCCTTAAACTCGTTCGCATGCCTTAGGTCGTTCGCCTCGGAGTTAAGTCGTTGGGCTTTAGGTCGTAGGTTGCATCGGCACTTAGGTCGTCCCTGGCCTTAATTCACTCAGCACCGTTAGGTCGCGTGATCTTAGGTCGTTCCCTGTCAGGTCGTATGACCTTGAGCCGTTCGCATGGTTCAGGCCTTAAAACGTTAGGTCGCTTAGCCTGTGCTATTGTTAGGTCGCGAGTTCCTTAAGTCGCTCGCCTCCCTTAGGTCGCTTACCTGGTTGAGTCGCACCACACCTTAGCTCAGCCATGTTAGGTCGCGAGTTTCCCGTAGGTCGTGTGTACCTTAGGTCGCAACCTTTAGGTCGCTCGATCCTATCCTCCCTTAGGTCTTCACTAGGTCGTACCATTTTGGACGGGGCGCTACCTTGAGTCGTTCGCATGGTTCAGGCCTTGAGTCGTTCGCATGGTTCAGGCCTTAAAACGTTAGGTCGCTTGGCCCGTAGCGGGGGTGTTGCCCCCGCACCCCCACCTTGGGGGGTTGCCACCTCCCCCCCGCCTTGGACCCCCCTCCGTAGGGGATCTTATCTGAAAAACATTCAACAGAACTTGCTTTGTTGAGATGCTGAGTTGACCATTCTTCGAGACAAACTATCTTTGGCTTCTCGGTCGATTTTATGGTATCACGGCCTTGCTAAAAAGGCGGGATAACAACTTTAGAAATATGAAGGTTTCAGTACTAGTAGTAAATATCAAAACCTCTTCAACAAAATGATTTCAACTCTATTTTCAATAACAAAGCTCTTTTATTAAACCGTTTTCCAATCTACTAGTATATAAAAACATTTACCTCACTCGGATGAGAAATC
This sequence comes from Allium cepa, assembly GCA_030765085.1. Classification (NCBI taxonomy): domain Eukaryota; kingdom Viridiplantae; phylum Streptophyta; class Magnoliopsida; order Asparagales; family Amaryllidaceae; genus Allium; species Allium cepa. The sequence continues at coordinate 628,715,816 of CM060934.1, forward strand.
TAATTAAACGGCTTAGTAAAACAAGTGGTATGAAACGCTTGCATTCACTTCGTCGGTTAATTCTTGAACTTGTTCGATTGAACCTCTTGTGACAATTTTCTAGTGAAGATTTACAGTTTGTTCGTAAATATTTAAGTTAAGCAAGTGGTTATGGGACACGAAGATAAACTTTTATATTTACTAGCTTAGTGTAATTGTCACTTCTCATTGATCATGACGATCATTTTATGATTTAGACTAGCAATTGTGCGATGTCTCTTTGTTTGCAAGGTTAGACTAGACCTCATGGGTGTGATTCCGACTCACACATATCTCTTTTTCCGCAAAGTTAGTCTAGACACCATTTGTGTGATTCCACTCGCACATACCTTTTTGTTGCGAGGTTAGGCTAGACACCATTTGTGTGATTCCACTCACACATACCTTTTTGCTTTTTGGTTAGCCTAGACCTCATCTGGGTGATTCCGACTCACCCATATGGGTAGCTTCCCATGGTCTTCGGACCGTCATGTGATAGGCCTCTTTCCCTTTTTCTGTGATTTCTGGATTTCTTATGTTGATTTCTGGAATTTATGTCATTGACTTGTTATGAGTACAAGTTTAGGGTATGATGTCCTCTTTGGATCTTTGAGAAGATTCTTGTGATATCGATTTATCTCTTATTGATTGATCTTCTGTTGATCATCATTTGCATACTTATAGTAGTATGTCAGTATGGATATTTTATGTTTATGCCATATCTTTTATTTTATACCATCTCATCTGATATTTATAGCTAGTATGATCCGTTTATTATTTTTTAAATAATACTCGGGTCAGACCGAGATGTTACAGGTGCTTCTGCTTAACTTCTTCCCGGGATTTGCTACTCTGACTTTTGGCTAACTATTTAGATTAGACTCATAGTTGTATTCTTTTGTATAGCACGTGTTGCTATTCTTTTGTATTATTATGGATCTTTTTGACCACCACTCTGATGTACACTTTCATGTGTTAGTTATATATTCATATCTTCTTCCGCCTTTGTGATATGGATGTCTGTGACTGATTTGTGTTATACTTATTTCTCTGTTTGTTTCCGAAGATTATTTATAGCCGCCGTGTGATAAGCAATCACATGGATGGTCGCTCCTCAACGGCCTTATTCTCCGTGCTAGTTGACAGCACTACACCGTAGTGTTCTTGGCTAGCGTGGGTATAGAGGTGGGGCGTCACACCAAGCCTTTAGTCCGATCATAGGAACCTATTCGTGTATTTAACAATGGATGGTCGAAACATCATTTACCGGTGAAAACGAATGATGCGTAAAACATCATTATGACAACCCAAAACACAAGTATAGGGATTTGATTGTGTGTGTGTGAAAAATCCCATATACTATATAAAACATTTGCTTTCAGAAATCACCTTTTATAACAATAGTGTTATAGTCCATACATTCCATACTTCCTCGAAAACGCCTATTACAATAACAAATGTTGAAATCTATGTTTTCGATACATACCACATTTTAAATCATTTTTCAAACCACTAAATTCTATTTTGAATTATTAATTCCCAAAACATTACTTTAAAAAGAGAAAATTACTTTTAAAAGCCATTCACTTCATTAAAAAAATATTACTTTCAAAATTTTCTATTTAAAAGATTGTTTAATTTTCCAAAACTTAAATGTATTTCCTTTACATAAAAATTCATATTCAAATCTCAACATAACTCTTTCCATATTTATAAAACTATGTTTATAGATCTCCTTTCGATTTTATAAAACTTCTATTTATAAAATCTCTTTATTTATAAAATTATATATATAAATCATTCTTTTATAAAAACTCATTTTACTATCAAAATCCATTTACAAATTCATTTCTTTATAAATCTAATTTATTTATAAAATCCATTTGTAAATACATTTACCAATTAATTTCAAAACCATTTACAATATATTTATAGATCTCAATTATAAATCTATTTCTTTATTTATAAAATATCACTTTTATAAACCTTTCATATAAACTTATTCAAAAATCTCAAATCGAAGTATTTTCCAAAACTATACTTTTATAACATCAAAAATCGTGACTTTTTATTTATTTAAAATTAAATTCATTCCTTTTTTATAATTTAAAAATTATTAAAACATATGTACATCCAAAATTAGTTTGAAAATCATTTTAGTTCAAAATTACTATTTAATAGTATTTCAAAATACTAAAAATATGACTCAGTGCTACCATAGCACTAAATAAGAAAAACAAATTCACGTCATCAAATATGGCATCCAACATATCATATATCAAAATATATGAAAGTTAAAATCAACAGAGTAAGGAATCTTATTGGATCCCTCAAACCTGCTCCTGCATCATAGATAGCATATAGTCAAATAAAATGAAAATCAACTGCTTCGAGGTCGGATTCATATACAAAAGGTCGTCCGCTCATACATAGGAACATAATAAGGTCTCATCCGCTCAATTAGGTGGGAATATAACCAAATCAACTAATAAATATAGTACATTATTCAAACAAGCAACAAACAATATAAAGAAAATTATTCTCACTTATATAAAAATATAAGTAGGCTAGAGAGGTGAGTTAACTCAAAAAAATTCCAGAAATGGCCAAAGCGCTGTGGTTTGAATAAAAATTGAATGGTCACTTAACTTAACCCAAAATTTCCACTAGCTCCTAATCCATCCAATCTAACTCCACAGCGTAGTACTTGCTGATACGACTACGACATAACTTATCGTGCTCGAAACTGACCTCGTACGAATAAGTTATGAATTAATTACCATACGAGATAATTAAGTTTATAATTAACTTAATAAATTAAAGTTTTAAAAACTTAACCATTCTTCTTCTTTCCTTCATTCACACTCCCAGGCTGCGTTGTTTTATTATTATTATTTTCCGTCGATCACGTGCGTACCAAGATGCCGACTCTACCTCCATTCTCATCGCCACCCCCCTGTTGTCGCGCCATGGTGCCTCGCCTGTGCCTTGAGCACGCACGCGGATCCCTTTAAATGTTGTTTATGAATAAAGCCTTTCCCTGGCTATCATGCGATGAACGATGATGATCCGATCGTTGATTTGCTTCGTATCGTCACGCTATATGGTTTCTTGGTTGAATTCGTGGCTTAATTCGGCTTCTAGAGGCTCCGGTGAACTATGGTCGTTGGATGATTTAAGTTTTAATGGTGGTTGAAAATTAGAAGCTAGGGTTTGGTTGCGCATGAAAGGAATGGATGGCCTTCTATAGGAAATTTTTACGGCACTATTCATGCATGAAAATTTTGAACTCCAAGCAAAGTGTGTCGCTAAACATTCTATATGTTACACCCACATTTCAAATACGATGGAATATATGTCGAAAGATAATTCCATCATATACAGAAGATAGCTTTTCAAAGTCAAATTATATTAATTAAAATTCCTTTAATAAATTTCTACGCGTTTTGAACTTGTGCGACCAAATGATATGTCTGATCATCACAAAATTCGACAGCATATAATAATTCACTATTACGGATCCGATGAAATTGGTTTCATCGAAATCCAAGAAAGTGCCCCAAAAACTCTACTTTTACACGTTAACTAAATTAAGTAATTTCTCAAAATTAGCTTAATCAATTTTAAATCCAATTTTAAAAGTTTACTATCTTCCTTCTTATTCAAATGAATTTAAATCAACTTTCGAAATCATTTTCATTCACCTTAAATTCAAGATTAAATTATTTAAAAAATTTCATATAATCAATTTAACAATTTAATTATCAAATAAATCACTATATTTGTAATATGAGTTATTTAACTTATAAATTAACTTTTCAATATTTAAAATCAATTAAATATTCCAAATTTAAATGATTGAAATTCTAGATAGTTACATATTTGGACAATATACATTATATATCGGATGAGCTAATGTATCTATTGCGATGTAAATCGCATCATATACACGCGCATGTTATACCTTGTATAGGTTGACATGTTGCACATGCACACAAACACATATATATATATATTTGTGTATGATACATACATACGTATATATATTAATATATAAATTAAATAAAACTATATAAAAGTTATAAATTTAAATAAAATAAAAGATGTTATTTAAAAATATTTAGAAATATTCTAAATAAATTATACTTCATAGGCCAAATATAGATCTAATAAGGATTTTTTTTTGAAATTCACACATAACTTAAGCTGCGGGCTGGCCTAGTTTCAACAATTGTATCGGAGCCCAATAGTCTATGCGGTCTAAATCAGTCATGTTAGAGTTAACTAATTAAGCTCATAGCTCAGTTAATATAGTGTCTAAGAAAGGTAGTGCCAAAGGATTGGATTTGGATAAACAAGTACTTTACCCTAATTTGCTACTGGCCTAGATCCGAATTAGGTATGTAAACCCAAAAGGTTGCCCTTAATAGATATTAAGAGGCCCGATTTAAAGTTGGCCTTTGGCTAATTCTAAAATTGTTTTAAAATTAAAAATAAAAGTTTTAAATTTAAAAGTTAAATTTAAAATTAAGAAAAGTATTTGATAATATAAATTTTCAAAATTGTTCGAAAATTAAAAATATAGGACTTTAAATTTAAAATTTAAGTTTAAAATAAAACATAAACATATTATAAATGTTATAACACAATAAAATTTTCAAAATGTTTGAAAATTAATATAAATTAATTTTGAATTTAAAATTTTATCAATAAAGTTAATTAACTAAATATGTGACGGCTCATATTTTGGAAGGTTTAAATTGATAATAATCCACACATGTCCAACTTAAACAATCTGGAATATAGATAATCAAGAGGGTAAATTAAGAAAAATGAATACTAATAGTAATATACCAAATCTTTGTCTTAGTCCTCCAGAATAAATCTTCAATAAGCTGAAAACTCAGGGCTGACTCGAGCGTAATGAAAAGACAAAACATTAGAGTCAAGACTAAAATATTCTTATGTGAGTCAAATCGATATCACATATAATATAAGTGCCATGGCGTCAGAGATGTCTATGGGGTTTTACATCTCCTATCCGGTGTATAACGTGCGTGCGATAACTCAAGAGATGTTACGAGATTTTTCATTTCTTAAGGATCCGTTAAAATACTATATATAGTAGAATGTGCTAGATATATAATGCCTAATTAGTGAAATAATTTTTTTTCTTAGCGTTAACGCTTTACATTGATCCCCCTTAACGCGTTTTAAGTATTGGCGTACAATTTGCATTTGACACAACCAGTAGCACGTCGGTAGTCAATGGTGCGCCGTGATACGACAACACTAAACCAAAATCGTAGTGGTCTCACATAAGTACAAAAGTAAGACAAGGTACGTGAGGCAATTCCCAAGATAGGATACTACCAGTGTAACGATCCAGAATTTTGAATAATTTAATTTGGAAATATTTAATTAATTTTAGATATTTGAAGGATGGTTTGAATTGAATTTCAAATTATCAGAATGAATATAACGATTAAATTTTAGAATTTAATCTATTGAGAGTTGAATAAAAATTTGAATCTTCAATTTTAAGCCAATCAAAAATATTTCAAAGGCTTGTAAATTTCATATTGATAATATTGAAGATTATAGAAGCTTCAGAATTTAATTTGAAAGTGAATTGTTCAGTTTTGAAATTAAATCGTTTGAATCGATATTTAAAATAGCCGTCCGAGGCACAGTCTCGGAATTCGACGAAACTAGTTCCATTGGGTCCGTAATATTGAATTATTATCGGATTTCAAATTTCGTATTTTTCTGAGTTGTTATGTGAGCATACGGTGAGTGAACGCGTTGCAAATTTAAATTGGATTCAATTTAAATTTAAATTGAATAAAAGACAGCATCCCTAACCTCAAGCCTAAAATCACGCCTACAATCACTGAAGAAAATCGCGCAGGCATGCCTCATTCAATTTTAAGTACCTCGTCCTCCCACTCTTCCTTTATCGTTCGAAAATCAATTCGAAGAAAAAAAAAACAATGGCCGAGCATGGTTCCTCAAATCAATTCGATTTCTCCTCCTCTTTCTTTATCATGCCGCCTCGAATTAAGGAAGTCGAGCTCCCTTCTTTTTTCAAAACCAAATAAAAATTATCGGCCGAAGCCTTCAAAATAAAATAAAAAAAAAGAGGGGGCATCTCGCGAAGTCGATCGCGATTCTAAATCGCGCGCGTGGGCTTCAAGCGCGCGGCAGGAGGCGGCGGCAAGTCGAGTCGAGGCAGCGTCGCGATGGCGATGGACTGCAGCAAGCATTTGGGGGTCGCGACGACTTGGGAGTGATGGTTCGTGGCAGCGTGCATCGTTGATGGAGGTAGGGTGGATCTAGGCAGCGCGAGGTCGATTTGGGGTTGGGGGCGATGTGCTCGAGTCGCGACAGCAACATCGAGGCGGTGTGGAGACGAGCACGATGAAGGTGGAGTTGTGCGTGACGACGTCGAGGCAAGGTCGCGAGATACAGTAGAGTATATTTTTTTTATTTAGTTAATTAAAAATTTTAAATTGCAGTATTCATTTAAATTAAATATTGATATATGTATATTACAGAGAAAGGTAATCTATGCAGATTTTTAATTTATAGTTATAGTAAAGAAATTTGTGTAACCGGTAAATCAATTATTTTGGTGAGATAATTTATTAAAGTAAATTTAGTTTAAAATTTAAATTTTTAGTTAAACAAATTTATTAAAAGAAATTGATATGAGGATATTAATTTAAAGTAAAGTGATTAGTTAAGTTGTTATAAAATAAATAGCTTACGATAATAAATTTGTTTTATCTATTATAGTTACTAAAAAGAAAATTTTTAGTTAAAAAAAATTGAATTTATAATTGATTAAGTTATTAAAGGAGAGTTTGGTTAATTAAATTTAATTTTTAGTTAAAATAATTTTATTTAAGAAAAATTAGTTGAATTAAAATTTATAAAAAGGAAATTTAGTTCAATTGGAAATTTCTAGTTAGAATTATTTTAAAAGGAAAATTAGTTTAAATAAATTTATTAAAGAAGAAACTGGTTTAAATAAAACCATCAGTTAATTTAACTATTAAAATGAAATCACCGATGAATCGAAATAATCAAAACGAAAATTTATTATTCGATTTGTTCGAATATTAATAAATTGTGTAAATATTCATACAAGGTATAAATCAAGAAAATCGATTCAAGATGGGAAATGGATTGCTAATAAAAGCAAAGGTGAGAACTTCTCACTCAAAAGGATTTATTCAAATTTTAAATAGTTAGATTTAAAATTGTTTAGTTGTGTTGATTGAATGCTTGTATGATGATTGTTATATATATATATATATATATATATATATATATATATATATATATATATATTAGATGTGAATAGACCCTATACGCCGTTAGTAAGCGGAGGTTATTTATTACACACATATACCGCGATATTCCACCTCGAAGTGGGATTGGTATTATATTATGTATATAGTAATATATATATATTGGCATATGTATATATTGCAGTTGATTGATTTCCCGCATTGTATAGCGGATGAGACCCTATTGCGCCGTTAGTAAGCGGATAATATTTTATAAAATCTCATATACCGCGATATTCCACCTCGAAGTGGAATGGGTATTGTGCTAATGTCTGTGGATGCAGGGAAACAGGTTGGAGGGATCCGACTGGATTCCTCACAAATATTTATTTGATTTCATATATTGTGATATTTGATTGTTTATCATGGATGATATATGATGTTTGAAAGTCGTGATTGACTATTTGATGTGTTGGATCATCGGATCCAATTTTGAAGTTTAAAAATAACGATTTTGATTTTTAAGGAATTTCTAAAGTGATTTTTGAAAGCATACGTTTATAAAATATTTTTGGAATTGATTTATCTTAAATAAATAAACGTTATAATTTTAATATTATAAAAATTATGATTTTTGAGAAATTCAGTTAAAAGTTGATTTTTGAAAATATGAGATTAATGATTTTATAAAATAGTTTAAACTGGGATTTCTGAATTTATTATAAAAAGTTTAAAAATAAGATTTATAAAATTTGATTATTTTATAAATCAAAATGATGAAATTATAAAAGAGTTGAAAGACGTTTTAAAAGAATAAATATAAATTGATCCATATAAAAGATTTATAAATTGATATTTATAAATTAAAAATATTGGAATTGTAAAACGAGCTTTTATAAGTGTTAGAATGAATCGTGAATGAATTTCTTAAATGAATGAAATTTATAGAATTATAACGGTGAAGTTATGTTTAACAACCCGCATATTTATCGATTTTTATATTTAAATATTTTATCGTTAATCGGATTTTGGTCCGAAGCTACTTTTTGCAAACGGTCAAATTAGGACTCGAGACCACTTCCATTGAGTTCGAAACGTCGTTTGCAATCTTCTAAGTATAAACATTGATATGTTTGGGGTTAGTGGAATTTCACCACTTTTTCACTCGAGCCTTTGGTTTGGACTTTTAGCCCATTAGGCCCAAGTTCCACCCCCCTTCTTCTTCATTGCTTCATTTCATTTCCTAACACTAAAGCTTCAACAAAAATGGTGAATGGAATGAGAAATTAAAACTCCAAAGTCTTTGTTTTATTGCAACTCCAACATTCAACTCCAAATTCAAGAAGAAGACATCAGATTCAAGCTTGTGGTTGCTTCTCCATTTGCTTTCAAGCTTTGTTCTTCATTTTCATCGGGTTTTGGAGCAAAGGTGAGATTTTTATCTCACAATTCAAGTCTATAACTATCTTGGGTTGTTGGGAATGATTCCTTATCACTTTAGCATGCATATTTGCTTTTGGTTTGGATTGGATTGGCGAAAAACTCCGATTTTTGGCGTTTTGGCGAAATTTCTGCATTTAGGTCGTTCTGGCCATTTTAGGTCGTTCGGAGTTAGGTCGTGTGGATCTTAGGTCGTAGGTCGCGTACGAGATAGCTCCTAGGTCGTTCTGGCCATTTTAGGTCGTTCGGAGTTAGGTCGTGTGGATCTTAGGTCGTAGGTCGCGTACGAGATAGCTCCTAGATCGTTCTGGCCACTTTTCGTGTGTTCGGAGTTAGGTCGTTCACGACCTAGTACTTAGGTCGCTCGTGAGTTGGTGGCGTAGGTCGTAGGTCGTTTAACTCTTAGGTCGTTAGGCCTTGTGTGTGGAGTTAGATCGCCTGCTTTCCTTAGGTCGTAAGTCGCGTGTGCTTTAGGTCGCGCACTTTCTTAGGTCGCTTGTCCCCTTTGTTTCTTAGGTCGTTATGGCCTTAGGTCGTGACATTTATAGGTCGCGGCAAAGTTAGGTCGCTCGACCCATGTTGCCGTTAGGTCGCTCGATCCTTGTTGCCGATAGGTCGCGTGCTTTCTTAGGTCGCGTGCCTTTAGGTCGCGTGTCCCCTCTACCCCAGTTAGGTCGTGACAATTATAGGTCGCGGCAAAGTTAGGTCGCTCGACCCATGTTGCCGTTAGGTCGCACGATCCTTGTTGCCGATAGGTCGCGTGCTTTCTTAGGTCGCGTACCTTTAGGTCGCGTGTCCCCTCTACCCCAGTTAGGTCGTATGACTCAGCATCGTTAGGTCGTTCGACCTATCTTGCACTCTTAAGTCGTTGCCTCCTTTCTCCTTAGGTCGCTCGACCTCCTTACCCACTAGGTCGCGCACTTAGTTAGGTCGCTCAGCTATTGTGTTAGGTTGCGTGAACCCTTAGGTCGTTACACCTCATTTTGCTTTAGGTCGTAGGCCTCTTGCCTTCACTTAGGTCGTACCGTTTTGTCGGGGCGCTGCCCCCCGGACCCCCGCGACCTGACCGGGCAGGTCGAACCCCGTAAGCGGTGGCGTTGCCCCCGCATCCCCACCTTGGGGGGTTGCCACCCCCCCTGGACCCCCCCTCCGTAGGGGATCTTATCTGAAAAACATTGAGCTGATTTCCTTGGATTTTATTCACATCTCCGTATGCGATTTTTGTGACTGATTGTTTCTACAATTGCTTCTGTGTTTTGTCACTTTATAATATAAAGGTTTCAATACTAGTAGTAAATATCAAAACTCTTTTAACAAACAATTTCAACTCTATTTTTAATAACAAAGCTCTTTTCTTAAACCGTTTTCCAATCTATTAGTATATACAAACCTTTACCTCACTCGGATGAGAAATCTAATTAAACGACTTAGTAAAATAAGTGGTATGAAACGCTTGCGTTCACTTCGTCGGTTAATTCTTGGACTTGTTTGATTGAACCTCTTGTGACAATTTTATTAGTGAAGATTTACAGTTTGTTCGTAAATATTTAAGTTAAGCAAGTGGTTATGGGACATGAAGCTAAACTTCTATATTTACTAGCTTAGTGTAATTGACACTTCTCGTTGATCTTGATGATCGCTCTATGAATTAGACTAGCAATTGCGCGATGTCTCTTTCATTGCAAGGTTAGACTAGACACCACTTGTGTGATTCCATTCACACATACCTTTCTGCTTTTTGGTTAGTCTTGACCTTAATCTGTGTGATTCCATTCACACATGCGGGGTAGCTCCCCTTGGTCTTCGGACCGTCATGTGATAGGCCTCTTTCCCTTTTTATGATTTCTGGATTTCTTGTGTTGATTTCTGGAATTTATCTCTTTGACTTGTCATGAGTACAAGTTTAGGGTATGATGCCCTCTTTGGATCTTTGAGAAGATTCTTGTGATATTGATTTATCTCTTATCGGTTGATCTCCTGTTGATCATTATTTGCATACTTATAGTAGTATGTCAGTATGGATATTTTATGTTTATGCCATATCTTTTATTTTATATCATGCCATCTGATATTTATAGCTAAACTGATCCGTTTATTATTTTCTTATAAATAATACTCGGGTCAGACCGAGATGTTACAGGTGCTACTGCTTGACTCCTCCCCCAGTGATTCACTACTCAGACTTTTGGCTACTTGTTTAGATTAGCAGCTTTTGTTGTTTACACTTGAGATATAGACTCATAGTTGTATTCTTTTGTATAGCACGCGTTGCTATTCTTTTGTATTATCATGGATCTTTTTAGACCACTACTCTGATGTACACTTTTATGTGATATATATTCATATCTCTTTCCGCCTTTGTGATATGGATATCTGTGATTGATTCGCATGTTATGCTTACTTCTATATTTGTTTCCGAAGATCATTTTATAGCCACCGTGTGATAAGAAATTACACGGATGGTCGCTCCTCAACAGCCTTATTCTCCGCGCTAGTTGACAGCACTACACCGTAGTGTTCTTGGCTAGCGTGGGTATAGAGGTGGGGCGTCACATTATGAATGGAATTTTATAAACAGTGGGTTTATAAAATTAGTAAAGTTATTTAAAGGAATAGATTTTTGATAAATAAATGAATCTTATAAGTTATAAGATTTATAATTATGAAGTTTAAAGGAACGATTTTGTAAACAAATAAATTATAAGTATTTAACTTATAATGTGAAATTTTAGTATATCATTGAGATATGAAATTGAATAGATTTATAAAGGAAATTTATAAAAGGAAGTTGTTGTAAAATAAATAGAAATGAAATTTATAAACATTGTTTATAAATCCGCAACGACTTGTTTTGATAAGTAAACTGTATAATTTATTTATGGAGTTATATTCACGTTTTAGATAGTGAATAATCCTTTAAAACAAATTGAATAGAAGGGATGAAATTGGTTAACAAGTATATTCACGTTTTTGAATAGTGAATAATATGTTAAAGAAAATGTTTTGGATGTGATGTTTTAAATAGAATTAAAACGATCTAAAGATGTTTTAAAGTATATTAACTATCGAAACCATAGATTTCAACATTCATTGTTGAAATAGACTTTTTCGAGAAATGGAAGGAAATAGTAGATTATAACACTGTTGTTATAATAGATAATTTCCGAAAGGAAATGTTTTGTATAGTATTGGGATTTATATATCTTTAATTTCGAATCCCTATATTAGTGATTTTGGGTTGTCGTAACGATGTTTTACGCAACATTCGTTTTGGCCCAAATAAATATGGTTAAGTGAATGATTTCCTTAAAGAATGAAATATATACTTAATTTCGATTAGAGTATATTAAATATTTTCTAAGCGTAGAAAATAAAAAGGCTTGTGAATTACTTATAAATAAATAAGTATGGAAATGTTTTTTCCAATATTAAGTGAATATTTTGAATTTATCTTTTTGAAGATAAATTGAAAATGAATATTAGAAATCGAATGGAAATCGTATATTCATGAATATTTTTGGAAATATAAATTCAATATGGAATTTATAAATGGAATTTGGAAAATGGGTTTAAAAATAAATATTGATTTATTTTTAAAGAATGGAAAATATATATATCTTCTAAAGATATTTTTGGAAAATAAATGATTTGGAAAATTATTTGGGATCTGGTGATGTTGTGCATATCTATTGATAGTTCAATAACCGACTATCAATATTTACCTTTAAATAGGTATTTGTTGTGATTTGCTTGAATTTGAATGCCACACTTATTTTTTTTAAAATAAGCGCTCACTATTCGGGTTAACCGGGAAAGGACCTTGGGGTCGTATAACCCATTCCGAATATGTGATACGTCGTTATGAATTGCATTTGAAGATCGGTGTTGAAGACCGGATATTTTCGAAAGCGAAAGGGTTTCTTGTTGATTGTCTCTGCACTGGCTGATCCCCGGTATTGAGATCTCCATATGTGATGGGAAATTCGGACGTGATTAGCGATTATCCGGATTGCAAGGACTTCTTTGTAAGTGCCTTCGGTTCTGTTCGAGCCCGGAACAGACTTGTATGGATAGTATGCCTGACATTACAAATTGAGATATAAAGCCGATTTCTTTCAAATATATTTCTGTTGGTGGCGGAGAATTTATTCTCTTAGCTTAACACCCTTCTCTGAGACGTACGAGCTCAGAGGTTATATAGTTGAAGGTTATCAGCAATATATTCCCAATTTGGTAATGTGACATGCTGAGTGTTGCTGTGAAATGATCATTGTGTTGATTATTTGTGATAGGATCATTTATTTGATCGTCTATCTTGGTGATCATTTCTATGATCATTTGTTGACCTAAAGCATGGCTTTTGTATAAAGTATGTTTTTGTGGACGTGACTTCATCGAGCCTCACACCCCGGAATGGTCAAAACAGGAAAGATGCGACAAGGTTATGAGGGGTAGCGCCCTTTAGGATATGTGCATTTCCTTCTGGAAAAGGGTGGTATCATGGTATGGAGCCCAGATACTTACTCATGTTGAAAACACTTTATGATTGTGTGAATTGATTGCGAGCGCTCGGTGAAAGGTCCCAAAGGATCGGGGGATGGCATATTCGGTCAGTTGTTACTCAGTTGGGGGTAACCCGGCCTTGTGTTGGTAGAGATCCGGTTTGGTTCTCGGGGACGTCCATCCAGAGGCGTTCTCATGTGGCAATGGGAAGTTCCTTGGCCTGATCATTCGTTGGAAATCCAAAGAAACAATACGAGACTTGTACGGTTTTAGTTGTAGAACCTGCTTCCTCAGGAAGTAGCTATAGTAGGCATAATATAATGGTACCTATGCTGGCTAAGATTTATATTCTACTTTCGAAATATCTTCTACACTATGCACTAATAATAATATCAAAATTGATTTGATTTTAATGCGTATCAAGCATCTTTGACTAACATAAGAAGAAATCTCCTCCAAGTCTGCGTTTGCATTGTGTGTGTGGCGGGAGGTCTTATGGTAGTCTCATTTTTTAAAAGCATTGTGAATTGATTTTTTTTAAAAAAAATATTCCTCTACTTTATTTTAAAGATAAATAAACTGTTTTTGAGTTCCCACACCAGTCACGTGACTGACTCGGAGTTTATTATTTTCCTTCCTAAACTCTGGGTACCCACCAATTTTCACACGGGCAGTCAAGAGTTAAGGTTTATCAGGATATTCTGGAATTCAGGAGTTGCTGGAGGCAAGTTGGATGGCATGGCGTATTACTAGTTTATAAAGTAGTTCTTTTTCCGCTGTTAGATGTTGTTGTTGTTGTACACTCTGATGATATGATGTAATGAGATGTAATGTAATAACTGATATAGTTCTTTGTTTAAAGATTATTCATTTATCTATTATATGTTGTTCCGCTGCGAATTGTGAGATTCTGATATTGTTGTTCTGGTATTTCAGTTCCATTCTATTTTCCGTTTTCTTTTCGTTCTATTTTCTATCTTCTTATCTCTTCTTATGTCTCTTTCTTCTTCTTTTCTTTTTCTTAAAACCCTAACTATTCGGTTTTTCGGCAACGAAAAATCGCGTATGTTACATTTGGTATCAGAGCATATGGTTAAGCGACAACCATGGTTCTGTTGGGGGTTACTCATTAGAGATAGAGTCAGCAGTACTCTAGAATGAGTTTGAGTGTAATAATAGATATGAGCGCGTATTTGTTAGTGAATATAAAATTGTTTTTGAATCGGGTAAATAAGATAATTTTGCCCAAAACTATTTTTGTATAGAAAAGAAATGATTTTCTATTATTATAGTATATGGTTGCATGATTGTTACGAAGTAATAATATTAAATTATTATCATTAGTATATGGAATTAAATAGAAATAAAATGGATTGAATTCAAGTAAACTAACTTGATAAATTATTAATTCTTGGACTAATGAATTGGAATTTGAATTGGTTAAATTAAAGTTTAGTCGTGAGCTAAATTGGAAGATAAATTTGAATTTGTATATAAATTCAAGTAAGTAAAAGAAATAAATTGAAATTCCCTTTGTTAGTAATTAAGTAAATTCAAGATGAATTGAATATGGAAATTGAAATTTAAAATGAATAAGTGAATGTACTAATTGAAATGAATTGGTGAATGAAACTAATTTAAAGTAGTAATATGAATTAGTAAATGAAAGTTAATCGTTAGAATTCAATATTTAGAAATTGTGAATTGAATTCGAATGGAATTTAAATTATGAATTGAATTCAAATAGAATTGAAATTGTGAATTGAATTGAAATGTAAATTGAATGAAAGTGAATATGTAACTTCAATAGTGAAGTAAAAATGTATAAAAAGCATATATTGAAAATTTTGTAATAGAATTGGCAAAATGGTTTGTATGTTGGAATTGAATATTATGACTAACAGGATAAACAGATGTATAAAGTGATTGGTTTTTGATTTCAAAGATAAAAATTGAATTGCTCGACAAAAAGGTACGTATTTCAATTTCAATATGAAATTTGATGATTTTCTTCTCCAGCCACTTGGCTTTCTCTTTTCTTTTTGATTCTGAGGGGCCGTGGTGCCATTTTGTAGTCGTACCGAGCTAGCCGCGCAAAGGAGACGCTGGCAAAAAATTTCGAAAATTTAGGGTGTTAGAAAAATTTTGAGAAATTTTGAAAGTTTGAAATTTGAATTTGAATTTAAATTTGATTTATTAGGAAAACAATGTTGGTTGAAACTTATATTTGAAATTGGAAAGCTAGTTGAAATGATAGTAAATCTCTAGTAAAAAGATTTAAGTTAGAAAGTTGATAAAACTATTTGGATTGTGAAAAATGATAGACGGGATAAGGGCATTCTTCTTAACTTGTAATTTCGAGACGAAATTCTTTTAAGGGGGGAAGATTGTAACGATCCAGAATTTTGAATAATTTAATTTGGAAATATTTAATTAATTTTAGATATTTGAAGGATGGTTTGAATTGAATTTCAAATTATCAGAATGAATATAACGATTAAATTTTAGAATTTAATCTATTGAGAGTTGAATAAAAATTTGAATCTTCAATTTTAAGCCAATTAAAAATATTTCAAAGGCTTGTAAATTTCATATTGATAATATTGAAGATTATAGAAGCTTCAGAATTTAATTTGGAAGTGAATTGTTCAGTTTTGAAATTAAATCGTTTGAATCGATATTTAAAATAGCCGTCCGAGGCACAGTCTCGGAATTCGACGAAACTAGTTCCATTGGGTCCGTAATATTGAATTATTACCGGATTTCAAATTTCGTATTTTTCTGAGTTGTTATGTGAGCATACGGTGAGTGAACGCGTTGCAAATTTAAATTGGATTCAATTTAAATTTAAATTGAATAAAAGACAGCATCCCTAACCTCAAGCCTAAAATCACGCCTACAATCACTGAAGAAAATCGCGCAGGCATGCCTCATTCAATTTTAAGTACCTCGTCCTCCCACTCTTCCTTTATCGTTCGAAAATCAATTCGAAGAAAAAAAAAACAATGGCCGAGCATGGTTCCTCAAATCAATTCGATTTCTCCTCCTCTTTCTTTATCATGCCGCCTCGAATTAAGGAAGTCGAGCTCCCTTCTTTTTTCAAAACCAAATAAAAATTATCGGCCGAAGCCTTCAAAATAAAATAAAAAAAAAGAGGGGGCATCTCGCGAAGTCGATCGCGATTCTAAATTGCGCGCGTGGGCTTCAAGCGCGCGGCAGGAGGCGGCGGCAAGTCGAGTCGAGGCAGCGTCGCGATGGCGATGGACCGCAACAAGCATTTGGGGGTCGCGACGACTTGGGAGTGATGGTTCGTGGCAGCGTGCATCGTTGATGGAGGTAGGGTGGATCTAGGCAGCGCGAGGTCGATTTGGGGTTAGGGGCGGTGTGCTCGAGTCGCGACAGCAACATCGAGGCGGCGTGGAGACGAGCACGATGAAGGTGGAGTTGTGCGTGACGACGTCGAGGCAAGGTCGCGAGATACAGTGGAGGTATAATTTTTTTTTTTATTTAGTTAATTAAAAATTTTAAATTGCAGTATTCATTTAAATTAAATATCGATATATATATTACAGAGAAAGGTAATCTATGCAGATTTTTAATTTATAGTTATAGTAAAGAAATTTGTGTAACCGGTAAATCAATTATTTTGGTGAGATAATTTATTAAAGTAAATTTAGTTTAAAATTTAAATTTTTAGTTAAACAAATTGTGACGCCCCACCTCTATACCCACGCTAGCCAAGAACACTACGGTGTAGTGCTGTCAACTAGCGCGGAGAATAAGGCTGTTGAGGAGCGACCATCCATGTAATTTCTTATCACACGGTGGCTATAAAATAATCTTCGGAAACAAATATAGAAGTAAGCATAACATGCGAATCAATCACAGATATCCATATCACAAAGGCGGAAAGAGATATGAATATATATCACATAAAAGTGTACATCAGAGAAGTGGTCTAAAAAGATCCACGATAATACAAAAGAATAGCAACGCGTGCTATACAAAAGAATACAACTATGAGTCTATAACTCAAGTGTAAACAACAAAAGCTGCTAATCTAAACAAGTAGCCAAAAGTCTGAGTAGTGAATCACTGGGGGAGGAGTCAAGCAGTAGCACCTGTAACATCTCGGTCTGACCCGAGTATTATTTATAAGAAAATAATAAACGGATCAGTCTAGCTATAAATATCAGATGACATGATATAACATAAAAGATATGGCATAAACATAAAATATCCATACTGACATACTACTATAAGTATGCAAATAATGATCAACAGGAGATCAACCGATAAGAGATATATCAATATCACAAGAATCTTCTCAAAGATCCAAAGAGGGCATCATACCCTAAACTTGTACTCATGACAAGTCAAAGAGATAAATTCCAGAAATCAACACAAGAAATCCATAAATCATAAAAAGGGAAAGAGGCCTATCACATGACGGTCCGAAGACCATGGGGAGCTACCCCACATGTGTGAGTGGAATCACACAGATTGAGGTCAAGACTAACCAAAAAGCAGAAAGGTATGTGTGAATGGAATCACACAAGTGGTGTCTAGTCTAACCTTGCAATGAAAGAGACATCGCGCAATTGCTAGTCTAATTCATAAAGCGATCATCAAGATCAACGAGAAGTGTCAATTACACTAAGCTAGTAAATATAGAAGTTTAGCTTCATGTCCCATAACCACTTGCTTAACTTAAATATTTACGAACAAACTGTAAATCTTCACTAATAAAATTGTCACAAGAGGTTCAATCGAACAAGTCCAAGAATTAACCGACGAAGTGAACGCAAGCGTTTCATACCACTTGTTTTACTAAGTCGTTTAATTAGATTTCTCATCCGAGTGAGGTAAAGGCTTGTATATACTAATAGATTGGAAAACGGTTCAAGAAAAGAGCTTTGTTATTAAAAATAGAGTTGAAATTGTTTGTTAAAAGAGTTTTGATATTTACTACTAGTATTGAAACCTTTATATTATAAAGTGACAAAACACAGAAGCAATTGTAGAAACAATCAGTCACAAAAATCGCATACGGAGATGTGAATAAAATCCAAGGAAACCAGCTCAATGTTTTTCAGATAAGATCCCCTACGGAGGGGGGGTCCAGGGGGGTGGCAACCCCCCAAGGTGGGGGTGCGGGGGCAACGCCACCGCTTACGGGGTTCGACCTTCCCGGTCAGGTCGCGGGGGTCCAGGGGGCAACGCCCCCGGCGGGGTGCGGGGCAGCGCCCCGACCAAAACGGTACGACCTAGTGAAGATAAAATGAGGTCTAACGACCTAAGGACTCAAGGGTCTAACGACTTAACGACTCAAGGGTCATACGACCTAACGACTCAAGGGTCCATTGACCTAGCGACTCAAGGGTCCAACGACTCAGCGACTCAAGGGTCCAACGACTCAGCGACTCAAGGGTCCAACGACTCAGCGACTCAAGGGTCCAATGACTCAGCGACTCAAGGCTCCAACGACTTAACGACTCAAGGGTCATACGACCTAACGACTCAAGGGTCCATCGACCTAGCGACTCAAGGGTCCAACGACTCAGCGACTCAAGGGTCCAACGACTCAGCGACTCAAGGGTCCAACGACTCAGCGACTCAAGGCTCCAACGACTCAGCGACTCAAGGCTCCAACGACTCAGCGACTCAAGGGTCCAACGACTCAGCGACTCATGGACGAACGACTTAACTCCGAACGACCTAAAAATGGCCAGAACGACTCAAGTGCAGAAAATTCAACAAAACGCTAAAAATTGGAGTTTTTTGCCAATCCAATCCAAACCAAATGCTAACATGCATGCAAAAATGATAGGGAATCATTCCCAACAGTCCAATATAATTATAGGCTAGAATTGTGAGATAAAAATCTCACCTTTGCACTAAAGTTTATGAAGATGAAGCTTGAAAGCAAGGAGAAGCAATCCAAAGCTTGAATCCAATATCTTCTACTTGAATTTGGAGTTGAATGTTGGATTTGCAATTGAATTTGTGCTTGGAGTTTTAATTTCCCATTCCCTCCACCATTAATGCCAAAGCTTGATTAGTTAGGAAATTTATGAAGAGTGAGGAGAAGAGGGTTGGAACTTGGGCTTAATAGGCTAAACTAACCCAAAGTCCAAAGCGGGAAAAGTTAGTGAAATTTCACTAACTCCAAACCTATCGATGTTTATACTTAAAAAGTTGTAAACGACATTTCGAACTCAATGGAAGTGGTCTCGAGTCCTAATTTGACCGTTTGCAAAAAGTAGCTTTTCGGACCAAAATCCGATTAACGAGTTAATATTTAAATAAAATATTTAAATACAAACTCGATAAATATGCGGGTTGTTACACAAATTTATTAAAAGAAATTGATATGAGGATATTAATTTAAAGTAAAGTGATTAGTTAAGTTGTTATAAAATAAATAGCTTACGATAATAAATTTGTTTTATCTATTATAGTTACTAAAAAGAAAATTTTTAGTTAAAAAAAATTGAATTTATAATTGATTAAGTTATTAAAGGAGAGTTTGGTTAATTAAATTTAATTTTTTGTTAAAATAATTTTATTTAAGAAAAATTAGTTGAATTAAAATTTATAAAAAGGAAATTTAGTTCAATTGGAAATTTCTAGTTAGAATTATTTTAAAAGGAAAATTAGTTTAAATAAATTTATTAAAGAAGAAACTGGTTTAAATAAAACCATCAGTTAATTTAACTATTAAAATGAAATCACCGATGAATCGAAATAATCAAAACGAAAATTTATTATTCGATTTGTTCGAATATTAATAAATTGTGTAAATATTCATACAAGGTATAAATCAAGAAAATCGAGTCAAGATGGGAAATGGATTGCTAATAAAAGCAAAGGTGAGAACTTCTCACTCAAAAGGATTTATTCAAATTTTAAATAGTTAGATTTAAAATTGTTTAGTTGTGTTGATTGAATGCTTGTATGATGATTGTTTTATATATATATATATATATATATATATATATATATTAGATGTGAATAGACCCTATACGCTGTTAGTAAGCGGAGGTTATTTATTACACACATATACTACGATATTCCACCTCGAAGTGGGATTGGTATTATATTATATATATAGTAATATATATATATATATATTGGCATATGTATATATTGCAGTTGATTGATTTCCCGCATTGTATAGCGGATGAGACCCTATTGCGCCGTTAGTAAGCGGATAATATTTTATAAAATCCCATATACCGCGATATTCCACCTCGAAGTGGAACGGGTATTGTGCTAATGTCTGTGGATGCAGGGAAACAGGTTGGAGGGATCCGACTGGATTCCTCACAAATATTTATTTGATTTCATATATTGTGATATTTGATTGTTTATCATGGATGATATATGATGTTTGAAAGTCGTGATTGACTATTTGATGTGTTGCATCATCGGATCCAATTTTGAAGTTTAAAAATAACGATTTTGATTTTTAAGGAATTTCTAAAGTGATTTTTGAAAGCATACGTTTATAAAATATTTTTGGAATTGATTTATCTTAAATAAATAAACGTTATAATTTTAATATTATAAAAATTATGATTTTTGAGAAATTCAGTTAAAAGTTGATTTTTGAAAATATGAGATTAATGATTTTATAAAATAGTTTAAACTGGGATTTCTGAATTTATTATAAAAAGTTTAAAAATAAGATTTATAAAATTTGATTATTTTATAAATCAAAATGATGAAATTATAAAGGAGTTGAAAGACGTTTTAAAAGAATAAATATAAATTGATCCATATAAAAGATTTATAAATTGATATTTATAAATTAAAAATATTGGAATTGTAAAACGAGCTTTTATAAGTGTTAGAATGAATCGTGAATGAATTTCTTAAATGAATGAAATTTATAGAATTATAACGGTGAAGTTATAAATGGAATTTTATAAATAGTAGGTTTATAAAATTAGTAAAGTTATTTAAAGGAATAGATTTTTGATAAATAAATGAATCTTATAAGTTATGCAATGAGATGTAATGTAATAACTGATATAGTTCTTTGTTTAAAGATTATTCATTTATCTATTATATGTTGTTCCGCTGCGAATTGTGAGATTCTGATATTGTTGTTCTGGTATTTCAGTTCCATTCTATTTTCCGTTTTCTTTTCGTTCTATTTTCTATCTTCTTATCTCTTCTTATGTCTCTTTCTTCTTCTTTTCTTTTTCTTAAAACCCTAACTATTCGGTTTTTCGGCAACGAAAAATCGCGTATGTTACAACCAGTTTACCCTTCCCGGCTGGTGGTAATTCCCAACGGCTCACCACGTCCAGCACACCCAAAATCTGAGGGTAAGCGCCAATAAATAACAATGTCATGATAGTAATACGAAGAAGTGTGTTCACTAGAGGTTGCTAACCTCATTGGCCGGTACGACTCCTGTTTTAGTCATTTCAAATTGTCACAGGTGTCAGACCAATCTATCATCTTTCTCTCTCTTGAAATCCTGCAAACGATGCCAAATCCAACCACTTCGTTCTGGAATCTCCACCGCGTACACAGTTGTTAAAGTGGTTCCAATATTGATAGAGAGTATGCTAATAAGAGGCCTGGTCTCTTTAACAACTATTACACACCGGTTGGTACTTTTTTATTTCGAAAACGGTTCGTGCCTGATATCAAAATATCATATTCACATTAAAATCAAACCCATTTCGAAATCATCATATTTACACAAAATATACCATTTCACTTACAAATCATTTTCACCATAGTATCTCGATTTCACTTCCAAAATTTATTTTGAATTTCAATTTAGGTTATAACTTTATTTAACCTAATTTGTATTTAAATCCATGATTTAAACATAAACAATTCTCACTCTGACTAGTTTGAATTTTTGAAAATAGTTTGGGAAAACAGTTTAAATTGTTTAAAAATAATTTAAATAGTTAAGTAGTTTGAATAAAGTGATTTAAGTATTTAAAATGTTTTATATAATAAAATAGTTTGGAAAATCAAAAATAATTTGGATATTTTAAAAAAATGGATTTTAAATAGTTTATATTAAAATAATTTATTTCCAAATTAAACGGTCACTTTTCACTTTGACCAATCTGTTCCTAAGTCCAAATTCCAATCAACTGATAAAATTTCAATTATTCGGTTTCAAATAATTTTCAATCTCGTTTCAATTCGAATCGATTAAACTTCGATTCAATTTCAATTGCAATTCCAATCAATTTCAATATCGATTTCAGTTTAATTCAATTTCGATTTCAATTCTTATTTAATTTCAATTTCAATTCCAGTTTGAATTAATTTCAATTCAATTCTCAATTTTAAACCATTCAAATTATATAAATTCGATTTCAATTTCAAAAAATGATTAGGATCACTTAATTCAAATTAAACTTCAGATTTTGAATTTTGATTCAAATCTTAAAATTAATTCCATTCTTGAGTCCAAATATATATATATCCAATTATATTACATTTACTTAGCAATAATTCAAATTTCCAATGAAATTTCAAATCTTTTCAAAACAAATCAATTTTTGAAATTCAAATCACATTTCTATTATAACTTCGAAACCTAAACTCGATTATTTAAAAAATTCCCATTACCAAATTTAAATTTCAACGTTCTAAGCTCAAGTTCGAAAATAATTTGATTCCTATAAATTTGATTTATATTTTTTTAAATGAAAACATTTAAATAATTTCAAATCAAATTTTTTTAGATCATTTAATTTAACCAATCCGGTGTCCATGTATAATTTTCTATTTTATGGTCAAGTGATCAGTTATTTCAATTTAATTTCAGGAATGGATATATATCATTTCAATCCAAATCACAGTGTCATAGGTATATATCATTTCAACCTATGTCTTAATTTATTCAACATAATTCGATTTACAATTTATATACTTGAAATAATTTAAAGGGTGATAACATGATATGTCGAAACAAATATACATCCAAATAATCCAAAATATCAATAAATTTTCATCCAACCCAACCAACATCCAAATAGTCAATAATCACGAGGGTTAACTAATTTATCATTAATTGGAATTCTTACTAGCAGTTTAATTCTAATACAATTTAACCTTCAACTCAAATTCTATCAGTGAATTCAGATGTTAATTAATTGTCAATTAAATTTATCAAACAATAATTAAATCACCTCACAATATAAATTTAACAACATAAAAATTATTTTAGTCAATTGTAAGCGTATAAAACACTCATTCGAAACTGAAAACATTTCAGCTTCAAATAAATACCACCACCTCTCTATACGGTAGCCTTCGTCGATACGATTCCAGCACACCTTGTTTTGTTCGAAATGAACCTCGTATGAACAAGATATGATTTTTATTAATATACGATTATACTTAAACTAATTAACATATTAATTAACTTAAATAATAAAAATAAAAATTAATAAAAGCATCTCACCCACTCCGTACGCGATACCTCCTACACGCGAACCCAATTCCAGATTGTGATGCATGATTTTCTTTGTTTTTTTAACGATCACCTTCCCCAGCAAATCTGCCACTGTTTCCAGCCACGCAGACGCCGCCAGTCTTTAGCAACCTCGCACACAAAACGAGATGAACTGGACCCAAATGTGCATGACTTCGAAGCTCGATCTGACTTCGAGTGCCACCAGTCTTCCTTTGTCTCGTGCACGCTTCCGGTCACCAAATCGCTTGCCTATTCTCCTCCTTTTTTTAATCGAACAGTAGTTGCTTTTTTATATTTGGAGGCAGCGATTTGAATGAAAAGAGAAAGGAGGTATGGGTCGATATGGAAGGATAGTGGAGGCCGCTTGTACGAGTTAGTTGGTAGAAATGAACGTCAATGTATATTATTTAATTAGAAAAAACATCTTGCTTACGACGTCTGAAATTTCTCGAGCTCCAAATAAGGCATGCCGTTTGGCGTTCATAATGTTTTATCCTCATTCCGACCACAATGGAATTGGTTCTGAGGCCTAATTTGATCATATGCAGAAAATAGATTTTCAAAAACAATTATTAAAATTAAATTCCAAAATTAGATTCTACGCATTTCAAGCTTGTACAGCTGAATAAAAAGTCCGATCGCTATGAAACTTGAAACCCTACAATAATTCACTGTTCCGGATCCGATGAAACTGGTTCCATCGAAATTGAGAAAGTGACCAAAATGCTATTTTTTACCCGTTAATCATAATATAAAATTTTCAATTTCTAATTATTCACTTTTAAATTATATTTTAAAAGTAAACGATCTTCGTTCATATTTAAATAAAATTTAAATCAATTTTCGATATCCTTTTCATCCACATTAATTCAAGATTCAATTATTTAAATAATTCAAATATTAAATTTAAATGATTTAATTTTCAATAAATCACCATTAATAAATAATTCACTATTTATTAACAATCATTTTATTATCATCTAAATAATTCAACGATCATTATTCAATTACAGACAACGTTACAAACACATTCAATAAATATTATTTTCATTTCAATAGTTGTTATTACCTAAATCTTCGGAATTTATTATTTCAAATTTTTATTCAAGTTCATATTCAATAACTACACTAAAAATTCATTAAATCTTATTTTTAACCATTTTTATTCAAAGATTACATTTAATAATTTAAAATAGCTAAAAATACGGGTCGTTACATTCTCCTCCACACAAAACTTTTCACCCTCGAAAAGGGATTGTATAGAATTAAACACTTGATATATTTTCTCAAAATAATCAACTTATAGAACTTTAACAATCTTATTTATAAAACCATTACAATGTCTCAACTACGCCACTTCGATATCGGTTTACGGAAAATATAATTTATATATAAAAATAAACTATAAAAATTTTAAAAACCCCAAAAAAATTAGTTCTCGGATTTACAGAAAATTTTGGCAGAGTCTCCTTTGCGCGGCTCGATCGAATTTTTTTTACAATATAATATATAACACAAATACACCCAATATATATCAAATATATATCTCATCTCAATGATGAGGCACTGCAAATGGAAAAATATAAAAGCGTGGTATGTAACCCAAGATATGTACCTTATAATTGATAATACGAGCGAGTTCGCTCATATTAAGCAAGAAAAAGAAAAATATGCGCAAGCGAGCTCCAAAAGCGAGCATACGCCCTCTGTACCTATTAAATACTCAATAATAGCAAAAGCCATGCAATAAAAGGAACATCCAAACAACCATATTCATGCAAGCTTTATTCATAACCATACTATTATTCAATGTCAACATATCAATTCATACAATTTCATTTCTATTTACATTCATCTTATTAAAAATTTATTTGATTCAGTTTTAGTTAATTTACATTCACATCCAATTTATTGGCATTCATTTTATTTACTTCTTAATTGATTAACATTCACCTATTAATATTCATTTCGTTAATCATACAATGGATTTATATTCAATTCATTCGCTTTTAATTGATTTACATTCAAATAATTTAGTTTAAATCCATTTTTATTCAATCAACCAATGTTCATTGCATTCACATTTGATTGATTACAATTCAATGTATTTACATTCAATTAATTTATTTATATTTTTGCTTAGCATATCTCATTCAATACAATTTACTCAAGCAACCATTCCAAATTTTTACTTAAGTTTAATACAAGCAATTTATGCTATACGGCTCATTTTTATTATTATTTCATAAATTAAGTTTATTTTTAATTCGTCAACAACATTTCAAACCATATTCAATTTACTGAATTACTTCATCGGTTCATTCAATTAATTCTTTTTTCAATCATTAATAATGATTATTTTTTATTCAAGTTCATTATTAGTTTAATTCAGAATTAATATCATTTTTACTTTAGTTCTGTTACTTCCATTTATTCCTACTTACATTCAATTCATCTCACAACTTAAGTTCATCTTTATTTGAAATTAAATTCGACTTTATTTAACTCGTTCTATTTGCATTTAATTTATTTACATCTAATTTAAATTAAATACAGTTACTCGTATTAATTTTTCCTACACTCATTTATTTTTATTCAATCTCTTTCACAACTTAAATTACATTTCATTTTAAAAATTCAAGTTCATATTCATTTTATTAATTCATTCTATAGCTTAAGTGGAAATTATTTTCTTTACTAGTTCATCTAGTTCTACTCAAATCCAATTCAATTCATTTAATCGTTATGAAGTTACATTTTATTTTACTCAATCCATTACTCAGTTTATTTAATTTTATTGAAGTTAAAAAAATTTCTTTTCTACTCCTATCATTCAAATTCAAAAAAAAAATTGTCATATCTATAAGTTATACAACTTGATTCACTTAAAATTTTATTTTATTATTTTATCTAATTCATTTCAATTACAATTCACTTTTATTTAAGCTTCTGGAGGTTAACTTCATTTATTTTATTTTTCAAATTCAAAGTTTTTTCTGTTTGCTTAACCAAAAATATTCAATAGTTTTAAAATTTAACTTTACTTTCCTGTTCAAATTTATAAGTTATAAACTTATTTCTTATATATACTTCGTCAATTCATAAGTTCTTCATATATTAATCAAATAAAACATAGAATATTTTCACAACAAAACTTGTTTAAGTCAAAAATAAATTCCTTTTGATAGCAATTCTCGCTTAGAAACTCGAAAATGAATACTTATGATGCTGTAGTCATCCCCATAATTATTTCCCAACAACCAAAGTGAGTTTAATGCTTTTATTTTCTTCAAAAATCTATTTCAAATTATTTTTCTAGTCAAAACTCTTTCAAATAATATTAACACTAATTTTGAAGGCTTTAAAAACAATTTTGAAAAATCGTCAGGTTTTAAATTATAAAATTCTCAACTTTTACATCTCTTCTATTTATAACCTATATTTAAATATACTCACACAATTTCATTACTTCAGTATTAAAATATTTTGTTAATATAATTTTCTTTTATTTTAAACAATTCTTATTATATTTAGATTCAATTCAATATGATTATCAAACTCTTCGTAAAATAAAATTCATAAAGTATTCATTTTATTTTAATTCAACCAATAATCAATGATAACTAAATATTATCATTGCCTAACAACTAATTTCATTAATAATTAACATTTTACATATATAAAATATAATATAGGTAAAATTGTTTCATTTACCCAATTTTAAAACAATATTATATCGACTTGCTTCGTTCAAGTGTTTAGAAACCCATATCGATACCATGGCGTTCCACGCATCGATCAAAATTCATAAACAACTCAATGGACAAGTAAATACAATATAAAACATTTTATAATACTAACAAGTATGCTCTCTCATATATATACACTCAACAGACTCATTCTAGGGTATTACTACCCTATCTCTAATGAGTCAAATCCCACAAAGCTAAGGTTATCGCTAAACCAAAGCTCTGATACCAATTGTGATTCAGAAGGTTTAAATTGACAATAATCCACACATGTACAACTTAAATAATCCGGAATATATATAATCAACAGGGTTAATTAAGAAAAATAAGAAAAGAAGAAGAAATCAAACACAGAATTCCGCAATGGAACGATAAAATATGATAATCAAATAAATAGTTTATGTAGTTGTTTACATTATACATTTGATTATAATTTATACAACATTTATCAGAGTTATATATACAATAAGCATAAATAAACAATGTAGTAGACAACATGATAAATGAATACTAATAGTAATAATATACCGAATCTTCGTCTTCGTCCTCCAGAATAAATCTTCAACAAGCTGAAAACTCAAGGCTGAACCGAGCGTAATGAAAAGACAAAAAACTAGAGTCAGGACTAAAATATTCTTATGTGATTCAAATTGATATCGCATATAAAATAAGTGTCCTGGCATCAGAGATGTTTACAGGTTTTACGTCTTCTATCCTGTGTATATCATGCGTGCAATAACTCAAGAGATGTTACGGGATTTTCCATTTCTTAAGGATCCGTTAAAATACCATATGTAGTAGAATATGCTACATATATAATGTCTAATCGATAAAATGAATATTTTTCTTAGCGTTAAGGCTTTACATTGATCCGCCTTAACTCATTTTAAGCATTGGCGTACAGTTTGCATTTGACACAACCAGTAGCATATTGGTAGTAGATGATGTGTCGTGATACGACAACACTAAACCAAATCGTAGAGGTCTCTATAAGGATAAAAGTATGACAAGCCATTTGAGGCAACACCCAAGGTAAGACACTACCGGTTTACCCTTCACGGCTGGTGGTAACTCCTAATGGCCCATCGCGTCCAACACTCTCAAAATTCGAGGGTACACACCAATCAGTAACAATGTCATGATAGTTATACGAAGAAGTGTGTCCACTAGGGGTAACTAATCTCATTGGTCGGTACGGCTCATGTTTTAGTCATTTCAAATTGACATAAGTGTCAGGCCAATCCATCATCGTTCTCTTTCTTCAAATCCAGCAGACGACGCCAAATCCAACTACTTCATTCTGGAGTCTCCTCCGCGTACACAGTTGTTAAAGTAGTTCCAATATTGGCAGAGAGTATGCCAATAAGAGGCCCCGGTCTCTTTAACAACCAAACATCATTTTACACACCAGTTGGTACTTTTGTATTTCGAAAACAGTTCGTCCCTGATATCAAAATATCATATTCGCTTCAAAGTCAAACCTATTTCGAAATCATCATATTTACTCAAAATATACAATTTCAATTACAAATCATTTTCACCATAATATCTCGATTTCGCTTCCAAAATTTATTTTAAATTTCAGTTTAGGTTATAACTTCATTTAACTCAATTTGTATTCAAATCCATGATTTAAACATAAACAGTTCCCACTCTATCTAGTTTGAATTTTTGAAAATAGTTTGGGAAAAAAGTTTAAATTGTTTAAAAATAATTTAAATAGTTAAAGTAGTTTGATATAAAGTGATTTAAGTATTTAAAATGTTTTATAATATAAAAAAGTTTGGAAAATCAAAATAATTTTAATATTTCAAAAAATAGATTTTTAAATAGTTTATGTTAGAATAATTTTTTTCCAAATTAAACTATCACTTTTCACTTTAACCAGTCTAGTCCTAAGTCCAAATTCCAATCAATTGATAAAATTTTAATTATTCCATTTCAAATCATTTTCAATCTTGTTTCAATTTGAATCGATTAAACTTTGATTCAATTCCAAACAATTTCAATTGCAATTCAAATCAATTTCAATTTCGGGTTAATCCAATTTCGATTTCATTTCCCATTTAATTTCAATCTCAATTTCAACTCAAATATGAATTAATTTCAATTCAATTCTCAATTTTAAACCATCCAAATTATATAAATTCGAGTTCAATTTCAAAATGTCGATTTAGATCACTTAATTCAAATTAAACATCAATTTTTGAATTTTGATTCAAGTCCTAAAATTAATTCCATTCTTGAGTCCAAATCTATATATCTAATTATATTACTTTTACTTAGCAATAATTCAAAGTTCGAATGAAATTTCAAATCTTTTTAAAACAAATCAATATTCGAAATTCAAATCATATTTCTACTATAACTTCAAAATCCCAACTTCGATTATTTAAATAATTCCCATTACTAAATTTAAATTTCAACATTCCGAGCTCAAGTTCGAAAATAATTTGATTTTTATAAATTTTATTTTTATTTCTTTAAATCAAAAAGTCTAAATAATTTCAAATCAAAAATTTTAAAATATTTTAATTTAACCAATCCGGTGTTCGTATATAATTTTTCATCCTATGGCCAAGTGATCAAATATTTCAATTTAATTTCAAGGATAGATATATATCATTTCAATCTAAATCACAGTGTCATAAATATATATCATTTCAACCTATTTCTTAATTTATTCGAAATAATTCGATTTACAGTTTAAGTACTATAAATAGTTTAGAGGGTGATAAGATGATATATCAAAACAAATATTCATCCAAACCATCCAAAATATCAGTCAATTTTCATCCATCGCAACTAACATCCAAACAATCAATAATCACAACGTTAACCAATTTATTAATGATCGAAAGTTCCTACTAGCAATTTAACTCTAATATAATTTAACCGCTAATTCAAATTCTATCAATTAACTCAGATGTCAAATTAATTGTCAATTAATTTTATCAAACAACTATCAATAAATTTAAATCACTTCATGATATAAAGTTAACTACATAAAAATTATTTTAGTCAGTTGTGAGCGTATAAAACACTCACCTTTTTATTTGAAACTGAAAATATTTCAGCTTCAAATAAATACCACTATCATTCCATGTTGTAGCCTTGGTTGATACGATTCCAGTGCAGCTTGTTTCGTTCGAAATGAACCTCGTATGAACAAGATACAATTTTTATTAAGATATGATTATACTTAAACTAATTAACATATTAATTAACTTAAATAATAAAAATAAAAATAAACCAACGCATCTCACCCTCTTCGTACATGATACCTTTTGCACGCGAACCTAATTCCTGATCGCGATGCATGATTTTTTTTAACGATCGCCGTCCCTAGTGAATCCTCCACCTTTTCCAGCCATGCAGCCGCCAGTCTTTAGCAACCCCGCATACAAAACGGGACGAACTGGGCCTAAACATGCACGACTTCGAAGCTCGATGTGACTTAGAGCACCACCAGTCATCCCTTGACTCGCGCATGCTTCCGATCGCCAAATCGCTCGCCTATTCTCCTCTCTTTTTTAATCAAATAGCAGTTGCTTTTTAATTATTTGGAGGCTGCGATTTGAATGAAAAGAGAAAGGGGGTACGGGTTGATATGGAAGGATAGTGGAGGCGGCTTGCACGAGTTTGCTGGAAGAAATGAACGTCAATATATATTATTTACTTAGAAAAAATATCTAGCTTACGACGTCTGAAATTTCTCGAGCTCTAAACGAGGCATACCGTTTGGCGTTCATAATGTTTTACCCTCATTCTAAACACAATGAAATTAGTTCCAAGGCCTAATTTGATCATATGCAGAAGATTGCTTTTCAAAATAAATCATTAAAATTAAATTCCAAAACTAATTTCTACGTGTTTCAAGCTTGCATCGCCAAACGACTAGTCCAAACGCTACGAAACTTAAAAACCTACTAACTCACTGTTATGGATCCGATGAAACTGGTTTCGTCGAAATCCGAGACAGTGGCCAAAATGGCTATTATTTTACCCGTTAAGTATAATATAAAATTTCCAATTTCTAATTGTTCACTTTTAAATTCAATTTAAAAGAAAACAATCTTCATTCATATTTAAGTAAAATTTAAATCAATTTTCGATACCATTTTCATCCACATTAATTCAAGATTCAATTATTTAAATAATTCCATTATCAAATTTAAACGATTTAATTTTCAATAAATGACCATTAGTAAATAATTCACCATTTATTAACAATCATTTTATTATCATCTAAGTAATTCAACGTTCATTATTCAATTACAGACATCAATTACAGACACATTCAATAAATAGAATTTTCATTTCAATAGTTGTTATTACCTAAATCTTCGGAATTTATTATTTTAAATTTTTTTTTAAGTTCGTATTCAATATTTGCGCTAAAAATTCATTAAATCTTATTTTTAACCATTTTTATTCAAAAATTACATTAAATTTAATAATTTTAAATAGATAAAAATATGGGTCATTACAAAATAAGTTAATTATATACATGTATTGTATATTATATATTATTTTAATAATGTTAAAATAACGTAAGTTTACATGTACATATAAGAAGTGAATTTTGAAATTAATATAACTTTACTAAAAAATTTAATTACATTAATTAATTAAAAGGTTAACTAATTACGTAATATACACATGTATATGATATATATGTTGTACTATAAAGGTTATGATATATTATAAAATTCAATATAAATGTTATATTAAGATAATATAAAATTAAATAAAATGTTAATTAATTACATAAGATTTAATTAACATAATATTCTACATAAGATTATTATATGAGTAATATTAAATATAAAAGTTATATACTAATAAAACCTATATAATATGAATGTATAAACTAAAGGTGGATATCAAAGAAACCTTAAATAGACATAAAGAACAAATGTATATGTATATATACGTATACCGTGATTTCTGATGTGTCCGACACTTGAACACAAGGATATCATAATAAATATATTATTCCATAAGTCGATACCACTCGATATGACATGTTAAAGATTATGAATCTTTAATATAAAGTACTCTTCTATCATTTATATATTAATAGATTACTTGAATACTCTTTAGTTGTTGAGCTTTCCTCAAGTTAGAGATGTTATGTGTAGTGCTGTTAACATATTCAGTAAACGAGATAAGATAACTGGACATATTTGTTGAGATTTTCTCAAGGTATGTGCATTATACCTAGGCCATCACGAAATGACAGGCCCGAGTGAATGGACCCACTTTACTTTTTGAGCTTTCCACATGATAAAGGCAGGATCAGGACAAGGAACTACAAGTTAGGATTTGTATGTGATATAATCGATAAGAAGTTATTCATCACATATGGAAGTATGATTTGTTGAGCTTTCCTCAAGGCCCGAACCCTAAGATATACGAGTCCTAATACCTGTTGGTGAATTCGAAAGAATTCTATGTCTCACTTAGAGTTTGGTTAACATAAAAGACTAGTGGGATACTAGAAAAATGAAATGATAACATTTAACCTTTCTAATATTGTAGGAACATATGCTATATAATGTTATCATAATCTACAGTGATATATTTGTGCATTTAATATGATTGATAAAACGTTTACCAACTAAGATTTACCAATGGACTAAGTTGAAGATTGGTAAATAGAAATATAACATGTAGTTTCTAATAAATGATTCTTGCATGTTAATGTTTCAATACCCATGCAAGCACCTAATTTTATAACTACTAAATACATTTGTAATTTGGTTTCTTACATATTTATTTGGTCAAGACTGTATATTGCTTTCGATGACTTCTGGACTAAAAAGCGATATGGGACTATGTATATTTGATCTATGTACCATCACATATAAATGTTATATGGTGAACGGTCATAATTTGTAATATACGATACTTCGAATAAATTAGTTCATCCAAAATATGTTATTAAACCAAGTGCGACATCGAGTATTCAATTTGATTGGTTAGGATAAGATCACATTGTGTTAAAAGTAACACAAGACCAAAACTACAATATAAATCCAAGGACTCGATCGTTGATATGTCAGTTTAACCAGTTTATGCAAAGTGCAACATATTTGATGTCCTTATATGTTAAGGATGACAAGTGCACTTTTGTAAAGAGTTCATTATGATGTTGTTGTAAGATTATTTCTGAATGGTTCGAACATTTAGAAAGAAAAATGAATGTATAATAATAGACGTGATTAAGGTGCGCTTGGGATGAAGAGAGTGAACAGTCATTTCTGCTTCATAAAGAAACATCAATAAAGAGAATTGTAATAATAATAGCAATATATACTTAATATTAGAATGAGAAATACTATCTCTATTCCAAATTTATTTTCATATAGAAATTTTTGTTCCTATAAGATTCATCTCTTTAAGTGTGAGATATTTGATTTAAAAACTCATTGCAGTAAACTATGTGAAATAAATAATTTGTAGTAAGTGAATGATGGACCTTCAAATTCAGTATGCTATAATAGTAATGGAAGAAACGGTGGGAGCATAACATACAACACTTATTGATCGCATCAAGTTATGGATAATGTTTTCATAAATCATGCCGAACATATTTATAAAATAAGTAATATTTTTTGGTGCCGGCTGAAAAACAGATATAGTTATATTTTAGTGTGAGTATTATGAATGTTCATATGAAATACAACTATAATATGGTATTTTCTTTTACAATTATTTTGAAAATTATTTACTAAGTTGTAGTTTTGAGAAATAATTTTATTATATGATTATGAATCATATGATATTGGTTAATTATATCTCAAATAAATAAGAGCTATGCACCCAATAATTGGAGCATCATAAGACTTGATGAACTCTTTGGATTGTTACATATAGATGTATGCAACTGTAAATCTATTAATACCAAAATGATTCCATGTACTTCATCACATTCGCCAATGAGTTATCACAGACATGGATATATGTATCTAGTACACATGTATAAGTCTATGGTAAACCCATAAAATATACAACAAAAGTAAATAATGTAATATGCGAAAAAAATGTTTCAATTTGATCGAATGGGTAAGTATATTGGAAAGTGTATAGAATGTACCTAAAAATGAATAAAGATTCAATCTTAAACATCACCCTTCATGTGGTACCTAATTATGAATCGATAACGAGTAAAAGAACTTTTTTTGATGAAGTACGATTAATTATGGATGTAGTTGAGTTGATTTCTTTCTATAAGGTCATGCACTTAAGAATAGTGCACAAAGTTAACATTATTTCATCTAAATAATAGTTTACAAAATCATACGTGATAAGGGTTTATAAGGAACCCCAACATATCCTAAACCAAGGAATAGCAAGTTGAAAGTTCGCACGTAATAATTGTTCATGAGGGATCTTGTATGAATCTCATAACAAGGAGTATGGGAAAGACTTTCGTTGGATGACATATTTATGTTTTTAACATAAGTTTTGTAAGCTAAAACCAAATCAGTTTTATATATAACGAAATTCGTAAATGTTTTTGAATACCTAATTCATTGCACTAAGAAACAATTGTTGGTTCAAGAAATACCAACTTCATCGTGTATGAATTTCTTTAAGAAATTATTAATAGTAAAATGGATCTAGATAGGATCCAAAAATAAATCTGATTACATGTGGTGAAATGAATTTAACCAGGCTAAACAAACACATCACATTAGAGAGTATTCCCACATACTCAAAAGAAACAATGAGTCACTTATCAATGTCAAAAAATACAATCTTCGATTATTTAATTAAGTACTAACTCTGTGATATGGTATGATTCACAAATCCGAAAGAATTCCAAGCACGTCATCAAAATATGATTTTGGTAGTTGTAATAGAAGGGATGTGATACATCAGTCGCAATTGTGTGTTTGTGAGCAAGAATAATGCAGTTGGAATTAAATAAGCATTGTTGATGGGAATAATCTATTTAACATGATCAAGTTATTTCAAAATTACTTTCAAGATTATGGCTTGATAAGACTTATTGTTTGGTATATGTGTGCTAAAATAGAAAATTCTCCACTGTAAACTATATATAGTATATAAAATGAATAGTATATACTAGTGGATAATGGACCTCCATATTCGATATGCTATTATAGCAATGAAGGAAATAATGGGAGCATGCTATATAATACTTATTGATCACATCAAATTACGAAAATTATTTTCATAATACATCCCCCACATTATTCATGAAATAATATATATTCTTTGTTGATGAATAAAGAATAGACAGTTTTATTTTTAATGAGAATATTATGAATATTTGTTGTGATAAAAAATTATAGTAGCGGTATTTGAATCATTAGAATATACAAAAGTATCTAAGTTATTTACAATAACTTTGAAAAGATAGACTAAACCATATTTTTGATAAATAATTTCATTATATGATTATGAATTATATGATACTGGTTAATTATATCTCTAACAATTAAGGGCAATTCACCCATTTATTGGAAGCGTTATAGGAGTTGATGAACTCTTCTGATTGATATACAAACATGCATACATATATATAACGTCCCCCACTTGAAGACCCAAAACTAACGGCTACGGATGCTGCAGTCATCCATAATTGTTAATTCTCGATGGCCAAATGCAGTAAAGTTAGAAACGTTGATATAACAGAAACATAGGAATATGAAAAAAATTCAAAATCATAAAACATATTTCTCATTCAACTTCAAATCATGTTTCAAATTCATACATAATCCAAATTCATATACCATGTTCATAAAAAAATATAATTACATAACATTCGCCAAGAGCGACTATAAAGATGGTCCCTTGGATGATTAGAGTCTAAACATAGGCAATTAAACAACTTTTCCATTACAACCAAAACAATGCAGAATCAAACAGAAAAGAACTCTTAATAGCTAGCTTTGCCTCCTGCATGTCTCCGAAAGCTTATTCGTCTAAAAGAGAACCTGGAAACCTTAACTCTCAAATTACTCAAAATTAATTGAGCATTAGAGAGTTTAAGAGGAAAACATAAACTTTGAGTCGGATAAAAAGCCTGGTGTGAATAATAATCCACCATCTCAAACCATATAGGCATCTAGTGAGACCACGCCACTTAGTGTAGTGTGTTTTCCCCTCACTAATATCTTAACCAAAATTTATAATAACCATATACTGTGCACCTGCTTCCACAATGGTTAAAACATAACATAATAAAATATATCATGATGATATGCAAACATGCAACATATTCTAGATTTCCCATCCACATTCATATAACTATCTATCTCTATATAGTTTCTAGGATCACTATTAACCTAATAGTTTTCATGAGCTGACTAATAACATGTTCCAAGCTTACAGACTATTTGTCCGGTTTCATAGTTTCTAGGTTCACAATTAACCAATTAGTTTTCATGGGATGACTAATAACATGTTCAAAGCTTACGGACTATTTGTCTGCTTTCATAGTTTTCATGGGATCACTAAGAACCTACTGGCATCTACCAACAACTTCATCCAATTATAGTTTTTAGAGGCTCATTATGAACCTATTGAATTCTCCAATAACTTCTCTCTTGTCATAGTTTTCATGAGTTGACTATGAACTTATTGATCTCTGTCAATAACTTAATCCGGATATAGTTTTCTTGGGATCACTAAGAACCTATTGGCCCTGCCAATAATACTTTCCAAACATAGTTTTTATGGGTTTATTATGAACCTAGCTGACAGCTCTTTGATCAGTCTTTGGGCATCCTAAATTCTTGTCTACATGACCTCCTGGATGCAACTCTACTCATACAGGAGTTAACTCCATATATATATTCACTAATGGATCAACCTAGCTGGTCATTCTGCCCTTAACATCCCAAAATACATTTATGGATTAATTATGAAGTGAATTGGTTTATAGAAGAAGGACATATGATAACTAATCATAACATGATAAACAACCATCCATGGTTTAATATCCTTGTAATCACTTTCAAATGAAACATGGTTAATACCTTTAACCTATTATCTTTAGCAACGAAAGCTTCTTTAAAAAAATCCAAAGTGAAATCCCATTTCAAAATACTATTATATCGCTATGGGTTTTCTTTAAAAATGAAATTGGATTCCTTATTTTGAAAACTATGGCTTTCAAAACCTTAGACTCTCTCTTTCAAAACCATAGAAACATACCTTCCGAAAGTATTCAAATCTTCTTTTCAAAAAACTTAATATATGCCTTTCGAAATGCTCAAAACATCCCTTTTGAAAGCATCAAAACCTTCCTTCCGAAACCATTTAAAACATTCTTTTCGAAAGCATCAAAGCTTTCCTTTCAAACCACTTAGTTTATGTAGGATTTGTTGATGCATAGCTTCGAAACCATATGAAAGTATCTCTTCCAAAATCATTGGGTTTAACCTTAAGTATAACTTTAGGGTCAAAGTGAACATAAGCGGAGAAACCTTTTCGAAAGCATTAATCTTCAAGTAAAATAATTGAGGAAAAGGATAGCTTTGAAATAATCTTTCAAACCATTGCCTTCGAAACCTTTAATATAAGTTATTGTCGGGATCCTTTCGAAAGCATTAGGAAGAGGCTTTAATATTGGTAAACAAAAGCTTCCCTTTCAAAAGCATTATTATAAGCAATAATGAAAGGCGACCTTTAACCCATTCCAAAGATTTGAAGATGGCAGCTAGGTTTCAACTTGGTTCGAAAGCAACTACCCTTTCGAAAGCTCCTTTTCAAAATTTAATATGCAGCAATTCAATTGAAAATCACTTTTAAAAAAAAGAAAGCGACAACTCTTTCGAAAGCAAAACAAAGGCAGGTAGGATGATTTGAAAACTATTAAAAGTGGCATCAACACCTTCGAAAGCAAGCTTTCGACACCATCCCCTTTCACCTTTTTCCAATACATGACATACCAGCTATTTGACATCATGTGTATTGGTTTCAAATGAGTTCGCAAGGCAATATGGGATGATTTCGGAAGCAAATGGAAGTGGTAAGCTTGTAATTCGAAGAAAAACTGATTCTATTCCTTTAAAAGAAGTTCCTTTATACTTAACTTGCCTTATTTACCAAAATGTGATTGGTTGTCAAACCCTTTACCGAAATCTTTTCTAAAATGGCTGCTAAATGCATCAGTTAATAATTAAAAATATTTTTGCAAAGAAGCCCTCTCCTTTAACAAAACAATTAGACATTTAAGTCCCTAAAATTGATTGGTTCGATTTCCGTGGTAAATCACTTAGGAAAAATATCCAGAAACCATCTTAATTCACTCTTAATATGTTTTCTAACATATATAATTTTGGACCCAAAATACTTTATATAACTGCCAAAATTAATTTTAAACCCAAATTATCTATTCTTTCCATTCAAAATTCCTATTAAATTATCCATATGTTGGATAATTATGAAAATTTAAACCCACCTCCAAAATAATGTTTTACATATCATATTAAATCCATATGGCATTCGAAACCCATTTTATACGATTCTAACCTTAAAATCGAATCAAACCTTTTCCAAACATACTTTTTAAACAAACATGACATGTAATCAAAGCATATCATCTTTCTAATCATTCAAATGGTTTTAATCTTTAAACCCGAAATCAAAATTCCCATTAAAACATAAATGATATTGCTTTTATTATTATTCACATTGTTTTGGATAAGGATCTTGAGATTTGATTTTGCTTAATTCTTCCTTGCTTGAATCCTTAGCTTTTAGTTGATTTTCATCCTTTTACTCCTAAAGTTGTGGCCGGCCTTGAAACTCCTTGGTTTATGTTATTATTTTGTGAGAACTTGAAATGAGAATGAGGTAAAGGTTTAGGAGTTATGGGGTTATGGCACGACTATTTCCCATAATACCCTTACCTTATTCTCTTGAGTAGTTAACTTATAAAACCATTTTATAAACCCATTCTTATTATTTCATTTAGTTAAGGCACGACCTCTATTTTAGTTTTCAAATCTCAATCCCCTTATCACTCTAGTCTTTACATTATTCTATTTAATTTATCAATCAAATCTCCTGAATGATGTTATTTAAAATTAGGGGTGTTACAGGCTCCTCATCTTATAGAATTTCGTCATCGAAATTCAGTAAGGACTAAATACTAAACATAGCAACCATCTGTAATATCTCCTAACTACTACTAGTCTACCTGACTAGCAAACAATCTATATAAAGTGGATATAGAACATCCCCTTATAGCAGATTAGGATAAATATCTCTAATTCTATCTTCTGTCTTCCAAATACTGTCCTTCTTATTGTTGCTCCACTAAACTTTCAACAACTTGACTATCATGTTTCTTAACTTCTTCTCATCTCTCACTATAATCCGAATTGATTGTCTAACAAAAGACAAATTCAGTTCTACTATTAAATCTTCCAATGCAATCGAAGGAATAGTAGTCTTTGGATCGTGCACATACTTACGAAGATGAGATACATGAAACACATTATGGACACCTGCCAAACTGCTTGGCAACTCTACTCTATAGAAGAACTTTCCAATCCTCATTATAATTGGGAACAGATTAACATATCTCGGTGCCAGTTTTCCTAAATTTTCAAATCGTACCACGCCCTTCCTTAGTGATACTTTAATGAAAACTTATCTCCAGCTGGGAACTCTAGATCTTACGCCTCTTATCTACATAACTCTTTTGTCTAGACTGGACTTTCCTCATCCTACCTCGGATCCACTCAATCTTCTCTATTGCCTCTCTTATCAAATTTGGTCCTAAGACTAATGTTTCTCCAGTTTCCAACCAACATGCTAGTGACTTGCATGACCTTCAATACAACACTTCGAAAGGCGCCATTCCTATACTAGTCTGATAATTATTTTTATAGAAAAACTCGACTAAGTGTACATAAGCTCTCGACAAATCCTCGAGCACCTTATTGACTCATCTTGAGCTTGGTGATACACAGTACTCATCTTTAGCTTAGTAGCTAACATATCCAGTCGAATCTTCTAGAATTTACAAGTAAACAAAGCATCTCTGTCACTGACTGTACTACTAGGAATTCCGCGCAATCTAACTATGTTCTTCATAAAATTTTAGCTAAAATAGGTGTTGTCCTAGTTGACTTAACTGGAATTAAATAGGCACTCTTAGTTAACCTATCCACTATAACCCATATACTTTCATTTCCTCGATTCGACCTTGGAAACCTATCTATAAAATCCATCGATATCGAATCCCATTTCCAAACTGGTATTTTCAAATGTTGAAGTAATCCACTCGGCTTCTAATGTTCAGCCTTCTTTTTTGTCAGCTCTCACACTTCCTAACCCATAAGCCAACGTTCTTCTTTATACCTTTCTAGTAGAAACTCTTCTTCATATCTTGAAATATCTTGTTTCCCCCAGGATGAATCGAAATTTGGATCGATGACATTCCCTAAGAACTGCTTTCCTTAGGTTCTCAACATTCAGAACACACAATCTTCCCTTCTTTCTCAACCATCCCCTCTGGTCAAGATTAAAATGTTTTAGATCAACAATTTCCGACCCAATCTCTAGCCTTCTAATCTTCTCGGCTAACAATGGGTCATCTTTCTGCTTAGAAGCAATCCTTTCGGGAATTACTGGTTGAACTTCCAAGCTAGGTATCACTATAGTACTCTAACTAGAACTAACAGTCGATCTTAACTGCACACTACAAGTAGTTAAAGCCTCAAGATCTTTCCATTTCACCAACATGGCTAACACACATTCTGATATTTCTGCTAAGAGCATCAGCTACTCAATTTCCATTTCCAGGTGTATACTCTATACCAAAACCATACGCCGTTGAAAATTCCAGCCATCTCTGTTGTCTCATATCCAACTCCTTCTGAGAGAATAAATACCATAAGGACTTATAATCCATGTATAACTCAAATCTCTCCCCTAAGAGATAATGTCTCTATATTTTCAATGTAAAGATCACCGTTTCCAACTTTAAATCATGAGTAGGATACCCCACTTCATGCGATTTAAGCTGCCTTGAAGCGCATGCAATAAATTTACCCTTCTACATTAACACAGCCTCTAATCCTGATCCACATGCATCGATATAGACTATTAACCCTTGGTTTCTATTTGGAACCATTAACACAGGTGCGTTGGTCAAAAAATGCTTTAACTTAAGTAATGCTTCATCACATTTGTCAGACCAAATAAACATCCTAGTTATCTTAGCCAAAGGCGCTGCTATCCGCGAGAAATCCTTGATGAATCACCGGTAATACTCCACAAGTCCAAGAAAACTTCTAATCCCGGTCACTGTCTCTAGTCTCTTCTAGATGTTAATAGCTTTGACCTTATCCGGGTCAACTGACAAACCTTTCCTGAAACCATGTGACCAAGAAAATTAACCTCTTTCTTCTAGAAATGGCACTTTGAAAAATTTGCTTTCAACTGATGCTGCCTCAGCGTCTCAAGATCTATTCTAATATGAACTTCATGCTCTCTTTCATCCTTAGAGTGTACTAAAATGTTATTTATAAATACCAATACGAACCTATCCATGTGCTTTTGGAAAATCTGGTTCATCAAATCCACAAGAAAGCTGGTGCATTCATTAACTAGAATGGCATCACTAACCATTAGTACGAACCATACCTAGTCCAAAATGCCATCAACAGAATACTATCCTCTACCACTCTTAATTGATGGAAACCTGTCGCCAAATCCAATTGGGAAAATACTATGGCTCCACACAACTGATCGAATAAATCAACAATTCTCGGCAAAGAATACTTATTCTTGATCGTCTTCTCGTTCAACTTATGATAGTCAATACACATCCTTAACGACCTATCCAATTTCTTTACGAACACCGCGGCAGGTCCCTAAGGGGAACTACTTGATCTTATAAAATTCCTTCTTTCTGAATCCACTACTTTCCCTTCAATTCCTTCATCTTGGTTGGTGTCATCCTACTGGGTGGTCCACTTATA
Organism: Allium cepa; assembly: GCA_030765085.1. NCBI lineage: Eukaryota > Viridiplantae > Streptophyta > Magnoliopsida > Asparagales > Amaryllidaceae > Allium > Allium cepa. The sequence goes on from CM060934.1 coordinate 628,758,261, forward strand.
GGTTCTGCTCCCGGCAAAAGATCTACCTGAAATTCAATGACTCATTTCAGTGGTAGTCACATAACTGGCTCAAAAACATCTGTAAATGCTCTTACTACCCAAACCTGACTCAACTCTTGTTATATTTTCATAGCACTCAACAAAGCACAAGCACTCTGATCTAAATTCTCTAATGCAAATATAATTCAGTTATGACTACAAGGGTGTCTTAGCAATATTTCCCTATCTTGGAAAAATATCGTAGCCTCGTATTCATTTAACCAATCCATACCCCAAAATGATTCTAAAATCTATGAAATCAAAAACATATAAACTCCATTTGAACTTATGACCTAACAAATCAAGTTCTTACTGGTCACATCTCATCTCTAGAGTTGCATACCCTCATATCGGATTCGCAACCCTTAAGGAAGCAACAAGGTACAAGGGTTCTAAACATAACTTATCAATCAAACACTGAGATATAAATGAATGCGATGCAACAGTATCAAATAGTAGCCTAACTGGTATATTGTGAATCAAAAGCGTACCTTCCATCGCATTCTTTCCTTTCCCAGCAGCAGTTCGTCTAGCAAACGATGGTCCAACGACAACGACCTTTCCCTTGTCCGCCCTGACCAGTTCTGGACACTAATTCTTGTAATGTCCAATTTGGTTACAGTTAAAGGACTTTACCCCTTTCTTTTTTGCAGCCTTCCTCCTTTTTCTAGTTCGACATTCATGAGCATAATGTCCCTTTTTATCACATTTGAAGCAAACTAGATTAGCCTTTACCTTCTTGGCAGCTTCCCTGAATTTCCTCTTCTTTCCCTGAAAACCTTGGGTTTCAACCTGCTTCTCCTTCGCATAAGTAGAAAGCAACTATTCATTCCAGATTTCCACCTCCACAACAACAGTTATTGGATCACGGAGATGTGAGCATTGTCGCCCTAGCAATCTCGGGTCTTAACCCTCGAATAAACTTTTCTTTCCTTTTAATGATATTGCCAAAGGTAGCATATCTGTATCTAGACAACTCATCAAACTTTGTAGCATACTCAATTACCGACATTTCACCCTGCACTAAGTCCATGAACTTTCTTAGCAATACTGACTTAGCAATTTTAGACAAAACTCTTTCTTCAAACTTCTTTGAAATTCTGCTCATGTCAACTCTTCCTCGAGAATTCCAGCAGTAACACTATTCCACCAATGAAGCGCTGCTCCCTGCAACTGTCAAGAGGCAAGTCTCTTTTTCTACTCATCATTTAATTCTAAGTCAGTGAAGTTCCTTTCATAATGTAGAAGCCAATTCTGCACTTCTATAGCATCCTCTATTCCCAAAAACGGCTTTCCACCAAGATTGGTATAATCCCTGCTCAGCTTAACATAGTTGTTGTGGACTGGAGCCATGGGACTAGCTCCTCCAATGTTCCTAACATTACCCCCAACTACTCCTGCAGCTGCTCCAACTTGCATCAGATTGATAAAGTACTGATACATCATCCCCATATCTACTGGCGGATTTCCAGCTTGGCATTTGCATTTTGATTAGCATTTTCCTGTCATCCCTGGTATTTCCTGTTGTGTCGAGCATTTCCATTAGTTGTGATGCTTCCACCACTAAGATTTACTCTTCTGCGTCTTGCCTCTATATCTTCCTTCCTCATAAATCTGCATACGAGCCTTAGTAAGATAAAGAAGAACAGTCTAAGTGAGAGAGGAGTACGTACTTACACACGCACACACACATACATTCATGACAAATATAAGTAGTTTACTATAGCATTAACCTAAACCCGAATCTTATTTTCTGATTCATTGGACTATTTTTTGAAAAAACTTTTAGGTTTAAATTTCTTTTTAAGTTTACATAAACATATGCTCTGATATCAACCTATAACATCCCCCACTTGGAGACCCAAAACTAATGGCTACAGATATTGCAGTCAACCATAGTTATTGATTCTTGATGACCAAATGCAGTAATGTTAGATACATTGATATAACAGAGACACACAAATATGAAATTTTAATAAAGTCATGAAATGTATTTCTCAACCAACTTCAAATCATGTTCTAAATTCATTACGTAATCCCAATTCATAAGCCATGTTCAAAAAAAATATAAGTATTACAAAATACACCAAGAGCAATATATGAAGATGCCCTCTTGGATGATCAGAGTCTAAACATAGGCAATTAAAGAACTTTGTCATTACAACCAAAACACGGTGGAATAAAATAGAAAAGAACTCCTAATAGCAAGCTAGCCTCCTGCACATCTCTAGAATCTTTTGATCTAAAAGAGAACCTGGAAACCTTAATTCTCAAACTACTCAAAATTAATTGAGCATCCGAGAGTTTAAGGGGAAAATATAAACTTCAATTTAAATAAAAAGCCTGGTGTGAATAATAACCCACCATCTCGAACCATATAGATATCTAGTTAGATCACGCCGTTAAGCGGAGCGGGTTTTTCCCACACTTTTTTCTTAAGCAAAATTTATAATAACCATATACTGTGCACCTGCATCCACAATGGTTAAAACATAACATAATAAAATATATGTGCATCCACAATGGTTAAAACAACACAATAAAATATATCATGATGATATGCAAACATGCAACATATTCTAGATTTCTCGTCCCCATTCATTTGACTATCTCTCTCATTATAGTTTCTAGGATCATTATTAACCTAATAGTTTTCATGGGCTAACTAATAACTTTTTCCAAGCTTACGAATTATCTTTTTAGTTTTGTAGTTTCTAGGTTCATCATTAATCTATTAGTTTTCATGGCCTCACTAATAACTTGTTCAAAACTTACGGGAAATCTATCTAGTTTCATAGTTTTCATGGGATCACTAAGAAACTATTGGTATCTACCAATAACTTCATCCAATCATAGTTTTCATGGGCTTACTATGAACCTATTGGATTCTCCAATAACTTCTCTCTTGTCATAATTTTCATGGGATGACTACTAACCTATTAGTCTTTGTCAATAACTTAATCCAGATATAATTTTCATGGGATCACTAAGAACCTATAAGCCCCTACCAATAACATTTTCCAAACATAATTTCGTGGGTTTACTATGAACCTGTCTAAACCGATAGCTCTTCGATTAGTCTTTGGGCATCCTAAATGCTGGTCTATCAGACCTCCTAGATGCAACTCTACTCATACAGGAGTTAACTCAATATATATTCACTACTAGGTCAACATAGCCAGTTATGCTGCCCTTAGCCTCCCAAAATACATTTATGGGTTAATTATAAAGTGAATATGTTAATAGAAGATGCATACATGATAACTAATCATAGCATGATAACACAGCCATTCATGGTTTAATATCCTTGTAATCACTTTCAAATGAAACATGGTGAATACCTTGAACCTATAATCTTTAGCAAGGAAAGCTTATTCAAAACTCCAAAGTGAAATGTCATTTCAAAAATCTTTTATATTACCATGGGTTTTTCTTTAAAAATGAGATTGGGTTCCTTTTTTTGAAAATTAAGGCTATCGAAATCTTAGACTCTCTCTTTCGAAACCATTGAAACACATCTTTCAAAAGTATTCAAATCTTCTTTTCAAAATACTTAAATATATTCTTTTGGAAACACTCGAAACATCCCTTTTGAAAGCATCAAAATCTTCCTTTCGAAATCATTTAAAATATTCCTTTTGAAAGCTTCAAAACTTGCCTCTCAAACCACTTAGTTCAAATAGGATTTATGGATGCATAGCTTCGAAACCATATGAAAGTATCCCTTTCAAAATCATTTGTTTAACCTTCGGTATAACTTTAGGGTCAAAGTGAACATAAGCGAAAGTAATCCTTTTGAAAGCATTAATCATGAAGTAAAATAATTAGGGAAAATGATAGCTCCGAAACAACCTTTTGAAACCATTTCCTTCGAAACCTTAAATACAAGTTACTACTGGGACCCTTTCAAAAGCATTTGGAAGAGGCTTTAAAATTAATAAAACAAAAGCGTCCCTTTTGAAAGCATTGTTATAAGCTATAAAGAAAACTGGCCTTTAACCTATTCAAAAGGTATGGAAATGGTAGCTAGGTTTCGACTTGGTTCAAAAACAACTACCTTTTTGAAAGCTCCTTTTTGAAACTTAATATACAGCAACTCAATCGAAAGTGACTTTTAAAACAAAGGCAAGCGACATCTTTCAAAAGCAAAATAAAGGCGGATGGGTTGATTCGAAAACTAATAAAAGTGGCATCAACTCCTCGAAAGCAAGCTTTTGACATCATACCCTTTTGCCTTTCTCTAATAAATTACATACTAGGTATTTGATATCATGCGTATTGGTTTCAAATGAGTTCGAAAGGTAATCTGAGATGATTTCGGAAGTAAGAAAATGGAAGTGGCAAGCTTGTAATTCAAAGAAAAACTGATTTTATTCCTTTAAAAGAAACTCCTTTATATCTAACTTTTCGTATTCATCAAAATTTGATTGGTTGCCAAATCCTTTCCCAAAATATTTTTCAAAATCGCCGCCGAATTCACCCATTAATAATTAAAAATATTTTAGCAAAGAAGCACTTCCCCTTAACAAAACAATTAGACATTTAAGTACCCAAAATTGATTAATTTAATTTACATAGTAAATCACTTAGGAAAAATTCCCAAAGACTATCTTAATCACTTTTGATATATTTTCTAACATATGTAATTTCGGACCCAAAATACTTTATATGTTTGCCGAAATTAATTTTAAACCCAAATTATCTATTCCTTACATTCAAAATTCATAATAAATTTTCCATAGCTTGGATAATTATGAAAATTTAAACCCATCTCCATAATAATGTTTTGCATAACATATTAAATCCTTATGCCATTTGAAACCAATTTTATACCATTCTAACCTTAGATTCGAACCGAATCTTTTCCAAACATACTTGTTTAAATTAAACATGGAAGATAATCAAAGCATGCCATCTTTTAAATCATCCAAACAATTTTAATATTTAAACCAAAATCAAAATGTCCATTTAAACGTAAATGAGATGGTTTTGATTATTATTATTCACCTTGTTTTGGATAAGGAACTTGAGATTTGGTTTTGCTTAATTCTTCCTCGCTTGAATCCTTAGCTTTTAGTTGATTTTGTTCCTTTTTCCTCCTAGGGTTGTGGTCGGCCTTAAAAGTCCTTGCTATATGTTTTTATTTTGTGAGAACGTGAAATAAGAATGAGGTAAGGGTTCAAGGATTATAGCATGGCTATTACCCATAATACACTTTCCTTATTTCTTTAGTAGTTAACTTATAAAACCATTTTATAAACCCATTCTTATTATTTCATTTAGTTAAGGCACAACCTCTATATTAGTTTTCAAATCTCAATCCCCCTTATCACTCTAGTCTTTACATTATTCTATTTAATTTATCTAATTAAATCTCCTGAAAAAAGTTATTTAAAGTTTGGGGTGTCACATTAGATGTATGCAACCGTAAGTCTATTAGTACCAAAACTGTTCCACATACTTCCTCAAATTCACCGATGAGTCATCACTGACATGGACAAGTGTATTTGATACACATGTACAAGTGTATGATAAGCTCGTAGAATATAAAATGGAAGTAAATAACAAAGCATGCGATATAAACGATTTGATCTGATCTAATATGTGAGTGTATTGGAAAGAGTTCCATATGTACCTAGTATGAATAAAGATTTAGTCTCAAAGATCATTCATTCCTATAATACATTGATGTTTTGATTGATAGAGTTAGGGGTATGCCATAGGAGCAATTATGTAATTTGTTACATACATCTAACTCGATAACCAATCTTGATCAAAATAAAAGGTATTTTCTTTCTATTATATACTTGATATAATGTATTATATTAATTGATTAATTTAACTAAATTTATATCGAATAGAAAATTTATAAATGTATTGTCTGTGATAACAATTTCAACAAGTTGTAATCATGAGCATTGTATCATAATACTATGAAACAGATTATTTTAAATGTTTCTAGTCAAGATGCATCGAAACTAAATATCAGTATACCCATTGAGATTAAAGTACGTAACGCTCTATAAATGTTGGGCAGCGTATTACTCATGACTGTTGAGGGCACTTGGGGGTTATGTACTACTAGCTATTGGATAATTATGGAATAATTCACTCGATAGTTTTCCGTTGGTTAATATAACTAAGGTCAAACAGAAAATATTAATGTGACTAATTTACACAATTCTCTCGACTTGAGAACACTGTCAATCTTTAGTATGCAAGCTCTGTTGGCACGATGTCCATTGAGTGACTATAGATGCGTCATGAGGAAGTAGTGGAAGTGAAGTACTATTAAGAGAGGATTCGTCTCCTCAGTTATATAGGGTTCATATCATGGTCAACTCAAGTCAGCTCATAGTCAAAGTCTCTTGTTAGAGCATTTTGATTAATATTAATTGTTATTATTGAACCAAGGACTTTGTGTTTGGACTGTAGAGTTAAATATGGATGATATTGCAATTTTGACTATTACCAAATTCCATAATTCCAAAGTGATATAGTTTTGATGAAGAGAATTAGTGTAAATAATAGTTGCAACCGAGTAACGCTTAATCAAAGTAAAATTGGATCTTACCAAAACCATATAAGCAATAAATTTGACCAAAATGTCACATGACCTACTAAGTGATGTGTGAACGTTGATACTCAAATAGTTTGATACTAAACGATGATCAAATTTACACCTGACGAGTCACACAACTGAAATGATGAATTATCCTTTGATCAAATGATCTAATTAAATTAATTAACGTTTATTTAATACTAATTGTAAAGTTTGATTATGATTTGATGAGTAAGTATTATTAGATATATTTATAATAGTTATAAAGATATTAATTGATACACGATATTGATAAGCGGTTAGATTGGATTTAATTATATAATATTTTATTTGGGCTTAAATGAGTTTAAGGCCCATCATAAGAATTGATATTTTCGACAGCAAACATAGGTGTAGGTGGCTCAAATTAGGTCAGAAAGGGCTTAATTTTGGATGGCTTAGATTAAAGGAGAAGTAGTATGAGATGAGATCCACACATCTCCTTTCTGTCCGCTATATAAGCAAATCTAACCTAATTTGATTGAGATCTTTTTGGTGCAATCTCCTCTATGCTAGCTAGCTAAAATCCCTTTCGGTCTCTCTTTATCAAATCAAGTTTAAATCAAGTTAATACAGTCAATATTTGACAGCTGATGGTCAACGGTTCAAAGACTAGTTATCGGTTGAACCGGAAACAATTTCAAAGGTTAGAAGTCATCTTTTCAATGTATACTTCGGGGCATTGGGATTAGGGTATGTTTTTAATCAAAAATATAGTTATTAATTCCAATTATAATGTTTAATTGTATATTCATCTATTATATATATTATTAGTTAGATGATGATCATGATATGCAAGTAATATTTACAATGTTGTTTGGTTGTGTGCATGTATACATATACACACAGATTTAAAATTAAAAAATAATTTTTTATCAAATATACATTAGGTTGGCATAACTGTGAATAAACAATATATTTTTTATATTTTATTAAATTAATAAATTATTTAATCACATATGTATAGTTTATAATTGATTAGAACATCAAATATTAATCAAAAATAGTTATATAACTTTATATTTAAAGAATTAAAGCTAAGACTATTTGGGCAATGGGAAATATTTTTATTAACATTTTAATATTATTTAATAGAATTTAAGTAAATTTATTACATAAATAAATTATATTATTTCAAATATATTGTGAAAATTATATTTTATATTTTATAAAATAATATTAACAACAAAGAAGCAATAAAAAAATTACTTTTAATTAATTATTTAATTTTGGTTGGAAAAAAAGAAAAATCATTTTAAAATCATTTTTAATTGAAAAAAATTTAAAAACATAAACTATCATTAAGATTTTCTGGAAATATAAAATTTGAAATAAAATTTTGAATTAATATTCTATTAATTTTTGATTGGATATTTAAGTAACTGTATTTTAAAGTTAAAAATAAATAAATTATTTTTGGAGTTGTAGTGCGCAAGACCTGGACTTTAATATTTTAAAATAAAAATATTGTTAATTTATATGTATACATATATGTATTTTATCACACATATATTTGTGTGTACAATATATAATATAAAAAATAATAATATATTTATATATACGTACATATGTATTACTCAAGGTTTAAAAAAAATCTAATATATATAAATAATTATTTATATTTGAATAAATCAATTATAATAATATGTATGTGTATTAATGTTTTATTTATACGATTATATATAAATATATAAACCTATGTATAAATGTATTTGTTATCCCACATTTTGGTCAGACTAGGATATCACAGATTCAGCTAAAATGGATGGATTGAAAATCAATTATAGTTGAAACTACGGACGATAGCTGAACAGATTTGGATGGATAACACTCAAAAAGGTTATGTATGGAATTAACACTTCACCCAGGCAACGAATCGGATCAGATCCCAATTTCTGACCTAATCAAGATGCGACTGGTATGGAGTGACAAGGAGGGCAACATAAGGCTAAATTCTAAATTTCAATTCGATTAGAGTTCGTATGCTCGAGTTATGGACAAAAGAAGATGGATTGGTATCGATCAGATCAGGGGTTTGTTTAGAGTCGGACCTGCGAAAATTTGCTATTTGCTTGGCGTTTGCACAAGGTTTGCTTGGAGTTGCAAAATTTTGAAGTTTTGGATCATGTTTGTTGTCGGATACATGTTTTCTTAGAGATTGTTTGGAAAAAATGTTCAACACTGATCGTTTTTGGTGCTTGGAGTTAGATAATGTTCGCTTGGAGTCTGCTTAGAGAAAAACAACTGACACTGATCGTTCACCATGCTTGGAGTCAGAATCACGTTTTCTTGGAGAAAATTTTGATTTTACCTGAGTATGACTCTAGACAGAATCTTCAGCATCTGCTTTGAGTTAGAAAGGAGATTACTTGGGTCTCCCTTCGAGTCAATCCTAAAGCGGGTTTTTCGACGACCGTTTGGGAGGTTTTCGACGACCGTTTGTGCGATTTTCGATGATGATCAATCTATAACTCAAAATCTATAAAGGAAGTCAACATGAAATTTGGAGGACAACTATATTACACCATGAAGGACTCACATCATCGATCACTGGGCCCCACGATGAAACTGGATCGATCGATCATGATCCATATGGATCGATTCATAAAACAATTCATATCAATGATGATCGATCAATATCTCACAAAACAAAGTCATAATGACATGAAACTTTAGAATAGTAAAATACTATGTAAAGGAACTTACCATATCGATCGCACATCATTTGGAGAAACTTGAATGATCGACCTACATCATTCTTGAACGATTGTATCATTTTAGCCAAACGATTCCAACTCCACGGAAAACGCGATATCTCACAAATGGTAAGTCTAAGTTGCATGAAATTTGAAGAGCAAGTAGCTAACATTACGATGGACCCAACAAAAAAATCACACCCCCAACAAGATCAAATATGATATGATCTTCATATTTCAATTTTTCAATTTGACTCCACGGAAAACGTTTATTTTAAATGTTAAATGTGGATTTTGGTCGTTAGATTTGAACATTTAATTCATTTTAAATGTTAAACGTGGATTTTGAATTGATTTTGAAGTAAGAAGATTTTGGTTAAATCAATATAATTAGTTAAAATATCGAGTATGGCTAATCAATTGGATTTGAATAATAATAATTTAATATCTGGGAATTGGGATAATTTGTGAATCTGGAGGTAAATAGATATGAAAATGGTTTATAAAATTTATTTTGAATCTATTTGGATTTAAATAATGATGTTGGACTTTTGGATGGAATCAAAAGTCGATAAGTTTAAAATTTGGAATTTTATATTATTTTAGTAATGAAATTTAATATTTAAATAGTGTAAATAATCAGATTTTGATTCGAAACGAATCAGAATGATTTTTAATGTGAATGTAAATTCTATATGATTTATAATTAAGTTAGTAAAATCTTAAAAGTGAAATTTTAAGTGATTTCGACGATTTTGGAAATCGCTCGAATTTATCGACGAGTTAAAATAGCCTTCCGGGGCACAGTCTCGGAATTCGACAAAACCAGTTCCATTGGATCCGTAATAATGTATTATTATCGGATTTCAAATTTCATAGCATTTGGAGTTATCGTTTGTATGTACGGGTGAGAAATGCGTTGAAACTAAAATCGAAAATTTGATATTTTAAATCGATTTACAAAGCTATCTTCCACATATGATCAAATTAGCTTCTGAAACATGTTCCTGTGTTCGGAAGGCGGGTAGAACCTTATAATCGCCTGTCGGCACGTGTTGTTTGGAGATCGTTTGAGAAAGTTGTTTAAAAGTGAATTTAATAATAATATAATTAGATTACGTGTATATATATACGTATTTTCGGCCGAGAAACCCTAGTTTTCACCGGCCGCTACTCTTATTTATTCAATGGTCGAAAGGCAACCTCGATCTCCCTCGTTTTTCTCTTGATCCATCAATTTTCGTCAAATATCTCCAACTGGAAAGATGGAGAGTATTCTGAGATGAGTAAATCTGACGGGGGATATCGCCTAACTTGCGGTGAGGTGGGAGCTATTAAGCTGCGTTCGTCGCCGGTTCGAACGAAGTTTGTGCGACCTAGGGCTGACCGATTTTTGCCATATCTGGGTAGAGAGTGGAGGGCGTAGTGGGCTACGACGTGGTGGCTTCTGATCGATTTATTGGCGAGCGATGTGAGAGCGGCGATTAGGGTTTTGAGGTGGTGTTGGGTTCAGTTTTTGCCTGGACGTTGCGTGAGGGAAGAAGACTTAGTGTGCGGCCAATTTTCTTCGTGTTAATCTAACGGCTGATGGTAATTTATTGAAATTAAATTAGAGTTTAGTTTAAAATTCAATTCAAAACCTTTAAAACTGAATAACTTTGCATACGTTATCAGATTTCGACGAAATTGGCAGCGCTGGAACCGCAGCGAGGAGATCTACGCTGCAGTTTAAATCTAAAATCGATTGGAGTTCGTAAAGATTTTAGGTTAAATCGAAGACGCTCGATTTAATTTAAAATTTGAAATGCCGATGCAAGGTGAGTTAGTCTCACTCACATCAAGATATCATTTAATTTAAATAGCTAATATTTAAATGTTTGATTGGTTGATTAGTTGAATATGATAATTATTATCAGATTGGATCGATATTTGTTCATGGGCTAACATCTGTGGATGCAGGGAAACAGGTTGGAGGGATCCAACTGGATTCCTCACAATATAGAAATTATTTTCATAATTGATGATGTATTTCATTTATATACCGTGATAGATTAATTTGGAAATTAAGCTATGCTGCGTTATGATCGAATAAGTATAATCTGGCATTTAAAATATAAATGAAAATAGAACAAATTGGGATTAAAAAGAGAAATGAAAATGGATTTTTAAGTAATAAATTTAAGGAAATTAAATTCAGGAAATTGGTTTGGAAATTGAAGTGTTTTTTAAAACACGATTTAAAAGGAAATGAGGAATGGAAATTTATAAACTGGGTTTATAAATAAAATGGAATGTTTATCAGTGGATAAATTTTTGAAAGATAGGTTTCGGGTGGGAAATTCTATAAGCAGGTATAAATTATTTTAAAAATAAAGATGAGATTATTTTTAAAAGACGGATGGTGTATTTTCCCTGGAAAGTTAAGTATGTTTTCAAAGAAAAGCTTTCGAAATATCAACTAGAAGTTTGAAAGATGTTTTTGGATATTTTGGAAAAAAATATTTTTTTTTAATTATTTTAAGTATAAAGTAAATATTTATTTAATTAATTATGGTATTCAATTAATTTAAAGGTGAAGTAGTATAAAGTTTCAAAGGGAAATTTTAATATAAATATTTGATTTCATAACTTTATTTAAAAGGTAATTTTGGTTTAAGTTACTTAGAAACTCCTCTATATTTCCTTAAGTATTATTTTCATTTATGTAATTTCTAGTAGCCTTATTTTAAATATTTTAAGCATATATTTTGAAAGTGATTTCCATGAAATGGGAAATGAGTTTAAAAATAAAAAAGGGTTTATTTTTAAAGTGTTGGGAGAAATCTACGGGATTTATACGTAAATTTGAATTGAGATAAATCCAGCAGGATTTATAAAAAGAATTCTTTGGTTTATTCTAAAATGGAAGTGTATTTCTCTGAAAAGCCAAGTACGTTTTTAAAGCAGATTTTTGAGTAAAAGTTAGAAGTTTTGAAGTTGTTTTAAAAGAATGGTTTCAAGAAATTATTATTTAAGTTGTAAAAATTTTAATAGTGAATATTTAACAAATTAGTTATAGTAGTAATTAGTTTAAAGGGTTAATTAGCATTATGTTTTGAAAGAATATTTTTAATATTTATAGTTTATAAAATGGATTTATTTTAAAGATAGTTTGGTTAAAGTTATTCGAAACTATGATAGAATTTTGTAACTCCTCTTCTAAAATTTAGTGTAACTTAACATTTATTATAAAATTAGTTTATATCTTATAACATAGTTTTGCTTTAAATATTTTTAAAATATATTTTTGAATAAAATGTTTAAGTAGCCTAATTTAAATATTTAAGGTATATTTTAGAACAAAGTGATTTAATCGTTTTGAAATCTAAGGTATTCGTACTTGGTGTTTCCAGTGGAAATAAATATATGGGAATTTATTCCATGAGAAGAGTGCGGTTTTGAAAACTGTTTCCAAAAAAAAGGGTTGAAAGGAAAATATGTCTTGCGAAGATATTTTGAGATTAATAAATAATTCGGGTGAAATTGTTTATTGTTTGATGGATGTTTGTGAATGTTAATTGATAGCTAAATAACCGACTATCAATATTGGACAATGCGTTGATCGTTTCGAAGAGATCGGGATCGAGTTTGCTATATTACAGCATGATAGGGGGTTCTCTCTTTACGTTAGGTGGCGAACGAGAGACTCTTACCCCTACATGTCCCCGGAGGTAGTATAAGGCCTTTTGGGGTTGGTTGCGAGTCGAGAGGCTGGCCGTAAAAGCAAACCCGAGGTATCACTGTGAGCCATGGCGGGGCTGGGATGGTTGAAAAGCCTACCAGTCGAGTGAGCCGCTTCCGACGGTTGAAAAGCCTAGGTCGTGACAGTGGTATCAGAGCGAGGTTGGCGATAACCTTGGCTCTGATGGGGAAATTACTCATTTAATAGAGCCAATAGTACTCTATAACGAGTTAAGTGTATTAGTAGCTATGAGCGCGTACTTGTTAGTGAATATAAAATTATTTTTATACTTTGTTGACTTATCGGTTGAGTGTTTTTGAATTCTGGTCGGTACGGGAAGTACAATCGTATCGATAGGGGTTTCTAAACTCTTAAACAAGATAAACCGACATAGTATTGTTTTTAAAGTGGATCAATGAAATAATTTTACCCAAAATTATATTTTGATATAAAAGGAATAATTTTCTGAAATTATACATATATATATATATATAAGTGGATGTTTGGGTGTTAATACTATAATCAAATAGGAATCTAAAATTAGATCTAAAATTTAAAATGGTTTATAACCAAATAGAATTCTATAAGTTAACTAAAATTTGATTTAAAGCAGAATTTGAAACCCGAAAATTTTGAAAACCGTTTAAAGTGTATTTAAACAAAGGTTTGGAAATCTTGGGATTGGTGGAAATGTTTTCCAAAAATTTGAAGGAAATAATGGAATATTATTTTGTGAAATATATTTGAATGGAAATTGTTTTGAAAGGAATTTGTGGAAGTAAGGAAGCACTGAACTCACTTCAGTCGTTGGAAAATAATCCTGATGATGATGGCCACATCATCAGAAATCATTTTCGAGTTTCTAAAGTGATGGATTGCTACCGTAGTGATTGGTTATGTTATTTGTTTAAACTTGTTGGGTATACAAGTGATTTTAGAAATTTCAAAAGAGAAATTTATTTTGGTAAAACCAAGTGTTTTGGAATTCGGAGATTTGATTTGATATACCAAGTGGGTATGTGTTGATTATTATTTCAAAATGGTTTTGACATAAAACCGGGTAATTGAATTTTGGGAATTCTATTTAAATAATGTGGAAAGTTCAGATAAATCAACTATCGAACGTATAAAGTGAAGTTGATGTTAACAAGAAGAAAATGAAATTTTTAATCCTGGAATTAAAATTTAACTTGAGTAAATGGAAGTGAATAAAATCCATTTGCATTTAACTCAGGATAAGTTAAATAAAAATTGAAATCGAAATCGAATTAAATTGGTTAAAGTTGAAATGTAAAATGATTATAATTGTGAGTTAAATTTGTGTAATGAAATTTTATACCCTTAAGCTATTAAGTGATATATATACACATATAATTCGGAATTGTGATTTTAAGATGAAAATGGACTCAAATAAGCAATATAATCTTTTAAGTAAATAAGTTGGTGAACTTAAGAGTTGGAAATGAAATTGTAAAACCAAAATAAAATGGTTGGAATCTTATGGGAAATTCAAAATTTAAATCCTAAATGAAATGTAGAGTGAGATAAGGCAAAGTGAAATATAAAAGGATGAATAGACTTAGGTTACTAAATAAGTTTTAAAACTTATATATTAGAAAGTAAAAATTTAAATTGAATGGAGAAGTAAAATTGGATCGAATTGGATTTAACTTAAATTAAAAAGGAATTGAGTTGAATTTGAATTGAATTAAAATCAATACTCAGTTGTGTTATAAATAATCTTGAATGGAGTTAAATTCTTATTTAAAATAGTAAAGGAAATGGTATGAATTTAAGTTGGCTAAATAAAATTTAGTTGAACTTGAATTAAATTGGTAAAGGATTAAATGAAAAGAAAATTTAATTTTGTTGAAATGATATTGAATGAAGTAAATTCTCACTCAACTAAATCCAAAAGAATCGTTGAGGAAGAATTTAGTGTAAGTTAAATTAAATGAATTTGTATTGGAACGAATAAATTTTGGTAGCTTGTAAAATTTAAAAAGTAAAATAAAACCCAGTTCTGGTTCGGAATAATTGGGATGATCATGTTATTAATAAATGCAGAAATGAATTGAGGAGGTGAATTAAAATTAGAATGGATTGAGTAGATAAACAAATTGAATTAAAAAATGTAAATGGATTGGAATTTGATTGGGTGCGAATCAAATTAAAATGAACATAAAACTGATGCAAGAAGAATTGGAGTTATTTTGGAGTCGAAATAACTTAAGAAATTGTGCAAGGGTTGATGTCGAGTTTTAGGAGATGGTTTTGAATAAACCTATATGGATAATGAATTGGAAGTTTAAGAATAGGAATTTAATTTGATAATGGAACAAAAATGAGGATGTTTGGGTTATGAATAATTCCGAGTGAAATAAAATTGATATAGATTGAGATAGAATTAATTTTAAATGGTTATAAGCTTAAGCGATGGTTACTTGCATGGATAATTTTAAAATTTGCATGGAAATTGGTTGTTTGTTGTAAACGAAATTGAATTGATTTAAAGAAGCAAATTAAGTTGGTTTTTGAATCAATTAGATTAAGTGAAATCTAATTAAGTAGTTTCGTATATAAATGCAAGTGAATCATAAAAGAAATGCAAGTATATCAAATTTAAAATATTGATTGTGAATCGATTTGGAATTGTATAGAAGTAAATCTATATAAGTAGGCACATGTTGATCATATTGAAGTAATTTTAAGTTGGTCGTGGTAAATATGAATTGAATGTAGCAAACTTGGTTGTAAATCCTTTTGATTTGAGTAAAATGAAATATGTGTTTGTAAAGGAGATTAAAATAGTGTTGAACCTTGTGGTTGCTTAAAAAGATGGATAACATGTTGAATTATGAAAATTTGTCGTTTGGGCTATGCAATTGATGTGTTTGGATTAGATTTATGAATGGAAGGTTGTTAAATCTCATATTATTGGGAACTTATATGCTTGTTTGAGTAAGTATACGGAAGGCAATCGATAGAGTGAGAGCGTGTAAATGCAATGTAAATTAGCCGCTTGCTTTTAAAATGCTAATCTTAGTTACGCCTACATAATAAAATTTGAAAAATGATATATATATTGTGGTATATTTTGTTTTACGACCGTGTGGGTCGATGTATATATATTTATGTCTATTGTGATATTGTAAAACGCTCTCCGTACAAAGGAGATGCTGTCAAAAAAATTTCTAAATTTGGGAGTTAGAAATTTTTTGATAGTTTTGGGTTAACTAGAAAGTTGCATTTCGAAATGGTGTTGTAAACAACGCTTTTGAGTATAAATAAAGCAAATGATTTTGGATTAAGCTAAAGGTTTTGGTGAAGTGAATGTAAGTTTTAAACTAAGTAAGTTTGGGTAAGTAAACGAGTTTAGTAGCATTTTCCTACGTTAGCAAGTTTCGGGGACAAAATTTTTATAAGGGGCGAGGAATGTAACGACCCAGAATTTTGGTCATTAGATTTGAACATTTAGTTCATTTTAAACGTTAAATGTGGATTTTGAATTGACTTTGAAGTAAGAAGATTTTGATTAAATCAATATAATTAGTTAAAATATCGAGCATGGCAAATCAATTGGATTTGAATAATAATAATTTAATATTTGGGAATTGGGATGATTTGTGAATCTGGAGGTAAATAGATATGAAAATAGTTTCCAAAATTTATTTTAAGTCTATTTGGTTTTAAATAATAATGTTGGACTTTTGGATGG
The DNA here is from genome assembly GCA_030765085.1 of Allium cepa. NCBI lineage: Eukaryota > Viridiplantae > Streptophyta > Magnoliopsida > Asparagales > Amaryllidaceae > Allium > Allium cepa. The sequence goes on from CM060934.1 coordinate 628,775,036, forward strand.
AATCAAAAGTCGATAAGTTTAAAATTTGAAATTTTATATTATTTTAATAATGAAATTTAATATTTAAATAATGTAAATAATCAGATTTTGATTCGAAATGAATCAGAATAATTTCTAATGTGAATGTAAATTCTATATGATTTATAATTAAGTTAGCAAAATTTTAAAAGTGAAATTTTAAGTGATATCAACGATTTTGGAAATCGCTCGAATTTATCGACGAGTTAAAATAGCTTTCCGAGGCACAATCTCGAAATTCGACAAAACCAGTTCCATTAGATCCATAATAATGTATCATTATCGGATTTTAAATTTCGTAGCGTTTGGAGTTACCATTTGTCTGTACGGGTGAGAAACGCGTTGAAATTAAAATCGAAAAATTGATATTTTAAATCGATTTACAAAGTTATCTTCCACATATGATCGAATTAGCTTCCGAAACACGTTCCATTGTGTTCGGACGGCGGGTAGAACCTTATAATCGCCTGTTGGCACGCGTTGTTTGGAGATCGTTTGAGAAAGTTGTTTAAAAGTGAATTTAATAATAATATAATTAGATTTTGTGTATATATATATACGTATTTGGGGCCGAGAAACCCTAGTTTTTATCGGCCGCTACTCTTCTTCATTCAATAGTCGAAAGGCAACCTCGATCACCCTTGTTTTTCTCTTGGTCGATCAATTTTCGTCAAATATCTCCAACTGGAAAGATGAAGAGTATTCTGAGATGAGTAAATCTGACGGTGGAGATCGCCTAACTTGCGGCGAGGTGGGAGCTATGGAGCTGCGTTTGTCGCCGGTTCGAACGAAGTTTGTGCGACCTAGGGCTGACCGATTTTCTCCATATCTGGGCAGAGAGTGGAGGGCGTAGTGGGCTACGACGTAGTGGCTTCAGATCGATTTATTGGCGAGCGATGTGAGAGTGGCGATTAGGGTTTTGAGGTGGTGTTGGGTTCGGTTTTTGCCTGGACGTTGCATGAGGGAAGATGATTTAGTGTGCGGCCGATTTTCTTCGTGTTAATCTAACGACTGATGGTAATTTATTGAAATTAAATTAGAGTTTAGTTTAAAATTCAATTCAAAACCTTTAAAACTGAATAACTGCATACGTTATCAGATTTCAACAAAATTGGCAGCGCTAGAACCGTAGCGAGGAGATCTGTGCTGTAGTTTAAATCTAAAATCGATTGGAGTTTGTGAAGATTTTAGGTTAAATCGAAGACGCTTGATTTAATTTAAAATTTGAAACGCTGATACAAGGTGAGTTAATCTCACTAACATCTGGATGTCATTTAATTTAAATAGCTAATATTTAAATGTTTGATTGGTTGATTAGTTGAATATGATAATTATTATTAGATTGGATCGATATTTATTCGTGGGCTAACATCTATGGATGCAGGGAAACAGGTTGGAGGGATCCAATTGGATTCCTCACAATATAGAAATTATTTTCATAACTGATGATGTATTTCATTTATATACTGTGATAGATTAATTTGGAAATTAAGCTATGCTGTGTTATGATTGAATAAGTATAATCTGGCATTTAAAATATAAATGAAAATAGAATAAATTGGGATTAAAAAGGGAAATGAAAAGGGATTTTTAAGTAATGATTTAAGGAAATTAAATTCAGGAAATTGGTTTGGAAATTGAAGTGTTTTTGAAAACGTGATTTAAAAGGAAATGAGGAATGGAAATTTATAAATTGGGTTTGTAAATAAAATGGAATATTTATCGGTGGATAAATTTTTGAATGATAGGTTTCTGGTGGGAAATTCTATAAGAAGGTGTAAATTATTTTAAAAGTAAAGATGAGATTATTTTTAAAAGACGGAAGGTGTATTTTCCCTGGGAAGTTAGGTATGTTTCCAAAGGAAAGCTTTTGAAATATCAACTAGGAGTTTGAAAGATGTTTTTGGATATTTTGGAAAAAATATTATTTTTAATTATTTTAAGTATAAAGTAAATATTTATTTAAGTAATTATGGTATTCAATTAATTTAAAGGTGAAGTAGTATAAAGTTTCAAAGGGAAATTTTAATATAAATATTTGATTTCATAACTTTATTTAAAAGGTAATTTTGGTTTAAGTCACTTAGAAACTCCTCTATATTTCCTTAAGTATTATTTTCATTTATGTAACTTCTAGTATCCTTATTTTAAATGTTTTAAGCATATATTTTGAAAGTGATTTCCAGGAAATGGGAAAAGTGTTTAAAAATTAAAAAGGGTTTATTTTTTAAGTGTTGGGAGAAATCTACGGGATTTAAACGTAAATTTGAATTTGAGATAAATCCAGCGGGATTTATAAAAAGAATTCTTTGGTTTATTCTAAAATGGAAGTGTATTTCCCTAAAAAGCCAAGTACGTTTTTAAAGGAGATTTTTGAGTAAAAGTTAGAAGTTTTGAAGTTGTTTTAAAAGAATGGTTTCAAGAAATTATTATTTAAGTTGTAAAAAATTTAATAGTGAATATTTAAAAAATTACTTATAGTAGTAATTATTTTAAATGGTTAATTAGCTTTATGTTTTGAAAGAATATTTTTAATATTTATAGTTTATAAAATGGATTTATTTTAAATATAGTTTGGTTAAAGTTATTCGAAACTAGTATAGAATTTTGTAACTCCTCTTTTAAAATTTAGTGTAACTTAACCTTTATTATAAAATTAGTTTATATCTTATAAAATAGTTTTGCTTTAAATATTTCTAAAATATATTTTTGAATAAAATGTTTAAGTAGCCTAATTTAAATATTTAAGGTATATTTTAGAACAAAGTGATTTAATCGTTTTGAAATCTAAGGTATTCGTACTTGGTGTTTTCAGTGGAAATAAATATATGTGAATTTATTCCATGAGAAGAGTGCGGTTTTGAAAACTGTTTCCAAAAAGAGGGCTGAAAAGGAAAAGATATCTTACGAAGATATTTTGAGATTAATAAATAATTTGGGTGAAATTATTTATTGTTTGATGGATGCTTGTGAATGTTAATTGATAGTTAAATAACCGACTATCAATATTGGCCAATGCACTGATCATTTCGAAGAGACCGAGATCGGTATTTATTTCTTGAAAACCACTTCGATCTGGTTTGTACGTTTTCGTGCGAAAAACGAGTTCGAAATCGGAGATGAAGCATTGAAGTGCAAGGGCTAGTCGCTACTAATCCTGAGGATGATTCCAAAATGGATGTAGTAGGACTAGTGCCTTCGGTTCCGTTCGAACCCGGGACGGACTTGTATGGATGAATGCTTTCGGAACATCGTCAAGTGGACAATGTGCGTTCTAAGTGAAACGTCCTAAAAGGTAACGCTTAGCCTCGAGCCTCATCAACCAGGAATGACTAAAAAACAAGGGTTATGCAGTAAGGCTAAGTGGGTAGCACCCATTCGGGTGAGGTCGTCCCTGTCTAGATGTCCCTTTTATTCGGCTTAGTGGTGCGGTTGTTGATCCCAACCGTGGGGTGATCTTACTCGGGATTATCCAGTGAGGGTAGTCCCGGTCTTGTGTTGCAGGCGATTGGAAGTAATCCTCGGTACGATGATCTAGGCCACGTACTGTGATTGGTGGTACCCCAGTGCCTAGTCATTAGTTGGAAATCCATTCTCCTTACGCACCGTTTACGGTTTTTGTTTGTATAACCCACTTTGTGGCTAGTATGCTGGAATTTAATAAACGTAACAATTTCGGCTATTTGAATAAGTATTTGTAAATAGACCCTATTATAATATCTGAGGATTTTATAATAAATGTTTTAGCTATCGTAAGGTTAAAACCCGACATGTTTATTTGTGGCGTGGTCTTACGAGATGCTTTTAATTTTCAAAGGATTTTGAAAATTTAATAATCAACTTGGGTGTATTTTCTCACGCTGGTACCCCAGACTGACTTGGGTGTTATTTCATTATAATGCTCGGGTCAGACCGAGTATTATATGTTCAGGATAGGATGCTATGGAGCTCAGAAGAGGAGCTAGACACCGAGACGTAATATCCGTACTTGTTTATATCCGCTGATGTGATTTGTTTGAAATTGCCAGGATGATAATTGTTGTTTGTATGAGATATACTCTGATGATATATTGTATAAAACGGATATAGTTTTCACTTTGTGTAAAGATCTATTATTGGCTATTATATTTTGTTCCGCTGCGATTGTGAGATTCTGTTATTTTTTAGTTCCTTCTTTCTTCCATCTTCTTTCTTTTCCCTCAACAATCTGTCTTTTTCGACACTCGAGCGTCGGCATATTATCCTATGGTGTATTTTGTGTCGATTTTCGAGGGTCGATAAGGGACGGGTCATGAAAATAATGTTGTTCATCTTTGTTATTTATGTTAAGCGAGACCACGCCGCTTAGCGAAACGGGTTTTCCCTTACTAACATTCCTTTAAAAAAATAACATTTTACAAATCTTTTCTTGCAACCAAAATTGGTTATAATATGTAAAGCATCATAACGTAAACATATATATATATATATATATATATATCATGTAATAAATGAACTATCTGATGCACTTTAGTTTTGTTTGGCTAACTATTAACCATTGGCGGATTCGTGTCCACCAGACAATATATCAAACTTTATCTAACATCTGTTAGACACTCCTCTTCTTCTGAATGTTCTATCCTTAACAATCTGTTAAATTATTCTCTTCTAGATGGTTTGTCCTTAACTTATCATCTTCCAGGGTCACCTGATCCTAATGGTTTTGCGGGCACACCAATAACCTATTTGTATACAAACATATATTTCTTTCTCCTTGTGTCGATAATTTTAGTCTTACCTATGAAAAATCCCCACATTCTGGAATTTTGGACTAAATTAGCTAGAGATAATAGCTAATGTATAGGGCGTGACTCTATACCAGTCCCATCTGGTATTTTAATATCTGAGTCATTTTACTTAGGGACATCATTCCAAAATTTTCCTTGTAAACCTTTTCAAAATGATTTAAACCTTTAAATTAAACTCAAACAAGGAAAATATATAATCTCTATGCTTTACTCAAAATCACCTTGCCATTACACACACACACACACACACTTTAATCTAATCTAAGTTGATGAAAATAATTAAATCTTTGAAAATCCCCCTTCAAATCTATTGAAATTACCCCTTTCGAAACCATTGAAAGTACCCCTTTCAAACCAATAAAACCCTTTCTTTTATGTAGATTGAAAAGCCAAAACCTTCCTTTCGAAACCATTCTCAAACCCTTTCGAAACCTCTGGAAAACCTTCCTTTCGAAAGCTTTAAAACCTTAGACATCTTTTTATTAAAACCTTTAAACCTTGCCTTTCAAAACCCTTAGAAAACCTTTCCTTTCGAACTCATTCGAAACCATCAGAAAAACTATACCTTTCGACATCTTTGAAACCATTTGAAACCACCCCTTCAAAACCTCTTTTAAAACCTTATGAAAGAATTAAATCTAAAATTTTCGAAAGCACTTGGGTTCAATTTAAAACATGTGGAAAAACACCTTTCGAAATCATTTAACTCATCTCTTTCGAAACCAATTTGGGTTTTGCTGTAATCATAGAAAAAGGGACCTAAAAACATTAAAGTCAAACGCATCTATTTCGAAACCATTTCTTAAGTAAAGAAGTGATAGTGTCGAAACCATCCCTTCGAAAGCATTGGAGAAACTGAATTTTTTTTTAAAACAAAGCAATCCCTTCGAAACCCTTTGAGTCGAAAGGTAAAAGGGCGGTAGCTAAGTGTTTCGACTTAGTCGAAAGCACTCATTTGAGACAAAGATGCAACTCAATAAAACCATTTCCTTTTAAACCATTTTACCTGGTCGAAACCCAACCAAGTTGAAAGCATCTTAGTCGACAACATGCAGGCACATTTTTGTTTTAAAACAAATATAAGCCTCAACACCTTCGGAACCCATGGTTTTGACCCTGCACCTTTGCCCACATCAAATTCACTACATACCAATTCTCCGATAACATGTGCCTTGGTTTTGACTATGTCAGAGGGGAAGGAATGAAGGTGGAACCTAGTGCCGAGAGCATTAAAATAGTGAAAAGCCTTTTTATTTGTACCTTTTAAACTATTTATTTTGTACCTAACTTGCCTTGTTTGTCTAAATCTGATTGATTGCCATTTTAGGTTTTCAAAAGTGCTGCTAATTTCCAGAAATAAAAATTTCAAATTATTTACAAAATGTCCCTTTCTCCTTTTAAAACATATAAAACATTTAAGTCCCATACCTTAAATAATTTTATATTCCCATCAATACACTTAAAAAAAATCTAGAAAAATACAAGAAAATCTCTTTTAATATGTTTACTAACACGTAAAATTTTTAGACCAAATCTTTTATAATTTACCCGTAATAATTTATAACCAAAATTATCATTCTCTTTAATAAAAAAATTCATATTAAATCCATATAAATTCCAAAAATTCTGAAAATTGAAACCCATCTCCAAAATATTAAGTCATTTAATTGAGTTTTTTTCTTAAAACATATCATAAAATCAATATGAACATGTATAAATCATCAACAAGTATATATAAACATTCCATCATTAAAACATATAGCAGAGCATTGCAAAATATTTCAGATTTCTCCTTAAATTCAAAAAAAAACATATGAGAGATATAAGCATTATTCACCTTAGTTTTTGTGATTAATGAGATTGATATATGAATAAATTTAATTTGCTTAAGCTTCTTCCTAGATTTCTCTACCTTTTTTCCTTTTTCCTTGTTAATGGTGGCTGGCCTTGAGTTATAAAAAATTTCAAATGAACGTGTAAGGATACACGGCCTAAGGGAATAGATATAGGAATGACCTCTTTTCCATTTTACTCCTTCTATATTTTATTTTAAACCCTTCTTTAATTCATTGTTAAGTGGCATGGCTACCCTCTTTAATAAAATCAAATCTCAATCCTATAATCAACACATTATTTTATTTAACTTATCTAATTAAAGATCCTAAATAATGTTATCAAAATATGGGGTGTTACATCTTATCTTTTCCTCCAAGGCAAAAACAATTGTACTTGTAATCTTGCGGTAAAAATAAAAGATTATTGGAGTGGACGTAGGCCGGAGTTTTCCAAACCATTGTAAAACTTGTGTGTTTATTTTCTTTTCTGCAATCTATTCTATGATCTGTGAATCTACACTTTTCGTTTTGGATCTAAATATTGGATATTGGTGCTTTCACTTATAACAGGGTGTTTTGTGCCCATTTTGACGCAAAAAATATTTATATACTTATATAAATTATTGAAAAAATGTAATACATATAAAACATGTATAAATAATAGTATACGCATACATACATATATTTGGACAGTATATACTTGCCTATTGTACGAGCTAATGTGTCCTTTGCGTGTAAATCTCAACATCTGTATATGGGCATGTTATACTTTGCATTGGTTGATATATTATACATGAATATATATATATATATATATATATATATATATATCTGTGTGTGTATGATACAAGTGAGAGAGAGTGTGTGTATATATCAAGATATAACTTAGATAAACTATATAATTTATAAATTTAAATAAAATAAAAGGTTTTATCTAAATAATATCTAGTAATGTTATAAATGAATTAGACTTCATAGTCCCAATAAAGATCCAATATGGTAATTTTTTAAAATGCACTCATAACTTCCGATGCGGGCTGGCCTAGTTCCAACACGATTAAGCGGGCTAGGCCGGATTGGGTTTAGGTTTGAATCCAAATTATATTTTTGGACATAATTAATTTAATTAAAACGGGTCAGATCTGAACCCATTAAAAAGCCCAGAGTTCAAATTTGAATAAAGTAAAATGGCAGGATACGTAACTATTACAACGGTAAGACATTTGAATTCAAACGAAAGGAAAAGACGTGTCGTTTTGGCAGGAAATGCAACTTCTCAAAAACGAAAAGGTACCTCCTCACGGCTATAAATAGAAACATCTAAAAAGTGTTCAAAATCAACCTTTTCCCTATTTTTGTATCTCTTTCCCTTCTCATCTCTTATTTTAGTCTTTATTATTTTGGGTTTGTGATACAACAAATCACAACCTTAATACTCTTTTCCCTACGATCAGTTAAGACGATAGTTGAAAAGATTTTGATAGTATTATCACAATCTATTAAAGAGATTAATCTTCCAGATCCATTTTATCTGTGAGACAATTTTCCTTAATTCATAGCATCCATTCGTTTGTTAAAATGACTAATGAGTGAAAATAACATATTAAGGAGAGTGTCATCAACATGCCTTAAAGGATCTCTATTACTTTGCAGATTACAACCATTGTCTCTTTTCCATATTGAAGAATTCCATTATTTCCTAGTATTGGACAAGAAAGTAAACATGTGAACCTAAATTTAATTTTTCTATTATTTTTAATTAAAGATTTCGATGTCAACTATATATTGTGTATGTGTGAAAGAGTGCAGACTAAACTATTTTTCAAACTCTATATGCTAAGGTTGGTTTGTAATAAGATCTGTATCAATGTAAGGGACTTGACAAATAAATATTAAGTATACTTTACATAAACAAAAACAAAAAATATTGACAACAGCTACCCATACATTCTTCTAAACTTGTACGATACGTATTTTATACCTCATGCTATAAGTTAGACCTCAAGTCATTTGCAGTATTGACTATAATACGATAACTGCATTAAAACAATAAGTAAGAAGACAAAGTCAACTAAGTAAAACAATCAGATATAGTACGTGTTATTGTATAACTACAATAAGATTTTAGTCCCATATTGCATGATATTTTGTTGTTCTCTTCTTTATATATCCTTATTTCTACTCCTTTGTAATTAGGCATAAATAGTATGGATTACCATGCAAGCTTGCATACATGCGCGCGTGGGTAAATGGGGCCATGTGGTGCTTTGATGGCACACTTAGCACTTGAAATGAGCTTAATTCTCCATTACACTCCCTTTTCTGTTTGTCTTTTTTATTTTATATCTCAAACTAGAAAAGACAAATCTTTTTATCAACTTATTAGTTATGATTGTTATTAAAAGAATTTATGAATGTATTAAAAGAATTTTCTGTTCATTGTCCCGATTATTCAAATTTCTCATCTTTTGAGTTCTAAGCTACAATTTCTACACTTACACCTATTTATTGCTATTCCTATCGTGGAGAAAATAGAGAAAACGAATAAAATTCATCTTCTTAAAGATTCTTCAAAAACTCTTGAGCCATAATCTTTCTACACTCCTCCAAATTCTTTAACCATAATGCACAAGTTTGATGTCTATTGCGTGAACCTTGAGGAGTAAATGACAATCAGCGATTGCACCTTTGTTGCATTAGAATACGCTTTCAAGGAAATAGCCTGCCAATGACACGACCTCTCTTTCCTTCTCTTTACCGACTATCCTTTTTTACAATTTGAAAGTGAATTTTCATAGTAAAGAGTAATGGCCCTTCCAATCAACCACATTCTTCCTCATCCTTCCAAATATTAAGCTTTGGGAGGAACCATCTACAAATGCTGGTCCTAGAAAATACTCGTCCTATTTAGCAATTAGGGTTCGATTATGTCTTGTATATTGAACCCCTATCGAGGTTCCAAAAGCTACTTCTTCAACCACAACTGAAACTGCACAACAAAGCGTCATACCGAAGGAGAATAATGATGAAGTCAAAAAGAAATTTGAAAAGGAAAACAAGTTAGTCAAGGGACATATGTTGGCATGCATTTCAAACAAACTATTTGATCTATTTGATAACCAAAAAGCAGCAAAGATTATTTGGGAAACGCTGAAAAGGAAATATGGGCCAGATGATGCTGGAAGAAAAAGTATGTGGTGGGTAAATGGTTGGAATTTCAAATGGTTGACAACAAGCAATCATGGAGCAGATTTATGAATATGAAAACTTAGTATCTAACATACACAAGAAACGAATAAAGATGTGTGTGATCTCGCAGGAAAAATACTGATGGTAAAATTTCCACCGTCTTTGTTATCCAGCCTTTGACCAGGCCATATTCGAACAAATCGAAGATCAAGTAGGAATGCAGGACGATAACTGCTAAAATTGGATGCCAAACAGAGTCAAGGGATAAGGTTACCACCATGAAAAAAACCTTCTAAAGTGGTCCACACATCACACTGCTTCGAGTTCCAAGATCGAAGTCCAACATTCAAGCAAAGTTATGGATCAGGACTAATCAATGCCCATGGATCGATACGAATCCCCACCTTTTTCCCATCACCACTTCAAATCCACACAAACAAGTCTAGAAACCAAGCATGATCATGATCACACGGAGGAAGAAAATCCATCGCAGAAAGGCCAAAACCAAAAGCCATCAAGTGATGGATCAGTACCGATCTATAGACTTGCACTCCATTTGCCTCAAACTCCCTCTACTTCCATGAACCGGTGATTGCGGCCTTTTATAAGCTTCATAAGACTAATCTCATACAATTCTTTATTGATCCCCTCCAGTACTTGAAACCAGCAACTACATTCTTTTATTGATCCCCTCCAGTACTTGAAACCAGCAACTACATTCTTCTATTGATCCATCCTATTAGCCTAGAAAAAAGCTTCTTGCAGTACAAACAAGATGTAAAACATGAAGCTAACAAAAAGCTAACATAACACAAATCATTGAAAACAATCCATAATTTTCTCTTATGTATCAGTACCGATTCATGCTTATGGCTTAGTACCGATCCAACCCAACTACTGACATGGCCATGTTTTCTCAGGCATAACTATGCCAAAATGTAGGAAAGTGGTGGAGATCGTGGAGGAGCATATCTCGACAACCTACAACTACAAAATGGAGGCTAGGGGCTCATTTTAAGGGAGCTTTTTTCTTCCTTGCAATTATTACATATTTCTTTGTAATCACTTGTGTAGTGGTACCGATCCATAAGAATTGTACTTGCAGAATAGTAAAATAATCAATAAAAATCTCAAGTACATGTAGGCAATAGTTGGTCGATCCACTATAAACATTTGGCATCTTTTTTTAATCCTTTTCCATTTACATTCCCTCGTTTTCATTCTCTATTAATTTCTTGGGTGTTTATGCCACTTTTGGTTCGAATATTTTGGTGCTTTCGTTGAGAGGTTACATGAACTTGCTGATTTAAGATTTGAAAAAGTTTAGAATGATGAGACAATCTGCTGGGAAGACCACTGCTGGAGGAACTCAATAAAGGGGAAGCCAAGAGTCGTCTTTAGGATACAACTCCCATCCATCTACATAACTAGGGACGAGATGGAGACCATGATGAATGAAATGAAAGAAAGGATGATAGCCCGTTAGGAACAAGATGATGGAGAGTTTCTTCATGAGAATAAGATAGATAGGAATAGCCAGAATAGCTGCAAACAAAAATTGAAGAACTAAAGCTGAAGTAAATGCACTTGGGAGCCGATTAGGATCGACTGAAGCAAACCAAAGAGAGTCATACGAGACAATCCTAAAGCACAGATCGGTACCGATCCCAAGAATGCAAAGGCAATGTCAACTTCAACTTGGGTGGAAATGACAAACACCCAGGAAATAATGCTAAGCGTTTGAATATGTATCAGCATGTGGGCGCATGACTGGAGGAATATGTGTTAGAACCCTCTCGTGGGAACGGTGGGCAAGTTGAGAATGCAAACTTGAGAGATCTCTTAGATGATAACGATAGACTTGATGAGATAGTGAGACGAGCAATGATGGGTTGACCGCCTAACTGGAGCCTGGAGGATGTGAATAGGAGTCCATTCACACCAAACGATACGCTAGGAACCTTCCTGATTTCAAGCTATCAACATTGGAAACGTATGACGGAAAGACGGATCTGACAATCTATTTGATGAGGTACTATGGCATAAAGAAGTGCTAAGTGCATCTAAAGAAGTGATGGGATGGTGCTTCCCTCTGAATTTAATGGATTCAAAGCATTATGGTTTAGACATCTGGAAAACGACTTCATAGCACATAGACCGAGTTGGTGGACAAATTCGTGAAACAGTTTCATGTTTATATTTCTTGACCCAAAAATATAGTGATGCTATCGAGTGTGAAGCATAGGGCCAAAGAGACCCCCAGAAGTTTTTTGACGAGGTTTAATGTGGCAACTGCCATGGTAGACAGGTCAGATGCATCAGTGATTCTGATGGTGACAATTTAGGAAGTAGCCAGTAAAATAGATTTAAAGGTTGCTTTGGAGCGGGATCCACTAATGGATCTTGCCGAATTTTATCACTAGACCAAAAGATACCTATATTAGGAGGACGTTGAAGTTAGAAAGGAAGAAATTAATTTCGTGGATGGTGAAGGACCATTTGAGCAGGATCTGGTAAGGACAAAGGAAAATAAAGGATAGGTGATGGCTTGAAGGATCAAAGCGGCAAGGATTAGAACTGAAATTCTCTTTTTACATGGATTTGAATAAAACCTCAGAGTGGATTCACCTTGATACCAGGAGATAGATCCCCAATCGAAAACCAACAAGGAAATGGCCCACTGACCGTGAAGGAGGTAAGGGAAGTATTGCTTATTTCATGAGTTGGATATGCATAACATAAATGATTACAGGTACTTGCGTGATCTGATCAAGGAACAGGTCAGAAACAACCACTTACAACAATATTTGAGAAACTAAGCTACGGTGATAGAATAGGAGTAGTCGTCATCTGCAGTGAATGGAAACGCCTTGGATCGAGGTCAAGTTGGTCATCTCTTGATCGGGATGGCAGGGAATTAGGTTCAGTTCTCGCACTCTATCTTCACTTTCAATAAACAATGCAATATTACAGTTGATCCACTTACTCGTTTATGGGATCCTGATTGGTCCCTAGGCACACTTTGAGCTAGATGCTAGGTTGTAACTCCTAGTGAGGAAAATATCATAATGTTTGACTCTATATTTATTAATGTTTGAATTTGAATCCAGTAGATGGATCCTTGATTATTGAAATCCACATGAATATGATGATCGATATTGATCGTGGTAGTCGCGACCGGAGAGATGGATGATGACTACAAGGTACAACTTCCCTTTCCAAAGAGCAAGTGCATGGACTCATATAATACAGATTGCACTAAGTGTTGACCAAAGAGATGGGGCTAGAGTGCAAGGTGCTAGTTCCCTTGTTGAAGAGAAAATGGATGGACTTGTACGATATTGATTGCGTTAAGTCCCAGTCGGAGAAGTGGGATTAGAGTGCAAGGTGAAAGATTCCTTATCGGAGAGCAAGTTGATTGGAGTTATACAAAATAGTTCATTGCCTCACCGGAGTGTGAATGGATGGGCTTGCTTGGTCGCTGAGTCCACTCGCTGCAACAAGGGTCCAGATAGACCACTGATTTACTGATCGGCCCTTAACGACCATGAATTCAATTAAAGGCCTAGAGAGATCATGGACTTAACTATCAGCCCTAAATGGCCGCAAATTATTTTAACAATTCCAAAGATTGTGAATTTGACTATCTGCTTGTACATGCCATAGAATTCAACTAACGATCCAGAAAGATCGGTATTTCAACTAGCGATCCGAAGAGATCGAGCTTTAGTTTAATGATCGCGAGTGAACAGGAATTGAATCGGTCATCGAGTACATGACGTGGAGAAATTGGAATATATACTCTGGCTTTGAACACCATTTGACCTTGAAACGATTTGTTGGCGACCATCGAATCGGGCAATTGATTTCAGCATATGACTACTAACTACCAGATGAACACGGGATGATCCTGATTCATGACGCAACATACAAGATAATAATTCCAAAAGAACATGGAATGATTATTTATTAGTAATACTCAAGCAAGGACTCAAGTCCTTAGCTATCTTGGTATGGAACGATCTTTGATTTACAGGTGAATCCAAAGTAATAAGATGATTCGCCGTAGCTCCATCGGTTGATAGCCAGAACATTCAACTGCTAATTTGCATCAACTTCGATAAGTGTTCTTGAGAAAAGCATGCCTTCCATTCATAAGGCGTGTTTTGAGGGACAAGTGTTAACGAGCCTTTCGACCAGGCCATATTCAGATGAACTGAGCCGATCAAGCAGGAAAGTAGAACGATAACTGCTAAACTCGAATACCAAACAAAGTCAAGTGACTAGGTTATCAACATGCAAACAACCTCCTAAAATGGTCTGCACATCGCATTGCTTCAAGTTCCAGGATCAAAGTCCAACATTCAAGCAAAGTTAAGGATCGGTACCAATCCATGCCTACAGATCGGTACTAATCCCCAATTTTTACCAAACACCACTTCAAATCCATATAGAAAAGCCTAGAAACCAAGTATGACCAAGATCATAAGATGGAAGCAAGGCCATCATAGAAAGGCCAAAACCAAAATCCATCAAGTGATGGATGGGTACCGATCCATCCCTAATGATCGGTAACAATCCATAGACTTGCAACAATTTTCCTCAAACTCACTTTAATTCCATGAATTGGTGATTGCAGCCTAATTCAAGCTTTATAAGATCGATCGCATATAATTCTCTATCAATCACCTTAAGCATTTGAAAGTAGAAACTCCATTCCTCCATCGATCCATCCTATTGGCCTAGAAATAAGCTTCCTGTAGTACAAACAAGATGGAAAATACGAAGCTAAAAATAAGTTGTCACAACACAAAGCATTGAAAATGATCCATAAAATTATCTTATGGATCGGTACGGATCCATCTCAATTGCTGATATGGCCACCGTTTTTCATGCTTAATTGATGCCAAGACATAGGGAAAGTGGTGGAGATAGTGGAGGAGCGCATATCGACAACCTACAATTATAGATAGGAGGTCGAGGGCTCATTTTGAAGGAGCTCTTTTTGTTCCTTATAATTATTACTTATTTCTTTGTAACCACCTATGGAGTGATACCAATCCATAAGAACTATACTTGCAAAACGACAAAATAATCAATATAAATATCAAATGGACATAGGCAATAATTAGCCGAACCACTATAAAAGTTTGGTGTCTTTTTTTACTCATTTTCATTTAGATTTCTTTATTTTCATTCTCTACTTAATATCTTGGGTGTTTGTGCCATTTTTGGTTCAAACAATCTTGAAGCAGTTACAGAAATAATCTCAAGCGCAAAAGGAATGATCTCCCTTCAAGTACTAAACAGTCTTATGCAGATCGAGGAAGCAAATTATTAGAAGGGTAAATTCAGTGCTATGACCATTGACTATAATAATACTAATCTCATGGAAACTGAAAATCAATATAATGTAGATAGATTCAAAAAAAAAGGAAAAAGACTTAGAATTTTGCTAATCAAAAATTCAGATGTTGCAAAAATAGAAATAAAAATTCAGAAGAAAATGACCATCCGCTGTGTTTATGGCAAATCAGGTCATAAGGCACATCAATGCTTCCAGCGAAAAGAATGATGTAATCAGAAGTAAGCTACCAGTGTCAAACCACAAGCTAATTTTGCTAAGGATGAAAATATCATAGATTTTTCCATTTTCGAGGCTAACTTGATGGGAAAAAAACCAATTGGGTGCTGGACACATTAGCTTGTAGGCATATCTGTGCAAATCGATAGTTTTTTCATCAATTCTAGAATGCAGAAGACGATGGGCGTGCCTTTATGGGAAGCTCTCCTACTACTAAAGTATATAGCAAAGGAAAGGTTCATCTTAAACTTACTTCTTGAAAAACATTGACTTGAAATAATGTACTGTATGTCACATCCCTTCGTAGGAATTTAGTATCTGGTGGGTTACTGAACAAGGTTGGAATGAAGCTTTTTTTTTAATCAGATAAAGTTATATTAACTAGGAATGTGGTATTTATGGAAAAAGGATACCTAACTAATGGCACATTTATATTATGCTCTGTTGTTTTGGCAATGAAAAGTACTTTTGTTTTTGCTTATGTGATTGAATCCTTTGACTTATGGAATAACAGATTGGGACATGTTAATGTAGGCTTAATAAATAGACAAAGGAAATTGAATATGCTAAATATTGAAAATGACATTCTATCTCTCAAATGTCCTATATGTGTTGATGCCTAACATGCTAAAAAACCTTTCAAATCAGTCACTAGGAGAAGTACCGAATAACTAGAATTAAACACTCAAACTTGGCAGATTTTAAGAACACAGTCAGTAGATGAGGTCAACGCTATTACATAACCATCACTGATGATTTTTTTAGATACACCAAAACCTATATACTTACATCTAAATATGAGACTGTAGAAATGTTCCTAAAATTTAAGACTATAGTCGAAAACTGATAAGTCCAAAAAACCAAAAGGCTTAGGTCTAATAGGAGTCGAGATATTGTACCGACTTTCTAAAAAAAATTCTATGAAAATAAATGGAATTATCCTTGAAGCTAGTGCCCCTTACATCCCCCAATAATACAAAGCAGCTGAAAGAAAAATATGACTCTTAAGAATATGATGAATGCAATACTTTTAAGTTCTAGTATGACTGACAATATGTGGAGGGAAGCTGTATTAAAACGCGCGGTCATTTAAAATTTACGACCCTACATAAAGTAAGTTGACTTCAAATCTCTAGTCTGATCTCTTTTACATAAAATTAGAACAAATGATCACGATCTCGTCATCCAACTTTTTTGAAATATTATCTGTTTTTTGCAATTTAGTCCTCAATAAACACAATATACAAAAAAGGACAAAGAATAAATGATTTCTTTCCTCCACCTTATAATTTCTACTTTTACTTAAGTAACAGATGTTGTATTACTTTTATTCTCATGTTTTAAGCATTTCAAAAAACAATTTTTTTACTTTAAAGGTTACTTGTTTGTTAGAATTATAGTACGAATATAAATTAATTGTCTATCGTGAATAAAATTATTAATTTGAAAACCATATAGGGATATAACATTCAAATATATGAAAATTCATAGGTTATTTGATAAATGGATTAACTAAAAATAAAATAAAAAATTATTTGAAAGCTTTGATATTTTTACATCACTACTGAATGGTTATGCATTTGTTATGTTCAAACCTATAACTATTTGTTAACTATATAACTAAATTGTTTTCTCCTTTAATTTAAACTACTATAATGTACATTGGTAGGGATTGATCTTATGACATTTGATTTACTTATAAATCTGTCCTATTATATCTAAAAACGAATAAAGATTTTTATATTCTTATTTCTCATTCAATCTGAAGCCAAATACTTTTCTCTCATCGATTTGAGTAAATAATTTGCAATTGCCTTCTCCAACTCTTTTCTAATCACAATTCATGTATCCATTGTATCTATTGCTATTCATTATTTTATCCTTAGCATTCTTTTGCTCTTAATTTATTAATAATCAAGTAAACATATTTTTTGAAAATTCCCCTTTGTTTTTCTGTAACTTCATCCTCTCTTCCCATTAAGTTGCAAAACCATCTTCCTGAAACCCTATCTCCATTTCTGCTTAATTCAATCTTCTAATATGTTTTTCAATTTTGTCAACATTTTTTTAATTTTATTTTCTTTCCTGATTCTCATAAATAATATTTTTTAAATCATTTAAGGAAACACCTTTTATTTTGCAAGAAACTGTTGAATTAGAACCATCCGTATCTGAAATCTAGGTGTTTTCATTTTGAAGGAAACCATCCTCACTGAAGATAAATCCGGATGTTTTTTATTTGGTAACTTTTTTCATCTTTTTCACAGTAGTTTATACTTATTTGCTGGTTGCTTTCATTTCATCATATTCAAGCGGTTAAAAGTCGTTGATTTTTTTTATTTCTGAAGTTATTTTCGTAGGAACATTTTTGCATTTAATCCCATATTTGGTTCTTTTCACCAGATCAATATGTAAGTTTTCATTCTTAGGTTGTTATATTATAGTTTTAGTTCTTATTTTGTATAGAATTTCCAGATTTGTTGTAATCTTGTCTGCTTCAGATCAGGTCTATAATTAAACTATTGTATGTTCTCATTTTTAAAACTTTTTCCAACATTTTCAATATTTTTGTGTTCGTGTTGGTGATGCGCGGTTGTATACTGGATTTCATTTATAATTTCTTTTGTTATTGTAAAAGTGTTTCATGTTACCTAAAACGCCTTTTATTTTATAAGAAACCATTGTATTAGAACCATCTGGATTAGGAATTTGGGTGTTTTCATTTTATAGAAAACCGTCATTGATGAAGATAAATCTAAATGCTTATTATTTGGTAACTTCATTTTCATCATTTTCACATTAGTTTAAAGTTGTTTGTTGGTTACTATCATTTCATCATTTTCAAAGTAGTTAAAAGTTGTGGATTTTTTCATTTCCGAAGTTGTTTTCTTAGGGACGTTTTTGCATCTGATCCCCATGCTTTAGTTCCTTTCACCAGGTCAATATGCAAGTTTTTATTTTTAGACTGTTATATATAGTTTTAATCCTTATTTTTTACAAAATTTCTAGATTTTCCATAATCTTATCTGCTTCAAATCAGGTCTACAATTACAATACTGTATGTTTTCATTTTAAAACTTTTTTCCAACTTTTTCGATATTTTTGTGTTCATGTTTGGCAAATGTGAGGTTGTCTCCTGTATTTTATTTATAATTTTTTCTATTATTGTAAAAGTGTTTCATGATACTAAAAAGACCTTTTATTTTGTAAGAAACCGTTGAATTAGAACCACTTGGATCTTGAATTTAGGTGTTTTCATTTTGTAAGAAACCATCATCGACAAAGACAAACCTAGATGTTTTTTATTTGGTAAGTTTCTTTTCATCTTTTTCATAGTAGTTTAAAATTGTTTGTTGATTACTTTCATTTCATCATTTTCAAAGCAGTTGAAAGTTGTTGATTTTTATTCATTTCTGAAGTTGTTTTCTTAGGATCATTTTGCATCTGATCCCCATGCTTTGTTTTCTTAGGCAAGTTTTCATTTTTTAGACCATTATATTACAGTTTTAATCCTTATTTGGTATAAATTTTCCAGATTTGCCATAATCTTATCTGTTTCAGATCAAGTCTACAAACTACTATATGTTCTCATTTTTCAACATTTTCCAACATTTTCAATATTTTCCTCTTTATGTTTGGTGATGCATGGTTGTCTCCTAGATTTTATTTACAATTTCTTCTATTACAATAAATTGTTTCGTGTTACCAAAAAGATATATACCTAATTATAAATACCACAGTCATAAAAGTAACCAAAAATTCACGATAATGACATTTTTGGTGGGTTTTAAATATTTTATCTACGTCCATGATTGTATCAATATTATCAATTTTAAACCATTTTCCAACTTTCTATCCTCTTTTACAATTTTGTTACCTTTGTAGCCTTATGCATTATTATGAAATTTTTATTCATGCTACTTTTTTACCGTAACAACTTCTAACAGTATCTAATAAAGTATATTATGTTCTATACAATCAAATTTATGAATTTTGTGTTTGATTTTTTTGTGCTCAGTTTCTTTGTTCTCCAATAATGACATCTTAAGTATGTTTTAAATAATTTGTTTTTTGTATGTTTGTGATCATGCCGATATGATATTGATTGTCTAATGTAAAATATTTATTTTTTTGAATATCAAAGAAGTATTTCATATTAGTTAAAGTGATATGACCATTATGCATAAGTTGTTTATTAAAAATATGCACACAAAAGGATTGTTTACATATTTATAGTAGTGGAACCCTTACTATTTGTCCTCATTTACAGTTTTATTACCTTTGTCGTCTTATGTGTTATTATGAAACTTTTATTCATGTTTTTTTATTACCCCAACAGTACAATTTCTTTTAATAGTACAATAATTAAGTATATTATGTTCTACACAATCAAATTTATGAACTTTGTGTTTGATTTCTTTGTGCTTGGTTTCTTTGCTCTTCTAACAAAACAGTATGTCCTATTGTTGTTATGGTCATTGTAAACCTTTGGTTATTTGCCTCATCAACTAAATTATTTGTTTTTAGACCCATTGTTCTTAGCGATAATGTATTTCTGAATCCAATCATAGCTATCATTTGTAATTCAAAAGCAATCACCTATTATTTTTGTTTGCAACATAAACTTTTAGTTTGTATTCCTATTTCAAATGTAGTATTTGTTTATTTATCATGGTTTTACAATTTCATTATTTCACTAAACCTTACACTACTTCACCAATTGTGTGGAATTCCTTGCTTTAATTACATATATTATTATGATATGTTATTTTTGTCTTCCTAATAAATGTTGCAAAGATAAAGGAAACAAAATTTTAGATGCATTAATTCATATTATTCTATGTTTTCTTCAAACTGTACCAAAAAATTTAGTTGCTGTCAGTAACATTGACATAAGAAGGCAAAAAAATCGACTGTTTTATTCAAAAATACTTATATTAATTTCTCAGAACTTCTCTAAATGAATTGTATGATCTGATCCTACCTTATTACTTCAGTTCTTCCCAAAAGGTGCAAATTTTTTAAATAATCGTATTCTAATTAACTATTTTCAAATTAAATCCATGTTTTCTTTATAAACATAACATTTTCCTACTTTTTTATTGTAACAGGCTATACATTTGACAATCATATTTGACACTTATAATTTATAACATAATTTTGATTAGTTTCTATCTCATCGGAATTATTTTACTATTTACTATAACTTATTCTGCATATTCATTTTTATTTTTTTCTACCATTTTTTCGTTTAACGATACTTTACCAGTCATGATCTTGGAATTTATTTTTTTCCTACTTATATGATGTATTATGAAGAATATGTGGAAGATGTATCCTACTTTGAATTTCTTACTTCTTATGTTTTATGGAAATTATGGTATGTTGCCCTATGGCTTCCTAAGGTATTGAGCAAAGATATAACAAATAAAATTTTTGACGTATTATTGCTGTCTTTCAACTAAACTATACATTATTTTTTCTTGGATTGCTAAAGGACAAGTAACTATATTTGAACAGCAAAGCACAAGATTATACAACTAAAATTGTGCTAATAATTTTTCTGCTTTGTTTTATAATCGAACATATGTTGTATAATTTTTTATGACTTATACTTTGTTTACAAACCATTAATGCATGTTGATTGGAAGTATAAAGTTGTGGCAAACACTATTATCCCAGTGGTTAGTGATTTGGCTTTGGTGTGAGAGGTCACAAGTTCAAAACTTGCGTAGCGTGATTCGAACATATAGTGACATGCGATTTGTGTTATGTTATCCCAATGACATATTGTATCTAAGTAAGAAATAATTAGATATAAATATTATTGTGTGGCTCTTCATAGGTGGATTAATGTTTGATTGTCTAGTATATATTACACCCAAAAACAATGAAGCATTATCGTGCTATTCATTGTAACTAAAGGGATTTATTTAGATTTCAAGCATTAATTATATTCAATATTTGGGGTTGTGAACTTAAGTGCATGGTAAGAATCAATTTAATATATGTTTCAAAAAAGTGAAACTATGTGTTGGTATCTAAGTTATCCAAGTAACTTTGAATTCTTTAACTAATACATTAATTTTCATCTTCAATCTGCTTCGCACATACTAATCACTAAGCGATGGTCCTGTGTTTCAATGAAGTTCTAAAATGAGTGAGTGTATATTAAAGCTTTAGAGGATTATATTTTTAGGTAAATAATTTTAAAGGACAAATTAAAGTAAATAATTACGCACAAGGAAACGCGCAAAAAAATTTTACCATAAAAACAAACTCAAAGCCTAGATACAAATTAAAACAAAAACAAAGAATTCTGTTCGTCTCCCCTCCTCACTTTCACTCAGAATTTGACGAAACTTTGCTCGAAAAAAATTGCACCGCAAACCAAAAACAAATCTACATCTCCAAAACAGCCGCAACAATTGACAGCCGAGGAACAATAAGCACAACATACAACAGTCGGAGAAACCCTGGCTACATCGAAAGTGGGGCAACAAAGTGAAAATCAAAATGTTGAATCACTTCCAATAGTAGATATCTAAAGAGAAAATGCAATGATACAAGAGGGAAATCGACCTCTAGTGGAAATGATACCAAAGACAATAAAGTGAAGAAGCAGCAAGTTAAAACTTAAAAATCTACATCAGTAGAAGAGGAAAAGCAAAATAGAGAAAAAAGAACAAAAGGAAGACATGAAAATAATGCAGCAATTAAAAGCAAACCAAAAACAACAGAAAGTATACCAGAGAAGGTAAATGACACTCTAAAATCAAGTATAACAAATTTAATACATTTTTGTTATAGTAACAGTGAATTTTTTTGCACAGAACAAAGAAGAGAACATGCAATAACAAATAGTTACAGAGAAAACAGTTGAAGAAAATATGCAAAAAAGAGAACAAAGAACAAAAAGAAGAAATAAAAAATGATTCAAAAGAAAATACAAACACAGACTGTGGTAACTGAAATTGAAAATTATGAAACTAATACTAATAATTCCATACTGTTAAATGTATTCTAATATTATCAAAAATGTTAAACAGGAAAAATCTAAGAAAAAAGAAGGCAAAAAAGTTGCAGATGAAGAATCAGAAGAAAAACAACTCAATTCAGTAAAATTAAAAACATTATAACTTTGTAACATGATAGATATTGCAAAAATAATACCTGTAAATCATTTGGTAAAAGAAAAGACCAATAATTACAACAAACGGATACCTACTTATAGCAAATAATAGTCGGTATCATGTAGTGTAAATCGTTTGGTAAAATAATAGTTAGTATCATTTAGTTGAAATATGATACTTACAACAAACTGATACCCACTGACAAAAAATTAATACCTACTTACAAAAAACTAATACCTACTTGAAAAAAATGATACCTACTTACAAAAAACTGATACATACTTAGTAAAAACTAATACCTAGTTATCGAAAACTTGAAATCGTTACGTATTTGACTGATGATATTTCACTGCAGCTAATACGCAACCTATTGTTACATTTCATCATAATATGTTTCACAAATTACTTATTGTCTTTATTTTGAAATAATAGGATGATGATGATTTTGTTAATCCATATCCAGTTTAAAAGAAAATATAAAATTGGTATGAGATTTCTCTTTCTTTTAAAAAGATTACTTATTACAGATAAAAAAGGTGAATATGATCTAACTTTTTAACATTTTGTCTTTATTAGAGACAAAAAATAGAAGAAATTCTCAAAGAAATCTGGAAAAGCTATAACATAGTAGACGTGGAGGTGAAACCAGATGATATGCATCAAATAAAGTGTGCACAACAAGCAGAAGACACATAAGTTTTTTTGGTTAAAATGATATGTATTGACAACAAAATAAACAATACAATTGAAAATACTAGTCATAATCAGTTGAAAGTTGCTCATAATTCAAACTATCTGTGTTTTTGCATTATAACATTTCATACATAATTCTATACATCATTATATGCCTTTTGAATTTGATTCATAACAAAATATTGAAAAATATTATCTCCCTCTTTCAAAAACATTTAGTTTAGAAATAAATAGTTACTACAGGAAGAAAATTGATACCTACATAAAAGAA
The DNA here is from genome assembly GCA_030765085.1 of Allium cepa. Lineage (NCBI taxonomy): Eukaryota > Viridiplantae > Streptophyta > Magnoliopsida > Asparagales > Amaryllidaceae > Allium > Allium cepa. The sequence goes on from CM060934.1 coordinate 628,798,546, forward strand.
ACTGATACCTACAGAAACAAAACTGATACCTACATAAAAGAAACTGATACCTACAGAGACAAAACTGACACCTACAAAAACAAAACAGATAACTACATAATAAAAATTAAAACAAAATATTTAGCAAATATATCTTAAAGTAATAACTACAAACGCAAAAATTCATACAGAAATTGGTACTAATTGTGCTAGTAAAACTGCTAAATATTTTAATTCAAAGCATACTTTATGCTTGTACGATAATCTTGTATTAATTATAAACTGATAATACAACTTATGCAAACCGATACTAACATTACATTTTAGTTTCGACAGGATTGATTATAGAATATTTGTAATGATATTTATCGTTTCACTAAACAAAAGCAGAATACCAATAAAACTTGAAAAGAAGGAAATATTTTCCACAAGAGCAAAGATTGTACATGCAATATTGATAGATGATGAACATTGATGGAGTCTATCTAAATACATATCAAGCTTAGAAGAAGAAAGAAAATGAAAGAACTGAATTCGTGATGTTTCACAATTAAATTTGATACTTGTAAAGTAATGTAATTCTGTTGAAATTTATACTTGTGAAGTAATGATATTCTATTGCACTTTGATACTTATGAAGTAATGATGTTCTATTCTTAAAACAAAGCTGCTTTTACTTGTAAAAACAAACACTAGAACTAATACTGTAAAAACATTTAATTGATACTATCACTTATACTAAATACTTGAAATTAAAATCAATTTGATAATATGCTATGCTAAATACAAATTAATAAAAAAAAGGTTCAATTGCAATAAACCGCCAAAACAAGTTACACATCCACTTATTAATCTGAACAAATTCAAAATAAAAAATCAAATCATATCCTCTTCGAAGCTTGACAATTAGTTTATTATGACCAAGCTGCTTGCACTCGCCACATCTGTTTTGCTTGTTCTGAAAATATAAAAAATCCTCCTTTACGCTTGACTGATGGTCTGCCTATGCCACATTATCACCACTGGAGAAAAAAACATTAGTAAAAACATGTTCAATTTAGAACATTAGCTTTTCCATTTCAGAAAACTGATACCTAAAGTATAAAAAACTTATACCTAGTTACTGATAATCAAAAAAATTGATACTAAGAAAAAATAAAAATGATACCAGAAAACTGAACCTAAGATATGATACTTTTCAACTCTATCACAACCTTATATACAACACAATCAATGATACTTTTCCAATCATCCCAACAGTAATGCAAGATAATGATAGATAAATTTAGTGTAAAGCATATTAGAATACAACATTGCATAAAGAATAAAATTTTAAAAAAAAACCTGCCGCTGCATTCAAAAGTTGCTATAGAAGAATGAACAAGCAAACAAAAAAATAACACTGCATGTAATTTATGAAACCGAACACAATTAAAAATTGCAAACAATTTTTTTAACTCTATTAGATTAAGAACAAAAAATAGAATAATACATGCATACCTAATTAATATAATTTGAAGAAAAACGAGATCACAGTAAAAATATGAAAAGAACGAAATCGACAAATGAGCGTGAGAAAAATTTGATCGATGAACTTGAAATTTAAGAAGAATGGTATTCAAATGACCGAAGGAGGTTGATCGATACTTTGATTGCAAGAGAGATATCAGGATCACGATTGAAAAAATTTGATTGAAAGGAAGAAGAAGAACAAGCGCGCGAAAGTGGGATGGAAGGAAAAATCGATAATTTGTCCTCTAGAGAAAATCATTAGTGGGTTGTCCTATATCTAAAAAAAGCCCTAAAAATTGTCCTTGAGGAAAATTTCATGTATACTTTTATGTTCATATCATTTTCGGTTGTATGAAAGGTTAGGAAATAAATTTGAAGCATTGAATATATAATTTATTTTCTACATAAAAAAGTAAGGGAAAATAATATTGATTGAAATTGTAAAAAAGTTTACTAGGAAATGAGTTGAACTAATTGGTCATGTTAACTGTCATTTAAAAAGTATTTATGTATTTATAGAAATAAATATTTGATGGTAACAATATATGAATATAATTGCAATCTGCATGCTTATTTTTACTCTATTTTGATTTTTAAAAATCTACTTGATTCACACTTTCTCAACAAGGGTCATCTTTTGCTTATAGATCTGCTTTTCATATGCTAATTAATATGGAGCTTGCGATCTTTACCAAATTGTGTAGCGTTGCCACTGTTCTCTAATAGCAAGCTTATCATTATGGTAAACAGATGAACATTCAATCCATTTGGATTTAGCCATGGGAACATGGAAGGATGACAACTTCTATCAGCATATGCTACTTGGTCAATGATGCTACACTTTTATTCGAACTTTAATTTTCTTCTTTATTTTTTGTGTGCATCGAACTAGAAAATCCTTCTGCTTATCTATTGTAATGCCGTAAACATTTGCTTTTACGCATTTAATTTAGCCTCGCTTGACTTCATTGTTAAGAATAATTTGATGTCATGTATTTGATAAGATTTAGATAACACCATTTCATTCGTATTTCAAACAAAATATATTTTATTTAACATAATTTGTTTTTGAAGCTGATATATTTGTCATAAATTAGTATTCCTTGATTGAAAATATTAGGTCATATATTTTATTTTATTTTATTTTATATTGCCCAGCTGGCTACAATGCTTTCAAATGAGTTTGATGAACAATAGTACGATTTATTATTTAGATGCTAAAGAAATGCACTACCATATATCCTCCTTATTTCGGAGGCATGTTGGACTGTGCATCAAAATTGTTTGCGCATAAGCCTTCATGAACAATTCTACGCAATAGTAAACAACTCCAACATTTGCGCCGAACCACTTGGGTCGTTGATGTGCCAACACATGATAGCTCAAGAGTACAAGTGCTACATATGCATCACCTTGCTATATATCCCTTTGTGATATATATGCTATGTGGTTCTAATTGTGTCAATTTGATAATGGGGTGGATAGTACATTAGCTTAGTTTTCTAATGTGCCCACTGAATCGAAACCTATATTGTGCATGACATTTTATTATCCGACATTTAACAATTTCATACAATTTTTTCACATTACTCTGCCTTGAGTATGATTTACAAATATGGTTTTAGCAATAACGTACTATTGTATTTTCAAAGATTTACATTCAACAACGTGTGCGTAGCACGGGTTCACACTCGTTTAAATAATGAACCAATGAAAGAGCTAGTGCCTAGTAGTGAGAAATAGTGAAATCATATTAAATCATCAAACTTTAATTTTCCTTTATTTTCTATCTACGGAAATAGATAAATTTTATTACCATTCGAAAAGACCACGTCAATTAACGGAGAAGTAACGTACATAAAATTAATACATAAAAATTAAATAAAAGATCATTTCAAAATATAACCGTACTAATGCTTCACCTTCATTTATAGATCATCGCATTTTTTCTCTTGTCAAATTTCTTCTTTTAATTCCAGGTCCCACATTTCTAGCACTCTAATATTATCTTCCATTATTTGCATCCTCTTCTTTGAGTTACCCATGATACTTTTCACATCTTCCTTTAAAAATTTACAAATCTTAAATTTATTTCTTATATCAGTATTGAATATTCTTTTATTCTCCTTATTCCATGTATGGTATATGGAAAGAACAAAGCAAACTTGCCCCCAAATATCTCATTTGATCCTTCTGCTTAAAATTAGAACATATGAGCTCAACCTCTTCATATAATTTGATTGAAATATTATGCATCTTTTCGAGTCCGGTCCTTAATAAATATCCAATGTGTTTAGAAAATGAAAATTAAATAATATCTATCCTCCTCCTCTTGGTTTGTATCATTATTTTTCTCAGGTTTTTTGCATTTTTAATAAACAAAAATTTTTATTTTTAAAAATAGGTTTTTGTTAGATTTGTAATGTACAAACAAGTTAATATCCATTTTTAATAAGATTATTAGTTTGCAAATTGTATTGGGATATAATGTTGACAAATGTGAAATTTCATAGATTATTTGGCTAACAGATTACGTAGAAGAAAATAATTTAAAAGCGATAACACTGATATCATCAAATTAGTGTTGAATGGTTACGCATTTGGTAATGTTTGAACTTCTAACCTTTGGTGTAATTATATATCTGAATTGTTCCTATTGTATTTAAACTAATAAATTGTACATTTGGCAGAGATCAAACTTGTGATATTTGGTTTAGTTATACATTTGAATAATGAATTAATGAAAGGGCTAGTGAGAAATTATCTAAAAAACATCATTGAGCTTAGTTTCTCCTTTTATATTTATTCATGAAATTAGGTTAATTTTGTTGCTGTTTAAAAATATTTATCAGTTATTTAAAAATAGTGTGTTGCTAATGGCACCAAGTTGCCTACTTCCTAATGTCATTTCTAAAGAATACCATTAAAATTTCATACTCCACTTCTTAATACAAAAATGGCAGGGCTGCCATGGTACGGTGATTGCAATGGTTTATTGTCGATCGGCTATTTTTAACCATATGGGGGTAATAATCTACGGTCATGATACAACAAATAGTGATTACTTAGAGATTAATTCCTATGGTGATTTAATGTCGAACAGTATTTTCTAGCTAAGTGAAATAGTAGAACATACGATATTAACAAGCATAAAATTATATTCATCATTGTCAAAAATTACATGGTGTCCGTAAGAGCAAACATGGTGCTATTATCACCGTATTAAAAATAATACAAGATTAGAAAAGCCTAAGAATGCATAGAAGAGCATTCCAAAAAGAATTGCAATGAACTTTCCACCTTTATTTCCATATTGGCACCATTTCCTCGTATTTAATTCCTTCTTTTCATTTCAAGTCCTACATTTCTAGCACTCTAAATTTATCTTCCTTTTGTGCTTTTCTCTGACTTAGTTATGTGATCTCTAATCTGATCCTTTAATTAAAGGTAAAACAGAAGAGCTTAACTTCATTATCCAGTTGGCAAATTATATTCATACACCAAAAATTATCTAACATACACCATAATTTTACTAAGAAAATACATGACTAAGTTACATTTATTTTTAATTGCATTTCTAGTTTTTTCTTATAACATATCTAATTAAAACATGAAAATCAATAATAATTAAATAAAGTTATACAGTTTGATGAAGTTAATGACACCTAAAATAATTTTCACAACTAACTACTCCATTCAAAAGCATTAAAAAAATTCTTCTACATTAGAGCTCATCTATTCTATTTTTATTTAATTATAATTGAGTGATTAACCATTAACATTTTGCTCTCTCATTTACTCTCAGTTAATATACTCAATTCTCCTTAGTCTTAGCATCAATTTTTCATTTTAACCCTCTATGTATTCTCATTTTTTTCTTTTCACCATGAAGATATTAATTCATACCTCATAGAATTCCTATGATACATCTCAAAATGATACAAAATCAATTATGCACGTATCTTTCCCATTGTTCTTCATTCTCATTCTTTTCTTTTTTCGTTCTTAGCTCATGTAATGATTCATATCCTTAATTGAAGTGATTATTTAGCAATCATTTACTCTTTTTCTCCCTTCTTCTTATTTCATATCAATATTCTTCATTTACTTCTTATTTCATATCATTTTTTTCTTTTCACCATAAAGATATTAATATTCTTACTTCATATGAAGTAATTATTATGCATACATTTTTTTTATTCATACTCCTTATTTCATACCTATTATTATCTTATTTATTTCATCTTCTATTTTTCTTAAACTCAAACTTTAAAATGATTTATTTCATACCTCTCATCAAATCAAAGTCGTTTTAAGACTCAAATTTCTTATTCTCTTTGCATTTAATATTTCAACATTGAGTAATGACGTGGATGAGAACATTTCAAGATAAGATTCAACTACTAAATTAATTTATTTTGGATTTTGTTTAACTTTTGATTGTCGTTCTTAAATTCTTACTTAATAATGATGAAGATATTTTTTCTGAATTTAAGACTTTCTATTTTTTCCAATTTGTATATTTTGTTATGCTTGCTTTCTCTTTAAGAGTAATTAGGTCAATATCTTCAAAAAAATAATAACTTAAATGATAAGTTTGTCAGTCCAACTATTTATTCTTGGATTATGGCATGAATTTTATAAATAAATAATTTTAAACTGAAATATATTATAACTTAGTAATTGTATATCGTTCCCTATCATATACACAATTAGATTGTTGACTTTTTTATTTGTTTCATTATACCTACTTTTAACTATTATCCATTTACGTGAAATCAAAATTCATGTCATAAACTAATAAAAATTTATTCACTGGGTAACTTTTTATTTTTGTGAAACCAAGTGAATAATTTTTTCTTAGTTGATTGCTTGGTTTTTGTGATTTCGTAATTTTGTATTGAAATTTATTATTAGGTTTATTCACAATTGTGTTTCCTATCATATTATTTACTCATATACATCATTGACTTTGCTATTTCTTTCACGTTAACCACTTTTAACTATTATGCATTAATATTTGAACTATTGTTATAACTAAAAATTATACCTTGGTGGTGATAGATGTCTATAAACACTAGTTGCTCATAAGTTGTGTGTTATTTTAGTTTTTATATTCTTACTTTGTATTTTTGGTGTTTATCATATAAATTTTGATAATCATGTTTACTAGTTGTTATGATCTATTATAAGATATATATAAGTCACTTATTCTTGCTATAGATACTATCTGATATTGTATATGATTGAATTTTCCTAAGGTTTTTTCTTCTTTATTTGCTAACTTAGATTGTATTTGCTGATTTATAATTTTATCGGTTTTTTATTCAAACATTTGCCTTAACTTCATTTTTTTTTACAATAGGGTAGGTTAGTTGGTTTGAAGGGAGAGATATAAAATAGCAATAGAGAAAGTTCTTATAAATAGTAAGACCATTCTATTCATTGTAACTTATCATAATTTAATTTATTTATTTCATAAATAATACATACATTGCTCACCTTACTATAATAAATATATTTATTTTACGATAAATGCATCAATTTATTTATTCTAATTTAATCCAACTAAGGTTTTTTCCTCTTCTTAGCTCATTCAATACTCAATTTTGTGAGAAATGCGGATTACGGATCTTAAGGCTAGGATAAACACTAAAGGGGGGTGAATAGTATTTTCAGGAATTACTAAATCTTTTTGAGTTTATGTTAATTAGAACATAAATGTATGCAACTTTCAGACACAGATATGATCACAGAAACAAGCAAAGATGCAGAAATAAAGGAAAAGCAGTAAAGGAAAGAACACACTGGATTTTATACTGGTTCGGAGTAACCCTACATCCAGTCCCGCACACAAGTATGAATTTCCTTTCAAAAGCAATCTCTACAATTCCACCCTCGATTTCAAGGCCACGAGGTACACCTCTCCAGATTCACAATCCTCTGGGTAGAGATACTTGATTTCACAGGCAACAAGTTCACCCAATTGACTTCCAAGGCTACAATCACACCTTTTCTCACTTGATTGATTTCACAGGCTACAATCACACCTTTTCTCGCTCAGTTTATTACAAAGAAGCCTATAACTCTGAATAGCACTAAGATCTTGTTGAGATAGTGATAGAGAATCAAACCAGAAATGATCTAGTCAGATTCAATGTTGATTTTGGCAGAGTAATGGTAAGAATATGTGTGAAGAAATGTGGAAGAAGAAGAGGAGTGAAAACCAGAAAAATATGATATAAAATTCGTTGAAGACTGCCCCTATTTATAAAAGAACAACAGCCATGTTCATTCGTGAAAGGATATGACGAAAAGACAATTCTTTTGAAATTTAAATTTTGAAACCAACTGCCACTATGTCGACATGGGTATCTTGAGTATGTCGACATGCGAAAGGAAATTTTGGTGTTTTGTTTTTCTTTGAAAATAACTTTTATCTTATATTAAAACTATTTTAAACTTTTATAACTATACTTAACTATAGTTAAAATACATAAATAAATATAGAGATTAATATTTTGGTGTATATATATAATTTTACTATAATTTTATATTTAAATCTAAGTATAAATATAAAAAATTAAATATATTATTATTTAAAAGATAGTTTGAAACCAAGGATAATTTGATTTTGAAATTAAAGATTATATTGAGGCTAAAAGTATTTAAGATCAAGATAGATGTTTTTGATTATTTTAAAAGGAAGGTTTTGAAATCATTTTGAAAACAAGATAATTTTGTAAAATCATTTTGAATAAAAGTTAGCGGATACAAAACAATGTTCCACTAGATTTTTCGTAGGTTTCATCCTACTTAGGGTTCCATCCCTTTAACAGGCTCGAAGTGGATTCCATTCCACGAATAAATTGGATTTTAAGATGTCAATGCTTTTCTAGAAGTTTTAACAAAATTCCTAATTAAATTACTTGAACTCTTGATATTCTTGATACTCATGAGTCTTCAATCTTGATATCTTGAATCTCTATACTGTACAGTCTTTATTCTTGGTGCCTGCATGGTTAAATCCTGCATATACATATATTTATAAACTATAATGTTAGTATTTATATTTTATAATCTTATTCTAAGGTTGTTTACTTCAAAACCATCATCTCAAGGACTAGCAGTCTCCTCCTTTTTGATAATGACAACCTTTGTTTATAAAATATTACTTCTATCCTAATAACTCCCCCTTAATCTATGCCTAACTTCCTTATTTTATATTTCTCCCCCTTTGTCATCAACAAAAACTAACTCCAAACTATATAACTCCAAACTATATAACTCCAAACTATATAACTCTCCCTTAATCTAATACTCTATGACATGTGATCATAATGATAGTGTTATCATATAATCAACACTTAACTCTAAAACTTAAAACTTAGTCCTAAACTACTAACTATCCTAACTAAGTATCCATATAATAATACTTTTAATAGAACACATATAAGAACACAAATTATTTATTAATTATATAGTTATATTTACATTTTTGTAGAGAACGTAAGAAAGAACATACAACAATAGAAAAAAGAGAAAAGAAACTAATGAGCGTCTTTGAAAATGGGAGATCTATGAACCAAACAATTTGGATAGTGGAAATAGAAATTTCCACGTTGTTCGACAAGATTCCCATCTTTGTCAAAGCACACTTCGCCAACACAAACGACTTCGTTGTCTTCTTCAGCGTGCTCTTCTTCCATGATGGCTTCTTCTTCTTCTTCCTCGCTGTCCTCTTACACTTGATCTCCTGAAGAATCTTCGTCAATCAAGATCAGATTAGCATGATTGTCCATTAGAAATTTTTGCAAATTTCTGAGGATTTTGCCTTGCCTTTCTTGTCTTTCGCCATTCTAAGTTTCACCACTTAAATTTCAGTCATTAATTGTAGTGCATCCTTCAGAGAATCCTCCATTTTCGTCACTCGTGCGAGCGTTGTTCGTTGAAACGGTCCAAAAGTAGGAGAAGGGAACGAAAAGGTTGAATTTTTGTTTGATTTGGAAGAGGAGGCCATGTTTAATTTATTTCAGAAGTTAGAACAGAGAGAGAACAGAGAAAATGATCAAAATTTTGAAAATAAGAAGAATATATAACCAATTATTTGAATTTTGATGGGAAAAATTTCAAAAAATAAAAAAATCGTTGTATGTCGACATGGATAGGGGGGATGTCGACATGGTCCTTGAAATTTTTACTATTTGATTTATTTTGATTTAATTTTTAATTATACTTTATTATTTATATTTTTACATTTCAGTTATTGAACAAATACCTAATTCTCTTCTTAATTTAGTAAATACAGATTCATTTAAGGGTTTTGTTATAATATCGACAATTTGATTCTTGGAATTAGTATAATCGAGAGTAATTACTTCCTTATTTATATTATCTCTGAGAAAATGATGTCTTATATCAATATGTTTAGTTCGAGCATGTTGAGTAGTATTTTTGGATAAATTTATTGCATTAGTATTATCATAGTAAATTGGTGATTTTGATATATTTAAACCATAATCTTTTAAAGTTTGTTGCATATATATTACATGAGAACAAGCCAAAGCAGCAGAAATATATTCTACTTCAGTTCTTGATAAAGAAACCGTGTTTTGCTTTTTACTAAACTAGGAAATCAAAGAATGCCCCAAAAAGTGACAAGTTCCACTTGTACTTTTTCGTTCTGATTTACAACCAGCATAATCAGCATCACAATAAGATAGTAAGCCAAAAGAATCATTTTTAGGGTAAAATAAGCCATAATCAGAGGTGTGTTTAACATATCTTATGATACGTTTTATGGCTTTTAAGTGGGTCTCTTTAGGTTGGGATTGATATCTTGCACATAGACAAACACTATGCATGATATCAGGTCTACTAGCAGTGATATAGAGTAGTGATACAATCATTCCACTATATAATTTTTGATCTACATCTTTCGAGAGATCTTCTTTACTAAGATACTCATTGGTTTCCATGGGAGTGGGTTTTCCACTCGCAGTAGTCAAACCAAATTTAATAATTAGGTCTTTAGCATATTTTTCTTGACTAATAAAGATACCGTTATCTAGTTGTTTTATTTATAATCCTAAGAAGAAATTTAATTCACCCATATGACTCATCTCAAACTCTTTTTTCATTATTTCAGAAAATTCTTTATTCATTACAAAATTAGTTGATCCGAAAATGATATCATCTACATAAACTTGTACTAGTTGAATATCATTTTTATTTCTTTTAATAAAAAGAGTATTATCTACTTTACCAATTTCAAAATTTGATTGCAATAAGTAAGATCTTAGTCTATCATACCAGGCTCTAGGAGCTTGTTTTAGACCATATAGAGTTTTCTCAAGTTTGTAAACATGATTTGGTAATTTTCATTTTCAAAAAATGGTGGTTGTTCAACATATACTTCCTCTTTTACAAATCCATTTAAAAAGGCACTTTTAACATCCATTTGAAATAATTTGAAATTATTATGATTTGCGAAAGTAAGTAGAATCCTAATGGCTTCTAATCTTGCTACAGGAGCAAAGGTTTCATCAAAATCTATTCCTTCTTCTTGACAATAACCTTGAGCGTCTAACCGGGCTTTATTTCTAACAACCTCTCCCTATTCATTCATTTTATTTTTATAAACCCATTTAGTTCCAATCATAGTTTTATTTTCAGGTCTAGCAACAAGTTCCCAAACATAATTTCTAGTGAATTGATTTAATTCTTCTTGCATAGCCAAAGTCATGAATCATCAATTGATGCTTCTTTTGGATTTTTGGGTTCAATAGTTGATATAAAAGCTACATTGCTCATTTGACTTAGTTGATTTCTAATTTTAACAACATATTGCATATCTCCAAGTATATTTTCAATAGGATGATCTTTTAAAAGTTTAATCCTTTTATTAGGATGATTAATTTCATTATTAGTTTCAGTTGACTCTTGATTTTGAGTGATTAAATCCTCTTCATCATTTGAATCTTCAAAAATTTTAAGATTTTCATCGAATGAAACATGCATTATTTCTTCGATGGTGTTAGTTTTTAAATTAAATACTCTATATGCTTTACTTCTATTAGAATATCCGATAAAGATACCTTTGTCGGATTTAGGATCAAATTTATCTAAGTTATCTTTTGTATTTAAAATAAAACATTTACTTCCAAAAATTCTAAAATAAGATACCATAGGTTTCTTTGAGTGAAGAAGTTCATAAGATGTCTTATCAGTTACAGGTCTAATTAATATTCTATTTAAAATATAGCAGGCAGTAGCAACTACTTCTGCCCAAAAATACTTTGGTAATTTACAGTCTGAAAGCATAGTTCTCGTACACTCTTGAATCGCCTTATTTTTACTTTCTACTTCTCCATTTTGTTGTAAAGTTCTTGGAAATGAAAAATTGTGAGTTGTTCCCTTTTTATTGCAGAATTCCTCAAACTTTTTATTTTCAAATTCACCACCATGATCACTACGGATGGTTATAATTTTTAGTGAAAGTTGATTTTGAATCCTTTTTGTAAAGTTCTTAAAACATTCAAAAGTATCACTTTTATGTTTCAAAAATATTGTCCATGTAAATCTAGAATAATCATCTACAATTACAAAAACATATTTACTTTGATTTATTAACAGAATTTGAGATGGACCAAATAAATCAAGATGAAGTAACTCAAGAGGTTTTGAGGTTGAAATCATATCTTTTAATTTAAAGGGACTTTTTCTAAGTTTTCCTAATTGACATGCATCACATATACTATCTAATTTAAAATTCATTTTAGGGAGACCTCTTACTAGATCATGTTTTGACAGTCTAGATAAGAGTTTGAAATTCAAATGTCCAAATCTCTTATGCCAAATCAAAGGGTCACTTGTATTTTCCAAAAGACACTGGTTATCATTTGAAACTTTCATACTAAGAATATAAATATTCTTTTTCCTAATTTCCTCAAATAGTATGGTTGAATTATTATCTTCAATGTGACACTTATCTTTTACAAATTTAATTTTATATCCTTTATCGTAGAGTTGACTTATACTTAGCAGATATGTTTCAGATTCTTAACTAGCAAAACATTAGTAATAATAGGAGTTCAGAGTTACCGACTTTGCCGATGCCAATCATATATCCTTTTGAATTATCTCTAAAGTTAACCAGTCCTCTGTCTTTGTATATTATATCATTCAGCATATCTGGACTGCCAGTCATGTGTCTAGAACATCCACTATCAAGTATCCATTTATTCTTTTTGATCTGCACAATTTTTCCTTTGTGGATTGATTCCTCAACCCCCATAAAGCATATTTCCTGCACATCAAAGAATCTTATTAGACAACTTGTATTTGAATATTGATTATATGCAGACTCATGAGACAATGATCATCTAAATTTTTCTAAACTAGTATTAACAAACACAACCATTTTACAAACTTTGAAAACCTTGCTCTGATACCAAATGTGAGAAATGCGGATTACGGATCTTAAGACTAGGATAAACACCAAAGAGGGGTGAATAGTATTTTAAGGAATTACTAAATCTTTTTGAGTTTATGTTAATTAGAACACAAATGTACGCAATTTTCAAACATAGATATGATCACAGAAACACAGATGCAAAAATAAAGTAAAAGCAGTAAAGGAAAGAACACACTGGATTTTATACTGGTTCGGAATTACCCTACATCCAGTCCCGCATACAAGTACGGATTTCCTTTCAAAAGAAATCTCTACAATTCCACCCTCGATTTCAAGGCCATGAGGTGCACCTCTCTAGATTCACAATTCTCTGGGTAGAGATACTTGATTTCACGGGCAACAAGTTCACCCAATTGATTTCCAAGGCTACAATCACACCTTTTCTCACTTGATTGATTTCACAGGCTACAATCACACCTTTTGTCACTTAGTTTATTACAAAGAAGCCTATAACTCTGAGTAGCACTGAGATCTTGTTGAGATAGTGATAGAGAATCAAACCAGAAATGATCTAGTTAGATTCAATGTTGATTTCGGCAGAGTAGCGGTAAGAATATGTATAAAGAAATATGGAAGAAGAAGAGGAGTGAAAACCAGAAAAATATTATATAAAATTCGTTGAAGACGGCCCCTATTTATAGAAGAATAACATCCATGTCCATTCATGAAAGGATATGACGAATAGACATTGAAATTAAATTTTGAAACCAACTGCCACTATGTCGATATGGGTATCTTGAGTATGTCGACATGCCAAAGTAAATTTTGGTGTTTTGCTTTTCTTTGAAAATAACTTTTATCTTATATTAAAACTATTTTAAACTTTTATAAATGTACTTAACTATAGTTCAAATACATAAATAAATATAGAGAATAATATTTTGGTATATATATGAAATTTTACTATAATTTTATATTTAAATCTAAGTATAAATATTAAAAATTAAATATATTATTATTTAAAAGATAGTTTAAAACCAAGGATAATTTGATTTTGAAATTAAAGATTATTTTAAGGCTAAAAGTATTTAAAATCAGGATAGATGTTTTTGATTCTTTTAAAAGGAAGGTCTTGAAATCATTTTGAAAACAAGATAATTTTGTAAAATCATTTTGAACAAAAGTTAGCCGATACAAAACAATGTTCCACTAGATTTTTCGTAGGTTCCATCCTACTTAGGGTTCCATCCCTTTAATGGGCTCGAAGTGGATTCATTCCACGAATAAATTGGATTTTAAGATGCTAGTGCTTTTTTAGGAGTTTTAACAAAATTCCTAATTAAATTGCTTGAAATCTTGAACTCTTGGTGTTCTTGATACTCATGAGTCTTCAATATTGATATCTAGAATCTCTATACTGTACAGTCTTCATTCTTGGTACCTACATGGTTAAATCCTGCATATACATATATTTCTAAACTATAATGTTAGTATTTATATTTTATAATCTTATTCTAAGGTTGTTGTGATCGAAACCATCATCTCAAGAACTAACAAATTTATTCTTCCTTCTTTCATGTTTATTCCCCATTTTCGGCATCACATAAAAATTTTGATTTTGAATTAGAAATAAATTAGAGATTCTTTCAAAATAGTTTATTTACTTATTTCTTAATTTTTTTAACAAGATTATAATTTGACTGAATATATCAATAGTCCTTCACTATTTATATTCACCTTAATTGTTATTTATTTTATTCACATTATGCAATGGTTGTATTCCTACATTTTGCATTAGGAACAAGATTCTTATGGATAGTGTAACACACCTATTTTTATTGACATTATTCAAGAAATTTAATTAGAGTAAATTAAATAGAATAATGTAAATAAGGAGAGTGATGTTGATTAATAATTTAGGTAGCCGTGCTTATTTAAAATCAAATGAACATACATAAATGGTAAGGAAAATAAACATAAGGGCGTTAGGGTAAATAGTCGCCCATAATTCCCGCCTATATACTATCTTTATTAGTTCTACACGTTCATTTCACCAAAACAAAAATATTCATAATAGCGAGAAGAAAGGCAGGCCAATAGAAGAGAAGAGAAAATCAACTAAAAGCTAGGATTCAAGTTAGAAGGAATCAATCTCAATCATACTTCAATTTTCTTATCCAATCCAAGATGAATAATAATTTCTACATCTCCATTTTGATTTTAAACATCATACGGTTTCGGATTTTAGGACAAATCTGTTTTATGATATGCTGAATGATGATATGCTTGATTTTAATTTATATGCGGTTAAACAAGGTTGTTTAATAAGAGATAGACATGGTTTGAGGGTAAAACTGAGATAAAATGATTTTCAAATGGCATGGGAAAATTTTATGTTATAGAAAACATGATTTTGAAGATGTGTTTCAATTGTCATAATTTTCCGAGTTTAAACGGATTTTATACAAATTTTCTAGTGAAGAAATGATTTATTGGGTTATAAATTATCTATGGCAAAAATGATGAATATTTGAGTTTGAAATTTTTATATGTTGGAAAACATACTAAAATAGATTTTCTGGGATTTTTCCATATTTTTCCTAATAGTTTTGTTGAATATATAAAATTATTTAAGGTATGAGACTTAAATGTTTTATTTTTAACTAAGAAAAAGCGGCATTTTATAAAATAAAATTATTATTTAAATCTGAAAGTAGTGGCAGCATTTTCTGAAAAGAAATTAATAAACAATGATTATTTGATAAACAAAGGCAGGTTGGTTGAAAAGATAACCTTTTTAAGATAAAAACAAAGAAATCATGCTTTTGCATGTTTCAGCCTTTTACAGTAGTAAACCTTCCGATCCAGACCTTCCAACAAGGTTGAGAGGTTTATAGCTTTCGACAAGGTCAAACCAATGCATATGGTATTAAGTTGCTTGGTGCATAATGAATTGGACAGAGTCGAAGGGTTCTTAGTCAAAAGGTTGATAGCCAAAGAGGTTGGGGTATGTATGCTTTATAAACTAGACCTTTCACCTGTTTTACTTTCGAGTTATAGCTTTCGACTTGGTTGCTTTCAACTAGGTCAAATGTTCAAAGAAAGGTTTCAAACCTTTTGACAAAGACGAAAGGTTGCTGCTGCTTTACCTTTATTTTGTTTTGAAACCGTCTGACATAGTCGAAAGGTTACTGCCACTTAGCATTGTTTTGTTTTGAACCTTCTGACACAGTCGAAAGGTTATTGCTGCTTTTTTCCAACTTGGCAAAGTCGTTTCTTTCGACAAAGACGAAAGGTTTACTTGTTTTAAAAACCATATGCTTCTCTTATTGCTTTCAAAAGGTTTCAAAGCTTTCGACTTAGATGATTTACCATTCTTTATAACCCAAGCTTTCGAAGGAGTTGCTTTAAAAGGTAGAGGTCTACTATTTTAAATGAAATTGTTAATGCTTTCGAAGCAGACCTTTCGACTAGGTTGTAAGGTTTCTTCCATTGTAGTCGAAAGGTTTATATTTTAAGAGTTGAATGCTTGACAGGTTTAAATAGCTGAATGTTTTCAATGGTTTTGATAGGTTAGGACTCAAAAGGTTGTTTTGAAGACCTTTCGACAAGGTCGAAAGGTTTGGTATTGACAGGTTAGAAAATACACTCTAAATTTAAAGAAAAAACCCACGGCTTATGTAAAGGAGTTTTGTAATGGCTTTAATAATGTAATTTTGAAGTAGTATTTCCTTGATAAAAATAAAAGTTAAGAGTGTTAACTATGTTGTGACATGTATTTCAAGGACTTAAACCCACAGGAGTGGTTTTGTTAGATTATTGTTTTGCTTCTTCAATTATGAGTATATTCCCATGATAACCCATAACTGTAGTTTGGAAAAAAGGGGTAGAAGAACCAATATGTTAGCTTAAATAGTAAACATAGATTACTTAAACTCCTGAATGAGTAGAATTACATCCATGGAGTCAGGGTGACCGAAAATATAGGATGCCTAAACTTTGTAGTTATTGGTGCATACCAAGAGGTTCATAGTAAACCCATGAAAATTATGATAAGGTAGTTATTGGTGCATACCAAAAGGTTCATAGTAAACCCATGAAAACTATGATAAGGCAGATATTGGTGCATACCAAAAGGTTCATAGTTAACCCATGAAAATTGTGCATTAAGGACAGTTGGTAGGGGAAAATTGGTTTGTAGTAAACCTATGAAAACTATAACCGGATTAAGAATTGACATCAGTCAATAAGTTTCTAGTAAACCCATGAAAAATAGGATAAGCAAGTGGTCAATGGCCGTATCAATAGTTTCCTAGTCAACCATGAAAACTAGGACGTGCTGTGAGTTACTTGATAAGTCCATAGGTTCCTAGTCCACCCATGAAAACTAGGATAAGGTAGTTAGTTTCTGAAGAGACCAATAGGTTCAGGGGGACCCATCAATTAGTTAAGTTAACTGGCAGGATCCAATAGGTTCTTAGTGATCCCATGAAAACTATGAATTGGATAGGGCGTTCTTTAATTATGCAAAAGGTTAATGGTACACCCATGAAAACTAAAAGGTTATCGGTAAACCCACGAAAACTAAAAGGTTAGTAATGACCCAAGAATTATAACCAAGACAAGGTGTCAGTTTAAACTGGGAAGAGAAATCTTAATTATTTTCAAGTATGCCTATCATCATAATATTTTAAAATGTATGTTTTAACCATCGTGGATGCAGGAGCACAAAATATTGTTTTATAAAGGTTTTAGGATACTAGTGAGGGGAAAACCCGTTCTGCTAAGCGGTGTGGTCTCACTAAATATCTAAAAGGATTGAGATATTATATTATTATTCATACTAGGCCTTATGTCTAACTCGAAATTTTTTCCCTTAAACTCTCGGGCACTCAATTGATTTTGAGTAGTTTGAGATTTAAGATTTTCAGGTTCTCTTCTTAGACGAATAAAGCTTCCCGAGGCATGCAGGAGGCAGATAGTTATTTAGATTTTTTATTTCTACTGTTTATTTTGTTTGTAAAGGCAGATTTATTAGCCTTTCTATATACTCTGATTAACCAAAGAGACATCTTCATATGTCACTCTTGGCATTTTTGTAATAATTATATTTTACTGAATGTGGTCAATGTAATTTGGGATTATGTAATGAACATGAAATGTTTTAATTTGAGTGTAGAAATATGTTTTTGAATTGTTAATTTTTTTCCATATTTCTGTGATTTGTGTATCAATGTGTCTAACACCGCCATATTTGGTCGCCGAAGATTAATAACTATGTATGATTGTAGCATCCGTAGCCATTAGTTTTGCGCCTCCAAGTAGGGGGATGTTACAAGTTGGTATCAGAGCATAGGTTTATGAAACTTTAAAAGAAAAGTAAAACCTAAAATATTTTTCAATCATAATCCAATGAATTTAAAAATAAGATCGGGTTTGTGTTAACGCTATAATAACATACTTGCATTTGATATATAGGTATATATCTAAGTACATATTCCCCTCTCTCTTAGACCATTCTTCTATATCTTACTAAGGCTCGTATGCAGATATACGAGAAAGAGGATATGAAGGTAGGAAACAGAAGAGGAAATCTAGGTGGAGGAAGCACCACAACCAATGGAAATGCTCGACTTAATACCCCAAGGAACCAAGGTCGACAGGCTAATGCTAACCAAAATGCCGAGGCCAATGTAGGTGCTGGAAATCCGCTAATAGATGCGGGGATAGTGTATCAGTTGTTGGCTAATTTTTTTGCAAGCGGAGGCTGCTGGTAATGTTGGTGGAGCTAATCCTATAGTTCCAGTTGGTTATAATTATGCTCAGCTGAGTAGAGCCTATGTTAGTTTAGGAGTAAAGCCGTTTGTTGGAACAGAAGATGCTGTTGAAGTAGAGAATTAGTTGTTGAACCGTGAAAGGATCTTTACATACTTAGGCTCTAATGAAGGAGAGAAGAGAAGGCTAGCGTCTTAACAGTTGCAAGGGTTAGCGCTTCGTTGGTTGAACAGTGTGACGGTCAGAGTGCCTGAGAAAGAGTTGACATGGGCTGACTTTAGGAGGAGTTTTGAACAGAGGTTCTTGTCTGAGGTTGCCAAGTCGGCACTGATGAGGAAGCTTATGGATCTTATCCAAGGACAAATGTCAGTGATCGAGTATGCTGCTAAGTTTGATGAGCTATCTCGATATAGTTATGCTTTAGTTAACACGGTTGTCAAGAGGTATGAGCGATTCATTAGAGGATTGAAACCAGAGCTAGGCTGAGTGGCTATGACTCACATTAGGGAACTGTATCATGTGATGGTAGAGATGACTATTCACCATGAGGAGATGCTTGTTGTTTCAGCCAGGGAGAAGTCAGTTGAGTCCTAGGTTTTCAAGAAAGAAAAAGGAAATTCTTTAAGAAGAAAGGAGCCTAGAAAGGGGAGGCTGCTAAGAAGGCGAAGGCTGATTTGGTATGTTATAAGTGTGATAAGAAGGGCCATTATGCCCACGAGTGCAGAACTGGTAAAGAAAAGAAGCCTGTAGAGAAGAAGAATGTGAAATGCTTTAACTGTGACAAGTTGGGCATTATAAGAACCAGTGTCCAGAGCCAGTTAAAGCAAACAGAGGGAAGGTGTTTGCTATTGGACCACCGTCTTCTTCTAAACCTACTGCAGCAAAGAAAGGGAAAACTGTGATGGAAAGTACACTTTTGATTCAGAATATACCATTTTGGGTATTTTTTGATACCAGTGCATCACATTCATTTATATCTTGGTATTTGGTTGATTGGTTATTTATAGAACCCACATACCTTATTACCTCCCTAAGGGTTGCGAATCCAATAGGATGGTATACAACTCTTGGGATGAGATGTGACCAGTTAGAACTCAATTTGTTAGGACATAAGTTTGCATGCAGTTTGTATGTTTTTGATTTCGTAGATTTCGGGATCATCTTAGGTATGGATTGGTTGGGTAAGTATGATGCTAGGATATTTTGCCATAATCGGAAAATATCAGTGAGACACCTAGATAATCATAACCGAATCATTTTCCCGATGGAGAATTATTGAAAGAGTATTTGTGCTTTGTTAAGTACCATGGACGTCGGAGAAGAACTTAGTCAGTTTCGTCTGGCTAGAGAGTTTGCAGATGTATTTGAGCCGGTTACTGAATTACCACCAAAACGAGCTATTGAGTTTTGAATAGACCTTGTAACGGGAGCTTAACCTATCAGTAGACTACCTAGTAGGATGACACCGACATAGATGAAGGAATTGAAGGTGCAATTAGTGGATCCTGAGGAAAGGAATTTTATCAGACCAAGCAGTTCGCCTTGTGGAGCAGTTGTGGTGCTTGTGAAGAAACCAGATGGGTCGTTACGGATGTGCATCGACTATGTATGTTAAACGAAAGGACGATCAAGAATAATTGCCCTCTACCGAGGATAGACGATCTATTTGACCAGATGAGTGGAGCCAGAGTATTTTTCCAACTGGGTTTGGTGACGGGGTTCCGTTAATTGAGAGTGGCGGAGGATATCATTCCTTTGACAGCATTTCGGACTAGGTATGGTTCGTACGAGTAGTTGGTAATGACATTCGGACCAACGAATGCACCTGCTTTCTTCGTTGATTTAATGAACCGGGTTTTCAAAGAGCACTTGAATAGATTTATGTTGGTCTTCATAGATGACATTTTGGTGCACTTTAAGATGAAAGAGAGCATGAGATTCATCTTAGGGTGGTGTTGGAGGTGTTGAGGCAGAATCGATTGAAGGCGAAGTTTTCCAAGTGGTATTTCTGGAAGAGAGAAGTTAAGTTTCTTGGTCATGTGGTTTCAGAGGAAGGATTATCAACTGATCCAGTTAAGATCGAGACAGTCTATAATTAGAAGAGACCAGAGTCTGTAACCGAGATCTCGGAGTTTTTTTGGAATTGCTGGCTATTACCGGAGATTCATTAAGGATTTCTCGCAGATAGTAGCGCTTTTGACTAAGTTGACGAGGAAGGAAGTGAAGTCTGTTTGGTCCGATAAATGTGAGGAAGAATTCCTTAAGTTAAAACATTTGTTAACCAATGCATCAATGTTAGAAGTTCTGGATGGTAACCAAGGTTGGTAGTATACACCGATGCATGTGGTACTGGATTGGGAGCAGTGTTGATGTAGAGGGGCAAAGTTATTTCTTATGCATCTAGGCAGCTTAGATGACACGAGGTTAGATATCCTACTTATGACTTGGAGCAGGCTGCGGTGATCTTTGTTTGAAGATTTGGAGACATTATGTGTTGGGAGAGAGATTTGAGTTGTATACCGATCATAGGTCATTAAAGTGTTTATTCTCTCAGAAGGAGTTTAATACGAGACAGCAGAGATGGCTGGAATTTTTGGTTGCTTATGATTTCAGTATACAGTATACTCCTGGGAAAGGAAATAAGGTAGTAGATGCTCTCAGTAGAAAACATCAGAATGTGGTGTTGGAAATGTTGGCAGAATGGAAGGATCTAGAAGATTTAGACAGCTGTGGTGTGCAGTTGAGATTTACTACTAGTTCTAGTCAGGGTACTGCCATGTTACTTTGTTTAGAAGTTTGTCCAGTGCTGATTGAGAGGATAGCTTCTTAGCAAAGAGAGGATCCAGTTTTAGCTGTGAGGATTAGAAGGATTGAGGAAGGATTAGAGGTTTATGACTTCACGGATTTAGTCTTGACCAAAGAGGATGGTTGAGAAAGAAGGGAAGATTGTGTATTCTAAACGTAAGGAGGGAAGTTCTAGAGAAATGTCATCGATCGAAGTATACAATTCATCCTGGAGGAACCAAGATGTATCAAGATATGAAGAGGATCTTCTATTGGGAAGGCATAAAGAGGGATGTTAGCTTGTGGGTTAGGCAGTGTACGAACTATCAACAAGTAAAAGCCGAACATCAGAAGCCAAGTGGGCTACTTCAGCCTTTAGATATTCCAGTTTGAAAGTGGGATTCGATATCGATGGAATTTATAGATGGGTTGTCAAGGTCAAGTAGAGGAAACGAAAGCATATGGGTTATTGTAGATAGATTAACTAAGAGTGCCCATTTCATTCCGGTAAAGTCAACCAGGACAGTGCATGTGTTTAGCAAAGTTGTTCATGAAGAACAATAGTTAGACTTCATGGGATTCCTAGTAGCATAGTCAGCGATAGAGACGCATTATTCAGTAGCGAATTTTAAAGAAGTATACAAAAGGTATTACACAGCAAGCTCAAGATGAGTGCAGCTTATCACCCATAGACGAACGGGCAGACAGAGAGAGTCAATAGGGTGCACGAGGATTTATTGAAAGCTTGTGTGTTAGACGTTGGTGGATCTTGGGAAGATCATCTACATCTGATTGAGTTTTTCTATAATAATAGTTATCAAACTAGTATAGGAATGATGCCTTTTGAAGATTTGTATGGAAGACCATGCAAATTGCCAGCATGTTGGTTAGAGACTAGAGACAGATTGGTCTTAGGTTCAGATTTGGTTCGGGTGGCATGAGAAAAGATTGAGTTAATTATAAGATGGATGAAGGAAGCTCAATTTAGGCGGAAGAGTTACGCAAATAAGAGGCGTAAGGACCTAGAGTTCTCAGTGGGAGACAGGGTTTTCATTACAGTATCACCAATGAAGGGTGTGGTATGATTTGAAAAGTCGAGAAAGTTGGCCCCGAGGTATGTTGGTCCATTTCAAGTTATAGAAAGGATTGGAAAGCTTGCATGTAGAGTAGAGTTGTCGAGCAGTTTGGCAGGTGTCCATAATGTGTTCCATTTGTCTCATCTTCATAAGTATGTGCATGATCCAGAGGCTACTATTCCACAGACAGAGTTAGAGGACTTAGTAGTGGAGCCTGATTTGACTTTTGTTAGACACCAGTTCGAGTTGTAGCTAGAGATGAGAAGAGATCGAGGACCAAAACAATCAAGTTGGAAAAGGATTAGTGGAGTGACAACGAGAAAGACTGTACTTGGAGACTTAAAACAGAATTCGAGAGGCTTATCCTGATCTGCTTTGATGGTATGTATATGTTAGATTTATATAGATTGGTGGCTAGTCAGATAGGCTAGTATGGTTTTTAGGAGATGTTACAGAAGATTGTTATGTTCGCTAGTTAGTCCTTATAGAATTTCGAGGAAGAAATTCTTTAAGGAGGGTAGCCTGCAACACCTTTATTTTATTGACATTATTCAGGAAATTTAATTAAAATAAATTAAATAGAATAATGTAGATAAGGAGATTGAGGTTGATTAATAAACTAGGTGGCCATGCTTATTAAAAATCAAATGAATATATATAAATGGTAAGGAAAATAAACATAAGGGCATTAGGGTAAATAGCCACCCACACTTCCTACCCTTATACTATCTTTCATAGTTCTACACGTGCATTTCACCAAACCAAAAATATTCATAGCCGTGAGAAGCAAGGCCAAACATCAGAAGAGAAGAAAAAATCAACTAAAAGCTAGGATTCAAATTAGAAGAAATCAATCTCAATCATACTTCAATTTCCTTATCCAATCTAAGGTGAATAATAATTTCTACATCTCTATTTTGATTTGAAACATCACATGGCTTCAGATTTCAGGATAAATCTGTTTTATAATATATTGAATGATGACATGCTTGATTTTAATTTATATGGGGTTAAACAAGGTTGTTTAATAAGAGATAGACACATTTTTAGGGTAAAATAGAGATGAAATGATTTTTCAATGCCATTGAAAAATTTTATGTTATAGAAAACATGATTTTGGAGATGAGTTTCAATTATCATAATTTTCTGAGTTTATATGGATTTTATATGAATTTTCTAGTAAAGAAAATGATTTATTGAGTTATAAATTATTTAAGGAAAAAATAATGATTACTTGGGTTTGAAACTTTTATATGTTGGAAAACATATTAAAATAGATTTTTTGGAATTTTTCCAAATTTTTCCTTAGTGTTTTTTCTGAATATATAAAATTATTTAAGGTACGGGACTTAAATGTATTATATATTTAATTAAAGAGAAGGGGCATTTTATGAAATAAAATTATTATTTGAATTTGAAAGTAATGGCAGCATTTTCTGAAAATAAATTATTAACCAATGAAATGCAGATTAGTTGAAAAGCTAAATTTTTCAAGTTAAAAACAAAGAAATCATGTTTTTTGCATGTTTCTGCCTTTTACGGTAGTAAACCTTCTGACCCGGACCTTCTAACAAGATCGATAGGTTTATAGCTTTCAATAAGGTCAAACCAATGCATATGGTATCGAATTGCTTGGTACGTAATGAATTGGACAGAGTCGAAGGGTTCTTAGTCGAAAGGGTGATGTCCAAAGAGGTTGGGGTATATATGTTTTATAAACTAAAGCTTTCACCTACTTTGCTTTCAAATTAGAGCTTTCGACTTGGTTGCTTTCAACCAGGTCAAATGTTTAAAGAAAAGTTTTAAACCTTTCGACAAAATCGAAAGGTTGCTGCTGCTTTACTTCTAATTTGTTTTGAAAACTTCCGACACAGTCGAAAGGTTACTGCCACCTAGCATTGTTTTGTTTTGAACTTTCCTACACAGTCAAAAGGTTATTGCCGCTTTTTCCAACCTTTCGAAGTCTTTTCTTTTGACAAAGACGAAAGGTTTACTTGTTTTAAAAACCAGTCACTTCTCCCATTGCTATAGAAAGGTTTCAAAGCTTTCAACTTAGATGATTTACCCTTGTTTTATAATTGAAGTATAACCCAAACTTTTGAAGGAGTCGTTTTAAAAGGCGGAGATCTATTGTTTTAAATGAAATGTTTTAATGCTTTCAAAGCAGACCTTCCGACTAGGTCGAAAGGTTGCTTCCATTGTAGTCGAAAGGTTTTAAAGGAGGACCTTCCACATATTTTAACTTGAACCCAGTAAGTCTTCGAAAGGTTTATATTTTAAGAGTTGAATGCTTTCGAAAGGTTTAAATAGGTGAAAGTTTTCAATGGTTTTGAAAGGTTAGGACTCAAATGGTTATTCTAAAGACCTTTCGGCAAGGTCGAAATGTGTGGTTTTGACAGGTTTGAAAACCCATACTCTAAATTTTAAAGGAAAAACCCACGGCTTATATAAAGGAGTTTTGTAATGTCTTTAAGAATGTAATTTTGAAGAAGTATTTCCTTGATAAAAATATAAGTTAAGAGTGTTAACTATGTTGTTATATGTATTTCAAGGACTTCAACCCATATGAGTGGTATTGTTAAATTATTGTTTAGCTTCTTCAGTTATGAGTATATTCACATAATAACTCATAACTGTATTTTGGGAAAAGGGGGTAGAAGAACCAGTTGGTTAACTCAAATAGTGAATATATATTACTTAAACTCCTGAATGAGTAGAATTTCATCCATGGAGTCAGGGTGACCAAAAATATAGAATTCTTAAACTTTGTAGTTATTGGTGCATACCAAGAAGTTCATAGTAAACCCATGAAAACTATGATAAGGTAGTTTTTGGTGCATACCAAAAGGTTCATAGTTAAACCATAAAAACTATGCATTAAGGACGGTTGGCAAGAGCTAATTGGTTTGTAGTGAACCCATAAAAACTATATCTAGATTAAGAATTGACATCAGCCAATAGGTTCCTAGTAAACCCAGGAAAACTAGGATAAGTAAGTGGTTAATGGATGTATCAGTAGGTTCCAAGTCAACCCATGTAAACTAGGAAGTGTAGTGAGTTATTGGATAAGTCCATAGGTTCCTAGTCAACCCATGAAAACTAAGATAAGATAATTAGTTATTAGAGAGACCAATAGGTTCAGGGGGACCCATGAATTAATTAAGTTAACTGGCAGGAGCCAAAAGCTTCTTAGTGATCCCATGAAAACTATGAATTGGACAAGATGTACTTTAATTATGCAAAAGGTTAATTGTAAACCCATGAAAACTAAAAGGTTATTAATAAATCCATAAAAACTAAGAGGTTGATAGTGACCCAGGTATTATAAACACGACAAGGTGTCAATTTAAACTGGAAAGGGAAATCTTAATTATTTTAATTATTTTCAACTATGCCTATCATCCTAGTATTTTAAAATGTATGTTTTAACCATTGTGGATGCAGGAGCACAGAATATGGTTTTATAAAAGTTTTATGATACTAGTGAGTGGAAAACCCGTTACGCTAAGCGGCGTGGTCTCACTAGATATCTAAAAGGATTGAGATGTTAGAATATTATTTATACCGGGCTTTATGTCTGACTTGAAGTTTTTGTTTTCCTCTTAAACTCTCGGGTACTCAATTGATTTTGAGTGGCTTGAGATTTAAGATTTTCAGGTTCTCTTCTTAGACGATTAAAGCTTCTGTAGGCGTGCAGGAGGCAAATAGTTATTTAGAGTTTTTCTTTCCGCCGTGTAATTTGTTTGTAAGGGAAGATTTATTAGCCTTTCTATATACTCTGATCAACCAAGGGGGCTTCTTCATATGTCGCTTTTGATGTATTTGTAATAATTGTATTTTGCTGAATATGGTCAACGTAATTTGGGATTATGTAATGGACATGAAATGTTTTAATTTGAATATGGAAATGTGTTTTTGAGTTGTTAATATTTTTTCATATTTCTATGATCTGTGTATCAATGTATCTAACTGAGATGACCCTACTTTTCTAGTGGCCAAATCATGGGCTAATTTGTTTTTTTTTTTTTTGCATAAAGAAATATATGCTAAATGAAAACACAGGGTCATCTACCTTCAAAACCAAAACCAGGATCCACTATTACCAATATAGAAATACTGGTGTATTCTTAAAACATAGATTAGTATATATGAAGATATACCAATCTCTTTAGTTATTAAATCAGAGTTTAAGAAAAATTAGCTAAAGCATTCACACATAGCATTTTAATATAAAGATAAACCCATTTCCTGCTTATGAAAATTATTTGCAATATGGCACAAAAGATACACAAGCAGACAGGAAACATCAGAATTCCTGATTATATCAAAAAAATCATAGAGATCCTTTACTTAACTCAACTCTTGCTATAACACAATTATAGGTGTGTCTGCGCGTACACACACATATAAATACATGTGTGCACGGCCTCGCCAACACACAAGCTCAAGCAATGATATTAATGAATAGGCGATGAAGCCTTGGCACCAACAAAATATCAATAATTATATGTATAAACAAAAGATTACCAATCCAACTATATAAAAATGAGGTCATCGAGTTTCCTCTTTCTCATTCATATAAGTTATATTCAGACATAAAAGATGAATTTACATCAACTATCTTTCTTTAAACCAAAAACGTGTCACTGATGCAAGAACAAAAGCTATTCTGCATCATACAAATATTTTTAACACAAACAATTGGAAACTAACAAGTTCCTTTTATAAAGGTCTCAAGATAATACATAGACTTGTAATCCATTTCTAGAAATCTTATGAATATAGAACAGTTTACTTTCTTTTGCAAAACTTATTCAAAACTGTGCTTATTCATTTTAGAAATGTAAAGTAAGGGCATGCACGTATTTTAATTTATATGGAAAGTCCTCAATATAATTCAAGAATCTATCACATGAACATATATTAGCTATATGTTATATACAAATTCGAATAGCAACAGCCACTTAGCATAGAAAATTTCATTTCCCAAAAATCATAATGCATTTGAAAGCATTAAAAATCCATCTTTCCTTCAAAAGTCTACGGCATCAAATATGCCAAAACATATTAATATAGTTCATACTTGTAAGTCATACTGTTAAAGCCACTAAATACATTTCAGATTTATAAAGCCATGAGGCTGTAAGTTCTCAAACTCATTTCAGAAATTATTTCAAATTCTTGCATAAATCCAAATTCCACATAAAACTTCATTTCTTTCCAGAATAAACATCTTATATCAAAAAAAACACGTATCTATTAAAACTCAGATGCTCAGATGCAAATTCATATCTCAAAAGTGTGGATTCAGATCCATATAATCTCCCAAACCATAAGTAACTTGATCTCAAAAAAAAAACATAACATAGAGAAATATATATATATATATATATGTATGTATACCTCATCTTTGCTTTTCACATTCAAGGCATTCAACTTGCCAAAAACAATAAATATATATATACATATTCTCAGATATGATAATTACATACAAAAATCAAACTCCAGATCCATATATGCTTATGCATAAATATAGAAATAATCCATCAAAATAAGTTTATAAAAGTTTTCCCCAAAACTTCTGAAAGGAAACTTGAACCAAATCCATAAAAATCCTTTAAATCACAAAACTCAGCAAATCTATGGGTCTGCACATATACACAAGTGTAAACACTTGTGTATACTGCCTTGACACCAGTTATTTCTCCAAATACAGATTCCAGAAAATATATACAAACTGAATAATCCAAGTGTTTCAGTTTCAACTTGCAATTACATATAAGACAATACAGTTTTCAAGATTATATACAAATCAATCTAACACATAATGGTTCACTGTTCATGGCATTACATACATATTTTAGTTCAGCAATACATATGGAGTAACAATGAAAATACTTAAATACTTTCTTCATATCATCTACATGCAGTGATAAATCATTCTAACTCCATCTCTTAAATCATCATCTCATCAATATGTGCATAGCAACCTGTAAAAACATCATCCCGAACTGCCTCGTTGAATGAGACACCCCAGGAGATTGTCGAGACAATCAACAGGGTCAGACATGATACGTCTGGTATGAGTGTACTTAAACAATTCATTTGGCAGTAATACATAGTGTTAAATCAGTGTATCGTGACATAATAGTGAATAGATATCATCTCAGGTACAGATATGAACATAATCAGAACTAATCATCATCCATATATGAATACGCAAGCAACTAAAGATCAAACAATCATTAACAAGCATCAATGCACGCAAAGCATCCATACACACAAATTAATTTACAGAAATATAACCACGGCTGCCTGAGATAGGTCTTATTGCCAAATCATGATTAGGAACACTCACGTAGCTATATGAGATGTCGATCCCCTAGATATTGCCATAGCTTTCCCCCTTTTTCTCACGAATCCAACGCCATTTGATACGGCAAAATAATTTTCCCCCAATCTGATTTCTAGGGCTTCGGCCATTTTATTTTTGTTTTGTAACGAGAGAGTTAAATGAAAACAGCGGCCACCTCTTTCTTTCTTTTTTTTATAATCCACTCACGGCTAGGGTTTTAATAGATGGGAAATCACAAATTTACCCCCAAGTCCAAATGTGTGCACAAATATACTTCAATACTTTATACTTGTTTGAATCACAATATCATAGTTGTGTGAATATTGTGGGTCATTACAAATACCCCACCTTTTTGGAATTGTGTCCTCACAATTCACTCTTACTCGTTTTAGCATCCCAAATATTCATTAAATTTTGCGGAGTGGCTGCAATACACACATGTATAAATATACACGTGTGCACTGCCTTGCCAACTCGAGTGCACCAGCAAATTTCAATCAACATGTTTCATCATCAAATGAACCAGCACAAGGGTAACTGCAACTGTCATACAGACAACACATAAATAAGAAAGCAACATATTCAACAACTCAGTGCATCTGAAAACAGCAACCTCAGATGGATGTATGGGAACTTACACATAGACTTGGCAAATGCAAGGCAACACAAAATGATAACCGCAGAAGTGATCAAGGCAAAGCACAAGTGTGCAGCATCTAGTGGTTTCAAGTACATGGACATATATATATATGGAACTGCCACTGTATGCAAACAGCAAAATCAAGTCTAAAATCTCAAGTGCAACGGCAAATTTCAGATGCAACAGTGTTTGGACCAAGTCCATGTATACAGTGTAACTCAGGGGTGCACACAGGATGAAGTGAATATGCATAAATATGGCAGTGTACCAATGAGAGCAGGAAACAGTGCCATTGCATTCATCATAATAGTGTTCACATTCAGTTTTAAACTAAACTCTATTGGCAAATTGGTTTAGAAAATTCTAGAATCAATACAGATTTTACTTTCTGCTTTTCAAAGCAATTCTAATGTCCCAAACATATTTATACACCAAGCTTACTCAACCAGAACCAAACAAATATTAATTCAGTAACAGTTCATAGGTTTTGTCATCAAGTTATATATTGCTTACAAATGCATTCCTACTCATGATTCATATTGAAGTCATTTTAAATGTAATGTTCATTCATCCATGGCTATACACACCATCTTCAGGAAAAACATATCATCCATATGCAAATCAAAATAGAGATCAATACCCTTATACAATCTGTCTTTATTTAAATGAATTTTAATCCAAAACAAACCCCATTCTTGGCAATCAAAGCAAAATATCATAAACATATGTAT
Organism: Allium cepa; assembly: GCA_030765085.1. Lineage (NCBI taxonomy): Eukaryota > Viridiplantae > Streptophyta > Magnoliopsida > Asparagales > Amaryllidaceae > Allium > Allium cepa. The sequence continues at coordinate 628,828,814 of CM060934.1, forward strand.
GAATTAAGTTTATACAAATAATACTCAATCAATACAAACAACAAACAACCACTTAATACTGGTATATTATTATTATTTTTTAGTTCCAAAAAGAAAACCAGACATCTATAAAAACATCAACTAATTGCTTGCCATCAGAAATCATCCAACAAGTATCTTAGCAGAAATTCTTATTTCAAGAATTCATAACAACCATCACCCAAATCACACAAACATCTCATAAATATGAACAAGCAAAACCCACATCATTGAGCTAAGGCATCAAAACTGAGTCTGCATACCAGAACTCCCCATACCCCTAGCCTAATCACCTCTGCTTGTGGGTTCATTTCATATCATTTTTTTTTTAAGGTCCAATATCACATTCATGGTTGCACTGGTGCACATTGCCTGGAACATCGGTTTGATTTCCAGCGCACTACAAACTATTTGGACATGAACATGCCATGTGCAAACTCACACCCCATCCTTGATGCAAGCCAACCACCATGTCATACCCACTTCCCTCATACCCAACCTGATAGAGGTGACCCATTTTTCTTAGTTTAATTACTAAGTTTTCCTTTCATGTGTGCAGGTCTCAACTATACTGTATCATGCTCAAAATCTTTATGTACATAACCAGTAAATGCAAACAGTTTTCATGCATCCATGAAACATTCATCCATTCATACATTTCAACAATCAATTAATCACATCTGTACATCATTTCAAGTCAATTTTTGTTCAGAGACAGGCCTTTGACTAAAGCATAGATCAAATATTTTAGGAGATAAAATACCACTGGGGTTCCCAGTAACCAAATCTAACAACCAGCAAGGCATCCAAACATTTCACATAGATTATATCACCACAAAGAAACTCATCCAACACATATGTGGTTAACAAAACTTATTTTCATTCATATAAAACTAACATACACCTAATCATAAGTAGCTATAAGTGTTCCTTTCGTCTTCACTTATGTCATTGGGCTATATAAACTTGCAGGTAAGGCACAGGGATTTTGCATATCAGAAAATTCTTATGTTTTCCATATTTTATATTACAATCAACATGTGACCAGAGATGTTTATATGTATATTTTTTTTTGAGGAAATACTTAGGCAACTAGAGCTCAGCACATGGTCAAACCATTGCACTCTTATCCCCTTATTAAATACAAGACATAAGCAAAAGAACTTCCCTCCTTTTACTGCCTTGTACTTAACCAGTCTTAGATCACACTTGACTGTAATGATTATATAATCTATATTTTTTTTCAGGTTATATTCATAAGAAATTTTATCTTCCTCTAAGGGACCTGTTTTATAAACTTCCATCACAAAGTTATATGCAGTTATCAAACATATTCAAGAAATGCAGCTTAACAATTATGCATCCAAATCAGACAATTCACTTTTTCAATGTTTATTCATATAATGACCTATTGCAATTGATACTGGCATTTGACATTTATTTTTATTTTTTGAAATTTTACCAAATATCAACATCACTCGCATCAGCTCATTATTGTGTTTATCAAGTTCTCAAACATATACTTATTAGTTATGGTGTAACAGTGGTGATTTCAGATTTAAATCAAAACAAATAAATACACCATCTACATTGAAACAAAGCAACATCCATGAAGTCCACAAAGAAGTAAAACTGTAATTTTAGCCATCTTTTAGATCAGATATAAACATAGGTGTCTTAATCCAACTTTTCTTGTATTAGAAAACATTCATAAATTCAAATTCTCTCATTTTAAATTTCTTACTACAGCGATTTACAATAGGTTTGTGGGCTTTCCAAAATAATTTAGGCATTCATAATTCTATTATATTATTGTAAAAATATGGACAGAGGTGTTTGTTAAGAAAATTTCACCAAAAACCCAGAAAACCTCATATCTTATTATTTAGAAAATAAGCATGAGCCAGATTTCTATCTTGCTGCCTATGTTCTAAATAATTTAAATCCATACTTGACAATAATAAGAATAGAATAATAAAAATGCTCAAACCATTTTAACTTGGAAAACTGACATACAAAACTCCAAATAGAAATGCACAAACAAACATCCATCTCATCCATAATAACCACTTCAGAAATTTAAATAATTTTTATAATACTTCTTTGTTCATAGCAAATTTAAATGAACTAGACATGAGCATAAACCTCTCTGTTCATACTGCCTAATCCATTATTATTCAATACCCTACTTCTCAGTAAATTAATCAGATTATTTTCTTATAAAAACTGAGTCATAAACTCATTTCTGTAATCAGGTTATATGATTGATTAAACAATTTTCAAAACAAAGTAATAGAAAGGAGAAACATCATTAACATTGATGTAATTCAAATAAATCATCCAAAGCAATCAATTCAAACAATGCAACCAAAGCAGTCAATACAAACAAATTCACACAAATTAAATATTTTTGCTATGTTATCTACCAACATAGCTCTGATACCAAATGAGATGACCCTACTTTTCTAGTGGCCAAATCATGGGCTAATTTTTTTTTTTTTTTTTTGCATAAAGAAATATATGCTAAATGAAAACACAGGGTCATCTACCTTCAAAACCAAAACCAGGATCCACTATTACCAATATAGAAATACTGGTGTATTCTTAAAACATAGATTAGTATATATGAAGATATACCAATCTCTTTAGTTATTAAATCAGAGTTTAAGAAAAATTAGCTAAAGCATTCACACATAGCATTTTAATATAAAGATAAACCCATTTCCTGCTTATGAAAATTATTTGCAATATGGCACAAAAGATACACAAGCAGACAGGAAACATCAGAATTCCTGATTATATCATAAAAATCATAGAGATCCTTTACTTAACTCAACTCTTGCTATAACACAATTATAGGTGTGGCTGCGCGTACACACACATATAAATACATGTGTGCACGGCCTCGCCAACACACAAGCTCAAGCAATGATATTAATGAATAGGCGATGAAGCCTTGGCACCAACAAAATATTAATAATTATATGTATAAACAAAAGATTACCAATCCAACTATATAAAAATGAGGTCATCGAGTTTCCTCTTTCTCATTCATATAAGTTATATTCAGACATAAAAGATGAATTTACATCAACTATCTTTCTTTAAAACAAAAACGTGTCACTGATGCAAGAACAAAAGCTATTCTGCATCATACAAATATTTTTAACACAAACAATTGGAAACTAACAAGTTCCTTTTATAAAGGTCTCAAGATAATACATAGACTTGTAATCCATTTCTAGAAATCTTATGAATATAGAACAGTTTACTTTCTTTTGCAAAACTTATTCAAAACTGTGCTTATTCATTTTAGAAATGTAAAGTAAGGGCATGCACGTATTTTAATTTATATGGCAAGTCCTCAATATAATTCAAGAATCTATCACATGAACATATATTAGCTATATGCTATATACAGATTCGAATAGCAACAGCCACTTAACATAGAAAATTTCATTTCCCAAAAATCATAATGCATTTGAAAGCATTAAAAATCCATCTTTCCTTCAAAAGTCTACGGCATCAAATATGCCAAAACATATTAATATAGTTCATACTTGTAAGTCATACTGTTAAAGCCACTAAATACATTTCAGATTTATAAAGCCATGAGGCTGTAAGTTCTCAAACTCATTTCAGAAATTATTTCAAATTCTTGTATAAATCCAAATTCCACATAAAACTTCATTTCTTTCCATAATAAACATCTTATATCAAAAAAAACACGTATCTATTAAAACTCAGATGCTCAGATGCAAATTCATATCTCAAAAGTGTGGATTCAGATCCATATAATCTCCCAAACCATAAGTAACTTGATCTCAAAAATAAACATAACATAGAGAAATATATATATGTATGTATACCTCATCTTTGCTTTTCACATTCAAGGCATTCAACTTGCCAAAAACAATAAATATATATATACATATTCTCAGATATGATAATTACATACAAAAATCAAACTCCAGATCCATATATGCTTATGCATAAATATAGAAATAATCCATCAAAATAAGTTTATAAAAGTTTTCCCCAAAACTTCTGAAAGGAAACTTGAACCAAATCCATAAAAATCCTTTAAATCACAAAACTCAGCAAATCTATGGGTCTGCACATATACACAAGTGTAAACACTTGTGTATACTGCCTTGACACCAGTTATTTCTCCAAATACAGATTTCAGAAAATATATACAAACTGAATAATCCAAGTGTTTCAGTTTCAACTTGCAATTACATATAAGACAATACAGTTTTCAAGATTATATACAAATCAATCTAACACATAATGGTTCACTGTTCATGGCATTACATACATATTTTAGTTCAGCAATACATATGAAGTGACAATGAAAATACTTAAATACTTTCTTCATATCATCTACATGCAGTGATAAATCATTCTAACTCCATCTCTTAAATCATCATCTCATCAATATGTGCATAGCAACCTGTAAAAACATCATCCCGAACTGCCTCGTTGAATGAGACACCCCAGGAGATTGTCGAGACAATCAACAGGGTCAGACATGATACGTCTGGTATGAGTGTACTTAAACAATTCATTTGGCAGTAATACATAGTGTTAAATCAGTGTATCGTGACATAATAGTGAATAGATATCATCTCAGGTACAGATATGAACATAATCAGAACTAATCATCATCCATATATGAATACGCAAGCAACTAAAGATCAAACAATCATTAACAAGCATCAATGCACGCAAAGCATCCATACACACAAATTAATTTACAGAAATATAACCACGGCTGCCTGAGATAGGTCTTATTGCCAAATCATGATTAAGAACACTCACGTAGCTATATGAGATGTCGATCCCCTAGATATTGCCATAGCTTTCCCCCTTTTTCTCACGAATCCAACGCCATTTGATACGGCAAAATAATTTCCCCCCAATCTGATTTCTAGGGCTTCGGCCATTTTATTTTTGTTTTGTAACGAGAGAGTTAAATGAAAACAGCGGCCACCTCTTTCTTTCTTTTTTATAATCCACTCACGGCTAGGGTTTTAATAGATGGGAAATCACAAATTTACCCCCAAGTCCAAATGTGTGCACAAATATACTTCAATACTTTATACTTGTTTGAATCACAATATCATAGTTGTGTGAATATTGTGGGCCATTACACTAACACCACCGTATTTGATCACTGAAGCGAATAACTATGAATGACTACGGCATCTGTAGCCATTAGTTTGAGGTCTCCAAGTAGGGGGATGTTACAGATAGATTATCTAAATGTTTCCAGAAGACCTTAGCTTGTTGGATCAACAAGCTCGATCACCTTAATTGTTCTTTATTTTATTCACATTATGCAATGGTTGTATTCCTACATTTTGCTTTAGGAATAAGATTCTTATGGATAAATTATCTAAATGTTTCCAAAAGACCTTAGCTTATTGTATCAACAAGCTCGACCTAAAGGTTAGATACTTATTTTATTTTACGTCTTTTCTATCAATTCAAGTTTGAAATTATTTCTTCTGTTTGAAATTTATGATTTTACTTCTTTGATTCCAATTTTCTATCCTAAATTTTTGTTTTCCTCTTATTTTAATTTTGATTAGTACGGTTATGGATTTAGTTTTCTTCATTTATTTCATAGAAGTTTATTGAAATTATTAATTCACAACCTCCATAGAAGCTTCTTTTAATTTATATAATTTATTATATGTAATGTTGAGTTATTTCTTATTTCTCATTTTTTTTTATGACCCTAATAACAACCTCCTTTATATGGCAATTTGTTCTCTCTCCTACATTTATTTTACGAGGATTTATTGGTCTACTAATTCTAATACATTCATACCGAAAGAATCTTTAATGTTTTCCAAAACTATATAAATGTAAAATTATTCTTATTTTATTCTTAAATATACGTACATAAGAAAACCAAGTTGGAAAAAAGCATTATATTATTGAAAAAATTCATACAATATTAAGAGGAGAAGTATGAATGTATAAGAAACAATTCATTTCTGCTTCCAGTACATAATTCTAAATTTGGGTCAAAGTTTGGTGTTAAATACATGTTTTAAAAACTTATTTACTTTAAATGTTTTATGTAGTTTTAGTCAATCTAAACTTTTTTCTTATGAATTCTGACATTGTTCTTCTTATTCAATATAGGCTTTTAATATTTTTCTATTATGTTATTTGATAGATTGTAAATCTTTCATATAAAAAACAAATCAATGATCATTATCAAAATCTCAGTGATCTTATGGAACAATGAGATGTTATGAACTTTATGTAGTTTGGAAGTTTTTATAAATAGCTATAAATTAAAGATATAGTTATTCATAAGGTTATATGTGAACTATCTCAAACAAGAGGGATCATATCAAATATTTCTACCAAACAATAAATGAAAGCAAACGGTTATATGTGAATTATCTCAAATGGAGGGATCATATCAACTATTTTTATAACATCCCATCTTTTTGTACGTTTTAAATCGACGATAAACCACACACGTCGGATTCAAACAATACAGAAGGGCGGATTATTATTGGGGTGAATAAGAAAAAACAGAGAAATAAATAAAACAAAATAGAATCTCACAGCGGAATGACAAAATATAATAATCAAATAACAGTTCATGAAGCTGTATAAACATTTGATTATACTTATACAATACATATCAGAGTTACACATACCAAAATAATAAATGACAATGCAACGGAACAATGTGATGCGGTGGAACAATATAGTATATAATAATAATAATAATATCTTCGTCCTCCAAAATATAGTCTTCAAATCTTGTAATGCTCAGACTGACCCGAGCGAATTGAAAAGACAAAATACTCGAGTCGGAACTAAAAGATCTTATGAAAGCTAAATCAACAATAAATAATATGAGTGGAACGACGTCAGAGATGTTTACGAGATTTGACATCTTCTATCCAGTGTCAAACGTGAGTGCAGTAACTTAAGAGATGTTTGGGATTTACATCTCCTAAGGATCCTTTAAACTATTTACTATGTAGTAATATCTCGCTATTATAATAATGTCCAATAGTAAAATAAACTTACTTTTAAATAGCGTTAAGGGTTTACCCATATAGCCCTTAACACGTAATAGTGCTAATAGTCTATACAGTACCGTAATACCTCCTGATCGGGAGATACTCCATAGGTACGACACAAATCAAACTCGTACAAGGCGCGCTAGGGCAGGTTACACGGCACAACTAGGCAATACCAGGGTAGATATACCAATTACGCTTCTGGGCCGGTGGTAATGCATAGCCGCAGCTACCGCCCACCTCGAGCCACACCCTCAAATTAAAAAATCAAAAGTGGCCACCGAATCAATCCAAAAGTCAAAGTATAATATCGAAGGGATGTTTCCGATCAAAGGTGCTACCTCATTAGTTCGTCAATCGCTCTTGTTTTAGCCACCTTATGCCAACTTAAGGAAGTCGGGTCTACGTATATACCTCAAAGGAACGCCGCCGCCATCCTACTTCATTATAGAATCTCCACCACGTACATGGTTGTTAAAGTGGTTTTCGGAGTTGGCAGAGAGGTATGAGAACTTCCATCCTGATCTCTTTAAAAACCAAACGTTATTATAACACCGCGGTCACTTGAATGTAATTTATACTTCAAAACTAGAATATAATATCCATTTCCAAAACCATATAAATACGATATCACTTCCATTTCAAAACCCAAACCAATATAATATCATTTTTAAATAAAACCCAAATCAATATAATATCTTTTTTATTTCAATTACATCCTTTCCAAAAATCATAGCACTTCCAATGTTATAACACTTCAAAATCAAAACTCTTGAAATATAACACTTTCAAATCATAATACTTTGAAATTCAAACTTTGAAACATAACTACGCCGCTTAAATAGTTTAAATGTTGGAATACTTTATATAATAAAATAGCTTCTTAAATTTCACAAATCAATTCCAAAACAACTCGAATTTTTAGATTTTAATTTAACCAAATCCCAAATCATAAATTCCAATTCTATTCTGTTTTCAAATAAACTATTCCGAATTTTATCAATTTCAAAACAGATTTGATCCACAAAATAAACCATTTCAAATTCAATATATTTCAAACTTTAAATATTCAACAATTTCAAAACTAAGTTTGATAATTTCATATACATCAAATTCAATTTTCTATTATTTAGTTTCGAAACATTTACTTAATAAATCCATTATCATCTAAATAAATCTGAAATTACAAATAACTAAATATTACCTTCAATTTATTTATACTTGAACTATTCATTTAATTCACCTTAACCCAAAATCAAGGTATAAAATCATATCCCTTTAAAATTTTCAATTTAATAAATTTCATGTCCAACTTATTTGAATTTAATTCTTAAATAAATTCAAATTCGAATAAATGTCCAATTTATCTTTCGACCTTAATTTATTTAAATCATTATGAACTCTATATTAAAATATAATTTAAATACTTAACCATATTACCTCCAATAAAATCAACTTATTATTAATCTTATTCTATATTAAAACAAATTTATAGATAGCTTAAAAATAAAGAATAAAATAACATTATATAACATCGGAAATCAATATTTATATAAAACCATGTATTTCTTTACAAAACCATAGAAATCACTTCAAAAATATTTTATACATAGACCACGGTGTCTGTATATAATTTTTTATCCTATGGTCAAGTGATACAGATATTTATCATTCAATCTGTGATTTAAAATATAAATACGGTTATATATCATTTCAAACCGCAATCCCGAATGCAATAAAAATCCATAACAATTTGTAGTTTATAACAATATAAAATACAACATCCATTCATCCAATATCAATCATCAAACATTTATCACCATCATCATCCAATTCAAACAATAACATCATTATGGAACATATAATAAATAACAGGTAGTTACTGGCAGTTTATATTCAATAATAAATTAGATGACGATTTAACTGATAGTTATATGCAATAATAAATTAAATAACAATTTAATGCAATAAATTCAATTTAACCGAGATGATGATTAAAAATATGTCAAACAGTCATAAATAAATTTCTAATCACAACATAAATCAATTTAACAAACAAAAGAAATTTTAGAAGTTGTGAGTGGGTTAAAACACTCACCTTTTGAATTTAAATAGAATTTAAATCCAATTTAAACCCAAAATTTGAACAGTCTCCGAATTCATCCAAACCTATGCCATAATGTCCGGAATTTCGACACGATCCTAGCGGAAGAAACCAAGCGTGAATTGGACCTCGTATCCAAAAGTTATTTACATTAGAAGACTAGCAGTTTTAAATTTAAAACAAATAGAAAAATAAAATTTATAAACCACGTCATCACCTTCTTGTCGTACGCGAAACACTAATTGCAATCCAGATCGTGTTCGCCCAGTACTGCCGCCAGCTCCTTATCACCATTGACCTCTGATACGATGCTGAAGGCTCGGCCTGCCACCACCATCGCGAAGCCCACTCGACGCCGCTTCACCCAGGACCCACGGCGAACCATCCGATCACCCAAAAACGGGTGCGCCGCCGCTTACGGTGAACCCTAAATGAATTATTGACGACGATCTGACAATAAAAACACCAAGCAAACACCACCGATGCACTGCGCGCGTCGCTCTCTACCCAACGGTACCTGCGATTTGACAATCCGATTAAGATGGTCAACGCGCGATGAACGGCCGTGGATAATTCATCGATTGTCGATCACACCGAAACCTAGATTGAAAAACGAATCATATATTTGACTTGCGCTCGTTGAGAGCTTCAAATCCATATATAATTCGATATAGTTTGTGGAGTTTGAATTTTGAAGTTTATTTTGAATTGGAATTGAACTGAGGAGTTTTAAGGTTTTCAGCCATTGAGAAGAGGAGGAACAGAATTTCTATTCGTACAGAAATGATAAATAGAAAGGCTGCTAGGATTTATAGCTGGATATATATAGACAGAGCTGAAACAGAAAGAACGGACCAGATTTGTTTGGACCGGAACGAAATGTGGGTCATCCCATATATCAAAATAGATGTTTTTAAATATTTTAAATTCGATGGAATAGGTTTCGGGTCCAAATTCCATCATATGAAGAAGTTATGCTAAAATCAAGTTATTTCAAATTGATTTCAATTGATTTCAATTTAATTGATTTCTGGGCGTTTCGAGTCCGTACGATCAAATAACAAGTCTGATCGCTACGAAACTTGAAATCCTACAATAATTCACCATTACGGACCCGATGAAACTGGTTTCATCGAAAACCGGGTCAGTGGCAAAAATGGCTATTTTTCAGTTAATTAAGTAATTTAATAATAAGTTAATTTGATCAATTTTACAATTCAAATTTAATTATTTACAAATTTTTATTAGTTTGAATTAATTGGTAAATTTAGAATCCTTTAAACAAATTTCTATGTCAATTTATCATTGAATATTTTCCAATTTACAGTATTTGATTTCAATTTCGATTTATCCGGTAATTATAAATTTAGATTCCCAAATAAATTCATTTATTTGGTTTTAAATCTTGTTATTCAATAAATTGTCATCTCATAGTTACAATTAACATTGGTTTGTATTTATTACATTAATACTCTCAGATTTCATCTTAATTTTTATTAATGTAATAATTAAATATTAAATTTCATTTAATTTCAATTAATCCAATTTATTAAATTTAAATTAATAAATCTTGATTCCCTTTCTTACTTTATTATCAAACAACGATTATTATAATTTTTTATCTATCATTGATTCTTTCGAATTACAAATTTTTATTTATCATTTCATCAATTAATATAACTTTGAATTATTTCCAAATTTTCTTTTTACCATCAATTATAACCCTACAATTATTTCAGTCTATTGAGATTACACTAAATTAGTTATTTATTAACTTGCCTAAACATTCTTACATTTCATCCTCATTATTAATTCATTAACAAATTTTAATTTTTTTATTTATTCCAGATTTAATTACCAAAATCTTTACTAAATTAACAAATTTAATTATCAAAATTTACGGGTCGTTACACTCTCCCCCACTCAAAACTTTTCATCCTCGAAAAGGAAAAAGAAAGGAAAGAATTGAGTAAACAATATCTCATTCAAAAATATTAACTTTTACCAATTTATAACCATTAAATCTTTTTATACTCAAATTAATAAAGTTTGGAAAACATTTCCAAAAAAATTCTAAGTCCAAAATTTACAGAAAATTTTGGCAGAGTCTTCTTTGTACGGGGAGGCTCGCAAGAAAATATAATATCAAATATAACAATATATATCACAAAATAATACATCCCAACAACGGAAGAACAATATAATAACGCTATAAAACTGTAATCCGAGAACGTACCTATTTGTCGGGCAAACAAACGCTTATTTTATGAGATCAAAAGCAGTAGCAATTGCTTCCATAACCTGTATTTCACTTATATAATCCAAAAGAGGTTAATAATTATATAGAATGAAATATTTAAAGTTGTTTCAACCACTAACAAACAAATCAATGTCAAACAACAGCACAATTCAATTATCCATTCATATCAAACAAAACAAATAGTTGTTCGGGTTCAAAAACTTTAAATTGTGCAGAATGGAAAATAAACTATTAAATGCACCATTTACTCAACAGTCTTAGATGAAACTAAATAGATTATTCATACATCCAAACAAATTTAAAGTATCCTTGCCCAAACAACCATAAACCAAACAAACAACAATTCCAAACAATAGATTAAGTTCATTCTTATCAATTTTATTTCATAACGTTTGTTATTTTATTTCCTTTTCATTCATATAATGATTTATCTTTTAACATTTATTTCTTGCAAATTTTTATTTTCTATTCATTCATTTATTACTTAATTTCATTTATTCATTTATTTATATTACTTACCTTTCAATTTATTTAATTAGTAGCCTTTCAATTATATTAAGTTTATAACAACTACAACATCAAATTCTTATTTATTAAAGAATTTCATTGAACACTTTCATTATCTCAAATTTTTACTTGTATAATATTCTATCACATTTTCTTATTAAACATTGTAACTTTTATTATTTGGTAAGTCATATATATATATATTTTTAAGAATGCAATTGAAAATCATACAAGTTTATCCCATTTCTTTTAATTAATTTAATGTTCAACAATCATATCTTTTGTTTTATAGGTTACAATTTCAACTTTCTTATAGTTTCATTTATAACTTGGTATTTAATCTCTTATCTCATTTAGAGGTTCCAATTATTAATTAGTTACATTCAATTTCACTACAATAATCAAAACTATTAATTAACGGAAACTTAAGAACTAAATACCGGGTTAAATTTCAAATCATTTTAAAATAATGGATAAATGTATATACTTAAAAACTATATATATCCAATTATATTTAAAACAATTTAAAATTTATATTTGTTTATTAAAATAGATCTGCAGTAAAACTACTACAGTGGCCTTCCCACTTCAAAACTCGAAAATGAATGTCGATGATGCGTGCACTCATCACCGAAATTATTTTCCAGCGACAGAGAGGGGAGTACAGAACTTATTTCTTTTCAAAGTTTCTTTAAAATAATTCTTTCAATTTGTATTGAAATATTTATATCAGAAAATACTTCTAATAATATTATTATTATATTCCAAAATCATTTGAAAGAAAGTTTCAAAACCCCGAAACTTAAGTTCGAAATTTCCAATTTATTCTCATTTATTTTACTTTACAAATCTTGTTTCCAATCAATATTTATAAATTTCACTACTTAACAACCAATATATTACAACCAAATATATATCATTTATAAAAAAAAAATTATATACATAGAAAATATAATAGGCAAAATTACTTCATTCACCTATATTCAAAACAAATATTGTGTCGGTCTGTCCTATTAAGTGTTTAGAAATCCCTATTGATGTCATAGCATCACATGCACCAACAAAATTTATAAATACAAAACGGAACAAATTAACACAATATCAAAACCTTTTATAACACTAACAAATACGCTCTCTCATATATACACTCAACGACTCATCATAGGTTATTACTACCATATTAATAAAGGGTCAGACTCCACAAAGCTAAGATTTATTGCTAAACTAATTCTCTGATACTAGATGTAACATCCAGCCTTTTTGTACGTTTTAAATCGATAATAAACCACATACATCAGACTCAAACCATACAGAAGGGCGGATTGTTATTGGGTGAATAAGAAAAAACAAAGAAAGAAATAAAACAAAACAGAATCTCACAGCGGAATGACAAAATATAACAATCAAATAACAATTCATGAAGCTGTTTAATAAACATTTGATTATACTTGTATAATATATATCAGAGTTACATATACCAAAAGCAATAAATGACAATGCAGCGGAACAATGTGATGCGGTGGAACAATATAGTATATAATAATAATAATATCTTCGTCTTTGTCCTTCAAAATATAGTCTTCAAATCCTGTAATGCTCAGACTGAACTGAGCGAATTGAAAAGACAAAACACTCGAGTCGGAACTAAAAAATCTTATGAAAGTTAAATCAACAATAAACAATAGAGTGGAACGGCGTCAGAGATGTTTACGGGATTTCACATCTCCTATCCAGTGTCAAACGTGAGTGCGGTAACTTAAGAGATGTTCGGGATTTACATCTCCTAAGGATCCATTAAACTATTTACTATGTAGTAATATTTCGCTATAATAATAATGTCTAATAGTAAAATAAACTTACTTTTAAATTGTTGAATATGCGAGTATATGATTTTAGTTTGATGATAATAAACAAATATATATATATATATATATATATATTCATTTAAATGTATTTGTTAATCTACAATTTTATTTTTCACATAATTAAACAAATATTTGTCGAATAAAATAAATAACACAGTATTTAAATTCAAACAAATATTTTATTCAAACAAAATTTATTACAATTTTGAATAGTACAAATTTGAACTCTCACTATATATATACACAATTTCAATTACAATACAAATTTGATTACACGTTTGATTTCATCATAATTTACATAATTGTCCTCACTACATATCGCTCATTCACTCGTATTTTATCTTCAACTTGAATCCAGCATCTGAGCAATCTGCAAAAAAAATACCGACGCGATAAAATTGAAAAGAAAATATTTTTGCAGTGTAAAATAAAATGTATTTTGAAAATATTATTTGCCTCAATTATTTGGGTTGTTCGCCATCATTTAAATTTGAATTCATCATACACGAAAAACTTGTGACATGCACAGTGTATCACTGTACATGCCACAAGGCCGTGCACACTGATATATACACTTGATAAAATTACAAGGATAGGTGAGCACAAGGTCAAATCAAAAGCCGGGTTCAACTCAAGTGCAATACATATAAAGTCACAACATGAGCACAAGGTCAAACCCGAGCTATTAGCTGGATTCAACACAGGTGCAAATTTAAATGAAATGGTCCAGACATAAAAATCAAGCCACGACATAAGTTCAAGTCAATCACCAGAAAACAGAGACTGCAACAGTTATGACCAAACAATAAAGTTCAATAGCCAGTCAAGTTCAAACATGGATTCAAATACAACAATGCAATATATAGACATCGAGATAACACTCCAGATTCAAATGAAAACAGCATGACACACACATACGTATAGCAACTAGAGGCAAAGCTCATACAACATACATATATGCACATATAGTCACACATGTATATACACAGTGTGTGTGTGTGTGTGTGTATAGACAGTGCAGCAAAGCCAAACTGCAAACTGACTCGAAGGAACACAATGTACACAATGAACTAGGTGTAAACAAAAAGGCAGTGCAACAAGACACTTGGCTAGCATGAACAAGATAACAGTGACACTGGTGCAGCAGACACAAACGACAGAATGCATATACAATGAATAACCAGACTCAATGAAACAACACTGCAGATGCAAGCACACTCGAAGCACAGTGCACATCAATGCCCAACACAAATAAACAGACTATGTCAACATGAACAAGACACAGAGAAGCTTCAAATGAAAATAATGTCACCAATGAAACACATATATACATGGTGAACATCACGGTACAGAATGCATGCTACGTAGGACAGAGATGACATAGATGTACAGGAGAACCAAACAAATAGAAATCAAGTATACACATTCACAAATTCAAGCAAAGACCAGTCTACAGCATGAATCAAGACGAACTAGACCCACAGCTAACAAGAACGAAAATGAACAAATGCCACCAATTGAACATGATGACCAGACCAGACTATATACGAATAAATGGATCAATATACAACTGCACTCAGACTACAAGTGCAAAACAAAGTAAAGCTCCAGATGACATAACCAAGTGAATATGCAATATGTACACAAAGTGAATGCAATTCAGAGCTCAATGCAATCAAATAATCAGTGCACATGAGACGCAACGAACACAGTACGGACTTACGAACACACTAGGTCAGTACCTAAGAAAACAGAGATAACACAATAGTTTGAAAATGCAACAACTACTCGGGTCAACAGAGTGAATACAAATCATCTCATATAAAATGAATACACCAGTTCGATATGCTATGCAACATGAACCAGTTCATATATGCAACCAGACTACGAATCGAGCAGTGATCAGACATCAAAAAATCATGTTAGCATGCAGAAACCATTCAAGCAAACAAAGTACCAGAAAATCAAAAGTCAGAAATTCACATAGCAGTATCAAGTGACCGAAGTCATCAGAAATGCACATGGCAGTAGATAGTGCACTGCAGGTAACAGTTTCAAAATAATCAAGTCATTTTCATTTCAATGTTAAAGTCGCAGAGAAAATTTCAATGGCCAAAGTCGAGATCAAAAAACAAAATCAAGCATCAGTATCAACTGGCCAATGTCAAAAGAGTGTCGAACAAGTTCATATTTTTACAAAACCAACTAAAGCAGACTACCATGAACAACTGACCTGAGTCAAAATGAATAAAGACAGAGAAGCCGAAGTCAGAAGCATCAAGTCAGAGCCATGGCGACTAAGGCCAAAATCGAGCAAGTTCAAATTTTAACAAAAGCAGTGACAAGGTCGAAGTTGAACAATTCAGAATTCAACACCGTGGTGGCCAAGCAAATCCAGAAGTAATCAAATATACGAAGTGAAAAATTGAAGAAGTCAAAAATCATCACCAGCATCAAAACAAAATCGAACGGCCGGAACAAAGAAATTAACGAACTCAAACAAATACATACGAACGAAATTATAGGGGATTAAACCCTATATAAACCCTATCATCATCGTCCGTAAATGCATCGAGTTCAAGCAAGCAAATCAGAAAAACCAAAAGGAATAAATTACATGCCAAAGTCAAGATCGAACTCGATCGAGAAGCAGCCGAGTGCTTATCAAGGAGACGGTCAATCGACAGAGCTAGCAACACATAATAGAATATTTGATTGATCGATTTGAAGTCGGTGGCTTCTAATTTCTCATAGCCCTAATTTTGCACAGAGGAACGACCGACAAAGGAAAAGGAAACAAAGCCGAGCCGAAGGAATAAAAGGAAAAGGGACGATCTATGTCATCACTTAAACGTTTTGGGCCGGCCTTGTTTTTAATTGAGCCTTAATATTTTAAATAGGGTTTTTGTTATTTAAATTGTTTTAAATTGTATTTTGTCCTTTTAAAATTTTGTATTGTCTAGTCGTGTGACTAGGGGAAGAACTACGGCAGTGTAGTTCGAGAATTCGCAACTCGGTGGCTGAGTTGTGGCAGGGTTTTGAGCGTAGAGTTAAGGCTAGTCGATAGCGGGTGTCGTAAGTTTACGTGTGTAAGCGTCTGACTGCTTAATTTCTAGTAGAAACCTTGAGGGCAGCACGTAGGCAGGGTTTTTCCGAAGCTGGGTAAATTCTGTGTCGCTCTATTTCTGCATTTATTATTCTGCTATTATCTGTGCTGCTATTCTGATATATCTGTGTTGAAAATATTTTATATAAACTTCCGCAATTAAATTTTATAATTAATAGCATCGCCCTATTCACCCCCCTCTAGGGTGAAATCGATCCTACAAGTGGTATCGGAGTTAGGTACGAAAGCCATTTATGTTTTAAAAAGTTTGATTTTTCAAAGACCAATTTTTTTAAAAAAAATATTAAATTTTAAAATGGTTACTTTTGTTGAGGGTCGGTCTAGTATTATCCCTCTTATTTTTGATGGAACGGATTTTTTGAATTGGAAATTAAAAATGGAATTTTATTTAAAATCTGTTAATTTTAAATGTTGGGATATTATAGAAAATGGGTGTAATATAACAGATGAGAAAATTATCTCAATTAATGCTCTTGCTATGCATATATTATATTCTTATATTAATCAAGATAATTTTAACCTTATCTCTCATTGTGAAAGTGCACAGGAAATTTGGAATACTTTTAATACAATATATGGTGCAAAAGTCAACAGCAATGAGAAATCCTCCTCAGTCAACTCAATTAAAGAAATGAGCATAATAGGATTGGTAAAAAGCAGTAGTGATGAGGATGATGATGATGAAGCAGCTGAGCTGGCGCTACTAATAAAGAGATTCAAAAAGTGGAACCACAAATACGGAAATCCAGCTCCAAATCAACAATTGAAAAGCAGAATAATCAAAGCACTAGACAACTCAGAAGAACATGGGATCATTTGTCATAAGTGCAACAAACTCGGACAAATCAAGCCCAATTGTCCTCGATTTCAACGCGACCCAGAAATGAATTCAAAAAGGAAAAGTTTTGCAGCCACGTGGAATAAAAGTGATGATTGTAAAAGTGCTAGCAGTGAGAGTGAAAAAGCAGATATGTGTCTTCAGGTGATATAACCGATAGCAATGATGACGAGCCAAGCGAGGTATCAAAACTTACTCACTCAGAATTACTTATATATTTCCACGAAATAAATGGCTGTTTTGAACGACTTAGGGAAACATATGCTAAAGTTGAATCACAAAGTGATACTTTGATAGAATCAAATAAACAACTTGACCAATTAGTTAAGAATTATCAAAGTAGGATCCCTAAGTGTGATAAGTGTCCAACATTTGAAAAAGAAATTAAAAAATCAAAAATTAAAATTAAATTACTTGAAAATAAAATTCTGATTTTGAAGAAAGAGAAAATACTAGAAGAGAAAATTCTATTAAAAAGTGCACACAATTATTAAACAAAAAGAATCTCACAAAAAACAAGTCCAACAACTGTCAACGACTTTAGGAAAATTTTCCAAAAGTAAAAGATCGTTGAATATGCTATTAAGGCTGTTAATACAATTAGATAAGGACTTGGATATAATCAATCTGAAAATGTTAGAAATGAAATTAATCAAGTCAGTTCAATGTGCACAATTTGTAGAAAATATGGACACAATGAAAATAATTGTTGGTATAGACCTAATCACGTGAAAACCATTCCAATTTGGGTTCCAAAAGGCAAAATATAAAATCCCTCAAAGTTGAACAAATTTGGGTGCCAAAAGGAACATATATATAGTTTTGGGTCTCCACAAAATTATTTTTCAAAATCTATTTCCACTAACAACCATGGACCTATAAGAAAATAGGTCACAAAAATCTTTTATCGTGTAGGTGTGGTGGCAGGCTAAGGAACTACAATACTGTTACTTGGATTTTGGTTGTTCCAAGGACACAACGAGCGACAAAGAAAAGTTCCTTAGCCTAGTATAAAAGTGACAGAATCACAACAGGCAACAACGAAAAATTATCGTAAAGGTAAAACAGGTAATGGTATATTGAATGATATATTAAATGTGGTAATCTACACCGTAATCTGAATTAAATTAGCCAGTAATGTGATAATGAAATAAATGTTGATGATTAATCTGACTTATTCAAAATTGTTAACAAATCATCTTTGAACTATTTGGACTATTGACGATGATTGATGATTGCTCTTGATGCACGTGGATATACTGGTTACTTTACTACTGACACTATGGTCACTATATGTAAACTTGCACGGCTTCAATTCAATTTCATTTAAAAGCTGTTAAAATTGATTTCAAGAAATTTGTTGAAACTTCACAATTTGGTCTATAACATTCAATTAATGATAATCTCGAGTGAAAGAAAAATTCAGATGCAGATTACACTGGTAATCTAGTTGATAGAATAATTACTAGTGGAATGTGATTTATGTTGAGAGATTTAGTAATTGCGTCGTTTTTCAAAGAAAATATCTGCATGTTTTTTCATTCCAAATATTTTCAAAAAGCAGTCATTTTTCTTATAAAACCCCTTCTAGAAAATCATTTTCGACCTTGTTTCAAATTAGTCATTTTTAAAAAATTTGATAATTATTTTTGAATATAATTTTAAATGACTATATTAACTAATCTGACTCCCTACTGATTATCGAAAAAGATAAATAGTGATTGAAAAAGTGATGATTATTGATATTAATCATATATTATAACTTGAGACGGTATAATTAATAAATTTCATTAGAAATTTGAACAAAAGTTATAAACTTTTTGTTGGTAAAAATTCCATGACCATCTCTATTTCTATCATATTTCTATCGACCATCACTCATCAAAATTCAATATGGTTTGTCAATATGTGATACTTTAAACAGGAATCATTCATTTTTCATTTTATATTTTTTTTTTAAAAATCCAAAGTATTCACTCTCATTTAAAAGTCCTCACGGTTATGCATGGGTGAATTACTTGGAATTTCTAAATATGTGTTTCCATGCTCATTTAAAAGTCCTCACGGTTATGCATGTATGGAACGCATATCAAATTGATTTATTAAATAAAAAAATTGATTCTAATCCCATTTAGAAGTCTTCACGGTTATGCATGGTTAGAAGATACTTGAATTCATTTTAAGAAAAATGTAATACTACTAATCTCATTTAAAAGTCCTAACGGTTATGCATGGTTAGTAGATATTCAAATTCCTGATATAAATATACCACAAATAGACACAACTATATGGTTTTATATGATGACATTATTCCTATCATTCTAAAGTGGAATATGCTTCAAACAGAGTATTTATGATTTTTATTTGATTTTTTTATTGGAATTTAATACTTATATTTGATTGAGTTTTAATGTTGTATTAATGTCTATCACTTTATCTCAATTTTTCTATCACTATTACTCTTTTGCTGATAACAAAAAAGGAAGAGAAAAGTTAAGATTTAGACAAATAAATGTCAAATATTTTCTATTTGCATCTAGGCTTATTTGCATATTTTTATTTATATGCATATATGAAGGGGAGCTTTGTGTAGAGAGGAAGCATTCAAATAGGGGGAGCAAATTGAATGATCAAATACATTTAACAAATTCAAAATCTTAAATATATGTTTGTTATCATCAAAAAGGGGAGATTGTTGAATATGCGAGTATATGATTTTTGTTTGATGATAATAAAAATACATATATTCATTTAAATGTATTTGTTAATGTACTATTTTCTTTTTCACATAATTAAATAAATATTTGCTGAATAAAATAAATAACACGGTATTTATATTCAAGCAGATATTTTATTCAAACAAATACTTATTACAATTTTGAATAGTACAAATTCGAACTCACACTATATATATATATATATATATATATATATATATATATCTGTGTGTGTTGAATATGCGATTATATGATTTTTGTTTGATGATAATAAACATATATATATATATATATTCGTGTAAATGTATTTGTTACTGTACTATTTTATTTTCCATAGATTAAATAAATATTTGCTGAATAAAAATAAATAACACAGAATTTTATTCAAACAAATATTTATTACAATCTTTGAATAGTACAAAGTTCAAGCTCACACTATATATATATATATCTAATTTCAATTACAGTACAACTCTGATTACATCACGATTCACTTTACAAATGTCCTCACTACATATCGCTCATTCACTCGTATTTTATCTTCAACTTTATTCCAAATTGAATCCAGCATTTGAGCAATCTGCAAAAATAAATATTAACGCAGTAAAATTGAAAAGGAAATATTTTTTCAATATAAATTAAAATGTGAATTTTGAAAATAATATTTGGCTCGGTTATTTGGGTTGTTCGTCATCATTTAATTTCAATTCATCATACACGAACAGCTTGTGACATACACAGTGTATCACTGTATATGCCACAAGGCCGTGTACACCGATATATACACTTGATTGACTTACAGGGACAGGTGAGCATAGGTCAAATCCAATATACCGGATTTAACTCAAGTGCGATAAAATAAATGTCACAACTTTCAGCATAAGGTCAAATCCGAGCTACAAGCTGGATTCAACTCAAGTGTAATGCACAGTCCAACTAAAAGTCAACATGCTCACGAAAGACTGCACAAATTCAAGAAGGCACCAGACCACAAACAAAATGCAAAAGGTCAAGTCACTGACTCAACTCAACTGCAGCACCAAAGCACAAAGGGTCGAAAAACCAAGTTCAGGTTCATTCAAGAAAGCCTGTACATGAAAATGAAATAAACAGACTCAAGTCTGCAACTCAAATTGAAGCCAACACACTAATATATATGATACACCAAGTACAAGGCACAATAAAACAGAAGCATGGCAGAACTTAGTATACACTCGAGGCACAGTGCTATCAGGTTGAAGACACATTATAGTGACAAAATGAAGACAGCAAATATAACATGCAGTTTGATGTGATACAAGGCAAGATCAACAAAACTAGAGGCAACTAGCAACTACAATGCAGCAAAAAAAAGTATAGCCTCAATAATGAAGAGAAAGTGAAGATTCAAATATCAATGCCACTGCCTCAATAGTTATAGTGCAACAGGTCCAGGCAGCAAGCATTCATGAAACATAAATACAAACTGAATGACTCAAGTGATACAAGTGATATGCACTGTGCACAGTGAAACTCAAGTGTTCAATAATACAACTCGAAGCAATGCACCAAGTTCATATGTACAGCAAACAACACAAGTGCATAAAGGCAGTGAAATGATGACTGGAAACACAGAACACAATACAACATGAACCAGACACGAGCACAGTTAAAGTTCAAGGTAAACTAGAGGTGGCAACATGAAACTTCATCAAACCATAGAATACAAACTATGACACAATACCACAAATCCAAACCAATTTCTACAGTCAAAGCATTATTAAAAAAGTGATACAAAAGTTCAGTGAACAAGTGAAGTATATTTGTGCAAATATATGTATAACAAGTTCAAGCTGCAGGTCAAAGACATAATGACCAAAGTTTCGAACCAAAAATGAGGCCACAGGTGTTTTCAAACCAAATCAGTAATGAAGACACAGAGAAGAACCAGAAATTCACAAAGCATTTTAAGAAATCAAAATGGCCGAAGTAAACACGATCAGTGTCAATGTCGAAGTCATCAGAAAAATCAACATCGAAGTTGACCAAGTCAGAAATCAAGTATGTGTAAAAATTGAAAAATTCAAAAATCAAATCCAAATAAAATAGGAAAGTTGCTCCCGTAACGATCAAGGAAGGATCGAACGGTTTCAAGCTAAAACCGTGACAATGAAGTAAAGGAAAGATACGATATGAACAAGTCAGAAATATCCAAAGCATTAAAACAAAATCAAATGGCCGAGAATACTCAAGTGACGAATTCAATCAAATAGATACGAACAAAAATTCAAGTGCATCGAATTATATATAAGCAACATCATCGGCAGTTCTAACATCATAGAGTTCAAGCATTGAAACCAGAAATCGAAAAAGAGAAATTCACATACCAAATCAAAGCCGAACTCGATCAAGAAGGAAGAGCCGCGAACAATTCTACGAAGCAGAGACTAACTCGATAAAGCAGCCGAAATCATCTCAAGAGACGATCAACCAATAAAGCAAGAAAATCGAATTCAATCGAGCATTTACAGTCGCGATCTTCTAATTTCTGAAAACCTTAATTTCTGCAGAAAGAGGAACGAGCAGCCATTATGTCAAAAAGGGGAATGGGTCGAAGAAATAAAAAGGAGACGGTCGAAATAAAATAAAAAGAGGGCCGACCCTTTTGTTTTTAAAGTTTAATTAGGGTTCTTTTGTATTTAAATTGTTTTTAAATTTTTTTTTAAAATTTTAAACCATTGTAATTTCTAGTCGTGTGACTAGGACACAAACTACGTGGCGTAGTTTGAGAATTTGCAGCTTAGTGGCTGAGTTGTGGCAGGGTTTTGAACGTAGAGTTAGGTTAGTCAGTAGTGGGTGTCGCGAGTTTACGTTTGTAAGAGTGTGACTACTTAATTTCTAGTAGAAACCTTGGGGGCAGCACGTAGGCAGGGTTTTGCCGAAGCTGGGTAAATTCTGTGTCGTTCTATTTCTGCATTTTATTATTTTGCTATCTGTGCTGTTATTATTCTGTGTTGAAATTATTTTAAAAGCTTCAGCAATTAATTTTCATAATTAATACTGTCACCCTATTCACCCCCCCCCCTCTAGGGTGAAATCAATCCTACAAGTGGTATTAGAGCTAGGAATAGAAGTTGGTTTTTGGTTTTAAAAATTTGATTTTTTTTTTCAAAAATCAATTTTTGTTTTAAAAGTTGAATTTTTAAAATGGCTTCTTTTAATAATGCTTTTGCTGAGGGTCAATCCATAGTTAGACCACCAATGTTCAATGGTGAATACACCTACTGGAAAAATAGAATGAAAATTTTCCTGAAAACCATTGACGCTTGGAACATTGTTGAGACAGGTTATAGAGCACCAACTATAATTGTAGGTAATCAGGAAATAGATAAACCGATGGATCAATGGAAAGAACTAGAAAATAAATTACAAAATGCTAATGCTAGAGCTATGAATTCTATAATCTGTTCATTGGATCAATTTGAATTTAATCGTGTCTCACATTGTCTAACTGCACAGGAAATATGGCACACACTAGAAGTGACTTACGAAGGAACATCTCAAGTCAAAGAATCTCGTCTTGCCATGCTAAACAGCGAATACGAGAATTTCACAATGGCAAAGAAAGAAAATGTTAAAGAGATGCATGGACGACTTTCCAATATCGTATACAAATCAAAAGCTCTTGGAAAATCATACACAGAGTTGGAGATAGTCCAAAAAATCCTCAGAGTCCTTCCACGAAGTTTTGAAGCCAAAGTGACTGCTATTCAAGAATCAAAAGATTTGAAACAAATGAAAGTCGAAGAACTCATCGGAAATCTCACCACTTATGAGGTAGAAATGAAATTCAAGGAAGAGCGTGAAGGAGGAGATGCTCGAAAGAAATCTATAGCTCTCAGAGGAACAACAGAAAGTGATGGTGATGATGATGATGACGGAGCAGCAGAATTGGAGCTGATAATAAAGAAAGTTAAAAGGTGGAATTACAAATACGGAAATCCAGCTCTAAATCGAAACTTGAAAAGCAGAATAAATAAAATATTAGACAATCCAGAAGAACCGAAGATCATCTATCATAAGTGCAACCAATCCGAACACATAAAGCCCAATTGTCCTCAAAATCGACGCGACTTTGAAAAGAAATAAAAAAGGAGAAGTTTTGCAGCCACGTGGAATACCAGTGATGCAGATAATCAAAGTACTAACAGTGAGAGTGAGAAAGTAGACATGTGTCTTCATGGTGAAATAACTGACAGTGATGATGACGAGCCAAGTGAGGTATCAAAATTTTCTCATTCAGAATTACTTATATATTTCCACGAAGTGAATGGCTGTTTTGATTGACTTAGGGAGAAGTATGCCAAACTTGAATCACAAAAGGATACTTTGATAGATTTAAATAAACAACTTGACCAATTAGTTAAAACCTATCAAAGCAGAATCCCTAAGTGTGATAAGTGTCCAACATTCGAAGAAGAAATTAAAAAATAAAAAATTAATATAAAATCACTTGAAAATGAAATTCTGATTTTGAAAGAAAATGAAAATACTAGGAGAGAGAATTCTATTAAAAAGTGCACACAATTGTTGAACGAAAATGAATCTCTCAAAACACAAGTCCAACAATTGTCAACGACTTTAGACAAATTTTCAAAAAGTGAAAAATGGTTGAATATGCTATTAGGAAAGCAAACTGTTAATACGGTCAGACAAGGACTTGGATATAATCAATCTGAAAATGTTGAAAGCAATATTAATCAAGAAAATTCTATGTGCACAATTTGTAGAAAATATGGACACAATCACAATAATTGTTGGTATAGACCTAAACATGTGAAAACTATACCAAGTTGGGTTCCAGAAGGCACAAATATAAAATCTCTCAAAGTTAAACAAATTTGGGTGCCAAAAGAAACACATATAAATAGTTTTGGGACTCCACAAAATTATTTTTCTAAATATTCTGCCACTAACAACCATGGACCTATAAAAACAAATAGGTCACAAATATCTTTTCCCATGTAGGTGTGGTGGTAGGCTAAGGAACAACAACAGTGTTATTTGGATTTTGGCTGTTCCAGAAACACAACGGGAGACAAAGAAGAGTTCCTTAGCCTAGTATAAAGGTGATAGAATCACAATGGACAACAACGAAAAATATCGTAAAGGTAAAATAGGTAATGGTATATTTATTTGAACGATATATTAAATGTGATAATCTGCATCATAAACTAAGTAAAATCAGCCAATAATGAGATGATTAAAAAATGATGATTTTGATTCTGACTTATTCAAATTGTTGGCCAATTATATTCTTATGCCAAAAACACTATATAACTCTCTAGATTCTTTGAATTACTTCATATATATTAGTTTGGATTAAAAATAGTGTTTCGTTGGATGATAATACATTTGGTTATAATACGGCTAACTCTATATTCACGGTTTCGATTCAAATTCAAGAGAATGTCATTTAAAATGCTGTTAAAATTGAGTTTGAAATTTTTGGTGCACACTTCATGGTTTGTCTATCAAATTCAATTAGTGATAATTTTGAGTGAAAGAGAAATTCAGATGCAGATTACACTGGTAATCTAGTTGATAGAAAAATTACTAGTAGAACGTGATTAATAGTGAGACATTTAGTAACTGCATCGTTTTTCGAAGAAAATATCTGCATATTTTTCATTACAAATAATTTTCAAATAGCAGAAATTTTTCTCATATAACCCCTTCGAGAAAATCATTTTTGACCATATTTTCAAATTAGTCATTATGAAAAAATTAATTTTATTTGATTTTAAATGACGATTTTGACTAATTCAACTCCCTACTAATTATCAAAAAGATAAATAGTGATTGGAAATGTGATGAGTGTTGATATTTATCATACATTACTCAAGACAATATATTTAGAAAATTTCTTTATAAATTCAAACAAGAGTTATAAAAACTTCTGTTGGGTAAGGATTCCATGACCATTTCTATTTCTATCATATTTCTATCGACCATCGCTCATCAAAAATTCAATATAGTTTATCGATATGTGGTACTTTAAACATGAATCATTCGTTTTTCATTTTATAAAATAAAAATCCAAAGTATTCACTCTCATTTAAAAGTCCTCACGGTTATGCATGGGTGAATTACTTGAAATTTGTTATGTGCTTCCATGCTCATTTAAAATTCCTCACGGTTATGCATGTATGGAAAGCATATCAAAATTGATTTATTAAATAAACAAGTTGATTCTAATCTCATTTAAAAGTCCTCACAGTTATGCGTGGTTAGAAGATACTTGAATTCATTTTTTTAAATTAAATTGGAGTACTGCTAATCTCATTTAAAAGTCCTAACGGTTATGCATGATTAGTAGATATTCAAATTCCTGTTATAAATGTACCACAAATAGATACAACTGTATGGTTTTATATGATGACATCATTTCCATTATTTCTAAAAGTGGAATATACGCCTAACAAGGGTAGTTATGATTTTTGTTTGATTTTTTATTGAAATTTAATATTTATATTCAATAGAGTATTTATTATGGAATTAATTCGATCACTTTATCTCTATTTTCTCTAACACTATTACTCTTTTGTTGATAACAAAAGGGGGAGAGAAAAGTTAAGATTTTGTCAAATAAAATCCAGCAAAGGTCAAATATTTTCCATTTGCATCTAGGCTCATTTGCATATTTTTATTTGTAAGCATATATTTAGGGGGAGCATTGTGTAGAGAGGAAGCATTTAAATAGGGGGAGCAATTAGAGTATATCTATGATCAAATACATTTAACATATTCAAAATCTTAAATATATGTTTGTTATCATCAAAAGGGGGAGATTGTTGAATATGCGATTATATGATTTTTGTTTGATGATAATAAACATATATATATATATATATATATATATATATATATATATTCGTGTAAATGTTTTGTTAATGTACTATTTTATTTTCCATAGATTAAATAAATATTTGCTGAATAAAAATAAATAACACAGAATTTGCATTCAAACAGAATTTTATTCAAACAAATATTTATTACAATCTTTGAATAGTACAAAGTTCAAGCTCTCACTATATATATCTAATTTCAATTACAGTACAACTCTGATTACATCACGATTCACTTTTACAAATGTCCTCACTACATATCGCTCATTCACTCGTATTTTATCTTGAATCCAGCATCTGAGCAATCTGCAAAATTAAATATTGACGCAGTAAAATTGAAAAGGAAATATTTTTGCAGTATAAATTAAAATGTGAATTTTGAAAATAATATTTGCTTCGGTTATTTGGGTTGTTCGTCATCATTTAATTTCAATTCATCATACACGAACAGTTTGTGACATGCACAGTGTATCACTGTATATGCCACAAGGCCGTGTACACCGATATATACACTTGATTGACTTACAGGGACAGGTGAGCACAGGTCAAATCCAATATACCGGATTCAACTCAAGTGCGATAAAATAAATGTCACAACTTTCAGCACAAGGTCAAATCCGAGCTACAAGCTAGATTCAACTCAAGTGTAATGCACAGTCCAACTAAAAGTCAACATGCTCATGAAAGACTGCACAAATTCAAGAAGGCACCAGACCACAAACAAAATGCAAAAGGTCAAGTCACTGACTCAACTCAACTGCAGCACCAAAGCACAAAGGGTCAAAAACCAAGTTCAGGTTCATTCAAGAAAGCTTGTACATGAAAATGAAATACAACAGACTCAAGTCTGCAACTCAAATTGAAGCCAACACACTAATACATATGATACACCAAGTACAAGGCACAATAAAACAGAAGCATGGAAGAACTTAGTATACACTCGAGGCACAGTGCTATCAGGTTGAAGACACATTACAGTGACAATATGAAGACAGCAAAAATAACATGTAGTTTGCTGTGATACAAGGCAAGATCAACAAAACTAGAGGCAACTAGCAACTACAATGCAGCAAACAAAAGTATAGCCTCAATAATGAAGAGAAAGTGAAGATTCAAATATCAATGTCAGTGCCTCAATAGTTATAGTGCAACAGGTCCAGGCAGCAAGCATTCATGAAACATAAATACAAACTGAATGACTCAAGTGATACAAGTGATATGCACTGTGCACAGTGAAACTCAAGTGTTCAATAATACAACTCGAAGCAATGCACCAAGTTCATATGTACAGCAAACAACACAAGTGCATAAAGGCAGTGAAATGATGACTGGAAATACAGAACACAATACAACATGAACCAGACACGAGCACAGTTAAAGTTCAAGGTAAACTAGAGGCGGCAACATGAAACTTCATCAAACCATAGAATACAAACTATGACACAAGACCACAAATCCAAACCAAGTTCTATAGTCAAAGCATCATTAAAAAAGTGATACAAAAGTTCAGTGAACAAGTGAAGTATATTTGTGCAAATATATGTATAACAAGTTCAAGCTGCAGGTCAAAGACATAATGACCAAAGTTTCGAACCAAAAATGAGGCCGCAGGTGTTTTCAAACCAAATCAGTGATGAAGACACAGAGAAGAACCAGAAATTCACAAAGCATTTTAAGAAATCAAAATGGCCAAAGTAAACACGATCAGTGTCAAGGCCGAAGTTGTCCGAAAAATAAAGTTGAATTCACAAATCAACATCAAAGTTGACCAAGTCAGAAATCAAGTATGTGTAAAAATTGAAAAAATCAAAAATCAAATCCAAATAAAATAGGAAAGTTGCTACCGTAATGATCAAGGAAGGATCGAACGGTTTCAAGCTAAAACTGTGACAGTGAAGTAATGGAAAGATACGATATGAACAAGTCAGAAATATCCAAAGCATTAAAACAAAATCAAATGGCCGAGAATACTCAAGTGACGAATTCAATCAAATAAATACGAACAAAAATTTAAGGGCATCGAATTATATATAAGCAACATCATCGGCAATTCTAACATCATAGAGTTCAAGCATTGAAACCAGAAATCGAAAAAGAGAAATTCACATACCAAATCAAAGCCGAACTCGATCAAGGAGGAAGAGCCGCGAACAATTCTATCGAAGTAGAGACTAACTCGATAAAGCAGCCAAAATCATCTCAAGAGACGATCGACCAATAGAGCAAGAAAATCAAATTCAATCGAGCATTTACAGTCGCGATCTTCTAATTTCTGAAAACCCTAATTTCTGCAGAAAGAGGAACGAGCAGCCATTATCTCGAAAAGGGGAATAGGCCGAAGAAATAAAAAGGAGACGGTCGAAATAAAATAAAAAGAGGGCCGACCCTTTTGTTTTTAAAGTTTAATTAGGGTTCTTTTGTCTTTTGTTTTTAAATTGTTTTTAAATTTGTTTTTTAAATTTTAAACCGTTGTAATTTCTAGTCGTGTGACTAGGGCACAAATTACGTGGCATAGTTTGAGAATTCGCAACTCAGTGGCTGAGTTGTGGCAGGGTTTTGAGCGTAGAGTTAGGTTAGTCAGTAGCGGGGTTGCGAGTTTACGTGTGTAAGCGTGTGACTACTTAATTTCAAGTAGAAACCTTGGGGCAGCACGTAGGCAGGGTTTTGCCGAAGCTGGGTAAATTCTGTGTCGTTCTATTTCTGCATTTTATTATTCTGCTATCTGTGCTGTTATTATTCTGTGTTGAAATTATTTTAAAAGCTTCCGCAATTAATTTTCGTAATTAATACTGTCACCTTATTCACCCCCCTCTAGGGTGAAATCGATCCTACAATATACAATTTCAATTATAGTACAAATTTGATTACATCATAATTTACATAATTGTCCTCACTACATATCGCTCATTCACTCGTATTTTATCTTCAACTTGAATACAACATCCGAGAAATCTGCAAAAATAAATAGTGACGCGGTAGAATTGAAAAAGAAAATATTTTTGCAGTGTAAAATAAAATGTATTTTGAAAATATTATTTGCCTCAGTTATTTGGGTTGTTCGTCATCATTTAAATTTGAACTCATCATACACGAACAACTTGTGACATGCACAGTGTATCACTGTACATGCCACAAGGCCGTGCACACCGATATATACACTTGATAAAATTACAGGGACAGGTGATCACAAGGTCAAACCCAAATCAAAAGCCGGGTTCAACTCAAGTGAAGTACAAATAAAGTCACAACATGAGCACAAGGTCAAACCCAATCTATTAGCTGGATTCAACACAGGTGCAAATTCAAATGAAATGGTCAAGACATAAAAATCAAGCCATGACCAAAGTTCAAGTCAATCACCAGAAAACAGAGACTGCAACAGTTCTGACCAAACAATAAAGTTCAATATCCAGTCAAGTTCAAACATGGATTCAAATACAACATAGCAATGTGTAGACTTTGAGATAACACTCCAGATTCAAGTGAAAACAGTGTGACACACACATACATCTAGCAACTAGAGGCAAAGCTCATACAACATACATATATACACATATAGTCACACATGTATATACACAGTGTGTGTGTGTGTGTGTATTGACAGTGCAGCAAAGACAAACTGCAAACTGACTCGAAGGAACACAATGTACACAATGAACTAGCAGTAAACAAAAAGGCAGTGCAACAGGACATTTGGCTAGCAAGAACAAGATAACGACAGAATGCATATACAATGAATGACCAGACTCAATGAAATAACACTGCAGATGCAAGCACACTCGAAGCACAGTGCACGTCAATGCCCAACACAAATGAACAGACTATGTCAACATGAACAAGACACGGGGCAGCTTCAAATGAAAATAATGTCACCAATGAAACACACATATATACATGGTGAACATCACTGTATAGAATGCATGCTACGAAGGATAGAGGTGACATCGACGTATAGGAGAACCAGACAAACAGAAATCAAGTATACACATTCACATATTCAAGCAAAGACCGGTCTACAGCATGAATCAAGGCGAATCAGACCCACATCTAACAAGAAAAAAATTGAACAAATGCCACCAAGTGAACATGATGACCAGACCAGACTACACGAATAAATGGATCAATATACAACTGCACTCAGACTACAAGTACAAAACAAAGTAAAGCTCCAGATGACATAACCAAGTGAATATGCAATATGTACACAAAGTGAATGCAATGCAGAGCTCAATGCAATCAAATAATCAGTGCACATGAGATGCAACCAACATAGTACGGACTAACGAACACACTAGGTCAGTACCCAAGAAAACAGAGCTATCACAATAGTTTGAAAATGCAGCAACTACTTGGGTCAACAAAGTGAATACAAATCATCTCATTTAAAAGGCATACACTAGTTCGATATGCTATGCAACATGAACCAGTTCATATATGCAACCAGACTTCGAGTCGAGTAGTGATCAGACAGCTTAAAATCATGTTAGCATGTAGAAACCATTCAAGCAAACAAAGTACCAGAAAATCAAAAGCCAGAAATTCACATAACAGTATCAAGTGACCGAAGTCATCAGAAATGCACATGGCAGTAGACAGTGCACTGTAGGTAACAGTTTCAAAATAATAGAGTCATTTTCATTTCAATGTTAAAGTCGTAGAGAAAAATTCAATGTCCAAAGTCGAGAACAAAGAACGAAATCAAGCATCAGTATCAACTGGCCAATGTCAACAGAGTGTCGAACAAGTTCATATTTTTACAAAACCAACTAAAGTAGACTACCACGAACAACTGACCATAGTCAAAATGAACAAAGAAAGAGAAGCCGAAGTCAGAGTTGTGCAACTAAGGCCAAAATCGAGCAAGTTCAAATTTTTAACAAAAGCAGTGACAAGGCTGAAGTTGAACAAGTCAGAATTCAACACCGTGGTAGCCAAGCAAAGCCAGAAGTAATCAAATATAGAAGTGACAAAATTGAAGAAGTCAGAAATCATCACCAGCATCAAAACAAAATCGAATGGCCTGAGCATAGAAATTGACGAACTCAAACAAATACATAGGGGATTAAACCCTATATAAACCCTATCATCATCGGTCGTAAATGCATCGAGTTCAAGCAAGCAAATCAGAAAAAGCAGGCATAAATTCAAAGTCAAGATCGAACTCGGTCGAGAAGCAGCCGAGTACGAATCAAGGAGACGGTCAATCGACAGAGCTAGAAACTCATAATCGAATATTCAATTGATCAATTTGAAGTCGACGGCTTCTAATTTCTCAGAGCCCTAATTTCGCACAGAGGAATGAACGACAAAAGAAAAGGAAACAAAGCCGGGCCGTAGGAATAAAAGGAAAAGGGACAATCTATGTTATCACTTAAACGTTTTGGGCCGGCCTTGTTTTTAGTTGAGCCTTAATATTTTAAATTAGGGTTTTTATCATTTAAATTGTTTTAAATTGTATTTTTCCTTTTAAAAATGTGTATTGTCTAGTCGTGTGACTAGGGGACGAACTACAGTGGTGTAGTTCGAGAATTCACAACTCAGTTGTAACGACCCAGAATTTTTATAAATTAAAATTTGAATATTTAATTAATTTTAAATATTAATAAGTGAATTTATAAGTCAAATAAATTTTTATTTGAATTATTGGATTTAATTGGATTATTAAATCGATGATTTAATATGTTAAATTATGGAAATAATTGAAAATTGGGTTAAATATGATTGAAAATGATTTGTAAAATTTTATTTGATCATATGGAAGTTAGAACAATATTTTAGAACTTTTAAAATTGAATTAAAAATTATTTTGTGAAAATTGAATATTTTAATATTTAAATCGACTAGTGAAAATAGTCAATTTTTGAACAGTCTCAGAATTGAACAAAACCAGTTCCATTGGATCCGTAATAGTTAGTTATTAGCGGATTTCAAATTTCGTGTCAATCGGAGTTATCGTTTGATCGTGGCAGCTCGAAACGCATCGAATTATTTTTAATTTAAATTTGGCGAGTGAAAATAGCCATTTTTCAAAAAGTCTCGGATTTTGACGAAACCAGTTTCATCGGATCCGTAATGTGATATTATTGTAAGGTTTCAAATTTCAAGTCGATTGGATTTACCGTTTGTCCGTTACGAATTAAAACGCCTAGAAATCGATTTAAATCGGTTTAATTTAAATTGAGCGTTTGTTGTCATAACTCGCACATACTTCCGAATTAGCTTCCGAAACCTGTTCCATTGTGTCCGGAACGCGGGGTAAACCCTAGAAACGCTGGTTACGGCGCGTAAATCGGAGTTCGGGATTTCCGGAATGAATAGTGTTTCGGTTTTCTCTATAAATAGCCCTCACACCAATTAAAAAAAAAACCCTAATTTATAACTGCAGCCGCCACTACCCTATTCAACGGCCAGAAAACTCCCAACTTCCTCCCTCGATTACTCCAAATCCGTCGACAATTAGCCTTAGGTTTCAACTAGAGAATGGAAGAGGACGATGAGATCTACGAGTACAACGGTTATGATCGTGATTGGAGTTATATTTTGGGAGATAATGGCCTGCGTTCGTGCTAACTTGTGCACGACTTTCCACGTGCTACATACGGCCGAGCTCCTGGGGATTGAGGCCGAGCATGGTTGTGGTGGAGAGCTTCAAAATGCAAGTCTCTGATCATGTTTTAATCAAGCATGAAGGTTGTAAATTCAAAACCTAGTTTGAGTTTCATGGGTTGTTTGTTGCGGCTATGGTCTGTAGGGGGAAAACGTGGGGGAAGGAGAAAGGTTGGAGGGCTGTGATTTGCTTGGAGTTAGATCCTACGGACTGTAGAAGCTAGGTTAAAAACTATAGTTAATAATGTTATAAATTTATGTATATAAAATCGTGTATCTTATAAAATTCATATCTTTTTCATACGAGGTCGAAAACGCACGAAACCAGTTGCGTTGGAATCGTATGGACGAGCACTACGCGATGGAGTTAGTTTGGAGTCGTTTGGAGTTAGTGAGAATTTTGGGTAAAATTAAACGTCCGTTTAATTTTATTCGAAATAAATCACTAAAACGGAAATTAAAATCAAGGTGAGAACTTCTCACTCAATCGAATCGGTTTCGATTTTTATTTTAAATAGTTAGATTTAAAATATTTGAATGCATGTTTGAATGATGATTGATATCTATTGATTGTTAAAATAGACATTATACGCCGTTAGTAAGCGGATGTTATTTAATAAAAACATATACCGCGAATATTTCATAAACAGTGAAATTGGTATTATAAATAATATCAATATATATATTGGCATATGTATATATTGCAGTTGATTGATTTCCCATATTTTTAGCGGATGAGACCCTATTACGCCGTTATTAAGCGGATAATATTTAATAAGAACATATACCGCGATAATTTCGTACTGGAGCGAAATTGGTATTGTGCTAATGTTTTTGGATGCAGAAAAACAGGTTGGAGGGATCCAACTGGATTCCTCAACAGTTTTTATTTGATTTCAGATATTTTGATATTTGATGGATTTTCATATTGATATATGATATCGTTGTTGTCGTGATTGACTATTTGGTGTGTAGCATCATTGGACCCAGATTTTGGGATTTTAAAATGATTTATAAAGTGATTTTTGAAAATATACTATATGTTTGGAATTTGATCTATTTTAAATAAATAAACGTTATAATTTTTAATGTTATAAAAATTATGATTTTTGAGAAATATAGTTAAAAAAACTGATTTTTGAGAATATGATGCTAATGATTTTATAAAATAGTTAAAGAATTTTTGAAATTATTATAAAAAGTTAAATATAGGATTTATAAAATTTGATTATTTTATAAATCAAAATGATGAAGTTTTTAAAGGAATTTAAAGACGTTTTAAAGAATAATATAAATCGATTTATATTAAGAGATTTATAAATGGATATTTATAAATTGAAATATTGACATTATAAAACGACTTTTAATAAGTGTTTGAATGAAGTGAAAATGAATTTCATAAATAAATGAAATTTATAGAATTATAAACTGTGAAGTTATAAATAAAATTTATAAGTTGTAAGATTTATAAATTTGGTGAAATTGTTTGAAGAATAGATTGGTTAAATAAATGAATCTTATAAGTTATAAGGTTTATAAATTGAAAAGTCTTTAAAAAGAACGATTTTGTAAAATAATCGTTTTATAAGTAATTAACTTATAATATGAAATTTTAGTTTATAATTGAGTTATAAACTGGAATAGGTTAATAAAGGAATTTATAAAAAGGAAGTTTTTATAAATAAGTAGAAATGGAATTTATAAACGTTGTTTTATAAATTCGCAAACAACTTATTTTGATAAGTTAATTGTCATAACTTATTTAATGGAGTTATATTCACATTTTTGAATAGTGAATAATCCTTTAAAATAAATTGAATAAAAAGGATGAAATTTGTTAACAAAGTATATTCACGTTTTTGGATAGTGAATAATATGTTAAAGAAATTGTTTTAGATATGATGTTTTAAATAGAATTAAAACTATCTAACGATGTTTTTAAACATGTTAAGATTCGAAACCATAGATTTCAACATTCATTGTTGAAATAGACGTTTTCGAGAAATAAAAGGAAATGGTGGACTATAACACTGTTGTTATAGTAAATGATTTCCGAAAGGAAATGTTTTGTATAGTATTGGGATTTATATATCTATTTTAAATTCGAACCCCTATACTAGTGATTTTGGGTTGTTGTAACGATGTTTTACGCAACATTCGTTTTGGCCCAAATAAATATATTTAAGAGGATGATTTCCTTAAAGAATGAAATATATACTTAATTCGACTTAAGTATATTGAATATTTTCCAAGGTTGAAAGTAAAAAGATTTGTGAATTACTTATGAATAAATAAGTATGGAAATGTTTTCCAATATGAAGTGAATAATTAGAATTTATCTTTTTGAAGATAAATTGAAATGGATAATTGAAATCGTATATGCATGGATATTTTGAAATATAAATTCATTATGGAATTTATATGAGAAAGTGGAATTTGTTTGAAAATAAATATTGATTTATTTTTGAAGTGTTGAAATTATATATCTTGTAAAGATATTATGGAAAATAAATAATTTGGAAAATTATTTGGAGTCTGGTGATGTGTGCATATCAATTGATAGTTCAATAATCGACTATCAATATTTCCCTTTGAATGGGTATTTGATGTGATTTGTTTGAATTTGAATGTCACACTTATTTTTGAATAAGCGCTCACTATTCGGGTTAACCGGGAAAGGACCATGGGGTCGTATAACCCATTCCGAATATGTGATAC
This sequence comes from Allium cepa, assembly GCA_030765085.1. NCBI lineage: Eukaryota > Viridiplantae > Streptophyta > Magnoliopsida > Asparagales > Amaryllidaceae > Allium > Allium cepa. The sequence goes on from CM060934.1 coordinate 628,865,522, forward strand.
GTCGTTGTGAATTGCATTTGAAGATCGGTGTTGAAGACCGAGTATTTGTGAAAGCGATAGGATGACCTATCGATTGTCTCTGCACTGGGTAGCTCCTGGTATAGAGATCTCCTAAGTGATGGGAAATTCGATCGGGATTGTGAATACCCGGATTACAAGGGCTTCGTAAGAAGTGCCTTCGGTTTTGTTCGAGCCCGGAACGGACTTGTATGGATTGTATGTCTGACATTACAAATTGAGATATAAAGCCGATTTCATTCAAATATATTTCTGTTGGTGGCGGAGAATTTATTCTTTTAGCTTAACACCCTTCTCTGAGACGTACGAGCTCAGAGGTTATGTAGTTGAATGTTATCAGCGATATATTCCCAATTTGGTAATGTGACATGCTGAGTGATGCTGAAATGATCATTTTGTTGATTATTTGTGATAGGATCGTTTATTTGATCGTCTATCCTTGTGATCATTGTGTTGATCATTTGTTGACCCAAAGCATGGCTTTTGTATAAAGTATGTTTTTGTGGACGTGACTTCGTCGAGCCTCACATCCCGGAATGGTCAAAACAGGAAAGATGCGGCAAGGTTATGAGGGGTAGCTCCCTTTAGGGTATGTGCATTTCCTTCTGGAAATGGTGGTATCATGGTATGGAGCCCAGATACTTACTCATGTTGATACACTATATTTATTACTGTGTGGTGTTGTTGGTGACGAGCGCTCGGTTAAAAGGTCCAATGGGACCGGGGGATGCCATATTCGTGTAGTAGTTACCTAGTGATAAAGGTAACCCGGCCTTGTGTTGGCAGAGAGCTGGTTAAGTTCTCGGGACGTCCAGCCAGAGGCGTTTCCATGTGGCAATGGGAAGTTCCTTGACCTGACCATTTGTTGGAAATCCAAAGAAACAACACGAAACTTGTACGGTTTTAGTTGTATAACCTGCTATGGAATGTGGCGGTAACCTGCTATTGAACATAGTAGCTATAGTAGGCATAAGTGCGGAATGTCTATGCTGGCTAAGATTTATATCTTTATTTTTGAAATGATTTTCCTATACTATGCACTAGTAATTGTTGGGCGAATTTTCACCCAGAAGATCTCAAGACCAAGAAGCCACAGTTTCGCTCGGGTTCACAATCTCCACTTCATTCAGCACGACCAATCACCTTCCCATTCGGCCTTGACACATTCGGCCTCCACTTCGTTCGGCCCCCACCACATTCGGCATCCTTTATACCACCGGTCCAAGCACACAGCACCGAACCAGATGATGCCGAACCAGCCTCTCCAATACACTGCCGAACCAGATGATGCCGGACCAATCGCCACCGGTCCAAGCCACAACCGAACCACCTTTACAACCGAACCACCATGACCAAAACAATCTCCAAGCACGGCCGAATGAAGCCTCGCCAAACCAGAAGTGCCAGGCCAAATTGCTCCAGCCCGGGCCCACCAGCAGCTATATACATCCAAGACCCCTACCCCCAACCTCACTCTATAAATAGAGGGGCAGGGGTACAACAATGGCAGACAAGTTTGAGAGCTCAAGCAAGGAAGGAACTTTCAAACTACTTTCATACGCTGATATACAACGCATTGTACTTGTAACCTGAAAGAAAGAAGATAATAACATATAAAGTGGACGTAGGCACATTCTGGCTGAACCACTATAAATCTGTGTGTCTTTTACATTTCAGCCCCTACTTTTCTCATATTTACATACTCATCTAAAATCATTGAAAATCACATATAATCAACTAAATAATACGACTTGGAGGTGTTTGTCCATTTTTTGTGCAAACATTTTTGGTGCTTTCATTGAGAGCTGAACTCAGGCTTCATCTTCTCCCACTCAACCTTTTTCCTAACGACATCACTCGTTGCTTAGAAATCATGCCTTCCAAACAGAGAAGGGATGTTAACAAAGGAAAGAACATCGCAACTAGCAGCCTTCCAGATCCAGCAATCACAGATCAGCCCACTTCAACAGCAGTACCAGAGGAAAATCAGGAAAATCCAACTGGTCCCGCAACGGAACAACCAATCACTAGGGCAGATCTGGACAGGGTTGTGGCTGAAGTAACTAACCGCTTCACATCCCAACAAGAAACTTTGGTGGACCAACTCATGACACGCTTAAGGGATGCTGAAGAGTCCAACCGCAACACTGAATCATGGGGTGAATCCCAATCCGGAGGATCCCGGAGGCAACAAAGGTCTTCACTCTTCGAACAAGCTATCAACAGGAAAAACGATGATAGGGGCCGCGCCCGGACTCAGCCCGAATTCCGACTCGAGGAAGCCCTTGGAACCGATCCTAGCGGGGGAGGCACCAGGCGAGGGTCGGATGTAGCTGAGCCAGTCATGCCACCTAATCATAGAAACCCCGCTGAACGGAGCCGAGCTAGAACCCAGCCCGAAGTTGACCCTATGGATGTGCTCGAAACAGAACCCCACAGGGGAAGATCAAGGCAGGGGGCAACTGTAGCTGGTCCTAGCGTGCATCCAAGCAGCCAAAGACAACCACTAGATAATGCTAGAGGTGATAGACTGTACCATCCCTACAGGTCATCTGGACGAGATAGATCCCGCAGGGAAGAACCGAGCTCATTTTTGTCCGCTCCAAGTTCCGACGAGCGGATGGCACGATTATTCAGAGAATGTGTCCAACGGGAGCAAAGGGACCGGGGAATAGGCGCTAGGGTCACCAGTCCCTTTACCCGAAATATCGAAACTGCCATCACTCCCCGGGAATGGAAAATGCCAACCATGGAACCTTACAAAGGAACTTCCGACCCCATCGTACACCTGCAGAGATACACCCAGCATATGCTCATGAGTGGAGCAACAGAAGGAGTATTATGTAAATGCTTTCCGCTATTCCTATCAGATCTAGCTACCTCCTGGTTCTGCCATCTACCCCAAGGATCCATCAGCTCATGGGAGATGTTAAAAGAAAGGTTTATTAGCCAGTTCCGCATCCATGTGGAACAACCCAGGGATGCTTATTCTCTATCCAATGTCAAACAGAAATCCGGAGAGACGCTGCAACAATATCTAACACGGTTCAACGCCGCAGCGGCAGCAGTTCAAGATGCCGATGAAAAACTCACTCTAATGGCCCTCTGTAGTGGTGTACATCCAGACACCAAGTTTGCCAGAAGATTAACTAAGGAAAAACCAGCTACCTTGCCTGATTTCTTCCATGAAGCTGGAAAGTATATGAGACTTGAAGACGCTGCTACGGAGAGGCAGTCAGGGCAACAAGGCAAGATAGTTCAGGACAAGGTTCCCACTGCAGCTAAGGACGCTCGAAGAAATGAATCTAGAGACAATGCTGGGGGCAGAAAGGTTGAGAAGCGCCAATATCGACCAGGGCCAAGATTTGACTCCTACACTCCTTTGAATGAAACAATCGAAAACATCTACCTAGCCACTCAGGGCGAACTCGGATACAAGCGCCCCCCGCACAAGAAAGAATCAGATAACGCACTCAAGTCCGGAAAGTTCTGTCGCTTCCACGAATCCCACGGACATGACACCAATGAATGCCACCATCTTCGGGACTTGATCGAAGAACACATTAGAAGAAGAAGACTGGAACGTTATGTGAAAAGTCAGAACAGGACTCCAACTCCTGCCAATGAGAACTCAAAGCAACCCCTCCCAGAAGTAGGCGGAGGGAGTCGCAACAATCACAACACCAGTGGCTCTAGTCAAGAGAAGATAGTAGTCCTTACCATCTCAGGAGGGCCACACATTGCCGACAGAAGTTGGGCAGAGATGGAAAGGTACGGCAAGTCGCTTAGAAATGCCGAAGGATATGTTAACTCCATTACGGAGGAACGCCACCCGAAACGAAAAGAAAACGACGACATCATATTCAGTAGGCGTGATTTGGAAGGAAGACAGTACCCACATATGGATCCTATGGTCATCTCTGCCTGGTTCGGTCCAGCTAAAGTTTTTCGGATTCTAATAGACACAGGAAGCTCCGTAAATATCCTATTCAGACATGCTTTCGACAAAATGAAGTTATCAATGAAGGATGTATCCCCCTGTGACAAACCACTGCACGGTTTCACTGGAGATGCAAAAATGCCCCTCGGGCAACTTGACCTATTCGTCGAAATAGGAAGTCATCCCCGCTCCGTTGTGCGAAAACAAACGTTCGTACTAATAGAAAACCACTCGGCTTACAACGCTTTCTTGGGAAGACCAGCCTTGTCTGACTTTCAGATTGTATTAGCCCCCTGGTGCCTGAAAATGAAATTTCCAACAGACAACGGAGTAGGAGAAGTAGAAGGAGATCAAGATGCTGCCCGAGACTGCTACGTAACTGAACTTCGCAATAACCGCAGAAAGAATAAAGGAAAAGATGCAGAGACTACTCTCTGCATGAAAAGCTTGGAGGCATAGCAACTAAAGAAAGCCCCTCCTCTTCGATACACAAGCGATCCCTTCAATGAACTAGACCCCAGGGATAAAGAGGAGGAGGCTACCGCCGAGCCTGCAGAGGCTATGGAATTCGTATCGGTAGATAAGCATGATTCAAGTAGACTATTAAAAATCGGATCTCAGCTGAAAACGGAATTGAAGGATCGACTCATTGACTTTCTCCGCCACAACTTAGATGTATTTGCGTGGACCCATGCCGATATGACAGGAATCTCCCCAGACGTAGCATGCCACATGTTGAACATCGATCCCACCAAGGTACCAGTAAAGCAGAAAAAGAGGAGCATGGGGGCAGAGCGATCAGCAGCCCTTGATGAGGAAGTAAAAAATCTACTTGCTAATGACTTCATACGGGAAGCCATCTACCTAGAATGGATCGCTAACCCAGTGCTAGTAAAAAAGGCCAATGGAAAGTGGCGAACATGTATTGACTTCTCCAATCTGAATGACGCTTGCCCGAAAGACTGCTTCCCACTTCCCCGAATTGACCAACTCGTGGACAGCACAGCTGGGCACGAACTCCTCTCTTTTATGGATGCATACTCCGGATATAACCAGATCCCCATGCACGCTCCCGATCAGGACCACACTAGCTTCATCACCGACCGCGGATTATATTGTTACAAAGTCATGCCTTTTGGACTCAAAAATGCTGGAGCTACCTATCAACGCCTCGTCAACAAAATGTTCGCAGAACTGATAGGACGTACTATGGAAGTATATGTGGATGACATGTTGGTGAAGTCCAGGAAAGCCAACGACCATGTAAGCCATCTGGACGATATGTTTCGGGTACTTCGCCGATATGGAATGAAGCTGAATCCTCTAAAGTGCTCCTTCGGAGTATCATCGGGAAAATTCTTAGGATTCATCGTCCACGCCAGAGGAATCGAAGCAAACCCTGAACAAATCCGAGCTTTAAAAGAAATAAGGATACCTTCCACTCGAAAAGAAATGCAGAGCCTAAACGGAAAGGTGGCCGCCCTAAGCAGATTCATTTCCAAGGCAACTGACAAGTGTGTCCCTTTCTTCGAAGCACTCAAGAAAGACAAAGGGAGGTTCGAGTGGACCGACGAATGCTTAAAAGCCTTCCTCAACCTAATCGAACACCTTCAGAGACCACCAGTACTCTCAACTCCAAATGAAGGTGAAGTGTTATACCTATACCTCGCTGTATCATCTCATGCTCTAAGCGCCGCCTTGGTAAGAGAAGAAGACCGCACACAACGCCCGGTTTACTTTGTAAGCAAGAGATTTACGGGGGCAGAAGCCAGATATCCTAAACTTGAGAAGTTAGCATATTGTTTATTGATCGCGTCACGGAAACTGCGACACTACTTCCAGTCTCACTCCATCAGGGTTCTAACCGATCAACCACTAAGACAAGTGCTCCATCGTCCTGACACTTCTGGGCGACTCCTCAAATGGTGCATCGAACTAAGTCAGTATGATATCACCTACCATCCCCGCACCGCTATCAAAGGACAAGCCATGGCTGATTTCATTGCCGAATTCACTACCAACGAAGGCAAGGAACAATCCGAAGTAGCAAAAAACATCAAGTGGAACCTCTTTGTAGACGGAGCATCGAACGAACAAGGCTCGGGGGCAGGTATTGTGATCGTCACCCCCAGGGGAAGAAAGTTGTACTATGCATTAAGATTGGAGTTCACGGCCACTAACAACGATGCTGAATATGAAGCAGTAATAGCGGGATTGGAACTGGCCCTAGAAATTGGGATCAATTCCTTATGTATTCATAGTGATTCTCAGCTTATCGTAAACCAGGTACTAGGAGAATTCCAGACTCGAGGAGAACGGCTCACAGCATACCTAAAGAAAACCAGACTGCTGCTCGATCGATTGGACCATTATCTAATCAAACACATTCCTCGAGAAGAAAACCAAGAGGCAGATGAACTTGCAAAGCAAGCTAGTATGAAGGACAGCACCATTCCCGGAGCACCAGCAATCTCAAGGCAGCTAGCCCCAAGTTTCGAACAAGTAAATCTGATAACTGCAATCGAAGAAGGAACCTGGATGACCCCTATCCGGAAATATTTGCAAGATGGCATACTACCCGGCAGGCGTGACGAAGCCAAGAAGATCTTGAGAAAAGTTCCCCACTACACAATACAAGAAGGCATCCTCTACCGGCGTGGCTTCTCTGGCCCCTTATTAAGATGCGTCGCCGGAAGGGAAGCCAAGGAGATATTAACAAACATCCATCAGGGAGGATGCGGAGATCACACTGGAGGACAGACTTTGGCAAGAAAGATACTCCGATATGGATATTACTGGCCCACACTAAACAAAGATACCCTAGACTTCGTTAAGAAATGCGACAGATGTCAGAAGTTCGCCAAGATCCCTCGACTGCCCACAAACGAAATTACTCAAATGACCAGCCCTTGGCCCTTTGCTGTATGGGGAGTCGACTTAATTGGCGAACTGCCAACGGGCCGAGGCGGAGCCAAATATGCTATAGTGGCAGTCGATTATTTCACCAAATGGGTGGAAGCGGAACCTTTAAATAAAATATCTTCAGCAAAAGTTATCAACTTCTTGATCAAAAACATTCTGTGCAGGTATGGAGTCCCCCTCAAGATCGTATCAGACAACGGACTCCAATTTGACAGCGAAGAATTTGCCGACTGGTGCCAAGAGCATGGAATTCATAAAAGCTTCTCATCAGTAGCTTACCCTCAGGCAAACGGACAAGTTGAAGCTGTCAACAAAATTCTCAAAACCCTAATCAAGAAGAAACTTGAAAAGTCAAAAGGCGCTTGGGTGGACGAACTTCCTACGGCACTATGGGCATACCGCACATCTTTCAGAACATCAACGGGACATACTCCTTTCTCTTTGGCATATGGATCGGAGGCAATGCTCCCAGTTGAGACTATTGTGCCTTCCCACCGTAGGATCCACTACAACCCAGAAGAAAACGAAGAACTCCTCCTCATGTCTTTGGATCTGATTGAGGAAAGGAGAAACGATGCAGCACTCAAAGCAGCAGCTCACAAACAAAAAGTGGCAGCACTATACAATTCCAAAGTCAAGCATCGCAGCTTACAAGAAGGAGATCTTGTCCTCAGGCGAATCTTTCCGCGCCCCGGGGCACTGGACCCCATCTGGGACGGACCATATGTAATTCACAAAGATCTCCGCAACGGAGCTTACATTTTGTCAACAGTGGACGGAGAGGTGTTCCAGAGGGCATGGAACATCCGACACCTCCGTCGATACTTTTCTTAACTTGTACTGCCCATGTGAAGTGAATTAACAAAGAGAATCAGTGGACGTAGGCATTTTCGTGCCGAACCACTTTAAAAAATCTTGTCTCTTTTTAACTTGTTCCTTTATGTCTTGGCTACTTGTTAAGTTTTATCCCTTTCTGTTGAACAAAATCCTATGGCATCTCCACTCAAGACGCACCGCGGCCTCATCTGGACTAGGCCTAACAGGTACGCCACGATTCTATGCACTCGCCAATGAGACTCTTTTGCTCCAGCATCCCTCTGCTGCGGGTTAACTCATTGCGCGCCTGCCCTCAAAGCCAACTGTAATGAGCCGATTATAAGTCATCATAAAGGCCGACTATAGCCGATGGCAGCTCATTACGGCGTTCGGCTCGTCGGTAACCGTGAACCTACTTTAAGCCCCAACATAAGGTGTGGCCAGCCAGGGGTAGTTCACGGCCAACGGCACCCACGCTAGCCGGCCACGGTAAATCGAATAATACCCACGATTACGGACCATAATGGTTCGGGTAGTTACCGTGCGCGATCTCGGCTCCGATGTGTCTTAAGTGCGGCTGTGGTAAAAAAGAAAACTCCCCGCGGAGGCGTAAGATGGGTGACAAATGTCTCCAAGACCCACAGCTAGGGAAAGTGACTACAAAACCCGTTTGCCACGAACTTAAGCACATCGACGGCCTTCCGTGACTGGAAGTTTTACTTTTACTATATTTCCATTTCATTTAAATATTTTTCTCCTATCCTGTATAACAAACTCTAAAGTACAGGAAACCAAATAGGAAGCATTCACTCATGAGGCTCTAAGCCTGCGTACTGGGTGGCAGGGCGCTCAGCTATACCCGTAAACAGTTACACAAGACACTCAAAGCTACCGCCTGCGAATAAAACATAAGGGGCGGTACTCTCTTCTCTTGTACATAAATGCGTAACTATAGCTTATTCATACACTGACATTGCAAAACGTGAAGTTATATTTCAAGCAGAAACTTAACATCAAACACAACTAGAATCACAGGCATATACATAATTATACTTCTCACACAGCACATAAAGATAGCAATAACATTTAAACATGACAGAATCAGCTTATATTATAAGATCACACGAAGTTATTCTTTGCAAATAATTTTATTACAGTTGCATATCAAAGACTAACATGAACAGTGATAAAAAAGAAACAAAAAGATGGCAGATGCATCCACACTCCATCACCAATTCCCCCAGCCTACTTAGCCGCAGGATCGGAGCCCCCAGCAGGTGGATCTGAAGTCCCACCTGTCCAGATCAGAAGAGGAATTCATTAAACGAACGATCAAGTTATGAAAACACGAAAAGAAAAGAAAGGGAAAAGAATAACTCACCAGCATCCGCCGCTTGATCCTCATCATCCAACTGCACGCCCGCTTCCTCTGCAGCGAGTAGCCGCATCCCCTCCTTCACCGCCGCTTGCTCCTCCTTTGAGAACTGAGCAGTGACCGCACTCAAGTTGAAAGCCTCTCCGCCTTCCTTACCCGCATTCACCCTGGCCTCCTCTAAAGCCTGGAGATACACCTTGGCCATGACCCGAGGGTAATCGTCCATCCAAGACAAGCCACCCTCCTTCCAAGTGTGGAAGTACATATCCTGCAACATCTCATCCATCATCCCCTCGTTTTCCTCAAACTCCCTCACCCGGGCCTCGGAAGCTTGCAACTTGGTGATGGCGACGTCCCTCTCTGATTGGTATCTCAAGCAGTCAGCCTGGAGTGACCTCCTCATTTCCTCTTCCACACCTTCCTCCTCCGGGACAGTCGGGCAAGTACTTGGAGAAGGGCCGTCGGACTTCTTCAGTTTCTTCCCCCCGACCACGGGACGCTCTGCGAAAGGCTCCCTCTTACCTCTCTTTCCCTTATCCCCCTCCTTAGCTTTAGCAGCCTTCTCCTCAGCCGTGTCTCTTTGCTTAACCACGGACTGGTGCGGTAAGATCAAATTATACTCCAAGAGGGTTGCGTTCCTGATCAAGAAAGAGGCCGACCGGTCCCGTGCCGGAATAACCTTTAGTTCAGCAGCCATTCGCACTAAGGAATCGTCCTCCACGACTGCAATACCACCTGTCGCTAGCCAGAAATAGAAGCATGTCAGAAAAAACACTACAGTCAAAACACATGAAAAATATAAATGAAATCAATCTTACAGCCGGAAGTGAAAAGGCGGAAAGAAACAGCATCGTCCTTGACGAAGAACCACTCCTTCTTGAACATGGTGAACTTGGAATACAAGTCCAGAACTGGTTTGAAGGGTACGGCCGCCTCCAGGCTAATGTACGGAGACCCCTTCTTATAGCCTCTCAGGTTGTACAAGTATCGGATTTCCCGGTTAGAAGGAGGACGCCCGTACCTCCTCTGGAAGATAACAAAAAGGCTCACCAGGATGGCATAAGAATTAGGCTGAAGCTGGAAGGGAGCCACCTTCAAATATGTGGTGAAGCTAATTATCCAAGCGTTGATAGGGGGGATAGCACCGCACATACAATGGTATCTGCTAAAAGCGAAGTAACCCTCGGGAGGATTATATGGCATCACTCCATCTCCCGGCAGCAGCATAAGGGCCCTATCTATCCCAAAGGAACGGGATATGACGTCAAGTTGCTCCTCCTTTAGGGAGCTAGGAAAGCAATCCGGGGGAGAGATCAAAAGTTCCTGTGGACCATATCCGTCCACTGGAGACCTCGGAATAGGTCGGCGTTGCCCGGATCCTGGTTGGACTGGGGGCAAGGAAGAAGAAGGCTCTCCTGTGCCTCTAGACTTCTTTCTGTCTGATCGTGTTTCCGCTTTGCGAGACATTTTCTGCAGCACAAGAAAGACTTGAGATTAGAATAAGAAGTATGGAAACACGAACAAGCAAGTATATAAAGCAAGCGTATAAAAGCCTAAGATTTCGCTCAAGATTCAAATTTTCGAGTCTCAATTCGGTATATGCCTCATTCGGAAATTCCATTCGGCATTAGGAGTTCATCCGGTATACGAATTCGTTCGGTGGTACAGTGCAAGTAAATTCATTCGGCCCTAATGACGAAAGCCCATTCGGCACCTATGTCCCATGTTCATTCGGCATTTGAGAACCAACGTGTGTATTCGGCATTCTGAGCCATTCGGTAATAAGAGGCATTCGGCAATAGGGTACGTACCTGATTCGGTAGAAATTTGGTTCGGCAGAAGATTTGGTTCGGCAGTACAGTTGATTCGGCTCTCTGATTCGGTAAGGAAAAACCAAGGGGGGTGTAGCCTCTATATATAGGCGAGCTCAGGACGGCCGAACCAGTTAGTTCGGTACCGGACCAACCAAAAGCCGGATGAGAACAGCCGGACCAAACACAAAGCCGAATGAACTCTCTCTCTGCCAACAACAACCAGGAACTAGGGGGCACACAGGCGCTTCACTCAGATAAGTACCGAACTTTATAACTAACTAGTAAAATAAGGATTATGATAACGATGAATAAGTCGTAAAACTCTCACTAGCATGGATTAATCGTTTACACGTGTACACGACCACGAATGGTCCATAGGCACGCTCTGAATGGTTATTAACCCTATCGTCGTGGGAATTTACACTTTGACACGCCTTTTTTAAACTCATAGGTGAAACAAATATTTGGTTCTGGTAATCATGAAATGGCTAAGCTACTTACACATGTACGGGGTCGCGGACGATCCCTAGGCATGCTCTGAGCTGGCGATAAACCATCTTGACAAACGATCAGAGGATCCACTCTGACACGAATCTGGCATCGATGATGCTAAGCCCCCTCGGGGCTCACTCTCTCGTCCCAAACGGCTCAGTTCATCTCGGATATCTCGATCACGAACGGACGTTATTTGAAGTCACACTAAAACAGTAAATTTTTCTGCAGTATATCGACAGGATATAAACATTCGGCCCGTGGCATCACAAAACAAGCCTTCTTACCACAAAGAAACAAAGCGCGACACATGCAAGCACGTGCCCCACTTTGGGGGGCAAATGTTGGGCGAATTTTCACCCAGAAGATCTCAAGACCAAGAAGCCACAGTTTCGCTCGGGTTCACAATCTCCACTTCATTCAGCACGACCAATCACCTTCCCATTCGGCCTTGACACATTCGGCCTCCACTTCGTTCGGCCCCCACCACATTCGGCATCCTTTATACCACCGGTCCAAGCACACAGCACCGAACCAGATGATGCCGAACCAGCCTCTCCAATACACTGCCGAACCAGATGATGCCGGACCAATCGCCACCGGTCCAAGCCACAACCGAACCACCTTTACAACCGAACCACCATGACCAAAACAATCTCCAAGCACGGCCGAATGAAGCCTCGCCGAACCAGAAGTGCCAGGCCAAATTGCTCCAGCCCGGGCCCACCAGCAGCTATATACATCCAAGACCCCTACCCCCAACCTCACTCTATAAATAGAGGGGCAGGGGTACAACAATGGCAGACAAGTTTGAGAGCTCAAGCAAGGAAGGAACTTTCAAACTACTTTCATACGCTGATATACAACGCATTGTACTTGTAACCTGAAAGAAAGAAGATAATAACATATAAAGTGGACGTAGGCACATTCTGGCTGAACCACTATAAATCTGTGTGTCTTTTACATTTCAGCCCCTACTTTTCTCATATTTACATACTCATCTAAAATCATTGAAAATCACATATAATCAACTAAATAATACGACTTGGAGGTGTTTGTCCATTTTTTGTGCAAACAGTAATAATATGAAATGTTATTTTAAATGCGTATCAAGCATCTTTGGCTATCATAAGGAGAAATCTCCTCCGATTCTGCGTTTGCATGTGTGTGTGTGCGGGAGGCCTTATGGTAGTCTCATTTTTAAAAGCATTGCGAATTGAGTTTAAAAATATTCCTCTATTTTGATTTCTAAAGTAAATAAACTGTTTTGAGTTCTCGCACCAGTCACATGACTGACTTGGTGTTTATTGTTTTCCTTCCTAAACTCTGGGTGCCCACCAATTTTCACACGGGCAGTCAAGAGTTAGGTTTATCAGGATATTTTGGATATTCTGGAATTGCTGGAGGCAAGCTGGATGGCATGGCATATTACTTATATAGTATTTCTTTTTCCGCTGCACTGTTTGTTGTTGCTGTATACTCTGATGATATGATGTAATTAAAATGTGATGTAATGTAATAACTGATATAGTTCTTTATTTAAAGATTATTCATTTATTATTATATGTTGTTCCGCTGCGAATTGTGAGATTCTGATGTGATTCTGTTGTTTTCTGTTCCGTCCTATTTTAAAATTCCGTTCTATTTTCTCTATGTCCTCTCTTCTCTTTTTCTTCTATTTAAAAAAATGTTCTATCTTCTTTTCTATTTTCTCTTCTTCCTATTTTCTGTTTTCTTCTCTATCTTTTCCCTCTATTTTCTCTCTTCTTTCTTCTTCCTTTTTCTTAAATTCTTTTTAAAACCCATAACATTTCGGTTTTTCGGCAACGAAAATCCGCAAGCGTTACATTTGGTATCAGAGCATATGGTTAAGCGACAACCATGGTTCTGTTGGGTATTACTCATTAGAGATAGAGTCAGCAGTACTCTAGAATGAGTTTGAGTGTAATAATAGCTATGAGAGCGTATTTGTTAGTGAATATAAAATTGTTTTATATTGTGATGATTGGTTTATTGAGTGGCATATGAACTTTCGTCAGCGTGGTCCGCAAGACTATGCCGAAGGGGTTTCTAAACACTTGAATAGAACAATTCGGCACAATATTTGTTTTAAGTTGGGTAAATGAAATAATTTTACTTGATTATATTTTTATATATAAAGAAATAATTTTTCAGAATTATTAAAGTGAATGTAAGTTGATTGTTTAGTTGTTTGAATAATCTAAATAAAAGAATAATTGTATAAGCAAATGAATTATAAGAATTGAATTATAATTAATGTGATTTACAATTATGAAATAAACTTATATATATAAGGAGTGAAACTATATGAATATATTTATGAATATGAGTTGTAAATAATAAAAATGAACTTGAGTTATGAAATGAAATTCAACTTTGTAATTGAATTGAATGTTAATCAATTGAATGTAAATTTAGTTGATATGAAATAATGAATGTAAGTGTTAATTCATTAAAATCTAATGTTATTGGAAAGTTGAATAGTTGAATAAAAATCAATTTATTAAACCAATTGAAAGTGATGGTGTTAAACCAAATAGAATGAATATAAGCAAAAGAATTTGGTTGTAATTAATATACATTGATTGTTATATGATTGTTAGTTGATTGTTGATTGATTATATGTAATTCATTAAGTATTAATGAAATTGAAAGCTATGTAATTGAATTCAAATTAGAAGTAAATAAATTTGAATAGAATTGAATTTGATTTGGAAGTGAACCAACTCGAATATGAATTAGTGAATATAAACTAATTGAAAATGAATGTTAGTAAAAACATCCACTGTTAATGAATCAATGTGATTTAAATTGAAAACCTATTTCATTGAATATTAATGGGAATATGAATGAATATTTATTGGTTATGAATGCTAGTTGGATGTTAGTTGGTTGATGTTTGCATTTATTGCTTTTCCTACATTTGATATGTTGACATGTATAGTTATTATGTTACTATAGGATGTATATTGATAATATTATCTATATGCATGGTTCTCATATTGTTTGTTGAGTGATTAGTAGGTGCGGATCGCGTTTGCTTCGCATTTGGAGCTCGCTTTCGCGCTATATTAGTCGTATATGCTTGCTAATAAAATATAAGGTACATATCTCGGATTACATACCGTACTTTTACACTTTTTTCCCTGCGGGATGCCTCATTACTTGATGAGATGTATATTTGTGATATATATACTGTCATTTTTTTCGGATCGAGCCGCGCAAAGGAGACTATGGCGAATTTTTCCGGAAATTTAAGGCGTTAGAAAAAAAATTTAAGAAAATTGGAAAATTTTTGAAAACTTTAACTTTGATTTTGGAATTGAAAGTTAAACGATAGTAGTTGTTTTTGAAAAGATAACTAAGTATGATTTGAAAACTTAGTAAAGTATTGTAAGGAGTTTAACTATGAATTTTGGGAAAGTTAATAAATTCTATAACTTTCTTACTTAATAATTTCGAGGACGAAATTCTTTTAAGTGGGGAAGATTGTAACGACCCAGAATTTTTATAAATTAAAATTTGAATATTTAATTAATTTTAAATATTAATAAGTGAATTTATAAGTCAAATAAATTTTTATTTGAATTATTGGATTTAATTGGATTATTAAATCGATGATTTAATATGTTAAATTATGGAAATAATTGAAAATTGGGTTAAATATGATTGAAAATGATTTGTAAAATTTTATTTAATCATATGGAAGTTAGAACAATATTTTAGAACTTTTAAAATCGAATTAAAAGTTAATTTGTGAAAATTGAATATTTTAATATTTAAATCGACTAGTGAAAATAGTCAATTTTTGAACAGTCTCAGAATTGAACGAAACTAGTTCCACTGGATCCGTAATAGTTAGTTATTACCGGATTTCAAATTTCGTGTCAATTGGAGTTATCGTTTGATCGTGGCAGCTCGAAACGCATCGAATTATTTTTAATTTAAATTTGGCGAGTGAAAATAGCCATTTTTCAAAAAGTCTCGGATTTCTACGAAACCAGTTTCATCGGATCCGTAATGTGATATTATTGTAATGTTTCAAATTTCAAGTCGATTGGATTTACCGTTTGTCCGGTACGAATTAAAACGCCTAGAAATCGATTTAAATCGGTTTAATTTAAATTGAGCGTTTGTTGCCATAACTCGCACATACTTCCGAATTAGCTTCCGAAACCTATTCCATTGTGTCCGGAACGCGGGGTAAACCCTAGAAACGCTGGTTACGGCGCGTAAATCGGAGTTCGGAATTTCCGGAATGAATAGTGTTTCGGTTTTCTCTATAAATAGCCCTCACACCAATTAAAAAAAAACCCCTAATTTATAACTGCAGCCGCCACTACCCTATTCAACGGCCAGAAAACTCCCAACTTCCTCCCTCGATTACTCCAAATCCGTCGACAATTAGCCTTAGGTTTCAACTAGAGAATGGAAGAGGACGATGAGATCTACGAGTACAACGGTTATGATCGTGATTGGAGTTATATTTTGGGAGATAATGGCCTGCGTTCGTGCTAACTTGTGCACGACTTTCCACGTGCTACATATGGCCGAGCTCCTGGGGATTGAGGCCGAGCATGGTTGTGGTGGAGAGCTTCAAAATGCAAGTCTCTGATCATGTTTTAATCAAGCATGGAGGTTGTAAATTCAAAACCTAGTTTGAGTTTCATGAGTTGTTTGTTGCGGCTATGGTCTGTAGGGGGAAAACGTGGGGGAAGGAGAAAGGTTGGAGGGCTGTGATTTGCTTGGAGTTAGATCCTACGGCCTGTAGAAGCTAGGTTAAAAATTATAGTTAATAATGTTATAAATTTATGTATATAAAATCGTGTATCTTATAAAATTCATATCTTTTTCATACGAGGTCGAAAACGCACGAAACCAGTTGCGTTGGAATCGTATGGACGAGCACTACGCGATGGAGTTGGTTTGGAGTCGTTTGGAGTTAGTGAGAATTTTGGGTAAAATTAAACGTCCGTTTAATTTTATTCGAAATAAATCACTAAAACGGAAATTAAAATCAAGGTGAGAACTTCTCACTCAATCGAATCGGTTTCGATTTTTATTTTAAATAGTTAGATTTAAAATATTTGAATGCATGTTCGAATGATGATTGATATCTATTGATTGTTAAAATAGACATTATACGCCGTTAGTAAGCGGATGTTATTTAATAAAAACATATACCGCGAATATTTCATAAACAGTGAAATTGGTATTATAAATAATATCAATATATATATATTGGCATATGTATATATTGCAGTTGATTGATTTTCCGTATTTTTAGCGGATGAGACCCTATTACGCCGTTATTAAGCGGATAATATTTAATAAGAACATATACCGCGATAATTTCGTACTGGAGCGAAATTGGTATTGTGCTAATGTTTTTGGATGCAGGAAAACAGGTTGGAGGGATCCAACTGGATTCCTCAACAGTTTTTATTTGATTTCAGATATTTTGATATTTGATGGATTTTCATATTGATATATGATATCGTTGTTGTCGTGATTGACTATTTGGTGTGTAGCATCATTGGACCCAGATTTTGGGATTTTAAAATGATTTATAAAGTGATTTTTGAAAATATACTATATGTTTGGAATTTGATCTATTTTAAATAAATAAACGTTATAATTTTTAATGTTATAAAAATTATGATTTTTGAGAAATATAGTTAAAAAAACTGATTTTTGAGAATATGATGCTAATGATTTTATAAAATAGTTAAAGAATTTTTGAAATTATTATAAAAAGTTAAATATAGGATTTATAAAATTTGATTATTTTATAAATCAAAATGATGAAGTTTTTAAAGGAATTTAAAGACGTTTTAAAGAATAATATAAATCGATTTATATTAAGAGATTTATAAATGGATATTTATAAATTGAAATATTGACATTATAAAACGAGTTTTTATAAGTGTTTGAATGAAGTGAAAATGAATTTCATAAATAAATGAAATTTATAGAATTATAAACTGTGAAGTTATAAATAAAATTTATAAGTTGTAAGATTTATAAATTTGGTGAAATTGTTTGAAGAATAGATTGGTTAAATAAATGAATCTTATAAGTTATAAGGTTTATAAATTGAAAAGTCTTTAAAAAGAACGATTTTGTAAAATAATCGTTTTATAAGTAATTAACTTATAATATGAAATTTTAGTTTATAATTGAGTTATAAACTGGAATAGGTTAATAAAGGAATTTATAAAAAGGAAGTTTTTATAAATAAGTAGAAATGGAATTTATAAACGTTGTTTTATAAATTCGCAAAAAACTTATTTTGATAAGTTAATTGTCATAACTTATTTAATGGAGTTATATTCACATTTTTGAATAGTGAATAATCCTTTAAAATAAATTGAATAAAAAGGATGAAATTTGTTAACAAAGTATATTCACGTTTTTGAATAGTGAATAATATGTTAAAGAAATTGTTTTAGATGTGATGTTTTAAATAGAATTAAAACTATCTAACGATGTTTTTAAACATGTTAAGATTCGAAACCATAGATTTCAACATTCATTGTTGAAATAGACGTTTTCGAGAAATAAAAGGAAATGGTGGACTATAACACTGTTGTTATAGTAAATGATTTCCGAAAGGAAATGTTTTGTATAGTATTGGGATTTATATATCTATTTTAAATTCGAACCCCTATACTAGTGATTTTGGGTTGTTGTAACGATGTTTTACGCAACATTCGTTTTGGCCCAAATAAATATGTTTAAGAGGACGATTTCCTTAAAGAATGAAATATATACTTAATTCGACTTAAGTATATTGAATATTTTCCAAGGTTGAAAGTAAAAAGATTTGTGAATTACTTATGAATAAATAAGTATGGAAATGTTTTCCAATATGAAGTGAATAATTAGAATTTATCTTTTTGAAGATAAATTGAAATGGATAATTGAAATCGTATATGCATGGATATTTTGAAATATAAATTCATTATGGAATTTATATGAGAAAGTGGAATTTGTTTGAAAATAAATATTGATTTATTTTTGAAGTGTTGAAATTATATATCTTGTAAAGATATTATGGAAAATAAATAATTTGGAAAATTATTTGGAGTCTGGTGATGTGTGCATATCAATTGATAGTTCAATAATCGACTATCAATATTTCCCTTTGAATGGGTATTTGATGTGATTTGTTTGAATTTGAATGTCACACTTATTTTTGAATAAGCGCTCACTATTCGGGTTAACCGGGAAAGGACCATGGGGTCGTATAACCCATTCCGAATATGTGATACGTCGTTGTGAATTGCATTTGAAGATCGGTGTTGAAGACCGAGTATTTGTGAAAGCGATAGGATGACCTATCGATTGTCTCTGCACTGGGTAGCTCCTGGTATAGAGATCTCCTAAGTGATGGGAAATTCGATCGGGATTGTGAATACCCGGATTACAAGGGCTTCGTAAGAAGTGCTTTCGGTTTTGTTCGAGCCCGGAACAGACTTGTATGGATTGTATGTCTGACATTACAAATTGAGATATAAAGCCGATTTCATTCAAATATATTTCTGTTGGTGGCGGAGAATTTATTCTTTTAGCTTAACACCCTTCTCTGAGACGTACGAGCTCAGAGGTTATGTAGTTGAATGTTATCAGCGATATATTCCCAATTTGGTAATGTGACATGCTGAGTGATGCTGAAATGATCATTGTGTTGATTATTTGTGATAGGATCGTTTATTTGATCGTCTATCCTTGTGATCATTGTGTTGATCATTTGTTGACCCAAAGCATGGCTTTTGTATAAAGTATGTTTTTGTGGACGTGACTTCGTCGAGCCTCGTGTGGGGGTTTGCATACCCGAGACATGCTTCGGGTCGTACCCGAGCCAAACCTCCCCCTACTTCGAGTTAACCCCAATTTGACCCGTGCCCCTTTTTTTTCGAAATTTTGGTTAAGTATAAAACGACACGGTGAACACCAAGAATCCCCCGGGTTGCACTTCGAGTCTTCACGCGATTTACCCGCGTACTGCTCCGAGTCACCATTGGTCTCCCCCAACGCCTCACGCTGATACACACCCCACCAACGTGCACGTGCACCACTAGCGTCGCCGCCTATGGTCAGAGCCAAGGCCACGAGCGAGTCGCCTATCGTCCTCTAGAGCGACACGAACACCCAGATCTCGATTTTTGCTTCGAAGTCGCGAATCGAACATCACACCCAAATGTCATCATCAGGAACGCCACCGAAAACTGCCACGCGCCGCCGCCTCAGGCCATTATCGGCCACCAAACTCAGTACCAAGCCTCGCCATCGTGTCACGCTTCGAA
Source organism: Allium cepa (assembly GCA_030765085.1). Classification (NCBI taxonomy): domain Eukaryota; kingdom Viridiplantae; phylum Streptophyta; class Magnoliopsida; order Asparagales; family Amaryllidaceae; genus Allium; species Allium cepa. The sequence continues at coordinate 628,885,229 of CM060934.1, forward strand.
CCCCCCCAGTGGCACGCGGTCCGATCCCCTGTGGTGGTGCGGCAAGCCTTTTCAACCGTGCGCAGTATTTTGGGTTCTTAAACCCTAAAACAAACACAAATTCAAATTCCGGATTTTAAAAAAATCGAACAGCATTTTTCTGATGATCACGAGCCCCCAAGCCATCTACGACAGCGAATTCGAGGGCCATAGCCCCTTAGATCATCAGTTTTTGGTAAAACTTTAATTTCCGATCAACCCCCATTTTCCCGAGCAATATGCAATGAAAAAAATTAATTTTTGTTTCAAAAATCATTATTCTTGATGGTAATGCAAGTGGTGTTACTGAAATTCAATTCCATGAGGTTCGAAATTTCACTTGTTTGGGTTGTGACTGCATTTACATCATCCAGTGAAGTTTAAACCTGTTTTTAATTAGCTTTAATTAATTGTTAGATGGAATACCAGTTTAAACAATCATTTAATCTTAATCTTCAACATGATTCAGGAGCAAGGAGAAGAAGAAGACATTGTATTTGAATGTGTTTCACTCTGTAAACAGAGTTTAAGCTTAACAACAAATTTCTTTCTTCCAAAGTTTCCAGTAACTACAGCCTGTTTTTGATTAGTTTCTGAACATGGTGCAAGCTCAACACAATTCAACTTGTCACACATTTATTTCAGAAGGAATAAAGCAGAGAAAAATTTGAACTGGGTTTTAATATGTTTTATCCTTGCAAACAATGAAGGCTGTATAAAATTTACAGTTTCCAGGAAAACAACTTTACTTTGATTTTTTTTTTTCCAGAGAAAAATGTGGGTGAAAGTTTTGAACAAAATCTCTCTTGCTTACTGGAAACAAAAATGCATGGCTAACTTTGGTTAATCATTCAAATCAAATAGGGTTAGGGGGGAAAAAGAATAGATTTTCTTACAGGTTTCTTCTTTCTTTTTTTTCTGAACTAAAACAGGGACTATAACTTGTACAGTCAATCATAACAAACCAAACATTCAATCATACATTCAAATTTTCTTGCATGCAAAACAAGATTTAAGTTTCCTATATCACTCAAAGCATACACATAGAAATCATGATAAAGAAAACAAAGTTTACTCTCCCGGAATGGTCAAAACAGGAAAGATGCGGCAAGGTTATGAGGGGTAGCTCCCTTTAGGGTATGTGCATTTCCTTCTGGAAAGGGTGGTATCATGGTATGGAGCCCAGATACTTACTCATGTTGATACACTATATTTATTACTGTGTGGTGTTGTTGGTGACGAGCGCTCGGTTAAAAGGTCCAATGGGACCGGGGGATGCCATATTCGTGTAGTAGTTACCTAGTGATAAAGGTAACCCGGCCTTGTGTTGGCAGAGAGCTGGTTAAGTTCTCGGGACGTCCAGCCAGAGGCGTTTCCATGTGGCAATGGGAAGTTCCTTGGCCTGACCATTTGTTGGAAATCCAAAGAAACAATACGAAACTTGTACGGTTTTAGTTGTATAACCTGCTATGGAATGTGGCGGTAACCTGCTATTGAACATAGTAGCTATAGTAGGCATAAGTGCGGAATGTCTATGCTGGCTAAGATTTATATCTTTATTTTTGAAATGATTTTCCTATACTATGCACTAGTAATAATATCAAATGTTATTTTAAATGCGTATCAAGCATCTTTGGCTATCATAAGGAGAAATCTCCTCCGATTCTGCGTTTGCATGTGTGTGTGTGCGGGAGGCCTTATGGTAGTCTCATTTTTAAAAACATTGCGAATTGAGTTTAAAAATATTCCTCTATTTTGATTTCTAAAGTAAATAAACTGTTTTGAGTTCTCGCACCAGTCACATGACTGACTTAGAGTTTATTGTTTTCCTTCCTAAACTCTGGATGCCCACCAATTTTCACACGGGCAGTCAAGAGTTAGGTTTATCAGGATATTTTGGATATTCTGGAATTGCTGGAGGCAAGCTGGATGGCATGGCATATTACTTATATAGTATTTCTTTTTCCGCTGCACTGTTTGTTGTTGTTGTATACTCTGATGATATGATGTAATTAAAATGTGATGTAATGTAATAACTGATATAGTTCTTTATTTAAAGATTATTCATTTATTATTATATGTTGTTCCGCTGCGAATTGTGAGATTCTGATGTGATTCTGTTGTTTTCTGTTCCGTCCTATTTTAAAATCCCGTTCTATTTTGTCTATGTCCTCTCTTCTCTTTTTCTTCTATTTAAAAAAATGTTCTATCTTCTTTTCTATTTTCTCTTCTTCCTATTTTCTGTTTTCTTCTCTATCTTTTCCCTCTATTTTCTCTCTTCTTTCTTCTTCCTTTTTCTTAAATTCTTTTTAAAACCCATAACATTTCGGTTTTTCGGCAACGAAAATCCGCAAGCGTTACATCAGTGGCTGAGTTATGGCAGGGTTTTGAGCGTAGAGTTAAGGCTAGTCGATAGCGGGTGTCGCAAGTTTACGTGTGTAAGCGTCTGACTGCTTAATTTCTAGTAGAAACCTTGGGGGCAGCACATTGGTAGGGTTTTGCCGAAGCTGGGTAAATTCTGTGTCGTTCTATTTCTGCATTTATTATTCTGCTATTATCTGTGCTGCTATTCTGATATATCTATGTTGAAAATATTTTATATAAACTTCCGTAATTAATTTTTATAATGAATAGCATCACCTATTCACCACCCCCCTCTAGGGTGAAATCAATCCTACATAAATAGCGTTAAGGGGTTACCCATATAGCACTTAACACATAATTGCGCCAATAGTCTATACAGTACTGTAATACCTCCTGATCGGGAGGCTACCAGAGGATACTCCATGGGTACGACACAAATCAAACCCGTACAAGGCGCGCTAGGGTAGGTGACATGGCACAACTAGGAAATGTCAGGGTAGATATATCAATTACGTTTCCAGGCCGGTGGTAACGCATTGCCGCAGCTACCGCCCACCTCGAGCCACACCCCCAAATCAAAAAATCAAAAGTGGTCACCGAATCAATCCAAAAATCAAAGTATAATATCGAAGGGATGTGTCCGATCAAAGGTGCTACTTCATTAGCCCGTTAATCGCGCCTATTTTAGCCACCTTATGCCAACTCATGGGAGTCAAGTCTACGTACATACCTTAAAGGAACGCCGCCACAATCCTACTTTATTCTGGAATCTCCACCGCGTACACGGTTGTTAAAGTGGTTTTCGGAGTTGGCAGAGAGTATGACAACTTCCGATCTCGGTCTCTTTAACAACCAAACGTTATTATAACACCGTGGTCATTTGAAAATAATTTATACTTCAAAACCAGAATATAATATCCATTTCCAAAACCATATAAATACGATATCATTTCCATTTCAAAACCCAAACCAATATGATATCATTTTTAGATAAAACCCAAATCAATATAATATCATTTTTATTTCAATTATATCCTTTCCAAAAATCATAGCACTTCCAATGTTGTAACACTTTGAAATCAAAACTCTTGAAATATAACACTTTGAAATCATAATACTTTGAAATTCAAACTTTGAAACATGACTACGCCACTTAAATAGATTGAATGTTGGAATACTTTATATAATAAAATAGCTTCTTAAATTTCGTAAATCAATTCCAAAACAACTCGAATTTGTAGATTTTAATTTAACCAAATCCCGAATCATAAATTTCAATTCAATTTAGTTTTCGAATAAACTATTCCAAATTTTATCAATTTAAAAACAGATTTGATCCACAGAATAAACCATTTCAAATTCAATATATTTCGTACTTTAAGTATTCAATAATTTTAAAACTAAGTTTGATAATTTCATGTATATCAAATTCAATTTTCTATTATTTAGTTTCGAAACATTTACTTAATAAATCCATTATCATCTAAATAAATCTGGAATTACAAATAACTAAATATTTCCTTCAATTTATTTATACTTGAACCATTCATTTAATTCACCTTACCCAAAATCAAGGTATAAAATCATATCCCTTTAAAATTTCCAATTTAATAAATTTCACATAAAAATTATTTGAGTTTAATTCTTAAATAAATTCAAATTCAAATAAATATCTAATTTATCTTCCAACCTTAATTTATTTAAATCACTATAAACTTTATATTAAAATATAATTTAAATACTTAACCATATTATCTCCAATAAAATCAACTTATTATTAAGCTTATTCTATATTAAAACAAATTTATACATAGCTTAAAAATCAAGAATAAAATAACATTATATAACATCGGAAATCAATATTTATATAAAACCATATATTTCTTTACAAAACCATAGAAATCATTTTAAAAATATTTTTATATATAAACCACGTTGTCTATACATAATTTTCTATCCTATGGTCAAGTGATATGGATATTTACCATTTCAATCCGCAATTTAAAATATAAATACGGTTATATATCATTTCAAACCGCAATCCCAAATGCAATAAAAATCCATAACAACTTGCAGTTTATAACAATATAGAATACAACATCCATTCATCCAATATCAATCATCAAATATTTATCACAATCATCATCCAATTCAAACAATAACATCAATATGGAACAGATAATAAATAACAGGTATTTACTGGCAGTTTATATTTAATAATAAATTAGATGACAATTTAACTGACAGTTATATGCAATAATAAATTAAATAACAATTTAATTCAATAAATTCAATTTAACTGAGATGAAGATTAAAAATATGCCAAACAGTCATAAACAAATTTCTATTCACAGCATAAATCAATTTAACAAATATAAGAAATTTTAGAAGTTGTGAGTAGGTTAAAACACTCACTTTTTAAATTTAAATTGAATTTAAATCCAATTTAAATCCAAAATATGAACTGTCTTCGAATTCGTCCAAAGTAGGGCCAAAAAGTTAGGAATTTCGATACGATCTTAATGGAAGAAACCGCACGTGAATTGGACCTCTTATGCAAAAGTTATTTACATTAGAAGACTTACCGTTTTAAATTTAAAACAAATAGAAAAATAAAATTTATAAACTACGTCATCACCTTCTTGTCGTACGCAAAACCCTAATTGCAATCCAGATCGCGTTCGCCTAGTACTGTCGCCGGCTCCTTATCGACGTTAACCCCTGATACGACGCCGAAGGCTCGGCCTGCCACCTCCATCGCGATGTCCACTCGACGCCACTTCACCCAAGACCCACGGCGAACCATCCGATCACCCAAAAACGTGTGCGCCGCCGCTTACCGTGAACCCTAAACGAATTATTGACGACGATCTGACCATCAAAACACGAAGCAAACACCACCGATGCACTGTGCGCGTCGCTATCTACCCCACGGTACCCGCGATTTGACAATCCAATGAAGATGATCTACGCACGTTGAACGACCGTGGATAATTCATCGATTTTCGGCCACATCGAAACCCAGATTGCAAAACGAATCATGTATTTGACTTGCACTCGTCGAGAGCGTCAAATCCGTATATAATTTGATATCGTTTGTAGAGTTTGAATTTTAAAGTTGCATTTTGAATTGGAATTGAACTGAGGAGTTTTAGGGTTTTCTGCCATTGAGAAGAGGAGAAACAGAATTTCTGTATGTACAGAAATGAGAAATAGAAAGGCTGCTAGGGTTTATAACTAGATATATATAGACAGAGCTGAAACAGAAAGTTCGGACCAGATTTGTTTGGGCCGTTGAACGATAAATGGCCCGAAATGTCCGTTCTGACTCCGGAACGAAATTTGGGTCATCGCATATATCAAAGTAGATGTTTTTAAATATTCTAAAATAGATGGAATAGGTTTCAGGTCCAAATTCTATCGTATGAAGAAGTTATGCTGAAATCAAGTTATTTCAAATTGATTTCAATTTAATTGATTTCTGGGCGTTTCGAGTCCGTACGATCAAACGATAAGTCCAATCGCTACGAAACTTGAAATTCTACAATAATTCACCGTTATGGATTCGTTGAAACTAGCTTCGTCGAAATGCGAGTCAGTGGCCAAAATGGCTATTTTCCAGTTAATTAAATAATTTAATAATAAGTTAATTAGATCAATTTTACAATTCAAATTTAATTATTTACAAATTTTTATCAGTTTGGATTAATTAGTAAATTTAGAATCCTTTAAACAAATTTCTACATCAATTTATCATTGAATATTTCCCAATTTACAGTATTTGATTTCAATTTCGATTTATTCAGTAATTATAAATTTAGATTCCCAAATAAATTCATTTATTTGGTTTTTAAATCCTGTTATTCACTAAATTGTCATCTCATAGTTACAATTAACATTGGTTTGTATTTATTACATTAATACTCTTAGATTTCATCTTAATTTTTATTAATGTAATAATTAAATATTAAATTTCATTTAATTTCAATTAATCCAATTTATTAAATTTAAATTAATAAGTCTTGATTCCCTTTCTTACTCTATTATCAAACAACAATTATTATAATTACTTATCTAGCATTGATTCTTTCAAATTACAAATTTTTACGTATCATTTCATCAATTAATATAACTTTGAATTATTTCCAAATTTATTATTTACCATCAATTATAACCCTACAATTGTTTCAAACTATTGGGATTGCACTAAATTAGTTATTTATTAACTTGCCTTAACATTCTTACATTTCATCCCCGTTATTAATTCATTAACAAATTTAATTTTTTTTGTTTATTCCAGATTTAATTACCAAAATCTTTACCAAATTAACAAATTTAATTATCAAAATATACGGATCGTTACAATTTCTACCATACAATAAAAGAATGTAATTAATTGCTTTTAATTTAGATTAATTTGAATCCAAAATAATTTCAAAATTAAACTATAATCCAATCCAACGAGAGAATCAATTAACATATTTAGTCTTTTTAATGCCGATCAATTACAAGATTAACTGTGGTTAATTATTGTTTTTGTTCCCTTTTATCAGCAACATTTCAAATGTATAACAACCCTAAAAGTTTCTATAGTTCTTTAAAATCTACTGCAAGTAAAGTTGAACTAATTATTCTTTCTCACATCTATATCAAATTCTCTTTCAATATTATTTTTTGTAAGACTATGAATTTTGGTTCTTTCATTTATTTTGTGTGGAGTTATTGGTTTATTAATACATATATAAAAAAAAGCCGTAATTTTTTCCATATAATCAAATAGTGGTTTAACAGGTCTTGATTTCATTCTCATAGTAAGTATATAAGAAAATCAAGTTGGAATGAAAAAATTATCTTTGAAGTAAAATAATATTCAAATAACATATTTTGATACATTATTTTTGGGAAAAACCAAATATAAACAACACTTTTATTCTTCCTTCAGTAGATAATTTTAAAATTTCGTTAAGAATCTAACTTTAAATACGAGTTTTCAAAATGCTTTAAGAAAACTTAGTTAATGTAAACTTCATCTTTAATAAATTCTAATGTTGTCCTTCTTAAACAATCTAGACTTCTGATATTTTTCTACTATGTTACTTAATGGGCTATAAAATGTCTATAAGCAACACACATTCATGGTTATCATCAAAGTCCTGATGCTCATATGCAACAATTGGATAATTATGTATGATTTTTTATTTTATGAAATTTGGTTTTATGTCACATTACTTTGAATTTTTTAGAGTTTTTAGAGATTTTATTATTCATAATGGTTCTAATAAACAATTTTAAGTAGAAAGGCCATACCATACATAATTACCAAGTAATAAATAAGTGAAATTAATTGTTTTAATTTTTATCAATTTGTAAACTATATACATTAATTCAAATTAATGAGAGAACTAATTACATACCGCTTTTCTTTAATGCTAATAAATTATAGATTTAATATGTAATCAATTAATTCTTTTTATTTATTCCTTTTATCCACAACATTTAAGATGCATAACTCTATTATATTAGGCACCTTCTAATACGAGTTTTATGTAGATTTAACAAAAGTAATATGAAGTGTTATGTAGATTTAAGAAATATGTGTATGAAAAAGAAATAGTAACTCTGGAACTCATTAACTGTTCATAAAAAATAGTTTCATTTTACTTTAACAAGGTTGATAAAAAACTTAAATGATTGAGAACAAATATATTTGTAGATAATTTTCTTAACAAGCTTAACAAACTAATATTTGATTAGTACTTATGCTTTTATGGGCAACATGATATGTTTGACATATTTGTTTATGCTTGAAAGGGAACATATGTATTCAGTATATTTTAAACAAAATTTCTAATTTTGGTCTTTACATGTATAACAATAGTATCGGGTTATAAATATTTATAAACCGTTTGTGTTTGATGTAAAAAAAGAATTGTAAGCATTCGTAATGGCGTATAATTCCGTGATATTCTAATAGTTCGTTACGCTGACTGCAATTTCTTATGCCATTTATTCTTATAAATATCTTCAATGTTATGTCATATGTTATGTCATATATATATATATATATATATATATATATATATATATATATATATATATATATAAATTTATAATTATTATGGTGGTATGATTATTTGAAATAAAAGAAAAGGTTATTTGGTTGTCCTAGCAATCAGACTATTATGTCTTGAGTGTTAGCTTATTGAGTAATGACATTGATGATATTAGTGGTGTAAGGATTGATTTCCAACTTCAAGATTAAATCAGTTTGTTAATCAACCAGAATAGAGATTCTATGGCATATTCACCTAAAAGTGAATGAAACAGTTTAGTTTAACTAGGTATTCAAAAATAGCCTACATTTCTCATGTCATGTTATGTTATATGTATTAAAAATATAACTTTTCATGCCACTTAAATATTATTCTAATTCAATTAGCATTGAATAATGTGAAATAGTGATGGTATTATTAGAATATTGTTTATTCAAATTGACTTTGAAACATTATTTTTCTTCTGGCAATGACTTCTTTATGTCACATATGGAACACTATTATCACATTAAATTCGTACGTATGGATTTATACTTTATATAAGATGAATCTTTGCTGAAATTATGCATTACATAAATTAATAGGTATACTCGATAATGCAATGCTTAATGAGTAAAGAATAATCAGTGGTTGACGTTATTGTATTTTGTATATGTCCATTATTCTCTAAAAAGAGTTATTATATTTTGTGTGCAACATAATTACTTAAGTAGATATTTTAATGAATGTGTATCAATGCCGTTAGGAAATAGTGATAATATAAATAATTTCAGTTCATAACCATACTTTTTCATTTTCATATTGCTAAGAAAATTAAAAAAAGTACGTTAAATAACTTACGCTGTGAACACCATATGCGTAGCACGGGTTCGCATTAGTTTTTATGAAATTAAGAAGTTTCCACCAAAACAATTAAATATCTACAATAATAGTATTAAAAATTAAAGTTTATTTTACTGAATTTTAATTAAATTTATTGCTAGAAGTTTCTTGTTATGTAAATGAGTTTTTAAGTTTTAAAGAAAGAAGACGATGAAGATGTAAAAAGGGGTAAATTATGGTATACGTAAAGTAATTTTTAATGTACGCTAGTTTATTATTATTATTATTTTTGCGTATGTCGAGAAATTACAGTTGTATGAATAGAATTAACCTATCCAATTTATAAGAAATATTATGAACATTTCCTTATTTGATCCTTAATAAACACCAGATATATTTAGCATAATGAAAGTTAAAAAATTAGTAAAATAAATAATCTACATCATCCACCCTTGGTATTTCCTTTTATTTAAGTAGCCGGTATTGTATTATCTCCTAATTTAAGCGTTTTAAAAGATGATGATTTTAATGATTTCAAAATTAGTTGTTTGTTAGGCATATAATATGCAAACAAATTAATTATTTACCCTGAATAAAATTATTAATTTCAAAATTGTATAGAGATATATTGATGAAATATGTGCAAATTCATAGGTTGTTTGATTAACATATTAGTCAAGAAGAATTTTTTATGGAAATGTTAATATTGTCACATTAGCATTGAATAGTTATATGTGTTTGGCAGTATTTAAATTGCGACCTTCGATTTAACAATGTTTCTAAGTTTTATTTTTTTTATTTTTTTTTTACATTTAGGTCATTTATACATTTAAATATATAGCATTAATTTAAATAATGAATTTATAAAAGGGCATGGAAATAAAGGAAATACTTGAAAACACGCCATTAACCTTGTTTTCTTCTTCTAATTAATGTGATAGCTAAGACAACTTTATTTTGACAAAACGAACAATCGTATGGAATTTGTTCTCTATTAGCTCTTTAATTAGCAACAAATATGAATCACATAAATAGTACATCTTTATTTTAGGCCATGTCACTTTTCTGTTGGCAACAGTGGAAAAAGTAACTCTCGTATTGACAATATAGAAAATAGTTGGTCATTAAACTTTATTTGATTATTCACTTTGTTGAAATAGAGTTTTACAACGAGATGCTCTAATCATCCAGAAAGCAAATACATCATTTTACAACAAACCTTAATATTTTTTTCAGTTACAAAAGCAAGAAGTTCATTGAGGGAATTTATCAAAAAGAAAAAGTAGTTTAAAACCTACTTTTACGTCTTCGTAGGCCCCTTGTGATAAATGCGTACAATGAAATAGCCAAATCAGCCTTCTTTTCTGAATCTTAACAAATGCCAAATGAATATAAAAAAAAAATGGGAATCCATAAATAAGACTCTCTTTCAGCTCAATTATCTCCTTTCCTTGTACTACTTCTCAACCTTTTTCCACCCATCGTCCTATATAAACAGATCCATTTTTCAGATTGAATTATACATTTTATATTCACTTTTCAATGGCTTTCAAATCTTCGTTCATGTTTATCTCTATCTTACACCTCTGTTTGCTCTCTGTTAACTCTATTGGAACTTCAGACGGCAAAGAAAAATGGGGTTACGTTGAAGTTAGGCCAAGTAACCAACTTCTTCTCCATTCACTATTTTCTTTATTTCCATGTAAATCTGAAATCAACTATCACTGTTTTATTGACTTCATGTCTTACATGTTAATGCAGAAGCACATATGTTCTACTGGCTCTACCAAAGTCCGAACCGGGTCGACACAGGGCCGAACCCATGGCCAACTCTTCTCTGGCTGCAGGGTGGACCTGTAATATACTCTTCTACTGTTCCATATCATATATTATATTAATCATGTTATACCGTGCAAATGGATAAAAAAAACAATTTATTTTCATATCTCATTATATTAATAGGGAGCATCTGGTGTTGGAATTGGAAATTTCTTAGAGGTTGGGCCGTTAGACTCTGATCTCCAGCCAAGAAATTCAACTTGGTTGCAAAAAGCCGATCTTCTTTTTGTGGTAAAATTTCATGTCCTGTTTCTAAACAGGAAATTTCTCTTTCAGATAGTTACTTACAATGCATCGCCCAATGATTCATCAATGTGGGACTAATACATATGATAAAACTCCTATCATTCTTTGTTGTAGTTGGTGTAATTTTGATATAAAAGATGTGTGCATTTACAGGATAATCCAGTAGGAACAGGATACAGTTTTGTAGAAGATAAAAGTGCATTAGTGACAACCGATGAAGGCGCAGCAACTGATTTAACTACACTTTTAAAGAAGTTATATAATTCGAATTCGGAACTCCAAAGTAGTCCTTTGTATTTAGTTGCTGAATCATATGGAGGAAAGTATGCAGTAACACTTGGGCTATCGATTCTCAAGGCTGTTAAATCAGGAGAACTGAAGCTTAAACTTGGAGGAATTGCTATTGGTGATAGCTGGATTTCACCAGAAGATTTTGTGGTTAATTCATGATTGCTGAATCGTATATCATTTCAAAAGAAGTAGAATTTTGTTCCCTAATTTATTATTTTAATGCAGTTTTCATGGGCACCTTTGCTTAGGGATGTTTCAAGACTAGAAATTAATGCAGCGGACAAAGCGAACAGGTTTCTATTGAATTTCCATTGATTTATCATTACACATTCTTCATTTTCTTTGCTGAAATCACCAAATTCTTATGTTAGCATGGCTGAACAAATAAAGCAACAAATAGCAAAAGGGCAATTTAGTGAAGCAACTGATACATGGGGTGCTCTTGAAAACATCATCAGCGAAAATTCTAACTCTGTGGTAAGTGATTGTAATGTGCACTTTGGATGAATATTTTTATGAACGGAACACTTAATATGCCATGAACAAATTATTCAGGATTTCTATAACTTTTTGTTGGATTCGGATCAAGATCCTATCTCTACATCTACGGTTGCAATGAGCACCTCGATGAATAGATATTCAAGGTATCTGAGCTCTAAAGTCTCTTCTAACGGTGATATTAGCACAATAATGGACGGTGTTATCAGAAAGAAACTTAAGATTATTCCAAAGGACGTGAGGTAATATACATACATAAAACTCCAATAATATTTAAATTGTCAACGTTAATGTGTATTTTTGGTAAACTGCTTTGTTTTGATCAACTTGTAGTTGGGGAGGACAATCCGATCTTGTTTTCAGTGCATTAAGTAACGACTTCATGAAGCCAAGAATCGCTGAGGTAAAAATAGAATATTGTTTTTTCCCTTTCTTTTTGATTGAATTAGCATAAGATCCAGTTACTCAACTGGCTTTGATGCTGACCAGGAATAGTTTACTTATAATTGACTACAGGTAGATCAGCTACTGTCAATGGGAGTGAATGTCACCATCTATAATGGACAGGTATGAATAATTTCTATCAAAGTGCACAACCATGTCTCTAAGTCAAATGATATTTGAAGCTTCCACTATAACCACAGTTACATTTTGTAGCCATATATATTATACACTTCCATCATATGGATAAGAAATGCAAAAACTTTAGTTACACTCCATACAATAGGTAATGGATGCTTTTGTGGTCCATTTTTATGGTTGGATTGCTTGTAAAGTTTATAATTCTTTTTGCAACTAGTTAGACTTTGTTATGGTTAACTGAATTACCTGTGGAAGCTATATATCAAAAAATTAAATCTTATTGTGTACATAGAATGGATGCTGCAATCGAATAAGCAGTTTTGAACCGTTGATGACTACTTTACCAACTAAAAATAGACGTGCTTTTGTATTTATTGAAAAGGTATAAAAGTAGATATTAAAACCATGTTCTTTCTTTCTTTCTTTCTGATTCTGCATCAAAAAGTGCAACTTTTAGAGGTTCATTCAAAGGAGCTTTTGGGTATGTCATTTGCTTTGGAGTTAGATATACGTTTTCTTTTGACGCTCACAAGTTTAAAATTACTCTTTAAGTTTCATTTTCAATGATACTGTACTCATTGGGATTTAAATTGTCTCCCTACCACTTCAAATTTTCCACGCTGAGACGAAATATTCATTCCAAGTTTGACTGTTGCATAATTTCACTTTCAACTAATTTTAATTTTCCCGGCATCCCCTGTTTTTGGATTGTTTATTGTCTGTCTTTACCTTTGAATGCTAATTCCTAGTGGGCATAAAGTATTAGAATGTTAATGTAATGAATGAATTACCTGGACCAGGAGTCAATAATTCAATTAATTAGCATATGTAATTCTATTTTATACTTGGCATATACTTTGAATCATTAGAATACTGTAGAGTATAGATGAGAGCATTTATGGACTTACTTGGTAGCCTTAATTAATTATAGTTGGCATAGATGTATATAATGCATATTTCAAGTAGGTACCACCACCATCTATGTATTATGTGTTTAGAATTAGGAATAACTCTATGTCAGCAATCTTATTTATGACAAAACTTATGTGATTCATATATTTGTTGAGAATAGTCCCATTTTGGATCTGGTATAAATACTAGAAGATCACTTTTCATATATCTGATTGGTTTTATGATAATATGAGGTTTTCTAACAATGTTTACGGCTTGTTATTCAAATCAATGATTTAGGACCTACGTTAGTTTGTTTCTTTAGGTGTAGTGTTATACATAATAATATCGATTAATCAGAATGTTAGTTATTCATAGATATTCACATGCTTAACAAGCTGTACATTGCTTTAATTTTAAGCAGCAATGACTTTTAATGTGCACTATATTACAATATCAGCTGGAAACATTTGAACCTTCCATTAGCATGTTATGGACAAGCAATACTTGTCTTTTCTGATAGTCCACCATTATAATGTGTATTAATATTTGCATGAAAATAACACCCTAAGTTGTAAAAGTAAAAGCCATTAATCATCCATGCTGAATTTTATCTAACTAGTTTTTTTCTTCTTCTTTTTCAATAAGCCAATAAGTATTATCAGATTAAAATATTCAATTTTCAGAAGAAAAAGAAAAAAAAAGAAAGAAAGAAGAAGAAGAAGTTGTACTCGATAAAATTCAGATTATATTGTTAATTATATTTGTTTTATAGCTCGATGTCATTTGCGCGACTAAAGGAACAGAAGCATGGGTTCAAAAGCTCAAGTAAGCAAATATCATTTAACTCAATTGATTAATTATTTCATCATGTAAAAATGTTGATGCCTTTGCTTTTATAGATTTCAATCAAAATATTTCCGGTAGAAGACTCAATTTCTCATGTTAAAATATTCATAATTACATGAAAATACAAGTAGTAAATAACATAAATACTTTCAATCATGGATAAAATGAATAACATAAGGGTGTTTAAAATTTTAGGTAACCTTAATGGTTATTTCTGTAACACGTGTTGATTTTTTCCATTTTGTATGAGTTTTCTTGTTTGCTATATTATCAGGTGGCCAGGGCTTCAGAATTTCACCAATTTAGGAAGAACACCATTATATTGTGAAGGCATCGGGGGAACAAAAGGATTTGTCAAGTCTTACAAGAACTTGCATTTTTATTGGATATTAGGAGCTGGTCATTTTGTAAGTAATATATTTCTTCTTTTCCTTATTCTATGTTAAATAAATGGTAACTCAGCAGCATTTCATGTCCAATATGGTACACAAACCTGTTACAACTGTACCTTACTAGTTCCCGTGACAAAAAAATGTCTAGCTTTTCTTACTTACAACATTTACTATAGTTGCATTCAATATATATAGCTAGTGTATGAAGCATCACATAAATGCATACAAGAGCCTGGAAAAATATTTACTATGTGCTGATGTTTGGATCGTTTGGTACATGATTTTTGTATATGCAGGTCCCAGTAGAAAATCCTTGCCTTGCATTAAAGATGATAGGGGACATTACTCAATCTCCTGCTACTGCTGCTGCTGCTGCTGCTGCTACTTTTTCATAGTTTTGCCAAGGGAACATATTTAAGTCCTCTGCTTCATTGAACAACACAGAATAAATAGTATATAGTGAAATGTCAATAATATAATTGAAGTATATTCAATTATCGATTCATTTTCATTCAATATAGAAGAAAAGTTAAAGAGAAAGTGTGTTTGACTGGAATTGTAAGGTGTACGTGCGAGTGATACTCAAAATAGATGGAAGGTGCTATAAAATTTATGGATTTGGTTCAAGTCAAATTCTTGGCAAATCATTTGTTTGTAACCTGATATATGACCAATTCAAATATTACAGTGGTGAAATACAAAACTAAGCATAATAAACCTTATCTAAAACTTATTGGAAAAAAAAAGTCTTCTTTTTTTATCTTATACATCCGCAGTATGAAAATGCATACATACTATACAAGCACACAACTAAAAATAACCGATTATTTTGATAAATTTTGAATGAGACGTATTATTGAAATAATTTTTTGTGGAAATTAATAAATTAGTTTGTTAAATAAATAATGGTTAAATTGTAAATATAGTTTGTTAAGCAATGTAAGAAAAAATATTCTATTATTGCAATTGTTTGGACTATTTTGTATTTGTTTTATTAAAACAAAATTTTCTGGTTCGGGTCAAACATTTTGATAATATCTGCAACTTTTCACGTTTTTGAGTTTGGAAATACCAACTTATCAATACATAATATATATATAGACATCAGATTTATAATAGTTCAATTCTTCCATTCTGAATTTCGTGTGTCCCATATCCCATTCAATCTCCACCGTTCGTTGTTTAGTAATTAATTAAATTGATAAATCAATTTGATGAAATGAATTGTTGTGATTGCATGCACTACACCAAAAAAGTATATTTGTAACGCATACCGTCGTTACAAATGAAATTTATAACAGATATAGTCGTGAGCGGTACATGCGTGAGGTATGTCGTTACAAATATTTATAACGACCACTACCCGTTATTAGATATATCACTTACCAACGGACTTTGTCGTTAGAAATCTAAATTTTTGTAACGAAAAAGTTTGTTATTAGTTGCATCGGTTTGTAACGGGTATTTTCCGTTACTTAGTTTCCCCTTTCATGGTAGAAGAAGGGGTTGTCATTCTAAATTATCACGACATTGTCCGTTACAAATTTCATCATTAGTAACGCACTTGTTCATTACAAATTTCATCAATAGTAACGACTATGCTTGTTGTAAATTTCGTCTTTAGTAACGAATATGTTTGTTACAGCTACCAAACCATGTAGAGCTGCATTTTTGCTAGCATTTACACTACAGAATTGTCTATTATAATATAGTAGGTACATACATATAAAAAATTACAGAATTTCGATAACAACAAGCAATTACGCATCCAAACATACAACTTAAATTGCACAAATATTTGACAACAAATTAAAGGAAGATTCGAAATTTCACAAGTTCATCATACATAACTAAAGAGTATGAAATCAAAATATTACAAGTTCTAACATTACTTCAAAATAAATTCTAGATCCTACAAACAACGAACATGACACTCAGGCCAAATAACAAAACCTCCATCAATTATATCAAATAGCTTGTAATTACCATTTTGTGGTGCTTCATAAATAGGTGCTTCTGAATCAAACACTTTCTCCACTCATACAACTCTTTCCCCATTCATCACCTCTCCATGGTGGCATATTTTATGTGTCCCAAGATGGCTCTTAGCAACCTCTTTCAACTCTTCTGACAATAAGACTACAGATTGCCTATCTCTTGTGGAAGATCCAATAGCACCATTGGATTGAACACCCAAACTAGCTCTAGGACTATCATGCTGACTGTTGGAAGCAACTTCATTTCTTGGTGTCGCATTCCCTCCAAACTGATTCATAAATTGTAACAAACTTTGTTGCATACTCATCATAGTCGAATGCATCGATCTAAATTCTTCGGTTAGTCTATTTTGATTGTTCTCCATCTTTGCTTTCCATTTTCTATCTTCATCTTCCTTGAAATTAGCTATTGCTTTTGATGCTTGTGTAAGCTTCACTTGCTTCATAGTCGATGTAGGAACACCCCCATCTTCTACTATACGGAGAGTGTTACCCGAATTGAACAAGAGATTCCACAATGCTCCAGCTGTAGTCTCATGAACATCCTAATATATCAGGATGTGATGAAATTCTCATTATATGTGTGTACAGAAGATATGCTTAATGATATAGTGATACTCTCTCCATTATTTAGTTTCCTTTATGATTAAATCTTCTACTATACATCAACTACCCTTTGAGGAAATGACACAGTCAAGTGATATCAACAAATATTCCTCTCAATTGTGAGCCTTAAGTATAGAAATTATATTGCACATTATTTGATATTCATACTAATCACATAGTATACAAGCTTATTATGTGGCAAATTATATCTTTTTAGTTTTTAGAAAGGAGGTGAATTAATTGGCCATGGTATATCGAATAAGACAGCAAGAGAGCTTACCACAGTGTTGGAAAGTGCCAGTGCAATTAGAGGCGCAATCCCACCTTCTCGTCCAATCACAATGCTGAAAAGACATTAAAAAAATGCACGAATGAGAAAGAATCATTATATACTGATATATGCAATGAAAAAGCTAGTAGAAAAAGAAAAATTATGGAGGTGATAAGATATAGTTAGTACTTAGATTGCACTTGCAAATTTATTTTATACCAAGTGTATACAAAATGGTTTCTGAGAGGAAATTAAACTCCAACAAGTCGACTTTGGAAAACATCATTTCACTTTTATAATTATGGGGAAACAACAACGCAAAGCTACAATGTTCTGAAAATAAAATGGGAAGAGATATTACGAAACTTCTCTATTTAAAAACCAATATGCCACCATAAATGGTAAATGAAAAACATTCAGAAATAGACCTTAAAAATGTGAATAAAATGGTAAAGATTGGGGAAAAAATACTACGAAAGGCAGCATGACAGGGGATGTAGTTTTGACATATGTGTTAAAAGCAACAGTCAATTCTTATTTTTTGAGGGCCTTCAACTGTGTTGACTTTTAAAAAAATAACATATTCTTGCTAGCATTCAATGATCTGTAAATTTATTATATCAAATTCATTAGCCATACACATTTTAATAAGTAAGGATCCACTACCGTGCTACTTTTATGTATTATTTATGTGTAAAAAGCTAAATATACCTTTTGGAACATAATATCACCATTTTAAAAAAGATAAACATTATACGGATGTAATTTACTACTAAATTACACTTCTAAGTAGTTTCTTTACATCCCCTAACCTCTAGGAAATAATTAGTGGCCTCCACTTTAATCTAAGGATGTCATCGTAAGTTTGTAAGCTCGGATGAGTTCAATAACTATAGTTACAAAATTTCTAGCAAAAATTATTTGTCAGTCCAAAAGGAGATTTGTGTGTAGTATGATTACAAATTCTGTCAAAGGGTAAGGAAAAGATAATATTACCTATTAGCTTCAGACATAGACAAACCCACAATGCACCAGCCGCTCTCTCTTGAAGGCCGGCAGGAGCATTTGAACATAATCTAACAAGAGCGATCTGAATGTAACAAAGAATGAGATTACCAAACTGGACAAATTTCTAGAATAAAAGAAGAAGAAAAAATGCTCTCATGATCAAAATTCACATCAGAACAATCAACTAAAATCTAGATGAAGATACAGCAATATGAGAACTGTGAAAAGACGGGAAATGGTAAATAGAGTAAAAAACTTTAGGCTGTTATGCTTTACTCATTCATCACAGTCATTTTCATTTTTTTGGATAATAAATCATTATTAGCATGCAGTGGGTCTCCTAAACATTTTTCCGTCGATTTAGCTAACTTTTCAAAACATACAACTAATTTAGACTCTTTCAAAACATACCCTTGAAAGATATAGATCCGCTTTTGCCAGTTGACACTGCTTCAGTGTTTTGTACCGACTCGTTTTGAGATTGCACCAATGCATTTTCATGTCTTTGAAGAATTCGTATTGGCGCACTTTAAGAATGCATCAAGGTAAAAGAAATTAAACAAAAATATTGGCACTATCTCATAATGAGCTGATACAAATTGTTGAATCAGTGCCATCATGGCAAAAACTGACATATATCTTTGATATATTTTGAACTAGATATACATTCGTTATACATTTTAGAAACTGAGCTAAAATGATTTATTTTTTTAAATACTAAATTTAATGGTTTTATCATATTAACTATTAAGTATTAACTAAGTTCAGAAGATAAATTATGTTGTAAAAAGAATAGCCTATGGCAAGAGAAACAACATCAAAACGAAATGTGAAAATATAAATGTTAAATCGGAAGCATGTTAATGGGAAAAAAACAATGATCTACAAGCCTACCAATGCTTCAACTCCACCACAAGCAGCGATGGATTCTCGATTTCGGTCATCAAAAGATAAGTTCCATAGTGCACCAACGGCTTCTTGTCTTCATTTGCATGCATACATATGACAGTAGAATATGCTTAATACTTATTTACATGTGAAAATTTGGTAACAAAAGACAGAGTTGGGTATTTAAAATAATCCAAAATTATTATGGAAGAATACTTATCTAAGACAGAGTAGGGTACCAAGGAAAATATTTACTAATTAACTATGAATATTATAAAGTTAATGTTGTATCATCACCACCATCATCATCTTTGTCTTATACCCAAATGATAGGAGCCGACTACGTGAATTCTCATTTTCTGTAATTTTGTATCTCGAGTCATATCTTTAAATTTAGTTTGATTTAACATTGTATGGATAAAAGAGTTCATATGATGGTAAGAAAAATAACATGCTGAAAATGGAAACATATCACTACTATTAATAAGGGCAAAAAGTTGTATAAAAGGTTCATCGCAGCCTTTTTGAAATGCTAAAATTACTCTTTTGAAACATACAATCTACCCATTTTGATGTTAGTTCAACATCCCAATGTTTCTGTTGATTATTGCTTGCTTTTTACTATGATGTAAGTGATGCAAATTGGAATCACGTTCGTAAACAATGTAACTCAAGCACATCGTGCATGTTTGTTTACTAGTACGCATAAAAAGAATGTAAACTACAAAGACTCTTAAATTAGAACATGAAAGAGGCCATATAAAAAGGCTCTAGAAATATGATTGTCATGGAGTTACTAATTATCAAAACAAAATTCAAGCAAAAAATCATTCGAGGAGAAGAAGTACCTACATCTGAGTTGTCCCGCTTCTTGTATACGTCCAACTTCAGTCACCGATGTTAAAGAAGCAGGGGCTGGAGAGGACGTAGAAGCACTAACATCTTGTGGATCTGTGAATGTGAACACAAAAGTTTAGATATGCTTCAGTGCCAACCTTCTTGAACCATCAACGTTAACATTCTTTGAGCCTCCTTCAGATGAAGTTCCCACAACCGCTCCTTCAGATGAAGTTCCAACAACGACTTATCATTTAGGCATGAAGAAGGATATTTCGCTACCACTAAGATAGTGTGACCCAATATGAGTTGCGCCGAGTAATAATACTAAATCAATTAAGAATTACTACAGATTCCCTTCTTCCAAATTGAGAAACTACCAAACTGAAATCAAAATTACTGCTGATTGATATCCTTAAATTTTAAAAATTAAAACCCTAACCTGAAATAGCCTTCAATAACCTTTGCTTCCTGCTACATTCACCCCGTTGTTGTTTGTTGATTTGACTTCGACACAGGTCGATTCTGCTGGAGGGGGCGAAAGCTCTAGAATGAAATTTTATTTTACAATAAATGCAGAAAATAGACTAAGAAGCGTGAGGAATGAGATGAGGAATAATAATAGAAAAGGTGACGATCCTATCCAAGTCGCTTTTAACTATTTACGAAATTACCAGGTTTTTATAACGAAAATAACTGTTATAAACGCTTGCAACGGAAATGTCCATTAAAAATTTGTAATGGCTATAACTGTTACAAACTGAAACGAAAAAAGTGTTACAAAATAGCCTATTTGGTTTAGTGATGGATATTGATATTTAAGGTTAGAAGATTTGGACTCCATCTAGAAAAGAGATTGACATATGAGCAAATGTTGTCTAAAAGAAAATTATACTATTTCAAATTTTTACTAGAAACAATTTAAGGAAATGTTTAGTTTAAGGATGTAAAATTGTTACATTTAATTATTTGGTGATATATCTATGGTTTGATAGTGATGTGGTCAATGATGAAGTGACTAAAGAGATATTATGTGCAAATTGGTTAAATAGTAACAAAAAAGTTTGACTAAGCATGCCGATTTCTTAATATGTTCCTCTCTTACCCTTACAAAGAATTTCAAAAGAATAATAGAAGACTAAACACTTAGGACAACAAAGTTGCTAATCTTAAGAGCTTAAGGCTTTAATTTGTTGTGAAGTGTTGATCCATGCAGAAAATAATGAGCATCCAACCAGCTTTCAACCTCTTTAATGTTGTATGGCATGAGGTGTTTATAGGAGATGATATGGATGATAGATGGCTAAGATCGCATAATAAAACAAGTAGGAAGCACTTCTGATTGTCGATCTGGCCGCATGGGCCGATGGAGAACATTTGTAAAGACGAAGTGGAATATGTGGCTGAGAAGCATGCTAGCTATCACTCTGTACCAGGCACGTGTTTTAATCCGAGTAAAGCGGCTTGCTACAGGAGTATGAATGCTTTTGGCAGACATTCTATAGTTCATACTACAACTACCCGTACTACTTTCCATTTACTTTTACATGTCCAGGTGGCAAGGCATATGAGAAGCTTCTCATGAGTAGTGGTGGTCGGTTGCTTGTTGTTGAAGAACGCCAAGGCAATATAAATATTATATGTAACAATCCAGAATTTCTGTCAATTAAAAATTGTATATTTAATCGATTTTAAATATTAATAAGTGAAATTTATAAGTCGAATAATTTATTTTTCGAATATCTGGATTTAATTGGATGATTAAATCGATAATTTAATAGTTGAAATTACAGAAATAATTGGAAATTAGGTTAAATATGATTAAAATTGATTTGTAAAATTTTATTATATCATATTGGAGTTAGAATGATGCTATAGAACTTTTAGAATTGAATTTAAAGTTAAATTGTGAAAATTGAATATTTTAATATTTAATTGACGAGTTAAAATAGCCATTTTTCAAATAGTCTCGGATTTCGACGAAACCTATTTCATCAGATCCATAATGTGATATTATTGTATGGTTTCAAATTTCGTGTCAATCGGATTTACGGTTTGTCCGGGGCAAGGCAAAACGCATAGAAATTAGTTTAAATCGATTTAATTTAAAATCGATCGTTTATTGCCGTAACTCGCACAGATGATCGAATTAGCCTCCGAAACACATTCCATTGTGTTCGGAATGCAGGGTAAACCTTAGAAACGCCAACTGGCACGCTTCGTTTGGAGTTCGGAAAAATTCGGATGAATAGTGTTCGTTGAATTTTCTATAAAAGCCCCTTTATTTCATTTTTTTGCAAAATAAGAAAAGTTGGGGTTTCTCAAACATCAGGCCGCCGCCTCCCACTATACCAATGGCCGAAAATTCATAACTTTCATCCCCAATTATCTTCAAATCCGTGAATCAATCCGAGAAACTTTCAACTACAATATTGTAGAACACATCACGAACTACAAATTCAACGGCTATGATCGTTTAACTCGAAGTGAATCGACGGCAAATTAAGCATGAAGGCCGCACGTTCGTGCACGGTTTTCGCGGTGATGGTGGGTCCGAGTGCTACGGGGTTCAGGGAGGTGGTGCACGGCAGTGGGGGCTTCGCGTCGATGGTCTTTAATTTAGTTCTGGTCGTCGTTTAGAGGTCGCGGCTTGCAAAATTTCGAACGATCTATGGGTTTTCACGCGTTCAATTATCTGGAAGAAAACGTGGGGAGGGAGAAGAGAAGTAATGGCCCCGATGGAAGCAAGCAGATCCAACGGCATGGGTGATTTAGGTTGAGAAATTAAAATATAAATTGTAAATTAATTATATTTATAATTCATGTTAACTTATAAATATCATAACTTGTTCATACGAGGACCGTTTTGGACGAAACCAGTTGCGTTGGGTTCGTATGGACGAACATTACGCTATGGAGCTGGATTGGAGTCGTTTGGAGATAGTTTGAATTTCAGGTAAAATTAAACGCACGTTTTATTTTATTCGAAATAAAACGCTGAAACGGAAATTGAAAGCAAGGTGAGAACTTCTCACTCAATCGAATATTTTCGATTTAAATTTTAAATAGTTAGATTTAAATTGTTGATTGTATGCCTGATATCTATTGATTGTTAAATAGACATTATACGCCGTTATTAAGCAGAGGTTATTTATTAAAAACATATACCGCGAATATTTCACCGTATAGTGAAATTGGTATTATATATGTACTTGGAGTTGATTTCCCGCATTATATAGTGGATGAGATCCTATTGCGCCGTATAATAGCGGATAATACTTTATAAATCCTATATACCGCGATATTCCGTACTGGAACGGAATTGGTATTGTGCTAACGTCTGTGCATGTAGGAAAACAGGTTGGAGGGATCCAACTGGATTCCTCAACTACATTGATTTATTTACAGATATTGTGATATTTGTTGATTGTCATATACTGATATATGACGTCTTTGTTGTCGTGATTGACTATTTGGTGCTGTTGCATTATCGGATCCATTTTTGAAGTTTAAAAATAACGATTTTGATTTTTAAGGGATTTTTAAAGTGATTTTTGAAATATACGTTTTATTAAAACATTGAATTGATTCATCTTAATAAAATAAACGTTAAAATTTTAATAGTATAAAGATTTATGATTTTTGAGAAAAATAGTTAAAATGTGATTTTTGAAATATGGAGTTAATGAATTTTATAAAATAGTTAAATTGAGATTTTTGAATTTTTATAAACGATGTGTATAAAAGATTTATAGCATTGATATTTATAAATTAAAAATATAGAAATTATAAAACGAGTTTTTATAAGCGTTAAAATGAATTATAAATGAATTCATAAGTGAATGAAATTTATAATTTGTGAAGTTTTAAAAGAACGATTTTGTAAATAAATGGATTATAAGTTCTTAACTTATAATATGGACTTCTGGTATATAATTGAGTTATATAAATTGAATTGGATAATAAAGGAGATTTATAAATCGAAGTTTTATAAATAGAAATGGGATTTATAAACATTGTTTGTAAATTCGAAATCAATTGAATTTGATAAATCAAACATAGAAGGTTATTAAAGGAGATATATTCGCGATTTCGGATAGCGAATTATCCTTGAAATAAAATGTGTAGAAAATATTGAATTTGGTTAGTGAAGTATATTCACGATTTTGGACAGTGAATATATTATTAAATAAAATGGATATGTTTTGGGAAAATGAATATTATCAAATGAAGTTAATTTTTTTAACGATGTTTTAAAATGGATTAACTATCGAAACCGTAGATTTCAACATTTATTGTTGAAATAGACGTTTTTGAGAAATAGAAGGAAATGGTGACTATAACACTGTTGTTATAGTAAATGATTTCCGAAAGGAAATGTTTTATATAGTATTGGGATTTATATATCTATCTTAATTTCGAATCTCTATACTAGTGATTTTGGGTCGTCGTAACGATGTTTTACGCAACATTCGTTTTGACTCAAATAAATGTGTTTAAACGCACATTTTCTTTAAAGAATGAAATATATACTTAATTTCGATTTAAGTATATTGAATATTTCCGAAGTGTTGAAATTAAATGGATTTGTGAATTACTTATTATTAAATAAGTATGGAAATGTTTTCCAATATGAAGGGAATATTTTGAGATTTTATCTTTTAAAGATAAATTGAAAATGAATATTAGAAATTGATTTAAAAATCGTATATTCATAGATATTTTGGAATTGTAAATTCACTATGGAATTTATAAAAGAAAGGGAAATTTGTTTAAAAATAAATGTTGATTTATTTTTGAAGTGTGGGAATAAATTTACGTTTTTGGAACGTAAATATAAAGTAAATCAATAAGGATTTATTTAACTGGTTTAAATGAACCATTTTGAAATGAAAGTATTTTCGCGTAAGGAAAATGATTGAAATTTGTTTTCAAAGATTGAAAGGTGAAAAGTGATTTGAAATTTGTTTTCAAATGGTTGAAGTGTGAAAATTATATATCTAGTAAAGATATTTGGGAAAATAAATAATTTGGAAAATTATTTGGAATCTGGTGATGTTAAGCATGCCTATTGATAGTTAAATAACCGACTATCGATATTTACCTTTGAATAGGTATTTGTTGTGATTTGCTTGAATTTGAATGCCACACTTACTTTTAAAATAAGCTCTCACTATTCGGGTTAGCCGGGAAAGGACCTTGGGGTCGTATAACCCATTCCGAATATGTGATACGTCGTTATGGATTGCATTTGATGACCGGTATTGAAGACCGGATATTTGTGAAAACGGAAGGATTACCATCGAATGTTTCTGCATCGGCTGATCTTCGATATAGAAATTTATTACCCTTTGTGATGGGAAGTCCGGTCGTGATTAGTGAATATCCGGATTGCAAGGACTTCTTTGGAAGTGCCTTCGATTCCGTTCGATCCTGGAACGGACTTGTACGGATGTGTGCCTGACGTTACAATTTGAGATGTAAAGCTGGTTTCTATCAAATATATTTCCGTTGGTGGCGGAGAATTTATTCTCTTAGCTTAACACCCTTAGAGGTTATGTAGTTGATGGTTACTAGTGATACATTCCTAATTGGTAATGTTGCATACGAAGTGCTGTTGAGCATTTGATGATCAAATCACAGCTTTTGTATAAAGCGTGGCTTTGTGGACGAGACTTCATCGGACCTCACACCCCGGAAATGGTCAAAAAAGGAAGGATGCAGCAAGGTTATTAGGGGGTAGCGCCCCTTTAGTGTATGTCATTCCTTATGGATAGAGGTGGTATCATGGTATGGAGCCCAGATACTTAACCTATGTTGTTGCTGCAAATTTATTGTTTTGCGGTTGTTGGAAATCGAGGATCCTAGGATATAGATCGGTTACGGTCGGGGAATGTTCGTGTCAGTAGTTACCTAGTTTGAAAGGTAACCCGGCCTTGTGTTGGTAGAGATCCGGTTAGGTTCTCGGGTCGTCTTTCCAGAGACGTACCCATGTGGTAATGGGAAGTTCCTTGGCCTGACCATTTGTTGGAAATCCAAAGAAACAATACGATCTTGTATGGTTTTAGTTGTAGAACCTATCATTCACTTATGGTGGCGCCCCACTGTTTGGATGGTAGCTATAGTAGGCATACGATAATGGTCGTATGCTGGCTAAGATTTATATCTTTACTTTCGAAATGTTTTCTACACTATGCACTAGTAATAATATCAAATGTTTCTTTTAATGCATATCAAGCATCTTTGACTATCATAAAGAGAAATCTCCTCCGATTCTGCATTTGCACTGTGTGTGTGTGCGGGAGGCCTTATGGTAGTCTCATTTTCTTAAAAGCATTGCGAATCTATTTTAAAATTATCTTATTCTTTGTTTTAAAGATAAACTGTTTTAGTTCTCACACCAGTCACATGACTGACTCGGAGTTTATTATTTTCCTTCCTAAACTCTGGGTGCCCACCAATTTCCACATGGGCAGTCTAGAGTCAGGTTATCTGGATATTCTGGAATTCAGGAGTTGCTGGAGGCAAGCTGGATGGCATGGCATATTCACTAGTATATAGTATTTCTTTTCCGTTGTTTGTTGTTGTTGTTGTGTACACTCTGATAATGTAATGTAATATGATGTAATGTAATAACTGATATAGTTCTTTGTTTAAAGATTATTCATTTATCTATTATATGTTGTTCCACTGCGATTGTGAGATTCTGATATTGTTCTGTAGTTTCTTTCTATTCTGTTCTATCTTTTTCTCTCTTCTTCTACCTTTTCTTCTTCTTTAACCATAACGGTACGGTTTTCCGGCCATCGATTGCTCGGCAGTTGATACAGTTGACGTATTGATGTCCGTTTTCGAGCGTCGAAAAGTCGCGTCGTCACATTATATTTGCTAAAGACAAGCCGTAAGGGACTTGCTGAGCCGACCATGGGATGATGAGACAGGTTGTATAGGACTGGTCGAAGGCGGACTGTAATGAAGTCTGGCCAAAAACTGGTCACGCTTGAGCCAGGCCTAGTTTGATGAGTTGGTTGTAGAAGCCGTCACGAGTCGAGTCGACCGACAAAGGAACAAGAGTGTTGCTGGGTAGGTGGGCTGGCGTAGGGCCAGATTAAGAAAAAGGGTCGGTATCAACTTGGTTAGGCTTAGATGTGTTGGGCCAGCTTGAGTTGGACCGGGTCTTGTCTTGCTGGCTTACTTATTACATTTGCAAGAAATTTAAGCAACGTTTTTTTCTTCAAGCCTGTCTCTGTGAGCAGGAGTGGACTTATCAGATCATAAAGATTCTACCGATCAACTCTTCTATCATGCATTTAATGCGAGCCACATGTGGCGATACGCCATTAACCGTGATAGTTCACTTTCTCAGACATGGCAAGGGTGCTCATGTTTTCAACGTGTTTGAAGTGATAATGACATTGATTACACCTAGATGATCGAGATCAGATGGCTATTCAAATCTAATGACTCTGATGGAGGGGTAGGTATATAAAGACCCTTTGTCTTCTTCACTTTCATTCTTTAACGAAGAAAAAAAGAACTCTCAGCCATTAGAAAATATTTAGACTTCTAAAAAACCTTCAAAGCTTTCATCTCCTTCTTTTTGCAAACAATATGCCTTTTCCTCTATCATTCTTTGAGTTTTTAATTAATGTTGCTTTCTCCATTTGAACCTTTTGCTGCTATGTGTTTTTTACTTGATCTAACCAAGGCTTTCTTTGTTGTTTCAGTGGCTGCCAAGCTTACTTTCAATACCTTCAATGACTTAGACTTCACTGTTCACATGCCGTGACTCCTACGTCCAAGACCCCCAAAAGCAGGCTGAATGTCGTCAATGTGACACCCAGCCTTAAGCGATTGGCATGTCATCGATAACAAGAAGAGGTGGAGAGAAGAGGCCGACACGTCCTCGTTTCCTGTATCAGCCCTCCTTACTCCAAGTTCCTTCGTTTTTACGACAAAGAGGGGCTAGCCAAGGATGATCCAATGTCGTTGGGGTAGGTAAGTTTGGATATCTCCCAGGAGGTGGATGTTGAAGATCTAGATTTCCTATTGATGGCTTTCCAGCTTATGTCCATGGTGCCCCTGTCATAATCCCAACGAGCTAGAACTTGTCGGAGCCGACACTCAATAAATTCCATGGTGAATGCATAGACCCGTGACACCTTACTAGTTAGTCTCCAAATTTGATTTTTCTTCTTATTACTTTGTCATTTTTCTAAGTTAATTGTTCAAGGTGGATAACGCTACATCTGTATATGGGTTGATGTTGAGAAAATCGAGAGGGAGTTAGAAGCCAAAGAAGATGCTCCAACGATGGCCAAGGTTAAGGCCGCCAAGGCAAAGGAGGTGGTAGAGGCGACCGAGAAGGCGGTGAGGAAGGTGCTTGAGGCGAGGGACAAGGCAGAGAAGATCATTTCATACCTCAAGGAGAGTCTGGAGAAGACTGAGAAGAAGGCCAAAGGTTTGCAAAATGACTAAGCAAGCACATATTTAGATGCCTATCATGTGTAGATGTGGAGGTCGCTAAGAAGGGGGAGGAGAACATATGGGTGAATCGGTTGAAGAACCTGGTGAATACCCTGCTAAGGGAAAATTACCGCTTCTTGATCTCCAAAGTAAAATTCAACGTCACGACCCTTTGCCCAAATGCGGGAGGAGTTGGCTCCGAGATGAGGGAAGTTGGGATGCTCGTGCTGGCCATCTTTACGCAGGAGAAACTCATTGGCCTAGTCACTTGATGAATAACTATGTAGATATTTTTCTTCCATCTTTGTACCCTACCAAGGCGGGATATGTGCCCCACATTTTTGGGAAGAATGAACGATGTATTTTCTTCTATGAAATATATCCAAGTACTTTACTGCTTTATCAATAGTTGTCTGTGCATAGTTTATAGGGTAGCATACTTTGAGTAGCTGGATAGTCCTTATATTGTCTGTACTCGAATGCTTTCACAAAGATAAAATATAGGTATGATAATCAGACGGGCGGTGGGAGCAGACCATTCATGTGTACTATGTACTTAGATGCTTGTGAAAGTAAGACTTGCCTATATTTGAGTTGGGCCATTGTGTAGACTCGAACATGAGCATATGCTGGAGAGCCCGGTTCGCGCAGTCGGCAGCAAATTTCAGGAGTCCCTAAAGAAGATAATGTTTAAATTATGGCTCATCCTTATTGGAAAGCCTATAGAGGCGACGGTCCCTGAAAAAGGAAGTGAATGCACAGTAAATCACTCTCGTTGGATAATCGACCAAGTTGAAGGGTTACGGAGATCATGCAGTCCTTAGTGGTAGAGAACGATAGTCCTCAAGAAAGGAACTGATCACATAATAACTCACTCTTACTGGATAGCCTTGATGATTGTGTTGAACAAAGTTGCCTCTGAAATGTTCGTTGTATTCTGTATAAAAAATCTATCATGTAGCCTTATATTATGGCTAGCTTACATATATGATAGGACCGAAGTTGCACGGTGTTCCAAGTGTCGAGAATGTGGGTTCCATTTGGGTGAAAGAGGCTATAAGCACCATTTGTAGAGGCAACACTGATAACATATGACCTTTCCCAATTCGGGCCAAGTACTCTTTTAGCCAGGTTCTTTGTATTTGTGAACACCCGACATAGAACTAGGTCGCCGACAATGAATTGCCAGAGCTTTACCCGGGAGTTCTAGTGCTTGGCTATCTTCCTCTTGTAAGCTTTAGTGTAGAGTTTTCTTTGGCTCTTCGCTATTCTATAATGACAAGCCCAAGTTTGAGTAGCTCGTCGTCTATTCAGGCTTGTAAGTAAGATGTTAGGGAAAGTGGACGCCTACTTTAATAACTAGCTTGGATTCGTACCTATAGAGAGTGAGAAAGGATTATGGTCGGTTGAAGTATGACTGGATGTGCGATAGGACCAAAGAACGAGTAATAGTCTTTGGCCTAGTTTTTCTTAGCTTTTGCAAGATGTTTCTTGAATGTTGATTTGATGGTCTTATTGATGGCCTTGACTTTTCCATTTGCTTGAGGATAGGCAATAGAAGAGAAGCATTTCTCGATCTTGTTCCTTGTGCAGAAATATTAAAATAGACCGCTCTCAAACCGAGTCCCATTATCAGTGATAATCTTCTTTCATAGGCCAAAATGGAAAATAATATTCTTGATGACAAAGTTTAGCATCTTGGGGCAGTGACCTCAGGAACGAGATCAACCTTGACCATTTGGTAAAGTAGTCGACGATAACTATGACATGATTGTACCCTCCCTTGATATTCAAAAGCTATCCTATCAAGTCAATGCCTCATGTGTCGAAACGTCATGAGGAGGTCATAGGGGTAAGGAAAGTAGGAGAGGATCTAGGGATCTTAGCGAACTATTGACATTAACCACACTTTTTGATGTAGTCCGTTGAATCTTTGATCAAAGTAGGCCAGTAATAACCTGGTCGGGCGACCTTCCTTGCTAAACTCTACTCCTTGGAATGACCACACAAAACCCTTTATGCAGCTCTTCCAGGATCTGGCTGGCTTCGTCTTTGGACATGCACCACTGAAGTGGTATAAAGTACCCCCGTTTGTAGAGCTTCCCATCTATGATCATGTAATGGGGAGTCCGAAGGAGAATCTTCCCAGTTTCTTTGTAGTTGACAGGAAGTTCGTTACTTGTTAAGTACATGATCAAAGGTTGTTATCTAGGCTTTTGACCCAGCAAGACTCACCAGAAAGCAGGACAATCTCATGACATCAGAATGGCTTAGAACTTAACCATAAAGGCTAAGGCAAGGAGTGAACGAGAGAAAAGAAATGTTACTAAGGCAACAATTGGGATCGACTAAATCAAGAGACCAACATTCTTTTAGCCCAATCAGCATCTGAGCACAAACAGTTAGTGAATTGCCATCGAAACGAAACAACTATGATAAAAGACTATCAAAGCATCTCCAATTCCGAACTCCAGAATATCCTAAGTGCTTGGATCATCAGCGACTCATACCTCTCCTCACACCTTTAAACAAGTTAGTTGAAGAACACTGCGAAAAGAGGCCAAGGCATTTGCTCGCAAACGAGCCAAGTCTATGGGTCGCTAGCGACCCATAGGCCAGCGACCCATGGATCTATCTCATTTTGCGAGACAAACTCTCCTTGGGTCGTTTCCTACCTACCTACAAGCAGTTAATAAACAGGCTTGGCCCATAAGCTCTCCAATCCATATAAATACCAACCTACCTGCAACATAAAGAGAATCTTCTCCGGACAGGTTGCTGAAGCTCTGCTGGAATTATTCTTCACTCTTTACCTTCCTCACAACAATTTTCAAAGGAAAACACTGTGATTCTCCAGTGGATTCCTACTTTGGAGATCTAATCTAGCTAGGAAACAATTAAAGCCTTGTAATCAAACAACTTTTGTAACAACAATCAGTCTATAGTAAAGCTATAAAGTGGATGTAGGCTTCATTAACAGCCAAACCACTATAAAAATTCTCTGTCTTCTTTTTTTTATTGTTCTTTCTTTATATCTATGATCTGTGATATTGCTTTGTCAGAACAGGTCTTGTGCTCTCAAACTCTAACCAGGGTGTTGGTCAATTTTTTAGGTCAACGTTTTGGTGCTTTCACTGAGAACTCCAACTCAGGGTTTAGATCTAACTATCTACGTTGGATCTCATTGGTCCAAAAGTTAGCTCATTCTTTGCTTAGAAGGTTTGCTGTTGAGAACAGAAGAACCAACCAAGAAGGATCGGAGAAAAAGCTAGAAAATACATACTTAGGTGATGGGTTGCTAGCGACCCATCTCCTATGGATTGCTAGCAATCCATGATGTTCATCGTAGGTCAATCAATTCTCTCGCATCATGATCCAATAAGCATCCCAGAAAATGAAGTACTGAAATTAGTTAAGTACATGGATCGCTAGCGAGCCATGTACTATGGACGCCAGTGATCCATACCATGGGTCACTAGAATCTATGAGTCACTAGAAGTTATGGATCGCTAAAAGCTATGGGTCGCTAGAACATATGGGTCGCTAGAAGCTATGGGTCGTTAGAAACTATAGTCGAAAGGAAGCAACGGGCGAAGCTCTAAGAATCATGACGGAAGAGAACGTTAATACTCCACCTACTGTACAAACATCGGCTATAAACTTGAAATTAGGGGTGAAAACACCAAAAGAAGCTCTAAAACCTGTGCCGTAGCACCATACCAAGCAATGGACGAGGAACTGTTACTCAAACGGTATTTGTAGCGGCAGGAGAACTAAGAAGATAGGATATAAACCAAGGTCAATTATAATGCCAAGCATCAATGGTATATTGTGACCACTCCCGAATAACCTGCTTCTAGTCCTATCATGGAGCTCCCATCGTCGAACCACGAATGGTCGTCATTGAAAATCATCAAAAATTATCGTTGAAAAGCTCACTTCAGTGTTGACTCAAAGTCGAACTCGAGTAATCATCCACTTGACTCGAAGCAAACCCAGGAAACTTTGGCTCAAAGCCAGACTCAGAAAAACCATGTTTTTCCCAAGCAAGCGCCAAAGTGATTCCAAGCGCCGATCACCAGGCCTATGAATTTGGTGACTCCAAGCGAGCCAACAGTTGACTCTAAGCAACTAGCAGATTTTCTCGAGTCCGACTACAAGTAACTTACCACTGATCTGTCAATGCCAGTCCATCTTGCTTTTCTCATATCTCGAGCATGCGTACACCTTTTACAAGTATAACGAGTAGCCGTAACTAAAAAATGAACCGGATTGTCGATGACCGAAACATCTCACTGGTCAAAGCCTATTCATTGAAGTCATTCAGTTTGCAGTAGATCCGAAGAGATTGAATGTACCAATCATATCGGTTTACTCAGGGAAAACCAACCCTGGACCACATCTCATGAATTCCTATATTCCCCAAAGGTGTATCGACCATGCGATTCATGCGTTTATCGCCCAAATCCATCTCCTCGCCAAATCAGAAGTTACAATTTAGAATGCTTGCGACTCACACCAATGATGTGACACCATTATTTAATTTATTCCAGATGCTAGGTGAGCCACTCAAAGACTTTCTATAGGGATTCAATGTCATCGTCGTCACTAAAGCGAGCAATCCCAGCGAGGATATCATACCGATGACGTCGATGAGGGGAATCAACCCCTAGACAGATTTTGGCAGCTAGTTAGCTTGAGAGACACCTATGACCTTGGATCGTCTCTATTATAAAGTGAATCAGAAGCTAAGCAAGGGGGAGGTAAAGCAGATAAAGAGAGAGAACAATACGGGGCCATTGGCTAAGGACTCGGACTCCAAGAGACAACCCAAGATCTCAAAATTTGACTCATATTCTCCTTTGAACGATTTAATTGATAGCCTCTACTTGATACTCACGACTTAGAGCAATACTAAAAGCCAGTCTCGAAAGAGTCCACCAAAGCCCAGATAAAATCCAAGGAAAGTTGTATATTCCATGATGTACACGGTCCTAACGCTGGTAATTACAAACACCTTCGAGATGTGATCGGAAAGCTGATTCAAAAAGGAAAGCTTAAACAGTATGTGCAATCCCTACAGAATGGCAAGCAGGAAACATCCGATGTCTATTAATAAAGAACTCTGATTATCAATTGGACCATTGACGGTCAGCCTCCCACTACTATTTTACCGCTCTTGGCGACCAACTTATCTTCCCCTTAGACCTTATGCCAGTCAAAAACTAACTCCTTGCGTTTCCTAGAGATAGGCAACGCCAAGGAGCATTAAAAAACTAACTTCTCGCGTTGTCTAGATATAGGAAATGCAGAAGAGCATCAAAAAACTAACTCCTTGCTTAACCAGGGGGTAGGCAACGCCGAGGAGCATCAAAAAACCGACTCCTCGTGTTGCCCGGAGATAGGAAACGCCGAGGAGCATCAAAAAACTAACTCCTCGCGTTGCTCGGAGATAGGCAACGTCAATGAGCATCAATAAATAACTCCTTACATTGCACGGAGATAGGAAAGATCGAGAAGCATAAAAAAAACTTCTCGTGTTGTCCGAAGATAGGCAACGCCGAGGAACATTAAAAACTAACTCGTCATGTTGCCCGAAGATAGGCAACGCCAAGAAGCCCCAAAAGTCGCACACCTTATAAGCCGCGCACTCAAATTCGAACTCCTCGCGCTGCTTGGAGATAAGCAACGCCAAAGAGACTCAAAAGCCATTCACCTCGCAAGCCACGAACTCAAATTTAAACTCCTCACGCTGCCCGAAGATAGGCAACGCCAAGGAGCCTCAAAAGCCATGCACCTCATAAGCCGCACACTTAAGCCGAGACTCTTCACATTGCCTAGAGATAGGTAACAATGAGGATCATCAGAAATGAACTCCTCGCATTTCCCGGAGATATGAAACACCGAGGATCATCGGAAATTAACTCCTTGTGTTGCGCGAAGATAGGAAACACTGAGGATCATCAGAAATGAACTCCTCGCGTTTCCCGGAGATAGGCACGCAGAGGGTCATCGAAAACGAACTCCCCGCGTTGCCCGAAGATAGGTAATGTCGAGGAAACTTAAAATAAACTTCTTGCATTTTCCAGAGATAGGCAACGCCGATGAACACTAAAAACCAACTTCTTGTGTTCCCCGGAGATAGACAACGCTGAAAAGCATCCAAACATACACTCCCTACGTCGCTTGCAGATGGGCGACGTCAAAGAGCATCGAATGTCGCGCACTGCACAAGTGGGGCGCCAAACCTAAAAAAACAGTCAACGTCGAGAAGCGAGAGAAACCCCTCGCATACAGTCAGGAATAATTGGCGCTAGAAGGAAGGCACTCAATGATTGAAAATACACACCCATGCGTAAATTGCAGACTTACTTGAATACTGCTGGAAATTGAGAATACATGCCAAGGTCACAAAACTTCCAAAGAAAGGAAAATCAGGTCATGACTTAGCTAGATTTTCAATAGAGGTTATCTAAACCCTAAGCTACCGGATACTTTAAAATTGTTTGAAGTAAACAACCCTACGAACTGGAGGGCATGCTCCTGCACTGAGACAGATAGAATCACATGAACACAATAAGTTCACAAGTCCTGTCACTCTGAACAATGATAAGTCGAAAAGTTCTATCTCAAAGTGCTGTTAATCTCCAAGTTCTATTACTTCAAAGGAAGGACTTTAACTGTAATCACAGAACTAGAAAAGATCAAAATGTGGGGGCTGTACCCACACAACAACTGCCAACGAAGAGAAAATACAGACTCTACAGTAAGGACACAAGTGCAGACTCTACACATGAACAAAATGACTTAAAAAGAACCAAAATTAGATCGATCTCCGCATAAGATCATCAGAAGATTCTCCCTTTTCTTTTCACTTCCTTGATTTTTAGGAGCTCTTCGAGGCTTTAATTGCTTCAACCTTCTCCTTCTTGATAGCGACCAATTCATGCTGAGTCTTATGAGGCAGCTACGTATGAACTTCCTGCTCCCTAACTTCTGTCATTGTTACATCACCATCCAAAGATACAGAATGGTCATCCAATCCATGAAGGGCAGCCGTCTTTTCGGACTCCATCCCTGGCTGCGAACCAGACATGGACATGGAAACAAGAACAGGAAAAGAAACGAGCATGGAGGCTATGGAAATAACAGCAAGTCCGGGCACTGAGGAAGCTGGCACATGAACAAGAAATCTTGATCCCAGCCTTCTGAGAACGGGTGTTGCTCCAACAACCTTGGGGGGCGCCTAAATATTCGCGCATCACTTCTTAAGCCATGGAACCACACTCTTGAAGCATGAACTCCTTACGTTACCAAAAGATTAGCATCATCACTAGACCGTCAGAATTCTCTAAGTATCGGGGTTATCTTGATAACACTGGGAAACTTGTTTATTTCAGGACTAATAGGGACTGATCCCTACCACCAAAAGGACCAATATTGGTTCGGCAATGCCACAATGTCCCCAAACCAAGATTTTAACAAAGAATTCTGATCTTTGAGCAAAATGTCTAAAGTTAAGACATTCAAATCACGAGCTCCCAAAGATAGGAGCTGCGATACAACAATGACAGGGGGCATCCATAGGATCGTCCAGAAAGTCAAGTCTCGCATCAAGTGTTCAGAGTAATCAGCTCCGTGGACCGATGACTAGAGATAGATAATGATGGAAGACGTTTCCAGAATCAATCCATCAACCCAGCGGCTTCCAAATACAGAAGCAGATGCTCGAATACAAAAGTTGTTATCCAAAGATGGACAACAACAAGGAGAGAAAGCTCAAAATAGAGCAGCTAAACCATTGATTCCCGAAGGTTGGAACTAACGAATAAGGTTGATATCCGCAACAATTCTATTAGTCCAGCATAATGCATATAGCCTGAAACAAGCAAAGTTCGGGGTCACGGATTCAAGACGAACACTACCGAACTCTACCAATCCATGATCAGTATAGGAATGAATGCGGTCGCACCGAGGGCAATATAACTACTCGCCCCAAATCATCTAATCTTCTATAAGTGCTCGGAATTTAGCATTTAGGAATAGTGGTTTCGCAAATGAAAGTCAGTTTGCAACAAAAATAGACCGATGGAAATTTGATTCTACACAAGAGTAACCATGGAATTGGTTAAACAATGACCCGATACCGCCAAAGGGAACACTTGACGGTTCTAAACAATGCGAAGTAACGAAGATGCCTGGGAATCTCATCATTTCATAAAATGGCGTATCCCGGAGTTGAGCAACGCTAAGAAAACAACAACATCGAGTTAGAAGAAATCTATTCAGCTCTACAGGATCGGATGAATGATTCAACCTTCACCAAGTGACTTTAGCACTATCCGAAGACAAACAGCTCTAAGAAAATACTTCTACAATGCAATCATCGAAGTGCTAGTTTTCGATGACCAAAATTAGTACCCAACTGGACTAGAAGTACCACTAAATTGACGGGGAAAATCGAACCCGAACTCCTGACTATCGATGTTTGATGTGCACGTAAATGTGCATTATATTTATTCTAATTAAATTAAATAAATGATCATATTGGGTATTTTAACATGTTTAAACCAAAAACCAAATTATTTTCAAATCACCATATATTCATCTTCATATAGGGGCAAAATGGTCATTTTTGTGCATGTATTAATTTGAGAAAATTTAATTGGAAATTTCTATATTATTTTATAGGAATTTGGCTTCACATACAAGTGGTTTCATGAAGATATATGCATGCACATGAGTGAAGATAAGCAAATAAAGATGGAAATAATTCATGGCATAAATCATGGAGGATCCCACATACCCACCTACCTTGATGTACAAATTAGAGCTAATGCACATGCTAATGGCCATTAAAATTTTATGCACATTTAAATGAAGAATTATCTCATGCTAAGGATAACTTAGTGGTCACACTTTCTCAAGGGCAGTTTGGCTAGTTGTCAAAAATATGAATTAGGATTTCATACATGTATAAATACCCCTTATGCTTCATGTAACCTTCCTCTCTTCCTCTTAGCTCTCTAGTTTAAAAATAAAAGACAAGCTATCTTTCTCTTTTCCTAGCTACTTAGCCATTTCATATAATTTTCCTTTTTATGCACTGTTAAT
The DNA here is from genome assembly GCA_030765085.1 of Allium cepa. Lineage (NCBI taxonomy): Eukaryota > Viridiplantae > Streptophyta > Magnoliopsida > Asparagales > Amaryllidaceae > Allium > Allium cepa. The sequence continues at coordinate 628,923,261 of CM060934.1, forward strand.
TAGTGTTTTTTTTCTATGTACATGCTTCTTTTCTTTCATGCTAGTAGTATAGATTTTATTTTATGCAATTAGATTAGTGCTCTTTTCCATTAGCTATCATTTTTTAGTTTCATGTTGAATGCTACATGTGTTAATATGATAACACAAATGAGAGGCTAACCCCTTCAATTTATGGGTAATGAAGCTCTCTAATTATGTAGATTCAACATTTTGATCATTTATATTCTCTTTTTGTGCTTAATGAAAATATTTGAAGTGGTTTAACTTGTTGTTTTAGTTTGAATTTGATAGTCTATATTGTTGACACCAAATAGGCTATGTTTAAACAAACAACAAACACAAATTACCTCTTCATCTACATATGATATTGGTAATGAAGTGATTGTAAAATCAAATTTTGATGGTCTATATTTCTAATCAATAGTTAATAGGCCGTACTTAAAATAGATTTTATTTTCATTTTCATTGTCAATTTTCACAAGAGTTAAATAGTGATTTAGTGATTGTGTTATAGTTTGATGGTTTATACTGAGCTACTTAATAGCACAAATATGACATACTTATGATAAGCACATCAACTACTTTCACTAATCACCAAAAGAGATATCGTAACTTATTTTATTGATTTATATGATATAGAGAGTGGATTTACCTCTAAATTGTATTCAAACTCTCATATTTTTAGCAATTTTTTTTGTTAGTTTTTTTTTTTTTACATTTTTCTAGTTTAATTAACTCTCAAATTTTTGGTTAATTTGATTGAAAAGAAATTTAAAATCTAAAAATTCCCTACGGATCGAGCCGAACTTGCCACGTACTAGAATTGCATGTCGTGCGCTTGTGGGTATTTTTATTTAAATTCTTTCGGCGGTATTCTAAACCGATAAAAAATTCCGTCGTCGAACAAGTTTTTGGCGCCATTGTAGAAGAATTAATTTGATTTTTTATTTCTATTTTTGGATTATTTTCGTTTGATTTTCTTGTGTGTTTTTTGTGTATGTTTCTTTGCATACTAAAAAAACAAAAAAAATTGTTGTTGTGTATGATTCTTATGTGCATTTTATTTGTGTGCATCTCTTGCTTTTTATTTGCACTTGCTTTTTCTTTTTCATAAAGAATTATTATACATAATTGCATTTGAGGAAAAAAAATTCATTTCATTTTCATTCACATTTGCATTCACATCTTTTACCTTTACTTTATTTTAATTTTCTTCTTTTATTACATTGACAAAAAAAATTGCACATACATTTATAATCTCTTTTCTTTCTCTGTGCATTTTCTTTCTGCATTCTTCACTGCATTTGCCAGCTATATCTTCACATCATCCCACACTTCACTTTTGCTGCCCCTTCCAAACAACAACTTCATCAGTGCGGCATCACCCATCTCCAAGTCCAATAACACGGCAACCATCACTTGCCGTTGTCAACTTCACTTGCCTTCTCCCTGTTACATTCCTCTTTAACACCAGACAGTCACCTGATAATAGTTATCACTTCCACCATCCACCTAACTATTGCTCCACTATTCTTCCTAAACATACATTACTTCACCCACTTCATCACACAACTCTGATTATCTCATCAACAACTACTCTAACTGCCTTACTTCAGCTTGGCCACAACAACATCACACCACTACACCTAGTCCACATCTCCACTGCTTGCTCCTCCCCGATCAACCTGACAGCAAACACACACCATTAAGCTTTTGTCGATACAAACTTCATTACCCCTTCCCCCTTCACTGAAATAATCACCCCACTGCCATTAACAAACATCAACCACTGTCATCTCCTTTTCTTTACAACATCAACTTTTATTACAATACCATATCACCGGTACTTAACCACTCTTCATCTCACTGCCTCTACCTCGCGTACATCAAACTTCTACAACCACTCCCCCATTGCTGAACCACTCTCCAAACTTCATTGCTGACCATACACATACTTTTCTTCACACCATATCATCCACTGCATATTCACACCATTAACCACAACTGTCAACTTACTCCTCACCCACCGTTGCTCCATATCACCAACCCCTATTCTCTGACCATCATCCAACTCTCACAAAATTGTCACAACAAAACTTCTTCTCAACAAAAATTCCACTTCGATTCGCTGCTTCATCTAACAACCCTCTTTCAATCCCCTGCTACGTCAACCACACAGAACCGTCACATCCACTCCTACAGCAAACTCCGGCACAGTAACTCACCATATGTCTAGCAACTACAAATCCATCACATAACTGTCCATCTACAGCAAACTGCCACTCCTGCCAATCACTCATACGACTTGCCTATGCCAACATCTGCTTCTGCTACTCATGCAACCCACATCACATCACCTTTCGCTCCTCCATCTCACCACAATTTCAATCACCGAACCACAAAATTCCAAACTTCACAAGCCCAATCGAACATCGGAAGTCATCACAGTAGCCACCCATTGCCTGAATCACCAAACATCACCACACACACTCCAATCGATTGCAAAAAAAACGAAATCCCCAATCGCACCTCGAACAAAAACCACCAAGCCACTCGAATCCGCAACCCACTACTCAAGTTGTTTTCGTGAGAAGTGAATGAGCTCGTAGAAGTGAATTTTAATTCGCATGTTCAGATATTTATTTGTGAATTGAGATTTTGTTTTTGGAATTTGAGAATTTCGTATCAACAAACTGGGAAGAGCTTTTGTTCGTTAAGAAAAAAGGGAAAGTGGGCTGTGGAATTTTGTAGGCTAGGTGGTGATTGTGGAACTCTCAATTTTTTTTCGTTTTGTTTTAAGGCCATTTTATTTTTATTTTTATTTTTCCACATTCTCTCTATTTAAAAAAAAAACAAGCTGTTTACATAAATTTTGACTTCATTTGTTTGATTTTTATTTATTAAAAAAAAATAGGGAGAGAGAATTTTCTTGTTCAACGGTGGGTTTTACGTTTTATTTTTACTACCTTTCTAAAAAAATCAAAAACAAAAAAAAAAAAAAAAACTTGTGTGTGTGTATTGTTTTTATTTTCAGGTTTTCAAAGCAGATTAGAAGAGTTGCTGACTTCGCTTAACTTGCCAAAAAGAATAACTGCTTGCTTGCTTATATTATTTTTTTACTGCTTTAACCCTTATCTATTATTTTTATTTGTCTTGCATTGTTGGTTGCTTGCATTTTTTTTAAAAACAAATTCAAAAAAGAAAAATAAATTTCATCGTAGTTGCATCGATAATATATGTTTAATTTCAGTTTTGCATTTCATATTAAAATTTTGATTAATATTAACGGCTAGACATTCGACTTAAGGGTGTCGCGAGCTCACTTAGGGCTTAATTGTATCTTGATAATTATCTTCTTTAAACAAGTTTATTTCTCGGTGTCTAGGCTACGGCAAATTAATAACCATTTATAAATATTACGGTGATCCATAAATATTATAGTGGTTATTCCTCTAAAGGTACTTAAACATTCGGTTGTATTGCTATAGTGATGCATGGTGCACCGATAACCCTTGCCTGTTACCTGGCTAAGAAATATTTTTGTTGATTTAGGACAAAGTGTGATTATACAATTTTGGGTTAGGAGCTATCAATGAAAGAAAACTGTAATTAAGTCCTTTGCATTCATTTAATTGCATTAGTTCATGCATATTTTTTCAAAAAAAATCAAAAATCCAAAAGCCAAAAATATTGTAAATTTTATTTAACTTAGTTTTTTTTTCTTTCTAAAAAATAAATTTTACTTTGAAAATTTTCAATCAAAAAAAATAAAAAAATAAAATCTTTTCAAAAACCAAAAAAATTTGAAAATCCAAAAACAAAACAAAAACAAAATTTTCCTTCTATAAATAAATACCTTTTGGCAAATAAGTTTCCTTTATAAAAAATATAAAGAAAGCATTTGAAAATGTTCAAATTTCCCTATTAGAAAGAGTTTTACAATAGTTGTGAAAATTCATATAATCCGTATAATTTCAGTCTAAGTTCTTATGGATATTTTAACAACGACTACTATATAAACAATTCGGATTTTGAATCAAAAAAATTCAAAATGATGACCAACCCTCAACTCTTGAAAAATGCATCGAATCGATTTCGTCGTTACTTGAACTCACTATACAAAATAATCAAAGGATGAGTGAGTTGTGTAATTCATTTTTTTGCGATAACTCAGAATAAAGTTTTCAAAATAATCAATATTTGAATTCACTTCAAAACTCAAATGATTTGAGTATAAGCCATGCCAATTCAATTTCGATCTTCAAACTGAATTTCAAAATCAAAATGAAAATGAAAACAACTTTTCAAATAATTTTGGCAATGGGAATAACCTCGACTACGATGCGAGTGAAATTTTTTGTTCTCAACAATTTCAAATCAAAAATTCTCAAGTTAATAAATGTTTTGTGACGCCCCACCTCTATACCCACGCTAGACAAGGACACTACGGTGTAATGCTGTCAACTGGCTAGGAAAATAAGGCTGTTGAGGAGCGACCATACATGTAATTGCTTATCACACGGTGGCTATAAATAATCTTTGGAAACAAACATAGAAATAAACATAACACAAATCAGTCACAGCATCCATATCACAGAGGCGGAAGAAGATATGAATATATATAACTAACACATGAAAGTGTACATCAGAGTAGTGGTCAGGGAGATCCACAATAATACAAAAGAATAGCAACACGTGCTATACAAAAGAATACAACTATGAGTCTATGTCTCAAGTGTATACAACAAAAACTGCTAATCTAAATAGTTAGCCAAAAGTCAGAGTAGCAAATCCTGGGAAGAAGTCAAGCAGAAGCACCTATAACATCTCGGTCTGACCCGAGTATTATTTAAGAAAATAATAAACGGATCGGTCTAGCTATAAATATAAGATGACATGGTATAAAATAAAAGGTATGGCATAACATAAAAATATCCATACTGACATACTATTATAAGTATGCAAATGATGACCAACAGAAGATCAATCAATAAGAGATAAATCGATATCACAAGAATCTTCTCAAAGATCCAAAGAGGGCATCATACCCTAAACTTGTACTCATAACAAGTCAATGACATAAATTCCAGAAATCAACACAAGAAATCCAGAAATCACAGAAAAGGGGAAAGAGGCCTATCACATGACGGTCCGAAGACCATGGGGAGCTACCCCATATGTGTGAGTCGAAATCACATAGATGAGGTCTAGACTAACCAAAAATCAAAAAGGTATGTGTGAGTGAAATCACACAAGTGGTATCTAGTCTAACCTCGCAAACAAAAACGTATGTGTGAGTGAAATCACACAAGTGGTGTCTAGACTAACCAAGAAGGTAAAAAGGCATGTGTGAATGAAATCACACAAGTGGTGTCTAGTCTAACCAAGCAAACAAGAGACATCGCACAATTGCTAGTCTAAATCATAAGAATGATCGTCATGATCAACGAGAAATGCCAATTACACTAAGCTAGTAAATATAAAAGTTTAGCTTCATGTCCCATAACCACTTGCTTAACTTAAATATTTACGAACAAACTGTAAATCTTCACTAGAAAATTGTCACAAGAGGTTCAATCGAACAAGTCCAAGAATTAACCGACGAAGCAAATGCAAGCGTTTCATACCACTTGTTTTACTAAGCCGTTTAATTAGATTTCTCATCCGAGTGAGGTAAAGATTTGTATATACTAATAGATTGGAAAACGGGTTAAGAAAGAGCTTTGTTATTAAAAATAGAGTTGAAATCCTTTTATTGAAAGAGTTTTGATATTTACTACTAGTTTTGAAACCTTTATTTTATTAAAGTGCCAAAAAACTTCACGTTCAAAGACGTGAATGAAATCCAAGGAAATCAGCTCAAAATGCACCTTTCATCTAAGATCCCCTATGGAGGGGGGGTCCGGGGGGGTGGCAACCCCCCAAGGTGGGGGTGTGGGGGCAACGCCACCGCTACGGGGTTCGACCTAGTGAAGGGAGCGACCTATCGGGATAAGGTCCAACGACCTATGAGTTAAGGGTCCAACGACCTATAGGTTCACGCGACCTAGGTGGAACGCGACCTACGAGATAGGCAAGTGGAACGACCTAAATATGAATGGGTCGAACGACCTAATGTGAGCACAGGTGAAGCGACCTATCGGTCCAACGACCTAAGGGGAAAAGGCAACCTAGGTCTAACGACCTAACTGCTCACGACCTAAGGGTCTAAAGGCCACGCGACCTAAAGGAAAACAAGGTTAAGCGACCTAAGTGGGTTCGCGACCTAACGACATAAACAGTCGAGCGACCTAACGACAAAACGGGGCGAACGACCTAATAGGTGCGCGACTTAAAGCCATCGCGACCTAACGACCTAACAAGGTCATACGATCAAGTGGTTTCCAACGACCTAACGGTGCAATGACCTAAGGCCAAACGACTTAAGGGTTCCAGTGAAGAGGCGCGACCTAAAGGAGACACGACCTAAAAGAGAGGCGACCTAAAAGAGGCGAGACCTAAAAGAGACGCGACCTAAAAGAGACGCGACCTAAAAGAGGCGCGACCTAAAGGAGGCGCAACCTAAAAGAGGCGCGACCTAACTCAAACAAGCATTTCGATGACCCAGAGTCATGCCGAGCGACCTAGACCCAACGACCCACGACCTAGCGACCTTGCGACCTACGACCTAACTCCGAGTGAGCCAAATCCGGGCAGAACGACTTAAATGCAGGAAATTCACCAAAACGCTAAAAATTGGAGTTTTTCGCCAATCCATTCCAAACCAAATGCAAATGTGCGTACAAACATGATAGGGAATCATTCCAAATAGTCCAATATAGTTATAGGCTAGAATTGTGAGATAAAAATCTCATCTTTGCACCAAATATTAATGAAAATGAAGTTTTAAGCAAGCAAGAATCAATCCCTCTTCTATCTAAGCACAAGAAGCTTGAATCCAACGTCTTCTTCTTGAATTTGGAGTAGAAAGATGGATTGCAATTGAATTTGAGTTTTGGAATTTTAGTTTCCCATTCCCTCCACCATTTTTGAAGAAGCTTGAAGGCTTAGGCAAATAGAAATGAAGTTATGAAGAGGAGGGGTGAAGGTTGGGTCTAATAGGCTAAAAGCCCAACCCAAAGTCTCAAGTGAAAAAGTAGTGAAATTCTACTATCTCCAATCATATCAATGTTTATACTTAAAAATGTTGTAAACAACATTTCGAACTCAATGGAAGTGGTCTCGAGTCCTAATTTGTCCGTTTTCAAAAAGTAGCTTTTTGGACCAAAATCCGATTAACGATTTAATATTTAAATAAAATATTTAAATATAAACTCGATAAATATGCGGGTTGTTACAGACTCTCCTCTTTAAAGAAATTGCGTCCTCGCAATATATATATAAGATGGAAATAAAAAGTAACAACCATAAAAGCATATTAACACAAGAGAATTTTGAAATAAGAAGTTCACCTCAAAGAGCAGGAGTAAGCAAGTCTGGATGTGTACGCTCGATGAATTCTCTGGATTCCCAAGAACAATCCTTAGGATTTGAGGACCATTGAACCTTCACAAGCGGAACATCTTTATTTCGAAGTCGTTTAACCTAAGAAGCTATAATTCGAATAGGATGCTGCTCATAAGTTAAATTCGGCGAAACTTCAATTTCTTCCACAACATCAGGCTCAAGAATAGAATCGGAATCCCGAAGGCATTTCCGTAATTGAGAAACGTGAAATACATCATGCATAGTAGAAAACTGAGCCGGCAATGCAAGGCGATAAGCCATGGAACCAACACGTTCAGTGATAGGAAATGGCCCAATATATCGAGGCGCTAACTTCCCCGATCGACTGAAACGTACAACACCCTTCATAGGTGAAACACGAATAAAAACAGGATCTCCAACAGAAAATTCTAATTTACTTCTTCGATTATCAGCATAGAATTTTTGTCTACTCTGGGCTTCTTTCATCCTATGTCAATCTTCTCTGTGGAGTCTCGAATAAAATCTGGACCTAAAACCAGCTTCTCACCGGCCTCAAGCCAATAAGAAGGAGATCGGCAGGGCCTTCCGTAGAGTGCCTCGAAAGGTGCCATACCAATACTAGATTGGAAGCTATTATTATAAGAAAATTCAACAAGTGAAATATGATCTTCCCAACTTCCACCAAAATCAAGCACACAAGCACGAAGAAGATCTTCAAGAGTTTGATTCACACGCTCGGTTTATCCATCGGACTGGGGGTGATAAGCGGTGCTAAAATTAAGCTTCATTCCTAAAGCCTTTTGAAGACTCTTCCAAAATCCACTAGTAAACAATGGATCTCGATCGCTAACAATAGAAGTAGGAACTCCATGCAATTTAACAATTTCTTTGATAAAGAGTTGGGTTAGACCGAACGGGAATAAAATGGGCGGATTTAGTAAGCCTATCAACGATCACCCATAAGCCATCATGACCCGAACGAGAACGGGGAAGGCCATCTATAAAATCCATGGAAATTTGGTCCCACTTCCAAATTGGAATTTCTAAAGGTTGCAATAACCCACCAGGCCTCTGATGTTCGGCCTTGACAAGTTGACAAGTCATGCAACACTTAACAAAGTTAGCAATATCAGATTTCATTCCCTCTCAATAATAAAGTCGCTTCATATCAGCGTACATTTTACTACTACCGGGATGAATGGTGAATTTAGAATGATGGGAATCTTCTAAAATATCTTTACGAAGATCACCAATATTTGGTACGATAAGGCTACCAAATTTTCGAATGCCGCCACGAGAATCCATACCAAAGTCTTTCAAACCTTCAATATCAATTCTATCCTTAATATTTTGGCCAAGAAGAACCAATTCAGGATCTAGCCTTTGAGCTTCAAGAATGCGGTCTAAGAGAGAAGGATGAGCCTCAAGGCTACATAAAACAAATGATGAGCATAAATCGGATACGTACTCTCGAATCTCACAAGTGGATAAGATCTCGAGATCGTTCCATTCGGATATCATCATAGAAACAACTGCTTGTTGCTTACGGCTAAGAGCATCGATGACACGATTACCCTTACCGGGGGTATAAAGAATATCAAGATCATAAGGTGCAAGGAACTCGAGCCAATGTTGTTGACGTAAATTAAGTTCTTTTTGAGAAAATAAATATTTCAAAGACTTATGATCCGTGTAAAGAATAAATTTCTCTCCCAATAGATAATGACGCCACATTCGAAGGGCGAAAACAATAGCCGCGAGCTCTAGATCATGTGTGGCATATCTAGTCTCGGCCGGCTTCAATTGTCTAGAAGCATAAGCAACAACACGTTCTTTTTGCATAAGAACGGCACCCAAACCAACGTGACTAGCATCGGTATAAACAACAAAATCTTGATTCCCTTCGGGAATAACAAGAATGGGAGCATCGGAAAGGAGTTCTTTCAATTTCTGAAAAGAGGCTTCACATTTGTCTGACCAAATGTATTTAACTCCCTTCTTAGTCAAGCCAGTAAGAGGCACGACAATCTTAGAAAAGTCTTTAGTAAAACGACGGTAATAGCCCGCCAATCCGAGAAAGCTACGGATTTCAGTCACACTCTCAGGTCTTTTCCAATCTTGAATCGCTTCAATCTTTGAAGGATCCACGGAAATTCCGGATTCGGAAATAATATGACCGAGAAACTTCACACGGGATTGCCAAAAGTGGCATTTAGAAAATTTCGCCTTTAATTGATTACCCCTAAGAGTTTCCAATACAATCCGAAGATGTTTCTCATGTTCCTCCTCGGTTTTTGAATACACAAGAATATCATCAATGAATATGAGAACAAACCGATCGAGGAAATCTTTAAAAACTCGATTCATGAGGTCAACGAAATAAGCTGGAGCATTCGTTAACCCAAATGGCATAACAAGCCATTCATAAGATCCATATCGAGTACGGAATGATGTCAAAGGAATGCTATCCTCTGCGATACGAAGCTGATGGAAACCGGTAGCCAAGTCCAATTGTGAAAAGACCTTAGCACCACTAAGCTAATCGAATAGATCATCAATCCGAGGTAAACGATATTTATTTTTAATAGTCAGATCGTTAAGCTTGCGATAGTCAACGCAAAGCCTAAGCGTACCGTCGGATTTCTTCATGAAAATAGCTGAAGCTCCCCAAGGCGAGAAACTAGAGCGAATAAATTGCTTCGTCTCCAATTCGGACAACTGTTTACGCATCTCCTCATTTTCCTTATTGGACATGCGATAAGGAGGACGAGTAATAGGTTGAGCTCCAGAAACAAGATTAATTTTGAATTCAATTGCTCGTTTAGGTGGTAAACCTAAAACGGGCTCGAATATGTCGGAAAATTCACGAACAACGTGAATACGAGAAATAATATCATCTTCATCATCATCATCGTTATCACGAGGATTTAGAGAATATAAAGATGCCACCAAACAGGATTCTGAATCTTTAAGATTAACAGAAATCTGATTAACAGATAGTGGATGTCGGAGATGAATAGTCCGCTCAGGACATAGGATATGAGCTTCATAACGATTAAACCAATCCATTCCCAAAATCATTCCAAAGCCTAGGTAACGCATAACATGCAAATCGGCTAGGAATGGAAAATCACATAAAATAATCTCCACATTTTTATAAAGCAAACTAAGAGTTGCGGATCCACCAACAGGATTCGCAATTTTTAAAGAAGTCATTAATGCAGTAACACTTAAGGAAAAAGTGTCTACCAGTTCCTTTGATATAAAAGAATGGGATGCACCCGTATCAAAGAGAACTCTAATAGGTTGATCATGAAATAAAATAATACCATCAAGAATGGAGTGAGAAATATCTTGTCCACGAGATGTGTTGCCAGGGGCTTGAGCCACATTTAACTTTCCCTCCTTCTTGGCTTCAAGTTTGAGGCATTGATGCATGAAGTGATCCAGGCTCTTACAATAGCGACAAGATTTGGGCTTTGAACACTTATTCGCAAAATGATTCCCAGATCCACAGTTGAAGCATCTCGCACCACTAGGAGAAGGAGCGTTTGCAGCTGGAGTTGCTTGCTTACCCTTTTTATTGGGATAAGGGCCTTTGAATTTACTGGGCCTCTTTTTGTTGTTATTGAAGTTTGGTTTGACACCCACCACTTCAACATCACTTTCCTTTTCAGCCTCTTCGAGACTAAGAGCGATATCAATTAGTTGATCAAATGCGACTTCTAGTTTCAGGAGTAGTGGCTTCTTAAGATTCTTATTTAAGCCATAAACGAACCTCTGGTTCTTCTTCAATGGGGGGTTGATGTATTCAACCCCATATTTGGAAAGCGACTCGAAGGCTGCGACGTAATCAGTCACAGAGGATTGACCTTGAACAAGGTCTATAAAACGTCGAGCCAATGTTACTTTCCCAGCTTCTGGTACAAACTTTAACTCGAAGCGTCCTTGAAATTGCTCCCAGGTGAGATCCGCTTCATTAATTTCTGAAATAAGGAGTTCGTACCAGTCCAATGCTCTCTCCTGTAGCATGCTGGAAGCCACCTGAACGCGGTGGAGATCAATAAGGTCCATGTGAGAAAAGATTCGATCGCATGATTTTAACCAAGCCTGGACCTCGATGACCGTTTCCGAACCTTTGAAGGGCTTCCCACCCAAGTTGGTGTAATCGCTGCACAAGCGTGCAAATCCCGACTTTGGGTGAGCAGGTTCCGGGTTAGCTCCAGCTGCTTGAGCATTTGTTACTAAATCAAGAAGCTGTCGAGCAGTCATAAAAACTCCATCCTGGGGAGCAGCACTAGATGATCCAGTTCTGGGACGACCTGGTCTAGACATTCTCTTCCTTTAAGAAAGAAAGAAGAGAAGGAAGAAGGTTATTCACCAATGAATATCAAGCAATCTTGATAGATAAAACAAGGAATCATAAAGGAAATAGGATGAATCGGTACAAAGACTTGAATCAATCCTATGGTATAACTCCTAAGATAGACTTAGGACGATGATCCTTGTTAAGTTATTCTACATTGTTCCGAAGTTTGGCTCTGATACCAAGCTGTGACTCCCCACCTCTATACCCACGCTAGACAAGGACACTACGGTGTAGTGCTGTCAACTGGCTAGGAAAATAAGGCTGTTGAGGAGCGACCATACATGTAATTGCTTATCACACGGTGGCTATAAATAATCTTCGGAAACAAACATAGAAATAAACATAACACAAATCAGTCACAGCATCCATATCACAAAGGCGGAAGAAGATATGAATATATATAACTAACATATGAAAGTGTACATCAGAGTAGTGGTCAAAGAGATCCACAATAATATAAAAGAATAGCAACACGTGCTATACAAAAGAATACAACTATGAGTCTATGTCTCAAGTGTATACAACAAAAACTGCTAATCTAAATAGTTAGCCAAAAGTCAGAGTAGCAAATCCTGTGAAGAAGTCAAGCAGAAGCACCTGTAACATCTCGGTCTGACCCGAGTATTATTTAAGAAAATAATAAACGGATCGGTCTAGCTATACATATCAGATGACATGGTATAAAATAAAAGGTATGGCATAACATAAAAATATCCATACTGACATACTACTATAAGTATGCAAATGATGACCAACAGAAGATCAATCAATAAGAGATAAATCGATATCACAAGAATCTTCTCAAAGATCCAAAGAGGGCATCATACCCTAAACTTGTACTCATAACAAGTCAATGACATAAATTCCAGAAATCAACACAAGAAATCCATAAATCACAGAAAAGGGGAAAGAGGCCTATCACATGACGGTCCGAAGACCATGGAGAGCTACCCCATATGTGTGAGTCGAAATCACACAGATGAGGTCTAGACTAACCAAAAATCAAAAAGGTATGTGTGAGTGAAATCACACAAGTGGTGTCTAATCTAACCTCGCAAACAAAAACGTATGTGTGAGTGAAATCACACAAGTGGTGTCTAGACTAACCAAGAAGGTAAAAAGGTATGTGTGAATGAAATCACACAAGTGGTGTCTAGTCTAACCAAGCAAACAAGAGACATCGCATAATTGCTAGTCTAAATCATAAGAATGATCGTCATGATCAACGAGAAGTGCCAATTACACTAAGCTAGTAAATATAAAAGTTTAGCTTCATGTCCCATAACCACTTGCTTAACTTAAATATTTACGAACAAACTGTAAATCTTCACTAGAAAATTATCACAAGAGGTTCAATCGAACAAGTCCAAGAATTAACCGACGAAGCAAACTCAAGCGTTTCATACCACTTGTTTTACTAAGCCGTTTAATTAGATTTTTCATCCGAGTGAGGTAAAGGTTTGTATATACTAATAGATTGGAAAACGGGTTAAGAAAAGAGCTTTGTTATTAAAAATAGAGTTGAAATCCTTTTATTGAAAGAGTTTTGATATTTACTACTAGTTTTGAAACCTTTATTTTATTAAAGTGACAAATCACCAAAAAACTTCACGTTCAAAGACGTGAATGAAATCCAAGGAAATCAGCTCAAAATGCACCTTTCATCTAAGATCCCCTACGGAGGGGGGGTCCAGGGGGGTGGCAACCCCCCAAGGTGGGGGTGCGGGGGCAACGCCACCGCTACGGGGTTCGACCTAGTGAAGGGAGCGACCATCGGGATAAGGTCCAACGACCTACGAGTTAAGGGTCCAACGACCTATAGGTTCACGCGACCTAGGTGGAACGCGACCTACGAGATAGGCAAGTGGAACGACCTAAAGATGAATGGGTCGAACGACCTAACGTGAGCACAGGTGAAGCGACCTATCGGTCCAACGACCTAAGGGGAAAAGGCAACCTAGGTCTAACGACCTAACTGCTCACGACCTAAGGGTCTAAAGGCCACGCGACCTAAAGGAAAACAAGGTTAAGCGACCTAAGTGGGTTCGCGACCTAACGACATAAACAGTCGAGCGACCTAACGACAAAAAGGGGCGAACGACCTAATAGGTGCGCGACTTAAAGCCATCGCGACCTAATGACCTAACAAGGTCATACGATCAGGTGGTTTCCAACGACCTAACGGTGCAACGACCTAAGGCCAAACGACTTAAGGGTTCCAGTGAAGAGGCGCAACCTAAATGAGACGCGACCTAAAAGAGACGCGACCTAAAAGAGGCGCGACCTAAAGGAGACGCGATCTAAAAGAGACGCGACCTAAAAGAGGCGCGACCTAAAAGAGGCGCGACCTAAAAGAGGCGCAACCTAACTCAAACAAGCATTTCGATGACCCAGAGTCATGCCGAGCGACCTAGACCCAACGACCCACGACCTAGCGACCTTGCGACCTACGACCTAACTCCGAGCGAGCCAAACCCGGGCTGAACGACTTAAATGCAGGAAATTCACCAAAACGCTAAAAATTGGAGTTTTTCGCCAATCCATTCCAAACCAAATGCAAATGTGCGTGCAAACATGATAGGGAATCATTCCAATTAGTCCAATATAGTTATAGGCTAGAATTGTGAGATAAAAATCTCACATTTGCACCAAATATCAATGAAAATGAAGTTTTAAGCAAGCAAGAATCAATCCCTCTTCTATCTAAGCACAAGAAGCTTGAATCCAATGTCTTCTTCTTGAATTTGGAGTAGAAAGATGGATTGCAATTGAATTTGAGTTTTGGAATTTTAATTTCCTATTCCCTCCACCATTTTTGAAGAAGCTTGAAGGCTTAGGCAAATAGAAATGAAGTTATGAAGAGGAGGGGTGAAGGTTGGGTCTAATAGGCTAAAAGCCCAACCCAAAGTCTCAAGTGAAAAAGTAGTGAAATTCTACTATCTCCAATCATATCAATGTTTATACTTAAAAATGTTGTAAACAACATTTCGAACTCAATGGAAGTGGTCTCGAGTCCTAATTTGTCCATTTTCAAAAAGTAGCTTTTCGGACCAAAATCCGATTAACGATTTAATATTTAAATAAAATATTTAAATATAAACTCGATAAATATGCGGGTTGTTACATGTTTTGATTTTGTTGAACAAATGGACGAATTTACGATGATCACATGAATTTATTGTTTGAAATATATCTGAAACAACGTGAAAAACAAAATCAAATCCAAATGTCTGATGAGTCAAATAATAATCCATCTTTCACCACAATTGACGATTTTCAAATAACAACTTTTGGAATTGAAAACGACAATCTTAATGAAGTTGTTGAAAATACAGTATTTGAATTGTATTTCAATTCTTTTGAGGGTGGGAAACTCGATATAAGAGTCGATCTTCCGTTCCCGATTCTGAAAATTTCAACATAAAAACTTTGGATTTAGAACTTGACACATTCAATGAAGTTGTTGATAATTCAATAAAGGATGACGAATTTCATGAACACGATTTCTTTGGACTTTTTGAAAACGAGTTGTCAAATTCCGAAGGGGAAGATTTGAAACACCATTTTGATTTTGAAATCAATAATTTTTAAAATTTTGTCAATGATGAGTTTGAATTTGAATTTGTTGAGAATAAACTTGAACTTCAACCAATTTTTCTATCTACCCCGAAAATCATCGAAAATAAAACAACTCATATGGTTTTTAATATAATGACATTCGTTTTTTCAAATTGACAATCAATTCCAAAATCTTTTATGCTTTGATTTTTCGTGCTTAAGTTATGTCTCTCATACTTGACAAGACAAATGAATTGGTATTTGGAAGACCGGTTCATTTACTCTTTAATGGCATACTTACTGATGTCTTGTAAATAATAATCTTTTTCATGTAAATATAGGTTTTGTTTTTATTTTATTTTCTCCTTTCACTTGGGTTGGTTGTGGCGACACGATCAAAATCAAGTATGGGGGAAGTCTCATCTTCATTTTCGATTTTTCATAGTTTATTTTTGCATTTTCTTTCAAAAAGTCAAAAAAACAAATTTTAAAAAAAAATCTCAAAGAAATAAATAAATTTTTAGTATTTTGATTTTTAAACAAACACTATAGGATAAACATAGCATTTTGGTTATTAAAATGAAATTTTTGAAAATTTATTTGTCTCAACAAAAATAAAAATTAGGTTTGATTATAAGTAACTATAGTTTAACTAGTATATAAGAAAATTCATACGTGTTAATTATGAAATATATTCTAATTGAAAATCTTTGTTTTTAAAAGTGGTGGATTTAAAAGAAAAGGATATAACATTTTTTATCTTCTAAGTTAGGTGGTACGAAGATGATATTGTACAACTCTCTCTTTCTAAAAAAAAATCTTATTGTATATATGTATATATTTTATTAACACCTATAGTCGATAGGTGTGCACACTTGTGTGTACACCCGCCATGCTCTGTACCCTTCTCATGTAAGCCTGAAAGGTAATGCATGATCGGTATATCTGGCCTCGGTTTACCTAATTAGGTGTATGTATATAAAAATTCTTTTCTTAATAATGCCTACAGTCGATAGGTACTCACATTTGGGTGTTCACTCGTCACGCTCTATATTCCCCTTACATAACCGCACAAGGCAGTGCATGGATGGTATCTCTGGCCTAAGTTTACCTGAGTTAGGCATACGTAAACATTATTAATAGCAACAAAATTATCAAAAATAAGAGAGAGTAAGCAATTGAAATCCATGCACTATTTTTACTTATTTGATTTAACTTGTTATTGAAAAGAAATGAAAATACCACTTTGAAAAACTTTGATAATCAACTAAGGATCCATTTCATAGTTACACTGTGTTATCGACCAAAACAACGAGTTAAACTATAGTCTATTTGCTATGAAAACTTGATTTTTGTTGGAAATCTTGATGAGTAAATGACTTAAATTTTCAAGATAATGACCAAAACTTATATTTAACTTACTTGTGTCGATTTAAAAGTAAATCCTCCATTTGTAAATATGTTTAAAATTTTGCATCCATCCCATTGTAAATAAATCTTGCATTTTGTAAATATTTTCATATTGCATTTGGATTTGTAGGTAGTATCCGTTGAAAAGCCTCATGAGACAACACTCGTCCTATTAGGGACACCTAGAGGTTTAACGGCTTGTTGCATATGCTCAATGCAATCGTGATTCCTACGAAAACGGATTTACCTTAGTTTTAGTTTATTCAAGGACGAATAAAAAGATAAGTGCGGGGGTATTGGATGTGCACGTAAATGTGTACGTTTTTACTACCATATTTATTCTAATTATATTAAATAAATGATCATATTAGGTATTTTAACATATTTTAACACGATCATAATGAATTAGGATTTCATACATGTATAAATACCTCTTATACTTCATGTAACCTTCTTCTCTTTCTCTTAGCTCATTAGTTTAGGATAAAAAATAAAAGACAAGCTCTCTTTCTCTTTTCATGCCTACTTGGCCGTTTTTATTTCATATAATTTTCCTTTTTTATGCAATGTTAATTAGTGTTCTTTTCTATTTACATGCTTCTTTTCTTTCAAGCTAGTAGTGTATACTTTATTTTATGTAATTAGTTTGGTTCTCTTTTCCATTTGCTTTCATTTTCCTTTTTTTAGTTTCATACTGAATGCTACATGTGTTGATATGATAGTACAAATGAAAGGCTAAACCCCTTCAATTTAGGGGTAATGAAGCTCTCTAATTATATAGATTCAACATTTGATCATTTATGTTCACTTTTTGTGTTTAGTGAAAATATTTGAAGTGATTTAACTTGTTGTTTTAGTTTTAATTTTGATAGTCTATTTTGTTGACACCAAATAGACTATATTTAAAGAAACAACAAACACAAATTACCTCTTTAACTTCATATGATGTTGGTAATGAAGTGATTGTAAAATCAAAACTTGATGGTCTATATTTCTATTCAATAGTTAATAAGCCATACTTAAAATAGATTTTATTTTCATTGTCAATTTTCATGAGAATTAAATAGTGGTTTAGTAGTTGTGTTAAAGTTTGATGGTTTATATTAGGCTAATTAATAGCACAAATATGTCATATTTATGACAAGCACATCAACTAATTTTACTAATGACCAAAAGAGAGATCATAACTTCATTTTGTTGATTTATATGATCTGTAGAATGGATTTATCTCTAAATTGCCTTCAAACTCTCATATTTTTAACAATTTTCTTTTGTTATTTTACATTTTTCTAGTTTAATTCACTCTCAAATCTTTGTTTAATTTGATTGAATAGAAATTTAAAATCTAATAATTCCCTGCGGAACGTCTCGAACTCGCCATGTAGAAGAATTGTATGTCATGTGCTTGCGGTTATTTTTATTTAAATTCGTTCGAAGGTTTTCTAAACCGTTAGAAAATTCCGTTATCGAACAGTATTGCCTCGGAAATGCCAAAGCCTTCTTTTATCTTTCAAGTACGGTGTTGCACTGGAAACGCTGGGAAAATTTTCCATTTCCTATATACCGGTGTTGCCCCGGCAACGTCGGGAAATTTTCGATTGCATAAGCAACGGTGTTGCCTCAGCAACTCCGGGAAACTTCTACTCACCAAGTACCAGTATTACTAGGAAAAATTTATTCTACAGGGCTGATGAGAAGCACTCATCGTAGTGACCTATAGATGTACCTACTTTCGGATTTAGATGTTGGACCTCAACTGAGTTTTGCTCAATGGCAGACAACGACTAGAATACATATCCTTTCATAGATCAGCCGGACGATTCGATGTCTCATCACAGAAATTAGTCACCACGCATGAATAAAGCAGCGTCGAAAGAAAATCCTAGGATTAAATTGCCCATGCACTAATTTCTAGGGATGAAAGCTGGTGCACAACCAAATTTCCTAAATCCAACTTAGAAAGAATTTAGACACAGCCAAAAGATAGGCGGCCTCAAAGAAATGTTGCTTGGAACCAAGCAGCTAGATTATCAATTCTCAAAGACAGGAGTTAACATATGAGAAAAAAAATTCCGTGACAATGTCAGCAACCGATAAGAACATACACGGCCAAGGACAACCTAGAGCAATCATGGAAGGTTGGAAATAAAATCCCCTAATTTCCTCAAATCTAGAATGAGATTGAGAGCCAAACTGGAGTAATTGAGCAATTCACCCCAAAGATTTCCATCTATCACAATCGCTCGAATATAGGCATTCAAAATAGCTAGTCCCTCAAGAAGGAATAAAAGCACAGATACTTGATCGAAAGAAATGTTTTTAAGGTACAAACACAAATAACCGCAAGGTTGGTTAGATAAGGGTTCTGTATCACAAAACAAAACATTTTGGCAACAAAATCGCTAACAAAGTAAATGAAGGATTTAATGTTCAAAAATCATTCGTTGCTCATAGTCTTTAGAAATCAACCGTCGCTCACAGTCTGGTGATGACAAGAAGGATCGATGACCCACTTACGGTATAACTATACTATTTGGTTCCAACTTGTAGGAATATGCCATTACCCGAAGTTTGGTGATGCTAGGAAGAAAACTCAAAATGAAACTATCGATACATCGGCTTCTAGAAACAGAAGCAAGAGTTTGATTGAATCTTCAGCCCTACCTTTTGGCATCTCATGCTATCTGAATTACAACACGAAGGAAAAATCCATAGAGTTGAGTCATCCGTGTATGAGTTTCCAAAGATAGAAACCAACATATGATTAGGATCTCAACGTCAGACTCGGAAAAATTTGATTTATCAAAAGGTACCAGAAATGCATCTTTTTAATACATACCGACATCATTATAAAACTCAGATCTTGGGATCAAGCAACAAAGTCCCTAATTCCCGAAGATAGGAGCTATCATGTCAATTAAACTAGGGTAATCGAATGTATTGCTTAAGGGACCTAATCTCTTAAAAAATGTTGGTTTGGTAGTCAAAGTAATTAGCCCTATGGACTTTGGCATTACACCAACACTTTGTTGAAATAAACTCAATGGAGCATAAGTAGGGATCAGCTACAGCACTGGCTAGACCAAGCTACATCATTGGTCAATAAGAAGAAATTCTCGAAGCTGTGGAATTAAGCCAATAGTCCCCTAAGATAGAAGCTAGTGTGCAAATCGAATTCCAAAAACCACAAAGGAAAGATATTCACGATCGAATAACTCATGCACTAGTTCCTGAAGACTGAAGTTATGCCTGATCGAACTTCAACTACAACCCTACAAGAGCAAATGTGCCCAGTAATTTAACTGTAATCATTCATCCCAATATGATAGGGATAATAAGGGAAGCCTAAGTTGTAAAGCACCCAGCTTCCGGAGGATTTGGAGTACCTCCACTAGACTAAAAGATTGGATTACCAAAAAGTCATTTTCAACGACAAAACCTAGCATTCAACCCTATCGGGTATGTTTTACTTTAAATAATATCCTAGTATAACCAACACCCAGATTCCAAGGGAAGTCAACGTATGTTGACCAATCGGGTCCTGAGAGTTGACCGGGGCAGATGTAGTGGCTATCCACATGAGAAGAGTCTACTATCCTAAATACTGTGAACAAACAATCTGGTGTAGATAGCTTGCTTACATTTGAAAATGAATCCATATAGCCCTTTGAAATTATCTCATCCACACTTACCCGTTATCGATCAACAATCGATAATGGAGCCGTTGTTTGAAGCGACGAGGCAAGCTTTTCTTTTCAGGATCATTAGAATATAGAAATAGGAAGAGCAATACGATTGAATCATCCACTATATCCGATTTTGGAATAAATCATCGCATTGGAATTCAAAAAAATCGATGGGAAATTAACCAAATTATCGAATGGAAGAAGTTAAAGACCAAGAGCAAGACTTCGCTCTAGAACGGCGTACAATCTTTTGACACAAAATAGCTTCACAGCAAGTCGAATTAAAACTAAATCGGATAACTCCAAACCTACATCACACACCCACTTACCGACCTAAACCCTTGCACAATCTACGGAGCAATGATTGCATTACCAATACCAAAAATTAAAATTTAGATTAAAATCAAATAAAAATAAAAATAAACGGCTATCAAAAATTCGGCCAATTGAAATCAACATCTTAAGGTGGGCTCCAACAATCCACATTGAAAACTCAACAGACAACTAAATATTTAAAGCCAAATTTGCATAGTAGCCTCGACACGATCAGCTTGATTTCACAAAATGAAAACTCAAAAGAAGTTACTTTCGAAGCATGCCTTGTTTTCAACGAAGGCATACTCCGGGGGGCAAATGTTATCCGGATTATTGACCTAGCAGGACCCACCAGAAAGTAGGACAATCTCATGACATCAGGATGACTTACAACTCAACCAGAAAGGCTAAGGCAAGGAGTGAACGAGAGCCATGAAATGTTAGTAAGGAAACGACTGAGATCGACTAAACCAAGAGACCAGCATTCTTTTAGCCCAATCAGAGACGAGCACAAACAGTTAGTGAATTTCCATCAAAACGAAACAACTATGATAAACGACATCAAAGCATCTCCTATTCTAAACTCCAGAAAATCCTAAGTGCTAGGAACATCGGCGACCCATGCCTCTCTTCAAATCTTCAAACAAGTTAGCTGAAGAACACTGCAAAAAGAGGCCAAGGCATTGGCTCGCAAACGAGCTAAGTCTATGGGTTGCCAGCGACCTATAGACCTTAGGTCGCTAACGACCCACTCGCCATAGGTCACCAACAACCCGTGGCTCTATCTCTTTTTGTGAGCCAAACTCTCCTTGGGCCGTTTCCTACCTATCTACGAGTAGTTGATAAACAGGCCTGACCTATAAGCTCTCCAATCTATATAAATACCAACCTACCTGCAACACAAAGAGGATCCTCCCCGAACTGGTTGTTGAAGCTCTGCTAGAATTATTCTTCACTCTTTACCTCCCTAACAACAATCTCCAAAAGAATACACTGTGATTCTTTAGTGGATTCCTACTTTGGAGATCCAATCTAGCTAGGAAAATATCAAAGCCTTATAATCAAACAAATTTTGTAACAGCAATTCAGTCTATAGTAAAGCTATAAAGTGGACGTAGGCTTCATTAACAGCCGAACCACTATAAAAATTCTCTGTCATCTTTCTTTTATTATTCTTTCTTTATATTTGTGATCTGTCATATTAGTCTGTCAGAATAGGGCTGGTGTTTTCAAACTCTAACCAGGGTATTGGTCCATTTTTTGGGTCAACAAAGGTGCCATCCAATGGTCTATGTATTGTGTATCAATCTCCACTGTTGTTGCCCCCCGGCTCTTAACTAGGGGTGCTTTGAATCTTTGGTAGGACCTAAGGAGTGGTTTCTTCTAGGTTGTTTGTGGCGTTGGCCAACTTATCGACCTCGACATTCCGCTCCTTGGGTATTTTCTCTAGCTTGAACTCAGTGAACAAGTCGATTATCTTCCTGACCTCTACAACATATAAAGCTAGTATCTTGCCTTTGACTTGGAAGTGCTTGCCAATTTGATTGATGAGTCACTGAATACATGGATGGAATCCACATATAACTTCTTTACCATCTTGAGAGCAAGTATGATAGCTCCGTACTCAGCTTCATTATTGGTTTCTTTGAAAGTAAGGCGGACAACAATAAAATATTTCTCTTCCTTCAGGATTGACAAGGACTACGTCGGCCCCGCTCCTTTCTCATTTGACAGCCCATCCACATACATGTACTAAGCTTGATGATCGGTAATGGTCTCTTCTTCCCTGTTGTTCAGGCTTGAGCATCAATAGTGAAATATATGACATCTTGGCTCTTAATTGAAATGAGAGGCTAGAATTATTGTGTCATCTCGACGAATCATTTCAGCAGCCAGCCTACTGTATCAGGTTGATCACTTGAGGATTTACTTCAATGTATGGTTGGTTAATAGTTTGATGGGATGAGCTTAAAAATATGGTTGGAGTTTCCAAGCTGCCATAAGCAGGTAGAAAGCGATTTTCTCCAGCCATGTGTATCTCATTTCAAGCTTAACGGCCTTTTGGTGACAAAGTAGATCAACCGTATCGATGAAGTGTTGATCGCATGGTCAGACCCTATAAGATAAAGCTACAGATTATGCCGATCAGTGGGCTTGGATAGTACCGTAGGAGTTGCTATATGCTGCTTTAGTTATTCAAATTCTCAGGTGCACTTGACGCTCTAAGGAAATGACTTTACCATCTTAATGAGCTCTAAGAAGGGTAAAATCAGTCGGTTGCTTTAGAAACGAACCGGCTCAAAGTTACAACCATCCCATTTAAGTTTTACACTTGCTTGAAAGTTCTTAAGACTTGCATATCCCGAATGGCTTGGATTTTGTAAGGTTAGCTTCAATTCCCTTAGCGCTCACAACACAACCAAAGAATTTTTTCATACCAGACAACACAATAGCATTTTTTTTTGGTTCATCTCCATGTTGTACCACTGGAATATCCTGAAAATTTTGACAATTTTTTTGTATATGACCCTTGGCCTTCTTAAACATTACTAGCATGCCATCTACATGCATTTCCATAAACTGAATGATCTATTCTAAGAACATAGGTTGACTAGCCACTGATAGGTGGCTCCTGCATTCCATAACATAAATGTCATGGCACAATAGTAATGTAGGCCGTCATTTGTGATGAATGAAGTATGCTCTTAGTCTAGGTCATGCATGGTGATCTGACTATACATTGAATAAGTATACATGAAGGTAAGGAGCTTATGTCTAGTGGCCACATCTACTAGCTGATCGACGTAAGGGAGCAGAAAGTTGTCTTTGGGGCATGCTTTATTAAGGTCGGAGAAGTCAATGCAAGTTCTCCGAGGAAAATTTGGCTTTTGACTAGCATTGAGTTAGCTACCTAGATTAGATATTCTGCCTCCTGAATAAATCTATTGGACAATAGCTTTTCGACCTCTTCTTTGAGAGTTCGTTACTTTTCTAGGTAAAGTGATCTATATTTTTGACAAAAAAGTTTTAATTTTGGATTAATGTCGAGTGCATGGAAAATGATCATAGGATCAATGCCATTCATGTCGACGTGCGTCTATGATGAATGAGGGTTGTTTAAGATCAATGTTGAGAGGTCTTTGCCTTGTCGAAGAATTTGACCAGCTCATCTCGAACCTTCAAGCTCAGTTTTGTGCCGATATGAACAACTTTGTTAAGGTCGACATAGTTTATGGATATCGCCAATAGAGTAGCCGTCCCACCTTCACCGTTTGAAGCTCACTTGCGTGGATTGAACGGGTTGCCATTGGAACTAAGTTGGTTTCCAAGTTGCATTGGTTTAGTGTGTAAATCATGCACTTTGTGACATCTTCGACCGAGACAGACATCTATGCTCAAGTCAAGAGGTTGAGATTTCCCCTAGCTCTCAAAGATGAGTCTACCAAAGTTGGGAGGGTAACAGTCATTGCGTTGGGCATCCACGCTTTTCGATGGAGCATGGTTTGCATGTTCCATGTTGTAATGAGCTCTTTGGTCCTTTAGGAAGTGGCCAAAGAGATGAGATTCTTGCCATCCCAATCTTCACTATGGCAAGCAGTCTTGGAATGAGCCTAAAAATTGTTAGGCTTGATAGTACTCTCGAGTGACATGTAACAGATAGATGTAGCTTCACTACTTTAGGTGGTCCCAGCATGAACTAGAGCTCCGATGGGCTCGAGGTTACTCCTGGGTGACATGCTATCGTCAATTGTATTTTCAAGGGCAAGGGCAGTCCTGGCCTGAGTGTGAGCACTATCTAGCTTAAGCACTCCTTAGGTGACACGTCTTTGATTGTTGTGACTTGATCAGGTAGATCACTATCCATAGGTGGGTCTATTAATGTTGATGCCTTGGCTTTAGTGTTGAAGGCGGTATTGGTATGAACGTGAGCGCTGACCAGCTCAAAGGTTATTTTGAGTGACTCGCCGTTGATAGTTGCAAGTTCACGCAAAAGCATGAGGACACCCTTTTGGGCTTGCCTAAGGAAGCTCCCATAACACACCCTAGCTTTCTGCTGATTACCCCTATTTTCACTGATCACGTCCTAGATAAAAAAATTCACGATGAGCCTGTTGTAGGAGATGACTGTATCAAATTCTGTAAATGCCAGTCTTCTTATTAAGAGATTGTAAGCTAAATGTAAGCAGATGGTCATAAGGTAAGTAGTACCTATTGGAAAATACCTACACCCCTAAAGATGTAGATGGGCAAAGCATAAGGGTAAGGCTGGAGGCGGGGAGATTGCTTGAACATTACGTTGACTGAGATGCCAATATCCACAAAGGCTTGATGCATATTTGAGTTAGCCATTGCAAGGCTATTGTCCGTAAGATAATGTTGGGGGTAAAAGACTGCTTTCTTACCTTTGGCAGTGAACATGACGGGCTGATCCATTTCCAACCTGGGTGCTTTGGATGCTTAGTGATCTAAAGAATATATTTGGCCGGTCGAATCCACATCTATCCGATATTGGGACTATGCTCCCCAGTTACTTCCAACCACATGCGGGACCCACATATGGTCCTAATGTCTACTATAGCCATGTCGTTGTCGTTGGGTTGCTGGGGTGGTGTTGGCTAGTTATTGTGATTTGTACTTTACTCCACTTGATGCCAAAAAAACTCTAAAAGCATCCCCCTCCTGGATCAGTCTTTCAATCTCATCTTTGCGCATCCAGCACTTGTTAGTGGAGTGGCCGTTGATTTGATGGAAATTGTAGTATTTCCCATTGCCACGGGTCCCTCCCTTCTTCTGTCTTTAGTGGTGGTCGGTCTTTGGAATAATTAGTGCACCTGGACCTATGTTGGTTACCATTTTCTGGTAGCCTCTTGGTTTTTTTGCCAACAATTGTGTCTATAGTTAGTATTTTTACATAGACTGGCTTATCATGTATGTTGGGTCTTGTTATCGCTATCGAAAATATATAGCATCCTTCATCCTCAAAATATCATTTTCCCCTCGATAGAAGTCAGTTAGGGAAGCAATCGACTATTTTTAGCGTTCTTTCCATATTCTCGACTTGTACTTGACTTCCGAGCAGAGGGCCATAGTCAAACTATATACTTATCTGCACTCCTAGCTAGAGTGGATTCTTTATTAAAGTGATTCACATAAGACCAGCCAATGTCCGATGTTAGCTAGCTCACTAGCCATCATAACATGGGTCGTTAACATGAAGAAACTAGTATTGAAGTCTACAGATAGCCAGGCCTAAGAATGGATGTTGCTCGGTTGTAAATGTGGGAATCAACGTGAAGCTTGTCCTTTGAGAATAAAGGGGAAGACTAGGCACTTTGCTTGGTCAGAAGCTGGCTGGGATAGGTGATGGAATTGAATGTAGCAATATGTCAATAGGCGGCAAGGAATACTAATGATAGGTGTAGGTGTTTAGGATTTCCTCAGAAAATGGCTCCTAATTTGTCATCAGAAAAAGCTTTGCCCTCGGCATTTGAGGCTTGCATTTGTTGAGCTGCGAGTGAAGGATGTTCTTTTCGAGGTCAGCATCATCATCGTGGAATGGGAGAAAGACGATGATGAGGCGATGAAGAGTGACGGTGATGGTGATGGTGAGATGGAGCGGGAGACCTCCTCTTACTATGCATAGAGGGCGACTGTGAATGAGTTGCCCACCTCTCCCTTGATCCAAGCCTGGCATCCCCCTATAGAATCAGGAGTGCACCAATGGGGACCTTATCTCTCATCGATGGCATTAAAACCACCACTACGACACTTGAACCTCAAGTCTCAAGCTTTTTTTATGATAGAAGGCGTTTAAAAGATGATTTCCTTCTACTAAAGGAGTACGGCGAATGGCAATGCCTTAGTTCCACATAGGCGACCATCTCTGGGTCGATGTCAATAATGTGACCAAGCTACGCATAACATATCTTTTTGGATGGGCACGAATGTCCACAACCATGATTTCAGGCACCAACCTGCCTCAGGCCTTTGTGGTGTTCACGAGGTTGTAAGCATTGGGGATAATAGATTGGAGAGGAGTTAGTTCAACCACTGGATGGGGTGGTGGGGAGAAGTCCATAGTTGTCTGAGCATCCAACCTTACTCTGAATTCATTTACCTTACAGACTAGAGTTATTGCGTTGGTTAAGCTTTGGAGCACACTTCACTAGATTTCATTGTTGAATCCATAGATGGATTAGCAGCGCCGATGATAATATTACCATTATTTTCACATAATTGGAGTTTTTACCTTTGTTATCTTCAGAATTCATGGAAACAACCAAAGACAGATTTGTGAAGAAAAAGTGAAGACAGATGAGAGCTTTTAGGGGCCGCCATTCTTCTAGCGCTAAAATGTTGACTAGTAAATTAGCCAATCTTAGAATTAGACTAATGTATTTGTCAAAGCAAAGGTTACTTGCTAACACTGGGCTTAAAAATGTCAAATGGGGGAAAACCGAGAAAATTAAAGTAAATGGCACAAAGATGTAGAGTGGTTCGACTAAGCTTGCCTACATCCACTATGATGATATCTTACTGTATTTCATTTATACAGTTATAGGGAATTACCAGAGAATAATAGGAGATTTAACACTTAAGACTGCAAAAGTTGCTAATCTTAAGAGCTTAGAGATTTAATTTGTTGTGAAGTTTAGATTCGAGTTGAAAATAATGAGCATTCTACAAGCTTTTAAACCCTTTGATGTCATTTGGCATAGGATATTTATAAGAGCTGATATGGATGATGGATGCATGAGACTGCATAGTAATACAAGTAGGAAGCTACCATGACTATCGATCTGGTCGCATGGGCTGAAGGAGAACAGTTGTAAATGTGAAGTGGAATATGTGGCTGAGAAGCATGCCAACTATCACTCCGTATTAGGCACGTGTTTTAATGTAAGTAAGGTATCTTGCTATAGGAGTAAGAGCACTTTTGGGGACGTGCTATAATATCTAGTGTAGCTGGTCATACTACTTGTTGTTTACTTTTACATGTCTAGATGGCAAGGCACATGAGAAGCTTCCCACGAGCAGTGGCGGTCGATTGCTTGTTGATAAAGATTGCTGAGGAAAGATGAATATTGCTAAAGACCAAGCCACCAAGGACATGCCAAGCCACCAGGGACATTCCAAGCCAACTATGGGCAACGAGATGGGCTATTCGGGACCAATAGAAGGCAAGACGTGATGAAGCCAGGCTAAAGACGGGTCACATTTGAGCTGGGCCTAGTCAAATGTGGTGACTGCAAAAGCTGTCTTAAGTCAAGTCAGTCGGCTATAAAACAAGAGTACTGCTAAGTAGACAGGCAAGCTTAAGGAAAGGTTATGAGTTAGCCTATATAAACTGTGTTAGACTTAGATGTGCTAGACCGGCTTGAGTTGGACCAGACCTTGTCATGCTGGCTAGCTTATTATATTTGAAAGAAATTTAAGCAACAGTGCAACATATTACTTAAGAAAGAGTTGGTATAAATATCATTGAAAATTAGGGACACACCCTTAGTTTAAACATAATCCACTTCTATCCTCATTCGAAAACAATTTCACTAGACACCTATATAATCATTTTAACGGAAAATGTGTACTTTTTTGTAATGAACTGGAATTTCGAACACTTTGTATTCAAATATCTGAATTATTTAAATATTTAAACCTTATATTTAATTGTGATTAAATTAACCTAATAACCTTGTTAACATCCTTTGGAGTAATAACTAGTTATGGTAAACATTTTGTAGGAAAATGTTTACATAAATAAACTGTTCGAAGAAACATGGATAATGTGACCGAAAATCGTTTAACGATAATCGATCTCAAAACGCATAAAATTAGCATCATGGGGCACTGTCTTGAATTTTGAAGAAACCAGTAGCATCAGGACCCGGATAACGAGGTCATGTACGCAGACGAGTTTTGTAGTGATCTGACGTCCCATCTGACAATACGAGCTTGGAACGTGTAATGTTTTATTTGAGAAATTTAATAATAATATATATTATATTATATAAACAACCCCACACATGTTCACTCCTCTCATTTTCCTCATTTTATTTCTTTCTTCATTTCCTCCTTCTGTAAACAAAGAAAAGATCATTTGCCACCTTCTCTCAATTAAATCTAGAGTTACAAGCCACGAAAGTTGATGATGTTAGATCCGTTAGACTCCAAGAAGCGAAGGCTTTGAATCCATATAGGCAAAGTGAGTGCGGTGGTGTTTGACTGTGCTCTAATTTTCTAAATGAAACTAGAGTTGCCGTTTGATACCAATAGGTGAAGGTGAGAGTGGTGTCGTGCTTGTCATATGGAGACAAGTAGGTGGTAGCTTGATGGGGGTGGTGTGATCACCTTTGGTGGAATGCGATGGCGAGCTGCAGTAACCGAGGGCTTTAGATGATGATTGATGTAAGGGTGCCAAACTTCAAGTGGGTAGGTCCATCATGGAGAGATTGTGAAGCGCAATGCGTTGCAATAGATGGTTTGTTGATTCCTTATGTGTGCATGGAGAGTTGGAAGAGAGAAGGTGGTGCATGCATGGGTTGGGTTGTGCATATATAGGCAGGAACAAATTTGATTTAGGGAAGAAGAATTTAAAAGGTAATTAGTGAATAAATAGTAAATTGATTATTTGTATTAAGAGTTCATATAAAATCCATATATCTTGCATACGAGGTCCCATCGAGATGCCGTCTTCGTCGTTGCACTCGTAGTTAGATTATCCACGACTTAGTTTAGCATGGGCTCGGGTGAGTTAACTCACCATTAATTTGTGTTTGTTGTGTGTATATTTTTTGCTAAAATACGAAGTTAAATATGAGTGCTCTCCTCTTCTAATAGAGGACCACTCATTTCTCTTGAAAAAGATAAAGATAAAATAGATAATAATGCAACTTATTAATTTTGGACCCTTACTATATTGTATAATTTATCTTATAACTCTATAAACATGTACCATGGATAAGACTTGTTGTCTACATGTTTGATACTGTTATATGTGAAAAGTTGAAGTGTGTTGTGAATTTTTAAAGCGAAATTGTTTCTATAAATGCACGTTGAAAAATCTTATATTTAACATTTGTTGAATTGGTTAAAATGTGAATATATTGTGAAAATATATATTTGGTTCTTCTGTACGCACGTTTTTGTGCGTTTGACATAAAGAAATTGGTTTGAGAGTTATAGAAATTATGAAACAAAGCAGTGAGATTAGTAGCGAAAAGTTCGTTATGGATATACTTTGAAAATACCTTGTGTTTAGTGATTTTTAAAGTCAACGTTGAAAGACTCTCAGAGGCTTCTTTGCATTTTTAATAAGTACTATAGGTACACTTATTACTAGAAATATATGAAAGTTTAAATATGTTTTTAGTAATTATCTTTAAAATTTTAAATTAAAGGGTTTTAAATTATATAAATGTTGTTATGGTTTTCAAATAAATTATAAAATAAGTGTTATCCCGCCTTTTGACTGGGCGTGACACCATGTATTTGGCTAAATAGATTTTGAGATCACCAAGGTAAGAAGCCTGGAGAGATGATTATCAGTTTTGGAAAATCAGATATAAGCAAGGCTATGGACAATAGTCAAGCAAATTCACTCCAATGGCATTCCATAAATGGCCAAGTATGGAATGGTACTTCCCTTAGGCAGGTGGTCGGATCTTATCACTTCAGGGGATCAGATCGGATTACTATGGCTATAGACATTTAACTTAGCAGCTCAACTCAACAAAGATAAGCCAATATCTCAAGAAACACCGGGGGAACCAGACACACAACGATGAAAACACAAAGAGGAACTAGAGAGGAACTACCACAATAGATCACATGGCGACATGTGGCCCCCATCACTAATCGATGTCGACCCCCATAGAAAGCCCAAGTGGGCCCCAAACTTTTTAGATCGGTTTGTATTAGTCTTGGGATTCCGCACACGGATTTTCAGTTGGATATTTCGACATCTTCTCTTATAATACATGATCATTGGCTCATTGTAGGGGATTTTCTTTTGGTTCTTCTTCATTATTTCTCTTTCCTTCCTCCATTAATTTTCTAAGGCTAAAACAAACTGTATTTATAATCCTACAGTATAATAAAAAGGTTATTGGACAGGACATAGGCTAGAGTTTACCGAACCACTATAAAATTAGTGTGTTCATTTACTTTTTTGCTCTTAAATCTATCATTGAGCATTTAATTCTCGGTCTAGAAATTATGAAAGGATTTGTGGTGCTTTCATACTGTTTGGGTGTTGGCAGCCATTTTTGACACTAACATTTTGGCGCTTTCATTGAGAGGACTTGCAACCATGGATTTGGAAGCTTGGATCTCTGATTTGAAGGCTTGGATACTTGAATTTAGGAATCAACGACTAGGCAATCAACAAAAAGAGCAATTGTAGATAGGAGTCGCCATAGAGGAAGTCAGGAGGCATCCTAAGTAGATGGAACTAATTAATCCTCCGTCTACATCACTAGGAACGAGATGGAGACTATGATGGGGGCTATGCAGGAGCAGACGATGAAGAGACAAGAGGAGATGGTGCAAAATTTTCTCAAGCAAATTGGGAAGGCTGGAGCAGGAGCTACTGGCAATTTGGATCAAGGAGTTATAGCAGCACTGTAAAGATCCTAATTTTGATTAGCATTATTTAGGACATTTAACTAGATAAATAAAATAAAATAATGTAAATGGTCAAGGGAATTGAGATTTGTAAAATCTTAAGGTAGTCGTGCCTAATTAACCAATGGATAAAGGAGAATTAAAATAAAATAGGTAAGGGTAATATGTTAAGGGCAAAATAGGAATAGATTATATTCTTATACCTAAACCCTCATTTCATTTCTTATTTACAAACGTTCATAAACAAAAATTAAACAAAGCTTGGCCTGCCACCATTAGGAGAAAACAAGGGAAAGATAAGCAAGAACTAAAGAGAGAAGCTTGATCAAATCAATTCAAGAGAAAATCTCAAACTCCATAATAACAAGCTAAGGTGAATAATAGATTACATCCTTATTTCTTATTTTCAGTTCTAGATAAAATTGAATATGTTTTACAAAGTATTATGCCCTGTTTTGAATGTTAAATATATATATATATATATGCTTGTTGATGAACTTTGTTGGTCCATATAGATTTTATGATAAGTTATGGTTTGAAAAGCCTATCAAATGTCATCCAAATGCCTTACGATTTTTATAAGGTAAGAAATAAAATTTTAGAGATGGTTTTCAAGTTTCATAATTTTTTGAATTGATGTTGATTTACTATTAATTTTCTAGCAAAGAAAATGGCTAAATTGGTTTTAAATTAATTACGGCTATTATATGTTAGCTTTGGGTCAAAAATTTAAATATGTTAAAAAAAATTAAAAGTGCTTTATGAGGATTTTTAGAGGATTTTCCTAAGTGTTTTGTTAAAGATATAAAATTATTTAAGGTACGTGACTTAAATGTTTTATATGTTTATAAAAGTTGAAGGGGAAATTTGCAAATGCTTTAAATGTTAATTTTTGAAATTCACAGCACTTTTAGAAATGATTTTGAAAAAGAATTAGCAAGCAATCATATATTGACAAACAAGGCAAGTTAACTGGAAAGAAATTGCTTTAAAAAGGTAAAACCAGTTTGATAAGGTTTTGTTGCTTCGCCACTTGTCGCAACCACTTATAGCAATACACATGATATCAGCTTCGGTACGTAGTGGATTAAAGTTAGACGAAAGGTATGGAGTCGAAACAGGCTTTCAAAGGGATTGAAGTAGCTTTGGTAAACTTAGAACCATTTTAGTTATAAATGAGGCTTTAGAAGGAACCAACTTTCGACTTAGTCAAATGTTTTAGAAAAAGGGCTTTCGAAAGACGTTGTCACCTTTTTTTAAAAAGAAGCTCTCGAAGGGGTCGAATCCCCTACTACCACATTCTACCTTTCGAAGCAATGCCCATGAAAGGGTTCGTTTTGTAAACCGTGAAGCCGCTTCTCCATGCTTTTGAGGGGTTGGTTTCAACACCATCCACTTTCTTTTATTTGGGAAAAATGATTTTGAAAGGGATGATTTCGTCCCATTTCTTTTAAGGCCCTTAGACTTATTGAAATTTAAACCTAAAGGTTTCGAAAGGAATGATCTTAAATGGTTTCGAAACTATGTTCCACAAATTTTTACTTGAACCCAGTGCATTCAAAAAGTTTGCTATAAGTAAAAGACTTAAAGCTTTCGAAAGGTATATAATGAAGGTTTCGAAGGGGAGGTTCCCTAATGTTTTTGAAAGGTACTTTAAGTATTTGAATGGAAGGTTTCCAATGCTTTTGAAAGGCATGTTTAAAGTGTTTTGAAATGAGAGTATCTAAGGTTTATAAAGTTTTCGAAGGATATCTTCAACGATTTTGAAAGGTTATTTTAAAAGGTTTTGAAAGGTATGTTTTAGCCTTTCGGCCTAGTGTTTCAAGGTATAGCGTTAACATATTTTGAGAGGGGTACTTTCAATGGATTCAAAAGGGCTGTTTAAAATTTTTCAGTAAAGGTTTCGAATGGTTTACCTTGGCCATATGGCCTTAGAGATTTTAATTTAAATAGGGTTTTAACTTACTTTCGAGGGATAGATAACCCTATTATATTTCATCGACATTGTTTTGAGTAAAGTATATATAACAATGCAAAGAGATTTAAGCAAAACAAAGAGTGTATTTTTCCTTGTTTAAGTATGATTTAAAAGTTTAAATCAATTTAAAAGATGTTTTCAAGGAGAAATTGATGGGTAGTTAACCTTAAGTAAATGACTCGGATATTTGAATACCAGTAACTGGTATAGGGTTGCGCCCTATATAAAAGCTATAGCCGCAAGATAATTTAGTCTAAAATTATAGTATGTATGGTTTAGTCATAGAGAAGACTTAAATGATGTTACATACAGAGAGGAATATACAGAGAAAGAGGATAGGTTATTAGTGAGCTCGTAAAACCATTAGGATCAGTTGACCTTGGAAGAAGTAAGTTAGGGACAGACCATTCAGGAGTGTGTCTAACAGAAGTTAGATGATTTATTTTGTCTGGTAGGCTTGAGGTAGCCAATGATTAGTAGTTAGCCAGACAAAACTATATTGTTTGGACATATAGTCCATTTATTACCTGATTTATGAGCATATATGATATTACTATTATTGTTTTAATCAGTTTGATTGTAGAATTCTGATTTGCAAAATGAAATGTTTTAAAGGGATATTAGTGAGGGAAAACCCGTTCCGCTAAGTGGCGTGGTCTCCCTTAATATCAGTAACCCGAGACGTAATAGTATTATTCACACCAGGCTTTATGTCTAACTCGAAGTTTATGCTTTTCCCCTTAAACTCCCCGATGCTCAAAATTCAATTTGAGTAGATCAAGAGTTAACGTTAAGTAGGTTGGACGAACAAAGCTTCCGAAGATGTGAAGGAGGCAAAGCTAGCTATATAGGAGCTATTTAGTTTTATTTTTGCTATAATTTGTTAAGACTGATATGTCTATTACGTACTCTGATCATCCAAGGGGCATCTTCATACGTCGCTCTTGGCGTAATTTGTAATAATTAAGTTGATCAAAGCCTAGGGAATCATTTGGGATTATGTATATGAATGTGAAATGTTGATATGAAATGTAATCAGAAAGATTGTTTTATGTTGATTTTATTTCATATTCATGTGCTTCTGATATCATGAATACCATTAACATCACCGTATTTTGTCACTGGACGTTAATAGTATAGATGACTTCAGTATCTGTAGCGTTTAGTTTCGGACCTTAACATAGGGAATGTTGCAACTTGGTATTAGAGTATAGGTTTGTGAAAAACTTAAAAGAAAATTTCAAACTTAGAGTGATTTTGAAAACATAATTCTAAGGAATTAGAGAAAAGATTGGGGTATGGTATAATGTTATAGTAACGTACTTGTATTTACTATATTTAGGTATACACTTTATCTCTATTCTTCTGTCTCTATTAGGTTATTCTCCTTTATCTTACGAAGACTCAAATGCAGATTTACGGATGTAAGATATTGATGCTATAAGTGGAAGATTTAACCTTAGTGGGGGAAGCACCACAACCAATGGGAATGCCAAACCAAATACCAAAAGGAATCCAAGTCAGGCACAAGCTGCTAATGTGGGTGCTGGAATACTACAAGTCGATATGGGAGCTATGTATCAATTTTTCATTAACACGATGCAAGCAGGAGTTGCCGTGGGGTTAGCTGAAGGAAGAAATCAAGGAGCTCCAATGGTTATAAAAACGCTGTATTGAGTAGAGATTACACAAGATTGGGAGGAAACCCGTTTATTGGTACTAAAGACGCAATTGAAGTGGATAATTAGTTACTTAACTACGAGAGGATTTTTGTTCATTTGGGGCTCAATGATGAGCAAAAAAAGCAAACTCACTTCTAGACAGCTATAGGGAGTAGCACTATATTGGTGGAACAATGTTACGGTTGGAGTCAATGAGTGAGACTATGACTTGGGCTGAGTTCAGGAGGAGGTTTAAAGAAAGAATTATGTTGGAGATTGCTAAGTCTAGTATGCTCAGGAAGTTTGCTGAGTTGGAGCACGGAGATATGACAGTGCTTGAGAATGCAACCAGATTTGAGGAGCTAGCAAGATATGGATACGCTACGGTTGATACTGTCAATAAAAGGAATGAGAAGTTTATTCATAGGTTGAAGCCTGAGCTTTCTAAGGCCGTGTTATTGCATATTAGAGATCTGTGCGATGTAGTTGTGGAGATGGCTTTGAGGTAGGAAGAGATGCTTGTTTTCTTGAAGAAAACAAGGCAAAGGAGGCTCAAGGAGGGCAGAACCAGAAGATGAAGTTCTTCTATAAGAAAAGAGCTCATAAGAATGGAGTTGCTAAGAAAAGAAAGACAAAAGTTTTCTGTTATAAGTGTGATGAGAAAGGGCACTACACTCATGAATGTCAGACAGGAAAAGGAAAGAAAGCTGTTAAGAAGAAAGGGGTGAGATGTTTCAACTGCAATCAGATTGGACACTATAAGAACCAGTGCAAGGAGCCAGCCAAGGATGGAAAATGCAAAATGTTTGCGTTGGAACCACCTGCCTCGAGACCAACAGCAGAGGAGAAGGGAAAAGATGTATTGGGAGGTACGCTTTTAATTCATGGTGTATCAGTCAGAGTTCTATTTGATACTGGTGCATCATATTCTTTTATATCTCATTATTGGGTAAATAAGCTTAACCCAGAACACTCAAAACTAGTTACTTCATTCAGGGTTGCAAATCCAATAATAGGGTGTGCGACACTTGGGATGAAGTGTGACCAGTTAGAGTTTGAATTGTTAGGTCATTTTTTTTTTGCAGTTTTCATGTATTTGATTTCGTAGGATTCGAAATTATCCTGGGTATGGACTGGTTAAGTAAATACGATGATAGGATATTTTGCCATGATAGGAAAATATCGCTTAAACACCCTGACTGTAGTGATCTGATTGTATACACCGTAGAAAACCATAGTTGTGAGGTTAATGCTTTGTTGGGTGTTGTGGAGGTAGAAGACAAGTTTAATCGAGTTTTCATTGTTGGTGAATTTGCAGATGTCTTTGAACCTGTAGTTGGAATTCCACCGAAACAAGCTATTGAGTTTCAAACAAATTTAGCACCCGGAGCAGAACTGGTGAGTAGACCGCCAAGCAAAATGATACCTATCGAGATGAGGGAGCTAAAGGTGCAGTTGATGGATTTGGAAGGCAAGAATTTTATCAGACCGAGCAGTTTTCCTTGGTAAGCAGCCGTAGTGTTTGCTAAGAAACCAGACGGATTGTTAAGATTTATGTATCGATTATCATAAGTTGAATGAGATGATGATAAAGAATCGATATCTGTTACCTAGAATTGACGATTTATTCGATCAGTTGAGTGGAGCCAAAGTATTTACCCAGTTGGATTTGGCAATAGGATTCCATCAGCTTAAAGTGGCAAAGGATATTATTTCTTTGATGGCGTTTAGAACCATATACGGATTGTATGAATGGTTAGTAATGCCATTCGGACTAACTAATGCGCTAGCATTCTTTGTATAGTTGCTGAACCGAATTTTCCGAGAGAATTTGGGTAGGTTCATGTTGGTTTTCATTGATGATATTTTGGTGTACTCTAAAGATGAAAGAAAGCATGAGGTTCATCTTACATTGGTGCTTGAGACATTGAGGCAGCATCAACCGAAGGTGAAATTTTCAAAGTGTCATTTCTGGAAGAAAGAAGTGAAGTTCCTTGGTCATGTAAGTTTAGAGAAAGGGTTATTTATTGATCCAGTTAAGATCGAGGTAGTGAATAGTTGGAAGAGCCCGAGACAGTGACTGAGATAAAAAAAAATTCTTGGATTAGCTGGGTATTATCGAAGATTTATGAAGCATTTTTCATGGATAGCGGCATCGATGACTAAGCTAACGTGGAAGGATGTGAAGTTCATTTGGACCGATAAGTGTGAGCAAGCATTCCAGAGATTGAAATACTTATTGACTAATGCACCTGTGTTAGTTGTTGCAGAAGGGAATCAGATTTAGTAGTGTATACGGATGCATGTAACATGATTAGGAGTCGTGTTGATGAAAAGGGGTAAAGTGATTGCCTTTGCTTCTCGACAGCTCAGACCGCATGAGGTTAGGTATCCAACAAACGATTTGGGATTAGCTGTGGTAATTTTTGCGTTGGAGGTATGGAGACATTACCTTATGGGAGAGAGATTTGAGCTATATATGGATCATAAATTGCTAAATAATTTATTCTCTCAGAAGTAGTTGAATGTTAGACAAAAGAGGTGGTTAGATTTTTTAGCCGCTTATGACTTTGGTATTGAGTACACACCAAGAAAAGGCAACTCGGTTGCCAATACACTTAGCAGAAAGCATCAGAATGCAGTATTGGCAATAATAGCTGAGTGGAAAGATTTAGCAGCATTGACTACATGCAAAATACAGTGTAGATCTAACGCTAGATCTAGTGAGGAAACTACTATGTTGTCTTGTTTAGAAGTTCGACCAGTGTCGATCGAAAAGATTGCTTCTAAACAAAAGGAGGACTAGAAGAAAAACAATTAAAAAGAAGAAGAAAATAGTCGCTTTCTATTATCACAAAATCACATCTTGTGGTCAACCACTAAGAATTGCAGTGGTTGGCTGTTATGTAACCAGGACCAGTATGAGAAAGAGTTAGGGTAATACTTTAGGAAATTTTTTGTAATCTGTTACATATATTCAACACTATAATCAATTTTTTTTCATGATAAAGATGTTTGATTTCTATTATATATATATACACTTAATATATTATGATATATTAGTTAAGTGATTAACCTAATATTAGTTAGAAAATCCTTAAATGATATGTTGTATGATAACAATTACAAACAAATATAATTTTGAAAAATTTATCACAATATAGAACAACAAATTATTTTTGAATATTTCTGGTATAGATGTTTTGAAAAAGGATATAGATACAACCGCCGAGACTAGACTACTGAATGTTCTTCAAATGTTGAGCAATGATTTACTCATAGCTACTAAGGGCACCAAGAGATAATGTACTCATAATTATTGAATGACTATAAAATGACGCACCCGAGAGTTTCTTGTTGGTTAATAACAACTAGGTCAAACATGAAATCTAAAGTGTGACGATGTTACATGGTTTTCTCGACTTGAGAATACTATGGAACTTCTACATAGATACTCCACTTTGATTATAGTTAATCATGACATGGCGATCATTGAGCAACTATAGTTGTGTCTGTGTTGAAGCATTGGAAATGACGCACTATTCAATAGAGAATTCGTCTTCTCGGTTGTATGAACTATTTTCAACTTAAAATCAAATCTCTGACCACAATAGTACAATT
Source organism: Allium cepa (assembly GCA_030765085.1). NCBI lineage: Eukaryota > Viridiplantae > Streptophyta > Magnoliopsida > Asparagales > Amaryllidaceae > Allium > Allium cepa. The sequence goes on from CM060934.1 coordinate 628,961,949, forward strand.
AATAATAAATTTTATTATCGAACCAAGAACTTTTCTTTTGGAAAAACCAAGTTGAGTATGGATAATATTGAAATTTTGATGAAAAGAGCATGTGCATATTATTGTTGCTAAAAGGTATTGCATAAGAAACTGTGAAATTAGATTTTATCAAAAGATATGTAAAAGATGAATTCGACCAAACTGTCACACCATTAGCTAAGGTGACATATGAACATTAATGCTTGAATTTTCTAATGTTAGACAGAATTCACACCTTCGAGTCTCAAAACCACATTTGTGAATTTTTCGAAAAAACACACGATTTAATTTGTTTATAAAATGTTATAAATTAATTAATATTTAAGAAGTATTAATTATTTTTTTATTTGATGCTTTGGATGTTGTTATTAATTATTTGGATGTATATATAGAAGTTTTATATGCACACGCTGATATAGGATATCAGTGTATTTTTAAATCGATTGTAAATAAAGACAATTACTATAATGCCCCTGAATTTTAATTAACATTATTTGAAATATTTAATTGGATAAATTAAATAGGATAATGCGAATAATTAGGGAGATAAGATTAATAAATCCGATGACCATGTCTTAATGAATGAACTAAATAAGACTTAACTAAATTTAGGAGGAATTTTCCTGAGTAAACTTGAAAATGGGGCTACATTTCTTAGTATATATCTCTTCCTCCACCTTAATTAACTTTCAATTTCTCATTCGTAACTCCTCACCAACTTTCAGCCGGCCATTAAAAGCTCCAAGAAGAATATAAGTTGAAGATATATGCTAAGGAATTAAAGCTAGGAATTTATCTCATTCTCCAATCAACTAATCAAGGTGAATAATCATGTTTATCATCTCAATTTTCTATGTTTGGATCGACAATGGGTTATACCCAATTCATGTTTGTGTTTTGTTAGGATATAACCATTTAAAACCTTTGTTTGGATAAGATTTAGGCGTTTTTAAACATTAATGGGCTAATGAACATGTTTTGTTCGGTTTAGGTTAAATTACGAATTGTTATGATCCAAACCACTGGTGGTTCAATACTATATTATTGTAGAGTTTAATTCCATAATTGAACAATAGTTTAGCCATATAATTCCATTCATTAATCCTATAATTTCTTAAGTATATTTAGTAAACTTGTGAATCTTTATTTCTCTTAACTTTAGAAAATCCATTAATCCTATAATTTTCTTAAGTATTTTACTAAACTTGACAATTCTTTATTTCCCTTAACTTTATAATTCAATATTAAGTATTCAGAATATATTTAAATTTGAAATAAATCATCATTATCATCTGAAATCATCATATTTCATTTTTAAACATCATTTCATATATCTTAAAATCATAATATCTTCTATATATGAAATACATTGTTTCATCATCTAAATATACAATTTCTACAGTTTCGAATAATATAACTTATATATACATTAAAATTAACTTTAAAAATTTTTCATTGCTAATATTATACATACTAATCTTAGAAATAATTTCACTGCAAGAAAGACTTCGTATAGCGACGGAGCGTAGCGACGGCTGGCGACGGCTAAAAAAAGCGGCCGTCGCTAGCCGTCGCTATACGCAATATACAGCTCCAAGCCGAGAGCGGCAAATTCACTTTCTTCCTCCCCCAAAATCAATCTCTTTCCCCCAATCCGCCGTCCCCCGTCACCGCAGCCGCCGCCCCAGCCTTCAACGCCTCCAAATCACCCAAATTTGTGTCGGTATGCTCCTAATCTCTTGTTTGAATGTAAATTTAATGTTTTTAGGTTTAGTTTAAACCCTAATTCAATTATGATTTGTTGTAAAATTGAGATTTGTTGTTAAATTGGGTATTAGTAGTGTTGTTAAATTAGGTATTAGTAGTGTTGTATGTTGATTTGGTAGATTAATTAGTTTACTATCAAGAACTTGAATTAAGTATTACATTAATTAGTTTATCATGATCAAGTTGAATAAATGGTTGATGTAGATAATTAGTGTTGGCGATTAACATGGTTAGTTGTTTTAGGTAAAAAAATAGTGTATATTAATGATTAACTTGGTTATTGGTAAATTTATATGAAAGTATTTCATAGTTTATGAAATTGATAAATTACAAATTTAAGTTATTAAGTGAATTTAAATTGACAAATTTTTATTTAATAATTAGTTTTTTATTGTTTTCTAATTATCTATTTGATAATTAGAATTTGTTGTTTTCTAATTATATTCATTGATAATTCTTATATTTACCATGTTGGTTGAGCGACGGTTAGCGACGGCCATTTTAATAATTTTAGCGATGACTAGCGACGGCTAGCGACGGCCAAAATGCAAAAGGTTGTATATATTGTAAAAAATAAAGTTTGTACAAAAAATTAAAAAATGAATATGAGAACATTAAAAATTCTGCAAATATCTAATTTATTTTAAAAAAAATAGGAAATGACTTTAAAAAAACTGATATTGTACTAAAATCGATTTTGTAAAGAAATTAAGAAATGAATATAACAACAACAAATAGTCACATAAAATCTATGTCGTAAAAAAATAAAGAAATGAATATTGAACTAAAATTGTTAATTGAATGTTGAACTAAAATTTAAATACACAAATTTTTGAAATAAAATATAAATAGTTGAAACATTGTCAAATTTTGAAAAGAACAAAAATATTTGATAAAATTTAAAGAAATTTTTTTATCCCTTAGATTGGCTTTGGCCCCGTCTGGCAAGTGTTGTGTATGATCATTATATGGATGTTCGTTTTGTAACGGAACGTACATTTATATTCATCTGATACAATATTTGTCAGATTTGTCCCTGTATTGGACAAGTTACAAACACAATAAAGTAATTACATATTATAAATCATTTCATTTTAAACGGTTATAAAATTTCGACAACACTTCTTTTACGTTCCCTGTGTACACGCATTAGTGTACGATACAGGGAACATAAGGGAAGTGCTACCGAAATTTTGTTGAACCGTTTAATCTGAAATGATATATAAAATGTAATTACATTATTGTGTTTGTAATGGGAAGTAGGATGACTGACCACCGAAGTGAAAACCAAAATACCAAAAAATAAAAAAATAAAGTGAAGTTTATATTTTGAATTTTCTGGAACGATGAATTGTTTACAATGGAGAATGGTTGAAAATTAATGATTTAAATTGTGTAACATACATTTTCAAATTAGGAAAAATGTTCAATTATTTTCTCGACCGTACTTGGATGTATGAAGTCAGAACTGGAAAGAAGGGATCAATAAAGCAACATTTCTACAACGGTGTATACGAATTTATTAGATTTGCTAAATCTAATAACCGAAACAATACAGAAATTCGTTGCCCGTGTAGTAAGTGCCAACATTTGAAGCATTGGAAACCGGATATAGTTGAAGTACATTTGTATCAATATGGTTTCGTGCCTAATTATTATTTCTGGGATCGTCATGGAGAACTTGTTGAACCTACATCTAATACTGATGTTTTAGAGGACGGTAATATGATGACGAATCCAATAGAACATATGGTGGATGATGCAGCACGATCAATGTTTCCTACAACTGAAGCTATCGATGAAGACGAAAATATCGAAGAAGAACCGACTGCGGGAGCTAAAAAAATATAGGATTTGTTGGATTCTGCTAAGAGGCCGTTGTGGGACGGATGTAAAAGCGGAACCGAACTTTCAGTAACCGCCGAATACATAACAATGAAATCAAAAATTCAACCTTACGGAAGCTGCATTTACAGCAGTTGTACAAGCTGCAAAACGACACATGCCACCTAATAATCTGATGTGCGATAGTCATTATAAAGTAAAAAAATTGATGTCCGCTTTCGGTCTACCGTACGAGAAGATAGATGCATGTGTGAAAGGCTGCATGTTGTATTGGAAAGACGACGTTGACCTCAGGAAATGCAAAATATGTAATGAAGAAAGATACAAACCAAGAAAGAAGAAAGGGAAAGAAGTCCCGTACAAGAGAATGCATTATTTACCCATCACTCCCAGACTTTAAAGATTATATGCATCTTCTGCTACGGCCTGTCATATGCGATGGCATAGTGTGAGAACAGCGGAAGAAGGAACTTTGATACATCATCCGATGGTGAAACATGGAAACATTTCGATAAGACTTATCCTGTATTTGCTACAGAAAGCCGTAATGTCAGACTTGGTTTATGTACGAATGGATTTTCACCATTTTCACAGTTTGGTAGTAAATATTCATCCTGACCAATTATCGTTGCTCCGTATAATTTACCTTCATGGATGTGTATGAAGACACCATATATGTTTCTCACCACTGTCGTTCCCGGTCCTCATGATCCAACCCAAGGAATTGATGTTTATTTACAACCGTTAATCGAAGAGTTGAAGAAACTGTGGAATGAAGGAGTCGAAACTTACGATGTATCAACGAAAAAAAAAATTCGGTTATTCGCTTCTTTGTTATGGACGATTAATGATTTTCCTGTATACGGGATGCTTTCTGGTTGGAGTACGGCCGGTCGTCTAGCATGCCCTTATTGTATGGAAGAAAAACAAGCATTTTCGTTACGATATGGGTAGAAAGTTTCGTGCTTTGATTGTCATCGATATTTTCTTCATCCCAATCATACCTTTAGAAGAGATAAGAAAATTTTCATAGCTAACAGAGAAGAGAATCTGAAACCACCCAAGGTTTGGTCAGGCGAGGAAATATACGAAATTGTAAGAGACTATCCAAAGATACATGAAACTGGAGTCCAGACTGAAATCCCAGGAAAGTCAGACATTCATAATTGGTGCAAACAAAGTATATTTGGGAGTTACCATATTGGAAAGATCTCTTACTCCGACATAATATTGACGTGATGCACAACGAAAAGAACGTGTTTGATAATCTGTTTAATACAATTTTGAATGTAAAGGGCAAAACCAAGGACGATTTGAATTGGAGGCTTGATATAGCAAACTATTGTAAGCGCCCGGAACTTCATATGAAGCCTAATGACAATAAAAAACCGAAAGCATGCTATGAGCTAGACAATAAGCAAGTAAAACTCGTGCTAAAGTGGGTGGAAGAATTAAGATTTCCCGATGGGATTTCTTCCAATTTTCTTAGATGTGTTGACTTCAAAAATAGTAAACTGAGTGGGATGAAAAGTCACGATTGCCATATCATGATGGAATATTTACTCCCCGTGGCTTTCAAAGAGCTGTTGCCCGTAAAAGTATGGAACGTCATAACAGAGTTATGTTTTTTTTATAAACAGATTTGTTCGACAACATTAAAGGTGGATCGTATACGTAAACTTGAAGTAGAAATATCCATATTGCTATGCAAACCGGAGGAAATACTTCCGCCTGGTTTCTTTAACGTAATGGAGCATTTACCCATTCATCTTCCATCCGAAGCACTTCTTCGAGGTCTTGTTCAATATGGATGGATGTATCCATTTGAGAGGTAAAGTAACATGTGCAATGTTCATGTCAATTTCAAATTCAAATTTGTATATCTAAATATGTAATAAATATCTTAATAGGTACTTGAATCATCTGAAGAAGAAGATTCGACAAAAAGCCCGAGTTGAGGGTTCGATATGCAAATCGTATCTTGAAGAAGAAGCTTCATTTTTTTCTCTCACTACTTTAAGGACGATGTGAACTTATCGTTTGTAACTGTTCCTCGAAATGAGGAAGTCGTTGAACAAAATTCTTCTCAAACAATGTTATCTGTTTTTAGACAACATGGTAGACCTGGTGGAAAATGTGCGGAAATATGGTTGGACGATAGAGATCTCCATGTAGCGCACACGTATGTTCTTTTAAATTGTGTCGAAGTCGCACCATTTGTCAGGTAATAATTAATTCACTTGTAATTTACTTGTACGTACATTATAATAATAACACATATTATATATATGCAATATCTATGAATCACGGTATCCATCTGGCGATCTCAGTAATGAATTTGCCAAATGGTTTTTGAACTATGTTTATGAGCCGAGAAACTGTGTCATTGATGAAGGCTTAAGACATCTTGCGATTGGACCGAAAAGAAATGTGAAGACTTATCCAATATTCTTCGTCAACGGGTTTAAGTTCAACATAAAAGATTACGGTGCTGAAAAATTAACATATAACAGCGGGGTATTTGTCAAAGGCAGTGATGATACAGATGAGCATTTAAAAGATTTTTACGGCGTCTTAACACAGATTCTAGAATTGACATATTATGTTGAACCTTTAGAAAAGGTTTTTTTATTTAAGTGCAATTGGTTCAGTAACGTTCCTGGTTCCGGAATCAACGTGCATAAAGAGTACAAACTTATTGAAATAAGGCATACATCACACTACTATAAGTACGATCCTTTTGTATTAGCCAAGCAAGCGTTATAAGTTTATTTTGCTCCGTATCCATCTTTGAAAAGAGATAAAGCGGATTGGTCCGTTGTTTTCAAAACGAAAACAAGGTTTACGTTTGATGGAAATAATATTCCAGATGAAGCAGCATATCAAGCCGATCTTGAATCAAATACAAAAATAATAATAACTGATGATATTGATGTAGGGCCTTTGAATGATGAATTGAACGTCCTATTTGATGCATTCAAAAGTACCGAAGAAAATGAGATAGAATATGAGACTGAATCTGAATCAGAAAATGATGAAGACTGGTCGTTATTGATATAATTGTTATGTGATAGTGATTGAAACATGCGATGTAATAGTAAATTTCTGTAATTGTTCTGTGATGATCATTTAGTTAATTTTTATCCATGTTTTGTACTAGTAACTTTTTATAATTGTTCTGTGAAAGTGATTGAAACATGCTATGTACTAGTGAATTTCTATTATGGTTCTGTGATGATTATTTATATAATTTTTATCCATGTTTTGTACTAGTAAATTTTTATAATTGTTCTGTGAAAGTGATTGAAACATGCTATGTAGTAGTGAATTTCTATTATGGTTCTGTGATGATTATTTATATAATTTTTATCCATGTTTTGTACTAGTAAATTTTTATAATTGTTTCTGTGAAAGTGATTGAAACATGCTATGTAGTAGTGAATTTCTATAATTGTTCTCTGATGATATTGTTTTTCTATACCAGATATGTCTGGCAGGAGACAGAGTGTAGGTGGTGGTGGCACGCCATCCCCATCTCTCGGTGCAGGTGGTAGTGGCACTGCACCGGACTTACGTCCGATTGTAGAAGTTGTTCCTAGAAGTGTTGGGTAAGTACCAATTTTATTTAAAGTATAAGTTTTAAAATCCACTAGACATGTATATCATAACTTTTGCAGTGGCTTTGAGGTGGAACCATCAGATTATATTTTACAGGTTTCGAGAAAGGCATTTCAGAGCCGGATAGATGGTTGTTGGCCTCGCTGGGACGACATCCCCCTTCATGTCAAGAACGCTATACAGGCGGATTTACTTGTAAGTAGTAGTTTGAATTTCAGTTGCAAATTAATATAATCTATATAACTTAAAATAATTTTAATTTACAGGTTGCAGTCCGCGTTGACCCTGATGACTTGGACATTTTTTTAAATCACTGGAACAAACGAATGAGGAAAAATTACAGGGATACATTGTCCAAGGCTAAGAATGCAGGGAAAAAGCCAAACTGGATGGGTGAGGGTGTATGGAATGAATTTCTTCAGCTTTGGAATAGTCCGGCGGTAATAGTAAGTAAAATATGTTTTCTTTGTTATTTAAGTCTAATATAAATCTCGCAAGATATATACGTGATAATTTATCTTATTTTGTAGGAGTTATCTGCGCGGAACCGGGCAAACAGGAATAAAAATCCTACATTGCACCGTGGTGGCTCCAAATCCTTTCAGGAGCACAAGAGAGAGCTGGTAATTAAATTTATAAACTGTGTTTACATTTTATTACAATATTTTATAATCGGATTAGCAATAATATTTATATATTTTCAGGCCGCGAGATACAACCACGAACCCACTATGGCCGAGTTGTTCAAGGCCACGCATGCCGTGGAGAGGACTGACAAAGAGGGCAATGTTTTGTACGAGTGGACGGATGACAAATCACAATCTGTAATGATAAATTAATTTACTGTTAATAACAATATTTTGTCTTATTTTATTTTCAAAATTTTGAAATTCGGTTTTTATCATGTAAAACAATTGTTTGTAATCGCAGGAGAGGTACGAAGCAGAGAGGGCTCGTGTAGCACAGTCCACTGGTCGGGAAGAGCTTACGTTAGAGGAGGAGAACCATATTTGGATGCTATTATTGACCCGTCTTCTCGAACCAGTCGACGATATAGCTATGGAAATGTGGAGGTAAATTTTGACATGTATTAATATATAAATTTACTTATGCATATGAATAGTTAAATAATTTTAATAATATTATATATATATATACTAATATATAAATAATTATGAATTATTTTACAGGCATGAGAATGCAGAGTGCATACAGGAGGTCGCAGCAAGAGGCGGAGATTGCTCAGTTGAGGGCGACAGTGGAAGAAATAAATGATTGGAGGAAGAGTTTCTTTGAGCAACAGCTGAATGAGCGGATTGCGACTTATTTGCAACAGCATGGGAAGATGCCTGGAGAGGACGGCAGCGATGGCGAGAAGTAGGTATGTTTGTTTGCTTATAGTTTGGTATATACACATTTTAGTTGGTTTGGTGAATATATATTTCAGGATATTATGTATATATTTTGATGACTTCTAGTTGATGGATTTGGTTGGATATTATGTATATATATGTCGGGATATTATGTAGAAATTTCGGTTTATTATGTACATATTTTGGTTAATGGATTTGGTTGGATTTGAAAATGAGATTTGGTTGGATTTTATATTGTTTGAATGTATAGTGATGTTATATGATGGACATATGATGGTTATAGTTGATGAATATAGTGTATAGTGGTTGTTTGGTTCAGATTGGTTGAAGTGTATATGGGCTGTGCAGGTGCACGGAAATTTACCCAGGTTAGCGACGGCTGGCGACGGCTATCTGGTTCAGGCTAGCGACGGCTAGCGATGGCCAATTGGTTCAGGTTAGCGACGGGTAGCGATGGCTAGCGACGTCATTTAGATGTTGAAAAAATTTCCACGTGGCACATTTGCAGTCGCTAGCCGTTGCTATTTATGTGACGGAGCCGTCGCTAAAGCCGTCGCTAAACTATTGGGCGACGACCAATATAGCGACGGTTTTTAGCGTCGGCTAGCGACGGCCGGCGACGGCTAAATGCTGTCGCTATCTGGTGCCGTTCTTGTAGTGTTTGTATGAGTTTTTTAAACAAGGCTAGCGTGGTTGACTGGTCACCTGCCTACCAGATTTTATCGAAGTACAATAAAATAGAAGGCCATAATAAGCTACGAGCCTTAGATAGAATTCAAAAAATACAAGAAAACAACATACAACAAGAAAAAGCACAAGGAAACACACAGGACAAATACAAGCACACAAAGAAACAAAAAGACTAGACCCAGGCTGATGCGAGAGATGCATCAAAAGCAATTCCTGAATCCTTGATCCCAGTACCAATTTCATGCACTATTACATGCCACAAGGCAATACTTCCTTTTGTTTTACTGCAGAACACCCTATTATTTCTTTTTTCCCAAATGATCCTTATAAATTTCTTCATACCGAGGATAAGCAAAACAGACTGCATTCCACCTAGTTGCCTTATATATCAAGTCTTATTCAATTATACTATCCCTATTCATGTTTTGCCTACCATTCTTGCTCATCAAGTTACTCCATTTTCAATAATAGGACGGTTACAAAATAAATGGTGACTATCCTCATTTATCCACATTGCAGAAGACACATAATGGGCTAACCATCATCCCAAAAATTTTGAGCTTGGTCTTAGTGGAAAGTGCATCCATAAGGGCTTTCCACATCAGCGAGTTCTCCCAAGGAGGAGAGTGATTAACCCAAATAATGTGACTACATCCGAAAATGGGCATAGTTTCAAAACAAGAAACAACTTTAAAAACCTAAGCTAATAGTAAATGCTTTCATTTTTCTAGTACAAACAATATGTTTAGTAGGAGAAAGAGTACACTGTTTGGTTTGTAGGGAATCCCACAAACTTCTTATTGCCCGATTACTTGAATATAGCAAAGCTAGGACGCCATCCACAATATAATCTCTGGCGTTTGCATCTGCACTTATCCAAAACTGCCTTATTTGCATATAAGTGAAATTTTTGGAGATGATCATGCCTTGCATGGCCAATGTTCATTCCAAAAAACTAGCACATTCAAGTGAAGAAATGTATAGCTTGATATGAGGTAGAAACAACCTCCTCAGATTCAACATTTTACTCCAGGTCCAGTTACAATTTTGAGAAGCTTCCATTGTCCAAAAAAAAAATTCCTCCTATATTATACACCAAGGTCCATTTGACCCATATATTCTCACCTTCGTTCAATAAAGCATCAAAATGCTATTGTAAGCTACAATATTCCACAGGTATATGTTGTTTACTCCAAGACCATCCTTTTGCCTTGGGGATTCAAACTTGTTGAAAGCACAAGGGATAAGTTTCTTATAGTTAATGCTCAGAATCCAGAAGGATCTATACATTGCACTTCTTATCATTTTCAGGAGCTTGTTAGGCAGAAGGTTCTAGCCCAGTAGATCATCACTGAGAATGCAATAGAGTTGATCAACACCAGCCTCCCAGCTTGACTTAAAAATCCATTGGCCCAGCAATTCAAGACAAACGTTACCTTAGCATACAGAGGGTAACATTAAGCAGCACTAATTCTGGATGTAGAGAGTGGGATACCTAAGTAATTCATAATATCAGGCATTTGTTGTAGCCTAGAGAGGTGAAGTAAATTCTCATTTAGAGTTTGAGGAACACTAGCAACTAAGATATGGGATTTTTGGAGGTTCAACTTTAGACCAGTCATCATATAGAAAGATTCTAATGTATTTAGAATGAGTTGGAAAAGTTAATTGATATGAATGTTTGATTTGTTGTATATGTAACAGAGAGAGTTTTATTATTTGTAATATTCAGATACAAGAGAATGAATTCAAAAATTACATACAACGTTTAATACTGAAAGTAATATATATACAAATGTGTTGGGCCTGAATGCATCAGCCCATGATCCAAAATAGATCTGAAAAGTGATGGAGCCGTTGGATGCATTGTGTGGCTCAGATGCAAGGACAGGAGAGATGCGGATTGATTCAGAAATAAAGATGAGGAAACACACTCATACTCTTTTCTTAATTCCCCCTTTCAAACCCTAACTAGGGTTTGCTGAAGAAAGAAAAGATAATGGCGACTCCTTTTTTTTTCTTCGAATGAAATCTGATACGAGGAAGGAAGAGATAGCCTCCATCTGTGAAGTATATAATTATTCTGGAATGAAGATAGCCCTTTGAGATCTCTTACTAGGATCGGCTTCAACAACATTGAGCTCTTCTCTCAATTTTGTAAAATTTGATTTTGACAGTGGCTTTGTAAGTATATCTGCCTTTTGATGTTGCGATGGTATGTATCCAATCCCTAACTTCTTCTTAATTACTTGTTCTCTGATAAAGTAGAGATCTAATTCAATATGCTTGGTCTTCGAATGAAGGACTGGATTGGAAGTTAGTGATATAGCACTAACATTATCGCACCAAGTTGTTGCTTTTTTATCTGACTTGATATTAAGTTCACTTAACAGTGACTCTAACCACATAACTTCAGCTGCTGCACTTGCCACGCACCTAAATTCTGCTTCTGTACTTGATCTTGACACTGTGCTTTGTTTTCTTGCACTCCATGAAACGGGTTTTTTTTCCTAAATAAATGCAATAACCTGATGTTGATCTTCTATCATCCGTATATGCACCCCAATCTGCATCTGCATAAGCATTTATATTGAGTTTGTGGCTGGATTTTAAGACGAGACCGTGTTTTATAGTTCCTTTGAGATAACTGAGTATTCTCTTAACAGCTTTCCAATGATTATCCAAAGGATTTTGCATATATTGACTGACTTTATTAACACAAAATGATATGTCTGGCCTTGTTATAGTCACATATTGAAGTGCACCCACTATACTCCTATATTTCTTTTGATTTTGAATTGCTCCACCCTTATATCTTGATAGTTGATGATTTGTAATCATTGGAGTTGGCAGAGAATTTGCTTTGTCCATGTTAGCTCTTTGTAATATTTCTGCAATGTACTTCCTTTGGTTGAGATGTATTTCTGTTTTTGAGGTTCTTTGAACTTCAATTCCTAAAAAATAATTTAGATCGCCCAGATCTTTAATTGAAAATTCTGAGTTGAGCATTGCAGTGATTTTTTCAATTTCTTGCACACTGCTTCCTGTAATCACAAAATCATCAACATAAATTAGGATATAAGTGGTGGCAATATCATTAGTTTTAGTAAATATGGAGTTGTCAGATTTTAATGGTTTGTAGCCATATTTCATCAGAGTTGTCTTGAGCTTATCAAACCAAACTCTTGGAGCTTGCTTTAAGCCATAGATTGCTTTATTGAGTTTGCACACTTGTTGCTTGTCAGATTTCTGTGTGAACCCTTCTGGTTGCTCCATAAATACTTCTTCCTGTAGATTACCACTGAGAAAAGCATTATTAACATCTAATTGTTTGATGCTCCAATTTCTACTTAAAGAAATGGTTAGGATAACCCTAATTGAGGATGGTTTCACAACAGGAGAAAAAGTCTCTGAAAAATCAAATCCATGCTGCTGTGAATATCCCTTAGCAACTAACCTTGCTTTATATTTAGAAATTGAACCATCTGCATTTTTCTTTAATTTAAAAATCCATCTGCACCCAATTATATTTTTGTTTTCTGGTTTCTCAACCAGATCCCAAGTTTTTTTGTTAATTAGAGCATTGTACTCTTCCTGCATAGCAGCTCTCCAATTATTATTTTGAGCAGCTTCTATGTAGGAGGAGGGTTCTTCCTGAACAACTGTGTTGTTCACAATTTTTGGTTTATATATACCACACTTTGCTCTAGTTAACATTGGGTGAACATTGATGTTATCTCTGATAATATTATCAGAATTGTTGTTGCTGCAGCTTATAGTATTATCACTGATGACTTGATCATGACTTGGACTGCAAGTTTCTTGACTTTGAGTATCCTGATTGTCACTTATATCGTTATTAGCGGCTTGTTCTTGACTTGATTCTTTGTCAGCCATAGTGTGTTGAGAATTTGTGATGGTCTCATCCCTTAGTGGTTGAACTGAGGACTGCATCTCAATCTCTTCAGGTAGATCAGGAATCATGAATCTTGGATTCCTTACTTTTTCAGTAGTTTTAATTTCTGCACTACTGTATGGAAATACCTGCTCATTGAATCTTACATGTCTAGATATATATATTTTCCCTTTTTTATCTAAACACCTATACCCTTTTTGTTTATTGCTATATCCTAAGAATGTGCAGGGAGTAGATCTAAAATCTAATTTGTGTGTATTGTAGGACCTTAAACAAGGAAAACATTGACACCCAAATACTCTTAAATGCTCATAATCTGGTTTAACTTTAGTTAACACTTCTTGGGGACACTTGAATTGAAGTATTTTTGTGGGCAATATATTTATCAAGTGCACAGCAGTGTTAAATGCTTCTGGCCAAAACTTTAGAGGCATTGAAGCTTGTGCCAGTAAAGTTAACCTAGTTTCTACAATATGTCTATGTTTTCTTTCAATAATTCCATTTTGTTCAGAGGTGTATGGACATGTGATCCTATGATTAATGCCTTTCTTTTCAAAATAAGTTTTTAAAGACAAAAATTCTTTTCCACCATATGATTGAAATGTACACACCTTGTTTCCAGTCATGTTTTCAACCTTATTGATGAATTGTACTGTTATGTTACTAGTTTCAGACTTTGACTTTAGCATATATATCCAAACAAATCTTGAATAAGCATCTATAAAAGATATGTAATATTTGTAACCATAGTCTGAAGTGATAGGTGCTGGCCCCCATAGATCACTAGCAATTAATTCAAGAGGTCTTGTGTAACATGTGTGTGAATCTGGAAATGCTAATTTATGACTCTTTCCCAATTGGCAAGAAGTGCAAAAATAAGAATCGGGATTATCACTAGAATAAATTTTATTATTACTCGTAATTTTTTAACAATTTTTATACTGGGATGTCCCAGTTTGCGATGCCACAATTCATACTTACTACAATCTTTAGTATTACTGTCAATGTTCAATACATGAGTGTTTTCCCTATTCCCAGAAATTTTTGAATTTGAAAAATCAAATCTGTACAGTCCGTTGTTTTCTTTACCCTGCAAGATAATTTCTTGTGTTAGTATATCTTTAACTATGCATGTATCAGGATAAAATTCAAAGTAGACTTTATTATCTTTTGCAAATTGGGAAACACTTACTAGATTTTTTTTTAATTGAGGGAACCCTCAGCAAGTTTTTCAAAAGAAGTTGTTTGGGTCCATGTAAACTAGCATTTCCAGTGTGTGTAATGTGTACAGCTTTACCATTACCAACAAAAAGATTTTGTGTACCTTTGTATTCTTTGTTTCCCAAATTCAGATTGTTGAGATTGTTGGTCACATGATTAGTAGCCCCTGATTCTGGGTACCAGCAGTCTTCACCAACATCATCATTTGTTGTAGTTTCAGTGTTTAGAATTCTGCCTGAGTAGTGCTATTGTCTTTTGGAACAGTGACTTGGTTTACATTTGAACTGCTACCTTGTTGTGAGGGAATGTAATTTTTGTTGAATCTGAAGTAGCATTTATTTGCTCCATGACCAAACTTCTCACATATCTGGCACCTTATTTTGTTGTTGTTGCTTCTGCCCCCTCTTCTTCCTCTGCCTGTTGATCCACCTCTTTGAAAATTATTGTATTGTCCTTTGTTATTTGAATTTTGTTTACCTTTGTTGAAAGTGTAGTTAACTGAAATATCTGTGCTCATACTTTTGTTGTGTTCTATTCTACCCTCATGAGAGAGAAGGGTAGAGTATACAAACTGTAAGGGTGGTGTTGGCTCCATAGTGGAGATGATAGCCACAACAGCTTCATATTCATTATCCAAACCACTGATTATATGTAGAACCTGTTCAGATTCTGGAACTTTGTGCCCTGCAGTAGCTAGTTGGTCACATAGATTTTTGACTTTAAGCAAGTATTCATTCATTGTCATGTCATTCTTTCTGATACTCTGCAGTTGTCTTTTGTGATGCATGATCCTTGCAGAAGATTGTGAAGTGAAATTTCTTTCAATTGTTGACCAAACTTCTTGAGCAGTTTTGCATCCAATGAGTTGAGGCAGAATAGATGCACTTATGGATGACATCATCCATGCACAAACAAGGCTATCTTGCCTTTGATGTGCAGTGTATTCTTGATTAGGCACCAGTTTGTCTTCATTATCTTTAACAAATTTTGGTGGTGTGATTCTTGTGCCAAGAATGTAATCTTCTAACCCATATCCTCTAATTGATGTTTCTACTTGTAATTTCCAGAGCAGGAAATTTGATTCATCCAACTGAATGGATATCATCTGACTCTGGGGTTTGATGATTGCCTTCATCAGATTATTTACTAGATCAGATTGTGGTTAGCTTTGAGAAACTCTTGAGCTTGAGAACCGTGGGCTTGCAGCATCATCTTGATTGGCCATGATGAATATACAGATTGCGAAATCTGCAGAAAAGGGTATGTAACTTCCTGTCTAGAGCTTACTTTGAATTGAGAGTTTTCAAGAAATTTCCTGTGTTGAATCTTGATGGTATTTTGAGAACTTAAATGATGATTTTCTTGATTTCTTGTGACTGTAATGCTTTCTGATGAGTTTTCACAGTACCCTTGATTCCACTGAAATTTTTTTCTTCAAGATCTTGATCGGTTTGCTCTTTAAGTATGGAATTTCGCTTTCTTTGGTAAACTGATGCAGCCAGATTAAGATTCTGGCGAGGCACTGCTTATTGAAGAACAGCTACAACTCTCAAATGAAGTAATACTGAATTCTTGATGGGAGGAGTCCACGTGATGAGATATTTCTGATGGACTTACTTGATATGATCAAATGCAGTTAGCATATGCACTGCTCTGATACCAAGTTGGAAAAGTTAATTGATATGAATGTTTGATTTGTTGTATATGTAACAGAGAGAGTTTTATTATTTGTAATATTTAGATACAAGAGAATGAATTCAAAAGTTACATACAACGTTTAATACTGAAAGTAATATATATACAAATGTGTTGGGCCTGAATGCATCAGCCCATGATCTAAAATAGATCTGAAAAGTGATGGAGCCGTTGGATGCATTGTGGGCTCAGATGCAAGGACAGGAGAGATGCGGATTGATTCAGAAATAAAGATGAGGAAACACACTCATACTCTTTTCTTAACTGAATGCATTAGATTGAGGAAGCATATAGCTTCGTAAAAATCATCACATCATCAGCAAACATGAGAGTGGTAATAAGAGGGTGTTTGCATTTTGGTTGGTACTGAATTCCTCTTTCCTGGAACTGAGAGTTGATTGAGTGAGTAAAAACCTCCATAATAATTATGAATAGGTAGGATGAAATAGGATCACCCTGTCTTATACCTTGCTTGCTCTTGAAGTACCCTACAGAGTTGTCATTAATGTCAAAGGAAAACATAGGAGTTGAAATGCAAGCATATATCCAAGCAACAAAAGGTTCGGGAAAGTTCATCATTTCCATAATTTTGACAATAGATTCCCGGTGTATATAGTGTCATAGGCCTTTCTAATGTCAAGCTTCAACATTGCTCTTGGGGCAACTTGAGCCCTATTGTAACCTTTGAGGAGCTCATGGGCTAGAAACACATTATCCAATATACTTCTGTTTGGCAAAAAAACAGCCTAATTCATAGAGATGATGCTAGGGAGGACTCTAATCAAACTAGTTGCTTTGATTTTGGAAATGCTCTTATAAAGCAAATTGCGGCATGAAATAAGTCTACATGAGGTAATTGAATTTGCAAGGGAGGACTTAGGTATAGGGGCTATGTTTGTTGCATTCACTTCACCAAGCATTCTACAGTTTTCGAAAAAGTTTTGAATAGCTTTACATACATCTAAGGAGATGTCATCCGAGCAATGAATGTAGAACATGACGTTGAATCCATCTGTCCCTCCAAAAGCATTGTCATTCATTGAAAAGAAAGAGTTCTTTGTTTCCTCATCAGCAATCGGAGAAGATAGAAACTTTTTATCATCAGCAAGATATCTTTGGCAGGCTAAGGTCATATATCTGGATAAGGTTAGGAGTGAAGTTGTTGGAATTACCTAGGAGGTTTGTGTAGTAGGTAAGCGGGGAATTCTCAACAGCTTTAGGAGTGGAATGGGACATTCCATCCTCATCAGTGATTGTTTCTTTTTCTTTCTTCATCTTTAAAGATGATGAAAATAGGCAGTGTTCCTATTTCCTGGCAAAATCCATTTTTATCTGAGCTTTTGCCTCAACATCTAGCCTCATTTTGAAGATCTTCGGATAACTCAGCAAATAACTTGCTTTCGGCAATGGAAGCATCTTCATCATCAGGACTATCCATCACTAGGTACTGGGCTATTTTTAGTTCTGCCTTGATTTTAGAGGACAACAGCTCACCATTCCCATATTTTCTTTTTTCTCAAACACATAGAGAAGCTTTAGTGGCCTTTAGCTTACTGCACAAGATATGCATAGGACTTCCAAAGTACCTACTAGACCAAGCAGCAGAAACAATGTTAATTAGGTTAGTGTCATTAGTCAAGCATTAAAAAATTTAAAACGTTTTTAAATTTTCTCAATCACAAAAGACTAGCTAGTGGAAAGGATCATTGGGGAGTGGTCAAACGAGATTGTGAGGGGAAGGAAATTAAATAAATTAAGCCCAAAACAAGTAGAGTTTTGAAATTGCAGAAGGCATAATCAATGTTACAGAAGGTATTCACACCACTTCTACTTCTATTGTTCTAAGTGAATTCAGCACCAGATTTTCTAATTTAAATTAGTGAAGAATCAAAAACGGCCACATTTAAAGGCATGGTGTCCCTTGGAGATGAGGGATTACCACGCTTCCCATCACTTAAATGGAGACAACGGTTAAAGTCCCTTAAGGCAAGCCAAGGGTGGGATTCTTGCCTAAGGGAAGGTAGGAGGTTGAGAAGCTGCTGCCTAGAATCACATGAATTATCTGCATAAAAAATAGATAAGTAGAAAGATGTTGATGTAGGGATTTGGATGGCATCAAGGTGTATGAATTGTCTTGTAGATAAGATTGTGGTCAAGGTATAAATGAGTGGGTTATGCAAGACCAAGATTCTGCCATAAAGAGCATCTTCAAGGATGTGTGTTAAATTTCCGGAGAGAATTGATGTAATTAGCTATTCTAGAGGTGAGGTTAAGGTTTAATTTTATTTCAAGAATGGAAAACGGATAAGGTTTTTAATTTGATCCAGTTTGGTATTGCAGTGGGCTCATCTTATATTCCAACCTCCTATTTTGTGCAACATGAGGTAAGCTAGAGATTTTTTGAAATATTCTTCTACCAGTCCTTGTTGAAGAAGAATTAGCATGTTTTGAATGAGGCTTTTGGCTAAATTGTGGAGTATTTATGGCTTCAGAAATTTCTGATTTCTTTTGTTTTTTGGATTTTTTTTCCCTCTTCGTTTGTTGTGTTTATCACATTAGTGACTGAATCTATGGCAATGTGGGGGTGTGATTACTGGAGGAGATTGCATAAGGGGATCAGCCTACCCTGGTGGTGAGGGAATGTTGTCATTGAGGGAGTTAGAATCTTTGACACTGAGAACAATATCAACATGAGCAGGATTTGAGAAGTTAAGAGATTGAGAGATTGTAGAGGTTGGAGAGTTTAACAAATGGGAAGAAAAGATAAAAGGATGGTTGTTTGCATGCTTGGAATCTTGAAGTGAATTTGATTTAGTAACCCATACAGCAAGAAAGGATTGATTAAATATAAGTTTTAAACAAACAATCATGTATATTTTAAAGTCCTTATATCACAAACCATTCATTTTTCATCAAATCATGTATATATCACATTATAACTCACTTTAGGGTTTCCTAACTCCAAATTATTATGTATATTTATTAAACTAGCGTCAAGGATTATTATCTTTGCTGCTAGTGGTGTGGTGCTATAGACATAGGTTATAGAGTTCATATGTTTAAGACCCTAAAACATAAAAATGAGTGCTTTACTTAAATAACGTATTACTCTTATTATCATAATCCCAAATTAAATTGTATAAAATATGATTGATAACATTTTAACATTTAATTTAGTTAATTACTCATTTAGTTTCGAAATTAAACCCCCTAGTCAGTCAATCACAATATTAATTAGCATAACGATGTAAATATCAAAATAGAGGGATTCTACCCATAAACAATTGATCGGAGTGCCAAACAACAACGAATTCATTTCCTCTGCTGTCCAGAAATAGATAGACCTGGAAATTCCTTAATCCCCAACGATGGGTATCGGACATAGTACCCATCGTGCTCTTCATTTAGATATGTATTATGTTGAAATCGATCGAGATTTGAATGAGATATTGTAATATTAAGTTATCTGAGTTATGGCTTTGAGACAAAAAGAAGATGAAAAAAGAACGTAATATTAAAATTTGAATTTCCTAAAACCAAAGCATATATATAACATCTAAAACGACTTTACATATTTAGGTCAAGGCCCATTTAAATTTTAAAGCCCATTATATTGAAACACTCATGTCTCCTTCATCTTAACTCTGATTCAAACAAATTTATAGTTGAAATCGATCGGAAAAATTCACTTTACAGTTTACACAATGAAGCAACTCTCGTCATCAAACTCGCTCATTTATAAAATTACCATTCTATCCATAGAGCTGAAATTGCTAAAAATGCTCTTATTAATTTTAGTTATCGAAATTATGGGGTGTTACACCCTTGTCTTTGCATAATTATTCATTTTCTACTTGCATACTCATTTTAAGGAAAAATCAAAAGAATTTCTTTTCCTCGGCAAATCACATTACACTATTATTCATTTAACATCTCTTTCCATTTTCTAAACTAAAACCTCATTTATCTTCTTTCCTTTTTTTCCCATGTCTATTAACATGATATGTAAAACTAAAAATAATAGAAGTGTTATTTAATACTTTGAATCATGAGCTTTTATTGATAATTTGAAAAGGTTTGTAATATTTTTGTCGAATCACAAAATTTGCAAAATACCTTGCATAAAATTAAGGTCATGAATTCTATTACAAGGATTATAATTATAACGGAAGTTAACATTTATTTTCAAAACTTCTCAAAATGATGTTTATAAAATTAAGATGTCGAATTGTGATAATAGTTTTAACTAACATTAACAGTTATTTTCATTTTAAAACTTTTAATATATAACAAATCTCACAATCAACAAATGTTCATTATATGAAATTAGAATTTAAAGATTTCAAATTGTTTTGTTTTCAATGATATTTTTTTATTTTGAAAATGGGTAAATGGGCCAAGCCCAAAATGTTACAAAGGAAAGAATGGGTAAACACCAAAAGACCCGAAACCACATAATACAAACACTACACAAACCCTATAAAGCAAAAAACAAGGCAACACCTCCAAAAGCTCGCGAGATAAAAATGGCGGAGCATCAAAAGCAGAGAAAACTCTGCTTAAATCTCAAAGAAAAAAGCCCGCTTAAGCCATCACTAGAGCTTAAGGGATTTAATGATATTTTTATAAGAGTGAATTAATGGAAAAAACAAATATAACAATTTATTTAGATCTAGGACATTAGTTTCGAAATTTGGGAATAGCAACAAATTTCATCTCCAATTCCAAATTCTCTCATAGCTCATCGTTGGTGCCCCAAACAGACATCATACCATCTCATCGCCACAGTCTCCCCACGCTGCACCACCCCATGCTGGCAACACCTCGTCGTCCATGTCTCATCACCTGGTTGCCTAAAACTCCACCGATCCAGTCATCGCCTAAGCAGAACGAGATGTCCAACCCCTAATCCTAAATCATGAACGTCAATGGGCGTTGCCGTCGCACCATCATGGCACGTCACATCATTAAACTCGACATATTATTGTCGATTTAAATAAAAAAATCAACAGCAAACCAAAATTGCTAAATTAAATTAGTATTAAATCAACATAATGCTATATTCTTTTTTTACAATTTAAAAATTGCTATATTAATCTAGAATTAAATAAACATAGTGCTATATTCTTTTTTTATAGTTCAAAATGATAAATTAAAATAGCACTATCATTCATTTTTACAGTTTAAAAAATAATAAAATAAATTAGCATCGTACAAATATAATATTATATTCATTTTTTGTAGTTCAAAAAATGGTAAATTAAACTAACATATCAACATAGTATATTCAATTTTTTAATTCAACAAAACTGCTATATTAAATTAGTATTATCGTTTTCTACGGTTAAAAATGCTACATTAAATTATCATCATATGCCTATAACAAGATATTCATTTTTATTTACATACAATACTGGCTATATTTAGCATTTCGATTGTTAATTATTCAAAAAAATCGACCGAAGTTAGCAACCGTTGTCTTCCTAGCTAACTCCATGGACGCCATGGCTCTCCATCATGCTTCATGGTTGCACCCCCAACACCCATCTTCTCCGTCGCCTTCCAATCCACCTCGACAAAAAAACATTTAGTTCAACAAAATGAACCCTAAACACCCTGAATCGTCCCGCCACCCAAAGGCTCTACCACCTCGTTGTCTCCTAAACCTCATCCCTCGCATCGTCGTCTGCCAAGCCACTGCCCTTTTTGTTGCACCGAGATAAGTTTGTTGTATCGATGCACATTCACAAGAAACTTAGCCTTCAAACAGAAAAGGAAACGTGTTCTTGCATGGAAATTTTTGTGTTTGTTATTGTCCCCACTTTTTATAATAGGTGTCACACGTGCCTGACAGCTTTAATATAATCAAAAATGATGATTGTTAAGCGAACTTCGAATCTGGAAAATCCAATGGGGATGCCACCAAATTTAAAACTGAAACTAGATGAAAATGTGTAAAATTTTGTGCTAAATGGATACGTCAAATTTTTATTTTTTGACCATTCCCCTTCCCTTTAGTGGCACCCATAAGAGAATCTATCTGTCCCCACCATACATCAGTAGTGATTGTATTGCTATTGAACCAGTCCATAACCAAGGTTGGTAGAGACGCTTAACGAAGTTTTTGTTTTCAAAACAAAACGAACCAACCGCCACATACTAAGATAAGCATGCAACAAAAAACATATCATCTTAACATACACATTTTGAAACGCAAACATCATTTCCACACCCACAACTTTCAGCCTGCAAATCTGCTGCTTTAGTGATGTATCGGTTCTTAACATATGAGCTGTATAATAATTTCCAACCATTTTGGTGTTTAAAACAATGACATGAAGGAGCCAGCATAGGTTACACAAACAAATAGGGACTACATTATACATAATTACAATGATTTTTACAAACACCATTTTTGAAGAGAACTGCTAGCAGTGTTTCCTACGTAACATTAGTAACACAATATTTAGCTCAACTCTTCTGCCACTTCATACACTCACTATGCTATTAAGCAGCTCTATTGGAACAACACCTAAATGTACTTCTGCATCAGACAATAAATCACCTAAATGCACACAGAAGAGTAGCGAATCTCTCGTGTACGAGTATTATGGATTTTTAGTGTATTACAATTGCAAGGAACTAGATAATCACATGAAATAATTAGTATTTAATTTGAACTCTTATTGAGAAGTTCACGGGGTTTGTCATGTGGGCATATTCCATTGGGTTGCCCTAGCGTCCACAGATTGTAAAGCTCGCCTCTCTTTTTTCCCAAAGCCAAGAATGTGCCTGCGGTTAGTTTTTTTTTTTTTCAAAAATTCCTCCTTCAAGATATATATTTTTATGTCCATTACAAGTATGTTTCAGTTTATCATTTACGTTAAAAAACATATATACTTACAGAGCGTAAATGGAACAATGTAAAGAAGAGCTGGTTGTCCATGCCCATCCATTAAGTTAAGAGCCACATATGTAACGAGAAGACCTGCAAAATAACGTTGGTTCCGGACAGCGTCAGATTGCTGACCTTACACATGCAAGTAACAAGATTATAACATATTATTTAACTCGGTTCGAATACAATGTCGGCCAAAGGGTATATTATTTCCTGATACAAAAATGATAACATTATTCATACACAATTTTACTCATAATGCACAGGCTTCAGAACTGCTACCGTGTAACCAAAAAAAGGGTAAAAGATTCAGTGGCATTGCTGTTCAATGACAAGTGGGGTCAGCGACCTCCATGCTAACTTTACATAATCCGATCCAAACACTTCGACCATGTAGTTTATTTTGCTTTCACCATCTACTTTTGTTCAAGTACACAGCGAAATTTTCCAAAAATAACTATGTAGTTTATCTATGTATTAGAGACCCACTTTTACTATGCTTAGACCTAAACAGATAGGTTGTACTAGATATAAAAAGAAATTTTGCATAATGATAAGAACAGTATAGGCCCTTCATAGTAGTGCAAAAAAATTAACAAGTCAAATGACGGCTGTGACGGACAAGTCTTAAACAAGTGATTGTTAAGTTTCGCCACTCCAACGCGTCCCCATGTATGCGTGATTCCTTGCGTGTGATGGGGTTACCTAACGAATCTTCCAATGTGCTGACATCCCAATTAAACATTCGCATATCGATTTCCAACAAGCACACTAGATTGTAACAAAAGGAATTCTTATGTGTCACCAATACATATATACCACGTTTTATCTCATAATTCCTGCAATGTGGGATTTTGTCTGTCCAATCCACGCATCCACAATGTGAAATCACACCTAATAGTGATTTGATACTAAATTTTCAACATAATGAAATACAACCCAATTTTTTTTAAACAAAGATAATTGATTGTTGGTCAAGAATCGAGACTTTTTTTTTGCTACAAAACAATATTTGACATTGATTATTACACTCTAGTATGCAGCACACACATGCAAGCTACTTACGTGAGTAAAAAAAGTCATAATGCTTTGAAATCGGATAATTTATTAAATAATAGTAAAACGGATGAATTCCTAGCATACTTATTGATTCTAAGATTTTTCTCTATTCTCCTTAATCTCTGTCTTGATATTTTACTTTTAATCTTTAATTTAGCACTTTGCACTTATTTTATTAATTTTATTCCATCATTTTACATTAGGATGCATACGTTTAAAAGTTTACACAATTATTTATAAATAATTCATCAAATACCTCCTATGCAATTATTTATAAATAATTCATAATTTACATCCTAACATTTTGTATTTAATCCACATATTTAGGTTAATTACATAATCAAAAATTTAAACTATTAAATATATTGTTGTTTAATTTGTCTAATAAATCATGAAAATATGAAAATTCCAAGATTTATACCATATTCATACAAACAAAAAGGGTATAAAAGATTCATCCGGATATATAAATATATCGATCACAGAACAAAAATTATATACATAAATAATAATTAGAAATTTAATTTATAATTCATATCAATATTTATCATGCATTGCATTGTAAAATTTCTTTTTTTTAACGTCAAGTACCTACACTATGAAAATTCTACATTTTTTGCAAAAACCTGTTAGATATCAACTAATATTGTGTATTTAAGTCAATATTTTAATTAATTATATAAACTTGAATTTGAACTATTCAAATAAATTTAGTTAAATAATATTCGTTAATTCATACAGTAAATTTTAAATATGAAGATTTTAGTATGTGTCTCGTAGTCATATCAACAAAAGTGGTAAAATTGTTTTTTCGTTCAAATGTAAAAATATGTAAATGACGTGACATGAATAATATACAAAAACAAGAATAAGCACCATTGTCCAAGTGGTTAGGTGATTTGGCTTTGGTGTGAGAGGTCATAAGTTCGAAACTTATATAGCGTGATTCGAATGTTTATTAACAAATATTTTATGCTTAAATCCATATATCTAATATACTTTCAAAATCTCAAATTTAAACTATTAAATAATTTCAGAAAATAATTAGTCTATTCTTCTAGTGTATTCTAAAAATGTCAATTTTAATATATGTGTGTGAGAGTGTGTATTAACGGTAAAATTATTTTTTCCGTTCAACTATAAAGGTATATAGATCATGGTTTGAGATCTCGATTTTGGTTTGCAATCTTAGGAATTGCGATGTGATGCGTACATTTTAAAATTTTCGGTTCAAGTTTCAATGTCGGTGTTTATTTTGAAACTAGGCGTGAAATTTATCTTTAATTGAAAAAAAAACCATATAAATGAACAACAGCGATTAATTATAAATATTTACAACACTAACGAATATTTATTAATTACCTCGTGCTTGGCAATTTTTAGTTACAATATTTATATATTTTATGATTTTTCATGTTTTTAAAGTTAAAATTTTAGATTTTGAATATTTATATATTTGAAATTCAAATTAATTCTTTTTTGATTTTCTTCTATAAAATTTTAAATTTCAATATTTTTCTAATTGAACTGGAGTTTCAGTTTGGTTTGGCTTCGATCTCTACTTAAATCGAAACAGAGCTACGAAATATCGATGTTTCGTCGGAAACCTCAAACCTTGATATAGATCACATAACATAAATTATATATTTAAACATTAATAACAACGTTAATTTATAAATCAATTATAATTCATTAATCTCAAAATTTTATCATAAAATATAAAAATGTACAAATTTTCGAAATGAGCTAATTTTCGAATCAATTTCGCGATCGGCGTTGGTTTTGAAATTTATTACCAAACAGGGCTAGTTTCTGTCCAGTCAGCATCTCAGTCACCTTTTTTATAACTGCCACGAGAATGCGCAACTGTTAGTTGCGCACATGGGCAGGTTTCTAGAAAGCGCAACTATGAAATGCGCAAATTTGATTTTGAATTTTTTTTACGAAGCGCAACTACAAGTTGCGCAGGGGGATTTTGGTTTTTTCAATCAGCGCATGTGTTATGCGCGCCTAACCGATAATATGCAGGCGCAACTCTTAGTTGCGCCTGCTATAGTTTCGTGCAAGCGCATCTATGAGTTGTGTCTGCACAGCTTGCTGCTGCTAAAACACTACTCCCCATTCCACCAAAACTTTTTTCAACTTTCAACCCCTCTTTCATGTCCGAACCCAACAACTCCCAACATAAATTTCAATTACCACCAATTTTTCACAAAATTTTCAAATTTCTTGTTCTTTCTTCGATTAAACCAAAACTACAACAATGGAAGCGGGATCCTCTTCAACACAAATAGATTTTGGTAATTTTTAAACCCTGGTTTTTTTGATAATTTTAAAATTTGATTATTATTTGGTTGTATTTGCAAGAAATATTGTCAAATAGCTTGTTGTACATCTTAATAATCCAATTTGAAGCGTTGAATCACTAATTGATTGTAAACGATTTGTAAAAATCAGTTTTTTTGCATGAACTTTAAAGAACCGAAAAGCGGACCGGTAGACGGTAGCGTGCTTTATATGCAAGATAATCACCGCTCTAATTTTGAAGAGTTAATGAGGGTAATATTATTTTGTAATTATAGTAAATTTTTGCAAGTTATTTCGCATTTTGAATCAACTAAAAGATATAATTCTTTGTTTTGCAGAGTGTAAAACTCGAGGATTGCCTGAATCATTCGCAAAGTTTTGATGATTTGATGGAGATGGTTGAACATCAACGGGTTCAACAATTACTACATCAAGTGGGATTCTGGTATTTCATGCAGATTAGATATATCAGATTTGACAGGTCATTACTCACAGTTTTATGTGATAGATGGTGATCGGAGACTTCCACTTTTCATTTTTTCGTTGGAGAAATGACCATTACACTGCAAGGCGTATCTATTTTGCTTGGTCTTCTCATCGAAGGCGCCGTGTTGAACTATGGTGGTAACGTGGACGCCGATGAGCTTTGTCAACGTTTGTTTGGTGAAATTCCACCTCCAGAAGCGATGGTCAACAGAAGAGAGTTGAAGGTCAAATGGCTGAATGACCTTATAATCGGTCGGGAGATTTCAGTCGATTCATCTATCGAGGAGATAAAACAATTCACATGGACTGTCATATTGCTTCTTATAGCATCTCGTCTATTTTCGAACCATTCGAGGGTAGAGTTAGCGTTAAATGGTTGTACTTGCTATAGGATTTTGCCACCATTTTAGATTATTCATGGGTAGCGTTGTTTTATGCGCATTGTACAAGGAGTTGGATAATGTGGCACTAAGAAAGACGAACGGATTAGCAGGTTGCCTAACCCTTCTGCAGGTATGTCGGTTTTGACTTATCGGTGTACCAAATTTATGAAATATTTTGAAAGACGTTTCTTAACACTCATAATATGTAGGTATGGTATTGGACGCGTATTTCTGTTGGACGGCCAAATGTTCGCGCCAACGTTGCTCTGGGATTACCGTACGGGTCAAGATAAAAGCAACTTGAAATTTGCACTAAATTTTTTTTTATTTCTGTCAATATTCACACTTTTGATTATGACTGTAAATGGACCGGAGATGAACGTTGGAGAGACAATCCAGCCCGTCATCCTACATTCTATCGCAACGAGCTCGATGTTATGGACGATCATGCTATTGACTGGACGCCATACACAGCTGAGATCGTACAAGATCTACCGTCTATTTGTTTGAACATGGAGCATAGTTGGTATGCAAGGACTCCGATTATTTGCTTGCAAAGTGTAGCCATGCACTACCCCGACAAAATGATGAGGCAATTTGGCCTTCATCAGCATATACCGGATCCGACCGAGCAGATTTTCCCACACGGTTGGAATAGAGACTTGTACAACACATATGTCGCAAAGTGGGATCACGGGTTGGATCACGTTCAAGTCGAACGCGTACCAAGAATGTCAATCGAACAATACTATAGTTGATACTGGCATATCACACGACGATTTGTTCTTAAAGAATCGTCAACTAGACTGCCCAGGTATGCTCCACGGAACGTGATTTGGTAAGTGTTTACAAGTTTTACTCTTTGAACTTTCTCGACAAGCTTTACTTGCGTCATTGATTCTTTTATTTTAAGTTCAAGGGTTGTATATAATTTTCAATAAAGTTGACGGTGTCTTAGCAGATCCCACAAATGAGGACAGAGTAAAAGAAAAGTGCTTCAACATCAACGAAATTATCAAGTCGCTTCTGGATAGGCATAAGCTAGAAAGACCACTACCGTATGTGCCTCGTCCACCCCAGGCTTTTGGTCGTACCTACCAAAGAAGATGATTTAGAGGCACGGGGGTCCTTCACAAGGTAGCCAGCCGGAGCAGAAAACAGTTGAAACTGGACCATCTCAAACGCCTCTGACGCAAACTCAAAGAATACTACGTGACTGTAGAAATATAAGAAGATAGGGTTGTGTTGGTCAATCGTTTGGTTGCTTTGTTTTGAATTTGTATTGGCTTGAAACTTGTTGGTTTGTAGATGTTGCGATGTTGTATTATTGACTTGGAACATGTTATATGAAATATGATGTTTTGTATGAAATATTTCACCTATTTTGATGAAATGTTGTACTTATATGTTATTATTATATGAAAGTTGATGTTTAATGAAAATTGCATATATTATATGGTCTCTGGAAATCTGGAAAGCAAGAAAAGTATACGCTTTCTGGAAAGTTGCAGGCGCAACCAGTAGTTGCGCACCCATGAGTATACTGAGCGCAACTTTGAGTTGCGCCTAATAATTTCCTTTAGGCGCAACTTAGAGTTGCGCATGTATACGTGGACTATTCACTGGCCCAACAGCTGCATATAAACATCACAACTCCTCCCAAAACAAACACAACTCCTCAAACCCATTTTCTTTCAGAAACCCTAACATCCATTTCCATTATTTTCACAACTATTAACACAACATTCCACTCAAAATCATTTAATTCTAAGG
Source organism: Allium cepa (assembly GCA_030765085.1). Classification (NCBI taxonomy): domain Eukaryota; kingdom Viridiplantae; phylum Streptophyta; class Magnoliopsida; order Asparagales; family Amaryllidaceae; genus Allium; species Allium cepa. Next base: position 628,990,998 of record CM060934.1, read on the forward strand.
AGATAAACAAAAGATTGCACGTTCATCTACACTTGAGATAAAGAATCCAAATCCTACACCAATTTTGATAGATCTGGTGTTGACAATTAACTTTATGTAATTTTGATAGATCATTGACTACCGTGCCTATTATTTGTCACTATGACGGTGATTTAGTCATCGATGAAAATAGCAAGCCAACCTATGTTGGCGGAAAGCATAAGGGATCGAAAGTCGGGAGGGGTTGCAATTTTCTTGAGCTAAAAACAGCAATTTACAAAGCTACAAAGATTGCTTCTACGGAGTTTGATATCTCATTGGTTAGTAAGTGGGTAACGAATGATGGACCGATTGTTATCGAGGTAAACGACGACGACGTCGATTCTATGTTTTGTGTGGGGATGAAAGTAATGGAGCTGTATGTTAAGAAGACGGAGGTGGTACATGCATCTGAACAGCGAGCTCAAATCTTTGATTATACCAGTCAACCCGGACCTAGTAATACTGCTGAGCGAAGTCAAACGTATTACCCACACTACTCCTACCAGCCACCGAACATTTACCACAAGCAGCTAGGTATGCTTTTATGTGATGTATTAATGTTTTATTCATGTTTTTTGTACTTAACGGTCAAATGTTTGTGTATAGGTATGGTGTCATGGCATATCCATCGCAGTCACCCGGGTATGGTTTCCTTCCATATCCATCGTATCCTCCACAGTCAATTCCAACCCCGAATTCAAACGATTACTTGCATGAACTTGCAGATGAAGATGTTGACACCGAGGATATGGAGGGTGGAAATGCTAATATTGAAATTTCCCATTTGGATAGCATGGAAATCGCTGCTTCACTAGACGACGATGAAACATGGATCGATGCTATGAATGTTAACAATGACGCTCCTTTAGATGATATTCCAGAGGAAGTTGATGACACTGATGAGCATATCGAGATGGAAGAACCATTAGGAGATGACCAATGCAATGATACAATTATGGAAAGATCTGTTGTGCAAGTTTCAATTTATCGACGAAATGTTTGTGCTGGAATGTGTGGAGAAAGGCCCTCAAGTTAACATACAAAGCACTCAGAGAGAAACTAAAAAATGTGAGTCTGGCTGCTGACAGATGGATTGATAGAAGTCTCCGACATAAGGATGAACAGTGGGCTCTTTACAAGGACAACGATGAACGGTTTTGTATGATGACTACCACTGCTTCGAACAGTTTCAATGGAGTTCTTAAAGGTGCAAGATCGTTACCGGTCAAGGCGTTAGTGGCACGAACATTTCATCGTCTTAATAGCTACTTCTTCAGAAGACGTACCGATGGAATGGATTACGCATCTTCGCTCACGCCAAATTATGACAAAATGATCGAAAAATATTCAGCAGAAGCACGTAATATGAGCATTAACAGGTTCAGCTTAACAGAGTGGCAAGTAACAGACACAAATGCGTGCAAATACACAGTAAATATTACCTATGACAGCTGTAGCTATTCATGCAATATTCATATTCTAGCTCATTTTCCATGTTCCCATGTTTTAGCTGCATGCGCACGATGCAGTGGAGGAGCGAACAGAGCTTACCATGATCTTATTTCATCCTGGTTTACGGCAGACATTTATAGACATAGTTATTCTTCGGTTTTTCATCCGGTGCCCGACAGTAGATATTGGGATGTACCTGAAGGCCCTACTATACTCCCGCCACCAACGCGAAGGAATACAGGAAGACCGAGGTCCACAAGAATAAGGGGAGTCATGAACGAAATGGAGGACAAAAGACAAGACAGATGTAGACAATGCGGTAACTTGGGTCATAAGAGACGAACGTGTGAGAAACAATAAATATTTTACCTGTTTCTACTACTGTCATTCGTAAACTGTATAACTTATATTTTTATTCTGTACGCAACTTTGTTATCAAATGTTATCTTATGTCAAACATTTAAATTACTTGCTATGTTATGTTACTTTGATTAAATTATCTATTGCATATCCACTACAACAACCAAGTACAAATAAAACCAAGTAATACAACATTCATTACAACTAAAGCATACATAACTCAATTAAACAAGTCTGATGAAAATCCATTACAGTACAGTTGCACTACCTAGTTTACTAGGCTCCTTTCCAAATTGAATTTACGGTAGTCTACTTGATGTCGAAGCTGTCCTTTTCCTTTTTCAAACGCTTGCATATCTAGCGCATATTCCACTCCCCTCGGGGTCAACGGACCATCTACCCATTTGAAGAAATTACAGCACTCGACGCCTTTGGGTTAGTTATATGATTAAGGTAACCGGCACATCCGTAAAACCGACGTCCAGTATTTGTTTGAGTCTTGCATACAACTACCTCACAAACATTTCCACAGTGGCAAAGTAGATGTTTATCTTGTCTCACTCGTCCTTTGCTGCTAATTTGTTCCCCCGGTCTTTGATTCGGTTTGCCTAAGCAGATTTAATTATCCAAAGCAGATTGAACAACAACATCATTAGCCAACGGAACTATCCCAAATTGAGCATCAGGAACTGTTACAAACTGAGTTTCAGGAACAAATTCATTTTCAGCTTCCATCCGTTCAACATATTGCGCCAATACTTCATCTGGAATCTCCCAATTATCCATATAAATTAGTGATAATGTGAGTGTGGGTGAAGGGATTGTTGTAGCTTTGGTTTAATCGAAGAAAAAAGAAAAAATTTGAAAATTTTGTGAAAAATTTGTGGTAATTGGCTAAAATTTAGGTTTGGAGTTGGTGGGTTCGGGCATGGAAGAGTTGAAGGTTGGGAAAAGTTTTGGTGGAATGGTGAGGAGGGTTGTTGCTACCTCTGTGTTAGCAGCAACAACCTGTGCAGACGCAACTCATAGTTGCGCCTGCATGAAACTATAGCAGGCGCAACTATGAGTTGCGCCTGCTTAGTATCAAAATCCAAAAATGCATCTCTTAGTTGTGTTTCGTAAAAAAAATCAAAAACAAATTTGCACATCTAGTAGTTGCATTTTTTACAAACATGCCCATGAGCGCAACTAACAGTTGCGCATTCTCGTGGCAGTTATAAAAAAGGTGACTGGGATGATGACTGGGCAGAAACTAGCCATGTTTGGTAATAAGTTTCAAAACCAACGCCGATCGCGAAATTGATTCGAAAATTAGCCCATTTCAAAATTTTGTCCTATAAAAATATACAAGCTACATAACATAAATTATACATAGACGATAATCGCAATTTTTTAATCTATAGTTCATTTATTTCGCCGAATTTATCGTATATTGCATAGCAAAATCTAATTTTAACATTACAAGTACAAATACTATATTTTACAATATTATCCTGTGCAACGCACGGATTATAAGCTAGTTAGTTTATATAATGTACAAAATTTGCAGTTTTGCTACCAGTAACCACGTGTCAAAATTGATTAAAATTCTCTATAATCCTTAGATGAAGCATTTTGTATCTGTATTTTTTCTCAAAGCTGTAATTTTTAGAAGGATGAACAGAAGGTAATGTAAGGGTATTTGGAATTTGAAGGAAAAAAAGGTCCTAGAATGAAAATAAGGTAATTTCAATTAATGTTAGTAAAGAACTATAGATAACCTACCCAATTATGGAAATTCTTATGTTTTTTGTAGGATGAAACTGTTTGCCTTTCCCACTTCTAATTCATGGCTCGCCATTGACAAGATTGCATCAATTGCTAACTATTAATATAAACTGATTATTGATAACTTATTGCTCCATAAACCTACTTATTCTCAACTAAATATAAGCGAAACAATGGACAGAAATATTTATCTACCATATGGCATTACTTAACATGTATCTGGAAACAGAGAATTATGTTCGTAAGTTCATGTTTGCAAGTTTATGATCATAAGGATGAAAAAACAAAGTGTTTGCAGAGTAGATTAAAAAAAAAGAATGAAAATGGGATTGGAAGTAGTAATGGAGTTAATTATTCGTAATTATGTAGTTTCTATTGTTTTTTTTTCTTTTCAATTGTTTTTTTTAATGCTCTTATAGATGTGAGGGTACATAAATTCCAGTTTTATCGGGTAAGCGTCTAGAATTCACATTTTGAATTCCAAGTTTTGCTTTTTGATTTCCGTTGGATTTGGATTCAGAACCTCTATAACCATGGTACAGAGGCTTTACCACTTGAGCAAGTGATATTAAATAATAACTAAAATATTCCCAGTTATTTAATTATAATTATTCAATTAACAATTATAATTACATAATTAAACTTTATAATTATTAAATTGAATAATTGTGAAATTTTATAGCTTTGTAATTAAATATTATAATCATCAAATCAAATATTCATTATTGAAATAGAAAAATAGCATATACTCTCTGCATAAGAAAGTCCAGTGTGCATGTTAGTGAAAAAATCAAAAAGGGTTAAAAGGTCTCACATTGTCAAAACAAAAATATCTATATCAGGTAGTTCATTTATGAATTGAACCCTCTGAACATTGTTTGTGGTTTGAGGATGCATGACTAAACCAATTCACACAATTTCAGGTTGTCTCGCCTTTGTTCGATCGACTAGGTTTGGGTAAGTGCTGGCAAAGATGACCCTATCCCTTGAAACTTTGCTCTAACTTGACTCAAAAACTCAGTCCTAATTTGACTCATAATATAAATGAGTCGAGTCATAGTTGAGGTCTGTTGACCCGTTGTGAGTTATGATTGGTCTGATCCAATCGGACCCTTGCAACAGTTTCAACCCGATTAATAAGTAATAAAAGTATGTAAAAATTAAATAGTAGTAGAATAATTAATCACAAATCATATACGTTTGGCATTATACATGTATAATATATTTTCATGACAAATCGATCATAAAATATCATATATATTCCTTTTATATTGTGATCTATTTCATAGTATTTATTCATATCCAAAGTTACCATAGCATGCCCTATAACGCAAGATTGACCATGGGTGCGCTATTTAACATATAATAACGCACTAGTTTGTCAAAACACAAAATAGCAAATAACCCAAAATAGCACGTTAGGACACTCTTAAAGGGACTCTAATTTTGAATAAGACTGGGCGTTTTTTGAATTTTTTGTACAATTATTATAAGGTATACCAAAATATGTTGCCCTCCTTAACCAAAAAAATAAAATAATCGTAACCGCCCTCATTATTTCGATGATTCTACACCGTTCTTTGACGTTCTTTTTGATGTCCAAAATGATTTTTGTAACCAATATCGTTTTTTGTTTTAGTTTTTCGATGAAGTTTTGACAAATTTTGCTATGCACAAGAGTAAAATAGTAAATCATTTTATTCGGTTGCATTTATAACGTCCCCCCTACAATAATTTTTCCTTTTTGGATTGAGTGCTACTAAAATTGGTCACCCTATCAAAAAAGGAGTCCCTTCAACAATGCTATTTATTTAATTTAGGTATGTATATTTGGAAAAAGACCAAATAAAATTAAATGACACAAACTAGTACACAAGTACACTGACCAATCATACATCTTCAGTAATGGATCAAAATCGTCTATCGAATAATGACCATGATTCCGAGTTGGGTGTTTGGTAGGCATATCATACTCAAAACATATATATGGAAAAAATTAATACTTTTTTTTTCTCTAGCTATATATTTCGATAAAAACTTTATAATTTTGAGAACTCAATTTTAATTTGCTATTGATGTTATTTACCACATTTAATACTTTAAAAACATTTACTTTATAGAACTTAATTGTTTGTAATATTGGACTTTGTTATGTATATCGTTTCTAATACTGGAAAAGGAAAAAATATAAGACTGAAAATTCTTTTGTTTTAATTTTTTTTGAATAAACTCTTAAAAGCAAAATTGTTTCATTTGATAAAACAATAAATTCCATCTCTCATGCATCAAAAATGCTACTTGACAAATACTTCAAAAATGACCTTATGGGCTAGTTTACTGCGGTTGTAAAAGAAAGCAAATTATTTGGTACAAACATCAAATTTTGGTGCATAATCAATGATGTTATTTTCTCATGAAAAATTAATCATTCAACCTAGTGACAAATATTTTAATTTTTGATCTACTACCACCAAATATTAAGATGTTATTGTATAGATTCGCATATGACTCAAGTCCTTCTTTCATACCAACTTAACTAGATGAAAGACTTAATATTAGAAATACACGTTCATCTCTTTTAATTTATGAGCATCCACGAAGTACATATGTTTTGATATTATACATCGCTTTTTTTCTTTCACCAAACTAAGAGTTTGTTTTGATAAGTGGGTTTTTATAATGCCCAAAATCACGAAATAAATGAAATCAAAATTTACCATTAAAAACATGAAAAAAAAATCAAAATCAACATCAGAAAATACGTTAAAAATAATCTAAAGATATGTTAAATTCAAAAAAATTACGATTCAACGTAAATATTTATAATAAATATAAAAATTTAAATAGTCGATCTCAATTGGGAAAAAAATAAAGATGATGAGGATGATAAATCCATGAAAACAAGATATAAATTGTTAGATGGGTACGGTGTTAAGAATTTTAAAGCGTGGTTCTAGAGTTTTGAATTTGAATAGGAGGCATCAACTAACAATCTACAGGTGTAAATTACAATGTACATACTAATCTATAATCAAATTATTGTGTAAAATTCTATAAAATAATAGTGACAATCACAAATGAGTGATTTGATATTTATGTAAACAAGGACCACGGCTACTTTACTCCCATTTTGCGTGCGTGCGTGCGGCGTGCAAAATTTACTAAAGTAGACAAAATAGCATATGCTATGGCCGTAGCAAAAGCCTTCCGCCATTTGCTATTGACTACCGTGTTCATATCCTGGTTGCACAATATAATAAAAAATTATAGCTTACTTGAGTCAATTTAACTAGGACAAAGGTTAAACCATATATAATCAGGGTTGGAGGTACTGATTCGCCTCGTGATTGAGCTAGATTTAGGGCTGAAGATTCATTGCTCATAGACCCTATTGCATTGACTATAGCAGTTCAAAGGTCATTACAGTATTTGTTTTCCAAAACAAGTGTACATGTCATTTATTTTCTTAAAAATCTTGTAATATTTTTTATAATTTTATAATTTATAATCTACCGTATAAAAGAAAACAAAAGGCAATCAACAAAAAAAGATTTTACAATTAATTATAAGAAACAAGATTATGAGCCTACGTCTAACAACAGCTTACATCACATCATACAGAATCTATGTCAGATGTAAACTCTAACAAAATATTTGTTTAAATTAGACCGATAAAACCGAATGTAAGGTAGAATGTTAGCTCACGTATGATGTAAGCCAAGTCTGACGTGATAACCATTACATCAAAAATGTGAGCAAACAAAACCTTCATGAACTGCTCTGATTTGTTCAGTCAAATCAGTCGTCGGTGTGATATTAGAAACTTGTCGCAATGACCAGTGTGGTTTATAGGTAGGCAAATTATATCTCCATCCGGTAATTTATTGGAAAAAATTGTCCTTTTCTATTCTTCTTAATCATCATTACCTTCAACTCATTTTGCCATTTTTTTTTTTTTTTTTGCAGTGTCCCTATTTTATTTTTATTTTTTAGATCTATCAAAAACATGATGAATCTTGATTAGACAAGGATTGGGGCATCAGACAAAGAAGCTGATTAATTCTTTTTCACATTTTTATTTTTATTTTTATACACAAAAAAACTTTGAAAATATGTAGAAGAGGGACTACAGGTTATGCAAAGGCATCTAGAAGTCGCCATGTGTGGTAAGTTTGATGACCCACAGAGTGGCTGAGTGATTGTTAAAATAACCATTTAATGCGTGTGTGTGGTAACATGGGTTACCACTTAGGATATCTGCATGGTACGTGAGCAATGAAGTGAATAGAAGGGTAATTATGGAATAATACTATTTTTAATGGGTAAACTCAGTGGTTTTAAGGGTGTATTGCTTTTTCAAGTCGTAAGGGCAACTCAGCAAATTTAAGGGTTGAAATATAATTACCTTTATTATAAGGCGTTTTGACATTATACCCTCAACCAGGACTAAATTCACTAGCCTATAAACAAAAGATATTGCAGGAAAAAATGGCTTTCAAAGTATTTCCCCATTCTCCTGAACTTGATACAGCCATTAACAATCACTGTTGCTACAGACATGCTAAACTGAGATAATCTGTATATTTATTATGTACAAGATTTTACAGTTGTATGAATTCCCAGATTTTATTTTTTAAAACAAACTTCCGCAATGTAGTACTAAAATGGAACTTCTGAATCGACCTCTCAGTCTGAGGAACCCACTTTTTTTTTCTTTTTCAGTTATAAAATGAAGAATTGAAAGTGTACAAACCAAAACCTGAGAAGTATATATGGGAAGTCTTTCTTTATTTTCATCTTACCAAAACCATAAGCTGCCATAGACCATACAAAGTAACCAGCTCGCCAACCCGTACTTGCAGCCCAATCGTACCTTCAAAAGGAGAACAGTATAATTCCTTGTCACAAGTATATATGCATGATATAAACACGGTATTTTATTATGTGATGGACTCTGGAAATTTCAAACAGATTAATTTGCTGAACAGAAATAGTATTATGTGCCATGGTAATCATGGATTATATATAAGCTTGAATATAAATAGCATATTCTTTGTCATGGTGATTATGGATAATATATAACCTTAAATATTCTTAAAAAAAATATACGTAACAGAAATCAGCAAAGAACAGTAAAAGTGAATTTATGAAAAAGTTAGGTATGATTATGATTATTCATATCAAGTACCTAAAAGAAAAGGTGAGGTAACCAATAAACGATTTGAAATTACCTTAGAGAAAATGCAATCAGCAACCCAGGTAAAAGGATGTCCCCAAATCCAATAATGCTGTATCCTCCCCATGGATCAAACATTCTTGGTATTTTAAGTAACATTGGCACACCATCTTCCTCTGTTTTATCGCCACGTGCAACCTACTTGTAAGAAATCAACACCAATCAAAATCTAACAATAAATAAGTCAATAAGTTTATTAATAACTACTTGAAAGACTTACTACAATCATGACACTTTCATGGAACCACCGTTTTGAAATGAACACCCAAAAGATATCATATAAGAAGGCACAACCAAGGAGTACAGTGCCAACCTGAGTAATAAAAATAATTTTAGAATATCAAAAATGTTGAATGCATGACCATTTATGTAGTAAAATTCTGAAGCCTTTTATACACATACAAGAATGACATGCAAGCTACGTAGAACAAGCTTGGAAAAAGTAAATATACTGCATGAGACAATAAAACACCCCTCAATATATATTTTTGAATATCCTTTTGATGACGTATGTACTCATGCTCGTATATACATATACTATACTTGATTATTTAAAGTACTATTGAGAACTCTGTTATGGTGTACATTAAGCAAGCAGGAAAGTGCAAACACACACAAACATTATGGGCAGGGGCATAACTGAAGTGGAACCGAGGTAGGCAAGTGCCTACCTCCGTATTCTTAAAAATGATAAATAAAGAAATAGGCCAAAGTTGAATTTTCATTTGGGAAGTCAATAAAGTAAAAGGAGTAGAGGGAAGAAGAAGAAGAAGAAGAAGAAAAGTGTCAGTTAATGCTAATGTGGGTCCGGCTGGCATTTCATGTGTTATAACAAGTTTTAATTAGGTCCTTCTGTTTGCTTTTATTGTTCTTTTTGTCCTTAATTTTGGTCTAGTTGTTCCATTACCATAAATTTAGAGTTCAACATAAAATGGTATATTTCAGTACTTATATTCATTACTTTGGTGGATACTACACATGATTTTATTATACCTTTTAAGTACTTATATTCATGTGTTATAATAAGTTTTAACTAGGTCCTTCTGTTTGTTTTATTGTTCTTTTTGTCCTATATTTTAGTCTAATTGTTCCATTACTATAAATTTTATAGCTCAACATAAAATGGTATATGTCAGTACTTCTATTCATTACTTTGGTGGATGCTACACATGATTTTATTATACTTTTCGAAGAACTTCAAAATGACTTAAACCGATCAGAAACTTTATCTAATAAAATTAAGTACGAGCCTACCTCAATGTTTTCGGCTGTCTCCACCGCTGATTATGGGATAAAATGCCTTTAAACCATCTTAATTTTATAGCTCAACATAAAATGGTACATGTCAGTACTTCTATTCATTACTTTGGTGGATACTACACATGATTTTATTATACTTTTCGAAGAACTTCAAAATGACTTAAACCGATCAGAAACTTTATCTAATAAAATTAAGTATGAGCCTACCTCAATGTTTTCGGCTGTCTCCACCGCTGATTATGGGATAAAATGCCTTTAAACCATCTTAATTTTATAGCTCAACATAAAATGGTATATGTCAGTACTTCTATTCATTACTTTGGTGGATACTACACATGATTTTATTATACTTTTCGAAGAACTCCAAAATGACTTAAACAAATTAGAAACTTTATCTAATAAAATTAAGTAAGAGCCTACCTCAATGTTTTCGGCTGTCTCCACCGCTGATTATGGGATAAAATGCCTTTAAACCATCTTAATTGTTTTTATAGATTAAAGAAAAAACATAATGGCGCTTCCTAGTACAGATGCATAAGTAATTATAGTTAAAATAGCAATTAAAAAAACTACATATTTGCGGAAGCATGCACGCACAAGCAGGCACGTGCGAGAGAAATAGCAATTTAAAAAAACTACATATCACGAGCGGGCGTGCACAAAAATGTATGCATATATGTATGTTATATGTATGTATGTATATGTATGGATGTGTGTATGTGTATGTGTATGTACATGCATGTATGTATTGACAGTTCTTTTAACATACATATCGACGGCTACAGAAACAGAAGAAAAGAATCCTTCAGTAGCAATAAAAACTGAGGTGGTGAAAAAATAACGAAAATAGCAAGTGAGCAAATTCAAATAAGAAGCCGATAACAACTTCATAGGAACAAACTTCTCCTAGGAATAATGTAATTTTCCTTAATGTTGTGAACACCGGTAAACCGGTGCCACAAAGAGTGATCATGTAACCATTTCAGTTTCTACAGCAGGAAATAAAAGAATCAATTATAATAACGTAATATCCATTAAGAGATGTGGGCAGTAACTGTCACAATTCATATGACCGTTAGCTTTTATGATGTTTTTGCATAGTATATTAAATGTCTTCCAGGAAGAGAATTGATATAAAACACTGTTTGTTCAGGTTGTTTTTGACATGCAAACATCTAGATCAAATATAGAAGAACTTTTGTTTCTGAATGTAAAACAGAATTATATATAGAAGGAATATATTTGATCTCAAACAACAGAAACACAATAACAGTGAAGCATTGTTGGCATAGAAATGATATATGAATACTTAAATGGAAAATAGATGAACACCAAAGTTTTACAGTGATTCGACCATCCGTTGTGACTACATTCTATTTGATTCCCATATTAATATGGATTTGAGCAGAGTATAAGTCCAAGAAGATGTGTTTTGATCAGCAAAACAACATGGCATGAGAATTAGTCAGACGACCAGTGCAAGTTCACAGTCGAAATTTCATAGTATGGTCGAGTAGGATCAACTTGCAGCCATGGAGTTTTTGAAATAATAATGGTGGAAAAAGTAGGCATTTTTCTGTGCATCTGCTCATCTATTTATAGGGTCAAAAGTTAGTTGATAGCTAAGGTTTTGGTGGAAGGACAAATAACGATGGTGTATGAAAGGGGAGATCATGGCTTAGACTTGGTCAACCTCAGCCTTAACGGTCGAAAATCAAAGGTGACACGATCAAAATTAAATTGCAACCATCTGGTGCCTGTGACCGTTTGTTTATAGCGATCGCCCTCTTTCGCACCCATCACTATTTGCGACCGTTCTAGTTTCTTTCTGGAATTTTTTGCATCTTCTTGATCTTGACTTCATCTAGTCATTTGTTTATAATTACATTGTTTATTTGAGTCTTTGATTGCATTTTGTCAAATATATTGTCTCCAAATTATCTGATACTTAGCTAGAGTTAGTCGGGTGAAATTTAGCTCATAACACTGTTCAAGCAAATTAATGTGCACGTGCGTGTGAGTTTGCATATATGTATGTCTGTGTATTTATGTACGTATATAAATACATACTGACATACATACGTATGTGTAAATTAATATACATACACACATATACTTGAAAAGAGGAACCCATCGTCATTTAGAAATATTTTCTTATCGAATTAGTATATAAAAAAAGGATTGGCCATCATTCCTAAAAGCTAGTGGTAGATTCCTGGAATCCCTCACCTTCAGATTAGGTATACGGACAATCTGAAGAACAGTGATTATCAATGCAATACCCTAAAACAATAAGAAGAAAAATGTCAATCAGCATACAAAAATATCATTATGTTTAGCGCATTGAAAGAGAGACAAGTTGATAATAATTAGTTTCATCAAATAGCATGCAATTACCAGAATATCTTGACCAATCCATGCAAAAGATACATGGCGATGAATAGCCCAAATGACAGCAAATGTTATGCAGAAAGGACAAGCAACAAAAGTGAGATGTGAAACAGCTCCAAAAAATGGAAGGTTGACATATGACTCATTGGCATGCTTCAAAAATCTGGTTAAAAAACGAAATATACCACTGAATCATGGAAATTATGATAAAATCGTTAAAACGAATGAAAAAAAATGGAAGGTTGACATACGATTCATTAGCATGCTTCAAAAAACTGGTTAAAAAAGAAAATATACCATTGAATCATGAAAATTATGATAAAATCGTTAAAATGAATGAAAAGATATTGACCATAACACATACACACACGCACACACATATACATACATACACACACACACATATGTGTGTGTGTGTGTATATGGAGAGGGATCTGGACACCAAGCCATTTTTGTTTTTTGTGCAAAATAAAAGGGGAATCGATTTGAATGTTTGTAGATGTTTTTTATTTCTTAGCGAGATCATCTGTACAAGAATGTAAATCATTTCAAAACTTTTAACTCCTTCGAAACTGCAAATAAATATGAAGTGTTGAAAATGTTTATATTAGCCGTAGACTTAAAATGTAATTTCAAAAGGGGTTAAATGTTCCGAAATAATTAGCAGTGTTGTAAAGATTATCCCGCTAGCATATAGTGCATATCCACAAGTTTTACTTTTTTTTGTGCAAAATAAAAGGGGAATCGATTTGAATGTTTGTAGATGTTTTTTATTTGTTAGCGAGATCATGTGTACAAGAATGTAAATCATTTCAAAACTTTTAACTCCTTCGAAACTGCAAATAAATATGAAGTGTTGTAAAGGTTATCCCGCTAGCATATAGTGCATATCAACAAGTTTTACTTTGTTTTTTGTGCAAAATAAAAGGGGAACCGATTTGAATGTTTGTAGATGTTTCTTATTTGTTAGCGAGATCATCTGTACAAGAATGTAAATCATTTCAAAACTTTTAACTCCTTCGAAACTGCAAAGAAATATGAAGTGTTGAAAATGTTTATATTAGCCGTAGACTTAAAATGTAATTTCAAAAGGGGTTAAATGTTCCAAAATAATTAGAAGTGTTGTAAATATTATCCCGCTAGCATATAGTGCATATCCACAAGTTTTACTTTGTTTCGGAAATTGTTCACACAAACAAATGAAGGAGGGATGAAAGCGGAATTTGTAAGGAGGCGGGTGTGGATCCACATACGTGCGTGCGTGTGTATATGTATGTTATATGTATGTATACGTGTATGTGTATGTGTATATGTACATACATAATGGTTGAAGTTGCAAAACAAAACTTTTAAAGAATGCTTGGCCATTTGAACATTTCATTAGGAGGCATTTCAGATGCATGTAACAAATATTCAAACTTCTATTCACACTGAGACCTTTTAGGATGCAAAGTATAATTGAGCAGATTCTTGATTTTGAATTATGTCAACCATCGTAATAGCAACATAGATTGGCTCTTAAAACGTTGTAGTTTAAAAACTTGTACCAAGATAAGAGATAAAATATGTTGAAATTTGCAATAAGGATATGGTAGTCAACATCAAAAAATGATTAGTTTGGTGGAAGAAGATTGTAGTAAAGATGGACAAAGGTCGAACTTGAAAGGGATGAAAAAACATCAGAAATGGTGCACATTAAGTCACCTATTGACAGGGTCGTCAGGTTAATTGACAGAAAATACACGTGTTTGCAGCAGCTTACTGTCAACATATGAAAAGCCTTGGGATCGTCTCAGGACTTAGCACTGTTTCACAGGCCTACAAACCAGGGTTTACTTAGCTGTGTTTTGGAACGATTTGGATGATTTGGTATAACAGATGAGAAGATCGTAAAATTTTATATATACGTAGCCTCCATTGAAGCAATTATTATACCTCCATTTAATTGAATCAAAATTACTGGTTTTCTATTTACTTATTTTCGTATTTGTAATCAAACATGGCAAATAATCGATGGATCAACAAATTTGTTCACAAAAACAGACATACACAATCACGTGATAGTAAAATCATTAAAATTCTTTTGTGTGTGTTTAATTTGATTTATTTCATTTTCTAATGCTTGAGATATTATTTTTTAAAAAAAAATTAAAAAAACTAGTCCTTGTCTATTTTATTTATCTACTCATGAAATTATGAGTCCCCCACTAGATCAGATTAAAATTCTAGGATTTCCACCTACATACTGTTATGTTTGTAACGACTAATTAGTCATTCAATGATTGTAAACAATTAAGGCATCAACAAGTCATCCTCAAAGTTAACATATGCAATTTCATGATTGTGACACCACTATAAATCTGAAGTGTTTATTTTGGCTTGGTTTATTTCATTTTCTTTTGCACTATTTGATGATTTGAATATTACCTTTCCTATCCTTTGATCAGTATTATAAATCAAAGGATGTGTTATTATATTTGTTGACCTTGGGATTTTTCATTTGCTTAAACCAACAAAATTTACAATTTTTGAGAATTTGAAATAGATATCGGTTAAACTATTGAACAGAAACTAGTCCAATTGATATACGTGACAAACTTGGTGTAATACCAATTGAAGAAAAGCTAGTCCAACACCGCTTAAGATGGTTTGGACATCTCCAACTGAGCCTTCTCGAGGCACCTATGCGTATTGGAATTATAGGCCACATCGAATGCTTAAAAGAAAGGTAGAGGTCGACCAAGTTTGATATGGGAGTAAGTAGTAAAAAGAGACTTGATGGATTAGAATATATCCGAAGAGCTGGTGTCGGACAAGAGCACATGAAAGTTAGTGATTCACGTACCAAAACTTGAGTTAGGAGTTTTTTACTTGGGGTTGATTTAGAGGTAGTGTTATAAGTTTTAGATTATAGGACTGGTGAATAGAAGTCAAAGACGTATTGTTTGGTCGTCGGTCTCTATTACTGTTAGTACCAATATTATCGTTAGTATTATTATTATTATCATGATTTTTTTTAATTTATTTATCTATGTTTATTTTATATTTTATTTATTTAGCATTATTATTATTATTATTATTATTATTATTATATATGTTTAATTATTTTACTTTGTTTTATTTTTATCTTTATTTTGTTTTCACCTTATGTATAATATTGTTGTTGTTACTTTTAAATTGACTATGTCATTTAGTTTTGGGTTCCATCTTAATTTTTTTGGAAATAATGACTTAGTAGTAGTTGTTGTTGTGTCGGTTAAACTATTCAATAATTTGACTTTTAACTGTATGCGCACAAATAAATGCAATAATCTACAACCAAGAAATGAGTAACAGGAAAATGGAGATTATAAAAACATACTTTGATGTCCGTGACAATAAAGCAACCAAGCATGTTTGAAGGCCCTGTTAGAACAACAAAAAAGGAGTAACAATAAATTCCTAGAACTGCAATGAGTTTTGCACATTTAACAGAAAGTTCTCGTTAAGAAATAATTTTTCAGAAAACTAAAACCGAATTTGAATCCAGTAAGGAAAATAAAAACACAAACGAATCGTGAGCAATTAATGATCAAATCAAGAAACTTAATTTTCAGTTTTTTTTCGACCCTAGCTTTATGAGAAGCGTACCTCTACTCCACCAATGCAAAAGAGTACTACCAAAAGCTCCACAAACCAAAATGACATGAGTTTGTAGAGCAATATCAAGAAGCAGGATGCAATAACTACAAACAAAACTGCTGAAGTTGTGTTGATTTCGACAACACCACTAACACCCACACCCATGGCTTCAGTATTAAGAACACTATCATCTGCATCCTAAGAGAAGCAAGAAAACATTCAGTCATTAAAAAAACAAAACTTCGAGTAAAAAAGTTGAATTTGAATAAAACTCTTCATATTTGGTTTGTATCGGTAATTCCTCTCTTCAACATCTACACTTTGCATGGATTCATTGTCAGGGAACTTATAGACTGACTAAATCTTGGTACTATGATTTGAAGAACAGAGGTAGTAGATGACCAGAAGTGAGGAGATGTTATATCTGCAAGAACTCGAAATCTTGGTACCTTCAATAATTTTTCATATTCAGCTGTTGCTTCTTTGGCACTCCATGCTGACCAATATGATGCACAAAAGATGGTGCCAACAGCCATAAGCCATAAAAACACCTCGGCTGTATCAACTAAAGGTCGGTCTGGAGAATACAACTGCACGGTAACTGGAAAATTCTGAAATTATTATATACTTTTGCAGAGTTATTACATATGCCTTATAACATTAAGGAATACCAAATATCCTTATTTAATATATGGAAAGACTTAAATTTATGTACACAGTGAACTGTAAGCTCCTTCTAATTAGGATCAATAGGAGAAAATATACCTTTAAGCCAGCATTAGTGGGGAAGGGAATCCCAAAATAAACATGCAAATTTACCGGATGATAACTTTCAGACTTCAAGACAGGTAGAGCTTTAGCATACACATTGTCCAAAATAAGAAGGATCGATTATGTAGATTATGAACCAGGATGTAATGCAAGTTCATTGAAAAGTTAATTAAGGAGGACAAATATAATCATTATATGCAAAGAACAGAAGTTCCTATTAAATTGTTTTATTGGAGGTGTGGTGGGAAGGGTAATGCAGGCTGTGAGTACAACATTAAAAGGATTCAATCAATTCACATGAATACTCACCAGCACTCCCATGCTTGAGATTACTTTCAAAGCTTGCACCAGCATCTTGTGGAAGCATCACAGCAGGTATGTTTATTTCTAGTTCTGTGTCATTACTGTCACAAACCATTTTGTATAGCTCTGCATCAATGTCAGGAAAATGTAGAACATGAATAAAGATGGAAGGTTGTAAAAATGGAGTAACATAAATGCTTGTGAATAGCATATGCATATCTGTAACATGTAAGTGCATCAAACAACTAACAAGATACAAATATTGACCGATACTGCTGGAAAAATGAAAGAGAAAAATAACATTATCATCAATACCAAGTGTTTATCAACTCAAACATGGTTTTCAAATCGTAAATCGTAAAGTTAAACTTCTAAATTTAAAATGGATTTAAATCTTGAATTGCATATTCAAAAAGTTTGTATTGTAACCAAGGTTCGAAATCTCGGTTTCGGTCTTTTGTAATTTTAGAAATTTCGACCTAATTCGTAAATTTTGGTTCCAATTTCGGTTTCAGATCTTGTTATTTGTTTTTCATATAGTTATACATATATATTTGTTTAATTTATTGAAACAAACCGTATAATTTAAACTTAATTGAAAAATAAGATATACACTAACATTACCGGTTAATTATAAATATTTAAAACGCTAAAAAAAACATTCATTCATTACTTCATTTTAAATTTTTTTAGTTACATCTTTTACATAATTTGTGAATTTGTATGTTTTCTAAGTTAAAATTTCATATTTTGAATATTCTTATTTTTGAAAATTCAAATTAATTCCATTTTTGAGTTTTTTCTGTGTAATTTGAAGTTCAATAGGTTTTTTCGTTGAACCGGAATTTCGGTTCGATTCTGTTTCGGCCCCTACTGAAACCTAAATGGAACGACCGGAATCTCGGTGTTTCGGTCGAAACCTCAAACCATGATTGTAACATGTATGTGTACTTATATGCCCAGAATTCTACGGTTTTTTGTATCGAAAATAACATATCAAAAAGTATCTAAAAAGGTAAAAAAAATTGTTTCGGTTTTTTTTTTTAAAAACAACAAAATTTGAAACGATCAAGAACTTCAGCTCAAGTGGTAAGATCTCTAGAACGTGATTCTAGATACCTTGGGTTCAATCCTTCGAGACGCTAAAACGAGTGCTCTGCTTAAATTAAGTACCACTCTTGCTATCAAAAGAAAGTAAAATTTGAAATGTATGTTCAAGCAAATTTCTGATATTTCTTATTTAAATAGGAAAATGATTCTTCCTCAGTTGAGTTTGAATTGAATTTTGCATCGGAATTTGAGAATCGAATTGGAATTGGTAGGAGCCAATTCAAAATGGGTTCATATCATGAGATTCTAGTATTTTTGAAAATAATGAAATCATACATATAAAGAGAACGTTCCAAATACACAAACTTCCATCCTGCCTACATCATCATGACGACGTCGACAAAAGCAAACATATATATAGGGCAAGGATCGGGTACACCTCAATTTCTCCAATATCTACCACAAGTTTCAAATTAAATAATATATTTTCTCTCTCTTCCCACTGCATTGTATTATTTTATTCGGAACTTGTAGTGGAAATCGGGAAGGAATTGAGGTGTAGCTAAATTTGAGGCGCAGGGATCGACTACACCTCAATTCTTCTCATTTTCACCACAAGTTCCAAACCAAATAATATACTTTCTCTCTGGATCGGCTACACCTCAATTCTCCCGATTTCCACCACAAGTTTCAAATTAAATAATATACTTTATCTCTCTTTTCAAATTTGACCACACATCAGTTCCTCTCTGATTTCTAGCACAAGTTCTGAATTAAAAATATAGTGTAGTGAAAAGAGAGATAAAGTATATTTTTAATTTGAAACTTATGGTGGAAATCAAAGGAAATTGAAGTGTAGCCAAATTGAGGTGTAGTCGATCCTTCCTCTACACACACATCTCATATATATATATATATATATATATATATATATATATATATATATATATATATATATAATGTGTGTGTTTATATGTATATGGTTGGCTCACCATAAAACCTAGCTCTTTCATTCAAGGAAATTCTATTGATTTCACATAAAGATGGATCTCCTACATGTTAATTATTTAAGTCTAAATATGTGCAAGACGATATCTTGTAAATACCTTTCCGGTTATTTATAATAAGTATAGCAGAAGCACCAGCAGCTTCTGCAACTTTTGCTTTGGTTGTAAACTTGCATTTACCTCGATGCACTATGAGAACCTCGCCAACAAGCTGACAGAGTATAAAAAGTATAATAATGATAATAATAATAATAATAATAATAATAATAGGAAATTAGATTAAATGAAGCATCAGGGCCAGCCTTGACTTAAGGTGGGCTGCATTAAGACTCCAAATTTCTGTGCTTTTTTAAAAGCCTCTAAATCTGTAATATTACACATGTACCCATATAAAATATACTGCTTTAAGCAATACACTAGCTAAGTGTAATTTTTAATGTTTCCTAATATTGATTAAATGTCATAGGTTAAACCTGTTTTTAAAGAATTTTGCTGAACTATGATCTATGACTACAGTTGAATAGATAACCTTATTTTTTGGAGTAGTACAGCAATCAGGAGGATCGGATATAGCAAGCTGACACTGATTTGCATATTTTTCTTTAGATACTATCGGAGGACCAAATCTAGCGCCAACACCGACATATTCATTGCCCTCTGTTTTGTTGATCCATGTTTGTACTTTAACCTTAAAAGTTGAAGAAAAAGAAAAGGTAGTGAATATTTACTTTAAAATGATGCTAATGTGTTTATATTATATTTAATGAGATGTGTATTATAAAACCTGCATTGTTTCCTTTACTAGTCCATTTTGTATACTGTATAATTCAGATACCATATCTCCACAGTTGTATTCACAGATAAGAATTGAAATGTAGATTCCACAGTTTTATGGATAAACTTATTATTTCATAGATAAGATTGCAGTTAATATAATTCTAATACTTTATCAGATATAGATTAGACTTGCTTGAGCATTATATTGATCACAGGCAGGGAAGGATCACATACATGGAAATCACTCAGAACTAAGTGCAGGTAAATAGCAAGGTTTTATGCATCGTAATTGAAAGGTTAAATTTGTTGATCCAAATTTCCACTTTCACCTTAATAGTCGAATTATTGATCTTATTTCTTTCATGGTGAAAACAAATTGCAGTGAATATTTACTTTAAAAAATGACAAGAACAAGGTGTCTATTATAAAATCTGCATTGTTTCATTCACTGGTCTTTCGGTATGATATCAAAATTGTTCAATTAACGAATATTTTGTTGACAGGTTTACCATTTTTCTAACTTTTGTAGCATCATATGCAAAGATAACCATTATCAAAACTTTTTTCCTTCAATTTTTATGTTCAATTTAAACGAATTTGGATTATTATAATAACATTGGGCTTCCACTTGAATACTTGGATTATTGGGTTCTATGGATTTATGTTGAAATAAGAATCTCCAACATTACATAGATTACAAATCTGTATTTTAAACCTCAAAATTGCTTCCAACAGTCAATTACAGGACATAATATTACAAAAATTGAGGCCAAAAGATTACAGATCTATAATCTCTACTGAGCACATATTGAACATAGCATATGTCTCCCAATTTTTAAATTGGTGTTTCCAACTGATATCTAGATGTTGGGAAGCCTGTGAACTGTTGAATGCATATTAAACAAGCACCCAACGTTTGGGAACATGTTCAACATACATCTAGTTTATTGATATGTAATTTTTGTGGAGAATGATCCTAATTACAGGTGTAATATTACAAATCTGTAATTGTAATCGTAATCAGTTGTTGAAGATTCTATGACTGTCAAAATTGATATGGGGGTGTGAAGTAGAAATTATGACATGAAAATAGGTTCAAAAGCAAATAATGGGATGTAACTGAAGAAGAATGGACAATAAGTCTCAATTATTGGTTGATGTACAACTAAAAACATCCCTCCTCCTAGTTTTTCTTATTCTGGATCTTCACTCCGCTTTAAATGAAAAATGATATCATTCTACCTTAATTAACGTGGGATCAAATACATCATATGTTGCACTTGCACCCATTATCATCTACAACATTCTAAGTCTAAAAAGTTGAATCTTCAAGTTGTAGTAAACTTTTGTAAGAAAATCAAAAAAAAAAAAAAAAAAAAAAAACATTTACACCATTATATCAAAAAAATTATGCATTGTGCATGTGTAAATATCAAAATCATAAAAAGAATATTTCAAAATTTAATTTTAAAAAAAAATCAGAATAGTGATATGTTTTCATCGCTCAAACAGACGCATAAAGTTCTTTTGAAAGATATATAATTCAATGTTTATAATCAATTTTTTCCTAAAAAGAAAATAGATTGTTTCTCGATTCAGAAAGGAAGATGATCTTTTCACATAACAGAAGAAAGATCTATTTTATTTTTTCTATTTAAGGAAGATGTCATTTTATTGAAGAAAAAAATTGAAAAAATGAATAGGGAGACAAACTCCCGCCCATTTGCAAAGAAAAGAAAATGGACTCTTATCACGAAAGAAAAGAAAACGAACTTATATCACAAAAGAAAAGAAAATGGACTTCTTTTTGCAAAAGAAAAGAAAATGAAAATTAATGAAAGAAAGGGGAAAAAATGAATTTTCTTTTATAGAAATTTCTAAAGAAACATAAGTTGACGTCGATAATCATTTTTTTTCAATAAAAGCAGAGCTTCTTTATGTAATTTGAAAAGTAAAAAAGGTACTCTTTTAACAAAATAAAAATATATTTTCTTTAAACTATTGAAAACCAAAAACAACTTGTGTTATAAAGAAAAATAGATGAACTTTTTGAAAGAAATCAAATGGTACAGAGGTCAATGTGTATAGTTCAAGGTTCGAGATTTCGATTTCGGTCATTTGAAAATTTTGAAGTTTCTACCAATTTTGGAAGTTTCGGTTTTTGTTTCAGTTTCGATATTTTTTGACTAAAATGCACGGCTTAACTAAACTGAATTACAATAAAAATTGAGTTTTTTTAGTTAATTAGGCTAAGTGAATTGCAACTTTTTCTGAAATTTACAGTAATTGGGCAAATTAAACAGTTTACATCCCAAACAAAACAACGTTTATATTAATAACCGGCTATGAATGAGATGAATTAAATCATACAGTAAAAAAATAGTGTCGGTATCCCATTAACAACTCAAAAGTTGTCTTGGAAAATCAAACATTAATTGTTGACTTTTTGTGCAATGGCATGCCGGCATCGTATAGTGTTCCATCCTCTTGTTTGCCTTTATTTTTTTCTTTGAATCCTTCCCTCGAAAAGGGAAAATTACTCCATATCTCTCGCTGTTCTCCTCGTCTCTACCAAAATACTACATACTTCTCACTTCTCTCTTTTCTACCGGAATTGACACGGTAAATCAAAGCTACATAAGTTTCAGATGATTAATTTCCTCATTTTGGTTTGAGATTAGTATCCACTGTAAGATTTTACTTTTATCTTTCTTCTACTTTATTTTTCCTTTATTTTATTTTTATTTTTTCATTTTTGAAAAAATGGTTGGATGGGCCAAACCCGAGATTTTTGGTTGTAATTCATCTCGATCTTCGTCGGAACCGAGACGGAATGGCCGAAATCTCGAAGTTTCGGCCGAACCTTGCACCTTGGAATGGTTATCATCTTGAAAAAAGTTGCATATTTTTTCGATTTAAAAAGAAAAATGATTGTCATCTTACAAAACAAAGCAAATGACATACTTTTCTTGGAGTTTTAAAAAGAAATAAATAGCCAAAATGACAAACTTCATAAAAATTTAAGATCTAGGCCTCAAGCTTTAAAATTCAAGCTCAAAGACAAACAGTTCTTCATCTCTAGATCTCTCCTCCATACCCACATCGACAGCGAATCTACCTCCAAAACCCGACCTCCACGTCGATGCACCACCGTCTAAAATCACCATTGCATCTATGTTGCCTCCCCATTATCACACCGTTCAATCTAGTCCCCATCGTCACGCCCTCCAATCACCAACACCTTCCCCGTATCTCGTGCCCAACAACACTCAAAACAAAAAACCCTATCACCTTCCAACCCCCGCATCACAACACTCCACCACCAACCGACACCTCTTTTGAAGTACACCGGCATTGAAAGAGTGTGTGTGTGTATAAAGTAAAAGAAAAGGTTGAAAACGCTAAATGAAATTAACATTAGATGACCATAATGCTATATTCATTATTTATAGTTCAAAAAATGCAAAATAAACTAGTATGAAATAGACATAAAGCTACATTCATTTATACAGTTCAAAAATTACTAGATTAAACGAGCATTAGATGAATAACATGTAATATTAATTTTTACGGTTCAGAAATGCTAAATAAACTAGCATCATACATGTATGGTACTATATTCGTTTTTACAGTTCAAAAGATGTTAGTTATCTTTAGTAATTTTTGGCTTTCACTTTGACAGAAATAACCCACCGTTGTTGGTCATCATTGCCTCCTCCACTACCACCACAATCGATGTAGCAACTGCACCAGAATTCGTTGTTACACCACTCTCTACCATTCCTACCATCAAAAAACCAACCTACCTCTTCAAAAACAAAAAAAGACCAACCATAGATCTAGCCATTGCCACCAACATCGTCATCGATGCTGCGTCAACCCCTGTCGCCGCCACCATTGCACTCAGCGCTAGAAGCGTCTAAACCTATGATGAATGTTTGGCAAAAGTTTGTCCTTGAGACCAAAATTAAAACTGTCCTTAGGATCAAAAAAAATTGAAGTTGGTCATTCTGCTAGTTTTCGTATTCTAAAAAGAATGAACTAGATTAATGGCCAAATAAATCACAATGATGTATTCAAAGAGATGGATTAGGATTTCATGAACGTTGTTGCCAAAAATCTTTAAAACTTACAATTTGAATCTCGTTTGAAATCGAATCCCTTCAATTATGATTCGACTTTAAAATTTTGATTTAGAATTCACTCAAATCATAGTTCAAAAAAAAAACATTTAATCTACATGAAAAATATTAAGATACGAGTTTGAAAGTTGAAACTACAGTATTTATTTATTACAAATATAAAAAACAACCGAGAAAAATAAGTTATAGGTTTAGATGTAGAAGTTCAACATCAAAACTTACTATAAAAATATCAGATATAGATTTTAAGCCTCATGTTTCGATCTCGTCTAGTTTTGGAGATTTTCTTACCCAATATATTGTACGGAATGAGATTTTGAACGAGATGAATATACATCAGGGTCATCGTACATCTCCGATTGTCATCTCAGATCTTAAAGTGCATCTTGGAAGAAGCTCGAAGTAACTTATGAGCTTAAAACTGATATTTAATATGTTTCAACAATTGTTATCAAAAATTAAAATTAAAAATGTAACATACTTCATTTGCATAGGAAAAGAGTTCTTGCACTAGAGAGAGTATATTAAAAAAAATTGGTATGGTGGTAGTTAAGTAACTGATTTGGTAGTGCCTAGATGATTTTTTAATTTAAACATTAGAAAATAACAAATTCTTTTGTTACGAATCCCAAATAAAAAGTAAAAAAATAGGATTAAACCACGGTTCGAGAACTCGGTTTCGGTCATTTGAAATTTTGTTAGTTTCGAAAGTTTCAATTTTGTTTCGGTTTCAATCCAGACTTCGGTTTCGATCCAGACTTCGGTTTTGATCCAGACTTCGGTTTTTAGTAGTTTGTTAATATACTTACACTAATTCACTGTCATTCACTAATTCGCTACCCATTGAACCCAGACTAATATACATTATACTAATTCACCGCCATTCACTGTCCATTCGCTGCCATGTTGAACATGAGTTAAAATCCAAAATAAAAAACCACATACTTACACTAATTCATTGACCATTTCTATTACATTCTTAAAACCTAAAAAAAGGCAGCCCAAATCAGAAACTTCGAGATTAAAAAACTAGGGCAATTCATTATCCACACAAGCAAACCAATTCACTAGTTCACTATCCATTCACTGCCCACCCAAACAAGCTAAGGCAATTCGAAATTAAAAAAAACACGCATATTTTAAATAATAATAATAATTTCACTGTGTAGTCCAACGACTTCGCCTACGCAACCGTGCTGCTGTAGTTCGATGATTGGCACCGCACAACCTTCGCCATCTTTGCTATCGAAAAACTCCTTGCTGCTGTTGAGAAATTCAAGCTACTGCTGTCGAAGGTGCTGTTGTATTTTTTTTCTTACATCGATTTTGATTTAATATAGGATTTGATTACGCTTTTTTTTTAAGATAATAGCCAAAACCAAATTTGAGCCCTGATTTCGGCTCGCTCAAGATCGAAAGTGGTACAACCCGAAATTTCAGGGTACCGGCTGATACCTTCAACCATGGATTAAACTACTTTTGAACTTATATAAAAGGATTTAAAAAAAGCTACATAAAAGAAAATTATAAACTTCAAACTAGATTTTGGATTATAATTTCATTGTAGATTTTGTCTCAAAGTGCAAAAATGAGATCTTGAACAAAATCTTGAATGAGCTTGCAAAAACTTAAAACAATGATATAAACCCCAAAAGTTACCTTACGTTTCAGAAATATGACCTTTGTACCCCTTGTTTACCTGGTATAGTGTATACCTCAAAAACTTCAAGCTTAGCCATGTTCTTCCTCTTTCTCATACAATATGTGGTGAAAAATGCATGGAATGATCTATCACCAATATGCGGAAGCGATTCAAAATCAACTATGCTATCATCTAAGATCAAACAACGGAAAGAAAAAGATGAAAGATTTAATGTGGTTTGGATGTGTATCCTGCGTCCACGAAGGCCCAACAACCCTTTTATTCCAGTTAGAGATTATAAGAAATTACAAGTCAAATCAATGATTAGAAAGTTACAAGATGTAGAGACCCGCTTTAATCAATCACTCTGAAGAACTATAATTTAGAGCACTCAAAATAAAAAACCTCCAATTTGAATGAGCTACGGTTCCTATTAATAACAATGATTAAAAACCTAATAATCCTTATAACTTTTTATTAGAAAAATGATTAAAAGGCTAATATATAGATGCTCTAGCTACTCTAGACCATCGCATCACATTAAAAGAATTTGCACCATCAATAGAAAAGAACCATGCACTGAATTGATGAAAAAGCCCTTCAAAATTTGCATCAAAAAATAGCCAAGAAAATATTGCCACAGCGACTCAAACGTCTGACTTGGGAGGTCAAACGTTTTTGTAAAACTACCTGAAACTCTCAGGTTGGCAACTTAGACGTCAAGATCCCCAAGTCAGATATATGATTGCCCGAAGCTCTTCTGGTTTGAAAATATACAGGCATTCAGACGTCTGCTTTGAGAATTCAGACGTCTGAGTACCTGTTACTTGCACTTCTCAGCTTCTCTTCTTCATCTCTTTTGATCTCCTCCTCCAATCGTCTTTCCGCCTCTTCCAATACAAAAATCTGAAACACTCATAGGCACATATTTGAATCGTATAAAAAATTCACCTCGATTCAAAAAATGTCGGTCTCATTAACAATCAATAAAATAATCATAAGGGTTGTTGAATTTGCGCCCTATGACGCTCATGCAACTGAAATCAAACTAATCAAGTTTGAGCAATGCTCAAACTTGTCCTTGAAAAGTGACTTTGTCATCATATCTGAATAATTATACATAGTACTCACATTCACCAACTTGAACATATATCGTTCTTCCTCAAGCATAAGAAGCCTCTGGCATTAATGTGCTTCGTACGAGAACTATAAGTTTGATTTTCTACAAGATGAATCGCACTCCGACTGTCTGAAAATAGCTCTACTCTCTGCTGCATCATAAAAAGATCATCTAATAGATAAAGTAAACATAATCCCTCCTTAGTCGCTTCCACAATCGATATCAACTCGGCTTCAGTAGTCGACAGAGCTATTATAGACTGCAGCTTTGATCTACACGAAATCGAGCATATGTCAAGTGTGAAAACATAGCCCGACACTGACTTCCGTCTGTCTCTATCACTAGAATAATCTGAATTATGATAACCTCTACGAGAAATGTCGCCATCTACTCCATTATACAACAAGCCAACTGAAGAACTGTCACGAAGATATCTGAGTATCCACAATCTGAAATCCATCTGCATCTATATCCGAAAAGCATATAAATATCCGATATCCGAAAAAACGAATGCATATACAAAGTCATCCACATTTGAAAATTATCCATCCGGTTTTTTTCAAGATTATGTTTAAATTATGTGTATTTTAGTAAAATAAAAGATGTTTATTTATTGTTTTATTAAGTTAGAAGTTTATATTATACACATTAAATGCATATTAACTACTCAAAACCATTTATCATCATCATATTTGGTTATTTTTAACACTTTAATAATCAATGGAATTAAAAAAAGTTTATGAACTAAAAAAATTCATTTATGTTTCTTGATTTAACGATCATTAGCGGATAAAATAATTATCTGATATACGTCTGTATCCACGGATGCAGATATACGATATTCGAAAATGGTTTCGGATATGAATGACATTATATGTATCCTAAACTATCCATTGACAAGTCTAACTACGTCTGAGTAAATCTCAACTCTCTCTCCGCTTTCTATCTCTGACTCATATCCAAAATTCTTTATGCTTTACCCAAATCTTTCATATCAAACTCTATGCTGAGCTCTGCTTTCAACTCTGTAATTCTGACCATACTTTGAGATCCAAACAATGTCATCAACGTATAACAAAAGATATATCATATCTCCACCACACCTCATAAAATAAACACACTGGTCTTTGAAGCTTCTCGAGTAACCCTGTGAAAGCATTAACTTATCAAATCTCTGCTTCGGTCCATATAACAATTTGTTAAGTTTACAAACATAATCTGACATGCTACTATCAATGAACCCCTCTGGCTGCTGCAAATAAATTTTCTCATCTAGATCACCATGCAAGAATGCAATTTTGACATCTAATTGTTCAAGTTTCATATCATAATGAGCAACTAACGACAAAAGAATATGAATGTATGTATCTTTTACAACTGGAGCAAAGATATGATACTCTATCCCTTTCTTCTGAACATCCCGCTTTGCTACTATCTTTGCTTTGTATTTGAAATCACTATTGTCGTCTTTCACTCTATAGATCCACTTATATCCAATTGTTCTCTCGTTTGTGGGAAGAGGCACCAAATCTCAAGTATGATTTTTCTGCAAAGATTCAATCTCTTCTTCCATAACGACTAACCAACTGAAACTGTCAACTCATGCAATAACATCTCTATAATCTTTGGGCTCGTCGTGGACAATGTTTAATGTATATGTTATCATGTCATCGAAGTCAATATCTTTGATGCTCAATTTAACAAAATCCTCAGACCAGTTAAGCTTCTTACTCTGTCTAACATGCCTCGTCTTTGAATGGGCTTCATTTTGAGTCTGGTCCTCTGTAATAACATATGTATTATCATCATCAACCAAGTGCCATCAGAAACATCATCTGTATATCTATGGAAAGAATCTGAAGATGCCTTGTTTCGTATTTGGTATTTTGACTCTGTCCTCATACTGTCATCGGATGAGGAAGACTTCACCTTCAACATAGCATTCTTATCAAAAGTCACATGCATGTTGATAATAATCTTTTTCCTGATAGGACATCATATCTTATATCATTTCACTCCTCTTCTATAACCTATAAAGATACA
The DNA here is from genome assembly GCA_030765085.1 of Allium cepa. Lineage (NCBI taxonomy): Eukaryota > Viridiplantae > Streptophyta > Magnoliopsida > Asparagales > Amaryllidaceae > Allium > Allium cepa. The sequence continues at coordinate 629,019,961 of CM060934.1, forward strand.
CTTGCGAGCTATGTTCCTGCCTGCCTCTGCTCTCATGTACATAAGCTGAGCATCCAAACCCTCTAAAAAATGAACAGCTAGCAGGCTTTCATTTCCATACTTATTCAAGGATCTTCATGTCTATGGCAGTAGAAGGTGTGCGATTGATGAGGAAAGCCGGCATAGAAAAGCTTCTACCCAAAATTCCTTCTTCAACTTAGCAGTCAATCTAAGGCAATAAGTTCTCTCCAACAATATTTGATCCATCTTTTCAGCAACTCCATTAGACTGAAGGTCAACAGGTGTGGTGCAATACCTCTTAATGCCTTCGGACTCATAAAAATCGATGAATTCATGTGATACAAATTCACCGTCATTATTAGAACGAAGAACTTTCAACTTCTTCCCTCACTGCTTCTCAACAGTAGATTTTCACTTAACCTATTAAAAGTTTCGCTCTTAAACTGTAAAAAGTATACTCAAACTTTATGGGAGAAATCATCTATAAATGAAACGAAGTACCTGGCTCCAACCAAGGATGAGCAAAGGGAAGGCCCACAAGCATATGTATGAACACACTCTAAGACGGCATTTGCCTTATGCTTGAGTACCAAAAGAAATCTATCTGGTTGCCAAGAACACGCTCTTCATAAAAGCCAAGCTTTGAATGTTGAACACTATCAATCAAACATCGCTTTCTCAACTCATCCAAACTCCACTCTCCAATATGCCCCATCCGCAAATGCCGCAATATGGGAGAATCTGAATTAGCAAAAGTAGTTGAAGCTGATTCACCAACTACAGTAGTGCCCTTCAATAAATTAAGATTTCTCGCCCTCACACCTTTCATAACAATCATGGAACCCTTCGATATCTTCATTCTCTCCCTCTCAGCTACAATCTTCAGCCCAAGCCTACTCTAAGCCCCAATGGAAACCAAGTTCCTTCCCAAATCAGGTATATTTCTAACATCGGTAATAGTACGAATAACACCATCAAACATTTTGACCTTCACACTATCAGTACCAACCATATTGCAAGAAACATCATTGTCCATTAGAACCTCTCCTCCATCAATTTCACGGTATGTAAATAAACAGTTCCAATCAGGTGTCATGTGATAGGATGTACCAGAATCAATAAGCCATAAATTGCTCTTTTCAAAAGAGCCAGAAGCTACAAACACATCGATATTTCTCTGTACCTGATGTCACTGCAGTAGATACTAAAGCTTGCTTTGAGTCTTTTCTACGTCCTTGAGCTTGAGACATTGAGCTACAAAATGTCATGCTTTCTTACAATAATTGCAAGTCAAATCGATTAAACCCCGTAAACTGAGACCTTAACTTATTTCGACCTCAACCATTCTTTGACTTGCCTTGGCTTCTACCTCTCTAAACAGATAAGCCCTATGAGTCACTATCTAAGCCAGTGCTCACTAATCTACCTCTCAATACTTCATTATGATAACCATCATTTACATTAGATAGTCTCATCGGTAATATCAACATTCGCTGTATTCAGATTCACAATCAAAGTGGTCAACGCATCTACATGCTCCATAAGATCGGCTACAAGCTTCATCTTAAACGAATAGAGCTGTTGCTGAAAAATAATCTAATTCGTGAGAGACTTGTCCTTATATGCATCAGATAATGTATCTCATAATTCCTTCGCCGTCTTCATTTGAAAAAATTCTCTAAGAACTTCATTTGAAAGACTCAATTTGATTGTTATAAGAGTTTCATCTTACATCTCTTTCAAAACAGATGCCTCAATGTCCTTCAATTTCTCAGGCACAAACAATCTTAAAAGCATTCTCCTTCTTCAACCTGTCTCCATCTTCATCTTTCCAGTATTAAAATCTCTCTTTCAATCAAAACATCTAATAGCATAATTAACACCAGATCTACCAATGGATTTTCCAGAGGTCGCCATTAATATTCAAACAAAACAAAAAACACCGACTCTGATACCAAACTGTGGTAAAAATGTAGGGAATGATTTATCACCAATATGCGACGGGGATTTACTGGAATTTAGTTTTGTCTATTTGAATATCAATGCAAATTCAAGATCAATGATGCTATCACACAATATCAAACAACAGAAAGAAAAAAACAGAAGATTTAACGTGATTCGGATTTGTATCATACGTCCACGGAGACCCAATAATCCTTTTATTTCAATAAGAGATTTCTCATCACCTGGAAGGGACAAAAGAAACATCTTGTTTTTTCTTCAAAAATTTCTGATCTCTAGTGGACCTCTCAGTAGGATTCGAACCCAGATGAAGTTCTGACCATCTGTCAGAGAAAAAAGCATGAATTGATCTTGTAGGATTCCCAAGAAATTCTTCGATTTCTTTCGGAAGCAGATGAATTACAAGTCAAATCAATTATTAGCGAGTTACAAGGTGTGAAGATTCTCTCTAATCAATCACTCAATTCAAGAATTATAATTTAGAGCACTCAAAATAAAAAACCTCAAATTGGATAAGCAAGGATTTCTATTGATTACAATGGTTGGAAACCTAATAATCCTTATAATCATGGATTAGGAAGATGATTAGAAGGCTAATATATAAATGTTATAATTATTCTAGGCCATCGAATCACATCAAAAGAACCTGCACCATCAATAGAGAAGAACCATGCACCGAGTTGATGAAATGCCCTCTGAAATTCGCATCAGAAAATAACCGAGAAAACATTGCTACAGCGGCTCAGAAGTCTGACTTCGGAGATCGGACGTCTCAATAAAACTACATGAAACTTTCGGGTTGGCAACTCAAACATCCGGTTCCCCAAGTAAGTCAGACGTCTGATTGCCTGAAGCTCTTCTGGTTTAAAACCCATAAGCATTCAGACGTCTGCTTTGGGAATTCAGACGTCTGAGTGCCTGTTAGTTGCACTTCTCGGCTTCTCTTCTCCATCTCTTTTGATATCTTCCTCCAATCGTCTTTCCGTCTATTCCAATACGAATATTTACATCATATCTTCAATCTAAAGCACTCATAGACATATATTTGAATCGCATAACGAAATATGCAAAACAAACAAACCGTTAATGAAATTTATTCATTAAATAAATTTTTGGTTTATGGAAATATTCTTCTTTAATTTCATTAGTTATACCATATTCAGTACCGACTTGTTTGATTTTATTAATTGTGGTCTATTTTATTAATCCAATTAAATCATATCGGTTTAAATCTAGACCTTTTTGAATGCTTTTTATGTATTTTTCTGAAAACTGATTATAATGTACGCGTAGGGGCTTAAATTGAAAAACTCTAACCGCTCAAACTAGGTATGTTACATTATTACCGGCATTACCTGCGATAGAATACTTTTTATATTATTATATTTGGTATTTTTCTTACATTTTATAATCACGAGCATTACGACACGCGCTTCGTGCATGAACTACAAATTGTATATGTTTAACATATTCAAGTAAAAATAATTTGCACAAATATTTAGTGATATTTTTGGGTTAAAATCTTGTGTAGTTAGTTTGAATTTTAATTTCTGCATCTAATTAATTTTGTTAGTTTAATTTTTCTTATATTATTAATTAACAAAAAAATTTGTAAAAAAAATTATTTGTTAGATCCTATTTTTAAGTGATATTAAAAGATGATAATATTTATAGATGAGCGTTTTGAATTTGTAAAAGAGTTTAATGTTAGATCCTATTGTTAAGCGATACTGAAATTTGATAATATCTATAATGGCCGTTTTTGATAGTTCTCAATGCTACCAAAAAGTGTGACACCAAGGATATTACAACTATTACTAAAAATAATAAATTTGTAAAAAAAAAGTTTATTTGGTAGATTCTATTTTTAAGTGATACTAAGAGTTGATAATATTTATGGAGAGACGTTTTGAATTTGTAAATGAGTTTAATGTTAGATCCTACGTTTAAGCAATATTAAATTTGATAATATTTGTAGAGAGGCTTTTTGGTAGTTCACGCTAATGCAAAAAAAATGTGACACCAAAGATATTGCAACTATTATTAAAGATTAGTGTCGTCAACTAAAATTGCAATATTAGCAAATTTACAATAGTAAATTTAAGATTTGACAAAATAAATTATTGGTCGCTAAAAAGTAGCATGTAAATGAAGGTCGCTAAAATGTAAAATGTAATGAACAAAAGAAAGAAAATGATATTCTGATCAATTATTCTTGAAATAGATAACAGCAAAATCATGCATTCAAATAGAATTGCCCATAAACAAATTTTCTATTTGACTGAAACTAATTGAAAACATACACATAACCAGAAAGAAAGGAAAACCTTCTGTGTATGTTTCTATTCTTGGACAGCTCTATTGCGGAAACTTCACGGGAAAAAAGCATAATTCTATTAAGGATTTTCCTTTTTTGGCCCGATTTTGCAAACTTATTACGCAAATAGCCCTGTTTTAAAACTAATTACAAACTGACGCAATTTCAAATTGCGCCGGTACACATGTTTTTTTTTGCGTACGCTGGAACGCAATTTCAAATAGCGCCAGTTCAATTAAGGGCAAAAAAATGCTTCAACTGCCGCAATTTGAGACTGTGCCAGTATGCTCTGACCAGCACACCTAGAACCGGGCTACGTTTGTAAATAGTTTTAAAACAGAGCTATTTGCGTAATAAGTTTGTAAAATTGGGCTAAATTGAAAAAATTCCTTCTATTAAATAAGATTATACCATAACACAGAATGTGGCATTCAGTGATGAAGCAGTGCAGTAACAGGAAATGAACATTGTTAACGAGTCAATAAAAATATATGTGGTTACTTTAAGTACATCGTTGTGATCTACAGTATAATAATCGTAGATTTGACAAATTATTTCCAGAATAAAATTTGCATCATTGGGACATAAACAGTTGTATCTTTAAGTACATTAACAAAAAAGTAATAGAGTTAAATGTAAAACCATAGATAATAAACTAATGGGCGATGGCCAGTACAAGAATCTTACCAAAACAAAGTTATTAGAGCATCCAGGCTGCTTGGGAGCCTTATCATCTTCGTGAACGATATCACCACCAATTACAAAATTAGGGGATTCAAGAAGAAGAAGAAACAGGAATGCACAAGTGAAGGACACAACATTACACATATCTCGAAATTTTATAAAATAATTTAGAAAACAGCAATGAAAAGAGGAAAAGGGAAAGTAGGAGAGAGAAAGACTGTGAGTCCAGTTAGATAGACTTGTGTTTAACGATTATTGACCGCCTAGGACCTGTGCTTGATTTTAATCTGATCCGTCCGAACTAAACATCAAAGTTGCGATTTCAACTCATGCTAACAAGGACACCAAGAGTTTGGCTAAGGACACCGCAGTCGACAATGCATTCAAACCCGACCAAGACCCTTAGTCTAACCTTAGATGTCATTAGCACTACATTTATTTAGATATTTTAAAAGGAGAAAAAAAAATTAAGGACAAATTACGTTTGCAAATTAGATAGAAGGATGGCACAAAAAAAAAAGAATAAAGAAAAACAATTCAAAAGAAAAGAAGACGATTCAACAGGTAAATAATACTTTAAATTTATAAAAGTGATACAAAAAGTATCATATTATTACTAAACATATATGCTTATAGTACCACATTTTTTGAATAGGAAAAAGCAAGAAAACAAAAGGGGAAAAAAATTGATGTTGGAGAATATGAAAAGAAAAAAATAAATTCGGTAGGATTATTAATAGTTTTAAATGTAATTTGTAGCAAAAGTAATATCAATACATTGCAAAAATGATACCGGTAATATGTTTGTTTGAAGTTTGTGCTTTTTACTTTTATAAATTGTTTCGCTGTATTTTGTTTAAATACTGATACCATTATAAATCAAAAATGATACCTAAATTTTGTATGTTTGAGATTAAGTGGTTTGAAGTTTAAAAATTGTTTTCATTGTCGTTTTTATAAAAACTGATACCAGTATTCAACAAAAATGATGTTCACTAGCTGTTTTGAGTAAAGTTGATGCCTTTCAAATTTAGCTTGAAGTTTGTACTTTGTACTTTTATACTTTGCTTGAAGTTTGTACTTTGTATGTTTGTACTTTGTACTTTTATGTTTGAGATTAAGTGGCTAGTTTTGCTTGAAGTTTGTACTTTGTGCTTTTATGTTTGAGATTAAGTGGCTGTTTTAAGTAAAGTTGATGCCTTTCTAAGTTTGTACTTTGTATGTTTAAGATTAAGTGGCTAGTTTTGCTTGAAGTTTGTACTTTGTACTTTTATAAATTGTTTTCGCTGTATTTTGTTTAAAAACTAATACCATTATAAATAAAAAAGATACATGCAGGCACCAAAACTGATATCGACGTACATAAAAACTGATACTAACAGAAAGTTTAAACTGAAACAGAACAATTATCATAGATTTTAAAATGATACGTAGAGGCAATAAAACTGGTATTAAAACTGATGCTAGCATTGATACTAAAACTATTAATATTTGCAATATCGTCTATTAAATACAATGGTATGTACTTGTTATACACATGATGCTACAAATAATGGCAACTGATACTAACAGCATATTTTGCTTTAAACAAGGTTGATTGTGGAATTTGTATTATGACGTTCATCATCTCGTTGAACAAAAGTCAAATACCGATGAAGATACAACCTGAGGATATGTTGCGAACCAAAGCAAGAATTGTGCATGTGATGACGAACACGGTTGAAATTTGGTTGATTTTATGTCAAAAATTAAAGAAAGAGAAAATACTAGGAAGTGAATTTGTCATAAAAATTGATGTGATGTTCAGTTAATATACATTTGAGATGTCGAGTTAGAACTATTTGAGTTCAGCTTTGTTTTTACGTAGATATGAACACTTGATGAAATTCTGTCAATTTGTTGTAAAAATTAGCTTTGCTTAACTTTTCATACACTTGTTGTTATGTTATGACTCTAAATATATTTCTATTTACGCTTGAAACCGATACCAACAATGTGCATGAACTGATACTATTTTTGACGTACCTGAAACTATTACTGATACTAATACAATACAAAACTGATACCATATTCTGCTACACTTGAAAATGAAACTAATAGCATGCAGTATTAGAGACTGTACTTTGTTTTAAGTTGTGTTCATCACCTGGTCGGTTTCTTTTAGGCTTATTGAGACTTGTTGTGTTGGGATGTTGTGTTTTATGTGATTTTCATTATTTTTAATATATTTAAATTAGACAATTGCCTCTAACTTGAACTGAGACTCTGACTATTGCTTGTATTATTTGTATTTTCTTTTTCTTGCTATAGAAAAATATTTGAATTCAACTGTGATTAGGTATTCGCATTTGAAAGAATTTCTGAACACTCCAAGTCCATGTCGTCTTCATCATGTTGAGCTAAAACATTTCAATTTTTTGAATAGTCTGTATATTCGCTAGTTGACTGTCATGTAGGACAAAAGTGATATCAAATTAGTGCAAAACTCATATCTAGTACCTGTATGATTGGAATTCATGCTTAATTATTTTATAAATTATTTTAAATGTCATTTACAATAAAACTAATACACACACACACATATATATATGATACTCAGTAGCAGTTTGATATAATATGATGCTCTATAAATTTAATTATTTAGTTCACTGTCATGTATGACAAAAGTGATAGCAAAATAGTGCAAAATTCATATCTAGTACCTATTGGATTGGAATTTGCGTTTGATTATTTTATAAATTATTTTAAATGTTATTTACAACAAAATTGATACTTATATATATATATATATATATATATATATGCAAAAATGATACCTAGTAGCTGTTTGATATAATACGATGCTCTATAAATTTAATTATTTAGTTCACTGTCATATATGACAAAAGTGATATCAAAATAGTGCAAACTCATACCTAGTAACTGTTTGATTGGAATTCATACTTGGTTACTTTATAAATTATTTTGACTATTAGTTATAACAAGACTAATACCTATATATATATATATGTGTGTGTGTGTGTGTGTGTGTGTGCAAAACAGATACCTGGTAGCTGTTTGATATAATTTGAACAACAACACCTTGCTAGACAACACTTATACATCACATATGAAGTTGCCAACTATTCACCATAACATAGTCTACATTATATATTGACATTTAAGCTCATGATTCTTCTCGTAGTTCCGCACTTGACAACTCATCAAACAAATAATTACACTCACTTCAAAACTAGAAAGAAAATAAAAATCACCATGCAAAATGATACTAATAGCATGCAAAAAATGATATCATAATTGTTTATAGCTGAACTGATATTAAAAGCATACAAAAACCAATACCGTAATTTGTAATACCTGAAATTGATATTAATAGCACACAAAAACCGGTACCAGATTTTTACATGTCCGAAGCTGGCACTAATAGCATCAAAAACTGTTACCAAACAACAAATAATAATGAATAAACCAAACAGAATAAAAACATAACAACACACCACTTTCCATGCCACCTATATGTTCCAAAACATACGACGGTTAACTAAAATTGATACTATATACTAAAGTTCAACTACAAAGAGCAAATCAATGTCAAATTTTGTCCGATATACTTATATAACCAAGTTTAATTACATAAAATTGCCAAAAAAGACATACAACTAAATATAACTCTCAATAAATTCATAAAAACATGAAAACCAAATCTTATTTTCTTATAAGCTTGATAATTAGGCTTATTGTGACTATATTGCTTGCAAACACTATGTCTTTTTTTGCTTATTTTGAAATAATGCAAATCCTTCTTTCCGTTTTACAGAAGGTCTACCGACATCTCGGCTCTCCGTAGGTGACTTAATAACATCTTCAATACTGCATCAACAATAGGCTTATTGAAATTATGAATAAGACTTATAGAATTATTAGCATAAGAAAAACAATAAGAACGGTGAAATGATATTCAACAAAATTATAAATGGACAATTTTGATTTGTTCATGCATTTAATAGCATCAGTATAAGTAAATCATGTAACTTTCCATTGATTGCAACTACAAATCAGTTCTTTGAGATCAACGTGATGAGAGTTTGACAATTTCACTTCAAAAAACAAACCATGAAGGATTGTATATATCACATCTAAATCCTTCTTCCATCAATTCACTTAAATGAAACTCAATAGGAGGACAAAGAGCAGTATTCCACAAATGTCACTTCTCCCTCTTTTTAGCCATTTGTTTCATAATTTTAACACGAATACCATCTAAACATGCAGTAATAGGCAATGCTCGTTCATCCAAAATTCAATTAATAAAACTTTCAACAACGTTTAAATTATATTCACAATACTATTTCCTCAGAAAAAACAAATCAACCTACTTATCATAAGTCTTATCCTTTCACAATAGCAGCATCAACTATTTCACAAAATTTAGAACATGCTTCTTCAAATTCATAAAAATTAGAAGCTCTAGAACACATTTTGAATAAATCAACAATAGACAAATTGGCATTCTTCGTCTTTACAGCTGAAAGGAGATTATGTTCCATATGAAGATAGCAGTAATTAAGAAAAGATGAAGACAAAACATTACAAACACCTAAAAGCAAACTGTGATGCCGATCCGACATAACAAACCAAATCATGATCTTCTTGAACATTTTTTTTAAACGATTCAAAGATTATTTCCAATTACTACATTTTATAAAGAAACTATACCCACAACTAAAGGAAAAATCCTGCAAATAAAAAAACATTAAAAAAAATTAAATCAAGTGTCAACTTAAAAATGATACCTAAAAGCTGCTGCCTAAAAGACTGATACCTAAAAACTGATAACTACATTCTAATATTATACATCGAAACATGTTTAAATCTACCTAAAAACTAATACTAAACAATAATCTTATATACACCAATGACACAAATGCAATACTACAAAAAACACTTTTTGCACAATAACTATTAAGAAGCTGACAAAACCTGAAAAACCGATACTAACAAAACCTGAAAAATGATACTAGTTAGTTTTCATAATAACCTCAGAAAATAACCACATAACTCAAACAAACAAAAATAAAAACTTACCTTGATTATAATTCTTCGTAGTAGCAGTCATCAAAACACTTGGACGTCCCCTTAAACAAATAACATCTAAAATATCATAGCTCGACAATGCTTGAAACCAAGTATACTACCACCAAAACAATTAAAAACACCCTCTCAAATTGATTACTGCAAGGATTAACATCTATCTCGACGTAACCACCTAGATTATGCTTCTTCGATGCTTCCGAATGCCAACTCAAATTATTGTAGGGCATAACATCATTACCATGTAATTCCATCAAAGCAAGTTATTTATAAAAGTCTAATTTTTGACTTCTGAAAGTCGACATCAATACGTCCACTATATCAACTGTCGAACAATCGAACGCCGTAAAATCGGACCATTAGGGTTAAAGAACAAGAAGATAGAAGAAGAACAGAAACAATAACAGAATCCCACATTTCGCAGTGGAACAACATATAATAGACAAATGGGTATTTTTAAAACAAAGAATCATATATGTTTACTACCATACATCACATTATATTATTAGAGTGTTACAATCAACGAACAGCGGAAAAGAATATAATATATATCAGTGATACGCCTCGCCATCCAGCTTGAACTTCAGATTTCCACAGCAACTTCTAGACTTCGCTCCAGAATAATGATAACCTGACTACCACGAACAACTCTACCCCATCTGTAACACCCCACTCTGGTAGCTTACCCAGAGGCAAAAGATGTTACATAGAAACTAAGTTGCTTAATAGGAATAGTATCACAACTTAAATAAAATATATCGGAACATGAAATCATTCAGATTACATGATTTCAACCGGAAGAGTTATTATACAATCACATCATCATAATTACACAGTTACATAGGATCATGAGATTCAACATAATTATACATATGAAAGTTGATAAACTTAAATAAAAGTCTTCACTTCATAGTCATGGTATTCATCAGTCGCCTTGAGTTGAACAACTAACCATCTAAACCTGAAATGTTTATGTGTAGCATCATGAGCAACACTGACCCAGTGAGATAGCTATTTAATCTATAGTTTCCAAGTCATGTCATGAAGGGTTATAGAAAAAACATAATTTTTATATCATCATTCCATTCCAAATCACTACTTCTTAAGTTTTAATAATCCAGATCAAAAACACTATTCGAGGTAAACTTCAAAATATATAAACTTCATCTGACTAAAGTCAAGATTTTTCATAAATTTAAACCACTCCCTCAATTTGGTTTATATTCTAGGATATTTTATCCTATTGCGGTCGGCATCCCCTCACTAAGTAGGGATGTACTCTACTGGCTCGTTACCACATAGAGTAACAGTGCACTACCCAATATCTATTGTCTTATAGCGTATCCCCTCACTAAGTAGGGATGTACTCTACTGGCTCGTTACCACATAGAGTAATAGTGCACTACCCAAGATCTATTGTCTTATACCGCATCCTCGAAGAAATCTTCTGTGCGAAAATGCTTCTTTAAAGTAATTTAAATTACAATAAGTAACTTACTTAGTATACTCAACTACCATGAAAATAGTCCCATCAAATTATTTATCAAATCGATGATAAAAAATCTAACAAGTAAGGCATTTTCTTAGAAACAAACATGTTCATTTTGGGCAGAAAGTTAACCCAAGCTTGCACCTCAAATTTATATATATAGATGGCCGAATTTTAAAAAGTGATAGAAATGGAAGTTATCATATTCTTCCTTCAGTTTCCAAAACTTTAAAAATTATAGGATTTGGATAAGAAACGCAAAAGTCATGCACAAAATACTAGCTTAGGTTTGCACAAAACACTGAGTACTCTACAACAACAGGACAGCGAGTTTGCAAGAGGTTTTTCAACATTTTAATCAACGAATTTCAGAAAATGATACAAATAAAAGTTATAGGCCTTTCAGTTAGGTTTCCATAACATCCAAGAAATCAAAATTTCATTAAGAATTGAGAAAGTTATGGTCAAATTACTACGTTGCGTTTTTGACAGATCCGAGCCACTTTTACTTACAACTATCATCTCTTCAAGAATAACATGAATACTAGAAATTTAAATAGTTTTTCTCACCTAAACTTGTGTATTTGACTTGAAACTGAAAGAGGCTATGTGGTAGGATCGTTAATATGTAATATTGAAATAGTCTAGGTAGATAAAGTAGGTAAATGCAAGGAGACACCAGGATTTTATACTGGTCCGGACCTCTCGTCCTACGTCCAGTCCCTAAGCTTTACTTAGGAATTTCACTAACTAACGCCCTCACTTCACCCGGAGGAATAGGTTTACAACTTACCCGAACAACCGAACGAGATTTCTTGCCTCAACTACCGAAGAGGAATTCAACTCAATTACTAAAATACAATATTCGACTTGTTGTGTTCTTGTCAACACTAATGAGTCTAATGTAGTACAATATTCCTATAATCTTATCCTCGAGAATATGCAATGTATTTGTGAAGATTAAGGAAATGTGAATTGCTATGAATCAAAAAGAATGTTATAAACAAAAACAATGATTCAAGCAATAGATTAATGAATGCTTTGAGAGTATTTAGAAAATATGAACAAGAGAATAGTTAGATTAAAGCAAGAGAATTCGGTGAATTAAATGATGTTAGAATCATGTATATATACTTGTAGAAGAGATGCATATGTTGTCAAAGGTTGCAAACAAGAGATGCTTCCATTTCCATTGATGAAATGTTGCAACTCTTGGGAGGAAGAAGGTGTCTTTTCAGAGAAAATTCGCAGGTTCAAATTCAGTCTACTGAGCAGGGAATTCAGTCAACTGAAAATATGAAGTAAAATTTTGGGACCAAATTCAGTCGACTGTGCAGGAAATTCAGTCGACCGAAACTGTGCATGTGTATAAATTTGTTCCAGTTTCAGTCGACTGACTGTTCCTGTTCAGTCAACTGAACTTATAAAACCTGCATAGTTAAAACTAAATTAAAAAAATGAAGTTTAACAAATTTTTCTAGTGCTCGTGCAAGCTTCTTGAGGATAGATTTTAATAATACATCTAGACTAAGACACATGTAAAAACATACTTTAAGCTTGTTTGGTCTTCATCTATCTTCCTTTAGCATTTGCATATATTTCTTCCTTGTTTGTAAAAGCACGTTGTCATTGATCAAAATCTTCGCGTATCAACATTCTCCCCCTTTTTGATTGATGACAATACTGATTTATTCTAGAGATGTTTTACTTATTTTCTCCCCCTGAATGTATGCACTATCTTTCCTACAAAACAAAGTTAGTACCATAAATTTTCTCCCCCTTTGTCATCGACAAAAAGGAAGAACTAACAGCAGTAATAATATATCAAAACAATCACTAAATCATAGAGAATATTTGCATAAGCATGAATTAAGAGAAATAAAAATGTTGTGACAGACAAGCATAAAATGGCTGTTTATACAAGCCATTAGAAAGTTAAAAATACACATCAAAACAACAAAATTACTCATCCTTATCCCAGTCTTATGAACCTTCTCTTCCTGTTGGTTCATGTATGACGGGTCCTCCCGTTGGTGGTCTGTGCGCTCTTCCTCCTTGGCCACAACTAGCTCCACTTGCGCTGCTACTTGTATGCTCTTCGAATGTCGTCCATGTAAACGTAGGTGCTGGATGTTTGCCGCGAGATGTCGAAGCAGCAGTGGTGCTTGAGTACGAGATTGCATCCCAAAGCTTGTTGAAGAATCCTTTGATTTTATCAAGCTTATGATCTACTTTTTTAAGACGAGTGTCAAGAATTTGTTGATTTCTTGACAATATCCCCAAGGATTGGTTGGTAGTGAAGCTTGGGTCAACAAGACGAATTTCATCATCTTGCTCGAGATGTTCTTCGTGGTGAGGTTGAGGAGGTTGTTGTTGTTGTTGTTGTTCTTGATGCCTTGCTTCCCATTCGGCGAGTGATATTATGCGAGGAGGTCGAGATGGGAGTTGCAATAGGCTAATAGTCCGATGGTTAATTTGATGGACCATTGTATTCTCTGATTCAGGTAATGGCGTATCGACATTTAGGAGAAGTCGCATGATGTACTCTCCAAAGTAAATAGTGCGCATTTTGCCATTGTTGAAAATGAGAAACTCATCAAGAATAAGCTGTACCCAATTAACTTGTATATTGCCTAAAATAGCATATAGAGCTCGATAGTTATTTGGGTAGACAATTTCGTACGAGCCCGTACGAGGAGTAATCGTTCTCATTAGGGCTTTATGGAGGATTCTCGCCATAGGTCGAAGAGAGGTGGACTTAAAATCCCTAAAGTTGATATTATCATCCATGAATCGATGGTTGATGTTGTCACGAATGTGTGGATTGAATTATATTTCCTCTAACTTTCTCCTGACATTTGGAGACTCCAAAATATGTTCTATTCTATCCAATGAAAACCAAACTTTCTTTCCACACACCATACTATAAATACTATTGTTTGGATTTCTTGGAGTTTGGTGTCCAAGATTAAGATTAGCATAAAATAATTTTACCATTACATGATTAATGGCATGGTCATTTCGTTTCAAATCTAAAAGAGAAGACAAACCCGCCGGATCTGTTAATGCTTGGATGTTGTAGGTTTGAAAACTTTGAAAATCAACAAAAGAATGCTCGAAAATTCGAGAATTATTCATCTTGTTCCATCGAGCGATAGCGGTTCCATCGTAAAGCCATTGTGCTATTTGAGCATCAATTGGCTCGGAGGATGATGAAGAAGAAGCTCTTGCTCTTTTTGGTGCCATTTTGGTGAGAATTGATTTGATTTTGAGGAATTTGGGAGCTAGGGTTTCGAAATTAATTTGGGGAAGAAAGTTTGTAGGAGGTAAAAGTTAATTGGTAGGGTAAAATTTGGTGGTTAAAAGGGGAAATTTTGCCTGGGAAGTAGCGTTCAGTCGACTGAATGTTCTGTTCAGTCGACCGAATCAAAGGCCGAAGTGTTCTGTGATAGATTCAGTCGACTGAGCAGTATATTTAGTCGACTGAATTTTGTTGCTGAAATTTTCTGTTGAATTTTTAGTCGACTGGGCAGATGATTCCAGTCGACTGAACTTTGTATATATTGTTTTTCTGTCATATTTTCGGTCGACTAAGCAGGGGCATTCAGTCAACTGAAACATGCATTTTTGTTGTTTCAGTTAATTTTTGAAATTAAACAATTTATTTAAAGAAATAGTTACAAAAATATTGATATAACAACATACAAATATGTCAAAATTTAACTATTTCTTTGGGGATGGACTTGAAAACTTATTTCCTTCATTCTTCATGTAATTTATATCCCATGAATTCGGACTATATTGAGGAGTTTTAGGAGACGTCCAAGGATTCACAGGATCGACCGGTGTACGATAAGATGAAGAAGGATCAAGAGAGCTAACGGGGCGAGGTAGGGGTTCAGCCACTTCATTCTTCTTTGATCCATAGAAATGTAAACCGATTTGTTCTAGAAAGCTCAAACGTCTTGCCATAACTTTTTGCTCGAAGTATAGCTCTCGTTGAAGATCTATCTGTTGTTGTTGAAAATGATGAATTTCATCAATCTTTCTTTTTGTGTCAGGTGAAATAAAGAGTCCGCATTTTTCCTTTTTAGATTATGGAGTGGAACCAGTACGATAATTTTTCCATTTGTAAACAGGCTCATGTGCAGGTGTTGGTGTGGGAAGTTTTGGCGATGTTGGAGTGTTATCAACTGGCGAGGTGATATTGATTGGAGAGAAGGAGTTGTTGGATGACATTTTATATTTAATTAAGATTTTATTCGTAAAACCAAGATGAAAATAAAAGCATTTTAAAGAGTTTATTTATAACAGAATTTTACTAAACAAATAACGGTTATAATTTAATAAGAATTTTTAACCGTATAGAGATTTAGTGGTAAAGAGGATTTTGTTAAAATGTATGTTTCTTATTTAATAATTCAGTTTTACAAATGTGTGGTCTATAAATTATATAATGTAACATATAACGTAGCTGAAAATATTTGAAATTCTTATTCAGTCGACTGAACATTTTATTTCAGTCGACTGAAATGTGGGAATATTTCTAATGTATTTCTAATTAATATCTTTAAAGGATATTATACCTAATTCTCGTCGAAGTTTTATAAAGGAGTTTTTTAATAGAGGTTTAGTAAATATATCGGCAATTTGATTTTCGGTAGAAATATGTTCTAAATTAATTATTCCTTTTTCGATATTGTCACATAGAAAATGGTGACGAATATCTATATGTTTTGTACGAGAATGATTAACCGGATTTTTAGATAAGTTTATTGTATTTGTATTGTCACAGTATATTGTAGAATTTGTGAAATTTATATTAAAATCTTTAAGTGTTTGTTGCATGTATATAACTTGAGTGCAAGCTAAAGCAGCTGATATATACTCTGCTTCGCATGTCGAAAGCGAGACACAATTTTGTTTCTTACTAAACCAAGATACAAGTGATTTTCCAATGAAATGGCAAGTACCACTTGTACTTTTTCTATCTGTTCGAGATCCACCAAAATCAGCATCACTATATGATACTAACTCAAATGGACATTCCTTTGGATGAAAAGACCGAAATCTTTAAATTTGTTAAGATATCGCATTATTCGTTTTACTGCTCTTAAGTGTGAATCTTTAGGATCAGATTGAAAATATGCACATAAACAAACACTCATCATTATGTCAGGTCTACTAGAGGTTAAGTAAAGCAAGGAACCTATCATACTTCTAAACAATTTTTGATCTACACTTTTGCCATTTTCATCTCGATCGAGATGTGTAGTGGTACTCATAAGAGTAGGTTTAGCAGAAGTGTTTTCCATACCGAATCGTTTAATTAAATTAGCACAATATTTTTCTTGGTTTATAAAAATTCCATTTGTTAATTGTTTGATTTGAAGTCCGAGAAAATATGATAATTCTCCCATATGAGACATTTCGAACTCATTGGTCATTATATTTGAAAATTCTTTACATAAATTTTCATTTGTTGAACCAAAAATAATATCATCTATGTATATTTGAATTATTAGAATATCTTTGGAAGTATTTTTAATAAAAAGCGTTTGATCTACTTTTCCAATTTTAAATCCCGAGTTTAATAAATAACTTTTAAGTCTTTCATACCAAGCACGAGGTGCTTGTTTGAGACCATATAGTGCTTTCTTTAATTTAAATACATGATTCGGATATTTTTCATGTATAAATAAAGGAGGTTGTTCTACATATACATTTTCTTTAATAAAACTATTTAAAAATGCACTTCTAACATCCATTTGATAAAGTTTGAAATTATGAAAACAAGCAAAGGCTAATAGTATACGTATTGCTTCCAGTCTTGCAATGGGAGCAAATGTTTCCTCAAAATCAATACTTTTTTCTTGATTATACCCTTGTGCTAGTAGTCTTGCTTTATTCCTTGTTATATTACCTTGTTCATCTACTTTATTTTGTAAATCCATTTTGTTCCAATTACTGATTGATTATTAGGACGGGGAACTAATTCTCAAACATTGTTACGTTCAAATTGATTTAATTCTTCTTGCATTGCGATAATCCAATAATCATATGTTGATGCTTCTTTTGGATTTTTAGGTTATATTGATGAAATGAAAGCTACATGACTCATTTGATTTAGTTAATTTCTTGTTCTAACTTGAGAATTTATTTCTCCTATTATATTTTGAGTTGGATGATCTCGTAATATTCTAGGAGGAAATCTTAGTTCATCATTATTATTTTCAAGGTTTGTTTCTTCTATATTTATCAATTCTTCATCATCTTTTATATTAAAATTTTCATCAAAAGATATATGCAAAGTTTCTTCAATTAAGTTTGTTCGTTTATTAAAAACTCGATATGCCTTACTTCGTTCTGAGTATCCTACGAAAATTCCTTCATCAGCTTTTGAATCGAATTTTCCTAATTGATCTTTTGTATTTAAAATGAAACATTTTGAGCCAAATATTTTAAAATAAGATATATTTGGCTTTTTATTATTAAATTGTTCATACGAAGTATTTTTAGTTAATGGTCTAATTGATATTCTATTTAATACATAACATGCAGTAGCAACGGCTTCTGCCCAAAATGTTTTGGTAGAAAACATCCATTTAATAATGTTCTTGCGCATTCTTGTAATGTTCTATTATTTCTTTCTACAACTCCATTTTGTTGAGGAGTTATAGGAAAAGAAAAATTATGATTTATTCCTTTCTTTTTACAAAAAGTTTCAAAAACTTCGTTTTCGAATTCGCCTCCATGATCGCTTCGAATAGTTTTAACTTTCAAATATTTAGTGTTTTGAATTCTTTTGACAAATGTTTTAAAATGCTCAAAAGTGTCACTTTTATTTTTCATAAAAATAGTCCATGTGTATCTTGAAAAATCATCAACTATTACAAATACATATCGATTATGATTAATGGATTGAACCTGTGTTGGTCCGAATAAATCCATATGTAGTAATTCTGTTGGTTGTAAAGTTGAAATATTTTTCTTAGATTTGAAAGATGATTTCGTTAATTTTCCTTTTTGACAATCATCACAAAGATTTTTTATTTTAAAGTTTATTTTGGGTAAACCTCTTACGAATTCATTTTTAGAAAGTTTTCTAATGGTTTTAAAATTTATATGACAAAATCTTTTGTGCCATAACCAAGGATCATTATCTTTGGCAAATAAACACATACTTCAATTATGATTAATATTCATATTTAAAACATAAATATTTCTCTCTATTTCCTTCAAAAATAAGATTTTGGTTTTGATCAAAAATACAACATTTATTATTCGAGAAAGTAATTTTAAAACCTTTGTCACACAATTGACTTATGCTAAGTAGATTATGTTTTAAATTTTCAACTAATGAAACATTTGTTATAAAAGGTAAATTTGATGTACCGTAATTGTTCACATCTCCTTTGCCAATGATATACCCTTTTGAATTGTCTCCAAAGGTAACCGAGCCACCATCAAAGTATGTAATGTTTGTAAGCATATCTTTGTCTTCGGTCATGTGTTTTGAACAATCACTGTCTAATATCCATTTCTTCTTTTTGAGTGGGACCTGAAAATAAATATGAAATTATTGGTACCCACCTTTTAATAGGGTCCTAAAAAGTTAGAGTTTAGGAAACCAAACCCAATTTGGTTTAGTATCCTTTTTATAAATATAGTTTTCATTATGATGAACATTATCCATAAATGTTTTATTAATACATTGTTAGCCTTTGGTATCCAAATTTTAACTACCTTATTTTCTACTTTGTTTTAATAGGTTTCTTTAGCAATATTTGTTGTTTTGAATCCATATTCCTCTTAAAATTTGTATTTTTCTTTTTAGGAATTTTTGACTCCTTTTTATATCCTAATCCATGTTTACTTGAAGAGATTGAGAATTTTCTAAAATCTTAGATAAATTTTCTCTTCCTTTGTTAAAGTTAGAAACATTTTTAGTGATGTCATCTAATCTAGCTTGAAGACTATTATTTTCCAACTCAACTTGTCTAATCTTAGTTTTTAACTCGTGATTTTCAGAAACAATTATATCATTCTTTGTTTTTTGAGTTTCAATTTCTTGACTTAAGAGTGATAATTGAGTTTCCGAATTTGAATGAGATTCTTGAACTTTTTCAAGTTCTTCTTCTAAGATTTTCTTTTCATCTTTTAATATATCCCTTTCAAATTCAGCTTTGTTTTGATTTTCACGAGTTACTTTGAGTTTCTTTTTAAGAGTTTTTATTGTGCTTAAAAGTTCAGTGTTTACTTCAATTAAATCGTCAAAAGTTAAATTATTTACCTCAGATTCTTGAGCCATGAAGCATACATTTGCCTGTTCATTGTCGCTATCACTATCATTTTCGGATGAAGATGAATCTGAATCGTCCCATGTTACAGAAAATGCCTTCTTTTTGAATTTATCCTTCTTGTTTTTATTGTTGAAATTTTTCTGATTTTCCTTCATTTGTTCTTGACAATCTTTTTGCTCCTTTCTCGTGACAATTGAAGCATTCTATATTTGAGGATGAAGGTTTGTTCAAGAAATTCTTTTTGAATCCGTTTTTGTTTTCTTTTCTATACTTTAAGAATTTCTTGAAGTTTTTGGCTATAAATGCTAGATCTTCATCTTCAAACTCTGATTCTTCCTTTTCCGCATGAAAAGCAACATTCTTTCTTTCTTGAGCTTGATCTTTCTTAGCTTGCATGTTTACTTCATACGACATAAGATTTCCAATCAGTTCTTCTGGTTTCATTGTAGATAGATCATTTGCTTCCTCGATTGCTAGTACTTTTCTCTCCCATTAATCAGTGAGTGAATTTAGAACTTTAGACACAATGTCAAAGTCCGTGTATCTTTCTCCTAGTCCATTAGAGCATGATGAATGTCTTGAAATCTTGAGTACATGTCATTGATGGATTCATTTTGTCGCATTCTAAAGTTTTGGAATTGATTCTTCAGCATGGATATCTTTGTTTGTTTAACTTTGTTTGTGCCTTCATGTATGACTTTGAGTGTTTCCCATATCTGATATGCAGTAGTACATATGCTAACACGGTTGAATTCATTTCTATCAAGGGCGTAAAATAGCATATTCATAGCTTTGGCATTTGCACTAGCTTCATTCTTTTGAATTTGTGTCCATGTAGGATAACCGGTTGCGGGCACAACGAACTCTGCTTGAGTAGCATTCCAGGCTTCGAAACTTGTTGCTTGCATATAAATCCTCATCCTAGTAGCCCAGTAGTTGTAGTTTAGTCCATTGAATGGGGGGTCTTTGGGTAGATTGTCCTTCCGCAAATGTGGAACTATAGGCAGATGTTGTGCTTGTACTTGCGTTATTTTCCATATTATTAATATGTCTAATAATGGTGTTATGGTTATAGGACAGCCTTGCTCTGATACCAATTGAAAGAGGCTATGCGGTAGGATCATGTAATATGGAATATTGAAATAGTCTAGGTAGATAAAGTAGGTAAATGCAAGGAGACACCAGGATTTTATACTGGTTCGGATCTCTCGTCCTACGTCCAGTCCCTAAGCTTCACCTAGGAATTTCACTAACTAACACCCTCACTTCACCCGGAGGAATAGGTTTACAACTTACCCAAACAACCGAACGGGATTTCTTACCTCAGCTACCGAAGAGGACTTCAACTCAATTACTAAAATACAATATTCGACTTGTTGTGTTCTTGTCAACACTAATGAGTCTAATGTACACTACTACAAAACAGGCCATTTGCATCGGTTGTTTACCCCCCTTTTGCATCAGTTCAACAACCGAAGCATATGCAACCGATGCAACAGGCTTAACACTTTTGCATCAGTTCTGAAACCGATGCAAAAATATCCTTTTTGCATCTGTTGTTACTAACAACTGCTGCAAAATATCATGGTTGGTTGCTTGAACACAGCCCCCATATTGCATCGGTTGTAATGAAAACCGATGCAACAAAGGAACTTATTGCATCAATTGTTGTTGAAAACCGATGCAAACTAATCCCTCTATTGCATCGGTTTTTTATAACAACCGATGCAAACTAATCCCTCAGAAACCATTATTACAGTACTCAAATAGACTATATATATATTATTGATAATCTTTATATATAAAAAAAACATACACAAAAAATAAAAATAAAAAGATTATTTCATTATCATTTACAAATTCTGCTTTGGTTTACAAATTTCACAACAGACATATCTGCTTACTGCTACCAAAGAAAGAAAAAAGAAACTCAGTCCGACATCACGAACCACTTACGACTTGGCCAAAACAACAAGATCGCACACTGCTACCAAAAGTATTATCTCAGTTGAGCTTCTTGATGGATCGCACACTGCTACCTGCAGACACCCAAACAACAGGATGAGCTATAATGTTCCTATGTGACTATTACGTTGATCTAAAAAAATATATGCAATAGTTCAACAATGAAAAAAGTGATGAATAAAAACGAACAGAAGACTAACATTGCTCGTAATTGACGCTACACTTATTGTAAGAGGTAGCACGCGATGACCAAGCAAATGAAAACACCAATGTAATCGTCCCTTATTGTGTACACAGCGACATGATAAAATGTAACATCCTGCCGACAAGGTTGTTACAGGGGGGCTAGAATGTTGACACACTTGGTTATAGCATAAAAATTATAGCAAGTACATTTTGTTAAAGAGCTACCACCTCGAATAAAATATGTTTAACTAACATCAATCATCCTTGGTTGCTTACAACGAAAGTGACACTAAGCTGATCTAAAATCTCCAAATAAATTATAGATGACATCATGTTTATTACGTGTATTCATAGCATACACAATTTCAAATTAAGTAGACAGTGTGTTCTACAAAATATAACCTATAAGTTTTATCATTACCACGTTGCATTGATGTCATCATAACATGCCTCATTAGTCATTATCATATAGAGCTCCTATTAATTAAATTCTTTAACAGCTGCTACTCTGAAATCACATAGAAACAAATGTAGTAGGCAGAAACACTTTGGTAAACTCAGTTACGTAAAAGCGCAGTAGTACCCAAGCCCATATAGTTGCTATATAAACTTCATAAGTTGGTATTCAAAACAGGACATAAGTAGCAACCTAATATTAAGTTTTTAAGTGAAAATTAACTACAAACTAATTTCAACTTAATCAGAAAGAAGAATGGCAACTTGTAACATACTATTAAATCGAATGAGTAAATCAATTTGAGTTATCTAAGTTTAATGAGTTAACCTTTACAGTAGTAGAACAACAACAGATACCTTTTTTTATAAAATTTAACATTAGTTTTCAAACTGAGCAAGAAGTGGCACCGAGCATGAATTTGGCATAAAAATTAAAAGGCTTAGCCCACAGAATTCCTATCCTTTAGTTAACCTGCCACAACCGACGCTTGCAACCAAATGAATGCCCTAATTCTACTCATCAACATTGAGCGAGTGTGCAAAACATTAAATCTACCAAAGACGAACTTTATTTCGGACCGTAAAATATGAGAACTAAAATTTGAAACTATGATATTATTTTATTTGAAAGCGGTGGACATTTTGAGATTTGGGGAAAATTTTATTACTTTATATCTATTACTTTACAAGAAAGCAGGTGCCTTTCTCTTTCACGACGCACATTTTGAGACCTTACCTCAAATTTATTACTTTATATCTATTACAAGTACATTTGTCTAGAAGGTTGCGCAAGTAGTTTGTGCGAAAATAGAGTTGCGCACACACAAAGGAACAATAAATTAGAGTAAATGAATTAGATTATTAGCTACGACATACAAATATATAACTAATTATGTTACTTTATGGATGGGTTGTTATGCTAAGGATAATTAATTGACAAGCATATAATTCTCAATAGAAAATAAAAATACTATAATTATGTAGCAGTCGATTAGCTATAAGGAGAATAATCCTATGTATTTCATTTTTACATGAAATATATGCGGTTTTCTAGTATTTTCTGTATTTTTTTGTTAGTTCCTCTTCCACTCACCTTTCCCTTCTATCTCATTAATTTTTACCTTGCCATGCTAAAAGATGCTAAATAAAACTAGGTTAAATCCTCACAATGCACTAGTGTGAAGACTATCTCTGCCACCAAGCATTTTGCTCAAAGTGCGATTACTTTCCCAATGAGCCCAACTTATAAGATGAAGTTGAGATCTTTCATGTGAAAATTTTCTCTTGAGTATAGTAAATCTTCGTCGTATCTAATCTTTATATACTTTCTTTTGCAAAAAAGGATGGGAAGACATTCCAAACTATAAATGTGTTTCATCACAAAATGGGTTACAAGTTCAAGTTAGCCTATATAGGGATAACAGACAAAGGAAACCTGAACACAATACCAAAAATCTAGCACAACAGCAGCCATATTGACAACAAAAGGATACAAATAAGGGACAACCACTTTTATCTAACGAACTAGCAGAAAATGTTGCAACGACAGTAGTTACGGTGGTTGGGAAGTTGATGATCATCCTGATGATGTATGTAATTCAAAAAATGCTAAAAACGCATCTTGTGAAAGAAGTACTAGAGATGGCTAGTTGAAAATGAGCTTGTTGTATCACAGAACATATCCCAAGAATCCGGTTTATCGTTTAAGCCAAATAACATATTCAACCAACAATAACAATTACATAGACAACAATACAAAGGATCAACAAATAGTTATGAAAATAGTAGCACTTTGCAGAACTTTTTATCAACTAATTTTTGTCACCCAAATTACAAAGAGATAACTTTTTTTCAATTTTATTTCTTTACTGGTTTTATTGATTTATTTTCAGTTTTATATCAAAAAACTGATACATTTTTACAACCACGTTTGACAGTTAATCCGTGTTCTATTCCTTAAAATAAATAAACATTCCACGAGGCAAATGTCCAAGGAAAATGCATGAAACTGGACGGTGTTATGCTATAGAGATAAAGCATTTTCTTATTTAATCCCGCCTTTCCAATAAAAGTATAACAGATTTGGATTTAGATATGTATTCGTTATACTGTCGTTGATTCAGCAATTTGTATTGGAGCACTTTGAAAGCACCAATGCAATTTCGTCAAACAGAAAAATTACACTGATGAAATTTGAAATAGCATCAGTGTAAATTCTTCTAAGTAACTAAAATACATTGGCATGGTAAGAAATTGCATCAGAGTGAAAAACTAATTTACCGTCAGCATGGTAGATTCGGGTCTAAATTTGAAATTAATGTTGAGATGAGTCTAATTTTTGAACTAAATTGATCAAGAAAACCCAAATAAACAATCAGCTAAAATGATAAAATGTTTCTTACCTGAACCTGACTCTCTTGAGATCAGTTACACCACCAGGTAAAGAAGTTAGAGTTATGTAGACGTCAGGTTCATCCTGCTCCACACATTCAGTTTCTTGATTAGATTCTATATCTGGTAGCTTGCTTCCATTTCTTATTACTTCTGAATGACCATTTACTCCATTTATGCAAGGGTTATTAATGGCATTTTATCTCTATATTTTAACTTTGTATTGCACCAAAAGGAACATCTGTTTCAGAAATATGAAGAAACAAAATTAGTTTGCAAATTATTTTATCTCTTTAGTTTTTACCGAGTTGTATTATACTTTCTTATATGGAAGTTAGCAAGCAAGCCACCTATACGTTGATTGTTGTTTAGAACTAATAAATTTTAGATTCGAAAACATTTGCATGCATTTTCATTCATAGTCTAGTTGGTTCAAAGCAACAGGTATAGTGCAAGATCTCACAAGCGAGTAAGTAGATAATTGTTCAACGCAACAGAAATGAGAAGCAGAATCAAAGTCTCACCCCATCTCACAATCTTTGTCAGAATCAGAATATTTCAATTCAACACATCAATCATGTAAGTCAACGGCATATGCTAATAAACACACAAAGTGATTAGATACTTACAGTTTAGAATAAGTGGATATACCTAACATCAAAGGTCAAACAATTTAAAGGTTTATTGTGACGGCATTCATCTGACTAACAATTATTAGTACATCATAAAAATTGCTTTAACGGTGACGAATGATAACCATATTTATTTTTCCATAAAAGTTTAAGATTTATTAAATCGGAGTATTTGAATTTAAAGGCACGCCTTACCTTGACATCTTCCAAATGAACTTCAATCGAGACTTACGAAACCGCTTCCAATTCCCCGCCGCACCCAAATTTCGTCTGAATTATTCGACCTTGAATCACTGCCCAAAATTATTAGCCTCGACCTGCAAATCGCTTCGCCTAGTCGCAGAACAACCCAAAATTCGGAGTTTATTTGGGAATTGGGTGAAGAAGATCGGTGGGAAGTGAAATTTTATCGAACTGCTTTGATTTCGATTTTTGTTTGTTTGAGATGCTCGGCCGTGGATTTCTTATTGTAAATCGATTTCGAGTTTGCTACCATCTTCGCCATTAAAATTTTGAAGAGCTTCGTTTTAATTTTTTCATTCTTTTGTTCGATTTGGAAAATGAAAAGAAGAGGACGCAGTATTATTATTATTATTATTATTATTATTTGAGTGGGCTGTTGAGGAGGTTGGAGTACATTTGTCCAAAGTAAACTTTGGAGCCAATTTTTCATTATTTCCCACCTAAATTTCATATTGCCATCAACATGTAGTTGCATCGGTTGACTTTAAAACCGATGCGACTAAAACTATTTGCGTCGATTGTTGGTGAGAACTGATGCAAATTTGATTTTTTTATTACCTATTGCTTTCCACGTACCAATTGCATCGGTTATTAAGATAGAACTGATGCAAATAGTTCTATTTGCATCAGTTTTTACTTCAACTGATGCAAATGAGGCGAAGCAATATGCACTTTTTGTATTAGTGTGTAGTACAATATTCCTATAATCTTATCCTCGAGAATATGCAATGTATTTGTGAAGATTAAGGAAATGTGAATTGCTATGAATAAAAAAGAATGTTATAAACAAAAATAATGATTCAAGCAATAGATTAATGAATGCTTTGAGAGTATCTAGAAAATATGAACAAGAGAATAGTTAGATTAAAGCAAGAGAATTCGGTGAGTTAAATGATGTTAAAATCATGTATATATACTTGTAGAAGAGATGCATATGTTGTCAAAGGTTGCAAACAAGAGATGCTTTCATTTCCATTGAAGGTTGCAACTCTTGGGAGGAAGAAGGTGTCTTTTCAGAGAAAATTCGCAGGTTCAAATTCAGTCGACTGAGCATGGAATTCAGTCCACTGAAAATATGAAGTAAAATTTTCGGGACCAAATTCAGTCGACTGTGCAGGAAATTCAGTCGACCGAAACTGTGCATGTGTATAAATTTGTTCCAGTTTCAGTCGACTGACTGTTCCTGTTCAGTCGACTGAACTTATAAAACCTGCATAGTTAAAACTAAATTTAAAAAAATGTACTTTAACAAATTTTTTTAGTGCTCGTGCAAGCTTCTTGAGGATAGATTTTAACAATACATCTAGACTAAGACACATGTAAAAATATACTTTAAGCTTGTTTGGTCTTCATCTATCTTCCTTTAGCATTTGCATATATTTCTTCCTTGTTTGTAAAAGCACATCGTCATTGATCAAAATCTTCGCGTATCAACAGAACCTTTTTCCTTAGCTTTCTCCAAGCTTTTTCACTTTATCTTACTTTTGTTTTTGCTTTGTGAAAGTATGAAAAATAAGTGAACATTTCCACCCTTTATATAGTAATTTTCAATGCTAGTTTCGTAATTTTAGTTTTGGACACTTGTCTACTTCTCTTTGCACAAGTTTTAGAATGTTGACACATGTCTACTTAGGTGTCTTAAGATGTTTCTACACATGGACACCTAATGGGGTTTATGTGTCACTATTTTATTTAATCTTGTGACACATGTCCTTTATTTTTTTTGCAAGCTTTATTTCATGACACATACCTTATTTAGTAATCATTTAAGGTGTTCTAGAAGTGTACACCTAAGTGATATATGTGTCATAATTCTATTTCATCTTAAGATAGGTGTATGGTCCATATTATGTCACTTGTCTTCACCATGTCATGCCACTTATCATATACTTATAAATGTATACATACTTATACCTTTTGTATTATTTAAAAGCATACATAAATAAAAATAAAATAGAGATGGTGTAGATAGTATATTTTAAACTTCTAAAATTTTACATACCCGATATTTTAAGTTAGGCTGTCACATTCTACCACCCTTAGAAAAAGATTTCGTCCTCGAAATCTAGGCTTCAAACAATTCTGGATAATCTTTACGAATTTCTGACTCCACCTCCCATGATGCTTCGTCTTCGTTATGATGATTCCATTGAACTTTCACCAAGAAAATTTCTTTTGTTCTTAATTTCTTAACTTTTCTGTCAAGAATTCGAACAGGTCTTTCAATGTACTTAGTCCCCTTTTTAACTTCAATGCCGCTTAAATCTATCACATGAGATGGATTAGAAATATACTTTCGTAGCATTGATACATGAAATACACTATAAATATCTGATAATTTCTCAGGTAAATCAAGTTGACATGCAACTTTGCCAATTCTTTTGGAAATACGAAATGGTCCAATAAATCTTGGTGATAACTTTGCCATATTCTTCCCAAATCGCATTACCCCACATATTGGAGAAACCTTAAGGAGAACTTGATCCCCAATTTCGAATTCCAAATCTTTTCTTCTGTGATCTGCATAACTCTTTTGCCTACATTGCGCTGCTTGCAATCTTTCCTTTATGATAGAAATTTTCTCTGTCGTTTCTTTTACTAGATCTGGACCAAGAAGCTCACGATCTCCAACTTCCGCCCAACATACTAGAGAACGACAAGGTCTTCCATACAAAGCTTCATATGGAGCCATACCAATACTTGCATGATAACTATTGTTATATGCAAATTCTATTAATGGTATATGAGTCTCCCATGTTATTTCAAATTCCATTATACAAGATCTTAGCATATCTTCTATTATTCGGTTTACTCTTTCAGTTTGTCCATCTGTTTGTGGATGAAAGGCCGTACTTAGGTTTAATGATGTTCCTAATGCATTTTGAAGACTTCTCCAAAATTTTAAAGTGAATCGAGAGTCTCTATCTGAAACAATGGTAACTGATATGCCATGTAGTCGAACAATTTCTTTCAAATAAAGTCTACTCAATTTCTCCATTGAGTAGGTCATATTGTAAGGTATAAAATGGGCTGATTTTGTTAGGCGATCCACTACTACCCATATGGCGTCATGACCTTGTCTTGTCATTGGTAATCCCATAATAAAATCCATAGTTATATGCTCCCATTTCAATTCAGCAATAGGAAGCCGTTGTAGGAGTCCTGCCGGTCATTGCTGCTCGGTTTTTAATTTGTTGGCATGTAAAACATTTTGCCACAAATTCAGCGACATCTTTCTTCATTCCATGCCACCAAAACTGACGCTTAAGATCCTTATACATTTTTGTGCTTCCTGGATGCACTGTAAATCTTGAGCAATGTGCTTCACTTAGAATTTTATTTTTCAATTGAGGTTGACTTGGAACACAAAGTCGATTTCTGAATCTATAACCTCCATCTTTACCAATGTTCCAATATGTAGGTTCCTTATCCTTCATTTTTATGAATAATTCCTTCAACTCCTCGTCTTTTCCTTGAGCTTGCAATATTTTACTTTGTAGAGTTGGCTGAATAATAACATTACATGAAAGTGCTACCTTATCATTCATTTCTCCACTAATCCTCCTTGTGCAGATGTTCATTTCTACTAGGGTCTCTAGAGCTTTCCATTCTCTTATCATCAGATTGGCTACTATGCCATAGGGTTTTCGGCTTAACGCATCTGCAACTACATTTGCTTTTCCTGGATGATAATGCAATGTAAAATCATAATCTTTTAGAAATTCCATCCATCCCCTTTGTCTCATATTTAGTTCTTTTTGGGAAAACAAATATTTTAAACTCTTGTGGTCTGAGTAAACATGAAATTGTTCCCCAAAAAGATAACGCCTCCAAATTTTTAAAGCAAATACAATTGCAGCTAATTCTAAGTCATGGGTTGGATAATTGACTTCATGTGGCTTTAGTTGATGAGAGCCATAAGCAATAACTTTGTCCTCCTGCATTAATACACATCCTTATCCTTGTCCACATGCATCGTAACATACTTTATATGGGACTCCACTTCTTGGCAAAGACAGAATTGGTGCCTCTGTCAATCTTTTCTTTAAGGTTTCAAATGCTATCTTACATTTTTCATCCCAAATAAACTTAGTTTCCTTACGAGTTAGTTTTGTTAATGGAGATGTTATCTTTGAAAAATCTTGAATAAATCTTCGGTAGTAACCAGCTAATCCAAGAAAACTTCGAACTTCTGTTGGTGTTGTCGGAGGATTCCATTTCAACACCGCCTCAACCTTTGATGGGTCTACTCCTATTCCATTCTTCGAAACAACGTGCCCAAGAAATTTTACTTCCTCCAACCAAAATTCACATTTACTTAATTTTGCATAAAGTTGATGATCTCTCAATGTTTGGAGACACAAACACAAATGACGTTCGTGTTCTTACTTTGTCTTAGAATAAATTAGGATATCATCAATAAATACAATTATGAATTGATCAAGATATGGACGGAACACACGATTCATAAACCCATGAATACTGATGGGGCATTGGTAAGGCCAAAAGGCATCACCAAAAATTCGTAGTGTCCATACCGTGTTTGAAAAGCTGTCTCTGGAATGTCTTCTTCTTTTATTCTTAATTTATGATACCCAGATCTCAAGCCAATTTTTGAAAATACTGCAGCTCCTTGGAGCTGATCAAATAGATCATCAATTCGAGGTAATTTGTATTTGTTCTTAATTGTTACTTTATTAAGTTCTCGATAATCTACGCATAAGCGTAACGTTCCGTCATGTTTCTTTACAAACAACACAGGTGCTCCCCAAGGAGATTTACTAGGTCTAATAAATCCTTGATCCTCCATCTCCTTAATTTGTCTTTTCAGCTCTTGATTCTCCGTATGAGACATACGATAAGCTGCTTTAGCAATAGGGGTGGTACCAGGGATTAAATCGATACTAAAATCAATTTCTCTTTTTGGTGGTAATCCTGGCACTTCTTGAAAGACTTCTTTAAATTCTCTTACGATTGGGATTTGGTCTACCGATTGACCCTTATCCCCAATATTGATATGTGCTACATATCCAGATATAAAAGCATCTTCAGATTTATCACATGAATACACAAAGGTTTCACGTTCTCGAATCGTGAAACATATAGTTCTATTATGACAATCCATGATGGCTCTATGTTGAGAAAGCCAATCAATCCCAAGGATGATATCAAAATGTTTCATTGGAAAGATAATCAAGTTAGCCACCATATCCTTACCTCCAAAATTAAGGATACAATTTCTACACACAAAAGTAAGTTTAATCTGTCCTTCTACTAATTTTCTATTACCAAAGGGTTACTTAGTTTGGTTACTAGCCATAACTTATGGCTGCAAATAGTCATAAAGATGTTAGTGAATTGTATAAACCTCCTATTCCGATAAATTAAATTGTAATAGTATATAATTTCTAAAAGCACCCCTTAAACCTAGGCTCTGATACCACTAATTGTAACACCCACTCTGGTAGCTTACCCAGAGGCAAAGATGTTACATAGAAACTAAGGTGCTTAATAGAATAGTATCACAACTTAAATAAAATATATCGGAACATGAAATCATTCAGATTACATGATTTCAAGCGGAAGAGTTATTATACAATCACATCATCATAATTACACAGTTACATAGGATCATGAGATTCAACATAATTATACATATGAAAGTTGATAAACTTAAATAAAAGTCTTCACTTCATAGTCATGGTATTCATCAGTCACCTTGAGTTGAACAACTAACCATCTAAACCTGAAATGTTTATGTGTAGCATCATGAGCAACACTGACCCAGTGAGATAGCTATTTAATCTATAGTTTTCAAGTCATGTCATGAAGGGTTATAAAAAAACATAATTTTTATATCATCATTCCATTCCAAATCACTACTTCTTAAGTTTTAATAATCCAGATCAAAAACACTATTTGAGGTAAACTTCAAAATATATAAACTTCATCTGACTAAAGTTAAGATTTTTCATAAATTTAAACCACTCCCTCAATTTGGTTTATATTCTACGATATTTTATCCTATTGCGGTCGGCATCCCCTCACTAAGTAGGGATGTGGTCTACTGGCTCGTTACCACATAGAGTAACAGTGCACTACCCGATATCTATTTTTTTATACTGCATCCTCTCACTAAGTAGGGATGTACTCTACTGGCTCGTTACCACATAGAGTAATAGTGCACTACCCAAGATCTATTGTCTTATACCGCATCCTCGAAGAAATCTTCTATGCGAAAATGCTTCTTTAAAGTAATTTAAATTATAAAAAGTAACTTACTTAGTATACTCAACTACCATGAAAATAGTCTCATCAAATTATTTATCAAATCGATGATAAATAATCTAACAAGTAAGGCATTTTCTTAGAAACAAACATGTTCATTTCGGGCAGAAAGTTAACCCGAGCTTTCACCTCAAATTTATATATATAGATGGCCGAATTTTAAAAAGTGATAAAAGTTATCACATTCTTCCTGCAGTTTCCAAAACTTTAAAAATTATAGGATTTGGATAAGAAACGCAAAAGTTATGCACAAAATACCAGCTCAGGTTTGCACAAAACACTGAGTACTCTACAACAACAGGACAACAAGTTTGCAAGAGGTTATTCAATATTTTAAACAACGAATTTCAGAAAATGATACAAACAAAAGTTATAGCCCTTTCAGTTAGCTTTCCAGGACATCCAAGAAATCGAAATTTTATTAAGAATTGAGAAAGTTATGGTCAAATTACCAAGCTGCGTTTTTGATAGAACCGAGCCACTTTTACTTACAACTATCATCTCTTCAAGAATAACATAAATACTAGAAATTTAAATAGTTTTTCTCACCTTAAACTTGTGTATTTGACTTGAACCTTTTTCCTCAGCTTTCTTCAAGCTTTTTCACTTTATCTTACTTTTTTTTTGCTTTGTGAAAGTATGAAAAATAAGTGAACATTTCCACCCTTTATATAGTAATTTTCAAGGCTAGTTTCGTAATTTTCTTGTCTACTTCTCTTTGCACAAGCTTTAGAATGTTGACACATGTCTACTTAGGTGTCTTAAGATGTTTCTACACATGGACACCTAATGGGGTTATGTGTCACTATTTTATTTAAGACACATGTCCTTCATTTTTTTTTGCAAGCTTTATTTCATGACACATACCTTATTTAGTAATCATTTAAGGTGTTCTAGAAGTGTACACCTAAGTGATATATGTGTCATAATTCTATTTCATCTTAAGATAGGTGTATGGTCCATATTATGCCACTTGTCTTCACCGTGTCATGCCACTTATCCTATACTTATAAATGTATACATACTTATACCTTTTGTATTATTTAAAAGCATACATAAATAAAAATAAAATAGAGATGGTGTAGATAGTATATTTTAAACTTCTAAAATTTTACATACCCGATATTTTAAGTTAGGCTGTTACATCGTCGCCTGCAACACTAGATTGCACGCGCCCCCATCTCGGCCTCCATCTCGCGAACCTCCTCCTCGTCTATGCTCGCGCGCTCCACAACGATCAAAATCAGCCTCGCTGAGCTCGCAAAACCAAAGCCGCGATTTCGATGCCGCGAAACCCCTCACACGCCCTACTGCTGTTGAGCGATTGACAACGATCAACCCACGACGTCGCACGAACCCAATTTTCGACATCGATTTCAAACTAAACTAAAACCCTAACTTAAACTCGTTCATCTCCAACGATTAATAAAAAAATTCGAACATTTTTCCCATGCTCCCCTACGCATCAACTTCCTTCACCATGAATTTCGATGTCCAGATCGACATGGATCACCAGAATTCGTTCATTTTGCATATTACGTTCAACTTGAAATTCCCACCTCAATACAAGGCTAAAAATTCTGATTTTCATCTTAAAAATCACAGTTTGCAAACACAATCCCGTGTATATAACCAAAATTCGATAATAAAATTTTCAAATTTTCAAGTTGAAAACATCTTACTGTAATTTCCAAATTTCGAAATATTTCCTAAATATCTTTGACTTAGAATTATTTCTAAAATTTAAATTAGATCAATACGAATACTTTCCTTTAAAGACCATTACCTAAATCCTTCTAGATTTTGAGATATGGAATTTTTTCTTGAATTTTTGTTAGTCTGTTATTAAACAGAGAGACAGTCAACATTCAACAATATATATACATGCATAATAGAGATGCATGTACATTATCACTTATACAAACAACTCCAAGTACTAAACCAAACGTCACAACATATAACATCCTTTAGTGATTTATTCACAGATAAACAAAAAAGAAAGATTTGAGTTTAGAGGTTTGCTCACCTGTCTGGAAGAACAGAGAAGCAAGAGAAGGCTTTGAGCCTGGAATTTGTTTTGATTGCTTTTTCTAGATTTTCTTCTGATCTGAACTTGCTTTACTTCATGAATTTTGCTTAACCTTAGCTTGATATTTGATTTGATCTTCAATTGTTTTTCACATTACATTAATTCTCAAATTACATCTTCCAAACGGTAATATATATTAAAATTTAGAAAACAAACTTTTATTAATCTTAAAACTTTATAATTCTTAATTTATAAAGCTTTTCAAATCTAATTTATTTATTAAATCAATTTTATTTACAATATATTTTATTAAATTTTAAAGGTAAATATTTTATATTCATTCTTGCTTTAAATTTTAAATTCAAGTCATTATACAAATCATAACTTTTAAAGAAATTGTTTTCAAAGTTTAGTTGTACTTTAATAATAAACACATATATAGATTATATATGTATATAAGTCATTAGAATAAAGGTATAACTTCAAACAACTTTTAAAATTCATTTCATAAAATTAAATTCAAATATCTTTATATTATTTTCTATTTATATTTCCTTTTATAACTATTTATACATCCTTAAGAAAATGATTCTTATATTGATCTTAAATTCTATCTTCCAAATCACAATGTATATATGATAGAAAACAAATCTCTACTAGTTTATAAAGTTCTTAATCACCATCACTAATTAATCATTTCTTAATTGCTTATCTTAATTAATTATCTTAATTAATTTATCCTTAATTGTTAATTAATTAACTTTAATTACTTACTAAATCAAATCATTTTTGAAATCACTTAAAGATTTTAATTAACCAATTATCCCTATAAATAATTATTTTAAAAACAAAACAGTTTTCAAAAATTCACTTTAACACTCAATCTCTGAAATTTGTTTTAATAATCGCTTGAAAAACTTGTACATTTTCAACTTTCTTTGAAACGTTAAAATTTCTTTTATTTTAAAACTCTGATATCATCCCCGAGTCAAACACATCCTTTCCTCGAGTTTTTTTTTTAACTTTACCCGAGCATCCTCCCAGGTCACCACTTTTCCTCTTTTTTATCTTTTTTTATTTAAATTTTAAAAAACTGTTATCATCTTAAATAACCCGAGACAACAACCTTCTTCTCCAAATTAAATCTACTGATACCATCCTGACATCATGCGCATGTACACGGCGCGACCAACCACCTCCGATCAATCGCACCTATGGGAAAATGTTCGTGGGTAGTAGGGGCAACTTTTGTCGAAGTGGTGTGGATGATTGGGGCTGGGATTGTCGGTGGAGTTTGGGTTCCAGGTGGTGTCGAATAGCTTAGTTTTGATTTCAGGCAAAACTGATGGAGCGATGTGGTCGAAACGACTAGGGGAAACTTGGATGTTTGCATGATATATTTTCAACTTTAACCATTTAAAAACAAATTTCAAATCACTTTTCACTCGCGGAATAAGATTCCCGGTATTATTTTTTTCCACTGAAAGTCTGTCGAGTTTAAATACTTTAAAATAATTCAAATCACTTATCCAAAATATACTTGGAAACATTTAAAATAAACTACCTTTACTTAAATATTAGTTATGAAAATATTATACTAATTATCACAAATATAAGACTTCAAGTCCAAACTAATTTTAGAATAAAATTAGTATATATGGTATAAATATTTAAATAACCTTTTTCTAAAACAAATATTATTTAAATCTTTAAATAATTACTTCTATAATTAATTAAATAAATCTTTACTTTAAAGATTTTCAAAATAAATTAAGAAAATAATTTCTCCAAAATATTCTTTTTAAAACCATCTTTAGAACTTCAATTTATATTTATAAAATATATTCAAAACATTCTCTACTTTCAAGGAAAGTACACATTCCATTCTAAAACGATTTATTCAAATCAACTTATAAATCTTTTTGGATTTATTTTAAAATTACGTCCCAAATCCGTAAATTACTTTCCATACTTTTTAAAATAAAACAATATTTATTTTAAAACAAATTTTCCTTTCTTTTATAAAATTCCCATTTTGGATTTAAATTTTTAAAGATCCACTAATTTACGATTTTCAAATCGATTCCCAAGTATTCACTTTCAACACCAAATCAATTTTCAAATTGATTTCCAAATTGATTTCAAATACCAAATCAAATCCCAAATTGATTTTTCTAAACATTTACTTCAAAACACCAAATCCATTTTCAAAATTGATTTCCTAATTATTAGTTTTTAAACACCAAATCAATTTTAGATCGATTTCCCTAATATTTATTATTTTTTTACCAAATCAATATCAAATTGATTTTCCAATTTATTTTCAAAACACCAAATCAAATTTCAAACTGATTCTCAAATTTATTTCAAACACCAAATTTATTATCTTTTGAAACAAATTCCTTCTTTTAAATTTATTTAATTTTCTAAAATTAATTTACTATAAATTTACTACTTAAATTTCAAAAATCCAATTTTTATTTATTTTTGGTATCCTACGATCCCAAAAATAAATTCGGCTAAACTATAGCCTTCAACGATTTCAATCACAATATAATCACACATAGATTATAAATAAATCAACACACAATATTGAAACAAATTCAATTATTTGAGATGGATCCCTTCAACCTGTTTTCCCTGCATCCATAGACGTTAGCACAACAAATAAATACCCATTCCACTTCGAGGTGGAATATCGCGGTAGATGGGATTTTATATAATATCATCCGCTATTATGCGGCGCATAGGGTCTCATTCGCTATATAATGCGGGAAATCAATCACTCCAAATACATATATAATACCAATTCTGCTTCGAGGTGGAATATCGCGGTATATGGGTTTGATATAATATCATCTGCTATTATGTGGCGCATAGGGTCTAAATCAATACAACTGATAATAAATTATCATCCAAGCACACAATCAACCATTTTAAATTCAACTATTTGAAATTAAATCGGAAAAATCTAATTGAGTGAGAAGATCTCACATTTGCCTATGCATGCAATCCACTTTCATTCCAACTTGATTTCTTCACATTTGTAGACCTTATATAAATATTTATACAATTTATTAATATTCGAATTAGTCGAACAGTTAATCACCACTTATTCATTTAATTTGGCTAACAAATTTGGGTTTAAACGAATAATTTATCCTTAATTTTAAATTTTGAACTAATATTTTTTCTTTGAAAATCTTTTAATAACTAAAAATAATTAAATTGGTAAATTAACAAATGAATTGACTTTTTTAAATTTAATTAGCTAATGACTTAGTCCAAAACTGGTTTTCCCTTAATAAATATTTTTAGCGACAAAAATAAATAAATTAAGCTTATCAATTAATTTAATCTCCATATTGATTTAAAGATTTGAATATTCTTACTGTTTTTAAAATAGAACATACATATGGATTTATATATATATATACACATATATATTTTAAATTAAAAATTTAACTGAATCATAAAAAGCTACTTAACAGAAAAATGAAATTTTTTCTTTTCTCTGCTTCAAACTTATAACAATTCTCAGCAAATAACCAAAATAATTTTTCTGCTGTATATGTACATATAATCTAAATTTAAATCTAATAAAAAAAACTTAAGATTCGAACCTCAATTACCTCGAACACCACGCGACCCCCTTGAGATGTTGCTGCCACCACCACATACACTGTCGTATGTCTCTGTATCGAGTTGCTCTGGTATAGAGATTTTATCACCCATTGTGATGGGGATTCCGGACGTGATTAGTGAATATCCGGATGTGCAAGGGCTTCTTTGGAAGTGCCTTCGGTTCCGTTCGATCCCGGAATGGACTTGTATGGATGTGTGTCTGATGTTACACTTTGAGATGTAAAGCTGGTTTCTATCAAATACATTTCTCTTGGTGGCGGAGAATTTATTCTCTTAGCTTAACACCCTTCTCTGAGACCTACGAGCTCAGAGGTTATGTAGTTGATGGTTACTAGTGATACATTCCCAATTTGGTAATGTGGCATACGAAGTGATGTTGATCATTTATTGATCGTAGCATGGCTTTGTGAAAAAGCTTAGCTTTGTGGAAGAGACTTCGTCGAGCCTCACAACCCGGAAATGGTCGAAACAGGAATGTTGCGGCAAGGTTTTCAGGGGTCGCTCCCCTAGGGTGTGTCCCTTTCCTTCTGAATAAGAGATGATATCATGGTATGGAGCCCAGATATTTTACCTATGTTAATGCTGCAAATTTGTTATACTTTGCGGTTGTTGCTTTGTGGTTGAGGATCCTCGAATAAAGGTCGGTAATGACCGGCGATGGCATACTTATGTGTTAGTTACCTATGTTATAGCTTGGTTAAAGCGTGAGGTAACGTCGGCCTTGTTAGCAGAGATCCGATTAGGTTCTCGGGGGCATCTTTCCAGAGGCGTACCCATTTCGGTGTAGGAAGTTCCTTTGCCTGACCATTGTTGGAAATCCAAAGAAACAATACGTGCCTCGTACGGTTTGTTGTTATACAACCTGGTATGAAATGTGACGGTAACCTGCTATTGAACATGGTAGTTATAGTAGGCATACGACGAAATATGGTATGCTGGCTAAGATTAATATTATACTTTCAAAATGTTTTCTGCACTATGCACTAATAATAATATCAAATAGTTTTCGCGTATCAAGCATTTTTGACTGTCACAAGGAGAAATCCCCTCCAAGTGTGCGTTTGCATTATGTGTGTGGCGGGAGGCCTTCTGGCAGTTTCATTTTCCAAAAGCATAGCGGATTTCTTTATATTTTCTTTGTGAAAATAACTGTTTTTAAGATCTCACACCAGTCCCATGACTGACCTGGAATTTATTGTTCCCTTCCTAAACTCTGGGTGCCCACAATTTTCCACACGAGCAGTCTAGAGTTGGGTTTTTCAGATAGTCGGATAGTAGATATCGATTTGATACGTTTCAGCTTTCTTTTTGGAATTCTTTGGAGTCTTCAGATTCATGGACTGGAATTGCTTTGCTTAGTGCAACTTGATGGTGGTTCAAGCTTTGGCTTGGAGCTTTGGATTAGGATGCAGTTGTGGATTCATTCTTGTCTGAAGTTCACTTGGAGTTATCTCTTCTATTGATATCTTTTTCGTTGTAGCATTGTATCATACCTCTGATATTTGTTGAGCATTATTGATGTCATTATTGTTGTATTTTTGGATATTGTATCATTAGAGTTGTATATGATATTCATTCTTTTCTTTCGCTGTATTGTTATACTTAATGTGTTATAAGCTCCGGCGAGCCAGATTCGGCGTTTGAATCTGCGGCATTCAAGTACAAGTGAAGTACGGGTGCCGATTTTCGAAGGCCGAGTCAGGACCATTACATTATTTTTCGAAATAAGTAAAAGAGTAAGACAAAGTAAGATTGCATTCTCTTCTGAAATCATCCATTATATCTTTAGGCTTCTTACTAGAACAATTACAAATCTCATCAATGATCAATGATTCAACAAATACATTAAACAGATGTGGATTGTTCACATTTATAAGACCACCCCCACATGAATGATTGTTAACCATATGTCTAATAAAAAACCTATTTAGTTGTCCTGAATCACAAGAACCATGCACTTTAAAAGGACAAGCATCCTTAGAAGAAGAGAAAATAGGAGTAATTCTCGCAACATAATTCATCGAAAACACTAACTCATATGCCTTTTGAAGGTGTCATGCCTTCAAAAAATTTCTAAAATCATAAGCTCCTCCAAAACAAAACCAATAAAGTCAGAAATGGATAATGTCGAATCTCTCTTCAACATACCCTTTAAATAACTTTTACTACAGACAATAACATCGAAACACCAAGGTCCACTAGAAGATGAATAAATAGGAAGAGTAGATGAAATCAAAATAAAACTATCACCGTTATTTTTCAATAGAGAACTCTTAACCTTGACAGTAAAAGGAAATAATGCACTCTTATACAATTGAAAATAAATTATACGTTGAAGATCGAAATCCATATCAACCACGATACTTTATTCTTAAGCACATAAGAAATATTGATGGACGAAGGAGTAAGTTGAGACCAATACCGACAAATTTCATTCTTCAAATCATAAAAAAAGCTAATAAACAACCGAATGTTGAATGTATTATCATTGAATACAAATAAAACAAGAAGGCTATTCTCACCACTGGAAAAAAACATCAGTAAAAAATATTTGGTTCAGATTTTCATTTTATTCTACTATAGTAATTACCTTTATACAACAAAAATAAAATAAAATATTTTTTTCAAAAATGATACATACTGATACTAAAACTGATACCTAAAAACTGATCCTCAAATTTTGTAAAACCGATACTCAAACAGACTTTATTAAATGTTTGATACTAATAAAACTCATATCATTAATTGTTTGGTGCATATCATCATATTTACTTTGCAATAACTTTTTTTTATATATACTCAAACAAATAAAATGTTATAAAACTTCCACTGCATTATTGCAAAAAATATTATTAAGAAAAAACCAAAATGATACCTAAAAACTGATCCCCACTGAACTCGATGCAGCAATACATTTTCAATCAAACCAATATGAATGCAAGAAAAAACATTAATTAAAAAATGTTTGCTCCGGACTTTCATTTTATTATAGTGTGATAGTTTTCTTTATAAAACAAAAATCGAAACAAAGAAATAACAATTATTTTTAAAAATGATACCTACAAACTGTAGACCGATACCTAAAATATGTTCCTCAATTTAATAAGAAAAACGATACTCAAAATAGTTCATTGAATATTTGAACCAAACAAAAAACTAATTCAATACATTGAATGTTTGATGCATACAATCACATTTCTCTGTAATAATTTCATTTCTGTATATACTCAAACAAACAA
This sequence comes from Allium cepa, assembly GCA_030765085.1. Taxonomy (NCBI): domain Eukaryota; kingdom Viridiplantae; phylum Streptophyta; class Magnoliopsida; order Asparagales; family Amaryllidaceae; genus Allium; species Allium cepa. Next base: position 629,060,881 of record CM060934.1, read on the forward strand.
AGCATCAAAACACTTTAAAACTTCATTATTGTGAAAAATGTTACTAATAAAAACTAAAAATGATACTTAAATGCCAATCCTCGCTGAACTAAACACAACAATACATTTTCATCCAAACCAAAATGAATCCAAGATATACATCAGTAAACAAAAACCAAATAAATTCAATTTAAAGCAACTAAGAAAGCATTGTTGCATAAAAAAGATAAGAAAACAGAAGATACCTGTCGCTGTCGTCTAAATTTGCCATAGAATATGAAAGAAGAAAACACAGCAAAAAACTAAATTTAATTTTTGAAAAGAAAAATTAGAGAATGTTAGAAATGACCAAAATAAAACTCTGATAGAAGAAAAGGAAAAATAATGATAGAATCATACTTAAATCTGAAAATTTCCAACGTCGAATGAAAAGAAATGAAAATCAAAATCAAGATAATATGAATGGATCACGTACGAAAAATAAATAAATAAAGAAGTGAATTTAAGTTTGAATGTGCAAAAGAGAAAGCGAAGAAGAATTAAAGAAGAAGAAGAACAAGATCAAAGAAGAAAATGAGAAAGTGCCCGGTGACAGTTAGAGCTTTTTAAAATATCTTAATGTTTTCATCACTGAAAATAAAATATTAATGGGCTGTCCTAGGTAATGAAAGGCTTTTAAATTTCTCCTTGAGAATATTTCCACATTTAAAAAAATGTCACTACAAACAACTCTATGTTATCAAAAACAAATATTTGAAAACATTCAATATGGTTTGGATGCGATTTGAACAGCTTAATTGATCATATTACATCGGACTAAAATAGTTAATGTTACATACATGCAATCATAAAATTATATATATATATATATATATATATATAATTGTACGTATGTGTGTGCATGTGTTTGCAAGTGAAATGGTCTGACGCTCTCAATCGATCAAAAACGAATTTAAAAGTTAAGAAATAGAAAAGGAAAAGTAGAACACACACAAAATTTAAAGCGGTTTGGTCTAAATCAAGTGTCTATGCCCACTATATCTTTTATTAATGATTGGATTTACAATTATAACTGAATTACAACACTGTTTCAAGTTTTAAGTTAGTTGATTTCGAATTTGACAGCAATTCGTGTAAAAGTCGGTAAAGAGGCAAAAATTCCTCCTTTAGTTGTTGTAGGATGTCTATCTATAGAAAAACCCCACTTTAGAATCGTTGAATTGTCAATTGAATCGCTCAAACATATAGATCTAAACTTCCAAGACGACGAACAGGTCAAAACAATGCATTTCTCGATAATTGGATCATTCGATTTCAATGCATATGGATTAGTATCGACCGACATGGTTGACTTTTCTTCGATGTCTCTTTCAGATAGATTAAGCTTTCAACTTTTTGAACTTCAAAGGAAAAATTGGAAAAAACATCGTTTGATGAGCGATGTCGCATCACCATGTTCTTTTCTTCAACCTTGAATATAGAGCCCATAAAGCAAAATGGACCTACAAACAATAACCATATCATTTGATACCTAAGCATATCAATCAGTACCAACCAACATCACTTCTTCTATGCTTAGCCAATTTTCTTCAGTCTTCAATCATGGTATCTTTCAAACTTCTTGATCCATTCCTTCATTATTTCATTGCACAGATCTATCGAAACATCACTTGGTTTATACATCCGATAACTTGCTCCCAAAGTATGATTTTATGAAAATAAAGTATGTTTTAGACCAAGACAGGTAATTGGATTCAAATCTGCCAAGACTCTTCCATCATTTGAATCATTTTCAAGATACGTTGCATCTACACTGAGACTATCAGAATACATTTTCAAGGTGTTGTTGACTTTCATCTTATCGATAGATAAAATATTGAATTCTGTCTGAATTTTCACCCATCATCGAGAGTTCTTGAAAGCTATCCGATTCTTTTTCCAGATAGATATCTATTTTCTTTTCCATTTTTTTACATATGAGTATTCATACCGGTCGATAATGATCTATATGGATCGGCATTGATCAATTAGAAAACTTCCATATTTATACAACATAGAAATTTTATCTCTTCATTTCATATTTTCAGCCTTTGCCTTCTTATTTCCCCGATCATTTGCAATTTTTCGTCTTAACTTCACCAACGCCACTACAAGCTTACGACCACCATCATTCCTAGGTTTTGCCCAAGCTAACTCTACCGATCCATAAGAACATGAAAACCAAATGATTTGAACGCTAACCATCTCAAGTCGCCATTTTTCATCTTTTAATCATTATCTTTACTTTTAGATCCAAATCCAATTAAGGTAGGTCACTGTCTTGCCAATGTATAAACACCGCCGCCTTTCCTAGATCTTGACACTAGATATGTTGTTGATCCATGTACAAAATCAGTCTATACTTCCCTTCATCGTTTCCCCCACTTCTACGGTCGCGGACTTCAATACGACTATGGAGAGGAGATGGTAAAGGGTAGAAACGATTCATGGATTGAGTTTGATGATGGATCAGTTATCACGACCTTCGATTGCGATGATTTAAGAAACCGTCTTACCGAGCGCATTTCAACACTTAACGAATTCGATAGTTGATACATTATATGACAATCATCTTATTGACACTTGAAATTGAATACTACATAGCTACGGTCCTGCAAAGAAAAGCTCTGAACCGCGTTGAATATCATACGATTTTATTTACTCCTACATTAACGGGTAATATCCGACACATATTTCCATTATTATCGGAGCTCATTTGTCGTCGTAAGTGAGCTATCTGCACAAAATGACTTTGTACATCATGCCAAGGAAATGCACTGCATGAACTTATACATCACATTGCCTCAATCGATGTACAGACCCCGATTGGTCACTACGCGTTGACATCCGTTCCAAACATTAGCTGAACATGAGGTATATTCAAAGTAATATAGAAATTAAAACATAACTATCCAAGCTCATATCGCAAGATTTCAACATTAAATGGAATCCCTTGAATGTTAAGGGCATCTCTTTGTTGTCGTGGCGAGCCCTTCTGCATCCGACTTCACTCCTCCGATAGTAAGTTCCTCTTTTTCCTTGGCTTCCACTTCAACTCCTTCTAAAGCTAAACAATCTCGATGCCAACTTAGAAACCATTACAACTGGCTCCTTATGTGCCTATGGGATGGCATTACTTTGAATGTTAACTTGGTTGGCATTGTGATTTTCGACACTCTCCTAGATTCTAATACATCGAGGTTAAGATCGCGATCCTTAAGAGAATTTGTGAACGTCATGGAATTCCTTGAGGGAATACTCTACTCCATCTACCTTTCCAAAGAGTACATAATTCATCAGAGGGTTAAACAATTGTAACTGATACATATGCCTATTTGGAGTCATTCCCCTCACACTACAAGAAATTTTATTTTTGGTGGCGCACAAAAAATCTACCAAAACTTATGGTAGCGTTTTGATAAACGTCGTGATAAAGTCCGCAACTAAAAATCCATGATTTTTAGTTGTATTTATTTCAACCACAATAAATCTTTTTATTGCGGCATTTCTCAAACGCCACCAAAAATATATTTTTAGCGTTTTGAAAACGCCACCAAAAGGGTTTTTGCTTCTAATAGAGTTTCCAACTTTACCCCTGCTTTACGGTTGTATTTACTCAACGCTACTATATGTATTTCTATAGCGTTTTTGAAATGCTGCTAAAAGTTTTTGATTATTTTGCACCATTTTTTCATGCTATTACTTCCTATTGATAGTCTATTCTGTTTCTACTATATTAATCAACAATCACTCACATAATCATCGTATTTAAACAATTAAGAAAACATATTAATCATATAATCAACAAGACATCTATAACCATTCTGACACAATAGTTTTTCGATAGAATGGCCAAACTCGTATATAGTAACCATTCGTACACAAATTTACACACCTAATACTACTAAATGTTATACCAAACTGGTGCTAATAAAACATTTGATTACCCATAATTCTTTGTTGCATACACAAATGAAAGCTAGCACCATCCAACCTTGCTCTCTTCGGAATCTAATACCTACACAAGTGAAAGCACAACATACAGTTAAACAATCATGTTGATTCGTAGGACTTCAAATCTGATATCAAATATCTACATCATTGTCCAAATATATCATACCATAAATACTGTCATATAAATAATCAAAGTTACAAAGGAAATGAAATAAATAAGGTGCAATCTTACAGTTATTCATAACACTTTGTTAAATTATTTATATTATTTATAAAAATTTGTTAACTTAAACTTAGTTAATTTTAAACTTCTTTAATTTTAACAAAACTTAGTTAATTTTTATTAACTTGGTTAATTTAGTTAATTTATTATTATTATTATTATTATTATTAAAACTCGGTTAACTTAATAATAATAAATTTTTACGAACTTAGTTAATTCATCATCATCATTATTTACAAAACTTTGTAAATTAGTTATACTGCTATTATTTATAGTTAACTTATACTTAATATTATATTTTCTCAATTTCATAAGCAATCGGGTACTCTTCGTTTACGCAAACTGTACAGTGAATTAAACAATAAAAGGATGGCTGCACGATCAGTAATAAAACAATCAAGGGTAATAATTTGATAACACGGATGAATTTGAAACAATAATAATAAAATAATAATAATAAAACAAACTACATATGTAGTTATGTAATCATGAATTATAGTGTAGATCCACTTAAACATGAAAATAAATATACGATTGTTCAACTATGTACAAAACAGATATGATATTTGAAGGACATCAAAAATCTAATGCTTACCTTGTAGCTTGCATCACAGTATACTTGAATTTTCTCTTTGGTCTGCCATCGTTTGCACTTAAAATCCAAATAACCATTTAATAGCATATGCCCAATGAAATGCAAAGTATCCAAGTATACATCTGTCCAACTCCCACACTGATAGTAGCATAAGTCCAATGAAAGACAAGTACCACCTATGTTAGTGATCAAGTTGGATAGCAATATTCTAGTGTCCATAATTTGAATGGTAACAAGCTTAGAATCCCCATCATTTTGGCACAATGTGTAATTCCAATTGAGAATGAAATCGCATCACCTTCTTCTATGAGATGAACTTGGTGGTGTGAATCTCCCTTTCTCTGCTCCTCTTACTCTAGTTCTGATTGTTGCTGGGATGACTGGAACGACTCCGAGAAGCCTGGTACTACTGTTCTTGTGATACCTCTGCCTGTGCATATGTATAGAGCTAACACATCCATAAGCCTATACTTCAACTTCTTCTTACTTGTTTGAAATAAAAATAAAACCAAGAAAAAGAAACTTGCCTTTGATATCATAGGCTAGAAGGCGCATTGGAGAACTATGGCAACTGCAATCCATTTGGCCGAATATTTCTCCTCACAGCGAACACATCTACACAATAGAACTCTTCGTTCCTGGCATCATAAAAAATGAAGCCATGGGTAAGGATACATCTTAAGATGACAATCCAATAAAGAGAGCTTGGTTATTAAGACATATTTACTATCTGGTGTTCTTGAGGCGATAACCATACACTTAACAAATAGTTTTTAATTTTAAGTATAATACTGACATAATAGGTTAAGCATCTTATATGAAACAACTATACAATACTATTCTCTTGAACACAAACATTAAAGTTAACTATATACTTGCATTAATATTTGTAGAAACAGCATGATGTCAAGAAAATTTAACCAATGAACTAGCCTCCTCGATATTACGCTGAAAAAAGAGAAAATATTACAACAAGGAAATATAGAGACCTATTTGGCTTTGGATAATTATCAATTGTAAACTAAGTGGAGTGTAGAGATGTTGCAGCTCGAGTAGTAGTGTGCTACAGCGCGTAAAGCTGCTACAGTTTGGAGTACGAACCAGACGTAACTTAAACATAGCCAACCACTGCTTAGACAATGAAGTTGTTGCAACTCGAAGCACGGACCTGCTGTAACAAAGATAATGTAGATGTAGCTCAGTGAAAGAAGCACTGTGATGGATTTGCGGAGCTACTACAGATTGGGCGTTAAAACTAAATCTCGGTAACATTGATCCTACCCGACATCCTAACTACAGGAGTATAAAACCAAGTATTTTCAATTGCACATTATAAATCTATTAGTGCACACTTTTTTACGTAAGATTGAGGGAATTACAGGTTTATATCAACTATTTACAACTTTTGCATCTGGGAACTCATTTGAAATTATATTTTCTAGTACCTTGGTAATCACCGACCTAAGTTGGGTACGTATTGATGCTTGTCTCTCACATCTAATCATACATAACTTTTTTCATGCAATGAAATAATATTTTCTTTATTAGCAACAAGAAAAATAATCATTGATGAAAACAATGAGAAACCTAAAAATTATAATCTTATTCCAAAATAAAATAAGTAGAAGCAGACCACATTACTCAAAAAGTAAAGCTCAAACTCTAAAAAAATTAAATTTCTGGCCAAATATTTAAAAAGCTATAACAAAGAGAATATAGTATACTCTCATGTAGACATAATAAAAAATAGAAAACAGACCCTAAAATCTTGAAGTTATCGTAAAAATTTAAGAGCTAAAAATGAAAAACTTCACTATTTGATGACGATTTCCCAAAATAAGAGAAATTGCCTTGAAGTAGCAAAATAAGCATTATAGGAATGCAATAAACTTTGACTCCTACAATAATTGTCAGAAAATAAACATGGCATATGAATAATTTATATAAGACAAATCGAAGTTTCAATTTATACAACATGTACAGGCTAATTCACTAATTCGACATCAACATCATTTATAAGTCATTCCTAGCCGCTGATGTGTATTTACATACAACCCCAACCAAAATATATTTTCAGTATAAAAAAAATAACAATAAGTCGAAATACAAAAAGATTCAATAATTTATTCCTAGTGATATAATAAAAGAAGAATAGTATTGTTTATAAGTGTTTAATCCCACAGGATCCACATAGTTTATGTTGATGAGACAGAGCTTACAATTACTATTAGAGGCCCAGATGCAGCCAGGCCATCTCCTCCATCTACATCATATATAGCTCTAACACCGCGGCTATCACAATACGCAAGCACACCTTTCTCCAACATTCACAAGCTCCGAGGACAAAAACAAAATCCACAAAGTCAACTTCATGGATTATTCTTAAAATTTGTCCTTCAATAAAAATTCACCAAAAAATTAAATGTTATTACCTGCTGGGAGAATGCATATGATAAAGCCCATTCTCATCTTGTGGTAGCTTCAAATTTCTTATGGATTCAAAGTTTTTGCGTGTCATTACTTAAAGAAATGTCATCCCAATCTTCGAGCATGCTAGCTACAATCTTTATGGTGTCGATGCATACTATATCTGCTTCAACTGTGGGCCTTGCTCCCCTACCATCAGACCCTTTGATGAAACCTCATCGTTTATGTTTTAAATGTCCCATAAACGGCAACTCAATTTAGGATCTAGCTGTACCTGTCTATAGTGTTGATAGTTTAAAAGGTATACATATAGGAACTTAGTGGTACAAAATCGAGAAATTACGCTAGTATCTTAATAATTAAAATATAAAGCTAATATAGAATAAGATAAGCTAGTATCTCAATATTTCCCCACACAATAAAAGTAACAATGTTGTACATTTTTGTTCAAAGAAAATATCAATGAATAGAAGAATTCATCAATACTTTAGTTGGATAGTAAGGTGTCTTTGAGTGAAGCCATTTATCAAACTCATGTAAGGATAAAGAGGAAGCTAAGATTATATTTGGAAAACATTGCTTTACAATTAGACCATTTAGATGCATATTCCCAAAATATAAATATTATATTATGTAAATCAGCTATTAATTCTGCATTCCAAAACCATGTAACTTTATATGCTAAACATGCATTTATCATATTAAGATAAGAAATATGTTGGTTATCTGAACATATTTGAAATACTTATCTGAAACTCTGGATGTGTTGATTATAAGGACTTGCCTGTAACTTCTTTTACTTGGCTTCTCCCTGTCAAAAAATGTTCACAAACTCCATATCAACCAAACTATAATACTATATGTAGTTGTGCATACTAGATGAATCAGAAAATCACAAGATAAAAAAAAGAAAATTTAATAGTCCGTGCTCTTGTGCATGTTAAATGGGATAGGTCGTATATAATCTATGTTACAAAAAGAAGATAAGAAACTTAATAACATATGGTTGGATAATAATTGGCTGTGTACCACACTGTTAACTAAGTATAGTGAACAAATCAGGTAAAATTCATATATATTTTTCTTACCAAGAATCTAAATTTGATTTTACTTCTAAGTTTTTTTATTTGAAATTACCGTATTCTCTCCGACTCAAAGAAAGGCCACCTTTCATTTAGTCATCATTAGAAATAATATCGTTGTAGAAGATTAAAGGATTGAAAGGTTACCATTCATTTCTTCACTTTTTCCTTATTTTTATTATGGTATGAACATTGTAGAATGTTTATTCTTTGCTTTAGAAATACGTTTATTTAACATTATAGGGTCTGCATCTATAGTATGAAATGGTTCATAACCTATTGCCCTACTGATTTTAATATCCTATTGCCCTATTGATTTTAATATCAGGGATGTACTATAAAAATCCTCAAATGATATATATACATATATATATATACATATACATATATATATATATATACATATACATACATACATACATACATACATATATATATATATATATATATATATATATATATATGCCACAGTAATGAAAGGGCTTTTATATACTACATTGCATAACCAATTTAACATGTCATTGTTTAGGCATTCAGAGAGCTGAGGCAATAAAAGTTTTAAAGCAAGATAAATAATGAGAACATACACTACTAGAAAAAGCTTAAAAACCGGCAAGGCAGGGCGACGGCTCCCGATGGCTTATTTCTGACGGTCGGAAATTCGCGAATATCTGGCTCCAGCCGAGCCTTCTTCTTCTCCATTTTCATACGAAAAAATTAGGTTTGCATCCCCCAATTCTCTTCCCCAACCCTCCAATCAGCAATCTCGTGATTTCAACTTCCTCCCGGCTGTGCAATTAACTTCTACTGCTCTCTAGTACAGGTATAATCTCTTATTTTAGCCAAAAATTCAGTTTTTATCCTAATTCTAAACTTGCATAATTTGATAAATTAGGGGTAATTGTTGATTGAAATTGTTTACAATAGTGTTATAATAGTTTCTAGCATTCCATAGTATTCCTATTTAATCTGTTATCGTGAAATTGCGAAAAACATGTATAATTTATATTGATTGTATATGTGTGTAGCGGTGCTATCATTGTATTATGTTAGTTGAATTAAGATAAAATGAACGTACGAGGTAGAAATATTATATTGTGCACGTAATGATTTATGCAACAAAAAAATACGTCGAATGAGCCTTAAGTCGATGCGTAATACGTCGAATAAATGTATTAAATTAATATATATTTTTGTAAATGTGAACAGTGAGTAAAACTGTATTTTTTCGTAAAATGCGCGCATGTAACTGACAAATGTCCCTTAGAGAGTTTTTGACCCCGTCTGACGAGTGTTGTACATGATCGTTGTATAAATAGTCGTTTTTTTTCGAAAAACGACCATTTATATTCATCTGGTATAATGTTTGTCGGATTTGTCTCTGTATTGGACAAGTTATGAACACAGTAAGAATTTACATTTTGTATACTACTTCGTCTCAAACGGTTCATAAAATTTCGGCCTAACTTTTCTTTTTTGTTTCCTGCGTACACGCATTTGTGTACAATGCAGTGAACAAAAGGGAAATGCTGCCGAAATTTTGTTGAATCGTTTGAGACGAAGTAATATACGAAATGTAAATGCTTACTGTGTTTGTAATGGGAAATAGGATGTCTGACCAATGAAAAAAAAATTATATATATTTTTAAATCGTTACGTTAAAAAATAAAATGTGCCATATTTGAAAATATTTTTAAATTTGTGAAGTTGTTCTTTAAATTCAAAATATTATACGACCATGAAAATAATCTTTTTCGAATTTGTATTCTTCAAAATAAATATTAAATTTTGAACTTCTCATTTTGTCAAATAGAAAAAATGATTGATTATTTTGTTGATCGGAGGAGATGAATATACCAAAGAAAAGGACTGAGGGGCTCAATAAAAGAAGATTTTTATAATGGTATAAACGTGTTTGTTGAACTCGCTTTAAGTAATAACGGAAACGATCTAGAAATTCGTTGTCCGTGTAGTAGGTGTAGACATTTGAAGTATTTGTTACCAGATATTGTGAAAGTTCATTTGTGCCAACACGGTTTCGCACCCGAATATTATGTTTTGGATCGGCATGGAGAAGTTGTAGCAAATACTTCTGTAGAGTCTGAAAGTGTCGTTAACGAAATAGTTTCAACGACCCGTATAGAAAATATGGTCGAAGATGCAGCACGATCAATGTTTCCTATGGTTGAAGTTGACGACGACGATGGAAATGTTGAAAAACCAAATATTGAAGCTAAATTTTTTTATGATTTACTAGATGCAGCTAAGAAACTTATTTGGGATGGTTGTAAAAGCGGCACTCAGCTGTCAGTAATCGCAGAATACATTGCGATGAAGTCAAAATACAACATCACTGAAGCTGGGTTTACGGCTGTTGTACAAGCTGCGAAAAGACATATGCCGTCCGATAATCTAATGTGTGAAAATCACTACGAAGTTAAAACACTTATGTCGGCTTTTGGTTTACCGTATCAGAAAATAGATACATGTTTAAAAGGATGCATGTTGTTTTGGAAAGAAGACGCAAACCTTAGAAATTGTAAAATTTGTAATCAGGAGAGATACAAACCAAGAAAAAAGAAGGGGAAGGAAGTTCCGCACAAGAGTATGCACTACTTACCCATAACTCCAAGACTTCAAAGATTATATGCATCTTCTGTAATTGCATCTAATATGAGATGACATAGCGTGAGAACGGAGGAAGAGGGTACGTTGACACATCCGGCCGATGGAGAAGTATGGAAGCATTTCGATAAAACGTATCCAAATTTTGCAGCGGAGAGTCGAAATGTTAGATTAGGATTATGTACGGACGGTTTTTCTCCTTTTTCTCAATTTGGTTCTAAATATTCATCATGTCCCATTATCGTCACACATTATAATTTACCTCCATGGATGTGCATGAAAACGCAATATATGTTTCTTACTGTTGTCGTTCCTGGCCCCAATGATCCGACACAAGGAATCGATGTATATTTGCAACCGTTGATTGAGGAGTTAAAAATACTGTGGAACGAAGGAGTAGAAACATACGATGTGTTCAAGAAGAAAATTTTTCGTATGTTTGCTTCTTTGTTGTGAACTATAAGTGATTTTCCTGCCTATGCAATGCTATCGGGATGGAGTACTGCCGGTCGTCTAGCATGTCCATATTGCATGGATGAAACACGAGCGTTTTCTTTACCTCATGGTAAGAAAATTTCATGGTTTGACTGTCATCGATATTTTCTCCATGTAAATCATCCCTTCAGAGGAGACAAGAAAAACTTTTTAGCTAATAGAGTAGAAACCAGACAACCACCGACGATATGGTCAAGCGAAGACATATATGAACTTGTTAAGGACTATCCAAAGATATATGAAACTAGCGAGCAGACAGAAATTGAAGGCAAATCAGTTGTTCAAAACTGGTGCAAACAAACTATTTTTTGGGAGTTGCCGTATTGGAAACATCTTCTGCTTCGCCATAACATAGATGTGATGCACAATGAGAAAAATGTATTTGATAATGTTTTTAACACAATTTTGAATGTGAAAGGGAAGACGAAGGATGATTTGAAATCAAGACGTGATATAGAAGAATTATGCAAGCGTCCTGAGCTTCATATGAAACCAAATGACATTAAAAAACCCAAAGCTTGTTACGAATTAGATAATAATCAAGTTAAAGCTGTGTTAAAATGGGTGGAAGGGTTAAGATTTCCTGATGGGATATCATCAAATCTTCGTAGATGTGTTGACTTTAAAAATGGTAGATTGAGCGGAATGAAAAGTCACCACTGTCACATAATGATGGAAACTTTATTTCCCGTAATGTTCAAAGAACTACTGTCGTTAAAAGTTTGGAAAGCAGTAACGGAGCTTAGTATGTTTTACAAAGAGCTTTGTTCGACTACTTTAAAAGTGCAACGTTTACGTAAACTTGAAGTGGACATTCCTATATTGCTTTGCAAATTAGAGAAAATATTTCCGCCAGGTTTTTTTAATGTGATGGAACATTTACCTGTTCATCTCCCATCTGAAGCACGACTTCGAGGTCCTGTCCAATATGGATGGATGTATCCATATGAGAGGTATGTAATATGTTATAACGTAATAATTGCATTTGAAAGATGAAGTTAATATAAATTAATTTTGCATAGATATTTGAATCACCTAAAGAAAAAAGTGAGGCAAAAAGCACGGGTTGAAGGTTCGATATGTAAATCTTACATCGAAGAAGAAGCTTCGTTCTTTTTCTCTCACTATTTCAGTGACCATGTGAATATTTCATTTCAAAGTGTTCCTCGTAATGACGAAGGCGACGAACAAGAGTCCTCTCAAGCAATGTTATCTATTTTTAGACAACATGGTCGGCCTTCTGGAAAATGTGTAGAAATATGGCTAGACGATAGAGATCTTCATGTAGCACACACTTATATTCTTCTAAATTGTGCCAAGGTTGCATCGTTTGTTAGGTAATCTGAAATAATAATTTGTGTTTTATTCTTTTCTATAATGCATGTGCGTGTATAACCTAATGTAATAATTTGTTTATATAAACAGTGTTTATGAACGTGAACATCCGAACGGAGATCGCAGTAAAGAATTTCCGGTTGGTTTTCAAATTACGTCTATGAGTCGAGAAATAGTGTTGTTGACGAATGGTTGAAACATCTTGTGATGGGACCAAAAAGAGTGGTCAAGACATATCCAATATATTTCGTCAATGGATAAAAATTTAACACCAAAGAATATGGTGCAGAAAAATTAACAAATAATACTGGTGTATTTGTTAAAGGTAGTGACGATCCAGAAAATCATTTAAATGATTTTTATGGCGTTCTGACACAAATTTTGCAACTGACATATTTCTCACGACCCACGGAGGAGATGTTTCTATTTAGATGCAATTGGTTTAGCAATGTTCCAGGTTCTGGAATTAATGTGCACAAGGATTATAATCTTATCGAAATAAAGCATGCATCGCACTATCACAAGTATGATCCTTTTGTACTAGCCAAACAAGCATTGCAAGTTTATTACGCTCCTTATCCGTCTCTAAAAAGAGATAAAGCAGATTGGTCTGTAGTTTTTAAAACAAAGGCCAGATTCACATTCGATGGGAAGAATATTCCGGACAAACAAGCTTATCAGGCAGATCTTGAGCAAAATAACGAAATAATAATTACAGACGATCATACAGATTTTGGTCCCTTGATCGATGAATCAAATGTTTGGGTACAAGCGTTTGACAGTACAGAGGAAAATATGGTCGAAAACGAGACCGAATCTGAATCAGAAGACGATGATGACTGATAAAAATTTGAATATGTTTTTTGCAATTGATGTAACTATGTTGAATTCTTGATGTATTATGAAATTGATGTAACTATGAAACCAAATCCGTTTACTATTGTTTGCATGTTTTATGTTATTTCCATTTGTCATTTATTTAACAATTTTTATTAAAAATGCAATGAACTCTGCTTATCGTTAGAAGAGTACACCCATTATGAATCAGGTATAACACACTTCCATTTCTATTTCCATTTCAGTCATTAATTAAGCAATTTATACCGTTGATGTCGTTTTCATATGAAATATATTTCATTATCATGTTTTTAATTTCTTATATAATGATGTGTATATGTCACAGGTTTATCATTATGTCGTATAGAGGTAGGAGCTCTTCCCGATCCTCAGGAGGCGATGGCAGTGGTCCATCGCAAGAGCCACAGTGGGCAGTTGTATCGTTAGTCCCTAGAGAAGATGGGTAAGAACTAAATTTTATTCAGCATCTTATTTTTTCTATGATATATGTACGTACTTATCTATATCGTACTTAAAAACAGGGGGTTCGACCTACTTCCCTCTAAGGTTGTGTTGGACGTCTCTAGAGCATCTTATCGCAGTAGGATGAGTGCGTGCTGGCCGAGGTGGGATAACATCCCTTCTCACATCATAGAGTGCATATGGCAGGATGTCCTAGTATGTATAATTTTTCTGTTGTTTAATTCGTTTTTGTCGTTTTTCTATTGTTTATCGTTTAAAGTGTAATCTTTTTTTTAATACAGGCTGAGATAGACATCCAGACAGACGATTTGATGCTGGCACGAGCATACTGGATGAAGAAGATGTGCAAGAACTACAGGGACACGATATCTGAGATTAAGAAATCTGGTAAGAAACCACGGTGGATGGGAGAGAGCGTGTGACAAGCTTGGTTGAGCTACTGGGAGACGGACGAGGCGAAGGCTAGTATACTATTTTTTTTTGAATTATTAATTTGACGTGATTGAAAAATAATGGTATCAAATTTTGAATGTACAGGCAGAGTCGGATAGAAACTCTGCAAATAGAAATAAGAATCCCGTCACTCATCGCGGAGGATCGAAGTCGTTTCAGCAGTATCGTCAGAAGTTGGTAAATTTACTGAATAATAAATGTAAATAGTTTATGCTCTATGATTTTAAACGTATAATAATTGTATGTGACAATCAACTTCAGGAAGCCGAGGCACATGGTCCTGTCAGCTATATGGACGTGTTCACCCGTACGCATGCTGTCGAGCATGTTAATCCAGACGGGACTGTTTCGTACACATAGCAGGATGATAAATCCAGCAAAAGCCATGTAAGCATATTTCATGTTATTAAGTATTAGTAATTGTTTTAATTGTTAAATTATGATGAAATAAGATATGATATTATTAATTTGTTAATGCATGAGATGTTTATGGAGCAGCGGCAGAAACTCCTTGCTGATACGGGTAGAGAGCAGCTGACGACCGATGAGGAGGACGTTATTTTTGAGTCCGTTATGAGTCCAGCAGAGCATGGTCGACGATACGGATTTGGCAATTTAGCGGTAAATAATTTACTTTTTCTTAAAATGCTGAAAATATGATATTTTTACCTTTTCAAAGCAATAAACTTGGATTTTATTTATTTTTCAATTATTGCAGTCCAGTAGTCAGAGTAGGGGACGGCGGAGTAGACCTCAGAACGATTTAGCAGGTATAGAAGAATTGCGGACTAGAGTGTCCCAATTGGAGGAGCAGAACCGCCAACAGGCCTTGGAGACCGCACAGTTGTTAGAGTACATGCAGCAGTTTGGTAGCCGCTTCCCTTCCTCGGCTGGCTCTGGATCTGGAGGAGATTGATTCATTCCTTGCTTGCTTGTTCGTTTGTTTGTTCAGGTATGTTTTGTTTTAGTTTATAATGATTTGGTAGATGGTGCAGGAAATTGTTGATTTGTATAATTATGTATAATACACTTGGTTCTGTAGTTGTATGAGGATATGCATGAGAATATTGATGAATTTGTGTATTAACAACATGGTAGAACAGTTATTGTAAGGATTATTGTTAATGTTGGAATGGTATGTATATTTTGTATTTTATTTTTGTTCTAATTTTATCCATTTGTGTGTTTATTGAATATTTTGTAGTCTAGGTTTGGATATTTGGTTGGATTATTGTTTATTGGATTGTGCGGTATTAATATCGTAGTGTTCGAAAGAGAAATGTGGTTGGAAGGCTCTATTTGCAGCAAATACAAAAAAAAACAGCATATTTCTGACGGCTACCGACGGCTTCCGATGGCCTACAGGTCAAAATTTTCGACGGCTTCCGACAATTTCCGGCGGCATGTAGCTACACATTTCCGACGGCTACCGACGGCTTCCGATGGTCGGAAATTGTCGAGAGCCCTCGGAAACGTGTTCGGCAGCCTCCGTCGGAAGCCGTCGGAAATACTGCTCCCTGACGCAGCCATTTCCGACGGCTGCCGACGGCTTCCGACGGCCGCCGATGGATTTTGGCCGTCGGAAAATACGTTTCCCCTTGTAGTGATATAAACGTAGCCTGCAGTTTTATGTAATGCCCAACTAAAATCGGGCTGGTTGTTTGACCTTTTCATTTTAGACCATGGTTGATCTTGGAGCAACAACGCACTGTACAAACGCCCGAGAAAAGTTATACACACCACCTGGAAATTGTTGACGATATAAGATATGCCACCTTGTTGCTCGTGCTTCAGTTCAGATGAATAATTTTTGCATGAACTTGACATTTGCAAGAGAAATAAAGTTCTGGCTTGTTACTGCCCATAGAGAGAGTGTCGCCTGCCATTGTTTTTGGATCTGCCTTCGCCTGAAAATTTCAAGCTATCCCTGCCTGGAAACATGAACACTGAAAGATAGATTATAATTAACATTTCTTTTCATGAAATTGAAAGCTTGTACCATTATTATGTTGAGTTTACTCTATAGGACTTTAGAAACAAGACAGGTAATAAATGCATACAGATTTAAAGCTTAAAAAAAGTAAATATGTCCAAACATCTCATGGTCTGCATGTTCTTTTCAAAAAATATACTGAAAGATAGGTAGAAATCAGTATTGTTGATTAAGCTCTAAGTTTCAAAACGAAAACAATGTGAATTTTGATTTTGAGTTTATTGTTTTAGACACAAAATAAAGAGCAATTCAAATTTAAATTTTTTTGTAGTGTGTAATGATGAATCACCATCATGCCAAAACATTACGCATATCAAAATGTGTACAGAAAATTAGGCATATCCAAGCATATATGTACTTTGATTTGATCAAGTTCATTAGATTCTGTGATCTAGTGGCTGAAATGCAAAGGTGAATTCCCTTTCTACATTCCTGGCAGAGAAGGATATCTAAATCCTTTTAACCTGTACTCTATTCTGAAGAGACAAAATGGTTCGATTAGTTACAATAAGCAACACTTAGCCACATTAAATATGCATGATGCACTAAGTGTTACACAACCTAATAAATACAAATTAGGATAGGAAACCTCAATTTAGTACTAAAGTTAACCATACCACATTTCTCCTCTGCTTCATCTCTTTTTCGTGCTCTAGGTCTTAATGATCAGCCCCACCTACGTTTTTGTGTGGCTATTACTCATCCTCACATTGCTGCTTTCCAACGACAAGCTCCTTCTACTTCTCATGTCCAAGATTAAAATGGTCAAGTTATTCTATCTAACCATATGTCGATAGACTTTATCAATTCTGGTGCTAAGCATATCACAAATGCTAAAGTTCTTCGTTCACCTACAGTTTCTATTGTTGCTCGATATATTGGTCACTTACAAGCTCCATATATCACAAATGCCAAAGCTTTAATTTATATCAATTTAAGATATTAATGAAAAGTAAATGTACAAAAAAAATTGCATGTGTTTAAAACCTTAATTTATTCAGATGGAAAAAGATATGTTTCATTCATGAATCAATAGTTTTATCAAAATTTTCATTTATTACTCTTTCGAAATAATATATCTAGCTAAAAAAATCAATTTTAGCATATGATATATCATATTTATCGTTCATGAATCTAAATCTATTTAAACTAAGTTTCTCAAATGAAACCGTCTCCTTAAAATTCCCTATTTATAGTGCATACACACAATCTCCAATACTAATTATCCTAAACTTCAAGAGATAAATTATTACAATGTATTATTAAGCAGCATTCTCAGGGGGCTTCGGTGGGTTCTTCAGGGGGCTTAATGATAGGTTGGCGTGATAATTTCTTTAAATTATTACAATGTATTGTTAAGCAGCATTCTCTTCATGTTATTCTTATCAATCTTTCTGATAATTCTCTTTTAAGTATTTCTAATGTTTATGGGCCAAATTCTAAACTTAATAGGAGAATTTTATGGAATGAATGCCTTGAATTAAGATCATTTTCCCCGGGGCCTTGGATTTTGGGGGGTGATTTTAATGTTGCGCGTTTCATTGGAGAGAGATATCATAGGAAAAAGGATTACTCTGCTATGGAGGAATTCGATCAATTTATCATTTCTTCTAATTCGATTGAAATTTCCCCATCTAACAGAGAGTTTACTTGGAGTAATGCTAGATAGCTTCCTTTCATGGCTCTTCTTGATAGTTTTTTTTGTTTGTGATGAGATTGAAGCCAATTTTCCTATTTGTAAAGTAACGGGTTTTCCTTTTACCTTATCAGATCATTGTCCTTGTGACAACCCAGAATTTTGAACGTTTGAAATCGAAATATTTAATTGATTTTAAATATTTGAAGGTTAGCTTAACTTGAATTTCAAATATATATATGAATTTGACAATTAAATTATTGAATTTCATTTATTAATGACGGGTAAAAATTTGAATCTTCAATTTTAAGCTTGTTAAAAATAATTTGATGGCTTAGAAAATTCATATTGATAATACTAAAGATAATAGAAGCTGTAGAATTAAATTTGAAAGTGATTTGTTCAGTTTTAAAATTTTATCGTTTGAATCGATATTTAAAAATAGCCTTCTGAGGCACTGTCTCGGAATTCGACGAAACCAGTTTCATTGGATCCGTAATATCATATTATTATCGGGTTTCAATTTTCGTAATGTTTGAAGTTGTCGGTTTGTCGTACGATAGGCAAACGCGTTGAAAATTAAATCGAAATTTAATTTAATAACCGGTTCAAAAAAAAGCTATCTTCTTCATACGATCGAAATAGGGCTCGAAACCTTTTCCATTTCGTTCGGAATAGGGGTATAACATTACAAACATCTTGCGGTACGCCTCGATAGGATGCCATGATTTTGAGCTGCGAATTCTTGACGATTTCAATTTAAGTTTAAAACTTGAATAATATATTCTATTCACTAGTCAAAATTCTTTCCCATCAGCCGTATTATTTCTTTTCAACTTCTCCAACACGCGATCCTTTGTCCCCCCATTTCAAAGCAATGTCGATCGAAAAGAAAAATAAAACGAACGAAACATTATTCTCGTTCAAAGTAGAAAATAAATGGCAGCAAAATCAAAATCGAGCCGAGCATCTCCTATTATCTTGAACGAAATCGATTCGCCGAAGCCTCTTCTAAATAAATAATGGCGTCTCCTCCTCTTTCTATTTCATACCGCCTCGGTTCATACAAATCATAGCATGCTGATCGAGTTGATTCGTTCGAGAACCCTAGGCTCCATCATGTCGCGAAGTCGAGCTCGAGTTCGAGCAAATCTGGGCAAAGCAATTGCTCGCGCGCGCGTTATAATCAAGCAGCTGAGCGAGGGTTGTGGCGAGCGACACCACGTGGTAGAGACATGGGCGAGATCGATTTCGAGATGTTTGGGTGGATTCAAGGGGCGTGCTCGCGAATGCGACCGACGTTGGCGGCTAGGGCATAGGGGTGGCGGCTGCGATTTGGGATTCTTCGATGGCCGTGTAGCTCGAGCTAGCATTGAGGTATTGTTTTATTATTAAATATATATATATATATATATATATCCCAGTATTTAATTTTTACAGTATGGAAATTTTGTTTTGTCATTTACAGAAAGATGTATATATACATGTATAGATAAAGAAAAAATAAATGTATATATGTGTTATAACATAAGACTTTAAAACAGAAAATAATTACAGTAGTTGAAGAAAAATAAATGTGTGGTGGTTAATTTATTTTATTAATCTATTCCGTCATTTTAACTACTAAAAATAATTTATTAGAAAAGAATTTGTTTAAAATTAAAAGTATTAGCTTAAAGTCAAAATTGTTAGTTAATTAAATTTATTAAAGGGAAATGGGTTTAAGAAATTTAATTTTTAGTTTAAATTAATTAAATGTATTAAATGAAAATTTATTATTCGATTTATTTCGAATATTAATCAATTGTACAAATTTTTTTTATACAAGGTCAAAAGACATGAAAACGAGTCAAGATGGAATGGAAATGGATTGCAAAATAAAAGTAAAGGTGAGATCTTCTCACTCAAAAATTCAATTGAAAATTCAGTTATTGATTGACTGTTTGATTGTGATATTAGATATAGTAGGATACCTATATATATATTGGAGTTGTTAATTTCCCACATTATATAGCGGATGAGACCCTATTGCGCCGCATAATAGCGGATGATATTTTTATAAATCCCATATACCGCGATATTCCACCTCGAAGTGGAATTGGTATTTAACTGTTGTGCTAACGTCTATGGATGCAGGGAAACAGGTTGGAGGGATGCAACTGGATTCC
This sequence comes from Allium cepa, assembly GCA_030765085.1. Taxonomy (NCBI): domain Eukaryota; kingdom Viridiplantae; phylum Streptophyta; class Magnoliopsida; order Asparagales; family Amaryllidaceae; genus Allium; species Allium cepa. Next base: position 629,081,205 of record CM060934.1, read on the forward strand.
TCACAAATAGTAATTTATTTATATTATGTGATATACCTCATTGATAAATTTGTTTTATCTATGAATCTGTGTATAGATAAGCGTTATGGACTATACCGCTTATCGATGTTAATACGATTGAATCTGTGATGGTTGATGTTGTGCACTATTGTGTTAAACCCCTGGACTACACTATACACACACGAATATGGATTGCACATGGAAATTGGTTAAGTCATAGGTTTTTAAAATAAATTTTGAATTGAATTTTTGAATCCAAATGGTTTTGGAAATAAATCGGATTTAAAGTGGATAAATTTTTTAAAAGGAATTTCAAAATAAAAGTTGTTTTTTAATAACTTAATTTAGTTTTAAATTTGTTTTAAAATTGAATAAAAAATTTGAAATTAAATTCTATGTTGCAAGCTTATGATTTCAAAAAGATTATATAGGCTTACATGAACTTGAACCATTTTATTAAGTGTTGTCTTGAGGATTTAAATTAACCCAAAGATTCTAACTTATATAAATGAAATCGGATTTTTTCAAAATAAAAACTATTTGTTTTCGAACGATATAAGCTTTCATATAAGAAATGAATTTCCAATTGATATTAAAGGAAGTTCAAGTTGAATTGGAAATGGCTTTCCAAGTTAGGAATGATTTGGAAATTATGGCCTAAAAAAAAGATTATACAAGAGATAAAAAAAGCATGGCTTTGGAAATTTAAATGAAAACCCAAGTTTTATACTTGGATGGCTTTAATTGTGTAAATTGTAATCGGTTTTCCCAAAACAAAAACTATTTGTTTCAAATAGTTATAGCTTTCATAAAAAGAAAGGATTTTCAATTTGTATCGAAAGATTTCTATTTGAAATGAAATTGTAAATAGTTGGAAAAAAACTATAAATTAACCTTGGTGAAGACGACTAAATCTTGTTTTGAAATCAAGGAGGATTTTTAAATGGTGAATCATTTAAATACAAGATTTGAATTGGAAAGGATTTGAGAGTTACGAATTAAATCTTAAATTGAAAGATTGGATAGTTAATCTTATTTGAAAAGGAACTGTTTCGAAAGCTATAAATTGAATCTTTGTGAAACTGGGTGAACTTTGTTGAATAAATCTTTTTGTTTAAAGGATTTAAAAAGATAATTTGTTTGAACCATTTGAGAGAAAAGTTTTGGATATTAAGTTGTGACTTAATTAAATTCCATATCCATATATTTTGAATTTACGCTCATTAGTCGGTTTAGCTGGAAGAGGACTTTGTGTCATATAACCCATTTCAAATAATGATACGTCGATATGGATAGCATTTGAAGACCGGTGGTGAAGACCGGGTATTTGCGAGAACGATATGATAACCTATCGATTGTCTCTGCACAGAGTCGCGCCGGTATAGAGATTTCCTAAGTGATGGAAAATCCGATCGGGATTGTGAATACCCGGATTTGCAAGGGCTTCTTCGGAAGTGCCTTCGGTTCTGTTCGAACCCGGAACAGACTTGTATGGTTGTATGTCTGACACTACACTTTGAGATATAAAGAAGATTTCTTTCAAATACATATCTGTTGGTGGCGGAGATTTATTCTCTTAGCTTAACACCCTTCTTTGAGATGTACGAGCTCAGAGGTTATGTTGTTGAAGGTTATCAGTGATATATTCCCAATTTGGTAGTGTGGCATGCTGAGTGCTGCTGTGTGTTGATGATCATTTGTTGATCATTTGTGATCGAAGCATGGCTTTGTGAAAAAGCGTAGCTTCGTGGACGAGACTTCGTCGAGCGTCACAACCCGGTGATGGTCAAAATAGGAATCGTGGCAGCAAGGTTATTTGGGGGTAGCTCCTCCTGAGGGTATGACCATTTCCTTCTGGATATAAAAAGTGATGTCATGGTATGGAGCCCAGATATTTACTTACGTTGATTCTTTATGAAAAGTGGTATCATGGTGTGGAACACAGATAATTTACTGTGTGGTTGTTGGATTGGGGGCCTCAGATAAAGGTCTGTAACGACCAGGGGATGGCACGCTCGTGTCAGTTGTTACCTAGTTACAGACGTAACCCGGCCTTGTGTAGCAGAGATCCGGTTAGGTTCTCGGGGACGTCCCTCCAGAGTCATTCCATTTTATTTGGAAATTCCTTTGCCCGACCGTTTGTTGGAAATCCAAACAAAACAATACGTGCCCTTTACCATTTCAATTGTAGAACCTGTCATTTGAAATGGCAGCTATAGCTAGCATAATATAATGGTACCTATGCTGGCTAAGATTAATATTATATTTTCGAAATGTTTTTTGCACTATGCACTAACAATAATATTTAAAAGAGTTTTCTCGTGTTAAGCATTTTTGACTTTCATCAGGAGAAATCTCCTCCAAGTTTGCGTTTGCATTGTGTGTGTGGTGGGAGGCCTTATGGCGGTTTCATTTTCTAAAAAGCATAGCGGATTTCTTTTCTTTTTATTTTCTTTATGAAAATAACTGTTTTTGAGATCTCACACCAGTCCCATGACTGACCTGGAGTTTATTGTTTCCTTTCTAAATCTGGGTGCCCACAACTTTCCACACGGGCAGTCTAGAGTCAGGTTAGCATTATTTGGGAGCAAAGTCAAGAAGTTGCTATGGAAATCAAGAGTTGGAGCTGGATGGCAAGGCGTATCATTTATATATGTAATATTTCTTTTCGATGTTTGTAGTTGTACACTCTGATAATGTAATATGATGTAATGTAATAACTGATATAGTAATTCTGTTTAAAGATATTCATTTATCTATTATATTTGTTCCGCTGTGATATATGAGATTCTGTGGTTGTTTTCTTTCCTTCTTCTTCTTCCTCTTCTTCTTTAAACCCTAAAGACTTGTAAGTTTGTTCCTCTTTGGCTGAATTATTGTGGGATTTTGCCAGCTAAAAAGGAATACAGATTTGCGGGCCTTTACATGTGATATCAGAGCATTTGGTTAAGAGACAACCTTGGCTCTGTTGGGTGTTACTCATTAGAGATAGAGTCAGTAGTACTCTAGAATGAGTTTGAGTGTAATAATAGATATGAGCACTATTTGTTAGTGAATATAAAATTATTTTATATTGTGTTGACTTATCGGTTGATTGTTTATAGATTCTGGTCAGTGCAGTCTGGCCAACTGTATCGATAGGGGTTTCTAAACTCTTAAACAAGATAAACCGACACAGTATTGTTTTAAAATAGGGTAAATGAAATAGTTTTACCCAAACTATTTTTGTATATAAAAGAAATGTTTTTTTGTAAATTTTTAGGGTATATGGTTGATTGGTCGTTAGGAAGTGATGATGTTGAACTATCATCATTGTTGTATGGAAATTTTGTGAGAAATAATGGTATAACCAAAGATTTGGAGATAAATTCATTTGACAAATGAGATTTATACATATGAATTGAAAGGATAAGGGAATGACTTCATATGCAAATGAGATTTGATTGGGATCAAGTTGAATAAAAAAATCCAAACTTGGAAAATAAAATGGACCGAATTTAAGTAAACCAATATGATAACTAATAAATTCATGAAATAGGAAGGTTGAATTAGTCAAATTAAAACTTGAATTGTGATTTAAATTTACAGATAAATTCAAGTAAGTAGAAATAAATGGAAATAAATGGAAAATTTCCTTGTTATTGATAAAATGAATTCGAGACAAATTGAGAATGGAAATTTGAAATTAAAATGGATAAGTGAATAAAACTAATTGAATTAAATTAGTAGATGGAATGGATTTGATAAATGAAAAAAAAAAATCAAATCCAAGGTTTAAAATTGAAATTGTTAATAAGGAAAATGAACTTGAGTTTTGAATTAAAATAACTTAAGAAAATATTGGATCAAATGGAGCTAAATGTTAATAAAGGAATTAAAATTAGTTAGTGAAACTAATTAAGAGAACGACAAATTTTATATGGTTTAAAATGAATTGAATTCAATTTTTATAAATGAAAGGTAAAATGAATTCATATGGAATTTGAAATCCAGTCTAAAATAAGTGGTTATAAACCGAAGTGGTGAATTGGAAATAAATATAAGAAGTATATAGAATAATTATCTTGAACTTAAGAAATAAATGGTAAAATTCTTAAGTAAAATTTAGAGTTGGGAAATATTCTAAAATTTATAAATGGAGGATAAACTGGAAATTTTGAAATGGTTTTAATTGAAATGAATGTAAATATGGAATGCAAAATGAATTGAACGGAATCAATTGGAAATGAAACAAAATAAAGTGTAGATTGAGTTGGTATTAATTTAAATTTGTTGTAAGCTAGATTGGATATTCTATTAAGCAAATATCGTCGAATTTGCATAGAAATGGTTGTCGTTTGACGCAAACGAGTATATATAAAAAAATCTAAGAGTTAATAAAAGCAAATCAAATTGATTTTTGAATCAATTGAAATAGATATGAGTTCATTTCGCTTAAAAAAATTGAATGAAAGAAAGTGAGTTGTAAATCACTTGAATTGAACTGAAATGGTATGTGAATTGATTGTAAGCAATTAAATTTGTAGCGGAACCATATAAATTGCTTACGGTAACTATTTTGAATGTATTGCTTGTGAAAACTATGTGTTTACTATTGGAAATAAGTGAAATGTGAATAAATTTCTTATATATGTCACTTACGTGTTTAAATTGAGTAAGTACAGGTACAGGAGGCCGTTCGGTTGGATTTGGTCGCGCTAAAATGCTAATAATAAACCGCTTTGCTTAAAAATGCTAAATATGGTACGCCTACGCAATAAAAATAGAAAATATGAACTGTTTTTGTTTTTTCGACCGGGTGGGTCGATGTATATATATTTATATCTTTTGTCAAATTGCAAAAGCTCCTCCGCACAAAGGGGACTCTGCCAAAATTTTCCGAAAATTTTGGGAGTTGGAAATTTTTTGTTAGCAAAAACGATTTCAAATTTGAAATTGAAGTAAATTAGTGAATGAAACTAATTTAAAATAATAATATGAATCAGCTATAAATGGAAGATAAAATTCAATATTCAGAGTTGAAGATAAATTGAATCCAAATAGAATTTAAGTATGAATTGAATTCAAATAAAATTGAAAATGCAAGATTGAATGAAAATGGATATATAACTTCAATAGTGAAGTAAAAATGGTATAAGAAGCATATATATTGAAAATTTTGTAATGAAAGGTGCAAAATGATATTTGAATATTATAGTTGGATATTATGAATATCAGGATATACATGTGTATTAAAGGAAATGGAATTGGGATTTTGATTTCAAAGTTAAAATTGAATTGCTCGACAAAAAGGTATGTATTTCAATTTCAGTATGAAATTTGGTGATTTTCTTGTCCAGCCGCTTGGCCTTTTGTTTTCTTTTGAAATTGAGGGCCTGTGTGCCATTTTGTAGTCGTACCGAGCTAGCCGCGCAAGGGAGACGCTGGCAAAAAATTTCGAAAATTTAGGGTGTTAGAATTTTGTTTGAGAAAATTATGAAAATTTGAAATTTGAATTTAAATTTAAATCTGAATTGTAAAGTAAATGAAGTTGTTTGGAAACTTTGAAGATTTTGCAAAGCTAGTTGAAATGATAATGGGTCTTTAATAAAAGGATTTGTTTTGGTAAGTTGATAAAACTGTTTAGTTTTGGAAAGATAGCGAACGGGTTAAGTATCTTCTTCCTAACTAGTAATTTTGGGACGAAATTCTTTTAAGGGGGGAAGGATGTGACGACCCAGAATTTTGAACTTTTGAAATCAAAGTATTTAATTGATTTTAAATATTTAGAGGTTAGCTTAACTTGAATTTAAAATATAAATATGAATTTGACAATTAAATTATTGAATTTCATTTATTAATGATGGGTAAAAATTTGAATCTTCAATTTTAAGCTTGTTAAAAATAATTTGATGGCTTAGAATATTCATATTGATAATACTAAAGATAATAGAAGCTTCAGAATTAAATTTGAAAGTGATTTGTTCAGTTTTAAAATTTTATCGTTTGAATTGATATTTAAAAATAGCCTTTCGAGCAAATCAGGGCAAAGCAATGGCTCGCGCGCGTGTTGTAATCGAGCATCTGAGTGAGGGTTGTAGTGAGCGACACCACGTGGTAGCGACATCAGCGAGATCGATTTCGAGATGTTTGGGTGGATTCAAGGGGCGTGCTCGCGAATGCGGCCGACGTTGGCGGCTAGGGAATGGGGGTGGCGACGACGATTTGGGATTCTTCGATGGCCGTGTAGCTCGAGCTAGCACTGAGGTATTGTTTTATTATTATTATTATTATATATATATATATCCCAGTATTTAATTTTTACAGTAAGGAAATTTTGTTTTGTCATTTATAGAAAGATGTATATATACATGTATAGATAAAGAAAAAATAAATGTATATATGTGTTATAACATATGACTTTAAAACAGAAAATAATTAGAGTAGTTGAAGGAAAATAAATGTGTGGTGATTAATTTATTTTATTAATCTATTCCGTCATTTTAACTGCTAAAAATAATTTATTAAAAAAGAATTTATTTAAAATTATAAGTATTATCTTAAAGTCAAAATTGTTAGTTAATTAAATTTATTAAAGGGAAATGGGTTTAAGAAATTTAATTTTTAGTTTAAATTAATTAAATGTATTAAATGAAAATTTATTATTCGATTTATTTCGAATATTAATCAATTGTACAAATTTTTTTTTATACAAGGTCAAAAGACATGAGAACGAGTCAAGATGGATTGGAAATGGATTGCAAAATAAAAGTAAAGGTGAGATCTTCTCACTCAAAAATTCAATTGAAAATTCAGTTATTGATTGACTGTTTGATTGTGATATTAGATATAGTAGGACATATATATATATATATATATATATATATATATATATATATATATTGGAGTTGTTGATTTCCCGCATTATATAGTGGATGAGACCCTATTGCGCCACATAATAGCGGATGATATTTTTATAAATCCCATATACCGCGATATTCCACCTCGAAGTGGAATTGGTATTTAACTGTTGTGCTAACGTCTGTGGATGCAGGGAAACAGATTGGAGGGATCCAATTGGATTCCTCACAAATAGTAATTTATTTATATTATGTGATATACCTCATTGATAAATTTGTTTTATCTATGAATCTGTGTATAGATAAGCGTTATGTACTATACCGCTTATCGATGTTAATACGATTGAATCTGCGATGGTTGCTGTTGTGCACTATTGTGTTAAACCCCTGGACTACACTATACACACACGAATATGGATTGCACATGGAAATTGGTTAAGTCACAGGTTTTTAAAATAATTTTTGAATTGAATTTTTGAATCCAAATGGTTTTGGAAATAAATCGGATTTAAAGTGGATAAACTTTTGAAAAGGAATTTCAAAATAAAAGTTGTTTTTTAATAACTTAATTTAGTTTTAAATTTGTTTTAAAATTGAATAAAAAATTTGAAATTAAATTCTATGTTGCAAGCTTATGATTTCAAAAAGATTATATGGGCTTACATGAACTTGAACCATTTTATTAAGTGTTGTTTTGGGGATTTAAATTAACCCAAAGATTCTAACTTGTATAAATGAAATCGGATTTTTTCCAAAATAAAACTATTTGTTTTCGAACGATATAAGCTTTCATATTAGAAATGAATTTCCAATTGATATTAAAGGAAGTTCAAGTTGAATTGGAAATGGCTTTCCAAGTTAGGAATGATTTGGAAATTATGGCCTAAAAATAATAATATACAAGTGATAAAAAAAGTATGGCTTTGGAAATTTAAATGAAACCCAAGTTTTATACTAGGATGGCTTTAATTGTGTAAATAGTAATCTGTTTTCCTAAAACGGAAAATATTTGTTTCAAATAGTTGTAGCTTTCATAAAAAGAAAGGATTTCCAATTTGTATCGAAAGATTTCTATTTGAAATGAAATTGTAAATAATTGGAAAAAAAACTATAAATTAACCTTGGTGAAGACGACTAAATCTTGTTTTGAAATCAAGGAGGATTTCTAAATGGTGAATCCTTTAAATACAAGATTTGAATTGGAAAGGATTTGAGAGTTACGAATTAAATCTTAAATTGAAAGATTGGATAGTTAATCCAATTTGAAAAGGAACTGTTACAAAATCTATAAATTGAATCTTTGTGGAATAAATCTTTTTGTTTAAAAGATTTAAAATGGTAATTTGTTTGAACCATTTGAGAGAAAAGTTTTGGATATTAAGCTGTGACTTAATTTAAATTCCATGTCCATATATTTTTAATTTACGCTCATTATTCGGTTTAGCCGGGAGAGGACTTTGTGTCATATAACCCATTCCTAATAATGATACGTCGATATGGATAACATTTGAAGACCGGTGGTGAAGACCGGGTATTTGCGAGAACGATAGGATGACCTATCGATTGTCTCTGCACTGAGTCGCGCCGGTATAGAGATTTCCTAAGTGATGGGAAATCCGATCGGGATTGTGAATACCTGGATTTGCAAGGGCTTCTTCGGAAGTGCCTTCGGTTCTGTTCGAACCCGGAACAGACTTGTATGGTTGTATGTCTGACACTACACTTTGAGATATAAAGCAGATTTCTTTCAAATACATATCTATTGGTGGCGTAGATTTATTCTCTTAGCTTAACACCCTTCTCTGAGACGTACGAGCTCAGAGGTTATGTAGTTGAAGGTTATCAGTGATATATTCCCAATTTGGTAGTGTGGCATGCTGAGTGCTGCTGTGTGTTGATGATCATTTGTTGATCATTTGTGATCGAAGCATGGCTTTGTGAAAAAGCGTAGCTTCGTGGACGAGACTTCGTCGAGCCTCACAACCCGGTGATGGTCAAAACAGGAATCGTGGCAGCAAGGCTATTTGGGGGTAGCTCCTCCTAAGGGTGTGACCATTTCCTTCTGGATATAAAAAGTTATATCATGGTATGGAGCCCAGATATTTACTCATGTTGATTCTTTATGAAAAGTGGTATCATTGTGTGTGTGGTGGGAGGCCTTATGGTAGTTTTATTTTCTAAAAAGCATAGCGGATTTCTTTTCTTTTTATTTTCTTTGTGAAAATAACTGTTTTTGAGATCTCACACCAGTCTCATAACTGACCTGGAGTTTATTGTTCCCTTTCTAAACTCTGGGTGCCCACATCTTTCCACACGGGCAGCCTAGAGTCAGGTTAGCATTATTCGGGAGCAAAGCCAAGAATTTGCTATGGAAATCAAGAGTTAGAGCTAGATGGTGAGGCGTATCATTTATATATGTAATGTTTCTTTTCGCTGTTTGTTATTGTACACTCTGATAATGTGATGTGATGTAATGTAATGTAATGTAATAACTGATATAGTAATTCTATATTTATTTATCTATTATATCTGTTCCGCTGCGATATGTGAGATTTTGTGGTTGTTTTCTTTCCTTCTTCTTCTTCCTCTTCTTCTTTAAACCCTAAAGACTTGTAAGTTTGTTCCTCTTTGGCTGAATTGTTGTGGGATTTTGCCAGCTAAAAAGGAGTACGAATTTGCGAGCCTTTACAGTCCTATTCTTCTAACTTGTGAGTTCCATAGAGCTATTCCAAAGAATTTTAAGTTTGAAAATATGTGGCTTTTGAAAAATAAATTTTTGAATCTAGTTAAAGGTAAATGGGTTTCCTTGAGTTTCCATAATATCATAAATATGGATAACTCTGCAAAAGCTTTTGTTTCTAAACTTAGGGATCTTAGGTTTTTCCTTAAAAATTGGAACAAAATTGTCTTTGGTAATTTAAAAATAAAAAAGATAATATTCTTAATGAAATGCTTAAGATTAATAAGATAGAAGAATCTAGACCTCTAAATGTAGGCGAACGCAATGTTCTTTCTAATCTAAAAGAGGAATTAAATTCTATTTTAGAAAAGGAGGAGGTTATGTGGAAACAGCGATCCAGAATTCAATGGATCAACGAAGGTGATAATAATACTAAGTTTTTTCATAATATAGCCAATGGTAGGAAATGTAGTAATACAATTAACTCTATTTTTGTTAATAATATAGAACTTGTTAACCAAAGAGATCTTAACAAGGCTTTTACGGATTGCTATAAGGATATTTTTGGTTCTAAACTTAACAATAGAATCAATGTAAGATGGTCGGATCTTTACCCACCTGATTCCATTGTTGATTTATCAGAGCTAGAATATCCATTCAATGAAGATGAAATTAGAAAAGTTATTAAAGACATGCCCAGCAATAAATCGCCGAGACCAGATGGGTTTCCTATTTTATTTTATAATTCTTTTTGGGATGTCTTAGAATTCGATTTAATTACTATGTTCAACGATTTTTATAATGATTACAATTAGGAAGATTTAATTTTCCAAATGTTATTTTACTTCATAAAAAGGTAGGTGCTAATAACTTAAAAGATTTTAGACCTATTTCTTTGATTAACTACTCAATTAAAATCTTTTCTAAAGTTTTAGCTAGTAGACTTAGTAAAAGAATGAATGAATTAATTGATTGTTCTCAATCAGCTTTTATCAAAGGTAGGAATACAACGGATAGAGTGGCAGTTGTACAAGAATATATTAATTTCTGTTGAAGAATAACGTTACTTGTGCGATTTTGAAACTTGACTTTGCTTTAGCTTTTGATTCGGTAGATTGGAATTTTATTGCTGATATTTTTCATGCTAGAGGTTTTGGTGCTAGATGGATCAATTGGATTATGTCTTTGCTTAGGACCGGAAACTCTAGTATTATGGTCAACGGTATTTTAGGTAATAAAATTCAATCCAAGAGATGATTAAGGCAAGGAGATCCTTTATCTCTTTTATTATTTAATTTAGCTGCAGATGTTTTTGCTAAAATTATTAAAAGAGCAGTGGATAATGGTTCTTTAGGTAATGTTGGGAATGATATTTCGCGTAATGGTATATCGGTTCTCTAATTTGCCGATGATACCTTACTTTTCTCTTCCCATCTGCCTAGGCACATTATAGCACTCTAGTTTATTCTTTACAGTTTTGAGCTTTTATCAGGTTTAAAAATAAATTTTGACCAAAGCTCAGTGTTAGTCTTAAACGATTTTGAAAATGTTGAAAACTCGGTTGCTATTACTCTAAATTGCAAAACAATGAGTTTTCCGTTTGAATATCTTGGTTTTGTGATTAGACCCTCTAAACTCAAGCATGAAGACTGGTTTATAATTATTGATAAAATTAATAATAAGATTTCTAGCTGGAATGGGAGATATTTATCTAGAGCAGGAAGGCTAGTTTTAATTAATTCGGTTTTATCAGCCCTTCCGATTTATTGGATGTTCATGCATTTATTTCCGGATTGGGTTATCGATAAAATTGACAAAATTAGAAGAGACTTCCTTTGGAGTGGAGAAAATTCTTATAATAATATAAAATGTTTAGTCAATTGGGAGACCGTCTGTTAAGCTAAGAAGGAAGGTGGTTTAGGGGTTATAAACTTGCGTAATATGAATTTTTCATTGCTAGGTAAATGGTTATGGAAGTTTAAAGATATTAATGATAATGCTATTTGGAAAGAGATTATTTCTAAATATTACTATAATGGAAATAGTAATTTATATCAAATTGCTTCTCCAGCCACTCATAACTTATTCTAATTTTTGGAGAAACATTTTAAAATGTCTAAAGATTTTTAACTTAAGAATAAATACTATTGTTCACTCCGGTAACCGTACTTCCTTTTGGCATGACCGTTGGATTTCGGTCTTACCCCTTAAATTGGAATTTAAAGAGCTTTACGATATCTGTAATTTTAAGTTTGCTCTAATTAGTGAGGTTTTTTCTCCTGATAATGATCCTCCTTGGAATTTCAGCTTTAACAGAATTTTAGTAGGACCAACTCTTAGGCTTCTTCATTTGCTTTACGCAAGATTAACTCTTTACAATATTGATAATGATAATGATATTCTTTGTCGGGAATGTGATAGAAGTACTTCTAACTCTTTTTATAGATTTATTAATTTTTCAGGTACTATAAACAATTCGTTCAAACTTATTTGGAAATCAAATGCTCCTCCTAAATCTAAAATTCACATGTGGTTAATATTGCATGGTAAACTTAATACAATTAAAAACTTAAAAAGAAAGAACATTCATAATATTAATAAATGTTATTTTTGTAATCTACATCTTGAAGACATTAAGCATTTATACTATGATTGCATGGACTCTTATTACATTCGTAATAATGTTCTCAAAATTTTCAATTTTAATATCATAACTAAAATTTCGGATTGTGACTTTTACTGGAATAATTTTAGATTTAGGTTTAAAAAGAATATTAGATCTCTAATTGAATCTTTATTCACTATTATTAGTTGGTATATATGGGTTGAAAGAAATCAAAGAATTTTTAATAATAATATTAGTCATACTAATAAACTGATTTATACAATTTCTTCTTTCTGTTTTCATTGAATTTCTAATCCCAAATATAAATTAGCCAAGAATAATTCGTTTAAAGGGTATCTTAATATGGTTAGCTACAATATTAATTATTTCAAAAACAATTTTCTTTTTAATGACATCTGCATTAATATGAATATTTTTTCAAATTCATACCAAGATCTATTGGTTAATCATAACCTGCTAATGATTGCAGATTCTTAGTTTTCTTTTTTTGGTTTTTATTTTTGTTTCTTTTTTTGGTGTAATTGTTTTGAAATATTTTTTTCGTGCTTCCTACTAGTCTTGTCTCCTTTTTGTTTTCTCTCTCTCTCTCTCTCTCTCTCTTTATTTATACATATATATATGTATATTAATATACATATATATGCATAATTCTTACTCTTTCCTTAGTCACCCCTCAGATGCAGATACGAGTGAGAGGTTTCCAGGTTCTTCTTTCAGGTCCTCTTATCTTCAGAGCGCATGTTTTGGTTTGATTGAGAGATTTTCAGAGAGGTTCCTTGCTACAGCTTGGCATTACTTCCCCTGTTCAGAGATTCCAGTGCAGACTATCCTATCTAGCATCTCGTTTATTTTCACTTCACAGTAGAGGCTTCTGCTGTCCTTTTGATCCAGATGCATGGAATTTTTCTGCTATATGTGTTACTTAGAGCTTCCGAGATTTTTGGAGCATCATTCCGGTCCATATGCACAGAGTTTTTCTTCGCTTTTTGTTGCTTGGAGGTATTGAGATGTATTGAGCATCTTTCACCTTTTGTTTCTTTGTTTTTAGTTTTTGTTACCTGCCTGGCATGTTGGCATCTTGCTTTAGTGTTATATATATATTTTCATGTGTGCTCTCCTCTATCCAATAGAGGATCACACATTTCTCTCAAAAAAAATTAAAAGGATGGATTCTATAACAGATACAAGTGTAAAAAATGTATAAGTGATAATCATCTAACCTTTGAAACCATGCGTTGGAAAGCTACATCTTCGATTCTTCATTATCAATTTTATCCTCTGCCTTTCCTAATTTCTTATCTGTCAATTCCCAAAACACAGTCGATAAAACTAGTAAACTGACTATACATTGATAACACTATAAAAGAGTAACCTTTGTATCGTCCTTACTAAAGCTAAAAGCATAGCTTATTCCAAATTAGCATTTATGCATAAATTATGGTTTGGAAAATGGTGAAGAAGAGTAGCGAATTAGGGTTTGTTCAAATCCATGTATAAATTCAGTATCGAACCATATAAAATGAAGCAAATTTGGAGAAATCCGTATCGACAATGAGTAGCATGATGAAACCTTCGATCATAGAGAGGATTAGCAGTATTCGATCGATCGTGGAGAACTGTAGCATGTCGAAGTGGATTCGATTGATTATGAAGAGGAGTAGCACGATGATGACGATTGAGGAAAATGGAGTGGATGACGACGATGAGGTAGGGCACTTAAATTTTTGGAAGTTAAGAGAAATAAAGACACCGAAACCAAAACGAAAAAATGACAAGTTAAAAGTTGGCGGTAACTTTTAGCGGAAATGAAGAAAAAACTATAGCCTGGGTGAGCGGTAACTTTTGGTGGCGTTGAGATATGGCATAAAACAATAATAGTTGCACTTGCTTAGAAAGGCTACAAATAGGTGCAACTAAAAGCATATTTTCTTACAGTGTCATTCGAACACTTCCTTGAAAGTATACTTCATTTCATAAAGCTGGCTATGGCTCAACTTCACCCGAATGGATTTGCTGCATTCTCTTGTACCTATATGATCTTTGTCCAATACTTAGCCGGAGAGCCTACATCAATGAGACACGGTATCTATATAACTTTATGAAGTGGACCGACTCACCATCTCTAACCTTCTTAGAGTCATTCTGTAACAACCCGCAATTTTGATGACCGAATATTTAAATTATTAATTTTAATTTTAATCATTAATTAATGGAACCCTCATTACACTCATTTTTTCAAAGATGAATGTATTAGGACTCGAGATACCCATCGTTGAGACCGTAATTCCATAACGAGAAAATGAGTATAAGCTTGCTTCAGTTGGATTCGATGAGTTTTTGAAGTGAATAGTGATGTCTTGAGAAAGGAATGAATTTAGGTTAGGCCCATAAGTTATCCTATAAGTACGCTTACTCTTCACTAATTCCACTCACTTTCCGTTCCACGTGATTTTCCTCTTCCACTTCTCTAATCTTTTCCTAATTACTCTCTTAATCCACTAAACCTGAATCACTAATCCAAGCTTAAATAAATTTCTCAAATTCAAACAAAAATCATCATAATTCCTCTCTACTCATTCCTTCCAAAACCAACGAAGGAATTAGTATGAAATGGAGTTTGGAGTTAGATCTAAAATTTAAAGAGAGATTGGATTTGGATTTTTGTGGTTAAAGCTTGATTTGGGGATAAGGAAGGTGAGTGGGATGATTCTCTACTCGTATTTTCTTGAATTATGAAGTTATATGGAATGATTTAGAGGATTCCATGTTATGGTTTAGGCTTGCATGCATGTTATAAATATGATTGTATCATCTTATTATTAATTTGAAATTTTAGTTACTAATTTTGGGATAGTTAGCAAGCTATGAAATAGATTTTGGGTCAATTGGAGGATTATGTGTGTTATTATAGGTTGATTTGTAATTAATTATGTAGCATAATGATGTACATATCATTAGAAAGTATTGGTTAAACCATTTGAATTGAAAAGTTAGTAAGCTAATTAAGCAACTTATGAGCTCTACACTTATTATCAAAGTGATTAGAGGCTTAATAAAGCTTAATCGGTACTTATATTATTTAAGTAAATAAATAATTTTATAACCGAATCATATATTTATAAAATAGAATGATATTTTATAAAATAGTATAAATTATATATTTTATAAAATAGAATGAGATTTTGTAAAATAGTATAAATGATATATTTAATAAAAGTATGAGAACTAATAAATAGCATAAAGCAATTATTTTATAAAATGGTTATAAGATTTTATAAAATAATTGTAATATGAATACTTGATTTTAATGAAGAAGTTAAGTATCATAAAGGCTTAAAATGATTTATAGGCTTGTATTTCATTTTTAATTTAAAGGAATGATTTTATAGAATACAAGAAAATGATATTGGACTTCATTCGTAAAGAATTAGTAAACAAAAGTAAGATTTGATTATCAAATAATCAACTTGTTATTTGAATATACATGCATGTATACGTATATGGGTAAGTATAAGTGTACATGTGTTTGAGGTTATATTACAATAAATACAATTCTTGTATTATAGTTATGTAACGGCCCGTTTTTCCGTACCCTTTGAATCGACAATAAACCACACATGTCCAACTCAAATTGTACGAATAAGCGGGTCATTAAGGGTAAAAAGAAAATAAAGACAGAACAAAATCTCACACAAATGGAATAACATATATTATTTCAATAATAATCTTTACAGCGGAAAATTTTAAAATACAATATCAAAGTCTAACCTAAATTCAGCTTGGACAGTTATAACACCTGCCCTTACAAATGCTGAAAAACAAACCACGTCACTAAGCAAAGCGGATAGTAGAATACGTCCATACGATGATGAAGATCTCCAGCTCTCCTCTGGAAACTCCAACCGTCTTCGACAAAGCCTGAAACTACTCGGATCTAACCCGGGTATTAAAATACCCGGATCAGGCTTGATAAACCAGCGTGAGATACTCGAAATTTAAAATGACCGTTATTAAAACCTTTGAAAAGAAGGGTATCTTATAAGACCACGCTCACACATAAACACGGACGGGTTTTTACCTTATGATAACCAAAACACTTTTATATCAAAACCTTTGATATTATTTCTAATAACATCTCTTTGAAAACATTTGCAAATAAACTTACTCATATAAGTTATCAATATCTGGACTAAGTCTAAGGTAATATATCCGGACTGGGTCAACGGAATATACCCAACGGAATATATGATACCAGAAAAGGGGTAGCTGAAATGTTTGCAAGTCATTACAACTATTTTGGGAATATAATCCAAACCGTAAATCTCGTATTGGGGTTAGATTTCCAACATGATAGGGAACTAGTGGAAAGATCAATCTGTATCCACGGCTTACATCCATGACTCAGACGTCGTTATACAACAACACAAATAGCTAAAAGTGGATACAATATATGAATAACATCCAAGGACTCGGACTTCGCGCATCCCTGCCATGAGGCCCAGACGTATCTGGTACCTGGGGCTTAGAACATCTGATAACCCAAATCACTACTATTCGAAATGCGAGCATACATCTGACCACATAGAATCCCATCATAACCGGGGTGTGAGGATCGCGAGGCTACGCTCAATTTCTTCAAAGCCATGCTTTTCATACAAAACAACGCTTTGATCATAACAGGTTCCACTTTGAATGCCACATTTTCATTCCACGTCACACGACTGATTTCTAGAAAAGTATAACTTTCCGAGCTCGTATGTCTCGGAAAAGGGTGTTAAGCTAAGATCAATTGCCTTCTCCGCCACCAACTGATATACGTCTATAGAAACCACTCAAATGTGATTTAGAATACGATGTCAGACAAACATCCATACAAGTTCTTTCTAGGACTTAACGAAACCGAAGGCACTTTTCTCGGCCATCACTAGGCGAGAAGCTCTTGCAATCCGAAAATCTCCATCACGAGGAGACCACTGCTATAAATAACTCTATAATGGGGGCAACCAGAGCATGTTCAATAAGCATTCTTCACACTATAAAGGTCCATGGTCTTTAATAATCATCATCTTCAACATGTCCTTACTTTCGAACGTATACATTGGTTCAAAGTGGTTTTCGGATAGGAATCATCCAAATCCGATTCTGGTTCCTTCGAAGCCAATCATCGCTTAAAAAGATATTAAGTTCATACATGGATATCAATCATCAATCAATTACTTCATCTTTCATTTAAATCAAATATCTTTCTTAGATATATTCTTTTCAATTTATTCCATTTTCAAGAGTATATGGAATCATTAAGCCTCATTCATCAAATCATTTGGTTTATTTAAACCTCTCTTAAATCTTATAATAATTCCAAATCATTTTCTCTTTTACTTAGGAAAACCTTTCCAAACCATTCTTTAAATCTTAATCAAAGATATCTAATATTCAAGTTATAACTTTTAACTTTGGGAAAATATTCCTAAATAATTCATTAAATCTTAGTCAAAGATTTTCTTTCTTAACATCAAATCATATTCTTGCAAATCAAATATTTTCATAATAGAGCACTACTGCCATCTTAGATATGGTAAATTTCACCTCCAGGGACTATGGCAAGTTTCACCTCCAGGGATTAATGGTTAGTTCCACCTCCAGAAACTAATGTCAAGTTTCACCTCCAGGGACTAATGACAAGTAATCCTACATCATGAAGAGAAAACATAGGCCAGGTAAGTTCAAGACACTGGTTGCTCCATCCCTAACCTTAGTTAAACACCTTATTTTATCATCCCAGATCTCACAAGCGGGACAAAGTACTAGTCGTTTTCGCATACTCATTTTGTTATTGCATTCAATATTCTTCACTTTTTGTTTAAGTGGTATAAACAATTCATCTTAACAATTTATTCAAACTCTTATTAAAACTTCAAAATCATCTTTACATTACTTAATTATTCTTTTAAAGCCATTTACAAAAGATTTATGAAATAATTGTTAAATTTAAAACTGCATTTCAAAAGTTATTTCAAACTGCTGCGAAAATCCTTGCGAAAAGTGTTTGCAAATGGCGTTTTAAAAGCTATATTCTTCAAAATGACTTTTATATCATTTAGAAATCCATATTTTCAACTTAAATCTCTTTTAAAACATTTTAAAAGATTTCTAGGATTTATTTCATATTTTTAAAGCATTTAAAATATCATTTTTAAACTTTGGTCACTTTACTGCAAAAACGTAATTTTTATGGAAAATTATTTTGGACATATTTAAAATATACAAGATAAAATATTGATTTTCTTCCTTTATTTATTCATAAATATTTAAATGTTTATAAAACATTTTTAATTCATTTTAAAACTATTTTCAAAACGTTTAAGCATTCCATATACACCATTTCATTTTCAAAAGGAAAGTAATTTCCTTTGTGCTTATCGACATGTATCAACGTGACTTGGTAAACCAATTTAACAATCATATCAAACAATCAATACTTGATGATCAAAGCATATACAAACATCCATCACAATCATAACACAACATCAAACATGTATATATATAAATAGAGATGCTAAATAGAGTTTCTCACCATAAACCAAAGTGATTAACTTCCTACCAACATTCTAATCAACCAACACTTCACTAATTAATTCTTACTCCATTAAACACTAGCAAACAACACCTTCTCCATTCCAATAGCTTGGCTGAGGCTTGAGATGGAGGTTGGCCGAAAATATAGAGAAGAAGCGGTAGAGCTTTGAACTTGAATTTCCAAGATTTAGATCCGAAAATAGATCATCTTCTGTCTTATTTTTGACTCTCTTACTCACAAAATTTGAAAAACTTGTTAACTGAAAAGTTGTTAAAAATTATTTTTTATTAAATTTCCAAAAAAAAGAATCGTTTGAATCCAAGTAGTTTTAAGGGAGATATGATAGAATGAAGAAGAGGTACTGTCAAATTGATAAAAATGAAGCCCGAAAATGCACTTCAAAAAATTGAGTTTCAGGTATAGAAAAATTCAAAATTGAAAAAAGTGATCAACAAAAAAGTTGTAGCCACTGGAATTTTATACGGTTTAAAAAAAATTCTTAATTTGGATCTGGTATTATCAAGTTATGATCAAAACAAAATGGCTTATTCTCTGGATTAAAAGCTGGGCCGGAAAATGCACTGGAAAGAAATGTATTTTTGACATAGTTAACTTTGGAATTTAATAAAGTGGTAAGAATGGAAGTTGTAGCCACTGGAAAAATACATGATTTAAAAAAAAAATACAATTTTACATTTTGGTTCAGTTTTGAAGAAGTTATGATCGAGAGAATAAGAGGTAAAATGTGGAGAAAAAATGAGTTTGATTTGAAGAGAATGAACGTTGATTTCTTTTGAATAGTTTATTAATATTTTGACATTATTTCTTTTTAAATTTTTCTATGGCTTGGAAGCCATTAAAGAGAAGAGGAAGAAGATGAAGAAGTTTGATAAAAGAAGAAGAAGAAATGTGAATGAAAGTGAAGAAGTAGGTGGATATTTATAGAAAAAGAAAGAAAGTGGCAATTTACCAAAATAACCTCTTACCAAATTACCAAACTAACCTTACTTCAACCTAAAGCAATCTTCACTTTTTCAATACTTTACATCACCTTTCACATCTTTACTTTATGTCTTAATCCCTTAAGAACTAAGCTAAGTAAAATAATAATTATGTTGGCTTTTGATGTGATATTGATTTGATGTTTACTTTTGACTTTTCTTACTTACTTTTGTTAATTCTTACTTAATTTTGTTAATGACTTCTAGAAGTTTTCTAATTTTATTTAGTAAAAGTAAACATGTTTAGTGAATTAATTAATACTTTCACTATTTGAATATATGTTCCTATACAAGAAAATAAAGGTGCGACGACGTTGCGACAACTTTTAATCTACAAAACGTTGTTTTTCGACAAAATGTTTTATGGTCACTTTTTGACATTTTAGTTAAACTATTTATTTATGTAAACCAAATTTAAAAATAAACTTTTATAATGCTATTTAAAAATATAAACACTCATAAATTAATTAAGATAATTTATTTAACCATTGAAACGTTCTTTTCTGAAATCAACATTTTGTCTCTTTTGTCGGTATACGCAAATGTTACTATTTTTATGTATGTTTCTACTTCCAAATCCTATCGAGTATTATTTAAATCATAAAACCTTTTATATTTTATATTTAAAATTACTCTAAATACTATATTTTCAAGTGGTCAAATTCTGGGTCGTTACAAGTTAGATTTTTTTAAAACGGTTATGTATGTGTGAATTTATGAATATATTTATGTGATTGATTTTATATATATATATATATATATGGAAATATCTACATGTGTGCATAGACTTGTTACGAGCCATAGTGACTATTATGTGCGCTAAGTCGCGTAAGAGGACATCGATTCGAGTAATCATTCCGGTGAAGCCCGAAACTTGATTTGTGTAGTGTATGTGTGGTTTTGTAAGTATGGCTATGCGTGTGTGTATTAATGTGCAAAAATAGGTGTATTGGAAACTATGCAGGAATCACATGTATGTGTGTATTAATGCGCACAAACTGTTTTGGCATGTTAGGCTAGGCGGGTCCGAAAAAATCGCCCCATTGAAAACTACGCATAAAAGAGTGGTTTTTTGCATCGAAATTGGTTTTCGGATACTTAAGAAACAATTTACAAAATATCAACTAATGGACTCCGAAAGAGGTCCAATGTGGTGAAAGAAGGCTAGAGGAGCAAGGCGACCAATCGGGCAAAGCGATAGAGGGAACAGAGCTCGAATCGGTGATCGTTGTCGGCGGTTGGCACCTGCCCTAGGCTTATAGCTTAGGTTAGGCTACC
The DNA here is from genome assembly GCA_030765085.1 of Allium cepa. Classification (NCBI taxonomy): domain Eukaryota; kingdom Viridiplantae; phylum Streptophyta; class Magnoliopsida; order Asparagales; family Amaryllidaceae; genus Allium; species Allium cepa. The sequence goes on from CM060934.1 coordinate 629,102,206, forward strand.
AATGTCCAGTAGTGAAATTACCACCGGTGCATCGGTGGAGCATAGGCCTGGGCAGTAAGCCTAGGTAGTGTACAAATCAACAGGGGTTCCCGATTCCAGATGATGGTTTTGTAACGACCTGAAATTTTGACCTCGAAAATTCGACACTAATACATTCACTGTAGAAGTGCCAGGAAATCGAACGCCGAAAATTCCAGATTGTAGGGTAAAGAAGAAAAAAGGTAGAAGAAGAAACAGAAAACAATAGCAAAGAATCTCACAATTGCAGGGAACAAAATATAATGTGAAATAACAGTATTTACTCAAAGAAAAGTTGTAACTGTCGATTTACATACAATATATCAGAGTACAGTTCATTTACAGATAAAATGGACAGTTGTAACAACTTGTCCTAGACCACTATCAACACAATCTCAAATACATAGCGAAATGTACTTCATACGTTCTTGCCATGCAGCTCGCCTTCTGAGTCCAGAACGTCCTAACCTGAAAATCTGTAATACTCGGTCTGACCCGAGCATTACAATAAAGTAACACCTGGGTCAGGCTGAAAACCAGCATGAGTAAACTCATATAACTTGAAAATACTAAGTTAAAACTTATTTGAAAACCAAGGTAACTCGTACCTCACTACGAGTTCTTAACCTTTTTATAATCAATACTTATTTCACAAAATGATCTAAGTATCATTACTCAGTTTAGATGGTCCAGTTCACTTAATTTATTCCATTCCAGCCTATTGATTCTATAATCAAATCTATAAAGATTTACAGTAGTTAATAATCGAAGTGGTTCCGAATATTGCTAATACCCAGCTCCGGTTTCTTCGATTCCGAAGTCATCTTTAATCCAAGTTGTTTAAGTGAATACAATTCAATTTAAACACAGGATGTCAATTTACACAGCAATTCATTTGTCACAGTTCAACCCAAACATATCATATCACAGAACATCACAAATGATCAGACTAGAGACATTAATCCAAACATTCAATGCAATTTAATCATCCATAAGCAAGATTAATTAGTTATACAATTCCTAATTAATTTAATTTAATCACCAAATAAATTAAATTAATTACCCTTGAATCCTGCTTAATTCACCTTAATTAATTATAATCCATTTATTATTATTTAGATTAATTAATGAGATTAATTAATCATCCTTTAATTATTCACATTAATTAATTAACCTTTAATTACTTACATTAATTAATTATCTTTTAATTAATCTCATTAATAATTAACCTCTAATTAATCACATTAACTAATTAGTTCTTTAATTAATCACTTTAATTAATTAATCACATTAACTAATTAATCACATTAATTAATTAATCCTTTAATTACTTAAGTTAATTAATTAACCCTTAATTGCTTAAGTCCTTAATTAATCTAAGATAAACCATTTATCTTAATTAATTACTTTAATCAATTCATTTAAACCTTATCTAATTTAAAAGCTTGAAATTAGTTTATTATTAACATACAAATTACTTAAGACTCTTAATTTACTAAAGTTTAATACACTTGTCTTAATCACCCATTTTAATTACATCATTAATTACATATGGAAACACTTAGAGATTTAATTAAACAATTAACCTAATATAAAATTATTTCAATACCAAATCAAATTATTTCAAATCACATTTGAATTTAAAATTTAAGTTTGAAACTTGTTTGAGAATACTTGATAAATACTTTACTTTGAACTTGGTCAATATTTCTTTTTGAAAACTTGTTTAGTAAACTTATTTGAAAACTTAGTTAATACTTTACTTTTATTTTTAAGCTTTGAAAACTTTATTTAACAAATTTGCTTTTAAAACTTGTTATTTTCTTTTTTGCTTTAAAACTTGGGTTTTCTTTTGCTTTCATTGCTCTTAAAAACTTGTTCACAATTTACTTTGTTTTTAAACTGCATTTTCTGGTTGGTTTTAGAACCTGTACAAAATTTTCTTCCATATTTAAAAACCTGCTACCATACAAACAAGCCCGAGCCCCCCCACAAAATTTTCCCGAACAAAATCTCGAGCCAAACTCTTCATTTCTCGCGCACCAACCTGAGTCGAGTTCTTCTTCCCAGGTCCATGTTATTAACAGATACGAGTAGCACATGTGTACGTGCACACGAGGCCTGACCACCTCCAGCCAGGGCTATGACCACCATCCAGTCACCGACCTTCCCCTCTAATGCCACGACCACCTAGATCGATGATCGACTCGATCAATCGAATTCGAACTTAATCGAGCACCTGGTATCCAAACTCGATCAACAAAAACGCCTCGTTCCAACCAATCCCGTTCACCAGAAACCACAACGTCGCGTCCAACTCTTCGTCGAAGACCCACGCTTTGATTCCCCCCGGTCCGATCGCCTCCAGTTCACCCTCATCGAAGAAATTGCCTCGAAAACCACTACGAACCCAACAGGCTTCAGAACCCTAGTTCATCGTCTCCCGGTCACCACGACAACCTAAAAATTCTTCGAGCAATTTTCCGATGCTCTCCAAGCCTCCAGCCACCTCTATCATCAAGCCCGATGTCCAATCCTCACTGATCGATGAAAGATTGATGAGATTAACGATTCCGTTCAACTCGAGGAATCTCAACATACCCAACACTAAAAATCATGATATCTTTAACAAAAATCATTATTTTCTAAAACGAATCAGTTTACATAATTTAAACTTGAAATTTTAAAGATCAAAATTTTGACTTGAATACATTTTCACTGACATTTCCTATTTCCACCAATCCTACCTGTTAATTACTCTTAATAATACTTTTAAAAATCAAATTTTTTATTACAAACAGATTACTTTATAGATCGTAACCTAAAACTATTTGTCTAAAGTGATATGAGTTTTTCTTTGAATTTATTGAACCTATCACTCAAAACAGAAACAGTTATATACTTATTTATAGATATACATAGATACTTCACTTTTATATACATACGAATGCTTAAATTTATCCATGCATACATTATTATAGATACTTATCACATGCATCAAGATAAAAAGATTTAACATTTTTTTTCTTTTTTTTTAAAAATTGTTTACTCACCTGGATTTTAAAAATAGAGAACATGCTTCTCTTCTTTGATCCGGAATCTGTTTGATTTGAAACTGAGGTTGATAGTTGATGTATATTGAGTTGAATTTGTATCTTTGCTTGTTCTTTGCTCAGGTTGAACTTGAAACAGTTGAAGTTATTGTTGAATTTGTAGTTTGATTTCTTTTGGGTTTTGGTTTTTTTAGTTTTCTTTTAATTTTAGAAAAGATGAAAGAAGATGAAGGATTAAGAAATGAAAAATGCAGCCTGGTTTCTCTAATACCACATTATTTATAATTCAATTCTAAAAGAAAATTATTTGCCACTTGTTAATTGCAAGTTATACTAAGCTTACACATGCATAATGCATGTTATTATTATCTTACAAATGTCAAAAACAATATTTAAATATTTTCTTATGTTTTTTTATTAGTATATGTTTTATGTTTATATATATATATAAACTAAATTTATTCCATATGTAATTTTAAAAGAAAGAATATTGAACCTTTTATTAATCTTATTTTGAACTTAAGCTATTATACTTTTTAAATAAATAAATAATTATCTTAAGTGTTTTAAAAAATGCTCAGTTTAATTTTAACTAGCTTTTGAAAATTATTACATTGAATTCAAATCAATGCTTCCAAATCAATATATATATATATATGTGTGTGTGTGTGTATTTTATAATTTGAAACATATTTTTATTTGTTCAACTCACAAATCAGTATTTTTAGTTAATTTAATCCTATTAATTACCCATTAACAAATGTCCAAAAATCCGGGCTATTACAGGTTTGGTTAAGCTTTGGCCGATTTCAGGAAGAATTTGGGCTACTCAAGAAAATTAAATGAAAGGTGAAGATTGTGATTCGGATCCAGTGTATAGTGATACGTATGCGATCAATAATGATCGGATATGTAACGACCTGCCTTTTTGGACGATTTAAATAGACGATAAACCACACACGTCAGATTCAAACCATTCAACGGGGCATATTGTTATGGGGTAAATAAGAAAAAGAAGAGAAAGAAATAAAACAAATATAGAATCTCGTAGTGGTATGAAAAAATATAATAATCAAATAACTGTTCATGAAGCTGTTATACAAATACATTTGATTATTCTTTTACAACACAAAAATCAGAGTTAAATAAACAGGAATGAATAAATAAATAAATAAATGCAGCGAAATAACATGAGGTAGTGGAATAAATATAATAAATAATAATAGTACAAAATCTTCATCTTCATCCTCCAAAAAGCCATCTTCGATAAACTAAAAAGCACAAACTTACCCGAGCTAATTGTAAATGCAAAATACTCGAGTCAAAACTCAAAGATCTTATGCAAGTTAAATCAATGGTAAATAAGTATAAGTGTAAAGGCGTCAGAGACGTTTATGTGTTTTGACATCTTCTATCCAGTGTCAACGTGAGTGTAAATAACTTAAGAGATGTTTAGGATTACCATCTCCTAAGGATCCGTTAAACTATCTACTATATAGTACAATACGTTATTATAATAGTGTCTATAGTAAAATAAAGTATTAGAATAGCGTTAAGGCATTATCCATATCCCCCTTAATACATTTTATATATTCTCATAGTCTATACAGTACCGTAAGCTCCTCCTTGAGGTTTACCCAGAGGGCACTCCATAAGTATGGTACCAAACAAACACGTAGAAGGTGCGATGGGGCATGTGAACGCAGCACACGAGGCAATGCCATGGTAGGTATACCGATTGCAGAACCGGGCTAGTGGTAACGCATAGCAGCTTCTACTGCCCACCTCGGAACACACTTCTATAATCAATTAGAGGGGTGGCCACCAAATCATCACAAAGTCGTAATATGTATCGAAGAAGTATGTCTGATCGAAGGAATGACCTCACTTGGCCCAGATATAGATCATGTTTTAGTCACATCTAAGCTGACTCACGGGAGTTAGGGTCACGTAAATACCTCATACAAAATCGTTCGCCAAACCATCCTACTTCATTTCTGGAATCTCCACCACGTACACAGTTGTTAAAGTGGTTTTCGATATTGGCAAAAAGTATGACAATATCCGATCCCAATCTCTTTAACAACCAAACGCTTATTTAATATCAGATGGTTCTTTTACATTTCTAAAACTATTTCATAATTAATATCAAAATACCATGTTCGATTTCAAACCGTATCACTTTTGGAATCATATTCACTTCCAAAACCATATTCACTTCAAAATCATATTCGCTTTTGAAATTATTGATAAGATAGGCTAATTAAATTCTAGTTCTGAAATCATCATTATTTACTCAAATATGTCATTTCGCAAAAGGTATCGATTTCAATTTCCAACATAGGTTGTATCATCATCAAGGATTTAAATTTAAATACTTCAACTTTACACAGTCTGAAATTTTAGAAAATAGTTCAAATGGTCATAATTAGTTTTAATCGTGTTTAAAATAGTTTAAATAGTAAAAATAGATTTAAATTTGATTTAATTAAATTTAAAATGATTTATATAGATTTAAAATAGATTAAATGGATGCAAATTATCTTAAATATATTTTAAATAGATTAAATAAATATAAAATAGATCAAGTAGATTTAAATTATATTATATAGATTTAAAATAGATTAAATAAATTCAAAATAAATTAAATAGATTTAATTAGTTTAAAATAGGTAAAATAGATTATATTGGATTAAATAGGTTATAATAGATTAAAATAAATTAAAATAGTTTTAAATTGATTAAAAGAGTTAATTTAATTTAAGTAGTTTAAATTAGTTTAAAATAGCTTTCAAAGTTATATCCAAACGTTTTCAATCTCTCGATTCTAATAAATTCATTTACATTTAACACTTCAACTTTGAAATCCCAATTTAAATTCTTCGAACAATTCATTAAATCAATTCCAATTTTAGCATTAACGTTTGGATTATCGAAATTAATTCCGTTTATATAAATCAATTTCTATTTCAAATGACATTTAAGTGAATTCAAAATTTAAAGAATTAAAATCATTTGATTTAACCAATCCAGTGTCCGTACATAATTTTCTATCCTATGGCCAAGTGATACGGATGTTTATCATTTCAATCTGCAATTTAAAATTTTACGGGTATATATATCATTTCAACCCGCAATCCTGAGTTAAATAAAATCCATGAAATCGATCGATTCTATTGTTTCAACCCATAATGATTTTTCCCTAATCTATAGATCGTTTGGGTATTTATCATTTCAACACATAGGGAACTTGCAGTGTTATAACAATATAAAATACAATATCCAGTCATCCAATATCAACAATCAAACATCCATCACAATCATCATCCAAATCAACCAATAAACATCAATAGATAACCGATATCATTTACAGGTATTAAATTGGCAATTAAATTCAATATTGAATTAGATGATGATTAAATGCCATAAAAGTCAAACATAACTAGAATGACAATTTAAACATATTAAACGTCGATCAATTAATTTCTAGTCACATGATAAATTTTATTTAACTAACATAAGATAGTTTAATGATTGTGAGTTGTTTAAAACACTCACCTTTTTAATTTCAAATCGATTTGAAATCAAAAATAAGGCCCAAAATGCGACAGTCCCCGAATTCATCCAAACCAGCTTTAAAATATCCGAAATTTCGACACGAGCCCGAGGAACAAACCATGCGTGAATTCAAGCTCGTATGCAAAAGTTATACTATATTAGAAGATTCGACAATAAAAAAAGAGAATTACCTACTCAACAGAACATGTCAGCACCTCTACCACGATCACGCGTTCGAAATCCTAATCAACATCTTCGAGCACGCATTAATAACTTATTCTATAGCCACAAACGCCCACCGCCTCGACTCCAACCACGTCGATTTGAGCTCGCCATCCCCAAGCCCATGCCCGGCCGACCTTAGCATGCCCTCGCGCATGCACAATCATCGACCAAAACCCCACGGTCGCCACCTCCCAGGATTGCAATTTACTGCAATTTTGAGACCCCTTGACACAAGTGAACGACAGATCCAAGACCTTGTTGACACCACCTTCCCAACGCCACCTTTCGATCGCTCCTAGGACGAAGATCCACCGTCCAATCTCAAACCCTAATATGAACGGCAGGGAATAAATTGCTAATTCCTGGCCTAATCACGATCTGAATCGAAAAACAAATCACTGCGATAGATTATGCTCGTCGAGAACTTTCCAACGATATATAATAAGCTAGGGTTTGGAGAGTCTGAATTTTAAAATTGATTTGGAGATTAAATTTTTGGGTTCGAATGTAAATTGGCTCTCTACCATTGAATAAGAGAGAAGAAATAATCAGATAGAACCGTACATAAAGAAATGAGGAGTAAAAGGTTGCTAGGGTTAGAACAGAACAATGTATATTGACGAATCCCACTAAGAATGAATAACATATCGAATTGGTTTTGAAATCGCAATAACGACTCGAAAAGCCCGTTACGCTTTCGAAACGAAAGTGGATCATCCAATATATCGAAATAGATATTTTCGATATTTTTAAATTCAATGGAATGGGTTTCAAGTCCTAATTTCATCGCATAAAAAAGTTAGCTTCAAAATCAGCTTATTTCAAATTAATTTCAATTGAATTTAATTAAATTGATTTCTACGCGTTTCGAGTCCGTACGATCAAACGACAAGTCCAATCACTATGAAACTTGAAAACTTACAATAATTCACCGTTGTGGATCCGATGAAATTGGTTTCATCGAAATCCGAGACAATAGCCAAAATGGTTATTTTCACGTTAATTAAATAAATTATTATTAAACTGATTAAATCACTTTTCAATTCCACTTTTAACAACTAACAAATTTTACCATTTTTGATTACCTAGACATTTACAAAAATCAAAACAAATTTATATATCAATCTAGTGTTAAATATGACATTAATTATAGTGTTCAAATTCAACTTAATAAAATCCCATTTAATTTTATATTTAATTTCAATAAATTGATTTAATTTGACTTCAATCTTTTTATTCAATCAAGCATTATTCTATGGACATAATTAACCATTGGTTTATATTTTATTACATTAATATTCTACAATTATCATCTTTTATTTGCATTAACTACTATATTTCAATTATATTGAATTTTTATCAATTTTTTTATAATTTAATATCTCCATAAATTAATTTATCTTTTTTTCACTCTTTTTGTTACATCAATTATTGCCTCGTAAATATAATTAACATTTCTATACATTTGATTACATTCACAATTTGTGATTATTGTCTTAACTCACATTAACATAACATTTTAATTTCATTTAATTATAATTGATTAAATAAATTGGTAACAAATAACAATTATCACCATTTACACATTTAATAACATTCGTAAGTTTATTATTTACATACAAATGTTATAACAACATATATTATACTAATTCTACACAATTTCAATTTATTATACATCATTTCATTAATTAATCAACATTTAAATTACCGATTACTCTTTTAATCCAATTATCAATTAGTACATACATTCTTACATTTAATTTACAATCTATAACCAATTATACTTTTTAATCATTTCAAGTAATCAGAATTTCATTTAAAGCAGTTATCAATTACCTTAAATTAATATCGTTACATTTTATTCTAGTTATATTCTTATTATTAAATCATAAATTTTTATTTCTACCAACATTAAATCACCAAACCTTATTAAATTAACTATTTTTAATTATCAAAAATTACGGGTTGTTACAGGATACAATATCGATGTAGTTACTGGTTGCACGGTCACATCTAATGAGCATATACGATTGAACAAAGTAATTCTTTACCTTTTGGTTTTGCCCTTGAGTATGTATGTTTGTTGAATGGTATCAATCTTATATTGGTGATTGTTTATAATAGTGGCCATGCATATTATTCGTCTTTCGGTATTATCCATCTGTTTAGATAGATGATGATGAGATATTGGTCTACACTCTGAAACAAGTCTAGCGAATTATTAAAGGAAAGGGTTTGTGGGGAAATTGGATGAGGAAAAGATATATCAGAGGAAATTTCTAGTGTATGCAAATTGATAATAATGCTTCTTCTGTCTGGAAAGCAATTACGAAAGTGCGAAAAACACTAGCATCTTGTTGTACAAAGGAGATTGCTACAGGTAGATATACGAACCTCTGGAAAGACCCTTAGATTTTTGGAGAATCCTTGATTAACATCCTAGGGCTTAACACATACTCAGACTATGGTTTTACAGATAAGAATGTGGCAGATGTAATCAATAATAATGAATGGAATTGCTCGGTGATACCAGTGAACCAAGGAATTAAAGAAAAAATTCAATATATGCCGATATTTAGTGGACGAGAACATGACCTATGGGTATGGAAACAGACTGGAAATGAATTTACCACTAAATCAGCTTGGAATGAGATTAGACACAGAGATAATAAAGTGAACTGGTGCAAAATCATTTGGAATCGAGTTAATTGTCCGAAAATGGCCTTTGTCACATATAAGGCGGTTCTCAAAAGATTACATACAAAAAACCGGCTTTCAAAATGAGGGATTATAAACGAAAAGAAATGTGTGTTATGTGAACGAGATGAAGAAACTCACGAACACCTTTTTTTTACTTGTAAATACTCAGCTGAGATTTTGAAAGCGTGTAAACTATCAATAAATTCAACAGCGCAAGGAAAAATACTAGAAGACGAAATAAATCACCTGATTCACAAAAGGAACATCGAAGACATGGAATCCAATCTGAGCAGCATCGCCATTCCTGTAGCGGTTTGGAGTGTGTGGAAGGAAAGAAATCGACGAATATTTCAACACAAATAAAGAACAATGTCAGAAGTTAGTAAGCTAGCTGTAAACGACATGAAACTAGTACAATGTCGCATTCAAGATCTCACCTTTTGGGGATGAGATGAAGCTCGAACTGGAGTAGAGGATCTAAATAATCCATTGGTAAGAAACCCAAGTACAAGCTACTCTCACCACTGGCCGCCATGAAAAAGATGAAGAAGGAGATAACTGTCGGTTTCGTATTTTATTTTTGGTATAAAATGAGTTGTCTGTACCTAATTAAATACATTAACTTAGCTTGTATGTTTGCTTGGGCCGGAACTGGGCCTCAACCATAGGCTGAAATTGCCTTAATAAAAATCTTACCAAGTTTCAATATATATATATATATATATATATATATATATATATATATATATTCGATATGTATTCCTTTGTGGTTTCGAAGAATATTATATGAGATATGCTAGTCGTTCTCTTCTATAGAGACATTATGATAATTTTTTAAGCAATCAATGATGACTAAAGAGGAGATGGTGATGATCATCTACAAGTGGATCATACGTCACCTATGTACACTTAGGGGTATGGTGAGGTCCATATAGGTTTAAAGTAAATAGAGTAGGTCATATATCACTAATGCTCACTGATGGATACCGTTGAATGTAAACAAGTTTGATCACTAAGGATAGGGCTTGAGGTCTATATTATATTTAAGTACCGACTCTATTTATTTTGGAACCTTTATGGGAATTACCGGATCATGATAATTTTAATTATAGATTGATGCCCAATGCGAACTCATATTTCAAACATATAAAGTGGGTCATATATCACTTGTGCTTACTATGGAGTATGGTGAGATCTATACGAGTTTGATCACATTTGATGCGACTCAGTGTCTATGGTACAATTTAGTACTGACTTTATTTATCTTAAGCACGAGTTTACTGTGGACTCCACTTATCAACAATGATGAGTATCAATTTATATTCTATGTCTAGCACTTATTGCTATATTATGTGTGTGTTATATTAGTTGGTTGATAATATTGCTGTGTACTTTAGGATATGCTTGTATTGTGATATTTGTATTCTCTCTACTTTGTATACTATGTTTCCTTATCATGGTATACAGTTATGTATCAGTCACATTATATCAGTTTTGCTAATTTGTTGGTTACAGGAGAAGAGCATGTTATGGTATGATTCCTTACTTTAGTGATGGGTTTATTTTACTTGTTTATAGACTGTCCGGATTACCCCTTAGTCACATTTGTGGAGAGGATCGGATATGCTTTAGTAGCTTCATGTTTGATATATGTATAAGTTTTGATATACAGTATTTTGATATAGTTCCTCTCATACCAAGCTTTATGTCTGACCCACGTTTTATCTTTGTCTATTTATGTCATGACAACTCTCAGGTACTCGATTGAGTAGTTTGGGAGTCAGTTTCTTTTGGAGATACGCTATCACAGTGGAGCAGCTGGAGCTTGAGACAAAGATGATACTTGGATATATATATGATATTGTAGTAGTACATAGATATGTTATTTTTCTATGAGACTTGTTATATCAAATATTGTATTCTAACTTTCTATATTGATATTTACCTATCATTTACTTCCGCCAGTGCAATCTCTTATTAATTGCTCATCCTATTCTGTTCATGTATATTCAATATACTATATGCTATCATTCTGCTATGAGATTATATCATTATGCCTAGGGTGTGGTGTTTATTTTAATTTTATCTCGACAAACTATTTTTTTGTGGTATTCGAAATTCAGATATTATCATTCGATGTTGATTTCCGGGTTTTACTAAGTGTGGTTTGTTAAACGTTCCATGATTTCTATGAAAACCCATACTTAATGGGCCTAAATTTCGACAAAAATAGAAACCCAAGTCCATCAAAGCACAGAATGTTGGATTTGGTACTTGTAAATAAGCATGAGCATTATCAGAGATTGATAGAAATCTAAAATCATAGCCGAAACAATAATAGGATAAGGATACTAATTTTGACTACTACCTTGGAACAAATGGTATTCCTTGGATAATAGTTTGTCACATCAGCATCGAGCACAAGAGAAAAGAAGACTTCTATTACAACAAAGCACATGCAGTGACTCGTTCCTCTAAATTCTATCATATGGTTCGTAAGGAGGAGGGGTTTAGAACAATATTCTGGTGATTGAAAATTTTATAAACTATCCGTAACATAAATTTATACTGATTGGTTTCCACTTAATGGTTATGTCTATTAAGGTTAGCAAATCTAACCTTGCATTGCACACACAATTACTTACCTATCCCTTACCAAGGTACGAAATACCGATGAAGCTTTACCAACCACCCAATACTTCCAAACCCATTTTCCACTTAACACTTCTAAATATGAAGCTGGCTTCTATAATTATCACAAAATACTTGTAAAAGAGAAATAGACAGACTTTGCCATTTAAGACCTCAATCAAGGTAGATTCCGTCATTTAATACCTATCCCCAAGGTGGTTTTCGAACAATGCTGTCAACGGTCGATGGGTCCTAGCTACAAAGACCACTAACCGCTGTTTAAGGCTTTCGACATTTAATGTCCAACTGTTACCACAATCATCATCGATAAAATTGTAGCCATGTAATAGACCATACACAAGCCACTTAATACCTTTAAAAGGACTAAGCAGACTTCTAACCATTTAATACCTATATTCTAGGCAGGTCCCCATCACTTGATACCTATCCCCAAGCGGATTCCTTACTGGTCTATCGTTATTAGGACCTTAGCAACGTGAGAGACTGTACTTAAGCCACTAATACCTCATTAATAAAAACTAGGTAGACCCCTGACCATCTAAGAACTATATATATGTAGAAGTTTGTCATTTAATACCTAACCCCAAGGCGGATTCATCATTGATACTATTTAGCTGACATTGCTTGAAAATCTCATTGGGCTACTTAATCCTTCTTTTATAAGAAAGAGGCGGACCCTACAATCACTTATGCCTTAAACATAAAACGAACTCTTTCCGAGATATCCACCATCACTTTTAATTATAAATATGGAATCCCTTTTGATTACTTCTTTCGGTAGGGAGGCAGGCCCTACAGCCACTTAATACATCAACACTGAAGTAAACACATTTAGAGATATCCCTATTTATTTGGAATCTCACTGGGTTACTTAATACTTTCTTTTAGGAGAGAGGCAGACCCTACAGCCACTTAATACTTTAAACTAGAAGCAAACCCTTGGAGATATCCCTCACCGCTCCTAATTCCAAATTTGGACCATTCGATACTTTTCAATTAACAAAGCAAGCCCAATATATCACATTGTCATGGGTCCTAGGATTAGTGATATCTCACATCAGTATTAAGTGCACTCGACCGTTGGTAGCCTCAAATTGAAGGGAAGTCTTCCGTCGAGTGACTCTACTGACCTCGCATCAATAACCTACTAATTCCAATTAACCATCCTAAGTTTTCACTTATATTATCTTAGATAGACATTGGACTTAGCTTATCGATTCCATTTTTATACAAGGTAATAAGATTTACTTTAAATGCTTATCCACCCACAAATTCCCCTTTAATGCTCATAAATGTCAATTGGTCCATAAAATCCTTACGAACATTTCCTAAGACTTTCATGTATGGTTACTAATTTCAAATAGGTAACCTCTTTAACTATTCCATAGTTATTAAATCAACTTCTTTATTTATCAATCCCATTATTCCATTTACCCTATCAAATTATTGCAAATCCCATATATATTACCATTTATTTCCCATTTATTGGAGTTATGACCTTTTAAATTCCTTTCCCATTAATTAAAAAATCCTAAACGCGAATATTACGTGTAAGCGTCATTATTAGCTAAGTTTTATTTTAATTATTATAAGCGTAGTAAATTACGTACAAATATCTACTTTTATCGAATATATTCTGGTGATATATCTTAACTGAAATATTATTTTCCATTCAATTGTTGGAATTATATCTAAAAAGATTATCCATTATAATTTCCATAAATCAGTCCAAAAAGAATGATTTAGTTTTAAAATATAAAAGATTACATCATTTGAAATTACAAGGAATAATCATTTCTTTTTATTACTAAAATAAATACTGTAAACTATAGTGAATTCATACTACACATCTCTTTCTCTTTTTATTTGCATCTATCTCTTGCTAGATTAAACGCTGTATTTTTCAAAAAAGGAAAGAAATCAAACTAATTTACAAATATTAAACGGACCTAAAATCCAACGTTTCCAAACATAATTTTTTTACATTCTAACAAGATTAGGGTAATAATCCAAATTCATAACATTATTATACAATCTATTTCTGATCTGGAATAAATTTCATTCAATCAATATTCTAAATTCACACTTTTGGGACTGTTTTCTAGATCAAGTTGTAAACAATTCTAAATCAATTAATAAACAAGAATATGTGGGTGATATTTATTATATTTAGACTATATTCAGACTATATTCAGTACAACTCATATACAATTTTAGTTAGGCATAATAATCAAATTACACTAACAGGATAATTTTCATATTATAACAGTCTATAAAATTTCCCACTCACTTTTTAAAAGCGATCCAAATCTCCAGATCTGAAGTACAACCTTTGATTCATCTCCAAATCCTTTTTAATCCAAGAAATATGTATAAAAATGTTATATACATATATTAGAATTGCAGATCTGAGAAGAGATTTGAGATTGGAAGAGGAAGTAGATATAAATATATAAATTACCTCAAATACGCATATAGTTGATTCTCCTCTCTTCTCCTTTTATTAGATTTTCATTTTTATCCAATTTATATGAATATAGATATAAATACCTTATTTTTATAATTTAGAAGGAAAATATAGAATAGAAAATGGTAGAGCTTTGCTACTTTCTCTATAAAAATATGAAAAGAGAAGGGAAGATTAGGCTTGAATTTATAGGTGTAAGAATCAACTAGAACCGTTAAATCGAAATATATAAAATCTGGGCCGTACATGGCCTAGATTTACTAGAGCCGCCAGACATGAAGCGGTCGATCGCTCCCTTCCTAAGGATCGACCGCCCCCGTTCGACCGCTCCAATATGCGGTTCGACTTGTAGGCCTTAGATAATTAATTAAAACCATTAATTTTTCTTATTTATTTATTTTCGTTTCGAATTCATTTTTCAGCTGTAAATTCTTCATTTGGACTCTAATCGCAAAATTGAAAATATGAAAATTGCTTAGAATTTCACTATGAACATAATAGTGCAAGTTTCATAGTCAAATTCAATTGTTTGCATAAATTTTTTTTGGAGCCTAATTAGTTAACTAACTAATTATACACAAATGTCAAATTACGGAATGTTACATTCTTCCCCTTTAAAAAGAATTTCGTCCTTGAAATTTCACTTATGACTAAATCATGGACGTGGCTTCTAATTATCCTAAACTACACAACCAATGCGTGTACAATCAATTTTGCAACCAAACGTGCATCGTGTATTACTGTATCATGACACAGAAAATAGTATGCGTAATGATTCTAAGTCTAATCCTCCTTTATGAAAGCATTCATTTTGAAAACACTTTTGGAAACATGATGCAAACAATCTACACATACACCAGCTTTTCTATATGCATGTAGCTTTTTGGAAAAAAAATTCAACCAAAACCTCCATACATCTATAAGTAGAAGTATGAAGCAACCAATTTTTGCATTCACTTCCTTCCATCCAATAATCTAATGCATCGAAAAATCGCTTTCTAAACTTTACTCTTATACTGGAAAAAGAAATTTAGGTGGAGAATTTATCATTCTTACCACCCTATAATCTTCCTATTCCTGTAGTATAGTGAAAATTCCCTTGCTGTCCCAGATTCATTCCAAGTTTTCCATGCATGAAATGCAAAATGAGGCTTATTTTCAAGCTCGAAAATGGAATTAATTCTAAAAATTGGCTCACGGCGTCATCGAAAAGGTATGGAAATAGAAATTTCAAGGCTAAAATAGATTTTTCCTTGTTATCACTTGCAACGCATTATCGATTCTAATGCACCGCTAAATTCGTAAATTCTAACTCTATTTGCCTTCCTTACGCCTAACATATAGCCTTCAAAATCAACTATTTCATAAAAAATTCTCACTTTTTAAATTTGTACATCATTTGGAAAATAAAGTCCCCAAATATTTAAACCCATTTTCTCTTGAAATCAAATTTTCGGACAAAACTCTAAAAATAATTTAAGAGTCAAAAACAACCAAAATCTAAAAAAATAAATTCAAAAGATAAGTTTTCAAATCGAGGAAAAACTTTTAAAAATATTTTCCTTCTTAAAAATTTTGATAAACCAAGCCACAGTTTCAGCGTAATTGGAAGTCAATTATGCGCTAAATGCATAAACCAAATTCTAAAATCTATAACTGACCTTCACCCATAAAACTTGACATTTTACTCAAAGAAAAATGTCAACACGTCTATTATTCAAAAAAAATTAGCTTTTAAGGAACATAAGCAGTGACTCGTGATACCAAAACAACATTATCATGTCCTTTGATAAAATTTTCCAACTATTTCAAATTTCCGGTCTTATATTGCATTTATTGTTAGTAAATTATCTTTATGATATTCACATATTTGTACTGCTTCTTTTACTATGCATATATAGGAGTGGTTCGCATATCCAAAAACAATAACATAGTAAATAAATATAAGCTCATAACATCATGCTTGCCTTTTACAAGAGACAACTAACAGTTACAACCCAAACAGCCTAACAGAAAAGAGAAAATACTTGAAGGGAAAAGATAACAACACCAAAAATCCTAAAATAATGCCTACAGACTACGAGATGCCCTACTCCGCGACTGGAGCTCGATCCATTGCTGCGATCCTTGAATGGTCGTAGCATGGCAGTTATGCACCCACTCTCATGACACTGGTGTCACCGACAGCTTCAGAATTTCCATCTTCCTAAGGAAGGATCTAATGATGGTAGAAGGAACCTTCTACTAAACTGCCTTTCCACGAAGCTTCACTATTATTACCTAATGACGAGAGTGGATAGGTGAAAATAGAGAAAGTGACTCTGTAGAGTGCCAATCCTTGATCAAAAAAATCAAATCAAAAGGTTGCAGGTCCTATTGACGGTTATGCCACCAATACTAGCATAGGTGGTCTTCCGTACCATGGGATAAATCCAGTCATAACTTCCTGTCTTGGGGATGACATTGTGCCGAATGATGTACATAATCAAACGGACATTCGGACATAGATTATCCATCTTCCAAACATCAACATCTTGGGAAAGGGTATGTTGCAAAATCTTTGAGTCGGTCACTTCAAAATCATCCAAGTCCGCGTCCTTTGCGGAGGCCTCCATAATATCAGCAAGATCATCATATATCGGATCAATCAAGATAATCTTCATCTCCGAACAAATCGAACTGTTGCCTCCATCAAAATTCTGCACCAACAAGACATCAAAAAGGTAAATGCAGGATGAGTAACATTCCCTCTCAAAAGTCTCGAAGCAGAGGATTGGTGCAAATCCTACCACGAACAATGGCTCTTCTAGCCCAAAAGCGATGAAACCTTCTGCTCATTCCAGTCCAGCCAAGTAGCCACTCCAGGGTTTAGACCATAGTAGTGCGAGGAAAAACTGGTAGTGTGGAAAGGTGTATTAGGCTAAGAAGTGGTCGGAGGATAGGAATAGTTTTTAGATCTAGAGTGATGCTGGGCCGAGATTTAACGTACAAAACCAACATGCAGGGAAGTGAGGCTTCCACTCCTAGGAAAAACAGTGTCGCTTAGGGAAGGAATGGAAGAGAGGCTGATACAGGGATGGGGTGGAGGATGGAGATTTGGTTCGACTTGTTGGGGAAGGAGAAACGAAAGATTGTAATTGGGAAAATTCATACGCAACTTTTATAATCCCGTTCCAGGTTCAAGTTATGCCAAAACTCGTTAACTGGTACATTACTCTAGGTTTACTACTAGATGGTCAACCGCTAGATGGACTTTGGGCGTTAACTGAACCTAATAGGGTCAGATTAAATGATAAAAAAATTTAACGCCGTCTCTTTCGGTTCGACATGATCTGAAAATTCTTGTCCTCGTCACGCTAGTGTCAAAGCTTACCGCTTAGTCTCGAACCATACTCCAGCAACTCATAGTAGTCCCAACAAATTGCTGCTACCAACAACAATTCCAAAAACCTAAAATACTTCAATTGCTATTTCCTGCCTACTTCGCATGGAAATATTTCTTCCAATGGCTGGTGGGTACAACATCACTTCAAACTACAAACCCCAACAAAATTGAATGTCATTCCTACTTTGTATGTACCTTAAATAAAAAAAAACATAAAAACCTCTATTTTATAACCCAAAAAATTTCGAAGCTAAATATATGCCTGTTTATACTTGTTTCTAAATAATAGAAACCATTTCATACCAAAACTTCCTTTAAAAAATCAAACTTGTATTTGCAAAAAATCAAAATCAAGCCTTTAATGATATATATATATATATATATATATATTTAAGGATCTCAAAAAAATTAATCTTTTATAAACTAAAAATTTCTTAACACGACCAACTTAGTGGTATACGTATTTCTTTGGAAATTAAAATTTCAAAACTTGTCAATACAAATTTTCCAACGTAAATCCTTAGGAAAAGAAATATTTAAAAACCCTTTTTCCAAACTCTAAGGTATTTTGAACATATACTTTATAAAGATTCTCTCATAGGTTTTAGACTAAGGAATTGAAATTAATTATCCAGTTAAAAATCTGGTTTTCCATCAAAGAGGTTATTAATGAATGCATCCTAGCAAAAACTTACTTCCGGACAATTGTGACATATATACTCTAATTTCCCATCCATCTAAAATAATTACGTGTCTTCGACTGGAACTCATCATTGAAATCCAAAATCACAAGGTAGCTAGAATCTCAACCATCAAGTAGAACACTTCTAATCTCAGGGATTCTATCATATGTCGTACTCATGCTCTTCATCAACATCGCATTACCCATCACCAGCCTTTTATGGGGTACTTCAGAGTCGGCATGAAAGTCTTAACTCCAAGATATTTCCAACCCATGGTTGCTTTGCCTATTCCCTCAGAGTGGAGCTACAACTACTTCTATAGTAGGAACTCTTAGAGTTTAGCATAAAAATATAATATTACTAGATAGAAAAGTATAAATATGTTCTTACAATTTATCCTAATTCATCCGATCTACTAATCTAGGTTTTAATACCAAATGTAACAATCCATACCTTAATGGGCCTAAATTTTAAGAAAAAATCGAAACCTAAGTCCATCAAAGCACAAATTGTTGGATTTGATTCCTGCAAATAAGCATGAGCATTACCGGAGATTGATAGAAATTTGAACTCATAGAGGAAACTTTAATACGATAAGAATACTGATTTTGACTACTTCCTTGGAATAAATGGTATTCCTTGGATGACAAGTTGTCATATCAACATCGAGCATGGGAGAGAAAATGACTTCTTCAACAACAAAGCACATCGACCTCCCGTGTCCTATTCCTTTAAATTATATCATGTGGATTGTAATGAGGAGGGGGTCAGAACAATGTCCTGGTGATTAGAAAAATCTGTAAACTTCCCATAACATAAATTTATAGCGATTGGTTTCTATTTAATAGTTATGTCTATTAAGGTCAGCAACTCTAACCTTGCATTGCACACACGATTACTTACCCACCCCTTCCCAAGGTGCACATACCGATGAAGACTTATCAACCACCCAATACTTCCAAACCTATTTGCCACTAAATACTTCTAAAGATGAAGCAGGCATCCGTAATCATCAAAAAATACTTATAAAAGAGAAACAGGTAGACTTTGCTATTTAAGACCTCAATGAAGATAGACCCCGTTATTTAAATCTTATTCCGAAGGTGGTTTTCTAACAATATTGTAAATGGTCAGCGGGTCCTAGCTATAAAGACCTCTAACCACTATTTAAGGCTTTCGACATTTTAATGTCCAACTATTACCTCATCTATCGTCGATAAAATCATAACCATGTAATACACGGTACCCAAGCCACTTAATACCTTTAAAAACGACTACGCGGACTTCTAACCATCTATGTAGGTCCCCATCACTTAATATTATCCCCAGGCGGACTCCTCACCGCTATTATCGTTATTACGGCCTTAGCAATGTGAGAGACTGTAACGACCCAGGATTTCTGATAATTTAAATTTGAATATTTAATTAATTTTAAATATTAATAAGTGAAATTTTTAAGTCGAATAATTTATCTTTCGAATATTGGATTTAATTGGATAATTAAATCGATTTTTTAATAGTTGAAATTTCTGAAATAATTGAAAATTGGGTTAAATATGATTAAAATTGATTTGTAAAATTTTATTTTATCATATTGGAGTTATAGCAATGTTATAGAACTTTTAAAATTGGATTAAAAGTTAATTTGTGAAAATTGAATATTTTAATATTTAATCGACTAGTGAAATTAGTCAATTTTCGAACAGTCTCAGAATTGGACGAAACTAGTTCCATTAGATCCGTAATAGTTTGTTATTATTGGATTTCAATTTTCGTAACAATCGGAGTTATCGTTTGATCGTGGCAGCTCGAAACGCATCGAAATTGTTTTTAATATTAAATTGGCGAGTTAAAATAGCCATTTTTTAAACAGTCTCGGATTTTGATCGAACCGCTTTCATCGGATCCGTAATGTGATATTATTGTAAGGTTTCAAATTTCATGTCAATTGGATTTACGGTTTGTCCGGTACAAGCTAAAATGCCTAGAAGATCGTTTAATCGGTTTAATTTCAAATCGAACGTTTATTGTCATAACTCGCACAGATGACCGAATTAGCTCCCGAAACACATTCCATTATGTTCGAAACACGGGGTAAACCTTAGGAATGCCAACCGGCACGCTTCGTTTGGAGTTAGAAAAATCCGGGATGAATAGTGTCGCGCGAGTTTTCTATAAAAACCCCCAATATCTCATTTTTGCAAAGAAAATTAAACCCTAGGTCATCTTGCTTCAGCCGCCATTAACAAATTTCAAAGGCTGAAAACTTCCATTCTTCTCCCTCTCTTTTCTTCAGATCCGTTCATCAATTCAAGAAACGTTCAACATGAAAGTTGTAGAGGGCTATGAGATCTTGTATATCAACGGTGATGATCGTAAAATACGAAGTAGATTGTCGGCAAATCTCGATCAAAGGCCATGCGTTCGGCACGAGATTCGAGCGCCATAGGGGGGCCGAGCTCCTCCCTATTCCAGCCGAAGATGGCTCTTGCAATGGGCAATGAAATGAGGGTCTCTGATCGAATTATAATCGAGTGTGGTGGTTGCATAATTTAACCCTAATATTGAGCTAATGGGTTGCGTACATGAATAAGACCTGGAGCAAGAAACGTGAATGGGAGAGGAGAAAGGGGAACGCTCGCACGGGCTAGATTTGCAGGGTGATGGAGATCCTACGGCCAAGATTGTTGTAGGTTTAGAAAAATATAATTTAAGTTGTAAATTGGTATATAAAATTCGTGAATCTTTAAAAATTCATATCTTTTTCATACGAGGTCGAAAACGCACGAAATCAGTTGCGTTGGAATCGTATGGACGAGCACTACACTATGGAATTAGATTGGAGTCGTTTGGAGTTAGAAAAAATTTAGGGTAAAATTAAACGCGCGTTTAATTTTATTCGAAATAAAAGCTGAAAACGAAATTGAAATCAAGGTGAGAACTTCTCACTCAATCGAATCGGTTTCGATTTTAATTTTAAATAGTTATAAAATTATTGAATGTGTGTTGAATAATGATTGTTATCTATTGATTGTTAAAATAGACATTATGCGCCGTTAGTAAGCGGAGGTTATTTATTAAAAACATATACCGCGAATATTTCACCGTATAGTGAAATTGGTATTATTATTGTACTTGGAGTTGATTTTCCCGTATTATATAGCGGATGAGACCCTATTGCGCCATCTATTAAGCGGATAATATTTTATAAATCCCATATACCGCGATAATTCCGTACTGGAACGGAATTGGTATTGTGCTAACATCTTTGGATGCAGGGAAACAGGTTGGAGGGATCCAACTGGATTCCTCAACTGTATTGATTTATTTACAGATATTGTGATATTTGTTGATTATCATATCGATATATGATATTTGGAGGTCGTGATTGACTATTTGGTGCTGCTGCATCATCGGATCCATTTCTGAAGTTTTAAAATACAAAATTTGCAATTTTTAAAATGATTTTTAAAGTGATTTTTGAAAGTATACGTTTATAAAATATTTTTTGGAATTGATTCATTTTAAATAAATAATGTTATAATTTTTAATGTTATAAAAATTAAGATTTTTGGAGAAATATGGTTAAAAGTTGTTTTTTGAAAATATGGGGTTAATGATTTTATAAAATAGTTTAAATTAGGATTTCTGAATTTATTGTGAAAAGTTTAAATATAGGATTTATAAAATTTGATTATTTTATAAATCAAAGAGAATGATGAAATTATAAAGGAGTTTAAAGACGTTTTAAATAATAGTATAACTTGATTTATATAAAAGATTTATAAATTGATAATTTATAAATTAAAATATTTGAATTATAAAACGAGTTTTTATAAGTGCTAGAATGAATTTTGAATGAATTTCATAAATGAATGAAATTTATAGGATTATAAAACGAGTTTTTATAAGTGTTAGAATGAATTTTGAATGAATTTCATAAATGAATGAAATTTATAGGATTATAAACGGTGAAGTTATAAATGGAATTTTATAAGCAGTAGGTTTATAAAATTTGTAAAGTTATTAAAAGAATAGATTTGGGTAAATAAATGAATCTTATAAGTTATAAGATTTATAATTTGGAAAGTTTCAAAGAACGATTTTTGAATAGGACTTTTGGTTTATAAATTGATATTTATAAATTTGGGAATCTTATAAGTTATAAGTGTTTAACTTAAATTATAGACTTTTGGTTTATAAATTGAGTTATAAATTGAATAGGTTAATAAAGGAGATTTATAAATCGAAGCTTATAAATAGAAATGGAATTTATAAACATTGTTTATAAATTCGAAATCAATTGAATTTGATAAATTGAATATTGAAGTTTATTAAAGGAAATATATTCACGATTTTGGACAGTGAATACATTATTGAATAAAATGGTCATGTTTGGCAAAATGAATATTATAAAATGAAGTTAATTATTTTAAAGATGTTTAAAATGTATTATGAATAGA
The DNA here is from genome assembly GCA_030765085.1 of Allium cepa. Classification (NCBI taxonomy): domain Eukaryota; kingdom Viridiplantae; phylum Streptophyta; class Magnoliopsida; order Asparagales; family Amaryllidaceae; genus Allium; species Allium cepa. Next base: position 629,125,410 of record CM060934.1, read on the forward strand.
AACCATAGATTTCAACATTTATTTATTGTTGAAATAGATGTTTTCGAGAAAGAAGGAAATGGTGGACTATAACACTGTTGTTATAGTAAATGATTTCCGAAAGGAAATGTTTTATATAGTATTGGGATTTATATATCTATCTAAATTTTGAATTCCTATACTAGTGATTTTGGGTCGTCGTAACGATGTTTTACGCAACATTCGTTTTCGCCCAAATAAATGTGTTAAGTGAATGTTTTCCTTAAAGAATGAAATATATACTTAATTTCGATATTAAGTATATGGAATATTTTCTAAGTATTGAAAATAAATGGATTTGTGAATTACTTATTAATAAATAAGTATGGAAATGTTTTTCCAATGTGAAATGAAATGTTTTGAGAATTTATCTTTTTGAAGATAAATTGAAAATGAATAATTGAAATCGTATATTCATAAATAATTTGGAATGTAAATTCACTATGGAATTTATAAATGAAAAGGGGAATTTGTTTAAAAATAAATGTTGATTTATTTTTGAAGTGTGGGAATTAATTTACGGATTTGGAACGTAAATATAAAGTAAATCGTTAAGGATTTGTTTAATTGGTTTAAATGAACCATGTTGAAATGAAAGTATTTCGCGTAAGGAAAATGTTTGAAATTTGTTTTCAAAAGTGGTAAAGGTGAAAAGTGATTTGAAAATTAGTTTTCAAATGTTAAAGTGTGGGAAATTTTATATCTAGTAAAGGTATTTTGGAAAGTAAATAATTTGGAAAATTATTTGGAATTTGGTGATGTTGAGCATGCCTATTGATAGTTAAGTAATCCGACTATCAATATTTACCTTTAAATAGGTATTTGTTGTGATTTGTTTGAATTTGAATGCCACACTTATTTTTGAATAAGCGCTTACTATTCGGGATAGCCGGGAAAGGACCTTGGGGTCGTATAACCCATTCCGAATATGTGATACGTCGTTATGGATTGCATTTGATGACCGGTGTTGAAGACCGGATATTTGTGAAAACGGAAGGATTACCGTCGAGTTACTCTACATCGGCTGATCTCCGATATAGAGGTTTTATCACCCTTAGTGACGGGAAGTCCGGTCGTGATTAGTGAATACCCGGATTGCAAGGACTTCTTTGTAAGTGCCTTCGGTTCTGTTCGAGCCCGGAACAGACTTGTATGGATTGTATGTCTGACATTACAAGTTGAGATATAAAGCTGATTTCTTTCAAGTATATTTCTGTTGGTGGCGGAGAATTTATTCTCTTAGCTTAACACCCTTCTCTGAGACGTATGAGCTCAGAGGTTATATAGTTGAAGGTTATTAGTGATATACTCCCAATTTGGTAGTGTGGCATGCTGAGTGTTGCTGTGAAATGATCATTGATTGATCATTTGTGATATGATCATTGATTGATCGTTTATCTTTGTGATCATTTCTATGATTATTTGTTGACCCGAAGCACAACTTTTGTATAAAGCGTGGCTTTGTGGACGAGACTTCGTCGGACCTCACACCCCGGAAATGGTCAAAACAGGAAGGGTGCAGCAAGATTATTAGGGGGTAGCGCCCCTTTAGTGTATGTCATTCCTTCTGGATAGAGGTGGTATCATGGAATGGAGCCCGGATACTTAACCTATGTTGTTGCTGCAAATTTTGTAGTTGTTGGAAATCGAGGATCCTCGGATTGATCGGTTACGATCGGGGGATGACAAATTCGTGTCAGTAGTTACCCAGTTAGGGGTAACCCGGCCATGTGTTGGCAGAGATCCGGTTTGGTTCTCGGGACGTCATTCCAGAGGCTTTTCCATGTGGCAATGGGAAGTTCCTTGGCCTGACCATTTGTTGGAAATCCAATTCCCAATACGAAACCCTGTACGGTTTTTGTTGTAGAACCTGCCATTTACTTATGGTGGTCACCACTGTTTAGATGGTAGCTATAGTAGGCATAGTTCGAAATGTCTATGCTGGCTAAGATTAATATTCTACTTTTGAAATGTTTTCCTCACTATGCACTAGTAATAATATCAAATGTTTCTTTTTTAATGCGTATCAAGCATCTTCGACTATCATAAGGAGAATTCTCCTCCGATTTTGCGTTTGCATTGTGTGTGCGTGCGGGAGGCCTTATGGTAGTCTCATTTTTAAAAGCATTGCGAATTGACTTTAAAAATATTCCTCTATTTTGATTTAAAGAAAAATAAACTGTTTTAGTTCTCACACCAGTCACATGACTGACTCGGAGTTTATTGTTTTCCTTCCTAAACTCTGGGTGCCCACCAATTTCCACACGGGCAGTCAAGAGTTTGTTTATCAGGATATTCTGGAATTCAGGAGTTGCTGGAGGCAAGATGGATGCATGGCATATTCACTAGTATATAGTATTTCTTTTCCGCTGTTGATATTGTTTGTTGTTGTACACTCTGATGACGTAATGAAATGTAATGTAATGTAATAACTGATATAGTTCTTTGTCTAAAGATTATTCATTTATGTATTATATGTTGTTCCGCTGCGAATTGTGAGATTCTGATATTCTGTTGTTCTTTTCTGTTGTTTTTTTTTTCTCTCTTCTTCTACCTCTTTCTTCTGCTTTAACCCTAACGGTTCGGTTTTTCGGCAACGAAAAATCGCAAACGTTACAGAGACTATACCCTAGCCACTTAATACCTCATTAATAAGGACTAGGCAGACCCTTGACCATTTAACACCTATTTATAGGTAGTCCTTTGTCACTTAATACCTCACCCTATGATGGGCTCTTCACTGGTACCATTCTAGCTGACATTGCTTGGAAATCTCAATGGACTACTTAATACTTCTTTCATAAGAAAGAGGAGGACCCTATAGTCACTTAATACCTCGAACCTAAAGCGAACCCTTCCCGAGATATCCACCATCTCTCTTAATTATAAACATGGAATCCCTTTAGGTTACTTCTTTCGGTAGGGAGGCAGTCCCTACAGCCACTTAATACATCAACACTGAAGTAAACCTTTTTATAAACATCCTTATTTATTTGGAATCTCAATAAGTTACTTGATACTTCCTTTTACGAGAGACGCGAACCCTACAACCACTTAATACCTTAAACCAAAAGCGAATCCCTATGGAGATATCCCTTATCGCTCCTGATTCCAAACATGGACCATTTAATATTTTTCAATTAAGAAATCGGGCCCTATTTCTCACGTCATCATGGTGAAGGAAATAAGCCAGCCCACGGTGGAAAAAATTGGTGAATTTCAAAATTTTTAACCATTTTGGATCTTAAATGGCCTATGAAGTCTAAATTCATTTAGAACTTTTCCAAGTTTCTTTAAATGAAATTAATATTTTATTTAACTTCATAAATTAAGTTTCACTTTAATTTAATGCGTATGTAAGTTAGAGTATATCAAATATACTATTATATACAAATTTGTATGTAACGTTTACTTTCAAATTTATTTAGAGGAGGAAATATTTCATTTCCTTTCTCTTAACTTATTCCATTAACGAGGGGGCATAAATTTATCTAGAGAAGGAAACTTTTCATTTCATTTCTTTTAACTTATTCATTTAATGAAGGGGCATAAATTTATTTAGAGAAGGAAACATTTCAATTCCTTTCACTTAAATTGTTCAATTAATGAGGGATCATAAATTTAGTTAGAGAACGAAGCTTTTCATTTCCTTCTCTTAATTAAATTAAATAATTGATTAATAAAATAAAATTAATGACTAATCTGAATATGACATGAATAGTAAATACATTCATAGTAAATATTATGCAGGTGCAACATACAAGATGTGTGCATAGTCAGTGGTAATTGATATACATACATAAAATAAACAAGAACAATTTGAATGGTTATTACATAGGAATTAAAATGGAAATAAATAAGGGATGGCAAAGGTGATTGATACAGTTTCCCTTATAGTAAACCTAATTAATGCAACATATTAAAAACAATCAATAGGTAACATAATGTAAGAATACGGAAGGTAAACATTGAATTGTGTGTATATATTATTGTCTTAATAAAAAAGAAATGATTTCACACTATGACAATATATGTAAAGAAAAATAAATTTTATATGAACACATACAAGTAGATCCGAATATGTATATGTGGAACTCAATCAAAGCTTTCTAATAATATAAATTAGATAGTTATTACAGTTAATTTCAAAACTTTGATTTGTTGTTAAAATTCCTTTTATTCATATGTAAATATCTAATGCAATAAAAAGGGCAAGTAATACATGCAAACATACATACATACATGTACTAAAATTCTAAAATAAAGTTTCACTTTGTTATGAAAGATTAAAACATAGATCCACAACTGAAACATCGTATTGATTCCATATAAATTTCATTTTTAACTCTAAATATATTTTAATCAATCAACATGAAATTATAAATTTCCAGAATTAAAGAAATGGAATTTAAATTAAATGTTCAAACATAGAACTAAAATAAACATTGTATTTTAAAATATTTAGAATTAGTTTTAATTTAACAAAGAAAAGAAAAGCAGCTAATCAATCTGAACATGTAAACATTCAGATCCGCATTTAAAATATAAATCTACACTTAAACGTTGTTTTAAAACACAAAAAAATTTGATGTATCAATTGAAAACTCAATCATATCATGCAACAGATAATTCAATGTTCATTTTTTGTAATTAAGCAAGACAATAATACATCATACAAATTAAATTTCCATCAAACATTGCAAAATCACTATTTTATATAGGAAATGACATGCCTTGCTACCCAATTCTTAAAACACACCTTGTTGATGTTGCCTTTGATTTTCACCTTGAATGGAGAATGCTTCTAGATCCGATTGAATCACCTCAGGATGTTGCCTAGAAATCACATCTTGAATGATGATATCTCCTCAAATCTTCAAGATTCAAATTCTATCCTTGCAAGAGATGGGGAACCACCTTTGTTTTGTTTTATTTGATATTTTATATGGAGTTGAAAGATTTTTTGGAATCTTTTTTGTTTTCTGCCATGAAAAGTTAGATAAAAGATTTAATTTTGGATTTTAAAATGAGAAAGAGAGTTAAACGGTTGGGTAAATCGCGTAGTATGGGATACATGCGTTTATCCATTTGGTTAATTCCTAACTTGTCCGTTTGATCATTTTGGCCTACGTGTCTAGTTTACCAATGATATGAGGTGAACCTTTTACTGCTTTGAGTGTGAAATTTGCTGGCGGAGAGAAAGAAACAGACTGAATCAGAAAGAATGAATCGTATGTACAGAATGAATTAAAGAATATGTTTATTTGATAGATTGAAATCTTCATTCTTTAATTAAAACTTCCCTAATTAATTCTGTTAATTGTTTCTCTCTGCAATCCTTTCTTTATAGTATGTCATCAAATGACATAAAATTTCCACAAATCATGTCACATAAATCATGTCATCAAATGACATAAAATTTCCATAAATCATTTCGTGCAATTATCTTTAAATTACATTGATATTGTATATCAATGCACGCAAATATAACTTTTTTAAATGCATTAAAATAATTACAAAAACTTTCAAACATCAAATAAATAATAATTAATATTTCTCAAATAATAATTGGTTTAATCAGTTTACAACATTTTATAAATTAATTAAATCATGTGGTTTTTCAAAGAATTCATCATTACGGTTGTGCGACTTAAAAATGTAAATTCAGTCAGCGATTAATATCGAACTATTCGGATATTAACGTTAACACGTCACTTAGCGGGTGGTGTGACATTTTAGCCAAGTTTATCGCTTACACCTCTTTTGGTAAAATCCAATTTTACTTATTATAAGAGGTACTACTAGTGATAATTATTTACACCAGTTCTCTTCGTCGAAACTATCACTTTGGATTTATGGAATTTGGTAATGGTCAAAATTCCATTATCATCCAAATTCAACTTTATAGTCCAATCAAAAAGTCCTTGGTTTAATAATAACAATTATTATTAACCCAAATGCTCTGGTCAGACACTTTGACTTTGAGTTGACCATGATACTAACCCCATATAACTAAGGAGATGAATTCTTTCTTGAATAGTGCTTCACTTTCAATACTTCCACTCGACCCAACTATAGTCACTCGATGGAACACTATGCTATGATTTGACTATAATAATCAAAGCGGAGCTTTGATTATTGAAGATCCACAGTATTCTTAAGCCGAAATAACTGTGCAAATCAATCACATTGACATTTTCTGTTTGACCTTAGTTACATTAACCAATAGAAAACTATCGAATGAACTGTTCCATAGTTCTCCAATAATTATCATTATGTATCCCCTAGATGCCCCCAACAGTCATGAGCAATACACTACCCAACATTTGGAGAGCATTACATACTCTAGTCTCAACGGATACATCGATATCTAGTATTGATGCATCGTGACTAAGAACATTTAAAATGGTGTATTTGTTTTATTGTGATAAATTACTTACGGTTACAACACATTGTAACCATTGTCACAAAATATATCATTTATGGATTTTCTATTAAATGTACTTTTAATTAAATTAATTAATTAATATAACCACATTATATCAGGTACAATAGAAAGAAACACCTTTATTGTAAGCAAGATTGTTCAATAAGTTAGATATATGTAAGAAATTACACAATTGCCCCTTGGGCATACCCCTAACTCTATCAATCTTCCACTTGCACTTGGGGTCAATTGTGGAATCTTATTCCAACTTCCAATCGGTTTCTCAAAACTAGTTGGGTCGGTGCCTTTGTGAATGAGTATGCTTTTATGTTTCAATTATCTACTCCGTCATTCAACTCTCTTCGACGGTGATAAACTGTTTTATCATGTAGAACAATTCCAAGCATGTCTCTCAACCTCTAGCGATCTCTAAGTTCTATTACGAACCGCATCACGATGTTTTTATCATATAACAATGTTACGAGATTATCAACATTTGGAATTGGCTAAGTTATAAATTTATGCATAATTTTATATACATTATTTTTATTACAGAAATATTCAAGGCGATAGACATAACCTTTTTTATTGAATAAGCCATAATATTTTATTTGGAACATTTACAACTTAAAGACTCTTAACTAGAATTTATTATTGACATACTACAATCAATATGTCTTGTGAAGTTTTAGTTCGAATACTCTTTTATAAGGAGTTTTTGTTTCTATAAACAATTCTCTAGTATTTCATAAATACACGACAACACTTCAAACAACCATTTAACGATATCAATTTGGATTTTATATTTGCTTTATGTATCATACACATTAACTAATCTTGATATCGTAGACAACATAACATGTGTGATAATTCCTTTTGCCAATGCAAAGGAATTAATCTTACATGTTCCGTATTAAACATTTTAATAAGGTGTCCTTGATATCATTTGGGACATTCCCGACATCTTTTATACTTAATATAAAAGACATCATTTATTAATCCAATGTTGTGTATTACAACAACTAAGGTTGATTTTAACATAAGTACAACGTTAAAATCAACAACATGTTGTTTACTTATAGTTTAGAAATATCAATGTACTTTTTAACATTCTTTCTTGCAAACACACGCCTTATCTGCATCTTGATTAAAAATCAAACTATTTGATATTTCTATCAAAATACTTATTCCATCTTGATTCTTATAAAATGATACTTTCATATCATTTCTCGAAACATGTACTTAGACTCACAAACTCAATATCTCTCCCACTGACTTTGAGACATTTTTGGTTAATATGTGTAAACAACTTACTCTAAATCGTTATTTAGAATTTTCCAATTCAATGCATATGTACCAAAAACAAAACACTGGGACTTATTAAGGGATAATTTTGTGAGTAAATCTGAATTGACTTGAACATGTTGAATATCGAATCTATTATGCTAACTTCAACAATTGAAATTTGCGATATTATTCTTATCGACATTTCTCGTTTAATTCCAACTGCATTAGTCTTACTCATAAATACATAGTCATGGTCGATGGATTTTATACCTTAATTTACGACCACCAAAACCTATATTTTGTTAGCATACTTGAAATTCATTCGGATTTGCATATCATACCATATAGAGTCAACACTCTCAATGGTTTAATTAAACAATCTAGGATTATATATTTTCGACAATAATATGAAACTCATAGTTTCTCTTCGATGTGTAAGAATACTTATTAGGCAATCTATTGCTATGTGTTCGTTTAAGTTAGTCAATTTCATTTCATCTCATATAATCAGTTCTATCTATAGATCGTATCTAATTCCATTTTACTACCAATAATTTATCAAACAAATTTTTTCACAAGAAGTTGGTATATCTTGATACAATAGTTATTTCTCAGTGCAATAGAATAGGTATTCATAAACGTTTTATGAATTTCTTTGTTTATAAAACTTATTTGGTTTTAGTTTACAAAAATTATGTTCGAAACATAATTATGTCATCCAGTGACAGTCTTTTCAAAATCCTTTTGGGGAGATTCATACAAGATCCATCATGAGTAAATATTATGTGCAACCTTTCGACCCACACGACTTGCCAACTCCATAGTCTAGGATATGTTGGAGTTTCTTATAAACCCATATCTTGTAAAATTATGTAAACTGTTATTTAGATGAAATAATATTAATCTTATGCACTACCCTTATGTACATTACCTCATAGAAAGAAACTAACTCAACTTCACTCATAATTTATCGTAAATTGTTGAACAAAATTCGATTATTCCATAACGATGGATCATTATGTATCAGATGGAGGAGTAATTTTGAGATTGAATCTTTATTCAATTTAGGTATGCTTGGAACATTTTCCAATATACTCGCTTATTCGACCAAATCTAATCATTACTATCAGATGTTATTTTATTTACTTCTGTTTTATATCTTATATGTTTACCGTAGGCATGCTACACGTGTATCGAATACACATGTCCATGTCGACGGTAACTCATCGGTGAATATAATGAAGTACGTTGAACCGTTTTGATATTTATAGAATTACGACTGCATACATTTATATGTATCAATCCGAAGAGTTTATCAACTCTTATGATACTCCCACTAAATGGGTGCGTAACCCTTTATTGTTTGAGATATAATTAACAAGTATCATATGATTCAAAATTATATAATAAAATTATTTCTCAAAACTACGGCTTAGTCTATAATTCCAAAACAAGTGTAAATAATATTAGATACTTTTGTATTTTCCAGTGCATCACTTTTGTTAATTTTTTTTACCATATTATAGTTTTGTTTCATAAAGAATATTCATAATATTCATATTGAAATATAACTATGCCTATCTTTTTCAGTTGATACCGAAAAATAATCATTATTTCATAATTAATGTACAATAAGTTTTACGAAAACAATTTTCATACTATGATGCAATTAATAAGTGCCATATGGCATGCTCCCACTATTTCCACCATTACTATAATAGTGTACTAAATTCGGAGATCCATCATTCACTTAATACAATTTGTTTATTTCATACACTGCAACTATTTATAGTGGAGAGTTCATTGATCAAATATCTTGAGCTCAAAGAAATAAATCTCATAGAAAACAATTTTTTATATGAAAATACATTTCGAAATTGAAATCATGTTTCATATTCCAATATTAAGTATCAATTATTATTACAATTCTCATTTCCAATGTTTCTCCATGAAGCAGAAGTGACTATTCATTCTCTTCATTCCAACCGTGCCTTAAATTTTATCTATTTTTATACATTCGTTTTCCTTTCAAGTGGTCAAACTATTCAAACGAAAACTATATTACAATATAATAACAAACTCTTTCCAAAAGCGCATTTGATTATCCTTAACATTTAAGGACATCAAATATGTTGCACTTTACGTAAACCGATCAAAATGACATTTCAGCCATCGAATTCTTATATCTATCGTGTAGATTTTGGTCTTGTGTTACATTAACAAAATATGATCCCTTTTGTAATTAATCAAATTGAATACTCAATCTCACACTAAGGTTTGTTTCGTTTTTCAGATGAACTAATTTCATCGAAATATTGTATATTACAAACTTTGACCATTCACCATATAACATTTATATGCAATTGTATATGGATCAAATATCCATAGTCTTGCATTGCTTTTAAAGTTCAAAACTCATAGAATGAAATATATGGTCTTCACCAAATAAATGCATAAGTGACCAAACCACGAATGTATTTAGTAGCTGTAAAATCAGGCACTTGCATGGGCGTTGAAACGTTAACATGCAATAGGAATTTATAGTGGGTATTATATTTCCATTTTTCAACTTTCATTCAGTTTGTTTATATATGTTAATTGATAAACATCTTATCAATCATATTAAATGCACAAATTTATCATTTTAGATAATTATAACATTATTTAGCATATGTTCTTACAATATTAGAAAGGTTAAAAGTTACCATTTTATTTTTCTAATAAGACTCCCACTAGTCTTTTATGTTTCTTCAAACCCTACGATGAAACATAGAAGTCTTTTGACTTCTCTAATGGGTGTTAGGACTCGTCTATCTTGATATTTTGACCTTAAGTTTGCTCAACAAATCATAGCCCCATAAATGATGGATAACTCCTTATCGCTTGTATCACATACAAATCCTAACCTATTTTTCCTTGTCCTAATCTCATTTCGACCTTGAGTTTGCTCAACAAATCGAAAGAGATTATTCACTCATACCTACCACATCGCGGCAGCCTAAGTATTGTATATACAACATGAGTTTGCTCAAAAAATACATATAGTTATCTTATCTCATCTATTTAATATATGAATAAGACTACACATAACATCCCTAACTTGAGTTTGCTCAACAACTAAGGATTATGCAAGTAATTTATTAGTACATATGGTAGAGGACAACATTATATTGAGATTCATAATCTTCAGTATATTATATTAAGTGATGTTGAATTATGGAATAATGTATTTCTTATGAAATACCCTCGTGATCAAGTCTTGGACACATCATAAATCACAATATACGTACATTTATGTATGTATTTATTCCTTAAGTCCATTTGGGTTTCTTTAATGTTCCACCTTTGTTCATACACTCATATTATATAAGTTTCATTATTATATAACTTTTGTATTTTAAATAACCTATACAACAATCTTATGTATAACATTTTATTAGTCAAATCTTATTAAATTAATTTTAATTAATTAACTCTTTAATTAATTAAATTAGTATTTCAATACAACTTTAATATAGGACATATCTATTATAACCTTTATAGTACATACTATAACCTTTATAGTATAACACAAATATCTTATATATGCGTATTTTTATTTAATTAATTAACCTTTTATTAATTAATTTAATTAAATAATTATAATTAAATTATATCAGTTTCAAAATTTATCTTACATACATGTATACTTATGTTATCATAACACTTTAAAATGACATAACATATATCAACATATATAATACTTGCATATAAGTATTAATTAATTAACTCATTTAATTAATTTATATTATTAATCTTATTAATAATTTTAAATTTCGAAATTAATATTTACATGGTTTCAAACAGTTTGAACTTTTCATTACATTTTCAAACATTTTGAAAATTTATTTTATATTATAACCTTTTATAATAAACACGTTTTTATTTTAAATTTAACTTTTAAATTTAAAATCATGCCTTAATTTTCAAAACTATTTTAAAAATAATCCGAAGGCCCAATTCAAATTGGGCCTTTTATATTAGGGGCAACCTTTGGGATCACATCACCTTTCAAGCCAAGCAGGTAACCAGGTAGGATTGGGTACTTGATTACCCAATTCCAATCCTACACATCACTATTCTAGACACCGTACTAAGTGCACAAGATTAATTAGTTAGCCCTAACATGACTAATTTAGATCCCATAGGCTATTGGGCTCTGATACCATTGAAGGAACTGGGCCAGTCCAAAGCGGAAGAAATTGATGAATTTTAAAAAATTTAACCATTTTGGATCTTAAATGGGCCTATGAAGTCTAAATTCATTTGGAACTTTTCTTTGTTTATTTTAAATAAAATCAATATTTTATTTATCTTTATACATGAAGTTTCACTTTAATTTAATATGTATGTAAGTTAGAGTATATCAAATATACTCTTATATACAAATTTGTGTGCAACGTTTACTTTTAAAATTTATTTAGAGAAGAAAATATTTTATTTTCTTTCTCTTAACTTATTAAATTAAGGAGGGGGCATAAAATTAGAGAATGAAACTTTTCATTTCATTTCTTTTAACTTATTCAATTACCGAAGAGACCATAATTTATTTAGAGAAGGAAACTTTTCATTTCCTTTCTCTTAAATTATTCAATTAATGAAGGATCATAAATTTAGTTAGAGAAGGAAGATTTTAATTTCCTTCCCTTAATTAAATTAAATAAAATAATAGATTAATAAAATAACACTATTGACTAATCTAATATGACATGAATTGTAAATATTCACAGTAAATATTGTGCAGGTGCAACATACATGGAATGTGCACAGTCAGTGGTAATTGATATGTATACATAAAATAAACAAGAACAATTTGAATGGTTATTACATAGGAATTAAAATGGAAATAAATAAGGGATGACAAGGATGATTGATACAGTTTCCCTTTTAGTAAACTTAATTAATGCAACATATTAATGACAATCAGTACGTACCATAATGTAAGAATATGGAAGGTAAACATTGAATTGTATGTATGCATTATTGTCTTAATTAAAAAAGAAATAATTTCATACTACGACAGTATATGTAAAGAAAAATAAATTTTATATGAACACATACAAGCAGATCCGAATATGCATATATGGAATTCAATCAAAGCTTTTTAATAATATAAATTAGATAGTTATTACAGTCAATTTTAAAACTTTAGTTTGGCATTAAAATTCTTTTTATTCATATGTAAATATCTAATGCAATAAAAAGGGCAAGTAATACATGCAAACTTACATACGTACATGTTAAAAAAATTCAAAACTAAAATTACACTTTGTTATAAAAGATTAAAACATAGATCTACAATTGAAACATTGTATTGATTCCATATAAATTTCATTTTTAACTTTAAATATAATTCAATCAATCAACATGAAATTATAAATTTTCGGATTTAAAGAAATGGAATTTAAATTAAATGTTAAAACATAGAACTAAAATAAACATTGTATTATCAAATATATATAAATTTAGTATTAATTTAACAAAGTAAAGAAAAGCAGCTAATTAATTCGAACATGTAAACATTCAGATTTAAATAATTACAATTTAATTAGAATGTTTAAAAGCATAGATCTACGTTTAAATGTTGTTTTAAAACATGAACAGATTTATTTTTGATCCATCGAATGAAAAATCAATCATATCATTCAACAAATAATTCAATTTTCATAAACAATTTTTTAATAAAGCAAGACAGTAATACATCATTCAAATTATGAAAGTCAAATTAAATTTCATCAAACATTACAAAATAACTATCTATATATAGAAAATGACATATCTTGCTACCCATCCCTTAAAACACACCTTGTTGATGTTGCCTTTGATTTGCACCTTGAATGAAGAATGCTTATAGATCCGACTGAATCACCTTAGGATATTGCTTAGAAATCATACATTGAATGATGTTATCTCCTCAAATCTTCAAGATCCACATCATATCCTTGCAAGAGATGGATGAACCACCTTTGTTTTGTTTTATTGATTTTTTATATAGAGTTGAAAGTTTTTTTGGAAATTTTTTTTCCATGAAAGTTAGGAGGAGAGGAAGAAACAAATCGAATCAGAAAAAATGAATTGCACATACAGAATGAATTAGAGAATATGTTTTATTTGAAAGATTGAAACCTTTCCATTCTTTAATTAGATCTTCCCCAATTAATTATGTTGATTGTTTCTCTCTACAATCCTTTCTTTACATGTATGTCATCAAATGCCATAAAATTTCCACAAAACATGTCATCAAATAACATAAAATTTTAATAAATCATGTCATTAAATGACATAAAATTTCCATAAATCATTTCGTGCAATTATGTTTAAATTACATTGATATCACATATCTATGTGGTCAAATATAACTTTTATAAATGCTTTAAAATTATTACAAAAACTTTCAAACATCAAATAAATAAGAATTAATATTTCTCAAATATCAGTTAATTTAACCAATTTACAACATCTTATAAATTAATTAAATCATATGGTTTTTTGGATAATTCATCATTATGGTTGTGCAACTCAAAGGTGTAAATTCAATCAACGATTAATATTGAACTATTTGAATATTAACGTTCACACGTCACTTAGCAGATGTTGTGACATTTTGGCCGAATTTATCCCTTACACATCTTTTGGTAAAATCCAGTTTTACTTATTGCAAGTGGTACTTAGTAGTGACAGTTATTTACACCAATTCTCTTCGTCAAATCTATATCACTTTGGATTTATGAAATTTGGTAATGGTCAAAATTCCAATATCATCCACATTCAACTTTATAGTCCAAACACAAAGTCCTTGGTTCAATAAATCAAAATGCTCTGGCTAGAAACTTTGGCTTGAGTTGACTTGGGTTGACATGTTACTAACCTCATATAACTGAGGAGGCGAATTATCTATTGAATAGTTCTTCACTTCTAATACTTCCATACGACTCAACTATAGTCACCCGATGGAACGTCATGCCATGATTTGATTATAATCAAAGCAGAGCTTTTATATTGAAGTTCCACGGTATTCTCAAGTCGAGAGAACTGTGTGAATAAGTCACATCGATATTTTCTTTTTGACCTTAATTATATTAATCAATAGAAAACTATCGAGTGAGTCGTTCCATAATTCTCCAAAAACTATCAGTGTGTAACCCTTAGGTTCCCCTAGTAGTCATGAGTAATACACTGGCCAATATTTGGAGAGCGTTATATACTCTAGTCTCAACGGATACATCGATATCCAGTCTCGATGCAACGTGATTAGTAACATTTAAAATGGTATATTTGTTTTATTATGATAAATTACTCATGGTTACAATACTTTGTAACTACTATCACAAAATATACCATTTATAGATTTTCTATTAAATATACTTTTACCTAAATTAATTAATTAATATAATCACATTATATCAAGTACATAATAAAAAGAAACACCTTTATTGTGAACAAGATTATTCAATGAGTTAGATATATGTAAGAAATTGCATAATTGCCCCTAGGACATACCCCTAACTCTATCACATGGGTCCAAAGATTAGTGATATCTCACATCAGTAGTAAGTGTACTTGACTTTTGTTAGCCTCACGTTGAAGGGCAGTCTTCCATCGAGTGGCTTTATTGACCTCGCATCAATAACCTACTAATTCCAATTAACCATCCTAAGTCTTTACTTATATTATCATAAGTAGACTTTGGAATTAGCTTACTAATACCTTTTTATTTAAGGTAATAAGATTTACCTTAAATGCTTATCTACCCATGATTCCCCTTTTAATGCTCATAAATATCAGTTTTTCCATAAAATCATAACAGACATTTCCCATGACCTTTATATCTGATTACCAATTTCCAATTAGTAAGCTCTTTGACCATTCCATAGTTATTAGTTCAAACTCTTTTTTTATCATTTCTATTAATCCATTTACCATATCAAGTTATTGCAACTCCCATATTTATTAGCATTTATTTCTCTTTTATTGGAGTTACAACCTTTTGAATTCCTTTCCCATTAATTAATTATCCTAAACGTGAATATTATATGTAAGCGTTGTTATTAGCTGAGTTTTATTTTAATTATTATAAGCACATTAAATTACGTACAAATATATACTTTTATCAAATATATTCTAGTGATATATCTTCACTAAAATATTCTTTTCCATGTTCAATTGTTGGAATCATATCTTAAAATATTATCCGCTATAATTTCCATAAATTAGTTCAGGACGAAAGATTTAACTTTAAAATATAAAAGATTACATCGTTCGAAATTAGAAGTGTAACGACCCGTATTTTTAATTATTTTTAATTATTAAATTTAATATGATTATTGAATAAAATGGTTAGAATAAAAATTTAATGAATTATTAGCGTTGTTATTGAATAGATACTTTAATTAAATTTTGAAATAACAAATTTCGAAGATTTAGGCGATAACAAGTAGTGAAAAGAAATTTTATATATTGAATGTATTTATAATCAATGTTTTGGATTGAAAACAAATTTTGACCTATTTAGTTGAAATTAAATTAATTGTCGATGACTAAATTCATTGAGATTTTAATATAGGATAATTAAATTGTTTAGATTTAATATTAAAAATTATTTAAATAATTGAATTCTAGATTTAATACGAATGAAAATGATTTTAAAAGTTGATTTGAATTTTATTTGAATATGAATGAATATTATTAACTTTTAAAATGGAGTTTAAAGTGATTAAATTAAATTTTTAAAATTGCTTGTTTTAATTTATGAGTAAAAATAACCATTTTGGTCACTGTCTCGGATTTCAACGAAACCAGTTTCATCGGATCCGTAATAGAGAATTATTTTAAGATTTTATGTTTCATGGCGGTCGGGCTTGTTGATTGGCCGTGCCAGCTTAAAACGTGTAGAATTTAATTTCAAAATTTAATTAAAATAATTTGATTTTGAAATGCTATCTTCTGAGTACGATCAAATTAGGCCTCGAGACTAATTTCATTGTATTCAGAATAGGGGTAAAACATATAAAATGCCAGGCGGCATGCTTAGTTTGGAGTTCGGAATTTCGCGGGCCAATCGAGTTAAATATTTTCTTTATTATAATATTATATTTACCTTTTTCCTAACATATCATACACTTAGCCGAAAACTTGTCTTCCTCGTACCTTTTCTTTTCTTTCTCTCATTTCACATAAGCAAGTAGATCGAACAAACGAAAAAAGAAAAAAGGGCAAACGAATCGCGATGGCAATAGAGGGAGCGGCGACTCTTGTGGGGGAGGGTCGCGTTCAACAGTTAGGTTTGGAGGCACCCTAGCATGTGGCGACAGGAAAGGCAGCGCGAGATAAGAGACGTGCATTCGTCGTCGTCATTCGGGGTTTCGGTTGCTTCGTTGTTTGAACCCGTTGGTGGAGGGGAGGCGCAGGCGGTCAGTGGTGAGGAACGCGGCGAGGCTAGGCAGGCAACAACACTTGGGGTTTGGGTTTCTCATTCGAACGTCTGAGCATGCGCATGTTAATGAGAAGGAGTGGTGAGATTAGTTTAATTATTCGACCAGTTAAGTATTATTTAAATAT
The DNA here is from genome assembly GCA_030765085.1 of Allium cepa. NCBI lineage: Eukaryota > Viridiplantae > Streptophyta > Magnoliopsida > Asparagales > Amaryllidaceae > Allium > Allium cepa. The sequence goes on from CM060934.1 coordinate 629,142,739, forward strand.
TAATTATATCACTAATTATCGTTATATTGAATATTGCATATCCATTTCATACGATGCCCGTTTTGGACGAAACGAATTGCAGTGGATTCATATCGACATCGTCTATGATATGAGATCGATTCTGAATTTATTTGAAGCTGAAAAAAAATTTCAGTTTCAAAAAAAGGCGAGTGTTTCATAACATCGACGACGTACTAAAATAGTTAAATTGACTTCATGAAGTAATTTAATTTGATTGACGGTTGTTTTGGTAAATTTATCTGACTTTTAAACTGATATGAATTAAAATGAAAAATATTTGAAGTGACAGTTCAAATTTGAAATGGAAATTAAATTTCTAGTCATATTCCCGATTGTTGATAACTAGTAAATTGTTATGATATTTTAACTGATTTGGATGTTGATTGTGATGGATGCTATTGATTGATATTTTGGATGATTTTGACGTTTATTTATGTTGGTTTATCCTGTATCATCCTGTATATTATAGACAGTTTATAACACTATAAATCGAATTATTTCGAATAAATTAAGAAATTGGTTGAAATGGTATATACCTATGACATTTATTATGGATTGAAATGATATATATCCATCCCTAAATTAAATTAAAATAACTAATTCACTTGGCCATAGGATAGAAAATTATATACAGACACCGAATTTGGTGAAATTAAATGATTTTAAAATTTTGATTTGAAATTATTTGATTTAAAGAAGTAAAAATCGAATTTATGGAAATCGAACTATTTTTGAACTTGAGCTTAGAATGTTGAAATTTAAATTTGGTAGCAGGAATTATTTAAATAATCAAAGTTGAGATTTTGAAGTTATAATCGAAATATGATTTGAATTTTGAAAATTGATTTGTTTTAGAAGATCGGACTTTTATTCAATCTTTGAATATTGCTGAGTAAAAGTAATTTAAATCGATAGTTCAAAAAATGAGCTTGGAATTGAATTATTTTAAAGATTTAGACATTGAATTGAACGTCAAAGTTAAATTTGATTTAAATGATTTAAATCGATACTTTGAAAATCGAGCTCAAAACTAATATAAATTGAAATGGTTTAAATTTGAGAATTGAGTTGAAATTTAACCATTGAATCAAATAGTTGAAGTCGAAATTGAAATCGATTTGGAATTGAAACTGAAATTAATTTGGAATTGAAATTGATTTGAATTGAAACTGGAATAGAAGTTAAGTCGAATTGAAATTGAAATGGAATCGATTAAATTGAAATGGAAATTGAATTGTTTTGAATTGGAAAGTTTAGAACTGGATCGGTTTGACTTTGAAACTATTTTCAAAATAAATTATTTTATTTTGTAAACTGTTTAAGAACCTATCGTTTAGATGTTTAAATTACTTTGATTTCCAAACTATTTTACTATATAAACCATTTTCAGCACTCGAACTATTTTATTATAAACTATTTTTACTATTAAACTATCTAAAAAATTTCAAAGTTTCTTCTAAAAATTCAAATTGGTCAGAGTGGGAATGTTTATATTTAAATCATGGATTTAAATGTGAATTGGGTTAAAATGAAGTTATAACCAAACTGTAATTCAAATCGAATTTTGAAGTGCAATGACTTTCAAGTGGAAATTGATATATTTGAAGTAAATATGATATTTCAAAAAGAAATTGATTTTGAAGCAAATATGATATTTTGATATCAAGTATGAATCATTTTGAAATGTAAAAGTAACAACCAGTGTGTAAAATGACGGTTGGTTGTTAAACAGACCGGGGCCTCTTATTGGCATACTCTCTGCCAAGATTGGAACCACTTTAATAACTGTGTACATGGAGGAGACTCCAGAAAAAAAAGGTTGGATTTGGGTGTCACTGCTGGTTTTGAAGAAAGAGAACGATGATGGATAGACCCCGACACTTGTGCCAATTTGAAATGACTAAAACAGGATGGCTTGACAGGGCCAAGCGGGATTGCTACCCCTAACTGACATATGTTCTTCGATTTTCTTGGACTTGGTCCATATTATTACTCTTTTTGTTGGTTTTGATTGGTGCACCTTGATTTTTGGGATAGCCTACTTTGACTCGATATAGGATGGACGGACATGGTGGGCGGTCGTGGCTACGATGTGTTACCACCTGCCCTGCGACCCGAACTAGTAGTATCTTACCTTGGACGTGCCTTGTCGTACCTTTATCCCTATACGAGACCCCTACAATTTTGGTTTAGTGTTGTTGTATCACGGTGCATCATTGGCTACCGACGTTCTACTGGTTGTGCTAAATGCAAACTGTAAGACAATGCTTAAAAACGCGTTAAAGGGGATTAATGTAAAGCCTTAACTCTAAGAAAAATATTTATTTGACCGATTAGACATTATATATATAACGTATTCTACTATATATAAATTATTCGATGGATCCTTAAAAGATGGAAAATCCCATAACATCTCTTGAGTTATTGCATGCACGTTCTACACTGGATAGGAGAAGGAAACCCCATAAACATCTCTGACGCTATTATACTCATGTTATGTGATATCAATTTGATTCACATAAGGAAATTTATTCCTGACTCGAGTATTTTGTTTTTTATTGCGCTCGGATCAGCGCTGAGTTTTCAGCGTATTGAAGATCATTTCTCGAGGATGAAGACGAAGATTTGGCATTTTTTATTACTAGTACTATTCCTTGCATCATGTTGTCTGCTGCAATATTATCTTGTTGTTTCTATGGTATATATAACTCTAATAAATGTTGTATAAATTATAATCAAATGTATAGTATAAACAGCTTCATGAACTGTTTATTTGATTATAATATTTTGTCATTCCGCTGCAAGGTTTTGTTTTTGGTGAATCAAGTTGTATAACTTAAAGATTTGAGAAATATTAAGCTAAAAACAAATTTTAAATTTGTTGAATGTGAATGATAAGAAGAAATTTTTTTAACGCATAGTTAAATAAAATGAATGGTGGATTAAATGAAATAAAATTTCACTTAATAAAGATTTGATGAGTTGGATGAATATAACTAGACAAATTAGTAGAGTGAATTAATTCCACTTAAGCTATAAAATAAATTACTAGAATGAATACAAATTTGTATTACAAAATGAAATGCAATTTAAGTTGTAAATAAATAGGTGTAAGAAAATTTATATGAGTAATTGAATTTGATTTAAATTGGATATAAATAAATTGAATGCAAATGGAATGAGTTTTAATAAATTGAATGTTAACTAGTTGAATATGATATAAATTATAAAATGGAAGTTAACTTAAGAAAGTCAAATGAAAGTGATTGCAATAAAAAGAAAAAAATTATTTATATGAATTTGAGTTACAAAATAAAAATTTACTTAGGTAAAGTTAATAATAAACTAATGAAGTGAATCATTTTACAGAATAAAATTTACTTAAGTAAAATTATTAATATGAATTTGAATTAATGAAATGAACTAACGAAGTGAATCAATGAATTAATATGAACTTAAGATGTGAAGTAATAATAATAAACATGAGCTGTGTTATATAAAATGTTATAATAAACTTAAATGATTTTATGAAATGATTTATAAATGATATTAGTATTTAATAGAATATACTAAGTTGTAATAAAGTAAAATTTAACCTAAACAAGGTTAAATGGAATAATTTCATAAAATGGTTCATAAATGATTTATATGAAATATGTTAAACAAAAGTGAAACAATTGGAATTTAACAAAATTTAATTGAACAAATTGAATGTGAATGAAATAGATTTAAATAAATTTGAAGCAAACCAATTAACTGTTAATAAAAAATTAGATGTTAATAAGAAATGAGGTGTATAAATTAAATATTGGCATTGGATAATGTAAATTCACGTAGTTATGAATTAGTTGGATGAATATTATTTGCTGGATGATTTATTTTGTTACAAACCATTGCTATTACTATTTTGATTGCATATGATTGTTGTATAGTGTGTATTGGTGCTTGTGTTTATAGTTTGGATTCAAAATTCATGTTATATTGAACTTATACATGCTTCTATATCTTTTATATGCAACCAATATTCTAAACTGAGGTGAGATAGGAACATACGAAGACCGTTTGGACGTATATGTGGATTTATTTTCCTTTTGGTTGCTTAAAATCTTGGATTACATACCACACTTTTATATTTTTCCCTACGAGATGCCTCATCATTGAGATGAGATGTATATTTGGTAAATTTGATATATATTTGTGTTACATATTATATTGTAAAATTTTTTCGATCAAGCCGCGTAAGGGAGACTTCTCCAAAATTTTCCGTAAATTTGGATGTTGGAATTTTTTTGTGTTTTTAAAATTTTATAACCTTTTTTGATAATTAACTTGTAATTTCCGTAAGCCGATTGGAGCGGTGTAGTAGAAGCGTAGTAAAAAGTTTTGCAAATGAGATTTTAATGTTTATAAGTTAATTGTTGTAAATAAAATACATCAAATGTTAAATTCCTTAACGCATTTTCGAGGAAGAAAAGTTTTGAGTAGGGAAGAGTGTAACGACCTGTATTTTTAAATATTTTAAATTATTAAATTTAATATGATTATTGAATAAAATGGTTAGAAATAAAAATTTAATGAATTACCAGTGTAGTTTTTGAATATAAAATTTAATAAAATTTTGAAATAACAAGTAGTGAAAGGAAATTCAATGTATTGAATGTATTTATAATCAATATTTGGGATTGAATAATAAATGTTGACTTATTTAGTTAAAATTATATTAATTGTCGATAACTAAATTCATTGAGATTTTAATATTGGATAATTAAATTGTTTAGATTTAATACTGGAAATTATTTAAATAATTGAATTATGGACTTAATACAAATGAAAATGATTTTGAAAGTTGATTTAAATTTTATTTAAGTATGAATGGAGATTGTTAAATTTTAAAATGGAATTTAAAGTGATTACATTAAATTTTAGAAACTGCTTGTTTTCATTTACAAGTAAAAATAGCCATTTTGGTCGCTTTCTTGGATTTCGATGAAACCAATTTCTTCAGATCCGTAATATTGAATTATTGTAGGATTTCAAGTTTCATAGTGATCGGGCTTGTTGTTTGGCCATGCGAGCTTGAAATGCGTAGAATTTAATTTTAAAATTTAATTAAAATAATTTGATTTTGAAATGCTATCTTCTGAGTACGATCGAATTAGGCTTCGAGACTAGTTCCATTGTGTTTCGAATGGAGGTAAAACATAAAAACGCCATGCGACATGCTTCGTTTGGAGTTTGGAATTTCGCGGGCGAATCGAGTTAGATATTTTCCATATTATAATAATATATTATATTTACCTTTCTCCGAACATATCATGCACACATCCGAAAACTTGTCTTCCTCGTACCCCTTCTTTTCTTTCTCTCATTACAAATAAGCAGGCAGATCGAACAAAACGAAAAAAGGAAGGAAAAAAAGAGAGCGAACGAATCACGGTGGCGATGAAGGAGCGACGGCTCTAGAGGTGGAGGGAGGTCGCATTCCACAGTTAGGGTTGGAGGCACCCTTGCATGCGGCGAATGGAAGGGAAACGCGAGATGGGAGGCTCATGTTCGTTGTCGTCATTGTTTGGGGTTTCGGTTGCTTCGTCGTTTGCATGCGTTGGTGTAGGGGAGGCGCAGGTGGTCAATGGTAAGGAACGCGGCGTGGCTAGGCAGGAAACGGCAGTTTAGGGTTTGGGTTTCTCTTTCGAGTGTCTGAGCGTGCGCATGTTAATGAGCAAGAGTGGTGAGATTAGTTTAATTATTTGACCAATTAAGTGTTATTTAACATTAATTATATCACTAATTATCGTTATATTAAATATTGCATATCCTTTTCATACGATGCCCGTTTTGGACAAAATAAATTGCAGTGGATTCATATCGACGTCGTCTACGATATGAGATTGATTTGGAATTTGTTTGAAGCTGGAAAAATTTTCAGTTTCAAATAAAAGGTGACTTTTTTATAATGCTCACGACGTAATATGTTAGTTAAATTGACATAATGAAGTAATTTAATTTGATTGACTGCTGTTTTGGTAAATTTAACTGATTTTTAAATTGATATGAAATAAAATAAGAGGGATTTGAAGTGACGGTTCAAATTTGAAATGGAAATTAAATTGCTATTTAAATTCTTGATTATTGTTAACTAGTAAATTATTACGATATTTTGAGTGATTTGAATGTTGATTGCGATGGATGCTATTGGTTGATATTTCGGATGATTTAGATGTTTATTTATTTTTAATATATCATGTTATCATCCTGTATATTGTACACAATATACAAAAACTGTAAATCGAATTATTTTGAATAAACTAAGAAATAGGTTGAAATGATATATAATTATGACATTTATTTTGGATTGAAATGATATATATCCATCCTGGAATTAAATTGAAATAATAGATTCACTTGGCCATATGATAGAAAATTATATATGGACACTAGATTTGGTTAAATTAAATGATTTTAAAATTCTGATTTGAAATTATTTAAATGATTTGATTTAAAAAAGTAAAAATCGAATTTATGGAAATCGAATTATTTTTGAACATGAGCTCAAAATGTTGAAATTTAAATTTGGTAACAGGAATTGTTTAAATAATCGATATTGAGATTTTGAAGTTATAATCGAAATATGATTTGAATTTTGGAAATTGATTTGTTTTAAAAGATCGGACTTTTATTCAAACTTTGAATATTGCTAAGTAAAAGTAATTTAAATTGATATTACAAAAGTATCAGAATTGAATTATTTTAAAGATTTGGACATTGAAGTGAGCATCGAAGTTAAATTTGATTTAAATGATTTAAATCGATACTTTGAAAATCAAGCTCGAAATTGATGTAAATTGAAATGGTTTAAAATTGAGAATTGAGTTGAAATTTAACCATTGAAGCTGAAATTGAAATTGATTTGGAATTGAAATTGAAATTAATTTGGACTTGAAATTTAATTGAATTGGAATTGAAGTTAATTCAAACTAAAATTGGAATGGAATCGATTAAATTGAAATAGAAATTTGAATTGGAAAGTTTAGAATTGGATCGGTTTGACTTTGAAACTATTTTCAAAATAAATTATTTTATTATATAAACTATTTGAAAATCTGTCGTTTAGATGTTTAAATTACTTTGATTTCCAAACTATTTTACTATATAAACCATTTCCAATACTCAAGCTATTTTATATTAAACTATTTTAACTTTTAAACTATTTAAGAAATTTCAAAATATTTTTTAAAAATTCAAACTAGACAGGGTGGGAAAGTTTATATTTAAATCATCGATTTAAATGCAAATTGGGTTAAAATGAAGTTATAACCCAAATTGTAATTCAAATTGAATTTTGAAGTGAAAATGACTTTTAAGTGGAAATTGACATATTTGAAGGAAATATGATGTTTCGAAATGAAATTGATTTTGAAGCGAATATAGTATTTTGATACCAAGTATGACTCGTTTCTATATGAAAAAGTACCAAGCGATGTGTAAAACGACGTCTGATTGTTAAAGAGATCGCGACATCATATTGGCATACTCTCTGTCGATATTTGAACCACTTTAACAACAGTTTACGTGGAGGAGACTCCAGAACAAAGTGGTTGGATTTGGGAATTGCTGTTGGATTTGAAGAAAGAGAATGGTGATGGATAGACCCCGACACTTGTGCTAATTTGAAATGACTAAAACAGGACAACTTGCTACCCATAGCAGACATACGTTCTTTGTTTTTATTGGACTTGGTCCATATTATTACTCTTGTTGTTGATTTCGATTGGTGCACCTTGATATTGTGATAGCCTCCCTTGACTCGATATGGGATGGATGGATGCGGTGGGCGGTCATCGCTACGATGCGTTATCACCAACCCTGTAACCCGAACTGGTAGTATCCTACCTTGGGAATTACCTCACGTGCCTTTTCATACTTTTATCCCTATTCAAGACTCTTATGATTTTGGTTTGGTGTTGTCGTAATAAGGCACATCACTTTCTACTGACGTTCTACAGGTTATGCTAAATGCAAACTATACGAAAATACTTAAAAACGCATTAAGGAGGATTAATGTAAAGCTTTAACGCTAAGAAAAATATTTTCTTTACTAATTAGACATTATTGTATATATAGTGTATTCTACTATATATAAATAATTTAACGGATCCTTAAGAGATGGAAAATCTCGTAACATCACTTGAGTTATTGCATGCACGTTCTACATTGGATAGAAGATGTGCAACCCCGTAAACATTTCTGATGCTATTACACTCATGCTATGTGATATCGATTTGACTCACATAAAGATATTTTAGTCCTGACTCGAGTGTTTTGTTTTTCATTACGCTTGGGTCAGCCCCGAGTTTTCAACGTATTAAAGATCATTTATAGAGGACGAAGACGAAGACGAAGATTTGGTATATTATTATTACTAACATTATTTCTTGCATCATATTGTCTGCTGCATTATTATTATGTTGTTTCTATGGTATATATAACTCTGATAAATGCTATATAAATTATAATCAAATGTATAACATAAACAGGTTCATCAACTGTTTATTTGATTATTATATTTGTCATTCCGCTGCGAGATTCTGTGTTTATTTTCTTCTTCTTTTCTTATTTTTCTTAATTAACCTCATTTTTTATTTATGTTCTAGATTGTTTAAGTGGGATATGTTTGGATTATTGTCGATTTAAACATTATGAAATGTGGGTCGTCATAACAAGAAATAGTCATTTCTTTTTATTACTGAAATAGACAGCATAAACTATAACGAATTCATACTTTACACGTCTCTTTTTATTTGCATATATCCCTTGCTAGATCAATTGCTATATTTTTTCAAAAAGGAAAAGAAACCAATCTAATTTACAAATATTAAACGAACCTAAATTTCAAGAATTTTGAGCATAGAAAAATTTACATTCCAACAAGATTAGGGTAATAATCCAAATTTATAACATTATTATACATCCTATTTTAGATTTGGAATAAATTTCATTCAATTAATATTTCTAAATTCATATATTTTGGGCTGATTTCCAGATCAAGTTGCAAACAATTCTAAATAAATTCATAAACAAGAATATATAAGCGACATTTATTATATTCAGATTATATTAAATTTGCTGCGTAGGACTCATATACAATTATTCCATTAGGCATATCGATCCAAATCTTCAGATCTGAAGTAGAACCTTTGATTCATCTCCAAATCCTTTTTAATCTAAGAAATATGTATAAAAATGGTATATACATATATTAGAATTATAAATCTGAGAAGAGATCTGCGATTGGAAGAGAAAATAGATACAAATATATATATATATATATATATATAGAAATTATCTCAAATACACATATAATGGATTTTCTTCTCTTCTCCTTTTTATTAGATTTCCATTCTTCTCAAATTTATATGAATATAGATGTAAATATCTTATTTTTATAATTTAGAAAGAAACTGGAGAATAGAAAATGACAGAGCTTCACTACTGCCTCAAGAAAATATGAGAATAAAGGGAGGGTTGGACCTGAATTTAGGTGCAAGAATCAACTAGAACCGTTAGATCGGAATATGTTAAATCCGGGCGATACATGTCCTAGGTTTACTAGAGCAGCCACACATGAAGCGGTCGGCCTCCCCTGGTTGATCGCTCCATTACGTGGGTCGACCCGTGGGCCCTAGAAAATTAATTAAAAATGTTAATTTTTCTTATTTATTTATTTTTCGATCCAAATTCATTTTTTGTTCGTACCCTTTTCGTTTGGGCTCCAATCACAAAACTCCAAGTATGAAAGTTGCTCAGAATTTCACCACGGTTGCAATAGGAATTTCCAAATTATCATCTGCCTTTAAAACAAGTTAAGTCATTTCAAAGATGAGTATTTCTTCATCATATGTCCAAATAGCTTCACCAGATGGTGGTTGTCTTTACGTAAGTTTTGATTCTTTATATCCTATCTTACTCAAACTTACTTCTCTCGAGTCACTGGTCTTCTTTCACTTTTTCTCTTATAGATATTTCTCGAAAGAGCTGACTATCAAAGACAACGTAGCCAAAGACATGAAGAGAAGCACCAAGATGAAGTCTGAGGGCCGGAAGCCAAAATCAAGGTATTGGACGAACGAGTTCAAACTGCTTATGTCTGTGTCAGTCATACGTCTCTAGAGAAAACCAAAATTTAAGCTAAAACTGGCTTTGTACTCTTAAAGTTGCAGGTCGAACTAAATAAAGAAAAGGAAGAGAGAGTTGAATCTTTAGAAACCTCCTAAATGTATGCCGAAGAGATATGTTGTCTAAGAGACAAAAAAACCACCATGGATAGGGTTGTAGGGTTAGAAGCTTGCCTCGCCCGAGTGAAAAATGAAAAGAATGAGTTCGAAAACAAAGTCAACATAACCACCTCACACTTTTACGTGACTATTGTCAAGAAGAGCAACTTAAATTGGCTTGACAATGCTTATCCCAAAACCCTTACTGATGTCAGAGGTTCTAATCCAAGAGAAGATAGATAAAGGAGGAAAAGTTAAGGAAGAGCCAATCATGACCCTCCTTTTTGAAGATCATGACTTGAAAGTCCCAGCCAAGGGCCACGCGACATGGGTTATCAAAGCTTCTAATCCTGCAACGATGCATATGGGGATTCCTTTGAGTCTAGTTTTAAAGGCATGTTGAAAGCCCCACTTCTACCTCCATGGATTACTGGATAGAAATATTGTGACGACCGCCCATGACTCCCGCACCAAACAAGGAAATAGTGCGCTGTAAAGTGTGCCAGGCCGCCATGGACGATCATCAAGGTAAGGTAACACAGAATAGTCTATCGTATTACTCACAGCGCATGGATAAAATACAATAGAAAAGTATACATAGTGAAGCTCCATAGAACAGAATCTCATCATATAATCTCATAATAGTTTGGTACAACAATATGAAAAGTCAATACATCAAGCGTCACTATATAACACTCAGAGAATTATACAAGCAGCGGAACATCCAGTACATATAGTAAGAAAATAATATGCAAAAGCCTCCAGCTCGTCTTCGTCATCAACAGCGTTGGTCACTGAAAACAGCACCTGTCACCTGCTACCTAGTCTGCCCATCCCAAAATGGATGAACAACCCAAGGTAATAAGAGTTGAACATAAAACCTTGAGTCAGACAAAAGTCCTAGTGAGCGGTAAATCAACTATCAAACATACCAAAAGAGCATAAAGGGTAAAAACGAATAGGAATCCAACCCTCCCACTCCACCTATTTCTACAGTGATAGCCCCAGACCCACTAAGCAGAAATAAACATAGCAAAGCAGACATTTAAAAGTAAAACAATTATCACTCGAGTCAAGGTCGATGTTTTCCAAGCACAAACCCCCAAGGCCTAAACCAAGATCAGACAAGCACCCACAAAACATTGCTCTTGAGACCGAGTGACGATACAACAAAGCATCCAAACATCCATGACTCTGGCTGTCACTGTTATCAATGCCTCGATATCACCGTTAATTGAATGACCGACTCATTCTTTCATCCGTCCGTCAAGGGCTAATGGTAACCTCGGTTCTAGACAGAACTCTGCACGTCGTCGTGACCAGTTCCTAGGACTATCGAATATGCCCAGAGTACTAGACCATTAACTATTAGCCTTGGGACTATCGAATCTGCCCAGCGTACTCTTACTTTGAGCCTGCTAGAACCTTCAACAACGATGAGATCTCAGCCTTCTAGTCATCCTCCTCGACGACTATTTTCATACTAGCTCAAGCGCCTCTCAAGCCAACCATTATCCAAAAACTCGAACCATATCACCGAGTTATCAACATGCTTGGGATGATCCCGTCTGGATTAAACCAAGGCTATCTCACATCATGCTTTGCTTCATCGCATCATAGCAAAGTCCCATCTCAACATCATGCTTTGCCTCATTGCATCATAGCAAAGTCCCATCTCAACATCATCATCAAATCTATCCATATGAGCTTTATCATCCGCTTCGTATGCCACGAGCAGCTTTCCTTATTCAAGAGCCTTCCCACTTAGCTTTTGAATCATCCTCGACCAACTTGTCCAAGTCAAATCATCAATCAACTAATTCATAACAATCAATCAAATCAATCATTAATCCAAGTAATCAATCATTCAAACAAGATCTAAATAAACAGTTATAACAATAATGGCAATTTCGTAAATAAAGAGCCCAAACCTAACAAGCATGAATCCTAAGTAATATCTTCATGAATGAATTAGCATAGGTTAACATGTAGTAAAATGGATATCAAAACTTTATGAACGATGGATCTACATGCAGACTTAAGGAAAATGCATGAAACCACTATCTTTAACACACAAACAAGCCACCGATCCAATATACTCCTTTGGTTCCGTGTGAGAGATAACCACTACTCACCGAATCACCTAAACACTTAAAAAGCAACTAACTTCAGATTTGGACAGCAAAGGATCTAGCTTGATCCGATAAGATTTCCCTCAAACGATGAAATCTCTCTTCGATGGATGGAGATCTTCAACTTTGGCTCTTGGATCTTCGATTTAGATGGATGGAAGCACAAGATTAAAGTGGAGAAAAGAAGTGAAGAAGTGTTGTAGTCGAGCCCTCAAAATAGCAGCACTTCGTCGCTTCAAAATCCGGATCCCAAAAATGAAGATAGGTACTTCTATTTATAGTCTAAACCTATGAGTCGTTCGCCCCTCCTTAAGTCGGTCACGACTTAACAATCCCACGACTTACGACTCATCAACCCCACGGCCTACCGACTCAAGCCATCATGCGACTCACGACTTAACAACATTGCCGACCCAATGACCTAAAACTCCCCACGACCTAACCATGAAGCCGACCCAACACATACGCACGTTCCTACCTAAGTCCTAAGTCGTTTCAACGACTCAACGACTTACGACTCAACGACTTATGACTCAACGACCTAGCGACTTAGCAGTGCCCCCGACCTAAGACTTTCCACGACTCAACAACCTAACAGCTTAACCTATGCACCTTTAGCGACTTAACTATGGTCGCGACCTATGCCGCTACTATTCTTAAGCCGTCCCAATCCTTAAGTCGCTATCCCTTAAACCGTTAACCCCTAAGCCGCTAAACCCCTTAAGACGCCTCACCGACCTATCCCCTTAAGTCGGTAACTCGTTCAACCACTATCCCTTAAGTCGTTTACTAACTTAAGTCGTTAACCCTTAAGTCGTTCAAATCCTATAGGTCAATCAATCTCTTAAGTCGCTTACTCTTTAAATCGGTCACCTTCCTTAGGTCGCTCCGTCCTCTAAGTTGCTCCACCGACTTATGCTACGACACGACCTAACCCTGGACGACTCATCTCTGAACGACTTAAGCTCCAAACAACTTAAATTCTAAACGACTTAACAACACTAACAACCTAATGACAACAGTTCTACGATCTTCCGATACGTAAAATAAGGGTCGTTACATTCTCTCCCTTAGGAATTTCGCCCCCGAAATTCCAAACAAACAAGAGCAACCAAAACTATTCTACATGCCTACCATCCATAGCAATCGACAAACCATACATCCAATTACTAGCCTAGCATGCAGAATTCTAAGACTAGAACAAGTTACAATTTCATGAGATGCCACGACACCTTAGGGCCATACCTTGAAGAGTTCAGGATGAGCTGCCTTCATCCTCTCTTCCTCCTCCCATGTACAGTCGTTAACATCATCACTCCATTGTACCTTGAGCAACCTGACTACCTTCCTCCTAAGCTGTTTCGTGTCGGTTTCCACAACACGAAGCGGCTTACGAGGTCTCTTAACTACTGAATCAACTTCCAAATCTTCATAGCTATCAGCAGAAGCCACTGTATTCGAGTCGTACACATACTTCCGTAGATACGATACACGAAAAACATTGTGCACACCCGACATCTTTTCCGGTAACTCCAATTTATAAGCGAGCTTTCCAATTCGCTCGATGATCGGGAATGGTCCAACAAATCTCGGAGTCAATTTTCCTTTCTTCCCGAATCGAATAACATTCTTCAGTGGAGAAATCTTCACAAAAACCCTATCACCTACGTCGAATTCCAAATCCTTACGACGCTTATCGACATAACTTTTCTGACGGTCTTGGGCTGCCTGCATTCGTCGCCGAATGATCTCTATAAAATCCGTAGTTCGTCGAATCATTTCTGGCCCAAGTATCAACTTTTCTCCTGTTTCCAACCAACATGTCGGAGAGTTACACGGTCTTCCATACAATGCTTCATACGGTGCCATACCAATACTCGACTGGTAACTGTTATTGTATGAAAATTCCACCAAATGAAGATGATCTTCCCATGATCCTCCGAAGTCCAAAACACATGCTCTGAGGAGATCTTCCAAAACTCTGTTGACCCTCTCGGTCTGACCATCTGTTTGGGGGTGATAAGCTGTACTCAAACACAGCTCGGTTCCCAAAACTTCCTGGAAACTCTTCCAAAATTCACTAGTGAACAATGGGTCTCGATCGCTCACTATACTTTTCGAAATACCATGGAATCGAACTATCCACTTAACATACAACTCGGCCAATTTCGATGCAGTCCTAATTGATCGAACATGAATGAATCTTGCACTCTTAGTCAATCGATCTACGATGACCCAAATCCCTTCATTTCCTGCTCTGGTTCTAGGCAAACCATCGATAAAATCCATCGATATTTGCTCCCACTTCCATGTAGGAACTTCTAACGGCTGAAGCAATCCACTTGGCTTCTTCTGTTCGGCTTTTACCAACTGGCAGTTCATACATTTGGAAATAAAATTTCCAACATCCTTCTTCATACCTTCCCAATAGTAGGTTCTCTTCATATCCCGATACATCTTATTTCCACCTGGATGAATTTTCAACTTCGAGTGATGACTTTCCTTCAGAACTTCATCCCTTAGTTCATCTATATCGGGAACAACTAGTCGTCCTTGTTTCCGAAGCCAACCCTCTCGATCGACCTCGAATCCTTTATCCTTCTCTGGATCCAATCCAGATTCCAAATCACGGATAATCTTGACAAGCTTATCGTCTCGCTTTTGGCCCTCACCAATCCTTTCCACAAGAGTAGGTCTTATCGATAAGTTTGCCAACGTCTTAGGTTCCAATTCACATCTAGGCCTGAAGTCAAATCTAGCCAAATACCCAAGACTCTTTCGTTCTGAAAGCATGGCTCCCAATCCTGCATGTCTTCGACTTAACGCATCTGCCACTGCGTTACCCTTTCCCGGAGTATAGGCTATACCAAAATCATATGATGCTAAAAACTCTAGCCATCGTTGCTGCCGGAGATTCAAATCCTTTTGGGAGAAAAGATACTTCAATGACTTATGATCTGTAAACAACTCGAACCGAACTCCCAATAGGTAATGTCTCCACATCTTCAGAGCAAAAACAATCGCTGCCAACTCCAAATCATGGGTCGGATAATTCCTTTCATGCGGCTTCAGTTGTCGACTTGCATATGCAACAACTTTATCCTTCTGCATTAGCACTGCTCCAAGTCCAGTACCACATGCATCGGTGTAAACCACCATCTCATCATTTCCACTTGGAATAGTCAAAACAGGAGCACTTGTCAGTCGCTCTTTCAGGATTCCGAAAGCTTGTTCACACTTAGCATCCCATCTGAACACTTGGTTCTTTTTCGTCAATCCTGTTAATGGTGCAGCTATCTTGGAAAAGTCTTTGATAAACCGACGATAGTATCCTGCTAATCCAAGAAAACTTCTCACATCAAATGCATTCTTAGGTCTAACCCAATCCTGAATCGCTGCCACCTTGGCGGGATCAACCGCTATTCCATTTCCAGAGATAATATGGCCTAAGAACCTCACTTCGCTCTTCCAGAAGTGACACTTCGAAAACTTAGCCCTCAGCTGTTGTTTTCGCAGAGTTTCCAAAACAATATGCAAGTGCGTCTTGTGCTCTTCTTCAGTTCTGGAATAAATCAGAATATCATCCACAAACACAAGTACGAACTTGTTCGACTGATCTCTGAACACTCTATTCATAAGATCCACAAAATATGCTGGTGCATTGGTCAATCCAAACGGCATTACCAGCCACTCATAGAAACCAGATTGTGTCCTAAAAGCAGTCTTCGGCGCACTATCCTTTGCCACTCTCAACTGGTGAAATCCCGTTGCCAAATCCATCTGAGAAAACACCTTAGCTCCGTGAAGCTGATCAAACAAGTCATCTATTCTCGACAATGGATACTTGTTCTTCTTATTCACTTTATTCAGCTCACGATAATCCACACACAACCTCAACGATCCATCCGCTTTGGTTGCAAACACAACCGGTGCACCCCATTCGGACACACTACGCCGAATGAATCCTTTCTGTAAAAGGTCATCAACTTGCATCTTCGACTCTTGCTGTTCCCTAGGCGCCATTCGCCTAAGAGGCATCACAACAGGTCTGGCTCCTTCAACTAGATCGATACGAAACTCGATCTCTTTATGCGGCGGTAACCCTTTGACCTCGTCAAAGACATCCTCAAATCCATTCATAATAGGCACCGATGACAGTCCATCCCGTGGAACAACTAGCGAATACATGAAGCTCATGAAGACGCCTTCTTCATGCTTACATCGTATCTCAACCTTTCGCCTCTCCACATTCTCGACTGTCACCTCCAGCCTCTTACAATCAACTCTTGCCGCATACTTCCTAAGCCAGTCCATACCCAAAATAATTCCGAACCCCGCAAAGTTCAGAACAAAACAATCACAAACAAAAGAGCAATCATGACTCGATACAACCAGACCACGGTATACCATACACAAACAAGACGAACCCCCAACTGGATTAGTCACAACCAATGGTCTATCCACGATATCCGGTTCCAAACCCAACCGGCCTACAAGTTCATTACAAACAAAAGAATGCAACGCCGCAGTATCAAATAACACTCTAACTGGAACACCACAAATGAAAAGAGTACCTTGAACCACCACACTCTTTCCTTTCTCTTCCGCCATAGGAGCTTTTGAAGACGATGGCACATCCCCCAAAGCATAAGCTTGCACAATCTGTTTGTCCTTCCTCGGTTCCAGACAATTCCTCCTGATATGCCCCAGCTTGTCACAGTTGTGGCACTTCACCGGCACTCTCGGATTCTTACAATCTCTGGACAAATAGCCCTTTTGCTGACAATTGTAGCAGGTCACTTCACCCTTCGGCTTCTTCTGGCCATCCTTACCCTTCTGCTGTTGCTGCTTCCTCTTCTTGTTTCCACCCTGCTGTGGTTTAGATTCCTCCTTAGTCATAGCAACAACAGATCCTTCTTTAGGAAACAAATTCTTATGCCTGAGAGCTTTCTCCACTAGCTTCTCAAATGGGTCATCCAAATGATCCACCAACTTCCTCCCAAGATAACAGTCCAAGCCTGTCACAAACTTCTCATTCTTCTGATAGGGAGATTCAATATATGACCGAGCATACTTGGACAAAGCTTCAAACTCAGAAACATACTCAAGAACTGGTCTTCCACCTTGCTTGAGTTCCACAAACTTCTTCAACAGAACAGATTTCTGAGCTGTAGAAATGAACTTAGCCTCAGATCTAGCTTGGAATTGCTCCCAAGTAATTTCTTCCTCCGGAGTCTTAATGGTGATAGAGTTCCACCAATCAGAAGCTCTTCCCTGAAGCTGTCTTGATGCAAGCTTCCTTTTGGTTGCATCCTCAATTCCCAAATCACCAAAAATCCTTCTACAAGCATCTATCCATCTCTGAACTTCAATGGTTGACTCTGTTCCTAAGAAAACCTTCCCTCCAAGAGCAGTATGGTCCTAACACAACTTAGCAAAATCCACTGGTTTTGGGGCTTGAACTTGAACTCCAACATCTACCGTTGGCCCCGGAGCTGGCATCCTTCTCATGATCGAAGTCATCATGGCCTCGAACATAGAAGCATAATCAGCAGCCCCCTCAACAGCACGGCCTTCCCTAGCAGCTGGTCTCCCTCTTCGACTCATTCCTAATATCTATAAGAAAATGATTAATACACCTTAAGAAAAACTGCAAAGAGGAGTTCAAATCCTTCTAAGCTACTATATTATATATAGTAATCATCCATCAAAATACAATTACGTCTCTCATACGTAGTTACGTCAGCGAGCATTGGCTAAAATCGATTAACCAAGGCTTTGATAACAAATGTGATGACCGCCCATGACTCCCGCACCAAACAAGGAAATAGTGTGCTGTAAAGTGTGCCAGGCCGCCATGGACGATCATCAAGGTAAGGTAACACAGAATAGTCTATCGTATTACTCACAGCGCATGGATAAAATACAATAGAAAAGTATACGTAGTGAAGCTCCATAGAACAGAATCTCATCATATAATCTCATAATAGTTTGGTACAACAATATGAAAAGTCAATACATCAAGCCTCACTACATAACACTCAGAGAATTATACAAGCAGCGGAACATCCAGTACATATAGTAAGAAAATAATATGCAAAAGCCTCCAGCTCGTCTTCGTCATCAACAACGTTAGTCACTGAAAACAGCACCTGTCACCTGCTACCTAGTCTGCCCATCCCAAAATGGATGAACAACCCAAGGTAATAAGTGTTGAACATAAAACCTTGAGTCAGACAAAAGTCCTAGTGAGCGGTAAATCAACTATCAAACATACCAAAAGAGCATAAAGCGTAAAAAGGAATAGGAATCCAACCCTCCCACTCCACCTATTTCTACAGTGATAGCCCCAGACCCACTAAGCAGAAATAAACATAGCAAAGCAGACATTTAAAAGTAAAACAATTATCACTCGAGTCAAGGTCGATGTTTTCCAAGCACAAACCCCCAAGGCCTAAACCAAGATCAGATAAGCATCCACAAAACATTGCTCTTGAGACCGAGTGACGATACAATCAAAGCATCCAAACATCCACGACTCTGGCTATCACTGTTATCATTGCCTCGATATCACCGTTAATTGAATGACCGGCTCATTCTTTCATCCGTCCGTCAAGGGCTAATGGTAACCCCGGTTCTAGACAGAACTCCGCACGTCGTCACCCGTGCCTAGGACTATCGAATCTGCCCAGAGTACTAGACCATTAACTATTAGTCTTGGGACTATCGAATCTGCCCAGCGTACTCTTGCTTTGAGCCTGCTAGAACCTTCAACAACGATGAGATCTCAGCCTTCTAGTCATCCTCCTCGACGACTATTTTCATACTAGCTCAAGCGCCTCTCAAGCCAACCATTATCCACAAACTCGAACCATATCACCGAGTTATCAACATGCTTGGGATGATCCCGTCTGGATTAAACCAAGGCTATCTCACATCATGCTTTGCTTCATCGCATCATAGCAAAGTCCCATCTCAACATCATGCTTTGCCTCATTGCATCATAGCAAAGTCCCATCTCAACATCATCATCAAATCTATCCATATGAGCTTTATCATCCGCTTCATATGCCACGAGCAATTTTCCTTATTCAAGAGCCTTTCCACTTAGCTTTTGAATCATCCTCGACCAACTTGTCCAAGTCAAATCATCAATCAACTAATTCATAACAATCAATCAACTCAATCATTAATCCAAGTAATCAATCATTCAAACAAGATCTAAATAAACAGTTATAACAATAATGGCAATTTCGTAAATAAAGAGCCCAAACCTAACAAGCATGAATCCTAAGTAATATCTTCATGAATGAATTAGCATAGGTTAACATGTAGTAAAATGGATATCAAAACTTTATGAACGATGGATCTACATGCAGACTTAAGGAAAATGCATGAAACCACTATCTTTAACACACAAACAAGCCACCGATCCAATATACTCCTTTGGGTCCATGTGAGAGATAACCACCACTCACCGAATCACCTAAACACTTCAAAAGCAACTAACTTCAGATTTGGACAGCAAAGGATCTAGCTTGATCCGACAAGATTTCCCTCAAACGATGAAATCTCTCTTCGATGGATGGAGATCTTCAACTTTGGCTCTTGGATCTTCGATTTAGATGGATGGAAGCACAAGATTAAAGTGGAGAAAAGAAGTGAAGAAGTGTTGTAGTCGAGCCCTCAAAATAGCAGCACTTCGTCGCTTCAAAATCCGGATCCCAAAAATGAAGATAGGCACTTCTATTTATAGGCCAAACCTATGAGTCGTTCGCCCCTCCTTAAGTCGGTCACGACTTAACAATCCCCACGACTTAACAATCCCCACGACTTACGACTCATCAACCCCACGGCCTACCGACTCAAGCCATCATGCGACTCATGACTTAACAATATTGCCGACCCAACGACCTAAAACTCCCCACGACCTAACCATGAAGCCGACCCAACACATACGCACGTTCCTACCTAAGTCCTAAGTCGTTTCAATGACTCAACGACTTACGACTCAACGACTTATGACTCAACGACCTAGCGACTTAGCAGTGCCCCCGACCTAAGACTTTCCACGACTCAACAACCTAACGACTTAACCTATGCGCCTTTAGCGACTTAACTATGGTCGCGACCTATGCCTCTACTATCCTTAAGCCGTCCCAATCCTTAAGTCGCTATCCCTTAAACCGTTAACCCCTAAGCCGCTAAGCCCCTTAAGACGCCTCACCGACCTATCCCCTTAAGTCGGTAACTCGTTCAACCACTATCCCTTAAGTCGTTTACTAACTTAAGCCGTTAACCCTTAAGTCGTTCAAATCCTATAGGTCGATCAATCGCTTAAGTCGCTTACTCTTTAAGTCGGTCACCTTCCTTAGATCGCTCCATCCTCTAAGTTGCTCCACCGACTTATGCTACGACACGACCTAACCCTGGACGTCTCATCTCTGAATGACTTAAGCTCCAAACAACTTAAATTCTAAACGACTTAACATCACTAACAACCTAATGACAACAGTTCTATGATCTTCCGATACGTAAAATAAGGGTCGTTACAAATATCCACTTTCATGGTGGCCAACTCTGAGGCCATTACGATTTATGTGCGCGTTCCATTATCACCCTTCACTATAACCTCAAAGGGGTATGACCTCCAAAAGTTATAGCATTGTTCCACCGCTAACTATCCTCATCCTTTCTAATCCTACACCTATTCATGAAGAGCGACAAACCCTAGAATCTCCTAAACAACCCGCTCGAGCTTTCGAAGTTATTTATCTAACTTCTCTAGTCCTCGAAAAGTTTCAAATGTCATCTTAAGAAGATTCCAACCTTTATCATTCCATTTTCCTTCTTATAGTTCAACCACCTTTACTGCTTTTGCCGATGGTTGTCCTTATTCCAGGCCCTGAAGCTTCCACCATTACTTCTATCATCGCAACATCCTCTTTGCCATCCCAAACTCCTCTGCCGGATTTGATCCCGATCCCAACACTAAGAAGATAGACTCCTTAATATAGAAGGTTGTGGATGAGCTTGATGCAATCATTAACAATAAATATGTCCTTATTACTAATGTGAAGGAGCCCAAGCCTTCCTTGGCCACAAAAAAGGCCATTGAACTCATCAAGTTAAAGATCATGAAGGAGAGCCCGACTTGGACTATATCCCTTACTCCACTATCCAATATCTTTGCTGATTCTTTCAGTCCACATTAGATCGAACTGGACCAGTCAGAAATGGGTTAAATGAGCGTATTTCGAATAAAAAATTCCATTTTGATCTTAGTTCATCAAATGAACCTATATTGGATTTTAGGTCTAATCTAAAGCTTTAAATATCTTTATTTTACTTTATTTGTTTAAATTAAATTAATTTGATTTAATTTAATTATATATATTGTAATGAATGCATCTCACCCATTTGTGAAAGTGCAAGTGCAATATATAGGAAGTGTACTAGTTAATAAGAACATATTTAGGTGTTGGGATTTACGTGGCAATGGACATACTTCCCCTTTATATATGCTTTATCGTCCAAAATAAATTATTTTACATGCATACACTTACATATGCTTGTATATATGTTCACATTAATATAGATTTTGATTATCAAACATGTTTTAAATTTAGAGTAAACAATAAAATGTTAGTTTAATTAAGAGATATTTTAAAATCAAAATTACAATATTTTACATAAAAATCCATATTGTAAACTTTGAATTAAGAACACATACATACATACAACATATACACTAATTAAACAGTGATTTAATTTGTAATTTTAAAGACATACCTTCAATTAATAAAACTAATCTAACTTAGATCCAATTGTTAACTAAAGAAAGAAATCAAAAGTTATATTTTTTTTGAAAATGTCCATATATAAATTCTATATTGACTTAATTATTACTCTCATATAGACAATATCCAAAATTATTTTGAACAAACTCGTAGTATATATATTCAATTTTCAACCTTATAACATAAAAATTTAAATCAATTGATAAAAATATTTTCAATAAAAGCTTGTACAAATAATGGATTTTGAAATAAAAGGAATTAAACGAGTTAGGCATATATAAATTTGTGATAATGAGATTCGAATCCGAATCAAATACATAATACAACAAATACACAAAAGGTAATGATTGATCTGTGATTACTAGTATAGATAGCATGAATTTTAGAAAAGATGAACAAGGAGGTGTTAAAAACGTATTAACAAGATGAGCATACAACTGATTCATGGGAGGTAGGTATTGCAAATTCATGCAAATGAAAGAGATACAAGAGGTGGGAATTCAAAGCATATAAACATAATGAATTTGTATATAAATAAAACAGAAAGTTACCTGGAGATGTAGCCAAGAGAAATGCGTTGAATGATGAAAAAATTACTAGATTCCAATCTCTAGATCTTGCAACAATCCAGAGACAACCACCTTTTTATTGTTAGATTTTGTTTTAGAGTTTTAAAACCTAGGCTACCAAAAATTCATCTATAAATGATGGGAGGGGATGAGAATTTTTTTTCAGAAAAGGAAAATGAAAAAATGAACTAGGTGAAAGAAGTAAAGAGAGATTTGTTTTAAAGGAATAATACAAACCTTTGATTTTTTCCTTCCTTAAAACCTTACCCCTTTAATTCCCTATTAAATATCAATAAATCAACTCCCTCCTCCACTTGCATTGCCAGCCATAAGTAGTGCCATATAGGCTCTCAAAAATTTCCAAATTCCATTAGCATTAATCTTATTTAAATTCAATGTAAATATTCTACTTATATTGCTACACGTGTTATAACATTTATATACGCATTATATTAAATGCTAATGGTATTCAAATAAATCAAATAAAATTTTAATAATTTATATTTCACGAACAATAATTCATTTAATTTATTTCGAACTCACTTAAATTGTATTTAAGTCCTATTTAAACATTCTACCGACATCGTATATTGGTATGCATGTTTATAATTTTATATATGCACTTTATTAAATACAGTGGTATTTGAACAAATAAAATAAAATTTAATAATATCTCATAAATATTAATTATTTTAATTAGTTTATAGTGATTATAAATTAATCGTATTGTGTGGTTCATTTGGAGTATTCATTATTTCAGTTGTGGGACTTAAATGTGTAAATTCAATCAACGATTAATATTGAACGATTCGAATATTAACGATCAATGTCACCTTAATTAGTGGTGTGACATTTTGGCTGAATTTATCGATAACACATCCTTTTGATAAAATATAATTTTACATGTTATAAGCGGTACCCAGTAGTTACGATTATTTGCACCAATTCTTTTCATAAAAACTATATCACGGCAAGATTTATGGAATTTGGTTTTGGCCAAAATTCAAACATTATCGACATTCAACTAAGTCCAAACACAAAACCTTTAGTTTAATAATAATAATAATAATAATTAACCATACTTCTTTGGCTAAAGAATTTGATTTTGAACTGACCATAGTTGATCATGATACAAAACCCATACAACCGAGGAGATGAATTCTCTGTGGGATGGTGTTTTACTTCCAATGCTTCGACTCAGACTCTGCTATGGTCGTTCGATCGACTACATGTCATGATTTAATTATAGTCAAAGTGGAGTGTCCACATTCAAGTTCCATTACATTCTCAAGTTGAGAAAACTGTGTAATATCGTTACTTCGAGATTCTCTATTTGACCTCGGTTATATTACTAACTAGAAACTCTCAAGTCCGTCATTCCATAGTTATCCAGTACGTAACCCCTTAGTGGCCTTACAGTCATGAGTAATGCACCGTCCAACATTTGGAGAGCGTTGCACACTCCAGTCTCAATGGATGTATCAATATTCCATCTCAAAACATCTTGACAATATTTAAATACTATATTATTTTTAATGTGATAAATTTCACATAATTACACGACATTATCATTACTATCACATAACATATCATATAAGGATTTTCTATTTAATATACTTTAAATTGATTACTTGATTAATTATGTCATAATATATACACACATATATATCTTTACTACTTCTTTACTACTAATAATGAAACTTCAATCAACTAGCTTCGACCGTGTCTTTTTGAACTTCCCAAAATGCCCTCGCATGTCTCACCAGATCTGCTTGCGTTCCTCTCCTTTGCATTCTTACTTCATGAAACCTAACTGCGTTTTCCTCCAAATTCATCAATCCAATTCCTTAAAAAGCTAAAAACCATTCCCCCGATCAGCTTTTCTAACTAGCAAATCTACACAGGCCGCTTCACCACAGACATCGTCGTTGCCCCCCTTTTGTCATAATCTCTCTAAGAGCTATTATCGATTAAAAATTTAAGCTCAAGCCCTAAGATTCCAGCCTTCTGTGATTATTCGTTGTTTTCAATAATTGCTTACGACCACCGTAAAGAGTTAAGCTCAAGCCCTAACAATCATATGTGATTATTGGTGATTATCGACCACCGTAAAGAGTTAAGCTCAAGCCCTAACAATCATATGTGATTATTGGCAATTATTGACCACCGTAAAGAGTTAAGATCAAGCATCACCAATCGATTTCTATCAAACTTCAGCCTCGGGTAATTATTTGCTTATTTACAATAACTGCTTATGATTATGATTAGTGCGATTTACGATTAACCATCAGTGATATACGATTTACGAGTAGTGCGATTTACGATTAAGCATGGATTGTTTAAATCCATTATAGATCTGATTTGCGGTGATTAATGGTGATTTACGATTAAGCACTATTGGTATCTGCAACGGTGATTGGTGCTCCTTTTGTTGATTTGTTTTACTGTTTTCTCTTTACTGCAGAAACTGAAGATAGTTACTGTGGCTAATCATCTTTAGTTTGCTTGCTTCAAAAATCAAAAACACGATAGCTAAGGATAATAATGGATTTTAGGAAATTTAACTAAAGTGTAACATCAGCGGTATTTTCAAATTTTCTATCTCTTAATACTCAACTTTCATCAGTATCAGTGCCAGCTCAACCAGAATTGTAAAAATTAGAAAGGAGAAGTCCAATAAGTAATAGTAATAAAAAATCAGCTGCATTGCTCTGAAGAAAAAAAGTAGAATGGATTTAATGAATATCTAAAAAGGTAAAGAACTGTCCGTAGATAACAAAATGATATATATAGAATTGTTTCTGACCTCTTAAAGACTTGACGCTGCTTTGGGTATGTTTGCGTGTATAAAAGATGTAAATAACTATCAATTAATTTGAACTTATACAAGGAAGAAAACAAAAGACATGTGGAATTCGTTTTATTATTTTCTCAAAACTTTGACATATGTATATCGTTTTCAAATTTTGCTTCAAAGTTCATTCCAGTCATAATATATATTGCTATTTATGTTTGCATAGGAATTTTTATTTTCTGCCAGAATTTATGAGGTGACAAATGGAACGAAGAAAATATTGAGGAGAAGTATTAGATATAATTTCTATACTGGGAAATAGGTCTAGGGAATTATACAATAAACGTTCATTCTTTATATCTAAATACCAAAATTTATCAAAATCAGTTTAGAAATATAAGATATATTTTCTAAAGTAGAAGAAGCTTAAAAATATAAGATATGTTATCACTTATGTTGACATGTGGAATTTGATTTATATGTGACTCTCAAATATGAGAAGAAAATAAATACATATGGTATTGTTTTATTTGTTTCTCAAAACTTTGAAATATGTTTATCATTATCCAAGACTCTCAAATATGAGAAGAAAATAAATACATATGGTATTGTTTTATTTGTTTCTCAAAACTTTGAAATATGTTTATCATTATCCAATTTTCTTCAAGTTTATTTCAGGTATAATAAATATTGCTATTTATATTTGATTTGGAATTTTAATTTTCTACAGAATTTATGGGGTGACAAACGGAAATAAATAAATATTGAGGAGAAGTATAAGATATATTTCCCAAAGTTGAAAATAGGTTTAGGGAATTACGCAATCAATGTTCATTCTTTATATCTAAATTCCAAAATTTATCAAAATCAGGTTAAAAATATAAGATATATTTTTCTGAAGTAGAAGAAGGTTAAGAATAATAAAATAAGCAGAAAAAAGTGAAGGATAATAAAATGAAATTCTGATATGAGCCCCTATCAGGACTGATATTATACATCAACAAATATCAACAAGTTGAAGATGCTTTTATCAGTTGTTATTCTTATTTTTGTTTCTGGAAAAATGATCCAGTCAAGCAGTCATTGGTTTAAATGCATCAAATAAATTGCAAAGAAATTGCAAAGAAATTCGTTTCATCTTCAATTCTTCATAGGTCGAATCTCGAGTCTCCCTTTGGTCATCTAAATTTTTAAATCAAATAGAATATCTAATACTTCTCAAAATACGTTTGATCTAAATATTCTATTTAAAAGTTTCTCTAAATATATTTCAACCACGTACTTAGAGGTATATCATGTTATACAAATTTGAAATGTTGCACTGAAAACCTTAATATTCACAATCTTTCTTTTAACTTTTAGTTTTGTATCGTTCTATCATTCCCATGGCATGGTTTGTGATTTTTTGCAGGCAAGCATTATTTGAGTGAAAAAAAGGAGTAGAGTAGCAAATATTAATCCAGATAATTGGTAGTTCCTTCTGATAATTACTTTTTGACTACATATGGAACCATATTAACTTTCTTTGTTTTTACAATTTTTCTTCCCTTAGACTGATCAAATTGTTTTTTTTCCTTCTGAACTTCATTGCTTCCTGACGTTTTTTTCTATGGAATAAATACACACATAAAGCTCTGATTAGGAAAGTCCACTTTGAACTATAGATATATACATGTGTTCTTTAATGCTATAAAATGATTGTTTGGCAGGTTTCAATCTCTTCAGAGTTGAAGCAAACAAGCAGTGGAATATGTCGATCATTTAAAAAGGTAATTTCCTAACAACATGTGATACGTACTTGAGAATTATAGAATTTTGTCTTTGAGTTTTTCATCACTGTTTTATAATTTAGGTAAAATTTTTGAGTAAAGAGAGATATGATTGAATAAAAAATCTAATTTTTCTCTAAATGAGCGAAGTTTTATTACACCATTTGTTAACTTAAGATAAAGATTTTATTACATTCACTGTTAGTCCTTACTGCGTTCACTGTCGGTTCTGTTTTTCTATAACCGATCCTGAAGTTATACATGCCTTGACAATACTCGAACCCAAACTGCATTGAGGTATTCGTACTGATTTGATTTTAGTATCACCGACACTAAATTTGTGCATAATATATGTATTGTCTATTTAACCAAATTTATCATTGCTCTTGATGTTTATATTTTTTCAATTGACACCTAAAAAACATTGTGTTTCATTGCAGTTTTATATATAATTAGTTGGTGCTCATTTTTTCCCCTTCTTATTGCAAACATATGTATGTAGAAAAGGTAAGTCCACATTTTATATTATTGGACTATTTTGCAGGCTAACAATTCCAATGACGACAATTATTTTAGCGCAAATTTTGTATGTTTTTGTAAATACGAAGTTTTCTTATTTGCAATGTTTCGGTAACAAAAACTTCCAATAATATAATTACATTTTTGTTTAGTTTTGCACACTTTGATCCTTGCGGTTCCAACACAATTATTGGTAACTTAAGAATGAGTTATGAACTTAAACGTCGATATAATTAATTTTAAAGTATCGATTATGATTATTTGGTCAATAAAGTTAATCAATTTTATCTTTTTTGGTACACACAGAGAAGATAGCTCTGTACAACTAAATATGCAGTAGGAATTGGTCTTGGTATGATTTTTCCAAAGCTCAGAGGAAATAGTTGTATGAATTTATGACACATATGTATAGTAATCATTTTTATACTATTTATCATTGAAATCATTTATTATAATAATACTCAAACATTTCAAATGACTTGATCTTATATGCATATATGTTTTATCATTGACTTCAGTATTAAGTAAAACTAAATATCAAATGGTGAAATGTGCCACTTTATTCTGAAATGCAAAATGCACTCACCTTACTCAGGCTTTTAAAATTATTACAGTGTTAATTGAAAGATGAGAGCAATTGCGATGAGAGTGAGAAAAATGTTTGAGTGCTGCTTTTCCCCCTTTTTTCCCTTCTAGGAATTATATTATTGAACTGGAGATTCAAATGGTAAACTTGATTGTGATCTATTAATGCATTTTTAACACATACCTGAGTGCTGTAGCATTGTGCTTTTGGAAAAGGATAAGCATCTGTATCAACTTTTGCTGTTATTTTTCCAAAGGTTTAAAAGAAAAATGATTAAGAAAAAAGAAAACCTGATAAGCTGAAGTGGCAGCCCCAAAGATAAAATCGGTTTGAAAACTATCCCGAGCAACTGATTTTGGACTGAGTTGGCATATTGCAAATACAAGAACAATAACAAAAATATTATCAGAAGTAGATTTATAACTCATTTACATAGTTTTTTGGAATGAGTTGTTTAATTTAATAGCTGTCTAGCAGATATGCAATTTGCAATCCATTTAATTTCTAGGTTTTATTGAATTTCAAATATTGAATTGTAAAAGAGACTGTAAATGGTGAATTGCACAAAGGTGAACAATATATTTTCTAGGTTTTATTTGCTTATTTCAGGACTGGATCTTAAAGTATTCATACTTCAGTAGAAAATCAAACTGAAAATCAGGACTTGAGCTGAATGGCGATCATTCTTCGCCACTCTCAAGCTTAAGGTAATTATCATTATTTGAATTTTTTTCAAAGCATAAATTGTAGTCATTTTAGAATGAAGTATGAACCTTGTTATTTTTGTTCAGTATATCTATTTTGTATTTTCGATGCACATGTAAAACATGTATCCCATACTTTGCAATCATACAATGTGCATATATTTCGAGTTTTTTTGTTAATTTCATTTGTCAAAACATATTTTTCTTATAGCAAATGATCATGTATCTCTGACACAATTCTCTTCATCATCAGATTGAGTGAACACCAAAGTTTACTTACTTAACAATCATGTACTATTTTTATCATCTCTGTACATGCCTTAACTCTTACACAATTCTTCGTGTTTGCAGGTAGGCTATCTAAGATATTGTATTCGCATCCATTGAAACATGATATAGCAGCTTAAACTATGACGGTTTACTTGGCTATGTCCTATAACCACATTTATTGTTTACGTGTAGTTTACCCTTCAAAGCTCTAAACTGTCCTAATGTTGTATCTAAACCAAACCAAAATTGCACTTCATATGCAGATTAGGCCTGCAAAACAATCATGAAAATGCTTAAAAACTACACAAAAAATGTTATTCTATTACAAGTTATAATTATAAAATTCAATAAAAAAAGACCTGATGTTTTAAGCTAAAGTAAAGCAGTTATGCAATAAATTAAACAGTGCAGGATTATGACTACATTTGTTTCTGTGAGGTTTCAATGAAATTGCAGCTGCAAATTCTCACGTAAAAGCCACTTATATTTATGCCAAAAATCATTTTTAATTTTTTAATTGCCGACAAAACATGTAGAAAACCAGATACACCTCCCTTCACCTTCTCATTAATTATCAAATAAAGAAAACCATAGCTGTAATAATGTTTGATAACGATTTCTATTTTTCTTTTGCAGCGATGATCCATCCTGAAATTTGTTTATCGCTTCAATCCAAACTCTTATATATGCTCATTATTGCGTCTATCTCAACTGTTTATGGATTATTCCAATTCCTTCATCAGCTCGCACATCAACTTCAGGTAATTCTACGCTTTTTTCATGTAAAGTGCTCTTAAAAATTGACTATTCATAACTTTGGTTTTACCTTTGTCAGTATCTTCGCTCTGCCTTATGCGACTTCCACTTGCTTCATGCTTTTTACCCATATTACTCTGGGCATTGCATAAATGTATTCTCTCTTTTATTCATGCTTTCATTGTTAAATGTTTCGTTTTATGTAGCTTTTCATTGATATGAGATACTTTTAAATAAGAAGCTATTTACGTAGCTTTTCTTTGAATTCATATGCTTCAATTATTTTCCACTATCATTTCGATTTGTCTTGGTCATTTTTTATTTCCTCTTAGCAATTTTGAAATATTATGAAAGTTCCAACAAAGTGTTTTACACTGACCTGGATAATATAAGTGTGAAAACTTGAGTAAAGAATTATGTAATGGGGGTGAGGCAAATCTGCATATACAAGTGTACATGTACTCAACAAATCACTCCTTGCCTAGAGCTTCTCTCCTTTATTTTTGGTTTTTTAAGTTAATTTTCCATTGTTATTTTTAGTATGATATGGCAAATAATTGGTTTTATATGTTTATTAGTATGTACACTAGATGGATATTCTATTTACCACTCACCAATATATTTGAGAAAAGAGTTGTTAAGTACAAGTTCAATATTTCTATTTGAATATATCTTTATTTATCTATCTATGGGTTTGTATATAATTCTCTTTCCAAACTTAATTTCACCCATTTGACTATTTCTTTTTAAGACCTTCACTTTTCATTATTTGTGCAATATTTTGTGCATGTATATATGTTTTTCTTCATATCATTTGGATTCATAATCAACTATAACATACACATAATTTAGACAAAAGGCTCATCAGCTGACTGGACTCGCAGCAGGAGAGAGCTCGACGTAGCATTTGATACAGTTTCCAAGAGAGTAAACTTTTTAGAAACTTCAATGTCACAAACAATGGTGGCTTTACCCCATCGATGACGATCGCTGGAAGATGGTTTCTTGATATGGACAAAAATTGGCATTATGCTTTTGTGGGTCCTGCTCTGAGACTGATGGGTGGTACTGGAAAGGCTCTGGCTTAGATCGCTTATGCTTTTGTCCAAGTGGATGTGCTTGGGCTATAGGAAAAATGGAAGGAAAGCCATTATTAAGTTATTCAGTGTGTAACCGAAGCTCATGGGGGAAAATGATGGAGAAGTAATCATCTGTAGTGGAGGAATGTTTGGAATAGGCTGGATTCCTATTTGGTTGGGCAAATATGCAAAAGGACTATACTCTATGAATAATGACGGCCCAAGAAAGGTATAACCTATAGAATTAAGTTTATGGGTTGGTTAAGATTTGTAAAGGCCTGTTGAACCAGCAAGAAATTAATAAAGTCCATAGTGTACACATAGTGCATGCTGATGAGTCATACACAGATCAAGTATTTGTACAAAAGAAAGAAAAAAACAATAAGTTTATTATGTATTTCAATTTCTATGGTGTATTAATGCCAAGTAGTAAAATGAATGTGCTCCTCTGGATGATATGCTAATGGTTATCCGTTGATTTTGAATTATGATATAGTTACTGGAATTTATTAATAAAGTTATTCTTTTATTTGAAATGGAACGATTTTATGACAAATCATTGTATCTGTGTCGAAATTCACGATGTTATATCTACATATACATACATAATGCATTCAGTTTTCAATTTCTTTAATAACATTAAATAATTGAAATGTTGATAATACGTAAGCATTTTTACTTTGCCCACTAATTTGGTGAAAGTCCTTTGGCATTGTCGTATATGTCCATTCAATCTTGAAATTAGATGAATGATAACATCGTAGTGTCCTTTCTCTTTGTCAATGTTCATAATATACTTGCTACCTGATTAATTACCTTCTATTCTTTTTCTAAAAGGTGACGTAGGTCCCTTTGTTTTAACAGCGAGGTTAAATGTCTGAATCTTTGGCTTGACATGATCCACCACTCCCCCACTCAAGTGTTGCATCACAGCCTACACGGTGTTGCTTATCCACCAGAACGTGAGCAAATATTAATGTATCT
Organism: Allium cepa; assembly: GCA_030765085.1. Classification (NCBI taxonomy): domain Eukaryota; kingdom Viridiplantae; phylum Streptophyta; class Magnoliopsida; order Asparagales; family Amaryllidaceae; genus Allium; species Allium cepa. The sequence continues at coordinate 629,174,993 of CM060934.1, forward strand.
AAAACTGATTCCATGAAATAATTCCAACCCTGTTAGTTTGTATTAAAAAAGGAAATAAACATGCATTTGTGTAGTTTAAACAGAAGCAAAATTAAATATATCCATTACCAGAAATGAAGAAATATTCACTAAGCACAAGCAAGGAAATGAGGATAAGGATGTAAGGGTATTATTGGTAATTCAAAAAGATACAGTTGAAATTAGTTAATGGAATTCTCATTATTAATAGTAAAGATAAAGATAAAGATGTACGATGAGTGTTTTATTTAAAACTCAAGTTTGTTAATGAACAAACCATCACAAATCGTTCGTTTATGAGTCTCGATTAACAAAGATAGTTCCGAAAGAGTGCAAGCAGTTGATAGAACACTGACTTATTATACAAAATAAATTGTTAGAACTCTCCTTCCACAATACCACATTAACTTCAATAACTTTGATTGCGGATTCAAACATAGTTGAATCTTGAAATAATATGTACGATGTTGCATCCCACTGACCACAATTACTTGCTGTTTATAGGGTTAATTCTAAATGTTAACCTTACTTCCCATACTACCCAGCTTCCTTAACTAAGGGAAAGCAACAGGTGGAGCAGGTTACTCTAGCATGTTACGGTAAATAAGTTTTAACCATATTTGAGTAATCATCTTAGAATTATACTTTCATGGTATAGCATGTAAGTTGATGGAAATGACACTATATTGCCAGCAAATATACTTTCAATGTCATATATGCTTTATAAAACAGTTGAGAATTTTCATGTTCGGAAAATAAGCACAATACAACCAAATGTAGTGTTTTCCTAGGAATATTCAACCAGCGCACCTTTCAGAATTATTAAGGCTAACTACTTTGTTGATGTAAAGCCGGATAGTAGTTTAGTTTCGCTTCTTCTTTTGTTTTTCATTTTTTTTAAATATTTTATAAACAAGAGTCAAATGTCAAAACCATGGATAGAAGTTCATATGTATAACAAAAGCCACAGTGATAGTCTTTTGCATTTAATTCTCCCTATTACTAGACTAGATAGAAGAAGAGATACAAGAGATTAAGCCATGTTGTGAAGTGATGATGCATATAATATGTTTCAATATTAGCTAAAAGAGCATATGGATGTATAACTACAAATATCATTTCCATTTCCAGTAGTATAAAATAAACTAAAACAAAAGAAACGAATAATAAAACTTTAGTATTATAAAAAAATTAGTCCATGGCTGTTCTTCAGTTTTTTGGTCTTTTCAAATGCTACATTAGGTTCAGTTTATGCAGACAATGATACTGTCAAATTTATTTTTAGGAGTATAACTATAAATGCATGCACATTGTAATTTGCAGGCCTACCTGGGCGTGCATATACACTCGTATTATTGAAAGGAAACAACTTTTATTTGGAACAAGATTGTTTTCAAGTTAGATATATGTAACAAATTACATAATTACCCATCGGGAAAACCCCTAACTCTATCATTTTTTCTAATAAGGCTCCCATTAGGTTTTTTATGTTTCATAAAATTGTAAGAAAAACATAGAAATCTTTAGATTTCTCTAGTGGGAGTTAGGACTCACTTGTCTTGGGATTTTTGACTTGAGGAAAGCTCAACAAATCATGAGCCTACAAGCGATGGACAACACCTTATCGGCTGTACCATATACAGCTCCTAACCCATACTCTTTGTCTTAATCTCATCTTAACCTTGAGGAAGGTTCAACAAATAAAGAGAGATTATTCACTCGTGCCCATTATTTCGCGATGGCCTAAACGTAATGCACATACCTTGAGGAAAGCTTAACAAATACATTCAGTTATCTTACCTCACCTATTCTATATATTGATAGTACTACACATAACATTTCAAGCTTATGGAAAGCTCAACAACTAAGGAGTATGCAAGAAATTATTAATATATATGAATGGCAGAGGAAAACTTTTTATGTTAAAGATTCATAATCTTTAATATGTATAATCGAGTTATATCGACTTATGAAGTGATGCATTTCTTATAAGATACCATCATGATTTAAGTGACGACACATCTAACAGTATACATACTATTCCTCAAGTCTAGTTAGGATTTCTTATTATCTCCGCTTTTATTATATATTCATATTATACAAGTTTTAATTAATATATAACTTTTATAATTTAATTAACTTAAATAATAGTCTTATATATAATCCAGTATTAATATAATTAATTAAATCTTATTTAGTTGATTCAATTAACATTTTAATTAATTATATATTATTCAATTAAGCATTTTAAATTGAATATGCATAATGTAGCATTTATAGTCACACACGAATATAAGTATTATATTATATATTAATTAACATTTAATTAAACAATTTTAAATTGATTATTTTAATTTTTATAATTTTGTATATTCACACATTAATTAAACAATTCAAGATAATGTAACATATATCATTATATATGTTATATAATTAAATTAAGTAACTATTTATTTAATTTATTATCTAATTAATAATTAATTAATTTTTGAAATTAATTTATAATTTTTTAAAATAATTTTGTAAATCATACTACGAATAATAATATTTTCTTTTTTGAATTTAATTTTTAAATTTAAAATTTCACTTTAATTTCAATTTTTTTTTGAATATTAGACTAAGGCCCGAATTCAAATTGGGCCTTATCTATTAGTTATAACCATTCGGGTCACTTCATCTTTCAGACCTGGCGGTAGTCAGATATGACAGGTTACTTGATTACCCAAATCCAACCTAGCTACTACTTTTCTAGACACCCTACTAAATGTGCAAGCTTAATTACTTGACCCTAACATGACTAATTTATATTACATAGACTATTATTCTCCGATACCATCATAAGAATCAGGCCAGTCGGAAGCGAGTTATATGGGTGAATTTGAAGAAAAAAAGTCCATTTCGATCTTAGTTCAGCCTATGAAGTCTAAACTGAATTTTCGAACTAATCTAAAATTTCAAATAAAATCTTCATTTTATTTCAATTGTTTAAAATAATTTGATTTAACTTAAGTTATATGTATGTTGTAATGAGTGCATCAAATGCACCTATTTGTGAAAATGCAAGTGCGAAATACTGGAAGTGTATATGGTTAATATGAACGTATTTAGGAGCTTGAATTTACACGGCAGCGGTCACATTTCCCCTTACATATGTCTTTTTCTTTCAAAATAATGATTTTTAACAATTTTTTTAACAAAATAGGATTTATTTTATGCATACACACACATATACATGTATGCATGTTTACATTAGGATAGACTTTGATTAGTTGACATGTTTTAAAGCTAAAGTAAACAATATAATGTTAGTTTTAATTAAGAGATGGTTTAAAATCAAAATTACAATCCATAAAAGTCCATTTGTAAACTTTGAACTAAGAATATATAACTGTGTGTGTTTGTGTGTATTCTATCATTTATATACATACATATAGACACACACACACTCTCTCACACACATATATAAGCAACGCTCAATTGCGTCCCCATTTTGCAGCATTCCTCCTAGCCATTATTTTCACCATACATTCTCATTTAAATAATAGAGTTAGCAGAAGGCGAGATAAATTAGTATTATGTAAATGGGGATGCGTGGTGGAAATCAGGAGGCTGGAAGGGGTGCTACAAAATAGGGTGATGTTGAGTGCTGCTATATATATATGAGTGTGTATGTATCCAATAAATAAATCACTATTCTAAAATCAAAAAATAAGTAACAAATTTATTTAATTAATTTGTAATTTAAAAGTCACACCTTCAAACAATGAAATTAATGCAACGTAGATATAATTGTTAACTTAAGAAAGAGATCAAAAGCTATAAGTTTATTTTGGTAGTCCACTCATAAATTTTAAATTGACTTAATTATTATTCTCATGTAAATAATAACCAAAATTGTTTTAAACCAACTGGCAGTATATGTATTCAATTCTCAACCATATAACATGAAACTTTAAATCAACTAATAAAAATATTTTCAATAAAAGTTTGTTCAAACAATGAGTTTTGAAACAAAAGGAACTAGATAATTTAGGCATACATAAATTCATGATAATGAGATTCGAATCTAAATCAAATATACAATAGGACAAACAAACAAAAGGCGGTGATAGATATATAATTACTAGTATAGATAACATATGAACATTACAAGGGAAGAACAAGGAGGTTAAAACATATTACCAAGATGAGCATACAACTGATTCAAGGGAGGCAGGTGGATATCTAAATCATATTGTAAAATTCATAAAGATGAAGGAGATATAAAAGGTGGGAATTCAATGCATATAAACATGATCGATTTTATATAGATAAAATAGAAAGTTACTTTGAGATGTAGTCAAGACAGACACCTTGAATGATGAAAGAATTCCTAGATTCAATGAATCAATCTTTGGATCTTGCGACAATCAAGAGATAAACACCTCATTCTATTTTATTTTGTTTGGTTTAGTTTGGAGTTTTGGAACCCTAAGCTACCTTGAAAATTCGACTGTAGATGAGATGAAAGGAAGAGAAATTTTACCGGGAAAGAAAAGTGAATTAGATAAAAGAAATGAAGGGAGATTTATTTTAAAAGAATAATAGAAATCTTTCATATTCCTTCCTTAAAACCTTCCTCCTTTAGTTCTTTATTAAATCTCAATAGGCCCCTTCCCTCCTCTACATGCATGGCTGGCCATAGATGGTGCCATATGAGCCCTTAAAGTTTCCAAAATTCCATTAGCATTAATCCCATTTAAATCCTATTTAAATGTTCTACTGATATCGTAAATCGCAGCACACGTTTATAACTTTTATATATGCAATTTATTAAATACTAATGGTATTTAAAATAAATCTGGTAAAATTTTAATAATTAATATTTCATAAGTAATAATTCATTTAATTATTTAAAATCCACTTAGTATTCACTATATTTAAATCCAGTTTAAACATTCTACTGACATCGTATATCGATACGCGCGTTTATAACTTTTATATACACACTTTATTTAATGCTAACGGTATTTAAACGTATCATATAAAATTTAATAATCAATATTTCACAAATATTAATTAATTTATAGTGACTAGAAATTAATGAAATTGTGTGATTTATTTAGGGTATTCATCATTTCAGTCGTGCGACTGAAAGTTGTAAATTCAGTTAGCGATTAATATTAAAAATTCAAATATTAACGTCCACACGTCACCTTAGTTAGCGGTGTCATGTTTTGGCTAAATTTATCATTTAAACAACTTTTTAGTAGAATCCAATTTACTTATTATAAGCGGTACCCGGTATTGATGATTATTTACACAAATTCTCTTCGTCAAAACTGTGAGAAATGCGGATTACGGATCTTAAGGCTGGAATAACACTAGTGGGGGGTGAATAGTGTTTTGTGGATTTTATAAATCTTTTTGAAACTTATGTAATTTAATCACCAACAAATGCAATTTACAGACACAGATACAATCACAGAATCAGATACAAATGCAAATACTAAACAAAAGCAGTATAGGAAAGAACACGCCAGGATTTTATACCGGTTCGGAGTTACCCTACATCCAGTCCCGTACAATCGTATGGATTTCTTATCAAAATAATCTTCCAGATTACACCCTCAGTTTCAAGGCTACAAGGTACAACCTCCTGTATTCGAGTTTAGGGAAACTCTCTTGATTTAACTAGGCTACAAGACCACTTAATTGATTTTCGGGACTACAATCACACCTAATTGATTTCAAGGCTCAACCGCTCTTTTTACTCAACAGTTTGATTTACAAAAGATCCTATAACTCTGAATAACACTGAGATCTTATAAAGAGAGTGGTGGAGAATCAAACAAGAGATAATCAAGTTTGATTCACTTAGTATTTCGGTAGAATATTGTTAAGGGTTCTTTAGAATAAATGTGGAAGATGAAGAGGAGAGAAAACAAGTAAAATTATAATTAAAATTCGTTCAAAACAACAGGTATATATAGTAGAGCAACTGTTATATCTCTTCGCGAAAGGTGATGGTGAATAGACACTTCTTTTGAAAACTTGAATTTTGAATTTTAACGGACACCATGTCGACATGAAGGGTTGAGGGATGCCGACATGCTCAAGGTGAAATTGATGTTTTGATTTTCTTATTAAAATTGTTTTCTATAATTTGTCAAAACAATTTCTAATACTTTGTAAATATATTTGAATATAGTAAAAACACATAAAAGAGTTTAGAAAGTAATTTTTAATGTACATAATCTTAATCTATAAAGTGATTTAAAATCTGAGTATATGAATAATTTAAAGCTAAATATTTAAAATAAGAGATGGTTTAAAAACAAGGAAAATTTTGAAATCAAAATATTAAAAACGATAAAAATAGTTTTGAGGCTAAAATATTTAAAACCAAGAGAGAAGTCTTTTTGAAAAGAAAGTTTTGAAAACATTTTTTTAAAACAAGAGATATATTTTTGAAAAGCATTTTTACAAAATTAGTAAATATCAAAATAGGACCACTATATGTTCCACTAGATATTGTCGTGGGTTCCACCCCACTAGCGTTCCATCCCTTTAACAGGCTCGAAGTGGATTTCATTCCACAAATAAATTTCGAATAAAGACGTAAGTGTTTTGAAGAAGTTTTAACATAATTCTAGACTCAAATACTTATCTTGTACTCTTGAAATCTTGAACTCTTGATACTCATGAGTCTTCAATCTTGATATCTTCGGTCTTGAATCTCTATATTGTACAGTCTTTATTATTGTACCTATATATTTATATCCTACATATACATATATTTCTAAACTATAATGTTAGTATTTATATTTTATAACAAGTACTAAGGTTGTTGTCATCAAAACCTTCATCTTGAGGACTAACAATCTCCCCCTTTTCGTCGATGACAACAATTTAATAAAATATACTTCTCCTTCATAATAACTCCCCTTTAATCTAAGCCTAACTACTCTATTTTATATTTCTCCCCCTTTATCATCAACAAAAACTTATCCTAAACAAATACAACTCCTACTTAGTCTTATACTGGAGTATTTGTGACAAAATATGATGGGGTATGTGTGTGTGTGTGTATAGAAAATAACATGAGTTAATAACAAAGACATGACAAATATGAAAGTTTAAACCCAATAAATATATACTATGTTTCATATAATGTTATACAATCCATTAAAACCAAATCAATTCTAATCAAAGCAAATCAAATCAAATCACGCAATTCAAAAAACGAGCAATTCAAACCATAAGGAGATCAAATATTTCTAGGAACTTCAACCCATCATTCTTATCCAAAGTAGGATCCTTTTTAATATCTTCCCAATCTTCATTGTCTTGAATCAAAGTTCTTACAGGATTTGCATCGAGATTATCTTTCTTTAGGGTAGAAATCATCCAAGGAGGGCATCGAAATGCTTCTCTTGTTATTTTATCATTTGCATTTGACTTAGTTCTAAGTGCCTTTGATTGAGGAGAATAAAAGTAAGTATATTCTTGAATGAATTGAGAGTTTCTTCAAGATTATCACTTATAGTTCAAGAAGAGGAAGCCATTTTTGATAAGTAGTGAAAAGATGCAAATAGAGATAAGTAGAAATGAAAAGATTACAAATTTCTAGAAGAAACATGTGTTTAAATAGGCAGAAATTCCTTTAAAATAAATAGACACGAGTTAGTTATTTTAATTTCAAAATTTTAAAAATAACCAAATCAGACAGTGATATGTTGACATAGGGGGTAGAGGCATGTCGACATGGGTCTGTTAATTTATGTATCTTATTTATTTTGTGAATGAGTATGTATACATATAAACTTATATATTATACTAACATTTAATCCAGAGACACGATAAGTTAGAAAAACATAAGATATATTATTCTTATAAATAGATGAGATGATACATAAGATACTACATAATATGAAAAAAACAATACAAGCTCTCAAAAAAAACCAAACTAATACATCACAGCCTAGTTCTTAGAATGTGCTAGAGGATGAGGAGGATGATGATAAGCCAAGTTTTCGACCAACTTCAGCAAATAATTTGTTCATATTAGTGGACATTTTATCCAATTTCTTACTAACGGATCTTTTGAGAATCCGTTGATTTTCCACTATAATCTTTTGATTTTTGAGAAGAGATTTGTTGGAAGGATTGTTAGTATTGATAGGATACTCAATACTTTCCATGGAGGTTTCTTCATTATCTTCTTCAATTTCCATTTCCTTCCCTTCTTCTTCCTCTTTTTCATTTTCTTCCTCTATATCTTCATGTGCCAATCTTTCATCCTTTTCGGCAAGAGATTCATATTGTTGAAATATGAAAGGAATTTTCATTAGAGAAATGTTGGCATGATTAAAACTTTTCTTGAAATAAATTCTTCCCTTTTGTAATCGACACCAAAATAATTAAAAAATCCGAGTGATATAGATTCCATGATACAAGGTATTCTCACCCATTTTCAAATTATTAGGATGAAGTTCATCAATAATTACTTGCGCACAATTAATGTCATAATAACCAAAAATATCAAAAAGAGCTTTACAAACTCTTAAAGTCGGATTATTGAAATTTCCAGATCTAGGAGTGATAGTATGTTGCAAAAGAAGATTGACAATACGTGCTTTCGGACGAAAGTTACGATTTTTAAATTCAAAGTTGTCATCTCCTTCGAAAATGATGAAATTTTTCACGATCATGTTCATCAATGTTAAAAGTAGAAAGATCCATTCCAAAAATTTTGCAATGGAGAATTTTGCTCAAAATTTCACAATTTAAAACAATTTTAGTGCCTTTAACACTACTCCAAATTTCATCTTCATTTCCTGCATGAAAACCGCGATTTAAATTCGCATAAAATATTTTAACAAGATTTAGGTAACAAACAAAATCATTTTTAGAATTTTCAAAAAGACTAAGAATATGATTCTCTTCAAGAAGAGTAATGATTTCATATGCAGAGAAATCGCTAAAGATAGCAAACTTTTACGTATGAACTTTTCCGTAATTAGCATAGCTTTATAAGTCTTGATTGCTTTCGGATCATTATAGAGATATTCTTTAATGGTTTTAGACAGCCTCATTATGGATGGAGTGCTAGAAGAAGCTATTTTTGAAGAGAGTAGAAAGTTTGAAAGAGTGAAAGGGAGTTCGAATTTTAAAATGAAAGTGAAAAGGTATGATAAGATAATGGAAATAAATAGATATCCAATAGACATGTTCTCTGATCAAGAGGTATCTTTCCAGACCATTGGATTTGGTGAAAAGGTGAGGGAAGTTCAAAGATTTGAATTCAAATTTGAATTTTAAATTTATGACAGGGATGTCGACATCATGGGTAGGACCATGACGACATGGGTCAAAGAATTCATGCGATTTATCTTTTCTTATACACTTTAATATCTATATATATTATTTTTAATCCTTATACATTTTCTAGAGTAATATTAAATATAATAATACTCTTTTTAATAAAAAATATTATAATATTAAAAATAAAAATAAAAATAATAGTAAAAAATTTAAAATTCAAACAAACATAATTTCAAAAAACAATCAATCAATCAATTTTTTTTAAGCAAAACGATTTCAACCAATATATTATAAACGTGTACCTTTTTCTAGATTCGTACCTCCGAGATCGTCGGAATCATGAATTTCCATAAAGCACATATTTGAATTTTCTGTCTTTTTGTCATCATCGCTTGAGGATGAGTCTGAATCTAAATCATCTAGTGTAGCGGTATATGCTCTTTTCCTTTTCTTTCTATAATCATTGCTTGCAGGAAACTTTTGCTTATCAGGATGCGGACAGTCTCTTTTGAGATGGCCTGGTTCGTCACAGTTGAAACATTTGATGTGGTTTGGTACTTCATTATGATTTCTAAAATTCCTATGATCATTCTTTTTGAAGCTGTTCATCTTTCTATATTTCAGAAACTTCCGAAAATTCTTTGTCATGAAAGCCATTTCTTCATCATCATCACTTCCAGAGTCTGATCCATCTGTTAATGCATTGAATGTAATTGACTTCTTTTTGAATGCCTTGTTATCTCTTCTCCCTTGAATTTGTACTTCGAACGATATTAGATTTCCAATCAGTTCTTCAATCTTTAAAGTACTGATATCATTTGCTTCTTCGATTGCAAGAGTTTTCTGATCCCCTTCTAGAGTAAGAGAATTTAGAATTTTTCCGATTTGATCTTCTTCGGAAAAACTTTTTTCCAATGATATTAGAGAATGCACAATATCCTGAAATCTACTATACATATCTGAAATGGACTCATTAGAATTCATTTTGAATAATTGAAATCGATTTGTGAGTATGGATATTTTGGTCTGTTTGACTTTGCTTGTTCTTTCATGAGTAATTTGCAAAATTTTCTAGATATAGCATACAGACTTACAAACATATACTCCATTGAATTCATTCCTATCAAGTGAATAAAATAAAATATTCATGGCTTTAGAATTATTTTGTGCAATAGTCTTTTGCTCAGCAGTCCACTGCGCAAAACTAGTTATGGGTTTAGAATACTTAGTTTATATGATATTGTAAGTGTCTAATCCAATTGACTGTAAATATATTTTCATTCCACATGCCCAATATGCATAGTTATTGCCATTAAAAAGTGGTGGTCTGACAGTAGACCGACCCTTTACAAATGAACTAGTGATAGTGTTAACAGAAACAGTGTTGGTAGCCATTTTAAAAACTTTTCAAAATTCAGATTATGAAAACTTTGAAAACCAAAGCTCCGATATCAAATGTGAGAAACGCGGATTACGGATCTTAAGGCTGGAATAACACTAGATACATATATAATCTTTTTGAAACTTTTGTAATTTAATCACCAACAAATGCAATTTACGGACACAGATACAATCACAGAATTAGACACAGATGCAAATACTGAATAAAAGCAGTAAAGGAAAAAACAAACCAGGATTTTATACTGGTTCGGAGTTACCCTACATCCAGTCCCGTACAATCACACGGATTTCGTATCAAAATAATCTTCCAGATTACACCCTAAGTTTCAAGGCTATGAGGTACACCCTTCTGGATTCGAGTTCAGGGAAACACTCTTGATTTAACCAAGCTATAAGATCACCTAATTGATTTCCGAAGCTACAATTGCACCCAATTGATTTCAAGGCTCAACTGCACCTTTTACTCAACAGTTTGATTTACAAAAGATTCTATAACTCTAAATAGCATTGATATCTTATGAAGATAGTGGTAGAGAATCAAACAAGATATAATCAAGTTTGATTCACTTGGTATTTCAGTAGAATACAGTTAAGGATTCTTTAGAATAAATGTGGAAGATAAAGAGGAGTGAAAACAAGTAAAATCATAATTAAAATTCGTTCAAAACAATAGGTATATATAGTAGAGCAACTGCCATATCTCTTCGCGAAAGGTTACGACGAATAGACACTTCTTTTAAAAACTTGAATTTTGAATTTTAACGGACACCATGTCGACATGGGGGTTGAGGAATGTCGACATGCTCAAAGGAAAATTTGATATTTTTATTTTCTTATTAAAATTGGTTTCCATAATTTGTCAAAACAATTTCTAATACTTTATAAATATATTTAAATATAGTTAAAACATATAAAAGAGTTTAGAAAGTAATTTTTAATATATATAACCTTAATCTATAAATTGATTTAAAATCTGAGTACATAAGTAATTTAAAGCTAAATATTGAAAATAAGAGATGGTTTAAAAACAAGGACAATTTTGAAATAAAAATATTAGAAATGATAAAAAATAGTTTTGAGGCTAAAATATTTAAAACCAAGAGAGATGTCTTTTTGAAAAAAAAAATTGATATTTTTTTTAAAAACAAGAGATATATTTTTGAAAAGCATTTTTTTAAAATCAGTGGATATCAAAATATGACCATTATGCGTTCCACTAGATATTGTCGTGGGTTCCATCCCACTAGGGTTCCATCCCATTAAGAGGCTCGAAGTGGATTCCATTCCACAAATAAATTTTGAATAAATATGTAAGTGCTTTCAAGAAGTTTTAACATAATTCTAGACTGAATACTTATCTTGTACTTTTGTACTCTTGAAATCTTGAACTCTTGATACTCATGAGTCTTTAATCTTGATATCTTCAGTCTTGAATCTCTATACTGTACAGTCTTTATTCTTGGTAATTGCATGTTTATATCGTGCATTTACATATATATCAAAACTATAATGTTACTATTTATATTTTATAACAATTTCTAAGGTTGTTGTCATCAAAATCATCATTTCAAGGACTAATGAAAACTATATCATATTAGGACTTACGGAATTTGGTTTCGGTCAAAATTCCAACATCGTCCACGTTCAACTTTGTAAGTCCAAACACATATCCTTAGTTCAATAATGACAATTATTATTAGCTGTACAACTCAAGGCTAATGATTTTGATTTTAACTATAATTGACTGTGGTACTAACCCCTTATAACTAAGGAGACGAATTATTTATTGAAAGTGTTTCACATGTAATGCTTCAACTCAGACACAATTATAGTCGTGCGATGGACACCATACCATGATTTAACTATAATCAGATTAGAGTGTCCATATTGAAGTTCTATAGTATTCTCAAGTCGAGGGAACTGTATAACGTCGTCACTTTAGGATTCTCTGTTTGACCTTAGTTATATTAACCAACAGAAAACTCTTGAGCGAGTCATTCCATAGTTTAACCGAACCATATCTCATTTAGCATCCTATAGTACTCTCACATATTATTTCACTTAATGATACAAATTCAAATTTATAGTAACAAAAAACATGTAACCAAATTTCAAAACCAAAGTATCACCAAATTTCAAATAAACATCAAACATACTAAATACTTTATACTAAATTATCGTTTCTATGAAAACTTCAATCTTTACTGCAACAAAATGTCTAGAAGCTTACGAATACAAAATGTCTAGAAGCTTACAAATAATGAATGTGACACTCTGACCAAATTACAAAACCTCAATCAACTAACCCAGACAATGTATAATAACCATTTTGAGGTGCATCAAAAGGTCACTCATCTGGATCGAGAACATCCTCCACCCAAATAACTTTTTCCCTATCTACAACCTTTCCACCATTACAATTGTGCATTCTAAGATGTCCTTTAGCTGCTGCTGTAAATTTTTGTGTCAAACTATTGCCATCTCTAGTTCAGAATAGTTTGATGGATTGCCCAATGGGATACGAAGTTACAGCATCTAAAAATAAGTTACAACAGATATAAATATTAACCTTGTAATAAATATCTGTTAAGCACATTTTAAACATAAAAAAAGAACAAATACTGACATAAAAGTAAAAGTATCACTATGTTATTCATCCAGTTGTTAAACATTATTATGGATTAGTTAAATCCTTTATGAAATTATCTAATGCCTACAATTATTGCTTATTTGACAAAATAGACATAATGACCGACAAGCTCTATACTAGCACTACATAAGATTAAAAGCAACATCTTTAATGGATTATGTTCATGCAGCTTAGCCAACAAAGACATAATTTTTTATGGGTTTAGCCATTGCACATCAGGAAATTTAGTTCATGCTAGAAACTTAGGTTGTAAATTTAATATAAAAAGAATTTGACCCCTCAATATTGCACTTTTAGTAACCATGTTGTCTAACCTAGAACTGACTTGGTGAGAGTGATCAAATTTTGACGAACCAACTACAAATCTATAAATCTGCACACAAACACACACATAAACAAAAATATATAAGCTAAGGCAATATTTAATTTTAGTATGGGAAGTTTTGAGTTATCAATTCAGTTGTGAAAAATTACTGTATAAGTCCAAGAAAATAGCTACTTATACAAATTTACGTCAAATTTCAAAAGCACTGGAGATACACCTAGAAGTTTTATTTGCACAAAAATAATTGTTTTGTCAAAGTTGGTCACCAATTATTTTCAGATGTTTGAACAATACGCCAGCTAATTAATTATCCACTATTAGAAAGTAGTTTAACTCTATCAAATTATATTATAGTAATACTAGTCTAGTAGCCTATATAATTAATGATCCACTATAAAAATGCACACTTTATTAAATGAGCTTATAACCTTTTGTTATGATTTGCATGCAATAGTTCTTTAAGTTCACTAGATCAGATTCATGTACCTATGATTCATCAAGTTAACCATATGTGTTGGGGCAGATTTCACACAAATGACTTTAAATCAATCCAAATAAACGCGAAAGCAATAAGATCTTGTTGTGGTGCGATAAAATAAACAAAAACAAGAGAATAAGACATCAAATCATAGAAGAATGCACATAGAGAGTTCATACAAGAATTTATAGTGGTTCTGCTATCACGAGATAGTGTACATCCACTTTCGGGAGAGGAGATTTTATTATCTCTAAGAAAAGAGAATTTTATTAGATTGATAACAGAGGCTAAGAAGAAAAATAAGAAATACAACTTGAGATGATGATTCTACTTATGCTAATCTCTTCCTGTATATAGAGATTATTACTTGGGGTTGAAGTAATTGATTTATGGTTTTAAATCATTGCCCTATCAATTCTGTATTCATACAGAAAACGTTTATCCATTTGATTTTTCAGTTTTTCCCAATTTACACGCGCTTGATAAGTTTTGTTTTTCAATCAGCTGGTTAGGAAATTAACTGTCTACTTCAATCTCCCAAAATAATCACATGTAGGTAATTTGTTGCTCTCTTTAATGCTATAAAAGAGACAATATATTTGAATAATTATCTCAAATATCTTCAAATCTTTTGCAATTGGAAATATTGTATCACTGAAATCAACAATATCTTCCAAATCTTCTTTGGTATGGAAATATTGTATCACCAAATCTAACAATCTCCACCTTGATACTGTATTTCTCCATAAGCTTACCAATTCCACCTACATCCTCTTACTCCAAGCAGCTCTCAGACAAGACATCATAGATACTTCTTCAATGAGCTTCGATATGGCTATCACCCTTTGAAATTTATCAATGAACTCCAACAAGACCACCGCCTACCAACAAAATGTTGAAAGTACCCTCGCTATGAAGGACCTATCAATCTCCAAAACAAACATCTCTATCTACTAACTCACTGTCCCCTTGTACCACCAAGTAGCACCTAGCATTTCAACAAGCGAATCAAGTTCTAGGAATGCTTGAATTTTGCAATAGGCAAGGACTTAGTGAACACATCCGCTGCGTTCTCCTCGGTGTGAATCTTCTGAAGATGTGCCTACTTTTCTTCCTTTATAGAAATAAGGAAAGAGCCATTTACCTCTATGTGCTTTGTCCTTAAACTAAATGCCAGATTCTCAGCCAGATGTATTACACTTTGACTATCGTAACTTACTGCCATACTCCTATGAACAAAGCATAAATCACATAGCCACTGCTTCAAGTAAAGTGCTTGCTTAGTTGTTTTTATAGCAACTACCAATTTTGCCTCTGTAGTAGACAAGGAAACCATATGTCTGCAACCTCACTCTCCAACTAATAGCTGCCTTTCCAAATGTAAAGATGTAACCTAAGGTTGACTTCTTTCAATCTCTATCTTTGACATAATCAGAATAACAAAATCCAACCATGCTAAACTCTTTCTCCACGCCGTCACAAAAATCCCATAATATGTTTTTCCTTTAAGATACTTCAAAATTTATTCCACCGCTTCCCAATGCGATTTTACCGTAGCCACATAGCGACTAACCAAATAAACCTTCTGTGTAATATCCGATCTCATGTAGACCATAGTATACATCAAGCTTCCAACTGCACTAGCATACGTTCTCCATATAAGTTTTTCTTCATCTGAGATCGGAGAGCTCTTCTCTGAAAGTTGCATGTGTAAAGGCATGGTAGTACTGATTGCCTTTGCTTTCTCCATGCTGAACCTAGCAAGCCTTTCTTAATTTATTTTTTCTATGTCAACCTCAACATCTTCAACTTTCTCTCTCTTCAGGTTTCCATCCCTAAAATATTCTTTGCTTCACCAAGGTCTTTCATATAGAATTTCACTTTTAGCTTCATTTTTAACCTGTCAATCTCACCTTTGTCCTTGGACGCAACTATCATATTGTCCACATAAAAGAGTCGATATATCTAGTTTCCATCATCCATATGCTTAAAATAAATGCAAGCATCTTTAATGCTTCTATCAAAACCAAAAGTAAGCATAAAAGAGTCAAACTTCTTAAACCATTTCCTAGGCGATTGCTCCAAACCACTTCAACTTGCAAACCCATTTCTTCTTTCCATCCACTACAAATCCTTCTGGATGCTTCATATAGATGGTCTCTTCTAATTCTCCATGCAAAAAGGTTGTCTTTACGTCTAATTGTTCCAACTTCATGTCATCAGTTGCAACTATAGCTAGCAATATCCGTATAGAAGTATGTCTAACAATCGGAGCAAACACCTCATCATACTCCATCCCTTTCCTCAGTGAAAACCTTTTTGTAATAATTATATCCTTGTGTCTCCCATTGTCCTTCATCTTATATACCCACTTGCATCCTATGGCTCGGCTTCCTTGAGGGGGTGGTACCAATTTCCAATTCTGATTTGTAGCGACCCACCATTATGTACCCTTTGAGTCGGCAATAAACCCCACTTGCCCAACCTAAATTGTATGAAAAGGCAAATAACTAAAAGAAGAAAGAGGTAGAAGAAGAAACATAAATAACGACACAGAGAATCTCATAATCATAGCAGAAAAAATATAGTATATAATAACAGATCTTTATACAAAGAAACTATAACTGTAATGTACATACAATCATAAGAGTACGACAATCAACAGATCAATCTAGACAGTTATAATAGCTTTTCCTCACAAAGGCTGAATATACAGCCTACACACACAGCGGAAATAACCAAGCATGTGAAATACGTCTGAAATCCTCCAGCTCGTCTCCTAAGCTCCATAGCATCCTAACTTGAATTTGTAATACTCGATCTGACCCGACAATTAAAATAAAATAACACTCGAGTCAGTTTGGAAGACCAGTGTGAGAAAACACACTCAATTAGAATTATTACTATTACGAAAATATTTTAAAAACAAAGGTATATTATAAGACCACGCCACATATAAATACGGCGGGTTTTTACCTTAAGATAACCAAAACACTTTTATAGAAAATCCAGTGATATTATAATAGTGTCTAAGTACAAATACTTATTAAAATACCCAAAATTATTACATTAATTAAATTCCAGCATACTGGGCTCTACAATCAAAACCATAAAGGCTCATAGTGGATATTGGATTCCATACAATGACTGGGCTACTAGAAAAATGTACCGAGATCGTACCTAATGATCCTTGCCAACACAGGACCGGCCTATTCCTAACCTGGATAGTACCGAATATGTCACTACCCTGGGTGTTCCCACCTTATTGAGCGCTCTCTTTTCCATGCACAACCATATCCATAATTATAATATATCCGAGGGTATCTAGAAAAGTGATAACATACCTTACTTGGGTGCGACCCACTTAATCCAACTGCATCTCCCCTGTTTTAGTCATTTCCAGTTGATGAGGGTTGAGGCTATGCTTTACCTTTAGAATAACATTCATACTTGGAATGCTAACACTGCCCTCCAGACCATGATGCAAATGATAGCATTCATCCATACAAGTTGTTCTGGGTTTGAACAAACCGGATCTCCAAAATCACCATCTTCATTAACTTCACTATATCACAATTCGTAACGCTCAAATCGGATCGAAGTGGTTTTCGGATAATTAAATCCGATCCCGATCTCTTCGAAATGATCAATCAATTTGGCCTGATTTGGCAGTCGGTTATTTAACTATCAAATAACACACATAACCAGTCATTAGGCCATATTATAAATTTTCCAAAATATTTATTTAAAAATATCTTTACAAAGATATACATCCAAATATCTTCCAATATATCAATATTCGAAAACAAATTCAAATACTTATATCCTTAACAGGACCTTTTCGAACCATCTCAATACTTAGAAATAATTTCTTCCAATTACTTTTATAATTCAACACTTTGAAAATATTTCTACAATAATAATCTCGTTGTTAAAATATTTCGAACCCTTCCAGTCCAATACATAGGAAATATTTATAAGTATATTTTCCTAAAACCATTTTATTTCCAACACTTAGGAAATGATTCCATTTATCTCCTATTTCTCAAAATCTTTTACAATTTATTTGTAAATCCTTTAACCTACTTATAATGAATTCTATAAATTATCGAAATTCCATTACAAGATTTCTCGTATACAAGTCATATTTGTTAAATAAACCCTGTTTACAAATCTAGAGAGGATTTACAAATAAATTACAATCATTTAAAAACTCTCCCTATATATATAGTAAGTATTTTTAAAGAATAATAAGTTATTTTTAAAACATGTTTAAGTAATATTTAAAATATTCAAACACTTTAAATCGATAACTCATTTCCAATTCATTTTTGAATAAACTAGTCTATTTACAGAGCCTATTATAAAAATGCGAATTCATTTCGATAAATATTAAATATTTAAATAATCCACTTTTCGAGATATTTCAATACTAAAACAGCTTTAACTATATAGTTTAATAAATAAAAATCCTATTAAAACAATTTTAATTTCTCAACATATATATATATATATATATATATATATATATTTAAAATTCCAATAACCATTTTCAATTTACAAATACCTCTCGATTCACAAGTCGATTTCATTCTGGTTCCCTAACCATTCTCACATTTCAAATATAGAATCCATTATTTTTTCCAAAAACCGACTTCCATATCTCAATATCCCAATTTATCAACTAATAATCATTTCACTTTATTTATAAACATCGTTTATAAATTTATAAACTCCTTTGAGTTTCACTTGTTTATAAAACTAATCTCGTTTATAAAATCTTATTTTATGCATCCATTTCTTAATAAATCCTATTTATTTTTTTCAAATCTATTTTTTTATCGGTTTCAACCTCTTTGCCATAAATCCAGAAATATCACTGAAAAATCCACTATTAAAAATCCTATATATAAATTATTTTTAAACCTCTAATTAAAACATTTTACGAATAGTTAAGTACAACCCAAAATCAAATAATTGTTTTATCCAAATCGATTTCCTTCAAAATAATCCAAATTAGATATAAATATTTTTGTTTCCAAAGTCTCCTTTTAATTCCTTCAAGTTCAAAAATAATATTAATGGTACTTAAATTACAAAAATTTAAGGCCAGTGCCAGTATATAATCCAATAATCAAATCACCACCAATCCATAACAGATTTATTTAATCACATCATTTTTACTATATATGAAAAATAACCTATATATTTGAGGAATCCAGTTGGATAACCTATTTCCCTGCAATCGTAGATGTTATATAACATAAAATACCAATCCCGCTTCGAGGCAAGATATCGCGGTAATATAGGGCCATCCGCTATTATGCGGGGTACACAGTGTCTCATCCGCTCCAATCGGCGGGAAATATATCCAACAACTAGTATACATAATATAACATCCAACTGATAATAATTTATCAATTCAACCAATCATCTAATAATTAATTTTTAACATTTACAATTAAAAACAGTAATCTAAATGAGCGAGATTTACTCACCTTGATTTAATTTGCAACCTGTTCAATTTAATTTAAAATTCCAACCAAATCCAAAAAATTGTAAACTAATTCCAGATTGCAGCCTATGTTTTTACGAATCCAACATGACTGATTTCGTGATTTTTGGACCTCGTAAGAATGAATTACGAGTTTATTAACAGACCTAACTTATAAAAAATTATTTAATAACTTAATAAAATTAAATTAAATTAATTACGGTAAATCCCATAATCTATCTCCTCTCTTCTAAAGCATGCTTCCAGGCGACCAAAAAAAACAGAGTTCGACTCCCAGAACCACACCTAAGCACATCACCATCGACGAACAGCTCGTGCCGCCCCTCCCCAGCTTCGCCTCAATCCTCGTTCGCCCTCACCGAAACCACCGTACTCGATTCCCTACGCCACCGCATGCGCGTCCTCAGTGTGCCATCACATGATACCAAACCCCAGCTGTAGCACGAACCGCCTTGCCCTGCCCTGTCAAACGAGAGCAACCCACGTCGTCTTATTTTCTTTCTTTTTTAATTTTTTTTATCGAACTGATTTCAGTTTCATTCCATAAACTGAAGGAGGAGAAAGCGATGTAACTGGGGCAAAGCGGCATGAGTACGAATATAGGGTGGCTGGTCTGACTTTCAAAATTTTAATATTATTAAATTTCCAAAATATCCCTCAAAATCCCGAACTTTTATCGATGCGTGCTGCTTGGCGTTCCTAATGTGATACTGCTATTCCAGACCCAATAGAACTAGTCTTGAGGCCTGATTCGATCCTATGAGGATGATAGCTTTTTAAATCGACTATTCAAATTAAATTCAATTAAATTGTTTCTATGTGTTCTCAGATTGCACGACCATACGGTAAATCCAAATGATACATAATTTGAAATCTGATAATACATTATATGGATCCAATGGAACTGGTTTCGTCGAATTCCGAGACTGCCCTGGAAGAAACTTTTCACAAGTCGATAAAATCGGCGAGTTTTAAAATTGACTAAATAACTTGAAATTTAAGTTTTGAAACTTATTAACGCAATTCTAATTCAAATAGAATTTACATTTAAATTAAAAATCGTTTTCGATTCATATTCAACGCAAATTTCAATTATTAACCATTTTCATATTACAATAATCGCTATATTTGAATATTAAATTCATTCTATAATTTCAACCAGAATCTTCATATTCAAAAATCAATTTCTTTTCAAAATCAAATGTTTAAAACCATTTAAATATTCAAAATCAAATGATAGAAAATTCGGGTCGTTACATTCCTCCCCCTTAAAAGAATTTCGTCCCCGAAATTGCTAAGGTAGGAGAAATGCTCCAAACCCATTAACTTACTAAAAACCCACTTAATTAAAACTCGATATTTCACTTTTCTAAATCCTTTAATTCCATACAAAACATTTAGTTTCCATTTCCAAACCAAAATCCCTTATTTCAAATTCAATTCAAAAATCAACTTCCGTAGTTAACAAAGATTTTTCAACAATTTTCTAACACCCTAAATTTTAATTTTTTTTGGCAAAGTCTCCCTTGTACAGAGAGCCTTTTGCAATATGACAAATAAGATAAAAAGATATACATATGCTCTTATGGCCGGAAAACACAACATATATCAATATTTTTGTATTTTCATGTGATAAATCTTAAGCGTACTTCATTTTAGCGTTATTAAGAAAGCTCACTCAATTTATATGCAATTGCGCTACCAAAATATAGCCAAATGGTATTCTTGTACTTGTACTTACTTAATTTAAACATGTAAGTTCCAAAAACAAGAATTTTAATGACATTTCATTTATTTAAATAGTTAAACACATACTTTGCATAACTAAACATGTATTTATAAGCAATCACAAGGTTCCAATACTAAGTTAGCTACTTTCAATCTATTCATCTACCTTTCATTTGCTTTATTTATATCTACCCACTTCCAACCAATTCACAAAATAATACATTGCGTTAGCTTTATATTCACATTCTCATTATACTTCGGAATCATTCCAATTTAACTTGATGCGTAATCATTCTATCTTAGTTTCATTCGTTTGTATTCATTCTAAATTCACATCCAATTTATATTATTTGACATTTCATTTGCACGCTAATTCATTTATGCCATTTCATAAACATTTTTAAGTTTATAACTTAATGCCATACAACAATTTATGTTTAATATTATTCCAAACTAAAGTTCAAGTTTTATGAAGCATCATTCTTAAATCATCTTTCATTCATTCACACTTGGGTTGAATTTTTATTTTGTAATCCGAGTTCATATGCGATTTATTCGAATTCGACGCAATTTAAGTCCAGTTTTATTTTTGACAACAAGTCATTGTAATTTAATTCCATCCTCATTCACCAATTAATTTAATTAGTTCATTCACTTAATCCACTTCAATATTCAGTCCACATATTAACTTATCTAATTAGTTTTCTTTTATTTTACAATTCTACATATGACTTTTATTCCAAAAGTCACTTTATTTGGTTCGAATTGAGTTCAACTTTATTTTCTAATCCAAGTTGAATTTCCATTTCTTTACTAAAATATCAATTCATTTTCATTTTGGTTTTCCATTCCATTTCTCCATTAAATAAGTTGTACCACTTATTATTAATAATTTCATAAATTTGATATTTGAGTTTATTCCATTCAAAATTTATAACTTATAGTTATATGATCATTTTACAACCCAAATTTGATATTCAAATTGATATGGTTTCCAATCCAATCCAATTTTATTTAATTTGGCTTAAGTTAAATATTAATTCATTCTATCCATTTACTAGCTCAATCCATTTGACTAGCTTAAGTTAAATTTTTAATTTCATATAGAAATTCACATTCCCACGTTATAAGTTCAAAAAATTATCTTCTTTCGGTATCACTAACCTTCAAATGAATATCCCATTCATTCACGCCAAATTAATTTTCATTTAATTAATTCACACTCATCGCTTCACATTTATATCCATTTACACATTCCTTTATCACTCTCATTTATATTCTCCAAATTCAATTTACTGCATTCAACTAATTAACATCCAATCCATTTAATTAATTCATTAATTCTTTCATTATCACAATCACTTCATTTATTTATTCCATTTATGTTTGCTTAAATTAACTCTCATTTCATTAATGCACTTCATTAATTCAATTCAAATCCAGATCAATTTTATTTTTAAAAATTATTTCATTTAACTTAAGTTGAATTCCATTTAGTTTCATATCACTTTTAGATTTTCCTTTCTTATCTATACTATTTTTCAAATTATAAGTTCAAAAACTTATTCTCCTTATATTTCCCACCCATCACTTAAATAACAATTTTAAAATTCAAACACCCCGTTTATTTCAAATCAATTTGAAATAAAATATATAAATATATAACTCTTTGTTTTAACAAACCATTTCCTGGGAATTTTAAACTCAAACTTGGTTTTATCGAAAACAAACTCTCTTGGAACTTTTAAAACAACATTTGTTTTTCAACCAAAAATCTCCATATCAAATTACTACGGTAGCAATCCATCATTTTGAAACTCAAAAATGAAAACCGATGATGTCACGATCATCATTAGAATTATTTTCCAGCGATAGTAGTGAGTTTAGTGCTTTTCATTTCCAAAATCCATTTTTAAATCTAATTTAAAGCATTTTCTATTCCAAAAATAATATCACCGTCATTTTATTCAAAATACCTTAGGAAAACATTTTGAAAAAAATCTCCGGGATTTAAATCTCAAAATCCTGGTTTGAATCCTTTTTAATCTTTACATATATGCATAATTCCAAACTTATACAAATTTGATTGGATAAACGATTTCCCGTTTTAATAATTTGGTTTGGATTATAATAATAACAACCATTACACTAATATACTATAATAATTTCAGAGAATTATTCCTTTTATAATCAAAATACAATTTGTCTAAAATTATTTCATTTACCAGTTTAAAACAATACTATGTCGATTTAACTTGTTCGGAGTTTAGAAACCCATAACGATACAGTAATGCAGACCGTGCAGACATCACCATTGATAAACACTCAACCGATAAGTCAACACAATATAAAACAATTTATATTCACTAATAAATATGCGCTCATATCTATAATACACTCAACTCATTCTAGGGTACTACCGACTCTATCACTAATGAGTAATCCCTACCAAAGCCAAGGTACTCAACTAACCTTCAGCTTTGATACCAAATGTAGCGACCCACCATTCCGTACCCTTTGAGTCGATAATAAATCCCACTTTTCCAACCCAAATTGTACGAAAGGGTGAATAACTAAAAGAAGGAAGAGATAGAAGAAGAAACATAAACAACAATATAGAGAATCTCACAATCGCAGCGGAAAAAAGTATAATATATATAATAACAGATCTTTATACAAAGAAACTGTAATTGTAATATACATACAATCATCAGAGTACAACAGTCAATAAATCAATCTGGACAGTTATAGTAACATGTCCTCACAAATGCTAAATACATAGCCTACACATATAGTGGAAATAACCAAGTATGTGAAATATGTCTGAAATCCACCTGCTCGTCTCCTGAGCTCCATAGCATCCTAATTTGAATCTGTAATACTCGGTCTAACTCGAGCATTATAATAAAATAACACCCGAGCCTATCTACAAAACCAGCATGAGAAAACACACTCAATTTGAATTATTACAATTACCAAAATCCTTTGAAAACAAAGGATCTCGTGAGATCATGCCACACATAAATATGACAGGTTTTTACCTTACGATAACCGAAACTAGCAAAAGAAAATAGATAAAAATACGAGAGTTTAAAAACAATTTAGAGGTAATTTCCACTTTCTAGAGCATATAGTTCAACAAATTATGATCTCTCTTTTCTTGTCAAAGTGAATTTAATTGACGTGTTTATCATAAGTACGACATATTTGTGCTATTAATTAGCTCAACATAAGCCATCAAACTATAACACAACTTTTAAACCACTTGTTAATTATCATGAAAAATGACAATGAAGTAGAAAATAAAATCTATTTAAGCATGACCTATTAACTATTAATTAGAAATTTAGATCATTAAATTTTAATTTTAAAATCACTTCATTACAATAATCATATGTAAATGAAGAGGTAATTTTTTTTGTTTATGATTGTTAAAGCATAGCCTATTGTTATGAACAACATAAACTATACAAATTCAACATAAAACAATAAATCACATCAATATTCATTCTTCCATTAAGCACAAAAAGAGGGCAATAATTGTCAAAATGTTGAAGCTACATAATTAGAGAGCTTCATTACCCCTAAATTGAAGGGTTTAACCTCTCATTTGTATTATCATATCAACATAAGTAGCATGCAACATGAAACTAAAAAAAAAGGAAAATGAAAGCTAATAGAAAAAAAGCTATTCTACTTGCATAAAATAAAAGAAGATCTACACTACTAATATGAAAGTAAATAAACAAAAAAAGACTTGAATTAAAATTGCATAAAAAAATTACATAAAAGAAATGCATAAGTAGCTATGAAAAGAAAGAGAGCTCTCATTTTATTTTTGATCTAAACTAACCAAAGAGGAGAGAGCCTAAGAGAGACTAAGAGAAGAGCTAATTACATGAAAATAAGGGGTATTTATACATGTTTGTAAACCCTAGTTCAATTTTTGAAAACTATTCAAACTACCCTCTTAGGAAGTGTGGTGCCCAAGTAATCATTAGCATCAAATAATCATCATTTAAGTGTGCATGAAGCTTTAAACTCTATTAGCATATGTGTTAGCCTCTAATTTGTACATTAAGATAGGTGGATAGGTGCGGTCATCCATGATCATGTCTTTGAATTATTGTCATTTTTGTTTCTTTGTATCTTTTTTGTGCATGCATATATCTTCATTAAACCACTTGTATATGAAGCCAAATTCCTACAAAATAATATAGAAATTTCTAAATAAATTTTCTAAAATTAATTTATGTAAAAAAATGACTATTTTTGCCCATATATAAAGATGAATATACGACGATTTGAAAATAATTTGAAGTTTGGTTTAAACATGTTAAAATACCTGACACGATCATTTATTTAATTTAATTAGATTAGATATGGTGGTAAAAATATGCATATTTACGTGCACATCAGTGCCGCCTGGCGTTCATAATGTAATATCACTACAAGATAATACGGCTATTCCAACGGCTTTTAGCCGTTGGCGGCCGTTGGATGCCGTTGGAATAGCCGTTGGAATAAAACCTCCAACGCTTTCCAACGGATCCAACGGACCATTTCCAACGAAATTTCCAATGGCCGCTAATGTTGGAGCCGTTGGAATCCGTTAGAAACCGTTACAATAAAATGGGCAATAAGCCGTTGGAAGCCGTTGGAAATACTGGGTTTATTTTGCTGTAAAACAGCAAGCCTATTCACCTTCCACCCACACCATTTCCAATCCATTCAATTTCCATTCCATTTCCAATCAATTCCACACATATATATCAATATCAATACAAACAACACACATAAATCAATAAAACACCAATATAAACAAACCAAACCAATCAAACATCACAAAATATACCATCAACGCACATACCATCAACAAATGTCGATAAACCATGTACATACCATCAAAATATTTCTCACCCACTCCGTACCAACATATACAACATCACCATCAACATCAAAACATCTCCAAGTCAATATATACATTGTTTAAACACAATTACTCAAAAACATACCTCCTCAAGGATCCTCGTCGCCTCCAGAAGCACCAGACGACGAAGGAAGGGTACCATGATTCTGCAAATACTGCGCATGCTTTTGATCCAGCTGCTCCACCTGGATGGCTCGTAGACGATTCTCCTCCCGTAGCTGCTCAACCATAGCTTTAAGCTCCTTGATTTCTTCTTTGTCTCGGTCTTTTTGAGCTTGTCGAGCCTGCAAATAGAAATAATAGCAAAAGGGTTGTCTCAACATATAAAATATTATAACATTATATATATAAACGCTGATTTTTTGTACATATGTAAAAGGATTAATTACCGTTAGGTTCCCGAAGCCAAAACGTCTACTCCGTTGCGCCGGATCCATAACAGCGGTAAAAATGCTATCCTGCTCCTCCTGTGTCAGCGCATCACAACCAGACTGCTGAAGCGCATAAGCCTGTGCCTCTTGCAACCTCGACTATAATGAAAAAAAACAATTTCAGTTGAAAAATAGTAGCATGTAATTATTTTGCATAGCTAGAAATTAATAAACTTATCGGTGTAAGTATTAGAAATTAAAAAAAGCATACATATGCCTCGGTCGCCCTATCTTGATCACCCCACTGATATATGATATTGCCAGCCTCATCTACTTGCCTAAACGCGTGAGTGTGAGCAAACACGTCCACTAAGCCAACAGAGCCTCCACGAGCTCATTCCTGCAATTGATAATTTGGATAATTTAACTGTACATAACTAATTACTGAACTGATCAATATACAAATGTGATAATAGATAAATTTACCAAATCTTCGCGGTGATGCTGGAAAGATTTGGAGCCTCCACGGTGTGATACAGGATTCCTGCTCCTGTTTGCCGAGTTCCTAGCTGACTCCTCCTGCAAATTTACAATGATTAATTATTTATTAAACGGTAAAAAATTGCTGAGATTTATTGTAGATTTACCTTGAACTCCTCAGAGTTCCACCACTCAACCCACTTCTCCCATACAGTCGCGCTCATCCACTTGGGCTTCTTTCCTACTTTTTTAATCTCCGACATAGTCTCCCTATAGTTCTTCGCGATCCTGGAGTTCCAGTGTCGCTGAACTAAATTGACGTCAGGCTCTTGCAAATCTATGGCGCCCTGTACAATGAGAAAATAATACTAATTATTTATTTGTATTTAATTAATCATCTTGTAAAGCGGTATAAACTTACCAGAAAATCTTGCCAAATCGTCTCTCTCACGTCGTCGGGGATCTTGCCCCACTTGGGCCAGCAATCGGTCATCCTAGCCATGTACGCCTGCTTCGAAATGTTCAGAACCACTTTGGATGGCTCCAACTCAAATCCACTGTGTTAAATATAAAATTGAACTTTAGACAATTGTAGATATATCATGTACAATTAAAAAATTAAAATGCTATGCTTGCTAATTATGATACTTACGTCTCATCGGCCTTAGGCTGCAAGTAAACAAGTGGCCGAGCTGGTGGCTCACCACTACTCTCTCCAATATGACGTGAAGAGCCACGTCGCCGAGACCCAGAACCGGAACTGGACATAATATATATACCTGCCATATATACATACATATACAATTCATAATAATCATGATATGATGAACCATTAAAAAATGTAATACAATATGCTACAAATGTGTCATGTTGTGTATGTGTTGAGTGTGTGAGTATACACTTATTGTCATTAAAATTGTATAAATTGGATAAATGCATTATTAATCAGAGAACAATGTAATGTGAATACTTTTAAAAATTACCGGATATTACTCAGTCGTCCTCATCGTTTTCTGATTCAGACTCGGTTTCGTGCTCTATATCGTTTTCCTCTACACTCTCAAATGCTTCGACTAATACATTTGTCTCATCATTTAAAGGTCCAAAATCAGTTTGATCGTCTGTAATTGCTATTTCAGCATTTTCCTCCAGATCTGCTTGATAGGCTTGTTCGTCTGGAATATTTTGTCCATCGAACGTAAATCTTGCTTTGGTTTTAAAAACCGCAGACCAATCTGCTTTATCCCTTTTTAGAGATGGATAAGGGGCATAATAAGATTGTAGGGCTTGTTTGGCTAGTATAAATGGGTCGTACTTTTGATAACGCGAGGTATGTTTAATTTCTATAAGATTATACTTTGGATGCACGTTAATACCAGAACCTGGAACATTGCTGAACCAGTTGCATCTAAACAAATAAACATCCTCTACGGGTCTTGTAAAATATGTCAACTGCAATATCTGAGTTAACACGCCATAAAAATCATTTATATGATTATTATGGTCATCACTGCCTTTAACAAATACACCAGTATTGTTTGTTAATTTTTCAGCACCGCATTCTTTGGTGTTGAATTTATATCCATTAACAAAAAATATTGGATACGTATTAACTTTTCTTTTCGGTCCAAACGCCAAATGTTTCGGTCCTTTATCGAGCACATTATTTGTGGGATCAGAAACGTATTTCGAAAACCAAGTACTGAAATCTTTGCTTAAATCGCCGCCTGGATTTTGTGATTCATAAATACTGCAAACACAAACATGATATATTACATTATTATTTATTCACACGTGTAGTATTAAATTCAACAAAACTTGGAATGTGCTAATTACCTAACATATGGTGCAACTTCAGGACAATTAAGAAGAATATATGTGTGTGCTACATGGTATTCTTTATCATCTAGCCATACTTCCTCACATTTTCCAGCATGTCGGCCATGTTGTTTAAAAATAGATAATACTGGTTCAGAAGAAGAATCTTGTTCAATGGCCTGATCGTCATTACGTGGAACACTTACAAATGATAAGTTCACATGGTCTTTAAAATAACGAGAGAAAAAGAAAGAAGCTTCTTCTTCGATATATGATTTGCAAATAGAACTTTCAACTCAAGCTTTTTGTCTCACTTTTTTCTTTAAATGATTTAAGTACCTAATAAAAAATATTTGGGTTAAGTATTAACTACTATATTTATACTTAAATCAACATTTACATACTCAATATAGTAACATACCTTTCGAATGGATACATCCATCCATATTGCATAGGACCTCGACGACGTGCTTCATATGGAAGATGAACAGGTAAATGCTCCATTACATTAAAGAAACCTGGAGGAAATATTTTCTCCAATTTGCAGAGCAGTATAGGAATTTCTTTTTCAAGTTTAAGTAGACAGTCAACTTTTAACGTAGTTGAACAAAGCTCCTTGTAAAATAAACTAAGTTCTGTTATTACCGTCCAAACTTTTACCGGTAACAATTCTTTGAAAGCGATGGGTAACAAATTTTCCATCATTACATGACAATCATGACTTTTCATTCCACTCAGTCTCCCATATTTATAGTCGACACATCTACGAAGATTAGAGGAAATTCCATCGGGAAATCGTAATCCTTCCACCTATTGTAACAGTACTTTAACTTGGTTGCTGTCTAGTTCATAGCATGCTTTGGGTTTTTTATTGTCGGGAGTCATATGAAGCTCAGGACGATTGCATATTTGCTTTATATCACGTCTAGATTTCAAATCGTCCTTAGTCTTGCCCTTCACATTCAAAACTGTATAAAACACATTATCAAATACGTTTTTTTCGAATTGCATCACGTCAATGTTATGACGGATTAATAGATTTTTCCAATAAGGCAATTCCCAGAATATACTTTGTTTGCACCAATTATGAAACGTCGATTTACCTTGAATTTCTTCTTGTTTTCCGGTCTCGTGTATCTTTGGATAATCTTTTACAAGTTCATATATATCCTCGCTTGACCAAACCGCTGGTGGTCGTAGAGTCTCATGTCTATTAGCTACGAAGTTTTTTTTGTCTCTTCTAAAAGGGTGATTAATATTAAGAAAACATCGATGACAATCAAACCATGAAATTTTCTTTCCGTTTGGCAAAGAAAATGCTCGTGTTTCTTCCATGCAATAAGGACAAGAAAAACGACCGGCCGTACTCCAACCCGAAAGCATTGCATATGCAGGAAAATCGCTAATAGTCCATAACAAAGAAGAGAACATCCGAAATTTTTTCTTTTTTGATATGTCGTATGTTTCAACTTCTTCATACCATAATATTTTCAACTCTTCGATTAACGGTTGTAAGTAAACATCAATGTCATGTATCGAATCATCAGGACCAGGGGACGACAATCGTGAGAAACATATGTGGAATTTTCATACACATCCACGGAGGTAGATTGTAAGGTGTGATTATTATAGGCCAGGATGAATATTTAGAACCAAACTGAGAAAACGGTGAGAAGCCGTCTGTATATAAACCTAGTCTAACAATTCGGCTCTCCGCTGCGAAATTGGGATATTTCTTGTCAAAATGTTTCCATGCTTCTCCATCGGCTGGGTGTGTCAACGTACCTTCTTGAGATGTTCTCACACTGTGCCATCTCATATGATGCGCTGTTACAGATGATGCATATAATCGTTGAAGTCTAGGGGTGAGGGGCAAATAATGCATACGCTTGTACGGAACTTCTTTTCCCTTCTTTTTCCTCGATTTGTATCTTTCCTGATTACATATTTTATAATTTCTAAGATTGATGTCTTCTTTCCAATACAACATGCAACCCTTTAAACATGTATCTATATTTTGATATGGCAAACCGAAAGATGACATAAGTTTTTTCACTTCATAATAATTTTCGCACATTAAATTATCGGATGACATATGACGTTTAGCAGCTTGCACAACAGCCGTAAATCCAGCTTCTGTAAGGTTGTATTTTGATTTCATTGCAATGTATTCTGCAGTTACCGATAATTGA
This sequence comes from Allium cepa, assembly GCA_030765085.1. Classification (NCBI taxonomy): domain Eukaryota; kingdom Viridiplantae; phylum Streptophyta; class Magnoliopsida; order Asparagales; family Amaryllidaceae; genus Allium; species Allium cepa. Next base: position 629,206,205 of record CM060934.1, read on the forward strand.
GAGCCGCTTAAACATCCATTCCAAAGGGTTTTTTTAGCATGATCCAATAAATCATATTTTTTTTAGCTCCAACATTTGGTTCCTCTTCGATGTTAACATCGTCGTTATCAATTACAACGGTAGGGAACATTGATCGTGCTGCATCTTCGACCATATGTTCTATGAGATTCGTACTACCTTCTTCGCTGATGACCTCCACCGGCTGTTTTTGATTATTAGGGGCTACAATTTCTCCATGACGGTCCTACAGCAAATAATTGGGTACGAAACCGAATTGGCGCAAATGAACCTTAGCCATATTCGGTTCTAAATAGTTCAACAATTTGCATCTACTACACGGACAACGAATTTCTTCATCGTTTGCAATATTACTTATAGCAAATTCGATGAACACTTGTGCCCCCTTTTAGAAAATGTTCGCTTATTGCGCCACTAATTTCCCTTCTTTGATACATCCAGCTCCGATCATTAAAGTAATTGACCATGTTTCCCTACTAGAAAACCTATGATAGAGTAAAAATGTTATAAACCATTCATTTTATATTTTGCCGGAAATTTTCCAACGGCCGCAAACTGCTAATTTCACAAACTTTATTTTAAATAAGCAAAATGTGTCTTTCTTTGATGGTCGGTCATCCTACTTCCCATTACAAACACAATAGTAGTTATATTCCGTAAATCATATCATTTTAAACGATTCATAAAATTTAGGCAGCATTTCCCCCGTGTTCCTTGTATTATACACAAATGCGTGTACACAAGGAACGTAAAGGAAATGCCGTCGAAATTTTGTGAACCGTTTAAAGTGATATGATTGACGGAATATAATTACTTTATAGTGTTTGTAACTTGTCCAATACAGGGACAAATCCGACAAATGATGTATCAGATGATTAGAGTTGTCTGTTTTGTGGAAAAAACGAATATCCCTAAAACGATCATATACAACACTTGTCAGACGGGGCCAAATATTCTAAGGATTTAAATATTTGTTTATATTAAATTTAAATATATAACTCATTTAATTAATATTGATTTATATTTTACCGTTTTATTACATAAGAACTAAATTCATCTATACACAAAATTTGTAAACAAAATTCATTTATTACAAATTCATTTACACACTAAATCAATTCACGTATTCGCACAAATACAAAACTTGTGTTCGCACAAATTCAATATCCATTCTAACGGCTTTCAAATGCAATAAACTCTATCACGCACATACGTTTAATATACTAACCAATTCAACATAAACTATAATGCAATATCCTAAATTACAAAATTTTCAATCGGTTATAATAACTTGTTCATTATGGTATAATAGTTGCAATTAGGGGATAACATGATGTAATATGCATACACTAACAAGTAGGAATCAATCAACATCCGAATTAAACCCTAAATCAAAAAACCTAAATATTAGGTTTAGCAAAATTACCGATTTGGAGAGCTAGAAGGGTGGAGATGGGCAGGAGCAGCTTCTAGATGGCGTTGGAGGTGGTTGGGATGGTGTTTGGGCCGGCAGCTGAAGATTGGAGGTGGTGGAATGTTGGAAATGGGGGGAAAGTTGTGAAGAGAAGGATGGAATGAGTTGAAAGATCGGTTTCTGGAAAATATGCAGGAAATTTTCCAACGGCTTCCAACGGCCGCAAACGGCTAATTTCCAACGGCTTCAAACGGTTACGTCAAGATTCAACGAGCCGTTGGAAGCCGTTGGAAATGCCGTTGGAAACTGGATGTTGGAATACACTGTAGTTCTAGTAGTGTATTGCTATTACGGACCTAATGGAACTAGTTTTGAGGCCTATTTTGATCGTATAAGGAAGATAGCTTTTTAAATCGACTATTTAAATTAAATTATTTTTAGGCATTTTTAGATCGCATGACCAAACCGTAAATCCAAACGCTACGAAATTTGAAATTCGATAATAATACACTATCTAATGAAACTGATTTCGTCGAATTCCGAGACTGCGCTCCGGAAGACCATTTTCAAGCGTCGATAAAATCGAGATTTTCAGAATTGACTAAATCACTTGAAATTTCAGTTTTTAAAACTTATTAACTCAATTCTAATTCAAATAGAATTTACATTTACATTAAAAATCGTTTCTGATTCATATTCAACTCAAATTTCAATTATTCACCGTTTTCGTATTACGATAATCGTTATATTTGAATATTAAATTCATTTTACAATTTCAACCATAATCTTTATATTTGGAAATCAATTTATATTCCAAATCCAGTATTTAAAACATTTAAATATTCAAACCCAAATGATGGAAAATGCAGGCCGTTACATGATTCTTCTTTAATGAATCCATCTCCTCCTCCATAACATGCATCTATTTCGAGCTGGCACTCGAACTCATAGCTTCTTTAAGGTAGAAAGGCTTATCCTGCACTATATGCAGTGTGTATTCAAAATAATCTTCAAGGATAAGGTTTGCATAGTTCCAGTCTCCATACCTATTTATTGGCCTTCTAACTCTAGAACTAGCCCAAATAGGTGTAAGTTCGTCTAAACTTCTATCAACACCACCTTGAGCTGAATCATCTCTAGCTTCATGACCGTCACCATTATTACAAAAGGAATTTTATAGATCTTTATATGATGTGTCAGAGACTGCAATTACTCTATTTTCTTTTGCAGCTCTGACTCTACTGTAGGCTGATATATGAGAATAGTTTCCATCTCCTTAGGCCTTTCAGCTTCTGAATCTACCGAACCAGGTGGATTCCCCTTTGGCTTGAACATAATGGACTCACCAAACGTGACATGTCTAGAATGCATCACCTTCTTATCAACATGGTTCCAAATGTGATACCCTTTGATGCCTTCTATGTAGCCTAAAAATATGCCTTTATAGGTCTAGCCTCCAACTTGTCATTTCCTATACACAAAACTACCAACTATATAAAAATAATTGATATGTATAGATATACCTTTCCACCTTTCCTTTGAAATTTTTCCATCAATAGCTGAGCATGGAATTCGGTTGATAACATATGCTGTAGTTGATAAAGCTTTAGCCTAAAAGCCTCTAGATAAACCCACCATCAATCTCAAATAACGAGCTTTCTCCATTAAAGTCTTATTCATTCTTTCAGTGACTCCATTTAATTGCAGATCTTCGGGTGTAGTGAAGTGTCTCCAAGTTTCATGCTGCTTATAGAAATTTATGAACTCCACAGAAACAAACTCACCGCCATTGTCGGATCTCAACATCTTCAACTACCTTCCGACTTCACTCTTCACCAGTGCCTTCCAAGTTTTGAACTTCTCAAATAACTCCAACTTGGCTTTCATCACGAACACCCAAACCATTCGAGAGTAGTCATCGATAAAAGAGATAAAATAATCAGCTCCTCTAAAACCTATAGCCACTGTTCCCTAAGCATCCGTATGGAATACTCTAGTACTCCTTTGAACTCATATATACGACATCAAAAGAAACCTTTATCTGTTTCTCTAATACACATTACTGGCATAATTTTAAACGGTTGAAGTTTTCACCCTTGATCACCTTCCCTCTACGAAGCAACTCCAAGTTCTTCTTTGAAGCATGACCCAATTTGAGATGCTAAAGTCTGGTGTCATCCAAAGCTCGTGAATTATCAACTCCAGTACACGACTCTCCAAGAACTGTAGATCCTTTCAGCATACAAAGATTCCGGACCATTACTCCATCAATACAAGAGCACCACATGTTACCTTTAAGCTATCTGAGCTATCATAATTCTGCAACCCAAAGATGCTAGCTGACCCAAAGTGCAATGACCTAGATTTTCGAATGTTTTATAATTAAATAGTGGGATTATTTAAATATTTAAATCTTAGATTTAACGGGAATAAAAATAATTTCGAAAGCTTACTTAAATTCTGTTTAAATAATAATGATAATAGTAAACTTTTATTTTAGAATTAAAAGTGACTAAATTTGTTTTAATAATAATTCATTTTAATCAACGCGTGAAATTATCATTCCGGGGCACTACCTCATATTTTTATGAAACCAATTCTCTTCGGAATAATGAGTTGTTATACGCCGAAGAGTTTCGTGGCGATTGGACATACTATGTGGTCGTGCGAGCTCGAAACGCATAGCGATTAACTTCAAGAATTAAAATATGATATAACCTAAAAGCTAACTTCTGTATATAATGGAATTAGATTCCGAAACTAGTTCCATTGAGTTTGAAATAGGGGTATTTGGCTGGTAACACCAATGAGCACGTCTCGTTTGGTGATTTTTAAGGTGAATAGCGTTAGGGATTTTTCTATAAATGGACCCCATTTCTCTTTTATTTCCTAAAACACTTAAGCCATGCCCTAACCCTCGCCCTTCCATCCAACGACCAAAGTTGATCGGCCCCACTGGAGATCGAATCAGGCTTGGGTCATAATTATAAAAATGGGCATAGGGGTGAGTAGGGTGATATGACCGGTTGGATTGCCAAATGGTGGCGTGGACCTGGGATAGATGTTGGCGGCGATTTTGGGTTCGTCAAGAGTTGGAGGCGATGGGAGGAGACGAGGTTCGTTTCATTGGGTCGAGGATAATGAGAGCTATAATCTCGAGGCAAGCGACAGTGGCCGAAGGCCTGCGACGGCAGTGGAGGTCGAGAAATCGCAGTAATGAGGGTTTAAACGAGAAAGCCTAGGTTTTGAGCAAGGGAGTTAAGTTAATTACCAACTAATTAAGTGATATATAAATCAATTAATATCAAGATGTTCCAGTGTCCGTATCTTGTTCATAAAGGTCAGATTTGGCATAGTCTTTTGCGTTTGGACTCGTACCGATGATATCTACTTGTTGAAGTTGGATTTGTCGAGTTTGGAGCTAGTGGAATTTTTAGCTAAAATCGAACGACCTTTGATTTTGGGCTATTTGAAAATGCGTAAGCGTTGGCTGGAACTTGGGTGAGTCTGCTCACAAGTTGGTGTGAATATTGATGTAATATAATTGTTGCTGTATTAAAATATAAATAGTATAACGAACAATGCAATTTATTACTTTGGGGCTCTGTCTTGTTTTGTAAAACAAGTGACAACATTATTATGTAGTATGATCTCCTTTGCAATCATCTATAATATGTATCTTGGCCTAGACTACTTGTTTACATGTTTGATATTTGTTTGCACAAAAAATGGACAAACACCTCCAAGTCGTATTATTTAGTTGATTATATGTGATTTTCAGTGATTTTAGATGAGTATGTAAATATGAAAGAAGTAGGGGCTGAAATGTAAAAGACACACAGATTTATAGTGGTTCGGCCAGAATGTGCCTACGTCCACTTTATATGTTATTATCTTCTTTCTTTCAGATTACAGGTACAATGCTTCGTATATCAGTATATGAAAGTAGTTTGAAAGTTCCTTCCTTGCTTGAGCTCTCAAACTTGTCTACCATTGTTGTACCCCTGCCCCTCTATTTATAGAGTGAGGTAGGGGGCAGGGGTCTTGGAGGTATATAGCTGCTGGTGGGCCCGGGCTGAAGCAATCTGGACTGGCAATCATCTGGTTCGGCGGAGGTCCATTCGGTGGTGAGGTATGGTTTGGCTCGGTGACGTTGGTCCGGCCGTGCATGATTCGGTATTGGTGGTCCGGTCGTGGAGCTGTGGTGGAGATCCATTCGGCATCGAGGTAGGTAGCTGGTTCGGCGATGGGCATGGTCCGGTTATGGCCCTGGTTCGGCATGCATGATGGAGGCCGAATGGAACGTGGAGAAGGTTGGTCCGGTGGAGGTGAGGGCTGTGCTTCGCCGAATGAACCCAGCCGAATGGGTCGATACCGAACGAGGTGATGGTTGAATGGAGGAGCCGAATGAGTTGATGCCGAATGAGGTGATGGTTGAACGTTGGATGGACTTCTAGGTTAGTGTTGAGCTTCTTGGCTGTCGAACGAAGTGGAGGCTGCGAGCCCGGGTGAAATTGTGACTTCCTGGTCCCTAGATCTTCTGGGTGAGAATTCGCCCAACATTTGCCCCCCAAAGTGGGGCACGTGCTTGCGTGTGTCGCGCTTTGTTTCCCTGTGGTAGAAAGGCTTGTTTCGTAACGCCATGGGCTGGATGTTCGTATCCTGCTGCTGTCCTGCAAAGGAATTTAATTTATAGTTTTAGTGCGGTTCTAGGTAACGATCGTTCGGGATCGAGATATTTGAGATGAAGCTAATCGTGTCGTCAGGGACGAGCAAGTGTGCCCCGAAGGGGCTTAGCATTGTCGATGCCAGGTTCACGTTAGAGTGGGTCCCCGGGTCGTTTGCCAAGCAGGTTTATCGCCAGCTCAGAGCATGCCTAGGGATTGTTCGCGACCCCGTACATGTGTAAGTAGCTTAGCCATTTCATAATTATCAGAATCAAATATCCGTTTCACCTATGAGTTTAAAGATGCGTGTCAAAGTGTAAATTCCCACGACGGTAGGGTTAATAACCATTCAGAGCGTGCCTATGGACCATTCGAGGTCGCGTACACGTGTAAACGATTTAATCCACGTCGGTGAGGATTTTACGACTTATTCATCGTTATCATAATCTTATTTTATTAGTTAGTTCTGGAGTTCGGTACTTATCTGAGGGAGGCGCTTTGCACGCCACTAGTTCCTGGTCTTGGTCGGTAGAGAGAGAGTTTCATTCGGTTTTCGGTTGGTCCGGCTATTCTCATTCGGCTTCTGGTGGTCCGGTATTATTGGTCCGGTTGGGCGAATCGTTTGGTTCGGTGGTTCTGAGTTCGCCTATATATAGAGGCCGTACCCCCCTTGTTTTTCCCTTACCGAACCAGATAGCCGAATCAACTGAATTGCCGGATCAAATCGCCTGCCGAACCAAATCTCTACCGAATCAGGTTCGTACACTATTGCCGAATGGTTTGTTATTACCGGATGAACTTAATTGCCGAACGCACACGGAGGGTATTGTTGTACCGAACGAGACTTAGGCCTAAGTGCCGAATGAAACATACGCCGAATGAGCATAGAGCCGAATGATCGTATGCTTCTTATGCCGAATGAACTTGCTTGGCAACGCCGAATGAGAGTTCATTCTTGGACTTTTTTACACGCTTGCCTTATATATTTGCTTGTTTATGTTTCTATACTTCTTATTCTAACCTCAAGTCTTTCTTGTGCTGCAGAAAATGTCTCGCAAAGCGGAAACACGATCGGACAGAAAGAAGTCTAGAGGCACAGGAGAGCCTTCTTCTTCCTTGCCCCCAGTCCAACCAGGGTCCGGGCAACACCGACCTATTCCGAGGTCTCTAGTGGACGGATATGGTCCACAGGAACTTTTGATCTCTCCCCCGGATTGCTTTCCTAGCTCCCTAAAGGAGGAGCAACTTGACGTCATATCCCGTTCCTTCGGGATAGATAGGGCTCTTATGTTGCTGCCGGAAGATGGAGTGATGCCATATAATCCTCCCGAGGGCTACTTCGCTTTTAGCAGATACCATTGCATGTGCGGCGCTATCCCCCCTATCAACGCTTGGATAGTAAGCTTCACCACATATTTGAAGGTGGCTCCCTTCCAGCTTCAGCCTAACTCTTACGCCATCCTGGTGAGCCTATTTGTTATCTTCCAGAGGAGGTACGGGCGTCCTCCTTCTAACCGAGAAATTCGATATTTGTACAACCTGAGAGGCTATAAGAAGGGGTCTCCGTATATTAGCCTGGAAGCGGCCGTGCCCTTCAAACCAGTCCTGGACTTGTATTCCAAGTTCACCATGTTCAAGAAAGAGTGGTTCTTCGTCAAGGATGATGTTGTTTCTTTCCGCCTTTTCACTTCCGGCTGTAAGATTGATTTCATTTATATTTTTCATGTGTTTTGACTGTAGTGTTTTTTCTGACATGCTTCTATTGCTAGCGACAGGTGGTATTGCAGTCGTGGAGGACGATTCCTTAGTGCGAATGGCTGCTGAACTAAAGGCTATTCCGGCACGGGACCGGTCGGCCTCTTTCTTGATCAGGAACGCAACCCTCTTGGAGTATAATTTGATCTTACCGCACCAGTCTGTGGTTAAGCAAAGGGATACGACTGAGGAGAGGGCTGCTAAAGCAAAGGAGGGGGCTACGGTAAAGAGCGGTAAGAGGGAGCCTTTCGCAGAGCGTCCCGTGGTCGGGGGGAAGAAACTGAAGAAGTCTGATGGCCCTTCTCCAAGTACTTGCCCGACTGTCCCGGAGGAGGAAGGTGTGGAAGAGGAGGAAGGAGGCGAAGTTGGAGAAGGGTCGGAGGGTGGAGGAGATGGCGACGGTCAAGGTGGTAGTGGTGTTGCCGCTTTAACCTCTGAGCAAGACCTCGAACTGGATGAGGCTCTCCGTCGGGCCTTCGGGGAGTCGGAGGGAGAGTCGGAAACGGAGAAGGAAAAGGAGAAAGAAACGGAGAAGGCAAAGGAAACCGGCAAAGCTGTGGCTTCAGCTAGGGTGACTCCGGCGACGCAAGGTGAACTTTTGTCTTCTGCCGATTCCATTTTCGATAGGGACTTAGAAATTTTTTACGGTTCACTTCCGTCCTGGAATGAGATCCAGGACTTATTGCAGTATCCCACTCCTCCGCCGGGTTTGTATAATAGATGTGTCCTCTCACTTTTCTTTCTTTTTAACTTAGCACATTTTTTGAATTGCGGATTATTGTATGTTCGTAACACTTGTTCTTTATTCCAGGGGCAGGCCAGGCGGTTAAAACGTCGGATGTTCGACACCGCCTTGAACAATTTAAGTCGAGGAGAGCTTCCGCGAAACCTTCTACCGATCGCACTGGGGATGTAGTCAGTTACCGCCCTCTTCTTGGGGTCATCGAAGAGGGTATTCAGAAAAGAAAGCGGAGCCGTTCCTTATTTGAGTCTTCTTCTGCTTCGCAGCTTCCTACTCAGCCTCCCTCTACTCAGCCTCCTCGTGATACTACGGAGGAGAGCACGGAGCCCGGCCCCCCTCCTCCTCCTTCCAAGAGTCCTACTGTCATTCATATAAGGCGTCCCGATGTGCCTCGCCCCGTGCCTCGTGACCCTTTTGCTGGTCATCCTGATTTAGACCCAAGCTTTCGGGACATTTCATTCGATGAGACCACGGGCGAGCATCTCCTTCCCCGCAACCCCATGGTAAGGGTGCTGGACGAGGCCAAATCTTTAGATCTTGATTTACTTACTACACGGGTAGTCACCATGGGGGATGAGGCCAAGGCTAATATCGACCGGGTGGCCGCAGAGACCAGGAAGTTAATGGAGCATCATGCTAAGTTGGTCAAGGCCGGGGAAGAGATCGGGAGTGCTAACATTCGGTCGAGGTTAAAGGTTGCCGATCAGGCCAAGCAGCTCGCCGACCAAGCCATCCAGATTTCCCAGCATGAGGAAGCCTCCAAGCGGCTGAAAGAGACCATGGAGAAGGCCAGTAGGGCGGAATTACGGAAGATGGAGGTCGCTTGCAGGGAACGGATTAACATAGCTATCGCAACGGTGGATGAGGTTCGAAATGCGGATCTCGAGCGGGTAGAGGAGTTGTCGGGGAGGCTCGAGGCTGCGGAGATGGCTCAGGCCGAGTTGAAGGAGGAGATGGAGGAGATGAGGAGGTCCCTCAGGTTGAAGGAAGAGGAATTGAGGAGGTCACTCCAGGCTGACTGCTTGAGATACCAGTCAGAGAGGGACGTCGCCGTCGCCAAGTTGCAAGCTTCCGAGGCCCGGGTGAGGGAGTTTGAGGAAAACGAGGGGATGATGGATGAGATGCTGCAGGATATGTACTTCCACACTTGGAAGGAGGGCGGCTTGTCTTGGATGGACGATTACCCTCGAGTCATGGCTAAGGTGTATCTCCAGGCTTTAGAGGAGGCCAGGGTGAACGCGGGTAAGGAAGGCGGAGAGGCTTTCAACTTGAATGCGGTTACTGCTCAGTTCTCAAAGGAGGAGCAAGCGGCGGTGAAAGAGGGGATGCGGCTGCTTGCTGCAGAGGAAGCGGGCGTGCAGTTGGATGATGAGGATCAAGCGGCGGATGCTGGTGAGTTATTCTTCTTCCCTTTCTTTTCTTCCCGTGTTTCCATAACTTGGTTGTTCGTTTAATGAATTCTTCTTCCGAATTGGACAGGCGGGACTTCTGATCCGCATGCTGGGGGCTCTGATCCTGCGGCTAAGTAGACTGGGGAAGTTGGTGATGGAGTGTGGAGGCATCCGCCATCTTTTTGTTTCTTTTTTATCACTGTTTATGTTAGTCTTTGATATGCAACTGTAATAAAATTATTTGCAAAGAATAACTTCGTGTGATCTTATAATATAAGCTGATTTTGTCATGTTTAAATGTTGTTGCTATCTTTATGTGCTGTGTGAGAAGTATAATTATGTATATGCCTGTGATTCTAGTTGTGTTTGATGTTAAGTTTTTGCTTGAAATATAATTTCACGTTTTGCAATGTCAGTGTATGAATAAGCTATAGTTACGCATTTATGTACAAGTGAAGAGAGTACCGCCCTTCATGTTTTATTCGCAGGCGGTAGCTTTGAGTGTCTTGTGTAACTGTTCACGGGTATAGCTGAGCGCCCTGCCACCCAGTACGCAGGCTTAGAGCCTCATGAGTGAATGCTTCCTATTTGGTTTCCTGTACTTTAGAGTTTGTTATACAGGATAGGAGAAAAATATTTAAATGAAATGGAAATATAGTAAAAGTAAAACTTCCAGTCACGGAAGGCCGTCGATGTGCTTAAGTTCGTGGCAAACGGATTTTGTAGTCACTTTCCCTAGCTGTGGGTCTTGGAGACATTTGTCACCCATCTTACGCCTCCGCGGGGAGTTTTCTTTTTTACCACAGCCGCACTTAAGACACATCGGAGCCGAGATCGCGCACGGTAACTACCCGAACCATTATGGTCCGTAATCGTGGGTATTATTCGATTTACCGTGGCCGGCTAGCGTGGGTGCCGTTGGCCGTGAACTACCCCTGGCTGGCCACACCTTATGTTGGGGCTTAAAGTAGGTTCACAGTTACCGGCGAGCCGAACGCCGTAATGAGCTGCCATCGGCTATAGTCGGCCTTTATGATGACTTATAATCGGCTCATTACAGTTGGCTTTGAGGGCAGGCGCGCAATGAGTTAACCCGCAGCAGAGGGATGCTGGAGCAAAAGAGTCTCATTGGCGAGTGCATAGAATCGTAGCGTACCTGTTAGGCCTAGTCCAGATGAGGCCGCGGTGCGTCTTGAGTGGAGATGCCATAGGATTTTGTTCAACAGAAAGGGATAAAACTTAACAAGTAGCCAAGACATAAAGGAACAAGTTAAAAAGAGACAAGATTTTTTAAAGTGGTTCGGCACGAAAATGCCTACGTCCACTGATTCTCTTTGTTAATTCACTTCATATGGGCAGTACAAGTTAAGAAAAGTATCGACGGAGGTGTCGGATGTTCCATGCCCTCTGGAACACCTCTCCGTCCACTGTTGACAAAATGTAAGCTCCGTTGTGGAGATCTTTGTGAATTACATATGGTCCGTCCCAGATGGGGTCCAGTGCCCCGGGGCGCGGAAAGATTCGCCTGAGGACAAGATCTCCTTCTTGTAAGCTGCGATGCTTGACTTTGGAATTGTATAGTGCTGCCACTTTTTGTTTGTGAGCTGCTGCTTTGAGTGCTGCATGGTTCCTCCTTTCCTCAATCAGATCCAAAGACATGAGGAGGAGTTCTTCGTTTTCTTCTGGGTTGTAGTGGATCCTACGGTGAGAAGGCACAACAGTCTCAATTGGGAGCATTGCCTCCGATCCATATGCCAAAGAGAAAGGAGTATGTCCCGTTGATGTTCTGAAAGATGTGCGGTATGCCCATAGTGCCGTAGGAAGTTCGTCCACCCAAGCGCCTTTTGACTTTTCAAGTTTCTTCTTGATTAGGGTTTTGAGAATTTTGTTGACAGCTTCAACTTGTCCGTTTGCCTGAGGGTAAGCTACTGATGAGAAGCTTTTATGAATTCCATGCTCTTGGCACCAGTCGGCAAATTCTTCGCTGTCAAATTGGAGCCCGTTGTCTGATACGATCTTGAGGGGGACTCCATACCTGCACAGAATGTTTTTGATCAAGAAGTTGATAACTTTTGCTGAAGATATTTTATTTAAAGGTTCCGCTTCCACCCATTTGGTGAAATAATCGACTGCCACTATAGCATATTTGGCTCCGCCTCGGCCCGTTGGCAGTTCGCCAATTAAGTCAACTCCCCATACAGCAAAGGGCCAAGGGCTGGTCATTTGAGTAATTTCGTTTGTGGGTAGTCGAGGGATCTTGGCGAACTTCTGACATCTGTCGCATTTCTTAACGAAGTCTAGGGCATCTTTGTTTAGTGTGGGCCAGTAATATCCATATCGGAGTATCTTTCTTGCCAAAGTCTGTCCTCCAGTGTGATCTCCGCATCCTCCCTGATGGATGTTTGTTAATATCTCCTTGGCTTCCCTTCCGGCGACGCATCTTAATAGGGGGCTAGAGAAGCCACGCCGGTAGAGGATGCCTTCTTGTATTGTGTAGTGGGGAACTTTCCTCAAGATCTTCTTGGCTTCGTCACGCCTGTCGGGTAGTATGCCATCTTGCAAATATTTCCGGATAGGAGTCATCCAGGTTCCTTCTTCGATTGCAGTTATCAGATTCACTTGTTCGAAACTCGGGGCTAGCTGCCTTGAGATTGCTAGTGCTCCGGAGATGGTGCTGTTCTTTATACTAGCTTGCTTTGCAAGTTCATCTGCCTCTTGGTTTTCTTCTCGAGGAATGTGTTTGATTAGATAATGGTCCAATTGATCGAGCAGCAGTTTGGTTTTCTTTAGGTATGCTGTGAGTCGTTCTCCTCGAGTCTGGAATTCTCCTAGTACCTGGTTTACGATAAGCCGAGAATCACTATGAATACATAAGGAATTGACTCCGATTTCTAGGGCCAGTTCCAATCCCGCTATTACTGCTTCATATTCAGCATCGTTGTTAGTGGCCGTGAACTCCAATCTTAATGCATAGTACAACTTTCTTCCCCTGGGGGTGATGATCACAATACCTGCCCCCGAGCCTTGTTCGTTCGATGCTCCGTCTACAAAGAGGTTCCACTTGATGTTTTTTGCTACTTCGGATTGTTCCTTGCCTTCGTTGATAGTGAATTCGGCAATGAAATCAGCCATGGCTTGTCCTTTGATAGCGGCGCGAGGATGGTAGGTGATATCATACTGACTTAGTTCGATGCACCATTTGAGGAGTCGCCCAGAAGTGTCAGGACGATGGAGCACTTGTCTTAGTGGTTGATCGGTTAGAACCCTGATGGAGTGAGACTAGAAGTAGTGGCGCAGTTTTCGTGACGCGATCAATAAACAATATGCTAATTTCTCAAGTTTAGGATATCTGGCCTCTGCCCCTGTAAATCTCTTACTTACAAAGTAAACCGGGCGTTGTGTGCGGTCTTCTTCTCTTACCAAGGCGGCGCTTAGAGCATGAGATGACACAGCGAGGTATAGGTATAACACTTCACCTTCATTTGGAGTTGAGAGTACTGGTGGTCTCTGAAGGTGTTCGATTAGGTTGAGGAAGGCTTTTAAGCATTCGTCGGTCCACTCGAACCTCCCTTTGTCTTTCTTGAGTGCTTCGAAGAAAGGGACACACTTGTCAGTTGCCTTGGAAATGAATCTGCTTAGGGCGGCCACCTTTCCGTTTAGGCTCTGCATTTCTTTTCGAGTGGAAGGTATCCTTATTTCTTTTGAAGCTCGGATTTGTTCAGGGTTTGCTTCGATTCCTCTGGCGTGGACGATGAATCCTAAGAATTTTCCCGATGATACTCCGAAGGAGCACTTTAGAGGATTCAGCTTCATTCCATATCGGCGAAGTACCCGAAACATATCGTCCAGATGGCTTACATGGTCGTTGGCTTTCCTGGACTTCACCAACATGTCATCCACATATACTTCCATAGTTCGTCCTATCAGTTCTGCGAACATTTTGTTGACGAGGCGTTGATAGGTAGCTCCAGCATTTTTGAGTCCAAAAGGCATGACTTTGTAACAATATAATCCGCGGTCGGTGATGAAGCTAGTGTGGTCCTGATCGGGAGCGTGCATGGGGATCTGGTTATATCCGGAGTATGCATCCATAAAAGATAGGAGTTCGTGCCCAGCTGTGCTGTCTACGAGTTGGTCAATTCGGGGAAGTGGGAAGCAGTCTTTCGGGCAAGCGTCATTCAGATTGGAGAAGTCAATACATGTTCGCCACTTTCCATTGGCCTTTTTTACTAGCACTGGGTTAGCGATCCATTCTGGGTAGATGGCTTCTCGTATGAAGCCATTAGCAAGTAGATTTTTTACTTCTTCATCAAGGGCTGCTGATCGCTCTGCCCCCATGCTCCTCTTTTTCTGCTTTACTGGTACCTTGGTGGGATCGATGTTCAACATGTGGCATGCTATGTCTGGGGAGATTCCTGTCATATCGGCATGGGTCCACGCAAATACATCTAAGTTGTGGCGGAGAAAGTCAATGAGTTGATCCTTCAATTCCGTTTTCAGCTGAGATCCGATTTTTAATAGTCTACTTGAATCATGCTTATCTACCGATACGAATTCCATAGCCTCTGCAGGCTCGGCGGTAGCCTCCTCCTCTTTATCCCTGGGGTCTAGTTCATTGAAGGGATCGCTTGTGTATCTAAGAGGAGGGGCTTTCTTTAGTTGCTATGCCTCCAAGCTTTTCATGCAGAGAGTGGTCTCTGCACCTTTTCCTTTATTCTTTCTGCGGTTATTGCGAAGTTCAGTTACGTAGCAGTCTCGGGCAGCATCTTGATCTCCTTCTACTTCTCCTACTCCGTTGTCTGTTGGAAATTTCATTTTCAGGCACCAGGGGGCTAATACAATCTGAAAGTCAGACAAGGCTGGTCTTCCCAAGAAAGCGTTGTAAGCCGAGTGGTTTTCTATCAGTACGAATGTTTGTTTTCGCACAACGGAGCGGGGATGACTTCCTATTTCGACGAAGAGGTCAAGTTGCCCGAGGGGCATTTTTGCATCTTCAGTGAAACCGTGCAGTGGTTTGTCACAGGGGGATACATCCTTCATTGATAACTTCATTTTGTCGAAAGCATGTTTGAACAGGATATTTACGGAGCTTCCCGTGTCTATTAGAATCCGAAAAACTTTAGCTGGACCAAACCAGGCAGAGATGACCATGGGATCCATATGTGGGTACTGTCTTCCTTCCAAATCATGCCTACTGAATACAATGTCATTGTTTTCTTTTCGTTTCGGGTGGCGTTCCTCCGTAATGGAGTTAACATATCCTTCGGCATTTCTAAGCGACTTGCCGTACCTTTCCATCTCTGCCCAACTTCTGTCGGCGATGTGTGGTCCTCCTGAGATGGTAAGGACCACTATCTTCTCTTGACTAGAGCCACTGGTGTTGTGATTGTTGCGATTCCCTCCGCCTACTTCTGGGAGGGGTTGCTTTGAGTTCTCATTGGCAGGAGTTGGAGTCCTGTTCTGACCTTTCACATAACGTTCCAGTCTTCTTCTTCTAATGTGTTCTTCGATCAAGTCCCGAAGATGGTGGCATTCATTGGTGTCATGTCCGTGGGATTCGTGGAAGCGACAGAACTTTCCGGACTTGAGTGCGTTATCTGATTCTTTCTTGTGCGGGGGGCGCTTGTATCCGAGTTCGCCCTGAGTGGCTAGGTAGATGTTTTCGATTGTTTCATTCAAAGGAGTGTAGGAGTCAAATCTTGGCCCTGGTCGATATTGGCGCTTCTCAACCTTTCTGCCCCCAGCATTGTCTCTAGATTCATTTCTTCGAGCGTCCTTAGCTGCAGTGGGAACCTTGTCCTGAACTATCTTGCCTTGTTGCCCTGACTGCCTCTCCGTAGCAGCGTCTTCAAGTCTCATATACTTTCCAGCTTCATGGAAGAAATCAGGCAAGGTAGCTGGTTTTTCCTTAGTTAATCTTCTGGCAAACTTGGTGTCTGGATGTACACCACTACAGAGGGCCATTAGAGTGAGTTTTTCATCGGCATCTTGAACTGCTGCCACTGCGGCGTTGAACCGTGTTAGATATTGTTGCACCGTCTCTCCGGATTTCTGTTTGACATTGGATAGAGAATAAGCATCCTTGGGTTGTTCCACATGGATGCGGAACTGGCTAATAAACCTTTCTTTTAACATCTCCCATGAGCCGATGGATCCTTGGGGTAGATGGCAGAACCAGGAGGTAGCTAGATCTGATAGGAATAGCGGAAAGCATTTACATAATACTCCTTCTGTTGCTCCACTCATGAGCATATGCTGGGTGTATCTCTGCAGGTGTACGATGGGGTCGGAAGTTCCTTTGTAAGGTTCCATGGTTGGCATTTTCCATTCCCGGGGAGTGATGGCAGTTTCGATATTTCGGGTAAAGGGACTGGTGACCCTAGCGCCTATTCCCCGGTCCCTTTGCTCCCGTTGGACACATTCTCTGAATAATCGTGCCATTCGTTCGTCAGAACTTGGAGCGGACAAAAATGAGCTCGGTTCTTCCCTGCGGGATCTATCTCGTCCAGATGACTTGTAGGGATGGTACAGTCTATCACCTCTAGCATTATCCAGTGGTTGTCTTTGGCTGCTTGGATGCACGCTAGGACCAGCTACAGTTGCCCCCTGCCTTGATCTTCCCCTGTGGGGTTCTGTTTCGAGCACATCCATGGGGTCAACTTCGGGCTGGGTTCTAGCTCGGCTCCGTTCAGCGGGGTTTCTACGATTAGGTGGCATGACTGGCTCAGCTACATCCGACCCTCGCCTGGTGCCTCCCCCGCTAGGTTCGGTTCCAAGGGCTTCCTCGAGTCGGAATTCGGGCTGAGTCCGGGCGCGGCCCCTATCATCGTTTTTCCTGTTGATAGCTTGTTCGAAGAGTGAAGACCTTTGTTGCCTCCGGGATCCTCCGGATTGGGATTCACCCCATGATTCAGTGTTGCGGTTGGACTCTTCAGCATCCCTTAAGCGTGTCATGAGTTGGTCCACCAAAGTTTCTTGTTGGGATGTGAAGCGGTTAGTTACTTCAGCCACAACCCTGTCCAGATCTGCCCTAGTGATTGGTTGTTCCGTTGCGGGACCAGTTGGATTTTCCGGATTTTCATCTGGTACTGCTGTTGAAGTGGGCTGATCTGTGATTGCTGGATCTGGAAGGCTGCTAGTTGCGATGTTCTTTCCTTTGTTAACATCCCTTCTCTGTTTGGAAGGCATGATTTCTAAGCAACGAGTGATGTTGTTAGGAAGAAGGTTGAGTGGGAGAAGATGAAGCTTGAGTTCTACTCTCAGTGAAAGCACCAAAAATGTTTGCACAAAAAATGGACAAACACCTCCAAGTCGTATTATTTAGTTGATTATATGTGATTTTCAGTGATTTTAGATGAGTATGTAAATATGAAAGAAGTAGGGGCTGAAATGTAAAAGACACACAGATTTATAGTGGTTCGGCCAGAATGTGCCTACGTCCACTTTATATGTTATTATCTTCTTTCTTTCAGATTACAGGTACAATGCTTCGTATATCAGTATATGAAAGTAGTTTGAAAGTTCCTTCCTTGCTTGAGCTCTCAAACTTGTCTACCATTGTTGTACCCCTGCCCCTCTATTTATAGAGTGAGGTAGGGGGCAGGGGTCTTGGAGGTATATAGCTGCTGGTGGGCCCGGGCTGAAGCAATCTGGACTGGCAATCATCTGGTTCGGCGGAGGTCCATTCGGTGGTGAGGTATGGTTTGGCTCGGTGACGTTGGTCCGGCCGTGCATGATTCGGTATTGGTGGTCCGGTCGTGGAGCTGTGGTGGAGATCCATTCGGCATCGAGGTAGGTAGCTGGTTCGGCGATGGGCATGGTCCGGTTATGGCCCTGGTTCGGCATGCATGATGGAGGCCGAATGGAACGTGGAGAAGGTTGGTCCGGTGGAGGTGAGGGCTGTGCTTCGCCGAATGAACCCAGCCGAATGGGTCGATACCGAACGAGGTGATGGTTGAATGGAGGAGCCGAATGAGTTGATGCCGAATGAGGTGATGGTTGAACGTTGGATGGACTTCTAGGTTAGTGTTGAGCTTCTTGGCTGTCGAACGAAGTGGAGGCTGCGAGCCCGGGTGAAATTGTGACTTCCTGGTCCCTAGATCTTCTGGGTGAGAATTCGCCCAACAATATTGCTATTTGATTAAGTTGAAAATTATGTTATGAATGTTTAAAGCAATATAGTCGTTATAAACATGCTTTAAAATCCTTGCCATTTGACATATTTTAAATTGGATACATTGTGTTATACTGTGGAAATACACACACACACATACATACCTACATACACACACATACATATATGTATGTATGTATATGTATATGTATATATATATATATTTGGCTATGCAGTTTTGGTGTATTTGACATAGAGGAATTGGTTTGGACATTTGGGGAAATTGAAATTGGAAGTTGTAAATGTTAGAAGCGAAAAGGTCACTATAGATGCACTTTTAAATCGCTGCGATCGACGATTTTAAAGTAACTTTAGAAGACGTCCTAGGGCTTCTTTGTATTTTTAATATACTATTAGTGTACTTATTACCGAAAAATATCAAGGTGTAAATATATTACTAGTAAACATGTATGGATTTTTAAAGCAATGGTTTTAAATTATAAAATTGGTTTTTATGGTTTTTAAATAAATTATAAAGTAAGTATCTTTAAATGGTGTTTTAAATAAATTTTAAAATATAGTATTAGTATTTTAAAAGTATATTTTTAGATATATAGTTTTAGAAAATTTGTTAAAGATTTTATTTAAGAAATAAAAGGCTTTTAGGTTATAATATCTTACAAATGGTTTATAGTATTTTATTAAATATCTTAGTTTTATAAATAAATTAGTATGTGTGTGTGTGTATATATATCCTTTTAAAGATATTTTAGTATATTTAAAAGTTTTAAAAAGGAAGTTTATTATTTGTAAAAGGATATAATGGAGTTGATAGATTATAACACTTATGTTATGATGGATGGTTTTGTAAATTTATTATAAACGTATATTACTTTGTTTAATAACCGAAGATATACTTAGAGTTTTAAACGGATGTTTCAAAGTTAATGGCAAAAATAAAAGAGGTTTTGGGTTTATAGTAACGATGTTTGTTCAACATTCGTTTTAACCCTTTTGAATATACTTTTTAAAAGTAATTAGATCTTTAAAAAGGAAGTTTTAAAGATAATGATTAAATGAAGTGTTTGGGTTTGTTATAAACAATGTTTTAGTAACATTTGTTTTTAAACCCTTAAATAATATTTTAAAGATGTAAAATATTGTTAAATGATTTTGGAAAAATAATTAGAATAATGGAATTTTAAAGAGAATAACAAGTATGAAATGGTTTTTGGGTTTTTAGTGACAATGTTTGAGTAGCATTTGTCTTGAGCCATTTGAAATTGATCTGTGAATATGCATACTTATATGGTTGAGATAAGCATATGAATACTTTTGAAAAGCATTGGAATGTGTTGAAATGAATATTGAAGTTTTAATTAAATAGTGAAGTAATTATTAAAATGGAGTTTCATTTAAATGAATTTATTGAGTAAAAATGAGTTTTACTAATAAAAGAGGTTTTAATTAATAAAGGAATTAAAAAAAGGGATTAGAAATCGTTAATATGACTTGATCATGCTTGTGTGTTCGTGTAATGAACCGATATTTTCAACCATTCGCATCCACACATGTCGGACTTGAATTGCTCAAAATATCAAATTGTTAATTTAAATTTGGCAAAACTCAGCATATACAGTAAATAAATCAATCACAGATGTTGGCACCGAAATTGGTCACTAACACCCAATTGTAAATGGAAGCACAAACTAACAGTCACTGATAATAGATAAAGTGTGTGTAGAGAGTAATAATATGAAGAACAGTCAGAATAGAAATTAAGCAGCAAAGAACAACATGTTTTTATAGTGGTTCGGCTACCTCCGGCCTACGTCCACTCCAGAAGTTTTCTTTTATTGATGCAACAATTGATTACAGTTACAAAGTGGTAGACTAGACTTAGTCTTAGAAAGTAGAAAGTCAAAGAGCAGAAAAAAGATCCCTTTCTTGAAGACCTACATGCTCTATTTACAGACACGTCCAGGTAGTTGGTGGACTCTCTGAATAACCAGAGCCCATCAGGACCGAACGGCCCATGCCGAACAAAAATGCCACACCGAACGCACTCGTACGCCGAACGAGGTTGTCATGCCGAATGCACTTCGTATGCCGAACGTCTCCAGATGCCGAACGATCCATCCAATGGCGAACGTCTCCAGATGCCGAACGACACATCCAATGCCGGAGGATCCTTAATGCCGAACCTCCATCACGCCGAACCATGTCTGATGCCGAACCATGTTTGATGCCGAATGGTTTCTAATGCCGAGCGCCTATCACGCCGAACGATCTCTAATGCCGAGCGCTTAAATGTCGAGCACTCCTGGATGCCGAGCGCTCCTAGATGCCGAGCGCTCCTGGATGCCGAGCGCTATTGAATGCTGAGCGCTCTTGGATGCCGAGCGCTATTGAATGCCGAGTGCTTCTGGAACGCCGAACCACTCATGTATGCCCGACGCTCTATGTATGCCGAGTACTCTTGAATGCTATTGGAACGTGAATGCCAGACGAACCATTTGTGTCGAACCTCCACCATGCCGAACCATGTTCTAGGCCGCACCATGTTTCCTAGACCCAAATTATAGTTGATTCATCTTTATCCAATCATATTTCCATCTCCCAAGCATGTTGTGTCATCCATCCATCCAGTCGACTGAATCCATCGTACACCAGCCTCGACGAACGTACAGTCGATTAAGTTAAACCCGCATGTCCATGGCATTGCACAAAAAGGCGGGTTAACAACAGATACAGAGTAATATAATATTAACGCAGCGGAATAGATAAATAGTTGTTCATGAAGCTACTATATAAATATTAGAGTTAGAAATAAAATACAGCAGAATATCTCAAATACAGTGAAGCCTCCAGTACGAACAGATGACCTCTTTGAACAAATCAACTGGAAAAGCTAAAAGCTGAATCGATAGTTGGATCTCCAAACGAAGCTCCAAACTCCAAAGGTGAGTCTCAAATGCTGTAACACTCAGTCTGACCAGAGCGTAAAGCAAAACACAAAACACTTAAGTCAGGATTAACATTATTATATCAATAAATCTAACTCAAGTGAAAAATGAAATACAATTGACTTAAAGGATGTTTGGGTTAACCATCCTCTAAGGATCCGTGGAACTATCTATAATGTAAAAATATAAGTTATCAACAACCAACCGTCATTACAACACCGTGTCCTTTCAAAATATTTTATACTTCAAACCCAAAGTATTATTTCCATTTCAATTATATATTTATTTCTTCAATTTCAAAATTTTGATTCAAATCAACCCGACTGCCAAATTCCAATTTATTTCAATCTAAAGTTTTTCCATTTTATTTCAATTCAGTTTCTAAATAAAAAATTCAAATTATATTGATTTCGAATACAGATCTGAATCACAAAATAAATCATTTAAATTCCATTATATTTCAAAGCTTTAATATTCAGTATTTTTAAAGTTAAATTTAATAGTTTTATATAGATCTTGATTTAACTTCGTTATTATTTAGTCAGGGAATATTCACTTAATAAATTCAATATCATTTAACTAGCCTTAAATTACATTTTTACTAAATATTTCCTTAAATTTATTTAAACGAGAAATATTCATTAAATTATTTAAATCAAGACCAAGTTATAAATCATATCTTATATCTCAATTTCAATAAGTTTCAAATCGATTTAATTAAATAAAATTCCTTTTTTTTAATACAATTTCAACTAAATTCAAATTATCTTTCCAACCTTAACTTATTCAAATTATTACCAAAATCTATTTTGAAATATAAATTTAAATACTTAAACATATTATATGTATTAGATCAATCTTTATTAAATTAAATATTTTTGTTAAATCTATATATATCATTACCATTTATATATAATAATTTAAGAACCAACATCTATTAAAACCATATATTTCTTTTCAAAACCATAGAATTTATTTTCAAAATATTTATATATGGACCGATGATGTCGGTATATAATTTCTTATCCTATGGTCAAGGGATACAGATATTTATCATTTCAATCCATAATTTAAATATATACGGGCAGATATCATTTTGACCCGCAATCCCAAATTCAGTTCAAATGAAAATCGCTTGGGTTTATCATTTCAACCCATAAAGAAATTCTCCTATTCTAAAGTCCGTTCGAGTATGTATCATTTCAATCCATAGTGAATCCTATACTAACAGGGAACTTGCAAAGTGATAACGGATATGATAATAATATAACAGACATATATATTAACAACAACAATATAAACAATAGGATATTGGTGTCATATCCTACAGGTGAACAGTTACAGACAATAGCATATATAACAATTTAATAACTACAGCAGCATATTTCAGTTGTCGTTTCCATTGAAATCAAATTTAATAAATATAAGAACGTTAATCGTGAGTGATTGCTCACTTTTCAAGGCTAGAGAATACAGAAGGTGACACGGATACGCACACCGATACAGACGCTGAAATTTGAATGACGAATCGAAGCAAAGCAAAATTGGTACGAATTCAACGATCAAAGCTGATAATAAGAATAGACAAAAATCCAATCAGAAATGGGTCGATGAAGGTAATCAGAATCATCTTGATAAAATAGAAGTTATATATATATTATTATTTCTATAAAATCAATATTTAAGTTGAAAACAGTATTGAAATAGCATATGTATATATAATTAAAAATTCATTGTTTTACATTAAATATATACATCAAAATCAACCATATACAAAATGCAGGTTAGTATATATACATCCTACGTGCATACCACAAACAAAACAAATATGCGAACAACATATGTAAAAAAAAATCTAAACCAGCATGTGTATAGACACCAACATACACAACGCGTATGCATATATGTATAATACTACTTCATAAAATAGATATATACATATTTAAAACTGGTGTACAACTATCATTATTACAAATTTAGCTAGAATACATGCAGACACTACAAATAAATAAATAATATATATACAGCTGTATTAAGATTCAAAAGTCAATATATAAAATAACAGATTCAAATGAACTACTGTATAGCAACTATACTTGTAGATTTAAAGCGTTTTATACTAAAATATTGTAAGCCAGACTGAAAGATATAAAACAATAAACAAGGCAACGTGTATAAAATTATATATATATATATATAAACTAATATATAACTGTAGCTTATACCTATATATATCAGTAAAATATAACTTAACACTTTATAAAAAAAACTAACATAACTTTATATATATAACTAGCAAATAAGCATATATAAAACTAACATATATTAGATATGAATACTTACAGAACTGTTATATATACACTTATCTATAGATCTATACGTATATTAGTTGTTTACAAAATTCAAATTTTGAAATATAATATAAACGGTAAGAAAATATTTGTAAACCCATTCATATACTCAGTAATAGTAGCAATGCTATATATAATACTCATATATAAATAATTTTCATAACGTAAATAGTTATGTATAAATATATACTAATATATTAAAAGCAAATAAGCAAACCTATGTAACATTATCATATATAAGCAGCAAAAAAGAGGCTACAACACATAACTATGCATATAGTACTGTCTGGTAAACTAGATTTATAAATAAGTATGTATAACTATACATAGGCTTGCTCAAATAGCCAACAGGCATGCACTATAAGCAACCGCAACTTATAAATATGACCTATTATCGACTTAAATAAATTAATGTAACAAACCAACAGCTTCGAACTAAAAATAAAATAAAATAATAATATATAAATAAACTCCAAAAATAATAGGTATATAAGTTAATGTAAACAACCTACAGCATAAATAAACTCCATAATACAATGTCTATATATAACTTAGAAGCCATATATTATATACGCATGCACCTGTACATCTATGCATGCCACAAGAGTATGGGTGCTCACCGGATTGGCAAGGTTGAGCTGTCTCGGTGGAGGAGGAGGTCGACGCTACAGGGAGGAGATGTGGTTAAAGCCAGAAGCTTGGGCTGCTGTCGGAGGCGGAGCAAGGTTGTGCTCGGCCTGGAGAAATTTGGATTTACGGCCTCGCGAACGCAAGGTGGCGGAGGCGGTTTCTACCGCGAGGAAGAGGGGGAGGAGCATCAACTTGGTGGTGTGGAGTGGAGGCATGGGTGGATGTTTGCATTCGCTTGATGTGTGAAGGGAAATGGGAGAGACAAAGGGTAGGGAAGAAGAAGCGTGTAGATCTAGAAAGCATCAGGAAAATGGAAAGCAATATTTATGATGTATAGATGAACAGGGAAGAAACAAAGTCACCGAAATCAATTATAACGGTCACCGAAAGCAATATTTTTTGATAAACGAATATATATATATATATATATATATATATATATATATATATATATATATATAATTAAAAGAAATTGTAACGGTCATTATTAAAACAATCTACTGCTAGCTTGGACAGCACGTTTCAGATTTGAAACCGAAGGAAATAGTAAAGTTGAAAGTGGTAATGTTACAACAGACCGTAATCAACGTTTCCGTCGCGTATCGGACCTCAAAATACAGAAGTAAATGTACCGTTGAGATCAGCTCGACGAGACAATCAAAATGATATACAGATATCCGTGATACGATTGAATTATAAAAATTCGAATTTTCGCTAACGGAAAATGCAGCTAAAATGCAGAAAATAAGATCGACAGAGCTACAGAAGTCCGAATTTGATGAAACGAAATTTGACGTCTCACTCAGAAAATGATTTACAAATTTTCTGTGTAAAAATATTCAGATTTGAAAATTATTTTATTAACATCAATTTTTAACTGATTTAAATTGAAATAGAATTTCACAATAAAATAAACATCAATATTATCAGATAAAAATATACCAGTTGCTATGTTTAAATAGACGTATTCCAAATAATAAATTTTCGTTTTCAAATTTTAATGTTTATAATTTCACAAAATTTCAATTAATCATGTTATTAAAACCATTACAAATTTTGGGCCGTTACAGTTCAACCCTGCTTTGTGTGTTACTTGTTTATGGAAGGTATACGGGACTTAGTTTTCCGTATGCGATTATTCTCATTGTTATTGAAATTGACCAAAATATAACTTTGGAAATATCTAGAAAAAACATGGAAATTATATGGTACAGTCATCTTCGGTGATGCTGTACTGTGCCTATAAACTCATTTTGCTCTTCTAGGACAAATGGTAAGGAAATCCGTCGCTTAAAAAGATAAAATGTGATCTCCGCTCTAATATATTGTCTGTTTATTTTCCCCAAAATCAGAGTTGAGTTTACCAAAAATCCATCGATTGGTTTTTGGAGCACCCGGTAAACCGGGGAGTGTACTTGTATGAGATGTCTTGAAACCATAACCACTCTAAAACTATATACATGTATATGCTTTGGAAGGGGTTTGTGATTGCTTCGAGATGATGGAATCTATAGGACATTCGAGATCTGTTTATGATGCTCGAACACATGTAGTTGTTCGCGATGTATTCAGGATGTGAGAATCCACATGTGATTCCAAGATCTATTGAGATATGGGAATCCATGTGTGATTTCAAGATCCGTTGAGGAATCCAAATGTGATTTTGAGATCTGTTGTAATATGAGAATCCATGTATGGTTGCGAGATTTGTTCGAGTAGGGGACTCGGGTGTCAAGATTTGTTCATATAGTGACTCATGTGTTGGAACGTCAAACGTAGCCTCACCAGTGGTAATGACTAAAACCAGAAAGAGGAGACATGGTTTATGGGGTTTAGCTAACTTAAAGGGTGCATGCACTCCATTCTAGCGATACTTACGGGTATGCATGCAGGAGTGATGTGGCACGGTGTCACATGTTCGGGTGTGGACCGGCTAGGTTTTTCATATAGTATATTTTATCTAGAGATATATGATCCTCGAAAATATATCTTTGATCCTTATGCAGGGGGATTGTTCTCAAAATACCGAGGGCACCTCAGTAGAAATCCTACACAATTAGCAAATTCTCCTTAGCGGTTGTGATTGTATACCTATTATTGTTGTGATGCACACTCATATGCATCACAACTATGTGATTATTTATATTTCACACCTTAGACATTACCATATCATCACTGGATTTTATAGTATAAATGGTTTGGTTATCGTAAGATAAAAGTTCATCCATGTTTATTAGCTGCGTGGTCTTATGAAATATCTTTACGTTTGAAAGATTTTATAAATATAGCAGTCCATATGATTAAGTTACCCACGCTGGTTTACCAGACTGATCCTGATGTTATTTTCTTATAATGCTCTGGTCAGCTAGAGTATGTTTCCAAATTTAGCTATGGTTCATTGAGCACTTGGAGAGGAGCTGGATGAATGAGTTCTTATCGTATTTATTTTCTGTGGCATTACTTCATTTGTATCTATCAGTATTTGTGAGGATAGGCTGTTATAACTATCCGAGCTAATGATAGATTAGTATACACACATCTTAATGTATGTATATCAAAGTTTTCTTTTTGGTGAAGACCTTTTGAGATATTACATATTATCGTACCATATGTGAGATTCTGATATTATGTTCTTCATTTTTGTTATGTTTCATTTTCGTTTTCTTTTACCCCAAGGTTTTGTCCTTCTGGAACTTAGATGCTCGACATGTGAATACCGTGGATATATTAGTGTCAACTTTCAAGAGACGAAAATGCGGACCATTACACAAAGATAGAAGAGATTTCCTTAAACCTGGAACACTACAGACTCCGGTGATGGTGTGCACCACACCATCATACATGTGAATACTCACCGATCCTTCTCCTAATGACTTGCATGTAGCATCATTCTCCATCAATATTGCACTCACCTCCTTATCTTCGTAAGAACATAAATACTCCTTCCTAAGCGTCATGTGGAAAGATGCCCCTGAATCCAACACCCAATTATCTGATACGTCGGAAACATATGCAATCAACATATCATCAGAAACAACCTTCTCCACCGCAATAGATGAAGAATTATCGGCTTTATTTCTCTTCCTCAAATTTTGACAATCTTTCTTCCAATAGCCATGCTTCTTACAATGATGGCACCAGTTGCCTATAGACTTGCCTCTCCAACCACTTCCGGGCTTTCTTGACTTAGAATGCCCTCTAAAATTATTCTCCTTCTTCTCCTTTCTTCCTCCCTCCATGAATAGTCCTTGACTACTACTGGCTTCTCCACTTTTCTCATAAGCTTCATTTGATCTCTCATCTCTTCACTCAAGAGTCCTATCTTCATATCTTCTAATGTCAGCATGCTTCGCCGTAGATTAAGTTGTTAGCGAATACTGTGTACACTTTGGAAGAGAGCACAATATCACCATTGCCTTTTGCTCCTCATCCACAACTAAACCGACAGCTTTCATCTTCATCATCAAGTCATTGAAAAAGATAAGATGTGCTTTCATTGACGTACCTTCATGCATCTTGTAAGTGAAGAAAGTCTTCAACAAAATCAAACTATTCATGAGCGACTTCTTTATGTAGAGGTCCTCCAATTTCTTCGACAAGACTTTAGTGGTAGTTTCACTACTGATCTCTGGGATGATGTTCTACCCATGGCCAATTGAAGGGTAGCAAAAGCCCATTCTTCCATCTCATT
Source organism: Allium cepa (assembly GCA_030765085.1). Lineage (NCBI taxonomy): Eukaryota > Viridiplantae > Streptophyta > Magnoliopsida > Asparagales > Amaryllidaceae > Allium > Allium cepa. The sequence goes on from CM060934.1 coordinate 629,233,943, forward strand.
CCCTTCCAATTTTGAAATATCTACTGGCAATGATTCTACGTCAAACACAATCCGATGAACATGATTTTTTCTCAATACCACCTTTGTCTTCTACTGCCAATTCTCAAAATCATTATCTTCATTCTTCTTCTCTATAGCCAGCTACGAACTGGATGTTGCATATGAACCATTAGTGTAGGGTGCATACTCCTAGGTAGGTCTAACCGCACTTCCATCTCCAAATCTTGCCATCTTATCAATCACTTCTAGCCCTAGGCTTCAACAACAACCTTCAATGCTTTAATACCAGACCATTGGGGTAAATTTCACACAAATGACTATAAATCAACCCAAATAAACGCGGAAGCAATAAGATCGTGTTTTATTGCGACAGAACAAACAAAAACAGAAGAATAAAACAACAAGTCACAAAATAAAGTAAATAAAGAGTTCACATATGAATTTACAGTGGTCCAATATCGCAAGATAATGTACATCCACTTTGGAGAAATTAGTTTTTGTTATTTCTAAAAAAAGATAATTTTACAAGATTGATAATGGAGGATAAGAAGAATACTAAGAAATACAACTTGAGATGTGATTCTACTCATACTAATATCTGCCTTTGTGTAGAGATTTTTACTTGGGGTTAGAGTAATTGATTTATAGTCATAAATCAATGCCCCATCAATTCTCATATTCATACAGGAAACATTTATCCATTTGATTATTCATTTTCTTCTAATTTACATGCGCCTAATAAGAGTCCTTTTTTGAAAGCTAATTAGGAAATTAATTGATTACGTCAATCTTCCAAAATAATTCTTCTTCTCATGTAGGTAATTTATTACTCTCTTTAATGCTATAAAGGGGCAATATATTTGAGTAATTATCTCAAATATCTTCCATATATCGTTGAAATCAACATCTTCTAAACCTTCTTTAATATGGAAATATTGTACCATCAAACCTATCAGTATATAGCATGAAAAATATATTTCAAACACGCACACACATATATAAGTGGAAATTAGGTTGAAGGGCTTCTATTTGCAGGGTAATAAGTTTTAAGGACAACACTTTTGAATAATTAGTTTTAAGGACAATTTACAACATAATGATAAATTCATTTATCTTTTTAAGTTATACAAAAAAATGATAAATCCTTTTATCATTATTTTTGTATAACTGTAAAATGATATATTCTTTTATTTTTTTTCCTGTAAAATGTCCTTAAAACTAATTTTTCAAAAGTAGTGTCCTTAAAAATTATTAACCCGCACAAATAAGCCCTTGAAGTAAAAATCCTTCATATATAAAGTGGAGTCTAGCTAGTTTACATAATTATTTATTATATTTTAGTGAAAAGCAACAATAAATTCGTTGACATTATGAAGAATAAATTGACTTCTTCTAGGGCTTGTCCAAGGATATTTAATGCCATAGTCGAAAAAGTATTTATATTTTTTTTTTTGCCCCTTAACTCAACAAAAAAAAAGTACAAGACAAATTTATTAAGTATAGAAAAAGTCATTTTGATTACATGCCAAAAAAATATAAATACTTGTTCGAATAAACTTGTCTATAGTATAGATGAATATACATCAAATTTGTCTAGTATACATCAAATTTGATGAATATATATCAAAATTGTAATTGAAGTTTAGATGAATATAATAGATGAATATACATCAAAATTTATACTATAGATGAATATAATAGTATAGACAAATTTGTTAAGTATAGAAAAAGTATTTATATAATGGTATAGAAAAAGTCATTTTGATTACATGCCAAAAAAATAAAAATGTAAACATAATATTTTAACATATTAATATATGTTTATGAAACAACTTCTTACATTTTTGAGGCAAACTCGTTTATTACATATTCATAGTTAAGCTTATCTAAATACTTATTTTTAATTGGAATCATAACTACCACACTTAATCTCTCTTGCGATATAGTTATCGCACGGAGATATGTCTTTATTGATATCAATTTTTATTTCTTGCTTGAAATAAATTTGAAATTGAACCGACTAATGACTTTTCTTCTTCATATCTACGTTTCTTCTTTCTATTTTGATATCCAAAATTTTGTTTTCGATTCCTAACTCAATTTAAGATACAACGAAGTATTGTTATTCACTGATACATCATTGTAATATTTTACACATATAAGCTCATTGTGAGTTAAACTGCAGCAAAAACGATTCTTAATTAACAAACATCGTTCTCACTATCACTCAAACTAGAACCAAAATAATCAGTTAATTAATAGGCAACAACCATTGTTAAGTTATCAGTCGAACTTCAATTACAATTTTGATGTATATTCATCTGTGCTATTACATTATTACCGAATTCCATTTAAATATCGCTAAGACCGCTGGATATTTTGAGAAATTAAAGGGCACCAATTTTATTTCCCTCTGTTTGTACCCATCTCTCCGCTTCTTTTCATTCTCAGTATCTCTTCCTTCGCACATAGCCTATGACCTATATCATTTTCTTCTATCCTAAACTTCTATTCCCCACACGATATCTGACCATGACCTTACAAAAATTTCGGCAAAGCATGAACTTTTACCTGTGAGGTGAAGGTAAATCATCGATCATCCTTCGTCCTGCTACCCATAGGAGACAGATTGGCTAACGGCATTAAGTACAACTTTTGTTCCCTAGTTTTCCTTTTCCCCCTTTTCAACCTACAATCTACGTCAATTTTCCTTTATCCTAAATCGGGTTCCCCAATTTACAGCCACAGCCACCCAACATCCTTACTCATGATAGAAATGCCTTTTCCGGAGAACAATTGTCTTGCCGAATTCAACTCTTCAACGACTTCGTCTCCCTAAGTTTGGTATCGCGCCATGCCACTGAAGAACGCGGTTCAAACAGCTAAACAATAAGGTAACATGCTTTGAAAACTCGGTATTTAACTTACGAAAATTGCAATGAATTAACTTTTTTGGGTCGTTCTCCAATGAGCAACTTTTCATCTATATAGGAATTAGTCATGTAGTATAACATGATTGGAACAATTGTGATGGATCAAACTGTAAACTATTTCGCCGTAGGAAGATATTTTGTCAATGGTAGAGTGACGATCGTCATATGATACTAATATCAGGGTTAGGATAGACAATATGTCGTAATTAAATTAGGGCTATTTGGGAGAAGATGGGTCTGAAAGCAAAGTGAGTTGTTTGCTTTTTTTGAGGATTTTGGAGAAAATACCATACGTATTAGTTCGCTTTAATATCTGATCCCTAAACCTGAGAGTACGAATATTTCAGTTGTGGATGGATTTATGGTTGGTAGAAGAAATAATTGGAATATGGTAATTATTAACAAAGTTCAGTTTACTACATGACTTAATTAAAATTTATACAATAATCAGTTGATTGGGAGCTAGGAAGTGAATTGACACAGAGTAGTTAAATATCAAGCATAATGGAAAACTCCATGTTAGCATACTTATTTTCTTATTCACCGCAGCAAATTAGACCAATATAAACAGCTGTAACAATTGATAAAACACAATAAAAATCATGAAACTGTACATATTGGAATACACATAATTGAATAGGGAAAATATGATTTACAAGAAAACAATGGCTTAGATATAGAATAAAATATCATGGATGTACAAATGATGCATAATTTGTAGCTGTGTTAAGCTTTAACTGACAGGCAATGCACATAATTCTCCATTATATATACATAGTATGCAATAGTTGAATGACAGTAGTATGACAGGTATAAGAAATTAAGGAATAATGTCAAATAAGTCCAGCTTTACAAATGTGGAAATTTTTATGTGAAATGTGTACGGCACAGTTTAATGAGGTTGCATCACAGCACCGACCTTGAATTTTTTACATAAAAGTGCAATAATTTTTTTAAACCGAATTGATCAAATAGTAATACATATCCCGAAAGCCACATTTATGGGTTAAGTTCATAATAATTTGTCACTAGAAAAACAATCAGCTATAATTGATAATTGCGACATAAATTCATTTACATTAGTAGCAGTTAATGGGTTTTAGAAGCATAATAGCTTGAATGTTCTAAATTTGAGAAATGTCAGTCATATAGATTAGAATAGAATGTGTAATTTCAGAAATTACTGATATAGACGGTGGACATACTTTTCAAAATTTAACATAAAAACAAAATACTTGAACAAGGAAGCTGATATTTTCCTTTCACCATAACTGAGTATCAACGCTACAAATTAGAAGGAGGGGTGAGTGTTGCAAAGCTTTCAATGCTTAATGAAGTTATGCTTTCATTTACCAATTTAGTAGCATTGGAAGCACGATCGTGATCAGGCATTATCTTTCTTTACAAAATTTGTGACCATTGAAATATATGCTCAATAATGACAAAGAAAAACGAATTTACTTCCACACCGCAAACTGTATTTCGGATTCTAAATAATTCTTTTTTTGTCTTTATGCAATTTGTTATTTTAAAATTGTTTATATTATTAGTTCATCGCCAGCTGTTTGATAGTAAACCACCATAAGATTCCATTCACACGATATATTCCTATTTATAGCAATTTCAAAACCTGCATTCTCCTATTTATAGCAAAAAGAAACTATGTGAAGGTACACTTTAAAAAAGGAAAAAAAACATATTACTAAGGCCAATTATATTTTATGTTTTTTATTATTCAAACATAAAACTTCTAAATGGTCATATCAACAAAGCTTTGATGTTATTCTTATCTGCCTATTCAATGGGTAATATTATGTAAGCTATCTAACTTTGAAAAAAACATTGATGGGAATTTGAACTAATTCTAAATGGATTTGGTGTGTTGTTATTGTTGCTGGTTGGCTCTTCCAGCTTCTATCAAAAGTATCTTATGCTAAGATTCTAATTGTCCATTAATTCTATTAGTTTGTGCGTTAAGATATTGGTTTTCTATCATTATGTTCATTCCTTGGAAAAAGAAAAAATAATTAGCTTTTTAAGTTCTGTAATCACAAGCGAGCTGTTAATATACAAATATGTTTTTTTCTTCTGAATTTAGACTATGCTGTGTTTGTAGTTCGCAAGAAGTTAGAAGTTTGGTTTCAGCTTATACTGCATCCTACAAATTACAAGAAGCAATTCAAGGCAAGTAGTTTAGATTCATGTCATTATAGTTTTTAGTGTTTTGGTATTAAACAAATCTTTTTTTTTGCAAATTTTAACTTTGCGTTAGACCTCTAAGGATTAAGTAAATTTTGTGTATTTGCCATTATTTTCAATTTGTGATTCTCTAAGGATGATCAAAGATGACTGACCCAAGCAGAAAGAAAAACCATGAGGGAGGGCTTCAGCTATGGTTCCATCCTTTTGGATTCTCTTTCTTTTGGATCGAGTTAAGATGGTTTTTGAGTTTTAGCCTTTTAGGTGCAATTAATTCAAACCTTCTATTTAAAGCGCTGAGTTTTGATTCATTGATGTTCTTCTTTTCTATTTATACTCACAGGTTCGCTTGATCTACTAAAATTTTGTTACGTACGTTAGAAATATTGAATACCATTTAACTTCTAAATTGTTTGGCAAAAATAACAAATGTGTGTTTTAAATTTTGGCTAGCTAATCTACCGTCAACAAGTTGGCTGACTTTGTTTGAACACATTTTTTCGGATAACAGTACGAAAGAAGTCTTAAAATACTTTTGTGCTTTTAATATTAGACCACATATTGTTCTAATTATGTAGGCTTATGTTTAGTTAAATTAGTTTACTTACAGTCTAGTATTGATGCATTTTTATATTTCACGAAAGAGTGGGAGCATTTTCAACAAGGTAGATTTTATTTCTTTGTAATCGGTAATTACTGTACTTTATCATCTTAAGTACTTATGCTTCAATCACTACATTTGACATTGTTTCGGATTCCAATTCACCTTCCTGTTATTCTGTTTATATTTTTTGGTTGAAAAGTTAGTTTATGTTATATTATTGACACTATTTTGTTTCAGGTTGTGTACCAATTTGTTTTATAAGATGCGTATGAGTTTTAGATTAATTTTTATTTAAGTTTTGCTTTGTCTAAATTTTAGATTATTATTTACAGTTCTTCCCATAAGGTTGTTTTAGTTATATTATGAATCAGAAATATCGTGATATTTCTATTCTATGCCTTGATAAATAATTCCAACACCATAAAAGGTCAATGTTTAATATCCGATTTCATCAAGTTGGAATAATTTTGAGGTATATGGTTTTAATGTTTCTCTCACGGTAATTTAAATTGCTACGAGTCAGCTCTACCGTCAATGAAATACATGCATGCTACACCATGACCTTTATGCTTGATGAATATTGCAAAAGAATTTTGAAATGAGGTTATTTATTTCTGGACCTATAAAAAAATATTAAATTTTATGTGAAGACGACTTCTTGGAGGAGCTATACATCAGTTCTCAATCATGACTCCAAAAGGTAATATTTTCCACAGCTAAAATATTTTAAGCACTCATAATTCTTTATAAACCAATTCAGTTCTTGATAAAAAGCAATACACGTTATCCTGTGTTTGTAGATTTAACATATTAAAAAATAAGCATAATCTAAAACTATGATTACTTGTGGTAAGTTAGTTTACTTGAAATCAGTAATAAGATACAAGTTGCAAACATGTTTTTTTGGATGACTAAAGCTTTCCACAATGCTGTAATTTTCAAAATATTTCTTTTTGCATCTATGATCAACTCATTTGTTTTACTACAAATTAATAGTTTACTATAAAGGTATATATATCAACAGAACCATCCATTCTACCCTTATGTATCCTTTGGGCAGCTTAGTGTGTTGACATGAAACCATACACCAGAGTGTGTTATACCATGGCAGCGCCTTATATTCATTATTACTTTATATTATTGATGAAACATTTCATTGGTTTTAAATAGCTTACTATGAAAGTAGCGAAATTAAGTAAGAAACCGAGTATAACTATCCCTTTGATGCAACCTTATTAAGATTGTAGTTTCAAGAAGCAAGGCAAGTATTTTACAGAATTTAGTCAAAATTTTGAAAATAACAAGGCCAGCATAAATTCTATTGCAAACACATGACTTTTATTTGTGTTAATATTAATGAACCATTTGTGAATTGCTGCTGACTTTTGCTTCTATATGCAGTTCAACAGTGTGTTTATGTTTATTTTCTAATCTATTCTACTGTATAAAAAAATTTAAACAACCAACTCTTCATCTCCTTCCTTCGCATAATTTTGAGGAAAAAAAAAAACATTTTTCTCATAATTTTGAAATCTTTTTGCATTTTTACCCTAAATATCCCATCTCAACCACCAATTTTAATAGAAGTTCTTTTAACTTCCTAATCTCTTTATTTCCTATTTCTGTCTCCATATTTTAAACAATGGTTCGGACACATGAAATGTGATTTCTCACTAAAAACCCAAAATCGAGTATTCAGCATCAAAAACTTCTTTTATAAGAAAATCTTGATATAGTTTGTGCAGAATTATTGGTTCAATTTGATTTTTAGCACTTATTATATGTATTTTATTCCATTTAATATGTTTATGCAACATAACGTGGAGGTCGACCTTTTTGCACTTTGGATGGGTAACATATTCATATATTTGAAAAAAAAATTGCATTAATTTTGCTTTTTGTACTATTTAAAGTCATATCCTTTTTATATTTATTCAACATATGTCCATGTTATACTAGCTCTAATTTTGTTTTGAATAATAAATCTAATACAATTGTTTTGCTATACTTATATGCAAGTGGCAAAGGCGGCAAAAGTCTTGGTATTAAGGCATTAAAGGGAGGTGTGTAATTGCATGCTTGCTTATACAAATTCATTTCCCTAATCTGTTAATTTGTTTAACAATAAAATTAATAGTTGTAAAAGTTTCAAGGTCACATGGATCTATTGCAGAAGATTAAGAAAGATGACACTGACATGGTTGTTAATGAACCATGTTCCATTTACAGATACCATTTAGGCAAAATAAGTTGTAAAAGTTTTCCTATTGAAATGAATGTTTGTGTGCACATGCTCATCTTTGAGATCCTATAAGTTTTTGGGGATTTATAAAGTTATAAACTTATGATGTAAACTTGTTCTTTTGATTTTACCTATTGTCGAAACTTGCCTAAAAGTGAATTTAATGTAGGTTTCTCAAGTTTGTTTTCTAAGTACAAGTTATATGATCCAGTAATCAACGACATACCATGCTGGCAAGCATACACCATCGTCTTATTTAATGAACATATAGACAACATTCGTTCTTTTACTTATGAAGTATAAAAGGAATCATAATTGCCATCATGTCAAATTTGAAGTTTTTCGAGACAAGAATCTATCCTTAAAGAATGGATCTAAAGCTGGAACTCTTAAGAGAAAATTTTCAGAAACTAAAAATATTTTCTACAAATTAAGCTCCATGTTTTATTGTATAACCTATAATTTCAAAAGTGTAAATATTACAAAAATTTCCTGATAGTTACCTTGGATTCATTACTCCTCACCCGCTCTTAAGGTTTAATTGATAAAGTTATAATTTTTACGTATTTAATAGATAATTTAATTGGTTTCATTACTTTATTTTGTGCATATGTTTCTGCTGTACTAAATGTTCCAACCTCTTTGACTCAATTCTTGAATGAAAATCATGGGTTCATATGTAGTATGGTCATCATCTTATATTAAGGTTATGTTTTACACAAGAATATACGATAGTTTATGTCTTGAGCTAACAAAACCCATTTGTCACCATTAGGTTTTTCCACCATCACTTATCTTATTGATTAGCATCAAAGGAATTTGTAGGTATTTTAATAGATGGTTTAGTTGGATTCATTACTTTATTTTGTGCATACGATTTTGCTGTACTAAATGTTCCAACCTCTTTGACTCAATTCTTGAATGAAAATCATGGGTTCATATGCAGTATAGTAATCATCTTATATTAAGGTTATATTTTACGCAAGAATATATGATGGTTTATGTCTTGAGCTTACATGCCCCATTTGTCACCATTAGGTTTTTTCAACATCACTATATCTTATTGATTAGCATTAAAGGAAGTTTTTAGATGGAGAATCAGTCTGACTAAGGGGTGTTTGAACAAACTTTTCTTTAATGAAATGATTTTGCTAAGAGGAAATCAAATAATTGATTCTCCTCTTATAAAAAAGGTTGTAAATATCAAATTTCCTTTTTTATAATCATCTTTGTTTACATTTACGTTTATTATAACAAATCTTATTGTCTTTCCATCCACAAACCATAAACCATATTTCTCTAATTTAAACCATAATTCCCTAATGTTAAAATCATAGAGGACTACTCATCTCAGTCTCCATCTGAACAAGATGGTATGGATATGGAATTCTTTCCTTTTATTCAAAATTTTAATGATTCCTTTGAAGGGTGTTCTTAGATCAAGTTTTAAAAGAACACATGAAACTATTTATTTTACTTACATCGTTTATTTATTTATTCAAGTAAAATAATATGGCTATTCTGTATTTATTTAGATTGAAAATGATACAAATGCATTTTCATTTGAATATAAAAAATATGAAATTATTCATAATCTTGCACTCACTTATTTTTCAAATTTAATAGAAAATTTTATGATAAAAAATATATTTCTGGAATAACTGCTTTTATTTTTTTAGTAAAATATAGCAGTGCTGTACTTACTATTATGTTCTGGCTCATCAGGTTTTTCGACCGTGTTCAAATATCTTACAGTTTTCTGCATTGTTTAGTGCTCGACTATCCTTTCCTTTTCCTTTCTATTGATGGACAAGAAAATTTTGATGCTATATGGTGTCGCAGGACCGTTTAAGATGAAATATTCATCCCATGGATCAAATCCATGAAAATCAAAAGGATGCAAGTTTCTTGAGCAGAAAAATGTAACAAATGTTATACTGGATGACGATAAAGAGTGTGCATTGGGATTAATGGTTGGATCAGAGAAGTGTGATGCCGATTCTGTTATTCTAGCTATTGGCATATCTACTCTTCAATCTATTGTTTCCAATAGGTAATTTTAGTAATTACTGCATTGGTGATTATCATAGGTGATAATGGTAAGTTCAATGAAGAAGTTGGTCCATGACTTGAGGCAGGATAAAAATTTCATTTTATATAGGCCTAAATCATATCAGGAAAAAAATGTAAAAGAAGTTTAAATTCTAAGATTGGGTATATCTGCTACATCTCACAATATACCGCCTCCCTTATTGGGAAGAAGTTTGTGTAATCAAGAATCTCAAGTTTGAAACCCACAGGAAAATATATTATCCAAAACAAATAAAATTATCCATGCAGATGTGAAGTTTTCATATACCTTTGCCTACCAATTAACTTTTCTTCTTGAGTTTTCTGTAGTTCTATTCTGAAGTCATGAAGCGAGTTTCTTAATGTATTAAATCTGGCTGCAATTGATGTGATGTCAGTAAAAATATGGTTTGATAAGAAAGTAAGAAGAGCAGCTGCTTTTAGAAGAAATTGAGTTTTCTTCTACCAATATCCACCAACTAATTGGTAGAAAATAAACTGGTTAAATTACCAAAGGCTTGTAATGTCAGCTTTGGATTTGATGATTTTACTGGGCTGACATTCCTCGACTTAAACTCCATTTACAATGAATATGAAGATAAACCTGGTACTATTTTAGAAGCTCATTTTGTAAGTCAAATATTCAGGCACTATAATTTTACTATTACACCTTAAGTCTCAGTGTATATGTTCTATATGTGCAGTACTATGCAAATCAACTATTGCCAATAACAGACGAGCATATTATTGCAAAATTAATGACTAATCTTTCTCGATGCATTAAAGATTTTGAAGAAGTAATCATTTCAAAGCAGATTATTGCCAGATTACCAAAATCTGCCACTCTATTCTTTCTAGGTAATATCCCATGACAAAGGAAAATAAATAAATAAAACTCAACATCTTATCATTCAAAATAATTTATCTATAGTTTTCTGTAAGGTTCGTATAAATAGATGATGCGTGGATCAACTACTATCTCACATATATTAATGGCTGGAGACTGGATAGTTAATCAATATAGATCTTGGTCACGAGTTAGTAAAGATTAACATCTAGTTTATTTATGTACACTCGGCATTCCTTGGACTAGAAGAAAATATATAGGAAAAAGCATGTGTACAGGCCTTGAAGCTGCTAATAGGGTAGTTGACAACGTTGGTGAAGGGAAATTTGCCAGAATATTACCAGTGGATGATGATGAATCTCAAATCAAAACACTGCGAGAGGTTAACAAAACAGCAAGCAAGTTCAGCTCTTAGCTTCCCTTCAATATTTTTTTCCTAAATAAAGATGGTACATTCTTGAGAATGCCTGTGTAATCACTACTCTAATCTACACATAAAAAGAACCATGTTGTGTATGATACACTGAAACTAAATGCTCCACATAATAAAATGTTACATTTACAGCTTACTAAACCATATTTGGAGCATTCAGCACATCTGCTCCAAGAGATGATCCTAGCAAAAATACATTTACCAATTGAATTTGAATTATAACAGTTCAATTTAAAAAAATCTATTGAATTCAAGTGTACTCGAAGATATTAATTGATTAAGCCTTGGGCACAAAAATATACAAGCTAAAGAAAACAACACATATTTAATACAAGAGAAGAGGAATGACAAAAGGAACTTGTGCGAAAAAGAATTATTGATATTATATTGTCTTGCTGCTAAAGTAAATATAGTTATATTCTATCCATGCCACTTTAAGTCCTACAGTATCCATAAAGCTTGGTTCATGGAAAGCTACTACCGCCTAGCAGTAAATTTGTGATCTTTTTACGGATAGCAGATGCAGCACCAAAGCTCACCCTGAACCAGTCAGAGAACCTACAACAGGAAAACCAGAAAAACACTTTAAAATAAGATTGTGCACTCTAACTTTTAAAATGATGATGAGAAAAAGATTGTAATTTTTTTTTTCAACACTGAGGTACTTGATTTCATTAAATGTTACATCCACATTCATTATTCCTAGAGTATAGTTTTCATGCAGGATTCACGATCAAAGACACCTACGTTTGCTCCATGAAACTGATGCTCCAGTTACATTATTGACTTATACACTAGCATTGCTTTATACCAATTCAGATCAGACAAAGCAAGAGATGCCACAACCGATAAACACATGTTATATCGTAATGTTCTATTAAAGTTCTCATACTCCATATTAAAAATAAAAGGGATGCGATTGAGATACATTCAAGAAGCATATCCTGGCTCTAATTTCTTGACTATTTACACCCATGCAAAGAGAATCAATTTATTTTCTTATGCATGTCTACGAAAATCAAACTTTGGCTACTGAAACCACCATAGATAAATATGTTATCCTACTGTGTGTTAGCATTAAACAAAATTGTTTTATCTATGTCATGCATCCATTGACTTGGCGACTTCATTTTACTCCATATTGGGATTATTTCATTAATATCATCAGGAATCTAAAAATTAAAAATTAAATCAAGTTATACCAGTGTTTAGCGTTGGAGTTGAAAACAATGAACTGCCACCAGCAGGAGTAGATGCAAAAGAAGAAGTTTGAGGAGTTCCAAACATAGATGTAGAAGACCGAGTATTAATAGCCGGTGTGGCAAACTAATTAGCTGACGGATTATGCAAAAATCACAGAAAATTGAACTAAAAAAAGCAGGTCAAAGTGTATGCTTTCATGTTATGCAAAAAGCTTTTTTCTCTAAAAAAGAAAAATAAAAACAGATCCACTAGTGAAATCAAAGAATTAACTTTTGCAACCGATCATTTTGATCACTCATTCACAATTTACCTACTTTAACTGTTGCTGTAAGAGAGGTAGTTTGATCTATGCAACTAGTGGAAAAATGAGGATATTCATAAACAGAAGGATGGGGATAAACTGTGCACACAAGCATGTTATATGAATCCTGAAATATATTCAACTTAGAGCCAAAATATTATGATGCATTATTATATGATCAATCGAGCACCATTTGGTACCTTGGCAGCAACATATACAAAATAATCATGACCTTCTGACATGACACTAGGTAGAGAGTGTATTAGCATTGATCCTAAGCTTGATGAGGATTTATAACAATCAATTTGCACGAGCTGCTCTAACTCTTTGATCCACTGACAACATTCAGCAAGATATGTCTTGAATCTTTCAATAGTTTGTTGCAAAAAAGGAGAGGGACTTTTAGGCAAAAAAGCAACATATCTACATCAAGGAAGAAATTATTTGTCAGTAAGTGCTAAAAAAGTCATTAAGAATGTTAGTACTTATAGTACCACTTCATACTTGATGTGTGTTATTTTAGCTTCATTTCGTTAAATAGATGATAGTTAGTGTACACCGCATGTAACTGTAAAGTAATACATGCTAAACATGGAATGATTTGGAATTTATTTTATTTTATTTTACACTTAAAGGCAGTAAATTCAAAAATAATACAAACAATAAAATTCATGTATATTATTCTCCATCTTGCTTATCCAATGTCATGCTACATATTAAAAACCTAACATTTTCTTACTTTTTTACCTAAAGTAAATGTAAAGAGTTTTGTTGTTGTAAAAAACTGCAAATCAAGGTTGAAGCTTTGAGTCAAAAGAGATTATGAAATATTATCAAAGAAAATTTGTTGATCCTGCTTTTGTTCCTACCTTATGTTTCATAATTTCATTTCTAACAATTAAATGACATAAAGTGGACAAAAATGTGAACAATAGGAGAATTAACCATGTCACAATAATACCATTCATTTATATTACTTTGAATGGAAGCATCGATACGGATTCTATTTGATTATAAACGAAATGAATAGCCTATAAAATAATTTTATGTCTTGGAGTTTTCATTCTAGCCAATCACAATTAACTTTGAGGTTGAAATAACTGTTTTAAGTAATTCTACAAATGGTTAATGTTTACACCACTTTATTAAATGAATCGAGTAAAATTAATGTTCATTTTTCACATTTTGATATTTCTTAATAAAATAAAGACATTCAATTTCTACAAGCGGCTAAGTGAATACGCATTCTATATGAATATAAATGAAATGACATATAAAATAACATTTTATGTCTTAGAGTTCTCATTTTAATTAAGCATAATTATTTTGAGATTGAAATAATTATTTTCTTTTTATACAATTGGATAACGTCTACATAACCTTAATAAACGAATCAAGTAATATCAGTGTTCATGCACATTTTTATATTTCTTAATGCAACACAGAATTTAAGTTCCTATAAGCTGCTAAGTGGTTAAAATGAATACATAAAACTACCTGTTAAATATTTTCCATAAATAGTTAAATTAGATATAGAAAGATTTTATGTTTTGCAAACTTTGATTCTAATAATTGTAACAAATTTGTTGTGACTCCAAGTACAATCAAATATCAACTCGATATAAAATATAAAATGTGTTCTAATGTATATGTATATCATTTTTTTAAACCTTGGAAAGAAGTTTGAGTGGATCTTATATGGGTGTCAAATAACTGTCTAGAGCTAAATTTACAGCACAATTGGTTGGTGTTTTATGATTGCCCATTTATGCAAGCATTCTTATTTCTGTAGTATATTTGTGTTCCCAAATGAGTACTATACCTATTTCATTTTGAGCTATCTAATTGCACATCAATGACCAAACAAAGGACTCTGCACATTGGGTATGTATCTGATCTAGCTGCATTACATACCAAAGTAGTGTACATCTTCAATATGATTCATCCAGCACTTGATGAAATGTGAATTCAATATTCTTTGTTTCCATGGATAATGAAGATTGTACTAACCATGTAACAGGTATGCTATGCTTGGTCAAGAAGAACAACGACGATATCATTGTCTATAAAACTAGCTTTGGTTGGAGAGATTAAGGACAAAGAATATCATTCAGTTTGCCGTATGGCCAAAGACGAGAAACTTAATTCAAATTGAATCATTCAATCTGTTTTATGACAATCATGAAATTTTATATTGTTTAATTTAATATTTCAATTGAAGCTATAAAAGAGGAAAATTATTGTTTAAATTTGGTACAATATTACTATTAAGTGAATAAATGTGGTATTAATCATATGTAACAAAGAAATTAAGATCATCCATGTTAGTAAATTTTGATATAATAATTTACAAAGAACAATTCAACCAAATTAATAATGAAATACAAAGTGAAAAATGGTGTGAAAATTTATCATATATCAAACGTAATCGGCTCTATTTCTAAGAATTTTTTTCTCATTCTATCAAGATTGGATGAAGTTGAATTTACTAGGATAATCAGTTTTTTCTGTTCTTAGAGTGATGGAACACAAGTATTATATAACCCAAGGGATTGATTTGATGAGTCCAACTTTGTTGAGTATGTTATAAAACAAAAGATTGTTAAATTTATAGGTAAAATATAAAAAAATGTTCATGATAGGTAAACATTGTTGACTTATGCACAAATGCATTTTACTACATATTATCAACAATGTGTTGTGTTCCTAAATTAAGTCACATTAACTACCACACAATTTTAGTTTGATTACTTATAACAAAAGGTATTTTCATAGCATATGCATGAGAATACTCAAGATGTTTTCTAATTTTACATTCGACAACATTATGTTTTGAAATCATCAATAACGAGCATAACATCAAACGTTGTCTTACGAATGATAAAATACTATGGTTTAGCAATGCTTAGTTTCCAATTATTTTCAAGCATACCATTCTAAAGAAACAGAAAATGATATCGCTCATCTGGGGTAGCGTACGTAAATAAGATTCAAGCAATATAAGATGAACTCCGTGTGCGTAGCACGTGTTCACACTAATTATCATTTAAACTAGAATAAGCATCGTTATATCTTTAATTACATTTCAAAATTGAACTGAAGTTTGTAACAAAATACAGAAATATACCTAGCATTAGCGCTAGCAAAATATACATAACATTAGCAATAGCGGAAAACAATATGACAACAATAGTAGAAATGTATAATATACCAAATTGTCAATCATAGAAAAAAATTCAACGAATTGACCAATACTATTAATTCTCACATTGATTTGAGCTGAGATTCCAATTTCCAATTTGTGGATAAAATTTGAATTGAATTCAGGGTTTGAGCTGAGATTTGACGTTAGCTGCCCGTGGGCCTATGGTGGTTGCATAGGAGCTAGGGGGTTAGCTACGACGTAGAGTCAGAGGAATGGAGGTGTTATATGTGGGCCTACGGTAGTCGTGGTGGAGCTGGACTACTGGAGGAGTAGCGAGATTAAAAAATGCATATTCCAGTTTTTTTCTTTTTTTTGCTTGCCCCCATTGAGATGCTGCCCTAGTCTATTGTCTCTCCCGACTCTACATTGGGCCGGGCTTGCTTTTATATAACCATAATTATTTCTGAGTTAGTGTCACTGGAAATGATTGTTAATGCAATTATTTGTATGATGTTATACCACATATATATAATCATGTGTAATAATTAAAGAAGGTCAACTTGGAAACTCATTGGCCAAGACAATCTGCAATCTAGCTAATGGCTTAATTTCCATCATTTCTTTAATATATTCTGAATGATTTTTCTCATTTTTATATTTTTTTCATAAAAAAGTTTCTATAAGCGTGAAAAGTATGATCTTTTATGACATAGAATACTAAATATATCATTCTGCTAAGCATTTGTAAATTTTTTACAAATATTATTACCAGCATAAAGGTTGTTACATGGCTTGGTGTAGTTGTGTTATATGTTGATATCATTGGTTACAATTTTTGTGAGGGCCTCAAATTACAGTTGCTTAGGAACCGAAGTTTGCACTTCAGTTAAATTGAAGCATGCGCTTCAGTTTTTATACAGAAGCATGCATTTTAATCTAAAGACTGAAGCACGTACTTCAGTTTTTATACTAAAGTGCAGTTTTTATACCGAAGCATGCACTTTAGTCTAAAGACTGAAGCATGTGCTTTAGTTAATTACTAGTGTGAACCCGTGCTACGCTAGGAAAAAAAAAAACTGATATCAGTTTTGAGAATATATTTGAAAATGTGCGGTTAGTTCCACCAAAATGGTTCCTCTGATTTCTCATACCGATTTTTACTCTTTTCAAGGATTCAATTCTTTTATTAAACAAAATGGGCATTTAAAAGAGATTAGAAGTGAGATTTGTTAAACTACCAACAGATCAATTTGTTCAGTTCATTATAACATCAAAATGATGAGTCCACCTTTGACACGATATAAACACCACATGCATCATACACACTCTAAAATGGAAACACTGATATAAAGCAGCAAAGGCAAACACTGAAATGAAAAGAATCGTTTAAGTGCAAGTTTGAACTTCTATCTTTTACTGACCTAGAAGACATAAATTCTAACTTTAACTACCAAAGAGGGAAGAAAAAAAATCACAATTAAAAGCACACATTTTTATTTTACCTACTGTTTTCCACATGCAGAGTAACTACTTCTAATTACAGTTTTTACCTGAACTAATATACATTTTCACAAAATCTATTAAAATATCCGCAAAACACTTATAGTTGTCATAGCAGCTAAATCTAAGCAAATTGAACTTGCACACATATTAAACCAACCAACATAATTAATGCCTAAAGTATGACAATACATATAAAAAGAACAACCATTATGTTTAACTTTACATGAAAAAAAGAACCATTATGTTTATCTTGAACGTGTATGATGCAGTGCCACTATTGTTATTGGATCTTCTCCAAATGTAGGAAAATATAAAATAGTATTTAACCTGCATTTAAAACATCATTGTAAAAAGGCATGAAATATTTAGTTGGGGAGCATATTTTGGTCCATGAATTTTTGGCCCCGCATGCTTTGTCTTTTGAACTATATACGGTAGTAATATTTATGATAAATGTTATGTTTCAAGTGGTGTTTCATGATGTTTCGTGCATGATTAAAATACCAAATCTGTTCCAGTGTTTCAGTTATACCATAGTCCAATGTTAGATTGCATGGAAGCAAAAGAAAGAGATCGACAATGATACCAAGGAGGGAAATCATCAGGATCACCACTATGTGTGGCTTGGTGCACGTTGGGAGAAAACTGAATGTCACAAAATTTAGCAATGCATGGGGTTTCAAAAGTGATTATTTATGGAAATTATGTTGCATTTTTCAGAAAGATGGGTATTCATGAAAAATAGTTGAATAGGTCCACTCATATACTCGAAGAATTATTGTCCCCATACCATAAGTCAAAGCAAGTGAAGTTCCATTTGAGCAACTAACCTATCCTGGGTGAATTATAAAGGCCCTTATGTCTAAGTCATTATTTTGTTATAGATGACCCTTTTAGCATATAAGCCTTTTGTCTATGATTATGTTTGCTTTGTGTACGCTTCTAACCTTCAAAATGGAAATAAAAAACAAATTGTGACAGCCCGCAAATCCGTACCCCTTGAATCAACACTATTCTACCCCTATTAACTCAAGTGGCACAGAATTACGAACCATTAGGGTTAAAGAAGAAGAGATAGAAGAAGAAGAAACTAAACAATATCAGAATCTCACAGTCGCAGCGGAATAAAATATAATAGTAAATATAGAACTTTACACAAAATGAAATCTATTACTGTTTTATACATCATATCATCAGAGTATCTCATACATCAACAATCACAAATCGGACCTACCATACAAACACAGCAGCGGATATATATATATATATATATATATATATATATATATATATATATAGGTACATATAATACGTCTCGGACTCCAGCTCCCCTCCTGCTCCATAGCATCCTGACCTGAACATATAATACTCGGTCTGATCCGAGCATTATAATGAAATAACACCCGAGTCAGTCTGGAATACCAGCTGATAATAAACATGCATCCAAATTGATTATTAAAGTTTCAAAATTCTTTGAAAACAAAAACATCTCGTAAGACCACGCCACAAATAAACATGTCGGGTTTTTACCTTACGATAGCTAAAACACTTTTTATAGAAATCCTCTGATATTATAATAGGGTCTATTTACAAATACTTATAAAATAGCCGAAATTGTTACATCTATTAAATTCCAGCTACTAGCCACAAAAGGGGTAATACAAACAAAACTCGTACAAGGCTCGTAGGGAGAATGGATTTCCAACAATGACTAGGCACTGGGGTACCACCTGTCACAGTACGGGGCCTAGATCACCGTACCGAGGACTACTCCCTTCATCCCCTGCAACACAAGGCCGGAAACATTCCTTACTGAACAGTCCCGAACAAGATAAACCCCGTGGTTGGCGCGACCAACCACCCACTAAGCCGAAATATATAAGGGACATCTAGACAGGGGAAATATCTTGTCCTTCTTGGGCATGACCCACCTAACCTTGCTGCATATCCCCTGATTTTCAGTCATTCTCGGTTGATGAGGCTTGAGGTTAAGCGTTACCTTTCGAACGTTTTCACTTAGAATGCCCATCGTCCACCTGACGATGTTTCGCAAGCATTCGTCCATACAAGTCCGTCCCGGGTTCGAACGGAACCGAAGGCACTACTCCTACACATCCATTTTGAAAATATCCTCAGGATTAGTAGCGACTAGCCCTTGCACTTCACCGCTCCATCTTCGACTCCGAACACGTTTTCGCACGAAACGTACAAACCGGATCGAAGTGGTTTTCGAGAAATAAATCTCGATCCCGGTCTCTTCGAAACGATCAACGCAGTTGTCCAATATTGATAGTCGGTGATTTAACTATCAATTTATATTCATAAACATCCATCACACAAAAAATAATTCCCACATTATTTATTTGCCTCGATATCTTTACAAGATATATTTCCAAAGTTTCAAAACTCATTTGAAAACAATTTCCCAAAATTCTTCCTTACAAGGTAAATCCTTTACCATATATTCCCATTAAAAATAACCAAGTTCAAAACCTTTAAATTAAAAACAGTTAAATATTTTATACTGAAAGATACTTTAAAATATGCAAATTTACTTCTAGTTATTTACTCAAAATATAATTTTGAAATATTTAAAGTAAAACTATTTTATAAGATATAACTTGATTTAAAAATAAGGTTTTAGTTAAACTAAATTTAAAAATAGAGTTGTAAAAGGCTTAATACTAATTTCAAATAATTTAGGTCAAACTAGCCTTTTTAAAACAATCCATTTATAAAATTAATTACTAATGTAATCGAAAATAACCACTATTGTTACCTCATTAATTAGCCTTTAAAACAAAAAATTTCCAAACACTCATTTATAACAAGTTTTAAACTTAAATTCACTTTTAATAAAATCTGTTTAAAACTCAAACTTGGTGTTTCCCAGGGAAACTCATTCCTACTCTAATATCCCAAAAATCCTTCTTATAAATTCTGTCAATTTATTTAGATTCAGGTTTAAGTTTAATAACATAAATTTACTTTCACATATATCAACTGATAACGTTTCTCTTTGTTTATCATTCCAGGTTTACCAAATTTCAATTTTCATTCCAAATAGATTTCAAATTTTAATTCCTTTAAATTCATTATTTAACAATATCTTTTACTTCTCTAAAATTCAATTTATCCATTTATAATTAATTATGGATTTATAATTTACCCAGCAATATTCCAATACAATTTTATTTCAGTTTTCCATCCAAGCAGATTTTAATTTTTATATTCCTTATTTATTAATTTCTTAATTCCTTTTTAAAACCCAATTTAATTTCTTTATAATTAAAACTCCAAATTTCTTTATAATTTAACATTCTGGGCTTATAGTTTATCCCACAATTTCACAATACAATTTAATCCCAAATTTATCAATCACAATATATAACAGACATCATCATCAATTATAAAAATAATTACTACATTTTGAGGAATCCAATTGGATCCCTCCAACCTGTTTTTCCTGCATCCACAAATATTAGCACAACACTATAAATATATATCAATCCAGGCTGATATAAATAAACATTTCAACCAATCACACAGATATTTAAATATTAACTTTTTAAATCAGCTAACATTCCAGATGTGAGTGAGATTAACTCACCTTGAGTTTCGGCGAGCGTTCGAAATTTAAATTAAACCGAACGGCGTTTGATTTAACTCATATTTTCTACTTGCTCTGATCGTCTCCAAACTTGCGCTGCTGCGTAGAATACGGCGCTGCGATTCCGGCGCTACCAAAATCGTCAAAATCTGATAATGTATGAGCAAGTTACGGATTTTTAAAGATTGAATAACAATTTTAAAACAAAATTTCTTTTTAATTTTAAATTTTCTTTTACCACACACATCAGGCCGTTCAAACCCAAAGTCAAAATCAAGGCCGTTCCTATTCTTCTTCTCGTATGCGTCTATCTCCAGGAACGAACCCATAACCACGTACAAAGCTGATCGTCGCACCTCCCAAAACATGACCGGACGTTGATCCAAAGTCGCCCACGCGTGCGCCTACTCGTGCGTCACCCCCGCCTCTAATCTAGGCGAACTCGAACTCCCCAAAAACCCAAAAATCGAGATCGAACCGAGCCCAAACGAAAACAAAATTCGAACGATATACTCCGCCAAACAACATCTCAACCGTACGGATGTGTAGATCTCTCCACGATCTACAACTTTCATTTAGAAAGTTTATGAAATCAAGGCATGGATTGAGAGATTTAGATGGAAGAAGGTAAACGTTTTTCGGCCATTAATAGCCATATGCGGCGGCCGGTGGAAAGTAATTAGGGTTTGCAAATGGTTTAGGTTATATAATATTATTTTATTAATATAATTCTCAACTTAACGTCGTATTGCAAACGAACTCCAATTCTCACGTACTAATAAGCGTTCCTAGGGTTTTTCCGCGTTCCGGACACAATGGAATATGTTTCGTAAGCTAATTCGGTCGTATGTGCGAGTTACGGAATTAAACGATCAATTTAAAATTAAATCGGTTAAAACGATTTCGATGCGTTTCGAGCTGCCACGGTCAAACGACAACTCCAATTGCTACGAAAATTGAAATCCAATAATAACTAACTATTACGGATCCAATGGAACTGGTTTCGTCGAATTCCGAGACTGTGCCCCGGAAGGCTATTTTAACTCGTCTATTTAATTGGGTGATTTTCAAAATTGACGAAAACAATTGAAACTTCACTTTTAAAATTTTATCAACTTAACAATAAATCATATGAAATTTATAAGCACAATAAAAATCATTCTGGCTCATTCCGGACTAAAATCGGATTAATTGCAATATTTTATAATATTAAATTTTCTTATTAAATTAATATAAAATTCCAAATTTAACCTATCGACTTCTAATTTCATTTCAATTATCCCACATTATAATTCCAATCCAATTAGACCTAAAATAAATTTTAGAATCTAATTTTATCCCTATTAGCACTCAAAATTACTAATTACCCCAATTCTAATATTAAATTAGTATTATTCAGATTTCAATTAAATTATCGTATATAAAGTCTTAATCAAGTTCATTAATGTAACCAAATCTTTTATATCATAATTCAAATTTATAATCCATATTAACATTTAAAATGAATTAAATGTTCAAATTTAGCGACCCAAAATTCCGGGTCGCTACATTCCTCCCCCCTTATTAAAATTTCGTCCCCGAAATTTGCTAGGGTAGAAAATACTCTCCAACCCATTTACTTACCCAATTTGCTTAGTTAAAAGCCTATATTTACTTTCCCAAAAAGTTTCAACTCCATTTCAAAACCATTTTCTTTATCCACTCAAAAGTTCGTATTTTAACATTTGCTTTCAAAAATAACTTTCCAAGTTAGCAAAATTTTCCCAAAATCCCAAAAATTTTCTAACTCCCAAAATTTTCGGAAAATTTTGACAGAGTCTCCCCTGCACGGAGGAGCTTTCGCGATATAAACAAATATATATACATCGACCCACACGGTCGGAAACCAAAATATATCACAATAAATATACCATTTCCCAATTATATTTGCGTAGGCGTACCTTTTTAGCAAAATTTTAAATGCAAGCGGCTAATATTACGCATATACGCGCTCCAACTCTCTCGAACGCCTCCCGTACCTGTACTTACTCAACAAACTCATTAGTTTTCAAAGATATGAACTTTTAACAACATTTCCAATGTAAATGCAAGCCAAACATATCTATTTCATATCCAAACCAAGCAATTTCATAATTATGCATGCTAACTACCTTTAAAAACAACTTCACAATTCCGACATCATTTTAAAGCCTCTTTACAAACTCAAACTTCATTTTTCATTTAAATGATTAACAGGTGCCTTACTTACATTTCTTTGTTTTAACTTACATTCCCAATTTTATTTGTAATCAAATTTTATCTTAAACTTGAAACATTTGCATTCCTTTTATGATCCATGTCCATTCATATGTAAACATAACTTATTAAAATTTCAGTCCATTTAATTTATTCAAAACTAATTTCATTTGTTCTCTTTAATTTATTCACTTAAGTTTAATGGCTAATTTCTATGCAGATTATGGTTATTAGACCAAATAACCAATCTTTAAGCTTATAACCATTAATATTAATTTCAACTTAGATTCATAAAATTTTTTTATATATTAAATTTTGCATGGTTCACAATCTAGCATTCTTATTCCATTTCAATTATTAAATCAATCCCTACTCTCACTTTTCAAATTTATTAATCATTTTAAGTTTATGTTTATTATATTATTATTATTATTATTACTACTATTATTATATTTTTTTTTCATAGTTATATAAGTCATTCCATTCTTATTTACAACTCATATATTCTTTCTTCATCACAATAACTATCTTAAAAGTCATTTGCTTGCATTCAAAATTTTATTGTCCAAACAAATTTCATTTAAAGCTATTTCATAAGCTTAAAAATAACCATCTCATCATCTTTCTTAAATGATTTCAATTCCATAATATCTCAATTTGTTTCCAATTTAATTGATTCTTACCAAATCAAACCATTTACAAATTTTAATCCTACTAGCTTAAACATTCGGCTTAACCACAATTATTTAATTTGCTTAAGCTTTCTTTACAATATCTCCATTATCTTCTTATAAATCAATTTTTATTTTCATTTGATTCTCATCCAAATCAAATTCCAATTCATTAACAAACTTTAATGCACTTTGCCTATTTATTAAATCCATTTTAGACTTATTTTATTAGCAAAGAAACCACTTTAAGTTAGTTCACTCATTTGAATTTATTTACAATTCAAACCATCATTATTATAATTTAATTCCATTTTCCATTCACACTTCATTATTTGTTACCACCAATTTAAATCCCATGCTACAGTTGGATTTCTATTTACTTTCCAAATTTTGATCATTTATCAAAATTCTATTCATTACAATAAACAAATTCTATTTAATTGTAGTTCAGTTAGTCTCTAACCTAATCTATATTAGGTTTTAATTCACTTCCTCAATTCTCTCTGAATTCATTCATAATACGGCTATTTTACAATTATTGCATTTAATAAATTTAAATTTCTACCTTTCCTTTTCACTCCTTTAAATAGAATCTAAATTTCTTTCTATATTATTTATTACACAACTGAAATTTAATTTCAGTTTCATTATCAAAACAAATTTCATTTTCCCCATATATAAGTTCAAGACTTATTTGCTAACTTAAGAACATTCACCTTCATATTCTCACTTACTTCATTACACTTTACATTTCATTTATGGTCAAGTTTTGAATTTGCTACACCAATCAACTCTTTCCATTAATGAATTACAATTTCACTTCCATTCATAATTTAGATTGCTTACTTAAGTCCATTTCCATTTTATAATTGCAAATTCAAATTATAACACTTAATAACTTAAGAATATGGATTTCTTTATGCAATTCTAAGCAATTTACATTCCACCTTATATCCAATTCAAATTCTCAATTTTAATCTCCATATACAAGTTCAAAACTTAGTTACTATCTTAAGTTCATTTACATCTTTTTTTTTTATACTTTCTTCACCTTTTTTCAATTCACATTGCATTTGAGATTAGGTTTGAATTCACCATACCATTCAACTACTTCCCAATGGTGATTATAATTTCATTTTCTATTTATAAGTTCCCCAACTTATTTATTTAAAAGCTCATATTGCTCATTTTAATCCATCTACATCTTATAATCACAAATTTCAAATTATATATATATATATATATATATATATATATATATATATATATATATATGTATGTATATATATGTATCCCTGAATTCTTAAGGATACAAATCTTCTTCCCATTTAATTCCTTACACAATTGTAAATCCACAATTTCAAATTATAGCATATCACTTAATAGCTCATGGGTACAATTTTATTTCTCGATGACCCACAATTTCAAAGTCAACTTACATTGAAATTTAATCCAAATCAATTTAATTCTAAGCCCAATTTATTTAACTTATCCAAGTTAAATTCAACTTTCCATTCATTTCAATAATTTCATTTACTTACATTCACTTACGTTAAATTTAATTTCAAGATTAAATTTTTCATTCTTTCCTTCTTATTATTATCAACTTCACTTAATTAATTCA
Organism: Allium cepa; assembly: GCA_030765085.1. NCBI lineage: Eukaryota > Viridiplantae > Streptophyta > Magnoliopsida > Asparagales > Amaryllidaceae > Allium > Allium cepa. The sequence continues at coordinate 629,259,563 of CM060934.1, forward strand.
ATAGTTAATTTATCTTAATTTTACACATTATTTAAATATAATTTTCCAGAATTTAAATTTACCCGGTTTTATTTCAAAACCATTTTAAAATATATCAAATATATACCTATTTGATATATCAATCAAATCTCCAGGTTTTTCCAAAACAATTTGTTTATACCAAAACAAATTTCCTCATTTTTGGAATGTCCAAAACAACTGTTATACCCAACTAGTCCAAACAATACCATAACCAAATATTAGGGAAGCAATCCATCACTTTAGAAACTCGAAAATGAATTCTAATGATGTGGCCAGCATCATCAGGATTATTTTCCAGCGACTGAAGTGAGTTCAATGCTCTCTTACTTCCCAAATTCATTTCAAAACAGTTTCCATTTAAAAATATTTCCCAAAACAATATTCCAACATTGCCTTCAAACACCTTCAAATCTCAACAAACATTTCAAACTTTCCCAGGATTTTAAATTTCCAAACTTCTATTTTTATTTTATTTAAAATCCTTTCCAAAACTTCCGGGATTTAAATTCTGGTCCAATTCAGATTTAGTTATTCTCTTCTTTTATAATTTATGCTTATGGAATTTATTTGGTTATAACCATTTAAAATTTTAGATTCTTATTTGATTTTTTAATATTAGCAACCAAACATCCAAATATATATATAATTTCAGAAAATTATTTCCTTTATATCAAAATATAATTTTGGGTAAAATTATTTCATTTACCCACCTTTAAAAACAATACTATGTCGGTTTATCGTGTTTAAGAGTTTAGAAACCCGTATCGATACGGTGGTACTTCCCGCACCGACCAGAATTCATAAACACTCAACCGATAAGTCAACACAGTATAAAAACAATTTTATATTCACTAACAAGTACGCTCTTATATCTATTAATACGCTCAACTCATTATAGAGTACTATTGACTCTGTTTAGTGAGTAATTTCCCCACCAAAGCCTAGGTTGTCGCCAACCTATGCTCTGATACCAAGTGTGACAGCCCGCAAATCCGTACCCCTTGAATCAACACTATTCTACCCCTATTAACTCAAGTGGCACAGAATTACGAACCATTAGGGTTAAAGAAGAATAGATAGAAGAAGAAGAAACTAAACAATATCAGAATCTCACAGTCGCAGCGGAATAAAATATAATAGTAAATATAGAACTTTACACAAAATGAAATCTATTACTGTTTTATACATCATATCATCAGAGTATCTCATACATCAACAATCACAAATCAGACCTACCATACAAACACAACATCGGATATATATATAGGTACATATAATACGTCTCGGACTCCAGCTCCTCTCCTGCTCCATAGCATCCTGACCTGAACATATAATACTCGGTCTGACCCGAGCATTATAATGAAATAACACCCGAGTCAGTCCCGGGTTCGAACGGAACCGAAGGCACTACTCCTACTACATCCATTTTGGAAATATCCTCAAGATTAGTAGCGACTAGCCCTTGCACTTCACCGCTCCATCTTCGACTCCGAACACGTTTTCGCACGAAACGCACAAACCGGATCGAAGTGGTTTTCGAGAAATAAATCTCGATCCCGGTCTCTTCGAAACGATCAACGCAGTTGTCCAATATTGATAGTCGGTGATTTAACTATCAATTTATATTCATAAACATCCATCACACAATAAATAATTCCCACATTATTTATTTGCCTTGATATCTTTACAAGATATATTTCCAAAGTTTCAAAACTCATTTGAAAACAATTTCCCAAAATTCTTCCTTACAAGGTAAATCCTTTACCATATATTCCCACTGGAAATAACCAAGTTCAAAACCTTTAAATTTAAAAACAGTTAAATATTTTATACTGAAAGATACTTTAAAATATGCAAATTTACTTCTAGTTATTTACTCAAAATATAATTTTGAAATATTTAAAGTAAAACTATTTTATAAGATATAACTTGATTTAAAAATAAGGTTTTAGTTAAACTAAATTTAAAAATAGAGTTGTAAAAGGCTTAATACTAATTTCAAATAATTTAGGTCAAAATAGCCTTTTTAAAACAATCCATTTATAAAATTAATTACTAATGTAATTGAAAATAACCACTATTGTTACCTCATTAATTAGCCTTTAAAACAAAAATTTTCCAAACACTCATTTATAACAAGTTTTAAACTTAAATTCACTTTTAATAAAATTTGTTTAAAACTCAAACTTGGTGTTTCCCAGGGAAACTCATTCCTACTCTAATATCCCAAAAATCCTTCTTATAAATTCTGTCAATTTATTTAGATTCAGGTTTAAGTTTAATAACATAAATTTACTTTCACATATATCAACTGATAACGTTTCTCTTTGTTTATCATTCTAGGTTTACCAAATTTCAATTTTCATTCCAAATAGATTTCAAATTTTAATTCCTTTAAATTCATTATTTAACAATATCTTTTACTTCTCTAAAATTCAATTTATCCATTTATAATTAATTATGGATTTATAATTTACCCAGCAATATTCCAATACAATTTTATTTTAGTTTTCCATCCAAGCAGATTTTAATTTTTATATTCATTATTTATTAATTTCTTAATTCCTTTTTAGAACCCAATTTAATTTCTTTATAATTAAAACTCCAAATTTCTTTATAATTTAACATTCTGGGCTTATAGTTTATCCCATAATTTCACAATACAATTTAATGCCAAATTTATCAATCACAATATATAACAGGCATCATCATCAATTATAAAAATAATTACTACATTGTGAGGAATCCAGTTGGATCCCTCCAACCTGTTTTTCCTGCATCCACAAATATTAGCACAACACTATAAATATATATCAATCCAGGCTGATATATATAAACATTTCAACCAATCACACAGATATTTAAATATTAACTTTTTAAATCAGCTAACATTCCAGATGTGAGTGAGATTAACTCACCTTGAGTTTCGACGAGCGTTCGAAATTTAAATTAAACCGAACGGCGTTCGATTTAACTCAAATTTTCTACTTGCTCTGATCGTCTCCAAACTTGCGCTGCAGCGTAGAGTACGGCGCTGCGATTCCGGCGCTACCAAAATCGTCAAAATCTGATAACGTATGAGCAAGTTACGGATTTTTAAAGATTGAATAACAATTTTAAAACAAAATTTCTTTTTAATTTTAAATTTTCTTTTACCACACACATCAGGCTGTTCAAACCCAAAGTCAAAATCAAGGCCGTTCCTATTCTTCTTCTCGTATGCGTCTATCTCCAGGAACGAACCCATAACCACGTACAAAGCCGATCGTCGCACCTCCCAAAACATGACCGGACGTTGATCCAAAGTCGCCCACGCATGCGCCTACTCGTGCGTCACCCCCGCCTCTAATCTAGGCGAACTCGAACTCCCCAACAACCCAAAAATTGAGATCGAACCGAGCCCAAACGAAAACAAAATTCGAACGATATACTCCGCTAAACAACATCTCAACCGTACGGATGTGTAGATCTCTCCACGATCTACAACTTTCATTTAGAAAGTTTATGAAATCGAGGCATGGATTGAGAGATTTAGATGGAAGAAGGTAAACATTTTTCGGCCATTAATAGCCATATGCGGCGGCCGGTGGAAAGTAATTAGGGTTTGCAAATGGTTTAGCTTATATAGTATTATTTTATTAATATAATTCTCAACTTAATGTCGTATTGCAAACGAACTCCAATTCTCACGTACTAATAAGCATTCCTAGGGTTTTTCCGCATTCCGGACACAATGGAACAGGTTTCGTAAGCTAATTCGGTCGTATGTGCGAGTTATGGAATTAAACGATCAATTTAAAATTAAATCGGTTAAAAAGATTTCGATGCATTTCGAGCTGCCACGGTCAAGCGACAACTCCAATTGCTACGAAAATTGAAATCCGATAATAATTAACTATTACGGATCCAATGGAACTGGTTTCGTCGAATTCCGAGATTGTGCCACGGAAGGCTATTTTAACTCGTCTATTTAATCGGGTGATTTTCAAAATTGACGAAAACAATTGAAACTTCACTTTTAAAATTTTATCAACTTAACAATAAATCATATGAAATTTATAAGCACAATAAAAATCATTCTGGCTCATTCCGGACTAAAATCGGATTAATTGCAATATTTTATAATATTAAATTTTCTTATTAAATTAATATAAAATTCCAAATTTAACCTATCGACTTCTAATTTCATTTCAACTATCCCACATTATAATTCCAATCCAATTAGACCTAAAATAAATTTTAGAATCTAATTTTATCCCTATTAACACTCAAAATTACTAATTACCCTAATTCTAATATTAAATTAGTATTATTCAGATTTCAATTAAATTATCGTATATAAAGTCTTAATCAAGTTCATTAACGTAACCAAATCTTTTATATCATAATTCAAATTTATAATCCGTATTAACATTTAAAATGAATTAAATGTTCAAATTTAGCGACCCAAAATTCCGGGTCGTTACACAAATATAAAACATGATTAGACTGTGCGGTCCTATTACATAGCTTCGTATTGTTTTTCCTACTTTTTTAAAGGATAGTGCCACAGGGACCAAAAATTAAGGTCAGAAAATGCAAGAATTTGAATCTAAATACATAACTTAGGGGTGCATCAAAACATAAATAGCCAAGATTATTACCGCACATTTTCTGACCATTATTTCTGGGCCTTATAGTAATTTCATTTTTAAGTATACTGACTTTCAATTGATATTCTTCAAGATATACCGTCTTCTTATTGGAGATGTAGATGTGTTTCTATTCCGTGTCGTAGTGGCTCAGTACATGTATCCTAGGGCTATTAGCATTAAATTCTCAGATATATCTAGAAGGTGAACTAACTTATATGTTATAAAACTTCGATCAAAATATCACAAATTCATGTTCATCTCAATTTTCTTACTTTTTATCATCATACGCTTTCTTATGACTATAACACAGTCTGCAACCAAATATGCAGAGTAGAACCCATAGCCAAATTTTCCAATGAGTTTTTAGGTCACCTCATGGTTGCATTTTCTCAAAAGAATCAGCAGACAATATTTTCTATAATTTTTCAAACAAAAATTCAAGCATAATGTAGGTGAAATGATGATCCTGTTTGTCAATAGTACCTGTAGTTTCTGACTTGGAATAAGTCCTTGAGTACATCTACTTTAATCATACCAATACCTTTGTCCCTAATAGAGAGAACCTTATTCTCCTTGTCAAGCTTGATATGAACATCTAACATAAAAAAAATAAGGATTCCTGTAGGTGATATACTCTTCAAAATTAATCCATATTTCATGCAGAATTTTGATGTACCAACATGAATCTCAAGCTTATTGTTTTCAACTTCCCCGAAAACATTCTTACTATTTAAAGTAAGAAAAAAATATCCTACTGATTGCATGGTTGAAACATGAAAATGATACATTGTTACAGTGAAGATATGTAAGATCCTATGCTAGAACTACTATATCGATAAGTATAAAACTTACATTCGAGGCATTGGAGATGAATTCACTCAAGAAAAATCTCTTTATTGCTATAAAGAGACTTGATGATTATATCCACAAGCATAGAAACCTCGACTTTAAATTCAACCTTCTAAACTGAATTATGAAGAGATTTTCTTGACACTGTCTCATAATCTGTAAAAGGCAATCAACAAAGAAATTAATAACAAAATTAATAATTTAATATAAATTCAAGGGAAACCGATAAGTACAAAAAGAAAAATAAGATAAACATGCACGCAAAATATCAACGCAAGATGAAATAGTTGTTTTTTTTCATATACAACGTCCAAACCGCACAGTGATGAAATAATTTTTTTCATAAACATCCAAAGTACAGAAAAATGTAGAAAATGATGTAAATTTCTTGGTCTATGAATGAATACCTATGGCTGGCCATGTTGGAAACTCATGTTGTATTTGTTTGCTTGTATAATTAGTATAAGACCAATGTGAAAGCTCTATGATGAAGTGCCCAACTATCAAAAATTCAACATATATGCTCTCAAGAATTGCAACATGTTAATGAATAAGAGTGAACTAGTGCATCGAATAGTTGTATTTGCTTAATGAATAGAAACAAAAATGTTACTTAAAATTGTTGTATTTCCCAAAGTAGTCATAATGAAAACTTTCTTGATGGTATATTAGAACAATATCAGTCAATAATTAATAATGTTGACCTCTAACTAATAAAGCCGCATGCTACAGAAATTACATTTGTATCAAAAACCAATAGCATATAAATATTACCTAATTTATACATAGTTATACATACATGTCTAAAAAAATTGCAAAAAACACATTTTGTATTAACATATGGCAGTATGTGGTTCTTAATAGCATATAATCATATAACCCATTTGAAAACTTGTGTTTTCAATTATTGTATACTACGTACTATATTTTGGTGATAAAAAATATTGACTAACTTGAAAACCAATTACAACAACTGAACGAGAAAATGAACACAACTGCAAGATATTTAAATCATTTGCTCAAGACGCTATGGGTGAAATTTCATTTGCTCAAATATTCCATCAAATTAATCAACTTTAGTATGAATTCAAAAAACCAAGAACTTACTTGTTGAACGAAGGTCAAAAAAATTGTGAGAAGTATATGGCAAATTTTGAGCCATGGAAGTAAACAAAGGGGTATTTAAAAAGATAACATGTGATTACTTTGTACAACGATTAAATATTTCTGTTAATCAGATAATAATGTAATGACAAAACTCTTCTTCGACAATTTAATTCAACCACAGAAATATATTAACTTGCCCAAAATTCATTGCTTACTTGTATAAATATAGATAAACACAAACATGGTATGTTGCAATTAAATATGTTTCCTGCAAGTACAAGAGCATAATAAATTAAATTTGAACTTGTGTATAAATTATATACCTATTATTTATTATTCTTTCTGTTAAGTAGTACCATCACCATTCCTAATGTCACTTGGGTAAAAATCGTACAACTTTCCTTTTTGGCTCTTACTTTTCTTAGTCATCCTAAAAAAATCTTATGCATCTACTCTATCCATCAGCTAGAGTTAGTTGGTATAATATTTGTTGTAGCCAAGGAAAAAGGGCAATGTTTGAGTGGAGTTTGAAACCGATTGAACTGTAGATTGTATTATAAGTGCGTTGAAAAAGTACCGATTACAGAGGTAAAGATCAATGATCAAAGATAAACAGATCCGATACTAACACGGTTGGACATTGGGTAACTTTCAGTTAGAGCTAACACATCTCTCTCATTTTCAACATCCTCTCAATTTTAGAACAGTCCTCACAATTATCGCTTGCTAATACACACTAAATCTATTTGAATTTGTATAATACTTAGCAAGCTTTTCAAGCTCAAAATTGTGTACAAAAAATTAAAATTAGTGTTCTCATCTTGTTCATTTTAATCCATGCAAAATCTACCTAGACATGTAGGATAGTCAGTTTTTGGAATTTTAAGTTGATCCCTAGGCTACGTCCAATATAAAAAAACCCAATGAAATCAAAATTGATAAAGACATTTATACTAAATGCATTAAATAAATAAAATTAAAATCAGTAATGGACTAATGTTATAAGGGGAAATCAAGATATCAAAGATAAGATACTTAGATAAATCGAATCCAGGAATAGTTAAAATGCAAAAAGAATGTGAAATTAAAACCAACTTAGTTTATCAAATTATTCATTGGGCTTTCAACCTACTATTGATTGTTGATGATATGTGATATATCCTTTAGTACACATGAAACATATCCAACTTCCAATAAATGGTTAGAGTAAAAATATGCATTTTCTTTAATGGCTTTTTCATCCATTCAAATGATATATTAGTTTCAAGAAGATGTACAAATTATTTGAGTATATCTATAGATTTATACAAAATTCACTTATATGCTGCAAATAAATAGCGCATAATGAATAAAATTAACATACGAAGTAAATTGTAACAGTTGAGTTTATCTGTGGATTAATATATGAAATTCATTTTTCTTTTATGACATTAAATAAAGATTTTATACTCTGGACCTTCACTTCTTTTGAGTTTTGAATCTCAAATTAGTATAATACAAATTCAAATGCAGATATATTTTTTGAAAAAAATCAATATGAGAGTAAAGAGGCTTTTGAGTTTAAACTCAACACGTAAAGTTTAAAATAACTTATTATATATGACATAAAGAGAAAACAACATAAGATAAGCGGGCCAGTTAGAGTACATATATTTTAAAAAGGAAAAAATTAGAAATATGAATACAATTGGTTTCTTTAAGCTCAAAATTACGTTGAGGTGTTCTGCAATGGTTCATGCTTCATTAAAATGATTAGAAAACGTGGTTACGACAACTATGTAAAATTTTAACCAACGGGAGCGTTTCGCCACCTCCTTTCATCTTTAAATGATAAGAACAAAGAATGAGCGATGTATTTCAATAACATTTGTAATCATTTTAAATGCAAACGAACATTAAGTAGAGAAATGTAATTTATAATCCATGCTGCAATTGGAGTCATTCTTTATTTTTCAAACTTATAATCAATGTTGCAAACGAAGAATAAACTGGAGCATTTTGGTAGATTCAATCTTTTTTTTCGAAATTATTTCTAACGGTATTTTTCAAAAAATAAATATGAGACTCAGCGGCATCTGATTTTAAATTCAACATGTACAGTTTAAATCAAACTGTTATATATGACATAAGAAGAACATGATAAGACATGTTACTTTGAATATATATGTTTAAAAAATCAATGTTTTCCAGTAACATTTGTAATCGTTTTAAGTGACAAATAAACATTAAATGAAGAGCTGTAATATATAATCAATGTCGCAAGTGGAGTCATTCTTTTTCTCTTCAAACTTATAACCAGTGCTGCAGATGAAGAATAAATAGGAGCATTTTGGTAGATTCATTATTATTTTTTTTTTAAAATTTCTAATAATATTTATGAAAAAATCAATTAAGACTCGAAGAGGCTTTTGAACTTAAATTCAACATGTACAACTTAAATTAATTGTTATATGACATAAGAAGAACACAACATAAGTTAAGACAGGTCAGCTTGAGTATTTAAAAAAAAATCAGTGTTTTGCAATAACATCTGTAATCATGTTAAATGACAAACATTAACTAAAGAGCTTTAATTTATAATCAATGTTGCTTTACTTATAAGAAATAATAATCAGATAGTTCCCATATCTAAAGATTAATAAGTAATAATAAATATATAGATAAATATATAGACATTTCATATAAATATTTACTTGTAAGAACAATTTTTATTAAACCACCATAAAACCATAATCAGATCATTCCCATAAAGCCATTTTGTGTGACCTTTGGTAACCTACAGACTTAAAAAGATGAACGATGAAATGAAATATGTAATAATGCATGAAATTAGATTAATGCTTTAGGGGGTGGGTTAAAATCAGTTAATTATAAATATGTATTTGTTGTAGATAAAAAAGTTTTACAATTATCTATACATGCAAGAGATGTTATCAACATATATGTATATAAGACTTTCTTAATGTGGTTGAACAGAGGCTTCAATAGCTACATCAGATCTCTTTAATCAGTTTCTAAGAATCTAGTTCAGAAGGGAAAGAAAATTAAAAAAATAAATACTATCGAACGTCAGATAGCTTTAGTAGAAAATTCGAAGGGAGGAGGTGTGGGATTCTAAAAAGAAAGGATGAATCATATACGATGCAAATTGGCTGTATGAGGGCAATTTGATACTCTATTAAAAGCTTTATTTTTCATTTCTCTGATGGTTCAAAGCACAATACCTGCAAATCAAATGTTAAAAAATTATAAGATCATATTAGTAAAAGAGTGAACAAATGAATATATCTCAATCTTTTGGTGAAATTCGTATGTATACTACTCATACACTATATGTCAAATTAGAATAGAAATTATAAAAGCTCAATCATGCATCATTATTAATGTACCGTTAAAATAAAATTTATTGATACTTAGCAATGCATTATTTTAGAATAAAATCAACCCATTATTATTTTTATTCGCCAACTTAATCCATTCTTTCCATTGGTTAAAGGGGAAAATCGGTAGATAATGATTGAAAAACATCAAAAGTACTCGAGCATTTCTTATGAATAGTATAAAAGGATGGAAGAATCTAATATTCAAGATAGAAATTAAAAGTTGAAGATATTCACAAATTAGATAAACTTTACATGCATTTAGTGCTGATACCACTAAAAGAAATGCATATTTAAATGTAGAAAATTGGCAAAAAATGCAAGGTTACATTATTGTAGGGTAAGTTACTACTCACGCATGTTTAACCTTGTACTTTGGAGAAGCTTTGTATGGCATCAACCACCTATCAAACTATATAATATGCCATGTGCGTAGTTTTCTAGAGCCAATGCTGCATTCATCTTTCTATATAATAGCAAGTAGGTTTGCTTTATTTTTATTTTTTAAAAAAGGTACATTAACCTGAAATGTAATTCCTTCATGAGTCAAACACTAATTATTATCAACACCATACTGACACAAAGCATGACCATTTTATATGCTAGGTAAGCAAATATAGATATAGAGTTCACACAACAATCAAAAAAATACGCATGCACAACACCACCATATATAAACTATTTTTATAGGGTTATATCACTGATCAAAGCCGACCCAAGTTACTAATGCCTATGGACAATGAATTAAGTTTAAGCAAGTAAAATAAAATGGTCCTAGTTAATAAATAAAGGATTGCAAAAATGGGAATTAAACCTAAACCAACATCTAGTTTCCTTGCTTTAGATACGAACATGACTAAAGAAACTTTCAACAAAGGCTAAATATGCAACTTGTAAACAGTAATAAGTAAAGCATTGCACAAACTGTATAAATTGTGGTTTTAGTAAAATACTTACTGTGCTTCAAATCCTTTAACAATAAAGAAACCCAAAATTGAAAAAATTGTGGTTTCAATAAAATACTTATTGTGGTCATTGCAATACTCACTATGGTTTCAGTATACGGTTAATTTCAGTATACAATTGATCTTCCACCTTCTAAATTCTTCCAATGCACACATATATCTATGCAATTCAATTTGTAATGATAAAATATAAAACATGTGAAAATAATGAGTTTTATAATGACCACGTAATAACATCCAGGAGTACCAACAAACCTGAACTAAAACTCAAAATGAAAGGCATACACCATTTAACCACTAGATATAAGTGTATTTTTGTTTTTATCTTTGAAGGAAAAAACCTATAAAAAGGAAGCAATGCATGAATAAATGTGCTATGTAGAGGATGAAAGCGTACCTTGGTTACTAAGTTAAATATGTATTGCTACATATCCAAAAAAGGATGTTCCCTTCAATACAAATTCTCATCATGTAAAGGTATATAATAAGAATCTCCACCCATGAAAATTCAAGTAACTGAGTGAAGTCAAAGGTGAAATATCATCATCATACAAATGATTTAATTCACAGTAGATTCATATGTTTCAGTTTTTATAAAAGCAAAAGAAGAAGATACTCAAAATGAGACATTAATATGAATATTGTACAAAATTAGATTTATTTTCCTTAAAATTGTAAACATATTAAATGCATCAACTAAATACTATAAAGATTGATGCTAATATGATTTTGTTTACACAGTAAGCAAGAGGAAAATAATTAAAACTTTCCACAATATCATTCCTAAATACATATATGCAGTAAATTAGAAGGGGAAAGTTTCTAAATTTTTATTGATAATTATAAATAAATTATAGTATCTTCTATGCCAAAGTTTAAAATTTTCCCTTATTCAAAAGATCTGATGTGATATACGATATGCTTGTTAACTTGCTCATGATTTTCGTCCTTAAATTAAGCAATGAAAAAAGAAGAATGGATTTTTAGTAGTTTAATCAACAAAGGATCTAACAATAAACTACAATAGAATGTTCAATTAGCAACAACAAATACATCTGCAAAATTTAAAGAAACACTAACAGTAATGGTTCGGAACGAAAGCAATGAAAACAATATTAAAATTGGTAGAAGAGAAATATGGTACTTGAAACGAAAGCAATGAAAACAGAAATCAAATAGGGAGAACGACAACGTACTTGAATCATAAGATAGTAAAAGCTCATATCTTCAACTCAATTACAAAAGCAAAATAACTAAGAGATAGAAAAAGGTTAAATGGAAACAAATAAAAAAATCAAAAAAGGGTGTATGATTAGGGAGTAGCGCTTACCTTAATTGGAACTCTATGCAAGGAAGAAGAAAGTGAGGAAGTATGTGCAATTCAACCTAATTAGGTGAATAATTCGAGAACAATTCGAAGGATTTTGATTTTATTCATACTACAGTTCTAAAGGAGAGAATTTATTGATTTCCATCGGAGGAAAAATGGGAAGAGGATATTAGAGAGACGAGAATTTATCAATTTCAGCCGGATGGAATGGGGAAGAAGGGATTAGCGCCGGCGAGAAAGAAATTTTGAACTGTATGAAAAGGAAGGAAGAGGAGAATATCGAGAGTGGAGAAGGAAATAAAGAAGGAGACGGTTCACTTTGCCAAATTTGGGGAGGCCTATGCGCTCTTGAAACCAAACTCACTAATAATATAATAGTATAGATAAACTAAAGCATGCGCTTCACTTTAAAAATTGAAGCGCTTCACTTTAAAAATTGAAGCGCACGCTTCAGTTACTTCAGTTTTTAAACTAAAGATGTGCTTTTATTTTTTAGCTGAATCATTTACTTTAGTAATAAATTGAAGCATAACGATAAAAATTTTACGCTAACATAGTGTTTATATTCACTTTAGTATGTCATTGCCTATACATTTGATATAATCACAACATCGAACATCTAAACAAGTGATTTCCTTGTGATTATTTATTATGTAATTTGTGAACCAGGACAAAGCTAGCTATATCAAACTCATCTAAGATGATAATTCAGGTTGATTGATTAAGAATTTCACGACACATAAAATAAGTGTTAACCCACCTTTTTGGCAAGGCCGTGGACAGGCGGATTTAAATAAAACAATTGCTCGGCTGTTGAGGATGGAATACGACAGGGTTAAGTCGACTGGATTGATAGATGATGTAGAATGCTTGGAAGATGGATGTTGGATTGAAGGGAGTGGGTCGGCACAGGCTAGCAGCTCAGTGTAGTAGTATAGATTGGACGAGAAGTGGAGAAGATGCATGGTTCGGTCGAGATGGGACCGTTCGGTCTGGAGGTTGTGGGTCATTCGGCATGGGTGGCTCACTTTGGAAGTTGTGGGTCGTTTGACACGGGCGGCTCATCTTGAAGTTGTGCGTCGTTCGACATGGGCGGCTCGTTTGGAAGTTGTGGGTCGTTCGGCATGGGCGGCTCGATGTGCAAGTTGTGGGTCGTTCGGTATGGGCGGCTCGGTCTATAAGTTGTGGGTCATTCGGCATAGGCGGCTCGATCTGGAAGTTGTGGGTCATTCGGCATGGGCGGCTCGGCCTGGAAGTTGTGGGTCGTTCTGCATGGGCGGCTCGGTCTGGAAGTTATGGGTCATTCGGTATGGACGGCTCGGCATTGATGGCTTGGCGTTGTGGTTCGGTCAAGGTGGCACGACCCGGCTTTAGTAAGGTGGTTCGGTCAAGGATGAGGGACACAAGTGGATCAGCATTTGAGCCGTTCGGCATTTCAACTGCTTGGGGTCGGTCGAAATGAGAGGTGTGAGCTCGGCCAAGGTCTTGGTGGCCCCAGACTACTTAGGAAGCCCAGTAACTCGTGATTCGCCTATAAATACAGCATGTGGGTCTTCAGAAAGGGGATCTTCTTACTACTTTCTGCCTTTCTATTTTCTAAGTCTAGGAATACTCTACAAGTTGGTAACTGTAATAGATTATTACAGCAACAAAAAGGAAATTTCTAGAGTGGACGTAGGCCGGAGTTAGCTGAGCCACTATAAAATATGTTGTTCTTTACTGCTTTCATTTTAAATTTTAATGTTCTTCATATTTATACTCTCTACATACACTCTATCTGTGAGTTGTGACAGGTATTTGGTGCTTTCATTTGGATTTGGGTGTTAGTGACCAATTTTGGCGCTAACAATAAGTAAAGTAATTAACGGTGAAAAAAAGTTAACCCGCCTTCAAGAAAAACTAGATGACAAGGTATCAAATCATCAAAAGAAGCCACTGATAAATAATTTATCCCTACACAGTATAATGCTGGAAATGTGTTAAAAATGTAAAAAAATATGAATAAATCTCTAGATCTTTATAACACCATTAACCATACTAAAGCATATCTTTGTTGTACATTGTACAAATTTCAATAATTAACCAAGTATATGAAATAAAGTTTTATGAAATTAACCATCTTTCACAAAAAATAACCATGTTTATAAAATTAGCTAAGTCTAAGAAACTAATAAAGTTTTATAAAACTAAAAAAAATAACAATTTACAACAAATAGAATCAAACCTGGAAATTCAAATTTATTTCATTCGCTTCGGTTTCAAATTTAATTTTTTTTGCTTTAGTTTCAAAATCCACTAATGAAGTGGAAAGAGGTTGTTTAGTAGCCTTCTAAAAGTAAATTCAAATCTATGTATTGATTTTCAAATGAAGAAAAAATTTGTAGCCTCAATGTATAACGCTTGAGAGATTGACAGATTAAAACATTTTGCGACGACCCACATTTTTGGATGGACTAAATCGAAAATAAACCACACATGTCTAACTCAAACCATTCAAAAAGGAGGATTGTCAATGAGATTTAATAAGAAAATGAGATAAAAGAAGTAAAACAAAATAAAGAATCTCACAGCGGAATGATAAAATATAATAATCAAATAAACAGTTCATGAATTTGTTTTATAATATGCATTTAATTACACAACTTTTCAACATAATCAGAGTACAAACAACAACATACCAATAATAATGTAGCGGAATAATAATAGTAAATACGGTCAAACAAACTCCATCTTCGTCTTCAAGGAATAATATCAACAACACTGAAATACTCAGGCTGACCCGAGCGTAACGAAAAGACAAAACACTCGAGTCGGAACAAAAGTTATTATGTAAGTTAAGTCAACAACAAGTAAATATCAACGTAATAACTTCAAAGATGTTAACGGGATTTTACATCTCATATACAGTGTATAACGTGCGTGCAATAACTTAAGAGGTGTTACGGGATTTTACATCTCTCAAGGGTCCATTAAACTATCTATATGTAGTAAAATACGATATATATGTAGTGTTTATCAATAAAATAAATATTAAAATAGCATTAAGGCTTTACATTGATCTCCCTTAACACATTTTTAAGCATTGTCCTACAGTTTTCCTTAGTAGCTTCACCAGTAACGTCGGTAGCCAGCGATGCGCCATGATAAGACAACACTAAAACAAAGTCATAGTGGTTGCACATTGTTTGTATCAAAATTGGGCACAACACTCTTTGGATGTGTTTGAAGAGATAAAATAAAGAAAATAAATATAAAATGAGGCAGATCTGACAAACATACCAATCAGCAGATAAGAGTAAATGTAGAAACACACAAATTTATAGTGGTTCGACATATTGCCTACGTCCACTATGAAATGATTGATGCTTATCGAAATCTCACCCGCTGATTACAAGAGGTTACAACAGTACAACTATAGTATAGAAGTGATTTCGACAGAATGTCAGCGTAGAGAAGCCAAAAAAGTCCCATTTCTGTAGGTCCAGGGTCACTATTTATAGGTGTAGGCAGCAAATATCTTGCCCAGATCTTGGAAGACTCTCACGTGGGTGGGCGCACGGGACCGAGTTCAGGTGATTTCGACTCGATCTGTGAGAAATACGAATTGAGTTCGTATCGATCCATAAATAGTCCTTTGGGGCAGAAATTTATTAGGTGCATTCTTGAGGTTGTAGGCAAGCTTCTGTGAAAATTTGGTGGCACTCGGACTTGTTGATTGTGAGATATGATCGATAAAAGTTTGAATCTTCAATGTGCAGCTGAACTTTATTTCGCTCCCATTCGTAACGTTCCTTTTCGTAACCATACTAGGCACGTGCTTGCTAGGTGACGTGGAGCTATCTTCTAGGATCGATCCACTTTTCATGCTGTGTGACTGAGTCTTCCTCTCTTCTAGGCTTCCTTCGTATTGATCTAAAATCTTCCTTTCGCATTGATTGATCGTGCCCCACTTCATATCGAGCTTTGTAGTTGTTTCGTATCGATAGTTCTCTCCCCATTCGCATCGATTCCAGGAGTGACTTTGTGTCGATGGATTCGTATCGTTACAGGGCTTCTCCCATCATATCGATCGAGTGAATTATCGAAACGAGTCTGGTTACCCTCATTTGATAGATACGAACGAAGTGGACATGAAGGATATGACTGTTGATGGAAACAAACTCAATGGGTACGAATGAGGTGGATACGAACGTGGGTTTTTCCTTTAGGGTTCGATGGAGCGGTTCCACCTGGATACAAACATGATGTTGCTTGGCTATGGCTACAAAGTAGATGGAGACGAACGAGGTTTCTATCTTCCCATGGTTATGAACCATTGTTTGCTTGGATGGACAAGAATGGGACTTTCTGAAGGGATGGATATGAAGTAGGTTGGATACAAATTGTAGTTGTTATCCTTGACTTGCAATGATCGTATCTTGAGAATACGAACTCCGATTGACTTGAAATTTAGAATGTAGGCTTTTGTAGCTTTGCTTGTCGTATCATATCGATTGTACCTTGATTCAAACTCGGATAGGATTCACTAGCATCCATAGTGAATGTATGAATAACCGATCTTTGGGACAGAATGTCCTTAGTTTCTAGTTAAGTACTTGGTGTCACGGCCTTGCCAAAAGGTGGTATAACATTTTCCCCTCAAAGCACATCTTATGAGAACATGACGTGCTTTGAAAATATACAATCTCCATTCTGAAAAAGATCTTTCTGATTCGCTGAATAGTTGTTGTCATTTCTTCGAAAGATGTAACCTTTGATTGATCTCCAGTAATATAAATACTGAATTGCTAAATGCTAATTGTTGGACTATGCACTATTGTAAACGAGTGTTGAATGGTAGCAGACCTGACTCTCGTTAACGTTTGTACATTCATGAGCCGTTGTCAGTTTTCTCTTATCGAATTTTGTATCGATCCTCTCCTGAATCAATGTGAAATTCGTGTTGTAACAACTCTTGATGGTTTCTTTAGAGTATCTCTTTGTATCGATCCTCTCCTCGATCGATGTGAAAAGTTGAGAAATTGTCTTCATATCGATGGCGATCGATACGAATTTTTGATTGGTGTTTCAAGGTCCTTCGCATCGATGGGTACAAGTCTTAGAGTCTTTGAATGGAGGGATATGAAACCGGCGCTTTGTTTCGGTAAAATTGAGCAGTCTAATCATGACTCGATAATGGCGTTCGTACCGATATGAACGGCTGTCGCATTAAATGGACACGAATAATGCATCTCGCATCGAAGTGTCCTAAGTGGGTTCGAACAAGCGTTGCTTTGGTCTGATGGCACATGGATACGAACGATGGCTTTCGTGTCGATTCGAGGAGACCGATTCTAATAGGTCAAAATGACCGGGAGACGAAGGGACGCTTTCCCACTATAAATGCTTCAGCACTTAGAATTTTTTTTATTTTCTCATTTTCCTTCTTCCTGCTCTCATCCCTACCTTCATATCGCTTGGTCTAAAGAGGAAAAAACCATAATATTTTCTTTTAAACCCAATTCTTAATCCCTTCGATTATCTATTGCGATCAGGTAAGAAATCAACCAAATTTGAACTAAGGATAATGGGACTTGACCCCCTCACGTTGTCTTAATCGTGGCCGTGGATGGCCAGAGTTTGAGGATGAGCGCTGATAGTCTCCATGTTAGTTGGGGAATAAGGATTGAGGAGGGACACGAAGGAGTTGAAGTGATGGTGGTTCAGCCTTGGCTTCGTATCGGTGAAGGAAGGAGGGAATTCGTATCGACTTGGACTGGCTGTGCTTTGTATCGAATGAGTGGAGTGCTTCGATCGATTGGCGACGAGACTTTTGTATCGGTTAGCCAATGTCATCTCTCATATTGATCGTTAATAGGTGGCATTCTCATTGATGTCCCACGATCGATACAAACTTTGAAAATGGAAATTACTGATCGATACGAGAGAGATTCCTTTGAATGGATATGAAGTAGACAACTTAGCATCGATACGAACCACTATTTTTTGGTCGATACGAACCATAGTTCCTCGATCGATGCGAAATGGCATTCCCTTGATCGAGACAAAGTGGACTTTGGTGGTTGATTCAAATTTAAACTTTAATCGATACAAATTGCAGTCTTGAACACTTGACCTCGACGAGCTTCTGCCTTGCATAATCTGTCTTAAATGTACCGCACATTTGACCGCCTTTTGAAGCTCATCAATGGAACTGTAATATGACAATGCTTAACGAACCTCAATTTGAATCGACCTCCAAAGTCTGGATGGCATGGTTGTGACGGTCATCGATACCGATCACTCCGGTTGAATTTTGGAGTCTCATCCTTCAAACACTTTGCTCATCTCCATAGAATTTTCTTAAGTATTATATAGCATTGCATTGCACAACACATTTATGCATTTCACACGGGATTATTGTCACCTAGAGATTAATGAGTTGATTAGCCATCGAACCCGGGAGTTCGCAGCAACAGGAGGCTCAAAGTCCACCTCATTTGATAATAGAGATGCCGACCATCGCGATCGAGGTCATAAGTCCAGCTCTGGACGAGCTATCAGGAGCAACCTTCATTGGGAACCCACAAGATTTTGTACCATCCAACGTTTTCGAAGATATGTTGGGGAGAATTTGTTTGAGGCACGGGCTATCGTTGAACGATGTCCTGCTACCAGGGCCAAACAATCAGCTACATACTCCTCCGGAAAGGGAACATCGCTTTTAATCAATTTTCCTGCACAGCCGGGACGCTTCCACCACTCAATCAACATATTTGGGAGATGTTGTCTTATTTAGGGATTGCCCCGTCATAGTTACACCCGAACAAGTATGCTCTTCTGAACAGCTGATTCATCATCTTCATGGAGCACCTCTTTCGGCCCCCGACTCCATAGGAAGTCAAATTCTTGTTCAATGTAAAGAGTCGGGGAGATAATCCTTCTTTCACATTCTTAGAGGGAGCCAGAAACTGTCAAATTGTGATTGGAACTTGGACCAAACTTTGCTACTTCAAAATCGAGTGGTTCTATGTTCGGTGCCCTCCAGGATTTGCTACACGGTGGGTAGTCAAACGTAAGTGTCGCAATTTCTCTGGCGACTAATGGGATAGTTGTAATCAATGTTGAGTATAACATTTTCTTTCTTTTACAGCTTCGATTCCATGACCCGAAGGTGCCCAATTCAAAGAAATAGTGTGAATTCTTCAAGAGGTGCCGAGCAAGATTAGAGAGATTGAAGCGGTGCTTACAGATGAAAATTTGAGGGTTGTCAGGATGATCGACAAAGACTATAACATAGGGCTTGAAGGATCTCTTAGGGAAACTCTGGCAAGATGGGCTAGGCATAGGGCGACCAGGATCGTAATTGCTGACCAAGGTGGTGAAGATGATATTCCCACTGAAAACGAACCTGTAGCCGGGCCCTTAGATAGTCCTTGACATTCATGGGAAAAAAGAAAAGGCAAGGCAGTTGCTTGTAAGCTTCACAAGCCTATGAGATGAAAATCTATGGTCGTGTCCCTGCCAGCTGCTGGTGTCTTAATCTCGGAGGCTCCTTCCTCACATATGGAGAATCCCTTCAAAGGGCTTGCAGACATTTCAATTCCGGATTATGTGTTCCTTCAATAGGGTTGGAAGGGCTTCAAAGCGCTTTAGATCTAGGCGAGTCAATTCCTTCGAGTATGGACGATATAATCGGTTGGTCGGGGGGTTCGCACATGCATACATACACTTTACTGCACAACACAATTTCCAATTATAAGCTATTCATCTTTGAAGATTACCAACTCTGCTTCTCTTTTTATTTTACAGATACGATGACGAGACGGGAATCTATTCTTGGTAGCCTTTGCTCTACGCGCCGTTCATCCAACTCATATTTTGAGTCTCGCGGGTATAAGGCTGATAGAGACCGCGATCGCGTCTATTCCAGTCAGGAGAGGGAGCGTTACGAGAGGGAAATGGACAGAGAGAGAGCATAGGCGTCGCTCTCGGTCACGCTCTCTGCCTTCTCGAGGTCCAACACAACCCTCTGGTTCTGGTAAACAACCCCTGGAACCTTCACATCACATACCACCTTCTCAAGCACGAAGGCCCGACCCACAGTATTGAAGGATCGAAGCCGAATCTCCCGTCACCAGTGAGCAAGCCATCACAGAGCCCACTAGGGAGGGAGTGGTTAGAATTGCTAAGCTGAAAAAAGATTTTCCAAATATCTGCTTCATCTTTCCCCTGCACTTAAAGTGAATTCCTAATGAGGCAGAACAGGCAATGCACAACTACATCCATGATGTTTATGGCCAATATAGGGAATGGATGAAGATCGCAGACAAAGTTTCAGCGATGGCCTTTGAGCGGGCGAAGACAATAGAGAAATTAGGAACCCATCTCGCTCAGAAGGACCGCGCAATTCAGGTGCTTAACGATGAGAACGAGGTTGCGAGAAATTCAGAGACAGAGGCTAATAAAAGAGCCGATGAAGCAAAAAGGAGGATAGAAGAGACGAGGCGAACACATTTAGCTCTGGTTGAGGAAATGGGACATCGAACCACCACAGTTATGGCCGAAAGAGATTGGGCACTTAAAGAGCTTGAGGAGCTTAAAGATAAACTTGCTGAAGTTGTCAAAGAGAAAGGCGATGCAAATAAAGCCTTCCAGGAAGAATGCGAGCAGACTGTGGTGCTCAAGGATGAGAGGGATATGGGAACACTTAAGGTTCAGGAAACCGAAACCAGGGTTGAGGGTGAAGTGAGAATGGCCGAGGCAAGGTTGGAGGGTGAC
The DNA here is from genome assembly GCA_030765085.1 of Allium cepa. NCBI lineage: Eukaryota > Viridiplantae > Streptophyta > Magnoliopsida > Asparagales > Amaryllidaceae > Allium > Allium cepa. Next base: position 629,280,609 of record CM060934.1, read on the forward strand.
ATTGAAGATCTCCTTATTACATATAATGCCATTGTTCTGAAGCATCGAAATCTAAGCTGGCTCGAAAATTATCCATCACATCTATACAATGCCTATTGCCGCTTGGTTGAAGATGAAAAAGCAGAGCACCACACTGAATCCATTGATGAGTTTGAATTAGAGAGCTAGGTGTTGAATGAGGATGAGAGAAGAGTCCTTCATGACATCACTATCACATTTAAGAAAGAAAGACTCGGTACTCAGCATCATCTGAAGGACGGAGAGGGCTCTAGGGTTGAGCATCATGTTGTAGGCCCCGAAATTCCTATGCCAACCCAACCCGAATCTACTCCTGCGGTTGATCCTCAATCGGTACCTGCATACAATCTCGATCAATATCGGTTATCTCCAGCTTATGAGCATGTCACTGAAGCTATTTCGGCTCCTTCCGCAAGCCATTCTGACGAAGGTATTCTGAATATTTCTTGCACTTATTCAAAGTCGGGAGCATTGTTTGAAGTAATTTCTAACACTTGGTTTTTTTATCTCTATCTAGCGATAGGAGTTGCATTGGCCGTACCCCCTACAACTCAAGAGCCACATCACAAGCATGATGCCCTTATAACAGAGGCAACCACCATAACGCCCATTGCACCAACCGATGGAGCACGGGGGAGCACTTTTACTTTTGATGAGTAGATGATGGAGGAACTCCTCGGTCATCAAAGCGACCCTTTTGCTGACCTACCATTTGTCATGGGCGGAGGCGCACCCGTGGTCAGCTCCTCCAACCCACCTGCTAGCGTCCCCGTGGACGCCCAAATAATCCATGAAGAAGAGATCATTGCAGAGATCAATGCCAAAATGGAAGTGGCCACATGGGCTAGTGGTATTGGAGGTGGGATGGGAGGCCCTGGTCCAGCTCCTCTATGAATGATTTCTCCCGGTGGTACAATTGTTAACATCAGTGTGCCTCTCTCATCTTCTAACATCGATCCTATCCCTCCGACTTCGCCTCCAAAAAGTATTCCGATTCATGTGAATTCGGAGGAAGAGATTACCATAATTCCCTCGGTTGGAGATCAACCATAAAAAGATAAAGGCTCGAAGAGGCACCCGAGCAGTAGCTCGAGTGGGTCAACACCGAAGAAGAAGAAAACGAGAGAATAAACATGTCTTCTTGCCTCATTTTTGGTAGAAAGATAAGAATTTTCTTTTATTTCCTATAGGCCGTGTATAAATGCGGGTTCGGCCCCCGTTAATAGGATTTTTCGAAATAATTCTTTGTACTTATCCTTTTTTTCCAAAGAATAGTTGAAAAAAAAATTCCTTTTTGTCTTCAACATAGTTTCGCGTTTATTTGCTTAAGTATTTTAGTGCTTAAACTTCCATTCATTGTACTTGTGAAGTTTTAGACTTTAAATCATGCTTGAGTTTAGTTGTCAAGTTCTGAAGTCAAGGCTTCGGGTCATGACCGAACGTTAAGTCGAGTTCCAATACTGCACTGTCTTGATTAGTAGCTAGTACTTAAGTTTTGTCCCCAGTCCAGGGGATAAATTAAAAAGATTGGCCGGCAGTCGCTTTTCGCCCTTATTACATCAAGCTTAACTTTGTTGAAATGAGGCTGAAATAAGACGAGTTCGGGTGGTGGAATCACACTCGCTCATCTATTAGTGATTGCTTCCACACTTTGGGGATTGTACTTGTACGTCGGTGGTCAGTTACTCCCACTTAAGGTTTAGAGATATGTTCGCGCTTCAGGGACTTAAGTTATCGTATGGGCGGTCATTCACACCCGTTTGATATTTAGAATTTCGTTCACACTCTGGGGACTTAGATTGATTCGGGGGTGGTCAGTCACAACCAATTTATGTTTATACTCCAGCCTGCACTCTGGGGACTCAGAGTTGTCTCACGGGTGGTCTTTTCACACCTGGTTTGCGTTCATACTCCAAGTCACACTCTGGGAATTTGGGGTTAGCAATGGGTGGTTGGTTACACCATTTTGACGTTTATACTCCAGTTCACACTCAGGGAATCTAGAGCCGGTTAACAGACGGTCGATCATATTTTCTATGCGTTTTAGGATTTCGTTCATACTTCGAGAACAATAAAAGTATTAGGATCGTGGATGGTCAGATCACATCAACCCTAAGTTAACAAGCAAGGTCAATAGATGGACGGGTCCATCATCCTCTAACTTGGTTTAAACATGGGAAAAATCATTAGGTGGATGGATCCAACCTCTTTGAACCCTCCAGCTTGCACTCTAAGAGCCAAAGTTAGTTAGAGGATTGTCATATATCAATCATTTTCTGGCTTTAGTGTGATGGCTTGCTTCGAGCTCGGGTTTCACTTAGCGAGTGACCGATCGTGTCACAGTCACTCTCTACTTGAATAAGTCCCACTGTATGGTGGAACTTAGCTCTCCATGCACGGTGATGGTTGTACGATGCATTTTACATATCACTGCTCTGGCTCGAAGAGATTGCATTTTATTGCTGAAATAAGAAAATACGGCAAAGTCAGTTGCCTTATTACAAATTCAAATTTCGAAATGCATAGACAAATTGCAAATGAAAAGCAGACTGAATGAATAAATAAAGCTTTTTATGTGTAGTAGCGACGAAGACTCTCGCTATTCCAAGCTCTCGGCAAAGTCATACCATCAATGGTTGATAGTTTAAAGGTGCCACCTCTGAGATTTCGTTCGATAACATATGGCCCTTCCTACATTGGTTTCATATGTGAAGGGACCGGGCAAATTTTCTTAAGAACGAGATCGCCGAGTTCAAATTTTCAAGGTCGGACCTTGGCGTTGTACAATTGGGCAACTCGACTTGGGTACGCGGCTGCCCTTAAATCAACCTTTTCTCGCTACTCTCCAATAAGTCCAGAGATTCGGCAAGCAATATAGCATTGTTCTTTGGATCGTAATATGTCACACGATGAGAAGGTACTTCCAACTCGAGTGAAATTACGGCTTCTGAACCGTAGAAAAGAGAAAACGGAGTGTGGCCGGTCGAGGATTTGTGGGTTGTTCGATAAGACCATAGGGCCATAGGAAGTTCATCGACCCATTTTCCCTCGGCCTTTTCTAGTCGTTTCTTCAGAATGGATTTTATAACTTTAATGACAGCTTCAACCTGTCCATTCGCTTGATGGTGGGCAATTGCAGAGAACTTCTTATGGATGTGGAATCATTAAAAGAAATTCTTAAATTTGACACTGTCGAATTGGGCTCCGTTGTCAGTGATGGTGCTATGTGGGAGACCAAATCGATAGATAATGTTGCATACAACAAAGTTGATCACTTTCTTCGTTGTGATAGTAGCAAGGGGATCAGCTTCCACCCATTTGGTAAAGTAGTTAGTTGCAATGATGGCATACTTCACGCTACCTTTAAGTAGAGGTAGAGAAACAAAAATGTCGATGCCCCATACTGCAAACGGCCAGGGACTGACCATCTGAGTTATTTCAGTAGGCATGGCTCTTGGAATCTGAGCGTCCTTTTGACATCTGTCACACCTCGTGGCATAATCCGATGTGTCATGATTTACAGTCGGCCAATAGTATCCATAATAGAGCACTTTCTTGGTAAGAGCTTGCCCTCCGGTGCGATCGCCACATTCTCCTTCGTGTACATCATGCAATAAACGTTTGATTTCATCATGGGCGATACATTGGAGTATACATTGGAGTAAAGGAACAGAGTTTCCTCTTCTATGCATGACTCCATTCTGAATGATGAACAACGAAGCCTTTCGAAGAACTTGTCTTTTTTCACTCATACGCTCTGGCAAAGTCCCATGCTCGAGATAGTTTCTAAACGGAGTCATCCATGACTCTTTATCGGGAATGACTTCAAATACTCAGTCGGTCTCCATCTAATAAACACACGGGGAAGACAATGTCTCAACGGGAGCAAGTCCCATTTTTTGTGCCTTACTGGTACTGGCCAATTTTGTTAAGGAATCAGCCTTCTGATTGTGTTCTTGGGTATGCAATATATGGCATAATAACCAAACTGACTCGATATTTCATGAACTCGAGCAAGATAATCAGCCAGCCTTTGGTCTTTGGCCTGGTACTCCCTCCGAACTTGGCACATGGCCAATTGTGAATCGTAGTAAATCTCCACAGCAACAATTCTTAAATCTCTGGCAAGCCTTAATCCGGTGAGAAAGGCTTGTTTTTCAGCCTCCTTGTTGGTCGCATGCAAAACGAACTTTAAAGCATAGCATATAGATCGGCCTTTAGGAGTTTTAAGTACAACCCCGACACTTGAGCAGGTCATTTGATGCACCATCAATATGTAGCTTCTAGACATATTTGAGCAGTTCACTAGTTCTGGGCAAGTCCTACGGGATAGTGAATTCAGCGACGAAGTGTGCTAGGACTTATACTTGAATAGCAAGTCTTGGTTGTAAGTGATGTCGAACTGACTCATCTCGATATTCCACTTGAGTAACCTATCAGATATCCTAGGCCACATAAGGACCTATCGTAACGGCTGGTCGGTGTATACAGTGATAGGATGAGCCTGAAAATACGGACGGAGCTTCCTTGAGGTAATGACAAGGCAATAAGCCAACTTTTCTAGCTTCAGATAATTTCTCTCTACTCCGGTCAGTCGTTTGCTAAAGTAATAGACGGGCTGTTGTATCTGGTCCTCCAATCAAATTAAGACAACACTGATTGCATTTTCTGACACAGCTAAGTAGATGTTCAATCTCTCCATCAATAGGTTTTGACATGATGGGTGGTGTGGATAGGTGTTGGACCAGTGCTCGAAATGCGCCCTTACATTCCGTAGTCCATTCAAAATTCCATTTTGCTTTTCTGATCAGATCAAAGAAGGGAATGCATTTGTCGGTGGATTTTTGAAATGAACCCGCTCAGTGTTACTACTTTCCCATTGAGGCTCTGAACTTGCTTTATAGTCTTTGGCATCTCAAAATTTTTAATTGCCTTCCATATTGGGCCCTACATCATCCTTTTTCCTAGATTGTTTCGCGTCCTCTCTTCTTAATAACTAAGATGCCTTGGAATAGAAACGGTCCAATTACGTAGGGGGTTTTCTGGCCAATCAGTTGCCAAATTTAGAATCGGGATCGATCACCTTAGTTAGTGCCGTCGGAATTTAGTTGTCATTAGGATTACTATCTCAACGCATGCAGCATGAAACCTCTCCAGATAACGTCTAAGTGTCTCTCTAGGAGCTTGAGTGACGCTAGACAAGGTATTAACGTCTTTGGGCTTTGTGACATGCATGCGAAACTATTCAAGAAACTTCATTGCCAACTGGTCAAAACATGAGATAGATCGAAGTGGTAGGCGAGTAAACCACATAGTTGCGATCCCCCTAGGGAAATTGGGAAACTTCGACATTTGACAGCATCATCATCCCGTGCATCATTCATTAACCATTCATACTTTTAAATGTGCTGGTTAGGGTCAGAGCTCCCTTCAAAAACAGGTAGAATTGGCATTATGAATCACCGAGGCAGTTCAGCATAGAGGATGTCATCGGTTAAGGGGTATGACTTTGGAAGATTCCCTAATCATTATTGGTGAGGCCCTGACTTTCACGGATCATCTAACGGATCGTTGTCTGGATGTCTAGCATTTGGACATTCTGGGCATGCTGAGCCAAGGTGTGGTCGGGTTCCACAATACGAGGATGGGCCAATCGCGGTCGACGATCCCTTTCTCACCTCCTTAGTTCTAGGGTAGGAACATAAGGTTCAGGTGTATACTCCTGCTGGCGATGGTTTGGATCCATTCGATTTTGCGTGTCAGCTTCCAACTCAGTAGCGGTGGCAGCAGCGCAGTTGTCAGTAGGATGATAAGGAACCATCCCTCCTAGGGACGAGGGTCTGGTCTAGTGGCTGGTCAACGGGACAACTCTCGGCTGCCCAAGATTCACAGTGCGCTGATGTTTGGTAGCCTGTGTATAGCTTCCATCCAATCGTGGGCGCGTGGATCTGTGATTGTAATCAGTGGAAGCTGAACTTCAGTGGATGAGTAGGAAGCCTGATCTCTTCTGGATCTCCTTCGTCTATCATGGTTCAACCGAGAGCGAAACGAATTGAATTCGTATCAATCCATAAATGGTCCACTAGGGCTGAAATTTATCAGGTACAATCTTGAGGTTGTAGGCAAGCTCCTGTGAAAATTTGATGGCATTTGTACTTATATATTGTGAGATATGTTCGATACAAGTTTGAATCTTCAATGTGCATCTGATCTTCGTATCGCTCCCATTCTTAACGCTCCCCTTTGTAACCATACTAAGCACGTGCTTGCTAGGTGAAGTGGAGCTATCTTCTGGGATCGATCCACTTTTCATATCGAGTGGCTGATTCTTTCTCTCTTTTAGGCATCCTTCGTATCGATCTAAAATCTTCCTTTCGTATCGATCGACCTTCCCACTTCGTATCGAGCTTTGTAGCTATTTCGTATCGACAGTTCTCTCCCCCATTCGCATCGGTTCCAGGAATGACTTTGTGTCGATGGATTCGTATCTTTACAGGGCTTCTCCCATCATCTCGATTGAGTGAATGATCGATACGAGTCTGGTTACCCTCATTTGGTGGATACGAATGAAGTGGACACGAAGGATATGGTTATTGATGGATACAAACTCAATGGGTACGAATGAGGTGGATAAGAACGTGGGTTTTTCCTTTGGAGTTCGATGGAGCGGTTCCACCTAGATACAAGCACGATGTTACTTGGCTATGGCTACAAATTAGATGGAGACAGATGAGGTTGCTATCTTCCCATGGTTATGAACCATTGCTTTCTTGCATGAATGGGACTTTCTAAAGGGATGGATACGAAGTAGGTTGGATACGAAGTAAAGCTAATGATGGAAACAAATCCCTATTCATACTGATGGATACGAATTGTAGTTGTTATCCTTGACTTGCAACCATTGTATCTTGAGCATACGAACTCCGATTGACTTGAAATTTAGAATGTTGGCTTTCGTAGCTTTGCTTGTCGTATGATATCGATTGTACCTTGATCCGGACTCGGATAGGATTCACTAGCATCCATAGTGAATGTATGAATAACCAATCTTTGGGATGGATTATCCTTGGTTTCCTGTTAAGTTCTTGGTGTCATGGCATTGCCAATGGGAGGGATAACACGTATAAGGATAAAAAGTATAACAAGGCACGTGAGGCAATGGCCAATGTAGGATACTACCGTTTTGCGTTTCTTGACTGGTGGTAACCCCTAACGGCCCACCGCGTCCAACACTCCCAAAATTCGAAGGCGCGCACCAATCTAGTTTCAAAGTCAAGATGGTAATAAGAAGAAGTGCGTCTGCTAGAGGTAGCTAGTCTCATTGGTCAGGTATGGCTCCTGTTTTAGTCATTTCAAATTAACGCAAATATCGGGGTCTATCCATCGTCGTTCTCTTTCTTCAAATCCTCCAAACGCCTCCAATTCAACCTCGACATTGTGGATAACATCCACCACACACACGGCTGTTAAAGTGGTTCCACTATTGACAGAGAGTATGCCAATAAGAGGCCCAGGTCTCTTTAACAACCAAACATCATTTTTCACACCGGTTGGTTCTTTTACATTTTGAAAAGGTTCATATTTGATATCAAAATAACATATTTACTCCAAAATATCGCTTCATTTCAAAATACCATGTTTACTCAAAATATGTCATTTTCACTTGAAAATATCATTTCAAATTCCAACTTAGGTTATAACCTTATGTAACCATATTCGCATTTAAGTCAATGATTTAAATATAAACATTCCAACTTTGCATAGTTTAAAATTTTAGAAAATAGTTTGAATAGTTATAAATAGTTTAAAATAGTTTAAATAGCTTAAGGATTTTAAAACAATTTAATATAAAATGGTTTGAGTATTGAAAATGGTTTATATAGTAAAGTAGTTTGGAACATCAAAATAATTTAAGTATTAAAAAAATAGATTTTAAACAGTTTATTTTAAAATAATTTATTTTGAAAATAATATCAAATCAACCCGTTTCTTTTCCATTTCAACAAATCTGGGTCCACGTGTAAATTTCAAACCAACAATGCTCAATTTCAATCTTCCAACTCAATTGACTCAATTTCGATGTAATTCCAAATCAACTTGATTTCAATTTCAATTCGAATTAACTTCAATTTTCAAAACATTCATTTTAATTTCAAATTCAATTCAATGATTTAAAATTCCAGTTCAATTCTTATTTTAAACCATTTCAATTCATATCAATTTCAAGTCCAATTTCAATTTACTGATTTAAACCCCTTAAATCGAATTACACTTCATTGTTCAATTTATGGTTCAAACTTTAAAATAAATAAATTTCCAAAATTGAAGTCATATATCAATTATATTTCACATTTCAATTTTAATTCTTTAAAACAATTTCCTTCTAACCAATTTCAATTTCAACATTTCAAAGCTTGAATTAGAAAATAATTCAATTCATATAAATCCACAATTTATTTCCTTTAAAACAATGTCATTTAATCAAAATCCAAATTCAAGATTTTAAAACCATTTAATTTAACCAATCCGGCGTCCGTATATAATTTTCCACCCTATGGCCAAGTGATCATTTATATCAACTTAATTACATGGATGGATATATTTCATTTCAATCCAAATCAAGGGGTCATAGGTATATATCATTTCAATATATTTCTTAGTTCATTTCCAATGGTCCAAATGATAATATAATTGATGTCAATAAATTAGTAGGTAATAACAGGAATATGTCAAATAAATAAACAACCATACAACCATCATCAATCAATAGGCATGCAATAACAATTAACATCCAAATCAACCAATATATCACAATAATTACTGATTATCCATTATCAGTGTTAACAAGCAATTAAATTCAATACTAAATTAAATGTCAATTTAAATTCAATATAAAATTCAAATTAATTTAAATGTCAATTTAAACTACCGAATACAGCCAATAAAATTCTTATCACTTCATAAATTTAATTCAACTAACATAAGAAGATTTAGTATTGCGTGAGTGGGTTAAATCACTCACCTTTGATTCAAAGCCTATTCAAAATCCAATAAAAGCCCAAAATTCCAGCAGTCTCCAAATTCAATCAAACCTATTTTACGTTGTCTGGAATTATGATACGAGTCAAACGAAAGAAAACGTGCATCAATTGGAGTTAATATGCGGAAGATATTCAAGTTATTAGAATATTATGCATATTAAATATAAAAACGTGTACACAAATTTTAAAAATAAAATAAAACAAATTAGTTACCCACGTTAAGAATTTTGAATCCTGCTCATGTTTCTAAAACCTGGAGAATCAATAGGAAAAAAGGACATGATGGCTCACGCATGTAGGAAGGAGGCTTTAGGAAATGAATTTGCAAACAAATGGAAAAGATTGGCTTCATGAAAGTAAGTTTCTCACATTTGTTTTTTTCTTAGAAGAGAAAGAAAACTTCAGGCAAAAGAAATAATGGCAGCACATTTCGGAAATGGAAAGTTAGAGGAAGATATTTATGAAATAGGAATTGAATAAGAGTAAAGCACATTTAGAAATTGGAATATGAAATGGAAGGATACAAGAAGATGCAAATTTGCAAAATGAAAAGAGATTAACGTGTAGGTAATTAAACAAAGGATGAAAGACATACGTTGGAATTTGAGAAGACATGTTTACAAGGCAAATAAATCTTTTGGTATAAAATTTCTAAACGTGCGCTAGCTCAATTAATTTCATTAACATACAGGAAAGGTTTCAAGGCAAGGCCCACGTATAAATAAATACAACTTAATGGAAAATCAAAAAAGGCATGTATTTAATAAAAGAAAGCAATAAAATAAAATAAATGAGCGTAATGATTTAAATTTGAGAAGGTAGACTCTAATGGAAAGCAAAATTGTAATATACTCAAATTTAAAAACGTTCATGTGAGGACCCGATTTTCAACGGTCGTTAATTGGTAATTAACTAGATAAAATTATTAGAAATACTGATTTATAAGTTGAACAAATAGAATTATGATAGTTAAAAATATTTTGATATAAATAAATTGGTTTAAACACTATATACGAACTTAAGTTATAACATTTTGGGTATGATGAACTTTGTAGGAAATATATATATAGTGTATACATATACAAGTATATAAGTGTGTGTGTCTATGTATATGTATATTTATGCCATGAGAAATAAAATATGCTAGTTATTTACTATTTATTGTTCATATATAGATTGTGAATAGAAACTATGATTTGAAATTCAAAATAAATTTCTCAAAATTAATTAATTTTAAACTCTACATTTTCAAACACTAGTATATATATATATATATATATATAGTTTTTAATTAAAGTATTATAACTTAAGTAGATTAAAATAATAATAAATAAAAAGGTTTATACTATTTCTTTTAAGTTACATGAAATAAATAATAAACATAGATAATATAAAATGTAGGCATATGGACATTTGTAAGCTAGATGAAGACACATGTATACAAGTGTCAAATTTTCTCTTTAATTGGATTTCTTCATTTAATAAAAAAGAAAAGAAAATGATTTAAAGATGAGAAACCGGGTGCTGTATTTAACTTTTATATACATCTCAACTTCTTTCTTCTTTCATCTTTCTTTCTAACAAACAAAATCAAAAAATAAAAAGCAGAAGCTAAACAAACTTCTCCAAGTTTACAATTGAAGCAAAAGATTCAAGTTCAAGTTCAACTAAAAGCAAAGTAGAATTCAAATCCAACTTAATCAAAAGTAGTTTAGAGCAAAGATCAGTTACCGTTTTCAAGTTTCAAACTCTGTTTCCTTTGTTCAAGTTTTATGGTGAGTAAACTTCAACCTTCTAAGTTAAATCATCTTATGCACGTAAAGATACATGGTAGAAATGAATGAATATGTCTTGCATGGATGTATAAATGGGTTTGCCTGATATATATGTTTGAATTACTGTGTATATATATATGCATGTCTTTTCTGGCCTCTGTTCTTGTTTTAACAGACCCCAAATTGCGTTCAAAAATTAATTTCTCTTCACACAATCACTTCTGGGTTAAGATCATCAAAGGAAACTTGCTTGTATTGATGAAATGCTATTTTTTTTAAAATGGTTTCTAGAGAAGTTATTAAGTAATTATAAGGTGAGAATGAATTTACAATAAAAACAAAATATATCAGAAAATTCGACCATCAAAATTTTAAGTTTCACATATATAATCGGATTCGACTTAGAAAATGATGAATTTTGGTGTTAAATTCATGATTTTTAACTGTGTATATGGAGGGGTATTGGGGGTTGAACGAAATCCGTTCATTTTCCAATTCTCGACGGTCTGGAAATGATTGGGGGTCGGGGTTGTGGATGAAGGTAGATCGTCGGCTGGGGTCTCGAGAAAAATAACAGCGTGATTTTTTGGTCATCATGGTGGCGCGGCGGTGGCAAGGTAGGGTTTTGGGTCTCATTCGGCTTAAGGGTGTTTTCCAGGCAAGTGCGACGTTGTGGTGGTGCCGGAGTAGTTCGGTGGCGGGGGAACATGAAGAGGCATGTTTGACAAAGCTTTCGACGACGAGGCATGGGTTCCGGTGATCGGAGGTAGTGGTGCATGGTGGAACATGTGATTGTGTTTCTTCCTCGATGTCTTTGATCTGCTCGATTTCTATTGTGGGGTCGGAGTGGGGTTCTGGGTAGCTAGGAGTGTTGGGGAAGTCGGCGGTGACTTGGGGATATCATTGAAGTTGGTCGGAGTGGCTCCAACACCGTGTGCACGTGCATGTGTATCTCAGTGTGTCTGAGTTTGGATTGTTCGCTGTAGATTAGGAGAAGAGAGAAAGAGAAGAGAGGGGAGTTGCGAGCGGGTTTCGGGTTTGGGCCAGGTTTTCCTTTAAAAAATATATATATAAAAGGATAAGGATAGGTATAAAAACACGGGTATAAAAGTAAAAGCATAAGTATAAAATAATCAAGCTTTCCAAAAATAATTTTTCTAACCATTTCATTTTAATATTAAATGTTTTAGTTAAGTCCCTAGTTTAAATAAAGAAATTTAAAGACCTTGTTTATTTAATTATTATTTGGTTTAAAGGTTGTAAATAAATTGTTTTAACTTAAATTAGTTAAGCTTAGAATAATTATATTATATGTCCTTTATCTAATTTAATTTATAAAGTTTATTTAAACAAATTTAATGCGGTAGTTAAGTATATGGTTAAGGAAAAGAAAAAGTTTTAAACTTATGATTAATCAAAGGTTTTATGTATTTATATATTATCTAATTCCATATCTTTAATTAAAAATAAACAAATGGCTTGTAATTAATTAATGTCAATTAAGCATGATTATAAGTAATTTAATTTTAAATAAATTTGATGATTGTAGTCTAGTTAATCTAGCCTACGAATGATTAATTTGAATTGAATGCTTTGGATTGCTTAATATTTCTAGTATGATTATTTTGTGACATTTTGTGATATGAAATGACCTGAATTGAACTATAGATAAAATGTGAGACATACATTTGAACAGATATTGTGATGGAATCTTTTTGTGAATGTTGACATTTTGAAATTGAATTTTTTTGGCTTAAAAGATGAACCGGGATTGGATATCAGTGATATCCGAAACCTCTTTGGTTTAATAAGCACTATAATTCTTTATGGATTTGATTTTAAAATCAAATAGGCTGGAATGGAATAAATCAAGTAAACTTGGCCTTTGGAATTAAGTAACGGTACCTAGATATTATTTTTAAATACCAATGGATATGTGTAATAGGTGGTTGGCTAAAATAAGATAAGAACTCGTTGTAATGTTCAAGTTACCCTGTCTTTCCAAAGAAGTTTATAACCTTAATATTTCAATTTAAATAGGTTTACTCACGCTGGTTTCCAGCTTGACTCAGGTGTTACTTTACTGTAATGCTCGGGTCAAACCGAGTATTATAGATTTTCAGGTTAGGTCGTTCTGGAGCTCAGAAGATGAACTGGATGGCAGGGACGTATTGATTATATTCCGCTGCGAAGTAAGATTGTCTAGACTAGATTTGGGGACAGGTTATTGTAACTGTCCAGTTTATTTGTGAATGATTGTACTCTGATATATTGTATATAAATTGACATTTACAGCTTTCTTTGTGTAAATGCTGTTATTTGTATATTATATTTTGATCTACTGTGATTGTGAGATTCTGTGCTTTTTTTCTGTTTCTTCTTCTACCTCTTTTCTTCTTTACCCTAACATTCTGGGATTTTCGGCATTTGAATTGTTCGGCACTTCTACAGTGAACGTATTAGTGTCAATTTTTCGAGGTCGAAAATTTCAGGCCGTAACATTTGGTATCAGAGCTGAGGTTTAAGCGAGAACCTTGGCTCTGGTGGGGATTAATCATTTGAATAGGGTCAGTAGTATCCTAGAATGAGTTGAGTGTATTATATATGAGGGCATACTTGTTAATTTCTTATATAAAGATTTTAAAACGGTTTTAAAAAGGAATGATTTTTATATAAGCTTATATTTTGATACATAAAGCAATAATTTTTCTAATTATCATATATATTAAGGTAATTGGTGGTTGATTTTTGAAATTAAATATAATAATAAGAATTAAGTGGTAATATATATACAACCGGATAGAAATTTGGGTAAGGATTAACTATATAAATAAGTTGAGCTAAAAATGGATTCAAAACAGAATTTAAATCCTAGAAAATTCAAAAGAATTTTCAAAGTATTGAAATAAGTTACCTTGATTTGATTTCCAGCAAATGATTATGAGATATATGGTGTGTATGATTTCTAGACATGATAATTATCATAATTTGGTATTGTATCTTAATAAAGGGATGTTTGTTTTTCTAAATAAACAACGATAAAGCGGAATGGAATGTTTTAAGGAAGCAAACATTTAATTAAGTATGACTTGTAAATTGGAACGGATTTAAATTGTGAAATTTTAAAATCTAAGTCCAGAAAATTTGAAATTGTTTCAAAATGTTAAAAGAAATAATAAATAATATTATTCAGAATATTTTTGAATGTAGGAATCTTATTTTAAAACAAGATTTGTTTTAACTTTTTTTAAAGGAATTTGTTTTGAATTAAAAACCAAGAATGGTTTAAAATTGAAAGTATGACTTGGTGAGCAAATAAAATAAATATGTATATATATGTGGGACATACATAATATCAAAGTTGACTTGAAATAAATACTAATTGTTGAAATCTAAAATCTCCTTGAGAATAAGATGTAAACCCAAAGACAGATAAGTTTTTGAACTTGTAAGCGGGAAGGGATATTGGTGGGAAAATTTAAATTTGAAATGGGAAATTTAAATTGTGTAAGGCTGAATTGATTATTGAATTGGAATTTAACTCTGGACAAGTTAAATAAGTTGTGGACATATAATCTGAAATGGGAGATTTCAAGATAAAATTGAGATTTAACTTAGGGGAAGTTAAATAAGTTTAGAACGAACAACCTGAATTGGAAATTCCTTGGTGAAATTTGAAGATTTACTCAGGGAGGTATGTATGTTCTCAAACGGGTTTCAAATTCTGGAAATATGTGATAGATGCTATTGATTGGCATTTTAGATAATTTGAAGGTTTATTTGCTTGGACATATCCTACTATCATCTTGTTGTTATTAATAATCTATGAAACCGTGAATTGAATTATTTGAAATAAATTAAGAAGTGGGTTGAAATGATATACATCCATTGATGAAATTAAATGGAAATAAAACTTTAATTTGAAATTATTTAAAAGATTTTGATTTAAGAGATAAAAATTGAACATATGAAAATGAAATCAATTTGAACTTAAGATTTAAATGGTAAAAATGAAGTTGTAAACTGAAATTATTAAGAATTGGTTTCAAAGTTAAAATTGGGTAATAAATTGAATTCTGAAGATTAAATTGTTTAAAAAGATTTGAACTCTTACTTGAACGTTGAAATAAGTCAAGTAAAGGTAATTTAAAATGAATTTTGGAATTTGTACTTAGAATTAAATTGTTTAAAGACTTGGGTTGTTAAATTAAATTTTAAAGGTTAATTTGATTTAAGAAATTAAATCAACATTTAAAAATTTAACTTGAATTTATATAATTCGAGATGGTTTAAAGTTGAGATTGTAATTGAAATTAGTTCAAATTGAAATTTGATTTGAATTAATTGAAATTGTAATCGAAGTTGAATAAGTTTAAATTCAAATAGGAATTGACTTGAATTTGGAAAAGGAATTGAAATTAATCCAAATTGAATTGAAATTGAATCAATTTAAATGGAAGTGGAAGTTGAAAATTGATTAGAATGGGAGATTGAACAGTTTGGCTCTGAACTATTTTCTAATAAACTATTTTAATAAACTATTTTAATATAAACTGTCTAAATTCTATTTCATAAAATATTTAGCTTTATTTGATCTCTCCAAGTTATTTACTATACAAAACATTCTTTTTAAGTTCAAATATCTTATATTTACCATTCAACCATTTTACAACTACTTTATAACCACTAACTATTTAACTATTTTACAACTAATAACTATTTTATAACTACTAACTATTTAATTATTTTACAACTACTTAACTATTTTGAACTTTTCAAGCTATTTTCTAAATTCAAACCGGTCAGAGTGCAAACTGTTGGATTTAAACACCAATTGAGATAAAAATTGAAGTAATAACCTAAATGAAAATTGAAGCAATTGTGAAGTGAAAGCAAAAATTTGGTATTGATGTAAAATTGATTTTGAAACAGGAAAGTATATTTTGAGAAATATATGATGAATAAGAGTGGAAGTTGGATATCACTATAACTGAAACACATTTTATAAAAAGCAAGTAATGTGGCAAATAATTTTATGAAGGAAATCGAACTTGAAAATTTGATTTGGCATAAATAAAGTTACATATATATATTTGTTATATATTAAAAACTTTGCTTAGTGAAATTATAACCAGAAGAGGTGATCCTTGAAAGATAATTGAAATATAAAATGGAAATTTTATAAGTATGAGATTATTAAGAAAATTATTCTAGTTAAAAGAATAAACTTATATATATATATATATATATATATATATATATATATATATATATAGATGAATGATTTTATGAGACTGGAATTTGGAAAAAGTTTTTAGAAACCACTGATTTTGAAAGGCTTTTAATTTTGGAAAAAAGCAAATTTTTGGAATTTGGAAAACCAAGTTTGAGAACTATCGATTTTGAGATATCGATTTCTTGTAAATGGGATTTATATGTAATACATATAAAGAGTATGATTTGGAAGATACTATATGTGTATAGTATAAAATGTTTTGAGAACGCTGTAGGGAAAAAGGCGCTCCCATTTAGAGTTGAAACTTTTAGTATGTGGTCCATGGGGTGGTTCTGCCTTGAGCCTTAAAGGAGGTTCTAAATTTTGATCCGAAAGGATGTCCGGAGTAAACTGTAGTTCCTGAGGATTGTGGTTAGGGTAGCAAAAGTCGAGGGCGCTGATGCCAACAGAGACATTGGGGTTATGCTATGACGGCAGTGTAACTCGATGTAATTGCGATCTACTACGTTCCATTGCATAAGTCGAGGGGCAGTGATTGCCTAAAATCTACGTTTTATTTCGCTGGGAAAGCGACGTAACATCGGTAGATTGTGATCTATGAGGACATAGCGAAAGTCGTGTGACAGTGAGTGCCTACAGGCTACATTGGGACTCGACTGATATAGTCTGCGACCTATGTGGTGAAGTTTCATTTGGCAGTGAAATTCGAGGGCGTTAATGCCTACAGTTACATGATTTTTTCCGTGATGGCAATGTAACCTTGGGTGTAGCTGCGATCTGTGGCGGTTCCATGGTGAAATCGAGGGGTGCGGAATGCCTACGGTTTTCTATGGTTTCGCTGGGACGGCGACGTAATCATCAGGCTAACTACGACCATGGAGGGGGTGATGATATCCAGAGCATTCTCACAAAAATGTTTTCTATATTTCCACAAAAATTTTTCCAATTATTTTCACTGGGTGTTGAAACGGATCTACTAAGTACTTATAGATTTTCAGTCCTACACCTGATCAACGTATGACCGAATTTCTGTGAGAACAAGGATGGACTTGTTGAGACATCGAGTTATAAAAAAATATTTTTATAAAGCTATTTTGGTAATATTATGTAGATTTTAAAACGTTTTAAAAATTTAAAATAAAAAGAGCAAAGAGTTAAAAATGTTTAAAGAATAATTTAACTGATAATTAACAGTATAATTTAAAATTCTTTTTTTGTTCCTTTTCGAGGACGAAAAGATTTAAAGGGGGAAGGAATGTGACGTCCCAGATTTTAACGGGCGTTAATTGGTAACTAACTGGATTAAATTATTAGAAATACTGATTTATAAGTTGAACAAATAGAATTATGATAATTAAAAATATCTGGATATAAATAAATTGGTTTAAACACTATATACGAACGTAAGTTATAACATTTTGGGTATGATGAACTTTGTCGGAAATATATATATATATAGATTGTATACATATACAAGTATATAAGTGTGTGTGTATATATATGTATATTTATGCAATGAGAAATAAAATATGCTAGCTATTTATTATTTATTTTTCATATATAGATTGTGGATAGAAACAATGATTTGAAATTCAAAATAAATTTCTCAAAATTAATTATTTTTAAACTCTACATTTTTAAACACTAGTGTGTGTATATATATGGTTTTTAATTAAAGTATTATAACTTAAGTATATTAAAATAAGAATAGATAAAAAAGGTTTATAATATTTCTTTTAAGTTACATGAAATAAATAATAAACATAGATAATATAAAATGTAGGCATATGGAAATTTGTAAGCTAGATGAAGACACATATATACAAGTGTCAAATTTGTTCTTTAATTGGATTTCTTCATTTAATAAAAAAGAAAGAAAAGGAAATGGTTTAAAGAAGAAAAACCAGATGCCGTCTCTAACTTTTATATACATATCAACTTCTTTCTTCCTTCATCTTACTTTCAAACAAACTAAATCAGAAAATAAAAAGCAGAAGCTAAACAAACTTCTCCAAGTTTACAACTGAAGCAAAAGATTCAAGTTCAAGTTCAACTAAAAGCAAAGTAGAATTCAAATCGAACTTAGTCAAAGAAGTTAAGAGCAAAGATCAGTTGCAGTTTTCAAGTTTCAAGCTCTGTTTCCTCTGTTCAAGTTTTAAGGTGAGTAAAGTTCAACCTTCTATGTTAAATCATCTTATGCATGTAAAGATACATGGTAGAAATGAATGAATATGTCTTGCATGGATGTATAAATGGGTTTTCCTGATATATATGTTTGAATTGCTGTGTATGTGTGTGTGTGTGTGTGCATATCTGTTCTGGTCTCTGTTCTTGTTTTAACAGATCCCAAATTGCATTCAAAAATTAATTTCCCTTCACACAATCACTTCTGGGTTATGATCATCAAAGGAAACTTGCTTATATTGATGAAATACTATTTTATTTAAAATAGTTTCAAGAGAAGTTATTAAGTAATTATCAGGTAAGAACGAATTTAAAGTAAAAACAAAATATATCAAAAAATTCGACCATCAAAATTTTATGTTTCACATATATAATCGGATTCGACTTAGAAAATGATGAATTTTGGTGTTAAATTCATGATTTTTAACTGTGTATATGGAGGGGTATCGAGGGTTGAACGGAATCCGTTCATTTGCCAATTTTCGGCGATCTCAAAAAGATTGGGGGTCAGAGTTGTGGCCGAAGGTATCTCGTCGGTTGGTGGTCTCGAGAAAAATAGCAGCGTGATTTTTAGGTCATCGTAGTGGCGCAGCGGTGGCAAGGTAGGGTTTTGGGTCTCGTTCGGGTTGAGGGTGTTTTCCTGGCAAGTGCGGCGTCGTGGTGGCGCCGAAGTAGTTCACTGGAGGGGCAATAGGAAGAGGCATGTCTGACGAAGCTTTCGGCGATGAGGCATGGGTTCCGATGGTCGGAGGTAGTGGTGCGAGGTGGAATATGTGATCGTGTTTCTTCCTCGATGTCTTCAATTTGCTCGATTTCGATTGTGGGGTCGGAATGAGGTTTTGGGTAGCTCGGAGGGTTGGGGAAGTCGGCTGTGACTTAGGGATATCGTCAAAGTTGGTCGGAGTTGCTTCGACCCCGTGTGCACGTGCACGCGTATTTTAGATTAGGAGAAGAGAGAAAGAGAAGAGATGGGAGTTGCGAGCGGGTTTTAGGCTTTGGGCCGGGTTTTCCTTTTAAAATGAAATATATATAAAAGGATAAGGATAGATATAAAAACATAAGTGTAAAAGTAAAAGCATACGTATAAAATATTCAAGCTTTCCAAAAATAAATTATCTAACCATTTCATTTTAATATTAAATGTTTTACTTAAGTCCCTAGTTTAAATAAAGGTATTTAAAAACCTTCTTTACTTAATTATTATTTGGTTTAAAGGTTATAAATAAATTGTTTTAACTTAAATTAGTTAAGCTTAGAATAATTATATTATATGTCCTTTATTTAATTTAATTTTTAAAGTTTATTTAAATAAAATTTAATAGTGTAATTAAGTATATGGTTAAGGAAAATAAAATGTTTTCAACTTATGATTAATCAAAAGTTTTATGTATTTATATATTATCTAATTCCAGATGTTTAATTATAAATAAACAAAAGGCTTGTAATTAATTAATGTCAATCAAGCATGATTATAAGTAATTTATTTTTAAATAAATTTGATGGTGGTGGTCTAGTTAATCTGGCCTACGAATGATTAATTTGAATTGAATGCTTTGGATTGCTTAATATTTCTAGTATGATTATTTTGTGATATTCTGTGATATGAAATGACCTGAATTGAACTATTGATAAAATGTGAGACACTCATTCGAACAGATATTGTGATGGAATCTTTTTATGAATGTTGACATTTTTAAATTGAAATGTTTTGGCTTAAAAGATGGCATTTGGATTCGAAGGAACCAGGATCGGATATCAGCGATATCTAGAACCACTTCGATTCAATAAGCACTACAATTCTTTATGGATTTGTTTATAAAATCAAGTAGGTTGGAATGGAATAAATCAAGTAAACTTGGCTTTTAGAATTAAGTAGCGATACCTAGATATTATTTTTAAATACCAATGGATATGTGTAATAATTGGTTGGCCAAAATAAGATAAGAACTCGCAGTAATGTTCGAGTTACCCTGGCTTTTCATAGAAGTTTATAAGCTTAGCATTTAAATTTAAATGGGTTTACTTACGCTGGTTTCCAGCCTGACTCAAGTGTTACTTTATTGTAATGCTTGGGTCAGACCGAGTATTACAGATTTTCAGGTTAGTTCGTTTTGGAGCTCAGGAGACGAGCTGGATAGCAGGGACGCATTAATTATATTCCACTGCGAAGTAAGATTGTCTAGACTAGATTTAGGGACAGGTTATTATAACTGTCCATTTTATTTGTGAATGATTGTACTCTGATATATTGTATGTAAATTAACATTTACAGCTTTCTTTGTGTAAATGTTGTTATTTGCATA
Organism: Allium cepa; assembly: GCA_030765085.1. Classification (NCBI taxonomy): domain Eukaryota; kingdom Viridiplantae; phylum Streptophyta; class Magnoliopsida; order Asparagales; family Amaryllidaceae; genus Allium; species Allium cepa. The sequence goes on from CM060934.1 coordinate 629,301,166, forward strand.
TTATATTTTGATCCGCTGCAATTGTGAGATTCTATGCTTTGTTTTCTGTTTCTTCTTCTACCTCTTTTCTTCTTAACCCTAGTAGTCTGGGTTTTTCGGCATTCGAATTGTTTGGCACTTCTACAGTGAACGTATTAGTGTCGATTTTTCGAGGTCGAAAATTTTGGGCCGTTACAATTCATTTTAACCTATTTTATTATCCCCAATACACTCAAATTTACATCATTATATATCTTTGTGTAGTACACAGTAAGTAAAATTAAACACTGCAATTAAAGTTATGGGGACCGCCGCTACACACAATAAAAGATGAACCGACACTCCGCATTCAAATTTGGAACGAAATAAATTTCCTATGTAAACATACTAATTATTCCAAATCAAAATTTTAACCTAAACTTCATGTTGTTTTCTTAACATTTTTTTATAAATTAAATTCAAATCAAATTTGAATATTTAAATACATCGAATATTACAACAAGATACATGCAACAAAATTCAATTTTAGTGAAATTAATCTTATATTCACAAATGAAACATTCACTTTATTTGGTAAAAATGTTCTATTTATTAATCAAACTTTCCTTTTGTTTTCACAAAACCTAAGCTACGTTTAACTACACTTAGTTTACGATTTAATGTTCTCCATCTTATTAATTGAAATTATTCAGTTACATTAATTTCAATTGATTACAAAGGTGAGTATCAAAATGAACTAAATAAATGTAAAGAGAAATAGAATAATTATTTCCTATCTAATAGTAATTTAAACATATTCATACATTATTGGATACAAACAGGAGTTATACATTTCTTATTAAATAATAGTTTCCCATCCTTATAATTAATCTGTAAGCTAAAATACATTTCAAACAAATAAACATATGTTTACTCCTTTACTAAACTTATTCATTTTATTCTTTTATTTTTGATTTAACTGTTCTTATATTAAATCAACTATTACCTTATGAATTTATTCAACATAAGTTTTCATTTTATTTCACTCAAATTCTACAGTTAACATCTTTTCTTATATTAACTGCAATATTTAATTACATTTGACTTTATTGATTTCCAAATTGATTTCAACGGATTAAATAATAAGATGATAAGTAAAACAATATTTACATTTAAGTAATTTAAAACATTTATAAATCTATTGCTTACAACAAAGGTTACTAAATCTACGTACTAAATAATTAATTTCCTATTGCATGTTAAAAACAACCAAATCAACTAACATTGATTTCTCTTTTTAATACAATGTTCAATTTTATTCCTTATAAACTTTCATTATTACCGTTAATTGAAATTACATTAAACAGTTGTCAATTTCATTCAATCAACATTATTAAATTATATTCTAATAGTTTTTCTCCTTTTATAAATCATAAATTTTAATTTCTCACAAAATTAAATTCCAAAATCTTATTAAATTTAATATTTTTAATTATAAAAAATACGGGTTTTGCACATATATCATATAATAATAGAATAAAAGTGAGTGCATAATTTTCTTCACATCTTCCATGCTTTACTTTTTTTTCACCAAGTATGTAACTTCGTACATAAACATCACAGTGTCACAAATTCATGTGACCTCATTGTTTAAAATAGCTAATCTACACCTAAGAGTCTGTTAAAAAAATATTAGTATCTATTCGTTTGAGAGAATAAGGATCAACTGTATTCAGTGGTACATAGTGTTAACAAGATTTCTTATCAACACCCCAAAGTTATTCCAAGTAACGTGGTAAGTTCAGAGCGTGTGATTCCCTTAAGGATTACTTTTGTATCCTCACTCATAAGTATCTTGCGAACCAGACCTTTCGTTGATGCCAAAAGGTTTAGAGCATGGGCTAAGTGACCTTCCGGCATCGTTGAGCTCACTTGAAGTCTTCCACAAAGGCTGTTCTTTTGATTAGATCAGGTTTTCCCGAATTAAGTCCTCAAAAGGCAGGATTCAATCTTATCGAAAGGTTAGGGAGATGGCCTTTCTTGAATTAGGGCAGGAAATCAATTACTTTGGTGAGAAGGTAGTAGCTTCCAACCTGGATGAAAGGTTGATCACTTATATTCAGTAGATTCCAACCTTCCCGAGTGGTTAAAACAGCCGAGTTAGCAGTTTCGGAAGGTTTCAGTGAAAGTTAATCCAAATAAGCTGTCGACCTTGTCGAAAGGTTTAGGTTGAAGGGTTTAAGACTTCGAAAGGTTGCAGTTATTGATTGTTCAAGAGTGTTGTCGACCCTGTCGACAAGAACCTTCCAATGAGGTTGAATCTCCTTGCGTAGGTCGAATTTCCTTGGATTACTTTGTAGAAAGTCAACGTAGATCTTTATCAAAAGGTTAGGGCACCTGCTGTCTAGAGTTCGGAAGGTTGTTAAGGTCAGATAAGCTCCTTTTGAGTCCGAAGGGTTTAGTTTGTAAATCTTAGACCTCCAGAGGGTTGCAAAGATTGCCTAAGAAAGAACATCTTTATTTCTGTTGATATAAACCTTTCGGAGGAACAACACCCGAAAATTACGATCAAGCCAGGAAAGATTGAAGAAAAATGTAAGTAAGATGTACAAAGCTTAAGACTTCCCTTTGATCCTCGAATAGACTTTTTTATATTAAATTTCCCCAAATCACAACCCAATTAGGGTTAAAGAGCTATGATTTTAGAAGTTACAAGTATAGAATGAAGGAAAAATCCTCCCCGAAATAGGACCCCTTAGGTCTTATTTATAGATGCCAGCGACCATGCTTATGTCCCTGTGCTTTCGGTTGGATCAAAGGGTTCCCTTCTTGTGATGACCCAACTTCCAAAACTAGGAAGTCGCATCGCTAATAAGAAAAGAAAGGGATAGAAAAGAGAAAGAAAGAGAAGAAAGAAGAAACAACACATCAGAATCTAAACAGCGGAACGAATAAATTATATTAATAACATAAAATATTACAGTTTACAACCACTATCAGAGTACACAGATATACAACATATACTAGACAGTTATAAACACATGTCTAGTTATTACAACTCAATACAACTCAGAGACAACACAGAACACACAGCGGAATACTATATATCTAACGCAGAAGCCTCCTGCTCCATTGCTCCTCCAATATTCGTCAAAGCTAACCTGAATCCCTTGGCTACTCGTAAAAATTTGAGTACCCAAGAGTTTATGGAAAACAAAAATAAACTCCGGGTCAGACATGGGTCTGGTGTGAGTAACAGGTTAAATTTGCTTAACTTTCAAAAACCTTTTGAAAAGAAAGGTATCACGTAAGACTTCCCACACATAAACATGGAAAAGTTTTTACCTTACGCTAACCAAAACATTTGATAGGAAATCTAGTGATATTATAATAGGTCTAGGGTTTTCAAATAAATATGAAATAGCCGAAATTGTTACATTTATTAAATTCCAGCTACTAGCCACAAAAGTGGGTAATACAATCAAAACCGTTGGCACTTATTGGATTTTGGATTCCATACAATGGCAGGGCTACTGGGGTACCGCCCGTCACAGTACGTGGCCTAGATCAACGTACCGAGGAGTACGCCTGCTCCCCTGCAACACAAGGCCGGACCCATTCCTTACTGAACAGTTTCGAACAAGACAACCCCGCAGTTGGTGTGCAATTCCAACTGCCCACTAAGCCGAATAAAAAGGGACCTCTAGACAGGAAAAAAATCTTGCTCTACAATGAGGGCTACCCACGAAGCCTTGCTGCACCTCCCCTGTTTTAGCCATTCCCGGTTGATGAGGCTTGAGGCTACAATTACCTTTATAGGACTCATTATCTTAGAATGCTCATTGTCCACCTGACGATGTTCCGAAAGCATTCAATCCGTACAAGTTCGTTCCGGGTTCGAACGAAACCGAAGGCATTATCTCGTTACACTCGTTTTGGAATCACCCTCAGAGTTAACGACGATAACCCTTGCACTCTGAATCTCCATTTCGAATCTATAAGTACTATTCCGTCAAACTCATTACGCAATCACCCACAGAGTTATACTGACGTATAGCCCTTACACCTCGAGTCTTCACTCTTCACATAAGATTCACGACCTTTCGTTAATTTGGATCGATGTGGTTTTCGGATATCCAAATATGGAAACCCGATCCCGGTCTCATCGAAATCCAAAGCGTGTCTTTTAGGTCCAAGTTGTTTTAGAGTTTAAAATAATTCAATAACATTATCTATATACTCACAGATAGATAATTCACAGATCCACAACAGATAATTATCATTATCATAATAATAGATAATCCACATTATCACTATCTAAAGATATCTATATCATCATCACAATGCAGCCAATGCATCCATATCACACAACATTACTAATCTCATAGTTGAGATTCAAACCATTCACGACAACCAATATTATCCACTTATAAGCAATGACTTATAATCATACTATCTATAATTAAAATGAATTAAATTAATTACATCATCTTTAATTAATTTAAAATGAATTAAATTAATTACTTACACAATATAAATCTTGCTTACATCATCATTAATTAATTACAAATTAATTAATTAATTAACCTCTAATTTATCATCTTAATTAATCAACCCTGATTAATTATACTTTAATTAATTTCACAAAATTAATTACTCTAAACCAAATACAGTAATTAACCTTTAATTACTTCATAATTAATTAACTATAATTAATTACATTTAACCTTAATTAACTACAATTAATTAATTACCCTTAATTACTTATTATTGATTGATTAATATTAATTAACCAATCTTAATTACATCATTAATTATTAATTAATGATCCTTAATTATATTTAATTAATTACTCTATTAAATTAATTACTTTCAGTAATTAATCTTACTTATCCCATAATTATTAATCACCTTTGATTAATCTCATTCTGTAATTAACTACCCTTAATTACTTATCAAATTAATTATTCCTTAATTAATTTATTTAATTAATCACTTGATTAATTATACAAAATAATTTAATCCAAATTATTTTCACAATCCCAATATCATCTATTAATTACATTCAGTAATTATCTTTAATTACTTCACTGAGTAATTTTACTTCATTAATTACATCAGGTAATTATTATCAAATCCCATGTTTAAAATTAATTAAACTTAATTAATTAATTTAAACCAATCTCAATAAACTCATTAATTACATTATGTAATTAATGTCTTAATTACTTTCATTTAAATAAATTTTACAATTTATTAATTAATCAATCTAATTAATTATTAAAAATTAATCATATTAATTAATTACTAAATAAACTTTAGTTAATGACCATCATTAACTATTATTAATTATTTAATTACTTTTCTTAATTACTTCTTAATTATCTCTAATTTGAATTAATCCAAATTATTAATTAAATAAATAAGTTATTCCTTGATTATCCAATTTATTTAATTATATTTAATATCTTAATAATTTCTAAGATAACCCATTCCTTATTAATAATTGTATAAATATTAAGGTGTACTAGAACATTTAAATTCAAATTTCAAAAATTCAAAATGATATTTATTAAAGCATTATCCAACTTTAATTCCATTTATGTTCCTTTTTAGAATAAATGTAAATAACATTTATCACTTATAATTAAAACTTATATAAGATAAGTCTTAATATACTTAATTTAATTAAAAATTAAGTTTAAAATACATTACCATTTAAATTTCAAATTCAAGTTAATAATCATTTAACTTTCTATTATAAATCTTTTATAAATGACTTCATTCAAAAAGGAAATCAAGTTTAAAAATATTTGTTTGAAAACAAATTTACTCCTAATAAACAATTTAAATTTAAACTTGTTTGAAAAACATTCAAATTTTAAACTTATTCAAATATCAGATTTTAAATTCAATACATTTGAACCCATTCCTTATTTAAATTGTTTGAATTTAAACTTGAATGGAACTCTTGCTTTACACCTTGGTTTTTAAACTCCTTATTTAAAAATAAAAACTTGAAGATTTAAAGATCCTTATGAAAACTGGACTTAAATTTGAATTCAAACCGCTAATTTAAAATTAGCTTTCAGATTTACAATGAAATCTAAATTTCAACATAACTGTCAGGTTCTTTTTTTATTATTTAAAACTGAAAACCATTTTCAAATTTGAATACTTATAAGATTTCAAAATCTTTTAAAGCTATAATTCTAACTGCAGATTTAAACTTTGTTTAAATCTTATCATAATAACTTATTCATTTAAATTTCGATTTAAATTTAAACCTGCAGACAGTTTTTTTCAGAAAACTGTACCATTGCAATTTACCGAGCCAATCTCAATATGCTTCGAGTCATCTGGTCCAAATCTTCGAGCAAACTCAGCAACCACGCGAGTATTACTTCGAGTTCAGAAGCACCTTTATCCCAGATTAAAGCATCAGACCAAAAATGCAGGGTGCACGTGCAACGTTCCTACGGCCATCATCCTCTTCCTCCGGTGACCTCCAACCATCAACGACCATACCCTAAGTCCAATACTATAATCACCCCGCACCTATTCAACTCAAATTTGAATTCGAGTTGTATTTCCAAACCTGGAAACAGAAGGGAAAAAACTCACCAAAACCTGTCACACCTTCAGACCATCGGCATGTCAGCGACTCCGGCTACGAGTCCATCCATCAACCTATTATCATCCCCCAGAAACTCAAACAACTCGATCGCTTCAACAAGTAACAGTGACCAAAACCAATTACTCACCTTAAAATTAGGGCTTCAGATAAGGAATCAATATCATATCCTCCATGTTGATTTGCAACAACTCCACACATTTTTCCAATCATCAAGGATTGCTCCTCCACCTACCAGAAGAATCCCAACCCCTATATTTGCTCAGATCCCCCAAAATTTCAAAATTTCCCTTTACAGTTCAACACAGAACTGTACCCCTAACCCTTAACTAAAAATCCTACTTTTTGTCCTAAAAAACATTGTTTGATCTAGGTATTTAATTCATAGTACTGAATTTATAATTTATTAAATATGAATTTTCACATTTTCAAACTTAATATGTAATTTTTTGGTTTACAGAGATGTTTATATGTTATTTTAACTTAACTAAAAATTTTAAACTAAAACTTATCATAAACAAATAAGCTTGATTAAATCTAAGTTGAATCAGAGGTATAAATCTATATGTTTGTATTATAAAACAAAAACCTGAACACATGATCTATATAAAATCAGAGAGTACCCTTTAGGAATCCCAAACATATTATAGTCACAACATAATGTATTCAAGTATACATTCAACACATTTTATCACAGAGATTGAATCATGCAACTTATTCATAAATTTTAACTTTTTAGAAAACAGAGAAGTTACTCACCTAGATCTTGATGTGCAGAGCAATGCAACTAAAAAACTTATGCTTTTAAAAACTTTGAGTTGTTAGGATTGCTTGAGTTAAAAACTGGAAAGCTTCATTTCCTTAAATCTTGAATTGTTTCTTCAAATTTGAAACTTTAAATTCTAATTTGAATTTGCTCCTGATTCTCACTTGCATGCAGACTATTGATGCAGGCTCCAATAGATTTTGCTTCCAGATTTTGAAATAAATGCGGGCTCAAACAAAATTTGTTTTGAAACAAGTGGTTTGCATCCCAGATTGTTGAAAGGAGGAAATGCAAATGTTGATGCAGGTTGGAATTCCAGAGATACAGAATTTTCTGCTTGCATTCATATATTTGATTCAATTTTGAAAAAAATGATATGCTTTGTTTTGAGAAGTGGATTGTAGATTTGAAGGTGATTACGGCTTTATGTTTTAGAATAGAAGTGTTTTATTTTATTTGTTTGTCTTTACAGCTTTAGATTTGAAAAGAAACAAAATGGAAGAGAACATGTTTAATAAAACTGAAACTATTAAAAATGGAATCAAAAGAAAATGCTAATTAAATTTTTGACACTTGTCTCACAATGTAACACTTGTCAAAACTTTATTTTATCATTTAACAAGTGTTATGTAAAACCTTAAGATATTACACTTGTCTTATAAGAATAATTAGTATTTAATTAAAAGTTTACTTAGTATTTATTTAGATGTTAATACAAGATGAATATAAACCTATGTTTAAATAAATTAGTTAATCATGTATTTATTCACATGTATATAAATTTTAAAATGAATAAATCAAATTTAGCTTATAAAATTAAACTTATACAAATATTTCAAAATCAAAGCAAATTTAAAAAATATTTATACTTTAAATTTTAAAAACTTTGAATTCAAGTTCAAATTAAATTTTGAAATCAAGTTTATTTACAAATATAAGTACACAATTAAATTTTTGAAAACAATTATTTTTATTAAAAATTTATTTGTTAAAACAATGTATTATTATATTTAAAAATAACCACATTTAATAACCATAAATAACTTATTAAAAGAAATTGTCTTCTTATTAATAAATTATTTATTTTATCACATTATATCAAAATAACTCTTATTGTTATTTTATTTAAATTTAAACTTGAGTTAAACATATTTTAAATCAGTTCAATATTTTTCTTATGTATTTAAAACCATATTCATTTATGAAATAACCTTTTTAAAGTTTAACTTTTAAAAAAAATCATAATTCACAATTTTACTAAAGATACATATTTTATAGAAAACATGATTTATTTATTAATTGAATTTAAAACAATACTTATTTACAATATATACAATATTCTATATATATTATAAATATAAAATAATTATTATATTTAAAAAAAGATAAAATCTATCAATTAACTATTTATTTTATTGAATTATTAAATTAATTCAAATCTCATTACAAAGATTATCAAACCAATTTAATTTTTATTTCAAATTATTAAATTGATATTGCTTTAAAATTCCGGGTCATCACACTTCTTATATACAATTGCTAATCTTTCGGTTTCAACAAAAAGTTTTCCTTTCACTTGTCATCGTGGATTCTTGAACGCTGTCAAAGGGTCTTTTCTTTCATTTGTTATTTAGGAACCTTTTGCCCTTATCGAAAGGTTTGTCATCTATATAGTATGTGAACCCTTCGGAGGTGCCGGAAGGTTCCTGGCTATTATGAACCCTTCGACTTGGTCGGTAGGTCGCTTTTTACTTGGATGTTGACGAGAGTTGAGCTTTGCTTGAATGTTGTTGAAAGGTTGCTTTACATTCTCTGCTGACTTATGAATGTTGCTTTCATCATAGACCCTCCGACATCGTCGAAAGGTATTCAGTAGGCGTTCCAACCGGCCCGAAGGGCTTATTATGCTTTCGGAAAGGTTGCTATAGGGTTGCATGCCCTTGTCTTAATTTCTTCATCTTCTTTGAAAGGTAAGAACTCCCTGAACGGAACCTTTCGACTACTTCGAAAGATTTAAAGCTATTAAATCTTGATGGATGCATCCTTTTGACTCCTTCAAAAGTATTGGTATAAGCTCCTTCTCCTTTGTCTTTGTTGAAAGACCTTTCGTTCTAGTTGAAAGGTGGATCCTTGGAGCATCATCCTACCTATGGACTTTGAAAGATAGCCTTGGACTTCACCGGAAGCTCCTTGTCGAAAGGTTTGATTGTCTAGAACATCTTGGTGTCTTCTAATCCCTCCTCATCCTCTCATGACCCTTATTTCATACCTTCTTTCTTCTGAATAATGGTTAACATTTAGCCCCCCTTGTATGAAAGAAGCTTTTGTTCTTTAGGAAAAAACTCCAATGAAATTCCTTTTTTGCTTTTTGCAAAATAGATTATAACTTCTATTAAGGTTGTAACTTTGTTATGACATCTTAACGAGCAATCTCAATTTTACATAGGTAATATTCAAGATGTCATTAGAGTAATATTTCTAAATAAGTTGCTTTGTAATGACCATTATTGAACTTCCTTAAGAATGTGGAGTAATTTCACCTGATTTGTAGATATCGGTTCAAATAAATGAACCGTTGGAGAAAATCTGTTACAGACCCTTGATATTTCTTTCTAGAGTTAAACCTCTTCAATCCGTGGAAATCAATTTCATGGTGTCAAGGACTTTTCCTTGTCCCTCTAAGTTTCCTTCATTTTCAACCTTAAACTATTGATTGGTAATTCTCATTTAGTGAAAAAGTAGAATGTAGTTTAGTAATGTTTCCATTTGGTGTCATGAAGATCTCGTATTTAAATGAAATTTTAAATTCAATGGAAAATTCACAAAGCATCATAAAATTCAATAGTAGGATATAGAATTTATAAAGTTAGGAATCCAGTAAAGGTCCCATAAGGAAATCGAAGATGTGAAATTCATAATTGTCATCAAAATCCACAATGAAATTTTAAAGTCCAAGAAATTGGTCAATTGACAAGAGATCATTCAAAATTCAACGAGAAAATCAAGCATAGAAAATCTATAAATCATCAGGGAAAACCTCAAGGAAATTTCAAAATCTATTGGATCAAAAATCCCAATAGTGATGACCAAAAACCTCAATAAGGACAGTAGAGATATGAAACTCATGAATCATGATAAAAATGATTAAGGAAACACAATATTTTTTAAATCAGGGATCTGAAATTCCAATAAAATGGCAGGGAATAGGAAAATCATAAACTCTCATCAAAATGCGAAGGAAAATATGAGTCTCAACAAATCAGAAAATAGGCAGGAAACCCTCCAAATTCTGCAACAAAAGTATAGAGAAACAAATTCGTGAACTATTACGAAGACTAGCAAGGAAATTCGAAATTCACTGTATTAAAAATCCAATAAGAAATTATCCCAAATCCTTTGAGAATGCAAAGTTCACAAATCACCATAAAGATCCACAAGGAAATCTCGGAATTCATCAAATCAAAAATCTTATAAAGGATTATCAAACACCCAATAAGGGAATCATAAATTCATAAATCATCATGACAATCATCAAGTAATTTCAAAATTCATCAATTTAAAACCTCAATAAAGATCATCCAAAAATTCCAATAGGAAAATTAAATAAAAATCGAAATCAATCAATCATCACAAAAATCAATGGGAAATCCATAAATTATTATAGAAACTCCACAATGAGTTAAGAAATTAGGAGCTCAATAATCAAACGAATGATGGGAAATCATTCTGAAAATTCATGTATTTAAATTCATAAACCATTTCGAAAGTTAATGAAGGAATTGGGAAACCTTAAAACTAGAAATTCAATATGAAGTCTTTATAGAAATTCTCTAATGAAATCGATAAATCATAATGAAATCAAGGTAGGAGTTTAAAATTGACCAAATCCAAAAATGGAATTTTAAGCAAATAAATTTACAGTCCACGAAACCAAGAATTTAATCAAAATGTTTCTAGGATCTCATCTGACAAATAGATTGATAGAAATCAACCCAGTATTGAAATTAGAGACTTATCTGGTCATAGCAAATTCAGTAAATTCAAGTAATAAACTCCTAGACCTAAGGGTTAGTAAAGTTTTTGATATATTGGAGTATCGATTCTTCAAATGCTAGTAGAGTTCCTTTTGTTCTAAGGGATTACTCTATGTCTGGGGACTCTGTTGCAGTTTACTCAATTCATTCTTGGAGTATGGTCTTTATTATCTTTAGCGGCAACTTGCTATTTATTCCATTCCTTTAACCATTGTAGATATTTTGGCCTTTGATTCCATGTTAGGGATTCCTTTTATCCCTTTTCTTATCTCATGTCTTCTCTTAGGATGCAGATTCCTTAGTCCCTTGATGTAGCAATTATTTCTCAAGTAGTAGATGTTCTAAGATTTTCTAATTCATATCTTGTCTCTTTTGGATATAATACTAGACTCTTTGTCTGTTTTTTACTATTATGTTGGACATCTTTGTCCTGTTGTCCCTATAAGTACCCTTCTCCGGGATTTCTATTTTGTCCCAGTTGATAGATAGATATCTTTCTATAAACATTTATTCTCTTGGGTTTTAACCATTGGCTTTGAGTTGTGGGCACCTCTATCCTCATTTTCTGTTTGGAGCCCCCAACAAGCTTAGACATTTCAGTCCATTCATTTTGATGAGCCACTCTTTGGGCTTGGAATCTTAGTGAATTCTTTTTGATGAGCCACTTTTTGGGCTTTCCTTGTCTTAGAGGGATATATACTTAGCTGGCCTTCCTCCAAAAAGCCGCTGATGGGTACTACCCTGACCCATCCCTTAAGAGGTGGTTTTGACGTTAGGGTTCTATCTCTACCTCTAGGAGATTCTACGGAATAGTATTATAGGCTTATGTCCCTCCCTCTAAAAGGTGCCACGGAATAGCCTCGTGGGCTTATGTCCCTCCCCCTAGGAGGTGCTACGGAATAACATCGTGGGCTTAAATATTTATATATGAAAATAAATTTTGGCCAATTAAAATGGAGTCTCCTTTAAGAGAAAGAACTTTATAACTACCTCCCTTAGTATACCGAGGGCTTATCTTTTGAAAAATAGTTTAGACTCATGAATCCCTTTTAATAAAAGAATTTTCCTTTAATATGGTCTTTTGCAATAACCTTCTAGCTGTTCTCAGAATAGAGACACAAATCTCAAGTAGGAGACTAGGAGGTCATGATTCATGAACTAACAACTTTTTAGTCGACATTAAGGTACTCTAGTTTTAAGTTTAAATAAACTTTTGCACTTTCAAAATCTTTCTTGAAAAGTATGAATGGGCTTATCTTCGCCCAAGATTTTAGTAAACTTTAAAACATTAAAATTTCCCAGTTTAAAGTCTTTTTGTGTGCATTTATTAATGCTATATGTATCTCAAATTAGTTGCATAAATCTTCTTTTGGGATAACTAAGTATTTATATTCCCCCAGGCCGTGGGGTGATTGAAAATAATTTCCTTAAAAGGATATAATTTGACAAATTTCCTTTTGGAATCATTTGCTAAAAATAGATTTGGTATATATGGGTTTTCTCCTAAATTGGAATTTAGTTTAACGGTGATTCAACATTTCTTATAGGAAAGCCTTGGTGTTGACTGAATTGTTGATAATTGCCTCGTGTCAGACATCCGAGTTGTCCTCTTTAAGTATTCTAGAGTTTGTCCAAGTGCTTTGGTTTGATTTTGTTTTTACCAGTAATTGCACTCAAATTTCAATCAGTACATGATCAATGCACAATACAAATTTAAGTATCAAGTTAAAGAGCTATGAAAAGAAAGAGAGAAATGTTATAGTTGAATTGATGTTGCGAGTCCTCATGATTTGATAGGAATCTGCATTTTGGAGTTGCTAAACTGTTTTCCTCTTAGTTTGAATAAGATGTCTTTCAAGTTTTTCTGATGAACTCCTGTAAAAATCCCGATCTAACCATGCCTTGAATTTTATCTGACAAGACATGAATTTCATTAGTTTATGCCCATTTGGTTTATAGTGCTCGCAGTAACTTCCTCCTTTATTTGGCTCTAGGGCACACCGTACTTTTTGAGGTGCAATAAAATTCTCGTTTCTTTTTATCTTAGCATATATATAGGAGAGGACTTTGCTGGAGGCTACACAATTCATTTTAGAACTCTTTCTTCGACTTTCCTTTGGGTTTTCACTTTCCTTTGGCCTCTTGTTGGGGTATCTAAAATCAGATTTCCCTTCCTTCGGTTCTTGGTGGAATTCTTTCTTAGCATGGTGCATCTCATCCAATTGAATAAACTTCTCAGCCCGGAGAAAGAAATATTGTAGATCTCTGCACCCATTGATATAAAGATCTTTCCAGAATATGTTTTGTTCAATTAATCATGATCGAACTGTCATAAGCTTTTCTCTATCAGTTGAACTTTCTACCCTTACTGCTTCTGTGTTGAATCTATTCAAGTATTCGCTAAGTAGCTCCCTAGGCTTTTGTCCGATGGTTGCTAGCAAGCTAAAGTCCATCGTTGTATCTCTGAATATACAAAATTGAGCAACAAAGTCGCAAGTAAATTATTCCTAATAATAGATAGTTCTCATTCGGTAACTCCTATACCATTTGATTGTCGCTCCTTGAAAAGTAATGGGAATTTTTTTACAGCGAACTGCCTCCGAAGCAATGTATAAGTTCATCCAGTTTTCAAAGACGACTAGGTGATCATCCGGATCAGTTGTCCCATCATATTTTAGTGAAGGAATTTGAATGCGTGGAGGATGATTTGTCGCCATTATTTCTTCGGAAAAGGGGGCCTTTTGCACGGTAACATATTCTTTAGGATCATAAATTTCTTTTTCTCGAAGTGCATTAACCACTATATAGTGTAAGTTGTCATTTTGGTTGGTCTCATTTCTGTAACATCTCCTGTTGTATTCTAGGATAAGGCTATTTGATTGCTCAAGAGATTTATTTACTTGACTATCTTAGTTTAACCCTTGATCCTTCATCTCATTTGGAGGTTGAACTTCATTCTTCATTCTCCATTTCCATAATCCTTATTGATTCTCAAGTTGGGGCACTTTCTGAATACTCATTTATTACCATTTTTTATGGCCGTTGATTCTGAATCGTGATCATATTGCTTTCCAATTTTGTTAGGGTTGAAGGTTGCCCAACTTCTATTTTTCTTATGTTAGGATTTGAGACTATGTGACCTTAAAGATTGACTATGATGTAGAATCTTTGTTTGGATTGGCGCTACCACTTTTAGCTTGTCCATACTCCTCTTTTAGTCAAAGCTCTTTATATAATTGAACGTGGATGAAAGTTATCAGAGATCAGAGGTTCAAGCCCTTCTTATAGAGCCAAAAATGTTAACAAGATTTCTTGTAAACACCCTAAAGTTATTAAAAGTAAGTGGTATGCTCAGAGCGTGTGATTCTCTTAAGGATTACTTTTGTATCCTCACTTGTAAGTATCTTGCGAATCAGACATTCCGTTGACGCCGAAAGGTTTAGAGCTTGGGCTAAGTGACCTTCCGACTTCGTTGAGCTCACTTAAAGAAAAATGTAAGTAAAATGAACAAAGCTTAAGACTTTCCTTTGATCCTCGAATAGACTTTTCTTTTCTATTAAATTTCCCCAAATCACTATCCAATTAGGGTTACATAACTATCATTTTAGAAGTTACAAGTATAGAATGAAGGAAAAATCCTCCCCCGAATAGGGACCCTTTGGGTCTTATTTATAGATGCTGGCAGCCATGCTTCCGTCCCTGTGCTTTCAGCTTGATCGAAAGGTTCCCTTCTTCTATATAATTGCTAATCATTCGGTTTTAATGATAGGTTTTCCTTTCACATGTCATCGTGGATTCTTGAACGCTGTCGATGGGTCTTTTCTTTCATTTTTTAGAAACCTTTTGCCCTTGTCAGAAGGTTTGTCATCTATACAGTATGTGAACCCTTCGGAGGTGCCGGAAGGTTCCTGGCTATTGTGAATCCTTCGACTTGGTTGGAAGGTCACTTTTTTACTTGAATGTTTTCGAGAGCCGAGCTTTCCTTGAATGTTGTCGGAAGGTTGCTTTACGTTCTCTGTTGACTTATGAATGTTGCGTTCATCATAGACCCTCCGACGCCATCGAAAGGTATTCAGTAGGTGTTCCAACTGGCCTGAAAGGCTTATTATGCTTTCGGAAAGGTTGTCATAGGGCCGCATGCCCTTGTCATGATTTCTTCATCTTCTTCGAAAGGTAAGAACTCCATGAACGGAACCTTTCGACAACTTCAGAAGGTTTGAAGTTATTAAATCTTAATGGCTGCATCCTCTTGACTCCTTCAAAAGGTTTGGTTTGAGCTCCTTCTCTTTTGTCTTTATTGAAGGACCTCTCATTCTAGTCGAAAGATGGTTCCTTGGAGCATCATTCGGCCAATGTACTTTGAAAGATAGCCTTGGACTTCGCCGGAAGCTCCTTGTCTAAAGGTATGATTGTCCAAAACATCTTGGAGCTTTTTGATCTTTCCTCATGCTTTTATGACCCTTCTTTCATACCTTCGTTCTTCTGAATATTTTATGGTTAACACATAGTTTGAAATAAACCAAAAAAATAGTGATTTTAATTTATGTATAAAAATAGAAATATTCATCTTTATATACAGTTGACGTTCAACATGTTTAAATGAACAAAATATTTCATAAATACATTGCAGATGCGTTTTTTTGCTTACATAAATATGCTTTGTAAAAATCACAATGAAACATTATCATCAATGTACACAAAACCAGAACCGGCCCAGAGGAAGCCCACCAAGCCCATGGGCTGGGGTAACCCCCAGTTAAAGGAAAAAATTTAAAGTATTTATAATATAGATACAATATATATCAAATGTTGAATAATATGTTCAATGTAGAGGAGTATGGTTAAGTGTTATGTCATACGCATTGCGTATTTGAGGTCCAGTGTTCGATTCTACAACTTATCAATAATTTTTTTGCTTGAATATTACTTAGAACAATATACAAAATTTGGCTTTTGGGCTAGAGTAGCAAATCCTTTAGGCCTGGCCTATAAAAAACAAGTAAATATATCGATGGACTAATTTATAAAATAGCATATTTTAACGTAAATTAGTTACCTTATTTTCTTAGATGATAAAAGCTACTTTCAACTTCGATTTTGATACATGAAATGCTTTTTAATATTACGTGACATCCATTTTACTTTAGAAGGAAGGATAAAAAATAACTTCTGTCAGTATATCTCATAAAATAATAATGCAATGAGAAAAGATCACGAAAAAGTCATTTTCTATATGTGTGTGTATAAGAATGTATGTCTATGTATATGTGTGTGTATGTGTATACACATACATGTATGTATGTTTATACACATATACGTATGTATATGTGTGTGTATAAAATAATAATGCAATGAGAAAAACTAAACCAACTCTTTTATTCTTTTATATTTTAGTGGTACATCTACATCTTTATATCGATATATTTCAAAAACTTTGTCATCTCATTGCATCTAAAAGGACATGAAATTAGTTTAGTGATTTGTAAATTAGAAAATATGCCCAATATCATTTAGATAAACTTGTAAATTTGATAAATGTCGTCCATTGCGGTATGTTCTTTATATGGAGCGAAATTATATTTTCTTCTAGAATCAAAAAATTTCTTATGATGTTGAAATATTATTGTGATTTTGTAGACAAGTATGCAAAGGGAGAAGAGTTCAGTTGAGTCTGCTACCGCCTCAACGGCACCACGCTCACGTAAATGCTATGTTTTGTCTAACCTCAATAAGCCATGGTCGGAAAATGATTGCTGAAAGCTGACATTAATTATATATCGATACAAATTGTTAACCTTATTTTACCTCTAAAACGTATCATACGAAGCCATATCGGTGTTATTTATTTTTATAGTGGCCTAAAGATAGCTCTATTGATCAAGAAAAATGCAACATGTTTTGTTCTTCAATGCTTCAAGTTTTTATTAGAGAATCTTTGGGAATTAAGAACCCTTTATTATGATTCATGAAGTGATTTGTGTTTTTATATCTTCACATTTGATTATATTTTATGGAAAATGTATGTTAGGTTTTCCTTGTTTTCCCTTTTTTGGTTTTTTTTTCATTAGAGCAAGAGGATTGTCAGATTGTTCAAAGTCATTTTTACTCATTTTTTAAATATATTTGTCATGTATTACAAGCGAAGTATGATTAATTTTGATTCTTAATATGATAATGGGTAGAATTGAGTAAACTATTTCATCTTTCATGATTTCAAGGAGCAAATATAGCTCAAACTTTAAAAGCTAAAGTACGTTTATCTATGTTTTGCTTTATTACCATTAAGTAATTAGAGTCACCAAGATTCATTGAACTTAGAGTTTAATAACAATATTTTCCATCGATTATATGCATTTTCATCGATTTATGTAAATGTTGTTCTATCCGTTGGTTAAAATACAGTTTTATGAAGAAAGTCATCTCCACACATCTGGTCACTTTGGAGCGTATTTATGAAATAATCAAGCGGTTATATCTTCAACTGATAATTAATTTGTTTACGTTTATTTGTAACTGCTTACGTAATTTTATTAACTATTTGACCATTAATAGCTCCATCAATCATTGCTAACTATTTTAATAAAATTAATATACTAGTAAAATATTATTTATTTTTGACATAACATCAAAATAAAAATTTGTATGTCAAACTTGTTATAAGATGATTCCATATGATAGGATATTTCAAGAACAATAATTTGATATGTAATATGATATAAAAATGCAGAAGTTTTAGATACGCAACCATATTCTATACAGAATTGAAAACAAAATGAAAAAAGTACAATAGAAGACTGTAGGACAAAAATAATCTCTAAATACTACTACAAAAAATGATGTATAGGTGAATCATCAAAAGTACGTAAAGGAAATACATCATCCATGCATAACATTAAAGCAAGTGAAGAATCAAATTACAAATTTACAGTTGCAGTAAGCCGAATGTATTTCAAAACTGGAATGAAGAGAAAAACTAAGTTAAATCAAAATTAGAGTTGAATGTATTTCCACACATAGATTCACATCTAAAGTAAATAACGATAGAATTTGAATATACCTAATCAAGAGTGGATTGGTGGAAGAAACCATGAATAGTAAATCCTAATGTGAACCCAAGATCCCGACGTGATCCCCAGGATCCTACTCAATAGAGCGAATCGTTAGAGAAATCTCGACTGAATAGAGTGAATATGAGGAAAAACTTCAAATCTAAATTGCCAAACTGAGATGTATTTCATTGATAGGGTAATACATTGCAACTGGGAAAATATGGAGTGAGTATGGAACTATGGATCCCTCCCTGTTATTTTGAAATATTTACAAAATTACCAACATTTCTAATGGATATGAACGTTGTTATAGCTTGTAATGGTTATTTTTATTGTTGATTTATCATGCTAATAATCGTTACAAATTGCAAACAAATAAGCATTACTAACTGACTAATTTGGTGTTTTGCCCCTTGGTTTCCCTAGTTGCGATGAGTAATACACTGTCCAATATTTTAAAAGTGTTACACACCCTAGTCTCAATGAATGTATCAATATCCTATCTCAAAACATTTTGACTATGAATATTTAAAATAATATATTATTTTTAATGTGATAAATTTCTCATGATTACATCACATTATAATTACCATCATATAATGCATCATTTAAATTTTTTATTTAATATGCTTTAAATAAATTACTTAATTATTACATCATAATATAACAAGTATATTATATAAAGGAAACACCTTATATTTTAAACAAGATTGGTCATTGCGTTAGATATACGAAACAAATTACATAATTGCACTTAACATATCTAATACCTCATGGAATTTCGACGTTATTTTATTAATATTAGTCTAAATCGCATGCACATGCATTTATAGAAATATTTCATCAGAACAGAGATGATGGTTGAGGTGGTGCATAATTGATGAGATTCCGTTGATGGATAAAGGATATTTGAGTTTCAAAAAGGCACTATGGAAATCATATTTATTTAATTCACTTTATAAATAGCAGAGAAGTATAAAACGAACGTATATGCATCTAATAGATGGATATATTTAATTTTAATTTAATATGAAAACACTGGATGAATGTGTGCTATAAGTGCAAAACTTTTGTTTGTCATAACACTTTTATTTCTGGCAATTTTTTTGATGGTGTTGATAGCAAATTAATAGCAAACTGACAGCGAAATTCCGTTGATGAATTGCCAAAAATAGGATGGTGATGAAGATTGTAAACCGATGGTGTGATTCCTTTGATGGATGAGGTGTACTTGGAATATTAAGAAGACGACTTGGAAATCTATTCATTGAAATATTAATAGCTAAGATGTGGACCTTTGATATAAAGATCTTTCCAGAATGTCGTTTGTTCAATTAACCCTGGTCGAACTGCCATAACTTTTCTCTATCAGTTGAACTTTCTGCCCTTAATGCTTTTGCGATGAATCTGTTCAAATATTCGGTAAGTAGCTCCCCTGGCTTTTGTCTGATGGTTGCTAGCAAACTAAAGTCCATCATTGTATCTCTGAATATAGAAAATTGAGCTACAAAGTCGTTTCCAAGAATAGATAGTTCTCATTTGGTAACTCCTATACCATTTGATTGCTGCTCCTTGAAAAGTAATGGGAAAAAGTTTACAGTGAACTGCCTCCGAAGCATTGTATAAGTTCATCCAGTTTTCAAAGATGACAAGGTGACCATCTGGATCAGTTGTCCCATCATATTTTAGTGAAGGAATTTGAATGCGTGGAGGAAGATTTGTCGCCATTATTTCTTCGAAAAAGGGGCCTTTTGCACGGTAACATATTCTTCAGGATCATGAATTTCTTTTTCTCGAAGTGCATTAACCACTATATGGTGTAGGTTGTCATTTTGGTTGGTCTTATTTCTGTAACACCTCCTGTTGTATTCTGGGATAAGGCTATTTGATTGCTCAAGAGATTTATTTACTTGACTATCTCGGTTTAACCCTTGATCCTCTATCTCATTTGGAGGTTGAACTTCATTCTCCATTTCCATAATCCTTATTGATTCCCGGGTTGGGGCTCTTTTTAAATACTCATTTATTATCATTTTTTACAGTCGTTGATTCTGAACCGTAATCATATTGCTTTCCAATTTTGTTAGGGTTGAAGGTTGCCCAACTTCTATTTTGCTTATGTTAGGATTTGAAACCATGCGACCTTTAAAGATTGACTGAGATGTAGCCTCTTCGTTTAGAATGTCGCTACTACTTTTAGCTTTGTCCATACTCCTCTTTTAGTCAAGGCTCTTTATATAATTGAACGGGGATGAAAGTTATCGGAGATCAGAGGTTCAAGCCCTCCTTATAGCGCCAAAAATGTTAACAAGATTTCTTGTCAACACCCTAAAGTTATTCAAAGTAAATGGTAAGCTCAAAGCGTGTGATTCTCTTAAGGATTACTTTTGTATCCTCACTTGTAAGTATCTTACGAATCAGACCTTTCGTTGACGTCGAAAGGTTTAAAGCTTGGGCTAAGTGACCTTCCGATTTCGTTGAGCTCACTTAAAGAAAAATGTAAGCAAAATGCACAAAGCTTAAGACTTCCCTTTGATCCTCGAACAGACTTTTCTTTTCTATTAAATTTCCCCAAATCACTATCCAATTAGGGTTACATAACTATCATTTTAGAAGTTACAAGTATAGAATGAAGGAAAAATCCTCCCCCGAAATAGGACCCCTTTGGTCTTATTTATAGATGTCGGCAGCCATGCTTCCATCCCTGTGCTTTCGGTGGATCAAAAGGTTCCCTTCTTCTATATAATTGCTAACCTTTCCGTTTCAACGAAAGGTTTTCCTTTCACACGTCATCGTGGATTCTTGAACGCTGCCGATGGGTCTTTTCTTTCATTTTTTAGAAACCTTTTGCCTTTGTTGGAAGGTTTGTCATCTATATAGTATGTGAAACCTTCGAAGGTGCCGGAAGATTCCTGGCTATTGTGAATCCTTTGAATTGGTTGGAAGGTCGCTTTTTTACTTGGATGTTGTCGAGAGCCGAGCTTTCCTTGAATGTTGTCGAAAGGTTGATTTACGTTCTCTGTTGACTTATGAATGTTGCTTTCATCATAGACCCTCCGACACCGTCGAAAGGTAATCAGTAGATGTTCCAATTGGCCTAAAAGGGTTATTATGCTTTCGAAAAGGTTGTCATAGGGTTGCGTGCCCTTGTCGTCATTTCTTCATCTTCTTCAAAAGGTAAGAACTCCATGAAAGAAACCTTTCGACGACTTCAGAAGATTTGAAGCTATTAAATCTTGATGGCTGCATCCTCTTGACTCCTTCAAAAGGTTTGGTTTGAGCTCCTTCTCATTTGTCTTTATTGAAGGACCTCTCGTTCTAGTCAAAAGATGGATCCTTGAAGCATCATCCTGCCAATGAACTTTGAAAGATAGCCTTGGACTTCCCCGGAAGCTCCTTGTCTAAGGGTATGATTGTCCAAAACATCTTGGAGCTTTTTGATCTTTCCTCATGCTTTCATGACCCTTCTTCATACCTTCGTTCTTTTGAATATTTTATTGTTAACACATAGTTTGAAATAAAGTAAAAAATAGTGATTTTAATACTTCTATAAAAATAGAAATATTCATCTGTATACACAGTTGACACTCGACCTGTTTAAATGAACAAAATATTTCATAAATACATTGAAAATGCGTATTTTTGCTTACATAAATATGCTTTATAAAAATCACAATGAAACAATATCATCAATGTACACAAAACCAGAATCGGCCCGAGGGGAAGCCCACCAATCCCATGGGCTGGGGCAACCCCTAGTTAATGGAAATTTTTTAGAGTATTTATAGTATAAATACAATATGTATCAAATGTTGAATAATATGATCAATGTAGAGGAGTATGGTTAAGTGGTATGTCATACACATTGCGTATTTGAGGTCCAGTGTTCAATTCTACAACTTATCAATAATTTTCTTGCTTGACTATTACTTAGAACAATATATAAAATTTGGCTTTTGGGCTAGGGAAGCGAATCCTTTGGGCCAGGCCTACAAAAAACAAGTAAATATATCGATGGACTAATTTATGAAATATCATATTTTAGCGTAAGTTAGTTACCTTATTTTCTTAGATGACAAAAGCTACTTTCAACTTCAATTTTGATACATGGAATGCTTTTTAATATTACATGACATCCATTTTACTTCATATGGAAGGATAAATAATAATTTCTGTCAATATATCTCATAAAATAATAATGCAATGAGAAAAGATCCCCAAGAAGTCATTTTCTATATGTGTGTGTGTGTATAAGAATGTATGTCTATGTATATATGTGTGTGTATACACATACATGCATGTATGTTTATACACGTATACATATGTATATGTATGTGTATAAAATAATAATGCAATGAGAAAAACTAGACTAACTCTTTTATTCTTTTATATTTTAGTGGTACATCTACATCTTTATATCGATATATTTCAAAAACATTGTCATCTCATTGCATCTAAAAGGACATGAAATTAGTTTAGTGATTTGTAAATTAGAAAATATGCCTAATATCATTTAGATAAACTTGTAAATTTGATAAATGGCTTCCATTGCTATATGTTCTTTATATGGAGTGAAATTATATTTTCTTCTGGAATCAAAAAATTTCTTATGATGTTTAAATATTATTTTGATTTTGCGGACAAGTATGCAAAGGGAGAAGAGATCAGTTGAGTCTGCTACCGCCTCAGCGGCACCGCGCTCACGTAAATGCTATGTTTTGTCTAATCTCAATAAGCCATGGTTGGAAAATGATTGCTGAAAGCTGACATTAATTATATATCGATACAGATTGTTAAACTAATTTTACCTCTAAAATGTATCATAAGAAGCAATATCGGTGTTATTTTGCGACGACCCGGAATTTTTAGTTATTCGAAAATTGGAATATTTAATTTATTTTAAATATCTGAAAGTTGGTTTAACTTGAATTTCAAATACCACTGATTTTTGGATAATAATATAAACTATAGATTAAACAATTGGAAATCAGGTAAAATATAAATTCTGGGATTTCGAGTCTGTTAATAATAATTTGAAGTTTTGTAAAATTTATGTTGATAATACTGAAGGTAATAGAACTTTTACAATAAAATTTAAAAAAAGTTTGTTCAGTTTTAAAAATATTTATTTTAAATTGAATTTAAAAATAGCCTTCCAAGGATAGTCTTGGATTTCGACAAAACCAGTTCCATTCTATCCGTAATAGTGTATTATTATTGGATTTCAATTTTCGTAGTGTTTGGAATGATCGTTTGGCTGTATGGTAGATAAACGCGCTGAAATCTATATCGAAAATTTAATATAATAATCTAGTCAAAAAAGCTATTTTCTCCATACCATCGAGTTAGGCCTCGAAACCTTTTCCATTGTGTTCGGAATCGGGATTTAACATTATAAACGCCTAGCGGCACACCTCGATTGGAGATCGAGATTGAGAGTTGCGGAAATCGGGACGATTTGAGTTTGAATTTAATTTTGAATATAAATACATCTAAGCACTGTAGCAAAACAGACGTAAGGAAATTTTAAACACGTGTACTTCTTCGTAGACACACATCTCTTTTGAAAATTAAATAAGAACGTAAATAATCGACCAGAGGAGCTTCATTCCATTCAAAAGAAAATCAAACAAAAATGGCCGAAATCAAAATAGACATAAAATAGTAAACATATAATGGCCGGCTCGAGGATTGCCTCCAGTGTTTTTCCCCATTCTTTATTTAGTTCGAGGCCCTTTCGATTCGAATCGGTGATTGATATTGGAATCATTCGTGAGCAAATCGGGGAGTCCTAATCTCCCAAGCATGTGGCTTAGGTTGCCGCATTGTGGTAGCTGCGAGCGCTCGCATGGGGTGGCGGCATGAAGGAATCGGGGTGAAGTATTGTTGGCGATCCTGTAGCTGCAAAGAAGTGGAGCGACTAGGCGTGAGGTGGCGGCAACATCCAAATCTGGTTGCAAGTAAAAGGGGACGTCGCGTTGTCGGTCAGCGTCAGGCAGATGTTGTTTTTGATCGCAGTCAGGTGTCGATGGGAGCTTCACTCTTGGAGGGGGGTTGACTTGCGGTTAGAGGCGTAACTGCATGTGTGTTAGCTGTATCGATTAGATTTGGGTGAGGTGAGCTGTGTCCTTTTTGGTTTAATAGCTTATAATTTTTTTTTAAAAAAGGGGAAGTGTGATATAAACAAAGAAAGATATAGTCATATAAAGTTTTGAAAAGGCAGGTTTTTAGAATATGAGGGGTTTATATAAAAATGGATTTTTAAGTCTATATAAACTATTTTTTTAGCATATGAAGTTCAAAAATAAATTATATTTATATACCTAATTTAGATTCGCTGATTTATTTTAAATGGATTTGGTGATTTAAAATTGTTTGATTTACTTACATAATTTATTATGGTTACTAAAGGAATTTTTAAAGGAAATTGGTTTGAAACAAATTTTAGTTAAATTAAATTAAGTAGTAATTAATTGTTTAGTTATTCACATAGTAATAAATAGTGAATTGTTTATACAAGGTCAAAAATTGAGGAAAACAAGACAGGATGGAAGTGGATTGTAAATAAAAAAAATCAAAGCTGAGTTAATCTCACTCATCTGGGTACTATTTAAATTTAACTTTAAATAGTTTAAATTTGAAATATTTGGTTGAATAATTGAATTGATTGGATGCGGTATATTTTATATATATATATATATATATATATATATATATATATATATATATATATATCGGAGCGATCGATTCTCGCATTATATAGCGGATGAGACCCTACACGCCGCATAATAGCGGATGAGATAATATAAACCCATATACCATGATATTCCACCTCGAAGTGGAATTGGTATTATTATATTATGCTAACATCTGTGGATATAGGGAAAAACAGGTTGGAGGGATCCAACTGCATTCCTCAAAACGATTGAATTTATTTTATATATTCAGCTATATGATTATGTGATGATCTGTGATGAATTATATTGATCATATTGGGAAATGGAATTTATTGAATACTCTGGCTTGGTTAAATATATATATTGGAATTTTGAGAATTGATATATATATATATAGGAAGTTTGCAATATTAAAGTAAATAAAAAGGCAATTTTTAATAAAATAATTATAGGGAATTTGGATAATCAAATGTTTTGGAAGAATAAAAGTTGATTTTTAAATTCTAAATAAAAAAATTTCGAGTATGGGAAGTATATTTTGAACAACGAGGAATAAATAAATTTTTAGACTTAATGACATTATTTAAAGGAATAAAGAATTTTTTTTCAAATTTAAGGTTTAAATTTGGGAAAAGATAAAGAAGAAAATTTGGGAAAAAGTATGAAATTTGTATTTCAGCTTAAATAAGATTTTGAATTATAATAAAGAAGTTAAATATGAAACTAATGAGTTTTGAATAAATTTGGGTAAGAAAAGAAATTTATTTTAAACGGAGTTAATTTTGAAAAATCAATTTGAAAATTGATTTAGTGATTGAAACTGTGCTTTAAAGAAAGATGAGACCATGCGATTTATAAACTGGTTTTATAAGGTGAAACAAGATATCAGTGAATATTCGGAAGTATAAATTCACGATGGGAATTTATAAAAGAATGGGTAGTTCGTTTAAAAATAAATAGTGGTTTATTTTTAAGGTATGGAATGGGAAGTGCATTTTAAAGGTGACTTTTATGTATAAGCTAAAGGCTTTAAAATTTGTTTTAAGGAAATGTTTTAGAAAATTTATTATTTTTAAATGTTTTAAATTTTAGAGTAAATATTTTCAATTTTATTTTAGTAGTAATTATTTAAAGGTTATTGGTATTATGTTTAAAAAGAAATTTTTATTATTTATATTTTATAAAATAGTTTTATTTTAAATAAGTTGTTAAAATTTTATAGAATTTCGTAACTCTTATTCTTAAATTTAGTTTGGCTTAACTTTTATGTTAAAAATTAGTTTTTATACTTTATAAAGTAGTTTATTTTAAATATTTTTAAAGTATATATTTTTGAATAAAATGTTTAATTAATTTTAATTTAAATATTTTAAATTATGTTTTAGAATAAAATGATTTAAATTATTTTTGAAAATCTTAAGTATTTAGGACTTGGCGGTTTTCAGTGGAAATAAAATAATTGGGTGGAAATTTATTTCCATGAGAGAGAGAAAAGTGATTTGAAAACTATTTCAAAGGATTGAAATGTAGGAAAATATCTTGCGAAGATATTTAAAAATAAATAATTTGGGATAAATTATTATGGTTTGATGATTGTTTGTGAATGTTATTTGATAGTTAAATAACCGACTATCAATATTGCCAATGCGTTGATCGTTTCGAAAAGATCGGGATCGAGATTAATTTTTCGAAAACCACTTCAATCCGATTTGTACATTTTCATCAGAAAGACAAGAGCTTGATGTCAAAGATGGAGCAGTGAAGTGCAAGGGATAATCGGTACTAATCCTGAGGGTGATTCCAAAATGGATGTAGTAGAAGTAGTGCCTTTGGTTCCGTTTGAACCCGGAACGGACTTGCATGGACGAATGCTTTCTGAACATCATCAGGAGGATGGTGAGCATTCTAAGTGAATTGTATGCTAAAAGGTAACGCATAGCCTCGAGCCTCATCAACCGGGAATGGCTAAAACAGGGGAGGTGCACACAAGGTTAAGTAGCTAAAAATCAATTAGAGTAAGGTCACCCCTGTCTAGATACCCTTTTTATTTTGGTTATGTGGCGGTTACTAATCCCAACCGTGAGGTGAACTTATTCGGGCTATCCAGTAAGGGGTAGTCCGGTCTTGTGTTGCAAGGGATTTAGGGAGGATCATCGGTACGGTGATCTAGACCACGTACTATGACGGGCGGTACCCCAGTAGCCCTACCATTGATGGAAATCCATTTTTCCCTACATGCCTTTAAGGTTTTGTTTGTATACCTATTAGCTGGAATTTAATAAACACAATAATTTCGGCTATTTGAATAAGTATTTGTATGTAGATACTATTATAATATCAGAGGATTTTATAAGAAATGTTTTGTTTATCGTAAGGTAAAAACCCGACATGTTTATTTGTGGCGTGGTCTTACAAGATTCCTTTGATTTTAAAAGATTTTGAAAACTTTTATAATCCAATTGAGTGTATTTTCTCACGCACTGGTTTTCAAGACCGACTCGGATGTTATTTAACTATAATGCTCAAGTCAGACCGAGTATTATAGAGTACAGATTTAGGATGGACTGCTATGGAGCTCAGAAGACGAGCTAGATGGCGAGACGTATCAGACGTATCTGATGTATATTTCGCTGCGTATTCAGGTTTGGAAGAACGAGATTTTGTAACCGTCCTGAATTGTGTTGTTGATTGTATTGAACTCTAATGTTGTATTCTGATGATGTATGTATAAAACAGATATAATTTCTTTTCTGTAAAGATCTGTTATCAACTATTATATTTTATTCCCCTACGTTGGTAAGATTCTGATGTTGTTTCTATTTCTTGTTCTACCTCCTTCTTCTTTATCCCTAATGGTTCGGTTTTTCGGCATTCGATTGATCGACATTTGATACATTGGACGTATTGATGTCGATTTTCAAACGTCGAAAAATTGGGTTATTACACTTGGTATCAGAGTAGAAGGTTAAGCGAGAACCTTGGCTCTGGTGGGGATTACTTATTAGTATAGAGTCCGTAGTACTCTAGAATGAGTTTGAGTGTACTAATAGATATGAGCGCGTATTTGTTAGTGAACGTAAAAATTGCTTCTATACTGTGTTGACTTATCGATTGAGTGTTTATGGATTCTTGTCGATATGTGGGGAGCCATGTCATCGATAGGGGTTTCTAAACTCTTAAACAAGATAAACCGACACAGTATTATTTTAAAATAGGGTAAATGAAATAATTTACCCAAATTATTTTTTTATATAGAGGAAATAATTTTCTGTAAATCATTATTGTTATATATGGTTTCTTGATTGTTAGGATGTGATAATATTAAATAATTATTATTTAGGCGTGAAATTGAATAAGAAGTTAAGATAATAATCAAAGGTTAAGGAATGGAATTTGAAATATAAATTATGAATGTGATTTATAATTGAGATAAGAATTTTAGAGTAATGTTTGAATATGAATTGGATAGATTTGGAATTTTAGAAAAAGTTTAAATTCCTTTGGGTTTAAAATGGTTTTCAAAAAGTTTTGAAGAAATAATGGTGATATTATTTCAGATTGGATTGAAATCGGGAAAGATTTGGAATTTAAAAATATTTGATGGGGTTTTAAAGTGATAAAAGCGTTTAACTCTCTTCGGTCGCTGGAAAATAACTTCGGTGATGACTACAGCATCATCGATGTTCATTTTCGAGTTTCCAAGGAAGAAATTGCTACCCGAATACTTTGAATTGGTATTTGTTGCAAAATTGGGTTTGATTTTGTGATGCAAAGGAATAATTTGGTTTAGATATAATTGTTTTCAAAAAATAATTTTGAAATATTGAGTAATTGATTAAAAAACTCTGGATTCTTATTAAAAATGGAATTGGAATAAATAAGCTGGAAAACTTATAGAAGTTAAAAATTCGAATTTAAATGGAATGAAATTGAATCTATAAATAAAAGTAAAAATTTATTTATTTTATTGGAAGTAAATTTGTGGGAGAACAAATTTATTTAAATTTGTAAGTAATAGAACTAGATTTAAAGTTGACTAATGGAATAAAATTAAATTGTGTCAAGAAAGGTGAATTGTAGATTTGTTCAAAGGAACTAAAAGAAGTAAAAATTTAGAAGTAAACTTTTTATTGAAATTTGAAATTTGTGAAGTAAGATTTAACTTGAAAGGGGGTCAAATAAAGGTAAATATGACTAGAGAATAAAAAGATAAGCCAGTTAAAGAAGGTTGGTAAATGGAATGGAAATAAAATTATGGATAAACAAATGAATTTGCATTTGTAAGAAAATAGAACTGAAACTGAATATTGGGAATTAATTTGAATTGTGTGTAATGGAAGATAGTCAGGATTTGACTAAATAAAGTAAAGAACTGAAATAAAATTATTAAATAAACTAATTGATTCAAGAGGGTAAGTCGATGAATTGGAATTGTATATTGGAAAATATTTAATTTTAAAATGTGTAAAATAAAGTGAGGTTATAGAATTAATTCAAAGTGAACTAAAATTAGAAAGTTTGGGAATAACAAATTGTTTGAGATGTAAAATAAATTAGTAAGTGGAACTAATTTAAATAATGATATAAACCAATTGTGAATAGAAGATAGTTGATAAAATTCAATATTCAGAGTTTGAAGATGAATCAAATTCAAATAGAATTGAAAATGAAAATCTGGATGAAAATTGGGAAAGAATATTTGAAATTAATTCGTAAATTAAAGAAATTGAATCTATTTGGAATCAGAACCCAAATTGATTAAATATAGATAAAAACCTAGTGATAAAATGAAGTTGAAAGATTAATTCATAGTAGACTAAAAATAATTTAAAATTTGGAAATAAATCCATTGAGATTGAAATAAATTAGTAGTGAAACTAATTAAATAAATGATAAATTGAATATGGTTTGAGATGAAGGTAAATTGAATTCATATGGAATTGGAGATCCATTTTAAAAATAGGTGGATATAAAGGCTAAAGTGGTAGAGTAATAATATAAGAGTATATAAAATGCTTATATTAAACTTAAGAAATGAATGGTGAAATTCTTAAGTAAGTTTGGTATTGGAAATATACTAAGTAATTTTGGAATGGAGATTAAGTGAAGTTGTGAAATGGGATAATTGTGGATAGGTGAATAGAAATCAAAATAATGTGAATAAAAGAGAATTGATATAGTTAATAATCAATGGATATAAGTACGTAATATGTATGTGATTATTTATTCGCACAGTGATTTGATCCAGATTCGAGCATAAAATTTTGAGATAATTATATCAATTCGAGTTGGGATTTTCCCCTCAATTTTCGACGACGAACTCTGGATATGGATTTTTGATTGATTCTAAAAATTCTCTATAATAGTTTGTGGCTATGTAAGGAGAATGACGGTTTCTGATCAAGAAACCAGATCTGAGTTCGCACTAGGAAGTCGGGTGAACGATACTAGTTCAGAAGTGAAATTGGGTGATCGAGTGAGCGATCGAATTGGGTATTGCGTACGGATGATATACGTGCATCGTATGGATGTGAATGAAATAGATTTGAAACTGTTGAAAAGAAATGTATAAAAATGATTTTGGGATTCTGTGATTGGATGTTATGGCTAAGTAGGTTATACAGGTGTTTAAAAAGAAAAAGGAAATTGGGATTTTTGATTTCAGAAGATAAACGAAATTGCAACAAATGGTATATTTTTAAATTTCTGTATGAAATTTGATGATTTTCTGGTCTAGCCACTTGTCCTTTTGTTTTCTTTTGAAATCTAGAGGCATTTTGTATTTGTACCAAGCTAGCCGCGAAAGGGAGACGTTGGCAAAAAAATTCGGAAATTTGAGGAGTTAGAAAATTTTGAGAAATTTTGATAATTTAAAATTTTAAATTTTGAATTGTCATTTGAGTAAATAGTATTATTGGGAACTTAAGGTTAAGTTGGGAAGTTGGTAGGAGTGCTAGTGTGACTTCAATAGAAAATGATGTTTTGAGAAGTTGTTAAAACTGTTGGTTTTGAGAAGTAGTTAAAACTATTTGATTGAGAAAATAGTTAATGGGTTAAGGACCATTCCTTTTAACTTGTAATTTCGGGGACGAAATTCTTTTAAAGAGGAGGAAGTGACGACCCGGAATTTTTAGATATTTGAAAGTTGAAATATTTAATTTATTTTAAATATTTGAAAGTTTGTTTAACTTGAATTTCAAATATCACTGATTTTTGGATAATAATACAAACTATTGAATTAAACAATTGGAAATCAGGGAAAATATAAATTCTGGGATTTCGAGTCTGTTAATAATAATTTGAAGGTTTGTAAAATTTATATTGATAATACTGAAGGTAATAGAACTTTTAAAATCAAATTTAAAAAAACAGTTTGTTCAGTTTTAAAAATATATAGTTTAAATTGAATTTAAAAATAGCCTTCCAAGGCACAGTCTCGGATTTCGACAAAACCAATTCCATTGGATTTGTAATAGTGTATTATTATTGGATTTCAATTTTCGTAGTGTTTGGAGTGATCGTTTGGCCATACGGTAGATAAACGTGCTGAAATCTACATCGAAAATTTAAAGTAATAATCCGGTTCCAAAAGCTATTTTCTCCATATAATCGAGTTAGGCCTCGAAACCTTTTCCATTGTGTTCGGAATAGGGGTTTAACATTACAACCGGCTAGCGACACACCTCGATTGGAGATCAAGATTGAGAGTTACGGAAATCGGGACGATTTGAGTTTGAATTTAATTTAGAATATAAATACATCTAAGCACTGTAGCAAAACAGACGTAAGGATATCTCAAACATGTTTCCTTCTTCGTAGACACGCGTCTCTTTTGAAAATTAAATGAGAACGTAAATAATCGACCAGAGGAGCTTCTTTCCATTCAGAAGAAAATCAAACCAAAATCCTTATGGCCAAATCAAAATAAACATAAAATAGTAAACATATAATGGTCGACTCGAGGATTGCTTCCAGTGTTTTTCCCTCCTTCTTTATTCAGTTTGGATCACTTTCGAATCGAATCAGTGGTTAATATTGAAATCATTTGTGAGCAGATTGAGGAGTCCTAATCGCTCGAGCATGTGGCTTAGGTTGCCGCGTTGTGGTAGCTGCGAGCGCTTGCGTGGGGTGGCGGCATGAAGGAAGCAGGGTAAGTCTTGTTGGCGATCCTGTAGCTGCAAAGAAGTGAAGCGACTCGGCGTGAGGTGGCAGAAACATCCAGATTTGGTCGCAAGTAAAAGGGGACGCCGCATTGTCGGTCAACATCAGGCAGATGTTGTTTTCGATCGAAGTCAGGTGTCGATTGGAGTTTCGCTCTCGGGAGGAGGGGGTGACTCGTAGTTAGAGGTGTAACTGCATACGTGGTTAGCTGTGTCGATCAGATTTGGGTGAGGTGAGCTGTGTTCTTTTTGGTTTGATAGCTTATAATTTTGTTTTTTTTTAAGAAGGGGAAGTATGATACAAACAAAAAAAGATATAGTTAGATAAAGTTTTGAAAAGGCAGGTTTTTAGAATATGAGGGGTTTATATAAAAATGGATTTTTAAATCAATATAAACTATTTTTTTAGCATATGAAGTTCAAAAATAAATTACATTTATATACCTAATTTAGATTTACTGATTTATCGATTTGGTGATTTAAAATTGTTCGACTTACTTATATAATTTATTATGGTTACTAAAGGAATTTTAAAAGGAAATTGGTTTGAAACAAATTTTGGTTAAATTAAATTAAGTAGTAATTAATTTTTTGATTATTCACATAGTAATAAATAGTGAATTGTTTATACAAGGTCAAAAATTGAGGAAAACAAGACAGGATGGAAGTGGATTGCAAATAAAAAAATCAAAGGTGAGTTAATCTCATTCATCTGGGTACTATTTAAATTTAACTTTAAATAGTTTAAATTTAAAATATTTGGTTGAATGATTGAATTGATTAGATTTGGTATATTATGTAGTACTATATATATATATATATTGGAGTGATTAATTCCCGCATTATATAGCGGATGAGACCCTATACTCCGCATAATAGCGGATGCGATAATATAAACCCATATGCCGCGATATTCCACCTCGAAGTGGAATTGGTATTATCATATTGTGCTAACATCTGTAGATGCAGGGAAAAATAGGTTGGAGGGATCCAACTGAATTCCTCAAAACGATTGAATTTATTTTATATATTCAGCGATATGATTATGTGATGATCTGTGATGAATTATATTGATCATATTGGGAACTGGAATTTATTGAATACTCTGGCTTGGTTAAATATATATTTATATATATTAGAATTTTGAGAATTGATATATATAGGAAGTTTGAATTTTTAAAGTAAATAAAAAGGTAACTTTTAATAAAATAATTATAGGGAATTTGTTTAATCAAATGTTTTGGAAGAATAAAAGTTGATTTTTAAATTTTAAATAAATAAATTCCGAGTATGGGAAGTATATTTTGAATAAAGAGGAATAAATAAATTTTTAGACTTAATGATATTATTCAAAGGAATAAAGAATTTTTTTTTCAAATTAAAGGTTTAAATTTGGGAAAAGATAAAGAAGAAAATTTGGGAAGAAGTATGAAATTTATATTTCAACTTAAATAAGATTTTGAATTATAATAAAGACGTTAAATATGAAATTAATGAGTTTTGAATAAATTTGGATAAGAAAAGAAATTTATTTTAAACGGAGTTAATTTTGGAAAATCAATTTGAAGATTGATTTAGTGATTGAAACTGTGCTTTAAAGAAAGACGAGACTATGAGATTTATAAATTGGGTTTATAAGGTGAAATAAGATATCAGTGAATATTTGGAAGTATAAATTCATGATGGGAATTTATAAAAGAATGGGTAGTTTGTTTTAAAAATAAATAGTGGTTTATTTTTAAGGTATGGAAATGGGAAGTGCATTTCCTTAGAAAGCCAAGTGTATTTTAAAGGTGACATGTATAAGCTAAAGGCTTCAAAAAATTATTTTAAGGAAATATTTTAGAAAATTTATTATTTTTAAATGTTTTAGATTTTAAAGTAAATATTTTCAAATTTATTTTAGTAGTAATTTTTTGAAGGTTAATTGGTATTATGTTTAAAAAGAAAATTTTAATATTTATATTTTATAAAATAGTTTTATTTTAAATAGCTGGTTAAAATTTTATAGAATTTCGTAACTCTTATTTTTTAATTTAGTTTGGCTTAACTTTTATGTTAAAAATTAGTTTTTTTATACTTTATAAAGTAGTTTATTTTAAATATTTTTAAAGTATATATTTTTGAATAAAGTGTTTAAGTAATTTTAATTTAAATGTTTTAAAGTAGGTTTTAGAATAAAATTATTTAAATTATTTTTAAAAATCTTAAGTATTTAGTACTTGGCGGTTTTCAGTGGAAATATAATAATTAGGGGAAATTTATTTCCACGAGAGAGAGAAAAGTGATTTGAAAATTATTTCAAAGGATTGAAATGTAGGAAAATATCTTGCGAAGATATCTAAAAATAAATAATTTGGGATAAATTATTGTGGTATGATGATTGTTTGTGAATGTTATTTGGTAGTTAAATAACCGACAATCAATATTGGCCAATGCGCTGATCGTTTCGAAGAGACCGGGATCGGGATTAATTTTCCGAAAACCACTTCGATCCGGTTTGTACGTTTTCGTGAGGAATGCAAGAGCTTGTAGTCGAAGATGGAGCAGTGAAGTGCAAGGGCTAATCACTACCAATCCTAAGGGTGATTCCAAAATGGATGTAGTAGGAGTAGTTTCTTCGGTTCCGTTTAAACCCAGAACGGACTTCTATGGACAAATGCTTTCTGAACATTGTCAGGAGGACGGTGAGCATTCTAAGTGAATTGTGTGCTAAAATGTAACACATAGCCTCGAGCCTCATCAACCGGGAATGGCTAAAACAGGGGAGGTGCACACAAGGCTAAGTGGCTAGCAGCCAATTAGGGTAAGGTCACCCACGTCTAGATATCCCTTTTTATTTCGGCTGTGTGGCGGTTGCTGATCCCAACCGTGGGGTGAACTCATTCGTGCTATCCAGTTAAGGGTAGTCCGGTTTTATGTTGCAGGGGATTTAGGGTGGATCCTCGGTACGGTGATCTAGACTACGTACTATGACGAACAGTACCCCAGTAGCCCTGCCATTGATAGAAATCCATTTTTCCCTACGTGCCTTTTAGGTGTTTGTATACCTATTAGCTGGAACTTAATAAATGTAACAATTTCGGCTATTTGAATAAGTATTTGTATATAGACACTATTATAATATCAGTGGATTTTATAAGAAATGTTTTGGTTATCATAAGGTAAAAAACCGACATGTTTATTTGTGGCGTGGTCTTACGAGATACCTTTGATTTTAAAGGTTTTTGAAAACTTTAATAATCCAATTGAGTGTATTTTCCCATGTTGGTTTTCCAGACTGACTCGCGTGTTATTTAACTATAATGCTCGGGTCAGACCGAGTATTATAGAGTACAGATTTTGGACGGACTGCTATGGAGCTCAGAAGACGAGCTGGATGGCGAGACGTATCAGACGTATTTGATGTATATTTCGATGTGTATTCAGCTTTGGAAGAACAAGATTTTGTAACCGTCATGAATTGTGTTGTTTATTGTGTTGAACTCTGATGTTGTATTTTGATGATGTATGTATAAAACATATATAATTTCTTTTGTGTAAAGATCTTTTATCAACTATTATATTTTATTCCGCTGCGTTGGTAAGCTTCTGATAATGTTTCTATTTCTTCTTCTACCTCCTTCTTTAACCCTAATGGTTCGGTTTTCTGGCATTCGATTGATCAGCATTTGATACAGTGGACGTATTGATGTCAATTTCGGGCATCGAAAAATCGGTTAGTTACATATTTATTTTTATAGTGGTCTAAAGATAGCTCTATTGCTCAAGAAAATGCAACATGTTTTGACCTTCGATGCTTCAAATTTTTATTAGAGAATCTTTGGGAATTAAGAACCCCTTATTTTGATTCATGAAGTGATTTGTGTTTTTATATATTCATATCTGATTATATTTTATGGAAAATGTATGTTAGGTTTTCCTTATTTTCCCTTTTTTGGTTTTCTCGTTAGAGCAAGAGGATTGTCTGTGTGATATCCCAGAATTTTTGGCAATATCAATTTAATAATCTTTATTTTAAATTTTAATTGATTTGATAATACTGATAAATAAAATATGAATTGGTCTAATAATCTAATTAAATAAATACTTAATTAGTGATTTTATCTTTTAAAAGCTAATAAAATGTTTCTATTTATAACGTGTGTATATATATATATATATTTGTATATATATTATAGATAATCTTTGATTTGGAATTTAATAAATAAATAAAGTTTTGTTTTCAAATTTAATATTATATTTAATAATTTGGAAATTATGATTTAAATTAATATTGAGCTTTTCAAAATTTATTTAATTAATGATTATATGGTTTGTAAATACTTAAAATAAATGTTAATTGTTTAAATTTAAATAAAAGGTTTGTTTTATTTCTTTTTAAATATTACATGATAAATATGATCTGAAAATTTTATAGATAAGTTTAAATACAATATAGCATGTGGTCTTAATTCATTTAATAATAGAAGTGATTTATAATCTCTTTTATAAATCATTTAAAATTGTTAAATTTGTTATTTTCAAGCCATATTAATAATGTATTATTTTTCCATATAAATATAAAAAGAATTAAAATAAGAAAAATGAAATTATCATTTTAAATTAAATGAATTGACTTTAACTTGGATTTCAAAAGTTTAATAAGAATTTGGAATTTATTTTGAAATTCAAAATAATAGATTCTTAAAATATTTGGACAAGCTTTAATTTATAATTTGATTTTATTACATTTTCTTTACATAAGTAATTCACCTATATATTTACATAAGTATAAATAAATTAAGTAAAACTTTTATTAACATTTAAAATAAAAAGAAAATTTAAACAAGACATGTGTTAACATATTAAATAATCAAATAACATGTGTTAATGTATGAACTAAACAACATGACAAGTGTCAATTTATTTTTATCTTTTTCTTTATTTTGTTAGATTAATTTCAGCTCTTATAAACATATTCTTTTTCCTCTTATAAATTAATGATCCCTAATTATTTTTATTTATATTTACCCTATTTAAATTAATTACATTAATAAATTAATCAACAATTAAACCATATTGATTAATCACTCTTGATTAACCCCATTCAGTAATTAACTACCTTAATTACTTCACCAGATAAATTATTTACTCCTTAATTAATTATCTTTAATAATTAATTTTTAATTAGCTACATTTATTAATCATCCTAGATTAATCTCACAAAGTAATTAATTACCCTTAATTAATTAAATCTCTTAATTATCTTCAATAACTTTATTAATTTATTCTTAATTAATTACACTAAGTAATTAATTATTAATTACTTTTACCAAGTAATTATTCTTTATATCAATTACACAAAGTAATTAATTTCCAAAACTCTTCCGTTACCCAATTATCCTTCAATTTAATTACATCCAGTAATTTATCTTCTTAATTACTTCACTAAGTAATTATTCATTATTAATTATATTGAGTAATTACCTCTTAAATTATCCAGTGATTATTTTAAATTAATTAAACTTAATTAATTAACTTAAACTAATCAAAATAAACTTAATTTATTACAATTAGTAATTAATTTCTTAATTACTACCATTAAGTAATTACATTTAAACAATGCACAATTGAATATTTTTAAATTAATTAATATTATTAATTATTAAAAATTAATCACATTAATTAATTATTAAATAATCCTAAGTTAGTGACTTTCATTAACCATTAACAAATCTTAATTACTTCTCTAAAGTAATTAACTGAGATTAATCATTATTAATTTCAAATTAATTATCTATAAAATCCATTAATTAATCTCAAATTATTTAAATAATCAAGTGTTAATCTATAACCTAATTAATTGTTAATTACTTGATTAATGAATTTCAAATCATTAATTTAAAAATCAAACCTTATCTAATTAATGATTCTTGATTAGAATTTAATCAATCTTAATTAACTTACTTAATCCTTTAATTAATTAAATAAAACCCTTAATTATTTAATTAATTAACCCAAATTATTAATTAATAAAATTAATTAATTATAAATCTTAATTACCTTGATCATTTTAATGAATTATAAATCATTAAGGCCTAATTAACCTTAAGATGAACCTTAATCTTATTTACGATTTTATTATCATTTACAAAGTAATTTAAAAACAATTTGCTTTTAAATTTCCTTTAAATTCCATTTTAAGTTAAGATTTAAAATGAAATCAATTTTAACTTAAACAAAGTTTAACAATTCAAAACTTTTTTATATACATGTTAAAGAATTACTTATCTTCTAAGGGAAATTTAAAATAGTTTTAAATCCATATTCAATTTAAATCAATTTAAAATATACTTTAAATATTCCAAGTTGTTTTAAACCATTTGAAATTCAAAAACTTTATTTTATTTCAAATCTGAATTCAAACTATGCTTTGAATTCAGATTTAAATTTAGATTTAAAATCTTGTTTAAATCTCATTTCAGATTAAAAAAACATGTTATAAAATACTTTAACAAATTAAAGTCGGTAAAAACATTTCATTCTTTATAAAACTTATTTATTTTGAATGCTAGAATTCAAACTCATTTTGGATTCATATTTCTAAACTTGTTTCAAAATCTTAGTTAAAACTTGCTTTGCTTCTTCTTTTTAAATTTAGTTTAAATTTCAAAACAAGAAAACTGTCAGGTTCTCGAAACCTGAAACTAAACTTACCCGAGCCAGAACCTATTTTACTTCGAGCCATACCTCACCTTACTTCGGGTAAAACACTCAAGTGACTCGAGCATTACACGAGAACAACTTCACCTATTCC
Source organism: Allium cepa (assembly GCA_030765085.1). Taxonomy (NCBI): domain Eukaryota; kingdom Viridiplantae; phylum Streptophyta; class Magnoliopsida; order Asparagales; family Amaryllidaceae; genus Allium; species Allium cepa. The sequence continues at coordinate 629,340,243 of CM060934.1, forward strand.
AAAACCCTTCACCAGAAAACATAAGTGCAGGGTGCACATGCACCGTGACTCCGATCAACTCCGGTCATTCACCAAAGCTCCATCTCACCGGCAACCACCCACTCACCATTCCACGATCATCAGATCGTCACCATCCACCTGAAATCAAGATCTAGACACCACACCCAAACCTGGAACACAGAACCATTTCAAAACTCAAACCTGTCAACGCCAAAATCAAGCTCCTTCGACCACCATAAACACTGCAACTTCGGCCACAATTTCTCTTCCAACCCCTCAACCAATTCCCAAAATCTGGTGGAGCTCGATCCACCAGAGATGATGAACGAACACATTAAATACCCAACCCAAAAACTAGGGTTACAGATAAGATTGACCTCCTGCCGCCACCACAATATCTTGATCCACCACCTGACATTTTTGCCAAAGTCACCGACCATTTCTCGACCTCCAGCAACAACCCTGACCTCTCCAACCACAGGAATCATCAGAAATTCCCAAAATTCCAAAAACAGTACAACGAAGAAATGCCATTACATCTCTAATCTAAAAATTGTGTTTCTAATTTTAAAAATCATGTCTTAGTTTAAGGACTTGGTTTATATACCTGAATTGCATAATTAACATGATTGAGTTTTTACAAAGACTTTGAGTTTCCTGTTTAATTTGATTTCCAGAGCAATACAGTTTTATTTAAGTTAAATAAATTTTTAAATCTTAGTTTAAAATCAAACAAGCAATATTTGTTTAGATCCTAAGTCCAAACAATCAATGGATAAAAGGGAAAATGATTTTTAAATTGAAAACTGGTATTGAAATTTAGAACAGAGATGTTCTACAGGCATTTCAAAATCACACATGCATCACACAATACACAAACATTTTCCACGTATATACAAATACAAACTAACTTTAGGCATAACTTAAGCAACTAGAATATTTTAAGTTTTAAAAAAAAATGTTACTCACCTGATTTTAAAAAGAACAGAGCAGCATTGAAAATGAAAAAGCTTTTGCTCCCTGTTAGCACTTCATGCATGCAAGCTTGAGTCCTATAATTTTGAAAAATGCAGACTTTTGATCTTGCAAGAATTGATTCCAGGTTGAAATGAAATGCAGGTTTGATTTCCAGATGAAATATAGACATTTGACTTTTTAAACTGAACTATAGGTTTGCTTGCTAATTTCTGGTTTTATTTTGAGAGTAAATTGATTTTTCAGATTTGAAGAGTGATGTTTTTCAGGTTATTGTGATTTATTTTTGGTTTGAGGAGATGATTTTCAGATTTTCTTTTGAAAATGGAAATGAGATTACAAATTTGTCTTTCTTTGATTAGAATAAAAGATAGGAAAAAGAGAATGAAGGGGAAAAGAATATGTTTATAACAGCTTAAATTAATTTAACAAAATAAAGAAAAAGATAAAAATAAATTGACACTTGTCATGTTGTTTAGTACACACATTAACACATGTTATTTGATTATTTAATATGTTAACACATGTCTTGTTTAAATTTTCTTTTTATTTTAAATGTTAATAAAAGTTTTACTTAATTTATTTATACTTATGTAAATATATAGGTGAATTACTTATGTAAAGAAAATGTAATAAAATCAAATTATAAATTAAAGCTTGTCCAAATATTTTAAGAATCTATAATTTTGAATTTCAAAATAAATTCCAAATTCAAATTAAACTTTTGAAATCCAAGTTAAAGTCAACTCATTCAATTTAAACTGATAATTTCATTTTCTTATTTTAATTTTTATATTTATATGGAAAAATAATACATTATTAATATGGCTTGAAAATAACAAATTTAATAATTTTAAATGATTTATAAAAGAGATTATAAATCACTTCTATTATTAAATGAATTAAGACCACATGTTATATTGTATTTAAACTTATATATAAAATTTTCAGATCATATTTATCAAGTAATATTTGAAAAGAAATAAAACAAACTTTATTTAAATTTAAAAATCAAGCTAAGATAAAATTTAAACAATTAACATTTATTTTAAGTATTTACAAACCATATAGTTATTAATTAAATAAATTTTGAAAAGCTCAATATTAATTTAAACATAATTTCCAAATTATTAAATATATTATTAGAATTTGAAAACAAAACTATATTTATTTATTAAATTCCAAATCAAAGATTATCTATAATATATATACAAATATATATATATATACACACACATTATAAATAGAAACATTTTATTAGCTTTTAAAAGATAAAATCACTAATTAAATATTTATTTAATTAGATTATTAGACCAATTCATATTGTATTTATCAATATTATCAAATCAATTTAATTTTAAAATAAAGATTATTAAATTGATATTGCTAAAAATTCCGGGATACCACATTCCTTCCCCCTTAAAAGAATTTCGTCCCCGAAATTTTAAAACAAAGGCAATTTAATAATCTATTTAAAAGATTTTAAATTTTAAATACAAGCATATATTAACAACCATATGCTAATAACCATAGCAACCAATTCACCCAAACAAACAAATTTAACTATCCAGACAAAAATTCTGAATAGAATTTTCTCGAGTTTCCCAAGTATAAACACCGGGATACTCGCTCTACATAATCCAAACAATCAATACTACTAAGCTACAGAGCTCTTACTCATCTAGATCTACAACCGAATAAGATATCAGACTACAGACAAGTCTGACTCAACAACCAAATCTCCCAGAACAGCTGATTCCATAATTCAGAGATAGATCATACACATACTCCCTCAGAGATACGTGAAACACAACGAATTCCAGTTGTCCAAACTGGCAATTCAATCCAGAAGACCAAACACTTATCCATAACAGAACACAAAAGAAATCTAAAACACCTCGGAGCTAGCTTCCCAACCTTACCAAAATTTATAGCTCCTAAAACCTGAGAAAACTTATCCAAAATCAGATCTCTGATTCGGTTCCATAAAACTCCTCGGATGATCCTGAGCTGCCTACTTCCTACCTGATCAGCTCAATCCTCGCCGATGTCTCAAGAAACAAACTGGACCAAACCCAATCCACCAGAATGATCCTCCAAGATCAACCAAGACCAAGAACAACCTCCACCCACAACCATCAGAAGAAAACAAACTTCTCCTTTTCGAAAAAGAAAAACAGATGCACTCCCAAACTACTTCCGCTGCACAACTCTGATCTGGAGTAGAAAAGAATGTTGATGATGAACACGAGCAAAAACTGGTCAACATACCCTAGAAGATCTCTGATAACCAAGATTAAACTCAGAAGTTCATCCAATCCTGAGCTGCTTCAACAAACTCCATCTCAGTGAACCAACTTCAACTAGACTGAACCACCGGTACCACATTTGGAATCCTCGTCGATAAGAAAACTGAATCTCTAGATGCGGACAACCTCTGACTTCCTTGAAGACATCCAGAAAAATCTCCAACAATCCAAGAGAATACTCAACTATCGCAAGTCATTTTTGCGATCAATCCAGCCTAACATCCAAAGAAAACTGTTCTCTCTTTACCAATCAGAACAGCTTACGCTGGTCTTGCCAATCCATCGAAGAAATGGATCCACTCAACTGCTTTTGAACTCCATCTCTAGAAAACTGCTAAGCCAGAAAACCTTTTTTGCCGACCCATAGAACACTCCGAGCTGCACTTCTGACACAGATACCAAAGAATTCCTAAACCAAAGCTCTTCAGGAAACTCGGACTTCAAACCAAACAGAAACACCCTGCTGAACTCAGCCACAACACCGAAGCAGACCTACTTCCTTAAACTTGTTCCAAAGAAAACATCTTCGGAAACATCCATAGTCACTGCATCTCATCACGCAGCTACTACTTCCTGAGGTATCAAGATATCATCACTCGCATCTGCCCAACCGATAGATCCAAACTCTACTCATCCAGCCTCCAAGATGTCTCCGAACCTTAACATGTTACCTTCAGAGATCGATGAAATCCGTACATCACTGCAAAGCTTACTCGAGACGGTATCAGGTCTACAGTCTCGACAAATACACTTCCAACCTCAAACATTCAAACTCCAACCAATGGTAGTAGTCATGTTACACACACCACTATCTTATCTACCTTTATAACTTATATTGGAAAACCCGAACATGTAACCCAACAAATAGGTAGAGATAAATATATATATATATATATATATCAAAATTACAAATACGCTCTCTCAAGAAAGAAAACACTCCAAAGCCTAGGTATTCACTCAACCTTGCGCTCTGATACCAACTGTGATGACCCGACTTTTTCTCCACAAAAAGTCATATCATCTTTAAGAAAGAAAGGGATAGAAAAGAGAAAAGAAAGAAGAGAAAGAAGAAACAACACTAGAATCTCAACAGCGGAACGAATAAATTATATTAATAACATAAGTATTACATAATATACAACATCTATCAGAGATACACAACATATACATCACATACTAGACAGTTATAAACACCTGTCTAGTTATTACAACTCAACAAAGAGATACTAACACAGAGAACACACAGCGGAAACTATATATCTAACGCCGAAGCCTCCTGCTCCATTGCTCCTCCATAATTCATCAAACCTAACCTGAATCCCTTGGTTACTCGTAAAAAATTTGAGTATCCAAGAGTTTAAGAAAATAGAAGATAAACACCGGGTCAGACATGGGTCTGGTGTGAGTAACAGGTTAAGGTTGCTTAACTTTAAAAAAACCTTTGAAAACAAAAAGTATCACGTAAGACTTCCCACACATAAACATGGAAAAGTTTTTACCATACGCTAACCAAAACATTTGATAGGAAATTCGATGATATTATAATAATGTCTAGGGTTTTCAAGTAAATAAGAAATAGATGAAATTGTTTCATGATTAAATTCCAGCTACTAGCCACAAAAGTGGGTAATACAATCAAAACCGTTGACACTTATTGGATTTTGGATTCCATACAATGGCAGGGCTACTGGGGTACCGCCCGTCACAGTACGTGGCCTAGATCACCGTACCGAGGAGCCACCCTAACTCTCCTGCAACACAAGGCCGGAGCCATTCCTTACTGAACAGTCCCGAACAAGACAACCCCGGCAGTTGTTGCAATCAACTGCCCCACACAGCCAAATATAAAGGGACTTCTAGACAGGGGTAAATCTCGTCCTACTTGGGCATGACCCACTTAACCTTGCTGCACCTCCCTGTTTTAGCCATTCCCGATTGATGAGGCTTGAGGCTATGATTACCTTTAGAGAACACATCTCTTAGAATGCTCATCGTCCACCTGACGATGTTCTTAAAGCATTCAATTCATACAAGTTCGTTCCGGGTTCGAACGAAGTCGAAGGCATTATCTCTTTACACTCATTTTGGAATCACCCTCAGAGTTAACGACGATAACCCTTGCACTCTGAATCTTCATCTTCACTTGAGATTCATGACCTATCGTTAATTTGGATCGATGTGGTTTTCGGATATCCAAATATGGAAACCCGATCCCGGTCTCATCGAAATCCAAAACGTGTCTTTTAGGTCCAAGTTGTTTTAATGTTTAAAACAATTCAATTCAATATTATCTATATACACACAGATAGACAACTCACAATATCACAATAGATAATCAACATTATCATCATAAACAGATAATCCATATTATCATCACAACAGATAATTCATATTATCAACTCAATGCAACCAAAGCATCCATATCACACAACATCACTTATCTCATATCTGAGATCTCAACTACTCAGGGCAATCAATATCAATCAGCATTCATAAGCATTGACTTATTAATCACTATCCTATAATTAACTTAAAATGAATTAAATTAATTACTTCTTCCCTAATTAATTTAAAGTAAATTAAATTAATTACCTCATCGTTATAAATCTTGCTTACATAACCATTAATTAATTATAAATCAATCAATTAATTACCCTCAAATAAATCACCTTAATTAATCACTCTTGATTAATTATCCTTTAATTACATTCAAGTAATTAACCACTAATTAATTTCATAAATTAATTATCCCAAACCTAATTCGGTAATTGACCTGTAATTACTTCATTAATTAATTAACCATAATTAATTACATTAATCCTTAATTTTGCTTCATTGATTAATTGTTCTTATTAATCAATCCTTAATTACATCATTAATTATATAAATTAATGATCCCTAATTATTTTTATTTATATTTACCCTATTTAAATTAATTACATTAAGAAATTAATCAACAATTAAACCATATTGATTAATCACTCTTGATTAACCACATTCAGTAATTAACTACCTTAATTACTTCACCAACTAAATTAATTACTCCTTAATTAATTACCTTTAATAATTAATTTTTAATTAACTACATTTATTAATCATCCTAGATTAATCTCACAAAGTAATTAATTACCCTTAATTAATTACATCTCTTAATTATCTTTAATAATTTTATTATTCTATTCTTAATTAATTACACTAAGTAATTAATTATTAATTACTTTTGCCAAGTCATTATTCTTTATATCAATTACACGAAGTAATTAATTTCCAAAACTCTTCCATTACCCAATTATCCTTCAATTTAATTACATCCAGTAATTTATCTTCTAAATTACTTCACTAAGTAATTATTCATTATTAATTACATTGAGTAATTACCTCTTAAATTATCCAGTGATTATTTTAAATTAATTAGACTTAATTAATTAACTTAAACTAATCAAAATAAACTTAATTTATCACAATTAGTAATTAATTTCTTAATTACTACCATTAAGTAATTACATTTAAACAATTCACAATTAATTATCTTCAAATTAATTAATCTAATTAATTATGGATTAATGTAATTAATTATGGTTAATAAATTAATGAAGTAATTAAAGGTTAATTACTGAATTAGGTTTGGGATAATTAATTTGTGAAATTAATTAGAGGTTAATTACTTGAATGTAATTAAAGGATAATTAATCAAGAGTGACTAATTAAGGTGATTTATTTGAGGGTATTAATTGATTGATTTATAATTAATTAATGGTTATGTAAGCAAGATTTATAATGATGAGGTAATTAATTTAATTTACTTTAAATTAATTAGGGAAGAAGTAATTAATTTAATTCATTTTAAGTTAATTATAGGATGGTGATCAATAAGTCATTGCTTATGAATGCTGATTGATATTGATTACCCTGGGTAGTTGAGATCTCAGATATGAGATAAGTGATTTTGTGTGATATGTATGCTTTGGTTGCATTGAGTTGATAATATGAATTATCTGCTGTGATGATAATATGGATTATCTGTTTATGATGATAATGTTGATTATCTATTGTGATATTGTGAGTTATCTATCTATGTGTATATAGATAATATTGAATTGAATTGTGTTAAACATTAAAACAACTTGGACCTAAAAGACATGTTTGGATTTCGATGAGACCGGGATCGGGTTTCCATATTTGGATATCCGAAAACCACATCGATCCAAATTAACGATAGGTCATGAATCTCAAGTAAAGATGAAGATTCAGAGTGCAAGGGTTATCGTCATTAACTCTGAGGGTGATTCCAAAATGAGTGTAAAGAGACAATGCCTTCAGTTTCGTTCGAACCCAGAACGAACTTGTATGGATTGAATGCTTTCAGAACATCGTCAGGTGGACGATGAGCATTTTAAGAGATGTTTTCTCTAAAGGTAATCATAGCCTCAAGCCTCATCAATCGGGAATGGCTAAAACAGGAGAGGTGCAGCAAGGTTAAGTGGGTCATGCCCAAGTAGGACGAGATTTACCCCTGTCTAGAAGTCCTTTTATATTTGGCTGTGTAGGGCAGTTGATTGCAACAACTGTCGAGGTTGTCTTGTTCTTGACTGTTCAGTAAAGAATGGTTCCGGCCTTGTGTTGCTGGGGAGTTTGGGTGGCTCATCGGTATGGTGATCTAGGCCACGTACTGTGACGGGCGGTACCCCAGTAGCCCTGCCATTGTATGGAATCCAAAATCCAACAAGTGCCAACGGTTTTAATTGTATTACCCACTTTTGTGGCTAGTAGCTGGAATTTAATCATGTAACAATTTTGGCTATTTCTTATTTACTTGAAAACCCTAGACACTATTGTAGTACCATCGGATTTCCTATCAAATGTTTTGGTTAGCGTAAGGTAAAAACGTTTCCTTTTTTATGTGTGGGAAGTCTTACTAGATACTTTTTTTTTCAAAGGTTTTTTTAAAGTTAAGCAACCTTAACCTGTTACTCACACCAGACCCATGTCTGGCCCGGAGTTTATCTACAGTTTTCTTAAACTCGTGGGTACTCAAATTTTTTACGAGTAGCCAAGGGATTCAGGTTAGCTTTGACGAATTATGAAGGAGCAATGGAGCAGGAGGCTTCAGCGTTAGATATATAGTTTTCGTTGTGTGTTCTCTGTGTTGGTATCTCTTTGTTGAGTTGTATTGAGTTGTAATAACTAGACAGGTGTTTATAACTGTCTAGTATGTGATGTATATGCTGTGTATCTCTGATAGATGTTGTATATTATGTAATACTTATGTTATTAATATAATTTATTCGTTCCGCTATTGAGATTCTAGTATTGTTTCTTCTTTCTCTTCTTTTTTTTCTCTTTTCTATCCCTTTCTTTCTTAAAGATGATACGACTTTTTGTGGAGAAAAAGTCGGGTCGTCACAGTCGGATGGTTCAAAGTCATTTTTACTTATTTTTTAAATACATTTGTCATGTATTACAAGCGAAGTAGGATTAATTTTGATTCTTATATGATAATTGGTAGAATTGAGTAAACTATTTCATCTTTCATGATTTCAAGGAACAAACTCAAACTTTAAAAGCTAAAGTAGGATTATCTATGTTTTTCTTCTATTACCATTAAGTAATTAGAGTCACCAAGATTCATTTAACTTAGAGTTTAATAACAATATTTTCCATCGATTATATGCATTTTCATCAATTTATGTAAATGTTGTTCTATCCATTGATTAAAATACATTTTTATAAAGAAAGCCATCTCCATACATTTGGTTCACTTTCGAGCTTATTTATGAAATAATCAAGCAGTTATATCTTCAATTGATAATTAATTTGTTTATGCTTATTTGTAACTGCTTACGTAATTTTATTAACTATTGACCATTAATAGCTCCATCAATCATTGCTAACTATTTTAATAAAATTAATATACTAATAAAATATTAATTTATTTTTGACATAACATCAAAACAACAATTTGTATGTCAAACTTATTATAAGATTATTCCATGTGATAGGATATTTCAAGAACAATAATTTGATATGTAATATGATATAAAAATGCAAAAGTTTTAGATACTCAACCATATTCTATACAGAATTGACAACAAAATGGAAAAAAGTACAATACAAGACTGTAGGACAAAATAATCTCTAAATACTACACAAAAAATGATGTATAGGTGAATCATCAAAAGTACGTAAAGGAAATACATCATCCATGCATAACATTAAAGTAAATGAAGAATCAAATTACAAATCTACATGTTGCAGTAAGCCGAATGCATTTCAAAAGTGGAATGAAGAGAAAAACTAAGTCAAATCAAAATTAGAGTTGAATTTATTTCAACACATAGATTCACATCTAAAGTAAATAACGATAGAATTTGAATATACCTAAACAAGAGTGAATTGGTGGTAGAAATCATGAATAGTAAATCCTAATGTGAACCCTATATCCCGACGTGAACCCTAGGATCCTACTCAATAGAGCGAATCATTAGAGAAATCTCGACTGAATGGAGTGAATAGGAGGAAAAACTTCAAATCTAAAATGCCGGACTGAGATGTATTTCGTTAATAGGGTAATACATTGCAATTTTGGAAAATATGGAGTGAGTATGGAACTTTGGATCCCTCCTTGTTATTTTGAAATATTTACAAAATTACCAACATTTCTAATGGATATGAACGTTGTTGTAGCTTGTAAAGGTTATTTTTATTGATTTATCATGCTAATAATCGTTACAAATTGCGAACAAATAAGCATTACTAACTGACTAATTTGGTGTTTTGCCCCTTGGTTCCCCTAGTCGCTATGAGTAATACACTGTCCAATATTTAGAAAGCATTACACACTCTAGTCTCAATGAATGTATCAATATCCCATCTCAAAACATCTTGACTATGAATATTTAAAATTATTTGTTATTTATAATGTGATAAATTTCTCATGATTACACCACACTATAATTACCATCATATAACGTATCATTTAATTTTTTTATATTTAATTGCTTTAAATCAATTACTTAATTATTACATCATAATATAACAAGTATATTATATAAAGAAAACACCTTATATTTTGAACAAGATTGGTCATTAAGTTAGATATATGTAACAAATTACATAATTGCACTTAGCATATCTAATACCTCATGAATTTCGACGTTATTTTATTAATACTAGTGTAAATCACACGTACATGCATTTATAGAAATATTTCATAAGAATGGAGATGGTGGTTGAGGTGGTGAATAATTGATGAGATTTCATTAATGGATAAAGGATATTTATGGAGTTTCAAAAAGACACTATGGAAATCATATTTATTTAATTCTCTTTATAAATCATAGAGAAGTACAAAATGAACGTACGTGCATCTAATAGTTGGATATATTTAATTTTTATTTAATATGAAAACTAATGGACGAATGTGTGCTATAAGTGCAAAACTTTTGTTTGTCATAACACTTTTATTTCTGGCAATTTTTTTGATGGTGTTGATAGCAAATTAATAGCAAATTGATAGCAAAATTCCGTTGATGAATTGCCAAAAATGGGATGGTGATGAAGATTGTAAACCGATGGTGTGAGTCCTTTGATGGATGAGGTATATTTGGAATACTATGAAGACGGCGTGGTAATCTATTCATTGAATTTTCTTTATTAATAGCTAAGATGTGGAATGCTGATAAAAGATGCATATGGTTGTCTAACATTTAGAACCAAAATGATAAATGTCATGCATTGGCCAGATTATTTATATATTTTTGAAACAACTTCGATGACAACGTAGAAATAATGTGCAAGGGAACATCTCCAACCTAAGTAGCCCTTAGAAACATATTAGTATGTATATTATTTCAAACGTAAAAGGTTTTTTTAGTAAATTCTATGGAGTCGTCAGACTAAGCATGTTTCACAGAAAAAGTATGTTTTTGGTAACTCCTTTTTATTTGTTGTGGTGTTTTTCTATTTGTCCCTTATATATCCATTTCGTTAACATAATACCCAATATATGTGCATTCAATGTGAGTCGGGTTTTTATTTTTCTCTTATGCCATTAAACTTTCGATTTACATGTACATGATTGATGCATTCAATCATGTATTACATTTTTTTAAAGCTATGCATCATAGTTTGTATTGATGTGATATGCATGATTAACATGGAATAATTCCATAAATAATGTTAAAATTTGTTCGCAGCAAAATTTATTACATTCTTTTTGTAATAGCTACACTGTAAAAATATGGTTCAATAATGAAATGCAGGTCCACCTTCACGTGTATATGATATAAAATATCAAAGCCCATATGTTATTATGAAAAAGGCTCATAGCTCCACTAAAATTGTTAGGTCATATAATAACTAATAAAGCGAGAAACTTCGCTTCTTAATTAGCTATATGTTCATTAAAACTCATCGACCATACATTAAGGCCTTGATCCCAATTCATTTAAGGATTATGAAAATAACGGCCCATATAATCTCATCAATTTATTGCGGCCCATAAACCAATGTGCATCACTATGGTCCAACAAATATTTTTAAGCTATCTAACTCTCAAAGAAGCCTAAATATCCACTGAAGCATTAAACATTTCAATAACTTAATAAAACAAATAATTCTGCTAATAATAAAAGAAATAATAGTACTACAATCGGTATAATAACATTGCACATCCAACATTAAGCTATTACAAATTTGCTTGTATGTACAATTTGATCCGGAGGGTATTTTTGGCAATTCAAAAAGACACGGTTGAAATTACTCCTTGTAATTCTCATTATTAGTTGTAAAGATGGGCAAAATAGTAATTTTACAAATATTGGAATTACACAACCTGACCAATTCCATTCCATAGAGATTGTTTTTCTACTCAGAATGGTATATTGCTTTGTCCGGATCAGAGTCCGTATGAAGAAATTATGCGAGTTTTAAGTTGTGAGTCTTGATTTGGGTTAAGCGAGCCTAAGCCCATTAGGCTAAAGTGATGATTTAGAAGTTATAACATGGGCTGAAAAGTTTGAATTTTAGTTTTCTCATTTTCATGTACATTTTTATAACATCTTCTCCTTCTTCCTTAATCTCTCTGATTCTCCATTCCTCTCGTAAATCTAAACGAAAACCAACAAATTTGTACATCAAATTGAAGAGCGTGAAGATGGCTATAAGAATATATCAATCATTTGTGGATTTGGGAATTGTGGATGGATTTCATTTCTAGATAGCAGAGGAATTAGAGACTACTTGTTGGATTTTAGGGCTTTGCAACACATTTCGATGTGGAATCATTATTTAGGATATATTGTTTGCACGAGAGTATTCATTGTACGATTGCTAATTAGGGTGACTTGATATAAGAGTTGAAGCAATTTGAGTTTAGGATTCAATATAGATATAATTACAGAATTAATTAAGGTTAATAACATTTCATTTAGGGCTAAACTAAAATTAGATTGTATATCTTTTGAAATTTACATTTAAATGTTTGAGTTTATGATAATTAAGGATTGATAGGGATATATTGATGATACATGATGTATGAAAGGTTGGAATGGTGTAAAATAATGTTTAAGAGAAGTATGAAATTACCAAAGTAGTAAATAATGGTTATAGTTTGAAATTGGGAAGAAGAAGAAATTTAAGATAATTTGTTTTTTGAAATTCGATATCCAATCGTCCACCTATGCCCTTCGTTGGTCCACCTATGGGAACTTAATTTGCTAGGTTGAACTTGGACTAGGGTTGAAGCAATTTTACTCCACCCAGGCCTATACGAATAGTTATTAAATAAGGTGCTAGGTTTTTTTGTGATGTTTGGGAGTGTTTAACATAAATAAATATGTACTCCATTGATTATGCACTTTGACGAGTGCTTAAATCGTGTGTAAAGGAGTCAGGCTATATATACATATACATGGGTTAGACTTTGTTTATCTAACTCATATTCTTATTTATGTTTATGGGATTAGTCTACATTTGACTATATCTTAGGGTTAGTCTCTATTTAACTAACTTTTATGCTTATTATCGGGTTAGTCTCTGTTTAACTAACTATGTCGTTTATCGTTGGGTTAATATGTGTTTAGCTAACTCTATTTTGTTTCCTTTATTATGTATAGACGAACTAGTCTACGTTTAGCTAACCTCATTTCGTCTTTCTCTAATGTATGTTTACAAGTTTGTATATGTTTAACTAACTCTAGCATACATTAAATGTTAATACGCATATAATAACGATCATCATATTATGTTAATTATGATAGACTAACTCCATGGCTGCATGTTAGATAGGTTGATTTAAGTATTGATATTCATACGATGTTCATGGAATCATGTATCAGCGTATACTTGATATTTTAACTCACTAGATATGTGTGTCTGACCCCTCCTCATGCACTATAGGTAAATGAAGTAAACATGATGGTGTGGTGTTTAAAGACGTAGACTGTGAAGATGCTTACATATGTTGTCCATTGTCTTTATATATTATATATATAGCATGACATTGTGTGTATGTACAAAAGACTGTGTAACTTATGTTGTATATAGATGGGATTTTTTTAATTTTATCTATATGTTATAATTTGAAACATTCCGCGATGAGATCTGAATGTTTTAGTAAGTAAGTTTATATAGCTCTCTGTATACTATTGAAATTGTTTATAATGATTTGGCTTTTCATTTTACAGTGATTTTATTTGCCATGAAAAGTCGGGTTGTTACAGCACATGTCCCTAACTCTATCACATTCCATCTCCCTTTGCCCCAGTTCTGGAGTCGTTGGCGATCCCTCTAAAACCCCTACCGAAATGGATAGTGAATACGACTGGGACGTCGATAAAGAGATGCGAAACATTGCATCCAAGGCTATTGATAAGGAGAAGAGGAAGCCTGCATCGATCCAAATGAGAAGAAGAAGGCGTAGAAGGGCAGGCATCAGAATTAACCAAAGCGTTAGTCAATTAGAGAAATTTTATTTTTGTCTTCTTTTGCGTTTTTTTGCTTTTTAGTTTTCTTGTACACTGGTCGTTGACATGCAGACATAGCCTCCACAACTTTGTATTTCAAAAGACTTGGTAATAAAAGTTGTTTTTGTCTAACTCTATCTATTTTACTTTATCATATCATTTATCTCCATGCTTATGTACTTAAAAAGGTGTATAGATAATTAATTATTTATAATGAAGTTACTATATATCATACATGCTTGTGTTTATGACTTGTGGAATACTTTTATTTACTATAACTCAGTACATATAAACAAATTTCTGTGATTGCTCTGTATCCCTCCATAGCTTATTTTTATTTATTATTGGTCAAACATTTCATGTTTAACTATAAATAAAACCTTTTTCCATAATTACAGCTGAAACTATATAGTTTTAGCCTTGTGTTTACACTAGCACCAATATAATATTGTACCTGTAAGATTCAAATCTACGCCAATGCCTGTCTTCGGGCACTGGTGCCTGCGATGCTCAGGTGTTGGTCGAAGATAAGATGTGTAGGGTGATTATCCGATCTACCACTAAATCGATTATACTTCAACGATTCAATCATGGATCGAAGGAATCTGTCGGTTCATATCCCTGACCTGGACATCCGGTATTTAAAACGTAGAACGTCTAATTGTATTATTGATCCTGTATCACAAAGTCACATTTTAGGAATGCAGTTCCATTGATTCAAAATGCTAACTTTATTTTGGTAAACTTGTGGCAAGTGCGGATTTATTACATCCAATCCGAATGAAATGCTAAATTACAAAAGAAAGTCAAAAGAAATTGCAACATAGGTGCTTGTTATTCCATGATTGTGGAATTGGGATCACATCAACTATTGGTAGCTAGAAAATGTCTCTTCCAAGCTTCTTCCCTATCATATAGCGCCCTTCCAAATTTGGGCCAAGTGCCTCGGTACCTGAAAAGACCCATCTCAAAATGAGGTCGTCAATCTTAAAGATACAACTTTTAAACCCTGGCATTGAATTGTCCTGCTACTCTTTGATGGTGAGCAGCTAGTCTGAGGTTAGTCTCTTCAAGCCTTTCCTCCACCAAGTCGAGGAATGATAATAACGGTGACGACATGGAATTTTAGATATTTGAAATTTCATATTTAATTGATTTTAAATATTTAAAAGGTAGTTTCTAATTTGAATTTCAAATATCACTATTTATTTGGCAATTAAATTATTTGATTTAATTATTGGAAGTTGGGTAAATGGTTGAAGCTGAAATTTTAAGCTTGTTAAAAATAGTTTAAAGCTTGTAAAATTTATCTTGATTATACAGAAGGTAATAGAACTTTTAAAATTGGGTTTAGAAGTGTTTTGTTAAGTTTTGAAATTATATAGTTTAAATTGAATTTAAAATAGCCTTCTGAGGCACAGTCTCAGAATTCGATGAAACCGGTTCCATTGGATCCGTAATAGTATATTATTATCGGATCTCAATTTCCACAGTGTTTGGAATTATCGTGTGAGCGTACGGTTAGTAAACGCGTTGAATTTTTATCGAAAATTTAATATAATAACTGGGTCCAAAAAGCTATCTTCTCCATACGATCGAATTAGGACTCGAAACCTTTTCCATTGTGTTCGGAATAGGGTTTAACATTACAAACGCCTAGCGGCACGCCTCGATAAGAGTTCGAGATTTTGAGTTGCTTTTACCGTGACGATTTAAATTTGAATTTAAGTTTTATATTCACATGCAATGGCAGATTTGACACGTTCCACTCCTTAAAACACGTGTTCCCTTGATTTTGAAACGTGTTGTTTATTTTTCTATCTCCTTGATAAAAATTATATTGGTGAAGCATAAGAATTAAAAATAAAATTCAACTATCGAAAAAAAATGTCAAACCCTTCTTTTTCGTTCAAATCAATAGAAGGCTCCAAAAATCAAAATCAGCAAATTCCCTTCGATAATGGCTGCGACTAATACCTCAATCATCTCGTTCCTCTGGGTTAGGTGGCCCATAGGGTGGGTGCCCCTATATTACAAGATTTGGGTTAGGTGACCCATAGGGTAGGTGCCTTATAACCACTTTGTTCTGCCGCATATGCCAATAGTTTGTTAACTATTGGGGGAAAGTAGGGTCGTGGCTAAGAGGCTATGCATTGACAAGCCACTATTGGATATGTGTCATGATGTTCGTCGAGGCAAATAACGATATCCGGTTATGTGACCCTAGGCTCCTAAAGCAGGAAGATGGCAATCAGTCTCCCATCTAAATCTAATAGAGTGGTAGATTAACATATTCTATTTATAAGCCTCACTTAAGTATAGATATGGGTTAGGCAACTCAGGGTTAGGTGGCCCATATATCAATGTATATATGACTAATTGGGACTTCATGTCTATCGTACAATCATTCCCCATCATGATTTACTTTGATTTATTCATATACAAGAGGATATGATTATATATGTATAGTTGTACACAGTATAGTAGATTCTCACATCTTTTATTATATCTAACTAATGGATAGATGCCCCATATATTATAGTCAGGCAGTTTATTTTACATTGTTTAATGATTTCGGCTTCTAATGAAGATTTCTGGATATGCCTGATGCACCCATCCGATATTGATTTTGTGATTTTTATTTGATGTGCTTCTACAAATAATTGATGGCATCTTTATGCATGGTTTTGTAATATTTGATGTTATATGATGCATTTCAGATTGTCTATGGTATTTTAATTGTGTATATATACACCATGCATACATTACTATATATTTATTGATATTATGGATATTATATATTATATACCATGTATACATTGAGTTACCCATGTACATTAACCCTTGATTTAGATATAGTCTGATCGGTGTGTTATTTATATAATATTGAGGTCAGTCCGAGACATTTATGTTGTAGTGATAAAGAGATGAGCTTGTGTATTCTGAGCATAGTGGAGACTAGATTTTTGTTACTATTATCTCGTATTATATAATCTCTCATGTGTATACTATTATGATGAATATTAGACATAATTTGTATATTGTGTGTATATATATTATCGTTGCGATTGACTTCGTGAACTGATACTTATGTATATTGTATATTGTTCTATCTTGGAGGCACATGCCTATATTACTTTGTGCCGATATTGTGTACGTATAGATGAGCTATTTATTCGATGTTTAGATATGTACTGATGATAGCCCAAGGGAATATTCATGCGTGTACCCCATATCGCCTCATCCTCCATATTATCTGATAGTATTACTAAATAATACTCTTGGATAGTATGGGTATAGAGGTAGGGGAATTAACAGTTCCATTGGTTCAAAAAGCGGACTTTATTCGTGAATGAAAGAAGTGTCAAATCATGCCTTATTTCATTTCCCCTAGTGTCCTTTGGTGGATTATTTGCAAAAAAAAATGAAGATAAACTAAGTGTAGTAGTGCCGGAGCAGATCATTGTTCCATGCACGAGGATAGGGATTCCATTAATAGTTGCCAGCTTGAATGTTCTATCACCAAGCTTCTGATCGATCGCGTAGGGTCCTTCCTAATTCGGGCCAAGTGCTCCTGTACTTGGGAGGATTCATTTCAGAATGAGATTTCCTACTTCAAAGGTGTGGTTGCGAATCTTGGCGTTGAAGTGTCATGCAACCCTTATCTGGTGGGTAGCAACCTTTAATTCTACTTCTTTCAACCAAAATCGAGAGACTCAAGCAGGAGCTCCTCATTCACCTTCGACTTGAAATGCCTTTTACGATGAGAAGGGGCTTCCAGTTCCATCGAGATCATCGCCTCTGATCTGTAGGCCAAAGCAAAAGGTGAGTGACCAGTTGCAAACTTATGTTTCGTCCTATAAGCCTATAGTGCTAGTGGAAGCTTATCAATCCAATTGTCTTTAGCTCTAGTCAGTCACATTTTCAAGGTGGATTTGATGATCTTGTTCACTGCTTCCACTTTCCTATTTTCCTATGGATGTGACATCGCAAAGAAGCTCTTCTATTTCCTGTAGCGTTTGTAGAAATCCTTAAAATCGCCGCTCCCCAACCGAGTTTCGCTATCTATGATGATCTTCTAAGCTACTCCAAACCTACAAATAATATTCTTCATTATGAAGTTAATTATCTTCTTTGTTGTAATTGTGGAAAGCGGTTCCACTTCAACCCATTGGGTAAAGTAATCTAATGCAATTATAGAATTTTGGCTCCTTTCTTTACTATCAGTAGCACATCGTTGATGTCAATTCCCTAAATCACAAATGGCCATGGACATACCATTTGCATAAGTTCCATCGATGAGGCTCTTCGAATATTTATAAATCTTTGGCATCAGTCACATTGTTTGGTGTAATTAGTAGCACCTCGGTCTATCGTCGGTCAGAAAAATCCGAGGTAAAGTATCTTCTTTGCCAGCATCCACCACCTAGTGTGATCACTACAGCTGCCCTTATTGACTTCCATGAGGATCTTCCTAGCCTCATCCTTGGCTATACACCAAAACAGGGGAGTTGAGAATCCTCTCATGAAAACTACTCTGTCTTGCATCACAAATTGTGACGCTTTCCAAAGAAGTTTCGTTCCTCCACTCCTATCTCTTGGGTGATTTCTATTGATCAGATAGTATTGATTGGGATCATCTATGACTCCTACTCTTATGTGGTCTTTAGAATCCAGTTGATATCCATTTGATTGATGCTTGGAGCTACCAAAAGTTCCATCAGTTGTGCTTCTCCAGCGCTAGCCAGCTTAGCCAATGAATCAGCCTTCACGTTTTCTTCTCTAGGGATGTGTTATTATATAATGCACTATGCCTTCGAGCAGTTCCAATGCTTTTGATAGGTAAGGGGCTAGTCCCGCATCCTTGGCCTGATACCCCTTGATTTGCCAACCTACCAATCGAGAATCGCTAAATATGTCCAGCGTTTTTATCCCCATTTCTTTTGCTATCCTTAATCCTGCTATTAACACCTCATAGTTGGCTTCACTATTAGTTTTAGGAAATTCCAGCTTCAATGCATAAAAAGATGACCATTCTTTTGGTGTTTCAAATACTACTTCTGCCCTTAAGCTGTGTTTGCTTGAAGCACTATCCAAAAATAGCTTCTAATGAGGAGGTGCGACTACAGCACCGTCTTCCTCTTCACAATCATGTGTGATAAACTCGAAGATGAATTCTGCCAATGCCCACTCATTTATCAATCTCCTTGGGTGGTAAGTAAGTTGTACTAGCTCAACTCGGTACTCCATTTTAGCAACCTTCCTGATGTCTCAGGTCGATACATTACCTGCTTCATAGGTTAATCGTCAATACTTTGATTGGATGAGCTTGGAAATATGTTTGTAACTTTTTAGACACGATCAGCAAGCAGCATTCAAGTTTTCTCCAACTTTCGGTAATCCTTTTCAACTTCAGTAAACCGCTTGCTGATGTAGTAAACTAGTCTTTGAATCCTTGCCTCCTCACGTACTAATGCCATGTAACATGATTAGACACTGCCAAGTAGATAAATAAGTCCTCTCGATCCAGCGGTTTAGACAAGTGGTGTTTCCATGTGCCTTAATAATTCCTGAAGGCGTTCTAACAGTCTTAATTCCATTCAAAGTGTTTATTTCCTTTCTTAAGGACATCGAAGAAGGGTATTGACTTATCTATCGCCCATGAGATGAGCCGACTCAAAGCAGCAACATTTCTATTCAAACTTTGAAGTTGTTTCTTTGTGGTCAGGGCAGTTACATTCCTTAAGTCATTATTCTGCTTCGTATTAGCTCGATGCCCCATGCATTGATAATAAATCCCAGAAACTTTCTCGATGCTACTCTAAAAGAACATTTAAACAGATTTAGCTTCATTCCAAATTTCCATAAAACTCCAAACATCTCTAAAAAGTAATCCAGATGGTTTCCTCTACATATACTTCCATTGTCCACCCAATTTGATTTTTAAATATATAATTTATCAAACTTTGGTATGTGGCTCCAACGTTCTTCAAAACAAACGACATTACTCGATAGCAATATAATCCCAATACATTATAAAACTAGTATTCTCCTAATCTCATATATGCATCAAAATCTGGTTATAGCCCGAATAAGCATCTATAATGGAAAGCAACTCATATCCTATTGTTTCATCCACCAATTGGTCAATTTTGGGCAAAGGAAAGCCATCCTTTGGGCATGGCTTATTCGAATCTGAGTAATCGATGCACACCCATCATTTCTCATTCGAATTCTTGACCAACATGAGATCGGTTACTCAATCATGGCATAAAGCATCGTTGACAAAGTCGTTCTCCAACAGCTTATCCATTTCTTCCTTCAACGCGGTGGATCGCTCTAGACCTTGACTTCCCCTTTTCTGCTTTACTGGTGTAAACTTTGGGTCAATGTTTAGCGCGTGACACGCTATCTCCTGTGATATTGCACACATATCAAAATGTGTCCAAGCAAACACATTCAAGTTCCCTCGGCGGAAGTTCACAAATTCCTTCCTTAAGTTAGCGTTGATCTGAGATCCAATCTTCAGGACCCGAGTAGGATCTTCCTTGTCGATTGGAACATTCACTGTCGGCTCAATCGATGCTGGTTTCCCTTTTCCTGACCGATTCTTGGGATCCATAGCCATGTCAAACCAGTTATGGTTCTCGAGCCAGGGTCCAGGCTTTGATTGCTATGCAAATGAGTCCTGAATGTGGAGAGTTCTCTCCATGTTCTTGCCGTTCTTAGGCCACTTTGCTTCTCTGAGTTCTATGACGTAGCATTCTCTTCTAGTGCTTTAATCACCTTCCACCAATTCGACCCCATTTTTTATGGGGAACTTCATCACTTATCACTAAGGTGTTAGTGCTATTCTAAAGTTAGCAAGCGTCGCAGGCCCAAAAAGGCATTGTATGTCGTGTACTCGTCCATAATAATGAACTTTTGAAGTTGGACTATCCTGTGATCCCCTTCGCCAAGTTCCATGGGCAAATCAATTATCTCGATCGACTATTTTGCTTCACCTGTAAATCCTTGAATCTTGGTTTTATAAGTTGTAATCTCTTTATGTTGATTTCGTTTGATCAAATGTTCCACTGAATAGTATATTCACCAAATTTAAAGTGTCTACCAAGTATCGACGTATAGTAGCCGATCCAATTCCAACTGTTACCACCATAGGGTCAAAAGTTAACACTTCGATTCCACTAGCATGTCTATTCCCGAATACAATATCATTAGTTACCATTCTTTACTGCTTAGCCAAAGCTCCATCTTCTACAACAAAGCAGCCCTTCTATATTACGTGCTTTGGTGAGCTCGCATACTTGTAACACCCTGTAATTTTAACGATAATTAATTTAAAAGAAATTAATTAATAAATAACAACGCCAAAAAATAGAATTTTTATAGACATTAGAATTTGGCTATGAAACTTGCATCATTGGGTTCATGGCAATTTTCTAATCAATTTTCATATATAAAGTTTTTCGATTAGAGTTCAAACGAAAAAGTGATTGACATTTGAAATTTTAGAATAGAAAATAATTATATATGTAATTAAGGAAACAAGTAATAATTAACTAATGTTAATTATAAGCAGTTAAACTTAATGGACACTTAATGTTAACTTAGATGTTAAAATAGCATTAATAAGAAAAATGTATTAATGATGGTTAAATAGGTAATTAAATAACAAAGATCGAACAACGCTAAACTAACAAGTACACAATCGGCCCAGGATGCACCATGGTCGAACGGTAGCGGTCTACTGTGAAGGCCAAATATTCGACCATGGCCAGTCTTAAAATAGTAGTAAATATTGGCCAGAATGGCTCGGATTTAAAATAGTTTA
The DNA here is from genome assembly GCA_030765085.1 of Allium cepa. Lineage (NCBI taxonomy): Eukaryota > Viridiplantae > Streptophyta > Magnoliopsida > Asparagales > Amaryllidaceae > Allium > Allium cepa. The sequence goes on from CM060934.1 coordinate 629,362,325, forward strand.
ATCGAACGGCTTGAATTGATTTGAACCCCTATAAATATAAACCTAGACCCCTACTACCAAACTCATATTTTCTAACGAATGCGGAAGCTCTTCCATTTTCTCATCTCTAAAAATTTCTAAATTCTTAATTAGTTCTATTTATATGTATATATGTCATTAGATAATTGTACAAGATGATAGAGAAGAGGAATTGGGTCAGATCAAATTGTCAAAGCTAGGTTAAATTATAAATCCAGATCTGAAATACAAATCAAATCCAAATCTCTATTCTAATCTAGATTTCTAATAGATCTATACACACTTGCAGTATACATTCAAATAGGGAGAAAAGGGAGTCAAATTGGAATAACAGCGATTAGATCAGGAGATTTGGAATGCTAAAAAGGTGAGTGGGAATATTATATACGTTTGTATAATATTAGAATATATCATTGTAGATCAATTCCTATATGCCTGAAATGTAAACTTGAGTTGTAGGCTAAACATATACACATGTTATGAATTGTCAACATGGCATATCTAAATGTTATTTGAGTTCAAAACTAGAAAAGATTTAGGAATTAACAATCCTTAAATTTATTATTGAATAATAGTAGACCGTGAAGTTATAAATGATGTAAAAACCCCAGATTGTTACTTAAATAGACACTGAAAATTAAGAATGTAAATTAAAGAAATCACAATGAGATTTTTAAATGTTTAAGTGGTATTTTAATTCATTGGAATATAAGATGTTGCAGTATGAGTTTCTATACATTATCAAGTTTAAAATAAATATAAGTGTGTCATTTGAGATGACAAGGAATACACCTAAAAAGAAAGATATGTATAAAATAGGGATGTTTATCATATTTTGTACTGTCTATATCAATAACCACAAAAAGATAATTCCTTGTAATTCTAAATGCAACATAAACCTTCCTATTTGGAAAAGATATAGAAATTCATAGTGTAAAGTAGATCTTAAGATACTTCCTTCTCATAGCTAGGCTCTGTCCTATTCTTTTCTTTTTCATATGAAATTGAGAATTGACCTATGAATTATTTTTTGACACATTGAGGTCGTTGGTGAATTAGGTGTTGATGGGGGTACGGAAAGAGAGGGATTCGAACCCACAAAAGCCTACATAGCAGTTCCAGTGCCGCTCCTTTTTCCAAATGTCCCGTAAGTGAATCATCTCATCGATTGGACCCATGGACCAACATAGATCGGGCTGGGAGTAAGAAGTCGCTATTCGAAGGATTGATCTTGGTTGGTTACGCAAGGGATCAATTGGGAGAGACATGATTCCAATGCATTAAAATGCGAAAAATCCAGAATGTTAAATAAAGAGATATAAATGTGATAAGAATATTTTAAGAGAATAGATGCATGTTAGTACCAAAAAGTAGCACAAACACCTAAGAAATTGAGTAGAGAATGAAATGAATAAATATAGATGGAAAATGAGAAAAAATAAGACACAAAACATTTGTAGTTGTTCGACCAACTACTGCCTATGTCCACTTGAGATTTCTATTGATTATCTTGTTGTTTAACAAGTATAGTTCTTATGGTTCGGTACCACTCTTGCGATTACAAGGAAATATATAATAATTGCAAAGAAGAAAAAAGATCCCCTGAAACGAGCCCTTAGCCTCATATTTATAGATGAAGGTTTTCGAAAAATGCTCCACCATGTCTTCCTCTACGATCTCCACCACCTAGCAACAGTTACCCTCAGAAAAATGTGACCAGGTCAGCATCGATCCATAAGATCCGCATATGGATCCTTCTTGTTATTTTGGTAAGAAGCAAATTGTCATTAGTTTCGCAATTCCTATCTTTTTTACGTGTTTATGAACTTGTTTCGAGGCCAATACGATGGATCGATGGAGGACACTACAAGAAAATAACCTTTTTATAGTGTTTAAAAAACACTGTAAAAGGATACGATGGCGTTTTTATAAACGCTGTATATCAACAAGTTGTAATATGTCAGGGATCTATAATAGCAACCTCGGAATCGCTATAAAAAACATGCTATAATTGACGTTACTTATAGCGTTTCTAAATTGCTATTAAATGGATGGTTCATGACATACAAGTACCTTTCTATAGCAATTGTAAACGCTGTAGATATATCATTACCTGATTATTATAGCAATTATAAATGCTATAGAAATATCATTGCCTGATTATTATAGCAACTATAAATGCTTAAAAAACGCTATAGAATGTTTACTTTAGTCTTTCATAGCATTATTTACTTGCTATGAAAACTGTTTAATCGTTGCAGAATATTTTTATTGCACTAGCATAATGCTATAATATGTATAACCATGACAATTTTTATTCCTAGCATTAATATAAAAAGGATGTAATATACGGTATCTCACACAGTATTAACAATTAAGCATAAAAAATATATGAATAAAAGCATTTCGTGCATAATATTAATCATATAAATATTAGTAACAATTCATACAATCGCAGCTAACCAAAACAATACATAATAAAAGTAACAATCCATACAACCATAGCTAACCAAAACAATACATAGTAAAAGTAAAGATGTAAGAATATCGACACAAAATACATTTGAAGGAGAATGAGTGCGGCAACATATTTTTTCATGCCTTCCACCATAGCGTAAACCCAGAGCATCATACACCACCTATCAAAAAGCACATACGTCTATTAGTCATAAAAAGTAAACATAAATTATCATGAATACCGAAATATGGAAAAAAATATGTGCGGCAAACAAAGAAAATACTCAAAATTAACAGCTAAATCATTATATGCACTGATTCTATGTACTGGTAATTATTTAGTTTATTATTGAATGAAAATCTGGTTAATGTAAACAATAAAGTACAAACTAGAGTTGTTTAATTGTTTATTATATTACTAAATACGCTTCCAATCATTCCAACCTCTACACTGCCACCACCCTCCTTCTAAACTGCAACCGAACACCTGTTACCAGACCCTGCATCGTGTGCCCGCGTTCCTCTCTCTTCATTTGATGCAACTAGCTCCGTTTGGTGCAACTTGTTTCAGCAGCAAACAACTTGGGAAAGCATCACATAATCATTTGCTGCCAGTCAAGCTTTACTTTATTTTTACAATCTTTACTTTGTTTTTACAAATCTCCATCATCATTTTATTGTTTACATTGATTTCACCCATACATCATTTTATTGTTTACAAGTTTCATTTGCACAGCCACTCCACTTTATAATACCACTGACCACTGCAAGCCACAAATAAACTCCAATACCCATCACAAATACCACTGCCACTGACCACTTTCAAATACCCATCACAAATAAACTCCAAGCCATCCCACTGACCATTGCAGTTACATCACCAATACAGCAGTCAACCTCCTCACCACATACATCATCAGCAAACACAACTGCCTCTTGCCTACTTTACTTTAGAACACATACAGAACAAACCATTACTTCACTACAAAACTGCTGCTCTTTCAAACAATTCACCATCAAACTATCTACAACATATCAACCACCCAACATTTCACCATCCATTCATACTTCAACTAATCCTCTCTGCCCAAACTCCAATATCCCCCCTCTGACATCACACATACCACATCGTTGCCATTTCAACAATTATTGATTGCAACTGCTATCAGTTATAGTGCAGTTCAACACTTGTCGCATGTCCCTATACATTGCAACTGCTATTAGTTAACACCAGCAACCAGTGCAACTCCCTCCTCTGTCTAATATCAACCAAAACATAACTCTCCATTGCCACATACCAAACACGCTCGGCCATTCAAACAACCACTGTCACTGCCTTGCTCAAATCTCCCCTATCAACAGTTCCGCCATCAAGCTCATCCAACAGCACTTCACCTTCCCTCTTCACTGCGGCAACACTGCTGCACAACCTGCAAACAACACTACTGACAACATTGCTGACCAACCCGTAAACATCTCACTACCTTCAGACAACCCGCAAACAACACTGTCACTTTGCCTTCAGACATCTCACTACCTTCTCTGACCAACCCGAAAACAACACTGCTGCACTGCCTTGGCCTCATCTTTCCACTACCAACATCAACTACCCTACACAACTACAGCCACATACATCAACCTGCCAACACCCTCCACCTTCCCTACAATAATCCACAATTGCCTCATTGTTCACTGTCATTACATTCTCTGTACCATTTCCTTCATATCATACCATACATCTGCCTTCAGCTCATCCCCACCACCACTGCATTCATTGTTGTTCCAAACAACTTCACCCCACTTCATCAAATACCACCCCAAAATTTCCTTTTGCCCCTACCGTGTCATCCTTCACCAGCAACTCCACATTACACAATTGCAACTGCAACCAATACTTCACCAAACTCCTCACTGTTGTACCACATCACAACCCCTCAAAATTCATGACCGCTGCGTTCATAACTGCCTGAAACCATCAAGTTATCTCCAGTCTTCACCATAACTTACTGTTACCTTACTGCCAAAATCATCATCTTCCTGCAAATCTTCTCACCAGCAAACCAATCGCCTCTCAGCAAACTCCTTGACTTACTGCAAACTTACAACCTAACTCAGCATCAAATAAGTAACCCCAAACCTGCGCCTTCCTCTGTCCATCTTCTCACTTCTTCACACTCCACCAATCGCAACCCGAAACCCCCTCCAATCCCCGCAAATCGACCACCTCAGCAACTCAAATCACCACCGCCTTCAGTCCCAAAATTGTTACATCATTCTCCACTGCCTGTCACCGAAATCATCACTTCAACATCATCCTTACTGTCAACCACTACACCGAGCTACCTGAATTGCACGCATACACACTTCATTACAATCTGATCACCAACACTTCCAACATACCCACAATTCAAGCAACAACTCCACATCTACATACATACTCAGTCCTTACTCCATACTCTATACATGCATACAACTTGCTACTGCCAACGCTACATTCAAACCGGACATTCAAACTAGAGATTGCAAACATATCTACTTCAGCAAGGTGGTCAAAAGGATAAGGGTGAAGTATGATTAGACTTCTTTGTGGAAATGGATTTGGGACCGCATTAATTATACTAAAACAAGTGTTTGTTGCTATAAAGCATTAATGAATTTGCTACCAATGAAAGATAGGCCTGTTCAAAGGTTAATGCAGGTTAATCCTACTTGTGTGTTATGCAAGAGGGAGGAGGAAAGTGTGGATCATCTATTTTTCAGGTGTAAGTTTTCAGCTTATGTGTGGAAGTGGTGGAGGGTTAAACTTGGGTGATCAATAAATTATGTAGAAACTTTATAGAAATTCAAAAACTTAAGCAGCATTTCAATACTAAGTGCAATAGCAGTAATATAACTAAGTTAACATTCTCCGTGTGCCTTTGGAATATATGGAAGAACGTAATGATAGAACGTTCATATTCATTAAACACAAAACTAAAATAAATGTGTGTGAGTGCATCGTGTATATGGCCAATACTAGACAAGCAAAATCGAATCCAGTAACTACACTAACGCAAATTTGAATTATACTTACTAGAAGTTGATTCCATTATAACATTAGCAGCAGGCCAGGCTATCGTAGTACCAAGAGCATCTTCAATGACTTCTAAATCGGATGTTGTTCTCCATAGACGGGCTTTTGGAATTTTTACAAGATCTACCCAAACTTTAATTGCATTTCTTCCCAAAGGAACACAATGAACCATTGCAGTTGGATCGGTCGAAGACACACGTCCTAATGCAACTATTTCTCTCTTTCTCGACCAATCGATCAGCTTGCATTTATCATTTGCCATATAATTTGAACTCTATCAATTAAACAAATAGGTTATATTATTATGTGCATCAACAATTTGTACGATGAAAATAATAATACAGTGTTAATTATAAACAAGTTTACCTTTTCGACAACTCCGACATTACTCGTATGATTATCCGATAATGCAATGTTAACCGTTTCAATAACTACTTTTGATTCAGGCCATGCGACTTTGATGCCAATGGCATCTCCAACTAGTGTCAAACCTTTAGTGGGCCTCCACAGAAAAGCATCTTTAATTTTTGGCTTATCTATCCAAACTGCAACAGCACTCGGTCCAAGAGGGAGATCATTAACAAGTTGTTTTGGATCACTTGAAAGTAGTCGTCCTTCTGCAACTAATTCTTCACTCCCTGTCCAATCAATTAATTTGCACTTATGATCTGTGCTGCTACTTTTACTCTATACAAATATAGAACATGTTGATTTTTATTTTTAAACATTCAAAATGACAAATTAATAAGTATAAAGATCAAAGATTACCGCATTATCTTCTTTTTCAAAGTTATCGAAGTTGTGCAATTCAACATTTGCCACTTGAGATTCATTCGCTTCATCCAAGTTTTATTTTCTCTATCAAACAAATAATAAAAGCAAATTTTAGGCTAGGTGCTTGTAACACTTTCATAACATTGGAGTAATAATTTACTTAGTAGTATCACTACATCCTGCTTTATGACATTTAAAAGAAGCAATTTAGTTATATTCATTTTTGTGCTATTTTATCTTCAATAGTCAAGTCATTCATGAGCAAACTAAAATAAGATTGTATTTTCTTGTGTCTCGGCCTCGTAGCTTGATTCTACCATTGAGATACATTTTTCATACCTGATTTTTCAGAAGCATGCGGACCATCGCATCTAATTCTGAAATTTTGTTATGCATGTCGGCCGTCTGTTTATCCTTTATGTGTGACCATACTTCCTTTGTGTAAGTTATACCCCTTCCCATGCCTCTTAATCGTCCGGGTCTGTCTTGTCCCAAAACTTTTGCAAGCGCATCTTCTTTGTAATTAGATGTTGAGCTAGGATTTGATTCGTTCTCGATTTGTTTAATTTTTTCCTATACATGTTGTCATATATGCATATTATACACAACTGAAATATCACAATAGCAAACAAATTGTTATATAATAAAATATCAAAGTACTTACGATAGCATCTGCAGCAGTCGCATTTACCGGCTCGCCATTTTTTCGAGTATGGGATTTGATCCAAACGTGAGTTCGTGAGACAGAAGATGGATGAGGACTCGTATTTTTCTATGTTTGAAGAATATTTATTACAGCACAACACATTAACTAACTAGTTAATAAATATTACGGTAAATAAATTGGTAATTCTTACCAAATCATCAGCTACTCGAGCCATTCCTTTACGGCTACATGTGTGTGGTATCTGATTTTCTCTAATAGCTTTGAATTTCTGACTCAATTCCTAAGAATAAAAAATATATTATTTATGCTCGTTCACTAATTCAAACTTCACAACTTTCAACAATACTAAAATACCTTAAACTCTGGCGTTGTTTTGGACTTGACAAACTTCTTCCACTCATTCATACTTAGGTTATCGGGTTTCAACCGAATTCTTTCTTCTTCGTTCTTTGCATCTTCTATTTTGCGAACTAATCTAGCTTTTGAACCTCTAAAAATGCACCCCATTTGCTGAAATATGGACGATTTTTGCCATTCCTCGTCCAATTTAAATCTAGCCTGCAATATCAGCGTTAGCTAAGAAGAAAACTTTTATAAACCAACACTAATACCAATTAATTAACAGTTGTTTACATTATGTTGTATAGTCAAATGGTAGCAAAACTAAAAATAAATGACATGGATCATACTACTGAATCATACTGTTTTATAGTCATAATGCACAAAATCATTCTGGGCAAAATCATACTACTGAAGAATGGCATGGTATCTGATCCTCTAAATAAATGACATGGTATCTGATTCTCTCTAAAAATGACATGGATCATTCTGTTTTATAGTCATAATGCACAAAATCATACTACTGAAGAATGGCATTTGCTAGTAACAAACGAAACAAATGCATATAATTCAAAGATGGCAGGTTCTAAATACAAATCAAACAAAAATAATGGATCAATCAGAGATAATGTTTAACTATGGGGCTTTTTAACTCAACACTGAAAGCTAAGTATTGAAGAGGGTAGCATGCAAAGAATTGTTCAAGTTAAAAGGCAGGGACTGTTCAAGTTTAACTGACAATGTTTTAAATTCCTAAAGGCCAATATTAATAAATTAATTTGTAGTGGAATTTGTAATAGTATGTAATTTGAAATTTGTAATAGTCTGCAATCTTTGAATTTGTAATTACAGACTATTACAAACTTTATAAAACATTTTAAATAAAATAAAGACAAGTGTTAAACCAGGTTTTCATTTTCTTGCCACTTCCAAAAACCTGGAGATAAAAAAGAATTGTAGCATCTGCCTGAAATCAAACAAATCATCAAGCAATTTCAGATCAGTTTTGAAAACCTTAAATCATCTCAGCAATTCACTGATTCCTGTAATAACAGGATCGAGTTTTCCAGTTAAAAACTAATCGGGCTTCAACAATTCAAGTTTTCAAAGTTTCCCAGTAAAAAAAAATCAAGTCCTCTGCCTCTTTAATTTGTGAGTAATTTATTATCTATTTAAACTTTGATTCATGTGATTAATATTTGAAATAATGTTGTGGTAAATGATTTCATAAAAGTAAAAAATGTTTGCATGTCTGTTAATATGTATGGGTTGATTATGCATGTCTGTATATTGATATAAATGTCTCTGTTCTTAATGCAACAGCCTTAATAAATTACAAAAATTAAAATCCCTTCACCTGATCACTTATAGCATATGATGTTCAGAGGAAACTTGTCCGCATTGATGAAATGCAAATTTTAAAAAAATTTGCAAGTAAAATTATTAGATAATTAGCTGGTAAATAAGTAATTACTGTAAAAAGAAATCAATTGCAGACTATTACAAATTTCAAATTACAGACTACTACAAAATTTGTAATAGTCTGTAATTACAAATTTCAAATTGCAGACTATTACAAAAATGTTTAAAAACTTACCCATACTCGAAACCACATCTCAAACATTCTTGATGTCATCTAGTGGAATAATGCATCACTCATGTCTATAAAACACCCAGCACAACAAAGTTACAGTATCAAATGAACTCTTGTATTTTCAAAACACAACTCCTCTTTCAGCATCATAATACTTCAACAAACATGCAATCCCTTACTTCCTCCAACTCAGTCCTAACAGTTATAGAATTTACTTCATATAGTTTTATGTAACAGTTATTGTAACAGACAACAAAGCAACTAGTTTCAGGAGATTGAGACATTGTTAAAACTGGTAATATAAAATGCATCATTTTCATATATACTTTAACTAAATTTAGAAAAATAAATAAGACATATATGACATAAAAATGGTATATACCTTAACTAAATTTAGAAAAATAAATAAGACATATATTTTCAAAACACAAGAAATAATTATACCGCAACCTGTATATAAACAATGACATAAAAATATACCTAATCCTCGCGCTTGACGAATTGAACTTCGGACCAAATCGCGCTTCAACGATGAAGAATTGAGTTTGAGGAATTGGGAATTGCGTCTGGACCAAATCGCTTTAACTTCGGACCAACTTCGGAGCGCTTCAACGATGAAGAATTGAGTTTGAGGAATTGGGAATTGCGTCTGGACCAAATCGCTTTAACTTCGGACCAACTTCGGATCGACTGAGTTTGAGGATTCAACGATGAAGAATTGAGAGGACCGATGTTAAATATAATTGCAGAAGAGGAATTGAGCTTGAAGAATAGCTTGACCGATGTTAAAAAGAGTGTGAAGAGGGTGAAGATGAGAAGCCTAAGGGGGAGAAAACGAAAATGAAAATGAAATTTTGGCGGCCAAAAAAAAATTAGAGGGAAACGAGAGAGTGGAACGCAAATTCACCGTGAACATCATTAATATAATTGCATACATTTTAATATAATTGCACTTGAAGTTGTTGTCTTTTTGAGTTCAATAAAGAATAGCCACTTAACTATAGCAAATCAAGTTTTCGTGCAATCCACGCTTGCTATTGATATAATATTTTCTTGTAGTAGGAGTAGAATTGTCAATTTCAGGTGCTCGTGGAGTTAGATAGAAATTGACATGTGATTGATCAATGAAGGTTGGACAAAGTTTCCATCATCAATACTTGAGAATACAAGGAAAATGGGGAGTTCATGATGGAGTTTTGTGGATCAATACTGATCTGTGAGGATGGATCAGTATTGATCCATCACCTTAATGGACCTTGCCTTGTAATTTTTTGAAATGGTTTTGGCTTCTATCTTATGATCTTGGTTGTACTTGGTTTCTAAACTCTATGGCTATATCTCTAAGTATCCTGCATCGATAGCTTTCGAGTTTGACTTGTTCGTCTATTCAAATATTGCCTGCTCAAAAGGCCGAATAACAAATATTAACATTCAAACATAACCTAAATAAGTGGTATGACATTTTAGCTAAATTTATTGCTTACACTTCTTTCGGTAAAATTTTACTTATTATAAACGGTATCCAGTAGTAATAATTATTTACACCAATTCTCTTTGTCAAAATTATATTACATTAGGACTTATGGAACTTGGTTTTTTCAGAAGTCTAACATCATCCATATTCAACTTTGTAAGTCCAAATACAAAATCCTTGATTTAATAATTATAATTAATCGTATTACTTTGGCTAGAGACTTTGACTTTAAGTTGACTACAATTGACCATGATACTAACATCAATAACTGAGGAGATGAATTCTCTGTTGAATAGTGTTTCACTTCCAACGCTTCAACATTGACCCAACTATAGTCGTTCGATGGATGTCAGGCATGATTTTAACTATAATCAAAGTAGAGTGTCCACAATGAAGTTCCAAGGTATTCTAAAGTTGAGGGAACCGTGTAACATCATCACTTCGAGATTCTCTATTTGACCTTAGTTATATTAACCAATCAAGAACTATTGAGTGAGCCATTCCATTGTTATCCTATGACTATCTGTACATAACTCCTTAGTACCTCCAACAACCATAATTAAAATATTTCCCAACATTTGAAGAGCATTACATACTCTAGTCTCAATGAATGAACTGATATCCTATCTTGAAACATATCGGCTAAGAATATTTAAAATAATGTGTTATTTTTCAGTGTGATACAGTTCCCATGATTACAAAACATTGTAATTGCTATCTCATAATATATCATTTAAGGATTTTCTATTCAATATACATTAAGTTAATTACTAAATTAATTATCTCATAGTATAACAAGTATACAATAGAAAGAAAACACCTTTTATTCTGATAAAGATTGGTTATCGAGTTGGACATATGTAACAAATTACAAAATTGGCTCTAGGGCATACCCCTTACTCTGTCAATTTTATAATATAATCATTTGATCATAATTACAACTCCTTGTAATTTTTATCACATAACATATCATTTAAAGATTTTATGTTTTAATAAACTTAAATTAATTACCAAACTAGAAGGGGTTGTGTGGCTTATGAAAATTCTCAGATCTAAATACAACCGCAAGGATTAAATTACCGAAAAATTTAATAGTCAGAGACTGCCTGTGGTCAAGATGGATCAAGGAAATTTTTTATAAAATTAAACTTCTGGGTGATTCCAATAACACTCGCGTACAATGAAACATATTTTAAGACAGAGAGAAATATCATGTAAATTGATGAATAGAGTTGTTGTCAATGGGGAGAACACTTCACGAATAATTGGTGGATTTGATTGGGTGGAGCAGAGTCCACATCTGTAACAATTTTGAACATAACTTAAGTCATATTACACAAAATTGTACTATACATCCTGAACTACTATCGAAAACCAGAGAATTTTCAGCAGAAATTAAGCAAGTCACACTAGCATTAGACATACTAGAATATTATTGGCGAATAATACACAATAAAAAATTTGTGTTTTCAAAAATTTGGAATGAAGTAAGGCAACTTGCAGAGGAAAATGATGATCTTAAAATAATATGGCATAAAACAATTGCTCGAAAAATATCCTACATAGCATACACAACATATTTAGAACATCTACCTACTGTGGATTCGCTAACAAATTTGGAGGATATAATGTAATACAAATTGTGAGCTCTATCATAACCAAATCGAAAATCATGAACATCTATTCTCAAACTGTGTATACAGTACCTATTTTAGGACTCGATGATGGAGAAGCTAAACTTTTAACCAGTATATGCCTCAACTATGTAGTAAAATATCACTAGCATTATCAATCGATTTTCTACATCATCAACCTCATAAGATTTGGCCTTTACAGAAACTTCAATAATTGTTTATGACATATGGACGAGAATAACCGCCGCAAATTTGAGCAAAAATCTTATTCCATACATCAACGATCGAAGCTAATGGAGATTGATGTCAGATTGCTACTAAAGAGACATGGATTGTGTGATAGAAGCACAGAGACAAAACGACATTTATTAAGGAAATGGGGTATCAAGCTTATTGATATTGGATAAGTGACTCTAATCATTTAGGGTTTCTATTTGTTTTAATAGGCCGGGTGGGTAGTCTATTGGAAGTGGTGGTGTAAGGTATGGGCTAAAGTGTTGAGTTTTATGGTAGGAATTATTTTTGTACTTAATGTTGTACTATTGTATACGAGTTATACAATAGAGAATGGCATGGTCTTTTGTCCTTACTGCATTAGTAAGGTTTTTTTAATGAGGCAAGTTCTCTATTGATTCTTATACGTCAATAATAAAGAATCCATTTTCAAAAACAATAATAGTATAGCAAGTAAATAGAAAACAAACACCTATTATTTTGAATGAAATTTTGCTATAAAATTTATTAATTTACAGAATTATCCCTAGGTCATACCCTTAACTCTCTCAATATGAACAAGTTTTCAAAATATAAAATTAGATGCATTTAATGTAAGAAGCTATATTGATAATCATGTGTATTGTGTGTTGTATATTATCGAAATACACTTCGTTCTAAGGAGACCACTTCGAAATTTTCTGTAAATTTCTACATCTTGATTATATTTTGATTATATGTATGAGAGTTTGGAATCTTCCTAAACGAGTTTGTTTTATTAAAATCATAGGTATTTTTTGATGATAACAACTAGGTGAATATTAATACTAAAAAATTTCTAAGTTTATTTATGATATAGGGTAGGAAAAACATAAATTCTGTTAAGACATATTGTAGGATAATCAATAGATGATACAGTACACATGTCAGGCAGACTAATACAAGAACTCAAGTATAAAACCTGGTTGTTCAAGGGGAATCAATATCAAGGCAACGAGAACAATACCAGAAGAACAGAGGTGATTCAAGCACAAGGCCAAGTGGAAATGTAAGAATCAAGGAATAATGACTGGAATAGAACACAACAACAATTAGTCGGTTTTAAGTTAATCGAGTCTTAGATTTAATTATTAAAGATCCCATACCAAATGTTTGAAATTTCTATTCCAAAACTCTTTATTTGTTTTCCATAAATTTTTTATAAAGTTTCAATATTGGTTTTAAAAGTTAAAGAGTTGAAAAAAATTATAAAAAGATTGTTGTTTCACACTAGGATATGTCAACATAACAAAAATTGTATGTCGACGTACTACCCTTTAGTTGCAATTTTTGATTTTAAACCAATGGATACATCCTTTCACCTTTTGCCAAAAGCCACTTCTTATCATCTTCTATTTAAAGGCTCCGAAGAACGAATTTTTTAGCTAATTCTCTCTCATTTCTCCTACTCTTTACATTCTCTTATTTTGTAGATAAAACTATTATTAACATACGTTTATACTTTGCAAACCCATTTTGTTTATCTTTGTTTCTTCATGGATTTGTGGTCTACTAAAATTTCCAAGATTTTTGTTAACAAAATTTTTTTTTAACACCTCCAAGCTAAACTTACAAAACGACCAACCCCTTCGAAGCCCCTTTCGAATGAGTTGATAGGGATGGCAAGTCTTTGAAAGGTGCTCCTTCGAAGTTGTTAATTTTTGACAAGAAATCTATTCAACACTTTGAAGTAAAGTTTAAAAAATAATTCATTCGAAAATCTTTTCACATGGTTTGAAAGGATCATTACACCTTTAAAGGAAGAACCCTTTCGAAAGCATAGATTATACTGTCAAGGGGAAGATTCCTTCGAAAGGGGCTATATGATTTGGTGTATTCTAGCACCTTTCGAAGGAGTCTTCCCAGTAAATATAACTTCGATAATCATACAGTGAGTCCCTTTCAAACCCCTTTCGAACGAGTCAAGAGGATCTTCATTCTCTCGAAGGGGCTTGATGTACGACCTATCAAACAAATAAGATTAATATACAAAAGAATCATATCTTGGTAAAATGATATAAATTCAATTGACTTGTCAATATTGGATTATCATCATCTCACGTCAATTTAATATTTCATATCATGAAACGTGATGATAATATGATTTGAAGTCCACCAAATATCCAAGTAGATTCCATAGCATTGCATAAGCCAAATAGGGCTTAGGAAAATAAATGAATATCATGTGCAATTGGTTGTTAGACAAACTTGTTAACCCAAAAAATGGATCAAGACCCTGGTTTAAGTTTGAAAACACCAGCCATGTTTGTATAGTGCAGTATCATAAATCACACATATCAGAAAAGAACGGTAAAAGAAAGAAGACAGAGAATTTTTATAGTGGTTTGGTTGTTAATGAAGCCTACATCCACTTTATATTCTTCTTATAGACTGATTGTTGTTACAAGATGTGTTTTACCACAAGACTTTGATTATCTCTCAATAGATCGAATCCCCTGAGTTGAAATTCACTGGAGAATCATAGTGAATTGCTTTGGAGGTTGTTGTAAGGGAGGCAAAGAATGAAGAATGTTTCCAGCAGAGCTTTAGCGATCAGTGTCCGGATCCCCTTTTGTGTTGCACGCAGGATGCTATTTATAGAGATCGGAGAGCTTCTGGGTCAGGCTTGTCTTCATCAGCTCGCAGGTAGGTTTTAGGAAATTTAGGGGTCTTTGGCTCATAAAACACAAAACAGGTCAAAACCATGGGTCAATGGCAACCTATAGTCCCTAGATCTGGGGCGACGGGCGACCTGATGGGTCGCGGGTGACCCATTGGGTCGCTAGCGACCTGATGACTTGATTCGTTTTTGCAGACTGAATCTTGCCTCTTTTGACAGTCTTTCACATCGGGTTTGTTTGATGGTGTGAGTAGAGGCGTGGATCAATGATGAGCTAAGAACTTAGGATTTTTCTAGGGTTTGTAACTGGAGATGTCTGCATAGTCTTTCATTGTTGCTGTTTCGCTTCGATAGAAATTCTATAGCTGTTGGCGTTTAGCCGTCGATTAAATTAAGAGGAATGCTGATCTCAGTCATCGTCTTAGTCGTATAGCTTGACCCTTGTTAGTTCTTTGCCTTAGCTTTTCTGATTAAGTTCCATGTCATTTTAATGTGATGGGATTTTTTCGTATTCTACTGGATCTGATTGGGTTAAAAACCAAGATAACATTTGCACCCGAAAGTACGCCTTTTGAACGAAAGATGTGCTTTTCTTTATAAAAAGTCATGGCAACGAGTCTTCGGTTGTTGATCTTTAGTCTTGGAGGTTCGTTCCGCCCCTTCGGATTCTCATGCCAGTTACAAGTCGCTCCAAACCTGTTATAGCTAAGACTCTAGACTCTGCCTAAGTGTAATCTATACATCACAATCATTCTGGTTTCATTCGGGGTTATAACATCACATATCTCTAATTACATTACACTTCTCTTATCGTCCCATGTTCATTCGGGATTTACATCACTATCAATTTTTGCTTCCCACTCATAGTTTTTACATCATATATCAAAATCAAACCATATATCAGAATCGCGTCATATCACATCATATATCAAAGTCACATTGCATCTCAAAATCACATCACATCACAACATATATCAAAATCATGTTATATCACATCATATATCAAAGTCATCCTATATTCATCTAGGATTTATCAATCTTGTTCCAATATATAAGGGATTCAAATCTTCTTTTGCGAAAACAAATCTATTTTAAGGTCCGATCTTTTCAGACCGCTTGAGCAAGTTTAATGCGTGATCTCCTCGGATTGTTTGATGTTTAATTAATATGCGATCCTTCTAGATCGTTTAATGTTTTAAGTTAAGGGGACGATCTTTTTGGATCATTTATTTATTAATTCAAGGGGGATTAAGTAAGCCCATCTGCTAACTCTCCGTTGAGGGGACTTACTTCTTGCACTCCAGTCCCGTGGTAGGACTCTAAGGTGATCAATATTATATAAGTCCATCATCTCGCTCTTCGGCAAGGAGACTTTCACCTTACACTCCGGTCGCATAGAGGGACTCTAAGGCGATCAATATCAGTTATCGAAACTCAAATAATCAAATCAGAAATCAAACAAGTAGGAACAAAACAAGCAAAAATTCTAAATGTTCATTTCAGGCATCTGACTCAGAGAATGCCTAAGGACCGTTTCGGATCCCGTACACGTGTAAGCGGCCTTTGATGATTGGTGTTCTAAGTTTTCTTAAGCATCCGACTCAGAGCATGCCTAGGGACCATTTGGCATCCCACATGTAAGCGGCCTTCGGTTATTATTGTTTACATACCAAAAGGAAAATTGTGGGAAAAGAAATGATAAAACAAATCATTAGAGTCGAATCCGACTCTCATTTACCCCGGTCATGGGATAATTTGTCTCGGTGCCTGTCCCTGGGCATTTCTTGATGCATTTTCCACGGATGATGGTTGTCCCTACAATTTTGCTGTGGCTCTGTTGCTCACATATTACGGTAGTTGGTTGTTCCTGACCAGTTCTTCTATCAAATCATGAAGGTGTCGACACTCGTTTGTCTCATGCCATTCAACACATGGAAATGCAAGACTTTCAGATCTTTTCTCCCGACCAGTGGGCTCCCTTCTAGGCGGCATTTGATAGAGGTTTTGCCCCCTTGTATCTAGGTATATCCTCTTCGAGGTTTTAATCAGGTTGGTGTATGAGGAGAATCTTGGCCTATTTCTCTGTCGTTTTGGGTCTTTGATGTTGTCATCGGCTTTTCTCTTCCCTTTGTCTTTTCCAATTCCAGCTGCAGACGGTCCCTCGCCTTCGACGGCATTTATTTCAACATCCACATCCTCGTCCTCAGCTTCGGCGCCTTCCTAATGCAGGTACCTCTCCGCTTCATAATATTATTCTACAAGATCCATTGGTGGGTCCCTTTTCAATGCGGCTTTGAAATTAGTCTTATTCGTGACTCCGGATACTGCTACCATTAGGATAAATGATGGGTCTTGTTTATCCACTACGGCCGTCGCTGCATTGAATCTTGTTAAGTAGCTTC
This sequence comes from Allium cepa, assembly GCA_030765085.1. Lineage (NCBI taxonomy): Eukaryota > Viridiplantae > Streptophyta > Magnoliopsida > Asparagales > Amaryllidaceae > Allium > Allium cepa. The sequence continues at coordinate 629,379,629 of CM060934.1, forward strand.
TCAAGGACTCTCCAAGCGTTTATTTCACATTTGAGAGTGCAAGTACATTCCTTGGTTGTGAGACATGAACCCTGAGCTATCTCAAGAATCTGCTCACTAAGCCGGTCCACGTGCTTATGGACCCATTTTCCAATTGTCTGAACCACATTGCAGCCAAATCTACCAAGTATAAGGGGAAGCATCGCCCTATTACTTCCTCAAAAGCACCCAGCACCTCTATATGTTGGATGTATCGCATTATATGAATCGTCGGATCCGACTTCCCATTGTACATTCCTAGTGTCAGAAGCTTGAAATCTGGTGGGTTTCTCGCATTCCGGATATAAGAAGTAAATGGATTTCTGTTCATATCTTCCAGACCTTGATCTCGGAGGCCTCCTCTGGTGAATCACCATACCAATTCGGCAGCTCTATTCTCACCATCCAATGAAGGTCTCTGCCTTAAAGTAATACTTTTCCCCCGCCCCGTTGGGGTATCCCGAGATGGACTATTCCGGCAACACACCTGTGTTCTGATTCACAACTCTACCTTTATTCACTCCTCCGTTCCTTTGACGAGGTTCTAGTACATATCCCTCTGTCGGTTGCATCCTAGTATTCAGATCAGCTCTTGTGCCACTAGGCCCTTTGAAAGCATAGATTCTACTGTCAAGGTGAAGGTTCCTTCGAAAGGAGTTATATGATTTGGAGTATTCTAGTGCCTTTCGATGGAGTCTTCCCAGTAAATATAACTTCGATAATCATACAGCGAGTCCCTTCGAAACCCCTTTCGAATGAGTCAAGAGGATCTTTATTCTCTCGTAGGGGCTTGATGTATAACCTATATAACAAATAAGATTTAAACTCAATATGTAATAGAATCACATCTTGGTTAAATGATATAAATTTAATTGACTTGTAAATATTGGATTATCATCATGTCAATTTAATATTTCATATCATGAAACGTAATGATAATATGATTCAAAGTCAAAATATCCAAGTAGATTCCATAGCATTGCATAATCCAAATAAGTGTTGGTAAAATAAATGAATATCATATGTAATTGGTCATTAGATGAACTAATGGCCGAAATGATGTTCCCCACATTCAAAATCGATCTTGGATCCATGCATCTACTCCTTTTTATTTATCTAAATTGGATTACAAGTGAGAAAATTTTCCTAAATTAATCTAGGTTTACAAGAATTAAATTTTGCTATGAAGTAAGAAAGAAATTTTAGAGTTCCAAAATTCCCTCCTCGGCTTGGACACCTAAGGTCGTATTTACAAATGCAGGTTGGCCCCTTCCACTCCCATCCTTTCAAAGTTATGGAAAGGTCTCTCCCAACCTTTTGTGCCTGTCCTTTCGCCTTTGTCCTCCCGCTTCCATAGCTTCAAATACGGATGTTTGTTCTCTTATTATGCTTGAGTTAGTCCTTTCACCTCCATCAAATGTACATTAACAACGGATATTGTTCCAACGTTCCTCAATACTACTTTCATGTACTTCTAGAACCTTTCAACACCTTTGAAAGGTATGCCTCTTTTAGCATGAAAGGGGCAAGATTCCCTATCGTGTTATTTGGATGTAAGCGGAAGCATTACCAGACTCCTTCTTCTTTGAAACCTCTCCTTGGTCGCTTTGGTCTGATGCTAATCGTGATGAGTAATTACTTGAGTGAGTGAGGAAGTTATTTCAAATGGTTTTGAAAGGACTAGTATGTGACGAGAGGATCATTGCGAAAGGTCACTTGGTCTCATGTGAAGTTTTCTTTAAGCTTGCGGAAGGGTCCAACCATTTCAAAAGTCTTATCTTTGCTTTCGAAAGGTACACATTGGTAAAATGTCCCTATCTGGAAGATTAACAGTGGCAAAACTAACCATTTCGAAGGGTTTGGTTCTTGTGGGTGGTCATGTTATTTGATACCTTTGAAAGGTGCTTCGAACTCACATAAAACTCCTTCATCTATATGGAATCAACTGCGTCGAAAGGATTAACCAAGGCAGAACGATAGCCTTGCCTCCCTTTCAACTCCTTCGAAAGCTCTTATTTCACTCAATACTTGTAGGTGCATCAGGTGCTTATGCCGCCAATCTAACTTCTTTGAGAGCTACTTTTACGCCTTCGAAACCCTTCTTTTCAATTGTTACGAAAGTCTTTTCAACACTTTTATGGGCCTTCTTTCTTGCCTTTGTTCTTATGTGAGTTTATGGTTAACAATTTGTCCCCTATATGAAACAAGCATTTGTTCTCTAGGATAAAAATCTAATAACTTTCCTTTTGCTCTATCCAATTCGGGATGACCTTATTCCCCTGCAAAGTATAAAGTAGTTAACTTTCTTTATTGTTAGTTCAAAATTTATGTAAAAATATATTCAGTGATTTGCCTGAAATACGATTAAAGACAATATTAGCATTTTTAACAATAAAATTCCTGAAATCTAAATCCAGAAATAGTGGATATAAATAACCATCATCTGGAGTTAGCAAGTGATAAAAAAATCCACAGTTAGGAATGATTGAAGATCAGGAATTCTCTTCTAACAAAAATAATATAAGTCCCAACATCCATCTTTGATAATAATGAAAGAAGTCCAGAAATTGAACCCTTATTATACTAATAGAACAAATAGTTTTGATATGGCATCAATAATTGAAGTCCAAAAGCCTTCTTTTGGTGATAACAATCGTCTGGTAGTATAATCCAGAAATTATCATCTGGAAATAAGTCATACAAAACCAGGAATCCACATTTGGGGATAAATAATGGAAGTTTAAAATTCCTCTTCTGAAAATAACTGATAGAAAATCAAGAATAATCGTTTAATGATAAAATTCCAAGGATCATTATCTAGAAGTAAGTTATAGAAGACTAAGAATCCTCTTTCGTGAACAAATAATATGGGTCCAGAAATCCTTATCTGGAAATAATTGAAGATCTAAAACCCATATTCAGGTATTAGTAAGATAGTCCCAGGAATGAATAGAAGATCAGATATCCATAATAGAGGTCTTAATAATAGAGGTCCTGAAGCCCAGATTCGGGTATTAACTGAGTCCAAAATTCAATGGTAAAAGACCCAAAACCTAGATTCGTATAAGTGAAAACTAAGAATCAATAGTAAGAGACCCGAAACCCAGATTCAGGTACTAATAGATGAAGTCCAGAAATCCTCTTTTGGATATCATTCAAAGGCTATAGATCCTTATTTGAGCCCATTTTTTGCACCACTTTTTTGGTTTTGATTCTCTTGAAACGTTAATCTTTTAGGCTTTGTATATTGTCGTTGTTTGGTGTGCCGCTTCTCGGGCTCAAACGTCTTAGTCCGTTGTTGTTTGGTGCGCTTGGTTAGCTTATCCATAAGTAGGACCCAAGGAATTATCCAACCTCCCTCTAGGAGGCATTCCAGCCGGCCTTATAGGTAGGACTGAAGGCTTGTTCGGTGCCTTGGCCAGCCATAGCGTGGCAGGACTAAGAGCTTACTCCATCCTTCCTATAGGAAGTGCTCCAGCTAGTCTATAGCATGGCAGCACCAAAGGCTTACTACATCCCCTTCCATGGGGTGCCTTGACTTGGCCATAGCATGATGATATCAAGGGCTTACAAATACTTTACCATGGTCATAGTGTGGCGCTTATAAAGGATTACTCTGTCCTCCCTCTAGGAGGCGCTTTGACCTGGCCATCTCGGGCCGAACGAAGGCTTTTGACCGTTTAAGGTAGTTTTCGAATTTAAGGAGAATTTTACTCCCAACCATGTAGACTTTTGCTTTAGGAAAGAGGTGCCTCATTTGTTCATTGTGAGAAAATATGGTCGTAAATGTTCCATATTCCACGTTCAAGGAAACATATTGCCATCTGTTCGGCATACTTTGTAAGCTCCAAGAGGAATTACTTTTGTACATGATTAGGGGACCCTCCCAGTTTGGTCCTAGCAAGCCATCCATAGAATTTCTTGTGTTTTCCATTACCCTTCGGAGTACTAAATCTCCCTCTTAAAATGATCTTTTCTTTAATTTTTAATTGTAGTATTTTGAGATTCTCCTTTGATATTCTGCAGTCCGAATAGCTGCTTCATCTCTTAGCTCATGAATTAAATCCAATGATTCTTTCTTCAGTTCTTAGTTTAGATCAAATGCATATGTGATTCTTCAATGTGAGGGTACCTCAATTTCAACTGGAAACGTTGCTTCACACCATATATAAGAGAATAAGGAGTATGAACCTTTGCAGTTCTAGTGGATGTACGATAGGCAGAGAGGACAAGTGGCAATCCTTCTACCCAATTTCCTTTATCTTTATTCAATCCTTTTTTTAGGATAGTCTTAATAGTCATTTTTGCAGCCGCAAAGGCTCCATTAGCCTTTCGATGTGCCATGGAGAAAAGCATTTGATAGTACCATTCTTATGGCAAAATCGGGAAAAACACTTCACTTTAAAATTATGTTCCATTGTTAGATATAATCTTATAAGGGATCCCGAATCAATTAATGATGTTTTTAATGACGAATCTAAGCACTTTCCCAGAAGTGATTTTGGGAAATGGCTTTGCTTCTACCCAAATAGTAAAGAAATCAATGGCCATAACAGCATTTTTGCTCCTCCTTTAGAAATTGGCAATAGTCTAATTAAGTCGATTCCCCATACATCGAAGCCAGAGATCGGAGTTAATTGGCTTGATAGTAAACAGGGAATCTTCGAGTATTTCTGGCATCTTTCATATTTCCTATATACTATATAGTTTGACCTAATAGGAACCTTGTCTCATTATTTTCTTAGCCAACTTTATCCTATTGGAATGGTCTTCGCAAAATCCTTCATGCGCTTCCACCAAAAATTTCATCCCATCCTCCAAACCCACACATCTTAAGTAAGGAAGGGCATATCCTTTCTTATAAAGAATTCCATCCATCATTGTGAAAGTTGGAGCCTATCGTCTATTTTCATAGCTTCCATCTTGTCAGATTGCAATATCCCACTAGTAAGGTATTCTACAACAGGTGTCATTCAAGTGTTACTATAATAATTATCTGCCTTTGGATGATTGGGTTTCTTATAAGGAATTTCTTCATTAACTTCACTTTCCTTTCTTTCTTGAATCCTAGCTTGGGATCTAGTTAAAACTAGTAGCTCCTTCCTTGGTTCGGACATTCCCTCCTCGATGCAAGGATTTGCTTGACACCCTACTGGTACGATACGGGTTTCTGGAGCTCCTCTTTAGTCAGCTAATATTGCTAATGAATCCGCTTGAGAGTTATCTTCTCTTGGGACTTGATGTATAGAAAAATCTTCAAATAGGGCAAGCATCTTTAACACCTTCTTAACATAGTGGACTAGTTTGGCATCTTCAATCTGATATATTTGTTTTATCTGATTCACCATTAGATCAGTTTTTAAAGATTTGAATCTATGAGATTTAAGTTTCAAGGCTAGAATAAATCTTGCTACCATCGATTCATATTCAGCCACGTTATTTGTTGCCACAAACCCTAGCTTCATTGCATAATGTAAACAATGCCCATCAGGTGTGACGATGATGTACCCTGCTCCAGCTCCCTTGTCATTTGATGCCCCATCCACAAAAATTGCCATACGGGTTTTTGACCATTTTCTTTCTTTGATTGTTTCCTTAACGAAGCTTGTACATTCATTGATAAAGTCTGTTAGTGACTGCACTTTAATTGCTGCCCGTGGCTGAAATTCAGTGTCGTATTGGCTAAGTTCAATTCCCCATTTTTCTAGTCTTCCTGAAGTCTCAAGTTTACTAAAAACTTATTTGAGTGGAAAGCCAGTCGATACTTTGATGGGATGCACTTGAAAGTACGCTCTGAGTTTCTATGCCATTAGTATCAAGCAGTAAGCTAACTTTTTTATGACTAGGCACTAAATCTCAGCATCCTTCATTCATCCGTTTACATAATAAATGGGAAGTTATGTTTCATTCTCCTTTCTAATCCACACTGAACTAGCCACGTATTCTAAAACTGCCATATACAAATATAGGCTTTCTCCATCCACAGGGATGGATAATTTAGGTGGACTTTCTAGATGATTTTTTAATCCTTGGAAGGCTTTCTTACAATCCGCTCCCCATTCATTATTCTTTCTTTTTTTAATCACATTGAAGAACGGGATGCATTTATTGGTTACCTTGGAGATGAATCTTCTTAGGACTGCAATTCTACCATTTAAGCTCATTACGTCTTTGCTAGTTTTAGGTTCTGCCATGTCTTTGATAGCCAGAATCTGGTCAAGACTGGCTTTGATTCCCTGTGTGCTAACGATGTAACCTAAGAATTTTTCAAAATGAACTCCAAAAGAACATTTCTGAGGATTCGGTCTTATTTGACACCTTTGTAATACTATGAACATTTCTTTAAGATCCTTATGGTGATTCTTAGCTTATAAGACTTTACCAGCATGTCATCCACATAAACTTCCATATTTCGTCCAATGTGCTCCTTGAATTGACTAATCTCTAATAAGTAGCTGCCGCATTTTTCAGCCCGTAAGGCAATGCTTTATAACAGAAAATTCCCTAATCGGTAATGAAGCTTGTATGCTCTTCATTTGGTTTGAACATGGGTATTTAATTATATCCTGACTAAGCATTCGTAAGGGAAAATAGCTTATAACCACTAGTTGCGTCAACTAACCGGTTTATTTTGCGTAACGGATAACAGTCTTTCGGGAATGCTTTGTTCAGATTATGTAGTCAACACATGTTCTCCATTTGCCATTTGCCTTTTTACCAACACTGGATTTACTAGTCATTTCGGATAATAAACTTCTCATATAAATCCATTTTCAAGTAGCCTTTTAACCTTTTCTATTAGAGCAACAGATCTTATCAAATTGCCTTTTCTTTTATCGAATGAGGGTCACATTTGGATCAATATTTAATGCATAGAACATAACTGATGGATCGATCCCGATCATAACTGTATGAGTCCATGCAATTACATTTTTATTGGCTTTGATGAATAGATTTAAATCCACTTTCAAGTTGTCCTTCAATTCCTTTCCCACTCTACGATCTTGGTTGAATCGGCTAGATCTGTACACATTTCCTCCCAATCCTTTATAGACTTTATCCTTTCCATTTCCCCTCGGCAATCTAATTCTATAATGATCTTGCTTTCCTTTATTGAGTTGGCATCGGTCCTCTTTATTTTCCTCTAAGATAAGAAGTATCTTCTAAACACACGTTTATTTATTTTATTAGATTTCATTTTGCTTCAAATGTTGCATATAAAAATCCATCATCTAAAGGCTGAAAAATAGTAGAGGAATCAAAATAAGAAGAATGCTACCTTTTATATTGATCATGACTGGCGAAATATATTTCGCGAGGGCTAAATTGTTCTCCCCGAATGGTACCCCAACATCTCTTAGTTAAGAATTTCACCATCGGATTCTTTGGTGAGATGAATGCATCCACCTCATCTAACGAGGATGGCCAAAGAACACACTGTAGTATGTGGCTAGTTGATGATCACAAAAGAAGTTTCAAAAATTCCAGAGCATAGCGGCACTCCCATTTGTAATAGCAGCTTTACTAGCCTCAACGGAGTTGACCCTTTGTTATTGAACCCAAAAATAGGTTGAAGACTAGGTCTCGCTTATCTTTAGGAATGCCTATTTGATCAAAGGCATTCTTGAAGATGACAATGAATGTACTTCCAGTGTCAACTAGAATCTTGGACACTATAGAGAGCAAGATTTAAGCGGTGATCATAAGAGGGTCATTATGGGGGTGATGGATTTTCTTTTGAGTTCTTGGGGAGTAATGATAAGATTCGGCATCTGCATATTCAGCCGTGGATTTTAAGCGGGGGCTCTTCCTGGATAGAAAATACTCCTTTTTTTGCTTCTTTAATATATCCGCTTCTGGCTCCCTTACTAGTTCCTACTGGATGTGGTTCCCATGAACCACATTAATTCTATTCGAGGGTGGACTCAGATTTAATGGATTTTCATCTTCTAAGTTATTCACAGCAGCATTAGTGAACTTTCGCGGTCCATCGCTGGTCCGGGGTGCTTCTGTTGGTCCTAGATGATTTCTTTCAGATGTCCTTCATGAATTAACTTTTGAATGATTCCAACCAGCACTCGGCATTCATCATTTTTATGGCCATTTATTTTATGGTAAGCACAATAATCATCCCCCTTCCTTTGCTTAAGGTAATTTCTAGCTTTGAATGAGGTTAGGAAGTTAACTTTCTCTTTTGTTGTAGCATGGATATAAGACAATGGCTTGTTCAAATCGATTGAATTAGTATTGGAATCCTCCCACCTCGACCTTTAGTGACCTCGATCAAACCTAAATCTTCCACTCTCTTTCTTAAGGTTAGCTTTCTTTTTGGTATAGTACTATTCATACATTCAAATGAATTTATCACCTTGGAAGTGGAAGTCTTGTAAATCTTTACATCTGTGAATAAAGAGCTCTTTCCAAAATGGTGTATTTTCTATTACTCCTAAATGCGCTGCAATCAATTTATCCCTATCTTTCAAATATTTGGCTTTCAGCACCTCTGTATTGAACCTTTTAAGGTAATCACCCAGCGATTCTCCAAGCCTTTGTTTGATGTTTGCTAGAATAGTATAATCAATTATGGGATCTTTACATATGTAGAATTGAGTAGAGAATTCATAAGAAATTTTTTCCACGAGTAAATAGTCTTCTCTCGATATTGACTTTAACTTTTTTTGGCAGCTCCTTAAAGGGTTATTGGGAATAGCTTACACCGCATTGCTCTTGAGGCCTTATATAAATCCATTTGGCTACCGAAAGCCATTAAGTTATCATCGGGATTAGTAGTACCATAATATTTCATGGTTGGGATCATGACATGAGATGGAATTACTACCGACATGATTTCATCTATAAACCGAGCTACCCATTCATTGTCATTTACTCGCTCATCAAGAGTTCCTTTCCCCTTAGCGTTTAGCATATCTTTTATAGCCTTCTCTGCCACATCTTTCAAATAATCTTCAATTTCATGATATCTTTTCCAATTTGGAATGTATTCCTTTAGAGTCAAGCTTCTAGATTGCTAAAGAGATTTATACTGTATTCTTCCATGATGATCAACTTTAATTGCGTTACTTCCTTTTTCTTTGACGATGTTAAGTCGACCTTGCTCTAACCTTCATTTGTATGAGCTCTCAAGTTTCTCCTTGGGGAGACCACTTCATCACCAGTTGTTAGTTTTGCAGTTTGGAAGATTTCTGAGATATAGCTTTTGCATTTCTAGTAATTATTGTTTCGAATGCCTTACCTTGATTGCATTATTGTCTGGTTGTGCTAGGATTGATGGCTGTCCTTGCACAAAACCCTCCTAGTTGAAAGTTGGAGTAATATTTTCCTCCAAATTTGTCATGTGTATTGCTTCCTCATCCATTCGACTAAGCCATTTTGATTTCATTTTCCTACAACAAGTCAAACATTCCATAATTAGTCTGTAAGGGAACATTAAGGACGGAGGTTCGAACCCTCCTTCTAGCATCAAAAATGTTAACAAGAAATATTTTTAACACCTTAAAGCTAAACTTAAAGAATGACCAACCCCTTCGAAACCCCTTTCGAATGAGTTGATAGGGATGGCGTGTCTTCAAAAAGTGCTCTTTCGAAGATGTTAATTGTTGACTGAAAATCTAGTTAACACTTCAAAGGAAAGTTTAAGAAAGAAACAATTCATTCAAAACTCTTTTCTTATGGGTTGAAAGGATCATTACACCTTTAAAGGAGGAACCCTTTCCAAAGCAAAGATTATACTGTTAAGGTAAAGGTTCCTTCGAAAAGATTATATGTTTTGGAGTATTCAAGCGCCTTTCGAAGAAGTCTTCCCAGTAAATATAAATTCGATAAACATATGGCAAGTCCCTTCAAAACACCTTTCGGACGAGTCAATAGGATCTTTATTCTCTCAAAGGGACTTGATGTACAACCTATATAACAAATAAGATTTAAACTCAATATGCAATAGAATCACATCTTGGATAAATGATACAAATTCAATTGACTTGTCAATATTGGATTATAATCATCACGTCGATTTAATATTTCATATCATGAAACATGATGATAATATGATTCGAAGACGAAACATCCAAGTAGATTCCATAGCATTGCAAAAGTCAAATAGTGTTTAGGAAAATAAGTGAATATCATGTGTAATTGGTGATTAGATGAGCTAATGGCCGAAATGATGTTCCTCATATTCGAATTCGATATTAGATCTATGCATCCACTCCTTTTTATTTATCTAAATTGGATTGCAAGTAAGAGAATTTTTCCCAAATTGATCTGGGGTTACATGATTTTGACCTTTCTATGAAGTAAGAGAGAAATATTAGAGTTTCGAAATTTCCTCCTTGGCTTGGACCCCTAAGGTTGTATTTATAGATGCAAGTTGGCCCCTACCGCTCCCTTCCTTTCGAAGTTGTCGAAAGGTCTCTCTCCCAACCTTTTATGTCCATCCTTTCACCTTTGTCCTTCCACTTCCATAGCTTCCAAGGCAGATGTCTAGTCTCTTATTACGCTAGAATCAGTCCTTTCGCCTCCATCAAATGTACATTAACAACAAATATTGTTCCAACATTCCTAAATACTGCTTTCATGTACTTCTAAAACCTTTCAACACCTTCCAAAGGTATGCCTCTTTGAGTAGCGACAGAGGCAAGGTTCCCTACCGCGTTATTTGGATGTAAGAAGAAGCACTCCTAACTAATGCTTCTCCTTCGAAACCTTTCTTTGGTCGCATTGGTTTGATGCTAATCATAATGAGTGATTACTTGAGTGAGTGAGGAAGTGCTTTCGAATGGTTTCAAAAGGACTAGCAGGTGACGAGAGGATCATTGCAAAAGGTCACTTGGTCTTATGTAAAGTTTTCTTTATGCTTGCAGAAGGGTCCAAGCATTTTGAAAGGATTGTCTTTACTTTTCGAAAGGTGCACATTGGTAAAATGTCCCTATGTGGAAGATTAGCAGTGTTGAAACTAACCATTTCGAATGGATTGGTTCTTGTGTACGAGCTTATTATTTGGTACTTTCGAAAGGTGCTTCGAAATCACATAAGACTCCTTCATGTATGCGGAATCAACTACGTTGAAAGGATTAACCAAGGCGGAAGGATAGCCTTGCCTCCCTTTCGACTCCTTCGAAAGCTCTTGTTTCACTCAATACTTGTTGGCGCATCAGGTGCTTGTGGTGCCAACCTAACTTCTTCAAAAGTTACTTTAACGCCTTCGAAACCCTTATTTTCAATTCTTGCGAAGCTTTTTTCAACACTTTTATGGGCCTTCTTTCATGCCTTTATTCTTAAGTGAGTTTTAGGTTAACAAGTTTACATACAATTCTCTAACATTTCTCTCTGTTCTTATCCTACTCCTTAAAGAAATTAAAGATATGCTGCTATTGGGATTTTTGGGAACTGGTATTTAAGACAACTTGAAATTGTTATCAAAGGCTCAATTTCTTGTAGATATCACTCTACTACTTGTTTTAAAGGTGCATCCTTTCAATAGTAGAAACTCAAAATCATATAGGTGTGTCCTACCATTATGAAAATTCAAGATGGTGTTCTTGCACTAGTGCAAAGTCAAGAAGGTTTAGGTGTTCCTGCCACCCATGGAAAGTTATCATAGGCGTGGCTTGCTACCTAATGCAGCGTTAACTTGTAAAGTTGTACTTACTGTTAACACAAAAATGGATCAACACCCTTGATTGTGCGTGAAAGCACCAGCCATGATTATCAAGGCAAGTAAAATAAAAAATCAAGTGTAGATCGTAGAAAAAGTAAAGGAACATAAAGATTTTTATATTGGTTCGGCTGTTAATGAAGACTACGTCCACTTAATAACTTTCTATTAACTAATTGCTATTACAACTGGAACTAGATACAATGTGATTGAATCTTCTAAGTTAGATCAGGTCACAAGTATAAGATTTCATTAGAGAACCACAACGAACCCCTAAGTGACTATTGTGTGGGAGGAGAAGAGTGAAGAATAGAGTTTCAGTAGCCAGTCTAGGAGATCCCCTTTATGTTGTAGATAGTTGGGTATTTATAAGGATTAGAGAGCTATTAGGCTTGGCTACTTTACCAGAAGCCAATCTTGATGGTACGAAGTCGATCCGAAAATTTCACAACGGACCGACCTTTTGTGATTGATCGCTAACGATCCATAGGGCATGGATCGCTAGCGGTCCATGCAGTTAAACTATATTTTGATCGTTTCACTTAGATCATGCTCCCTACCTTAAGTAAATGCACTCCATGTAATTTCATAATTATTCGCCTTGTTTTGATGGTGATTCATATACATGTTACATTGAACCATGATTGGAACCAGATGAATGCTCATTTCTCGAACTAGCCTGCTTGGAGTATAATGAAACTTGGCATATATCCTTAGAAAAGATATTAGTTTATGATGTAAGAGGTATGGAGGATCCATGAGAAATCCTTATGGATCGCTAGTGTTCCATAGGTGATGGATTGCTTGTGATCCATCCCCTTAGCATATTTTTGCATCCTTCTTCTTGGGTCTTTCTTAGCTTCTTCTTTAGGTCCTTTTGGTTGATTTTTGAGTTATTTCGACTTGTCATAGATGTTCTAACTTATTTGAATTCTACTGGGTTAAAATCTTTGTTAACATTTGTCCCATAGATTATGATTTTATTGGAAACAAGGTGTGCTATGAAAGTAATTGCTTTTGAGTTCCCGTTTAGTAAGGTTCAATTGATCATGTTGAAGTTATCATACGAATTTGGCTTTTGCTATTTAGCCATCTGTTGAGTTCGAATGTGAATTGTCGTTACTCGTAACAATGAATCAATTTCGACCCACAAATTTCCAAATGCTTCCAAATAATACGTGGATCATCTTAGCGAGTTTGGGGAAGATTGGTTGCAATTCTATGGATCGTTAGCGATCCAAGGATTTAGCAAAAAAAAAATTCAGTTCCTTATTTAACTTCGTATGAGCCGACCCTCCATCACTTTACTTCCTTCCTGCAAACCAAGCATTTGCCTTGCAACTCAAGCTAACATGACCAAACCCTAAACTTGCAAACACCATCTTCATCATCGACCATCTACCGCTGAAGCTTCTTGCCACTGACCTTAACTTTGTCATCTCAAGCAAGCCTTAAGTACTTGAAATATCACCTACCATGATCACCATCGATTTTGCCCAACTTAAATCGAGGTTGATATTTTTAACCTTCTAAATTGAGGTTGATGATGTAATTTTGGCGTTTATTTAGCGATTTAATGATGAAGCTGTGTTGGTGACTGATGCAATGGAGAATTTTGAGTTCATTGTGACTATGTGGAAGAAGATAGTAAATGGAGTCTTGAATTCTTCACAGAACGAAGCTTAATTATTGCCCCGGTGCTTGACATGTTTTGTTATCCTCATCCACAGAGTTAGAATTAACTCGCACCAGGTTACGCCGTTAATCCGCCATGGCGTTTTGTGGATTGATTTTGGTTGTTTTGGGAGGTGATAAATTCTTAGGATAGCGTCTCATATGCAGCTCATGCTGTTATTACTTTCTTGAGAACCAAAATCGACTTATGCTGAGAATTCTCTACTCAATTTGGACCCACTAATTTATAGTTTATCACTTTGGATTGGTCTTGTCATTGCATAGTCGGTGCACCTAGAATAGGAAGAGCTTTTTCGTGTCGTTTCAGACAGCGAATCTGTAACGATCCATAATTTAATCGCTTTGAATTTGAATAGTAAGTATGTTTTTGAATGATTGAATAATGAATTTTATATCTAGAATAAAAATTTGGATAAAACGAATCGAATGGATTTTTTTAAACGGATGTAAAATGTTAGTTTAAAGATGGTTCGAGTTATAAGGTGGTTAGGGGTACCAATTTATTTAAGAATAATTTTGCCTAATGAAACAAAATAGTGTAATTACTTGCCCAATAAAACAAGAAAGAATTATTAACCATGCCTAATAAAATAGAATAATATAATTACTTGCCTAATAAAACAAAGTAGTATAATTACTTGCCTAATGAAACAAAATAGCATAATTGTTGTTATATTCCATGTGGATGGTTGCCATTGGACCAAAATCTTGTCGAATCAGGTTTTTCCATGTGGATGGTTGCCATTGGACCAAAATATGGTCGAATCATGTTATGCCATAGTTGAAAAGGAGGATTCCTATTGGATCAAAATGTGGTCGAATCAAATTAAGCTATCAATATGTTTTCTATTGGACCAAAATGTGGTCGAATCAAATTAGGTCATCAAGATGTTTTATATTGGAAGGCTAGTTTCTACTGGACCAAAATCTGGTCGAATCTGGTTAGGCTATAGGAAACGACTAAAGTACCCTACTCTTCACCTATAAATAGCCAAGTCCATATCTTATTTTAATTCTAAAACAAACTAAAGAAAAGAACTAAAATTCATTATCAGAGGTGAAGTATTTTAAGTCTCCATCAAAGCAAATAGGATGTGAGTATATTCCTTTTTTTCATAGTTTAGTGGGTATAACTTATTCTGTGAGTATATTCCTCGTTTTCATAACTTAGTGGGTATAATATGTTCTGTGAGTATAGTCCTTGTTTTCATAATTTAGTAGGTATGACTTATTCTGCGAGTATAATTTAATTATTTTACAGTCGGTGTAATCTTAATATCTTTCCTTTGACTCATTCACATTTTAACAAATGTTGTGTTAACTATTGGTTGTAAATTGTTAATACTAATGAGTCTGTTGTTATTCTTGTTATTATTCTTGTTTGGTTGTTTGATTTATGCTCGGCCAGTTTATGAGTAGTAACTTTGATGTTTAGTTAAAAAGGAACTTGCACCACCTTTTAACTTAGTATTGACATATAGTGACTTTTTGGTTAAAAGAAAATAACACCCATTTTAGCTATCTCATTTGATTAAAAGAGAGATTCACCCCTCTTAGTCGTATTCTTCTTTAAAGATGATGGGTTTAAGTTATGATTTGAATGGAAGTTTTAAATATTTGTTTAAAGTATTTTAAAGGAACTTAAAATTTTATATAATGATTTAAATGGGTTATTTATGGAAAGTAATTAGTCATACACTTGGCACTAAAAGCTGATGAGTAGATTGATCCTCTATCTGTAAGATCTAGAATCGAAGTGTCTAGGCAAGGCTAGGAGCAACCAGTGCCCTCACTTACCTGGCTTTGTTTCTGGGCGAGGGGTTGAGTAAGTCGAGAATATCAGAAACGTGACAAATTTAGGAGATTTGATTTCCATAAATGATCTTTATAATTATAATGGAAAACATTTGCATTTCTTACAGACGATTATTTTTGACCCATTTGAGTATGCTTTTGCGATACGAAATCCTCTTATTGTTTTGTGAATATGATTATACCGGTGAGATAAGTATATGGATACTTTTCCAAGCATTGAAAGAGTATAAGATTTAATTTCCATATATGATTGTTTTGTTATCCCCGATAGTTGACATCTTAAATATCGATTTCGATACCCTTCTTCCTTTTGTTTTTGTTTCATCAATCTAAGATGATTTATTGCTCATTTAGAGCATTGATATCCTTTATCGAAAATGACTAAATAAAGAGGGAGTGGGGACCAAGCTATGTGGGGTTGGTCCCATTAGGGTATTGTCACATCTACTCTAAATTGGTTTCAGTTGTATGCGCACGGAGATGTGAAATAATCGGATACTCGGTAAGGTTGGTGGGGTCTGGCTTGGAGATTTTCGAGAGCCATCGTAGTTCTCAAGTATATTTTCTAGAGGTATACTTTCGATAAGAGGGCGCACCCTCCAAGTCATTGTTGAAAATTTTCCTTTTCCTTATTTTTGATTCAAACCTTTGGATTGATTCTTTCTTAATTGCATTGGGAAGCGTCTTGCGCTCTTTGTAATGTTTAATTATTTATGTCTATTCTTTTATGCTTGGATGTTGTCCTGAGAAGTAATCCATTCTGCATTTTTGTGACGTGGTCTCACCGGTTATTCTGTGTGTTCTATTTTTTTATTTGGAGTTTACTCATACCGGACTTATTGTCTAACCCAAATTGTTTGTTTTCCCTAAACTCTTGGATACTCATTTATATTTAAGTGGGTGTAAAATGGCATGTTTTTTAGGCTCTTTTGAAGAAGGTGGACGAGCAGGGGGCATTATCTATCTCGCTATTTAT
The DNA here is from genome assembly GCA_030765085.1 of Allium cepa. Classification (NCBI taxonomy): domain Eukaryota; kingdom Viridiplantae; phylum Streptophyta; class Magnoliopsida; order Asparagales; family Amaryllidaceae; genus Allium; species Allium cepa. The sequence continues at coordinate 629,395,807 of CM060934.1, forward strand.
TTCCGCTATTATGAGATGTTGGCTCTATGTATGTATATTTAAAGGTAGGTAGTTATAACCACCTAGACTGATAGTAGTACTTTTGTTGTAACTTTGATAACTCCATGTTAGGAGTAACCTTATGTACTTTCTTATTTTATGCTATACATTTAACCGTTTCATTGTGAGATTATTATTCTGTTCTTATATTTTACCCCATGACAACTCGTCTTTCAGATACTTGGCTAATGACATATGAATACCATGGATGTATTAAGTGTCATTCTTAGGGGTCAAAAAGGTGGGTCATCACAGTTGGTATTAGAGCTTTGGTTGAGCAAACACCTTAGCCTAATTGAAGTACAACTCATTAGAGATAGGGTAAGTGATTCCCTAGAACGTGTTAATCTTAAGAGAGCGTATTTGTAATTTTTATAATAATAATATTTATTCTCTAAAGTCTAGTTTTAGATCCTTTGGTGTTATTTCCTTAAACCATTTTAATCCTGTTTTTTTATTCTAAAGATACCTGTTATTTTTTCAGATAATGGAAAATGAATACAATAAGAGGAGGAAGGAGAGGATCTGGAACTAGCACACTACTAATGATAGGGTACCTAGAAATGCTACTATGTCAGCTGTAGATCCGGTAGAGGAAATGTTAGTGCAAGTTCAGACCCCTATGAACTTTGCAGCTTTGTGTAAGAATTTTACCACTTTGGGCAGGAAACCGTTCTATCGGACTGAAGATATTGTTGGGACGCAGATGTGGCTTCGAACTTGTGAAAGAATATTTGGAGATCTTCGGCTGGAGGATGAAACGGCTGTTGGCACCGTGAAAACTTCAGAAGTCGACGATGGTTTGGTGGGATTCGAAAATAGCTAGTACTCCGGAGGAGGAGTTTTCTTGGACCCAGTTCAAGGAATTTTTTGAAGCACAGTTTATTCCAGAAGCCGGAAAAACTCAAATATTTAGAAGTTTCATTGACTTAAAGCAAGGTGATATGACTGTGTCGTAGTATGAGTATAAGTTCAATGCTTTCTCCCATGGACTTCGATTGATACACACCGCTCAAGAAAAATGAAATGTTTGTGAATGGAATGCGACCAGAGTTCCATCATGAAATGACCGGTCATCTTATGGACACATTCACCTACATTATTAGCATGGCTTTGAGGTTTGAGGCTCTTGATATTAAGGAAGGAGTCCAAAAGAGTGTAGTACCAGCAATAAGTGCCTAGCCTTTATCGGTTATACGAGTTAAAGGAAAGCCAAACTTCAAGCGTAAGTTTAAGGGAAAGAAGCAAGGTGCAGGTAAGAAACCCAAAGATGGCGCTCCAGCATAGAAGAAGCAGACCAACTTGGCCAATATTCTTTATTTCAAGTGCAGTAAAATGGGCCACTTTGCAAATCATTGTCCAAATGCCACATGTTTTAATTGCGGCCAGCTGAGACATTTGAAGAATAAGTGCCCTTTTCCTAAAAAGGGATCTCAAGGATAGGCTTTTACCATTGAATAGATACCATCCACTTCTTCAAATAAAAAAGGAAAGCAAGTGTTGCAAAGTACATTATCCATCTATGATATTCCTATAAAGGTGCTATTTGATATAGGAGCTTCCCATACTTTTATTTCTTTACATCTAATAGACAAACTAAACCTTAAATATGTTATCATAAGTAATCCTCTTCGTGTGTCAAATCCAATTGGAGGTCCGACAAATCTTGACACTGTTTGTCTAAATGTACCTATTTCTTGTCAAAATCATCTATTTCCTTTTGACTTTTTTGTTCCTGGGTTTATGGGTTTTGGAGTGTTGCTAGGAATGGATTGGTTATCTAAGTTTAAAGCTATCTTGGATTGTGGTAGAAGGCTCGTTAGAGTTAATGATGCAGGAGATGTTGGTGTTGATATTAGTTATGAAGAGCCTAAGAATTTAATGAGCAGTTTTCTGTGTTCACTCGAAGTGGCTAAAGCGGAGCTAGAAGATGTGCCAGTTGTTCAAAATTTCATAGATATTTTTGATGAGGTGCAAGGTTTACCTCCTCATCGTGAAGTTGAGTTTCGTATTGATTTGGTTCTAGGAACTAGACCTATTGTATAACTCTTATGAAGGATGGATCCAAAAGAGAAGAGGGAGTTAGGAAGACAGACTTTTCATTTGTTGCAGAAGGGCTTGATCCGACGTAGTACCTCGAGTTGGGGATCGCCAGTCGTCTTTGTCACAAAGGTAGATAGTTCTCTAAGGTTATGTATAGACTATCGAGAGTTGAACAAAAGGTCTATCAAGAATAAATATCCTTTGCCAAGAATTGACGATATATTTGACCAACTCCACGGTGCTCGGATATTTTCTCAACTAGATCTTGCCGTCGGTTTACACATATTAAGAGTGGCAGAGGAGAGTGTTCCCATAAAAGCTTTTCGAACTCCTAAAAATTTCTACGAGTTGTTAGTTATGCCGTTTGGATTGACTAACGCACCCGTTTGTTGTATAGACTTAGTGAATCGAGTATCTCGAGATATTCTTCACAAAATTGTTCCCATCTTTATTTATGACATTCTTATCTATTCCAAGATAGAGGAGGAACGTAAATATCATCTCGATGTCTTACTCGATACCTTAAGAAGCCATGTGTTGAAGGCTAAGTTTTCCAAGTGCCATTTTTGGAAATCCAAAGTTAGGTTTCTAGGGCATGTTATTTCGGGAGAAGGCATATCGGTGGACCCAACTAAAGTTGTGGTGGTTCAAGACTGGAAGAAGCCCGAAAGTGGGATGGAAGTTAGAAGTTTCTTGGGATTGGCTAGTTTTTACCGTAGGTTTATCAAGGATTTCTTGAAGATTGCTTCTCATCTGATGAAGTTAACAAAGAAAGATGTTAAGTTCGTTTGGACTTCTAATTGTGATCAAGCATTCAACGAATTGAAAGAGAAGTTGACTAGTGCTCCTGTATTAACCATTCCAAATAGGAGCGAAGGTTTAACCATGTATACAAATGCTTGTGGAATCAGATTGGAAGTAGTTCTGATGCAGCATGGGAAAGTTATTGCCTATGCGAGTCGACAGCTAAAGCCGCATGAGAAAAATTATGCTACACACGATTTGGAGCTTTTAGCTGTTGTCTTCGCACTAAAGATGTGGGGGCATTATATTTTGGGTGAAATGTTCAAGTTATACATGGACCACAAATCCTTAAAATACCTTTTTCCTAGAAAGAATTGAATTTGAGGCAGTAGAGATGGCTGGAGTTTCTCGCCTCTTATGATCTAGAGGTTATTTATACCCCATAGAAAAGCAAATGTCCTTATTGATGCATTGAGTAGGAATTAGCAATGGGTGCAAATTTAGAATTTAAGCCAGTATTGTTTGAGAGAATTGCATCCAGTCAAGAGGCATATCCTATTTTAGCTCGACTTAAGAAGGATGTCAAAGAAGGCGTTGATTCTAGCTTTGAGATTGATCTCCGGCGCATATTGAAAATGAGTGGGCGTATTTGTGTTCCAGACTTTGATGGATTTAGGCAAGAAGTGTTAGCCGAATGCCACCATTCAAAGTTATCTTTTCATCCAGGAGTGACCAAGATGTCCAAAGATATGAAGAGGGTATTCTGGTGGAAGGGGGGAAGCGAGATATTTCAATCTTTGTGGGTCGTTGTGCAAACTGCCAGCAGATTAAGAGTGACCAGCAGAAGAAAGCTGGATTGCTTCATCCACTTGAGATCCCAAAGTGCAAGTGGGAGTAGATCTCTATGGACTTGATTGATGGGCTTTCTAGGTCAAAAAGAGGTAACGATGGCATTTGGGTTATAGTAGATCGACTAATCTAGAGTGCCCATTTCATTCCAGTTAAGCTGACTAGGACTGCTACGAGTCTGGCCAGTTTGTATATGAAGGAGATTATGACTCCAAGGGATTCCTCGTAGTACTGTAAGTGACCGAGACCCTATATTCACTAGTAGGTTCTAGAAGGGACTGCAGACTGCTTTAAGGACCGAGCTAAGTCTAAGTACAGCTTACCATCTCCAAACAGATGGGAAAATAGAGAGAGCGAACCGTATCTTGGAAGATTTATTGCGAGCATGCATTTTGGATTTTGGGGGTTCTTGGGAAGATCATTTATCCTTGGTCGAATTCACTTACAACAACAGCTATCAAGCAAGCATTGGTATGGCTGCTTTTTGAAGCTCTTTATGGTCATCCATGCTGTTCTCCTTCTTGTCGGGTTGAATCTGGAGATAGACTTGTTTTTGGTCCCGACATAATCTTAGAAGCCAATGAGAAGGTTACTGATATTAGAAGAAAGATAAAGGAAGCGCGAGATCGGCAAAAGTGTTATGCAGATCAAAGGCGTAGTGTTCTGGAGTTCTTAGTCGGGGACTAGATATTTGTAAAAGTCTCTCCTTTGAGAAGTGTTGTGAGGTTTGGGAAGACAGGGAAGTTATCCCCTCGATATATTGGCTCTTTCGCTATACTTAACCGGATTGGTAAACTTGCATATAAAGTGGAGTTACCAGATCAACTATCAGATGTGCACAACATATTTCATGTATCTCATTTACGTAAGTATGCACACGATCCTACAATGATAGTAGAACTGGGACAACAAGTTAATTTGGAGGTTCAGCCTAACCTAACCGTTCTTAGGTGGTCTATTCGTATTGTCGCTCGTGATATAAAGCGATTAAGGAAGAAGGTTGTGAATCTTGTTAAGGTTTGCGGGAGTGGAGATGTTAGAGATTGTACTTGGAAAACCGATGACTATATTAGGGATTCTTATCCCGTGTTGATATAGTTGTTGTTTGTATTTTGTTGTTTATTTTTAGTGTACTCACCAGTTGTGTTGGGATCACTTTCCTTGTATCTTTGTGTGGTATATATGATATCATTTTGGTTTCTTTGATATCTTGAGTTTATCTGATTAATTTTGAGGACGAAATTTCCTTTAAGGAGGGCAGGATGTAATGATCCATAATTTAATCACTTTGTATTTGAATAGCCATTATGTTTTTAAATGATTAAATAATGGATTTTACATCTAGAATAAAAATTTGGATAAAACATCTTGAATGGATTTTTTTAAACTGATGTAAAATGTTAGTTTAAAGATGCTTCGAGTTATAAGACGGTTAGGGGTACCAATTTATTTAAGAATAAGATTGCCTAATAAAACAAAATAGTATAATTACTTGTCTAATAAAACAAGAAAGAATTATTAACCCTGCCTAATAAAATAGAATAGTATAATTACTTGCCTAATAAAACAAAAAAGAATTATTAATCCTACCTAACAAAATAGAATGGTATAATTACTTACCTAATAAAACAAGAGAGAATTATTAACTTTGCCTAATAAAATAGAATAGTATAATTGCTTGCCTAATATAGCAAAATAGTATAATTACTTGACTAATGAAACAAAATTGCATAATGATTATTATTATTTCCATGTGGATGGTTGCCATTGGACCAAAATTTGGTCGGATCAAGTTCTACCATGCGGATGGTTGCCATTGGACCAAAATCTGGATGAATCATGTTATGCCATAGTTGATAAGGAGTATTCCTTTTGGACCAAAATATGGTCGAATCAAATAAAGCCATCAAGATGTTTTCTGTTGGACTAAAATATGGTCGAATCAAATTAGGTCATCAAGATGTTTTCTATTGGACTAAAATGTGGTAGAATCAAATTAGGCCATAAGGCTGGTTTCTATTGGACCAAAATCTGGTCGAATCTTGTTAGGCTGTAGGAAATGATTAAAATACCCTTCTCTTCACATATAAATAGCCAATTCCATATCTCATTTTAATTCATTCACAAACTAAAGAAAAGAACTAAAATTCATTATCAAAGGTGAAGTATTCCAAGTCTCCATCAAAGTAAATAGGATGCAAGTATATTCCTTATTTTCATAGTTTAGTGGGTATAACTTATTCTGTGAGTATATTCCACGTTCTCATAATTTAGTGGGTATAATTTGTTCTATGAGTATATTCCTTATTTACATAGTTTAGTCGGTATAACTTGTTTTGTGATTACAATTTAATTATTTTACAATCAGTGTAATCTTAATATCTTTCCTTTTACTCATTCACATTTTAACGAACGTTGTGTTAACTATTGATTGTAAATTGTTAATGATAATGAATATGTTATTATTCTTGTTTGGTTGTTTGATTTGTGCTCGGCCAGTTTATTAGCAATAACTTTGATGTTTAGTTAAAAAGGAACTTACACCATCTTTTAACTTAGGATTGACATATAGTGACTTTTTGGTTAAAAGGAAATAACACCCCTTTTAGCTATCTCATTTAATTAAGAGGGAGCTTCACTACTCTTGGTAGTATTCTTCTTTAAAGATGATGGGTTTAAGTTATGATTTGAATGGAATTTTTAAATATTTGTTTAAAGTATTTTAAAGGAGCTTCAAAATTTATATAATGATTTAAATGGGTTATTTATGGAAGGTAATTAGTCATATACTTGGTAGTAAAAGCCGATGAATAGGTTGATCTTATATCTATGAGATCTGGAACCGAAGTGTCTAGGAAAGGGTAGGAGCAACCAGTGCCCTGACTTACCTGGCTTTGTTTTTGGGCGAGGAGTAGAGTAAGTCGAGAATATCATAAACGTGACAAGTGTAGGAGATTTGATTTCCATAAATGATCTTTATAATTATAATGGAAAACATTCACATTTCATGTAGTTAATTATTTTTGACCCATTTAAGTATGCTTTTGAGATATGAAATCCTCTTAATTATTTTGTGAATATACTTATACCGATGAGATAAGTATATGGATATTTTTTTCAAATACTGAACAAGTATAATATTTAATTTCCACATATGATCGTTTTGTTATCCTCGATAGTTGACATCTTAATTATCAATTCCGATACATTTCTTCCTTTTGTTTTTGTTTCGTCAATCTATGACAATTTGTTGCTCATTTAGAGCATTGGTATCCTTTATCGGAAATGACGAAATAAAGAGCAAGTGGGGGCTAGCTATACGGGGTTGCTCCCATTAGGGTATTGTCACATCTACTCCAGATTGGTTTCAGTTGTATGCGTACAGAGATGTGAAATACTATGATACTCGTTAAGGTTGGTGGGGTCTGGCTTGGAGGTTTCCAAGAGCCATCATAGTTCTCAAGTATATTTTCTAGAGGTATACTTTCGATAAAGGGGATGCACCCTCCTAGTCACTGTTGGAAAAATTCCTTTTCCTTATTTTTGATTCAAATCTTTGGATCGATTCTTTCTTAATTGCATTGGGAAGCATCTTGCGCTCTTCGCGATGTTTAATTATTTGTGTCCATTCTTTTATGCTTGGATGTTGTCCTTGTGAGGGGAAATCCATTCTTCATTTTTGCGACATGGTCTCACCAGTTATTCTATGTGTTCTAATTTTTTTATTTGGTGCTTACTCATACCGAACTTATTGCCTGATCTGAATTGTTTTTTCCCTAAACTCTCGGGTACTCATTTATATTTGAGTAGTTCGAAAATGACAAATTTCTTTGGGCTCTTTTGAAGATGGTGGATGACAGGAGGCTCCTTATCTATCTAGCTATTTATTTCGGTTGTTATGAGATGTTGGCTCCCTGTATGTATATTTAAAGGTAGGTTGTTATAACCACCTAGACTGATAGTAGTACTTTTGTTGTAACTCTGATAACTCCATGTTGGGAGTAACCTTATGTACTATCTTATTTTATGCTACATATTTAACCGTTTCGTTGTGAGTACTGTTCTGGTTTTATATTTTACCCCATGACAACTCATCTTTCAGATGCTTGGGCAATGACACATGAATATCATGGATGTATTAAGTGTCGTTCTTGGGGGTCAGAAAGGTAGGTCGTCATAGGATCTGTTATCGATCGTGATCAATAACGGGTAAGTGTAGGAGAAATAACTTTAATGAATGATACAAAAAGATTTTTCCTTTCTTTTCTACAAGTGATCTACCTATGCAGGATATAGCATTCATAGTGTTCAGGGCACCGAGCTTATCCCACATTGATAATACACTGCACTTGCCCCAGTCAACGCTTGAAATCCAATGAGTTGGTATAAATTAATATTTTTTAGAATTTAAGTGTTAAGCATAGGGGGACTTTGGGTTATGAATATAATTACCTGAATGTGTTAGACATAAGTTCTGTTATATAGAATAAAGCACCCGTCATCCCGTCGTAAAACCAGTAGAGGAAGTCCGACACTCTTGAGAGCCAAATCGTCATCGGTTATACCTTCACAAACGATTACGGCAATGGCTACTTCTTTGACACCACCAGCTGAATATGGTCAATTGGTTCCAGTTGGTCTGGTTGTATATCAAACTCCCCTAAACTTTAGAGTTTTACTCAACCCTTTGGAGAGAGCTTCCATCATAATTTCTGCTAAATTCTTGCACAACAGTTGTTTGCAACATGGCATCCCGGACGATGATGTATGCCGTCCATTGAAAAACGAGTTTGCACACATGCTACCTTCGGGGTACATCGCCTACCATCGATACATGTGATTGAATGGAGCAGTGCCCCTTCAATCCTTTCTTGAGAGAGACTCTTCTGAACTTAGGAATTTCTCCTTTTGAGAACACCCCAACGGATATGCCATTTTGACTTGTCTTCGCATTTTATTTATATGAACATTCAATCATTCCCCAAGATTTGATGAATTGAGATTCTTCTTCTCATTCAAGAAGAGAGATGAATGTCCGTCTCTTATGATCATCGAGGCCCAAAGAAATCGCAAAATTGTGCTGCAGCTTCAAAGTAATTTGTCCCAGTTCAAGATCGAATATTTTTCGTTAGGTGTCCTGAAGGATTTAATTTCCTTTGGACGATAGGGGTAAGTCTTCTCTTTTAGTCATTAAAATTGAATGTGGGATTCTTAATAGACTGAATATTCCTTGCACTTATTCCAAGGCAAAACAAAGATCCATCACCTGATCACATCTTCCATAATCTGAAGGCCGTAGAAGCTAGAGAGAGGTCGGTCGAGTCCTTGCTAATGGATGAGAATTTGCTTCGGTATGGGTTATTGAATCCTGGAAGATTTGCCATCACCTTTGAAGTCCCGTCTCCTTCCCGTTCTAGGATTCGAACATGCTCCACTTCTTCATTGCACGATTCCAAAGAGGGTGATCTACCAGAAGGAGACGGTCCATCCGGTGTATCAACTAAAGAAATTCATGAAGGAAAAGGTGTTACGACCAGATCCAGTTTCCTGATTAGGATGCCTCGAATCTCGAAGGAGGAGGTAGAGGAGTTCAAGCAACGTGAGGGCAGGCTGTGGTGATCACAGAAAGGAAGGAGCATGAAATTAAGAGTAGTAGTAGCTATAATTCCTCCTCTAATGTTAATGAATTTGATGCTGGTCCAGTGAAGGGGACTTCGAATCGTGTGATGAAACTTCGAAACCGAGTCCTATTCTTCCTAATTCGCCTCCCTAAGAGATTATTGCTAAAGATGCTACCCCACCAATTGAGCAACTTCATGGTTCTCCGCCTAAGGAAACCCATATTAACTTTGGGGACTTGAGCAATGTTTATGTTGATATCGACGAACTCATGGGAGATGATTTCGAGTTCAAAGGAGTGTCTTCTCCCCTCGGTCATGTTATGTCTAGAGTTAGCCCGATTCCCACTGTGGTGGCTTTCCGTTCCGGTTGGTGAAGTCCTTTTTAGGCAGCCCACGACACGTTACACATTTCAATAGGGTCATGTACACTTACATATGCATTATAGTTCATTTTCTGTCCCTAAAGCTCTTTATTTATTTTTATATCAGGTACTATGAGATGTACCTTGAACAGTTTATTGAGGCACAACACGGGTCAAGATGGACTTCAAGCCACCATTAGCCCCAACAAACTAAGGAAGAGTGGAGGAGGAGGAACGATTCTGAAGTCGAAGTTTATCATCGAGACGATAGAGACCGAGGTAGAGGTTATAGGAATGGTTATGAGAAGAGGAAAACTCCCGATGATTGGGAAGAACCATCCAACAAATCAAAGGTAAACCATTGTTCTCATCCTTCTGAGCACCAAGCATTTGCCCCGGCTCTAGTCTATATTGGAATCAAAGCTCCGACTTCTACTATTTAAGTCTCTCCATCAGTCCAGGCTCTATCAACCCACGTAGTGCCTGCTTCTAGTTCTTTATGCCCCCATAGGAGGTCGGCTTATATTCTCCCTTCTGATCCTCCAAAGCTTGAGTTCTCACTTCTGGGATGGTTTTTGAAGGGAGTTAAATTTGATCGCGACCTATGCCTTGTCCATAAAGATACATACATGCCCCATATCCAGGTGATTCAAAGCGATTTGGATCATGTTGAAGGGTGGGGGAAGTTATGTAAGCAACCGACGGAATCCTTTCCCTCGAGTCAAAAAAGGATGATTATGAGAGAATTTAGTGGAATGTGATGTCAAAATTGAGCAACTAACAGAGGAGAGGGACGCTGCAACTTGGGAGACTAAGAGCAACGCTAGCTTGCTGAAGAAATTGAAAGAGGCCCACATAAAAATCGACATCGTGTTCATAGACGAAATCAAGAAGGCCTATGTTGATGAAGCCAAGCTGAAAAAGGAGCTTGAAATTCAAGATATGATCGGTGAGGATCAAAAGAAAACAATTGCTGGTCATGATGAAGCTATCGAAGCTCATAAAAAGACAATCGCTGATTATGCGGAATGGTGCAATCCCATGACAAGACCATTTCTGACCAGGCTTAAATAATTGCTTCATTTCAGGAAAAAGTCACACAGCTTAATGCTGAAAAGTCCCAAGTTGAAGTTGAGAAGGCCGCCGTGACGATGGACTACTTGGAGTTGTAGGATATTTTTGAAAGGAAGATGGGGAAGATGGATGACACCGTCTTGAATTTCTAAGTTAACTCCTTGATGCATTAGGGCAGTCTTCGCTATTTGAGCCCTAAATTTCCACGTACTCTTGCTATGGTTTAGGAAGAAGTTTTGGCCTCTTTCAAAGAAAACGGGGATGTATACATTGAGCAAGAGTTAAAGGATGCCTATCATAATGAAGAGTCGAAGAGGGCTTTGATAGAGGGCCAGGAGATTTTTCAGACTAAGAGGGAGAAGAAGGTCGTCGACGCTATTGCAGCTGAACTATCAAAGCACTATCAGAGCCTTTCTTTTTCGAGCCTGAAAAATCATCAAGGCCCCCTCATGATCAGTCAGGAACTATTTCCGGTTCAGCTTGTACTGCTTTTTTGTTGGTTTCTTCAGTAGCTATTTCGGAAGCCTTGGGTGATCCTGGAACTTCACCAAAGATTGTGCAGCCGTCCAAAGAAGGAGACGATGAGGAGTATGAGGTCGAAATTCTTGGTCACACTTCCGATGTAGGTAACCTTCTTATTTCTCCAAATTTTGAGAACTTTCAACTGACGTCGCAAGAACAAGACGAATTGAATGCTTTCATTTTTGATCTTATAGGTCTGTCTTCCTTGCCTATCGATCTGCCAATTTCTTCAGTCCCACGGCCTGCTACTATTTCGATCGCTTCAATGCTTGTTTCTATAGTTGCTTCGATCACCACGCCCATGTTTAGCTCACAACCAAGCCGAAATATGAGTAGCTTCGCTACATGGCCTGGACGACCCTTTTGTATCTATGGAGGGAAATTTAATAGTAGCCGAAGCTCGAGAGCTTACAGACCAAGCTTGTCAGCTAAGTAAATCTGAACAGCGGATGGTGGTCATTAAAAGGGAAATGATTAAGGAAAGAAAGTCTTCAAGGAGCTCCCACAAGTGCCAGCAGCGTAAGACCAAGAGGAGTCTTCTGAGGGGGTCAAAGATCAAGGAGAAGACTTGGGTACGGAGTCGGTAATTGATATTTCAGGCAACAACATGACTCTTGGTTGGGATTCTAAGAAGAAGAAGATACTTACAAGCAAAGGTGAAAAGGGAAGTAGTGGAAAGAAACATTGACAGGCTCGAGTGACAGTGGAACCAGATACTTGAACATTCAGATTTGTTTGACATGTATTTTGTACAAGTGCAAAGTTTGTACTTGCCACTTTTGTTGTTGTAGCATCTGTACTTTTCTTTTTGTTCGCCGATATTGTCTGGGTACAACCCCCACATTTTCACTTTATATCCAAAATATTATAAGGAATGAAAAGATTAATATTTCAACTGTCATCTCTTCTATGTTCTTCCTTATTATCACATACTTGGCTTGTTTTTTATACTACTTATGTTTGCACATGGCACCATTGCCAAAATTCTTTCTTTGGAGAAATGGGCATGTGGAGTAGTTTTACTTTCAACTAAATGGTGGTATGTGTATGCCCTCTACTTTACAAGGTTGTTTTCTCCAAACACTTGACAAATGACCCGTTGATCTAAGCGATTCCTCGAATGTCTTAATCGAATCTACTTTGCGGTTCCTATCTTTGGAAACTTGTGACTCGAGTGTCTCGATTTCAGAGACTTTGTCAGTCAATGATCGAATTTTTTTTTTGATTTCTAGCTATGGGTTCTTATTAGCCTTGCAATAGACAAGTCCCGATGTTTTCAGGACAATACTGGTACTTACAAGATCTTAATGGCTTGCACGGAGTGTGTGGCTTTTAAGAGTGCGGGCATATGAAATGCACGGTTTTTTAAGAGTGCGCGGCTTACAAAATGTGTGGCTTACGAAATACACGGCTTTTGAAAGTATGCAGATTAAGGAATGCACTACTTTTGACAATGCGTGGCTTACGGAATGCGTAGTTTTTGAGAGTGCGCAGCTTACGAAATGCGTGGCTTATGGGATCGGTATGACCCGTCAATCTGGAACGGTTTGGAATTTCTTGTTGTCACCAATCTTCGGGTAACTTGAGGAGTTCGTGCTTCGAAAGCATGGTTCCATGGCTTAAGAAGTCGTAACATGCCATATCCGGAGGCCAAAAGCTAAGCACTATAGATGTTGCGGACATCTATAGTATTAACTTCTGGTGACAAAATACGGTAATGCTAATGGTATCCATAACATCAGAAGCACATGAATATAAACAAAATCACATATTTCAAAACAACATTTTACTGATTACATTTCAAAATAATAATTCATATCCATGCTACATAATCCCATAACGATTGCAGGTAAAGATCAATTATAATCATTACAAAAATACGCCAAGAAAACATATGGCGATGTCTCTTTGGTTGATCAAAGTAATATAGTCGTATCTGACTTCATATACACAGCGGAAATAAACTAAAACTCATAATTAGCTATCCGATAATCACATGCTCGTCTCTGGAAGCTTTATTTATCAAAACTAAACCTGTAAACCTTAACCCTCAGCCTACTCAAATCAATTTTGAGCACCCTAGGGTTTAAGGGTAAAACAAAAACTTCGAGTCAGACATAAAGCCTGGTGTGAATAATACTATTAAATCTCATTTTACTGATATCAAGTGAGTCCATGCCGCTTAGCGGAATGGATTTCCCCTCACTAATATCCATTTCAAAACATATATTTCGCAAATCTTTTCTTGCAACCAAACTAGTTAATCAACTGATTATAATAACAATAATAGTAATAGCAATATCTGTTATGCTAAAAACAGGTAACTAATGAACTATCTGTCCACAAGTAATAAATGGACCGTCTATCCCAAAAATAGGCCGACTGCCCGCAAACTGGACTAACTGTCCGCAATCTGGACTAACTATCCGAATCATTTTCTTAGGTTTAACTACCATTCATCTTTTTCCTTGAAAACCTTTCCAAAATGATTTAACCTTATAAATCATACTTATACAAGGAAAATATATTCTTAGCTTTATTCTAAGCTATTTTTCCATGTTATATATATATATATATATATATATATATATATATATATATATATTATACTCAAAATAATGTTGATGAATTTTAATGAGGATTGGCTATTCTTTCAAAACAAGTTAAAACCCTTTATAACTTGAGGACACTTACGCTATATTACCTAGTTAATACATTCGAAATCTTTGTTTAAAACCTTTAAATAACCCTTTCAAAATCAGTGAAAGTACCCTTTCGAAACCAAGTAAAACTCATTACTTAACCTAGGCCAAATCATTCCTTTCAAAACCATTCAAATTCTTCCTTTTGAAAGCATTAAAATCTTCCCTTCGAAAGCTTTAAAATCCTAGACATCCTTCTTTAAAAATCTTTAAATATTTCCTTTCAAAAACATAGGAAAAACCTTTCCTTTCAACCCTTTCGAGACCCTGGGGAACCACTCTTTTGAAACCATTCATTAAAACCTTTCGAAGCTTTCAAAACCTAACTTTCGAAAGCACTTGGATTTAATTTAAAACATGTGAAAACCTTTCGAAACCATTCGAAAATTTACTCCTTCGAAACCTTTGAAAACCGTTTCAGTCGAAACCATTTGGATTATGCCTTTAAGTAGAGCAAAAGGATCAGAAACCCATTAAAGTCGAAAGCATTACTTTCAAAATCATTGCTAAGTAAAGAAGCGATTGTGTAGAAACCATCCCTTCAAAAGCATTGGAGAAGTGGCCAAATTTTGAAAAACAAAGTAACCCCTTCAAAACCATCTGGGTCGAAAGGAAGGAAGCGGCAGCCAAAAGGTTTTGACTTAGTCGAAAGCGGTCATTTAAAACAAAGCGCAACCCAATCGTAACCATTTCTTTAAATCCATTTGACCTAGTCGAAAACTAACCAAGTCGAAAGCAACTTAGTCGAAAGCAAGCATGCATATTTTCATTAAAAGCAACGTAGTGCTTCAATCCCTTCGGAACCCCTGGTTTCGACTCTATACCTTCCGCCTACATCTAATTCACTGTGATGTGCACGTAAATGTGCATATATTTGCATCCATATTTTATATCATTTTATTTAAATAAACATCATATTTGGGCATTTTAACATGTTTAAAATCAAAATTCAATTATTTTCAAACCATCATATTTTTATCTTCATTCAAGGGCAAAACGGTCATTTTTGTGCATGTGTCAATGTAAGAATTTTTACTTAGACAATTTTTATTATTTTTATAGGATATTTTGATGCATATGGAAGAGGGATTCATGACGATATATGCATGCACAAGGAAATATAAAGGAATGAAGAGGAAATAATTCAAGTTCAAGATCATGGAGGACCCCACCCACTTACCTCGATTTTCAATTAGGAGTTAAGCACATGCTAAAAGGTCATTAAAGCTTCATGTATATTAAAATGGGGGATTAATGGATGTTAATGATTACTTTGTGGCCACACTACCTCAATGGTGTTTTGGGAAGCTCCCTAAAAAGAGAATTATGGTTTTATATATATATATAAATAGCCCGCTTACGTACATGAACATATCTTCTACCTTTCATATATTACTTAGGAAATTAGAGTGCAAAATTATAAGCAATGTTTCATGAAATAAAAATGACTTCTTACCCTCTTTCTCTTCTCTTATTTACATGCTTTTATTTACTTTTCATGCTTATGCTCTTTCCTTTTCTTTGTTAGTAGATTAGTTTTACATTCATGCAAGTAGTGTAGCTTAATTCCTTTTGTTGTAAGTAGTTTAATTACATTCTCTTTTTTGCTTATTTTCTATTTTCTTTTCTTTTTAATGTTGAAATTTACTTGTGTTGCTTCAATGTCACAAATGAGTAGCTAAACCCCCAACTTAAGGGCAATGAAGCTCTCAAATATTATGTAGTTTCAATATTTTTATGATTTATGATCTCTTTGTATGTGCTTCATGAAAGTGAATTTGATGCAAGTTATACAAGTGAGTTTGATAGCTTATATTGCTTATGCAAATGAGCTATTCTTATTCAACATAAACACATTTTGCATCATCATTTGCTAATTCATTTTTGATTGTGAAATTAAAGAAAAAATGAAATTTGATCTATATTACTAGTTACAATAGTAAATAGATCATTCTTAAATTAGCTTTTACTTTGTATTCATTTTCATGAGAATTATAAGTGGTTATTTGTTATATTATAGTTTGATGGTTTGAGTTATGTTAATTAATAACCTAAACAAACCATACTTATGATAAATACAACAATATTTCACTTAATATCAAAATTTGAGATCATTGATTATTTGATTGACTGATTTACAAATATATGAGAATGGATTGACCCTTAAGTTGTTCTCTAACTTCATAGTTTTTAATTTTATTTTTATTTTAGTTTTAGCTTCTCTTTGTTCACAAATAGTAGAAAACAAGTTTATCATCCATTTGGTCTAATTTGATTGAATAGTAAGTTTAAAATCTTAAAAATTCACTACGGATCGACCAATACTCACCACGTACTTCAATATTATGTCATGCGCTTATGGTTAATTTAATTTGAAATTTTTCGACTATTTTCTAAACCGATAGAAAACTAGTTGATTAACAAGTTTTTGGCGCCGTTGTCAGGAAATTTGTTTTGATTTTGAATTTCTATTCTTCGGATTATATTTGTTTAATTTTTGTGTGTTTATTTAGTGTGTTTGTTGTTGATTTCTAGTGATTTGTTCATTTGCATTTCATATTCAAAAAAAAAGTTCACTTTCATTTGCATTATGTTTTGAGTTATAGTTGCTAATTGATTTACATTATACTGTTCACTGCCCACATTACTCTGCGTTCAATTTCACTTCAACATTAAAGTCTGTTTTAAACTTTCTGCTGTCTTATCTTGTATTTTTGTTCAACTTCTGCCTGCCTGCCTACCATTTCAAGCATGCAACAACACACTCAGTCACTCTTCCACCATATAATCATCCACCTCCTCCTGTAACCTTGCCATTTCTCCAAACAACTGCTGCAACAAAATACATCTGCATAACTGCCTGCACCAACCTCTCACAGCAACTACCCAGTGGAACAAAACTGCTGCTCATCCATCAAACTCCATACCACTGCCTGTTCCCCTCCGCCAACCACTCACTCTTGCATCTTCTTCAAACATACCCAGTCCAACACTGTCGAAACTGCCTCTTCTTCAAACTCCTTCAGTCGAACACTTGCCATCAACATACCACCACTTTCCACTTCCTCCTCCTCACGACTGTATCAATCAACCCACATTGCCATCTACAGCATACAACCATCTACAACGTCTTCTTTCACCAGTCCTTCACCTAAATCAACACTGCCATTCACCATTCCCTCCACGGCAAATACAAACATCACTTTACCATCTACAACAAACTGCTCCACCTCAAAATAACCATCTGCATTCAACCATTGTTGCCTCACTACTTACAACCACCCTCTACTACACCACTTACATCTACCCCACCAAACCACCGAGTTCCATTCACCGTTACCAAGCTAGCAACTGGTTCAAACACCTTTTACACAAGCCACATTTACACATACAAAATTCTCAAAGAAAGAAAAAAAACAGTACCTTCTACACAAGCCACCGACATCCACAAACACCTTCTACATAACAGCTACTCATTTACACTGACTTGACTCCATCCCCGACACTGAACTGTACACTTCTTCCTTCAACCAATTCTATTAGGATTTTTTTGGTGATACAATATTTCCAAAATTAATATATTTTGGAGATATTCTCGGTATTTAGTTACCCGTTCTGTGCATGAAGGAAATGGAAAGAGAAATTAAAGAGATAGGGATGTGGAGATATTTGCCATATATATTTGCTTGCCATATTTTATAAAAGGAGAAACAAAAGTAATCAAATAGGGAAATAATTGATTGATGGAGAAAATGGAATATTATCAATCAATTACATGGCAAGGCAATTAATGGGAATATTATTATTCCATGAATTGATTTATTTACATAAATCAATTGCTTCATCCCTAAGTAACTTTTCTCTATATATAAAGAGAGGCATAGAGAATGTTAAGATATCAGATGTGAGAGAACAATCTCTTGTTTATTTTTCTTCATTTCTTTACTCTGTAACCACTTCAAATAGTAATAAAGCTCTTCCCCATTAAAGTGGACGTACACTATCTCGCGATAGTGTAACCACTATAAATCTGTGTGTTCTCTCTTGTCTCTATATTATTTTTTTCTGTGATCTATAATTATCTGTTTGTTCTATCATGCCAAATTGCAAGATCCTATTTTTCTGCTGAGAGGGATTGATCACCCCTCCCCCTTACAACTGGTATCAGAGCTAGATTCGTAAAGAAGGTGTTTTGGTAGAATGGCAGGAGGAGATGAAAATAGTACAAATTGCACTTTAGCGCCAGTAGTTGCTTCATACGTCAGAGGCTCCTATGTGGCTTCAGGATCACAGTTGACGATAGAGAAGTGGAATGGTGAAGGAGATTTTGAAAAATGGCAAAGGATGATGAAAGCAGTTTTGAGGAGAAATCGCGTTCATCGAGTAGTATTTGATACAGAGACACTGCCTGCTGATATTTCATCAGTGGAATTAGAAGAGATGGAAGAATGGGCCTTTACTACTCTCCAGCTTGCTATGGGAAAGAATTTAATTTCTGAAATCAGTCAGGAATCCACAGCCAAAGGCATTTGGAAGAAGTTGGAGGACCTCTACATGAAGAAATCCCTAACTAACCGTCTGATCCTATTGAAGACTTTTTTCACTTATAAAATGAAGGAAGGTTCTTCAATTAAAACACACCTAAGTGTGTTTGATGACCTGTTGATGAAGATGAAGTCTGTTGAGTTGAAAGTTGATGAAGAACAAAAAGCAATGATTCTGTTGTGTTCGCTTCCAGAACGATACACTGGTTTCGCTAACAGCCTTATCTATGGTAGAGATACATTGACATTAGATGATGTGAAGACAGGTTTGCTCAGTGAGAAGTTGAGAGATCAGATGAAAGAGTTTGGTGTTGGTGATAGTAGTGGAGGAAGTAATAGTAGTTCAGGTTTATTCGTTGAGAGAGGTAGAGCAGAGAACAAAGTGAAGAATTATAGGGGGCGTTCCAATTCTAGGAAGCCTCATTGGCGGAGTAAGTCAAAAGATGGAAGGTGTCATCATTGTAAGAAACCAGGCCATTGGAGAAGAGACTGCCCAGATCTGGAGAAGAAGACTGAAGGTTCTTCATCTATTGCGATGGAGAAAGATGATAGCGATTTATTGACAGCGGTTGTATCAGATGTTGCAGACCACTGGGTATTAGATTCTGGAGCATCATTTCACATGACTCCTAATAAGGATTATTTTTCTTCCTTTGATGCTAAAGAAGGAAGTTCCATCCTTATGGGAAACGATGCAACATGTAAGTCTATGGGAGTTGGTTCAGTTCGCATTCGCATGTATGATGGGATTGTTCGCACACTTTCAGATGTTCGCTATGTTCCTGGTCTTCGGAAGTCATTGATATCATTATGCCAATTGGCATCATTGGGATGCAAGATAACCATTGTCAAAGATGGTTTGAGAGTTTCTAGAGAGGCACTTGTATTGATGAAGGGTGTTATGGTAAGAAATCTGTATTTGCTGATGGGTACCACTGTTCATGGAGAATTATGTGTTGGAGTTGATAGTTCTAAAAGTTTGGATGCTACCAAGCTTTGGCATATGAGACTAGCTCATACTTCAGAGAAGAACTTAGAGTTGCTTCGTAAGAAGAAAAAGATCAAGGGAGAAATCTTCAACAAGTTGAACTTTTGCAAGGAGTGTGTATTGGCAAAGCAAACCAGAGTTTCTTTTGGTGACGGTATGCATACTTTTAAGAGTGTACTTGATTATGTACATTCAGATGTTTGGGGGCCATACCCTACTGCTTCCATTGGTGGAGCTTATTATTTTGTTTCATTCATTGATGACCACTCGCGCAAGGTTTGGGTGTATGTAATGAAAGCTAAGTCGGAAGTATTTCAGAATTTTAAGGTTTGGTTAGCTCTTGTTGAAAACCAAACAGGAAAGAAATTGAAGATTCTTAGATCCGATAATGGTGGCGAATATGTCTCCAAAGAGTTCCTCGACTACTGCAGACAACGCGGTATTAGAAGACATTTTACTACACCTGGTGATCCACAATCCAATGGGGTTGCTGAGAGGATGAATAGGACCCTACTTGAGAAGGCCCGTTGCTTGATATTGACTGCGGGTATGTCTAAGGGTTTTTGGGCTGAAGCTGTTTCGACTGCAGCACATATTATTAATCGGATTCCGTGCTCAGCCATTGGTGGGAAGATTCCAGAGGAGTTATGGAGAGGTAAAAGCACTTTATTAAGTTATTTTCGTATATTTGGATGTCCAGTTTATGTTCACAATACAGGACAAGATAAGTTGGAGCCTAGGGCCTCCAAGTGTGTTTTTCTTGGATATACAGATGGAATAAAAGGATACAGAATTTGGAATCCAGTTACGAAGAAAGTTATACACTGCAGACATGTGACTTTTGAAGAGTCGGCGATGTTTAAACCTTTGGAAGGTTTATCAAACGGTTCAGATTCAGTTGATGAGAAGGCCGAAAAGACCGAGATTCCCAACTTTCAAACCCGAAGTACAGCTATTACTATTGGCAATGGTGATAGAATAGTTGATGATACATCACATGATAGTTCACAGATTTCCTCTAGTAGTGATGGAGATGGTCATGAAGCTAGAGAGGATTCAGCTCAAGATGGAGCTCGAGGTGGAGCTGAAGGAGAGTCAGGCGATATAGTCATTCGGGCTAGTCAGAGACCAAAGAGAGCTCCAATTAGATATGGAGATTGGGATTATGAAAATTTGAGCCTTGATGATCAGTTTGAGTATGCTTTACATGTTGTTCATGATGAACCATTAAGCCTTGAAGAAGCCATGAAGTCGAATGATAATTCGAAGTGGAATTGTGATATGGAAGAGGAGATACAGTCTTTGCAGAAGAACAAGACTTGGGATTTGGTACCACCACCTCAAGGAAGCCGAGCCATAGGTTGCAAGTGGGTGTTCAAGCTGAAAGACGATGGTAGATACAAGGCAAGATTGGTAGCCAAAGGGTTTTCACAAAAAAAGGGGTTGGAGTATGATGAAATATTTGCTCCAGTTGTTAGACAAACTTCAATTCGAATCCTACTTGCGATAGTTGCTGCTCACGATTTGGAGTTAGAACAACTTGATGTGAAGACTGCTTTCTTGCATGGTGATTTGGAAGAAACCATTTACATGAAGCAGCCAGAAGGATTTATTGTAGATGGAAAATCAGATTGGTTATGCAGGTTGAAGAAATCTCTTTATGGTCTAAAACAGTTGCCTAGACAATGGTACAAAAAGTTTGATTCTTTTATGCTTTCACATGGTTTTAATCGTAGTACTAAAGATGCATGTGTTTATTTCAAGCATTTAAAGAATAGTAATTGGGTGTATTTGCTTTTGTACGTGGATGATATGTTGATTGCTTCTAAGGATAAAGCTGAAGTTGATGAGTTGAAGTTGAAATTAAAAGCGGAATTCGAAATGAAAGACCTTGGAGAAGCAAAGAAAATTTTGGGGATGGAAATCCAAAGAGATAGAAAGCTTGGACTTTTGAGACTTACTCAAAAGGAATATATTCAAAAGGTGCTTGCTCGGTTTAGCATGGATGGAGCAAAGGCTATCAGTACACCCATGCCTTTGCATATACAGCTCTCTAACAAAGGCTCTCCGATCTCAGAAAAGGATAAGGCCTACATGAAAAAGGTGCCTTATGCGAGTGCAGTAGGTAGCTTGGTGTATGCTATGGTGTGCACTAGACCTGACATTGCTCAGGCTGTTGGATTAGTTAGTAGATATACAGCAAATCCGGGAAAATCGCATTGGGAGGCAGTGAAGTATATTTTTAGATATCTTAGAGGAACATCAGATTATGGTCTTGTCTTTGGCGGCAGAAATAAAGATTTCAACTTGATTGGATTTTGTGATTCAGACTATGCCGGAGATAGAGATAGAAGGAAGTCAACCTCAGGCTATGTGTTCACTCTTGGAGGAACGGCTATTAGTTGGAGAGCGAGGTTGCAGACTATAGTTGCTTTGTCTACTACAGAGGCAGAGTTGATAGCAGCAGTTGAGGCAGCTAAGGAGGCACTTTATTTGAAGAAGTTGTTGTGTGATTTGAGCTTTGTACAAGATAATTGTTTGGTGAATTGTGATAGTCAGGGTGCAATTCATTTAGCTGAAAATCTGGCTTTCAGCTCTAGAACAAAGCATATAGAGGTAAGAGAGTCTTTCCTTATCTCCATGAATGAAGAGAAGTTAGTTCGCCTTCAGAAGGTTCATACAAATGACAATGCAGCAGATATGTTTACGAAGGCCTTATCTGCTACTAAGTTCGAGCATTGCTCGAACTTGATTCACTTGATGAAGTGCTAGGTGCCACATGGTGGCACTATGGGAAAGAGAGTAACTTGGTTGAAGTTAAGAGAAGATATGGCATTCTTCTTGTATGAAGAGATATAAGTTTATTTTTTGGTTGCACAACGTCTGCCTTATTTTTTTTGAGTGTTTCCAACACTTTGTTGGTGGGCGGTGGCCTTGCCGGAGTTCATTAACAAAGTGCAATGAGAGGTGGCTTTTGCAGGAACTCATTGGGAAGCATTCATTTTGGAGTATCTTGGTTTGGAAGAGATATTGTATCAAGGTGGAGATTATTAGGATTTTTTTGGTGATACAATATTTCCAAAATTAATAGATTTTGGAGATATTCTCGGTATTTAGTTATCCGTTCTGTGCATGAAGGAAATGGAAAGAGAAATTAAAGAGATAGGGATGTGGAGATATTTGCCATATATATTTGATTGCCTTATTTTATAAAAGGAGAAACAAAAGGAATCAAATAGGGAAATAATTGATTGATGGAGAAAATGGAATATTATCAATCAATTACATGGCAAGACAATTAATGGGAATATTATTATTCAATGAATTGATTTATTTACATAAATCAATTGCTTCATCCCTAAGTAACTTTTCTCTATATATAAAGAGAGGCATAGAGAATGTTAAGATATCAGATGTGAGAGAACAATCTCTTGTTTATTTTTCTTCATTTCTTTACTCTGTAACCTCTTCAAATAGTAATAAAGCTCTTCCCCATTAAAGTGGACGTACACTATCTCGCGATAGTGGAACCACTATAAATCTGTGTGTTCTCTCTTGTCTCTATATTATTTTTTTCTGTGATCTATAATTATATGTTTGTTCTGCAAGATCCTATTTTTCTGCTGAGAGGGATTGATCACCCCTCCCCCTTACAAATCCCGCAACTCAAACTCGACCACAACACTACCCAAATCACATCGTCCACCCTGCTTCAGTTAGAACACTGCCATCCTAATACATTATTTCTGCTAGGCACTTCAATCACAACTACAACAGTTCGCATACCACTACACCCAAGCCTTCAACAACCCCACAACGCAAGTGCTCATCCTCTGCCTTCTCGAACTCAAACCTCTCCACTACGTCAACCACCCGACTTCCTTCTGCTGTCAGTGATCACCACTTCATCACAAATCTACCATACTTCCTCTACGTGCACTGTTCCTCCTCCATACAACCTACACCGCAGCCAAACAAAATCGCAAGTTCGCCTCTTTAATTCCAATCGCCTCCTCGCAATCAAACGCCTAAAGCTCCCCTTCATCGAAATCGCCGCCTACGCATCATCCCAATTCGCCACAAGTCCACTCGAAGTGCAAGAACCAGATTGTTACACCCCAATTGCAGTCAAACCCAAATCTGCAAATTCCTCTACTGTAACCAAACGCCCATCTCCTCCAATTACATAACTCAAATTCGCCATCATCAACCAACCTTCGATTTCTGGATTATCGATTTCATTTTGTGATTTTGTCTGTGAAATAATTTTCAATCGTGGAAGCTCGGGGAGTGTTTGTGAATTATCAGGGAAGCACACTTTGGGTCTGGTTTATTTTGTTTGGGCGCTTTTTATTAAAATAATAATAATAATAATTGTTTTGATTTTTTTTATGCCGTTATAAAAAAACAAATTGGTTTCTTTCTTGGTTAATTTTGAAAAGGTTTGATTTTCAATTGTTTTGTTTGTTTTCAATTGTATTGTTTTCAATTATTTCGTTTTCTTTTGTGGTGTTTTGTTTTGTTTTCTTTCTTCGTCTAAAAAAACTTGAATATATCTTTGTTTTACTTGCAAATTACCAATGCAGAAATTCGCAAAAGAAAGAAGTGCTTGCCAAAAATAATTGCTTGCTTGCTTGCTCTAAAAAAAATCCGCCGTTTAAAATAAATTGCTATTAAATTCTACACGTTCTGGTATCGTGCTTTCATCTCTTGTTTTTAATTTGATTTGAATTGTTGATTGCTTGCATATATATATATATATATATATGTATATGTATATGTATATGTATATGTATATGTATATATATATATATATTTAAAATTCAAAAAACAAAAACAAACTTCATTTTAGTTGTAGTGTAAGTTCACGTTTAATTTTTCTTTGCATCCATCTCATCTTATTTTCTTTTCTAAGGGCAATACCCCAATTCACGTAAGGTGAGGGTTTCATCACCCTTTCCTTAGCCCACAAATGCATTTCATCGTAGAATTTGACTAATAATAACGGTTAGACGTTGGACTTAAGGGTGTCACGAGCTCATTTAGGCTTAATTGTATCTTCAAAGTTGTTTTCTATGAACAATTTTATTTCTTGACGTCTAGGCTATGACAGAGTAATAATCATTTATAAATACTACGGTGATTCATAAATATTATAGTTGTTGTTCCTCTGAAGGTACTTAAACCTTCGGCTGCATTACTACAGTGATTCGTGGTGCACCGATAACTCATGTCCGTTACCTGGCTGAGAAATATTTTTGTTGATTTAAGACAAAGTGTGATTATATAATTTTGTGTTAGAAGCTACTTAGGACAGAAAATTGTAATTAAGTCATTTGCGTTCATTTAGTTGCATTAGTTCATGCATATTTAAAAAAAAAATCAAAAATCCAAAAAAAATTGTAAATTTTACTTAACTTATTTTTTAATCAAAAAAAATCCTTTTTTTCCTTTCCCTTGAAAATTTTCAATCAAAAACAAAAATCCAAAAAAATATATAAAATCTTTTCAAAAAGAAAAATTTTAAAAATTCAAAAACAAAAACAAAAATCAATTTCCATTTATCTAAAAACAAAAAAAATCCTTTTGGTAAATATTTTAAAATTCAAAAAACAAAAAAAAATACAAAAACAAAAACATATAAAAAAATTCAAAAAACCAAAAACAAAACAAAAATCAAACTTTTCTTTTGAAAATAAATCTCACTTGATAAATAGTTTTCTTCCTTATAAAAAAAGAAAATTAAAAAAAACAAAAACAAGTTTTCAAATTTTCTTTTATTCTCTAAACTCGATTATAACTCCTTTCTCTTCTCGACTTTCACTTGTGCATGAGTACTTGGACTCGTGACACAACAACAAATAGTTGGACTCGCGACCCTTCTACAAGCCGTTTAACTCGAATAGACGATCCTCCGAAATGGCGAATGAAAACTCCCTTCTAACTCTTATGGATAGAATCTTTCCTGATAGAGTTTCTATTCCACCTTTCATCATGTTATCCGCCCCTACGGATAACCATTTCGAAATTCATTCGACCATATTGCCACACTTCCAGAATTTGGCGATTTCGAGCACGATGATCCATACATCTTTTTGATGGAATTCGAACAAGTTTGCGCAACTATTAAACTCCAACAACTTTTCGATGACGGAATCAAACTTCGATTAATCTCATTCTCTCTTACGGATTACGTCGAAAAATGGTTGTACAGCTTACCATCGAACTCAATTAAAACGTGGGAAGAATTTGTAAAAGCTTTCTTAAAAAAATTCTACCCCTTGGAAAGTACGAGTAGAATTCGAAACGAAATTGTACATTTTCATCAATTCAAGGGAGAACCATCCGGAAAATATTTTGAAAGATTCAAAGAGCTTTTGATAAAATGTCCACACCATAACATTGAAAAATGGACGATTTGCCAAATCTTATACGATGGACTCGAAAACAGCTTACGAACAATGCTAGAGTCAATGTGCCAAGGCAACTTTCTTGCCAATATCACGACGATGCTTGGCAGTTTCTTGAAAACCTCGCTAAAAAATCGTCCCAATGGGAACGGTCGAACGAAAAATCAATTTATTCACGATTGAGTGCAAACTCGATAGGATCTTCTTTTGCTTTGTAAGCTAAGATCGACGCAACGATTAAAAAAATTTGATAACGTTTTCTCATCGAATCAAATGAATCAAGCTTCCCAACTAGTGTGTTATAAATGCAACGATCCTAATCATATAGCCGATCAGTGTCCCAATTCTTTCAAACAAATCAATGCTTTCAACAAAGTCAAAAACGACCCGTTTTCTCCAACGTGCAACCTTGGTTGGAGAAATCATCCGAATTTTGCGTGGAACCAAAACAATTCCAACACGAACACAATTCGTCGCAATTTTCAAACATTTCCGAATAATGCTTCGAATCCTCCCTTTCAACCCAACAATTTTCAACCAAACTTTGCGGGTCTATCTCACAATCAACCGCAACAATCAAATTTTCAACCAAATTCTACTCATCCTCCCTAAGATGATAAACGTTTAACTTCGCTTGACAAAACTCTTGAAACGTTGGCTAAAGCAACTACTCAAAGCCTTCAATCAAATAGCAATTTGCAAAATTTATTGATCTCATATATGCAAAACACGAACCACTCAATTGCAAAACTCGAAATGCAAATGAGTCAATTAGCCACGTTTATAAGTGAACACGAACGTGGAACATTCCCAAGCCAGCCAATTCCAAATCCCAGAAATCAAAACATAAATTCAAACCAAGCCCATATTGTTAAAGATAGCAATATCACCCAATTAAATGTTATCACAACTCTACGATCCGGTAAACAAATCGATAATCAAGTCGTTAATCCAAACGATTTACCAGAAACCTCTCTCTCTCGACACTTCTAAAACGATGAACGACTCAGAACAGAACATGGAGCCAAACTTTGAATCGAATGCCAATCAAAATTCTTCTTCTTCTACTCGAGTAGACCAGCCTACCGAGTATCGTGTACCATTTCCACATCGTCTTCGACCAAAGAAACACTCGGACCAAATGGAAAAGATGTTGGAAATTTTGAAACAAGTGAAAGTAAACATCCCGCTTCTTGATATCGTTCAGCAAGTCCCACTTACGCGAAATTTCTTAAGGACTTATATACTCAAAAGCGACATACTCAAGTGCCCAAAAAAAATTTCTTAGCCGCTAGTTTGAGCGAAGTCCTGTCCTAACCCATGTCCGTTAAATACAAAGATCCTGGCTGCCCTACGATTTCATGTACAATTGGAAACAAGACGATTAATAAATGTTTGATAGACTTAGGCGCGAGTGTCAACTTGACCATACTCCATGTACGAACACTCAGGCCTAGGTGAGCTCAGACCCACGAAATTTACGCTTCAAATTGTCGAACGTTCCATTAAGAAACCCGTAGGAGAAATCAGGGATGTGCTCATTCGAGTAAGGCAATTCATGTTCCCCATTGATTTTATCGTTCTCGAAATACAACCCATGACAAACCCTACGAGTCAAATCCCTATGATTTTAGGCCGACCATTATTAGCCACCTCAAACGCCTTAATCAATTGTCATAACGGATCGATGAAAATCTCTTTTGGAAACATGACTTTGGACCTCAACATTTTCAATCTTGAAAGCCGATCGAATGAACCTCAAGACCAAACGTTGGAATTAGTGCCATTCACGAAAACTTTGAAAACGAAACACTTGATCTTAATAATGAAGGCAAAGCCGAGTACAAAAAATTGTTTCATGAAATTCCCAACGAGATTGAATTCACTCTTCCCTTTGAATCGCTTCAAGTTGAGTCCCCCAACTCTTTGATCGAAAAACTCCCGAAGTTGGACCTCAAACCACTTCCCGATCACCTTAAGTATGCATAATTAGGTGAAGACGAAACATTGCCCATTAAAATTTCTCTAACTCTTTCTCTTGATCAAAAAACCTTATTATTGTAACGACCCAATATTTTGGACCATTCAAATCGACAATAATCCACACATGTCAGACTTGAATAATTCAAAATAACAATTGTAATAAAATTTGGAGCAAATAAAATCATTCACAGAATCACAGACACAGAAATATCAGAATACTCGCAGCAGAAATGAAATACTATAGTAGTTCATGAAGCTACTATATACATACTCTCAAAATATGTACAAAATCTCATAGTAAAATAGATACAATAGGAGTCAGGATACATAAACAACAATACAGAGACAGATATCGAATAGGAACTAACTGGAAGAAGTAGACGAATAGATAGACAGATAAGCTCCAGCAAAACTCTAGCTCCAGAAGGTGAATCCAAACCTGTGATTCTCAGGCTGACCCGAGCGTAAAGTAAAACACAAACACTCGAGTCAGGACATATATACTTATACAATGTAAACCAACTCAAGTGAACTGTAATAGCAATGCACAATAACTTAAAGGATGCTTGGGATCGTTCATCCTTTAAGGATCAGTCAAACCATCAATTAAGTAGTAATAAACACTATCCTAGAAATATCCATATTAATGTAAACAATCCAAATAACAGTGTTATTGTAACTATGGTAGAGTAGAGCTGCGGTAACCGCTCAACTCCAGCCACACTCTTAAAATCAAAGGTGTGCATCAAACAATCACAAGGAAATCATGTGACACACAAAGCAGTGTACCCGTGGTTATAAATATTCAAAATGATTTATAATTCCGAATTAAAATCATTCACTTAAACCATTAAAAAGTGAAGTCATTATTCGTTCAAATCAAATATTCAATTCCTAAAAGTTTAGCCTTTTTTGAGTTTATTTATTCAGTCAAATACTTCAAATATTGAAATTTCAGCTTTCGCCGCACTTAGAAAATGCTACAGTAAGTTATAATTGAAAACAATTCAATTCAGTAAAGACAACATTTAAAAACTATTGTAATAGTTCAGTTTTAGTATATTATCAGAAACGATAGCATTTCTGAAGTGCTACTAAATAAATTTCCAAATTTATAATAAAATTTCAGAAACAATTAAACTTCAATTTTTAACCATTTTAACTTATAAAAATCATAATTTTTTTCCGCTTCAAAAATGTTCATTCGAATACCCTTTAACTTATGATTTTTATAAAGTAAAATTTTATACATTAATTCAAAAATCTCAATGTTTCACTTAAGGTCAATATACAATTTTCTCAACTTTCATTTACTTTACACATTAATTTAATTACCATTTCATAAATTAAATTAAATTTCCATTTTATTTTCTTAACTTAACTTTTGCTTTTAAACCAAACTTCACATTTCCAAGTCAAGTTATATTTCAAATTACACTTTTAACCATCCATTTATTTAACATTTTAAACTAATTCATAAATTCAAAATACACTATACGTTGCTTAGCTTTATTTTACAAATAACTTGTTATTTTCTTTTACTTTATATTTATCCAATTCATACATCAATTATATTAATTACCAAGTTAAGCTTATAATTCCAGTTTTACTTAAATTCCCATTATTGAGTTAAATCAAACTTTCACACTACCACTCAAACCATCCATTAACTTATACCATTTAACCTTCTTGAAAATCACTGCTTAACCATCGTAAATCCAATATAAGTCAAATTTCATTTTTTTTTTCTTTCATTTACAATACATGAAATTTATAAGAAATCATATTTTGAAATCAACCACAGGTCCAGAAAATATTTCACACCTAAATCAAGTGATATGGAAATTATCATTTAAATTCGTAATCAGTAAAATTTTCGGGTTTTGATTATTTCAAACCCGGAATCCCAAGACAAATAAAAATCACTCAGGCCTGTCATTTCAGCCCATAATGATTTTTATCTATTCTAAAGTATGTTCGTGTATGTATCGTTTGAACCCATAGTGGTTTCTATACTAATAGGGAACTTGCAGTGATGATCAAAATAAACTGAACAGTAATAACATATAGCAGTATCAGATGATATGACAGATAAATAAACAGGATTTACATTATACAATTTATAACACAGACAAGTATAACATGATAATAAAATCTACATATTCATGGTGTCAATTTACTAATTATATAAGTACAGATGTCATGTGTGAATTACTCGCCCCTTAAAAGCTGGAATTCGCAAATCAAACACACACAAACAAAGATCCAAAAAGCACGATAGCATGACTTGATTTGAGTGGAGAGAGAGCCAAGATATAAATATTGTATTCAACGGAGAAACAAACCATATATAAATATTTTTACAATACCAAAAATCTATTTTCATAATAAAAGATAAAATTCAAAAATTCTTAAACTTAAAATTTAAAGGTAAAAGTTTGACCATTTTGACCAGAATCCACTTTTTTGGAAATATTCCATTTATTCAAGTTTGGAATTATATTTAAAATCAAAATTTATATTTAAAATAACAAAATTTATCCATTTTAATAAATAAAATAAAGTTTTTAAATCAGGAATTTCAGTTAAAGTAATTAAAATATAAAATTAAAATAATCATAAAATACAAGGTTGGTACACTCTCCCCCACTCAAATCTTTTCGTCCTCGAAAAGGAACGAGGTACGGAAAACACAGAAAAAGATAGAATGAAATAGGATTAAAATAAGATGACAAGAAGATTAAAATTGTACCTGATAACTGTTTTTATAGTTAAGTTTAACAAGGTGGAAAGTAGGAATGACTAGAAGTAAAAATAGGTTGAAAGACAAGGATGAACCATTATTCTAAAGCTATATAAATTTCAATTATTTGAAAGGGTAAAATAAATGATCAAATATCCTTTATATAAAACTTTATCAAAATACTTTTATAACTCGATGTCTTAACACGTTTATCCTCGTTCCCGTAGACTCTGGTAGTGCGTTGATCAGGCGCAAAGCTAGAATTCTCCAGGTACTTAGTAGACTTGTTTCAACAACCAGTGAAAATACTTGAAAAAATTTTAAAAATAGATATGGAAAGTACAATCCAAAAAAACAACCAAACTAAAACCTTTGTCTAACCATGGTTCGTAGATACACAATGGTTACGTCTGGATCCCCCAGGAAACAATCCATATCCGTAAGCTTTCTCAGCCCTGCGAGTTACGCCATGATGACTAGTAGACCACAGGATACACAATGATTATGCCTGGATCCCCCAGGAAACAATCCATACCCCTAGGCCTTCTCAGCCAGGCGGATTTCGCAACTAATGCGACCTACATAGTTCACAGGATACACAATGATTACGGCTGGATCCCTAGGAAACAATCCGTACCCCTAAGCCATCTTAGCCAGGCGAATTGCGCTATGCAGTCGCACTCGAAAAAAACCATGGGTTACTCCACGGTGGGACACTCGATTATCACATCCGGAAAACCAAAAATCAGAGAAAATAATATCGATAGAATGAATCCACAATGTGGCCACATAGCGGATATTAAGCAGAAGACACTTTCTATATCTTTACTTCAAAAATATGTATCATATAGTACCTTTTCCAAATCACTTTCAGATATCATACTTATATAAAGTCCATTATATATAAGATTTTAATTTTCAAATCGAATACTTTCCAAATCAATAATATATCAAATCACACTTATATATACTCGATTATATAAGATTTCTCTTTCCAAATTGAGTACCTTTCAAATCAATATTTTTCAAATCAAGTTCATACTTATACAAATCTAATTTATATAACTTCGACAACTCCTAAATCAAGTACTTAATAATACAAGGTTCTCAATTTCAAATCATTTCAATATCAATTCAGTTTCAAAATCATATACGATTTCACCAAGTTATTTCTTCCAAATTAAATACCTCCAGTTTCAAGTTTCCTAAATGATGGCTTTTAAAATAATTCCAAGTCTCCAAATTGGCATAATTTAAGTCAAACAAATTCATTTCCAAAATCATCATATAAATACTGGGTTTACATTCCAATCTATTTTCAAAACCAAATATTTTCTCAAAATCAATTATACCCAAAAATGGTTTCCAAATTTATAACTATCCCTTTAAAACCTTTAAACTATTTATTTCTATTCAAAAGATTCAATTTTCCTTTTGCAAATTATTTATTTAACAGAAGTTTCAAATTTATTTAAGCCATACTCTTCATACTTTAAACATACAAAACTAAACATATATACTTTATCAAATATTTTATACTCTTCGAAATTTCTTAGCCTTGAAAATTAAACCTCAATTTGGAAGTGTTCGAACCTTCAAAATAGTCAGTGAAATCAAATTTCAAATCCAAGAGTTGGGAATCAGCAACAAATTAGTAAATCAATTTTATAAATAGAGTTATACTAAATCAAATCCGAAACTCGAGGACTGAACACCGGCTCACTTCAAATCGTTTCACACAATCACTCGCATAGCAAAGCTACTAGATCGGTCTCACCCCTACTCTGAAACTCGAAAATCAATGTCGATGGTGCATGCACTCATCACCGAAATTATTATCTAGCGACATAAGTTGGTACCGGACTTCTATTTTCTTGAAAACTTCTTTGAAATTTCTTTGAGATCATTGAAACTCATTTGAAACATTTCTTATCTGGAAAATACTTTCAAATCATTTTATCACATATTTTCAAAACCTTAAAACCAATTTTCAAAATCAAACCAATCTTAACTCCTTTGAATGACATAACTCCTTTATACCTTTGATAAAAATAAGCTGAACGGTGACAACATATAGCAGTATCAGATGATATGACAGATAAATAAACAGGATTTACATTATACAATTTATAACACAGGCAGGTATAACATGATAATAAAATCTACAAATTCACATGGTGTCAATTTACTAATTATATAAGTACAAATGTCATGTGTGAATTACTCACCTCTTAAAAGCTGGAATTCGCAAATCAAACACACACAAGCAAAGATCCAGAAAGCATGATAGCACGACTTGATTTGAGTGGAGAGAGAGCCAAGATATAAATCTTGTATTCAACGATCAAACAAACAATATATAAATATTTTTACAATACCAAAAATCTATTTTCATAATAAAAGGTAAAAGATAAAATTCAAAATTTTAAATTTTAAATTTAAAAGTCAAAGTTTGACCATTTTGACCAGAATTCACTTTTGTGGAAATATTCCATTTATTCAGGTTTGGAATTATAATTCACACAAAAATCAAAATTTATATTTAAACTAACAAAATTTATCCATTTTAATAGATAAATAAAAGTTTTTAAATCAGGAATTTCAGTTAAAATAATTAAAATATAAAATTAAAATAATCATAAAATACAAGGTTGTTAGAGTTACTCTCTATTCTTTTAAAAAATAGAGAAGCAATTGGATGGTTGATCTCCAATATAAAGGGAATTAGTCCCGCTCTTGTCCAACATCGCATCCATTTAATCGACGATGCCAAGCCTGTTCGTGATGCGTAACGAAGGCTTAATCCCAAAATGAAGGATGTGGTGCGTAATGAAATTCTTAAACTTCTCGATAACGGGATCATTTATCCAATCTCTGATAGACGTTGTACCGAAAAACTCTGGGCTAACCGTTGTCAAGAACGATTCAAACGAACTTATTCCAACTCGTACTTAAACAGGTTGGCATATTTGCATTGACTACCGAAAACTAAATGCCGCAACACGTAAAGATCACTTTCCTCTTCCTTTCATTGACCAAATGCTCGAACGTTTTGTCGGTCATGAATTTTACTGCTTCCTTGATGGTCATTCCGGCTATAACCAAATTCCAATCGCTCCCAACGATCAAGAGAAGACGACTTTTATGTGTCCATTCGGTACCTTTGCTTATCGACGTATTTCATTCAGACTTTGTAATGCTCCTGCGACTTTCCAACGATGCATGGTTGGCATCTTTGCTGACATGATTGAAAGCTTTCTAGAAGTTTTTATGGACGATTTCTCTATCTTCCGCAATTCTTTTTTTCAATGTTTACATCATCTCGAGTTGGTTCTAAATCGATGCAAAGAAAATTTGACTTTGAATTGGGAAAAATGCCACTTTATGGTCAAACAAGGCATAGTCTTGAACATATCATCTCAAATAAAGGCATTGAGGTAGATAATGTGAAAATCGACGTGATGGCAAACCTACCTATTCCCAAAACTGTTAAGGGCATTCAATCATTCCTAGGACACGCTGGTTTTTATCGACGCTTTGTGAAAGACTTTAGCAAAATCGCTCGTCCTTTAACAACTCTTCTCGAAAAAGACATTCCATTTGATTTCAACTCTGAGTGATTCTCTTCTTTTGAACGTCTCAAAAACGAACTCATTTCTGCTCCAATCATTTACGCACCCAATTGGGATCTTCCTTTTGAAATAATGTGTGACGCTTCTAACTTTGCGGTTGGGGCTGTCTTTGGACAACGTATCAACATAATGCTTCATGTCATTTACTACGTGAGTAAGATTTTGAACGACGCTCAACTCAACTACACAATAACCGAAAAGGAGCTTCTAGCTGTCATTTTTGCTTTTTGAAAAATTCCGACCATACTTGATAGGTTCACACATCACTGTGTACACAAACCACTCTGCGCTTTGATATCTCTTCGCTAAAAAGGATGTTAAATCCCGTTTGATTCGTTGGATCCTTTTACTTCAAAATTTTTACCTTACAATCAAAGACAAAAAAGGATCCGATAATGTCATAGCCGATCACTTGTCTCGTCTTCTGAATGCGCCATCTTCTTTGCCAATCAATGAAAACTTCCTCGATGAATAACTCCTTTCAATTTCTATCGATCCATGGTACGCTGATATAGTGAACTACTTAGTCACTAAAGAAACTTCCTCATCTTGGTCCTAACAAACAAATGCAAATTCTTATCCCAAGTGAAATATTTCTATTGGGACGATCCATACTTGTTCAAATATTGTACCGACCAAACCATCCGACGTTGCATTCCGGATAGTGAGATCAGGAGTGTTCTTTCATTTTGCCACGATCAAGCGTGCGGTGCACATTTTGGTCCTCGAAAAATTGAAAAAAAGGTGCTTCAGTGTGGTATCTATTGGCTTTCTCTCTACAAAGACTCATTTGAATTTTGTAAAACTTGCGATCGATGTCAAATGCTTGGATGAATTTCTTGATGAGATATGATGCCTCTAAACCTCATTCTTATGATCGAAATCTTCGATATTTGGGGTATTTCTTTATGGGACCTTTTTCCAATTCTTTTGGAAACTTGTATATCCTTCTCGCTGTTGATTACGTCTCAAAATGGGTCAAAGCCGTTCCATGTAAGACAAATAACCATAGAATTGTTGTGAAATTTCCTAAAGAAAACATCTTCTCGAGGTTCGGCACACCTCGCACAATAATCAGTGATAACGGAACCCATTTTTGTAACCGTTCTATTGAAACTTTAATGAAGAAATACTCGATAACCCACAAGTTATCCACTCTGTATCATCCTCAGACTTGTGGGCAAGTTGAAGTTTCGAATCATCAAACAAAACAAATCTTGGAGAAAACTGTCAACAAAAATCGAAAAGATTGGTCTCAGAAATTGACCGACGCGCTTTGGGCTTCCTGTACTGCTTTTAAAACTAACCTTCGGATGTCTCCATTTCATTTAGTTTACGGTAAAGTTGCCATTTACCTGTTGAAATTGAACACAAAGCGCTGTGGGCAATAAAAAACTTAAATTTGATCTTGAAAAAGCTGGCGAAAACTGAAAAATACAACTCAAAGAACTAGAAGAACTTAGGAATGACGCGTATGAAAACGAGAAAATTTA
This sequence comes from Allium cepa, assembly GCA_030765085.1. Taxonomy (NCBI): domain Eukaryota; kingdom Viridiplantae; phylum Streptophyta; class Magnoliopsida; order Asparagales; family Amaryllidaceae; genus Allium; species Allium cepa. The sequence continues at coordinate 629,431,556 of CM060934.1, forward strand.
TAAAGAAAGAACCAAAGTTTTTCGTGACAAGTCAATCCTAAGAAAAACATTTTCGAATAACCAGAAAGTCCTTTTATATGATTCGAGACTTCATTTATTCACTGGGAAACTTAAATCAAGGTGGACCGGACCATTTGTGGCACTTACGGTTTTTCCACGTGGTGCCGTAGAAATAGAAAACCCAAGGGATGGATCGATTTTCAAAGTCAACGGTCATCGTTTAAAATCTTTCTTGAATTGCCCGGTAACTAAGAGGAGGAGCTCATGATTCTTCATGAGCCAAGCTACGTCTAGTAAGAATGTTAACCCTCTTTTGTAAATATGTGCATATTTTCCCCGTTACACTCATTATATCATGCATTGGCTGTGGGGACACAGTCAAAAGCAAGAGTGGGGGGAATCTCATGTTCATTTTTCATGGCATTTTTGAATTTTCATTTTTCCTTTATCTAAAAAACAATCAAAATTTATAAATCCCAAAAACTTTTTATTTTTAGCATTTTGATTTATTTTTGAAGAAACACTATGGGGTAAGTATAAGTTTTGATTAATAAATTGAAATTTTTTTAAATTTATTTGTCTTAACAAAAATAAAAATGAAGTTTGATCACAAATAACAATGGTTTAACTAGTATATAGGAAGGTTCATCTGTGTTAATTATGTAGTATGTTCTAATTGAAAATCTTTGTTTAAAAAAGTGGTAAATTAAAGTAAACGGTATAACATTTTGATCTTCTAAGTTAAATGGTGCTAAGATGATTTTGCAAAACTCTCTCTTTCTAAAAAATTGTATATATGTAAATATTTTCTATTAACACCTATGGTCGACAGGTGTACACACTTGTGTGTACACTCGCCATGCTCTGTACATTTCTCATGTAAGCCCGAAAGGCAGTGCATGATCGATATATCTGGCCTCAGTTTATCTGAGCTAGGTGTATGTATATATAAATTCTTTTATTAATAATGCCTATAGTCAATAGCTGTTCACATTCGTGTGTTCACTCGCCATGTTCTGTATTCGCCTCACATAAGCCCGAAAGGCAGTGCATAGGTAATATATATAGCCTCAATTTACCTGAGTCGGGCATATGTAAAAATTGTTAATATCAATAAAATTTTCAAATAAGAGAGAATAAGCATTTGAAACCTAAGCACCAATTTAACTTATTTGATTTAAATTGTTATTGAAAAGAAATGAAAATACCATTTTAATAAGCTTAGATAATCAACTAAGGATCCATTTCCTAATTACATTGTGTTATCAACCGAAAAACTAGCCAAACTATGGTCTATTTGTTATGACAACTTGACTTTCATTGAAAATTTTGACGAGTAAATGACTTAAATTTTCACGACAATGACCAAAACTTGTATTTAACTTAATTGTGTCTATTTAAAAGTAAACCTTTCATTTGTAAATACTTTCAAAAACTTGCATTCTTCCCATTGTAAATAAATCTTGCACTTTGAAAATATTTTCACTTTGCATTTGGATTTTGTTGGTAGTATCCGCTGAAAACCCTTACGAGACAACACTCGTCCTACTGGGGACACCCAGAGATTTAATGGATTGTTGCATACGCTCAATGCAATCGTGCTCCCTACGAAATGGAGTTTTCTTAGTTTTCCTTTATTTGAGGACGAATAAAAAGATACGTGTAAGGGTGTTTGATGTGCATATAAATGTGTTTATATTTACATCCATGTTTTATCTCTTTTTATTTAAATAAACATCATATTTGAGCATTTTACATGTTTAAAACCATAATTCAATTATTTTCAAACCATCATATTTTCATCTTCATTCAGGGGCAAAACGGTTATTTTTGTGCATGCGTCAATGTAATAATTTTTACTTGGACAATTTTTATTATTTTTATACGATATTTTAATACATATGGAAAAGGGATTCATGATGATATATGCATGCGTAAGGAAATACAAAGGAATGAAGAAGAAATAATTCAAGTTCAAGATCATGGAGGACCCCACTCACTTACCTTGATTTTCAATTAGGAGCTAAGCACATGCTAAAAGGTCATTAAAGCTTCATGTACATTTAAGTGGGGGATTAATGGATGTTAATGATTACTTGGTGGCCACACTACCTCAAGGTTGTTTTGGGAAGCTCCCTAAAAAGAGAATTAGGTTTTTATGCATGTATAAATAGCCCGCTTATGTACTTGAACATATCTTCTACCTTTCATATATTACTTAGGAAATTAGAGTGCAAAATTGTAAGCAATGTTTCATGAAATAAAAATGGCTTCTTAGACTCTTTCTCTTCTCTTATTTACACGCTTTTATTCACTTTTCGTGCTTTTATTTATGCTCTTTCCTTTTCTTTGTTAGTAGATTAGTTTTACATTCATGCAAGTAGTGTAACTTAATTCCTTTTGTTGTAAGTAGTTTAATTACATTCTCTTCTTTACTTATTTTCTATTTTTTTTTTTAATGTTGAAATTTAATTGTGTCGCTTCATGCCATAAATGAGTAGCTAAACCGCTCAACATAGGGGTAATGAAGCTCTCAAATATTATGTAATTTCAACATTTTTATGATTTATGATCTCTTTGTTTGTGCTTCATGAAAGTGAATTTTGATGCAAGTTTATACAAGCGAATTTGATAGTTTATACTGCTTATGGAAATGAGCTATTCTTGGTCGACATAACACAATTTGCATCATCATTTGCTTATTCATTTTTGATTATGAAATTAAAGTAAAAATGAAATTTGATTATCTATATTACTAGTTACAATAGTAAATGTATCATACTTAAAATAGGTTTTACTTTGGCTTCATTTTCATGAGAATTATAAGTGGTTTATTTGTTGTATTATAGTTTAATTGTTTGAGTTATGTTAATTAATAACCTAAACAAACCATATTTATGATAAATACAATAATATTTCACTTAATATTAAAACCTGAGATCATAGATTATTTGTTTGATTGATTTACAAATATATAAGAGTGGATTGGCCCTTAAGTTGTTCTCTAACTTCATAATTTTTAATCTTAGTTTTATTTTAGTTTTAGCTTCTCTTTGTTCACAAATACTAGAAAACAATTTTCTCCTCCATTTTGTCTAATTTGATTGAATAGAATGTTTAAAATCTTAAAAATTCCCTACGGATCGACTCGTACTCGCCACGTACTTCAATAGTACGCCGTGCGCTTGTGGTTAATTTAATTTGAATTTTTTTTACTCTTTTCTAAACCGATAGAAAACTAGTTAATTAACACACTACATACCAGTTCCCCGATACCATGTGCATTGGTTTCGACGTGTCGGAGGCAAACATAAGGAGACGGAACCTAGTGCCAGAAGCATTGAAACAGTGACAAATATGTTTATTTGTCCTTTTAAACTATTTCTTTGTGCCCAACTTGCCTTGTTTGTCATATTTGATTGGTTTCAAGTTTCTCTTTTCTAAAGGTACTGCGGACTTTCCAGAATTAACGATTTAAACTTATTTACAAAAACCCCATTCTTATTTCATAAATATATAAAATATTTAAGTCTCATACCTTAAATAATTTTACATACCCATTAAAACACTTAGGAAAATTATACAAAGATTCCAGAAAATCACTTGTAATATGTTTTCTAACATATATTAATTTCAGACCCAAACCAATTATTGTTTAGCCATAAATAATTTATAATCCAATATAACATTTTTTTCACTAGAAAAATTAAATAAATTCCATGAAAATTCTGAAAATTCTGAAAATTGAAACCCATTTCTAAAATATCATTTCTGATCTATATAAAAATTCACAAGGCATTTGGATATCATTTAATAGGGTTTTTACATCAAAATATGACATAAAATCTATTTGAACAACCATAAATCATCGAAAAGTATATATAATCATTCCATCATTCAAAAATATGGCAAATCAATGCAAAATATTTCGAATTTCACCTTAAAACCGGAAAAAAATGTGATGTAAACATTGTTCACCTTAGATTTAGAGATTAAAGAGACTGAGATGTGAATGGATAAGATTTGGATTAGCTTCTTCCTTATCTTTTCTTAATCTTCCTCCCCTTTTTCTTCTTAATGGTGGCCAGCCTCAAGTTTAAAAATTTTGATAAATGAAAATTAATGTGTATGGGATACACGGCCAAGGGTTTAGGGTATAAGAATGGCCTCTTTTCTATTTTACCCTTCCTCTATTTTGTGTTAAATCTTATTTTAATTCATTGGTTAAATGGCACGGCTACCCTCAATAAAATCAAATCTCAATCCCCTAATCAAAAAATTATTTTATTCAATTTAACTAATTAAACATCCAAAATAATGTTACCAAAAATATGGGGTGTTACAGACTCCACTCCTTAAAGAATTTCATCCTCAAAATTATAGTAAGGGACACAACAAATCGATTAAAGAGGTAAGACATACCATCAAACAAGTCAGGATATGTATCTCTAATCCTGCTCTCAACCTCCCAAGTACAGTCCTTGTCATCATCGCTCCACTGGACTTTGACTAATATGATCGTCTTGGTTCTTGGCCTCTTCTCATCTCTCGCAATAATACGAATAGGCTTCCTCACTATAGTCAAACCCGGTTCTACCACTAAGTCGTCTAGCACAGTCGGTGCAATAGCAGTCTCTGGGTCTTTAACACACTTTCTGAGATGAGAAACATGGAAAACATCGTGGACTCCTACCAAATTGCTCGGTAACTCAACTCTATATGCGAGTTTCCTGATTCTCTCAACAATAGGAAAGGTCCAACAAATCTTGGTGCCTAATTTCCCGTGACACTGTGATGAAAACCTAATCTCTAACTGAGAAATCTAAATCTTGTCGTCTTCTATCTACATAACTCTTCTGCCTAAACTGAGCCTCCTTCATTCTAATTCGAATGACCTCAATCTTTTCTGCAGCTTCCCTAACCAAATTTGGACCAAGAACCAACCTATCCCCCATCTCTAACAAACATACGTGAGACTTGCATGACCTTCCATACAGAGCTTCAAACAGCGCCATCCCAATACTAGTCTGATAACTGTTTTTATAAGAAAACTCGACTAAATGTAGATGGTCTTCCCATGATTCTCCGAATCTAATACACAAGCTCTTAACGAATCTTCTAAGATTTTGTCAAGTCTTTCCGTTTTCCTATCTGTCCGTGGATGGTAAGCGGTACTCATCTTGAGCTTGATTCCCCAAACTTCCCTTAGACACTTCCAGAACACGCTTGTGAATAAGGGATCTCTATCACTTACAATGCTACTAGGAACTTCATGCAGTCTAACTACAGCTTTCATAAACAACTTCGCTAAAATAGGAGCCGGTCTGGTTGACTTAACTAGAATGAAATGGGCACTCTTAGTCAGTCTGTCCACTATGACCCATATACTTTTATTTCCTCTATTCGACCTTGGAAACCCACCAATAAAATCCATAGATATAGAATCCCATTTTCATACTGAAATATCTGATGGCTAAAGCAATCCATTTGGCTTCTGGTATTCAGCCTTTGTTTGTTGGCAAATCAAGCACTGCTTTACTAATAAGCCAATAGCCTGCTTCATACCTTTCCAGAAGAAATTCCTCTTTATATCCTGGAACATATTAGTTCCTCCTAGATGAATTGAGAACTTCGAACAATGGAATTCCTTCAAGACTTCTTTCCTTATGTTTCCTACACTTGGAATACATAATCTTCCTTTCTTCCTCAACCATCGATTCTAGTCAAGATTGAAATCTTTCAAGTCATCGCTTTCGGTTCTATCTCTTAACATCTTAATTCGTTCAGTTAATATCGGGTCTTCCTCCTATTTAAAAGTAATCCTTTTGATCATCACTGGTCGAACGTCCAAACAAGATAACACCATGGTTTCTCCGCTAGACCTAGCCTTAGATCTCCTCTGCACTCTGCAATCTACTAATGCTTCCAAATCTTTTCACTCATCAATCATTGCTAACATTGCATTCTGATGTTTCCTGCTAAGTGCATCTACAACTTTGTTGCCTTTCCCTGGTGTGTACTCAATCCCAAAATCATAAGCGGCAATAAACTCTAACCAATTCTGTTGTATCATGTTCAGCCTTTCTGAGAGAACAAATACTTCAACGACTTATGACCGTGTATAAATCAAACCTTTTTCCCAAAAGGTAATGTCACCACACCTTCAACGCAAAAATTACTGTAGCTAATTCCAAATCATGCGTCGAATTTCTGACCTTATACGGTCTAAGCTGTCTAGAAGCGTAGACAATCACTTTATCTCTCTGCATCAGCATAGCTCCTAATCCTGTTCCACATGCACTGTATAAACTACCAAATCCTAATTTCCTTCCAGAATAACCAACATAGGTGCATGGGTTAGTAAGTGTTTCAAACTCTAGAATGCTTCCTCGCACTTATCGGTCTACCCAAACTTCACATCCTTTTTTGTTAGCTTGGTCATCGTTGCTGCTATCCATGAAAAATTCTTAATGAACCTCCAATAATAACCAGCCAACCTAAGGAAACTCTTTATCTCGGTCACTGTCTCGGGCCACTTACAACTATTCACCGTTTCAATCTTAGTCAGATCTACTGACAACCCTTTCTTTGAGACTACATGACCAAGAAACTTCACTTCCTTTTTCGAGAAATGGAACTTCGAAAACTTCGCTTTAGTTAATGTTGCCTCAGCGTCTAAAGCACCACTCTAAGATGCACTTCATGCTCTCTTTCATCCTTAGGGTATATCAAGATATCATCTATGAAAACCAATATGAACCTATCCAAATGCTCTTGGAAAACTTAATTCATCAAATCCACAAAGAATGATGGTGCATTTGTCAGTCAGAACGGCATAACTAACTATTTGTACGATCCATATCTGGTCTTAAACGCCATCAAAGATATAGTATCCTCTACTACCCTGAGCTGATGGAAACTTGTTGCCAAATCCAACTGAGAAAGTATCTTGGCTCCACTCAACTGATCGAACAAATCATTAATTTTGGCCAATGGATATTGATTCTTTATCATCCTCTTTTCAACTTATGATAATCGATACATAGCCTTAACGATTCATTCGGCTTATTCGCAAATACTATGGCTGCTCTCCAAGGTGAACTACTCTGTTTGATAAAACTCTTGCCTTCTAGATCCACTAACTACACCTTCAACTCCCTCATCGCTGTAGGGGTTATCCTGCTTGGCGGCCCGCTCACTAGTTCAGCTCCCGGAACCAAATCTATTTGAAACTCAATGGCTCCTTTCGGTGGCAATCCTACTACAGGCTTGAAAAATACATGAATTCTCTAACAAAACTCGACTCAGCTCATCTTCCAATTCCACAACACCAAAAAAAGCATTCACCTCACCGCTAGAACCTTCTACAGTATAAACAATCCGGTCGCTACGATCAAGGTGCCTAAGCAATATTTTCCGATCCTGGAAAAATATCCTAGCATCGTACTCGCTTAACCAATCCATCCCAAGAATAATTCCTAACCCCACAAAATCAAACACATGCAAACTAAAAACAAAAGTATGACCTAATAAGTCAAACTTTAACCGATCACATCTCAACCCTAGAGTTGCATACTCCCCTATTGGATTCACAACCCATAAGAAAGTAACTAAATATGTGGGTTCTAGATTAAGCTTATCTATCAAACATCTAGATATAAAAGAATGCGATACGCCAATATCAAATAGAACGCTAACAGACATACCATGGATCTAAAGCGTACCTCCCAAAACTGCCTTTTCCTTCTCCTGAGCTGTTGGCTTAAAAGTAGTAGGCTCCAATGCATACACCTTTCCCTTTCCATCCTTAGTGGGTTCCTTGCATTGATTCTTATAGCGGTCAATCTGGTCGTAATGAAGCACCATACGTTCTTCTTCCCGGCTACCTCCTTTTCTTTTCTAGCATGACACACATTAGCAAAATGTCCCTTCTTGTCGCACTTAAAACAGACAACCTCAGACTCCCTTTCTTAGCTACTACACCCTTCTGAGTACCCTTCTTAGGAAATAATTTCCTCTACTGACTCTGCCTAACCTTTCTCTTCTCTAGAGAATCAAGAACCTCCTCATGCCTTAAGGCCGCCTCCACCATGAAATCAAAAGGATCTCTAATATGGGGTAATGTAGCCCTTTCCAACTCATGCTTCAACCCCTTGATAAACCTTGTCGTTCCTCTTCATTATTGTATCCACTGAAGCATACCCATATCTGGCCAACTCCTCAAACCTTGTAGCATACTCTAGAACAGACATATCTCCCTACTTTAACTCAGCAAACTTTCTAATCAGAGCTAACTGTTCCATCGTAGACATGAACCTCTCCTGGAACCTCCCCTTAAAATTTGCCCATGTCAAGGTTTCTTCATCCACACTAGCCATCACGCCGTTCCACCAAAACAGAGCTGCTCCCTATAGCTGTCTCGAAGCAAGCCTCCTCTTCTGCTCATCATTAAGCCCAAAATCTGCAAAGATTCTATACAGTGTAAAAACCAATTTTCCACTTCTATAGCATCCTCTGTTCCTAGAAATGAATTCCCTCCAAGCTTAGTGTAATCACCGCTTAGCTTAGCATAATGGTTAACTACCAGAACTTTCGAAAGTCCTGCCCCTACAGCATCTCCTTCTACCACTCTAGCTTCAATTCAGCTTGCATCATATTCACAAAAAACTGATACGTGGCTTCCATGTCCACCTACGGGACTCCAGCATCCACGTTCTTTGTCTATGCCTGACCTTGGGTCCTCCACGCATTAGGTCTGGCTTTCCCATTGGTTCCTTCCCCTCCTGGGTTAACTCTTCCTCTTCTACCATCCATATATGTATTCAAACCTCATGAGATACAGAAAAATAACCTAACAAAGACACGTGACTAGAGATAAAGCATGTACTTATGTATAACAAATACAAGTACGTTACTATAGCGTTATTCCATACCCCAATCTTACTCTAATTCCTTAGGATTATGTTTTAAAAACCATTTTATTTTAAAGTTTTTCATAAAACTATGCTCTGATACCAAGTTATAACATCACATACCTGGAGGCCAAAAGCTATGCGCTACAAATGCTGCAGTCATTTATAGTATTAACTTCTAGTGACAAAACACGGTAATGCTAATGGTATCCATAATATTAGAAGCACATGAATATGAACAAAATTACATATTTCAAGACAACATTTCACCGATTATATTTCAAAACAATAATTCATATCCATGCAACATATTCCCATAGTGATTCCCAAGTAAAGATCAATTATAATCATTACAAAAATAAACCACGAGCGACATTTGACGATGTCCCCTTGGTTGATCAAAGTAATATAGTCATATCTGACTTCATATACACAAGGGAAATAAACAGAAACTCCTAATTAGCTATCCAACAACCACCTGCTCGTTTTTGGAAGCTTTATTCATCAAAACTAAACCTATCAAACCTTAACCCTCAGCCTACTCAAATCAATTTTGAGCACTCGAGAGCTTAAGGAGAAATCAAAAGATTCAAGTCAGGCATAAAGCCTAATGTGAATAATACTATTACATCTCGGTTTACTGGTATTAAGTGAGACCATGCTGCTTAGCGGAATAGGTTTTCCCTCACATATATCCTTTTCAAAATATATATTTTGCAAATCTTTTCCTAAAACCAAATTGGTCAATCAACTGATTATAAAATAATAATAATAGTAATAGAAATATCCTTTATGCTAAAAATAGGTAACTAATGAACTATCTGTCCATCTGTCCACAAGTAATAAATGGACTATTTGTCTAAAAACTAGGCTGACTGCCTACAAACTGGACTAACTGTCCGCAAACTGGACTAACTGTCTAAACCATTTTGTTAGGTTTATATACCGTTCATCTTTTTCCTTGAAAACCTTTTTAAAATGATTTAACCTTATAAATCATACTTATACAAGGAAAATATGTTCTTAGCTTCAATCTAAGCTATTTTGCCGTGTTATATATATATATATATATATATATATATATATATATATATATATATATATATATATATATATTACTCAAAATAATGTTATTGAATTTTATTGAGGATTGGCTATCCTTTTAAAACAAGTTAAAACCCTTTTTAACTTAAGGACGCTTAGGCTATATTGCTTAGTTAATACATTCGAAACCTTTGTTTAAAACCTTTAAACAACCCTTTCGAAATCATTAAAAGTACCCATTTCGAAGCCAAGTAAAACCCTTTACTTAACCTAGGCCAAAAGGCCAAATCTTTCCTTTAGAAAAATTTCAAATTCCTCCATTAAAAAGCATAAAAACCTTCCCTTCGAAAGCTTTAAAATCCTAGACATCCTTCTATTAAGACCTTTAAATATTGCCTTTCGAAAACATAGGAAAAATAACCTTTCCTTTCAAACCTTTCGAAACCCTGCGAACCACCCCTTCGAAACCATTCATTGAATCCTTTCGAAGGCATCAAAACCTACCTTTCGAAAGAACTTGGATTTAATTTAAAACATGTGGAAATCTGTCGGAACCATTCAAAAATTTACTCCTTTAAAACATTTGAAAACTGTTTCAGTCGAAACCATTTGGATTATGCCTTCTAGTAGAGCAAAAGGATCAAAAACCCATTAAAGTTGAAAGCACCCCTTTCGAAATCATTCATAAGTAAAGAAATGATTGTGTTGAAACCATCCCTCTGAAAGCATTGGAGAGTGGCCAAATTTTAGAAAATAAAGTAACCCCTTCGAAACCAAAGGAAGGAAGCGACAGTCAAAAGGTCTCGACTTATCGAAAGCAGTCATTTAAAACAAAAGGGCAACCCAATCGAAACCATTTCTTTAAATCCATTTGACCTAGTCGAAAGCTAACCAAGTCGAAAGCTACTTAGTCGAAAGCACACGCATTTTCGTTTAAAAGCAAAGTAGTGCTTTAACCCCTTCGAAACCCATGGTTTCGACTCTATACCTTCCGCCTACATCCAATTCGCTACGTACCAGTTCCTTGATACCATGTGTATTGGTTTTGATAGTGTCGAAGGTGAAGGTAAGGAGGCAGAGCCTGATGCCAAAAGCATCGAAAAAGTGAAAAACATGTTTATTTGTCCATTTAAATTATTTCTTTGTACCTAACCTGCCTTGCTTGTCAAGTGTGATTGGTTGCAAGTTTCTCTTTTCTAAAAGTACTGTCAACTTTCCAAAATTAACAATTTAATTTATTTATAAAAAGCCCCTTCTCCTTTCACAAATATACGAAACATTTTAGTCTCATACCTTAAATAATTTTGTATACCTGTTAAAACACTTAGAAAAATTCTACATAATTCCAGAAAACCACTTGTAATATGTTTTCTAACATATATTAATTTCAGACTCAAACCAATTATTATTTAATTGTAAATAATTTATAATCCGAACTAAAATTTTCTTCACTAGAAATTTATATAAATTCAAAATAAATTAATAAAAAATTAAAAATTGAAACCCAACTCTAAAATATCATCTCTGATCTATATAAAAATTCGTAGGTAATTTAGATATCATTTAATTGGGCTTTCATATCAAAACATATCATAAAATCTATATGAACAACGATAAATCATCAACAAGTATATATAATCATTCCATCTTTCAAAAACATGGAAAATCAATGCAAAATATTTATGCTTTCACCTAAAAATTGAAAGTAAAAGAAATATAAGATGTAAACATTATTCACCTTAGCTTTTGAGATTAAAAAAATTGAGATGTGAATGGATTTGATTTGAACTAGCATCTTCCTTAGTTTTTCTTAATATTCTTCCCCTTTTTCTTATTAATGGTGGTCGGCCTCAAGTTTAAAAATTTTGATAAATGAAAATAAATGTGTATGGGATACACGACCAAGGGTTTAGGGTATAAGAGTGGCATCTTTCCTATTTTCGCCTCCTCTTTTTCATGTTAACTCTAATTCATTGGTTAAATGGCATGGCTACCCCTTAATAAAATCCAATCTCAATCCCCTAATCAACACATTATTTTATTTTATTTTATTTAACTAATTAAATATCCTAAATAATGTTGCCAAAAATATGAGGTGTTAAAGAGGTGATTCGCGGCTTATGTATGTGTGCGGCTCAAGTAATTATATTTGCTTGGGTGTGATTCCACAACCCAAGAAGCGGTGCGTGGCTTATCAAATGTGCGGCTTTGGTTCGAACCTTCCCGATGTAGCTAGAGTAACGTCAGTTCTTAAAAGGAGGGGAATGAGTTTCATTTATCCAACGGCTTGAGTCGATTTACTTCCATCGACTCGACGGGTGGATGAAGCATATTTAAGCGTGGTTCCACTATTTTATGTAGCGTCTGGATGGTTTTGAGTCGATTTGACCCCATCGACTAAGCAGGTTACTTTTATGGACATAGTTTTATTGGTTCAGAAAGCAAAGTAATTTTAATAATAAAAGTTTGGCAAGTTCTGCCTAATTACAATGCCTCTGTTATTCCGGGATGGCTTATTTGTAGGAAATAAGGAAATATATAAGATAGACTTAGATAAAATAGAAATGCAGCGATTCGCTAATCCAAGCTCGGGGAATTTAGGTTCCATCAATGGTAGTTAACTTAAATGTGTCATCCCCTAGCTTTTGCTGATCACATAGGGCCCTTCGCAGTTTGGCTTGAACGTTCCTGGTGCAAGGTAGACCTTTTTGAGGACAAGGTCTTCGATTTTGAAAGTACGGTTACAGACTTTGGAATTGAAGTATCGTGCGACCCTTTTCTGGTGTGTGGCAGTCCTTAGCTTGGCTTCTTCCCTCTTCTCATCGACCATATCGAGCAGCTCGAGTAGGAGATGATAATTTTTCCTTTGATTGAAGTTTTGCCTTCGATAAGAGGGGAATTCTAGCTCGATTGGGATTATTGCTTCTAAACCATATGCTAGGGTGAACTGGGAGTGCCCGGTGGTAGATTTGTGGGTTGTCCTATAAGCCCAACGTGGGTGGAAGTTCATCAACCCAATTTCCTTTAGGTTTAGTTAGTCATTTTTGATCGTGGTCTTGATGATCTTGTTCGCTACTTCCACTCGCACGTTTGCCTGCGGATGTGCAACAGCAGAAAAGCTTTTCTCGGTGCGGGAGCATTTGCAAAAGTATTTGAACTCAATGTTTTGAATTGTATCCCATTATCCATGATGATTTTTGTGGCACTCCAAACCTACAAATAATGTTTTTAGTGACAAAATTAACAAATTTCTTTGTGAGATAGTGGTCAGCGGTTCCACTTTGGCCATTTGGTGAAATAGTCAATAGCAACGATAACATATTTGGCTCCTCCTTTGGCATTGGCAATACACCGGTTAGATGATTCCTCAAATTGCAAATGGCTACGGGCTGACCATCTTTGTTAGCTCTATCGAAGGAGTTCTTTTGATCTTGTTGAATCTTCGACATTGGTCAAACCGTCCGGCCTAACCTGCTGCATCGTGGTTTACCGTAGGCCAAAAATACCCGTATGGGAGAACTTTTTTTGCGAGAGTTTGACCTCCAGTGTGAACTCCACAATCCCCTTTATGAATTTCCCTAAGGATTCTTCGAGCTTCAGTGTCGGTCATACACCTTAGCAAGGGGGTAGAGCATCCCATCCTATACTACAAACCATAGTGCCTTTTAAAGGAGCTTTTTTCGTTGATTCTTGTCGTGGGGAGTGTTCCTCTAAGCAAGTAGTCTTTTGATTGGTGTCATCCACGTTTTTGGTTCTCCTGCTGTCTTAAAGATCCCGTCGATATCCATCTCTCTTATGCTTGGAGCAGTTAGCGTTTCAACTAGGACCGATCCCAATGACTGAGCTTCTCTAGAACTGGCCAGTTTGGCTAGATAGTCTGGCTTCATGTTTTTTCCCTTGGGATATGAATTATGGTGTAATGTTCGATGTCATTTAGCAGTTCTTGCACTTTAGAAAGATACGGTGAGAGATTCTTTCCCCGAGCCTGGTATTCGCCTTTCACCTGGCAGATGACTAGCTGGGAGTCACTAGATGTGTATGGAATTTATCCTGAGTTTCTTTACAACTTTAAACCTAGCTATCAGTGCTTCGTATTCTGCTTTGTTATTTGTTGTAGGGAATTCCAAGCGTAAGACATAGCAAACGGATCATCCTTCGAGAGTTTCGATCACTTCTCATGCCCTAAGCAGAAGTCACTAGATGCACCATCGATGAACAACTTCCAACATGCCTCCACTTTGGGAGTCATTTCTTCCTCGTTATCTCTTATTGTAAATTCAACAATGAAATCTACCAACTCCTGCCTATTAATCCCTTCTAGGATGGTATGTGCTTTTGTACTGACTTAATTCGATGTTCCATTTGACAGGCCATCCAAAGGTCTCGGGGTGGTATAACACTTGCTTCAAGGGTTGATATATCAGTACTTTGATTGGGTGTGGCTGGAAGTATGGGTGTAACTTGCTGGATGCAATCAAGAGGCAATATACCAGACTTTTTCCAATTTCGAGTAGTTCTTCTCAGCTCTAGTGAATCGTTTACTGATGTAATATATGGGTCACTTGATCTTAGCTTCTTCTCGTACGGGCATAGCACTTAATGCATGGGGGAGACTACTAAGTAAATGTACAAATCTTCTCCGTCTACGAGCTCGAACAAGGTTGGAGGGTTTCCACATGTTGTAGCCGCTCTTCGAATGCAATTTAACAAGCTCGATTCCATTCAAAGTTCTTCTTTCCCTTCTTTAGCGCGTCAAAGAACGAGTACATTTTTTGGTTGCTTTTGAGATGAACCAGCACAACACGACAACCTTTCCATTTTATCTTTGTAACTCTTTCCTATTCCTTGGGGCCTTGACTTCCCGTAAAGTGGTAATTTATTCGGGATTTGCTTTGATGCCTCTGGCTCTAACTATAAATAAGTCCCAAAAACTTTCTAGAGACTACCCCGAAGTGACACTTAAGTGGATTTAGTTTCATTCCATATTTATGGAGTATTTCAAACATTTCGATGAGGTTGTCCAAGTGATTTGCAGCTATGCACGATTTAACCGGCATATCATCTACAAAAACTCCATAGTCTTCCCGGTCTGATGTTTAAATATGTTTCACTAGTTATTTGTAGGTTGCCCAGCATTTTTAAGCCAAATGGCATCACTTTGTGCAGTATAGTCCCATATCTGTAATGAAACTAGTATTTTCCAGGTCAGTTTCATGCATCATGATCTGGTTTTACCTCGAATTAGCATCCATAAATGATATTAATTCATGTCCAGCTGTCCCATCCATAAGTTGGTCAACTCTAAGCAGAGGAAAGCTGTCTTTTATGCAAGCTTTGTTTAGGTCCGAGTAGTCAATAAAAGTTCTCCATTTTCCATTGGACTTCTTGACCAAGACCGGGTTGGATACCCATTCGGGGTAAGTTGCATCATGGGTAAAACCATTTGTTGTCAGCATATCCACTTCTTCTCTCAACGCTTTGGGTTGTTCGGGTCCTAGGCTACATCATTTCTACTTCACTGGTGTATACTTGGGATCAATATTAAGTGCATGGCATGCAATCTTCGATGAAACCCCATATATATCAGAATCTGTCCGAGCAAATACATCAAGGTTGGTATGAAAAAATTTGATGAGTTCCAGGCACATCTTGCTTTAAAGGTGTGATCCAATTTTCGAAACCCGTGTTGGGTCATCCATATCAACTGGGACAGACACCATCAATTCTGTCGATGCTGCACATTCCTCCCCTGAGCTCTTCTTTCTAGGGTCCAATGCCTTATTGAATCGGCTATGGTCCCCAAGCCAGGGCGGCTCTGTAGTTGCTATTCAATATGTTCACGAATGTGGAGAGTTATCCCCATATTTTTCCACTTTTATTTTCTTCTAGACTCATGTAGTTCTATGATGTAGCATTCTCTAGCGGCACTTTAATCTCCTTTGATCACCCCAACTCCATCCTTGTTGGGAATTTCATGGCTAGACACCACTGAGCTAAAGCAATCCTGATATCTGCTAATGCGGGCTGACCTAAGAAAGCATCGTAGGCGGATATTCCATCTACAATCACAAAGGATTGGATGAGGATGACTCTTTGGTCACCTTCTCTTAGTTCTATGGGTAAATCGATTGTTCCGACAGGTTGCTTATGTTCACCAGTGAATCCCTGGATCTTCGTCCAGCAAGCGGACACGTTCTTTATACCGATCTTCATTTGGTCAAATGTGTGTCTGAATAGGATATTCAAAGAGCTGGCATTGTCCACCAATACATGGTGGATCATGGCTGGTCCAATCCTTACCATCACGACCATGGGGTCGAGGGTTAGAATTTCTATTCCTTTGATGTCTCTATTCTAAAGTAATATATTATCGTTCAAGGTTTCTGCTACTTGGCAAGAGTTCCATCATTGATTGCGAAGCACGGATCTCTTAAAGCGTGTCTTAGTGAGCTTGTATTACCGCTCCATTTCTCCTCAAACTCCTGTGCATGGGATGAGATCATCCAGATATTGTTCCAATAATGAGTCTTTGGTTCGTCGTTTGGATCTCTCTTCACTGGTTCCAGCTTGGTTTCCCCGGCCTCTAGGAGCTTGGGTATCTACAGGCTGGTCAGGATTTTTTGTTTCTTCACATACTGCTGAAGCTTATTCTCTCGAATTAACTCTTCAGTAAGGTTTTTAAGTGACGGTTCTCATTCGTGTTGTGACTATGTGTTTCATGGAAGCGGAGTACTTTCAGCAATGCTTTTGCTATTCAGTCGCTTCCTTTTTAGGCAACTTCTTGTACTCTTTCATCCCTTGTGTCACAAGGTAAATGTTCTCTGGAGTATCATTGAGTGGAGTGTATTCTTTGGGCCTCTAGCCTTTAAGTCACTTGCTACTTCCATTTCGCTTGTTGGAATTTCAATTCCCGTCCTTTCCCGTGGCGATCCTGTAGGTATTGGCGTCTTGGTTCGGCACTATACCATTTTACCCAATGTTGGTTGGTTATAGGTTAGCAGGTTTCCCTTCTAGCTCTTTCGCTTCTTCCAATTTCAACTACTGGATCGTGTTGCGATTAAAGTCCTTATTGGTGGTAGGTTGTTTCATCTTGTTCCATTTTCCAATTTCAGTTTAGGATTGATGTCGTGGACCAGGGCCATGAAGACCATATCTTCATTTGGGTTACTTACTTCAGTGACCACGGTGTTAAACCGATTCATAAAGGATTTCAAAGATTCATTCTGTCCCTTGAATAGGCCCGATAAGAACATTATGTCTTTCGGTTGTGCCGTGTAAAGCCTAAACTGATCAAGGAACTTTGTTGCCAATTCATCAAAAGTAGAGATGGATTTAGGTGGGAGTCAAGCGAACCACATAGAAGCAATTCCCTCCAGAAATATTGGAAAACGTCTACATCTAACAACATTCGAAGCATTTTCTCCATCCATGTACCATATTACTTGTACAAGCAAGGTTTCGTATCTCTAGCTCCATCGTATGATGGAATAGTTGCCATAGTGAATTTTTTAGGACATCATTCATTCAAGATGTCATTAGTAAAGGGAGTCTAGCTTGGAGCGGATCCCCATTCATCAACTCTTTTATTCTTACTTTCGTCCATTAGTCGCTTGATCATGTCCATGATATATGTCTCGGCTGTCCGGTAATCCGTCGGTTGGTTATCAGAGATATACCAAGTGTTTGATTTTGCAAACGGTCTTAGTAAGTGGACTGAAGCCTAGGCTCTTCTGTCTTCGGGAGAGCCACTCCCTTGGAGTTCCATTGGCTTACGATTGGGCGTATATGGGTAGTTTGGACGTCTCTATCGGTGCTGAGTGCGTTAGTGTTTTCTTTCTAGTCATTATCGTCAAGTTATTCACAATCTTTAGAGTCAGAGAGATCCACTGCTATATCTTCCTGTAGGTTTTCATCCCCAGATTCAAGTTCATGGCAGGCTGCTTTGCAGCTGGTGTAGTGCTTGTATTTCCTTCTATGGTGATTCCTGTAGCTCCACCAACTACTCATTTTTGTCGTTGCTTTCCGTTTCTCTTATTTAGGCCAGAAATGGAAAAGTTTTCCTGCTCCGTTGCATCCGTAGGCTCTGGCATGGTTCTCAGAGCAGCCAGTTATTGCAAGGTCAGGACGGCACTTAGTTTTCCCATAAGAGCTTTTTGGTTATTCTCCATCTTTTGATTGATTTCATCAACCATCATGTTTAACTCGCCTCTAACGACAACTTCATGCTGGATAGAAGACCCCGGATTCTGATCTCCTACGTTGGCGCCATTGACTTCAACTTGCTGAGGATTAATTTCCTCACCAGCTATTATAGCTCCAATGGCTCTTCTTGAAGTAGTTCTCTTTCTTCCTGGTACCATTGATTCACAACAGCAAATCTTCTAAGTAGATGTTGAGGATCTAACTTCTGAACCTGTCGATCAAAAGTAGATAGCTAGATCTGAGCCTATGTTGGGTTCTCAGTGAAAGCACCAAAATATTAACCCATAAAATGGATCAACACCCTAGATTGAGTGTAAAAGCACCAGCCCTATTTATCAAGGTAAATAAAATAGAAAAAGAACTAATATATAGCACAAAAAGTAAAGGAACAAGAAGATTTTTATAGTGGTTCAGCTGATAATGAAGCCTACGTCCACTTTATAACTTTCTATTAACTGACTAAAGTTACAAGTGAAACCAGATTACAATATGATTGAATACTCTAAGTTAGATCAAGTCACAAATACAAGAGTTCACCAGAGAATCACAATGAACCCCTAGGTGATTGTTGTGTGGAAGGAGAAGGCCGACGAATAGTTTCTATAGAGTTTCAACAGCCATTCTAGGAGATACCCTTTATGTTGTAGATAGGTGGGTATTTGTAGGCATTGGAGAGCTATTGGGTTGGGCCACTTTACCAAAAGCCTAACCTTGATGGTACGAAGTCGCCCCGAAAATTTCATAACGAACCAACCTATCTTAATGGATCGCTAGCAATCCATAGGACATGGATCGCTAGCAATACATTAGTTAAACATTTTTTTTTGATCATTTCACCAGGATCGCGATCCCTACCTTATGTAAATTCTCTCCATGTAATTTCATAATGAGTTGCCTTTTTTGATGGTGATTCATATACATGTTATATTAAACTATCACTGGAATCAGATAAATGCTCATTTCTCAAACTAGCTTGCTTGAAATATCATGAAATTTGGCAGATATCCTTAGAAAAGATATTGGTTCATCATGCAAAAGGTTTGGAGGATCCACAAGCAATCCTTATGGATCGCTAGCGATCCATAGGTGCGATCCATCCCCTTAGCATATTTTTGCACCCTTCTTCTTGGGTCTTTTTTAGCTTCATCTTTAGGTCATTTTGGTTGATTCTTGAGTTGTTTCGACTTGTCATGGATGTTCTAACTTCCTTTGAATTCTATTGGGTTAAAAACCCTATTCACAATTACCACCCATGGAATTGCAATTTTTTTATGTAGAAATCTTGTATGGAGTACAAGAATGAATGTAGAATTGGGAATCTGAACCAGTATAAAATTCTTAGTGTTTTTTATTATTGCTGCTTTTACTTTCTGTATTTACTATGTTGTTGCCTCTGATTTATGATTCTATGTTGTTAAATTTGATTATCACAATATAAACTAGCAATAAGTTTAAAAACACTATTCAAACTTTCTAGTGTTGCGTTAGCCTTAAGATCCATATCGCACAGTACTAGGGTAGCATATCATAACCCACATTTAGTATTAGATGTTTTGGTTTTTAAAATTTCATAATCTGATTTTTGAAAAGTTTAGATGGCTAGTAAAAAAATACGAAGTTTAAAACATTTGTAAAAGGACAATCTACTGCTAGAACACCATTCCTTGATGATAGTAATTATGTTTATAGGTCAGATAGGTTGAAAATTTACTTATAGTCTAATGGTTTAGACATATAAAACATCATACAAACTGAGTAAACTAAGCTCTCGTTAATTTGGCATAATGATTTAATGAGAAAAAGGCACAAGCACTCAATATTTCAAGGTAATGAGTATTTTATTCTACGCCCTGAATAAAAAAAGAGTTCAATAGAGTGTCAATAAGTGCATATAAAATTTAGAGGACATTACAGGTCACACACGAAGGCATTAATAAAGTTGCAAACCAAGACTTTTATGTCAACAAACTAGTTTCAATTATTTAAAATAAAACCGAACTAGACTATTCCTGAAATGTATTCTTGATTTTAAGATATATTGCATGCTTTGGTTTCATTAGGAAAAAATTTAACTAAGGAGGATCAAGTCCAAAAGATTCTAAGACTTTGGTAATAGAAAAGGCTAATGTTATAAGTACCATGAGAATAGAAAATTTAATATGCTATTCAATGTCATATGAAGTTCAGATGTAGGGAAGAAAGGAAAGCCAGACAAATGAAAAGAACTCGCTCACTTTCAATACTAAGAACAAGGACTAAATGATGATGATGAAGAGATAACATATATGGCAAGCAATTTCAAAAGATTCCTGAAATGTAGAAAGAGGAAAAAATTTAAAGGAATAGACAATGATGACAACTTTATAGGTTTAATAAAATGTGTTAAATACAACAAGACTAGACCTCTGAAAAAGAGCTACCTAACACTGAAGAAATCAGAGGATTCTTCAAACATAGATTCAATTAAAAAGAGGAAATGATCATTCACGATAACTTAGGAAGACTACTACCACATCAAGTAGCACTAATTCTAGAAAATGAAGGTAATGAGGTATGTTTTATGGCTACTACTAAATATGTACCTCAAATTAATAAGGATATGCGGATACTAGACAGTGGATGTTCAAGGCACATGATTGGAAACATGAAACTATTGATGGACATCATTTACAAGGATGGTGGAGAGAAATCTCAATCAAAGATTACTTTAGCGGATCCCCTACATCTAAAAGCAATATGGAAATTCTTTACTATTTTGGGATTTCACTTTCTCCAAATTAGGAAAATTCAAAATGCAAATAAAGAATGTCCTGGACATGCTTATTGAAATAGGAGTTCTACATATTCGATTGAATAATGAGCAAGAAAAGCATAAATGAATAATTAGGTCCATCCACAGTCATCTACTCAACATTATAGATGATCTAATAATCATTAAAGAATAAGGGACTGAAGAAATACTACCCTACAGTAGAAACTAAGGAAGAGGAAGAGAAAGAAGTTAAAACTGTTGATGATGATGTTCAATGTGTAGGAGAGATCACATTCGACGCCTAAGGGATATTGAATAAGATGGAAATTTATGCACTTCTTACCTGATTATTATGGTCACAAATGCCCACCAATTAAAGATCATCAACATTAAGTGCTTTTTTGTTTATGTCGATTGCTTTTGTTTATATTTGTTATTTGTATTTGTTTGCATTAATATGTTATATACAATGTAATGTTAATAAAGCGACGTTTATTTTCTCTACATACTGTCAGTAAGAATATAAATAAAACCTAAACATACACACACATTTATACAAAAACAAAATGCAGGAAAATTCTTAATGTGTTGATATACATCATAGGATATGTTGACATGTATACAATAACCAATTCTATGTCAACATACACAAACTTACATGTTGACATATACTTTTTTTAATTTAATGTTTAAAACTTTATGTTGATAACTTATGATAAATAAAAGGACTATTCATAAACCCCTTACCCTCTTGATATTCACTAAATTGTATACATGTTATTTTAACTCGCGTTTTTGTTGATGTCAAAGGGGAAGGGAAAGGGTATAAAATACAGTTATCAACAAGATAAGGAGAGCATTAACATAGGGGAGTTAATGGATTTAGGGAGAGCCAGATATAAATTAATATTATTTTATCCAAGAATGTTTAGATGGCTGTCATCATCAAAAGGGGGAGATTATTTGTAACATCCCTCATTTAAAGGCCAAAACTAACCGCTACAGATGCTGCAGTCATCTACAATTATTAATGTTCGGTGACCAAATGTGGTAATGTTAGATACATTGATATACTAGAAACACATGGACATGAATATTTTCATACTCGGTTTTAAAATAAATTTCTCATTCCATTTCAAATCACATTTAAGATTCGTTACATAATCCTAATCCGTAAATCATATTCAAAGAAATGTAATTCTTATAAATTACTCCAAAAGCGACATATGAAGATGCCCCTTGGTTGATCAGAGTTTAAATATAGGCACTAAATAACTTTGCCATTACATCTAGTTACACAGCGAAATCAAATAGAAAGAACTCCTAATAGCTAGCTTGCCTCCTACATGTCTCCAGAAGCTTATTCGTCTAAAGGAGAACCTGAAAATCTTAACTCTCAAACTACTCAAAATCAATTGAGCGTCCAAGAGTTTAAGGGGAAAACATAAACTTCGAGTCAGACAAAAAGTCTGGTATGAATAATAACCCACCATCTCGAATCATATAGATATCTAGTGAGACTACGCCGCTGAACGGGTTTCCCCCTTACTAGTATCTTAAGCCAAATATATAATAACCATATATTTTGCACCTACATCCACAACGGTTAAGATATAAAATAATAAAATGTATCATGATGATATGCAACATGCAATATGCTCTGGATTTCTCATCCCCATTCACCAAACTATCTGTCTCAAGTTATAGTTCCTAGAGTCACTATTAACCTATTAGTTTTCATCGGTTAACTAACTTGTTCCAAGCTTACGGACAATATATGACTACACAAGCATATATTATAACTGATCAAATAATACAACAATATAAACATCCATGGTTTAATTCTTTGTAATCATTTTCTAATGAAATATGGTGAATACCCTTAACCCACTACCTTTAGCAAGGAAATCTTCATCTAAAATTTCAAAGTTAAATGTAATTTCAAAAATCTTTTACATTTCCATGTGTTTACTTTAAAAATGAGATTAGGTTTTTTAATTTGAAAACTAAGGCTTTCAACTATATCCCTTGGATCATTGTGACATCATAAGTTACCCTCCATCACTCTCCCTTTCAACATCATAGAGAAAACAAGCCCTTCGTCCCCTTCCATTTAACTAATGGGTCGGCTATGCCCCTTTCTCCACTCTACTCTAGCTGTAGGACCTTTCAAAATCAATGTTTAAGCAATGTGGAAGGCCTCTACCACTACTTCTTTGAAACCATGAAAAGGACCTTATATACACCATTGATTGGGTGTGACACAACCCTTCCACTTCTATAATTAAACATGCATCCAGAAGGACCCTTTCGACACTATCAACTAGTTCAAAAGGTACCTTTCCGTATTGGTTGGACTTACTCAATTATAAAGGTGCATAAGGTATGCTGTCGACACCATTGATTGGTGCGGCTCATCCCTTCTGCCTTTATATATTAACATACTTGCGGAGCATAAAAGAATGGAAGGAACTCCTTCGATACTATATATAAAATAATGTTTTCCATAACATATTCAAAAACCATGGCATTTGGAAATCATTTTGCATGATTTTAGCCTAAAACCAAACTACATTATTCCACAAAATCGTTGTTTAAACTATAACATGGAATTTGAATCAAAAAAAAACATCATTTCATCCAATCATATGGTTTTAAACCTCAAACACAAATTAAAACATTCAAGATGACTTATTTGAGATAATTTAGATCATTATTCACCTTGTTTGGATAAGAAACTTGAGATTTGTTCTACACTTTAATCTTCTTAGCTTGAATCTTAGCCTCCAATTGGTTTTTTTAAGCTCCTCTTCTCTTAGTTTATGGTGGCCTTGTTTTTCTTTTGTTTATGTTTAAGTTTCTTAAGAATGTAAATGAAAATGAGAATGTGGTAGGGAGTTTTAGGGTTATGGGGTTCGGCAATTCCTATATTGCTCTTTCCTTATTCTCTTAAGTATTTAACTTGTAACTCTTTCTCGTTAATTAATCTAGTTAAGGCATGACCTTAATTAGTTTTCAAATCTTAAATCCCTTATCAATCCAGTCTCTACATTATTTTATTTTATTTATCTAACTAAATCTCCTAAGTAATACTATTTAAAATTAGGGGTGTTACAAACTCCCTTCCTTAAAGAATTTCGTCCTCGAAATTCAACAAGTACTAAATACTAAGCATAGCAATCATCTGTAACATCTCATAACTACCATACTAGCCTACCTGAGTAGCAAACAGTCTATATAACAGATATAGAACATACCCTTATAATATATCAAGATAAGTTTCTCTAATCCTGTCTTCTGTCTCCCAAGTACGGTCCTTCTCGTTGTCGCTCAACTGAACTTTCACCAACTTGACTGTCTTATTTCCTAACCTCTTCTCATCTTCCGCTACAACCTGAACTAATTTCCTAAAAAAATCAGATCTGGTTCTGCTATTAAGTCTTTCAATGTAGTTGAAGGGATGGCAGTCTCTGGATCATGCACATACTTACGAAGATGAGACACATGAAACACATCATGGACACCTGCAAAATTGCTTGGCAACTCTACTCTGTATGCAAACTTTCTGATCCTCTCTATAATTGGGAGCGGTCCAACATATCTCGTTGCCAATTTCCCAGACTTTCTAAATCGTATCACTCCCTTCATCGATGATAATTTTAATGAAAACCTTATCTTCAACTAAGAACTCTATATCCTTACGCCTCTTATCTGCGTAACTCTTTTATCTAGACCATGCTTCCTTTATCCTACCTCAGACCAACTCAATCTTTTATGCTGCCTCTCTTACTAGATCTAGGCCTAAGATTAGTATGTCTTCGGTTTTCAACTAACATACTAGCGACTTGCATGGTCTTCTATACATAGCTTCAAAATGTGTCATTCCTATATTAGTCTGATAACTATTATTAAAGGAAAACTCAACTAAGTGTAGGTGATCTTCCCATGATCCACAAAAATCTAACACACAAGCTCTCAACAAATCCTCGAGTACCTTGTTGACTCTCTCAGTCTTTCCATCTGTCTAATGGTGATAAGCAGTACTCATTTTGAGCTTGGTACCTAACACATCCTGTAGACTCTTCCAGAACTCGTTAATAAACAAAGTATCACCGTTACAAACTATACTAGTAGGAATTTCATATAGTCTAACTATGTTCTTCTTAAACAACTTAGCTAAAAAGGTGCCTTCATGGATGACTTAACTTGAATGAAATGGGCACTCTTGGTAAACCTATCCACTATGACCTATATACTTCCTATAAGAGAATGTGTTGATCCTTTATAGCCCACGAGCAAGACCGATCATTCCATTAAGATAATGTTAGGATCGGTATAAAACGATATGATGGTTTGGCTCAGTAGTGAATGATCGGATGCAAACGTTTTTTAAAAAAACTTGACAACGACCCGTAAATGTGCAACTGTGATCGATGGTTAGGTACAAACATGTATACATGCTAGTACAGGTTTTAAAAATTCAAATTTTGAAATCGGCTGAAATTGAATCCTCGTCTGAAATCAATTGAAGAAGGGTTTTAGCCAGATTGCTAGAGCCTAATAATTCCCGGATATCATACAAGATAATCATTAGCATATTGTAAACCGATATTTATATTGTTGGAGATCAACCAATAGTCATGACAAACCGAAAGAGATGCGAATTTCCATAAAAAAGCGAATCAATGGGAGGATGGCGACTATTCAGTAAATTGAATGGAATCCTTTCTGATGACTCAAGTTTGCAATGATTCAAAAACATCATGTTCAAACAAGATGTAGTTTGGAGGGAAAGTGATATCTGGCCTTTTAGCTTGGCTATATCTGGACTGATCAAATGGGACAGACTCAGTTGTCATTAGAATCGATGCATAGGGTAACTATCATGAAGTCCGAAGATTTGACAAGTATAATGACCTCAAGCACTAGCAAAGCAGAAGCATGAAAGCTCATTACTCCTTGAAGATGGATCGGGTATGATCCATATGCAACATATGAGTCGTATTATATCAATTCCACAGCTCAATTCAATGATGATCAATCGATATCTCAAAATCTACAAATCCATTACACATGAAACTTTGTGAACATCAATATAATGGAAGAGTAGACCCCTAGAAATGATCGCACAAAAAAATGAGCTACAAAGAACGATCAGTATACATCGTTCATGAAATATTGTATCATTTCAGCTTCAACGATTCAACTGAATGAAGATTAATCAATATCTCACTAATGGCAAGTCAAAATGACACCAAACTTTAGGAAGATGGATTAGAGGCATGGAGGAGCTTGTAGGAATGATCACACCCTTATTGGAGCAATCATGAATGATCCGTATCAATCGTTCCACTGATTGAATTTTCACCAGCGATCGTTTGTGTAAGCCTCTACGGATCTGGAGAGTCTTCTACGATTTTCCAGTGAGATATTTCAACGTGTTCCTCTATAAATACAAGCTTCTTTATTCATTTAGAGGATCTTTACGCTGCTTATTGTTGTGGACTCCATTGTAATCAAGTGAAATTATCAATAATTCATTATAGTCAAGTTTATAAGTGATTAATAAAGTTTACTCTTTAAGGTGGATGGCACACAACGCCGAACCACTATAAATCCTTGTGTTTCTGTTACTGCTTAGTTCTTATTGCTTATTTACTTATCCGCTCTGTTCAATTTTGATTATTCTTCATTTATTTCTCTACTATTTTATTTTTGACTGTTTATGCCCACTTTTGGTGCAAACACTTCTTAACTGTAAGTAAACAACTTGCTACTGATTATTAACAAAGCACTTAGTAGTTTGATTGTTTAATGCTTGATATTGGATCTGTAAATTATATCTTTTATAATCAATATGAGAGGATGTTGGGAATGTCCCAAATGATATGCAAAGACATCTTATTAAAATGTTTAGTATGGAACATGTAAGATGGATTCCTTGTTCACTGGTAATAGGGATTATCATACTTGTTGTATTGTCTACAATATCATAATTTGTTTATTTATTTGATGCATAAAGAAAATATCAAATCCAACTTAAGATTACTACATAGCAGTTTAGAATGTTCTCGTTTGCGCTGTACATTGGCACAAATACCCAATAGAGTTTGTGTATTATATAAAGAACGTTAAATGAAAATAGAGGGAATACAACAAAAAGTAATAAGAAATAAGAAAATAATAGACACATGGTAGTTTATAGTGGTGTTGCGTAGTTTTCTTACCTCTACTTTGAAGAGATAGCTTTATTAATCACTTTGTAAATTGGGTACAATAGGGACAAGATTAGAATCCTTAGTTACAAAAGAGTATAAAACAATAAGCAACATAAAGTCCCAAAAATAAAAAATCAAGTCTATATTTATAGAGGAAGACGGTGAAATATATCCCTGAAAATTCGGTAGAAGGATCTCTAAAACCATATGGGCCCACAGGATGGATCATGTGTCCCGAATCCCAAGAAATAGGGACCAATACCAATCCTTATTTTGGAGGAATTTAGGGGTGTGATCCTTATGGGAGATTATCCATGCGGTAATATGCTTAGCCTCCAGGTTTCATGTCAATTGAATTTGTAGATGTTGAGTTATTGGTCGATCATTGCTGCAAAGTGTGTTGCTACCAGGTTCAAGTCGATCCCTCTAGCGAGAAGAGGGTCGATCCCTCTTGCTGGTTTCTTTTAGAGTGTGTTCCCTAAGGTATGCTCCCTACGGTTCCCACTCTTGTTCTCAAAGTTTCATATGCATTGGACTTCTAAATCTCGGGATATCGATCTCGAAATATCGATTGTTTTCCATTGAGTTGCACTTGTTTGGATGAAGTAAACCGATCCCTTTGGTTAAGAGGGTCTATAGCTGAGCCCTTTTCTAGAGATTATTATATTCCATACTTTGAACATTCTATATAGCATATCAATCATTTTTGTTTGATCACGGCTTCATATTATCGTATGTATTTGATTTCTAGACCCACAATCGTCACTCTGGGCTTACTCGCCTTAACGACGGTCGAGTCTAACTTGTTCAATTAGCTCAGATATAATAGGGCCAAGATACCAGACAACATTTACCCCCCAAAGTACGTCTTGTGTTGAACATGACATGCTTTGAATCGAAGTAAGTTAGAGTCGCTGGAAAGAAATCCATATAGTTTTCGAAATAGTCACCACCCTTTCGTCGAATTATTTTCCCAAAGTGTTGTATCTCTCTTTGATCATCATGACACTTGGTCAATTTCCAATAGTATAAATTTAGGATTGCATTTCGTCAGCTGCTATCTACATTCGGTTCTATGGGGCTATCAAGCTTTGGCTATTTGATCTAGTTTCGTCATTGAGAGCTTCAGGTGAGAATTCAATTTTTATCGATTTCAAATTTTGGATTTTTAGGATATTCACGTTCATGTTCTAGCACACGTTCTTGTCGTTAGCTCCCGAATGCATTTGCATACTCACGGGGTCATCGCCAATTATTGTTGAATTGGATGCAATTTCATGGCATTTATACATTTGTTTACTTTATATATTTTTTATGTACATGTTTTCATGCACATAGGGATCGTATACGACAATTTTCCTCTCCTTTCTTTTCTTTTTTTATGTTTATAGGGATCGAAATTCCTCTAGCTGATCACTTTCTCTGCCATCTTCTCCCTTCTCTTTTTTTAACAGGGATTAGATGGATCCCCCTTGGGTAGAGATCGTGCCCGATTCCTCTCAACATTAGGGACTCAACGTTTTCGGTTTCGTGGAGAAGCTAAAGTAGTTGTTCCCTGCAAGCCCTCATATAAAAGCCAATACTCCATCCCTCCATCCCTCTACTTTACTTCATTTCTCATTCGCCTTTGTTTTTTTCAAGCTCACCTCCGAACCCTCCCCTTCCCATTTGAACTCTGGTCCCTTCCCTTCAAATTAATTACAGCCTTCATCCTTTGGCTGACCATTCTTTCTTGCTTTAGACCACTACCCTGTCCTCGATTTGAATCGAAATCTAACATCTCCCTTTATGTAACTCATACTTTAAACATTTATGTAGTTTCCTTGCATTTAACTTTGGTTCATTACGAGATGATGGGTTTTGTTTACGTCAATTAACATGAGCGTGGCTTAAGTTGGGAAAAGATGAGATGGATGGTATTGATGCAAGGTTCAGTGAGGTGGTAATGGAGGAGAAAGGAGAGCACTGAAGGAAGTAAAGGGACCGATCATGATTGAGGATGGAGGGATCGGTCGCTGATGTATGTGGAGGAGAGAGATTGGCCTTATGTTTTGCCCGAAGGACTAGAATAAATATTTATGGGAAGTGTGGGAATGGATAAGTATAGGGATTGGTGCATAGGCATGTCATAGGGATTGGTGATGGAGTGCTAAACAAAAGGATTGGTTGTGTTAGTTCTGACATAGGGATCGACTATAAATAGGGATTGTTTATCTGCTTCATGAAAGGGATCGATCGGCTGTATTAAGATAAAGGGATCGGCTATAGGGACTTAGCTGATTCTAATCCTTTGAATTGAGCTTTAACACTTGAGCAAACCTATCCATATTAACTTGCATAAACAATCAGAACCAATCTCGTCTTAACGAACTTGGATATATGATTATAACGGACAACAGGACTTGCTTGTCCAATTTTGAATTTGAAATTGAACAACCAAACTGTTGGGACTTAGAATATGAATTAAAACTTAACATATGGACTTCGATAATGAGCTTCATACTTCAACAAGTCAATGGTTGATCCGAAATCTTACACAACCGATCAATGCAAACGTCAGTTGAGAGGTCAGCGACGAGGGTCACTCTAGTCAGAATCCAAAGCCTCATTACTACTTTTTCTTTTAATATTGAACTATTTATCTCTGCACTGCACCATACTAGTTTATACATAGCATGGGGGACATAAATTTTTCTAATCTTGATTATCTGCCGAGTTTAGCTGATATGGGCTCTAGTCATTTAGGTTTTTTAGCAACAATGTCTTCTGGACAAC
The DNA here is from genome assembly GCA_030765085.1 of Allium cepa. Classification (NCBI taxonomy): domain Eukaryota; kingdom Viridiplantae; phylum Streptophyta; class Magnoliopsida; order Asparagales; family Amaryllidaceae; genus Allium; species Allium cepa. The sequence continues at coordinate 629,461,459 of CM060934.1, forward strand.
CTTTACAGCACAACAATCCAGCTGCCGAGTCAAGTTCTATGACTATATCCGATAGACATTCTCTTGAACATTAAACTGAGAAGCTAGACATTTCTGGTCTGTCGGTTGACCTTCTCTCTGATGTTCCCATCCTTTCGGTGGAAGAAATAAATCCTGCCCTTGACAATGTAGAAGGGGCTATGTTTCTAGATAACCATATAGATCCCCAGGCCTCCCAAATTGGTAAGGATGCCCTCTGTAGGCTCTGCTCTAAATATAGAATACCATTTAGAGATGTTTTAGTCCCTTCAATGAATGACAGGGTTCCTTTGCCCTCGGAAGGGTATACGGCATGTAATAAATTTATGTCATGGGCCGGATGTTCTATTCTGCTATTTATACAGCTATGCTTTTCTTCATAGCACTTTCTTGCTATTTATGGATGTTCTATTCTGCTCGCCATCTCATGAAGACATCAGATTCATCTACAAAGCAACGGATAGGAAGCCTTTCTTATACTTTCATCAAGCCTATGCCTAACTATCAAGTTCTAACTGGAGCTTAGAACAGGCTCGGCATATTTAAACATAATTGGTTCTACATTTGTTGCCCATCCAGCTTCGTGAGGCAATGGTTGGAAGAACGTAGGTGTTGCCTACACTTTATTTTCAAATTCTTAAGTCCAAGTTGTATCCTGAACTAACAAATGCTTCGAAAATTTACAAGTGTCCATCCATGACCCGAAGGAGACGGTTATTCAAGGGCAGTTTCTGCAATCCGTGCCACTCCAGTTAAGGACTGAGATATCGGATCCCTCGTAACCGATGAGTGGTTATCTCTTTTCGGGTTGTTGGAAGAGGGTCATAACATTTGGTCTTTCAGTGAGCATTACACCAACCAAGGAATGTTGTGAAACAAGAAGGTGGCATTGATAGCCCTATCGTGCCCCCAATCAAGGAGGCCTAGGATGATGCCGAAGGAGGTGAAATTAGAGGTGATGAAGCCAACAAGCCTGGCAGTGAGGATGTAGGTCCCGGCAGTGCGCCTGTGGTCGAATCATCATAAGGCATGCAATCGCATGCAACAAGAAGAAAAGAAGAACAGCTAGCGTACAAACTTTGTAGGAGAATAACTGCTAAAAAGTCTAAGTTCACCGTTACCTCGGTTGAAGAAAAGTCTTCCTCTCAGCTTTTAGAAAGTTCGATGGAAGGATTCTCAAATCTACCGATTCCAGACGACATCAAGACTTTTGACTTTCCCAACAGTAGTGTCAAGGGGCTTAATTCTCCCACTAGGACTGGTGATGACATTCCTCCCACTACTAAAGGGGAAATCACTCCTATGAGCAAGGCCGCAGTAAATGGTCCATCGAGGAGACATTAGGACACTCACAATCACGTGCACTTCACTTCACGATTTTTGTCTATCTTTTATTTAATGGTTAGTTACATGCTTTTATTTGATTTGCAAGTGCTATGTCTCATTCTCATGCCTTTGATCTCCTGAGCGGCTCCTTGACACAGTATGGATCCAGTCATGGTTTAGACTCGGGCAGGCGTCGAGAAAGGGATGATGGCCGGGAAAGAAGTCATCATTCAAGGGAGTCTTCATCCTCTAAGAACTAGTCCAAATCTCAATCATCCCATCAAGAAGTTCAGCTCAATCTTCCTACATATAGCAGCGATCAGACCTCTTCTCACACTCTCTAAACTGCTGTGCCACCCGAGCATCATTTGGGTTCAACTGGTTCTTAGCAGCCTCGCAGTCAATGGTTGTACAAATGTCCTATTGTTACTTTCGATCTAGCCTTTTCTACTATAGCTCCTGAAGCCTTTACGACAGAAAGATTGGACGAACTTAAGGTCAATTTTCCAAAAATCTACTTTGATGGGGTAAAGTTTCTTCCTTCTATGTATACAATTCAAGGGAGTGCTAAAGCGAGTTCTCTTGCATGTGTTAACGATGTTTTTGTGCAACACAAAGCATTCCATCATTTAACCAAGGAAATCTTCGAGGTGTGTATTGAAAGGCAACATGAAATTGATTGCCTTAAGGTGGAGGCGATCAATGATAAAGACATGGTCAAAAATCATGATGATGAGATCATGGGGTTAACTGCGAAGTTAGCTGCAGTAGAGAAGAGTGCAAAAGAAACATGTGAAATGGTTAACCATTTGGAAGTGGCCCACAAAAAGGAGCTGGATGCTGCCCCTAGCCATAGTAATGCGCTTAATCTGGAGAAGGACACACTACAAAAAGAGAAAGACACTCTAGCCCACTACATTGAGGAACTCAAAGAGCTTCTTAAGAAAGAGAAGAAAGAAAAACTTCTAGCTCAAAAGGAGTCACAAAATTTTGTGAAGAGGCCGTCGGGGCTTGGAAGCTGAAAATTAAACTTGATGAGCAGCTCACTCAAATTGAAGCCCTTAAGGAAGAGGTAAGGGAAGTGGGCCTTAATGAAGTTAAAGAGAAAATTGAGGCCCAATTGGAGGATGCTAAAGAGGCTGGTCAGAATGAGATTAAGGACTTTCTCGATCCTTTGATTGTTGAATACAATGCTAAGGTCCTAATCCACCTTGACTTGAGTTTTCTTGGAGAGGGCTACCTCGAATCGATTGCCGAGGCTTGGGAATATATTGTTGAAATGAGGAAGAAAGACCTTAGCGAAGCTGATTTGGACAAGGAGAAACTAGTACGGGAGATCCATCATGGGAATGAACCTTTAGATCATACCGCTACAAGGCTCTGATACTTTGATATTTTGGTACCCTCTGGCAAAAGGGAAGACATTGATGAATCTTCAGAGTCCGATCTTAAAGGTTCCCCTTCAATTCAATCATCCAAAGCATCGGTTTCACTTGGCCTGGCGCAAGGTCTAAGCTATGATCTAGATAGACCCGGTTACTAATCAAAGGTGCCAACTTCTATTCAAGAAGAGAGTGTTGAATCATGAGTTTTGATTCATGAAAAAAAGATTAAACAATCAATGATGAGACTATACGATTGAGCGACAAAAAGAGAATGTGATTTGCTAGCTATTAAACTACAAAGGAGATGAGACTTAAAATCTAAGTATAGTATGATTATTTACTGAAGTTTTAGTCTTAGATATGGTTTATAATTGTTAAGATCAATCTTCAAGTAGTTTATACATACTCCAAATTATTTACTGAATTTTTAGTATGATTAATTATTGAAGTTTGGGGTTATGTTCAAATTAATTGTCCTAAGCTTATTCTTGATGAATTCTAATCCTTCAACCAAGGACGAATGAACATCATTTATTACGGCGAGTATATCATGCGGCATCTTATGAACCTAAAAGTTCCTGTTCCAGAACCCAATACCTCCACTGTTTAAACTCTAAATAGCCGCATAATTAGTCTGATGAAATTTCCTCTGAGACCGCTTATTATCATGTCATTCCAAGATTGGTAATCAAGGCCTCCCCAACAAGCCGCTACTCCACAACAACGAAGAGATGAAATTCGCACCACAAACCCATCCCAAAGCACCAAAGAGTCCATTGAAATGATTGCACGTAATCAAGTAATTTTGGATTCTCGCTTTAAGAATCTCGATAAGAAGATTGACAAGAAGTTTGACAAGATCAAAAGCTTTTTCGGGATTCTATGGGATGCAATCTCTTGTTCCTCCTTGACCACTGTAGAACCTTCACATCATGATCCAAGAAAACGTCCAGCACCTCATTTTATTTGGTCTACATCCGAAGAACATACAAGTTCTGACACTAGTGGAAATGGTGGCGGCAGACAATGTGTGGAAAGTTCTTCACGAGGCAAAATACCAGTGCAAGAGGAAGAAGAAATGGATTCAGACTCCGATGAGTGATGTTGGCAATTCTTGATGGTGGTAGTAAGTTATTTTCTTTTAAATTCAAAACATTCTAATATAGTTTATTTTTTATGAGCTTGTATAAATAGCTCGGTGAAATTTGAAACAATATGTTTGTTTGCGATTTTTGTGCTGTTAGTTCACAATGATAATATTATTGTTTATTTCCTTTTGGCGATGAAAAAGAGGGAGAAATTTGTATGACTAACCATTTTTGTAGGATTAGATATGTCGTCGGATATTCATGAAGAGATATATATAACTTCCATTATATAGTTCTTGATATATAACATCATCTAAAATAGGTTGTCATCAATAAAAAAAAAAGGAGAATATTGAATCATGAGTTTTGATTCATGACAAAAGGCTTAAATGATCAGTGATGAGACTATATGATCAAGCAACAAAAAGAGAATGAGATATGCTAGCTAGTAAACTACAAAAGAGATGGGACTTCAAATCTAAGTATAGTATGATTATTTACTGAAGTTTTAGTCTTAGATATGGCTTATAATTGTTAAAACGTATCCTCAAGTCATTTATACATACTCAAAGTTTTTTTAAGATTCAAATTTTTAAATATATGTGCAAACTGTGCACTGACAACCAGGTCAGTTGACTGACCTAAAACAACCAGTCGACTGACCATGTTCAATACACAGATGTGTACTGTTTACACTATCTTTGAATATTCGGTAGACCGGTTGACTTTGCTAAGTCGACTGACTGACTCTAATGGCTATTCTTCCTGAAAAGACACTTCTAATTGTGAAGAGTTTCAATCCAAATTGAAGAGATATGGCTGCACCTTTTAATTGAAACTCTTTGTGAACATTTGTAACTATTTGTTCACTATATAAACATGTTAGAATATCTTCTCAAATGACCAATTTTTATTTTTATTTCTTGCTATATTCTATACTATCTATCTTTGCAATCTACAAGCAATCACAATCTATATATTGCTTGAATCTCTGAATTAGTTAATATATTCTTTTACTCTAAGCAATATCTTCCTTTCATATCTTCACACACACAATATTTACTTAAAGATTTGATTATAGGAAGGGTGTACTATTAAAAAGACATATCCGTGTTATTCAAAACACAAGTGTCAACTGTTTTATTTACCAGTAGAAGTCCTGTTCGGCTTTTCAGGCGGTAAAAGTCCTCTTCGGCTGTTGAGGCAGAAATATCATGTTCGGCTGCTCAATGTTGTATATCTATTCCTCCAGGTTAAGAGAGGGAATTATAAAGTTTAAATCCAGAGTGTAATCTGGGACTGGACGTAGAAAGGGAAGTTCGAACCAGTATAAAAAGTCCTGGTGTGCTTATTTCATTTACTTTATCTATTATCTAGATTATATTTCTGCACCAATATAATAATCCATATTACATGATCCTAAGTGATAATTAGCCACACGGTTCACACACTTTCAGAGAGCACTTTGGTGACAACTGAAAGTCAACCGAACACAGGTATCCCACTCTACTCTCCATTATTCAAGAGGTTTCATTCTTCGTGCCTAATGGTTTTAAGCTTATTTTCCTGTTCCCATGAATCTGTAGGTCTTTTGGCTCCCAGTCAAATCCAGGAAGCGGTGCCACTGTGGAGCAACAACCGACATTTACTGAAATCCCAATGGCTACCAGCATTCAAAGGACCGATGCTTAAATTGTTGGAGCTCTTGCTGATGAAAAGGTCGACGATCAACCAATGCAAGATGAGTCTGATGATGTCATAATCACGGGTGCCTCCAAACACATTGATGAGCTCAGCTTAAAAGAGAACATCGAGAGGGAGGAGTCATTGAAGAAAAAAGCTAAAGCTGAACCCGTCGATGTGGATGTCGATGATCTGAATCTCGTCCCACAGCAAGTAGTTCCACCTAGCGAGTTAGTTACTGGAGAACTCCCTCCAACCTCTGAAAGCTCTCCTGCTAGTGGTGCTAAAGGTCAAACAGAGGGACACATAGAGGCTCGAGTGGTTTCGCTCCCAAGAAGTCCAAAAGGGAGAAGAGGCAAAAGAAGTAGCCATTACTTTGGCTTACTTTGTACATAGCTTGTGTAGGCATTTTTCTTTTCATTGGTTGTGTTTGTGCGAGTATGGCCCCTACTTTTGGATACAATTGTACTATGATTTTCAAGTTTAATGTGCAAATAGAAGTTCTTTATTTTCTATTGAACACTTATGTGAATTTTTTTTTGAGTAGTCGAGCTATTACTTTTCCATTCAATGTACTTGTGACTCATTACTCATTGATTCGGATAATTATCCATTAGTTTTTTAATCAAGGCCTCCATATGGCCATGGTCTCAAGTTATACTAAACACTAGGCTCGAGCCCTAGTGTTACACCATCAGATTCAATGGTGTAAGTGATTATACTCCTGCCCCAGTCTTGGGTTAGTGGAGTTTGGTAATGGATGGTCGAACTCCATCCTTAGCGAATTTATACTCCTCTTATCGATTTTAGGTCGTATTTTATGGAATAGGGAGCAGTCGAACTGCACTCATTTATTTGTTTGTACTCATATGCACACTTTGGGGATAAAGTTAGTTGGTGGATGGTTGGATCGCACCCAATTTGTGTTGATACTCTAGTCCATAATCCGAGGGCTTAGAGTTATTTTGGAAAATATTCGAACCGTACTTTCCTTAATTGATTGATTTTCCCCCAAGTCCAGGGTTTGACTTAGCGAATGATTGGTCGTGTCACGATCACTTTTGATTTATGTCTGTCCCATCACTCGGTGGTATTAACTTGGTTATCAGATGGTCAATTCACTTCCATTTCTCATCAGTACTCCATCCATTGGGTTGTGAGCGAGAATCATTGAATGAACGATCGGACCACATTCATTTTGTTTAGTTCAATCATGAACTTATGTAATCGACTAGCTCCAAACTCTGGGAACCTGCTTGGACATGTCAATATTAGTTAGTTGGGTATCGCAACTAATATATAATGCTACAACCACAAATATGGAGGAAATTTCAAACTTTATTTGCCAAATGGAAAGAAATGACATAATTCGTCTTATTACATATATAGGAAACCAAATGCTAAAGCAAATCCGAAAATTGAATACAACTGAATGAAAAACAATAAACAAAGTGAAATAGCATCGCAAATGCTTGCTTTTCCACACCCTTGGGAGTGTGACACCATTAACAGTCGCTAGCTTGAAAGTTTCTTCTCTAAGCCTTTGTTTAATGAAATACGGTCCTTCCCAAGTAGGACTTATATGTGACAGGACAAGAAAAATCCATTTCAAGATAAGATCGCCAATTTCAATGGTTCTAGGTCAGATTTTAGTGTTGTTGTATCAAGCGACTCGGTGTCGATGTGCAGTCGCTTTAAAATCAGCTTCTTCGTGCTTCTCATCTATAAGGTCTAGAGATTCTAAGAGGAGTTCTCTTTTCATTCTTGGGTCATAGAAGGTCATTCAACAAGAAGGGACTTCAAGTTCAAAAGGAATGATGGTTTCGGAGCCGTAAGCAAGGGTAATTGGAGTATGGCCATTCGTGGAGTTATTAGTGGTTTTGTATGCCCACAATGATGTCGGGAGTTCATCCACCCACTTTCCTCTGGTCTTTTCCAAATGTTTCTTCAAAATTGACTTTATGATTTTGTTTATAGCTTCAACTTGTCCATTTTCTTGAGGGTGAGCAACTGTCACAAATTTCTTTTCAATATGATATCGACGGCAGAAGTCTTTGAATTATGCGCTATCGAATTGAGTTCCATTATCGGTTACGATGGTTCGTGGAAGGCCAAAATGACATAAGATGTTCTAGAAAATAGAGTTGATTACTTTATTCATTGTGATCGTGGTTAAAGGCTCCGCTATGGCCCATTTGGTGAAGTAAGCAACTGCTATGATGGAGTACTTCACACCACCTTTTGAGATCGATAAGGAACCGATAATATCTATGCCCCATGTGGCAAATGGCCATGGACTAACCATTTGTGTAATTTCCATCGGTGGAGCTCTTGGAACTTTTGCATACATCTAGCACTTGTCGCACGCTTAGCATAATTAGCAGCACCTCGATGGACAATTGTCCAGTAATACCCATAATAGAGTATTTTCTTTGCTAGATTTTTCCCTTCAGTGTGATTGCCACATTCCCATTCATAAACTTCCTTTAGGACTCGTTTTACTTCATCACGAGTGATACACTAGAGCAAGGGAATGTAAAACCCTTTTTTATACATGACTCCTTCCTAAATGATATATTGTGAAGCTTTGTAAAGGATTTGTCGCCTATTTATTCCTCCATTTGGGAAGGACTTCCTGTAGCAAATAATCTTTAACCAGAGTCATTCATGATTCCTACTCAGGCTCTGTCCCTACTACCTTGTGGATTTCCATCTAGTTTATGCCCAGAGAGTCGAGTGCTTTAATTGGAACCATGCCCATTTGATGTGCATCCCGGATGCTAGCAAACTTTGCCAATGAGTCAGCCTCTTTGTTTGATCCTAAGGAATGGGTATGATGTCATAATACTCAAATTCAATCAATAGCTCTTGAACTTGGAAAAGATACGGAGCGAGTTATTATCCTTTAGCCTGGTAATCTCCCCTGACTTGGTATACCACTAACTGGGAATTACAAAAGATTTTAAGAGATTTTATTCCCAGAACTTTGGCAAGTTTGGGTCCGGTAATCAGAGCTTCATGCATAGCTTCATTGTTCATTACAGGGAAGTCAAGCTTCAAAGCATAACACATTGATCGATCTTTTGGAGTTACTAGCACGATTCCGGCTCTAGAATAATGATTGTTGGATGCTCCACCCATACACATTTTCCATCGAATGGAAGGGGCCCCACCGCTCTCTTGGATATAATTTTGTGCAGTAAATTTTGTTATAAAGTCCATCAACGCTTGTCCTTGGATGGCTCTTCAGTCGCTGTAAGGCCAGTCGTAATGGTTGATCGGTGTAAATGTTGATGGATAAGCCTGAAAATAGGGGCAGAGCTTTCATGAAGCATTCAACAAGTATGGCAATTTCTCTATCTTCGAATAGTTTCTTTCGTCTCTCGTTAATCATTTTCTAACATAATAGATTGGTCTCTAGATTTGATTCTCCTCGTGAAGCAATGCGGCACTTATAGCATGTACAGACATGACCAAGTAGGTATACAAGTCTTCGTGATCCACCAGCTTCGACAAGATGGGAGGTCTCTCTAAGTGGTTCACCAAAGCCTAGCATGCGCCTTCACAACCCTGTGTCTAGTCAAAATTCCATTTTCCTCTTTTTATCAAGTCGAATAAAGGGATGCATTTACCGGTGGCTTTGAAAATAAATAGACTTAGGGCGAAAACCTTCCCATTTAGGCTCTATACTTTTTTAATGGTCTTTAGCGCTTGGATTTTGCGAATAGCTTGAATCTTTTTGGTATTAGCATTGATGCCGCGAGCATTGATGATGAAACCCAAGAACTTTCCTGATGAAATGCCAAAAAAATATTTCAAAGGATTGATCTTAATTTTGTAACATTGGAGAATGTCAAACATCTCTACTAAGTCTCTAATATGGTCATGTGATCATCGTGACTTTACGAGCATGTCATCTACATATACCTCCATCGTATTTAAATTCGACCTTTAAACATTCGGTTGACAAGGCGCTGATAAGTTTCTCTAGCATGCTTCATTCCAAATGGCATTACCACATAGCAATACAATCCATCGTCGGTAATAAAGCTGGTGTGCTCCTAGTTGGGAATGTGCATCGGGATTTGATTATATCCGGAGTACACATTCATGAAAGATAGCAACTTGTGTGCTGCAGTAAAGTCTACCAGCTTTTTAATTCTCGGAAGGGAAAAACTGTCTTTCGGGCATGCATTGTTTAAATCCCAATTGTAAACACATGTCTGCCACTTTCCATTTGCCTTTCTCACAATTACAGGATTAGATACCTATTTAAGGTAGAGGGCGTCAAGAATAAACCTATTGCTTTTGTGCTTATTCACCTCCTCTTTAAGGGCGGCAAATCTCTCTCGATCCATGTCATGCCTTTTCTGTTTCACCGGGACATGCCTCGGGTTGATGTTTAATGCGTGGCTCGCAATGGCAGGCAAGATTCCATATATATTAGAATGAGTCCAAGTGAACACATCACAGTCCACTTGTAACGACCCGTATTTTACGTGTCGATAAATCGTAGAATTTGCAGGTCGTTAGCGTTGTTTGTGTTGTTCCTAGCCTGAGTCGTTTAGAAGTTGACCCGGGTGAAGGGATGAGTCGTGACCGACTCATAGGGACCGACTCAAGAAGTTAGGCGACTCAAGGAATTGGCCGAGATAAGGATGGACCGACTTATAGGGGTAGCGAGTCAGTGGCTAAGGAGTTAAGGTTGAGTCTTAAGTCGTATGGAACGACTCATAGACTTGAGCGACTCATAGGTGGTTGGCAGCTTAGGGGTAGGAATGACTCATAGTAGCATAGCCGTGAGTCGTGAGTCGTCACGTTTGGTATAGTGATGAGTCGTTTGACTCGGGGTAGGTTTGAGTCGTTGGGGACGACTCATGGGATGAGTCGGTGGGTGTTGGTTGAGTCATCGAACGACTTAGGATTTGGTGAGTCTTGGGTCGTGAGTCGTATGTCGTCTAGGGTCTTAGGTCGTTGGGTCGGCCTTGAGTTGAGTCGGCAGTGTGCTTGAGTCGTTAAGCCGTGTTAAGGTGCTAGGTCTTAAGTCGGCTATGGGTAGGTCGCATACTAGTTAGGTCGTTGAATGACTCAAGTGATGAGTCGTGAGTCGGCATAGTAGTGTATTGTTGAGTCGTCGTACGACTTAGGACTTGGGGAAGACGCGGCAGTATCTTGGGTCGGAAGTTTTTAGGTCGTGACCGGCTTATGATGAGTCGGCATGTTGGTTAAGTCGTCGTACGACTTAAGTCTTGATAGCGGCTGTGTGTTGTGTCAGATAGATCGGCCTTGGGGTTGCTTAGGCCGTGTGTTGTTAGGATGGATAGGTAGTAACTCGTATACGAGTTAAGGTGTTTGTTGTTAGCTCGTGTGTGTGTTGAGTCGTATGCATGATGGGTCGCTGGAGTTAGGTCGTATCTCGTAAGTCGTCTACGATTTAAGACTTAGGGCTCCTGTGGGCTGAGATGCTTAGGTCGTAGGGATGTTAAGTTGGCTGCTTTGGTAGGTCGTGGGGGATGAGTCGTGAACGACTCATGGCTTAGGTCGGCAACGACTTAAGAGGCGACGACTTAGGGATATTTCAGCCTATAAATAGTGGACTTTGGCTCACTTTTTGGCACCGGTTTTCGAAGCGACGAAGTGCTGCCATTTTGGAGACTCGACTACAGTATTTTCTTCACTTCTTTCTCTACTTCCATCAAGTGCTAACATCCATTGAAGATCGAAGATCAAGATCAAAGATCGAAGATCCAAAGTTGAAGATTTTCATCCGAAGAAGCTAGATTTCACCGTTTCAAGTGAAATTTCTCCGGATCAAGCTCAAGTTCTTGCTGTCCAGATCTGAAGTTGATTGATTTTAGGTTGTTTTGGTGATTTGGTGAGTGGTAGTTATCTCTCACGCGGATCCAAAGGAGTATATGGGATTGGTGACTTGTTTATGTGTTAAAGTTAGCATTTTCTCGCATTTTCCTTAAGTCTGCATGTAGATCCATCATATTTGAAGATGTTTATCTATGAAAGTTATTTATCAAGTAGTAAAGACAAAACCCATGTTTTAGAATTGATAGATCTATGCTAAAAACCATGATTTCACATATGTTGGACTTTTGCTCATTTAATTACGAAATTTCCATTATAGTTGATATTGCTTAATAGATCTTGTTTGAATGCTTGAAGGTTTGAATGTATGTTAGATTTGATTGCTCCAAGTTAGCTTGTAGTTGATTTGGAACAAGATGGTTGAAGATGATTCAAAAGCTAAGTGGAAAGGCTCTTGAATGGTGAAAGCCGCCGATGGTATATGAAGCGGATGTGGAAGCTCATATGGATGGATTCGATGATGGGACTTTGCCGTGATGCGAAGAGGCGAAGTATGAGATCGAGATGGGACTTTGTCAGGATGCGAAAAGGCAAAGTATGGTTGAGTTGAGACTTCGCTTTGGTACGATGAAGCGAAGTATGATGTGAGTCTTGGCTTAATCCAGGCAGGGATCATTCCAAGCATGTTGATAACTTGAAGGGTAGTTCAAGTTGGTTGATAATGGATCGCTCAAGAGGAAGCTTGGGCTAAGTTGAAAGAAGTCGTCAAGAAGGATGACAAGGAGGCTTGGATCTCATCGTTATTGAAGGTTCTAGCAAACCTAAAGCAAGAGTACATAGGGACGCCTAAAAGACTACAGGCAGTTAGTCGAGTACTCTGGGCCAAGAAGATAAGTCCTAGGCACAAGGCAGTGTGCGGGGTTTTGTCTAGAACCGGGGTTACCATTAGCCCTTGACAGATGGCTCAGGAAGGAGTCGGTCATTCAATTAACGGTGATTTCGAAGCAAGGTTAACAGTGATAGCCAGAGTCATGGATGTTTGGATGTTTGGTTGTATCATCATTCGGCTTCAAGAGCGGTGTTTTCTGGGTGCTTATCTGATCTTGGTTTAGGCCTTGGGGGTTTGTATTTGGAAAACATCATCCTTGACTCGAGTGATTATTGCTTTACCTTACTTATCTGCTATGTTATGCTTACTTCTCCTTAGTGTGTGTCTGGGGGCTATCACTGTAGAAAGAGGTGGAGTGGGATGGGTTGGTTCCTATTCCTTTATTTCCTTATGCTCTTTTGGTATGCTTGATTGTTAATTTACTGCTCACTAAGACTTTGTCTGACTCAAGGTTTTATGTCTCCTCTTATTACCTTGGGCTGTTCATCCATGTTTGGGATGGGCAGACTAGGTAGCAGGTGGCAGGTGCTGTGCTTAGAGTAGAGTTTTCCGTTGATGATGGCGAAGACGAGCAGGAGGCTATGCATATTATTTCCTTATATGTACTGGGTATCCGCTGCTGTATTTGATGAGTGCTTGTAGTGAGGTCTTGATGTATGGATTTGTTGAGATGATTGTATAAAACCTCTGTGATGCTTATATGATGATTTTCTGTTATGAGACTTCACTATATATTTCTCTATTGTATTTTATCCATGCGCTGTGAGTTACGATAGAGATTCTGCGATTTTATTTTACCCTGACTATCGTCCATGGCTGCCTGGCACACCTTTCAGCGCTCTATTCTCTTGTTTTGGTGCGGGAGTCATGGGCGGTCGTCACATTTGGTATCAGAGCTTTGGTTAATCGATTTCAGCCAACGCTCGCTGACGTAACTACGTATGAGAGACGTAATTGTATTTTGATGGATGATTACTATATATAATATAGTAGCCTAGAAGGATTTGAACTCCTTATGCAGTTGTTTCTTAAGGTGTTCTAATCATTCTTATTACAGATATTAAGGATGAGTCGAAGAGGGAGACCAGCTGCAAGGGAAAGCCGTGCTGATGAAGGAGCTGTTGATTATGGAACTATGTTCGAAGCGATGATGACTTCGATCATGAGAAGGATACCAGCTTCAGGATCATCAGTGGATGTGGGAGTTCAAGTTCAAGCTCCAAGACCGGTGGATTTTGCTAAGCTTTGCAAGGATTATACTTCTCTTGGAGGAAAAGCTTTCTTGGGGACGGAATCTACTATTGAAGTGCAGAGATGGATGGATGCTTGCCGAAGGATTTTTGGTGATCTAGGGATTGAGGATGCAACCAAGAGAAAGCTTGCATCGAGGCAGCTTCAAGGGAGAGCTGCGGATTGGTGGAATTCTATCACTATAGATACACCAGAGGAGGAGATAACTTGGGAGCAATTCCAAGTTAGATTTGAAGCCAAGTTCATCTCTACGGCTCAGAAGTCTGTTTTGTTCAAGAGATTTGTAGAGCTCAAGCAGGGAGGGAGGCCAGTTCTGGAGTATATTTCTGAGTTCGAAGCTTTGTCTAAGTATGCCAGATCGTATATTGATTCTCCATACCAGAAGAATGAAAAGTTTGTGACCGGTCTGGATGCTTATCTTGGAAGGCAGTTGGTGGATCACTTGGACGATCCATTTGAGAAGCTGGTGGAGAAAGCTTTGAGGCATGAGAGTTTGTTCCCTAAGGAAAGTTCTGTTGTTGCTATAACCAGGGAAGGATCTAAACCACAGCAGGGTGGAAATAAGAAGAGGAAGCAGCAGCAACAGAGGGGCAAGGATGGCCAGAAGAAGCTGAAGGGTGAGTTGACTTGCTATAACTGTCAGCAGAAGGGCCATCTCTACAAAGATTGTAAGAATCCCAAGGTGCCGGGGAAATGTTACAACTGTGATAAGCTGGGACATATCAAGAAGGATTGCCCAGAGCCGAGGAAAAATAGGCAGATTGTGCAGGCCTATGCTTTGGAAGCTGTGCCGTCATCTTCAAGAGCTCCTACTGCTGAAGAGGAGGGGAAGAGTGTGGTGGTTCAAGGTACTCTTTCCATTTGTGGTGTTCCAGTTAGAGTGTTGTTTGATACTGGAGCGTCGCATTCTTTTGTTTGTGATGATTTGGTAGGCCGGTTAGGTTTGAAACCGGATATTGTTGATAGGCCATTGGTTGTGACTAATCCAGTTGGGGGTTCGTCATGTTTGTGTATGATATGCCGTGGTCTGGTTGTATCGAGTCATGATTGCTCGTTTGTTTGTGATTGCTTTGTTCTGAACTTTGCGGGGTTCGGAATTATTTTGGGTATGGACTGGCTTAGGAAGTATGCGGCAAGGATTGATTGTGAGAGATTGGAGGTGACAGTCGGGAATGTGGAGGGGCGAAAGGTTGTGATACGATGTAAGCATGAAGAAGGCGTCTTCATGAGCTTCATGTATTCGCTGGTTGTTCCACGGGATGTACTGTCATCGATGCCAATCGTGAATGGATTTGAGGATGTCTTTGACGAAGTCAAAGGGTTGCCGCCGCATAGGGAGATCGAGTTTCGTATCGATCTAGTTGAGGGAGCCAGACCTGTTGTGATGCCTCTTAGGCGGATGGCACCGAGGGAGCAGCAAGAGCTGAAGGTGCAAGTTGATGACCTTTTGCAGAAAGGATTCATTCGGAGAAGTGTGTCCGAATGGGGTGCGCCAGTTGTGTTCGCAACCAAAGCGGATGGATCGTTGAGGTTGTGTGTGGATTATCGTGAGCTGAATAAGGTGACTAAGAAGAACAAGTATCCATTGCCGAGAATAGATGACTTGTTTGATCAGCTTCACGAGGCTAAGGTGTTTTCTCAGATGGATTTGGCAACGGGATTTCACCAGTTGAGAGTGGCAAAGGATAGTGTGCCGAAGACTGCTTTCAGGACACCATCCGGGTTTTATGAGTGGCTGGTAATGCCGTTTGGATTGACTAACGCGCCAGCATATTTTGTGGATCTTATGAATAGAGTGTTCAGAGATCAGTTGAACAAATTTGTACTTGTGTTCGTGGATGATATTTTGGTTTACTCCAAAACTGAAGAAGAGCACAAGACGCACTTAAGGATTGTTTTGGAAATCTTGCGGAAACATCAGCTGAAGGCTAAGTTTTCGAAGTGTCACTTCTGGAAGAGTGAAGTGAGGTTCTTAGGCCATGTTATCTCTAGAAATGGAATAGCGGTTGATCCCGCTAAGGTGGCAGCAATCCAGGATTGGGTTAGACCTAAGAATGCATCTGATGTGAGGAGTTTTCTTGGATTAGCAGGATATTATCGTCGGTTTATCAAAGACTTTTCCAAGATAGCTGCACCGTTAACAGGATTGACGAAAAAGAACCAAGTGTTCAGATGGGATGCTAAGTGTGAGCAAGCTTTTGAAATCCTAAAAGAGCGACTGACGAGTGCTCCTGTTTTGACTATTCCAAGTGGGAATGATGAGATGGTGGTTTACACCGATGCATGTGGCACTGGACTTGGAGCAGTGCTAATGCAGAAAGATAAAGTTGTTGCGTATGCAAGTCGACAACTGAAGCCGCATGAGAGGAACTATCCGACTCATGATTTGGAGTTAGCGGCAATTGTGTTTGCTTTGAAGATGTGGAGACATTATCTATTGGGAGTTAGATTCGAGTTGTTTACAGATCATAAGTCGTTGAAGTATCTGTTCTCCCAAAAGGATTTGAATCTTCGACAGCAACGATGGCTAGAGTTTCTAGCATCTTATGATTTTGGTATAGCCTATACTCCGGGAAAAGGTAACGCAGTGGCTGATGCGTTAAGTCGAAGACATGCAGGATTGGGAGCCATGTTTTCGGAATGGAAGAATCTCGAGTATTTGGCTGGATTTGATTTCAGGCCCAGATGTGAATTGGAACCTGAGATGTTGGCAAACTTATCGATAAGACCTACTCTTGTGGAAAGGGTTGGCGAGAGCCAAAAGGGAGATGATAAGCTTGTCAAGATTATCTGTGATTTGGAATCTGGATTGGACCCGGAGAAGGATAAGGGATTCGAGGTCGATCGAGAGGGTTGGCTTCGAAAGCAAGGGCGACTAGTTGTTCCCGATGTAGATGGATTGAGAGATGAAGTTCTGAGGGAGAGTCATCACTCGAAGTTGACAATTCATCCAGGTGGAAATAAGATGTATCGGGATATGAAGAGAACCTACTACTGGGAAGGTATGAAGAAGGATGTTGGAAATTTTATTTCCAAGTGTATGAATTGCCAGTTGGTGAAAGCTGAGCAGAAGAAGCCCAGTGGATTGCTTCAGCCATTGGAGGTTCCTACATGGAAGTGGGAGCAAGTGTCGATGGACTTTATCGATGGTCTACCTAGGACAAGAGCAGGGAATGAAGGGATTTGGGTCATAGTAGATCGTTTGACCAAGAGTGCAAGGTTCATTCCTGTTCGATCGACTAGGACTGCATCGAAGTTGGCTGAATTATATGTGAAGTGGATAGTTCGTTTCCATGGTGTTCCGAAGAGTATAGTGAGCGATCGAGATCCATTGTTCACTAGTAGATTTTGGAAGAGCTTCCAGGAAGTTTTGGGAACTGAGTTGTGTTTGAGTACAGCTTATCACCCTCAAACCGATGGTCAGACTGAGAGAGTCAACCGAGTTTTGGAAGATCTTCTTAGAGCATGTGTTTTGGACTTCGGAGGATCATGGGAAGATCACCTTCATTTGGTGGAATTTGCTTATAATAACAGTTATCAGTCGAGTATTGGTATGGCACCATATGAAGCATTATATGGAAGACCGTGTAACTCTCCGACATGTTGGTTGGAAGCTGGAGAAAAGCTGATGCTTGGGCCAGAAATGATTCGACAGACTTCGGATTGTATAGAGATCATTCGGCAAAGAATGAAAGCAGCCCAAGATCGTCAGAAAAGTTATGCAGATAATCGTCGAAAGGATTTGGAATTCGACGTGGGCGATATGGTTTTTGTGAAGATTTCTCCATTGAAGAATGTTATAAGATTCGGGAACAAAGGAAAGTTAACTCCGAGATTCGTTGGACCATTCCCGATTGTCGAGCGAATAGGAAAGCTCGCTTATAGATTGGAGTTACCGGAAAAGATGGCGGGTGTGCATAATGTTTTTCATGTATCTTATCTACGGAAGTATGTGCACGACCCAAGTACGGTGGTTTCTGCTGGTAGCTGTGAAGACTTGGAGGTTGATCCAGTGGTTACGAGACCTCGTAAGCCGCTTCGTATTGTTGAAACCGATACGAAACAGCTTAGGAGGAAGACGATTACGTTGCTCAAGGTACAATGGAGTGATGATGTTAACGACTGTACGTGGGAGGAGGAGGAGAGGATGAAGGCAGCTCATCCCGAACTCTTCGAGGTATGGCCCTAAAGTGTCGTGACATCTCATGAATTTGTAGCTTGTTCTAAGTCTTAGAATTCTGCATGCTAGGTTAGAATTGGTTGCATGGATTGTTGATTGCCATGGATGATAGGCATGCGGAATAATTTTGATTGCTGTTGTTTGCTTGGAATTTCGGGGGCGAAATTCCTAAGGGGGAGAGAATGTAACGACCCGTATTTTACGTGTCGATAAATCGTAGAATTTGCAGGTCGTTAGCGTTGTTTGTGTTGTTCCTAGCCTGAGTCGTTTAGAAGTTGACCCGGGTGAAGGGATGAGTCGTGACCGACTCATAGGGACCGACTCAAGAAGTTAGGCGACTCAAGGAATTGGCCGAGATAAGGATGGACCGACTTATAGGGGTAGCGAGTCAGTGGCTAAGGAGTTAAGGTTGAGTCTTAAGTCGTATGGAACGACTCATAGACTTGAGCGACTCATAGGTGGTTGGCAGCTTAGGGGTAGGAATGACTCATAGTAGCATAGCCGTGAGTCGTGAGTCGTCACGTTTGGTATAGTGATGAGTCGTTTGACTCGGGGTAGGTTTGAGTCGTTGGGGACGACTCATGGGATGAGTCGGTGGGTGTTGGTTGAGTCATCGAACGACTTAGGATTTGGTGAGTCTTGGGTCGTGAGTCGTATGTCGTCTAGGGTCTTAGGTCGTTGGGTCGGCCTTGAGTTGAGTCGGCAGTGTGCTTGAGTCGTTAAGCCGTGTTAAGGTGCTAGGTCTTAAGTCGGCTATGGGTAGGTCGCATACTAGTTAGGTCGTTGAATGACTCAAGTGATGAGTCGTGAGTCGGCATAGTAGTGTATTGTTGAGTCGTCGTACGACTTAGGACTTGGGGAAGACGCGGCAGTATCTTGGGTCGGAAGTTTTTAGGTCGTGACCGGCTTATGATGAGTCGGCATGTTGGTTAAGTCGTCGTACGACTTAAGTCTTGATAGCGGCTGTGTGTTGTGTCAGATAGATCGGCCTTGGGGTTGCTTAGGCCGTGTGTTGTTAGGATGGATAGGTAGTAACTCGTATACGAGTTAAGGTGTTTGTTGTTAGCTCGTGTGTGTGTTGAGTCGTATGCATGATGGGTCGCTGGAGTTAGGTCGTATCTCGTAAGTCGTCTACGATTTAAGACTTAGGGCTCCTGTGGGCTGAGATGCTTAGGTCGTAGGGATGTTAAGTTGGCTGCTTTGGTAGGTCGTGGGGGATGAGTCGTGAACGACTCATGGCTTAGGTCGGCAACGACTTAAGAGGCGACGACTTAGGGATATTTCAGCCTATAAATAGTGGACTTTGGCTCACTTTTTGGCACCGGTTTTCGAAGCGACGAAGTGCTGCCATTTTGGAGACTCGACTACAGTATTTTCTTCACTTCTTTCTCTACTTCCATCAAGTGCTAACATCCATTGAAGATCGAAGATCAAGATCAAAGATCGAAGATCCAAAGTTGAAGATTTTCATCCGAAGAAGCTAGATTTCACCGTTTCAAGTGAAATTTCTCCGGATCAAGCTCAAGTTCTTGCTGTCCAGATCTGAAGTTGATTGATTTTAGGTTGTTTTGGTGATTTGGTGAGTGGTAGTTATCTCTCACGCGGATCCAAAGGAGTATATGGGATTGGTGACTTGTTTATGTGTTAAAGTTAGCATTTTCTCGCATTTTCCTTAAGTCTGCATGTAGATCCATCATATTTGAAGATGTTTATCTATGAAAGTTATTTATCAAGTAGTAAAGACAAAACCCATGTTTTAGAATTGATAGATCTATGCTAAAAACCATGATTTCACATATGTTGGACTTTTGCTCATTTAATTACGAAATTTCCATTATAGTTGATATTGCTTAATAGATCTTGTTTGAATGCTTGAAGGTTTGAATGTATGTTAGATTTGATTGCTCCAAGTTAGCTTGTAGTTGATTTGGAACAAGATGGTTGAAGATGATTCAAAAGCTAAGTGGAAAGGCTCTTGAATGGTGAAAGCCGCCGATGGTATATGAAGCGGATGTGGAAGCTCATATGGATGGATTCGATGATGGGACTTTGCCGTGATGCGAAGAGGCGAAGTATGAGATCGAGATGGGACTTTGTCAGGATGCGAAAAGGCAAAGTATGGTTGAGTTGAGACTTCGCTTTGGTACGATGAAGCGAAGTATGATGTGAGTCTTGGCTTAATCCAGGCAGGGATCATTCCAAGCATGTTGATAACTTGAAGGGTAGTTCAAGTTGGTTGATAATGGATCGCTCAAGAGGAAGCTTGGGCTAAGTTGAAAGAAGTCGTCAAGAAGGATGACAAGGAGGCTTGGATCTCATCGTTATTGAAGGTTCTAGCAAACCTAAAGCAAGAGTACATAGGGACGCCTAAAAGACTACAGGCAGTTAGTCGAGTACTCTGGGCCAAGAAGATAAGTCCTAGGCACAAGGCAGTGTGCGGGGTTTTGTCTAGAACCGGGGTTACCATTAGCCCTTGACAGATGGCTCAGGAAGGAGTCGGTCATTCAATTAACGGTGATTTCGAAGCAAGGTTAACAGTGATAGCCAGAGTCATGGATGTTTGGATGTTTGGTTGTATCATCATTCGGCTTCAAGAGCGGTGTTTTCTGGGTGCTTATCTGATCTTGGTTTAGGCCTTGGGGGTTTGTATTTGGAAAACATCGTCCTTGACTCGAGTGATTATTGCTTTACCTTACTTATCTGCTATGTTATGCTTACTTCTCCTTAGTGTGTGTCTGGGGGCTATCACTGTAGAAAGAGGTGGAGTGGGATGGGTTGGTTCCTATTCCTTTATTTCCTTATGCTCTTTTGGTATGCTTGATTGTTAATTTACTGCTCACTAAGACTTTGTCTGACTCAAGGTTTTATGTCTCCTCTTATTACCTTGGGCTGTTCATCCATGTTTGGGATGGGCAGACTAGGTAGCAGGTGGCAGGTGCTGTGCTTAGAGTAGAGTTTTCCGTTGATGATGGCGAAGACGAGCAGGAGGCTATGCATATTATTTCCTTATATGTACTGGGTATCCGCTGCTGTATTTGATGAGTGCTTGTAGTGAGGTCTTGATGTATGGATTTGTTGAGATGATTGTATAAAACCTCTGTGATGCTTATATGATGATTTTCTGTTATGAGACTTCACTATATATTTCTCTATTGTATTTTATCCATGCGCTGTGAGTTACGATAGAGATTCTGCGATTTTATTTTACCCTGACTATCGTCCATGGCTGCCTGGCACACCTTTCAGCGCTCTATTCTCTTGTTTTGGTGCGGGAGTCATGGGCGGTCGTCACACCACTTGGAGAAAACCAGTAAGTTCTTTCAACATCGGGGTGCTGGGCTGTGATCCGATCTGTAAGACCCATGATGGGTCATAATGGCTGACCGTGATGTCAATCGTCAGCTTAACCGATGCAGCATTGATCTCTTTGGGCTGCTCCTCATCATCCTTTAGATTTATGTCTTCATAAAACCGACTATAGCGCCCAAGCCAACGACCAAGCGATGGTTGTCAATCTTCGATGGCTTGAATGTGGAGAGACTTGTCCAAACCATTACCTTTCTCCTTCTTTTGAGCATCCTTCAATTCAACCATATAGCAGGCACCTGCGGTTCCATGATCACCATGCACAACTCCAACACCATTCGTTGGAAACTTCAGAGTCAAATGCCATAGGGCAAGAGTTGCCCAAAGTTCATCTAGGGATGGTCGACCAAGAAAAGAATTGTATGAAGAGTCAACATTCAAGACAACAAATGGCACATTCGCACTCTCCTATGGTCACCTTCTCCCAACTCCATGGGCAATTTGACATAACTGATAGCTTCGGTCATAGCAATGTTAAAGCTATGAATGCGAGCTTTAGATGATTTTAATTCCTTTATTTTAAAGCTATGAATGCGAGCTTTAGATGATTTCAAGTCCTTGATTTCCACTCTCATCTGATCGTAAGCTTTTTGAAAATTATATTCACGAAACTACCATAGTCAACCAAGATCCTCCTCACTAAGGAGTAATCGATGATGGTCGAAATGACCATTAGGTCGATCGCCGGTGCCTCTAACTTATCTGCATCTTTGTTTTTGAATACAATGTCATTTGCCATTGTACGCTGCTATTTTACCGGAGCCCCATCTTCTATACTTGAAAACACTCAAAATTCATATGCTTGATTGTGCTAGCATAGCGCTCCATCTCGTGCCAGCTCTTATCAACTGAATGCGGTCCTTTGACTGTTGTATTGATCACTAATCTTCCAACAGTTCATGCAAGCTCCTCGGGCTTGTGCGGCGCTTATCCCCGGTTGGGGTCGGATGTCCCCTGCCTACCATCCTACGGGGCTTTAACAAACTATTATAGTGTTCTTTCCCTAATCAGTTTCTCGATAACATCATGGAGATGCATATATTCATTCATGTTATGACAATAGCATTTGTTGAACCAGCGATATTTTCTAGTCTTCTTTTGCATCTCCAGCAATTCTTTCAGAGGTGGCTTCTTATACTGCATAGTGCAGCACGTAGACAAGTAGATGTTCTTTAGGGATGTATTTACTGATGTGTCGATATCATACATTGGAATCCTTGATTTTCCTCTTCCAAAATCCCTCTTCCGCTCACGGTTCCTATCACCTCCTTTCTTTTGCTTATTTTTTTATTTTGGAAATTTACTTGAACTTTTCCAGAACTTTCTCTGGATTATGTCACCGCAATGTTACTTTGCACAATCTCTCCACTTAGTCCCATAACATTCTTCTTCCAAGAGCATATAACTTCCTCTTTCCTCAAATATCGAGCTGCTTTTGCATAGAAACGCTCTAACATTGCGGGTGGTTTGCCAACTAACCAATAGCTAAAGTCGGATTCTAAGTCAATCCCCCTTGTTAACCCATCAATATTGAATGGTCATTTAGATTAATGACTTTCATGATGGCTGCATGAATTCTCTCCAAATAGTCTTTCAATGATTCTCATGGAGCCTGGATCACGCTTGATAGGGACATTACATCTTTGGGGTGAGTTGCATGCATACAGATCTGCTCTAAAAATGCATTGCCAAATCGTCAAATCTAGATATTGAACATGGAGGTAATCTCAGAAACCACATCGTTGTTATGCCAGAGAGAGTAAGAAGAAAACATCTACATTTTATGGCATCATCAGCTCATGTGGAGTCCATGAGCCATTCATATCTCATGATTTTCTGGGGTCGGTTTTTCCCTTATAGGAAGGCATCGATGGCTTGTTGAATCTCCTTGGATTCTTCGCATGTAGAACATTGTCGGTGGATGGGATATGGCTGCTCGAGATCCCTCAATCATCATTGGTCAAGCCTTGGATCTCCCTTACTATTTGTCTAACCATAACCGACAAGTCCGAAGTTTGTAGGTAGAACCAAGCGGTAGTCGTGTTCCATCTCACGTGAATGGTTCGGTCGATGTCTACGGGCCGTTCCACACCTTCTTGGATTAACATCATCTTGATGCATATCATGTGTGTTCACTTTACTATCATTCTGAGGAGGTAACTAATCTGCATCCACCTGAACTCCAACGTCCAAATCAATCATGGA
The DNA here is from genome assembly GCA_030765085.1 of Allium cepa. NCBI lineage: Eukaryota > Viridiplantae > Streptophyta > Magnoliopsida > Asparagales > Amaryllidaceae > Allium > Allium cepa. The sequence goes on from CM060934.1 coordinate 629,484,667, forward strand.
AACTCCAGCTTGTGCTCACCGAGAGGAGGCAAATCCCTCTTTTGGAGGAGGGATCAACCACGATCGATCCTAGCAATCTAGGTAGGTTTTCTTATTGATGTCAGATGCTTCTGCATGATATTCGTCAGTTCTATGATGTCTACGTTTGTGATAATCATTTGATGAACTAGAAAAATTCAATGTAGAATAAGGGTCGGCTCTGTCCTAGTTTTCTTATGTGGTTGCTCCCTTAGTTGATTCGTTAGATCAATATTGGTTTGAATCAGTGATTCAACTATCGAGGGCCATCCATGAGCTCTCTTATAAGATTTTGGAAATTATCTCTTATTCTTAAATCATCTGGGTTTCGGACATCAACTAGATTGGTAGCATTAACATTATTGGTAGATTGCTATGACCTCCTTGTTGGATGCTAGCATTCCCGTTTGCTTCTATGTTTTGAGAGGTAGACCTAGTGTTCCTAACCATAGTTGATAGTTTTTCTTATAATTTCACAATGCTGAATAGAATGGATAAACTACTTGAATATAATTTTGGATCTCTTCCTAGGATTTATGTAATCCAATAGAAGCAAAGGAATCCAAATAGAGCTGAGAATCTCTTTCTCAGTGAAAGCACCAAAATGTTTGCGCTGAAAATTGGCATAGGCAACCAAAAGAGTTTGCATAGAGAAATAAATAAAGAATATTAAATGAAAATAGAGGGAATATAGCAGTAAGCAATAAGAAATAAGCAAATAACAGAGACATGACAGTTTATAGTGGTTCGGTGTCGTTTGCCTACTTCTACTTTGAAGAGATAGCTTTATTAATCATTTTGTAAACTGAGTACAATAGAAATCAGATTAGAATCATCGGTCATAAAAGAGTATATGCAAAAAGCAGCATAAAGTCTTGAAATGAACAATCAAGTCTTTATTTATAGAGGAAGGTGGTGAAATATCTCCATGAAAATTTTAGCGGAAGGATCTCTAAAACCATATGGGCCCACATGAGGGATCGTATGGTCCAAATCCCAAGAAATAGTACTGGGGTCAGATCCCTATTTTTGAGGAATTAGGGGATGCAATCCCTATAGGAGTTTCTCCTTGCTGTAATATACTTAGCCACCATGTTTCATGTCAATTAGACTTGTAGATGTTGAGTTATTGGTCGATCATTGCTGTAAAGTATGTTGTCACTTGATTCTGGCCGATCCCTCTAGAGGGAAGAAGGCCGATCCCACTTGCTTGTTCCTTCAGGGGTGTGATCCCTAAGGGTAGACTCCCTAGGATCCCCACATCTTGTTTCTAAAGTTTCATATGCATTGGACTTCTGGATCTCAAGCTATCGATTGTTTTCCATTGAATTGCACTTATTTGGCTGAAGTAAACTGATCCCTTTGGTTGAGAGGGTCTATGTCTGATCCCTTTTCTAGAGATTATTATATTTCATATTTTGAACATTCTGTATAGCATATCTCTCAATTTCATTCGATCACGGCTTTATATTATCATCTGTACTTGATTTTTGGACTACACAATCATCACTTTAGGCTGCTGGCCTTGATGACAGTCGAGTCCAACTTGTCCAAACAGCTTAGATATAGCCGGGTCAAGATGCTAAATAACATTTCTCGAGTATTTACGTAATACTTTCACATTTAGAGTGTAGCATGAATTTTGAGTAATTACTTGCATACGATTCCATTGATCTAAAAAGTTGTGCAACACCATAATACGAATGATAGAGATTAAATCTAACTAAAAATAGTAAGTATACAATAGAAAGCATGCAACTTTTATAGTGGTTCGGCTAATTTATGGCTTACGTCCACTTTTATCTTATTATGGAATATTTTTGTCATAAGCACAAGAGATTTACAGTTCAAAGTACCCTAGAATAGTAAAAAGTAATCAACTTAGTGACAAACTAAGGTAGAGGAGGAAGATGAAGAATAGAATTGCCAAAATCCTTTTCCAACTATTCTAAGTCTTCTATTTATAGATAAATCGCCCCTATGAAGTCATTGGATCATGGAATACGCACTAAAAATCCAAATCTAATATAGTAGGAGGCAAGACGATGCCTCCAGAGTAATAAAATCAGGTCAGTACAAGCCTGTTCAATTAGGTACCGTTCTAATTTATTGACTACAATATATTCGATCATCTCCCATATTGCCTTCTTGCTTCGATCCGTTTAGTTTGAAGCTCTTTTACCTTAGAAATTAAGTTGTTTTCAAGAGGTACGGACTCCTTTAATGCTTATCCTTTTCTTTAGAGCTTTTTGGAGTTGTTAACCAACTCCTTTAGGAATGGTCCTCAGGACGATCACTTTACCCAACTAGTGATTGACCATAGCTTTTGAGTTAATCAGTGGGCCCAAAATTATATTGGTACCGACCTAAAAAGAGCTTTGTACCAATCACTCCTTAGCCACATTTTTCTCTCTAAGTTCTTGAAGCGCCTTCTATTATCCTTCCAGGCATGCCCCTAGGCCCTAGAATAACTTTATTTTGATATCCCAGTTCGTTTGGAAGCTACTTGATTTAAAGTCGGATAACACTTTCCCCCAAAGTAAGCTTTTGTTGGAAATAAAGTATGCTTTGGATCAAGACAAGCATATACAACCATCCATACAAGTCCATTTCATCCAAGAGTTGCTTTAAAGTGTCGTCTCCATTCCAATGGCATCCACTTTAGTGCTTTAAATAACAATCGTATCACTTTCTATGTCGAGGTCAAGATCTACGTTATCTTGGAGATTGTTCCATGCCTTGACCAAGTAAGAGATCCATTCTTTTTCCCTTCCTCTTTTTTCATTTGGAGTCAAAAAATTATGTCGATACCGACCTGATCAGGTTGGTACAGACTTGATTTGCTAAGTCCCAACTTCTGATTTCATTAAGTACTCAACATTTAGCCAATTTCTCATTCATGCTTTCATACTTTCATCTTTCTTTTTTCTTCAATTTTCGATGCTAAGAACTAGCGAATTCAATCCCTAAGACAAGATTGTTCGTCATCCATCGCCTAAGCTTCTGCCATCGCCTCTTAGCCACCGCCAATTCTACATCTCTAACTCAATCACTAAAGTCTAGTCTGAAAAACTCATGATCGTTCCTAGATCTATGGATTTAAGGTAGGTGGCTAAAGTATGTCTCCATATAGACGGTCGTAGGGTCATTTTTGGCCCATGGCCGATGGTCACTTTCAGCCGAGAGTTGATTGGGGTTTAATTGATGACCAATGTTTCCACCAAGATATTGAACATGGCTTGCCTTGAACTTCCCATTTTTAACCCAGGCTTGTCCCGAAGAAAGTGCTTAAGGGCCATTACCTAGTGCTGACTCCGAGTGATTATCCACTTTGCTTCGGATCAACACTAATCCATTGTCCACCTTGTCACAATCTCATGACCTCTACTAGTGCCTTAGTCAACAATAAGTCATCGTCTTAACTCCAATGAGATGGTTCTCCCGTAAGAATGATTGTGTTGAACACACTTCAGCATTCGAATAATTCCATCACACAACACTTCAAATCACTGCATTATCCTATGTTCCTGTACAAAAACTCTACGTTGCTATGGATGGTCATACCATTATCGATTATCCAATGATAACTTGTAAGATCCGACACACAGTTCCATCGTGCGATGCGGCTCATTTTCCAGCACAAGTAGACTATCTACATAGAATGGTCCACTCATGATGTGTGGGGAAAACACACACTGTATAGACTGACACTTCTGATTGCCCCGTTTGACATTCAGAATCTGACTGGTCAATTCACCTCGACCTCTGTTGGATTTTGGATGTTGCTCACATGGGTTTATTTAAAATAAAATACAAAAATAAAACATACATGACCATGTTCGTTATTGAGTTTTCCAATTCATAATGACTCCTCATTCACCTAGATTCAACATCAGTGTTGGGCCATCAAATCCTCCCAAGGCTGGTTCCACAACTATTCAAGCCTTAACATCCATGGTTGTCGGACCCAGATGCTCTATCACCAAAGAGCAACAAAGGATTATAGTTCCAGTAGTTCCAATCCGGAACCAACTTCCTCCTCTTAATGAACAAGTTGACTTAAGAGTTCTAGACGATCCTCCCGAATAAATGCCAATAGCCATAATTGCTAAGTTACTTTGAACCATACGCCTCCGGCATGGAATCCTGGAGAGTTAAATTCTACTACCGACCATTAATAAATGGTAGCACAATCCTCTACTAGGCTACACATCTTGCAACAAGTACATATGACAAGGTAGCACTGTACCACACTTCATATTCCTTCGCATGTTCCTTTAAAAGCTCAGACTCACTCCCACTCTAGTCCACCCTGATGGTTATGTCGTGTCAAGTTCTCTTTACGTCATATTCATGCTACAACATCGACAGCCTCCAATCCTTAGGGAATTGACACGCTTTTTGAGCTTTAAGTAAAGAATAGTCACCATCCTTAGTGATCATCAAAGCTTGGTGCTGACGTAAAGTGATTGAGGCACTTCATAATAAAAAAATCATATTTCAAAAATGAGTATTTCTACGTCTGTTGTCCATATAGCTCCAACTGACTCTGGTTGTTCAAAAGTAAGACTTTTTCCTTTTCATTCTTCCCTATACTTGTAGTCTTATAGTCCAAGTTCTAGCACCTTAACCATTCTTTTCATAGATATTCCTACTTAAGACGGGAGTAAGACTTTAAAGCCCCTTAAAAGAGTCAACATCTGATATTGCTCTACCACTTATCTCCTGACGAATGAAAACCTTCGCCACTATGTTCTTCTTTACACTAAATGATTTCCCGTTCCATTTGAGATTCACCAAGAGGGTCGGGATGTCCTCCAGGACCTTTTCCCCCATTCATGGCTCTAGCAAAGATATCCAAGGGGGAACTAAATGCCCATCAAGAATGGTAAACATCGTTGAACCTGTAGATAGAGTAGTGGAGGCAAGCATATCAGGCGTAATATAAGTACAAAAGGAAGAGAGATTGAAGATCGTAACTATTCACGAGGGAGGTAAAGGAAGAGGAGAAGAAGAGGAGAAAGAAGAAGGAGAAGGCGATGATAGGGACATCGGTCTAGGGGAAGATGAGTCATATAGAGAGATGCCTTCAGAAGGTACCGAAATTCCTACCACATCATGTCAAAAATGAATAACCGTCAAGACCACCCAGCAATCTACTCAATCGAGTACAATGCGACCAATCGAGGTGACTCTTCCAGTCGGTCATTCAGAAAATACATTTGACTCACTGAGTGATGCTGATATCCCTATTGGCGATCTTATTAAGGAGTACCCTTCAGGATTCAGGTTTTCATCTAAGTGCCTCCAAGCTGAAAACACGGTCTGTAGAGTAATTAAGGCAACATCAGTACTCCACACACTTCTAGGATCATAAACACTCACACCTTGCATTCGCCCTTATTTCTGCATTACAATGTTAATATGTTTCTTTATCTTTCATTTTGGGTGAGATGGGAAGGGACTACTTCATCTAATTTTGCTCTAGTGTTTTTGAAAAATGAGATCAACTACTAAATCATACCCATCATGTCCTAACTCTTAAAAAGAAAGAGAATTAGATAAAGAGAGGGCATGAAGGAAAGAAAGTGAACATCAAGTAGAAGGAGATTGCTAGGTGAAAAAGATATAAAGAAAAGACACACGGAGAAAAAAGAATCCAATGACCAAGGGAAAAAGTATAAAGACTAGTGTGACCACCATAGTTCTTTCTCCATTTTCCCCCAACCTTGGTCTTAGTTGCAACTTTATTTGTAACAACTTAAGACGTCGCTCTCTCTGACTACCACTGTTTCCTTACCCTATCAATCTATGGAGATCTCCATCTGCCTAGCTCCCCCTCCACTTCTGTCGAGTAGAATGTAAACCAACTTCCCAAACCATTGTCCGACTGAAGTCAAATTCAACCGTGACCTTAAAGATATTCCTAAGGAAGAGACCAATTGTAAAGTCGGAGGAATCCAGGAGCCGATAGACCAAGGATTAGAGTGGATGAAACTTGCATTTGCCTTCTTTGATGTTAATAGAATCCTCCAAACTAACATCCAATCATTTGACTCGGAGAGGAAGAGCTATGATAAAACGATAGGGGAATATAACAGGAAATTGGCTGAAGCTAGAAGAGAAAGAGTTGCAGCTCTAAAATCGTGTCGAAGAATTTTGAAGAATTGGTTGAAGAGATGACACAAACTCACAATCAGGCCATGACTATGATAAAGGACCAAGTAAAGATTGCTCATGAAGGAAATGGCCATCGCAAGGCGTACATTAAGACCAAAGAACTGGCGCTCCAAGAAAAATGCATGATACTTCAGGCCAAGGAAGCTGATATGTAGAAATTTCAAGAAAAATTAAAAGCTTGAGCCCACCTCATTGACCAAAAATGTAGAAAAATCGAGACTCGTGTTCATTGGGGTGTAAATGAATTAAATGAGTAGGTGGATAAGGAAAAATAAGGTTCGAATTCCACTTTCCATTAGTTCTTTGCTAATGTTATCTAATTCAAAAACTTGAAGTGGTTAGGAAGTACTTACTTCATCACTATAGCCGGCACCTGGGAAGAGATAATGCATCAAGCAGCTGCATCCAGTGAAGGCTTCATCGACGACCAATTTAAAGCCAAGTACCTTGATGCAGATGACATTGAAAAGTGTAGCATACTAAAAATTTGAGCAAAAACCTAATAAAATAATTAAATTTAAATATAACAAGGGTAGAAATGAAATTTTTACAAATGTCTAAACTTGGTTACAAACCTAACACCATTGGTTCGTAACGATTTTCTAGACAATTTTCATATATAATACTTTGAAATCGGAGCTAATATGGAGAAGTTATAAACGTTTTAAAATTTGAAACCGAAATTAATTAAATAAAAAAATAAAGAATTAAAATATCCTTAAATAAATAGCTCCACCGGTCGACGCCCATATGGGGGACCGTTCGACCCATATCGGTCGATCGCCTCCATATATAATGGTCGACCGATTGAAGTGTCAGGACGTAAATTTTGAACGGCCTATAATTTTATCAATATAGTTTACTTGGGTGCGAAGTAAATGTTTAATGCATAGGATGTAAGCAAAGATTCTCAAGTGTTGATCAATGGTTAATACTAATCTAAAATCCTGTAAATACACAACTAGCCTAAACCTCAACTCATTAGAAATTTTTCTATATATCCAAACAATGCTAATTCTTTTCTCCTCAACTTATAAAATTCTTCAAAATAAATAAGAAAAAAATAAAGGAATCTAAGACGATCAGATCAAGTAAACGACTAACGTATTCGGGAAGATTTCCGAATGGAATTCAGAGGAAAGCCTATATCAGAGGTGAGTGGGTATATTCTTAATAAGATGGTTTGTATGTAGTTAATTTAATATAATCTATTTGATCTTGGTTGTTAGAAACTAAATTAGAGAATCGTATTGTTTAAAGTTGAATTTGAATTACAAATTAACTTAGTGTAAACCTGATAAAAAAGGGAATTGATCTAGGTTAAACTCCTTTCTAATCAAGTAGAATTCATTTAATCTGAAACTATAATCTGATAGATTGCTTTAAATTGGAACTGATTAGGAGTTTGGACAAATACCATTTTGATTTCATAGAAGTTGTTAAACATTAAACTGCAGGTTTACCATTGAAATTAAATAACGAACAAAATTAAACAATAATTAATCAAAATCGAAAAAAACGAATAGATTAGCCTAAAATTTTCATCGTGATCAGTCGACAGCACTTACTAAAGTGGTCCACAGCAAGCGATCGACCACTCTTACTAAAGTGGTCGACAGCAAGCGGTCGACTGCTCTTAGAGTAGGCGGTCGACCGTTTAATATTTCCAGAACGCAATTTGAACTTCCGACTAAGACCCAGGTTACTAATTAAAGTATTTATTTTAAATAAAGGTATCTAGTATATATATAGTGTATATATATATATGGAGGTTAAGGATAGGGAAGGTAGTTGCCTATGAGGCAATACTAGGATGTTTTGGGATTGGGTAAATGCTATTTATGCAGCAGGGGTCTATATTCGACTGGGGGCTATTCTATCGTAAATGGCACTCACAAGAGGTTCTACAGTGGACACGCATCACTGATTAATGTATGATGAAGCGTGTGGGCCCAACATAATAGGAGTCCCTTGGTCTTCGTGGATGACACGACATGATGTCATTTTGTTGTTAGATCCCGACGCATGCAATAAGGACCGTATGCTATAATTAAGAGGTGGACACGGATGCAGACGATGAGGTACTTCCGTAAGTCGACATTGTGGGCTCCCCCTTAATGTGTAGCTAGGGTACATGTAGTCATGGTTGTGGGAAATTTAGTCCCCTGTGGAAATCGTAGGGTAACTTATGTGAAATAGTTGCACGTGGTCATAATATAAGATATGTAGTCCCAAATAGTTAATTCAAGGATAATCCTAAAGCTCTAGTAGCTATTAGTCGATCATTAGTTGTTTCAAGTTCGATTAGTTGTTCGATCCTCGTATGAGCCTGCACAAGCAGTTATTGTAGGTGTGTATTAAGTTAAAACCTCTTAAGTAAAGAAATCTAGTAATTCACGGATACTTATAGAACACATTAGACCATGCAAAATATTATTGAAGTCGACCACATACGATCACCGTATATTAATATGTACTCATTCACAAGACTGTTGTCTTACCCACTCCTTTCCCTTCTTTTTCCTCACCATAGGCTAACAGGATGGTAGTTAATTTGGCACATAGAGTGGAAAAAGGAGCTAAGCGTTTAAGTTCCACTACACTTGGTTATTCCTAATATAGCTATTTGTTGTGTTAAATGTCTATTAAACTTATACTATACGTTGAATAAAGTGTATATGAATTGAACATTTTGAAGGTCGTTTTTCTAAAATGTCTATTTTCAGTACTTGCATTTTATTCTTTCCACTATGAGATCCGAAAGTCTAGAATGCATTAGGTTTATCTTTATATTCTTATTCTTTACAATGTATAAAAACCCAATAGCTTGTACTTTTTAACACTAACGCGAGTCCAAGAGCCACCCTAGGTTTAGATCGGTGTGTCGGGAGGTGTGGCTTGCCACATTTGGTCTCAGAGTTTAGGTTTAAGGTTCCTTAGGGATAAGGTAAGCATTGATAGAACGTACATGAAAAATCTTTTGAAAAAGAGTTTTCCACATTCAAAATGTTTTTCAGAATTGGTTTCCAGGTCGGCATACATATGTATAGATAAAAAGATTTCCTAAGGTTTTACATATACAAAAGTATAATAAGATAGAACACAAACCCTTATTCTTGCCTTTACTATCTATGGAAAAGATAAAATAATTCCTAATCATGGATAGTGAGAACGAGAAATTTTGATAGGAATGGCTCAAAGGTGGCAGCTAAGATCCCGGCGTGTTAACGCAAAAAATATACGCTAACACCCCGGTGTGTAAGTTGTGATATAGTGAAAGCACCACCCGTTGGTACGGGAACTAAAGACAAGCAGAAAAATAGCAGAAAATAGTAGAGAGACAACAATTTTATAATGGTTCGGCTCAAAATCAAGCCTAAGTCCACTTAATTTCTTCTTATTACTGATTTGATTACAAGTCTTGCAATATTTATTCAATTACAACACCAATAAAGCAAGTAGTTAGAACTTGGATGTAGAAAAGCTCTTTGAATTCATGTTGAATGAACAAGGTCTTCTCTTGAGGTTCTTTGAAGTGTCTTTGGTGTTTGAAGTGTTGAGGAAGACGTCAAAACAGCTAAGTCTCAGCCTTCCAAAAAGTATCCAAAAGTCCCCCTCAATGTGGAGTAAGCTGGGTATTTATAGAGAAGTTCTGGAATTAGGTCGTACGTTGTAGGCCATGGGCGACCTAGAGAGTTGCGTCCTAGGAGTGATCCTGAAGTAGCATAAGTCGTTAGCGACTTAATGAAGCAATCCTGGACGAGATATGGGCCGTGAGCAACTTAGCATGTGTAGTATAGGAGTTATATCGGCTTGCCTAGGTCGTGAGCGACCTAATGGAAGAGGCAGTGTGCATGCGGCTGAACTTTGAAGCTTGCTAAGTCTTTAACTCGTTAGGTCGTAGCCTTTACTGAGTCGCTAGGTCGTTAGGTCGCTGTTTTCATTAAACTGCTAGGTCGTTAACCCGTTGAGTTGTAGGTGCTTTTAGGTCGCTCGGTCGTTAGAGCTTCTTAAGTAGTTGAGTCATGCCATGTTAAACCGTTCTATACTTTAGGTCGCTAGGTCGCATATTCCTTGGACAGCTAAGTGCTTATTCTTTTAGGTCGTTGAGTCGCTAAGCCATGAAAAAGAGGTGTTAACACTTGCCCCCCGAAGTACATGCCTAAGGGCTAGGTCGTGTGCTTCGATACCTCTTAACTCGCGCCATCGTGAGTCACGAAGTCGTGAGCGGCTTATGAGAGAGTTAGGTCGTTCGTGTCGATTCGAGGTGAATGGTGACCGTTCGAGGTCGGGTGCCATTCGAGGCGAATTGTGACCGTTCGAGGTCAGTTGCCGTTCGAGGCGAATGGTGACCGTTCGAGGTCGGGTGCCGTTCGAGGCGAATTGTGACCGTTCGAGGTCAGTTGCCGTTCGAGGCGAATGGTGACCTTTCGAGGTCGGGCGCCGTTCGAGGCGAATTGTGACCGTTCGAGGTCAGTTGCCATTCGAGGCGAATTGTGACCGTTCGAGGTCAGTTGTCGTTCGAGGCGAATTGTGATCGTTCGAGGTAAGGTGCCGTTCGAGGCGAATTGTGACCATTGGAGGTCTGTTGCCGTTCGAGGAAAATTGTGACCGTTCGAGGTCAGTTGCCCTTCGAGGTGAATTGTGACCGTTCGAGGTCGGGAGCCGTTCGAGGCGAATTGTGACCGTTCGAGGTCGGTTGCCGTTCGAGGCGAACTGTGACCGTTCGAGGTCGGTTGCCGTTCGAGGCGAACTGTGACCGTTCGAGGTCGGGTGCCGTTCGAGGCGAATTGTGACCGTTCGAGGTCCGTTGCCGTTCGAGGCGAATTGTGACCGTTCGAGGTCGGGTGCCGTTCGAGGCGAATTGTGACCGTTCGAGGTCCGTTGCCGTTCGAGGCGAATTGTGGCCGTTCGATGTCGGGTGCCGTTCGAGGCGAATTGTGACTGTTCGAGGTCAGTTGCCTTTGGAGGCGAATTGTGACCGTTCGAGGTAAGTTGCCGTTCGAGGCGAATTGTGACCGTTCGAGGTCGGGTGCCGTTCGAGACGAATTGTGACAGTTCGAGGTTAGTTGCCGTTCGAGGCGAATTGTGACCGTTCAAGGTCAGCTGCCGTTCGAGGAGAATTGTGACCGTTCGAGGTCAGTTGCCGTTCGAGGACAGTTGTCGTTCGAGGTGAATTAGTGTGCTCGGGGGGGACTTAATATTATCGATACCAGGTTCACGTTTGGGTGAGTTCCTAGATCGTTTGTCAGGGCGATTTACTGCCATCTCAGAACATGCCTAAGGACCGTTCGCGACCCCGTACATGTGTAAGTAGCTTAGCCATCTCAGAATTATCAAAATCCAATATTCATTCATATGAAGAGTTTTCAAAGCAAAAATGTCCGACAAAGTCAAATCCAAACACAAGAAGTAAAACACAAAAGCAAAGTAGTGACGTCAGAGTGCAAACACCTACATCGATATGATTTATAGTTGTATCAGAGCATGCTTGGGGATCATTTGCGGTCCCGTACATGTGTGAACAACCTAATTGTGTCGATGTGGAGTTTTCCACTCATTCATCATTATCTCAATCAATTGATAATAAGCTGACGCCTCGATCCCGAGCCGTCTTCAGTTGGTGCAGGTGGTGGTCGTTCTTGTCCCACCGTCGCGATCCTCCTTCTCACATACTGTAATAGCAAACCATTCCAGATGTGCCCCTCAACTTCGTCTTTCAAGTGTCTACAGTCATTTGTGCTATGACCATTCAACTCATGGAATGAGCAATACTTGTCCGACCTTTTCTCATTACTGGTTGGATCTCTCCTCATCGGCTTTCGATAAGGAACCTCTCCCTTGGTGTCCTGGTAGATCCGCTCCAAAGTCTCATTCAACTCCATGTATGAGGTGAATCTTGGTTCCTTTCATGGTCGTGCTGATCTATCGTTGTTATCCTCAGCCTTTCGTTTACCTTTGCTAGTTTCTACACCTTTCTCAGGAGGATTTCCACCTTTGATTGCATAAACGTCGATTCCCTCTCCTTCTTCTCTTTCGGCAATTGCGTCCTCTAGCCGTAGAAATCCTTCAGCCTCATGGTAAAATTCCCCTAGATCCATAGGGGGATCTCTTGACAGCGAATTCTTGAATTATGTACCGTCAGCTATGCCCGACACAGCTGCCATCAAGATCATGGATGGATCCGGTTGATCCACTGATGCTGCAGCTGCATTGAATCGCGTCAAAAAACTTCTCAAAGATTCCCCAGCTCTTTGTTTCCGTGTTGCCAAACTCATAACATTCTTGGTTCTCGAAATGTGGACCTTGAATTGCCTCATAAACCTTTCAGTCAAATCATTCCATGTCTCGATAGATCCACTCTCCAGTTGTCTAAACCATAATGCTGCAATATCTGCCAAGTACAATGGAAAGCACCGGGCCATAACTTCCTCTGATGCCCCCTGCACCTCCATATGCCTCATATATTTTGCCAGATGAACTATAGGGTTTTTCCTTCCATTATACATATCCAACGATGGTAGCTGAAAGTCTGGTGGGTTCCTAGCTCGCCTGATTGTTGTGGTAAAAGGACTCCTATTCACATCCACCAAGTCCTTGTTTACCAGACCACCTCTCATAGCTCTTTTGACCATTTTCACCAATCTGTCGCTGCCTCCTAGTTGTAGTCCTCGTCCATTGCCTTCGGCTTGCCCCCCTAGTTCACGAGGGAATTCTAGAACCTGTTCTCCTGGCTGAGCTCCCGTTCATCTGCCAATGCCATGTTGCCTGAATCCACCCAATGTTCTTCTCGGTATTGGGTCTGCGTGCTCTAGATGAGTCCCTCCTAGCTGTGGTGCTGCCTCAGATGGTCCCGCACCGTTCTGAACTCCAGTTGCTCCTTGATTCTGCACTCCAAGTTGTCCAATCTGCTGAATTTTTTTTGGATCATCTCCTCTTGCTTTCTCATCATCGTCTCCATCTCGCCCCTGGTGATGAAGACTGAAGTTTGGTTCGCTCCTGAGGAAGCCTCTTGACTTCCTTTGTGCTGACTCCTCTCTGGTCTCTGCCTTCTACTCGATCGCCTTGTCACAATTCTTCGGATCTGAATCTCCAAACTCTCTGATCCAACTCTTAATTGATAGAATTCCTGAGTTCAATTCTCAGTGAAAGCACCAGAGAATGTTAACGCAAAAAATATACTCTAACACCCCGGTGTGTAAGTTGTGATATAGTGAAAGCACCACCCGTTGGTACGGGAACTAAAGACAAGCAGAAAAATAGCGGAAAATAGTAGAGAGACAACAATTTTATAGTGGTTCGGCTCAAAATCAAGCCTACGTCCACCTAATTTCTTCTTATTACTGATTTGATTATAAGTCCTGCAATAATTTTTAAATTACAACACCAATAAAGCAAGTAGTCAGAACTTGGATGTAGAAAAGCTCTTTGAATTCATGTTGAATGAACTAGGTCTTCTCTTGAGGTTCTTTGAAGTGTCTTTGGTGTTTGAAGTGTTGAGGAAGAAGTCAAAACAGTTAAGTCTCAGCCTTCCAAAAAGTATCCAAAAGTCCCCCTCAATGTGGAGTAAGCTAGGTATTTATAGAGAAGTTCTGGAATTAGGTCATACGTCGTAGGTCGTGGGCGACCTAGAGAGTTGCGTCCTAGGAGTGATCCTGAAGTAGCATAAGTCGTTAGCGACTTAATGAAGCAATCCTAGACGAGATATGGGCTGTGAGCGACTTAGCATGTGTAGTATAGGAGTTATGAGCGACCTAATGGAAGAGGCAGTGTGCATGCGGCTGAACTTTGAAGCTTGCTAGGTCTTTAACTCGTTAGGTCGTAGCCTTTACTGAGTCGTTAGGTCGCTCTTCCCTTAACTCATTAGGTCACTGTTTTCATCAAACTACTAGGTCATTAACCCGTTGAGTTGTAGGTGCTTTTAGATCGCTCGGTCGTTAGATCTTCTTAAGTAGTTGAATCATGCCATGTTAAACGGTTCTATGCTTTAGGTCGCTAGGTTGCCTATTCCTTGGACAGCTAAGTCGCTTATTCTTTTAGGTCGTTGAGTCGCTAAGCCGTGAAAAAGAGGTGTTAACAGGGCGTGAACACTCCCATATAGGAATAATCCAACCAATGAAGCGTGTTTATAAATTTTCTAATATGAATATTCATTTATATACCATACCTTATACATTTTGACTCAGGAGGTAGTTGTTGGCTTATTCCTTAAATAAGCCAACAACAGTGGGTTAAAGTAAATGTTACAATTATAACAGTTGAGTTGAAAAATAAACCCTTTATAGTTATTATGACTTACTCCATAATGAAAAGCTAGCACAGATTTCCTATACCAATTAGCAATAGCAAGAAAATTATGGATTTAAGGGTGAGTGAAGAAGATTAGTACCATGGGGCCTATATAATTAAAGTGGAATGTGATTAGGTGAAAAGGGGACATGCAAGGAAGACTTCACAAACATAGAGCAAATTTTCTCAATTAAAGTGGAAATCATGTTCTTATATTTGTAGTAGTTGTAAAAACTCCTTTTTACTTGTATGTATTGCTAGAGTGTTTCTATGTTGAAGTTAGAAAGAGCTAAGTAGAGAATACTAAGGGAGAGGACACTGTCCACTTTTGGGATGTCTTTACCTTAGTATCTAGAAGAAATGACCAGGCATACTATTGGATGATTTAAGACATTTTGTTTGTGCATTGACGGTTGCATAAGGCTACAGGTTCATTGGATCATACTTACGCTCAAGATTTCCTAGTATGGTGCATGTCAACATCATGTTATTTGGGTTAGTAGTAAGGATTGCCGAGGGCTTCCTATACACATATTTGGGTGGAAGTTACAAGCCTAAGGGTGTTAAGTGAAGTCGGAAGAACAATCTAGTTAGAAGTGCTCAGAAGTGGATTTGATCCATAAAAGGATAAGGACTGCACAAGATAGGAAAGAAAACATATACTTGCAGGAGACACACAAAATTGAAGTCCATAGTGATGGGATGGTCTATGTGAGCATCTTGCCGCTTAGATACGTTATTGGATTAGTAGTTCGGAAAAGTTTGCACCGAAAGTTGCAGGGGCTTTTCCAATTTTAGATAGAATAGAGAAGCTAGCCTATAGAGCGGAGCTTCTTGGAGGGTTGGTGGGAGATCACAATGTTTTTTTATGTCAAACTTGCGAAAGTGTTTATACAATGCAACTACCATAGAGCTGTGTCAATTAAGAGAAGTCAAAGAGGATAAGTAAGTCACTTGTTTTCCATGCACCTATCCATATTATCAGGCATAGGGAAAAGCGACTTCGTAATGTAATAGTTAAACTGGTTAGATTCCAGTAAGGAGATGGCCCAGTGGAGAGTACATAGGAATCTGTGGAGAAGATCCGAGCTGTCCATGTAGAACTCTTCTCTGGCATGTTTCCATTTTAGTTACCTAAGTATAATTTACTTGTATTTAGGTTTTAGATTAGTATACCCCATTGGTAAAGACCATTTGATGCTAGGAATGGATGTGAACATGTTTTGGATAATGGTTGCTAATGTTTGTGCCAAAATTGGTCACAAACACCCAATTGCAGATGAAAGCACCAACTTATAATCATACATCACAGATAGAGAACACGTAAAGAATATAAATGTGAAGAACACTCAAAATATAAAAAGTAAGCGATAGGAAGACAAGATTTATAGTTGTTCGGCATCGTAGCCTACAGCCCACCTTGAAGATTCACTATTTTATTAATTATTCTCAACTGGTTTACAATGATACAAGTGATAGTATTCAAGTTGCAATGGAGTTCCAGCAGAGTAACAGCGTAGAAGAACCTAAAAAGTCCTCTTTCTGTTAACACTGGGATGTTATTTATAAGCGTAGGCCGGAAATATTTGACTGGTATCTCGAAATACCCTTTCTCCCATATGGATGGGCCCACTTGATCGATCCAAGGTCATTTGGGATCGATCCCTGATCGATCCCCATCTCATTCATATCAATCAAAACTAGCTTATTTTGGACTGAGATCGATCATGGACATTCTTGAGATGGTAAGCAAGCTCCTGTGAAAATTTGGTGGCATTTGAGCTTGTGGATTTTGAGTTATGATCGATCCAAGTTTGATTTTGCAATGGACTGAGAAGTTCGTATCGATCAATTCATATCCATAGCATTTCGTGTTGATGATATGTGTATCAATCAGGGTGACGTGGAGCGATAGTCCAAGAGCGATCCACTTTTCGTGTTGTATGATCGATTCTTCTACTGTTAGACCACGCTTTTCGTATCCATCCTATAGGTTGCTTTTCACATCGATATTTGGGGTCATTTTCGTATCCATGCTTATATGCCGCTTCGTATCGATCAAAGTTGGCATGTGTTGTTCGTATCGATCATTTAGAGGTGGATTTCATATCGATCTGTGGCCGATCGATACGAAACGTTCAAGGCAGTTGATCGATACGAAACGTTCAAGGCAGTTGATCGATACGAAGCAGGCTGTCTTGGATGGATACGAAGTAAAGGTGTATGATGGATACGAAAAGGGGTGGCATCTAATGGATAAGAGCGAGAATGGATTTGATGGATACGAAGTAGGGCCTTCCTTCTTGGTTTTGATCGATTCATAGCTCTGACTTGAAGTAACTGCCTCCTTGACCCGAAGTAACCTTGTCACCGACTCGGAGCAAGTGCTGTGGTGACTCAAAGCAGCTTGCGAATATGCTAATCCATCAAAGACTCGAAGCAGACCCTTCTCTGGCCCGAAGCAGTATGCTTGAAAACCCGATACAAACCCAAGAACGACTCGAAGAAAACTTCAAACAACTTGAAGCGACTCAATCTTTCTTGAAACCATATTTTTGACATCTTGCGTTGTATTTTCATCGACCGTGCTATGTTTTATGTAGTTATTTGGGTTAAATCTGCTTATATGCTGCCTTGCCATAAGGCAGGTTAACATTTCCTCCCAAAAAATATCTTGCAATAGGAAGGTGTGGTTTGTAGTTCCATAAGCTGGATGTTCGTGTCCTTTTAATGATCTGTAAAGAGATTGATAATCTTACCTGATTGTGAATAGCGATCGTTCAAGATCCAATGCCGTTCGGGGCGGTATGTGACAATTCGAGGTCATATGCCATTCGTTGTGAATTATGACCTTTCGATGTCAGGTATCGTTCGCGGCGAAAGGTGGTCGTTCATGGTCGGGTGTCGTTCGTGGAGAATTGTGACCATTGGTGGTCAGGTGCCATTCGTGGCGAATTGTGACCGTTCGTGGTCTAGTGTCGTTCGTGGCGAATTGCGACCATTCATGGTCGGCTGTTCGTGGTCGTATTTTGAAATCATAAACATCAAAATTATATTCAAATGAGTCATACAATAGAAATTTCCAACCAAATCAAGTCCAGATGCAAAAAATAGAAAGCAAAACAGAACGTCAAAGTACAAATGCCTCCACTGTTGCGGTTAATAGTCGTCTCAGAGCATACCTGAGGAATGTTCATGATTCCGTACATGTGTAAGTGACTTAACCATGCTAGTGTGGAGTTTGCTGCTTATTTGTCATTACTCTAGTCAATTGATGATAAGCCGATGATGCTTAGATCCGGATTCGTCCTCATTTGGTGCGGTTGGTGGTCGCTCCTTCTCCACCGCCGCTGCTCGCCTTTCAGTACTGCAATAGCATGCCATTCCGGATATGTCCTTCAGTCTCATCCTTCAAGTGTCTACAATTGTTGTACTATGGCCGCTTAGTTTTGGAACAGGCAGTACTTGTCTGATTTTCTTTCATTATTGGTTGGATCCCTCCTGATTGGCCTTCGATAGGGAACCTGCCCCCTAGTGTCTTTGTAGATTCGTTCCAAAGTCTCATTTAACTCCGTATAAGAGGTAAATCTTGGTTCTCTTCATGGACGCTTTGGCTCATCACAGCTATCCTCTGCTTTCTGTTTTCTTTTATCCTTGCCAGAATCCTTTCCGAGCAGATCTCGCTTTTAACTGCATAAACATCAACTCCCTCTTCTTCCTCTTTCTCAACATTTGCATCCTCTTATCATAGAAACCTATTTGCCTCATGATAAAACTCTCCTAGATCCATAGATGGATCCCTTGTCAATGAATTCTTGAATTTCGTGCCATCAGCTATGTCAGATACAGCTGCCATCAAAACCATTGACCGATCTGGGTGATCCACCGATGTTGCCACCGCATTGAATTATGTTAGAAAACTCCTCAAAGACTCCCCGATTTTCTACTTCGGTGCTGTCAAACTCATCACATTCTTGGGCGTCGAGATGTGAACTCTGAACTACCTCGTATACTTTTCAATTAACTCGGTTCATATTCCAATCGAACCGCTTTCCAATTGTCTGAATCACAGTGTTGCTATGTCCGTCAAATAAAATGGGAAGCACCGAGCCATGACCTCCTCCGATTCCCCCCGTACTTCCATGTGCCTCATATACCTTATCAGACGAACGGCAGAATATGTCCTTCCATCGTATATCTCCAGTGTTGGTTGCTTGAATTCTGGTGGATTCCTAGCCTGCCTAATTGCAGGAGCAAAGGGGATCCTATTCACATCTTTCAGATCTCTATTCACTGTCCTCCTCACATGGCCCGTCTGACCATCACTACCAATCTGTCATGGTCTTCAAGGTGTAGTCCTTGTTTGTTGCCTCCGATCTACCCCCTGAGTTCATGAGGGAATCCTAGAATCTTCTCTCCTGGACTAGCATCTATTCCTCTATCAATGCCATGTTGCACAGTTCCACTTGGTATCCTGCCTGAGATTGGATCAACATACTCCAAGGGAGTTCCCCATAGCTCAGAGGCTGCTCCTGATGGTCCTGCTCTATTTTAAATCCTGGTAGTTCCATGCTCCCGATTCATATTTCCAGCACTTCCTGCAGTTGCGTTCTCTTGATTCTGCACTCTAGCTTGTCTAATCTGCTAGAGTAGGTTCTGCATCATCTCCTCCTGCCTTTTCAACATCCCTTCCTACATAGCCTCCATCATCATCTCCATCTCGTCTCTGGTGATGAAATCTGAAATCTGATTAGCTCCTGAGCATGCCTCCTGGCTTCTTTCATGCTGACTCATTTCCTCTCTTTGTCTCCTTGTTGATTGCTTCATCATAGCTTTCCAGATCCAAATCTTTAAGCCTATATATCCAAAATCCAAGCTATATAATCCCTGAATGTTAGCCTTCTTAATGAAAGCACTAAAATTTGTCACAAACACCCAATTGCAGATGAAAGCACCAACTCACAATCACACATCACAGATAGACAGTATGTAGAGAATATAAATGTGAAAAACACTTAAAATTTAAAAAAGTAAGCGATAGGAAGACAAGATTTATAGTGGTTCAGCGTTGTAGCCTATGTCCACTTTGAAAATTCACTGTTTATTGATGATTCTCAACTGGTTTACAATTGTACAAATGATATTATTCAAGTTACAATGGAGTTCCAGTAGAGTAACAGCGTAGAAGAACCCAAAAGTCCCTTTTTAGTTGGCACTAGGCTGCTATTTATAGGCGTAGGCTGGAAATATCTGACTTGGATCTCGGAATACCCCTTCACCCACATAAGTGAGCCCATTTGATCGCTCCGAGGTCATATAGGATCGATCCCCATCTTATTCATATCGATCAAAACTAGCTTGTTTTGGACTGAGATTGATCATGGACATTATCGAGATGGTAAGCAAGTTCCTGTGAAAATATGATGGCATTTGAACTTGTGAATTTTGAGTTATGATCGATCCAAGTTTGATTTTGCAATGGGATGGCTTGTTCGTATCGATCAATTCGTATCCATAGCATTTTGTATTAGTGATATGCGTATCGATCAGGGTGACATGGAGCGATAATCCAGGAGCAATCCACTTTTCATGCCGTATGACCGATTCTTCTGCTGTTAGACCATGCTTTTTCATATCCATCCTATAGGTTGCTTTTCACATTAAAACTTTAGGGTCGTTTTCGTATCCACGCTTATATGCCGCTTCATACCGATCAAAGTTGGCATGTGTTATTCGTATCAATCATTTAGGGGTGGATTTTATATCCATCTGTGGCTGATCGATATGAAACATACAAGGCAGTCGATCGATACGAACTAGACACATGAGTAATTGCCAATGGATATGAAGGAGGCTGTCTTGGATGGATACAAAGTAAAGGTGTTTTATGGATAGAAAAGGAATGGCATCTAATGGATACGAATGAGAATGGATTTGATGGACACGAACTAGGGCCTTCCCTCTTGGTTTTGATCGATTCATAGCTCTGACTCGAAGTAGCCACCTCCTTGACATGAATTAACCTTGCCACCAACTCAGAACAACTGTTGTGGTGACTCGAAGCAGCTTGTGAATATGCTAATCCATCAAAGACTCAAAGAAAATCCTTCTTGCATGCCTGAAAACCCAAAGCAAACCCAGGGATGACTCGAAGCAAACTCCAAGCAATTTGAAGCGACTCAATCTTTGTTGAAATCATATTTTAGACATATTGCGTTGTTCGTTCGTCGATTATGCTATGTTTTGTGCAGTTGTTTGGGTTAAATCCACCTGTATATTGCCTTGCCAAAAGGCGGGTTAACAGCTAATGGATGCGTTCTTTTATTTTCCTTACCCCCATCAGCACACGTGTTCTGGTTAGCATACACTCACATCATCACTTGTTTTATTTTATTGGGTCATATGCATATGGTTGCGCCACATGGATTGAATGGTTGTGCATACATGTAGAATGGCAAGTATATTTGCATTGCATGCATCTTAAATGCATAACATAAGAACTTCCATAACATGCGGTCGACTAGATCAGGATTAACATTCTTATATCAATAAATCCAACTCAAGGGAAATATCAACTAAAATACAAGTAACTCAAACGATGTTTGGGATAGCCATACTCTAAGGATCCGTTCTATCTACTATGTAGTAATATATGCTATTATAATAATGTATAAAGTAAAGTAAACTATTAAAATAGCATTAAGGCATTACCCATATCCCCCTTAACACATTTTATACTACCAATAGTCTATACAGTACCGTAATACCTCATGATCGGGAGGCTACCAGAGGATACTCCATAGGTATGACACAAAACAAACTCGTAGTGGTCTCGATAGGGTAGGTGACACGGCACAACTAGGCAATGCTAGCGTAGATATACTAATTACACTTTCGGGCTAGTGGTAACGTATAGCCGCAGTATCGCCCACTTCGAGCCACACTCCTAAATCAAAGTTGCGCACCAAATCAATCACAAAGTAATAGAATGGCATATGAAGAAGTGTGTCTGATCGGAGGAGCAACCTCACTTGGCCCGTCGATTGCTCCTATTTTAGCCACCTTATGTCAACTCATGGGAGTCGGGTCCACGTATATACCTCATATAGGATCGTCGCCACCATCATACTTCATTCTGGAATCTCTACCGCATACACGGTTGTTAAAGTAGTTTTCGGTATCGGCAGAGAGCATGACAATATTTGATCCCAGCCTCTTTAACAACCAAATTTTATTATAACACCGCGATCATTTCAAAATAGTTTATACTTTAAAACCAAAATGTCATTTCTATTTCAAAACCATATCAATCCGATATCATTTCCATTTCAAAACCAAATACGATATCATTTCCATTTCAAATACATCCAATTTCAAAAATCATAGCACTTCAAAGTTATAACACTTTCGAAATTATGAAGCTTCAAAAACCATAACACTTTAGAAATCATAACTTAGAAATCATAAAACTTGGAAAACCATAACACTTTGGAAATCATAATTTAGAAATCATAATACTTTGGAAATTATAAAACTTTGGAAATCATAATTTGGAAATCATAATACTTTGAAAGTCATGACACTTTGGAAATCATAATTTAGAAATCATAATACTTTGGAAGTCATAATACTTTGGAAAACCACAACACTTCCCATTTAACCAGTTTGATATTAAAATAGTGTATAAAATAAAATAGTTTATAAAATAAAATAGTTTATATAAAGTAGTTATAGGTTAAAATAGTTTAAAATAAAATAGTTATTGTATTAAAATAGTTTATATTAAAAATAGTTTATATTAAAAATAGTTTATATTAAAAATGATTTATAGAGTAAAATATATAAATAGTTTTAAATATAATTTAAAAATAGTTCTCTCAAATTTCAGAAATCGACTCAAATCAACTCAAATTCCAAAGTTCAAATTTAATTCAATATCAATTCATCAATTTCAATTCAATTCATTTTCTCAATAAACCATTTCAAATACAGATTTGAACTACAAAAAACCATTTCAATTTCAGTATATTTCAAAGCTTTAAATATTCAACATTTCAAAAATTATATCAAATTCACTTTACTATTATTTATTTTGAAATATTTACTTAATTATTCAAATAACATTTAAATAAAACTTCAAATTTGAAATTTAAATAAAAATAAATATACCATTTCAATTTATGTAAATTTGAAATATTCGTTTAAATCATTTTTAATCAAAATCAAGTTATAAAATCATATCATTAAAATCCCAAAGTTAATAAATTTCAAATAACACTTATTTGAGTATAATTCTTAAATAAATTCAATTTCAAACCAATTTCATTTCTCTTTCCAATCTGAATTTTATTAAAATCGTTATAAACTCTATATTTGAAAATATAAATTTTAAATAAATACTTAAACAAATTATATATTAATCAAATCAACTTTATTAAATCAACTTTAATAAATCAAATCTTATTATTAACTTATTATATATATTTTTAAAATGGTAAAATTGGAAGTAAAATCTTAAAATTTATAATTCCAAAATTAACTTATAATTTTAAAATTTCAAAACATATAATTTTAAAATCAAAATTTAAAACCTTTATAAAAATAACATTTATATATATATAATGAATATTTATTAAAACCAAAATATTCATTTCAAAACCTTGGAAATCATTTCAAAATACATATATTGACCAACGATGTCTGTATATAATTTTCTATCCTATGGTCAAGTGATATAGATATTTATCATTCCAATCTGCAATTTAAATATACATGGGTATATATCATTTCAACCCGCAATCCCAAATTCAATTCAATGAAAATCGCTTGGGTTTATCATTTCAACCCATAACGATTTTCTCATATTCTACGAATCGTTCGGGTATGTATCATTTCAACCCATAGGGAATTTTAAACTAATAGGGAACTTGCAGAGTGATAAAAGATATGATAATAGCATAACAAGCATATGTCATCAATATAAATAACAGATAATGGTGTCAGATGTCATAGGTGAACAGATACAAATAATAGCATACATATAACAGTATAAATAACTAACAGCAGCATATTTCAATTATCATTTCAATTGAAATCAAATTTAATAAATATAAGAACATTAATCATGAGTGATTGCTCACCTTTCGAGGCTAGAGAGGATAGACAATGAAATTGAGTTACGAAATGTAAGCACGACTTCCAAATCAAAGCTAAATTGGCAAGAATTCGACTAACAAGGCTGATAAATAGAGATTGACAAATCGGAACTGGATTGATGAAGATAAATGGTATAAATGAACTTAGGTATATAAATATATATAACTATATAAATCATATTTTAAATTCAAACATATATTAAATTAAATATATATAATTTAAAGTCATTGTTTTAAATCATACACATATATTAAAATCTAACAATGTACATAATATATTTTGAAATAAATACTTATATGAATATACAGACATATCACTTTGTATATATATATACAACAAAAAGCAACAATACATATAAACCTTTAATTTAAATCTATATACATTTCAATATTAAAATAACCGTAAATGTAAACAGTTTAAAATCAATAGTAAATAAACAAATATGTAATGCAGACTAATAATGTAACAAACAAAATAGATGAACATATTAAAAAAAATGTACTCAAATAAAAGCATGCACTAGAAAGAGTACAGAATGTATAACTTTATGTAAAAAAATTACATAATATATATATATATATCAGTTGCTAAGTCAAATTAAAATATTAATATAAATTTGTACACATTCAAAACATACTATTTTATCGCAAAACAGGCTAAACAGATGTGCAGATAATGCATACATAACTAAATATATATATGTAAAGCCCCATGTATATATACTTATATACCTATAATATATATTGTATGTAAAACTGAAATGTAAACATTTATATATTAGAAAAAAGACATAAATATCACATTTAAAACAGTATGTATATATTATAAATTTTTCCATTTTTTTTTATTTTTTTCACAGCAAAGCAAGATTGAAATCGTATAGCCATATATATTATAAAAAAAAAATATAAAACGTACATATCATATAATAAAATCTAAGAAATAGTCTCAAGTATACCGATCAGTAAAACAAATGCGCAAATAAGATATTACTGCATATGATACAAATACATATATAACAACTTATGTAGACTAATATATATCTATAAACAAATATAGGTTCTTCTTCAAGCAGACATATGCAGACTACTCAAAAAAATGCAGACAAAGGAAGAGAAAGCCTGATATTAAAATATACAAAGTACTCAAAAGTATTCGTCTATATATACTTACCTTATATGTCATCAGAGAGGCAAAATGAGGGGGGAAATATGAAGGCCGAAGGGCTGCGGGTGAGCTATGGTGAACTGTTGTGCGGAAGGTGGTGGGTATTGGTGCTGTGGCAACTCGCGTGAAGGAGGGGAAGATGATGCGGGATTGGTGATGGGACACGTTGCGGGCGGAAGCCGGAGGAGTTTGAGGCCGAGGGTGGCTAGTTCTGGTCAGAGGTCGGTGGCTCTCGGCGAGGCTGCATGGGTGGGCAGGTCGGTGTTAGCACGAGTAGGCCAGGGAGGAGGCCGATGGTCACAAGCAGGCACAGGTAGGAAAAAAAGGAAGAGAGAAAAATAAATAGAGGAAGACGATTAAAATGTTTAGAGGATGGAACCGGTAAATAACCAAAAGTCAAAATGTTGGTTTCAAGGAAAAATAAATTTTATAGTGGTTGAAAACTATACGTGATGGAAAAAGGATAGGCAAAGAAACGAAAGGACTCAAAAACGAAAGGACTCAAAACTGGTACCGATACGGTTACCATCTTCGCCGATCCTGCTGCGTATCGGACTTCAAAACACATAATTGGATATACCGTAGAGATCAGCACGACGAGATGATCAAAACGGTATACGGATATTAATGGTACGATCATCCTATCAAAAGTCGATAATCGGTACCGAAAATGCTGTTATAAGATAAATGGTGCAATAGCAAACAAAATTTGGAGAAACGAAATATGATGACTTACTCAGAAGTTGATTTACAAATTTATTGTATAAAAATATTCAGGTTTAAAAAACATTTTATTATCATCAAATATTAACTGATTTGAATTGAAACAAAATTACACAAAAAAATAAACTTTCAAATTATCAGATGAAAATTTACCACTTACTATGTTTAATTAGACGTATTCCAAATATCAAATTTTCAATTCAAAATTTTATTATTCAAAATTTCACAAAAATTTAATTAATTAATTAATAAAACCATTAAAATTTACGGGTCGTTACAGGAATAATCCTAAAAGCGAGTAATTATTCTTTTATTTATTTATACTAAAGAATGGAAAAATAATCAAGAATAGAAGACAACAGACCTATTTCTTGTTGTAATGCCATATACAAAATCTTGAGTAAAGTACTGCGTAATAGAATGAAAAAGATCTTACTAGATATTACTGTTGAATATCAAAGTGCATTCATTAAAGGTAGAAGTGTATCTGAAAATTCCCTCATGGCATATGAATTAATTACAACAAAAAAGTGTTGATAATTATAAAGGTTAACATCCACAAAGCATATGGTAAGATTAATGACACTTTATCTTACACATGCTTAGAATTATGGGGTTCCCATCCAAATTTGTAAGTGATAGTGTAACGACCCAGAACTTCTGTCATTTGAAATTTGCATATTTAATTGATTTTAAATATTAACAAGTAAAATTTGTAAGTCGAATAAATTTTATTTTGAATATCTGGATTTAATTGGATAATTAAATCGATAATTTAATATTTGAAATTACATAAATAATTGGAAATTGGGTTTAATGTGATTAAAATTGATTTATAAAGTTGAATTTAATCATATTGAAGTTAGAATGATGTTATAGAACTTTTAAAATTGAATTAAAAATTAATTTGCAGAAATCGAATATTTAATATTTAATTAACGAGTAAAAATAGCCATTTTTCAAACGGTCTCGGATTTTGACGAAACTAGTTTCATCGGATCCGTAATATTATATTATTGTATGGTTTCAAATTTCGTGTCAGTCGGACTTACGGTTTGTCCCGGGCAAGCTAAAACACGTAGAAATCGATTCGAGTGAATTTTAAATTTAAATAGTCGATTCAAAAACTTATCTTCCAAATTTGATCGAATTGGCTCCTGATATATATTCCATTGCGTTCGAAATAGGGGTAAAACATTATAAACGCCAGGCGGCACGCTTCGTTTGGAGTTCGGAAACATTTCGGGTGAATAGTGTCGCGAGATTTTTCTATAAAAGGATCCCTTATTTTCATTTTTGCATCAAACCCTAATTCATTCAGCCCTAGCCGCTACTTATACTATCAATGGCCGAAATTTTCTCCACTTCTTCCCTCAATATCTCTCAATCCACTCACTATCATCAAAAGCTTTCAACTACAAACTTCTAGAGCATTGCGAGAGCTTCAAATCCATACGGATAAGTCGACGAATCGTCGAACATAGGTGGAGATTTTTGGCCGCGTTCGCCTACCGTTCACGCTCGCGTTTCTCCACGAGATGGAAACCGAGATGGCCGTGCTCCTTGCCGATGATGGGTGGTGTAGTGGGCTTCGTAGTGGCGGTATCTGATCGTGGCCTTGATGTTTGTGATGGGCTCGGCAATCTAGGGTTTATCGTGTAAATGGGTTTGAGCGTGCGTTCTTTTACCTGGGAGAGAAGAAGTTGCGTGCAACGGCCTTGATTTGATGAACGAGGTCTAACGGTCCAGAATGGTTTAGGTTTAAAAAATTAAAGAAAATTGTAAATTTATATATATATTCGGTCAAACTTTAAAACTGCATATCTTTTTCATACGAGGTTGAAAACAACGAAACAAATTGCGTTGGGTTCGTATTCGTGAACACTACACGATGGAGCTGGATTGGAATCGATTGGAGCTAGTGGAAATTTTGGATAAAATTAAACACGCGTTTAATTTTATTCGAAATAAAACACTGAACTGTTATTGAAAGCAAGGTGAGAACTTCTCACTCAATCGAAATTGTTTCGATTTAAATTTTAAATACTTAGATTTAAAATTTCTTGATTGTGTGATTGAATGATAAATTATTATCTATTGTATTGGAATAGATCGTATACGCCGTATATTAAGCGGATGTTATTTATTAAAAACATATACCGCGATATTCCACCTTGATGTGGAATCGGTATTATATATGTACTTGGAGTTGATTTTCCCGTATTATATAGAGGATATGACCCTATTGCGCCGCATAATAGCGGATAATATTTATATAAACTTATGCACCGCGATATTCTATATTGAAACGGGATTGGTATTATGCTAACATCTGTGGATGGAGGGAAACAGGTTGGAGGGATCCAACTGGATTCCTCACCCATATTTATTTATTTACAGATATTGTGATATATTCTGTTATCATATTGATATATGATGTTTGGATGCCGTGATTATTATATTTGGTGCTGTTGCAGCATTGGGCCTATTTTTGGAGTTTTAAAAATGTTAAAGTAACGATTTCGAATTTAAAAGGATTTTCTGGTGATTTTTGAATTTATTATAAAAGCTTTATACATAAGATTTATAAACTTGGATTTTTATAAATCAAAGTGATCAAATTATAAAGGTGTTAAAAATATTTTTTTTTGAATTTTGGAATTGATTCATTTTAAATAAATAAACGTTATAATTTTTTTATGTTATAAAAATTATGATTTTTGTGAAATATAATCGAAATGTGATTTTTGAAATAAGTAGTTGATTTATTTGTAAAATGGTTTAAATTGGGATTTTTGAATTATTATAAACGGTTTATATAGAAGATTAATAAAATTGATATGTATAAATCAAAATTTTGGAATTATAAACGAGTTTTTTCTAAGTGTTAAAATGAAATATAAATGGATTTCGTAAGTAAATAAAATTTATAGATTTATAAATTGTGAAGTTATAAAATGATTCGAGTGAATTTTAAATTTAAATAGTCGATTCGAAAACATATCTTCTAAATTTGATCGAATTGGATCCCGATATATATTCCATTACGTTCGGAATAGGGGTAAAACATTATAAACGCCAGGCGGCACGCTTTGTTTGGAGTTCGGAAAAATTTCGGGTGAATAGTGTCGCGAGATTTTTCTATAAAAGGACCCCTTATTTTCATTTTTGCATCAAACCCTAATTCATTCAGCCCTAGCCGCCACTTATACTACCAATGGTCGAAATTTTCTCCTCTTCTTCCCTCAATATCTCTCAATCCACTCACTATCATCAAAAGCTTTCAACTATAAACTTCTAGAGCATTGCGAGAGCTTCAAATCCATACGGATAAGTCGATGAATCGTCGACCATAGGTGGAGATTTTTGGCCGCGCTCGCCTACCGTTCACGCGCGCGTTTCTCCACGAGATGGCAACCGAGATGGCCGTGCTCCTTGCTGATGATGGGTGGCGTAGTGGGCTTAGTGGCGGTATCTGATCGTGGCCTTGATGTTTGTGATGGGCTCGGCAATCTAGGGTTTATCGTGTAAATGGGTTTGAGCGTGCGTTCTTTTACCTGGGGGAGAAGAAGTTGCATGCAACGACCTTGATTTGATGAACGAGATCTAACGGTCCAGAATGGTTTAGGTTTAAAAATAATAAAGAAAATTGTAAATTTATACATATAAATTCGTTCAAACTTTAAAACTGCATATCATTTTCATACGAGGACGAAAACGCACGAAACAAATTGCGTTGGGTTTGTATTCACGAACACTACGCGATGGAGCTGGATTGGAATCGATTAGAGCTAGTGAAAATTTTGAGTAAAATTAAACGCGCGTTTAATTTTACTCGAAATAAAACACTGAACTGTTATTGAAAGCAAGGTGAGAACTTCTCACTCAATCGAAATTGTTTCGTTTTAAATTTTAAATAGTTAGATTTAAAATTTCTTGATTGTGTGATTGAATAATAAATTATTATCTATTGTATTGGAATAGGCCATATACGCCATATATTAAGGGATGTTATTTATCAAAAACATATACCGCGATATTCCACCTTGATGTGGAATTGGTATTATATATGTACTTGGAGTTGATTTTCCCGCAATATATAGCGGATGAGACCCTATTGCGCCGCATAATAGCGGATAATATTTATATAAACCCATGTACCGCGATATTCCGTACTGAAACGGGATTGGTATTGTGCTAACATCTGTGGATGCAGGGAAACAGGTTGAAGGGATCCAACTGGATTCCTCACCCGTATTTATTTATTTACAGATATTGTGATATATTCTGTTATCATATTGATATATGATGTTTGGATGTCGTGATTGTTATATTTGGTGCTGTTGCAGCATTGGGCCTATTTCGGAGTTTTTTTAAAATGTTAAAGTAACGATTTCGAATTTAAAAGGATTTTCAGGTGACTTTTGAATTTATTATAAAAGCTTTATACATAAGATTTATAAACTTGGATTTTTATAAATCAAAGTGATCAAACTATAAAGGTGTTAAAAATATATTTTATTGAATTTTGGAATTGATTCATTTTAAATAAATAAACATTATAATTTTTTTATGTTATAAAAATTATGATTTTTGTGAATTATAACCGAAATGTGATTTTTGAAATAAGTAGTTGATTTATTTGTAAAATGGTTTAAATTGGGATTTTTGAATTATTATAAATGGTTTATATAAAAGATTAATAAAATTGATATTTATAAATCAAAATATTGGAATTATAAACGAGTTTTTTTTTAAGTGTTAAAATGAAATATAAATGGATTTCGTAAGTAAATGAAATTTATAGATTTATAAATTGTGAAGTTATAAAATGAATGAATTCGTAAATAGAGAATTATAAGTAATTTGCTTGTAATTTGGATTTTGGCGTGTAAATGAGATATGGATAGAATTTGTTAATAAAGTGATTTTATAAGTTGAAGTTGTTATAAAATATAAATGGAATTTATAAACATTGTTTTATAAATCCGAAAACGACTTATTTTGATAAGTTAATTATTATAGCTTATTAAAGGAGTATATTCACGATTTTGGACAGTGTATAATCCTTTAAAATAAAATGTGTAGAAACGTTGAATTTGGTTAACGAAATATATTCACGATTTTGGATAGTGAATAATATATTAAAGAAATGTTTTGGGGAAGTGATATTTTAAATAGAATTAAAACGATTTGAAGTTGTTTTAAAATGTGTTAAGTATCGAACCATAGATTTCAACATTCATTGTTGAAATAGACATTTTCGAGAAATAAGGAAAAGATGGACTATAACACTGTTGTTATAGTAAATGATTTTCGAAATGAAATGTTTTTGTATAGTATTGGGATTTATATATCTATCTTAATTTCGAATTCCTATACTAGTGAGTTTGGGTTATCGTAACGATGTTTTACGCAACATTCGTTTTGACTCAAATAAATGTGTTTAAGAGAATGTTTTCTTTAAAGAATGAAATATATGCTTAATTGTGATTTAAGTATATTGAATATTTTCTATGTATTGAAAATAAGTAGATTTATGAATTACTTATTGTTAAATAAGTATGGAAATGTTTTCCAATATAAAGTGAAATATTTTGAGATGATATCTTTTAAAGATAAATGGAAAGTGAATATTTGAAATCGATTTGAAAATCGTATATCAGTGGATATTTGAAGATTTAAATTCACCATGGAATGTATAAAGGAAAGGGAAAATTGTTTTAAAAATAAACATTGATTTATTTTTGAAGTGTGGAAAAATTTATTTGTAAAGATATTTTTGGAAAATAAATAATTCGGGAAATTATTTGGAATCTGGTGATGTTGTGCATATCTATTGATAGTTAAATAACCGACTATCAATATTTACCTTTAAACGGGTATTTGCTGTGATTTGCTTGAATTTGAATGCTACACTTATTTTCGAAAATAAGCGCTCATTATTCGGTTTAGCCAGGAGAGGACCTTTGTGTCATAAATCCCATTCCGGATAGTGATATGTCGTAATGAATAGCACTTGAAGACCGGTGTTGAAGACCAGATATTTTTGAAAACGGAAGGATTACCGTCGAATGTCTCTGCATCGGCTGATCTCCGATATAGAGATTTTATCACCCTTTGTGATGGGAAGTCCGGTCATGATTAGTAAATATCCGGATTGCAAGGGCTTCTTTGGAAGTGCCTTCGGTTCTGTTCGAACCCAGAATTGACTTGTATGGATGTGTGTCTGACATTACAATTTGAGATGTAAAACTGGTTTCTATCAAATATATTTCTGTTGGTGGGGGAGAATTTATTCTCTTCGCTTAGCACCATTCTATGAGACGTACGAGCTCAGAGGTTATGTAGTTGATAGTTACTAGTGATACATTCCCAATTTGGTAATGAGGCATACGAAGTGCTGCTGAGCATTTGTTGATCAAAGCGTGGCTTTTATGAAAAGCGTAGCTTTGTGGGCGAGACTTCGTCGGACCTCACACCCCGAAAATGGTCAAAACAGGAAAGACGCAGCAAGGTTATTGGGGGATAGCGCCCTTTAGTGTATGTCATTCCTTCTGGATAGAGGTGGTATTATGGTATGGAGCCCAGATACTTAACCTATGTTGTTGCAGCAAACTTATTATTTTGTGGTTGTTGGTGAGTCCCGGGATTTAGGTCGGTTACGATCGGGGATGGCATATTCGTGTCAGTTATTACCCAGCTAGGGGTAACCCGGCCTTGTGTTGGCACAGATCCGATTAGGTTCTCGGGGTGTCCTTCTAGAGGCGTTTCCATGTGGCAATGGAAATTTCCTTAGCCTGACCATTTGTTGGAAATCCAAAGAAACAATACGAACCATGTACGGTTTTAGTTGTAGAACCTGCCATCTAATATGGTAGCTATAGTAGGCATACTATAATGGTACCTATGCTGGCTAAGATTAATATTCTACTTTCGAAATGGTTTTCCACATTTTGCACTTATAGTAATAATATCAAAGAAATTCTCTACGCAGTAAGCATCTTTGACTATCATAAGGAGAAATCTCCTCCATGTTCTGCGTTTGCATTGTGTGTGTGGCGGGAGGTCTTATGGTAGTTACATTTTCTAAAAGCATTGCGAATTGACTTTAAAAATATTTCTTTGTTTGTTTTAAAGAATAATTGTTTTAAGTTCTCTCTATTTAAAAAAATATTTCTTTGTTGGTTTTTTTAAAAGATAAACTGTTTTAAGTTCTCACACCAGTCCCATGACTGACTTGGAGTTTATTGTTCCCTTCCTAAACTCTGGGTGCCCACCAATTTTAACACGGGCAGTCAAGAGTTAGGTTATCAGGTTACTCTGGAATTCAGGATTTGTTGTAGATATCTAAAGGCAAGCTGGATGGCATGGCATATTAATTTATTTTTTAGTATTTCTTTTCCGCTATTTGTTGTTGTAAACTATGATAATGTAATGTAATGTGATGCAATGTAATAACTGATATAGTTCTTTTGATTTAAAGGTTATTCATTTATCTATTATATGTTGTTCCGCTACGATTGTGACATTCTGATATTGTTTCTGTTGCTTTTTCTTTCTTCTTCTATCTTCTACCTCTACTTTAACCCTAACGGCTCGGTTTTCTGGCATTCGATTGCCCGACATTTGATATAGTGGACGTATTAATGTCGATCTTCGTTGGTCGAAAATCTTGATCCTGGCAGATAGTATTATCCTCTTACATTCTCTATTCTGGTAAATGGTATACCCAAAGGATTCATAAGTAGTAATAAAGGGATTATGCAAGGAGATCCACTATCTCCTTACATATTTGTTGTTACCATGGAATTTTTCACTTTCAAGATGGAGTTAGCTAGTCGTAATAAGCTATTCCAGACTACTCATAATTTCAGCCTAAAGTGAGCCATCTCTTATATGCTGATGTCCTGAAGATATATTTTAAAGTTTGGAATAAATTGAATGAACTCAAAATTAAATGCTATTTATACAAATTTTGTAGAAATAAGACTGAAGTTTTGAATATATTAAATGTTAAAGAGGGTGAGCTACCGGTGAAATATTGAGGGTCCTACTCTCTTCTAACAAAATAATAGACAGAGAATGTGCTGAACTGATAGCAAAGATTAGAGACAAACATCAAGGATGTAGCTCAAAAGTTCCATCTTTTGCCGGTAGAATAGAACTAATTTACACAATTATACAGGCAAAGGTCAACTTCTGGTTACAATCATTCTCACTGTCGACGCTTATATTGAAAAAATTAAAAAGATTTGTACTAATTTCATCTAGAAAGAGGGACTACACAAGATTAAATATCAAAATTTATGCAAGCCCAAAGAAGAAGGAGGTTTAGAGCTCAGAATTCTTAGAGATACGAAGATGTATTCATTTTAAAGTAGACTGAAAAAACTATAAACTCAAGAGGACTATGTGCTAGCTGGATGAGGCAAAGACACGTAAAGGAGAATTTTTAGCAAATGGTGGTTGAAAACAATGCTTCGGCTACATAGAAAGCTATCATGAGAATAAGAAGTAGATTGACCACATGCTGTACTAGGGAAATTGCACAAGGAAATAAATAGATTAATGGAAAGATCATTGGATTAACGGAGAATCATTTATTGACAAACTATGATAGGATACATACTCAATCTTTGGCTGTCCAAACAAAAAATTTTGGTGCTTATACAAAACAACAGGTGGAACTGTGAATCTATTACTGCCAGCAGTGAACAGAAATAGCTAATTGAGTATAACCACTATTTGGATAGAGAGAATGATGTTTGGGCTAGGGAGCACACTGAAAAATATTTCACAACAAAACTTGCTCAGGAGTTAGTAAGAAGAAGAGATCAGAGCAAAAACTAAAGTAAAAGCATATAGGACAGAGTAAATAATCCAAAGATGGCATTAACTACATATAAGAAAATTTTAGGTAGATAGCCCATAAAAGATAGATTATCGAAGTGAGGTATAATAAATGATGAAATGTGTGTTCTTTGCAATAAAGAAAAAGAAAGCCACTCTTGTCTTTTCCTTGAATGTGAATATACCAAGATAGTACGAGAAAAATAAAATCTTGCAGCCAAA
The DNA here is from genome assembly GCA_030765085.1 of Allium cepa. Taxonomy (NCBI): domain Eukaryota; kingdom Viridiplantae; phylum Streptophyta; class Magnoliopsida; order Asparagales; family Amaryllidaceae; genus Allium; species Allium cepa. The sequence goes on from CM060934.1 coordinate 629,519,275, forward strand.
ATCATAAATTCAGACTCCAGTTTACAACACATAGTAAATTACCTAATAGAGAGCAAATAAAGAGAAAACCTAAAAGCCAAAATGAGTAGCATCACCTTGACAGTGACTATTTGGAGTGTGTAGAAGGGATTGAATAGGAGAATTCTCTAGAAAGTGAAGATTAAAAAAAGAGGTCAGTCAGCTAGCAATAATAGACAAGCAAGTGGTATCCAAGAGAATCGGTGAAGTCATACTTACCAAGCACATGGAATGAGTAGGAGTTGGCTTTGTAAGAGTGGATCTGAGGCTAAAAGTGGAAGAAATCCCAAGCACAAGCTGTCAGCCATCATGACAAAGAGAAGAAAGATGGAGGAGATGGATTTTGAAATGAAAAGTCGAATCTGGAAGGTGGAGTTGAAGTATAATTGTACTATATAAAGTTATACTTTGATTTTGTACCGAAGTATATTGCATGCCGCTGTCTTATGGGATGAGAATATATTTTAGGTTGAACAAGCCTTAATGAAATATTTATCCTATTTCAATATATATATATATATGTATGTATGTATGTATGTATGTATGTATGTATATATACATGTATATGTATATATATGATTGTGTATATATACAAACAAATTTATATTATTATAAATACAATTTATATCATATTCATATGTATTATGTATATATACATACACACATGCATATACATATATATATATATATATACATGTATATATATTTATATGTGTGTATATATGTATATATACGTAATATATATATATATATATATATATATATATATATTAGACAACACACACGTATACGTAGGGGCTAACTTGTCTATTTATAAATTACAGTATATATACATGGGCATGTTAAACCATGTACAATGTAAATGTTGCACGTGCACATACACACATGTGTATATGATACATATGTTAATATTATATAAACGAAACTTTGCTACAAATTAAATAAAAATATTTATTTATTTAAAAAATAATTTAGATAAGATCTACATAAATTTAAACTTCATAGATCTAAAAAGATTCAAAATGACATTTTTTTTTTTAAATTTACCTATTTTATCAACTGCGTGCTGGCCCAGTTCCAACAGTACCCTGAATCTTTGACATCACCTTTAGATTATATTTGATGTGTGCTTGTGATCAAATTTTTATGTGCCAGTATATACATATGTCACAATTTAAAGCATTCTATTACCCTTGGGTAGTAGGTTCATGATCGTGTATAGCATAGGCTTGTAGCATGCTACAACATGTAGGTGGACATAGTATCATGATAACCAAGAGTAATTAAGGCTGTAGGAATAAGCTGTGTGCTACGTTGTGTGCAGTAGACTCATGGAGCAGTGTTATATGCATATTAGCCTCCCATTTGGATTATGTATGACTATATGGACACATTACATAAAATTGTGCTTTTGGTTGCATTATATAGCAGCATTTGAACGCTAAATGCAATTGTGTCTTTAATCCCAATATAATTACGACGTTCTAGAATAGGTTCTAGGCAGGCTTTGTTTTCATTTTTCCCGCTTACCATGCCATCTAATTTTTATTTTCTTTGGTTACTAGCGCCAAAATAAAATAAAAACCTAAAATTATCTAATCCCAACTCATCCTCTCTAATCTCCAAAACATCTACTATCCAGAGATCGTTCCCAACACAACACACCAAATTGTTGTTTACCAATCACAACATTCACCGCTTGACTCAACTATCTGCTTAAAAAACTATGCATCGAAGTCGGATCATGCTGCATTAGATCGGAGCCACCTGCCTTCAGGTTGGAGCCGAGGTAAGAGAAATTCGACCACGCCTGAAGCTACTCTACCTTGGGTTGAATCATCGTCTATCACCGTCGATTTTGGGATGCCGATGTCACCGTCGATTTTGGGCATTATATACTCGCACGAAATCAATAGCTTATTTCGTTATTCTTCCATAGCTTTCGTTTAGTTTACTTCTTTTTATGCAGGTGGAATATAGATTGTTATTAAAACTCTTTCTGATTAATTTTTAATTTATACCTATTGGAATTAGAGATCCTGCCAATGCTGTTACTGGAACCAAACTTCCCTGTTTATGTGTCTACATGTATATTACCTTAGGTGATCATGATTGCCTTTTCTTCAAATCTTGGCTACGCATTGGGCGATACCAAAGAGGACTAGACGTATTTTTCATATTGTTACTGCCATCATTTTCAGATCGAATGTGGCCGAAACTAATTAAATGAAATTGCAGTGTTTACATTGGCTCTTGCTGGAGACCAGCACATATATTTGTTTCTGGCTTTTGGATTTTGTATTTTTCCAACAACGCAGTGCAAGTAAGCCCGATATTTTCAATTTCATAACGTTATTTATGAGTGTGTATATATAATTTAAGATATAAGTAATAACAGCAATTTAACAAAATAATGCAGGAACCAACTTGAGCTCTTATGGCAAACATTTTAGGCTTGTCTTCACTGCCTATATTTATGAGTATTTGATATGTTTGTGTAGTCACTATATTTTTGTTAGATAGTTGGATAATTTTTTTATAAAATTTTTGTTGGGCATGCTATCTATTTGACTTTGTTGTTGATACTTACGTGTTACACACATGAATAATTAATATGTATGTTTTTAGTTGTTTATTAGTTGGATTTCAAATAGTTATGATCACCTTTAATAGTTATCAAATACAAACTATTATTAATATCTATATCAAAAAAGATGGTTTCAGTATCTATACTAGGAAAGATGAGTTGTAGAACTCATCTAGACTTTAGGGGAATCATAACATTGTACTATACGGTAGACATCTTAACCTATAAATACTTGATAATTTGAATTTAAATGTTCATTATTTCACTACATATTCTTCTCAAAATATAATAGAAAACCTGAATACTGCATCCGTAGGAGAGCATCTATTTGTCTTCTGGAATCTTCCATTAGTAAATCAATTTCGCTACTTTGCGGCAGGAATGTATAGTTCAAATTGTGATATATTTTGTGTATTCAATATAGTAATTGTAGAGAGCCTGAAGAGTTTAATAGGTGGCATAAATGACAATATATGCAGATTAAACACATTCTCAACTTTGTTTTCATGTTTTGTCTACAGAGAGACTCTTAGCATTGCTATTGTAGTGCCAACTATGCTTGGCCTATCGATCCTCTCACTACTATGTGTTTTAGATTGGGATGATTGCTTAAGCCAAATGTCTACATGGGACATCTTAGCTTGGTTTGCAGTTCTAGTTAGAATGGAAAGTCAACTCACAAGCCTAGGAATTGTTACATGAATGTCTGCATCTGTTGCAAAATCCCTACAGTCTTTTTCTTTGAGTTGGCCTACTGCATTTGGCGTTTCTTCAAGCATCATATTTTTTTCATTCATTATCTATTTGCAAGTCCAACTGGGCACATTGGAGCATTGTACTATGCATTTCTAGCCATGCATTTAGCAACTGGTGTTGCAGGCGCGTTGGCTGCATCAGCATTAGCGTATAATAGCAATCTTTTTGGATCTATTACGCATTATAGCAGTAGTCAGGATGCTGTTTATTATGGAGGCAACCTTGTTGCCTGATTTTTAATTATCGTGGCTAAATTTCATGATGAAAGATCTCTTCACTTCTATCTATCGTGATAGCACTAATAAACTTCTATTTTACTTCATTGCATTCTTATCTTATGTGTAGCAGAATTCCAATTTCTTTTCCCTCTCCTTTTACTCTTTTATATTTTACATGTACATACCTTACTTTGTATGCAAACCAAGGGTGGTTCAAAATTTCAGTTACAATTTTGGTTTTAGTCTTTTAACATTTCATAAATTCTAGCCAATATCTAAGGCTTTAGAAATTTTGGTTTTAGATTTTATTTTGGGTTGTGGCATTTATTTTTTGCAAAATTATATAAGATATATGCTGTATTTGCTAAAATGAATTGTTATTGTATTTTGAAATAAAAAAAGATTTAAACGAACAATATTGATTAGTTGTAAATATTTATAACTACAAGAGCCTTTAGCAATGAGCAACAGAAGCAATAAAAAAATGAACTAATTTTAGCTAAAGAAAAATAATTTTTTGATCATAGAACATGATAAGATATCAAAGGTTACCATGCCTAACCATATTTACGATTTCTACTAAGTGCTGCAAAATGCAATGCAGTGTTTTCTGATCTTGTAAATTTTCAGCACAAAAGTTTAAAGTTTTGTTTCACATTTGATTATTATATTTAGAGCTTGGTTCACGGGCACTTTTGATGTATGGTAATGCGATTGCACCTAAATACGGTCCATTAAATTGATGTAATCAGTGGCTGCTAATTGTTGATGGTAATCAATAGTAATAACTAAAGTCATCAAATAAGCATATGATTATCACTATTATGCATGAATTAATTCAGCCAAATGCATCATATTAGTATGCAAATTGCAGTTGGAATTAGAGGTTTCATTAAATGCTTTTCTATTTTTAGTTGATAAAAGTGTAGATAACAAGTTTATCCAAAAAGCACCAATCATTTTAGTCGTGGATGACCCATAATGACAAGTCATTTGCTTGAAGATCGAGTAAATGTTGCAAACAATCAGAGTGACCATATGGCACTGCTAGATGAAAAGATGGTGTTAAAAAATCATTAATTTAGTTGGTGTAGCAGTAAATAACGAAGTGTTAAGTATATTTACTAATTAGTAGTGCCAGTTAAAAAAAGGTAGCAGTGAAAATGCATTCAGCGTTTAATTTTGGTTGATTCACTGCGTCACTTGAGGAGTGAGGCTTCGTTATATTTCAGGCTTTAATCAACGTCGGTTCTAATTTGCATATATATTTACCTATTTTCTCTAATACGTAGGGTATTATGTGATTTGATGGTTGGACGATAATTACTTCCTGTGATAAGTTGTGAATTGTAATACTCCCATGCACGATATTTGTTAAATTTTTTCTACAATTAAATCTTGTTGGATTATGGATAATATAAAATGATTGGATCTTGTTGGATTATGGATAATATGGAATAACCTTTACAAGATATTAAAAGCACGTTGGATCATCTTTCTTTCACTTTTATGAACCTTCGTGAAATAAGCATTCTTCAAACTATAGTTTTATTATATTTATACTGTTATATTATTACCGATTTGCATTTCAAGAGTGCGCAAGCCTTGAGAATTTTCTAAAAAGAACAGTCATGTTTTTTCTTCTTTTTATATTCATATGTCTCCTCTCCATTCCGTGTGCTATTGTCCAATCGTTGGCACCATTGTTCCCCCAATTTTCTAACTATAACCATGAAAAAATTTCATCATCAACCCTACCTCTCAAACTCCATCATGTTTTCTGTTCAACCCTAACAATCAACTACTGCATTGTTCATTCAATCTCGACTTTCCTCTTTGTCATTCTTTAAAAGTTAATTTCTCCATATCAATTCATACTAACATCACTGGCGTTGGATCATTTTAGCGGAAGATTTAATAATAATCGAATGATTTTTTTTGAAGGAATAGATTGGAGGTTGGATTCAAGTGTGGAGATAGCGGTAGGTAGCATGTCTTTGGCGGCATCAATTGACAAGATTCGAATTTTGCCCTCTCCTCCGCTATTGAAATGCTTTGAACTTGGTGTTCTAGGGGTATTATCGAAACAACATTTTACTGGGATTTGTGGAGGAGAAAAGGAATCAAATAGAAACTTGTTTTTGACGATGGAAAATATTTCATAGTTAAGATTTTGTTGTTGTGCAATGCTGTTAGAAACAGCAGCAGCAGTACCTAGAATGGTAAGGGCATGCTCCTACACTGCAAATCTTTGCATCGTTTCAAGATCTTCTGGTTCATATACATTACCTGGAATATATAGTTGATATAAAGTGATGTAAATGATTTGCAATGTGAACTGATTCCCATACCAATACATGTATACTTACTTACGAATCTAATAAGGTCTTTTGGTTTATAATTTCCTATATTTACTTACGCTACAACAAGAAGAATTAAAAGAGTTCTTAACTTGAATGTATGACTTATGATATAAATACAAAGATATTTATGTCTCATATTCTGTCTTTTATCAGTATGTTACTACTCCAATAATAATAGTTTACTAGATATTCAATAGTTGTGGGTCTATAGTCAAAAAGAGTTGTGCAGATCTATCGTTATCTGAGTAGCAGATCAAGGAAGCAGGAATTTCAATTTAAATTCATCTACCTTTCTACATATAATATATTTATTGTATATAATTTTCTAGATCAAATCTTTGAACATGGGTTTTTTTCATTTGGGAGATTATGAGTCTAATCCATATTCACATTCACTTATTGTTGATGAAATATATAATTTTGTTGAATATCTTAACTATAAACGGATTCTGTCTATATTCAATTTGTATATATAACCATTTCACAAGCAATTAATTTCGACAAGTTCTACTAATATATGTCATATGTATAGTGGGACACGTGAAACATGATTAATAGGGAAGTATAAAACTGAAATGGATATACTCTAGAATGTACATACACTGATATATGTCAAATGTGAATGTTTTGACTTGCTTCTCATTTTAAATCACAAAAAATGGTTTCAAAAATATCAGTTATGATGTTGAATGATGAACGAATACTCATTTTCAGATAAAAATAGTTATGCACATATGCTTACAGTGCAAAAAATTACAATTAAAGAACATGGATCTGGGAAATAATAGCAAACGACAGGAACATGAAAAATAGTTTTTTGAAAAATTGATGTGCTAAAACTAAAGTTTATTAAGTCTGATCTATTGTGCATGTTCAAAAGTGATGCTTAACATATCTGGATTTAATTAAACTGCTTCTAATTGAAGTACAAAATTTTCCTGTTTATTTTGGCTAGGGGTCACAATCTTTCTCTATGGGGTCGCTGTTGCATTGTTGGGCAGTCGTTGCAATGCTCCAAGTTAAATACTTGCTAATTTTTTGTCACACCAATTGAATTGAGGTGAGCCTACATGCTATTTTAAAAATATAGGAAAAGGAATCAGGTATAAATTTATTTTCGAAGATGGAATATATTTCATAGTTAAGCTTTTCCATGTCCATTATTATAAGAATCGAGACCAACCAAATTGGATTTGTTTTAAATTATTGTGAAATGAAATTAAATGTCATTGATCAAGGTAACATTTTGAATTCAAAATCTTTGATATTCCTTTTCTCTAATTAGATATATGGCTTTAGTTTCTATGGGTTATTTTTGCCTTTTTGCATACTGTAAGATTCATTACTTATCGAAATAAATTTTTGATATATGTTGGACTTTTGTACTGTTTTGGTTTCTTACATAACCAATTAACTACGGGTACCTCATTAAATTATTTTGCTATTACTCATAAAAATAGTTTCTTTGTTATATTTTCTATCATTTAATACAAATTATTGCTTCTTCTAGGGAGAAATTGAACAAAAAAGAATTAAAGATGGCTGTCAAGTTTACAATAATGCATTATATTTGTCTCTCAGTTTACCTCACTAAGTTACTATTTAAGAAGGTTTTTTTTAGATTTCTTTGTGGAAACTTACATTATAGGAAGAAGTAAAGAAATCATAAGCAAGCAGGAGTATTCAATCATTGTGTGTGTGAATTATATTTTACAGTTAACATTAGGTGTTTTCTGATACATTCAAAATATAGTGGCACGTACAACCATGTTCCCTATGTCTTTTGCAATGTTAATTCTTTGACTGGTTAAATTTTTTGTGATGGATCTCTCTTTAGAAGATCAACGATTATATTTTCGAGGTCAACAAATGTGTATCCAATATTTCATGTTTTCAAATAAATTAGAAGTTTTATTTGAGATTTCTTATTAAATAGGCAACACTACTTACATATTTAAACTTCTGATAATGTTTTATTTTTGTGGATTTTATGTATGAATGAATGACACTGGGCATCATGGTACCTTGCATCCCTCATCTAAGTTTGGGCATTTGTTATTTAGGTTCTCAGTAGTAACTTCACTTTGGGAGTGGTTTTCAGTCACAGGTACTGAATTTATATCTTAGACACAATTTGTTGATAATATTTTATAGCTTCAAGTTTGGAGGTACATATACATACTCTTTGATATAATGGATTGTTTGTAGAAGCCCAAATTGACCTATTGTCTTGGATGTACTCATGTAATAAATAGTGTCTTGCAAGTTATGATGGTAAGATTTCCATCCTAAAGAATGAAAATGGTTGTATATGGATGACTTATTTGTAGTGCATCCAACATTTTTTTACCTCGCTGTGAAATAATTTTTCAAAGAAGTTAATAGATGAGATCAGTACAAACAATTTAAGTGTCTCATATAAATTTTAATCATTATATATTTACTTATTTATGCGTATATAATATATATTGATGCCCGTAGAGAGGAGATTAATGGATTTGTGTACTTGCAAACAAAAGGAGAAAGATATCAATATGTTTAAAGTTTTATAAGACAAAGGCAGCAATTTGCACGATAAGAGGAAAGAAAAAATTATTTCCACATGCACATTAGTTCTCCCCCTGTTTCCGTGGGTCAGGCACTATGAAGATGACTTTCATAGTGAAGCATAAGTTGACATAATATGTGTGAACATTATGTATATGCCATGTTAGTATGTTTTACGTACCATTATTACGTCGTTATTAAAACTGATTGAATTTGTTGCATGATAATCCGGTGATCCGAAAATCCAGTGATCTCTGTATTTTTGGATTTGTAGAGCGAAAACAAAAGGACAAATGCAATTATCAATAAGATGATGCTTGATCAACGATCATTGATGTTTTCTAAACATCTTTTTCCTTTTGAATGCGTATGCATAAAAACTGTCAAATGCTTCGGATTTGTAAAACGGTGTTCTTAACATATTATTTCCCTTTAACTTGACTACATTGTTAATTATTTTTTTTTTTTTGAAATGGTACTTTATATACAACAAATCATTGAGACAACATATCTCATGCCAATAAACTTTCGATAGCAAGTTTCGAACTTGTGACCTCTTGCACCAAAGCCGAATCAATTAACCACTTGGACAATGGTGCTTGTCTTGTTCACTGTATTATTGATATGCATGTATTTGAATAGATTTTGGCTTTCTAGTGCTACCATTTAATTCCCATAATATGAACTAAATATATGTCTTTATAGTTTAAAGTCTACATTCATGAATGCCATGACTTTGCATTTGAATGAAAATTGACAGTTTCGTATTCAAATGTACAGCATTGACACATTGACATTTCCAATGAGAGGCATTTAGTAATAGATGACAACTGTATAATTATATATCATGGCTTTCTTCGTTTAGTCTATGTTAAAAGTAAGATTAAAATTACATAGTGAAAAAAATATACAAGTAGATAACTGTCATACCATGTAACTGTTTTTCTAATGTTTTTTAATCAAGTTGCATATAACCATTATCTACTTTTCATCAAATAGCTACAATGCTTGCTGTAATTGGACGTGGAAAAATATTTTTAAACTTTCACCATAAAGCTACACACAAATTCGTGGTAAGCATAATGCTAACATGACCAACACTTTGATTTTGTGTACAAATTCATTTACACTTTTTATGCATGTAGATTATTACCAGAGTATAAAGATATCGCATTATTCTTTGTAACAACTTTTTTAAAATACCCTATGTGCATAGCATGGGTTTACACTTGTATATTTATAAAACACAAAATAATGAAAAAAAAAGAATGAAATAATTATGATATACCTTCTCCTGCTAGTAGATGCTTGACAAAAATATAGTACATCACAACCATGATGACAAGGACTAATAATGCAATACAAAACTTCTAGAGAACCATCATGTTGGGCGGATTCTCGCCCAGAAGGCCACGAGACCGTGAAGCGTCATGTCCCATGCACATTTGAAACCAACAGGCACAGTAGGCGTCATCTCCTTGCACTCAAGTGCTCATGTCCATTCGGTACCTCCTTGTACCATGGTCCATTCGGCATCCATGAACCCAAGTTCATTCGGCGTCCATGCCCTCAACTTCATTCGTCTCTCTCCTCTTATGTCCATTCGGCACCAGCTCAACACCGGACCACACAATGCCGGTCCAATACTCCACATCTCCACCGGACCACACAATGCCGGTCCAAGCTACAACTCCCACTCCACTACCGGATCAACCCCCCTACCGAGCCAACCTCATTCGGTCCCCCACTCCATTCGGCAAGGCACAACCACCATTCCATTCGGCATGAACCATGGCCGAACCAACTCCACTGCCACTCCAACACCACCACCGGACCAAGGGATGAAGTCACCATGAAGTCACCATCACCAGTCCAAGCTCCATGCCGAATGAAGCCTCGCCAAACCAGAATGCTACCAGGCCAGATTGGTCCAGCCCAGGCCCGCTAGCAGCTATATACTTCCAAGACCCCTGCCCCCTACCTCACTCTATAAATAGAGGGGCAGGGGTACAACAATGGCAGACAAGTTTGAGAGCTCAAGCAAGGAAGGAACTTTCAAACTACTTTCATACACTTGTATACAACGCATTGTACTTGTAACCTGAAAGAAAGAAGATAATAACATATAAAGTGGACGTAGGCACATTCTGGCTGAACCACTATAAATCTGTGTGTCTTTTACATTTCAGCCCCTACTTTTCTCATATTTACATACTCATCTAAAATCATTGAAAATCACATATAATCAACTAAATAATACGACTTGGAGGTGTTTGTCCATTTTTTGTGCAAACATTTTTGGTGCTTTCACTGAGAGTTGAACTCAAGCTTCATCTTCTCCCACTCAACCTTTTTCCTAACGACATCACTCGTTGCTTAGAAATCATGCCTTCCAAACAGAGAAGGGATGTTAACAAAGGAAAGAACATCGCAACTAGCAGCCTTCCAGATCCAGCAATCACAGATCAGCCCACTTCAACAGCAGTACCAGATGAAAATCAGGAAAATCCAACTGGTCCCGCAACGGAACAACCAATCACTAGGGCAGATCTGGACAGGGTTGTGGCTGAAGTAACTAACCGCTTCACATCCCAACAAGAAACTTTGGTGGACCAACTCATGGCACGCTTAAGGGACGCTGAAGAGTCCAACCGCAACACTGAATCATGGGGTGAATCCCAATCCGGAGGATCCCGGAGGCAACAAAGGTCTTCACTCTTCGAACAAGCTATCAACAGGAAAAACGATGATAGGGGCCGCGCCCGGACTCAGCCCGAATTCCGACTCGAGGAAGCCCTTGGAACCGAACCTAGCGGGGGAGGCACCAGGCGAGGGTCGGATGTAGCTGAGCCAGTCATGCCACCTAATCATAGAAACCCCGCTGAACGGAGCCGAGCTAGAACCCAGCTCGAAGTTGACCCCATGGATGTGCTCGAAACAGAACCCCATAGGGGAAGATCAAGGCAGGGGGCAACTGTAGCTGGTCCTAGCGTGCATCCAAGCAGCCAAAGACAACCACTGGATAATGCTAGAGGTGATAGACTGTACCATCCCTACAGGTCATCTGGACGAGATAGATCCCGCAGGGAAGAACCGAGCTCATTTTTGTCCGCTCCAAGTTCTGACGAGCGGATGGCACGATTATTCAGAGAATGTGTCCAACGGGAGCAAAGGGACCGGGGAATAGGCGCTAGGGTCACCAGTCCCTTTACCCGAAATATCGAAACTGCCATCACTCCCCGGGAATGGAAAATGCCAACCATGGAACCTTACAAAGGAACTTCCGACCCCATCGTACACCTGCAGAGATACACCCAGCATATGCTCATGAGTGGAGCAACAGAAGGAGTATTATGTAAATGCTTTCCGCTATTCCTATCAGATCTAGCTACCTCCTGGTTCTGCCATCTACCCCAAGGATCCATCAACTCATGGGAGATGTTAAAAGAAAGGTTTATTAGCCAGTTCCGCATCCATGTGGAACAACCCAGGGATGCTTATTCTCTATCCAATGTCAAACAGAAAACCGGAGAGACGCTGCAACAATATCTAACACGGTTCAACGCCGCAGCGGCAGCAGTTCAAGATGCCGATGAAAAACTCACTCTAATGGCCCTCTGTAGTGGTGTGCATCTAGACACCAAGTTTGCCAGAAGATTAACTAAGGAAAAACCAGCTACCTTGCCTGATTTCTTCCATGAAGCTGGAAAGTATATGAGACTTGAAGACGCTGCTACGGAGAGGCAGCCAGGGCAACAAGGCAAGATAATTCAGGACAAGGTTCCCACTGCAGCTAAGGACGCTCGAAGAAATGAATCTAGAGACAATGCTGGGGGCAGAAAGGTTGAGAAGCGCCAATATCGACCAGGGCCAAGATTTGACTCCTACACTCCTTTGAATGAAACAATCGAAAACATCTACCTAGCCACTCAGGGCGAACTCGGATACAAGCGCCCCCCGCACAAGAAAGAATCAGATAACGCACTCAAGTCCGGAAAGTTCTGTCGCTTCCACGAATCCCACGGACATGACACCAATGAATGCCACCATCTTCGGGACTTGATCGAAGAACACATTAGAAGAAGAAGACTGGAACGTTATGTGAAAAGTCAGAACAGGACTCCAACTCCTGCCAATGAGAACTCAAAGCAACCCCTCCCAGAAGTAGGCGGAGGGAGTCGCAACAATCACAACACCAGTGGCTCTAGTCAAGAGAAGATAGTAGTCCTTACCATCTCAGGAGGACCACACATTGCCGACAGAAGTTGGGCAGAGATGGAAAGGTACGGCAAGTCGCTTAGAAATGCCGAAGGATATGTTAACTCCATTACGGAGGAACGCCACCCGAAACGAAAAGAAAACGACGACATCATATTCAGTAGGCGTGATTTGGAAGGAAGACAGTACCCACATATGGATCCTATGGTCATCTCTGCCTGGTTCGGTCCAGCTAAAGTTTTTCGGATTCTAATAGACACAGGAAGCTCCGTAAATATCCTATTCAGACATGCTTTCGACAAAATGAAGTTATCAATGAAGGATGTATCCCCCTGTGACAAACCACTGCACGGTTTCACTGGAGATGCAAAAATGCCCCTCGGGCAACTTGACCTATTCGTCGAGATAGGAAGTCATCCCCGCTCCGTTGTGCGAAAACAAACGTTCGTACTAATAGAAAACCACTCGGCTTACAACGCTTTCTTGGGAAGACCAGCCTTGTCTGACTTTCAGATTGTATTAGCCCCCTGGTGCCTGAAAATGAAATTTCCAACAGACAACGGAGTAGGAGAAGTAGAAGGAGATCAAGGTGCTGCCCGAGACTGCTACGTAACTGAACTTCGCAATAACCGCAGAAAGAATAAAGGAAAAGATGCAGAGACTACTCTCTGCATGAAAAGCTTGGAGGCATAGCAACAAAAGAAAGCCCCTCCTCTTCGATACACAAGCGATCCCTTCAATGAACTAGACCCCAGGGATAAAGAGGAGGAGGCTACCGCCGAGCCTGCAGAGGCTATGGAATTCGTATCGGTAGATAAGCATGATTCAAGTAGACTATTAAAAATCGGATCTCAGCTGAAAACGGAATTGAAGGATCGACTCATTGACTTTCTCCGCCACAACTTAGATGTATTTGCGTGGACCCATGCCGATATGACAGGAATCTCCCCAGACGTAGCATGCCACATGTTGAACATCGATCCCACCAAGGTACCAGTAAAGCAGAAAAAGAGGAGCATGGGGGCAGAGCGATCAGCAGCCCTTGATGAGGAAGTAAAAAATATACTTGCTAATGACTTCATACGGGAAGCCATCTACCCAGAATGGATCGCTGACCCAGTGCTAGTAAAAAAGGCCAATGGAAAGTGGCGAACATGTATTGACTTCTCCAATCTGAATGACGCTTGCCCGAAAGACTGCTTCCCACTTCCCCGAATTGACCAACTCGTGGACAGCACAGCTGGGCACGAACTCCTATCTTTTATGGATGCATACTCCGGATATAACCAGATCCCCATGCACGCTCCCGATCAGGACCACACTAGCTTCATCACCGACCGCGGATTATATTGTTACAAAGTCATGCCTTTTGGACTCAAAAATGCTGGAGCTACCTATCAACGCCTCGTCAACAAAATGTTCGCAGAACTGATAGGACGTACTATGGAAGTGTATGTGGATGACATGTTGGTGAAGTCCAGGAAAGCCAACGACCATGTAAGCCATCTGGACGATATGTTTCGGGTACTTCGCCGATATGGAATGAAGCTGAATCCTCTAAAGTGCTCCTTCGGAGTATCATCGGGAAAATTCTTAGGATTCATCGTCCACGCCAGAGGAATCGAAGCAAACCCTGAACAAATCCGAGCTTTAAAAGAAATAAGGATGCCTTCCACTCGAAAAGAAATGCAGAGCCTAAACGGAAAGGTGGCCGCCCTAAGCAGATTCATTTCCAAGGCAACTGACAAGTGTGTCCCTTTCTTCGAAGCACTCAAGAAAGACAAAGGGAGGTTCGAGTGGACCGACGAATGCTTAAAAGCTTTCCTCAACCTCATCGAACACCTTCAGAGACCACCAGTACTCTCAACTCCAAATGAAGGTGAAGTGTTATACCTATACCTCGCTGTATCATCTCATGCTCTAAGCGCCGCCTTGGTAAGAGAAGAAGACCGCACACAACGCCCGGTTTACTTTGTAAGTAAGAGATTTACAGGGGCAGAGGCCAGATATCCTAAACTTGAGAAATTAGCATATTGTTTATTGATCGCGTCACGAAAACTGCGCCACTACTTCCAGTCTCACTCCATCAGGGTTCTAACCGATCAACCACTGAGACGAGTGCTCCATCGTCCTGACACTTCTGGGCGACTCCTCAAATGGTGCATCGAACTAAGTCAGTATGATATCACCTACCATCCTCGTACCGCTATCAAAGGACAAGCCATGGCTGATTTCATTGCCGAATTCACTATAAACGAAGGCGAGGAACAATCTGAAGTAGCAAAAAACATCAAGTGGAACCTCTTTGTAGACGGAGCATCGAACGAACAAGGCTCGGGGGCAGGTATTGTGATCATCACCCCCAGGGGAAGAAAGTTGTACTATGCATTGAGATTGGAGTTCACGGCCACTAACAACGATGCTGAATATGAAGCAGTAATAGCGGGATTGGAACTGGCCCTAGAAATTGGAATCAATTCCTTATGTATTCATAGTGATTCTCAGCTTATCGTAAACCAGGTACTAGGAGAATTCCAGACTCGAGGAGAACGACTCACAGCATACCTAAAGAAAACCAAACTGCTACTCGATCAATTGGACCATTATCTAATCAAACACATTCCTCGAGAAGAAAACCAAGAGGCAGATGAACTTGCAAAGCAAGCTAGTATGAAGGACAGCACCATTCCCGGAGCACCAGCAATCTCAAGGCAGCTAGCCCCAAGTTTCGAACAAGTAAATCTGATAACTGCAATCGAAGAAGGAACCTGGATGACCCCTATCCGGAAATATTTGCAAGATGGCATACTACCCGACAGGCGTGACGAAGCCAAGAAGATCTTGAGAAAAGTTCCCCACTACACAACACAAGAAGGCATCCTCTACCGGCGTGGCTTCTCTGGCCCCTTATTAAGATGCGTCGCCGGAAGGGAAGCCAAGGAGATATTAACAAACATCCATCAGGGAGGATGCGGAGATCACACTGGAGGACAGACTTTGGCAAGAAAGATACTCCGATATGGATATTACTGGCCCACACTAAACAAAGATACCCTAGACTTCGTTAAGAAATGCGACAGATGTCAGAAGTTTGCCAAGATCCCTCGACTGCCCACAAACGAAATTACTCAAATGACCAGCCCTTGGCCCTTTGCTGTATGGGGAATCGACTTAATTGGCGAACTGCCAACGGGCCGAGGCGGAGCCAAATATGCTATAGTGGCAGTCGATTATTTCACCAAATGGGTGGAAGCGGAACCTTTAAATAAAATATCTTCAGCAAAAGTTATCAACTTCTTGATCAAAAACATTCTGTGCAGGTATGGAATCCCCCTCAAGATCGTATCAGACAACGGACTCCAATTTGACAGCGAAGAATTTGCCGACTGGTGCCAAGAGCATGGAATTCATAAAAGCTTCTCATCAGTAGCTTACCCTCAGGCAAACGGACAAGTTGAAGCTGTCAACAAAATTCTCAAAACCCTAATCAAGAAGAAACTTGAAAAGTCAAAAGGCGCTTGGGTGGACGAACTTCCTACGGCACTATGGGCATACCGCACATCTTTCAGAACATCAACGGGACATACTCCTTTCTCTTTGGCATATGGATCGGAGGCAATGCTCCCAGTTGAGACTATTGTGCCTTCCCACCGTAGGATCCACTACAACCCAGAAGAAAACGAAGAACTCCTCCTCATGTCTTTGGATCTGATTGAGGAAAGGAGAAACGATGCAGCACTCAAAGCAGCAGCTCACAAACAAAAAGTGGCAGCACTATACAATTCCAAAGTCAAGCATCGCAGCTTACAAGAAGGAGATCTTGTCCTCAGGCGAATCTTTCCGCGCCCCGGGGCACTGGACCCCATCTGGGACGGACCATATGTAATTCACAAAGATCTCCACAACGGAGCTTACATTTTGTCAACAGTGGACGGAGAGGTGTTCCAGAGGGCATGGAACATCCGACACCTCCGTCGATACTTTTCTTAACTTGTACTGCCCATGTGAAGTGAATTAACAAAGAGAATCAGTGGACGTAGGCATTTTCGTGCCGAACCACTTTAAAAAATCTTGTCTCTTTTTAACTTGTTCCTTTATGTCTTGGCTACTTGTTAAGTTTTATCCCTTTCTGTTGAACAAAATCCTATGGCATCTCCACTCAAGACGCACCGCGGCCTCATCTAGACTAGGCCTAACAGGTACGCCACGATTCTATGCACTCGCCAATGAGACTCTTTTGCTCCAGCATCCCTCTGCTGCGGGTTAACTCATTGCGCGCCTGCCCTCAAAGCCAACTGTAATGAGCCGATTATAAGTCATCATAAAGGCCGACTATAGCCGATGGCAGCTCATTACGGCGTTGGGCTCGTCGGTAACCGTGAACCTACTTTAAGCCCCAACATAAGGTGTGGCCAGCCAGGGGTAGTTCACGGCCAACGGCACCCACGCTAGCCGGCCACGGTAAATCGAATAATACCCACGATTACGGACCATAACGGTTCGGGTAGTTACCGTGCGCGATCTCGGCTCCGATGTGTCTTAAGTGCGGCTGTGGTAAAAAAGAAAACTCCCCGCGGAGGCGTAAGATGGGTGACAAATGTCTCCAAGACCCACAGCTAGGGAAAGTGACTACAAAACCCGTTTGCCACGAACTTAAGCACATCGACGGCCTTCCGTGACTGGAAGTTTTACTTTTACTATATTTCCATTTCATTTAAATATTTTTCTCCTATCCTGTGTAACAAACTCTAAAGTACAGGAAACCAAATAGGAAGCATTCACTCATGAGGCTCTAAGCCTGCGTACTGGGTGGCAGGGCGCTCAGCTATACCCGTAAACAGTTACACAAGACACTCAAAGCTACCGCCTGCGAAGAAAACATAAAGGGCGGTACTCTCTTCTCTTGTACATAAATGCGTAACTATAGCTTATTCATACAATGACATTGCAAAACGTGAAGTTATATTTCAAGCAAAAACTTAACATCAAACACAACTAGAATCACAGGCATATACATAATTATACTTCTCACACGGCACATAAAGATAGCAACAACATTTAAACATGACAAAATCAGCTTATATTATAAGATCACGCGAAGTTATTCTTTGCAAATAATTTTATTACAGTTGCATATCAAAGACTAACATGAACAGTGATAAAAAAAAAAAAGAAACAAAAAGATGGCAGATGCATCCACACTCCATCACCAACTCCCCCAGCCTACTTAGCCGCAGGATCGGAGCCCCCAGCATGTGGATCTGAAGTCCCACCTGTCCAGATCAGAAGAGGAATTCATTAAACGAACGATCAAGTTATGAAAACACGAAAAGAAAAGAAAGGGAAAAGAATAACTCACCAGCATCCGCCGCTTGATCCTCATCATCCAACTGCACGCCCGCTTCCTCTGCAGCGAGTAGCCGCATCCCCTCCTTCACCGCCGCTTGCTCCTCCTTTGAGAACTGAGCAGTAACCGCACTCAAGTTGAAAGCCTCTCCGCCTTCCTTACCCGCATTCACCCTGGCCTCCTCTAAAGCCTGGAGATACACCTTGGCCATGACCCGAGGGTAATCGTCCATCCAAGACAAGCCGCCCTCCTTCCAAGTGTGGAAGTACATATCCTGCAACATCTCATCCATCATCCCCTCGTTTTCCTCAAACTCCCTCACCCGGGCCTCGGAAGCTTGCAACTTGGTGATGGCGACGTCCCTCTCTGATTGGTATCTCAAGCAGTCAGCCTGGAGTGACCTCCTCATTTCCTCTTCCTTCAACTTGAGGGACCTCCTCATCTCCTCCATCTCCTCCTTCAACTCGGCCTGAGCCATCTCCGCAGCCTCGAGCCTCCCTGACAACTCCTCTACCCGCTCGAGATCCGCATTTCGAACCTCATCCACCGTTGCGATAGCTATGTTAATCCGTTCCCTGCAAGCGACCTCCATCTTCCGTAATTCCGCCCTACTGGCCTTCTCCATGGTCTCTTTCAGACGCTTGGAGGCTTCCTCATGCTGGAAAATCTGGATGGCTTGGTCGGCGAGTTGCTTGGCCTGATCGGCAACCTTTAACCTCAACCGAATGTTAGCACTCCCGATCTCTTCCCCGGCCTTGACCAACTTAGCATGATGCTCCATTAACTTCTTGGTCTCTGCGGCCACCCGGTCGATATTAGCCTTGGCCTCATCCCCCATGGTGACTACCCGTGTAGTAAGTAAATCAAGATCTAAAGATTTGGCCTCGTCCAGCACTCTTACCATGGGGTTGCGGGGAAGTAGGTGCTCGCCCGTGGTCTCATCGAATGAAATGTCCCGAAAACTTGGGTCTAAATCAGGATGGCCGGCAAAAGGGTCACGAGGCACGGGGCGAGGCACATCGGGACGCCTTATATGAATGACAGTAGAACTCTTGGAAGGAGGAGGAGGGGGGCAGGGCTCCGTGCTCTCCTCCGTAGTATCACGAAGAGGCTGAGTAGGGGGAGACAGAGTAGGAAGCTGCGAAGCAGAAGAAGACTCAAATAAGGAACGGCTCCGCTTCCTTTTCTGAATGCCCTCTTCGATGACCCCAAGAAGAGGGCGGTACTTGACTACGTCCCCAGTGCGATCAGTAGAAGGTTTCGCGGAAGCTCTCCTCGACTTAAATTGTTCAAGGCGGTGTCGAACACCCGACGTTTTACCCGCCTGGCCTGCCCCTGGAATAAAGAACAAGTGTTACGAACATACAATAATCCGCAATTCAAAAAATGTGCTAAGTTAAAAAGAAAGAAAAGTGAGGAGACACATCTATTATACAAACCCGGCGGAGGAGTGGGAAACTGCAATAAGTCCTGGATCTCATTCCAGGACGGAAGTGAACCGTAAAAAATTTCTAAGTCCCTATCGAAAATGGAATCGGCAGAAGACAAAAGTTCACCTTGCGTCGCCGGAGTCACCCTAGCTGAAGCCACAGCTTTGCCGGTTTCCTTTGCCTTCTCCGTTTCTTTCTCCTTTTCCTTCTCCGTTTCCGACTCTCCCTCCGACTCCCCAAAGGCCCGACGGAGAGCCTCATCCAGTTCGAGGTCTTGCTCAGAGGTTAGAGCGGCAACACCACTACCACCTTGACCGTCGCCATCTCCTCCACCCTCCGACCCTTCTCCAACTTCGCCTCCTTCCTCCTCTTCTACACCTTCCTCCTCCGGGACAGTCGGGCAAGTACTTGGAGAAGGGCCATCGGACTTCTTCAGTTTCTTCCCCCCAACCGCAGGACGCGCTGCGAAAGGCTCCCTCTTACCGCTCTTTACCGTAGCCCCCTCCTTAGCTTTAGCAGCCCTCTCCTCAGCCGTATCCCTTTGCTTAACCACGGACTGGCGCGGTAAGATCAAATTATACTCCAAGAGAGTTGCGTTCCTGATCAAGAAAGAGGCCGACCGGTCCCGTGCCGGAATAGCCTTTAGTTCAGCAGCCATTCGCACTAAGGAATCGTCCTCCACGACTGCAATACCACCTGTCGCTAGCCAGAAATAGAAGCATGTCAGAAAAAACACTACAGTCAAAACGCATGAAAAATATAAATGAAATCAATCTTACAGCCGGAAGTGAAAAGGCGGAAAGAAACAGCATCGTCCTTGACGAAGAACCACTCCTTCTTGAACATGGTGAACTTGGAATACAAGTCCAGAACTGGTTTGAAGGGTACGGCCGCCTCCAGACTAATATACGGAGACCCCTTCTTATAGCCTCTCAGGTTGTACAAGTATCGGATTTCCCGGTTAGAAGGAGGACGCCCGTACCTCCTCTGGAAGATGACAAAGAGGCTCACCAGGATAGCATATGAGTTAGGCTGAAGCTGGAAGGGAGCCACCTTCAAATATGTGGTGAAGCTTACTATCCAAGCGTTGATAGGAGGAATGGCCCCACACATGCAATGATATCGGCTATAGGCAAAATACCCCTCGGGAGGGTTGTACGGCATGACACCAGCCTCCGGCAGCAACATAAGCGCTCTGTCAATCCCGAAGGAACGGGATATGACATCAAGTTGCTCCTCTTTCAGAGAGCTAGGATAGCAATCAGGAGGAGAGACAAGAAGCTCCTGGGGACCATACCCATCGACTAGTGACCTCGGAGCAGGTCCGTGCTGTGCTGGATCTGGCTGAGCTGGGGGCACGGCAGAAGTTTCTCCGCTATCCCTGGATTTCTTCTTGCCCGATCGAGTTTCAACTTTGCGAGACATTTATCTGCATACACAAAAGTAAAAAGCATGATGTTAGAACGACAGTATAAACAAACAAGCATACATAAGTCCGGAGTTCCACTCAAAGTCCAGACACAAAGTTCGTTCGGCACTGGAGGTTCAAGACCATTCGGCACTAGGGTCTTACGTTCATTCGGCAGAACAAGTTCATGTTCATTCGGCAATGGGATCTGACTTCCATTCGGCAATGGAATCTGAGGTTCATTCGGCAAAACAAAGCTTTCGTGCCCATTCGGCATAAGCCCATTCGGTTATCGAGTTCATTCGGTAAAAGAGTATATACCTGATTCGGCGAATATTTGATTCGGCAAAGATTTGGTTCGGTGGATTTATGATTCGGCTTCCTCTTGTTCGGTAAAGAAAAACTAAGGGGGGTGTAGCCTCTATATATAGGCGAGCTCTGGAATACCGGACGAGAACCTACTGCCGGACCAACCCCATGCCGAACGAGAACCTATCACCGGGCCAACAACAACCGGACCAACAACAACCGGACCAACTATGTACCGAATGAAACCTTCCATACCAAACCAACCTCCAAACGAATAAGAATATATGCCTACTCGAAACCGAATGTACCTGTCTCTACCAGTAGAAACCAGAAACAGGGGGCTTGTAAAGCGCCTCCCTCAGATAAGTACCGAACTCCAGAACTACCTAACAAAATAAGATTATGATAGCGATGAATAAGTCGTAAAATCCTCACCGACGTGGATTAAATCGTTTACACGTGTACGCGACCTCGAATGGTCCATAGGCACGCTCTGAATGGTTATTAACCCTACCATCGTGGGAATTTACACTTTGACACGCATTTTTAAGCCCGTCGGCCATATGGATATTTGATAATTATGAAATGGCTAAGCTACTTACACATGTACGGGGTTGCGAACGATCCCTAGGCATGCTCTGAGCTGGCAATAAACCATCTTCACAAACATAAACCGGGCATCGACGATGCCGAGCCCCTTCGGGGCTCACTCTCTCGTCCTGAACGGCACAGTTCACTTCATCTCGAATATTTCGATCATGAACGGCCGTTATTCGAAATCACACTAAAACTGTAAATTCCTTTGCAGGACATTAACAGAATACGAACGTCCAATCGCTGGCGTTACAAAGCCAATCTTCCTGCCACAAGAAAAACAAAGCGCGGCACATGCAAGCACGTGCCCCACTTTGGGGGGCAAATGTTGGGCGGATTCTCGCCCAGAAGGCCACGAGACCGTGAAGCGTCATGTCCCATGCACATTTGAAACCAACAGGCACAGTAGGCGTCATCTCCTTGCACTCAAGTGCTCATGTCCATTCGGTACCTCCTTGTACCATGGTCCATTCGGCATCCATGAACCCAAGTTCATTCGGCGTCCATGCCCTCAACTTCATTCGGCTCTCTCCTCTTATGTCCATTCGGCACCAGCTCAACACCGGACCACACAATGCCGGTCCAATACTCCACATCTCCACCGGACCACACAATGCCGGTCCAAGCTACAACTCCCACTCCACTACCGGATCAACCCCCCTACCGAGCCAACCTCATTCGGTCCCCCACTCCATTCGGCAAGGCACAACCACCATTCCATTCGGCATGAACCATGGCCGAACCAACTCCACTGCCACTCCAACACCACCACCGGACCAAGGGATGAAGTCACCATGAAGTCACCATCACCAGTCCAAGCTCCATGCCGAATGAAGCCTCGCCAAACCAGAATGCTACCAGGCCAGATTGGTCCAGCCCAGGCCCGCTAGCAGCTATATACTTCCAAGACCCCTGCCCCCTACCTCACTCTATAAATAGAGGGGCAGGGGTACAACAATGGCAGACAAGTTTGAGAGCTCAAGCAAGGAAGGAACTTTCAAACTACTTTCATACACTTGTATACAACGCATTGTACTTGTAACCTGAAAGAAAGAAGATAATAACATATAAAGTGGACGTAGGCACATTCTGGCTGAACCACTATAAATCTGTGTGTCTTTTACATTTCAGCCCCTACTTTTCTCATATTTACATACTCATCTAAAATCATTGAAAATCACATATAATCAACTAAATAATACGACTTGGAGGTGTTTGTCCATTTTTTGTGCAAACACATCATACAACATAAACTTCGAGAAACATTAAGCCAATTACTTTAATAGACCTTATTATAATGGTTTGCTATTAAATAAAATTCTTAAGATATGTTATTTCATAATCATTATTGCTGGATAAATTTAGAAAAAATTCCATCTTGCTTACTTGGTAATATTATGAAGCCACCATTTTTTAATTCCGAGTAATTTTTTTCAATGCATCTACATACTACACAGTTCAATTATATCTAATTTAAAAAAATTGGAACACTTATTGCATATCATAGGATTTTTTTTATTTTCAATAAGTGATCGCATTTTCAAAATAAATATTTCTTGAACATTGTAGCATGCAGCTGCCGTGAACTATGTAATATAGAATTGGAATATAATTGCTATATAAATATTTTCCTAGTGAGAAAGATGGAGAATTTGTTTTGAAATCATCCAATAATAATGATTATGAATGCAAACCATTATAAGAAGGTTTATTTAATGGTAAATATTAAAACCATATGCTACTTGTCTTTCAAAGTTTTAGTTATAAGACAAGATACCAGAGTCATTGCAAATTTTTTAGCAGTATAGCAGGTAGTTCTATAGTGCACTGCTAGTACTTGCCATCTTAATTATGATACTGTATATTATGGCCAAAGCTACTAGTCGAAGATGGTATGTCATAATTATTTCATTTTCATTATTTTTTGCGTTATATACTTGTATGTAATAATAATGTATCTTTTGTTTATCAAATCCCAACAATTAATGATGCCATATGTTGAAGATCTAAAGGTCGTAAATCAATTCTTACACTATTAGATCTACAACTTTGGAAGAGATGTTTATTTTATATTAATAAGATAAACAAAGTGATTTGACTAGAGTCAATGTGCATATATAGAGAAGACTCCATTCTTTATAAATACCTAATGTACACATTTACATTTATGTTTAATTTTTCATATCTTCTTAAATAAAGCTTTGTTCTTATTTTCGTTTTTTATTTTGCATTTTTTCTATAGTAAATGATGTAATCTAATCAACTAGATTATCTAGAATATAGGGAATTTATTTTTTTCATTTTTTATTGCCGATTGACCATAAAATTAGTTTTAAAGGTAATCCTAACCTTCGGTTATTTTACTTTTGCACATGTTTGATATTTGTGATGACCCACTATTTTAAAATATGAAATCAATTACAATCGACGTCAAAATATGCTTACAAGTAATTTCAGATATAAAATGCAGGGCACCGTGGGTGGACAAAAGTTAAAATTTTTAAAACACTGAATAAAAAGAAAAACCTCACAGCAGAATCAACTATCAGAATAAACGAACATTAACTCCATATTAAAATTGTTGTACAACACTATCCCATCAATATATTTTTTGTAAAGACCCCCCTTTTCGACCCCAAATGTCGACACTAATACATCCCTTTGCAAGTAATTATGGTTTATGTTCCTGAATTACTATACTTTAAGCTCTTCCTTTTCTGGCTGCTTTTCTTTTTTGTGTTTATTAATTTCATCTCCATTATATTGGTACAACTACTACAGCAATACTTTATGCATGCAATATTCAACTAGCTTTCTTCTGTGCAATCAATGTGAGTTATACAGGTAACCAATGAACTTTACGTGTTTATTTTCATTTATCTGAATAAACCAACTGTCTCTGTATCTCTTAGCTATAATGCAACATTCAACAAGTTTATAATAATAAAAAACTATGCTCATACCGATATAAACTTAGTTTATTATTATTATAAACTTGTTGAATGTTGCATTATAGCTAAGAGATACATAGACAGTTGGTTTATTTAGAAAAAATGAAAATAAACAAGTTTATAAAATTAGTAGTAATAATAAACTATAGTTTCATAAAAACTAACTAGGTTATAACAATAATAAAAAATTAACTAAGTCAACTATGTTTTATTAATAATAATAATAATAACAATAATAACAAAAGCTAAGTTTATAAAATTTAACTAAGTTTTATAAAATTAAATTAGTTTATAAAAAATTAACCAAGTTTATATTAGTAATAATGAATTAACTAAGTTTAAAATAACAATAATAAAATAACTAAGTTTATGAAAATTTTATATGTTTGAGATAATTTACAAAATGAACTAAGTTAAGAAAGTTTAAGTTTGGGATAATTTATAAGCTTAAGTTAATTAAAATGTAAGTTATGACATTTTAAGTCTTAGGAATGGATATGATGATGATGATGATGATGATGATAAACAATAGTTTTAATAAATTAACTAAATTTTATAAAAATAAACACATTTATAATAATTAACTAAGTATTATAAAAATAAACAAGTTTATAATAATAATAGTAATAACTACGTTTGATAAAATTAATTAAGTTTGATAATAAGTTATCCAATTTTTGTAAAAATTAAACTAATTTTTATAAAAATTAACCTAAAATTTAAAAATTATCTATGTTTTATATAATTAAACTAATTTTTATAAAAATTAAATAAATTTATACAAATTATACTAGAATTTAACTAGGTTAATAAGTTTTAAAAAACTAAATAAGTTTACTATAAAAATTAACCATGTTTTATAAAAAATAACTAAATCAACTAAGTTTTATAAAAATTATTTAAATTTAATAAAAGTTTAACTAAGGGTGTTTGATATATTTTAAATATGCAAAACAGTTTCATAATCATTTTTTGATTGCTAAACTTGTCCACGGATAATTAGATTTTTAGGAGTAAAGACCAATCGCAGCAAAGAAATGTAGGTAATCAAGTAATAAACATGGCTTGATTGTTATATATATTATAACATTTTGTTAGTACTTGTTGTGTAAACTTGTTTATGAATGGTTATGGATTTTATGTTAATTTGCTCATTTTTTCGAAAAACTATTATTGAAATGGTTATGGATATCATGTTTGATTATGTGATTAACTTGTTTTTTCAATTGTTTGAATATGATGATTATATGATTGATTGATCATTGGTCCAATACGGCGATTATGTGATTGATTGCTGGTTTTAATAAGGCTATTATGCGAGTGATGTTGGAAATGATACAAGCCACTAATAGGAAACTATAGCGTGTAAAGTATGCTGCAAAACAGCTAGTAACTTTTAGTAGTGTTTTAAAAATGCTACGAAAATAAATGTAACCAACGGTAATATGACTTTTGAACATTGAACAAATGCTACCATAACTTTTAATTGTGTCTCAGTAAACGCTGCGACATGCATGCTACTAGAAGTCTGAAACTTCTTATAGCGTTTCTAAAACCCAACAATATGTCAAGTTTTAGTAGCATTTTCTACAGCGCAACAAAAAGTTTCAGACTTTTAGTTGCATGTCGTAACATAGCGTTTTCCGAAACGCTACTAAAAATTTTAGTAGCTTTTTTTCAACGACGAAAGCCCTTTTCTAGTATAGTGTTTACACCTCATCTTGACAACTATTAGGCAACTTAACCCATTGAATGTGATGTCCCGGAAATTTGGGAAATACTTATTTAATAATTTTCATCAATAATTATTTTAAAATGTGAAATATTGATTTAAATGATAAAATTATCTTTCTAAGCTTATTTAAAGATATTTTATTTGTAATGTATATATGTGTATACATTGTAAATAGGAGTTTTGATTTTAATTTAAATTTGAATCTAATAAGAATATTTTCCAATTTATTATATATATAGATGGATAAATTATGAATTGGTTAATTTGATTTAAATTAGTATTAAAACTTTTCAAAGGATGATTTAAAAGTCTAGCTTATATTTTCAAAGTAATTTAAGTAATATTTATTTTGTTTATAAATATATATAATAGTTTAAAATATAGTATTTTATAATAAAAAATTATTTATTTTTATTTAAAAAAAAATCTTTTGAAATAGATTTAGTTCAATTATATTAGAGTATAATATTTTGCATTGAAATTTTGAAATAAAATTGAATTCAATATTCAATTTATTTTTAAAATTTTCTCTTTTGAAAATTTAGTTTTAAAAATATTATTTTGAAAATATTCAAATAAACATTAAAATGTGTAATTTTATCGGGGAAGATTTCATGTAAACATTTTAAGGCTAAATATTGATAAAACATTTAAAACATATTAAATTAAGTAAGAAATGAATTTAAATACATTCATAAACTAAGAAATTTATTTTTATATTAAAATGCACATGTGTTAAGCTTTTAACACAAAGAGAAGACACTTGTAAACATTTGTCATTACTCGGATAACATGTGGCAATGTAATTAATTTTTGAAATTAATTTTTTTAGATAAGAAAACTTAACAATGCTTAATTGTTCAAATCATTTTTCTTCAAATGGGAAATCTAAAATCAGATTTTAGAAAAGATACTGAAACCAAATTCAATTTTAAACCTGCAAACAAATTCAATCAAAAAACTGCACAACCAATTTACTTAAAAATCTGCAAAACCAAATGCAAAACACAAATACAATTTAAGATCTCCAAAACAAATTCAACTTTCAAACCTGTAATCTGTTGAAGATCAACTTCAACTTCAAACTCAAGCAAATGAAGATGGAGTTCAGCTGCATGCAATTGAGGCCAGGATTATCATCACCAAGCAAATGCAGTTTTAATTCAAGATCATCAATGCAAATTTGTTTCAGGGATATGATATTGCACCTGAGTTGTTCTCTGCATCTTCAATAAAAAAATGTGAGTAGATTTCTTTTTTTTAAAAACATTTCTTACCTTTTAAAAAGCAAAGCTAAAACAGACTTACAAAACTCAAGTTCAAACAAACTGTCATTTTAAAAAAGATATAAAACTGCTATGGATAAAACTGCAGTGATTCATTTTGTTTGAGGTAAATAGTTTCTCAATTTTTAAAAAAGTGCTTTAAGTTATCAGTTGCATGTGAATATATAGGAATAAGTATGTTGTGTGATTGTATATTGATGAATGTTTTGTGTAAACATATATAAATATGTATATATGTTGCTGTTGCCTGGAATCTGCATACCTGTTGTTTTTAAAACTAAGATTGTTAATAGAAAACCCTCATCTCTGGATTTAGTTCTCTGTTAGGATTGATATGTAAACAAAATTTGGTTGTTTAGTATAAATTCAGGTTTGTAAATTATTTTTATAAATCAAAATTATGTTATATTTAAAAAAAATCTGTTTGTCTCTGTTACAAAAAAAACAGTATTTGTTTCTAATAAGAAGTATCAAACATCTGGAATTATTAAAACAAGTTTATAATTAGAATGCATGTTTAAAATCATGAATTTTAAAACAAAATTCACATTTTATAACTAACTGTTGAGCGTGCATTTCTGGTTGAACCAAATTGGGAATTTTTGGAATTATCTGTTTGCCTAGTGCTTTTGGGTTGGTGTGGTTCTGCCTGGGGGTGGAGGATTAATGTGAGAGTGGGGGAAAATTGGGAAGTGGATGATCAGAAGTGGGTGGCGACGGCAATTGCTATTTTCTGTTTCTAGCCCTAGTTTTTAGGTGGCCAGAGTTTTGATACACCTCTTGCTCTCTGTTGCGTCGAGTGATGCAGGACTTAGGGGTTGGGAAGAGGAGTCGTGGAAGAAGAGATCGGGGTTGTAGGTGGCCAGGTGGTCGGAGATGGATTCGTGAGTTGATGATAGGTTTAGGAATATTTTGGATGCAGAGTTTCCAGGTTGGCTTGTTATCTCGAATTTGGATTTCGTACTGCAGAAGGGTTTCTGATGGTCGCAATTATTTTGGATGGTGGTCGGCGACTTGGTGGAGAGTGGGATGGCGGCAGGAGGTCGCCGTAGTGCCGGTGCATATGCACCGTGCACATTTTGTCTGGTGAACTATTTTGTGGTTGTGCAGGGTTTTTGACCCAAAGATGGTCTCAGTTATTAGTATTTCTATCTCGAAGCATATAGGACTTTTACTCGAAGCATTTGTATGGGTGTCTCGAGTAAGTGATTGGCTTCAGGTTTTATAAACCTGACCTTATGCAGTTTTTAAAATTTAATAAAATTCAAATTATCAGCAGGATTTTTAAAACAGGGTTTTTAAAATGAAATTTTTTATTCAAATTAACTTTTGAATTAAAAGTTTTTAAAATGAAAATTTTTAAATTTTAAGCAAGATTTAAAATTGATTTTTGAAATCAAGTCTAAATATGGTTTTCAGGTTTACTTTGAATCCAGATTGAATTCAAAACAGTTTTTGTAAATTTTAAATTATTGAACAAGTTTAAATGTTTTCAAATAGATTTTAAAAAATGAGTTGTTTTCAAATAGTTTTAAACTTGATAAAATTCTTTTCTTAAATATTTGAATAAAAAGATATGAAGTATGTTTAACTTTAATTTGAAAAGCAAAATGATCAATTTATTTTAAAGGCTTGATTTCTTTAATTAAGTAATTTGGTTTTAAACTTTTCTTATATAAGTAATGGATGTTTTCACTTTTATTTAAGGAACAAATTTATTTAAAATTTGGATTAATGTTTAAATAATTAAACATTTTGAATTTTAAACTTTAAAATGGAATTTGAATCAAATTTAGAAATGTATTGTTTTAAATACATTTTGAATGTTAAGAAAGTCATTAATAAAGTAAATAAATTATTTTAGAAATAATTAAGAAAATTGAGAATTTACTTATTTATTTGAATTTAAATAATGTTTTAGATTAATTTGATTAGAGATGATTAATGATAATTAATCTAAGATAATTTTCTTAAATAAGTAATTAAAGAAAATGTTGTTAATTAATAAAGATAATTATTTAAGGATAATTAAGTAATTAATTAATATGATTAATTTTGATAATTAATTAGATTAACTAATAGAAGATAATCAATTGTAATTTATTAAGTATAATTACTTGATAAAAGTAATTAAGGGATTAATTACTTATTGTAATTAATTTTGATGATGTGATTTGTTTAAGTTAATTAATTTAGTTTAATTAATTTAAGTAAATCATTTGATGGTTTAATAAGAGTTATTACTTAATGTAATTTATGGAGCAATATTACTTAGAGAAGTAATAAATGATAATTACTGGAATGTGATTAGTGAGAGATGATTTTTAAATGAAGTAATTTGGATAATTAATTTTGTAATTAATCAGGGGATTAATTAATGAAGATAATTAATTATGGGATAATTAATTTGTTATGAGTAATCAAGGGTAGTTAATTATTGAATTGAGATTAATAAATGGTGATTAATAATTGTATTTTAAATTTTAGATTAATCACTAAATGTAATTAATTTTAATAAAGTAATTAATTTAAAATTAATTAGAGATCATTAATTAATATAATTAATGATGGAATTTAGGATTGTTTAATTAAGTAATAATTAATTGATTAAGTGATTAAGTGATTAATTAATGTAATTAACGATGAATGTAATTAATTATAGTTAATTAATAAATAAAGTAATTAAATGTTAATTAATTATGATTAAGGTTAATTAATTTTGTGAAATTAATTAAAGACTAATTACTTATTGTAATTAGATAATGATTAATCAAATTAGTTTAATCAAGATGAATGCTTAGAGAATAATTAATTAACTAGGTTAATTAATTAATGGATATAAGCAGGATTTATAGATGTGGTAATTAATTTAATTTATTTTAAATTAATTAAAGAAAGAAGTTATTAATTTAATTCATTTTAAATTAATTATAGATAATGGATTATAAATCATTGCTTATGGATGATATTGATATTTTTTGGATGGTTGTGATCTCAGAAATGAGATGAATAGTATCTATAGGATATAGATGCTTAGTTAAAGTATGATAATATGGATTATCTGGTTGTGATGATTATCTGTTGTAATGATTATCTGTTTGTGATTATGATACGGGTTATTTAGTTTATGATGAGAATGTGATTATCTATTGTGATATGTAATTTATCTATATGTGTGTAATAGATAATGATGAATTGAATTAATTATTCAAACTAAATTCACTTGGACATTAAGATGGCATTTGGATTTCGATGAGACCGGGATCGGATTTCCAAATTTGGAATTCCAAAAACCACATCGATCCAAATTAAACGTTAGGTCGTGAATCTCAAGTGAAGAGTGAAGACTCGAGGTGTAAGGACTATTCGTCAGTATAACTCTGAGCGCGATTCCGTGATGAGTTTGACGGAATAGTACTTTCAGGTTCGAGATGGTGATTCAGAGTGCAAGGGTTATCGTCGTTAACTCTAAGGGTGATTCCAATACGAGTGTAACGAGATAATGCCTTCGGTTTCGTTCGAACCCGGAATGAAAACGAACTTGTATGGATTGAATGCTTTCAGAACATCGTCAGTTGAACGATGAGCATTCTAAGATTGATGTGTCATATAAAGGTAATCGTAGCCTCAAGCCTCATCAACCGGGAATGGCTAAAACAGGGAAGGTGCAGCAAGGCTAAGTGGGTCATGCCCAAGTAGGACGAGATTTACCCCTGCCTAGAGGTCCCTTTATATTTTGGTTGTGTGGTAGTTAGCGACGGCCAATCTGCGGGGTGGTCTTGTTCGGGACTGTCCAGTAAGGGATGGCTCCGGCTTTGTGTTGCAGGGGAGCGGGCGTACTCCTCGGTACGGTGATCTAGGCCACGTATTATGACGGGCGGTACCTCAGTAGCCCTGCCATTGATGAAATCCGTAATCCAATAAGTGCCTGTACGGTTTTGATTGTGCCCAACTATGTTGGAACGTGAGATGTAAGCATTCCAGCTATTTCTGTATTTTATTTTGAAAACCCTAGACACTATTATAATATCACTGGATTTCCTATAAAATGTTTTGGTTAGCATAAGGTAAAAACTTTTCCATGTTTATGTGTGGGAAGTCTTACGTGATACCTTTGTTTCAAAAGATTTTCTAAAGTTAAACAACTTTTAACCCCGTTTACTCACACCAGACCCATGTCTGACCCGGGTGTTTATTTTTTGTTTTATTAAACTCTTGGGTACTCATATTATGTATGAGTAGTCAAGTGTTTTAGGATTGCTTTGACAAGTTCTGGAGGAGATATGGAGCAGGAGGCTTCAACGTGTAGATATATATAGTGGTTCCGCTGTGTTTGAGTTGTATATGTTTTCTCTGATGTACTTGAATTTTAATAATTGGGCAGATGTTTATAACTGTCTAGTTTATGTTGTATTAGCTGTATAGCTTTGATGTATATGATATTATGTAATGTTTTGTGTGATATAATATAATTTATTCATTCCGCTGTGAGATTCTGATGTTGTTGTGTTTCTTCTTTCTTTTTCTTTTCTTCTTCTATCCCTTTCTTTCTTCTTAATGATGCGTCTTTCTATGGAATGAAAGGCGGGTCGTTACATTGTGGTATCAGAGCACTATGTTGAACGAATACCTATGCTCTGGAGTGGTGTCCTTCTTGAGAGAGCGTATTTGTAATTTTGAATATATATATATATATATATATATATATATATATATATATATATATATATGTATGTATATGTCTATGTATATATTTCTACTTATTTGATTGGGTTACCTGTTCGGGTTTCCTAATATAAGTTCTAAAGGTAGATAGGGTAGTGGTGTGAGTAACACAACTACCAATGGTTGGAGTCCGAGTGTTTGAGGTTGGAAGTGATCTGCTGGGGCAGTATTGGGCATCTTGAGTAGTTTTGCAGTTTGGTGTGAAGGATTTCTCCGATCTCTAAAGGAAATATTTTCAAGGTTCGGAGTTTATCTTTGGATCGTAAGCTTGGTTGCACTCGTGTAAGTGGATTTTCTTGAGTTTGGATCAGTTTGGAGTACTGAAGCCAGCAATGGTATCTTGGCAACCTTAGGAAGGTGTTCTGTCTGTATTTGAGTTTGAAACTCAGTTTGGCAGTATGTTATGTGCTTGGTTGGAAGTCGAGTTTCCCGAGGGATATCTGTCTTCTGAAGGCTCTATTGTGGAAGTGGCTGGTGTAGCTTTGAGGTTCGATGAGCTTTTGGGTAAGGAAGACATTGGCAGTAGTAGCAGCAGCGAGTGGCCTGTTTCTTCGATGGTTCAGAAGTCTCTGATATTCTTTTGTCAGTAGGCCGGGAAAATGGTGAAGCTTGTCGATTTCTTCTGGAAGCCCAGATGGGTGTGATGTTTGTGGTTGAAGGTGGACCACTAGTTTCTTCTTTTGATTAGAAGGCTTTAGCTGTTCTGATTGTTGAAGGAGAATGTTTTCTTGGAATCCGAACTGAGTAGAATCGCAAAAGTAACTTGCGATGGTTCGGAGGTTCCCTGAGCAATCTTTGTTTGGATTGAAGCATCTCTAGAGGATGTTTGAGTCATCGAAGTGGTTTGATTTTCTGGATATCTTCGAAGGAGTCAAGATTAGAATCCGCATCGAGAGATTGAGTTCTGTATCGACTTGGTTCTTGGAGCTTTACCAGTGGTTCAGCATAGTAGAGGGCTCTTTGAGAGAGAGGTCTGTTTAAGCTGGCAGGATTTATCGAATCAAGTTTTGTGGTTGAATTTTTGTTGTGATGTTTGTGACCGAATCGGATAGGTCACTGAGATTTTATGGGATTTGATGAACAATGTTCCGGGATGGATTGAACAAGTCTATACTTGAGTTCATCAACAGCATTCTCAAATCAGAGTTGCGTAGTGGAAGCATAGTGGCAGCTATTCAAGAATAGAAGCAACACCCGATTCTTTGGGAATTTGTGTTTTGTCTTGGGTCAGAGGATTTTTATAGGAGTAGTATGTTTGAAGTCTTCTGATATTTGTATAGTAGAATTTGTGTGGTGGATTTTGATGGATCTTGGGAGACTATTTTGTTGAGTAGGATCTGGAGGTTGTTTATTTCTTTGTCCAGATTTGTTCCGTGAAGCATCTACGAAGATTGGATTGATCTAGAAGGTTGAAGGCAGCCCAGGATCGACAAGAGAGATTTGTGGATAAGAGTATTGTATCTTTCTGCCTTATCTTAAGGGTTAAGTGTATGGTTTATCACTGTTTTTAGAATCAGTAGTTCTGAGAGATTTGGAAGTTGATCGGGACCTGTCTGTGGTCCAGTATCCTGTTTAGATTTATAGATCAAGATATATAGGAGATCTAGATCTGAGTGGTATAGCTAGTTTAGATTCGGTAGAGCGAGTATCCCGGTGTTTGTACCTGGGAAACTCTAGGGAATCCTATCTAGAAATTTTGTCTGGATAGTTAGAATTGTTTGTTTGAATTGGTTGCTATGGTTGCTAGTATTTGGTTGATAGCATATGCATGCTATTTTAAAATTAAAATCTGTATGAGATTATTAAATTACCTTTGCTTTTAAATTTCGGGGATGAAATTCTTTTAAGGGGGGAGGAATGTGATGTCCCGAAAATTTGGGCAATACTTATTTAATAATTTTCATTAATAATTATTTTAAAATGTGAAATATTGATTTAAATGATAAAATTATCTTTCTAAGCTTATTTAAAGATATTTTATTTATAATGTATATTGTAGGATCTAGATTAACCCTAGAGGGCGGGGGTGAATAGGGTTATAGCAAATTTTCTCAATTTAAACACAGAAATAAACTGCAGAAATAAATATGCTGAAAAGTAAATCACACACAAAATTTACCCAGCTTCGGCAACCCCTGCCTACTGCTGCATTCACAGATTTCTATTAGAATTAAACAGTATCACGCTTACAATAACTCTACTAGACTCGCAGACCCTTTTGCTCCCGCTCACAAACACTCTACTAGACTCGCAGACCCTTTGCTCCCGCTCACAAACACTCTACTAGACTCGCAACCCTGCTCCCGCCTATAGAGTTTCGTTTACTCGCAAACTCTGCTCCCGCCTACAGAGTTTTGCAAACTCGCAAACACTGCTCCCGCCTACAGAGTTTTGCAAACTCGCACCCCTGCTCACTGAACTAATTCTAAATAGACAATCTGACACTACCTAATCCCTAGGTGGTGATTTACAAAATCTTTGACTCGAAAAGAAAAACAACTTCAAAAATAACCGCAGGAGCAAAAATTAAAATACGAATGTGAAAGCGTAATTTTTGCTCAATTATAAAAAACTAAAAAACCCTTTTTTATAAAATTAAAAGCTAAATCCCCTCTTTTAATAAGCAGGCCGGCCCACTATTCTTTCAACCGATCCACTGTTGCTTGTGAAAAATGTCCGATCCTCTTTCGTTCCTCTTGCGCATGAATTAGGGCTTGAAAAGTGCGGCTGCTCTCGTTCTTCTTCTTTCTGAAATTATGGCTTGCGTCCTTAATTCAAATTAGGACTTTCGAAGCTGTGCCTCTTCGTGTGTTTTGTTCTCGTTCGTTCGCTCTTGGCCGCTTTGGTTGATCGAGTTCACTGTTGTGATTTTGGTAAGTGATTTATCCCTTTTTCTTTTACTAATTGATGCTCGAACTCGATGAATCATTGCCGATGATGATGTAGGGTTTTATATAGGAATCCAATTCCTATTTTTGCGTTCGTATAGATTGATTTGAATTTGTCGATTAATTTGTTCGGCCGTTGATTTTAGCTTGGATGTTTGAGATGATTGCTGACTTCTTCAATTCACGTATATATTTTGGTTGCTTAACATTCACGGTATTGAATCATTACGTGATGACCACGGCTTGGAATTCTTGACTTGGTTTGAATTTTCTCGGCTTTGAATTTTAACTTGGTCAATGATTTTTGCGTTGCCTTTCTTGTTCATCCACTGTTGCTTTCGACTTTACATGGCATTGATTCTATGGCACGTCTGCATCCTTATTTGCGTTCATCTCTGCACTTTTCCTTTTTTTTTTTTACTGTAACAGATGCTACACTTGTTTATGTATTCGACATTTTTTGCTTTGACACAAATGCTTTGACACATTGCCATGCTATTCACTGTTGCATTTTGCATTTGGTCTGCACTTTCACCGATGCACTCGAGTTTTGTTCATCCAATTCGTTGATCCTTGCAGCCAGTGTTGCATTTAATCAGTGTATTTGTATACATCAGTTGCTCGGCCATCACTGTGTTCATGTACCACCTGAGTTTGCATTTGGTATGTTCATTTGAGTCTTCAGAAACTTCACAGATGCTTCACTTGGTCTTTGTTCTCTTGCATACTGATGCTGTCCACTGCAGCTGTGTTGGTTTATTTGGTATGTTCATTCCAGTGACTTGTCTTGTTGACTTTGGTCGAACTTGAAATTCAATTGTACAACATGATGTTGATTTTGATTAGTTTGGGATTGTTTGGCCTGTAGCTTGCCACTGCTTGCATTTGATTTGTAGTTGATGTTGTACACTGTTTGACCTGGCACTGGTTCACTTTGTATCATGCTTTCATATATGCACAGTTGGTTCATTGGTTTATCTTGATGGTCATGTACCACTGCATCTTGTCTTGTAACACTTGTGTCACCTATGTTGCAACTGCACTGTTGCCTTGTTGTATTGTAACTAGACATTTGAGTTTGTTGCATTTGTTGGTTCATCACTTCGTTCCAGTTTGATAATGTGTAGCCTGGTCTCTGTTGCATGTGTTGCCTCTGGTGTAGTCTTGTCTGGTGCATTGTCTTTTGTATCACTGAGTTGAGTAACAGCTGTGGTCCATGTTGCTGCTGGTCGATAAGTATACATGCATACTTTGATCATTGCATTCATGTGTGCATTTGAACATAGTTGCATTATATTGGTCGAGCTTTGATTCTTTGTTGGCACTTGCTTGAACTTGATTTGTTTATCTGCACTGTTGTATATTCGAACTACACCTGTGTTGAATCCAGTTTTATTTGGATTTGACCTTGTGTTGAAGTCGTGATATATTGCATGTTTCACCTGAGTTGAATCCTGTATTTTTATTTGGGTTTGACCGGTGCTCACCTGTCCCTGTAACTCAATCAAGTGTATATATCGGTGTGCACGGCCTTGTGGTGTTGGGCGAATTTTCACCCAGAAGATCTCGAGACCAGGAAGCCACAGTTTCACTCGGGTTCGCAATCTCCACTTCATTCAGCACGACCAATCACCTCCTCATTCGGCCTTCACCTCATTCGGGCTCCCTCCATTCGGCTACTCCACTACCGGATCTACCCCCTACCGAGCCAACCTCATTCGGTCCACCACTCCATTCGGCATAAGCTCCTGCCGAACCAGACTTCACCGGACCAGGCCCACCGGACCAACCTCTCCAATATCCACCCATCACCGGACCACCATAGCCGGACCAGGCACCACCGGACCAAACTCCAACATCTCCCTACCGAACGAGGCTACCACCGGTCCAACCTCACCACCGAATGAAGCTCGCCGAACTAGAATGCTACCAGACCAGATTGCCTCAGCCCGGGCCCACCAGCAGCTATATACCTCCAAGACCCCTGCCCCCTACCTCACTCTATAAATAGAGGGGCAGGGGTACAACAATGGCAGACAAGTTTGAGAGCTCAAGCAAGGAAGGAACTTTCAAACTACTTTCATACACTTGTATACAAAGCATTGTACTTGTAATCTGGAAGAAGAAAGATAATAACATATAAAGTGGACGTAGGCACATTCTGGCCGAACCACTATAAATCTGCGTGTCTTTTACATTTCAGCCCTTACCTTTCTCATATTTACATACTCATCTAAAATCATTGAAAATCACACATACTCAACTAAAATAATACGACTTGGAGGTGTTTGTCCATTTTTTGTGCAAACATTTTTGGTGCTTTCATTGAGAGCTGAACTCAAACTTCATCTTCTCCCACTCAACCTTTTTCCTAACGACATCACTCGTTGCTTAGAAATCATGCCTTCCAAACAGAGAAGGGATGTTAACAAAGGAAAGAACATCGCAACTAGCAGCCTTCCAGATCCAGCAATCACAGATCAGCCCACTTCAACAGCAGTACCAGATGAAAATCAGGAAAATCCAACTGGTCCCGCAACGGAACAACCAATCACTAGGGCAGATCTGGACAGGGTTGTGGCTGAAGTAACTAACCGCTTCACATCCCAACAAGAAACTTTGGTGGACCAACTCATGACGCGCTTAAGGGACGCTGAAGAGTCCAACCGCAACACTGAATCATGGGGTGAATCCCAATCCGGAGGATCCCGGAGGCAACAAAGGTCTTCACTCTTCGAACAAGCTATCAACAGAAAAAACAATGATAGGGGCCGCGCCCGGACTCAGCCCGAATTCCGACTCGAGGAAGCCCTTGGAACCGAACCTAGCGGGGGAGGCACCAGGCGAGGGTCGGATGTAGCTGAGCCAGTCATGCCACCTAATCATAGAAACCCCGCTGAACGGAGCCGAGCTAGAACCCAGCCCGAAGTTGACCCCATGGATGTGCTCGAAACAGAACCCCACAGGGGAAGATCAAGGCAGGGGGCAACTGTAGCTGGTCCTAGCGTGCATCCAAGCAGCCAAAGACAACCACTAGATAATGCTAGAGGTGATAGACTGTACCATCCCTACAGGTCATCTGGACGAGATAGATCCCGCAGGGAAGAACCGAGCTCATTTTTGTCCGCTCCAAGTTCTGACGAGCGGATGGCACGATTATTCAGAGAATGTGTCCAACGGGAGCAAAGGGACCGGGGAATAGGCGCTAGGGTCACCAGTCCCTTTACCCGAAATATCGAAACTGCCATCACTCCCCGGGAATGGAAAATGCCAACCATGGAACCTTACAAAGGAACTTCCGACCCCATCGTACACCTGCAGAGATACACCCAGCATATGCTCATGAGTGGAGCAACAGAAGGAGTATTATGTAAATGCTTTCCGCTATTCCTATCAGATCTAGCTACCTCCTGGTTCTGCCATCTACCCCAAGGATCCATCAACTCATGGGAGATGTTAAAAGAAAGGTTTATTAGCCAGTTCCGCATCCATGTGGAACAACCCAGGGATGCTTATTCTCTATCCAATGTCAAACAGAAAACCGGAGAGACGCTACAACAATATCTAACACGGTTCAACGCCGCAGCGGCAGCAGTTCAAGATGCCGATGAAAAACTCACTCTAATGGCCCTCTGTAGTGGTGTGCATCCAGACACCAAGTTTGCCAGAAGATTAACTAAGGAAAAACCAGTTACCTTGCCTGATTTCTTCCATGAAGCTGGAAAGTATATGAGACTTGAAGACGCTGCTACGGAGAGGCAGCCAGGGCAACAAGGCAAGATAATTCAGGACAAGGTCCCCACTGCAGCTAAGGACGCTCGAAGAAATGAATCTAGAGACAATGCTGGGGGCAGAAAGGGTGAGAAGCGCCAATATCGACCAGGGCCAAGATTTGACTCCTACACTCCTTTGAATGAAACAATCGAAAACATCTACCTAGCCACTCAGGGCGAACTCGGATACAAGCGCCCCCCGCACAAGAAAGAATCAGATAACGCACTCAAGTCCGGAAAGTTCTGTCGCTTCCACGAATCCCACGGACATGACACCAATGAATGCCACCATCTTCGGGACTTGATCGAAGAACACATTAGAAGAAGAAGACTGGAACGTTATGTGAAAAGTCAGAACAGGACTCCAACTCCTGCCAATGAGAACTCAAAGCAACCCCTCCCAGAAGTAGGCGGAGGGAGTCGCAACAATCACAACACCAGTGGCTCTAGTCAAGAGAAGATAGTAGTCCTTACCATCTCAGGAGGACCACACATTGCCGACAGAAGTTGGGCAGAGATGGAAAGGTACGGCAAGTCGCTTAGAAATGCCGAAGGATATGTTAACTCCATTGCGGAGGAACGCCATCCGAAACGAAAAGAAAACGACGACATCATATTCAGTAGGCGTGATTTGGAAGGAAGACAGTACCCGCATATGGATCCTATGGTCATCTCTGCCTGGTTCGGTCCAGCTAAAGTTTTTCGGATTCTAATAGACACAGGAAGCTCCGTTAATATCCTGTTCAAACATGCTTTCGACAAAATGAAGTTATCAATGAAGGATGTATCCCCCTGTGACAAACCATTGCACGGTTTCACTGGAGATGCAAAAATACCCCTCGGGCAACTTGACCTCTTCGTCGAAATAGGAAGTCATCCCCGCTCCGTAGTGCGAAAACAAACGTTCGTACTAATAGAAAACCACTCGGCTTACAACGCTTTCTTGGGAAGACCAGCCTTGTCTGACTTTCAGATTGTATTAGCCCCCTGGTGCCTGAAAATGAAATTTCCAACAGACAACGGAGTAGGAGAAGTAGAAGGAGATCAAGGTGCTGCCCGAGACTGCTACGTAACTGAACTTCGCAATAACCGCAGAAAGAATAAAGGAAAAGATGCAGAGACTACTCTCTGCATGAAAAGCTTGGAGGCATAGCAACTAAAGAAAGCCCCTCCTCTTCGATACACAAGCGATCCCTTCAATGAACTAGACCCCCGGGATAAAGAGGAGGAGGCTACCGCCGAGCCTGCAGAGGCTATGGAATTCGT
The DNA here is from genome assembly GCA_030765085.1 of Allium cepa. Lineage (NCBI taxonomy): Eukaryota > Viridiplantae > Streptophyta > Magnoliopsida > Asparagales > Amaryllidaceae > Allium > Allium cepa. The sequence continues at coordinate 629,559,694 of CM060934.1, forward strand.
ATCTGTAGATAAGCATGATTCAAGTAGACTATTAAAAATCGGATCTCAGCTGAAAACGGAATTGAAGGATCGACTCATTGACTTTCTCCGCCACAACTTAGATGTATTTGCGTGGACCCATGCCGATATGACAGGAATCTCCCCAGACGTAGCATGCCACATGTTGAACATCGATCCCACCAAGGTACCAGTAAAGCAGAAAAAGAGGAGCATGGGGGCAGAGCGATCAGCAGCCCTTGATGAGGAAGTAAAAAATCTACTTGCTAATGACTTCATACGGGAAGCCATCTACCCAGAATGGATCGCTAACCCAGTGCTAGTAAAAAAGGCCAATGGAAAGTGGCGAACATGTATTGACTTCTCCAATCTGAATGACGCTTGCCCGAAAGACTGCTTCCCACTTCCCCGAATTGACCAACTCGTGGACAGCACAGCTGGGCACGAACTCCTATCTTTTATGGATGCATACTCCGGATATAACCAGATCCCCATGCACGCTCCCGATCAGGACCACACTAGCTTCATCACCGACCGCGGATTATATTGTTACAAAGTCATGCCTTTTGGACTCAAAAATGCTGGAGCTACCTATCAACGCCTCGTCAACAAAATGTTCGCAGAACTGATAGGACGTACTATGGAAGTATATGTGGATGACATGTTGGTGAAGTCCAGGAAAGCCAACGACCATGTAAGCCATCTGGACGATATGTTTCGGGTACTTCGCCGATATGGAATGAAGCTGAATCCTCTAAAGTGCTCCTTCGGAGTATCATCGGGAAAATTCTTAGGATTCATCGTCCACGCCAGAGGAATCGAAGCAAACCCTGAACAAATCCGAGCTTTAAAAGAAATAAGGATACCTTCCACTCGAAAAGAAATGCAGAGCCTAAACGGAAAGGTGGCCGCCCTAAGCAGATTCATTTCCAAGGCAACTGACAAGTGTGTCCCTTTCTTCGAAGCACTCAAGAAAGACAAAGGGAGGTTCGAGTGGACCGACGAATGCTTAAAAGCCTTCCTCAACCTAATCGAACACCTTCAGAGACCACCAGTACTCTCAACTCCAAATGAAGGTGAAGTGTTATACCTATACCTCGCTGTATCATCTCATGCTCTAAGCGCCGCCTTGGTAAGAGAAGAAGACCGCACACAACGTCCGGTTTACTTTGTAAGCAAGAGATTTACGGGGGCAGAAGCCAGATATCCTAAACTTGAGAAGTTAGCATATTGTTTATTGATCGCGTCACGGAAACTGCGACACTACTTCCAGTCTCACTCCATCAGGGTTCTAACCGATCAACCACTAAGACAAGTGCTCCATCGTCCTGACACTTCTGGGCGACTCCTCAAATGGTGCATCGAACTAAGTCAGTATGATATCACCTACCATCCCCGCACCGCTATCAAAGGACAAGCCATGGCTGATTTCATTGCCGAATTCACTACCAACGAAGGCAAGGAACAATCCGAAGTAGCAAAAAACATCAAGTGGAACCTCTTTGCAGACGGAGCATCGAACGAACAAGGCTCGGGGGCAGGTATTGTGATCGTCACCCCCAGGGGAAGAAAGTTGTACTATGCATTAAAATTGGAGTTCACGGCCACTAACAACGATGCTGAATATGAAGCAGTAATAGCGGGATTGGAACTGGCCCTAGAAATTGGGATCAATTCCTTATGTATTCATAGTGATTCTCAGCTTATCGTAAACCAGGTACTAGGAGAATTCCAGACTCGAGGAGAACGGCTCACAGCATACCTAAAGAAAACCAGACTGCTGCTCGATCGATTGGACCATTATCTAATCAAACACATTCCTCGAGAAGAAAACCAAGAGGCAGATGAACTTGCAAAGCAAGCTAGTATGAAGGACAGCACCATTCCCGGAGCACTAGTAATCTCAAGGCAGCTAGCCCCAAGTTTCGAACAAGTAAATCTGATAACTGCAATCGAAGAAGGAACCTGGATGACTCCTATCCGGAAATATTTGCAAGATGGCATACTACCCGACAGGCGTGACGAAGCCAAGAAGATCTTGAGAAAAGTTCCCCACTACACAATACAAGAAGGCATCCTCTACCGGCGTGGCTTCTCTAGCCCCTTATTAAGATGCGTCGCCGGAAGGGAAGCCAAGGAGATATTAACAAACATCCATCAGGGAGGATGCGGAGATCACACTGGAGGACAGACTTTGGCAAGAAAGATACTCCGATATGGATATTACTGGCCCACACTAAACAAAGATACCCTAGACTTCGTTAAGAAATGCGACAGATGTCAGAAGTTCGCCAAGATCCCTCGACTGCCCACAAACGAAATTACTCAAATGACCAGCCCTTGGCCCTTTGCTGTATGGGGAATTGACTTAATTGGCGAACTGCCAACGGGCCGAGGCGGAGCCAAATATGCTATAGTGGCAGTCGATTATTTCACCAAATGGGTGGAAGCGGAACCTTTAAATAAAATATCTTCAGCAAAAATTATTAACTTCTTGATCAAAAACATTCTGTGCAGGTATGGAGTCCCCCTCAAGATCGTATCAGACAACGGACTCCAATTTGACAGCGAAGAATTTGCCGACTGGTGCCAAGAGCATGGAATTCATAAAAGCTTCTCATCAGTAGCTTACCCTCAGGCAAACGGACAAGTTGAAGCTGTCAACAAAATTCTCAAAACCCTAATCAAGAAGAAACTTGAAAAGTCAAAAGGCGCTTGGGTGGACGAACTTCCTACGGCACTATGGGCATACCGCACATCTTTCAGAACATCAACGGGACATACTCCTTTCTCTATGGCATATGGATCGGAGGCAATGCTCCCAGTTGAGACTATTGTGCCTTCCCACCGTAGGATCCACTACAACCCAGAAGAAAACGAAGAACTCCTCCTCATGTCTTTGGAACTGATTGAGGAAAGGAGAAACGATGCAGCACTCAAAGCAGCAGCTCACAAACAAAAAGTGGCAGCACTATACAATTCCAAAGTCAAGCATCGCAGCTTACAGGAAGGAGATCTTGTCCTCAGGCGAATCTTTCCGCGCCCCGGGGCACTGGACCCCATCTGGGACGGACCATATGTAATTCACAAAGATCTCCACAACGGAGCTTACATTTTGTCAACAGTGGACGGAGAGGTGTTCCAGAGGGCATGGAACATCCGACACCTCCGTCGATACTTTTCTTAACTTGTACTGCCCATATGAAGTGAATTAACAAAGAGAATCAGTGGACGTAGGCATTTTCGTGCCGAACCACTTTAAAAAATCTTGTCTCTTTTTAACTTGTTCCTTTATGTCTTGGCTACTTGTTAAGCGTTATCCCTTTCTGTTGAACAAAATTCTATGGCATCTCCACTCAAGACGCACCGCGGCCTCATCTAGACTAGGCCTAACAGGTACGCCACGATTCTATGCACTCGCCAATGAGACTCTTTTGCTCCAGCATCCCTCTGCTGCGGGTTAACTCATTGCGCGCCTGCCCTCAAAGCCAACTGTAATGAGCCGATTATAAGTCATCATAAAGGCCGACTATAGCCGATGGCAGCTCATTACGGCGTTCGGCTCGTCGGTAACCGTGAACCTACTTTAAGCCCCAACATAAGGTGTGGCCAGCCAGGGGTAGTTCACGGCCAACGGCACCCACGCTAGCCGGCCACGGTAAATCGAATAATACCCACGATTACGGACCATAACGGTTCGGGTAGTTACCGTGCGCGATCTCGGCTCCGATGTGTCTTAAGTGCGGCTGTGGTAAAAAAGAAAACTCCCCGCGGAGGCGTAAGATGGGTGACAAATGTCTCCAAGACCCACAGCTAGGGAAAGTGACTACAAAACCCGTTTGCCACGAACTTAAGCACATCGACGGCCTTCCGTGACTGGAAGTTTTACTTTTACTATATTTCCATTTCATTTAAATATTTTTCTCCTATCCTGTATAACAAACTCTAAAGTACAGGAAACCAAATAGGAAGCATTCACTCATGAGGCTCTAAGCCTGCGTGCTGGGTAGCAGGGCGCTACTCTATACCCGTGAACAGTTACACAAGACACTCAAAGCTACCGCCTGCGAATAAAACATAAAGGGCGGTACTCTCTTCTCTTGTACATAAATGCGTAACTATAACTTATTCATACACTGACATTGCGAAACGTGAAATTATATTTCAAGCAAAAACTTAACATCAAACACAAGTGGAATCACAGGCATATACATAATTATACTTCTCACACAGCACATAAAGATAGCAACAACATTTAAACATGACAAAATCAGCTTATATTATAAGATCACACGAAGTTATTCTTTGCAAATAATTTTATTACAGTTGCATATCAAAGACTAACATGAACAGTGATAAAAAAGAAACAAAAAGATGGCAGATGCATCCACACTCCATCACCAACTCCCCCAGCCTACTTAGCCGCAGGATCGGAGCCCCCAGCATGTGGATCTGAAGTCCCACCTGTCCAGATCAGAAGAGGAATTCATTAAACGAACGATCAAGTTATGAAAACACGAAAAGAAAAGAAAGGGAAAAGAATAACTCACCGGCATCCGCCGCTTGATCCTCATCATCCAACTGCACGCCCGCTTCCTCTGCAGCGAGTAGCCGCATCCCCTCCTTCACCGCCGCTTGCTCCTCCTTTGAGAACTGAGCAGTAACCGCGCTCAAGTTGAAAGCCTCTCCGCCTTCCTTACCCGCATTCACCCTGGCCTCCTCTAAAGCCTGGAGATACACCTTGGCCATGACCCGAGGGTAATCGTCCATCCAAGACAAGCCGCCCTCTTTCCAAGTATGGAAGTACATATCCTGAAGCATCTCATCCATCATCCCCTCATTTTCCTCAAACTCCCTCACCCGAGCCTCGGAAGCTTGCAACTTAGCGACGGCGACGTCCCTCTCTGATTGGTATCTCAAGCAGTCAGCCTGGAGTGACCTCCTCATTTCCTCCTCCTTCAACCTAAGGGACCTCCTCATCTCCTCCATCTCCTCCTTCAACTCAGCCTGAGCCATCTCCGCAGCCTCGAGTCTCCCCGACAACTCCTCTACCCGCTCGAGATCCGCATTTCGAACCTCATCCACCGTTGTAATGGCCATGTTAATCCGCTCCCTGCAGGTAACCTCCATCTTCCGTAACTCCGCCCTACTGGCCTTCTCCATGGTCTCTTTCAGACGCTGGGAGGCTTCCTCATGCTGGGAGATCTGGATGGCTTGGTCGGCAAGCTGCTTGGCCTGATCGGCAACCTTTAGCCTTAACCGAATATTAGCACTCCCAATCTCCTCCCCGGCCTTGACCAATCGAGCATGATGCTCCATTAACTTCTTAGTCTCTTCGGCCACCCGGTCAATATTAGCCTTGGCCTCGTCCCCCATAGTAACTACCCGAGTAGTAAGCAGATCAAGATCTAGGGACTTGGCCTCATCCAGCACACGTACCATGGGGTTGCGGGGAAGTAGGTGCTCGCCCGTGGTCTCATCAAATGAAATGTCCCGAAAACTTGGGTCTAAATCAGGATGACCGGCAAAAGGGTCACGAGGCACGGGGCGAGGCACATCGGGACGCCTTATATGAATGACAGTAGATCTCTTGGAAGGAGGAGGAGGGGGGCAGGGCTCCGTGCTCTCCTCCGTAGTATCACAAGGAGGCTGAGTAGGGGGAGACAGAGTAGGAAGCTGCGAAGCAGAAGAAGACTCAAATAAGGAACGGCTCCGCTTCCTCTTCTGAATGCCCTCTTCAATGACCCCAAGAAGAGGGCGGTACTTGACTACGTCCCCAGTGCGATCAGTAGAAGGTTTCGCGGAAGCTCTCCTCGACTTAAATTGTTCAAGGCGGTGTCGAACATCCGACGTTTTACCCGCCTGGCCTGCCCCTGGAATAAAGAACAAATGTTACGAACATACAATAATCCGCAATTCAAAAAATGTGCTAAGTTAAAAAGAAAGAAAAGTGAGGAGACACATCTGTTATACAAACCCGGCGGAGGAGTGGGATACTGCAATAAGTCCTGGATCTCATTCCAGGACGGAAGTGAACCGTAAAAAATTTCTAAGTCCCTATCGAAAATGGAATCGGCAGAAGACAAAAGTTCACCTTGCATCGCCGGGGTCACCCTAGCTGAGGAACCCTTAGAGGATGGGTCAGTGCTAACCACAGCTTTGCCGGTTTCCTCTGCCTTCTCCGTTTCCTTCTCTGTTTCCGACTCCCCCTCTGACTCCCCGAAGGCCCGACGGAGAGCCTCATCCAGTTCGAGGTCCTGCTCAGAGGTTAGAGCAGCAACACCGCTACCACCCTGACCATCGTCGTCTCCTCCACCCTCCGACCCTTCTCCAACTTCACCTCCTTCCTCCTCTTCTACACCTTCCTCCTCCGGGACATCCGGGCAAGTACTTGGAGAAGGGCCATCGGACTCCTTGAGCTTCTTGCCTCCTACGACTGGACGTTGTGCAAAGGGCTTCCTCTTGCCACCCTTCGCTGTCACCCCACCTTTAGGCTGGGCAGCTTTCTCTTCTGCCGTGTCCCTCTGTTTGACTACGGACTGATGTGGGAGGATCAAATTATACGACAAGAGCCTGGCATTCCTAATCAAATAAGCAGCCGATCTGTCTCTCCCGGAAATAGCTTCAATTTCAGCTGCCATCTGAACCAAGCGATCATCTTCCACAACCGCAAAACCACCTGTCGCTAGCAAGAAATAAAAGCGCATAAGAGAGAGAATTACAGCCAAGACAGGAATTATGAGTAGAGTTTTGACTTACATCCGGAGGTAAATCGGCGAATAGAGACGGAGTCATCCCTAACAAAGAACCATTCCTTCTTGAACATGCTATACTTCGAGTATAAATCCAAAACCGGCTTGAAGGAAACGGCTGACTCCAAGCTAATATATGGGGACCCCTTCCTGTACCCCCTCAGATTGTACAGATATCGTATTTCCCGGTTGGAGGGGGCACGCCCGTATCTCTTCTGGAAGATAGCATACAAGCAAACCAGAATAGCATAAGAGTTGGGCTGGAGCTGGAATGGAGCCACCTTCAGATAAGTGACGAAGCTTAATATCCAGGCGTTGACTGGAGGAATAGCCCCGCACATACAATGGTAACGGCTGTAAGCGAAGTACCCCTCAGGGGGATCATATGGCATGACCCCCTCCCCCGGTAACAGCATAAGAGCCCTGTCTATCCCAAAGGAACGGGATATAACGTCAAGTTGCTCCTCCTTTAGGGAGCTAGGAAAGCAGTCGGGAGGGGAGACCAGAAGTTCCTGTGGACCCTGTCCGTCCACCAACGACCTCGGAACAGGTCGATGTTGCCCGGATCCTGGTTGGGCTGGGGGCACAGAAGAAGACTCTCCTCCATCCTTGGATTTCCGTCTGTCTGATCGTGTTTCCGCCTTGCGAGACATTTATCTGCATACACAAAAGTGAAAAACATGATGTTAGAACAAGAATACAAGCAAGCATACATAAGTCCAGAATTCCACCCAAAGACCGAATACAAAGTTCATTCGGCACTAGGGTCTTATGCTCATTCGGCACTAGGGACTTAAGTTCATTCGGCAATGGGGTCATAAGTCCATTCGGCACTAAAAAACACATCCGGTATACATATCATTCGGTAAAACAAAACCCTTCGTGTGCATTCGGCAATCATATTCATTCGGTGATAAAAAACCATTCGGCAAAAGAATATATACCTAATTCGGTATAAGCTTGGTTCGGCAGAAGTTTGGTTCGGCTAAAAATTGATTCGGCTCTCTTTGGTTCGGTAAGGGAAAACTAAGGGGGGTAGCCTCTATATATAGGCAAACTCAGGATTGCCGAACCAGCTGGTTCGGCCTACCGGACCAACATACCGGACCAGCGTACCGGTCCAACCAAAAACCGAATGAGATTCTCTCTCTACCGATCAAGACCAGGAACTAGTGGCGTGCAAAGCGCCTCCCTCAGATAAGTACCGAACCCCAGAACTAACTAATAAAATAAGATTATGATAACGATGAATAAGTCGTAAAATCCTCACCGACGTGGATTAAATCGTTTACACGTGTACGCGACCTCGAATGGTCCATAGGCACGCTCTGAATGGTTGTTAACCCTACCATCGTGGGAATTTACACTTTGACACGCATTCTTAAGCCCATCGGTCATATGGATATTTGATAATTATTATGAAATGGCTAAGCTACTTACACATGTACGGGGTTGCGAACGATCCCTAGGCATGCTCTGAGCTGGCAATAAACCATCTTCACAAACATAAACCGGGCATCGACGATGCCAAGCCCCTTCGGGGCTCACTCTATCGTCCTTAACGGCACAGTTCACTTCAACTCGAATATTTCGATCATGAACGGTCGTTATTCGAAATCACGCTAAAACTGTAAATTTCTTTGCAGGACATTAACGGAATACGAACGTCCGATCACCGGCGTTACAAAGCCAATCTCCCTGCCACAAGAAAAACAAAGCGCGACACATGCAAGCACGTGCCCCACTTTGGGGGGCAAATGTTGGGCGAATTTTCACCCAGAAGATCTCGAGACCAGGAAGCCACAGTTTCACTCGGGTTCGCAATCTCCACTTCATTCAGCACGACCAATCACCTCCTCATTCGGCCTTCACCTCATTCGGGCTCCCTCCATTCGGCTACTCCACTACCGGATCTACCCCCTACCGAGCCAACCTCATTCGGTCCACCACTCCATTCGGCATAAGCTCCTGCCGAACCAGACTTCACCGGACCAGGCCCACCGGACCAACCTCTCCAATATCCACCCATCACCGGACCACCATAGCCGGACCAGGCACCACCGGACCAAACTCCAACATCTCCCTACCGAACGAGGCTACCACCGGTCCAACCTCACCACCGAATGAAGCTCGCCGAACTAGAATGCTACCAGACCAGATTGCCTCAGCCCGGGCCCACCAGCAGTTATATACCTCCAAGACCCCTGCCCCCTACCTCACTCTATAAATAGAGGGGCAGGGGTACAACAATGGCAGACAAGTTTGAGAGCTCAAGCAAGGAAGGAACTTTCAAACTACTTTCATACACTTGTATACAAAGCATTGTACTTGTAATCTGGAAGAAGAAAGATAATAACATATAAAGTGGACGTAGGCACATTCTGGCCGAACCACTATAAATCTGCGTGTCTTTTACATTTCAGCCCTTACCTTTCTCATATTTACATACTCATCTAAAATCATTGAAAATCACACATACTCAACTAAAATAATACGACTTGGAGGTGTTTGTCCATTTTTTGTGCAAACATGTGGCATATACAGTGATACACTGTGTATGTCACAAGTTGTTCGTGTATGATGAATTCAAATTTAAATTATGACGAACAACCCAAATAACTGAGGCAAATCATATTTTTAAAATCATCTTTTAATTTATATTGCAAAAATATTTTCTTTTCAATTTTACTGCGTTAGTGAATATTTTTGCAGATTGCTCAGATGCTGGATTCAAACTGGAATGCAGTTGTAGATAAAAATACGAGTGTGAGTGATATGTAGTGAGGTGAATATGTAAATGTGAAATGTGATGTAATTGTAATCAAAGTTGTATAGTATAGTGAGAGCTTGAAATTGTATTATTCAAAATTGTAATAAATATTTGTTTGAATAAAATATTCGTTTGAATTTAAAATCTGTGTTATTTATTTTATTCAGCAAATATTTATTTAATCTGTGAAAATAAATAGTATATTAACAAATACATTTAAACGAATGTATATATGTTTATTATCATCAAACAAAAATCATATAAGCGCATATTCAACAATCTCCCCCTTTTGATGATAACAAACATATATTTAAGATTTTGAATATATTAAATGTATTTGATAATTTCAATTGCTCCCCCTATTTGAATGCTTCCTTTCTATATGATACTCCCCCTACATATATGACTCCCCCTACATATATGCATACAAATAAAATGTGTGAATGAGTCTATATGCAAATGGAAAATTATTTGACCTTTGCTTGATTTTATTTGACAAAATCTTAACTTTTCTCTCCCCCTTTTGTTATCAGCAAAAGAATAATAGTATTAGAGAAAATAGAGATAAAGTAATCGATATCAATCCAACATTAAAACTCAATTGAATATAAATATTAAATTTCAATAAAAAATCAAACAAAAATCATAAGTATTTTGTTAGGCGCATATTCCACTTTTAGAATGATGGAAGTGATGTCATCATATAAAACCATACAGTTGTGTCTATTTGTGGTATATTTATATCAGGAATTTGAATATCTACTAACCATGCATAACCGTTAGGACTTTTAAATGAGATTAGTAGTATTCCAATTTTATTTTATTTTATTTTAAAAAAAAATGAATTCAAGTATCTTCTAACCACGCATAACCGTGAGGACTTTTAAATGGGATTAGAATCAACTTGTTTATTTTAAAAGAAAAAAATCAACTTTTGATATGCGTTCCATACATGCATAACCGTGAGGACTTTTAAATGAGCATGGAAGCACATAACAAATTCCAAGTAATTCACCCATGCATAACCGTGAGGACTTTTAAATGAGAGTGAATACTTTGGTATTTATTTATTTATTTATTTTTGCTTTTTTTTTTTTAAAAAAAATGTGAAAATGAAAAACGAGCGATTCCTGTTTAAAGTACCACATATCGACAAACTATATAGAGTTTTGATGAGTGATAGTTGTTAGAAATATGATAGATATAGAGATGGTCATGGAATTTTTGCCCAACAAAAAGTTTTTATAACTTTTGTTTATGAAATTCTAAAGAAATTTTTCTAAATATATTGTCTTGAGTAATGTATGACAAATATCGACACTCATCACTTTTTCAATCACTATTGATCTTTTCGATAATCATTAGGGAGTTAGATTAGTCAAAATAGTCATTTAAAATCAAATCCAAAAATTATAAAAATAATTTTTCAAAAATGACTAATCTGTAAATATGGTCAAACATGATTTTCTCGAGGGGGTTTTATAAGAAAATTTTCTGCTATTTGAAAATTATTTCAAGTGAAAAATATGTCGATATTTTCTTTTGAAAAAAAAAACGATGCAGCAAATGAATATTAAAAATTAATCACGTTCCACTAGTAATTTTTCTATCAACTATATTACCAGTGTAATCTGCATCTGAATTTAAATTTCACTCAAAATTCTTTCGTTAAATGTCAAAGACCAGATTGTGAAATTTCAACAAATTATCTCAGAATTGTTTTCAACAATTTTAAATGAAATTTGTAATGAAGCCATGTTCACACTCAAACAAATATCATGATGTTAATTTCAAAAAAACATAGGATAAACAAGTTCATGAGTAATCAACAGTCAATCAACATCATAATTATTTCAAAAACAATTTCTTAAGGTTTCAACAATTTTTAAAATCCTTTTTAACAGTTTTCACATGAAAATTGAAATCATGCAAATTTACAAGCAGTGACCAAAATGTCAAAACCAATATATCAACGTGTAGCATGAGTAACCATCATTTGACCAAACAAATTTATATAAATTAATTCAAAATTGAAAATCTGATTGGTCATCAATTAAACACGAATCAATGTCATAAATAAGAACCAGTCAAAAATTTTCTTAAAATCCTTTATACAATTTTTTTAAATAGAATTCATTAGGATTTTTAAGTTGAAGCCATGTAAATAGAAGAAACCGTGTTAACAATCAAAAACCATATCAATTAAGTCCGAATCAGTCAACCATCAAAATTATTCCAAGTAATTCTATTTAAAGATGGTTGGTCCATATTTAAAAAAAATCATAGCATCAAAATCATCATCTTTTGTTCATCTCAATATTGGCTGATTTTAGAGTACGGTGCAGATAATCACATGTAATATATCGTTAAAAATATACCTTTACCTGTTTTTACCTTTACGATATTTTTCGTTATTGCCTATTGTGATTCTGTCACCTTTGTACTAGGCTAAGGAACTTTGCTTTGTCGCCCGTTGTGTTTCTGGAACAGCCGAAATCCAGAGCACACTGTTGTTGTTCCTTAGCCTGCCACCACACCTACACGATAAAAGATTTATGTGACCTATTTGTTTTTATAGGTCCATTGTTGTTAGTGGCAGAATATGAAAAATATGTTTTTGGAGACCCAAAACTATTTATATATGGTCCTTTTGGCACCCAAATTTGTTTGACTTTCAAAGATTTTATATCTGTGCCTTTTGGAACCCAAATCGGTATAGTTTTTACATGTTTGGGTCTATACCAACAATTATTTTGATTATGTCCAAATTTTCTGCAAATCGAGCACATTAAATTGACTTGATTAAATTTTGTGTTCCTATGACTATGATTTTCAACATGATTTCCAATTATTTCAAATCGAGCAAAAACACTTTTACTTTTCGCATTATCATCATTTTGTGATTTCCCAAAGCCTAGTCCTTTTCTATTGTTAGCAAAAATTTGATTTCCCAATAGCATGTTGAAAGATTTTTCGCCTCTTGAAAAGTTATTCAAAGATTTCTCAAGATTTTGGACTTTGATTTTTAGTGTTGTGTTTTCAGTGACAAGTGAGGTGCATCGATTTATAAAATCCTTTTTCCTAGTGTCAATGATTTCCTTAAGATTCAAGTTTTCATTTTCAAGACTTTCAAAGTTATTCCTCAGTTTTGATAATTCTGAATCTAAAATCTTACATTTTTTACATTCTAGGTTTTGAGTATTTTCAAGTTCAGTTTTTAACCTAAAATTTTCACGAGCAAATTCTCTCCTATCAGATTTCAGTTTTTCAATTTTAGATTCAAGAGTATCTACTACCTTAGTAAGATCAGAACACATAAAAACAAGTTCTTTATAAGAAAACTCACCTGCCTCACTAGATTCGTCGGAGGTTGCTTCTGATTCTGATTTTGCCATGCAACACAAGTTAGCCTCCTCTGAGCTGCTATCCGAAGCTTCTTCTCCTTCTTCATCATCCCAAGTCGCTGCAAATACCTTCTTCGACTTCTTCTTTTCTTTGTTGTTTTTGAGAAGTGGGCATTTTGGTTTGATGTGGCCAGGCTTGTTGCAGTTATAACATGTCAGTTCATTATCGGAATTTTCGGAATCTTTTGACCTATTGCCCTTTGTTTTCTTCTTGCGTGGCTTGAATCTAGACCATCTTCTAAGATTATTAACAGCCATTGCAAGTTCTTCAATTGGATCTTCTTCATCGCTTTCTTCTTTACTCTTTAAGGCAATCGTCTTCTTCTTTGGTTCGGAGTTGTTGCGTTCTTCCTTTGCTTTTAACTCAAGTTCATATGTCATCAAGTTGCCAATCAACTCCTCCATGCTTAGTTTGCTCAAATCTTTTGATTCTTGTATTGCCGTGACTTTTGCCTCAAAGTTCATTGGTAAGACTCGTAGTATCTTCCGCACAAGCTCCACTTCAGTAAATACCTTCCCAAGCGCTCTAGCATTGTATATCAAGGTTGAGAAGCGTCCAAACATATCTTTTATGCTCTCGCCTTTGTCCATCACAAAGTTTTCATATTCGTTGCTGTATAGAGCTAGACGAGACTCCTTGACTTGAGAAGTTCCTTCGTGTGTCACCTCCAAAGTATGCCAAATTTCCTGTGCTGTTTCACAATGAGAAATTCTATTAAATTCATTTTTATCAAGAGCACAGATTAAAGCATTCATGGCTTTAGCATTTATGGTTTTCAATCTCTTATCGTTAGCATCCCACCTATCCTTAGGTTTAGGAATCTCAGTACCACCAACGATTATAGTGGGAGGTTTATAGCCTGTTTCAATAATATCCCAAACATCATAATCAACGGAACTAAGATAAATACCCATCCTAACTTTCCAATAAGCATAATCGTTCCCGTTAAACATGGGTGGCCTAGCAATAGATTGCCCCTCAGAAAAAGCATTATTTTGTAGACTCATGACTCTAGAGTTAAATAAAAAAATATTTATCGGGCTCTGATACCACTTGTAGGATCTAGATTAACCCTAGAGGGGGGGGTGAATAGGGTTATAGCAAATTTTCTCAATTTAAACACAGAAATAAACTGCAGAAATAAATATGCTGAAAAGTAAATCACACACAAAATTTACCCAGCTTCGGCAACCCCTGCCTACTGCTGCATTCACAGATTTCTATTAGAATTAAACAGTATCACGCTTACAATAACTCTACTAGACTCGCAGACCCTTTTGCTCCCGCTCACAAACACTCTACTAGACTCGCAGACCCTTTGCTCCCGCTCACAAACACTCTACTAGACTCGCACACCCTGCTCCCGCCTATAGAGTTTCGTTTACTCGCAAACTCTGCTCCCGCCTACAGAGTTTTGCAAACTCGCAAACACTGCTCCCGCCTACAGAGTTTTGCAAACTCGCACCCCTGCTCACTGAACTAATTCTAAATAGACAATCTGACACTACCTAATCCCTAGGTGGTGATTTACAAAATCTTTGACTCGAAAAGAAAAACAACTTCAAAAATAACCGCAGGAGCAAAAATTAAAATACGAATGTGAAAGCGTAATTTTTGCTCAATTATAAAAAACTAAAAAACCCTTTTTTATAAAATTAAAAGCTAAATCCCCTCTTTTAATAAGCAGGCCGGCCCACTATTCTTTCAACCGATCCACTGTTGCTTGTGAAAAATGTCCGATCCTCTTTCGTTCCTCTTGCGCATGAATTAGGGCTTGAAAAGTGCGGCTGCTCTCGTTCTTCTTCTTTCTGAAATTATGGCTTGCGTCCTTAATTCAAATTAGGACTTTCGAAGCTGTGCCTCTTCGTGTGTTTTGTTCTCGTTCGTTCGCTCTTGGCCGCTTTGGTTGATCGAGTTCACTGTTGTGATTTTGGTAAGTGATTTATCCCTTTTTCTTTTACTAATTGATGCTCGAACTCGATGAATCATTGCCGATGATGATGTAGGGTTTTATATAGGAATCCAATTCCTATTTTTGCGTTCGTATAGATTGATTTGAATTTGTCAATTAATTTGTTCGGCCGTTGATTTTAGCTTGGATGTTTGAGATGATTGCTGACTTCTTCAATTCACGTATATATTTTGGTTGCTTAACATTCACGGTATTGAATCATTACGTGATGACCACGGCTTGGAATTCTTGACTTGGTTTGAATTTTCTCGGCTTTGAATTTTAACTTGGTCAATGATTTTTGCGTTGCCTTTCTTGTTCATCCACTGTTGCTTTCGACTTTACATGGCATTGATTCTATGGCACGTCTGCATCCTTATTTGCGTTCATCTCTGCACTTTTCCTTTTTTTTTTTTACTGTAACAGATGCTACACTTGTTTATGTATTCGACATTGTTTGCTTTGACACAAATGCTTTGACACATTGCCATGCTATTCACTGTTGCATTTTGCATTTGGTCTGCACTTTCACCGATGCACTCGAGTTTTGTTCATCCAATTCGTTGATCCTTGCAGCCAGTGTTGCATTTAATCAGTGTATTTGTATACATCAGTTGCTCGGCCATCACTGTGTTCATGTACCACCTGAGTTTGCATTTGGTATGTTCATTTGAGTCTTCAGAAACTTCACAGATGCTTCACTTGGTCTTTGTTCTCTTGCATACTGATGCTGTCCACTGCAGCTGTGTTGGTTTATTTGGTATGTTCATTCCAGTGACTTGTCTTGTTGACTTTGGTCGAACTTGAAATTCAATTGTACAACATGATGTTGATTTTGATTAGTTTGGGATTGTTTGGCCTGTAGCTTGCCACTGCTTGCATTTGATTTGTAGTTGATGTTGTACACTGTTTGACCTGGCACTGGTTCACTTTGTATCATGCTTTCATATATGCACAGTTGGTTCATTGGTTTATCTTGATGGTCATGTACCACTGCATCTTGTCTTGTAACACTTGTGTCACCTATGTTGCAACTGCACTGTTGCCTTGTTGTATTGTAACTGGACATTTGAGTTTGTTGCATTTGTTGGTTCATCACTTCGTTCCAGTTTGATAATGTGTAGCCTGGTCTCTGTTGCATGTGTTGCCTCTGGTGTAGTCTTGTCTGGTGCATTGTCTTTTGTATCACTGAGTTGAGTAACAGCTGTGGTCCATGTTGCTGCTGGTCGATAAGTATACATGCATACTTTGATCATTGCATTCATGTGTGCATTTGAACATAGTTGCATTATATTGGTCGAGCTTTGATTCTTTGTTGGCACTTGCTTGAACTTGATTTGTTTATCTGCACTGTTGTATATTCGAACTACACCTGTGTTGAATCCAGTTTTATTTGGATTTGACCTTGTGTTGAAGTCGTGATATATTGCATGTTTCACCTGAGTTGAATCCTGTATTTTTATTTGGGTTTGACCGGTGCTCACCTGTCCCTGTAACTCAATCAAGTGTATATATCGGTGTGCACGGCCTTGTGGCATATACAGTGATACACTGTGTATGTCACAAGTTGTTCGTGTATGATGAATTCAAATTTAAATTATGACGAACAACCCAAATAACTGAGGCAAATCATATTTTTAAAATCATCTTTTAATTTATATTGCAAAAATATTTTCTTTTCAATTTTACTGCGTTAGTGAATATTTTTGCAGATTGCTCAGATGCTGGATTCAAACTGGAATGCAGTTGTAGATAAAAATACGAGTGTGAGTGATATGTAGTGAGGTGAATATGTAAATGTGAAATGTGATGTAATTGTAATCAAAGTTGTATAGTATAGTGAGAGCTTGAAATTGTATTATTCAAAATTGTAATAAATATTTGTTTGAATAAAATATTCGTTTGAATTTAAAATCTGTGTTATTTATTTTATTCAGCAAATATTTATTTAATCTGTGAAAATAAATAGTATATTAACAAATACATTTAAACGAATGTATATATGTTTATTATCATCAAACAAAAATCATATAAGCGCATATTCAACATATATATGTGTATACATTGTAAATAGGAGTTTTGATTTTAATTTAAATTTGAATCTAATAAGAATATTTTCCAATTTATTATATATATGATGTATAAATTATGAATTGGTAGATTTGATTTAAATTAGTATTAAAACTTTTCAAAGGATGATTTAAAAGTCTATCTTATATTTTCAAAGTAATTTAAGTAATATTTATTTTATTTATAAATATATATAATAGTTTAAAATATAGTATTTTATAATAAAAGTTTATTTTGTTTTATTTTAAAAATTGTTTTTCTTCTGAAATAGATTTAGTTCAATTATATTAGAGTATAATATTTTGCTTTGAAATTTTGAAATAAAATTGAATTCAATATTCATTTTTTTTAATTTTCTCTTTTGAAAATTTAGTTTTAAAAATATTATTTTAAAAATATTCAAATAAACATTAAAATGTGTAATTTCATCAAGGAAGATTTCATGTAAACATTTTAAAGCTAAATATTGATAAAACATTTAAAACCTATTAAATTAAGTAAGGAATGAATTTAAATGCATTCATAAACTAAGAAATTTATTTTTATATTAAAATGCACATGTGTTAAGCTTTTAACACAAAGAGAAAACACTTGTAAACATTTGTCATTACTTAGATAACATATGCAATGTAATTTATTTTGAAATTAATCTTTTTAGATAAGAAAACTTAACAATGCTTAATTGTTCAAATCATTTTTCTTCAAATGGGAAATCTAAAATCAGATTTTAGAAAAGATACTAAAACCAAATTCATTTTTAAACCTGCAAACAAATTCAATCAAAAAACTGCACAACCAATTTACTCAAAAATCTGCAAAACCAAATGCAAAACCCAAATACAATTTAAGATCTGCAAAACAAATTCAACTTTCAAATCTGTAATCTGTTGAAGATCAACTTCAACTTCAAACCCAAGCAAATGAAGATGGAGTTCAGCTGCATGCAATTGAGGCCAGGATTATCATCACCAAGCAAATGCAGTTTTAGTTCAAGATCATCAATGCAAATTTGTTTTAGGGATATGATATTGCACCTGAGTTGTTCTCTGCATCTTCAATCAAAAAATGTGAGTAAATTTCTTTTTAAAAAAACAGTTCTTACCTTTTAAAAAGCAAAGCTAAAACAAACTTACCAAACTCAAGTTCAAACAAACTGTCATTTTAAAAATAAATAAAAAAACTGCTGCGGATAAAACTACAGTGATTCATTTTGTTTGAGGTAAATAGTTTCTCAATTTTTGAAAAGAGCTTTAAGTTATCAGTTGCATGTGAATATATAGGATAAGTATGTTGTGTGATTGTATATTGATGAATGGTTTGTGTGAACATATATAAATATGTATATATGTTGTTGTTGCCTGGAATCTGCATACCTGTTGTTTTTAAAACTAAGATTATTAATAGAAAACCCTCATCTCTGGATTTAATTCTCTGTTAGGATTGATACGTAAACAAAATTTGGTTGTTTAGTATAAATTCAGGTTTGTAAATTATGTTTATAAATCAAAATTATGTTATATTTTAAAAAAATATCTGTTTGTCTCTGTTACAAAAAAATAACAGTATTTGTTTCAAATAAGAAGTATCAAACCTCTGGAATTATTAAAACAAGTTTATAACTAGAATGCATGTTTAAAATCAGGAATTTTAAAATAAAATTCACATTTTATAATTAACTGTTGAGTGTGCATTTCTGGTTGAACCAAATTAGGAATTTTTGGAATTATCTGTTTGCCTAGTGCTTTGGGTTGCTGTGGTTCTTCCTGGGGGTGGAGGATTAATGTGAGAGTGGGGGAAAATGGGAAGTAGATGATCAGGAATGGGTGGCGACGGCAATTGCTATTTTCCATTTCTAGCCCTAGTTTTTAGGTGGCCAGAGTTTTGATACACCTCTTGCTCTCTGTTGCATCGAGTGATGCAGGACTTAGGGGATGGGAAGAGGAGTCATGGAAGAAAAGTTGGCAGGGGTTGTAGGTGGCCAGGTGGTCGGAGATGGAATCGTGAGTTGATGACAGGTTTAGGAATATTTTGGATGTAGTGTTTCCAGGTTGGCTTGTTATCTCAAATTTTGATTTCGTACTGCAGAGAGGTTTCTGATGGTCGCAATTATTTTGGATAGTGGTCGGCGACTTGGTGGAGAGTGGGATGGCGGCAGGAGGTCGCTGGAGTGCCGGTGCATATGCACCGTGCACATTTTGCCTGGTGAACTATTTTGTGGTTGTGCAGGGTTTTTGACCTGAAGATGGTCTCAGGTATTAGTGTTTATGTCTCGAAGAATATAGGACTTTTACTCAAAGCATTTGTATGGGTGTCTCGAGTAAGTGCTTGGCTTCAGGTTTTTATAAACCTGACCTTATGCAGTTTTTAAAATTTAATAAAATTCAAATATAAGCAGGATTTTTAAAACAGGGTTTTTAAAATGCAAAATTAAATTTGAATTCAAATTAACTTTTGAATTCAAAGTTTTTAAAATGAAAATTTTTAAATTTTAAGCAAGATTTAAAATTGAGTTTTGAAATCAAGTCTAAATATGGTTTTCAGGTTTACTTTGAATCCAGATTGAATTCAAAACAGTTTTTGTAAATTTTAAATTATTGAACAAGTTTAAATGTTTTCAAATAGATTTTAAAAAATGAGTTGTTTTCAAATAGTTTTAAACTTGATAAAATTCTTTTCTTAAATATTTGAATAAAAAGATATGAAGTGTGTTTAACTTTAATTTGAAAAGCAAAATGATCAATTTGTTTTAAAGGCTGGACTTCTTTAATTAAGTAATTTGGTTTTAAACTTTTCTTATATAAGTAATGAATGTCTTCACTTTTGTTTTAAGGAATAAATTTATTTAAAATTTGGATTAATGTTTAAATAATTAAACATTTTGAATTTTAAACTTTAAAATGGAATTTGAATTAAATTTAGAAATGTATTGTTTTAAATACATTTTGAATGTTAAGAAAGTCATTAATAAAGTAAATAAATTATTTTAGAAATAATTAAGAAAATTGAGAATTTACTTATTTATTTGAATTTAAATAATGTTTAAGATTAATTTGATTAGAGATGATTAATGATAATTAATCTAAGATAATTTTCTTAAGTAAGTAATTAAAGAAAATGTTGTTAATTAATAAACATAATTATCTAAGGATAATTAAGTAATTAATTAATATGATTAATTTTGATAATTAATTAGATTAATTAATGGAAGATAATCAATTGTAATTTATTAAGTATAATTACTTGATAAAAGTAATTAAGGGATTAATTACTTATTGTAATTAATTTTGATCATGTGATTTGTTTAAGTTAATTAATTTAGTTTAATTAATTTAAGTAAATCATTTGATGGTTTAATAAGAGTAATTACTTAATGTAATTTATGGAGCAATATTACTTAGAGAAGTAATAAATGATAATTACTGGAATGTGATTAGTGAGAGATGATTTTTAAATGAAGTAATTTGGATAATTACTTTTGTAATTAATCGGGGGATTAATTAATGAAGATAATTAATTATGGGATAATTAATTTGTTATGAGTAACTAAGGGTAGTTAATTATTGAATCAAGATTTATCAATGATGATTAATAATTGTATTTTAAATTTTAAATTAATCATTAAATGTAGTTAATTTTAATAAAGTAATTAATTTAAAATTAATTAGATCATTAATTAATATAATTAATGATGTAATTTAGGATTGTTTAATTAAGTAATAATTAATTAATTAAGTGATTAATTAATGTAATTAAGGATAAATGTAACTAATTATAGTTAATTAATAAATAAAGTAATTAAATGTTAATTACTTATGATTAAGGTTAATTAATTTTGTGAAATTAATTAAAGACTAATTACTTATTGTAATTAGATAATGATTAATCAAATGAGTTTAATCAAGATGAATGCTTAGAGAATAATTAATTAACTAGTTTAATTAATTAATGGGTATAAGCAGGATTTATAGATGTGGTAATTAATTTAATTTATTTTAAATTAATTAAAGATAGAAGTAATTAATTTAATTCATTTTAAATTAATTATAGATAATTGATTATAAATCATTGCTTATGGATGATATTAATATTCTTTGGATGGTTGTGATCTCAGAAATGAGATGAATAGTATCTATAGGATATAGATGCTTAGTTAAAGTATGATGATATGGATTATCTGGTTGTGATGATTATCTGTTGTGATGATTATCTGTTTGTGATTATGATACGGGTTATCTGTTTATGATGAGAATGTGATTATCCACTGTGATATGTAATTTATCCCTCTGTGTGTAATAGATAATGATGAATTGAATTAATTATTCAAACTAAATTCACTTGGACATTAAGATGGCGTTTGGATTTCGATGAGACCGGGATCAGATTTTCAAATTTGGAATTCCGAAAACCACATCGATCCAAATTAAACGTTAGGTCGTGAATCTCAAGTGAAGAGTGAAGACTCGAGGTGTAAGGACTATTCGTCAGTATAACTCTAAGGGTGATTCCGTGATGAGTTTGACGGAATAGTACTTTCAGGTTCGAGATGGTGATTCAGAGTGCAAGGGTTATCGTCGTTAACTCTAAGGGTGATTCCAATACGAGTGTAACGAGATAATGCCTTCGGTTTCGTTCGAACCCGGAACGAACTTGTATGGATTGAATGCTTTCAGAACATCGTCAGGTGGACGATGAGCATTCTAAGATTGATGCGTCCTATAAAGGTAATCGTAGCCTCAAGCCTCATCAACCGTGAATGGCTAAAACAGGGGAGGTGCAGCAAGGCTGAGTGGGTCATGCCCAAGTAGGACGAGATTTACCCATATCTAGAGGTCCCTTTATATTTCGGTTGTGTGGCAGTTGACAACGGCCAATCTGCGGGGTGGTCTTGTTCGGGACTGTCTAGTAAGGGATGGTTCCGGCTTTGTGTTGCAGGGGAGTGGGCGTACTCCTCGGTACGGTGATCTAGGCCACGTACTGTGACGGGCGGTACCCCAGTAGCCCTGCCATTGATGGAATCCATAATCCAATAAGTGCCTGCACGGTTTTGATTGTGCCCAACTATGTTGGAACGTGAGATGTAAGCATTCCAGCTATTTCTGTATTTTATTTTGAAAACCCTAGACACTATTATAATATCACTGGATTTCCTATCAAATGTTTTGGTTAGCGTAAGGTAAAAACTTTTCCATGTTTATGTGTGGGAAGTCTTACGTGATACCTTTGTTTCAAAAGATTTTCTAAAGTTAAACAACTTTTAACCCCGTTTACTCACACCAGACCCATGTCTGACCCGAGTGTTTATTTTCTGTTTTATTAAACTCTTGGGTACTCATATTATGTATGAGCAGTCAAGTGTTTCAGGATTGCTTTGACAAGTTCTGGAGGAGATATGGAGCAGGAGGCTTCAACGTATAGATATATATAGTGGTTCCGCTGTGTTTGAGTTGTATCTGTTTTCTCTGATGTACTTGAATTTTAATAATTGGTCAGATGTTTATAACTGTCTAGTTTATGTTGTATTAGCTGTATAGCTCTGATGTATATGATATTATGTAATGTTTTGTGTGATATAATATAATTTGTTCGTTCCGCTGTTAGATTCTGATGTTGTTGTGTTTCTTCTTTCTTTTTCTTTTCTTCTTCTATCCCTTTCTTTCTTCTTAATGATGCGTCTTTCCATGGAATGAAAGGCGGGTCATTACATTGAACTTGATGTATGCTCGTTTATTCCTTGATTAGCTGAGCGTCTATCTATTATTGGGACTTATTGTGTGCTTGTCTATTATATGACATTATTATGTGATTATTTGTTTGGTATGACTAGTTGTGAGCTCACATATATCTATATTTATCGTGTATTTACTCCACCTATAGTGACTTGGTGTGTGCTCATCCGCTATTGGTACCTGATTTCTTACTCACTCACTATTATGATTTACATGTGCTTATTTAATAGATAAGACTTGTTGTGTGCTTGCCATTGGGTATGACCTATTATGTGCTCATTTACCTTACATTATATTTGGTTGCCTTACCCAGCCACTATCGGTGTTCGATTGTTGGTTCTGGTGATTATGTTATGTTCTAGCTTCGTCGACCTTTTGGTGCATTTATGTTGAGTATTACTTGATATATCACCCTTTGTGCCTATGTCCTCTATTATGTAAGACTTTCTATGTGATTGTCTATTGTATATGACTTGCTGAGTCCTTGTCTACACTACGTACATTTTTGTTTGAGAGTTTGTATTACTTATTTCCCCAACTATAACCACATGATATGTGATGCTAGTATGTTTATAGGGGATAATGAGTGATTATGCTAGGCATGTTATTATGTTATGGTTTTTATGGACATATTGATGTTCCTTACTTACATATCTTATACAACATTAGTCATTATATGTTCTAATATTTCTATCCTAGACATAGTTTGTCCATGTATTATTTAAATAATACTTAGTTCAATCCGAGACATTTCAAATTGAAGAACGAAGTGGCCAACTTGTGGTTATGGGGCATACCTCAGAGCCTAGTTCATTTGTAACACTCCATAAAATTAACTGTAATTGATAAATAATTACTAGGGCTCAACAATGGAATTTGAGAAAACGCTGGAATTTGGCCATCAAACTTGCACCATTGCATTCGTGGTCATTTTCTAAGTAACTTTTATATTTGAAGTTTTGCGATTGGAGTTTTAACGAAGAAGTTATTAGTGTTTGAAGTTTTTCGAAACGAAAATAATTAAATAGGATTTGAAAAGGAATAAATAATATTAACTGTACGAACCCTACCGCCCGACCCCTTCCTTGGAACGGTCGACCTCCTTAGGCCAACCCACCGCTATTAGTCGATCGCCTATAGGGAAGCGGTCGACCGGTTGAGACGTGGTGGCTAGGGTTGAACCTTGATCGAACGGTTCAAAATTAATTATTTTAAATCCAATGGATTGAATTGATTCAAGCACCTATAAATGTAGGCCTAGCCTCTTATTTTTCTTCTCATATTTTCTTATCAAAGCAGCAAAGCTCGCCATTTTCCCTTCTCCACTATTTCTATTTATTATAAAATATTATATTAGTTGTATGCAATCAGAGAAGGACAAAAAATAAAAGAGAAGAAGAGAAGAAGCAAATCGATACTGCAGAAAAAGTAAACTTTATAATTATAAATCTATATTCCCCTTAACCCTAAATATCTTCTCAAATATGTGATTCTAACAGTATGTATCTTGTAATACATATTCTTTTGATTTGGAAAAGAAAATGAGTCAATTAAAGGGATGAATTTGGATTTGAAAGCTTTGGAAAGCTTGAATGGTAAGTGGAATATTATATGATTTACATATAACGCTGAAATTTATATTGTTGAGTTTTATTTAATTATCATGCCTATGCTAGATCTTTTAAGTTTAGGCTTAGAAAGAGCATGTTCAATCTCACCAACATATTCTGTAAGTTAAGTAATTGAAATATAATGGCATAAACCCAAATCTAGCAATTAGAAATCAGTCCCTAAATTTTGTTAAAGAAGAAGTTAATTCCAGATTTAGGATAATTGAGTTGTAAATTGTTAGTATTAATTTAGGTTGCCCTAATTTTGACTCAAAATGTGAATTTCTATTTTTTATTTTATTGTGAGTGTTGTGCGTACAATTTTTTTGTATCTATTTCTGTGTAATTTCCATAATTTATCCAATTCCACAACTATATTTAAAATGTACGTCATTTGAAACAGTAAGGAATATACCAATAAAGAAAGAGATGTGTAAAGCACGGAAGTTTTTCTACGTATTTTGCACTACCTATTTCAACAACAAAAATTTGGTATAATTGCAAACGAAACAAAATACTCACTTTTGAATAATTTATGGAAAGTTATAATAGTTATCCTTTACAAAAAGGATAGCTCTAATATATTAAAAATATATAAATAAATGTCCTTATAGAATGTATATATTAGCGTATACTCTGAAATTCCTAAGTGTAGGAATCAGTGAGTTATATATATACGTATAACCGTACCTACCGAATAAAAATATAAATATATATACATATGTGGTGTAATATATGTTAATATTCATATTAGTTATAACTAGGACGACTAGTTATTAATAGCATAGTAGATTATAGGACTAGGAGGTGTAGATGGAAAACAGATAGTAACCCCAAAATTAGTAGGGCAATAAATGTGCAGTTAATAGAGAATTGCAGGAATTAAATGGGAATATAAATACATTTAATTAGACCAATTAAAGAATTTAATACGGAATATATGGGAAAATGAAATAGGCATAGCAGGTCGAATTAAAACGAAGAAATAAATGTGATTAGTGATTGTCCAACTTGAATAATAGCGACTTTTTGTTACGGACAATTTAAATTTATGGACGTAAGAGGGGAATAGAGAATATATATAATAATCGTATAAGATAGGAATTAAATATTATAAGGCAGTATAATTTTCATAAAAGGAAATTATATAGCCTCAATAATAGGTTTAGGATGAGAATGAATTAGTGGGTCTAGCCCAATATTTAGGTTTAGGATAATTGGTTTCGTTTAGAATGGGTCGAAATGCAAGGTCGGTAGAGTTACACAACATAAGTCTGCCCTTTACCTAGATGCTACTGGTACTTTTGTATACATATTACTGATGTAGAACTAGGGGTGGGCATAAACCACAACGCTATACGGAAACCTCCCGCACCGGACCGCAAAAGCGGTGTGGAAACCCACACCGAATCTTCTAACCAAAGCTGATACCCCAAACCGGACCGAACCGCATCGATACGGTTCGATTGCTGTATGGACAATTGAACCAACAATATTAAACTGGACCGAACCGAAAATTTATATTAGTAATCTTATGATAAAAATATAAGCAACTCCTTTCTTATTTTAGATTCTAACGATGTATGTTCTAATTTTAGCGTATATTGTTGTTATATTAATCATAATCGTTGACATAAAGGAAGAAGTTATAGTTTTGGTATAATATTTTTCATCTCATTTTTTTGTGAATAAATGCGAATTATAATCTTATTCTAGTCATTTTTCTTAATGATTATGCATTGATTAATGTTGATGTTTAGTTAATCTACGAAGAAAAATCTCACTTGTAGGTAAATGTCAAACTGAAATATTCATACAATCAAGAACTAATCTTTTATTTCAGTATAACATTGTGTGTTTTAACCTTTAAATGAAAAGTTTCACACAGTTGCCTTTGTAAATTGATTGTTGATGGAAGTGATTCTTTTATTTCATATTTAATATGGGTTCAAACCGGACCGGACCGAAACCGAATAGTATTACATTCAAACCTGACCGAAACCGAACCGTTTAAAAGATTGGTATAATGGTTTGTATTTTTGATTAACCGTTTGATGCGGTGCGGAAGCGATTTGGACTCCAAACCACACCAAACCGACCAACGCCCACCCCTACGTAGAACCTCTCCAATCCTATAACTCATAGGGAAGGGATATGCGTTTGCATATAGCTATGGAAAAATATACCAAGGATTCACCTTGGATTTGAAGTATTAAATGGCTCGATAACTTTAGTGATGTCAAGGGGGTTACTTTGGGGTGGAAGATATTAAATATTGTGTCTACCTCCTCCCTATATAAGAAGTCTTGACTAACCTATGACGGGACCTAACACGGAAATAGGGTATGTTTCATTTCTAACTAAATGTAGTAAGTAACTAAATTTTTTATTTTCCTTGACTTATATTAGGTTAGTCTAAACCAGACTTTGGTTATGGAAGGTCAACGAGCTATGTTAGTGTTGTTATGGAATCAGTATTTAGTAGTAGAGTTGACATATAGGCTTGGACCACCAGCGGTCCCGAGCAGTCGTTAGTAAAGATTTGGGTTATGCCTTTATGGATTTCGCTTCCTACTAGTGTATAATCCATATAGAATACGCAAAGACCTCAAAATTTTGTTAGTTATTTGTTTGTTAGAGGTGGTCTAATTAACCCTTAGATAAGTTTTTGAGATGCGTTAGTAATATGATATTTAAACTATAAAACTATACCTATGGGTCATCGATCTTTGTAGCTAGAGCCGATTGACTAGTATTATGTCACGGATGGCCCACTTTGAGGTTGAGGTATTAAATGGTCGTTGTGTTTGCCTCTTCCCTATTCAAGAAGTATTAAGTAGTTGGGGTTCTGTTTTTGGTAGTGCAGCGTTTGCACACACATACACATAGCTATATGTCGGAGAAGGTTGGATATATCATACACGTATATGGAATTACACATAGTAACTGTATATAATGGACATAACAATTGAATATAAATCAATTGGCATAAATTAGTTTTATGGATAAAGTATGTAATTTTCCAATAAATAGAAAGTTGTTCTGATCCCCTCTCCATTACAACCCACACGATAGATTTAGAGGAACAAGCTACTGGTACAAGACTGGAACTGTGGATGAAGAAGTCTTCTCATTCATGCTCGGCACTCATAAGACGGTTAAATATTCAAGGAATAATATTGATTCCAAAGTAGTAGCCTTAGTCGGTATATATGTTCTATTATATTTTTCTATTTCATTATGAATTTTGTAGATAGCTCTTTGATATACTTATGTTTATTATAGGTTAAGAACACTAACGATCAGTACCTTAATGGACTTGGGTTTTGATTTAGTTGAAATTCAAGCCCATCAAAATGCGGGTTGTTACATTTAGTGTTAGAGCTTAGGTTTGTTGATCATATGAATTACGATACGTTGAGAGAAAATATTTGTATTTTTACCTATAATTATATATATATATATATATAATGCCAAATCTATGAACTCCGACTGTAGAAGTAGCTACGACCATATTCTAAAAGGATGGATGAGACAACTAGTTGGAATAATAAATATGGTTAAATTTATTCACCTACCTCGATTATCCCATAGAGTGTAGGTTATACCACATGGTGTTACCAAGAAGGGCATGAGCATGACATATAGAAGGATCCCAGAGGCTGGATGGTACTTGACTTCTTTGTTGGGCCTAGGCTACCTTATGATCGTGGATTTCGATGGATCGTCGATTGAAGAAGTACATTTCAGCCAGACAAATGGGAAGTAAGAATATATGTTGTAAGCATTTAGAAGAAAAATGTGATAAAGGATTGAGCGAGTTCCCACAAGAAGGTATACATTAATCACCACAAGAGGATAACCATATTTTTAGCACACACTCTTAATAAGAAGAGGTTAAGAGTAAAGGGAAAAGAAGATAAGTCCCAAAAGAAAGGACGATTAAAGTTCATTTTTGAGTTTAACCCCATGTGAAAGAATTTTGCAAAAATATTTTTGAAAATTCCTTAAAACGTTTTGGACTGGTTTTTTAAAATATTACTTGCGAAGTTATTATTTTGAAAAAGCGAGAGAACTTGGGAACTCTTAGTTTAAAATTGGTTGGTTTAAAAAATTTTGATCAAAAGTTTTTTGGTAAATGGGTTTTTCGGTTTTGAAATGAATGAAAAAGAGAGCGTATGTTTGGCTCGATGTTTTTTTCTATTTTTGTAAATTTAGAAGTTTCTTTTCAAAATTCTTTCCAAAGGGTGGATAAATGGAAATGGTACTTGATCGAAATAGGGTAAAGAGAATGGAAGGATAAGAATGCCCAATAATGTTGATAAGAAGGATATTCCCATTTAAGGAAAATATGGAGGAATACAACTGAAATAGATTTATAAATACCTCTTTCTATGTTAATGAAGGAAAAATCAATGGCTAAAGCAGGAGGCGAACGCACTGGCATGAGTTAATTAAGAAAACAATAAGAGGAAAAGATTTATATAAGTAGAAGCCATTTAGGTAGGAGAAACATAAATAGTGGAGATGCTAGGAAATTTAAATAGAAACAACGTTAGGAATTTATGTTAGACTAATTTTAGTAATCTAGTTAAGAATAAAGTGAGGAATGTGAGGCAAAGCGTAGGAAAAATGGATAATTCCCATAATATGGGTAGTAATTGAGCATATCTTTTAGAAGTCCCCTTCATAGACTATTAGAATCCTCGCTATGGTTGAAAGTGGAATAACATGAGTAGTATGAAAATAATAGAATGGAAGTTATCATTATTTATTCTAGTTTTATTTGTTTGAAGTTATAAAAGATTTTTATTGAAAAACGGTTTGGTATGATGACTCAGTTTTTGGATGCAAACATGAAAAATGTTTTGAGTTAAAAATCCAACTTTTGAGGAAGTAAACCTCTATTGTAGAAAGTCTTTGAAAAAGGAAATTTATCATGGCTCCTTTTCGGACCAAGCAAATTTTTAAAGAAGTTTTCTAAGTTTATATTTTCAAAGACAAAGGTTTTGAATTAAATACTTCATAACCATGTAGTTTTAATTTTATAAAGAACGGTGATAATCAAACCAATTTTTGATATGGATTAGATATTGACGACTACGTAGATAATATGAGGTAAAGGTCAAGGCTATGAATAAAATAGTTACAAATTCTTGTAGGGTAGCAACAAGGAATCCCAGATGAACATAATGAATATTAGTGTGGACCTAAGAATGTTTGATTAAACATGTATGAAGGTTATAAGAAGAAAACTTAAAGGGATAGGGAATGGCGTCAAAGTACAATTTTGTGAGTCCTGTGGTTTACTCGCATGAAGATCAAGGATATAAGAAGTAAATACCAAAGTTTGAGAATATAATCAAGAGATTTTTATGAAAGAAAATAGTAGTATGACTGAGGAATATGGTAATGATATGACAAACATACATAGAGGAGGATTGTTGACTCGCGTTTAATGAACACAAGATAGGTGATAAGATAGTCAATCCGCAAAGCCAATTTTCTGATAAGATATTTCAAATGTGCATAGTTTGTATTTCTTGCCCATCGTAGTGTGGGGATGCATAATTAATCTCATATCGGGTGTAATAATTAAAGTAATGGATGGACCATATTTATTATGAGGCAATGAGATAAGTTAAGATATGTGGGTTGTAGTAGAATGACATACTAGAAATGTCCATCTTGATTGAGTAAAAAGTGATAGGGCCATAACATCGTCTATACCAGTTGATGATGAAAAGCAGCTTCCCGCTATTGTTTCTCAAAGTTTTGGGTTGTAATTGCTAGTTGTCTTCCTTCGCATATTGAAAAAGCATACGATTAGATATGAGATATGTTCCTATTTATTACTATATTGATTTTCTGGATGACTTTGACCGCTATATACATTCAAAAATAGTGTAAATAAGAAAATCTCATTAGGACACTTAACTAGCGATGAATGTTAACTATGGTTTGAAGTTTATAAAATAAATTAGGAAATTAAGTTTGTAACTAAAAATAAAGAATGCTCGAATCTTAAAAATTTTAGAATTTTGGAAAAAATAAATTTTAGCGAGTGGAGGACATGGAAGGATTATTGCGAAATCAAGAGTCACTATTCCTATGTCTTTAAAGCTAAAATTTATAAATACGTTTGCATATCATTTTTTTTTGGAGTGAAAGGAAATTATCCCCAAATTTAAGATTAACAACACAATGCTATGGTCAATCATATGCGTTAACTCATTGACCGAGTCCCGATTACATCATAGTGTAGCTTGATTTGTTTTAAAGATGGGAAGGCAAATGTTTTGAAAAATTATGGTCAAATGCTTTTGAGAAATTTTGTTTAAATGATTTAAAAAAAGGTCAGGTTTGAATATTTTGAAGATTTTTTTTCAAATATTTTTGAAAAAAAGGTTTCCAAATGCTTTTGGGAATTTGATTTTTCAAACTGTTTGTGATTGGAAAGGGAAAAGGCTTTTTTTGGAAAATAAGAGAATTTTCTGATTTTCAAATGCAATATGCTTAGTGTAGGAAAGCTCCATGTTTAGTGAATATGAGTTTTACTGTTTCACAAGTGGTGACAATATACAAAACATTGGGAGAAATAAGAGAAAAAGTTGTTTTAGCTTTGGAATTTCTACTTCCATACCCTATTGATACTAAACAAAACTTGCGTTTAGAATAATTCTCTTTTAACATCCAAAAATAGACCTCCTTATACATATTGTACTTGAAATTTTTTGATAAGATTTGAAGGCAAAAGGGAAGGTTCTAAGGTGTAATGGAATATGTATTCGATAGCAGGGTGGAAATGTGAAAATTTTCATATAAATTCCTTTTCCGACATAGGAGTATAGACTTAGGAAAATCATATTTTCAAAATTTTGGACGTTAGAAATTGTGTGTTAAGTGTTGGATAGTAGGTTTTGGATGCAAAATTGTTTGAACCATACTCCTGCTCGTAGGAGTGTGGAAATTATTATGCGAAAACAAAGATTTTTGATTATTGAAAACTTCCATATATATAGAACTATCAGTATATATAGGTTGTTTGCATTATATTTTCAAAATGTTTTAAAAGAATGCATTCACATAGGAGGCACCGATCTAGAATTATTCAACACACATATCGTACATGTTGTGATACACCATGTACTTGTACACGATTGGCTGCAAGATTGGTTGTACACCAATTGGTTGGATGGTTTAGAATAGTTGCATGCTATATTACATGATTTACTCCTTAAGGAATTTCGGGGACAAAATTCTTTTAAGGGAGGCGAATTTAACATCCTGTAAAGTTAATGGTAATTAATAAATAATTACTATGGCTTAAAAGTAGAATTCTAACAAACAACAGAATTTGGCCATGAAACTTGCACCATTGCGTTCATGACTATTTTCTGAACAACTTTCTTGTTTAAAGCTTTATGATAAGAGTTTAAGCGAAGAAGTTATTAGCATTTGTAGTTTTTAGAACGAAAATAAGTAAAAAGGTTTTAAAAAGAAATAATAATATTAACCGCATGGACCACACCGGTAGATCCCCTCCTTGAGCCAGTCGACCGCCTATAGAGGAGCGGTTGACCGGTTAAGAGCGTGGTGGCTAGGGTTGAACCTTGATTGAACGGTCAGGATTTAATTATTTTTAAATCTAATGGATACGATCGATTCAAGCACCTATAAATATAGGCATAGCCCCTTGCTTTTTTTCTCATATTTTTTGATCAAAGCAACGAAACTCAGCCATTTTCCCATTTCCACTATTTCTATTAATCATAAAATATTATATTATTAATATACATTTAGAGAAGGGCAGAAAATAAAAGAGAAGATGAGAAAGAGCGAATCGATACTGCGGAAAAAAGCAAACTTTATAATTATAAATCTATATTCCCATTTACCCCAAATCTCTTCTTAGGCGTGTAATTCTAAATGTGTAATTCTAATAATATGTATCTTATTATATATATATATATATATATATATATATTCTTTTGGATTAGAAAGGAAAAAGAGTCAACTAAAAGGATGAATTTGGATTTGGGAGAATTGGAAAGCTTGAAAGGTGAGTGAGAAATTATACGATTTTATATAACACCGAAATTTATATCGTTGAGTTTTATTTAATTATTATGTCTATGCTAGATCTGTTGAGTTGTGGGGTTAGAAAGAACGAATTCAATCCCGCCTACATATTCTGTAAATAGGTAATTTGACTATAATGGTACATATCCAAATTTGAAAATTAGAAATCAGTCCCTAAAATTTGTTAAAGTAAAAGATGATTCCAGATTTAGGATAATTGAGTTGTAAATTATCGACATCAATTTAGATTGCCTTAATTTTGACTTGAAATTTGAAATTCTATGTTTTCATTTATTAGGAGCGTTGTGGGTAAAATTTAGTTATATCTATTTTCGTGTAATTTCCATAAATTATCTGATTTCACATCCATGTATAAAAAGTGCGTCGTTCAAAAATAATAAGAAATATACCAAATTGGAAAGAGATGTGTAAAGTACGGATGCTCTGTTTCATAGTTTGCACCGTCTATTCCAATAAAAGACAATTTCTTGTAATTTCAAACAGAGCAAAAGTCACACTTTTGGGTAATTTATGGAAAGTTATAACGGGAATTCTTTTTGGGACGGATAGATCTAATATATTAAAGTGTGGAAATAAATTTTATTACAGAATGTACATAAGTGTATATTCTAAAATTTCTAAGTGTATAAATTAATGAGTTAGAAATAGGAATAAATATACATACATATAGCTATGTCTAATGAACAAATAAATATAGCGCAATATATGTTAATATTCGTATTGGTTATAATCATGACAACTAGTTATTAATAACATAGTAAAGTATAAGACTAGGAGGTGTAGATGGAAAAGAGATGGCAACTCCAAAATTAGTAGAGCAATAATTAGTGGAGCAATAAATGTGCAGTTAATATCGAGTTACAGAAATAAAATGAGAACATAATTGCATTTAATGGGTCTGATTTAAGAATTTAATATGATATTTATAGGGAAATGAAATAAGAATAATAAGTTGAATTAGAACGAAGAAATAATTGTCGTTAATGATTGTCCGATTTGAATAATAGTGACCCTTTGTTACAGGCAATTGACATTTGTGGACGTAAGAGAGAGAATAGAAAATATACATGATAAGCATATAAGATTGGAACTAAATATTATGAGGCAATATAATTTACATAGTAGGAAATCATAGTCTCAATAATACGTTTAGGATGAACTTGAATTAGTAGGCCTAGTCCAATATTTAGGCCTAGGATAATTGGTGTGGTTTAGAATGGGTTGGGATGCAAGGTTCGCAGAGTTACATAACAGAAGTCTACCTTTACCTAGAGGCTACCGGCGATTGTATATACATTATTGATGTGGGACATCTTCAACCATAAAACCCATGGAGAATGGATATACGTTTGCATATAAGCATAGGAAAATATATCATGCGTTCGCCTTAGATTTAAAGTATTAAATGACTCGGTATCTTTAGAGATGTCAAGGGGTTTACTTGTAGTGGAAGGTATTAAATGATCATTGTGTCTTCCTCCTCCCTATATAAAAAGTTTTAAATAACCTACAATGGAACTAATAGGGAAATGTGGTATGCTTCATTTCTAACTAGAGATATTAAGTAATTAAGATGGGTATTTTTCTTTGGTAACATTAGATTTGTCTAAATGGGACATCAGTCGTGGAAGGTCGGCAAGCTATGTTAGTGCTTGTTATACCGCCTTTTGGCAATGTAGTACACGGGCGGATTTAACCTAATGGACATCATGATCATCAAGGCGGGTGGCCTGGAGAAACGGCTACCAAGCTCAGAGATCAGCTATAAACGAGATTATGGACAATGGTCAAGCGGATTCGGATCGGATCCCTAATTTTTGTCCTAAACAAGATGCAATTGGTATGAAGTGATAAGGAAGGTCTCATGAGGCTATATTTCAAATTTCAAGTTGATTGGAGTTCGTATGCTAAATTTATGGGCAAAAGAAGAGGGATCAGATCATATTTAGCTCAACAACACAACTCAATGATGATCACTCCATAACTCAATAAGCATAAGGTGGACTGAAGCGAAACTTTGGAAACAAGAAGAGAGGACCCTAGGGAGTTGATCCTAGGGATAGCATGGCATTTGGAGAGGTTGGAGGGATCAACATCTATGCCTCAACAGGGATCGGCTAAGCCCAATTCGTTAACAAAGATCGATCAACATCTCAACATCTACACATCTAATTGTCATGA
Source organism: Allium cepa (assembly GCA_030765085.1). Lineage (NCBI taxonomy): Eukaryota > Viridiplantae > Streptophyta > Magnoliopsida > Asparagales > Amaryllidaceae > Allium > Allium cepa. Next base: position 629,594,259 of record CM060934.1, read on the forward strand.
AAGTTGGAGGAAAAGCTAATTAGAATACGTGTAATACCCCATGTGGATCACATGGCATTTGGTATAATTTAGAGGGATCGGTACCTATCCCTCCATAGGGATCGACTATAATTAGCCTTCACAACATATTGCAACAAAGATTGATCAATAACTCAAGTTGTACTAATCAAATTGGCATGAAGCTTGGAGGCTAAGCATAATACAACATAGAGAAGCTCCTCTAGGGATCGCATAAAAATTGGAAGATACTGGAGGGATCGATACCCATCCCTCTATAGGGATCAGTAAAATCAGGATTCAAACAACACCACTTCACAAAAAAGGCGATATCTCACAAACCGCAATTGGAAATGACACGAAATTTGGAGGGAAAATAGCTAACATCATGGAAATTTTTGGGTGGACTCGTCTTGTTCTCCAAAAAAATTTTCCAAAATTTTGCTCGATCCATGCACGCCTTCCCTTATAAATATAGCAGGCATGGCGTCAGAAAACTGATCTTCTTTCTACTTCTCTTTATCTTCAACCTAGGTTACACTTTTTCAATTTTATTCTTGAATTTTGGATTGTAACTGTAAACAAACTTCGATATAATAAAAAAGATTATTTAGGAGTGGACATAGGCCAGAGTTAGCCGAACCACTATAAAGCTTGTCTCCTTTTACTTGCTTTCTAATTGTTTTAATTTTGTTCTTCATTTAGTTCTCTTCATATATCTATGATTGGATTGAATATTGGAGTTTTTGCACAATCAGGTATTGGTGGCCAATTTTGACACCAACATCGCTGTTATTGGACCAATATTTAGAGTAGGGCTGACATTTAGGTTTGGACCACCAATAGTCCTGAGCGGTTGTTAGCAAAGACTTAGGTTATGCCCTGATGGATTTCGCTTCCTACTAGTGTAGAATCCATGTAGAATACAAAAGGACCTCAATGTTTAATTAGTTATTTTTTTTATCGGGGGTAGGCTAGTTAACCCTTGGATGAGTCTTTGGGATGCATTAGTAATACTACAGTTAAATTATAAAGTCGTATCTATGGGTCATCGATCTTTGTAGCTAGAGCCGATTGACTAGCAATTACATTACGGAGGGCCTGCTTCGGGGTTGAGCTATTAAATGACCGTTGGGTCTACATCCTCTCTATTCAAGAATTATCAAGTAGTCAGGGTTATGTTTTGGGTAGTACATCGTTTACATATATATATGTGTATGTATGTATGTATGTATGCATGCATGCATGTGTGTGCATGTGCGGATGTGTGTATAGCTATACCTCGGAGAAGGTTGGACATATCGTAGGTGTAGATGGAATTACACGAAATAGCCATGAATAATGGACATAGCACTTATATAGAAATCAATCGGCGTAAATTAGCGTTGTGGATAAAGTATTGTTCTAGCCATTCCTCATTACAACCTACATGATAGATTTAAAGGGACAAGCTACTGGTGCAAGACGGGAAGGGTGGGTGAAGAAATCTTCTCATCCGTGCATGGCATTGACAAGGCAACTAGATATCCAAAGAACAATATTGATTCCAAGGTAGTAGCCTTAGTTAGTACATACGTTCTGTTGTATTTTTCTATTCCGCTATGAGTTACTTTGATATACTTATGTTTATTACAGGTCATCAACACCAATGACTGATGCCCTGATGAATTTAGGTTTCGATGTAGTCGAAATTTGGGCCCATTAAGGTGCGAGTTGTTACATTATTAGTATGTTTACGTATCACTATGTATCCATATAGCCACTTAGTATGTATTGATGTTATGTTAGGATGTATGTAATAGACATGTACAATATATTTGAGAGATAGTGGGCATTTGACCATTTTTATATAAACCACTTGGGCTCATAGGATATTTGTTATATATTATCGCTGCGTTGATGATTATGAGATCTCTGTTATATTTTCAATGTTTTGTATTTGTTAGCCATAAAATTCACTTAAGAACAGAAGTATGAAGGAAGGTTAATGAGAATATCAGGCTTCGTTGGAGATTACAAGCATGAGTTTTTGACAAAGGTCATAAGAGGTCATTTCGAAAGCATTGAGAAGGTTTCGAAGGAGTCGGAGGCACCAGTGCCCTTATAAGTAATAGACAGTGTGAAAGCATTCGAGTCAGATAGAAGCAGGACTACCCTTCCACCACTTTCATCATTCCGACATAGATGAATAAGCAAAGACAGCTTCAGAACCCCTTTCAAAGACAATGAATGATAATCTCCCAATTACGCGCCAAACCTTTTGAAACCAAAGGTTTCACTTTTATAACAACCCTTTCAAAAGCATATCCAAGCCTTATGAATTGGTAAAGGCCAATGACATCGGGAGAAGATTCCGCGTCGATCAATAGATATGCATTTGGAAGGTACTGACAATGTCGAAACCATTGGTCTTCAATATCTTCGAAGCCCCTATGAAAAGCCTTCGACAAAGTCGAAAGGCTCCTATCTTTACTTCTGATGACAACAAGGCAACATGAAGAGAAAGATGCATTCGAAGACCTTTCGACAATGTCAAAAGCAATTCTGGAGAAAGCGGAGAAAAGGAACATTGAAGACTTAACAAAGGCGAAAGGTTGATAAAAGACCCTTTCGACTTAGTTGAGAGGTCTGGAGAGAGATGAAAAGGCGTAAGGGTAAGTCAAAAGATACAAAAGAGATGCCTTTCGATAGTGCTGAAGGCCGATGAGGCCTTTCGACCAAGTTGAAAGGCATGAGGTAGCATATAAAAAGAGGCCTTTCGATCTGGTTGAAGGCGTAAGCATGGAAGGAGGGCTAACCTGCATATATAAATAAGACCCAAGGGATCCAGTTTTGATGACCTAATTTTGGAATCCTACACTCATTTCTCTTAATTAAATTTCTTATCAACAACAAAAGACTTGTAAATCATAAATCGATTTAGGGGAAAAAACTCTCATAATTGTAACTCATTTTAGATTTATAGATAGGGGGTGATGGCAGATTCATTAAGGATTTTGATGATGAGTAAGATCATTTTGATCATTAGCTAGATTAATGATCCATTGCACATGATTCTATATTATTCTCTTAACTTCTTTTTGTCTGTGCAATATATAGGATCGACTTGGATATTTGTATTCAAAACACATCATCATCGGAACCAATATTAAACAATTAGAATAAGAATGGTGACGGGGGACTGATGAATCTATGAAATTTATGAATATCCAAGCTGATCTTATATTGAATAAATAAAGTGGTGCTTGGGTAGTTACAAGTTGGATCCGATTCGAAGGAACAGAACTCCACTCGACTTGATCGAAAGGGGTGTTCCAAAGGGGTTCTAGTTTGTAATTGGCAGGCGATTGACTAAGGAGTAATTCCTTTGAAATGTGGGTTTATCCCCATCTACCACTGTAATCCTTTTGAAGGGGTTCCTCAATAAAGGGAAAAAACCAATTAAGTCGAGAGTAGCTATTTCACATCAATCATTGATGCATGCCTTTCGACATGGTCGAAAAGGCCAAACGAACTTTTCAACGATGGTTGCCCACGACCCACTCAAAAGAAAGGTTTCGAGCGAGATGCTACTTCCTTTCACTGCATTTCTAAGCTAACTTTTTAAACCCTTTCGAGTGAGCTAATCTAGTCGAAAGGTAGGTTTCGAGGGAAGTAATCATCTCAACAATCTTGTTTCGTTTGAACTCATAGCTTTGGGGTGTTGACAAGTTTTCTTGTTAACATTTTGAAAGTAATCATCTCAACAATCTTGTTTCGTTTGAACTCGTAGATTTGGGGGTGTTGAAAAGTTTTCTTGTTTACATTTTTGGCGGTGGAAGGAGGACACGAACCTCTAACCTTGTTACAATCTAATAGATTAATTTTGTATCATTTGAATTGGCGTAGGAAAATGAGATCTAAACGACTAAGTAGAATGGAGGAAGGAGTCATCCACACAACAACTCTTGAGGAGAACATAACTCCGTCCTTTAATTTTGATGGGGTTGTTCAAGGACAGCCTTTGTCGGTAGCTCAATAAGATGAGAATACTGTAAAGATCAAACACTTGGAGCAGCAGCTGCAGGAGATGCAAGAGCTTCTTAAAATGGTATTATCTCATAAATCATCAAAGACAACAAAACCAACTCAGGGGGACGAAGTGGTTTCCCCTAGAAGGAACTTGAAAGCTCGCTCCAAGGAAACAAAAGCAAAATAGATCCAACGTCTTCTAAAAAGACAGAGCGCCATCAATCTATAGCCAATCACCAAGGGAGAGTTCTCGAGAATTCGCTTGAACAATTTGGAAACTCGAAATCAAAGGAATATTTTCCATACTAAAAAAATTATTGTAATGTTGATGCTTATCTAAAAGATGCAGTTGAAAAGGCAATAAAGGATGCAATGAATATGAAAGGGAAGAGGATGATGGATGAAAATGCCAATGATAATGAACGAGTATCGCCCTTTACCGATGAGATCACGGTAATAGTCATCCCGCCTTAAGTGAAGATCCTAACAATGAAATATCATGGAGTTACAAATTCGGATGATCATCTAATGGCTTTCGATAGTCAAATGGATTTGTACAATACTTCGGGAGTTGTCAGATGCGGATTATTCCCGGTCACTCTCCAAGGAGCCGCGGCAATGTGGTATAGATAGTATTGAGAGAACACCATCTATTTATGGAAATAGTTCTATTTCGAGTTCTCCGCCCTATTCTGCATTTGCAAAGATCCCGCTATATATTATACAGTCTTGGCCAACATAAAGTAAAGACAGGTAGAGTCCTTGGGAGACTATCTGAGGAGGTTCAATGCTGCAGTCCTAAAAGAAAAGGATATGAATAACTGAGACAAGCTTATTGCGGTTCATTCCGGCTTGATAGAAAACACCCCTTCTGGAAGCAGCTCTTCTGTTTGCACAAAAAATGGGCAAACACCTCCAAGTCGTATTATTTAGTTGATTTTATGTGGTTTTCAATGATTTGGGTGACTTATGCAAATATGTAAAAAGCAGGGACTGAACTGTAAAAGACATGCAGATTTATAGTGGTTCGGCCAGAACGTGCCTACGTCCACTTTATATGTTATTCTCTCTTTTCTTTCAGATTACAAGTACAAAGCTTTGTATACAAGTATATGAAAGTTGTTTGAAAGTTCCTTCCGTGCTTGAGCTCTCAAACTTGTATGCCATTGTTGTACCCCTGCCCCTCTATTTATAGAGTGAGGCTGGGGGCAGGGGTCTTGGATGTATATAGCTGCTTATGGGCCTGGGATGAAGCAATCTGGTCTGGCATATCTAGTTCGGCGAAGCTTGGTTCGGCCGTGGCTGAGTGGAGTTTGATTCGGTTATGAGTGAAGTGGCATTGGTTCGGTGATGCGTGGAGGGGGTTGGTTCGGCATGGGTTGGTGTGGCCTTGGGCCGGTGAAGCTTGGTCCGGTGGTATGCTGAGAGGCTTTGGTTCGGTGTTGAGTTGGCTCGGTGGTGAGTGTTGGTTCGGCAGGAGGTTGGCTCGGTGGTGAGTGGTTCGGTATTGGAAGGGGATGGCCTGGTTCGGTATTGAGTTGGTTCGGCGGGAGGTGGCTGGGAACTGGTTCGGCAGGCGATAGTTGGATTCGGTTTCTCTTCGACCGGTGGTGGCGAGAAAGGCACCCAACACTTGCCCCCCCAAAGTGGGGCACGTGCTTTGCATGTGTCGCGCTTTGTTTTTCTTTCCGTTGGTGTAGCTTCATTCGGGTGTGGGTGCTGAGCCGGATGGTCAGGTTGTCCTGTGCATGTTTATAAATAGGGGCTACACCACTTCGTTATTCCTTACCGAATTTAGAGAGAGCCGAATCAGTCTGAGTGTCGAATCAATCTTGTACCGAATCAAACAAGTACCGAATATACACGTGCCGAATCAAGCAGGTGCCGAATCAAACTGGTACCGAACCAGGTATGTTTTCTTTCGCCGAATGAACACGAACGAGATTGGGGTGTCGAGTGCCGAATGAGCTATGCCGAATGAGATACGTGATGTACTACCGAATGAATCTTTAAACCTTTAATGCCGGATGGATTTTTATACCTGAATCATGAGTGAAATCTTAAGACTATATACACCTACTTGCTCATATCCTCTGTTCTAACAATATGTTTTTCTCGTGTCGCAGATAATGTCTCGCAAAGCAGAAACTCGATCAGATAAACGGAAGTCCAGGGGCGAAGGAGAGTCCTCCTCCGTGCCCCCAGCCCAGCCAGGATCGGAACGTCAGGGACCTGCCCCGAGGTCGCTAGTAGATGGGTATGGCCCCCAGGAGCTTCTGACCTCTCCGCCCGACTGCTTTCCTAGCTCCCTCAGGGAGGAGCAGCTTGATGTCATCTCTCGCTCCTTTGGGATTGACAGGGCTCGTATGCTGTTGCTGGGAGACGGAGTGATGCCGTACAATCCCCCTGAAGGATACTTTACGTATAGTAGGTACCACTGCATGTGTGGGGCCATTCCTCCCATTAATACCTGGATAGTCAGCTTCATCACTTATCTGAAGGTGGCTCCCTTCCAGCTTCAGCCCAATTCCTACGCCATTTTGGTGTGCTTATACATTATTTTCCAGAGAAGGTACGGGCGCCCCCTTCCAACTGGGAGATTCGGTATCTATATAACTTGAGGGGTTACAAGAAGGGATCTCCGTACGTTAGCTTGGAAGCGGCTGTTCCCTTCAAGCCGGTCCTGGACCTATACTCGAAGCTTAGTATGTTTAAGAAAGAATGGTTTTTCATCAGGGATGACTCCGTTTCCTTCCGCCTTTTCACCTCTGGCTGTAAGTTGACCTTCATTTATAGTTTCCTTGTTTCGGCTGCAACGCTTCTTCTGATATGCTTTTATTTCTTGCTAGCGACAGGTGGCTTTGCGATCGTAGAGAACGATTCCTTGGTTCAGATCGCTGTGGAAATAAGAGCCATTCCGGGACGGGATCGGTCGGCTTCTTATCTGATCAGGAACGCTATTCTCCTGGAGCACAACTTGATCCTGCCACAACAGTCCGTGGTTAAGCAGAGGGACACGGCTGAGGAGAAGGCTGCCAAAGCCAAGCAAGGGGCCACGATAAAGAGTGGCAAGAGGGAACCTTTTACAAAGCCTTCCGTTGTTGGAGGTAAGAAACTTAAGAAGTCTGATGGTCCCTCTCCTAGCACTTGCCCAATTGCTCCGGGAGAGGAAGATGTGGAGGAACATAGAGGTGAGAGTGAAGGAGGAGATGGACAGAGCGGTAGTGGCGCTGGTGCCTTAACCTCCGGGCAAGCGGGAGAGATTCATGAGTGGACGGACGATGCTTTCCGTCAAGCTTTTGGGGAGTCGGAGGAAGGATCGGTTTTGGTTGAGAAGGCAAAGGAGGTTGACAAGGCTGGGGCTGGCGCTGATCCATTCTCTAAGAGTTCTTCAGCTAGGGCGACTCCAGCGATTCAAGGTGATCTTTTGACTTCTGCAGACTCCATTTATGATAGGGACTTAGGAATATTTTATGGTTCGCTTCCGTCCTGAAATGAGATTCAGGACTTATTGCAGTATCATACTCCTCCGCAGGGTTTGTATAATAGATGTGTCTTCTCACTCTTTTTAACTTAACATATTTCTCGAATTATGGACCATTGTATGTTCGTAACACTTGGCTTTTATTCCAGGAGCACGTAAGGCGACCAAGTCATCAGATATTCGGCACCGCCTCGAACAGTATAAGCTACTCAAAGCTTCTGCCAAACCAAAGCCGCCAACTGGCCGTTCTGGGGATGTAGTTAGATATCGCCCTCTTCTTGGAGTCATTGAGGAAGATATGCAAAAGAGGAAGAGGGGCCGATCTTCGTTTGAACCTTCTCCTCGCCCCCAGCCTCCAGTCCAGCCCATTCATGACATTACTGAAGAGGATACTGAGTTTATGCCTTCCCTCCATCCGTCTGAAAATCCAACCGTCACTCCGATAGACCGTCCTGGTTTGGATCGCAACCCCTTTGCCGGCCACCCGGATCTGGACCCGAGTTTTCAGGATATCTCTTTTGACGAGGTCACGGGTGAGCATCTTCTTCCCCGCAATCCCATGGTACGGGTGCTTGATAAGGCTAAGTCGTTAGACCTCGATTTTCTTACTACTCAGATTGTGACCATGGGGAATGAGGCTAAGGCAAGTATCGATCAGGTGGCTGAGGAAACCAAGAGGTTAATGGAGCATCATGCTCGACTGGCCAGGGCTGGGGAGGAAATCGGAAGTGCTAACATCCGATTGCGGCTACAGGTTTCTGATCAGGCCAAGCAGCTTGCCGATCAGGCTATCCATATATCCCAGCATGAGGCGGCCACCCGACGACTAAAGAAAATCATGGAGGAGGCTATCAAGGCTAAGTTGCGAAAGGTGGAGGCCGCCCGCAAGGAGCGGATTGACATAGCCATTGCTACGGTGGACGAGGTTCGGAGGGCGGATCTCGAGCAAGTAGAGGAGTTGTCTGGGAGGCTTGAGGCCGTAGAGCTTGCTCAGGCCAGGCTAAAGGAAGAGATGGAGGAAATGAGGAGGTCTCTCCAGGATGACCGCTTGAGATATCGATCGGAGAGGGATGTTGCCGTCGCCAAGTTGTTGTCCTCCGAGGCCCGGGTGAGGGAGTTTGAGGAGAATGAGAGGATGATGGATGAGATGTTGTAGGATATGTACTTCCGTACCTGGAAGCAGGGTAATCTATCCTGGATGGATGACTATCCCCGGGTCATGGCTAGGATATATCTTCAGGCTTTGGAGGAGGCCAAGGCCGATGCGGATAAGGAAGGTGGAGATGCATTCAGGATGGACATGGTAACCGCCCAGTTCTCGAAGGAGGAGAAGGTAGCGGTGAAGGAGGGGATGCGGCTACTTGCTGCGGAGGAAGCCGGTGTGCAGTTGGGGGACGAGGACCAAGAAGCGGGTGCTGGTGAGTTCTCCCTATTTTATTTTTTCATGACTTGATCGTCCGTTGTTGGTTTAATGGATTCCTCTTCTGAATTGGACAGGTGGGACTTCTGATAAGCATGCTGGGAGCTCCGACCCTGCGGCTAAGTAGGCTTGGAGAGTTGGTAGGATGAGGGTGAGGTGCGGACGCAGCTGGTTCCTTGTCCGGATTCGGTCACCTTTTGATTTCCTTTTATCGCTGTTTATGTTAGTCCAAAACATTGATGTGACTGTAATAATATTGTTTATGATGAATGACTTTATGTAATTTCATAACATAAGCTGATTCCTTTATGTTGGAATGTTATCGCTATTTTGTTGTGCTGAGTAAGTGATGTAACTATGCATGTTACTAGTGGCTTGACTGCGCCTGATGCCAAGTTTTTTTGCTTAAAGTATAATTTTCTCATTTTGCAACGTAAATGTGATGTGTGAATATGAACTGCAGCTATGCATTAATGTATAAAAGTAGAAGGTACAGCCCTTCATGTTTCGGCTGTGGACGGCAACTTCGTGCGCCCTGTAAGACTAAGCACGGAATGCTGTTGAGTGTCTCGTCATCCGATTGTAAGTTTCTGTTCCCATTAGCGAGCGTTCCCTATTTCATGTTCTGTACTTTCAAGCACCGTTACGGAGAATAGGAGAAAAGTTTTAAATGAAATGGAAATATAGGAAAAGTAAAACTTCCAGTCACGGAAGGCCGTCGATGTGCTTAAGTTCGTGGAAAACGGGCTTTGCAGTCACTTTCCCTAGCTGTGGGTCTTGGAGACATTTGTCACCCATCTTACGCCTCTGCGGGGAGTTTTCTTTTTTACCACAGCCGCACTTAAGACACATCGGAGCCGATCGCGCACATTAACTACCCGGGCCATTATGGCCCGTAATCGCGGGTATTATTCGATTTACTGTGGCCGGCTAGCGTGGGGGCCGATCGTCAACTGTGAACTGCCCCTGGCTGGCCACACCTTATGTTGGGGCTTATGGTCGGTTCACAGTTGCCGGCGAGCCGAATCGCTGTAATGAGCTGCCATGGCATAATCGGCCTTCTCGGTGGCTTATACTCGGCTCATTACAGTCGGCTTTAAGGGCCGAGGCAAACAATGAGTTAACTCGCGGTAGAGGGATACCGGAGCAAAGTGTCTCATTGGCGAGGGCATAGGATCGTAGCGTGCCTGTTAGATTTTGTCCAGGTGGAGTTGTGTTGTGAAGCTCTGAATTGAAATGTCATCAGCAAAGGATTTTGTTCAACAGCAAAGGATAAAGCTTAACAAGTAGCCAAGATATAAAGGAACAAGTTAACAAGAGCCAAGTTTTTTAAAGTGGTTCGGCACGAAAATGCCTACGTCCACTGATTCTCTTTGTTAATTCACTTCATATAGGCAGTACAAGTTAAGAAAAGTATCGACGGAGGTGTCGGATGTTCCATGCCCTCTGGAACACCTCTCCGTCCACTGTTGACAAAATATAAGCTCCGTTGTGGAGATCTTTATGAATTACATATGGCCCATCCCAGATTGGATCCAGCGCTCCTGGGCGCGGAAAGATTCGCTTGAAGACAAGATCTCCTTCTTGTAAGCTGCGATGTTTGACTTTGGAGTTGTATAGTGCTGCCACTTTTTGTCTGTGAGCTGCTGCTTTGAGTGCTGCATCGTTTCTTCTCTCCTCAATTAGGTCCAAAGACATGAGGAGGAGTTCTTCGTTCTCTTCCGGGCTGTAGTGGATCCTATGGTGAGAGGGCAGTATAGTTTCAACTGGGAGCATGGCCTCCGATCCGTATGCCAAAGAGAAAGGAGTATGCCTCGTTGAAGTTCTGTAAGATGTGCGATAGGCCCAAAGTGCCGTAGGAAGTTCGTCCACCCAAGCGCCTTTCGACTTTTCAAGTTTCTTCTTGATTAAGCTTTTGAGGATCTTGTTGACAGTTTCGACTTGTCCGTTTGCTTGAGGATAAGCTACATATGATAAGCTTTTGTGAATTCCGTGCTCTTGGCACCAATCGGTGAATTCTTCGCTGTCAAATTGAAGTCCGTTGTCTGATATGATCTTGAGTGGGACTCCGTACCTGCACAGAATATTTTTGATCAAGAAGTTGATAACTTTTGCCGAGGATATTTTATTTAGAGGTTCCGCCTCCACTCATTTGGTGAAATAGTCAACTGCCATTATAGCATATTTGGCTCCGCCTTGGCCCGTTGGCAGTTCGCTAATTAAGTCAATCCCCCATACCGCAAAGGGCCAAGGGCTGGTCATTTGAGTAATCTCATTTGTGGGTAGTCGAGGGATCTTGGCAAATTTCTGACATCTGTCGCATTTCTTGACAAAGTCCAAGGCATCTTTGTTTAAAGTGGGCCAGTAATATCCATATCGGAGTATCTTTTTTGCCAGAGTCTGTCCTCCAGTGTGATCTCCGCAACTTCCTTGATGGATGTTGGATAAGACTTCCCTGCCTTCGCTTCCAGCGATACACCTTAATAAGGGATTGGAGAAGCCGCGCCGATAGAGGATGCCTTCTTGTAATGTATAGCGGGAAGCTTTCCTTAAGAGTTTCTTGATTTCGTTATGCCTGTCGGGCAGTGTGCCATCTTGTAAATATTTCCGGATAGGAGTCATCCAAGTTTCTTCGTCGATTGCAGCTATCAGATTCACTCGCTCGAAACTTGGTGCCAGCTTTTTTGAGATGGTTAATGCTCCTAAAATAGTGATGTTCTCCATACTAGCTTGCTTTGCTAGTTCGTCGGCCTCTTGGTTCTCTTCTCGAGGAATGTGTTTGATTAGATAGTGATCCAATTGATTGAGCAGCAGCTTGGTCTTTTTCAGATATGCTGTAAGTCGCTCTCCTCGAGTCTAGAAGTCTCCAAGTATTTGATTTACAATGAGTTGAGAATCACTATGGAGACATAAAGAGCCGACTCCAATCTCCAAGGCCAGTTCTAATCCAGCTATCACCGCTTCGTATTCTGCATCATTGTTGGTGGCAGCGAATTCCAACCTTAGGGTGTAGTGCAGCTTCCTTCCCCTAGGGGTGATTATCACAACACCTGCCCCCGAGCCTTGTTCGTTTGACGCTCCATCTACGAAGAGATTCCACTTGATATCTTCTGCTATTTCAGATTGGCCCTTACCTTCGTTAGTAGTGAATTCGGCAATGAAATCAGCTATGGCCTGCCCCTTGATAGCGGTGCGAGGATGGTAAGTGATATCATATTGACTTAGTTCGATGCACCACCTAAGTAATCGCCCAGAAGTGTGGGGGCGATGGAGCACTTGCCTTAGCGGTTGATCGGTTAAAACTCTGATGGAATGAGAGTGGAAATAGTGTCGCAGTTTCCGTGACGTGATGAGCAAACAGTATGCTAGCTTTTCAAGTTTAGGGTATCTGGCTTCTGCCCCTGTGAATCTCTTGCTTACAAAGTATACGGGTCGCTGCACGCGGTTGTCTTCTCTCACCAAAGCGGCGCTCAAGGCGTGGGACGATACAGCAAGGTATAGGTATAGTTCCTCGCCTTCATTTGGAGTTGAGAGCACTGGTGGTCTCTGGAGGTGTCCGATTAAGTTAAGGAAGGCTGTCGAGCATTCGTCAGTCCATTCGAACTTTCCTTTGTCTTTCTTTAGAGCTTCGAAGAATGGGATGCATTTGTCGGTTGCTTTAGAGATGAACCTACTTAGGGCGTCCACTTTTCCGTTTAGGCTTTGCATCTCTCTTCAAGTGGATGGTATCTTGATATCTTGCAAAGCTCGAACTTGTTCGGGGTTTGCTTCAATCCCCCTGGCATGAACGATGAATCCCAAGAACTTTTCCGATGATACTCCGAAGGAGCACTTTAGAGGGTTCAATTTCATTCCATATTGGCGAAGTACTTGAAGCATCTCGTCCAAGTGGCTTATATGATCGTTGGCTTTCCTCGATTTTACCAGCATGTCATCCACGTAAACTTCCATAGTTTGTCCTATTAGTTCCGCAAACATTTTGTTGACAAGGCGCTGATAAGTAGCTCCGGCATTTTTAAGTCCAAAAGGCATTACTTTGTAGCAGTATAATTCCCGGTCAGTGATGAAACTAGTGTGGTCTTGATCGGGGGCGTGCATAGGGATCTGGTTATACCCCGAGTATGCGTCCATAAAGGATAAGAGTTCGTGCCCGGCAGTGCTGTCCACGAGTTGGTCGATTCGGGGGAGCGGGAAGCAGTCTTTCGGGCAAGCGTTATTTAAGTTGGAGAAATCGATGCATGTTCGCCACTTCCCATTAGCTTTCTTTACCAGTACCGGGTTGACGATCCATTCCGGGTAGATGGCTTCACGTATGAAATCATTGGAAAGTAAGTTCTTTACTTCTTCCTCTAGGGCTGCTGATCGTTCTGCCCCCATGCTTCTCTTTTTCTGCTTTACTGGCACCTTCATGGGATTGATGTTCAGTACATGGCATGCTACATCTGAGGAGATTCCTGTCATATCGGTGTGCGTCCATGCAAATACATCCATGTTGTGGCGAAGAAAATCAATGAGTTGATCCTTTAACTCTCCTTTTAGTTGAGATCCGATCTTCAGTAGTCTACTCGAGTCATGTTTGTCTACAGCTACGAATTCCATAGCCTCTGCAGGCTCGGCGGTGGCCTCCTCCTCTTTGTCCCTGGGGTCTAATTCGTTGAAAGGATCACTGGTATATCGAAGAGGAGGGGCTTTCTTTAGTTGATATGCTTCCAAGCTTTTCATGCAGAGAGTAGTCTCTGCATTTTTCCCTTTATCTTTTCTGCGATTATTGCGAAGTTCGGTCACATAGCAGTCTCGAGCAGCGTCTTGATCTTCCTCCACTTCTCTTATTCCGTTATCTGTGGGAAATTTCATCTTTAGGCACCATGGGGCTAGGACAATTTGGAAGTCGGACAAGGCTGGTCTTCCCAAGAAGGCGTTGTAGGCCGAATGGTTCTCTATTAGTACGAACGTTTGTTTTCGCACAGCGGAGCGGGGATGGCTGCCTATTTCGACAAAGAGGTCCAGTTGCCCGAGGGGTAACTTTGCATCTCCAGTGAAACCATGTAGTGGTTTGTTGCAGGGAGATACATCCTTCATTGACAGCTTCATTTTGTCGAAAGCATTCTTGAATAGGATATTTATTGAACTTCCAGTGTCTATTAAAATTCGAAAAACTTTGGCTGGACCGAACCAGGCAGAGATGACCGTAGGGTCCATGTGTGGGTACTGTCTTCCCTCTAGATCACGCCTACTGAATGTGATGTCGTCACTCTCTTTTCGTTTTGGGTGGCGTTCTTCTGTAACAGAGTTAACGTAGCCTTCATTGTTTCTAAGTGACTTGCCGTATCTTTCCATCTCTGCCCAGCTTCTGTCGACGATGTGTGGTCCTCCCGAGATGGTATGGACCACTATCTTCTCTTGACTAGAGCCGTTGGTGTTGCGATTTCCTCCACTTACTTCTGGGAGGGGTAGTCTAAGATTCTCACTGGCAGGAGTCGAAATCCTGTTCTGGCTCTTCACATAGCGTTCCAGCCTCTTCCTTCCGATGTGTTCTTCAATTAAATCCCGGAGATGGTGGCATTCATTGGTGTCATGTCCATGGGATTCGTGAAAGCGGCAGAACTTTCTTGACTTGAGTGCGTTATCTGACTCCTTTTTGTGCGGGGGGCGCTTGTATCTAACTTCATCTTGAGTGGGCAGGAAGATGTTTTCGATCGTTTCATTCAAAGGAGTGTAAGAGTCAAATCTCGGTCCTGGTCGATATAAGCGCTTTTCTCCCTTTTTTCCCCCAGCATTGTCTCTAGAGTCATTTCTTCGAACATTTTTTTCTGCAGCGAGGAACCTGTCTGGAGCCGTCTTGGCCTGTTGTCCTGATTGCCTCTCAGTGGCGGCGTCTTCAAGTCTCATATACTTTCCAGCTTCATGAAAGAAATCCGGTAATGTAGCTGGTTTTTCTTTGGTTAGTCTTCTAGCAAATTTAGTATCTGGATGTACACCACTGCAGAGGGCCATTAGGATGAGTTTCTCGTCGGCATCTTGGACTGCGGCTGCCACGGCGTTGAATCGGGTTAGATATTGTTGTAGTGTCTCTCCGGATTTCTGTTTGACAGTAGATAGAGAATAAGCATCCTTGGGTTGCTCCACATGAATGCAGAACTGGCTAATGAACTTTTCTTTCAGCATCTCCCATGAGCCGATAGATCCTTGGGGTAGATGGCAGAACCAGGAGGTAGCTAGGTCTGCTAGGAATAGCGGAAAGCATTTACACAACACTCCTTCCGTTGCTCCGCTCATGAGCATATGCTGTGTGTATCTCTGCAAATGTACAACGGGGTCGGAAGTTCCCTTGTACAGTTCCATCGTCGGCATTTTCCATTCTCGAGGGGTGATGGCGGTTTCGATGTCGCGGGTGAAAGGGCTGGTTACCCTAGCGCCTATCCCTCGATCCCTTTGCTCCCGTCGGACGCATTCCCTGAATAATCGTGCCATTCTTTCATCAGAATTTGGAGCGGACAAAAATGAGCTTGGTTCTTCCCTGCAGGATCGATCTCGTCCAGATGGCCTGTAGGGATGGTATAGTCTATTACTTCTGATGTTATCCAGTGGCTGTCTTTGGCTACTCGGATGCATGCTAGGACCAGCTACAGTTGGCCACTGCCTTGATCTTCCCCTGTGGGGTTCTGTTTCGAGCATTTCCATGGGGTCAACTTCGGGCTGGGTTCTAGCTCGGCTCCGTTCAGCGGGGTTTCTATGATTAGGTGGCATGACTGGCTCAGCTACATCCGACCCTCGCCTGGTGCCTCCCCCATTGGGTTCGGTTCCATGCGCTTCCTCGAGTCGGAGTTCGGGCTGAGTCCGGGCGCGGCCCCTATCATTGTTGTTCCTGTTGATAGCTTCTTCGAAGAGGGAAGACCTTTGTTGTCTCTGAGATCCTCCAGATTGAGACTCACCCCATGATTCAGTGTTGCGGTTGGATTCTTTGGCATCCCTCAAGCGTGACATGAGTTGGTTCACCAAAGTTTCTTGTTGGGATGCGAAGCGGTTAGTCACTTCAACCACAACTCTGTCTAGGTCTGCCCTAGTGATTGCTGCCGGTTGTTCCGCGGCAGGGGCTGTCGGAATTGCCTGATCTACATTTGGCACTACTGTCGTAGTGGGATGGTTCTCTTGATCTGGATCCACTGGATCTGGAGCGCTGCTGGTTGCAACGTTCTTTCCCTTGTTGGCATCTTTTCTCGGCCTGGAAGTCATGTTTCCTAGGCAATGAAGGGTGGTATTGGGAAAGAAGGTTGAATGAGGGAAGCTGAAGCTTCGAGTTCCAAGTTCTCAGTGAAAGCACCAAAAATGTTTGCACAAAAAATGGGCAAACACCTCCAAGTCGTATTATTTAGTTGATTTTATGTGGTTTTCAATGATTTGGGTGACTTATGCAAATATGTAAAAAACAGGGACTGAACTGTAAAAGACACGCAGATTTATAGTGGTTCGGCCAGAACGTGCCTACGTCCACTTTATATGTTACTCTCTTTTCTTTCAGATTACAAGTACAAAGCTTTGTATACAAGTATACGAAAGTTGTTTGAAAGTTCCTTCCGTGCTTGAGCTCTCAAACTTGTCTGCCATTGTTGTACCCTTGCCCCTCTATTTATAGAGTGAGGCTGGGGGCAGGGGTCTTGGATGTATATAGCTGCTGATGGGCCTGGGCTGAAGCAATCTGGTCTGGCATATCTGGTTCGGCGAAGCTTGGTTCGGCCGTGGCTGAGTGGAGTTTGATTCGGTTGTGAGTGAAGTGGCCTTGGTTCGGTGATGCGTGAAGGGGGTTGGTTCGGCATGGGTTGGTGTGGCCTTGGACCGGTGAAGCTTGGTCCGGTGGTATGCTGAGAGGCTTTGGTTCGGTGTTGAGTTGGCTCGGTGGTGAGTGTTGGTTCGGCAGGAGGTTGGCTCGGTGGTGAGTGGTTCGGTATTGGAAGGGGATGGCCTGGTTCGGTATTGAGTTGGTTCGGCGGGAGGTGGCTGGGAACTGGTTCGGCAGGCGATAGTTGGATTCGGTTTCTCTTGGACCGGCGGTGGCGAGAAAGGCACCCAACATCTTCGTTAATGGGTGTAAAGATTTACAAGATTTCCACTTCCAAGCTGACATTTTCATTTGGATGGATGAGCTTTATTATTCTAAGAGGAAAGCAATCCCCAAGAAAGAAGGGGAAAGATTTGGCTTAGACCGAGGACTTAAAAGAACAAGATGGGAAGAGTCAATCGCTAACGCAGTCGCTTTAAACAAGCCACTGTCATACGTTTATGCTCTGGCCAAGGAAAGAGTCAACTTTCCAACCTCCTTTAAGGCCAAGAATAACCTGAGCAAAGAAAGGGAGATGATTACTATGCATATCATATGCAATGGGCCACAAAACTGATGAGTGTAGAGTTTAGGCTGGAATCTTCTAGAACTGATCTATGAGGGTCACTTGAAGGAATTTGTTCAGGATCAGAAGAAAGCTCAACGTATAGGGGATGGTCCGTAGAAACACCGTAGCAATGCCGTCAATATACTGGAAGATGAAAAACCTCTGAGCTTTAGCCCACCTATAAATAGAATTAATGTAATTAGCGGAGGGCCACATCCGATGAGGAACAGTAAAGGGACCGAAACAGATACCTCAAGGAATCTAAAGAAGGTGTATTTTCAGTCCAAAAGCCCACATCGAAGAATCCACAACTTAGTTTCAATGTTGAATCTTTTTGTCACTCCCCAGAAGATGAAAAAAGGGTTTCACCTCCGCGTAACGATCCGCTACTGATTACTACTCAAATCGGGCTGTCCATCATTTCCAAAATTCTCATAGACATTGGCAGTGCAATCAATGTTATCTTTAAGTACGCCTTTGATCAAATGAATCCTCGAGAAAAAGCCGAAACCCAGCATGGAACCCATCTTCGGATTTAATAACAAAGGGTCGACTCCGGTGGGAAAGTGAAGCTGCTTGTGCAAATGGGGGTGCCGTCAAGTTGTAGAACTTTTAAGACTATTTTTGTGATCATCAATCAACCTTCTTACTACAACGCCTTCTTTGGAAGGCCGACACTCGACGAAATAGACGCATTTATTTACCCAAAAATCTCATGGTAAAATTCTTGACAAAGCGAGGAAGGAGCACCATCTGAGGGGAGCAGTTCAGCTCCCGAGAGATGTATTTTTTTACCCTAGATCAATATAAAAGGAGTATTTCGCGTACTTTGATTCTTCTACTATTTTATAGCCTTCGGATGATGGATCTTTGCATCCAACATTCGAAGCAAAAGTTAAGGTTAATAAATCTAACAAGCATATATATGTAAGGTACCTTCCACTTGGAGGCAAAGGAAGTGAATTGATGCTAATTCTACTGAAGAAAGCCCAATCGTCACTAAATTCGATTGCAGAGGGGAAACACAAAGGATAAAACCTATTAAGGATCTTGAGAAGGCGTGCATAGATTCAGATGATAATGCTAAGATAGTCAAGGTGGGAAAAGATTTAGATAGTAACTTAAAGAAGGATTTAATCCAATTTCTTAAGTCAACAAAGTCGTATTGCCTGGTCACATTCTAGTATGGTGGGAATTGATCCAAAGATCACGTGTCTTGCGTCCAACATCGATCCAGAAGCAACCCACATTAGGCAGAAAAGGGACAGTTAGATAAGGTACAATCAGATGCTTTAAAAGAAGAAGTTAACAGACTCCTTGAGAATGGGTTCATTCGGGAAATATACTACCCAAAGTGGTTAGCCAACCATTTCTGGTAAAAAAAATCAAATGGAAAATGGAAAATTTGCATTGACTATATAGACTTGAACAAAGCATGTCCGAAAGATTGCTTTCTGCTACCACAAATTGATCGGTTGGTAGATGCAATAAGCGGGCATAGATTATTGTCTTTCATGGATGCCTATTTAGGGTACAATCAAATACTAATGTTCAAGCCAGATGAAGAACACGCTAGCTTCATAACTGAATAGGGAATCTATTGCTACAAAGCAATGCAATTTGGACTAAAGAATGCGGGGGCAACATACCAAACGTCAATAGAATGTTTAAAGAGCGAATTGGTTGGAATATGGAGGTTTATGTGAACGGCATGCTAGTAAAATCTGACGAGGTTCAGGATCACCTTAAGGATCTAGAAGAGATGTTCAGGATATTGCGGAAATGTCATATGAAATTGAATCCACAAAAGTGCTCTTTTGGAGTTCATTTGGGAAATTTTTTAGGCTACCTTGTAAGTGCCCAAGGAATTGAAGCTAGCCCTGATCAGATTCAAGCCATTAGGGGCATGGCCGAACCCAAAACCAACAAGAAGGTAATGAGCTTGAATGGATGGATGGCAGCCTTAAGTAGGTTCATTTCTAAAGCTATCGATAAATGTATTCCCTTCTTTGACGTAATCAAGAAGAAGAAGAAATTTGAATGGGGAGAAGATTACAGAAAAGCTTTTCAGGAATTGACAAGCCATCAAGAAAAGCCACCAATACTTTCTGGTCTCAAGAATGGGGAAGTCTTGAATTTGTATATGGCAGTTTTAGAACACGCGGTCAGTTCGGTATTAATTAGGGCTGGTCACATTCTGATATGGTGGGAACTGATCTAAAGTTCATGTCTCATGCACTCAACATCGATCCAGAAGAAACCCACATTGGGCAAAAAAAGGGACAGTTAGATAAGGTACAATCAGATGTTTTGAAAGAAGAAGTTAACAGACTCCTTAAGAATGGGTTCATTCGGGAAATATACTATCCAATGTGGTTCGCCAACCCAGTTCTGTTAAAGAAATCAAATGGGAAATGGAGGACTTGCACTGACTATATAGACTAGAACAAAGCATGTCTGAAAGATTGCTTCTCGCTATCACGAATTGATTAGTTAGTAGATGTAATAAGCGAGCACAAATTGTTGTCTTTCATGGATGTCTATTGAGGGTACAATCAAATACCAATGTTCAAGCCAAATGAAGAACACACTAGCTTCATAATTGAATGGGGAATCTATTGATACAAAGCAATCTCATTTGGACTAAAGAATGCAGAGCCAGCATGCCAAAGGCTAGTCAATAGAATGTTTAAAGAGCGAATTTGCTGGAATATGGAAGTTTATGTGGATGGTATGCTAGTAAAATCTGGCGAGGTTTAGGATCATCTTAAGGATCTAGAAGAGATGTTTAGGATATTGCGAAAATGTCAGATGAAATTGAATCCACAAAAGTGCTCTTTTGGAGTCCATTTGGGTAAGTTTTTAGGCTATCTTGTTAGTGCCCAAGGAATTGAGTCTAGCCCTGATCAGATTCAAGCTATTAGGGACATGGCCGAACCCAAAACTAACAAGGAGGTAATGAGCTTGAATGGATGGATGGCAGCCCAAATAGGTTCATTTCCAAAGCCACCGATAAATATATTCCCTTCTTTGACATACTCAAGAATAAGAAGAAATTTGAATGAGGAGAAGATTGCAGAAAAGCTTTTCAGGAATTGACAAGCCATCGGGAAAAGCCACTTATACTTTCTAGTCCTGAGAATGGTGAAGTATTGTATTTGTGTATGGCGGTTTCATAATACGCGGTCAGCTTAGTATTAATTAGGCCTAGTCACATTCTGATATGGCGAGGATTGATCCAAAGGTCATGTGCCATGCACTCATCGATCCAGAAGCAACCCACATTAGGCAGAAAAAGGGACAGTTAGATAAGGTACTATCAGATGCTTTGAAAGAAGTTAACAGATTCCTTGAGAATGGGTTCATTCGGGAAATATACTACTCAAAGCGGTTAGCCAACCCAGTTCTGGTAAAGAAATCAAATGAAAAATGGAGAACTTGCATTGACTATATATATTTGAACAAAGCACGTCCGAAATATTGCTTTCTGCCACCACGAATTGATCAGTTAGTAGATGCAACAAGCAGGCATAAATTACTGCCTTTCATGCATGCCTATTCAGGGTACAATCAAATACCAATGTTCAAGCCAGATGAAGAATACACTAGCTTCATAACTGAATGGGGAATCTATTGCTACAAAGTAATGCCATTTGGACTAAAGAAAGCGGGAGCAACATACCAAATACTGGTCAATGGAATGTTTGAAGAGCGAATTGGCTGGAATATGGAGGTTTATGTGGGCGACATGCTAGTAAAATCTGGCGAGGCTCAGGATCATCCTAAGGATCTAGAAGAGATGTTCAAGATATTGCGGAAATGTCAAATGAAATTGAATCCATAAAAATGCTCTTTTGGAGTCCACTTAGGAAAGTTTTTAGGCTATCTTGTAAGTGCCCAAGGAATTGAGGCCAGCCCTGATTAGATTTAAGCCATTAGGGAGGCTGAACCAAAAACCAACTAGGAGGAAATGAGCTTGAATGGATAGATGGTAGCCCTAAGTAGGTTCATTTCCAAAGCTACCGATAAATGCATTCCCTTCTTTGACGTAATCAAGAAGAATAAGAAATTTAAAAGGGGAGAAGATTGTAGAAAGGTTTTTCAGGAATTGACAAGCCATCGGGAGAAACCACCAATCCTTTCTAGTCCCAAGAATGGGAAAGTCTAGTATTTGTATATGGCGGTTTCAGAACACGCGGTTAGTTCAGTATTAATTAGAGAAGGAAATGAAGCTCAACTTCTAGTATACTATGTAAGTAGATGATTAAAGGATGTGGAAGTTCAATACCTAGTGAGAGAGAGGCTAGCTTACTGCTTGATTCTCACATCGCTAAAACTTAGAGCATATTTTCAAGCACATCCGATCGGGGTATTGACCAATTTCCCCTTAAGCAAGTTTTCAGTACACCAGAAACTCCAAGAAGGTTGGTAAAAGGAGGAAATGCCACATTATGCCATGAAACTAGGGTTCCCCGCAACAAACAATATGGCAGAATATGAGTCTATGGTAGTGAGTTTAACCTTGACACTGGAACTCAAGATTCCATGAATTCAGATCTTTAGTGATTCCCAGCTAATGGTAAATCAAATGAAGCAAATATATCAAATAAAGGACTCCAAGCTATCTTTATACATTAAGAATATACTTAAATACTTGTCTTGTTTGAAGAATTTTCAGTACATCAAATCCCAAGAGCGGAAAACTCACAAGCAGATTCACTAGAAAAACTAGGCAGCTCAAGGGGAGCCTTGGAAACACGAATTGTTCCAATAGGATATCAAGAAATTCCGAGCATTAAAGAGGAAACATCTGAACATGGAAAGGAATTATTAGTTATGACAAGGTCCTGAGTAATGCAACAAGGAAAAAGGGGGAAAGAAATTGATAAAGAAATATCAAATGAGAAGCATGACCAATCGACAACAAGTAACCCATACGATAACACTTGGATGTCACCCATCATTGAATACCTTACTAAAGGAATACTCACGCCGACAAGGGCGAAGCAAAAAAAATCATGTGACAAGCACTAACTTTTACAATAATGGATGTCATCCTTTATAAGAAGGAGAATGCACTTCCCTATTTAAGATGCGTAAGTCAAATGATGGAGTAAAATTGTTGGTTGAAGCACATAAGGGATTCTGTGGGATCACTCAAATGGAACAAAATTGGCAAAGAAAATAATGAGACAAGGATTTTATTGGCCTCGTATGGTAAGCCAAGCCATCGAGTATGTGATAAGATGCAAAAAATGTCAGAAATACTCAAAGATTCCCATATTACCCCAAGCCAGTTGACTCCCATTGCAAGTCCATGGCCCTTTGACGTATGGGGAAAATACTTAGTCAGCCCACTACCGATCTCAAAAGGAGAAGCAAAGTATGTCGTAGTTGCCATAGACTACTTCACTAAATGGGTTGTAGTAGAACCATTTCCAAGATTACTTCAGGGAAGGTACTCAGATTCGTCATTAAAAATATCATAACCAGATTTGGAATTCCCCAAAAGATAATTTTCGTTAATGGCACACAATTTGAGAGTGAAGAGTTCTCTCGCTTTTGCCACAAGAATGGAATCATTAAGAGCTTTTCATCCGTTGCACACCCAAAAGCGAATGGGGCAGTTCAGGTTGCAAACAAAACCATAAAGACAATTCTAAAGAAGCGGCTAAACAAAGAAAAAGGAAATTGGGTAGAAGAACTACCACTTGCATTATAGGCTTATCGAATATTAACCAAAATGGCGACGGGACATACTCCTTAATCTTTGACGTATAGGTGTAAGGGATGTTACCAATTGAGATTGAAATACCCTCACACCGAAGAATCGCCTATGCATTCGATATGAATCAAGAATTGAAAAGAGAATATCTAGATTTGATACATAAACTGAGAGATGAAGTAGCAGTAAGGACCATGGAGTATCAAAGAAGAATTTCTAGGTACTACAACTCAAAAGTGAGAACAAGATCATTTCACAAGGAGATATGGTACTCTGAAGAGTAATAGAAAATACAAGAAACCCCGCAGATGGACCTCTGGGGCCAAATTACGAAGGACCCTTAATCATTTGTAAAGTAATCCTCCCAGGAACTTACAAGTTATGCTGACCAGATGGCAATATGGTTTCGAGAACATGGAATGCCGAATATTTGAGACCATATTTTCCAAAGATGAATGAATAAGGGATCCCTTTCTTTAAAAAGGAAAGTCTACATCGTTGGGAGTGAAATACTCCTTAAATTTGGATACTACCTAAGATGGTAGAAAGCCTTTGTCTGCACCGAGTTAACCAAAGCAGAGCACCTCGTAGAGGGAGGGAGGAGTAAGCCTTTAACCGTGCCACTGTATAGCCAGTTTAAAGCACCGAACAAACCCTTGGCTACGCCTCTAGTCAGGTCAGGGCACCTCTTGGAGGGAGGATGGAGTAAGCCTTTATCCGCGCCATAATATAGCTAGGGTAATGCACCGAATAAGCCCCTATCCACATCACGCTATAGCCAGGGTAGGGTGCCTCCTGGAGGGAGGACGGAGTAAGCCTTTATCCACACCACGCTATGGCCAGGTTAAAGCATTGAATAAGCCCATGTCCATGCAATGTTATGGCCAGGGTAGGGCACCTCCTGGAGGGAGCTTGGGTAAGTCCTGTTGAATATGCGATTATATGATTTTTTTTGTTTGATGATAATAAACATATATATATATATATTCGTTTAAATGTATTTGTTAATGTACTATTTTATTTTTCATAAATTAAATAAATATTTGCTGAATAAAAATAAATAACACAGAATTTGAATTCAAACAGAAATTTTATTCAGACAAATATTTATTACAATCTTTGAATAATACAAATCTCAAGCTCTAGCTATATAAATACAATTTCAATTACAGTACAATTTTGATTACATCACGATTCACATTTACATTTGACCTCACTACATATCACTCATTCACTCAACTCATATTTTATCTTCAACTTCACTCCAAATTGAATCCAGCATCTGAGCAATCTGCAAAAATAAATATTGACGCGGTAAAATTGAAAAGGAAATATTTTTGCAGTATAAAATAAAATATGGATGTTCAAAATAATATTTGCCTCGGTTATTTGGGTTGTTCGTCATCATTTAATTTTCAATTCATCATACACGAACAGCTTGTGACATACACAGTTTATCACTGTATATGCCACAAGGCCATGCACACCGATATATACACTTGATAGAATTATAGGGACGTGTGAGCACAGGTCAAACCCAAAACGCCGGATTCAACTCAGGTGCGCTACAAAACATCATAAAACTATCGAGCATAAAATTCAAATACAACCAAACAGTGCAGTGATGGATATGCAAGCTACATACAGTCTCAAGTGAAAGGTTAGACAGTCCATTCAGACCATCAAGCAAATGCATATCAGACGATGTCAACGAGACTTGGCATGTACATGAAGGCAGCGAAAACCCAAACCAGCAAAAATAAATGCACAAAGGTTACAGGTCTGAAACTCCAAGACTGCTAGTCAACTACAAATGCACAACGTACATATGAACCAAGCTCATATATACAACAAACATAGAGCAACATAAATGACCAAACTTAATGAAACGGCAACTTGACACAGTTACAAGCTAGCATGAACACTGCAACAGGTCAAGAATGTGCACCAAACATAAATGCACAAAATCAGACTACAAGTACAAGGCACAGTGCACACCAAACCAAGTTCAAGTTATACAAGAAACTCAAACTCAACTGCAACAGTGACAAACATCATATGTACACAAGTGATCAAGTGGTCTGCAACAATACCAAAGGAATGACATGAACAATGCACAGCAAGTATGCAACTGTGAAACTGGGTCAAGCAAGTGCAACATCAAGTGATACAAATGCACATATGTACAGAATAAAGTATGAATGACCAGAATAACAATCATATAAAGCTGCATGAACAAAAGTGAAAACAACAGTAACTCGAAGCATCAATCAAATTGTCAAAGCCAGTGCTATCAGAAGTCAAGGTCGAAGATATTAATATTAAGTCATGGAATCACATGAACAAGTCAAGTATGCTACAGCAAGCAATGAAGTCAATCAGTGCCGAAGTTCAGATGGTAATATCAAAAAAAAAAATCAAGTTGAAGCCATGATCAACAGAAATCGAAGTCGCGGTGGCCACAAAAGAAATAAACATCGTCAAATAAAATCAAATGTAACAGTTTCAAACCAAAACCGTGGTGGCCAAGCAAATTGACCAAGTCACGAATCAAAACCGTGAGCATCAAGCAACGATTGTACGAAATTGACAAAGTCAGAGAAATCATCAACATCCAAGCATAATCGAATGGCCGAAGCACAGTATTGACAAAATCAAACAACTATCAGACGAACGAAAAATAAGGAGATCGAATCTATATAAAACTCATAATCATCATCGGCTGAAAAATCAATCGAGTTTAAGGATATGAACAAGAATAAATAAAAAGGAAATCATATACCATATCATTCAGCCGAACTCGTCAATTTGAAGTAGCTGTCTGCAATTCAAAGTAACACCTGATCGAAAAAGCAAGCAACGTGAAATCATCTATTTCGATCGAACAACCCGAAGCGGCGCTTCAATTTCATCAATAACCCTAATTTGGAATGAAGAAGGAACAAAGGAAAACAAGCCGCTATTATAACAAAGCAAAAGAAAAAGGAACGACCGATAAAAGAAATAAAGAAGGCCGAAGTTGTTTTGAAATTGGGTCGGCCTCTTTCTTTTATTAATTAAGATTTAACTTAGGGTTTTAAATTAGGTTTTAGTCTCTTTTGTTTTTAAATTGTTTTTAAATTTGTATTTCCTTTTTAAACGGTTGTAATTACTAGTCGTGTGACTAGGGGACAAACTACATGGCGTAGTTTGAGAATTCGCAACTCAGTGGCTGAGTTGTGGCAGAGTTTTGAGCGTAGAGTTAGGTTAGTCAGTAGCGGGTGTCGCGAGTTTACGTGTGTAAGCGTGTGACTACTTAATTTCTAGTAGAAACCTTGGGGGCAGCACGTAGGCAGGGTTTTGCCGAAGCTGGGTAAATTCTGTGTCGTTCTATTTCTGCATTTATTATTCTGCTATTATTTGTGCTGCTATAATTTTGATTTATCTGTATTGAAATAATTCTATAAGCTTCCGCAATTAATTTTTATAATTAACAGTATCACCCTATTCACCCTCCTTCTAGGGTGAAATCGATCCTACAAGTGGTATCGGAGCTAGGAATAGAAGTCGACTTTTGTTTTAAAAAAAAATCATTTTTTTGAAAACCAATTTTTGTTTTAAAAATTTGAATTTTTAAAATGGCTTCTATTAATATTGCTTTTTCCGAGGGACAGTCCATAGTTAGACCACCAATGTTCAATGGTGAATACGCCTACTGGAAAAATAGAATGATTTTTTTTTTGAAAACCATTGACGCTTGGAATATTATTGAGACAGGCTATAGAGCACCAACTATAATTGTAGATAATCAAGAAATAGAGAAACCAAAAGATCAATGGACAGAACTAGAAAATAAATTACAAAATGCTAATGCTAAAGCTATGAATTCTATTATCTGTTCATTGGATCAATTTGAATTTAACTGTGTCTCACATTGTCTAACTGCGCAGAAAATATGGCACACATTAGAAGTGACTCACGAAGGAAGTCAAAGAATCTCGCCTTTCCATGCTAAGCAGCGAATACGAGAACTTCACAATGGTGAAGGAAGAAAATATCAAAGAGATGTATGGACGACTTCCCAATATCGTATACAAATCAAAAGCTCTTGGAAAATCATACACAGAGTTGGAGATAGTCCGAAAAATCCTCAAAGTCCTTCCATGACGTTTTGAAGCCAAAGTGACTACCACTCAAGAATCAAAAGATTTAAAATAGATGAAAGTTGAAGAACTCGTTGGAAATCTCGCCACTTATGAGCTAGAAATGAAATTCAAGGAAGAGCATGAAGGAGGTGACACTCGAAAGAAATCAATAGCTCTAAAAGGAATAACAGAAAGTGATGGTGATGATGATGATGGAGCAGCAGAATTGGAGATGATAATAAAGAAATTCAAAAGGGGGAATTACAAATACGGAAATCCATCTCCAAATCAAAAATTGAAAAGCAGAATAGCCAAAGCATTAGACTACTCAGAAGAACAGAAGATAATCTGTCACAAGTGCAACCAACCCGGACACATCAAGCCCAATTGTCCTCAAAATCGATGCGACTTTGAAAAGAAATCAAAAAAGAGAAGTTTTGCAGCCACGTGGAATACAAGCGATGAAGATAATCAAAGTTCTGGCAGTGAGAGTGAGAAAGCAGATATGTGCCTTCAGGGAAATATAACTGAGAGCGATGATGACGAGCCAAGCGAGGTATCAAAACTCACTCACTCAGAATTACTTATATATTTCCACGAAGTAAATGGCTGTTTTCAATGACTTAGGGAGAAATATGCTAAAATTGAATCACAAAGAGATAGTTTGATTGAACTAAATGAACAGCTTGAAAAATTAGTTAAAAACTACCAAAGTAGGATCCCTAAGTGTGATAGGTGTCCAACATTTGAAGAAGAAATTAAAAAAATCAGAAATTAATATAAAATCACTTGAAAATGAAATTCTAATTTTGAAAGAAAGTGAAAATACAAGGAGAGAGAACTCTATTAAAAAGTGCACACAATTATTGAACGAAAATGAATCTTTCAAAACACAAGTCCAACAACTGTCAACGACTTTAGATAAATTTTCCAAAAGTGAAAAATCGTTGAATATGCTATTAGGGAAGCAAACTGTTAATACAGTTAGACAAGGGCTTGGATATAATCAATCTGAAAATGTTAAAAGCAAAATTAATCAAGTCAATTTTATGTGCACAATTTGTAGAAAATATGGACACAATCACAATAATTGTTGGTATAGACCTAAATACGTGAAAACTATACCAATTTGGGTTCCAAAAGACACAAATATAAAATATCTCAAAGTTAAACAAATCTGGGTGCCGAAAGGAACATATATAAATAGATTTGGGTCTCCACAAAATTATTTTTTAAAATATTCTGCCACTAACAATCATGGACCTATAAAAACAAATAGGTCACAAAAATCTTTCATTGTGTAGGTGTGGTGGCAGGCTAAGGAACAACAACAGTGTTATCTGGATTCTGGCTATTCCAGAAACACAACGGGCGACAAAGCAAGTTCCTTAGCCTAGTATAAAGGTGACAGAATCACAATGGACAACAACGAAAAATATCGTAAAGGTAAAACAGGTAATGGTATATTTATTTGAACGATATATTAAATGTGATAATCTGCACCGTAATCTGAGTTAAATCAGCCAATAATGTGATGATGAAATAATGATGATTTTGATTCTGACTTATTTAAAATTGTTGGCCAATTATATTCTTATGCCAAAAATAGTATAAAAATCTCTAGACATTTGAATTACTTCATATATTGTAACGACCCAGAATTTTGGGCAATAACAATTTAATAATCTGTATAAATAATTTAACTGGTTTGATAATTTTTCTTTATAATATTAATTCACACTGATAAATTTATTCTTTTTAATGGTTAATAAATATTTAATCTGATAATTGTGATCGAAATCTTTTTGACAATTTAAAATATTGATAGATTTATTTTTCCAAAGCTAATGAAATTTTATTCTGTTTATAGTATATACATTTGATATATATTGTGAATAGAAGATCTTTTGTTTTAAATTAAAGATGAATTTTCAAATTGTAATATATATGTTTGTATATGTTATAATTTGATATTGTTTTAAATTTAATTTAATCTATGAATAATTTGCATATGTATGAAATTATAATTTAAAGCTTTGTTTTAGAGTTAATGTTTTTCAAAGGGTAATTTAGTTTAATTCAATTTGTTTCAAAAATATCAGATAATTGTTTGTTTTTAAAATATAAGATTGTTATTTATTTTAAATATGATAGTTTAAAAAGATTTAAACTTTTTGTTTTGTTTTCTTTTAAAATGCCTAAATTAAAAATGGTTATAAATGTATGTAGATAAAAGTTTTAGATTTGTGAATACATGTATAAGCAATTCATTTGTATTTTAACTAGTTTTATAATATTCTCTTTTAAAGGTAAATTTATATTCACATATATAGGTATTTATCAATAAAGTAACTTAAATAAGTAAGCTTTCTATTTACATTTTAAATTAAATAAAAATTTATAAAAAAAAATACTTAAGTAATATGTGTAAACATATTAATATGTTTGTGAGATATGTAAAGCTATTTAGCAAATAAAATGACAAATGTAAGTATTTGTGACACGTGACACTATTTTATTTTTATTTTTTAATAAATTTTTTTAGAAGAAACTAATTTTCTCAAACACTTTCATTTTTCTCAGCTCAAAATTTCTTTTCTTCTCTCCCTTCTTTCTTTCAAAAAAAAATTAATGGCACAACCAGAGAATTCTTTTCAAACCTGAGATTAAAATCAAAAGCAAATTGAAATCTACAAACTGGAGTTCTATTTCAACCTGCATAAAGTACAACTGCAACTTCAACATGCAAATTAAAATCTGCAACTTTAACCTGTATGTCAAAATGAAATTCATCAGCAAGTTTAATACAACAAATTGAGGCATGCAAGGATCACTTTTCAACAGCAAAGCAAAATTGATCTGCAGTTGTTCAAGAGCCTGGAAATAAATTTGCTCTGCATATTATTTTTAAGGTGAGTAAATTTTGGTTTAAAAACAGTTTTTATTCTTGTGTAGTTGAATTGGTTTATGCATGTGATGGATTTGGCTATGTTGATAAATACTTGTACCGGTATATATGTATGTTGTGCTTGAAGTAGGAAACTGTTGTTTTTTTCTCATCTCTGTTCTTTACAGAAAGAAAAAAACAGTTTTCTTAAGGAATTTCAAAGATAAATAAAAATCTTTTGATCTAAACTATATTAGATCTGGAAATCTAAATAAAAGTTGTTTATCATGGTTTGTTGATAAATTTAAAAATAGATTCATAATTTAAAGTATGACAAATAATTATAAAAGAAAGAATTAACAGTAAGACTAAATTTTAGTCAAAAATTAACTACCTTAAATTTTAATTTGAAGATCATGCATGTAATCTGGATAGTAAATCATGAATTTTGATATAAAATTTGTGATTTTTAGTTGGTTAATTTGAGAGAATTTTGGGTTTGAAGGCTTTTGAAGTTTTGATTGATTGTCGAAGATTTACTTGATAATTGAAGCTAGGATTTTGATCGAAGTTTGTTTGTAAGTTATATATTATGGGAAAAATACAATTAAAATTTTTAAATGGTAGAATGTTTCGAATTGATTCAAACTGGGGTTTAAGCATGTAGTTTGATCGGCCTGATTTCCGAAATGATTGCGTCGCGTGTGGTGGACCGGAGGTGTTCGTTTTTGGGGTGGACGTAGCTCGTGGTCATGGTGTTCGATGATGGGGTCGGCGAGTTCAATGGCGTCGAGGTGTTTGGCCGTGGGGGAACTTTGGAGGTTGTTGTTTTCTGCAGTTTCGTACCTGATGTTCGAATTTCGATTCGATACAGGTTTCTTCGATCTGGGTTTGGATGTTGGTTCGCGTGTGGATTTGTGGTTGTAGTGGATCATCGCGACGACCAAGTATGGCCGTAGGAGGTGGCGCATGTGCACCGTGCACATTCGTGTGCGCTGGTGTATTTCATTTGGGGGAAGACGAGTTGGCTCGGGTAGGCTCTCGTGTTGTTCTCGGGACCGACTCGAAGGCATAGGAGGCTGGGAATCTTCGGGGAGGACGCGTGATATTTCTGTGTTCGACTTGGGGATTTGGTTTGCATTGGTGATGTATCGGGTGCATTCGTTTTTGCCTCGGGTCTGTGTTTTCTGTTTTGGTAGTTGGATATAACACTAAGTTGCAT
This sequence comes from Allium cepa, assembly GCA_030765085.1. Lineage (NCBI taxonomy): Eukaryota > Viridiplantae > Streptophyta > Magnoliopsida > Asparagales > Amaryllidaceae > Allium > Allium cepa. The sequence continues at coordinate 629,625,513 of CM060934.1, forward strand.
TATAACTTGAGTTGATTAAATTAAAAACCAAGCATTTTATTATAAACAAGTTTTATAAAGGAATCAAAATGCAAAGTTTAAAACTTGTTGTTTAAAATTAAACGTTAACCAAACTTTTAAAGTATAAGTCGAAAATTATTTATTTTATTTTACTTTAAATTTATTTAAAGTGATTTCATTTGAAAGTAATTTAATTACATTTTGGAGTTCGATTTAAAAGGATATTTTGAATTTAAATATTAAATCAAAGTTAAGTTTAAATGTTAAGTAATGATTCAAACCTAAGATTTCAAAATTTTATTTGAAATAAATAAGATAAATTTAGATGTTTTAAAGTATTCTAAATTTTGAATTTTTTTTCTAAATTCCCATATTTTCAAATAAGGTTGTTATTAGGATTTTGAAATCTAAATTGAATAATTTGTTTAAGTTGTTAAAATTTGATTAATTCAAACAATTTATTTGTGAGAATAAACAAGGTTAATTTATTTGAATAATTAACTTAAGAATACTTATTTAATATGATTTGTTAATAAGTTAAGTTGATTAAGATTTATGGGTTTCTTAATTTATTAAAGATTTTCTTTAATAATAGAAGTTAATTAATTAATTATTTAATTTATTTTAAATAATTAGTTAATTATTTATTTAATTTTCAATAATCACTTAATTATGAATTAATTAAGTGTGGTTACTTAATGAAGTAATCAATGGTTAATATTTGAATACAACTAAGAATGAAAGTAACTAATTATGGAAGAAATTAGTAGAGGTTACTCATGGGAGCAATTTAATTTGAAGTGATTATTGGACAATCACCAAATGATATTAATTAAGAAATTGATTAATGTAATTGTTGAAGTTAATTAATTATGAAGTAATTAATTAAAGGATTAAGGAATATTTAATAGTGAAATTAATTACTTATTAAGGTAATTAATTAAGGAAGTAATCCAAATTGATTAATAAAAGTAATTAGAGATAATAACTTATTTAAGTAGTTAAGGGTTGATTACTTAATTATTTTAGATAGTCAATTAATGTGATTAATTAATTTATGAATGAATTTAACTAAAGATTAATCACTAAATGTAATTAATTAAAAATGTAATTAATTAAAAATGTAATTAATTAATAAAGTAATTAAGGATTTATTTATTTAATTAATTGTTTAATAATTACTTAATGAAGTAATTAAAGATTAATTAATTGAATTAATTAATCAAGGATTAATATAATTAAATTAGAAGTTAATTAATTAAGAAGTTAATTAATTAAGATAAGTAATTACAAATTGTTAATTACTGATTATGATTAATAGAATGATTAATTATAAGTTAATTATTTAATTAACTAAAGTAATTATTAATTAATTAGGATCATTAATTAATGTGATTAATGATATTAATCAAGGTTGATTAATATAAGTGATTTAATTTAAGTATGATTAATTAATTGTATTAATTAAGGTTAATGTAATTAATTATAATTGTTTACTTAATAGAAGTAAATGAAGGATCATTAATTTTTGTAATTAATGATAGTAATTAAAGATTAATTACTGAATATGGTTAAGGACAATTACATGAATGTAATTAAATATAATTAATCAAGAAAGATTAATCAAGGAAGATCATTAGAGATGATCAATTTATTTATTTGAAATAAATAAATGAAGAAGGATTTAAGGTTAATCCAATTGACTTAGAGTTGATCAATTCTGTGATGAATGATTGATTGTTATTGATTGATAGATGTTGGATGATTGATTGATATTGGATGGTTGATATTGGATGATGATATTGGGTAATTGATTGATACTGGATGATTTGGGTATCTATGATATGCTGCTTTGTGAAGATGAATGTTGTTATGAATTATCTATTGTGATAATATGATTCATCTATCTGTTTATATCATCTTGAATATGAGTTAAATTGTTTAAACCCTTAAGTACAACTTGGACATTAAAATGGCGTTTGGTTTCGGTGAGACCGTGATCGGGTTTCCATATTTGAAATCCGAAAACCACATCGATTCCAATTAAACGTTAGGTCGTGAATCCAAGTGGAGCTAGTGAAGACTCGAGGTGTAAGGGCTATACGTCAGTATAACTCTGTGGGTGATTCCGTAATGAGTTGACGGAATAGTGCTTATAGATTCGAGATGGTGATTTAGAGTACAAGGGCTATGGTCGTTGACTCTGAGGGTGATTCCAAAATGAGTGCAACAAGATAGTGCCTTCGGTTTCGTTCTAACCCGGAACGAACTTGTATAGATTGAATGCTTTCAGAACATCGTCAGTTGGACGACGAGCATTCTAAGATAGATGTGTTCTATAAAGGTAATCGTAGCCTCAAGCCTCATCAACCGGGAATGGCTAAAACATGGGAGGTGCAGCAAGGCTTCGTGGGTAGCTCCCACTGGAGAGAAAGATTTTCCCCTGTCTAGAAGTCCCTTTTTATTCGGCTGTGTGGGCAGTTGGGTCGCGGCCAACTGCGGGGCTATCTTGTTCGGGACTGTCCAGTAAGGGATGGTTTCGGCCTTGTGTTGCAGGGAAGCGGGCGTACTCCTCGGTACGTTGATCTAGGCTACGTACTGTGACGGGCGGTACCCCTGCCATTGATGGAAACCCATTCTTCCTATGAGACCCTACGGTTTTGATTGTATTACCCACTTTTGTGGCTAGTGGTTGGAATTTAATCATGTAACAATTTCGGCTATTTCTTATTTACTTAAAAACCATAGACACTATTATAATATCACTGGATTTCCTATCAAATGTTTTGGTTAGCATAAGGTAAAAACTTTTCCATGTTTATGTGTGGGAAGTCTTACGTGATACCTTTTCTTTTCAAAGGTTTTTCTAAAGTTAAGCAATTTAACCTGTTTACTCACACCAGACCCCTGTCTGACCCGAGTGTTTATTTTCTGTTTTATTAAACTCTTGGGTACTCATATTATGTATGAGTAGTCAAGTGTTTCAGGTTTGCTTGACGAATTCTGAAGGAGACATGGAGCCGGAGGCTTCGATGTGTAGATAAATATTGATTCCGCTGTGTTTGTTGCATCTGTTTCTGTTGTACTTGAGTTGTATAATTAGACAGATGATTATAACTGTCTAATAGGTATTGTTTAAGATTGTATACTCTGATGTAAATAGATACTATGTAATATTTTATGTGATATATTATATTTCATTCGTTCCGCTGTGAGTTCTCTATAGTTGTTGTGCTTCTTCTTTTTCTTTCTTTTCTTCTTCTATCCCTTTCTTTCTTCAAGATGATGCGATCTTGGAAAGATCTTATCATCTTCCCAAGATCGCATGTCATGTTACCCATGCACACAAAATTAGAACATGACATGACAAATAAACATATTATTTATATAAATTAAAATAAACAATTTTGTTAAATAATATAATTTACATACAATAGTTTTAAAAGCATAACTTTCACAATATTAATCAGATTCCAACGTAAAAAAAGAAGTATACTTAAAATTTTATTTACTTTCATAGAATAAAGATAAATTTCAAAAGTTCAAAATTTTAAATTTTAAAATTAAAAGTCAAAGTTTGACCACATTGTTAAAAATTCACATTTTTGGAAAATATTCTATTTATTCATGTTTGGAATTTATCATTCACATCAAAATCAAAATTATATTTAAAATAACAAAATGTATTCATTTTAATAAAATAAAATAAAGTTTTTAAATCAGGAAATTTAAATTAAAAATAATTACAAAATACAGAGTTGTTACAATAAGAGTTGTGGTCAAGGGTCAAAAAATTATGTCATTTCGATTTGATTTATACAAGAGGCTACTAGACCCATCAAAGTTTATATTGACGTCCTTGGTGATCAGGAACATTAAGTTGTTTCTATTCAGACTTACAACTTTGCATTATACATGGTTATTCGAAAAAAACATTCTTTAATTTTGTGCATAAAAAGAACAGTAAGTGAAATCTTTGAGTTGATTGCATTATATTGTGAATGTATATAATTAAGAAACCAATTTTTGTTATGACTACTGTAAACAGACATTTGGATGTATTGCATTATGACTAAACAATATAAATATAGCCACAATGATAGTTATATGAGTGTGTGTGGAGAAATAGATATTTCTCCTGTAGTATGTGATTGTTTCTAACATGTTTTATTCATTAGAATCACAATTATACTTGCTGTACATCAACGACACAATAATAGGGCTATATCACCTTTTTCTGCGTTTTGTTTTGGTGTGCGCGCATAAGGCTTATATGTGCTTGCCTTTTTTATGAACTGGAGTAAACTTTGTTATGTATCTGCTGACTTTTTTTTTCACTTATTATTTTGAAAATGATAATCGAAATTGAAATAGGATCGTGCCTTATATATTAAGTAGCTTTGACATCCTATAAAGAGATGGTGCCATTTAGAAGGAAATTTTGCAAATCAGTGACAATCTTCTTGCATGTTAGCATAAAGGACAGAACAATCTGACTCTCAATATTTTATAGAATGAAGAAGAAGTTGATTGCCTCATTTCACAAATCCTTTTCGATCTTAGGATTGCAACCATTTGCATCCACTGAAAAAAGGACATGCATTGACCGTATATTTTAGAGCTGAATAATAAGCTAAGGAGTTTAAAATAATATAATTTACATTTAATCAGAACAATGGCGAAATGGCGATTATAAACAAAAAAAGGAAGGAAAACCGCGAAAATTATGAAGGGAGTTGTCATTTTTAAAAATTGAATGAAATATAACTTTCTTAGTATAACAAAATAATAATAATACACAAATCATGGCTGCTAGGGATCCTTCTTAAATCTCTAATATTGAACAAAGCACTCACGTAAATCAGTAATCTGGAAAGTAAAGTGGACGAAGAGGATGAAATATTATTAAACTCATTTCTAAAAGAATTTCAGTATTGAAATTTTATTGTCATTGTATTTTAATAGCTACATATTGTTTTCATCCCCATACTTCGTCCAGTTGCACTTGGTTTTCGGCTAAATGCCAGCTGCTTGCATTTTCAGTAAGCTTTTTCATTCTTTTTTGGCATTGAAATATTTCTAGGTGCTACTTTGGCTCTAATCTGAATCATGTTTACTTTGTAAAAACTGACATCTTATCATGCATTCATGTGATTTTGAACTCCTTATAATGTTCTTTAGATTCATTTGCACATTTAAAACATCAAAACAAACTGAACTGATTTTGTGGCAAACTGGAACGAGGCTCAATAATGTCTTTGATTCTATGTTAAAATCCAATAGTTCCCGTATTTAAATGGTTTGGGATATGTTTTATTGATTGAATTAGCTATAAATAGATTGATAGAGTTGTGATCATCAGTTTTTGAGAGGAGATATATTGCTTAAGCAGCAAAGCAATTTTGTAACCACAATATATTATGTAAAAACTATAACAATTTTATTGGCTATGTTTTCTACTAGGTCCAACCTCCATGAATGTATAAAACCACTCATATTGAATTCAGTGAGACTGGTGTAAATTTGATTTTATTCAGTTCTAGAACATTTGAAAAATGCAAAGCACTACCCTCAGTTTTTTCATTACTTTTCAAATTATATTTAAATCCCGTATTAAGCATTAAGGATATTAAAAATGTTAATGCTGTAAATGTAGGCTCATTTGGGCGTGCATATATATTCCTATGATAGAAAATAAAATAATAAAACTACTATTCTTATTTGGAGACAAATCATAAATTATGTAGCAAATTAAATAATTCTAAACTTTATTATCAATTTTTTACCTCAATGATCTCCAGCTAAGTGGCCTAATTGTAGACTACCCAGCGACATAGATGATATAAATTGCTAGATAACAATTAATACAATAATATGCAATAATCCTACGGCTACAGATAATCTTTTAAACAGTAATAAATAAAATCATCACAAGGCTGCAGAAAATCATATAATCGCCATAGTAATGGCGGGAACCGCAGCCCTCTGTGCCCGCCCACTAGTTGCCGCTGTTCCTTATGCAATTCCAACTCAAATCCAAACCGCTTTCTTGAGAACCAAAACCCGAATTCCGAACTCAAACCCGATAAGAGCTAACTTTTCTTCCTCCTCCGAAGAAACGAAAACCGAAAACCCAAGATTGGCTTTTGGGGTCTTATTTAAACGATTTGGGTATGATTTAACTACAACATTGTTATTATTATCGCTGTTTTCAGGTACTTGGCTGAATGATTATTTATCCTTTTGGTATTATATTTAGGTTTGATGATATAAGTGTGGAGATACTGTATATTGCGTTGCCAGCTGTGCTGGCTCTTGCCGCTGATCCGATTGCTTCTTTAGTTGATACAGCGTTTATTGGTCATTTGGGTGTGGATATTTAGAAATTAATTTCATTTTTATTGTTTGTTGATGTACTATTATAATTCAAGTGATTAAATGAACCAACTTAAAAGAGCATTGCTTGCATCCGCAAAATTGTTTCGGGTATACAGTGCCAATGAGTGAAAAGTACATGGGACACAGCTCCAGAATTCAAGAGGGGTCCCATGTATTCTTCTCTTATAGCTGTTTTACCCAAAATTGTTTCAGGTAAAACAACAATTTCCACTTTAAAATTAGCATTGGTTTATCCCAAGCACAGCGCACAATTGCCCAAGTAAAAGTGTCAATGACCCATTAACCCAAAAGATTTTGTGTCAATCATGGGCCATTAGGCTATTTTTGTAATTAGTGTATTAACTTGTTTAAATTTGTTATAAATTCCAAAAATGGCATATATTGATGAAATTCCTATGTTTCTAATTCAACCTATGTACCCCTGCTATTGAAAGCTCTTCTATTGTTCGACATTGTTTGAGAGTCAGCCGTTCTGTCAGTCATATCAATGCGCACATCCATTTATAGAAGTATACTTGTTTGGATGTCACACTAAAATGCCATCAACTTTATTTATACACCAACTAATCCTTATTATTGTTCTTGTTGCGGGATTGTTTCTATCCAACCCGTGATTAATACCCACACAACAATGCAAGACACAAACATACATCACACAAAGTTAATGTACCCAAAGGCACAATATACAATGTCGTGGAATAACATTGTATATAAGATACCATGAAACTTGACCATGAAGTCAATGATGAATACATTCTATCATTCAAAATTTAATTTGAATCAAATTTGTATTTACCACCCAACACCTTTTTCAAGTATGGTACGTTCACTATGCATTTATAGTTTGCAAGTTGCACCAACTCAAATGGATTCCCATTGAATGATTGTATTTCTTTGAGTTTTGAAAAACATGTAAGCTCTTGTTACTCTTGTTTAAGCCACTGAAAATGAATATTGCGATTTTGCGTATACACTTCTACTAATTGAACAATCGATTAACGTACTGCATTAGTTACTAGTACGATAATCTTAGTCACAGGTTTAGGTTTTGACTGAGTTTTAGTTTCCAACAAACTCTTCGTCAAAAATATATCATCATCGTACATCATAACACTTCACAGGACCGATTGAATTGGCTGCAATTGGCGTATCAGTTTCAGTGTTCAATCTAGTCTCAAAATTGCTCAATGTTCCACTCCTTAACATCACCACATCTTTTGTTGCTGAACAACAGGCTCTTGAGAGTGAAATGGCTGGTATAAACCTGTACCTGTACTCATGCATTTATTTTTTTGACATAAAATGTAATCTTTGATTTATTTATATATTAGAAAACAAGGATTCTGCTTTTGAGACAAATGATGTGATAAGTGGCAGGAAAAAGTATCTTCCTGCAGTATCAACATCTCTAGCCTTAGCTGCTGGAATCGGAATTATGGAGGCAATAACATTGTCGTTTGGTTCTGGAGTACTATTGAATTTCATGGGTATACCTGTAGTACGTCAGTTTATTTTGTTTAATAATTTTGTTTATATAATGTGTATTTACTATTTTATGCTTTAGCATCAAAACTGAAAACAAGATTCAGACTGTATATCATTCTAATGTTCAATCACAACAAAACAGAGATGGCAATCATATATAAACTGATCCTTAGGCGTGTAAGAATGAAAATAACTATATGTTATGTATGTGTGTGTATGTATGGAAAATAATAATATCTTTTATGGATTGGCCTATTTTATCAGGATGACAACACATCACTTCATAGTTTTGATTGCACAAGGAAACCTGTAATTATATATTTTTGACAATGCATACAGTACTAGCATACATGTTTTTACCTAGTATATTAACAAACAAAATAAAAAAAATTACAGCCCAAAAGTCAAATGGATGATATAGATGAAATGCATGAAACAAATGCTCATTAAGTTCTTATATGTTACTGGAATTTAATTGATCAGCGGTCAGTGTATTAAAAATACATGCAACCGTGACAATGCAACAGTGAATTACTCTATCTAATAAATTTAGCAACTCATTATACAAAGATTAGCTACAAAAATGATGTGAGATTCCAAAAGAAACTTTGTTCTGGTCTATCCTTTTATCCATTAGTTTGTAACCAGACTTGTTATGTCCGTTATTAAAGAAGACGTCGATTCATAATTTACCTTGTAAAGTATATCACAAAACATTGGGCATATTAACCTGTATGAAGCAACCTTTTAAACGTCTTTTGCATAGTAAAATTTGGTTTTACTTGCATGAACCTGTACATACAAGAGATTAGAACAAAATTGATGATGTTTTGGTCAATGATGTTGAACTTGAAAATTTGAAAATAATGGCAAAGGATATTTTTAAAAACATTTCAACGAAAGTTGTTCTCAAATGTTTGTGGAAGGTGTTCCTTGTAAAGAATAAAACTGTAGTTATATGTAGAATCAAAGCATAAGAGGTTAAAGCAAAGATCAAAAAGCTTATAGATTAATTGAGGCATCAACGAAAGTGGAGATCTCTAAGCGAGGAACCGTTGGACAATTATATTGAAGGAAAAATAGCTAGTTGGTTATAATGCCTCGTGACTGGAGAAACACAACATAATTGTATAGTTTTTACCCAGAAATAATATGACATTTTAAAGTTGGTATGAGTATTAGAGTGCCAAACAATATCACGTCATGGTGTTTTTGGAATAAGTTATTGACTTTTGGTTGAAAATTTTAAACCATTTGGTAGAAACAATTTGGTTTCATGTCATGACATTTATCATAGAGGCTATTCATTTCCCAGACAAACTAAGAAACAACAAATGGTATAGACATGCTAATGATTTTTCTTGAGTTGGGTTGGGGAAACCATACAAATGAGATTTTAAAGGTGATTTGTTAGATATAAATAAATAAATAATTGTATTCTTAGAAGTATATTGCCTTAATGTAGAATATATATGAATGAACATTCACTGATGCGAGAAGTTGTTTTATAATGATGAATCAAATCACATGATACATACGAAGGTAAGATATTGGTTAGTGCTCACTAAGGTACGCGTTGATTCAGTTCTATTATAGTGACCGACATTGAAGTTGAAAACAAAGGGAGAGGATATTTTGAATAGTTTTCAGTGGAAGTCATTCTTAATACATATGTGAATGATGCCTCTTATAAATAATAAAATGGCAGTTAATGTGGAGAATCAAACTAGAAGACAGTGGAAAATGAGGTCAGAAAATCTTACAGATCAAAAACTTATGGATCGATTGGACATCTATTAAGGTGAAGATTTCTAAGTTATGTAACTATCGGATGGTTAATTAGATTGTTGAAGGAACAAAATCGGGAATTAAATACAAAGCCTCGCGTTTGGAGAACTAACATTACAGTTTTCACATCAAAACAAAGGGGACAATTTAAATTGCTCTATCTATTCTAATGTCAAATAAATGTATCGCTGCATTAAGTTTCCGGAGTTGGTCATGGGTTTTTGGTTGATATTCTTGAGAAAAGTGTTATCGTATAATGAATTGATGAGGTGGTAAGTACAAAAATTGCATTAATAGCGGAGGAAAGAAGGAGGTGAGGGGGAAGAAGAGAGGAGGAGGAGAGGGTGGAAGATATAAGAACTAATTTCAACTACCGGCCTTCATTCATTTCGAACTTGTACATTTATAGGCTACTAGCATTTATATTAACAAATAGTAATTCAAAAGTTGTCATATTCTTGTAACCGAATTTGTTATAGTAAGACAAGATACATATTGTTATTATTTGTGCTTCTACTTATGCACTGTAATATGCATGGACCACCACTATTCTAGAACAGAATCCTAAGCAAGCAATCACCCAAAATGCATGCTACACTCTAAATGTGTAAGCACTGATGTACTGCATTCAGGGATGTGTTGCCTTGACTGATGTAGTAGAGGAATCAGTGTGAGTAGTCACATCCGTATCAATACCTTCCTCTACGGTAAAAGTATCACCATGATCAAAAACGTGAATTTTGATTTCATGTCGTAGCTTGTCCTCATTGCCAATGGTCATCGAAAAATAGGTTTGACGATTCGGGTTTGGGTAAGAAATCAGGGTTAGGTTCATTAAGTTTACCATTGTTCTCCAGTATAAACACTTTGATCCCATTTAAAATAGCATCGAGAAATTGAGGTTTGTTTGAATCATTACGGTGCAAATCAACCTACAAATCCTCTATTTCAGTTCAATAATTGAAACGACAAACTCCATGTAGTAAGGCTTACTGATACCATGGGAAAGCTAATCACATCCAAGTTTGCATACACAGTTTGATTGTTAAGAAATATATTAAACACTCTCATGTTCAGCCTCATCATTGGATTCTGAATGTCACGGAAATGCATAAAGCTTGCATCTATGGGAAGGATCTAAGTGAGGTTTGAGTTTTGTTGGCTGTTATTGTAGGTCCCATTGCTCTGGCTTTGATGCAGACACGAGAACTATATGCAGACAAGTCTTGTGAGGAAGCAATGGTGGTCTTAGGATTGTATAAGAGTTCGACCAGGTGGTGGTGGGAGTTATGGAGAAGGAAGAAGCCAAAGTGGCTGGGGCGGGATGTGTGATTATAGAGTTGAATGAGACTGAAGAGAGGGAGAAGGATATAAATCCGTGCGGCATGAAACCGAATTTTTCGAAGAGAATTATCAGATGGTTTTTGGCATTGCTTGGGATTGTGATGACGAAAATCAAAATGTTGATGTTGTTGCTGTAGAGGATCTCGCTGTCGACGGTGACACTGACTTTGGTTGTGAAGGATAAAGGTTCAATATCGATGGAAAGTAGGGAGAGGATGATTTTGGGAGTCAAAAAATTATTTAAGTACTTGAGGATTAGAGGAGTTGAGGCAGAAGTTATTCCATAGATTGGTGTTGAAGTCGAGATGATAAATGAGAGGTCACTATCGGTTTTTCTGTAGTTGAAGTCCATGGATGAAGGGGTGCTAGTGGAGGGATTTGATGAGGATGTGGCAATGAAGCGGTGATAGAAAGAAGTGCGTAGTGGTTAGATGATTTGTGCGGGCGGCGGCGGCAAATTAGGGGTTGGCGTAGATAGTTGCGCGTTAGCGGATGGGCAGCGCTTACCACTGGTGGTGAGATGAAGAAGATTTTGGTGGACTTGACTAATGAAAGGCGAACGAGACTAATAGAGGTATGGTTTTGAGCATATCAACTTGTTGAGAGGCGATGTTGCATAGTTGTTGTAAGGTATTGATCGATTCTTTTATCTCGGCCATGGAGTTCATATGGTGAAAACACCAAATGGCGAGGTGATAAGTACAGAACTTGTGTTAACAACGAAGGGAAGAAGGAAGTGAGGGAAAAGAAAAGAGGAGGAGTGAGTAGAAGATATCAGTATTAATTGCAACTGCTTGCCTTCATTCATTTCAAACTCGTACGTTTATAGGCTATTAGCCTTTACATTATCAAATAGTAATTCAACAGCTGTCCTATTCTTGTAACCGAATGTGTAGTAAGGCAAGGTACCTATTGTTATTATTTGTGCTGCTACTCATACATTGTAACATGTATAGAGCACTATTATTCTAGAACCTTGGTTAGAATCCTATGCAAGTAATAACCCAAAATGCATATGCTACACTCTAAATGTGCAAGCATTGATGTATTGCATTTAGGGATGTGTTGCCTTGGCTGATGTAGTAGATGAATCAATGTGAGTAGGCACACCCGTGTCATGAAATCAATTTGATCTCCATGTTAGAACATTTTGTCATTATAGGCTATTCATTTTCTCAAGCAAACTACTATTACAACAACAACTAAGTCATTATTCTCAAAGAAGTTGGGGTCAGTTAGAGATGGAATCAAAAACTAAATGACAAAATCAATTTAAAAGTAATACCAATAATATATATATAAAGATTAAAATAAATAATAATACAATAAAGTAAAATAATTAAACAAATAATAAATAAAATTTAATTAAAAATAAAAATAGATAAAGAAATTAAAAAAACCATGATAATAATAATAGTAGTAGCAGTGACCGAAGACCAAACACTAAGTTTTAGGCTCTCATTCACTAGTCATATACTCTAAAACTTATAACACTGCCTCTAAACCAACTCTACGTAAAAAAACTCCTAGCACATGGTTCTGATATGTGAATCGCTAACTTCTACGCGCTCTTATCCGATGTCAGCTTTTCGAATATATTCCGATCCCTCAAGTCCCTTTTTTTTGCTTCCTTCCATGTCAACGTTGATCGACATCTACCTCTATTTGAGCATTCAATGCTGTGTATAATTTCAACGTGCACATGTGCCTGAAAAAGCTTTATTTGGAGATGTCTAAACCATCTTAAGCGGTGTTGCACTAGCTTCTCTTCAATTGGTGCTATTTTAAGTTTGTCACATATATCATCATTCTTAATTCGGTCTCGTCTTGTATGACCACAGCTCCATTGCAATAAACGCATTTCTGCTACACTTATCTTCTAGACGTGTTGTTTTTTAGTAGACCAACATTCTGCACCATATAGCATTGCATGTCTGATTGCCGTTCTTTAGACTTTCCTTTAAGCTTTTGTGTGACTTTCCTGTCATAGAAAATGTCATTGGTTATTGGTTATGATGATGATGGTAAATGGCTTTTTTCCTCATCTGCGTTTTAATTAAATTCGAATCAGAATTGGCAGTAGTCGATTCAAAATGGAATTTACATTATCTGATTTTAAGGTTTGTTTATTTATTTAATTTTTTATTTCTAAACAATGCACGCAAGTCTTTCTAAGTTGATTTCCTATAATGTTACTCGGGCAATTATGCTTAATTTATTCGTAATACTTTATATTTTTCAAACCATAAATTCATTAATTCAATTTCTATAAAGGGTAAATCTAATATGCCATTGGCTGACCCATCCCTTTATTTCTAGGTTCACTGCATTTTATCGTATGATAGAACCTTATACAAACTTTTCAGTTATTTCTTGGCATACATTATGTAATAATAGGTCTTTAGGTTGGTGGAAAGTGGATGCATGTATTGTTTTAAATCTCTGTCATCTCAATTTGACTATGATAAGCGCTAATGCGAAACAATACATCAAATTTCATTCAAATCTCGTTGTAAACTCATTTCAGTCTAGATATAAAAAGCCGATATTTCGTCTGCGACCCGAGTCCTAAATCTTAATTGATATTTTATCTTATTGAACATTTTTACTTCTTAAACGAACCAAATTTATTTTACCATATCCAATTATGCCAAACCTTATTCTATCTTGTACTTTCAACTGCTTACCTTAATGTTCTTTGGTTTTAGTTGTACGGACGTTGTGCAATAACGAATTTTGTTTGTTAATTAACATAAGTAATCCATATAAATCAATTTTATGGCTACAACCTATGCAAAATGAATTTTATATACATCAAGTATGAGTTTATTTTTATTTTAGACAACAATTATAAAAGATATAAAAGAATGTCAATTTTTGACATATAAGCTACTTTGAGATAATCCCGAGATGTGAATCCAAGATGTACATATGAGGATTTCACCATATACGAGGTATCTTATATTACAATCTCAAGGCAAGATATGATTAAAATTGGATATAAACCTTGTGTGTTATGGTAGAAGACCAAGTTGCACAGACAGACATGGATACAATACAACATCAATCTGATACAGGCTCGGTTTGATGCCTGTTTTGGATATACTGATTAGTTGGGAAGTCACTTCATGTATTACATATGTTTTGTCATGCTTGTCATTTGGAAAGTCACATTATGTCTCGTACTCGTATGCGTGATAACCGATATGCACAGATGTAACCCTTTTTAAATATATTTGCTTCATGGACTTGATTACCTTTTTTCATGAAGATTAAATCCATGATATCTGCATGTCACTTTTGGTTAGATTAACAAATTAATTGTCCAAAACTCAATTTGCCTTTGATAGGTCAATTAATTTAAGGAGGTATTTTTCTGTGTACTATATATGAATATAAGCCTTGCAAGAAATAAGCTGTGTTCGTAAGACACAATATTTTCACTGATGTGCTGGTAGACTCGCAGAATGTGAGTGTTACATATGATGAGAGAATCAATAGTGATTATATGAATTATTTGATATTGTTTTTCTTTTATGTCTTTAGGATTCACCAATGCGCATATCAGCTGAGCAGTTTCTTACTCTGCGAGCAATTGGGGCCCCACCAGTGATTGTAGCACTTGCAGCTCAAGGGACATTTAGGGGTTTCATGGATACAAAAACACCATTATATGCTGTAGGTATGAACAAGTTTTTCTTTTCTTTCTAAGGTAGCTTTGTTAGTTTTCTAATGTTAGATGTTTATTTGTGCTTTCAACTGTCCAAATTCAAACTAGGTTTATCAACTATTGAATATGCTGTCCAAACCAAATACTAGAATCTATCCAAAGTAAATGAGTTATCAAATATGCCTAACTCCAATCAATCATCGATTAATCCCGCCTAAACGGCTAAACATTAGTCCATACTTGCCACTTAGCATTTGTCTAGCGATTAGTACAACCTTGATTACATGTTAGATGTTTCACTTGTCATGCTTAACATTATCTACATGTATCTGTTACCGTCTCTATGTTAAATCATTAAGTTCATAATGAGATACACATATACTTTCTAGATGTCCTGAATTATTGATAACTTGTCAACCTTTATATGAGTTACGACTGAATTTTGTGCATGTGATCTTGTTTACTTCTGTACTACTACACTTCTGAAGGTTCTTTTTCTATATATTTTGACTGCAGTTGCTGGAAATCTTATAAATCTAGCTTTGGATCCTATTTTGATCTATCTTCTTCATTTAGGCATAAGTGGTGCTGCCATAGCCACTGTGATAGCTGAGTATGTGTTTAAATTAATAAAATACATAATGTGGTGTAGATTTTGTATGCAATTGATTTCTAGAATGTTGTATACGTTCTTAACAATATGTTAGTTCTCTTTAGATATATGATTGCCTTTGTTCTCATATGGAAGCTGAATGAGAAAGTCATTCTTGTTCCACCAGATGCCGTTGATGGAGGATTTTCTCGGTATCTGAAATCTGGTATGCAATTGATGAAATAATGTACCATCACCTTATGGCTACACTAAAAAAAAGTATTCACCTAAAATGGCCTTGCAAGCGGGTACCCATAATTTAACCTAAGTGACCCTTCTTTTTAACAGAGTTAAACAGCAACTTCTTGAGAAGTTCATCTGCCAGTGAACTTTTTTCTTTTTTCTTTAACCTTACCGTACAATTTACAGTACAATTTAGATCTTGCAGAAAAGAAGAGGTTTCTACATAAATCGTTAAGTATAATTTTTGTATGGTTTTTGTGATAGGTGGTCTCTTAATTGGAAGAACAATTGCAGTGCTTCTAACAATGACACTTGGAACATCATTGGCGGCACAAGAAGGTCCAATTCCAATGGCAGGCCATCAAATTTGTTTGCAAGTTTGGTTGGCAGTATCACTTCTAAATGATGCTTTAGCACTTGCTGGCCAGGTTATGTTGTATTCTCATACCCTCTTCAATTGATTGAGAACCCTTGTGTTTTTTATGTATATTCTATAATTAAAGTTGTTAACTGACTCGGTTTACACACAGGAACATGCATGACTTCGTAGAATACATAAAATCTAATGTTGACAGATACACTTAAGAAACGTTATATGCATGCATGTAGGCATGTTTTAATGAAGGTTTGATGCTAATATATTTACCAACAGAAAGATTGAGTTCCACATCCTTACTTCAGCACGTTTTGGTAAAGAGCACTCTATGCAATAAAGTTTCAAGAGGATTTTCAAAGGAAAATCACATGCCTTCAAATTTTAAGGAACAATCAGACAAATATTCGTCACCAACCTTAGGCAGCGTTTGGTTTGAAAACGACTTTTTTATTTTGCGTTTACAACATGTATTTTAAAATGCTTGAGAAAGGAGACGAGGATGAAAAACGGTCAATTTGGAAAATAGGTTTATCGTATAAAATTGAAAATGGTTTTTTCTTGTTTTCCATCTTTTGGAAAATTTTGAAAACTATCTTCTCTCTACCCCTTCTCCCTTTTGTTGGAATGACTAGACCTCCTCTCCCACGCCATTTCATATACATAGTGAAAACGCGAAACACGGAACCGATTTTCAAACCAAACACTACCTAAATCGTCTGCCTAAACTTATTTCTTTAGGACGTGTCTTTTATCGACTAGTACCTCTGCTAAAGCTTAATTTCTTTTGAATCGTTTCAGCAATTATTATTATATGGCGTATAATATATTCATATGTTTACAACTAAGCTTTTCCACAGGCCTTACTAGCTAGTGAGTACACTAAAGGAAACTACAAACAAGCCAGCCTAATAGTTACCCGAGTTCTACAGGTTTAAAAACAAAAACTGCGAATATAACCTTCAATTGCTTTCTGCAAATTTTTTTAACTAAACATAATGAAATCCAAATAGATTGGGGCTGGCACTGGCATTGTTTTGGCTGTTACTATGTATTTTGGTTTTGAATCTTTCTCTTCCGTTTTCACCACAGACAAAGCTGTGTTAGATGTTGCTCGATCTGGGGTTCTGGTAATCCTTCCATACTTATGTACTATACATAAACTTCTAAATTTGGATTAATGAGTATGATTTGCAGCTGTAATTAATTTTATAGTTTGTAACGGCTTCTCAACCCGTAAATGCAATTGCCTTTGTGTTTGATGGGCTCTATTATGGTGTCTCCGACTTTGCATACGCTGCATATTCAATGGTTTGATTCCCTAATACTTTGTACTCTTTTTTTCTTATATCTATATTGCTGGGTAAGTTTTCTTTTTATATCTGATTAGGCCTTTGTGGGATTAGCTTCATCAATATTCCTTCTAATAGCTTCACCTTCATTTGGTCTTGGTGGCGTTTGGGCCGGATTGTTTCTTTTTATGACCTTGCGTGCAGTTGCTGGGTTTTGGAGGTCAAAAAATTGTCTCTTCTGTTATCATTATTAATTTAAACCATTTATTTTCTTCAAGTAATGAAAATTAAGACAAAAGGAACCATTGATATAACAATAAAAGACCCAATACTTCTAGGAGTCATATTTTCATAATAAAGTATACAAATACACTCATAGTGTACCAGCTGAAAGTCTGAAGTGACCTAGTATTTCCTTTATATGGAGATAAAAGAAAAGTGGCTATAAATCCTTTAGTCTTGGTGTTTTGTGTTCCCGTGTACCCGATCAAAAAGAGTTTGTACTTTTTTGCAAAGAAGTCGACTTTATTTAAATGTGCAGACTTTTTTGTAAAAAATAACAAGATCCTGTTGGTCAGGTACACTGGGACACTGAAGCGTGAGACTAGAGGATTTACAATCTAAGAAAAGTCATGAAAACAATGATGCAAGATTTACATTATGGAAGTAGTTATGGTATAATTTGATTATACATCCTACATCTTTAAAAATATCGCATAACAAATTAGTTGCAATAGGACATATGTCCTGAAACAATAGTCCTAATCGACAATTTACATCTCTAGCTAACAAAATCTGAACTGTTTTGATTTTGTGTAGACTGTAAAGGGAAATAAAACATTCCTGATAATGAAGTTTTGTGGCATTAATAATGTTTGCAATAATTTTTCAGGTTAGGAACCAGAGGAGGACCATGGAAAATTGTGTTATCTGATGAATCTAACGCTAAGGAAGAATGAATGATTTGGTTTCATTTATGGTTTCAACTTGATAGATATCAGAATTTCAAATTTGTTGATAAATTAAGATGTTAACCTAGCAAACCACATAAAAGATGCTCTCAAAGTAAATCTTGCCTTATATTAACCAAGGAAGAGAACATTTGATCGCCACATAAATATAAAGGTATGTTCTTTGGTTGACGGGTGAATAGAGGTTTCTAAAAGGCTGTGTAACACATGGCTGAGTATAAATTTTATTTCCTATCTTCACTAAATTTGATGTTTTGATTGTAATTTGTGAAATCGTGTACAATTATTTTTCCTATATAACGTAGTCTTTATGTATGATATTTGCTTATTACACGAAGGTAAGGCAAGAGTTGTGCATAAGCATAAATGTAATTTCCAAAAGCCTCTGTAAGCATGAAATGTAAATGTATTGTTTTGTTGTTTCAATTTAAAATAAAATTTGTCCTGTAATTTGATGTCATTAATTTTGTCAGAGGATATGTGTTGATACAGCATGATTAGAGGAAGGAATGGTTCTTGAGTCCCTAATGTTAATTTAGCAACCATAGAAGTTCCTACTTGAAGAAATTGCATTTTAGATCTATTATTTTCCTCTCGTTGTTTTCTTTGAAATTTTAGTTTTGTAATACTAAAAATTTATGTGATATCTTTTCTCTGCAATTTTAATTTTGTTTGTGCGTTGTATATTTTTTTTCGTGTGTTGAGCCGAAAAGTGGTACAACACCCCTAAGTTTGAATGAAAATAGAGAGATCATGCTATAAACAATAAAATAAAGCAAGAAACACGTAAATTTTTATAGCGGTTCGGCAAATCCAATGGATTTTTGATTATAGAGAGTTTTTATCGTAAATACAATGGATTTTTGATTCTAAACAACCTAGAACGGTCAAAAGGTAGTTTCCTTTATGATAAGGTCGTATAGAGAGAGGGTGAAGAAGGTGTAGTGCAAAAGGTCCCTTTCCAATTGTCAAAGTCCCCAGACCAATAAAATCATATCGATACTGATCAAAAGTGGTCCGATCAAAAGTGGTCTGTGTAGAATATGCAAGTATATGATTTTCGTTTGATCGTAATAAACATATATATTCGTTTAAATGTATTTGTTGTTATACTATTTTATTTTTCACATAATTAAATAAATATTTGTTGGATAAAATAATAACACAGAATTCAAATTCAAACAAATATTTTACTACAAATTCAAATAGTACAAATTTTTGCTCTCACTACATTTGCGCATTATCAATTATAATACAATTTCGATTACATCACAAATTTTCAATTTACACATTATTCCTCACTACATATTCACTTAAGACTCGTGTTTTTATCTTCAACTCTGTTACAGTTTGAATCCAGCATCTGAGTTATCTGCAAAATAAACACTGATGTAATAAAATTGAAAAAAAGAATATTTTGCAGTACAAATTAAAAGTGTGTTTGAAAATTTTATTTGCCTCAGTTATTTGGGTTGTTTGTCATCATTTCAAAACATCATACAAGAACAATTTATGACTTGTACAATGTATCAGTGTACATGCCACAAGGCCGTGCACATCGATATACACTTGATAAAATTGCAGGGACATGTGACACAAGGTCAAAACCACGAGGCTAGATTCAACTCAAGTGCAATGTCCAAAATCAAACTCAAATAAACATATGCAACAAAGTGGAACAAGGTGCATCAAGCAACAGAGGCTACAACCCAGTAAACATACAAATGAGCACATGTAATCTGAACCAAAGACCAACTCAAAAGTACACAAACATAACACACCAGGTGAACAAGGAAATGGGTCAGACAGAACCAAGGCAATGCTCGAAGCCACAAAGACAGGAAATGAATCAAGCATATATGATCAAGAGCAAAAGAAAACACAAGCATGGATGGTCGAGCTACAGATATATGTCAAAATTAAAATCAACATGAATGAAAATCCACATGTGAAAACAGGACTAACCAACACGAAACAGACCATGCTAACAAGTCCTCATGCATACAACATGTGGAACCATTTCAACTCAACTAAACTAGACCAGATCACAAAACAATGAACGCATGAACTCAAGAAAGCTTCAGATCAAACATTAATATTCAAGACATGCATCTAAACCATACACATGCAACACGGGGACATTCAAAATATGCAGCAGTTTTCAAGAGGAAACAGCAGGGTAACCCAGATAACACAAAAGAGCATATGCATTAGAGCATGTATACATACACACACCTGTTCAGATATAGGGTATAACCAGATCAGATAATACATGGTCAATCTAGAATGAATGCAAAAATAAATGAAATAGAGGACAGAGCACACAAGTATGTACAAATGAAACCAAGGTAGTTTTTCAAATCAATGTACACATGAACACTTGAACATAGACCACCATATGTACATAGTATCAAGTGCAGCGCACATCAAACAACGAGTGATCCAAGAGGAACCACATTGCAACAAGTCTCAACCAAGTGGATAGGCACAATAATTATACACATATATACATACATATATATGTATGTACATACATGTTTATATGTGCACTGTTACTAACAATAGAAACAAGTTCTCAGCCAAGATACAGTGCAGATCAACATAACTCGAAGTAGACCAGCATACATATATACATAAGTGAAAACAGTTTCAAGATTAACTCAAGGTAACATGAAGATAAGAGCAATGAAAACCACATTCATATGAAACAGGACAGCAGCTCTACACATAATGGAATGTAAGGCTACCAAGTCCAATTATTAACAGCAGCAATTTTGAACTTATCAACCAGGGAATATGCTCAAAGTATATAAAATAGAAGCAGTTCGATGAGTCACGGTCGAAATAAAAATCAATAAGGGTCAGCTATACACGAAGATAGTTCAAATTCGTATACTAACAAGATGAACAAGTCAGAGTAGAAAAGAATGGAACTTGCAGATGAAACACGAATTAACGAAGTCAGTTATGTCAAAAAATTCAAAGAACCGAAGTCATAGCAGAAAAATACAGTCACAATTTTCAAATAGCCGAAATCAAAGGAACAAAAAATGAAACCGACTCAAAGAAATTCAAGCAACATGCAAATTGAAATAGTCAGAACACATCACAAGCATTCAAGCATAATCGTATGGCCGAGCAAAACAATAGGAAGAATTCAGACAAAATAAACACGAACGTTAATTTAGGATTCACTCTCTATAAATACCCATTAACATCATCAGCAGTTAATCATTCGAGTTCAAGCAAAAAAATCAGTGAGCAAGCATCAATCCAGAACTTGAATCAAGTCAAGTATAATATAAATCGAAAAATAGGACAAACGTACCAATTTAAAGCACCATTCGATCTCGACAAATGAAGAAACTGCACACGCGCTCAAGCTGGAATTGATTGACAAAGCAATGCAAAGATAATTCCTCAAATCAATCAATCGATCATTAAACAGCGGCTTCATCACAAAACTCTAGCATTCGAAAAGGAACGAAGAAACAAAAGGATATGTGCCGAAGAAAATAGAGGGGAGCACCTTTTTGTTTATTACCTTTTTAGGCCGGCTATTGATTTATGTTATTTGGGCTTAAGTATAGGGTTTTTGTAAGTGTTTATGTTCATTTTGTAATTTTCTTTTAAACTTTTATAAAATTTTAGTCGTCTGACTAGGTGACGAACTACGGCGGTATAGTTTTAAAATTCGCAACTCAGTGGCTGAGTTGTGGTAAGGTTTTGAGCGTAGAGTTAGGTTAGTTGATAGCGGTGTCGCAAGTTTACGTGCGTCAGCGTCTGACTACTTAATTTCTAGTAGTTACCTTGGGGACAGCACGTAGCCAGGGTTGTGGCGAAGCTGGGTAAATCTGTGTTGTTCTATTTCTGCCATTATCCGTACTGCAATTATTTTATATATTTCCGCATTAATTTTTATTATTATTAGTATCACCATATCCACACCCTTCTAGGGTGAAATCGATCCTGCAAGTAGTATCAGAGCAAGGTTAATAGCAAGGACGCCTATCCCTAGTTGCAAATCTAGCGAGAGTCGGTCCAGTATTGTTCCCATTATTTTTTATGGAACAGATTTTTTAAATTGGAAATTAAAAATGGAATTTTATTTAAAATTTGTTAATTTTGAATGTTGGGATATTATTGAAAATGGGTGCGATATAATAGACAAGAAAAATACTTCGATTAATGCTCTTGCTATGCATATACTATATTCTTATATTAAACAAGATAATTTTAACTTTGTCTCTCATTTTGAAAATGCACAGAAAATCTGGAATACTTTTGATGCAATGTATGGTGTAAAAGTCAACAACCATGAGAAATCCCCTATAATCGACTTAGTTAAAGAAATGTACTTTACAGGATCTGCAAAAGACAGCAGTAATGATGATTCAATGGCCGATGAGATAAGTGATTTTCCATTCAATGATTTAGTTCTCTTGTGTCGAAAATTAATTGAAAATGATAAAGATCTTCAGATGAAAAATAATAATTTGAAAAGGGAACAAGCTAAACCACGTCAGAAGAATAATGATTTGGAAAATGACCTTAAAAATATTAAGAAAAATGAAAATTCTAATTGCAAAAGGTGTTTGGACTATGAAAAAGAATTTTCCTGCTTTCAAGAAAACTTTCAGAAGTTAGAAAACGAAATTTTAATTCAGGAGAAAAATAAAACTGAGTTGATTTGTAAAAATAACATTTCGCAAAAAGAGTTGGATAGTTTTAAGAAGTCGGAAAGTTCTAAATGTGCGATTTTTGAAAAGAAATTAAATGAAGTCAACGAAAATTTCAAAAACTTTAAAAAAGAAAATGTGATATTGAGCAAATATGAAATTATTCGATTAAATCACGAGTGTGAAAAGGAGATTGAAAAAAATCAAGGATTTTGAAAAAATCGAATTAAAAATACTCTAATTATTTGAAACTGAGATGCTAGAAATTGAGACTAAAATTAGAGAGCATAAAAATGAAATATGGACTTGAAAACGAAGAATTTTGAAAAGAGAGATAATGCCATTAGTTGTTGTTTTAATCTAATAAATGAAAATAAACTTTTAAAATCCAAAGTTAGTAAACTTGAGCTGGTTACTCGAAATTTTTTCACTAGAGATAAATCATTTAATATGCTCTTAAAAAATCAACTCTACGAGAATAAAGGAAAGGATTTGGATTTGCAAAAGTGTCAAAATATGAAAAAATGATTAACAACACTGTTAAGGGGAAAAGTGTGATACCCAAATACGTAAAATGTGGAAATATTGGACATGGCAAGAATAATTGTCAAAATATATGCAAACACAAAACCGTTAAACAAATATGGATTCCAAAAGGTACGAATATAAATGGTTTGAATTATACAAATTTAGATTCCCAAGGGTGCAATTGTAGATGCTAACGGTTTGTTATATAGACAAATTTGGGTACCAAAAATTTCAATATATATATATAATAATAGTAGTCCTACATCCATTGTTAGACCACTTGCCTTCTCCAAAATTTAGACACACAAGTGGGCTAAGGAACAAATTTAATGGAGATAGATTTCGAGTTGTTCTAGGTGATTAATAAACTAAAATTCAAATGTTTCTTAGCCTATAAAGTTTAGATGGAGATCATCGCATTTCGGATATCACGGAATCAAAGGAAAGTGAGGTATGATCTCTTAACTCCATTTTGTCACATATTGAAAAAAAATGTTTTCACCGACATTGTTGAAGTATTTCTGCCGTATCCTGAGCTTCTTGACTCTGATTTGTGGAATTCTTGAAATTCTATATAGCTAAGTGATAATGCTACAACTTTTCTTTTTTTAGCTTTTTATGGATTCACTTTGGAATGTTTATAAAAACTGCTTTGACAAAAAAATTTAATGTATATTTTTGCTCAATTTAGGTTACGTTTCTTGTGCTTGATATACATGCTAAAACGACTCAAGTGTTGAGAAGTACACGTCTTTCTTATATATCACTGTATATCACCAGGAATACCTCAAATATAAGTGGTCTCTGATATCATCTCATGTTGAAATCATTCGTGCAATTATTTATATTGATTTTCAACTAGAAGTTATGTAACAACCCGTGATTTTGTGAAAATTTATCATCGTCAAATGACGATTAACTTAGTGGTTAATTGTTGTTGGTGTTTTAATCTGTTGTAAATTCGTTTAAAAATTGGTTAGGTGAATATGTGATTTTTACAATTCTAAGTCTTGGCCCACGTTCGCAATGCCTTGGTGCCGTGATAATAACGAATACCAATCCCCATATTCATTTTATTGGTAACCCTAAAGCTAAAAGCAACGATAAAAATGGCGGTCCTCTTTCGTAGAAATTAGGGCTTCGCGAATTTCGTGAATGCCGATTTCGAATGTTCGTTGCTCTCTTCAGTGATCTCTCGGTTGCTTCTAATTGATGGCCTTCTCTTTGTTTCGGCCGCTTGAATTGGGGTTCTTCGAAACCAAGGTGAGTGATTTCATTTCACTCACTTCTAATTCATTCTATAATTAGCGAATTTGTTAATTGATTTATTCCGCGGTTTAATTTGTTCGACGTTGATGATTTTGACTTGGTTTGTTTTCATGGCCATTACGACACTGGTTTTCTTTTGATTTCGGTCATTTGATTTTTGGTGTTGATCTTGTTCCTCTATACTTGCTGTTTTGGCCACTATGTCTTTTCTGCCTTTTACAATTTAATTAATTAGTTTGGTTTTGATTCTGTGGTGATGATTTTGGGTTGTTCGACGATTGGTTATCCTTCGACCCTTATGTTTATGATTTGGATAACCTCGGCACTCTCTGTTGTAGTTTCACTCTGCATTCATGGGTTTGCACTGTACTGTATTTGTTTTGAAAAAGCAATATATTTGTCATTTGCTTCGGCACTGCACCTGTTTCTTGATTGTGATACTTGTACATTGGTTACTAGTTCATGTTTGTATACATGTTGATGCCAGTTGCATCTGTTGTGTAGCTTATCCCTGTGTTGCGCTATGCTATGCTGTGTCACTATTTTTCTATCACGTTGTTGACATTATTTGAATCAGCTGCATGTTTGGTTCGTATGAATCTAGCATGACATGAGCCTTGCCTCTGTTCCCCGATGCCTTAAATTTTCTTTATGTTGCCTGGCCTTTTCATTGTTGAGGCGCTGTCACTGATGTTGGCTTGCCTTATTCATTTCTTAGTAGCACTCTAGCTCATTTTACTTTGTCACTCCCCATGTAAGTTGCAGTTGCATTTTTGGTTTGCACTGCCATGGGCTCGAGACTAGTACTGCTTGATGTATGCAATTGTTTTGGAGCTGATACATGACGCATTGCGGTTGACATTGAACTGCAGCCGTGTTGAGTCATTGACTTGACCTTCTTGCATTGTGTGGTGGTTGTACTGTGCAGTCATGTACATTTGTGTCACTTGTTGTTGCCCTTGCTTGACCCAGTTTTATTCTTCTTTGAGTCTGTTGTGCTTTCCATTGCGTTGACCTTGTAACCGTGTCAAATTGCCTTCCCTGATTCCCTGATGGGTTGCTACATTAATGTTTGAACATCCACTATTTGGTTCACCACTTATGCTTTGAGTCATGTTGAACTGTTTATCTACCTTCGCATTTGGTCACTTGTCAGGAACTGTTGCCTTGCATTGATGCCTTGTCTTCATTGCATCTGGTCACCATTGCATTCATATGGTGGTGTGATGTGGTGCCATATCTTGGTGCCCTCACCCTCCTCCTATTTTGTACCTGCACCACTGTTTTATGTTTTTGGCTGCAGTTGTTGTCACCTTTTCTTGACCACTTTGGCATTTCTCTGCCTTGTTCGAACTTGTTGGGTTGTTGTTGCTTGAGATAGTCAACCACTTCAACTCACTGGGTTGAAGCTGTCCACTGCTGCCACTTGCTTATTGCACTTGTTTGCACTATGAATTCTTGTGCATTGGCCTTTGTGCCTTGTTGCTATTTCTGTATATGTTGTTGTGGCGAGGCAGTGTACGCGTACGTGCACTGCAGCCATACAGTATCGATAATTTTAATTGATAGTTGAACCTTCATTGATTTTGGTTCGTGGATATTTGGGTACATCATCACTATAGTGGCAAGGCAGTGCACGCAAGCGTGAACTGCAGCCACGCGGCATGGCTTTTATGATATTCTATTTCGTTTCGATTTATTGACCTTTTGCATATTCCATATGCTGTATTGGCGAGGCAGTGCACGCGTGCGTGTACTGCAGCCCTACCCGAATTAATATTTTAATTGATATTTCAATGGTTTGAACTGTTTTGTTTATTTAATTCAATATTCTGAATTGTATTCTGATTTGGTTTAATTTGCTGATTTGTTGTTTAACACTGTTACGTGTTATATTTATCGTTATCCGATTTCTTTATTTAAGGATCGGATAGACGAGATTTATTGTGACTGTCGTCTATTCATTATTTAATTATTATTGCTTCTGTGCACTAATAACTGAGTTTGAATTAGACTGACCCGTGTATTATTTTCTTTTGAATGTAATACTCGGGTCAGACCGAGTATTTACAGGTTGTTGATATCTTACTTTGGGTTGCTGCTAGAGTTATGAAGTCTTCTTATATTTTTGGAGTAAATGTTGTCATTGAATAGGATGTTGTATATTCATGTATATTATTCACGATAATGTACTTGTATAGGTAACTTCCAGAGTCGACAGTTGTAGTTGTATCATATGTATTATATCACATGTATATCAACTGACATCAGTTATATATATATGAGACTTCCTGTTATATCTGTGTTCCGCATTTACTTTATCTGTGTTATTATTATATATATTGTCCTAAAATATTATGAACCATCGTAGTTCGTTTTATACTAGAATTGGGTATGTCGATGGGAGTAAATAAATATGAGATGAAAAATAAAAATATATACCACTCCTATCGAGATAACCAATACTAGTGTAAGGTCTAACTACGGATGGCCGCTCCTATCCAGCCTTATTCTTCGTGATAACAGACAGTATTTCCTTTAATACTCTTTGTTATTGCGAGCATAGAGGTGGGGCGTGACAAGTTATTTTCACAAAACCCCCTTACAGAAAATTGATTTTCACCTATTTTGATTTTTGAACTTGGGTTTTCACCATGTTAAAAATACTCTAGTTTATTTCGGTAAGAGATGTACTCTAGAAAAGATAATCATTGACTGATTGGATTTTTTGGAGCTTATCAAAATTATTATAGTGCTTGAATAGTGATGGATAGTGATTAAAATATATTTCATAACAAGAGGAAGTATAATTTTATAATTTCATGAAAATTAAACAAATTTTATAATACTTTTAAATTAGTACCTATTCCATGATCATTCTATCACTTTCACCTTTCTGTCAATCCATACATCATAATATAGTGTGCAGAATTTGATATTTCAAAATAAGGAAATATTTTTTTATAAAATAATTATATCCTAAAGTATTCACTCTCATTTAAAACTCCTTGCGGTTATGCATGGATAAATTACCTGAATTTCTATATATGGGCTTGCATTCTCATTTAAATGTCCTCATGGATATGCATGGATGGAACACATATAAGAAATGGATAAATATCAAGTATATTCTAATCTTATTTAAAAGTCCTCACGGTTATGCATGGTTAGAAAATACTTGACATATATATTTTAAAAAAAAAGGATAACCGCTAACCTCATTTAAAAGTCCAAACAGTTATGCATGGTTAGTAAGTGCTTCACATTTTTTTTGTATAATATTTGAAAAGAGAAAATGAACAAATTATTTTTTTATTGAAAATATCAAATTCTTGTCACTGTGTAAAATTTTCCATAATCCTACCATTTCTCTAAAGTGGAGTTTGTTTCTATTAATAAAATATTATGATTTTTTTTTGATTAATTGAATTTGAAATTAATATTTCCCTTTTGATTTGATTTTATATTTTCAATCAAAACCGTGGCTATTTCAATTACTATCATTTTTGATGATAAGAAAAGAGGGAGGGAGGTTAAGATTTTTATTTTGAGTAACATCCTTACTAATATTGGAGAGTGTTCTTATTCAAAGTTATTTTTAGTTACTTTTTTAGTTTTAACTACACGCATCTGTGTGAGGGGAGCTTTGCTGTAGGGGAAGCATTCAAATACGGAGAGCCAATAGAATTCATCAAAACCAAATACATTTAATAGAGTCAAAATATTAATATATGATTGTTATCATCAAAAGGGGAGATTGTAGAATATGTAAGTATATGATTTTTGTTTGATAATAATATATATATATATATATTCCTTTAAACGTATTTTTTGTTGTACTATTTTTTTTCACATAATGAAATAAATTTTTTGGATAAAATAAATAACATAGAATTCAAATTCAAACAAATATTTTATTACAAATTCAAATGGTACGAATTTGAGCTCTCGCTACATTTACACATTGCCAATTACAATACAATTTCGATTACATCACAATTTTTCAATTTACATATTACTCCTCACTACATATTCAGTCAACATTCGAGTTTATATCTTCAACTTTATTCCAGCTTGAATCCAGCATCTGAGCTATCTGCAAAATAAACACTTGTAACGGCCCGCAAATTCGTACCCCTTGAGTCGACACTATTCTCCATCAATCAACTTAAGATGAACTAAAATACGAACCATTTGGGTTAAAGAAGAAAGAGGTAGAAGAAGAAAATAGAAACAACAACATAATCTTACCATCGCAGCGGAATAAAATATAATAGATAATAACAGATTTTTACACAAAAGAAAACTATATCTGCTTTATACTTACATCATCTGAATACATCATCAGAGTTCAACAACATCAATAACATACAACTGGACAGTCATATAAACCTGTCCTCAGAACTGAATACACAGCGGAATAATAATCAAGTACGTAAGTACGTATCGCCATCCAGCTCGTCTCCTGAGCTCCACAGCATCCTTTCCTGTATCCTATAATACTCGGTCTGACCCGTGCATTATAGTTAAATAACACCCGAGTCAGTCTGGAATACCAGCATGAGAAAACCACACTCAAATTGATTATTAAAGTTTCAAAAACCTTTGAAAATCAAAAGCATCTCGTAAGACCACGCTATAAATAAACATGTCGGGTTTTTACCTTACGATGGCCAATACATTTCTTATTAAAATCCTCTGATATTATAATATAGTCTATATACAAATACTTATTCAAATTGCCGAAATTGTTACATTTATTAAATTCCAGCTACTAGCTACAATCGTGGGTAATACAAACAAAACCGTAAAAGGCACGTAGGGAGAATGGATTTCCAACTAATGACCAGGCACTGGGATACCACCTGTCACAGTACGTGGCCTAGATCACCGTATCGAGGATTACTCCCAATCCCCTGCAACACAAGACCAGGACTACTCCTTACTGGATAATCCCGAGTAAGATCACCCTACGGTTGGGATCAGTAACAACACCACTAAGCCGAAATAAAAAGGGACATCTAGACAGGGATGACCTCACCCTAATGGGCGCTACCCACATAGCCTTGCCGCATAACCCCTGATTTTCAGTCATTCCTGGTTGATGAGGCTTGAGGCTAAGCGTTACCTTTTTAGATCATTTCACTTAGAATGCCCATCGTCCACCTGACGATGTTCCGAAAGCATTCATCCATACAAGTCTGTTTCGGGTTCGAACGAAACCGAAGGCACTACTCCTACTACATCCATTTTGGAATCTCCTCAGGATTAGTAGTGACTAGCCCTTGCACTTCACTGCTCCATCTTCGAATCCAATCTCGTCTTCCTCACGAAAACGTACAAACCGGATCGAAGTGGTTTTCGAGAAATAAATCCCGATCTCGGTCTCTCCGAAACAATCAGCGCACTGGCCAATATTGATTGTCGGTTATTTAACTATCAATTAACATTCACTAACATCCATCAACATAAATAATTTCTCCAAATTATTTATTAATCTCAAAATATCTTCATAAGATATATTTTTATTTTCAACCCTCAGTTTTCAAACCACACTCTTCTCATGGAATGAATTCCCAAATATTTATTTCCACTAAAGACACCAAGTGCAAAAACTTTAGATTTGAAAATAATTCAAAACACTTTATTATAAAATATCATTTAAAACATTTAAATTAAAAACTACTTTAATACTTATTAAAATATATACTTCAAGAATATTTAAAATAAAACTACTTCGTACAATATAAAACTGAATTTCTAACTTTTAAAACAAAATACCAAGCCACCTTTAAATAATTACTACTATAAATAGATTAAAATAAAATACTTACTTTAGAATTTAAACATTTAGAAATAATAAATTTTCTAAACATACTTTTTAAAACAACATTAAAGCCTTAACTTATATTTAAAAATTTACTTTGAAAACGCACTTGGCTATCCAGGGAAATATACTTCTCTTCACATCCTTTAAAAATAAATCACTATTTAATTTTAAACAAATTTTCCCATTTCTTTAATAAATTCCCATCGTGAATTTATTCTTCAAATATCCACAAATATATTATACTTCTGTTCATCTTTATAAACCCAGTTTATAAATTCCAAAGTCTCACTTCTCTTTTAAAAATCGCTGTTTTACACACTTACATCAATCTCCAAATTGATTTCCAATTTACTTCACTTTTTAAATAGATTTCCTTACTTACTCTATTTATTTTAAATCCATTAACTTTAGATTTTATTTCTTCATTACGATTTAAAATCTTTTTAACTGAAAATACAAATTTCATATTTCTCAAATTTCTTCTTTATCCTTTCAAATAAATCCAATCCTTGAATTTCAAAATAAATTCTTTATTTCTGGAAATAATATCACTTGAGTTTAAAATTCATTATTTCTCTGTTTATTCAAAATCCCTTTTTCATACCCAGAATTTATTAGGATTTAAAAATTACTTTTATTCCTTTCTAGTTCATTCTTATTTTTATTCAAATTCTTTATAATTATTTTACTTAAAATTCACTCTTTTATTTTCTTTTCAAAAATCCAATTCTATATATTTTGATAACTCAATGTACCGAAATATATTCAAACAAACCATAGCATTCAATATTCCAAATATAATTCATCACAGAATATCAAATATTCATAACACAGAATATGAAACAATTTAAATAATTTTGAGGAATCCAGTTGGATCCCTCCAACCCATTTCCCTGCATCCATAGATGTTAGCACAATACTAATTCCACTTCGAGGTGGAATACCGCGGTATATGGGATTAATATAATATCATCCGCTATTATGCGGCGCATAGGGTCTCATCCGCTATATAATGCGGGAAATCAATCACCCTAATATATACTATATACTACTATATATAATATAGCACGTCAAATCAATTTAATCATTCAACCAATTATTTAAATTTAACCATTTAAATTTAAATAAAAACCCTGAAGAGTGAGATTAACTCACCTTTTATTTTGCTGTTTGCAATCCATTCCAAGCTGGCTTGCTTCCATGATTTAAAACCTTGTATAAACATTATATAATTTATTAATAATTTAATTAACTTAATAATCAATTTCCATATAGAAATTTTAATTGGCAAATGATTCAATCAAACTATTAATTTCCCCTTTGATAAATTTAATTTACCCATACTTTTATTTAACCTAAATTTTCCTATAATAAATAAATTTTTAAGTTACCAAAAATAAATTTAATAAGTTCCTAAATATTATTTAAAATAAACTAGTAAATAAAAATGTGTAAATGTATATTTATTCTATTTTACTTTCTTTAAAACTACATATATTTTAAAAATTTAAATTTGTATCGATTCAATAATCTAATTTTATATAAAACTTTTCAATTATTTTGAATTCCTATATCTTTCTTTCAAAACCCTTTCTATATAAAATCTTTTCTGTATTCTAACATAAAATTACATTAAGACATGCATGTGGATATATACATTTATTTATTAAATTTAAACAGAATTACCTTATATTTTACTGTAATATTTTATATACATATGTTTTTATACAAAAATTAGCTATATTAAAATTGAAGAGAAGACTACCTCACAGCAACACAAGAACTCAGATCCACCCTGTACGAAACTCCATCGACGATCGCCATCTTACTAACCTGAACGACGAACTCTACTTCGTGACACAGTGTCAGCCACCGCCTTCAAAGCCTCGTCCAATTCCTGCCTCGAGAACCGTGCGCCTCACCATGCTCATGCCTGGTCCCGCTTAATCGCCGCTCTCTGACGTCGCCGTGCCGAAGCTCTAAACACAACCGAGTCGTAAGCTTCCACGCGACACCCCATCATCACGACGCCCTCAGCCGCATACGCCTAAATCGCGAATCCCCTCCCTATTTATTCGCTCTAACTTCCAGGAGGAGGAAAGAGCATGCGTTTCGATTTGAGTAAAAATGGTGTACTTGGCATTTTTCGAACTTGATTTTGAACTGACAGGAATGAAGAAAAGGGAAAGGCGATTTGAATTGAAGTGGAAGAAGGAAAAGACTCGATTGCTTTAGAATGCTCGGCTATAAATATTAAAGAGGAGAAGCGTGTTGAAGATGCTTTGCTACAGTGATTGAAATGAAGTGTACAAAGCACAGGTGCGACATTATTTCGGCTAAAGGCTGACTATTTGTATGTGAATAAATATATATATTAAATTGATTTCAAATTGTCTCAACTTTGTAGTTTAAGTTTTCGACCTCCTAACGAGACGTGTCGCTAGGTGTTTATAATGTTATAACCCTATTCCGAACACAATGGAAAAAGTTTCGAGCCCTAATTCGATCGTATGGAGAAGATAGCTTTTGGACCCAGTTATTATATTGAATTTCGATATTAATTTCAGCGCGTTTATACACCGTACGACCACACGACAACTCCAAATGTTACGAAAATTGAAATCCAATAATAATACAATAGTACAGATCCAATGGAACTTGTTCCGTCGAATTCCATGACTGTGCCTCGGAAGGCTATTTTTAAATGTTAATTTAAACGATATATTTTTAAAACCGAATAAATCATTGTTAAATTCAATTTTAAAATTTCTATCACCTTCAGTATTATTAATATAAATTTATAAGCCTTCGAATTATTTTTAACAAGCTAAAAATCCTAGATTTCATATTTTACCCAATTTCCAATAGTTTAATTCAAAATTAAATTATCCAGTAAATGGTGACATTTGAAATTCAAGCTAAAATTACCCTTTTGAATATTTAAAACCAACTAAATATTTATATTTTAAATATCTAAAATTTTGGGTCGTCACAACACTAATGCGGTAAAATTAAAAAAATATTTTGTAGTGCAAATTAAAAGTGTGTGTTTGAAAATTTTATTTCCCTCGGTTATCTGGGTTGTTCGTCATCATTTCTTTAGAATTCATCATTCACGAACAACTTGTGACGTGTACAGTGTATCATTGTATATGCCATAAGACCGTGCATACCGATACACACTTGATAAAATTGCAAAGATGGGTGAGCACAAGGTCAAACCCAAGTCCGAGGCTGGATTCAACTCAAGTGCAATGGCCAGAATCAAACTCAAATAAACATATGCAACAAAGTGGAACAAGGAGCATTAAGCAACAGAGGCTACAACCCAGTATACACACAAATGAGCACATGTAATCTGAACCAAAGTCCAATTCAAAAGTACACAAACATAACACATCAGGTGAATAAGGAAATGGGTTAGACAGAACCAAGGCAATGCTCAAAGCCACAAAGACAGGAAATGAATCAAGCATACATGATCAAGAGCAACAGAAAACCCAAGCATGGATGGTCGAGCTACAGATATATCAAAACCAAGATCAACACGAATTAAAATCCACATGTGAAAACAAGTCTAACCAACACGAACAAGACCATGCTAACAAGTCCTCATGCATACAACATGTGGAACCATTTCAACTCAAATAAACTAGACCATATCACAAAACAATGAACACATGAACTCAACAAAGCTTCAGATCAAACATTAATGTTCAAGACATGCATCTAAACCATACATATGCAACATGAGGACATTCGAAATATGCAGCAGTTTTCAAGAAAAAGCAGCAGGGTAACACAGATAAAACAAAAGAGCATATGCATTAGAGCATGTATGCATACACACATCTGTTCAAATATGGGGTATAACCGGATCATATAACACATGGCCAGTCCAGAATGAATGCAAATCTAAATTAAGAAGAGGATAGAGAAAACAAGTATGCATAGATGAAATCAAGGCAGTTTTTCAAATCAATGTACACATGAACACTTGAACACAGACCACCATATGTACATAGTATCAAGTGCAGCACACATCAAATAAGTGACCCAAGAGGAACCACATTGCAACAAGCCTCGACTAAGTGGATAGGCACAATAATTATACACAGATACACACACACACACATACATATATGTGTATGTATATACATGTTTATATGTGCACTGTTACTAACAGTAGAAACAAGTTCTCAACAAAGACATAGTGCAAATCAACATAACCCGAAGTAGACTAGCATACATATATACATAAGCGAAAACAATTTCAAGATTAACTCAAGGTAACATGAAGATAAGAGCAATGAAAACCACATTCATATGAAACAGGACAGCAGCTCTACACATAATAGAATGCACGGCTTCTAAGTCCAATTATTAACAGCAGTAGTTTTTGTTAGTCCGTGAGATGATGGTTTTGATGACAACAATCTTAGAATATATTACAAAATATAAATACTAACAGTATAAGTTTAGATATATATGTATATGCAGGATTTAACCATGCAGGTAACAATAATGAAGACTGTACCATATAGAGATTCAAGATTGAAGACTCATGAGTATCAAGATTATCAAGAGTTCAAGAATTCAAGTAATTTATTATTTTTTAATTATAAATTTTGTTAAAACTCCTATAAAAGCACTGGTATCTTAAAATCCAATTTACTCGTGGCGTGGAATCCACTTCGAGCCTGTTAAAGGGATGGAACCCTAAGTAGGATGGAACCTACGAAAAATCTAGTGGAACATTGTTTTTATCCACTAACTTTTTATTCAAAATGAGTTTTCAAAATTATATCCTGTTTTCAAAATGATTTCAAAACCTTCCTTTTAAAAAGCATCAAAAACATCTATCCTGATTTCAAACACTTTTAGCCTCAAAATAATCTTGAATTTCAAAATCAAATTATCCTTGATTTTAAACTATCTTTTAAAATAAAGGTATATTCAATTTTTTTAATATTTATATATTTAGATTTAAATATAAAATTATAGTAAAATTATATATATATATATTATTCTTTATATTTACTTATGTATTTTAATTATAGTCAAGTATATTTATAAAGTTTAAAATTGTTTTAATATAAGATAAAGGTTATTTTCAAAGAAAATCAAAACACCAAAAATCCCTTTGAGATGTCGACATACTCAAGTACCCCATGTCGACATGATGTCATATGGGTTCAAAATTTAAATTTCAAAGAAGTGTCTATTCGTCATAACTTTTCACGAATGGACATGGCTGTTGTTCTTCTATAAATAGGGGTTAGTTTCAACGAATTTTAATTCATTTTTTCTAGTTTTTCACTCCTCTTCTTCTTCTTCTATATTTCTATAAACATATTCTTACCATTACTCTGCCGAAATCAACATTGAATCTAACTAGATTATCTCTGGTTTGATTCTCTATCACTATCTCAACAAGATCCTCAGTGCTATTCATAGTTATAGGCCTTTTGTAATCTACTTAGCGAGGAAAGGTGTGATTGTGGCCTTGGAAATCAATCAAGCGAGATAAGGTGTGATTGTAGCCTTGAGAAATCAATTGGGTGAACTTGTTGCCCGGGAAATCAAGTATCTTTACCCAGAGGATTGTGATTCTAGAGGGTGTACCTCGTTGCCCTGAAATCGAGGGTGTAATTATAAAGGTTGTTTTTTGAAAGAAAATTCGTACTTGTGTGCGGGACTGGATGTAGGGTAACTCCGAACCAGTATAAAATCCGGCGTGTTCTTTCCTTTACTGCTTTTACTTTATATTTGCATCTGTGTTTGATTCTGTGATCATATCTATGTATAAATATTGCATACATTTGCGTTCAAATTAACAAAAACCCAAAAAGATTTAACAATTCTCTAAACACTATTCACCCCCCCTCTAGTATTTATTCTGGCTTTAAGATCCTTAATCCGCATTTCTAATATTTGGTATCAGAGCAAGGTTTTCAAAGTTTCATAATATGATTTTTGAATTTTTTTTAAAATAGCTATATTTGTTAATACTAGTTTAGAAATATTCAGATCATCATTGTCTTTTGAGTCTGCATGTAATCAATGTTCAAATTCAAGTTGTCTACCAAAATTGTTTGATGTGTAGGAATCATACTTTATGGCTATTGAGGAATCAATACACAATGGACAAATTGTACAGATCAGAAAGGACAAATGGATACTCAATAGTGGATGTTCTAGACACACGATTGGGAATCCAGATATGTTAAATGATATAATATATAAAGACGGAGGACTGGTTAATTTTGGAGACAATTCAAAAGGATATGTGATTGGCATCGGTAAAGTCGGTAACTCTGAAACTCCTTTTATTACTAATGTTTTGCTAGTTAAAAATCTGAAACATAATCTGCTAAGTATAAGTCAACTTTGCGATAAAGGATATAACTTAAATTTGAAAAAGATAAATTTCACATTGAAGATAACAATTCAACCATAATATTTGAGGGAGTTAGGAAAAATAATATTTATATTCTTAGTATGAAAGTTTCAAATGATAACTTATGTCTTTTGGCAAATACAAGTGACCCTTGAATTTGACATAAGAGATTTGAGCATTTGAATTTCAAACCCTAATCTAGACTGTCAAAACATGATCTTGTAAGAGGTCTCTCTAAAATGAATTTTAAAGTAGATAGTCTATGTGATGCATGTCAATTAGGAAAACTTAGAAAAAGTTCCTTTAAATTAAAAGATACGATTTCAACTTCAAAACCTATTGAATTACTTCACCTTGATTTATTTGGTCCATCTCAAATTCTGTCAATAAATCATAGTAAATATGTTTTTGTAATTGTAGATGATTATTCTAGATTTACATGGACAATATTTTTGAAATATAAAAGTGATACTTTTGAATGTTTTAAGATCTTTACAAAAAGGATTCAAAATCAACTTTCTCTAAAAATTATAACCATTCGTAGTGATCATGGCGGTGAATTTGAAAATGAAAGTTTTAGGAATTCTGCAATAAAAAGAGAATATCTCATAATTTTTCATTTCTAAAAACTCCACAACAAAACGGAGTAGTAAAACGTAAAAACTGGACGATTTAAGAGTGTGCGAGAACTATGCTTTCAGACAGTAAATTACCAAAGAATTTTTGGGCAGAAGCAGTTGCTACCGCCTGTTATATTTTAAATAGAATTTTAATTAGACCTTTAACTAATAAGACTTCTTATGAACTTCTTCACTCAAAGAAACCTAAAGTATCTTATTTTAGAATTTTTGGAAGTAAATATTTTATTTTAAATACTAAAGATAACTTAGATAAATTTGATCCTAAATCCAATGAAGGTATCTTTATCGGATATTCTAATAGAAGTAAAGCGTACAGAGTATTTAATTTAAGAACTAACACCATCGAAGAAACAATGCATGTGTCATTCGATGAAAATTTTAAAATTTTTGAAGATTCAAATGATGAAGATGATTTAATTACTCAAAATCAAGAGTCAACTGAAACTAATAATGAAATTAATCATCCTAATAAAAGGACTAAACTTTCAAAAGATCATCCTATTGAAAATATACTAGGAGATATGTAATCTATAGTTAAAACTAGAAATCAACTAAGTCAAATGAGTAATGTAGCTTTTATATCAACTATTGAACCCAAAAATCCAAAAGAAGCATCAACTGATGATTCATGGATTTTGGCTATGCAAGAAGAACTAAATCAATTTACTAGAAATGATGTTTGGGAACTTGTTCCTAAACCTGAAAATAAAACTATAATTGGAACTAAATGGGTTTATAAAAATAAAATAAATGAACTAGGAGAGGTAGTTAGAAATAAAGCACGTTCAGTCGCTCAAGGTTTTTGTCAAGAAGAAGGAATAGATTTTGATGAAACCTTTGCTCCCGTAGCAAGATTAGAAGCCATTAGGATTCTACTTGCTTTCGCAAATCATAATAATTTCAAATTATATCAAATGGATGTTAAAAGTGCCTTTTTAAATGGATTCGTAAAAGAGGAAGTATATGTT
Organism: Allium cepa; assembly: GCA_030765085.1. NCBI lineage: Eukaryota > Viridiplantae > Streptophyta > Magnoliopsida > Asparagales > Amaryllidaceae > Allium > Allium cepa. The sequence continues at coordinate 629,663,985 of CM060934.1, forward strand.
GAACAACCATCACTTTTTGAAAATGAAAAATTACCCAATCATGTTTACAAACTTAAGAAAACTTTATATGGCCTAAAACAAGCTCCTAGAGCATTGTATGATAGACTAAGTTCTTACTTATTACAATCAAATTTTGAAATTGGTAAAGTAGACAATACTCTTTTTATTAAAAGAAATAAAAATGATATTCAATTAGTACAAGTTTACATAGATGATATCATTTTTGGATCAACTAACTTTGAAATGAATAAAGAATTTTCCAAAATAATGACAAAAGAGTTTGAGATGAGTCATGTGGGTGAATTAAATTTCTTTTCAGGATTACAAATAAAACAATTAGATAATGGTATCTTTATTAGTCAAGAAAAATATGCTAAAGACCTAATTAATAAATTTGGTTTGACTATTGCGAGTGGAAAATCCACTTCCATGGCAACCAATGAGTACCTTGGTAAAGAAGATCTCTCGAAAGATGTAGATCAAAAGTTATATGGAGGAATGATTGGATCACTACTCTATATTACCGCTAGTAGACCTGATATCATACATAGTGTTTGTCTCTGTGCAAGATATCAATCCCAACCTAAAGAGACCCACTTAAAAGCCGTAAAACGTATCATAAGATATGTTAAACACAATTCTGACTATGGCTTATTTTACCCTAAAAATGATTCTTTTGACTTAATATCTTACTGTGATGCTGATTATGCTGGTTGTAAATTAGACCAAAAAAGTACAAGTGGAACTCGTCACTTTTTGTGGCATTCTCTGATTTCTTGGTTTAGTAAAAAGCAAAACACAGTTTCTTTATCAACAACTGAAGTAGAATATATTTCTGCTGCTTTGGCTTATTCTCAAGAAATATATATGCAACAAACTTTAAAAGGTTATGGTTTAAAATTTTCGAAATCACCAACTTATTGTGATAATACTAATGCGCACTAGTTTATCCAAAAATACTACTCAACATGCTCGAACTAAACATATTGATATCAGACATCATTTTCTCAGAGATAATCTAAGTAAGGAAGTAATCACTCTAGATTATATCAATTCTAAGAATCAAATTGCTGATATCCTAACAAAACCTTTAAATGAATCTATATTTACTAAATTAAGAAGAGAATTAGGTATTTGTTCAATAACTGAAATATAAAATATAAATAAACAAAAGCATAATTAAAATTAAATCAAAATAAATCAATTAATAAAAATTTTAAAGAACCATGTCGACATACCCCCCAACCCATGTCGAGATACAACGTTTTTTAATTTTAAAATTTTTTCCCAATAAAATTCAAAATAATTGGTTATATATTCTTCTCATTTTCGAAATTTTATTCATCCTTTCTGGTATTTCTCTGTTCTATCCTCTGAAATCAAATAATCAATGGCCTCCTCTTCAAAATCAAACAAAAATTCTACCTTTTCGTTTCCTTCTTCCACTTCTGGTCCATTTCAACGTACTACTCTTGCTCGTGCGACAAAAATGAAGGATTCTCTAAAGGATGAACTTCAGTTAATGACTGAAATCCAAGTAATGCAACTTCGAATGGCCAAGGAACAAGAGAGGCAAGGCAAAATCCTTAGGAATTTGCAAAAATTTCTAATGGACAATCATGCTAACCCGATCTTGATTGAAGAAGACTCTTCAGGAGATCATGTACAAGAGGCCAGCAAAGAAGAAGAAGAAGAAAAACCCATGGAAGATGTGCATGTGGAGGATGACGACAAAGTCATGTGTGTTGGAGAAGTGTGTTTTGACAAAGATGGGAATCTTGTCGAACAACGTGGAAATTTCTGTTTCCACTATCCAAACTGTTCAATTCATAGATCTCCTATGTTCAATAACACACATTAGTTTCTTCTCTTTCTTTACCATTGTTGTATGTTTCTTCTTACTTTCGCACGAAAATGTAAATATAACTATATGATTAATAAATAAATTGTATTCTTATATGTATTCTTCCCTATTAATAAATATAACTACATGGTTATTATATACTTAGAATAGTTAGTAGTTTAGGATTAGGTTTATTATTAGATCTAAGTGTTGATTATTTATGATAACACTATCATTATAATCACATTTCATGGAGTATTAGATTTAGGGGGAGTTATATAGTTTGGAGTTATATAGTTTAGAGTTAGTTTTTTTTGTTGACGACAAAGGGGGAGAAGTATAAAATAGAGTAGTTAGGCATAGATTAAGGGGGAGTTATTAGGATAGAATTAATATTTTATAAACAAAGGTTGTCAGCATAAAAAAGGGAAAGATTGTTAGTCCGTGAGATGATGGTTTTGATGAAAACAACCTTAGAATAGATTATAAAATATAAATACTAACAGTATAAGTTTATATATATATATATATATATATATATATATATATATATATATATGCAGGATTTAACCATGTAGGTAACAAGAACGAAGACTGTACAGTATAGAGATTGAAATATCAAGATTGAAGACTCGTGAGTATCAAAATTATCAAGAGTTTAAGTAATTTATTATTTTTTAGTTAGAAATTTTGTTAAAACTCCTAGAAAAGCACCGGCATCTTAAAATCCAATTTATTCGTGGCGTGGAATCCACTTCGAGCCTGTTAAAGGGATGGAACCCTAAGTAGGATGGAACCTACGAAAAATCTAGTGGAACATTGTTTTTATCCACTAACTTTTTATTCAAAATGAGTTTTCAAAATTATATCCTGTTTTCAAAATGATTTCAAAACCTTCCTTTTAAAAAGCATCAAAAACATCTATCCTGATTTCAAACACTTTTAGCCTCAAAATAATCTTGAATTTCAAAATCAAATTATCCTTGGTTTTAAACTATCTTTCAAAATAAAAGTATATTTAATTTTTTTAATATTTATATATTTAGATTTAAATATAAAATTATACTAAAATTCTATATATATATATATATTATTCTTTATATTTACTTATGTATTTTAATTATAGTCAAGTATATTTACAAAGTTTAAAATAGTTTTAATATAAGATAAATGTTATTTTCAAAGAAAATCAAAACACCAAAAATCCCTTTGGGATGTCGATATACTCAAGTACCCCATGTCGACATGGTGTCAGTTGAGTTAAAAATTTAAATTTCAAAAGAAGTGTCTATTCGTCGTAACTCTTCACGAATGGACATGGATGTTGTTCTTCTATAAATAGGGGTTAGTTTCAACGAATTTTGATTCAATTTTTCTGGTTTTTCACTCCTCTTCTTCTTCCAAATTTCTATATACGAATTCTTACCATTACTCTACCGAAATCAACATTGAATCTAACTAGATTATCTCTGGTTTGATTCTCTATCACTATCTCAACAAGATCCTCAGTGCTATTCAGAGTTATACGCTTTTTATTATCAACTTAGCGAGAAAAGGTGCGATTGTGGCCTTGGAAATCAATCAAGCAAGATAAGGTGTGATTGTAGCCTTGAGAAATCAATTGGGTGAACTTGTTGCCTGGGAAATCAAGTATATCTACCCAGAGGATTGTGATTCTGGAGGGTGTACCTCGTTGCCTTGAAATCGAGGGTGTAATTGTAAAGATTTTTTTAAAAGGAAATCCGTACTTGTGTGCGGGACTGGATGTAGGGTAACTCCAAACTAGTATAAAATCCGGTGTGTTCTTTCCTTTACTGCTTTACTTTATATTTGCATTTGTGTTTGATTCTGTGATCATATCTGTGTCTGAATATTGCATACATTTGTGTTCAAATCAACAAAAACTAAAAAAGATTTAACAATTCTCTAAAACACTATTCACCCCCTCTAGTGTTTATTCTAGCCTTAAGATCCTTAATCCGCATTTCTCATAGTTTTAAACTTATCAACCAAGGAATATGCTCAAAATATATAAAACAGAAGCAGTTCGATGGGTCACGGCCGAGATAAAAATCAACAGGGGTGAACTATACACGAAGATAGTTCAAATTCATATATTAACACGATGAACAAGTCAGAGCAGAGAAGAATGGAACTTGTAGATGAAACACGAATTAACCAAGTCAATTATCTCAAAAAAATTCAAAGAACCGAAGTCATAGTAGAAAACTACAGTCACTATTTTCAAATAGCCAAAATCAAAGGAACAAAAAATAGAGTCGCTCAAAGAAATTTAGGCAACACACAATTTGAAATAGCCAGAACACATCACAAGCATTCAAGCATAATCGTATGGTCGAACAAAATAATAGGAAGAAGCCAAACAAAATAAACTCGAACGATAATTCAGGGTTCGATCCCTATAAATACCTATTAACATCATCGGCAGTTAATCATTCGAGTTCAAGCAAAAAATCAGAGAGCAAGCATCAATCCAGAACTCGAATCAAGTCGAGTATAATATAAATCGAAAAAGGGGACAAACGTACCAATTCAAAGCACCATTCGATCTCGAGAAATTGAAGAAACTGCACCTGCGCTCAAGCCAAAAGTCTATTGACAAAGCAATGCAAAGATAATTCCTTAAATCAATCGATCGATCATAAACTGGCTGCTTCATCAGAAAACTCCTGCATTCGAAAAGGAACGAAGAAACAAAAGGATATGTGCCGAAGAAAATAGAGGGCAGTCACTTTTTTGTTTATTACTTTTTTTGGGCCGATTATTGATTTACATTATTTGGGTTTAAATACAGGTTTCTGCTTTTAAGTGTTTATTTTCATTTTGTAATTTTCTTTTAAACTTTTGTAAAATTCTAGTCGTGTGACTAGGTGACGAACTAGGTGATGTAGTTCGAGAATTCGCAACACAGTGGTTGAGTTGTGGCAGAGTTTTGAGCGTATATTTAGGTTAGTCAATAGCGGGTGTCACAAATTTACGTATATAAGCGTCTGACTACTTAATTTCTAGTAGAAATGTGGGAGCAGCATGTAAGCAGGGTTTTGCCGAAGCTGGGTAAATCTGTGTTGTTCTGTTTCTGCTTTTATTATTCTGTTATTATCTGTGTTGTAATTATTTTATACATTTCCGCATTAATTTTTATTATTATTAGTATCACCTATTTACCCCATTTTGGGTGAAATCGATTCTACAGTCCGTACCGATTTGATTTGATGATTGGAGAACATGCTATCTTCTTCTACTCAGCCTCCTAGCTTCGATACATCAATCTTCGAGAGCTTTTTCCTTAGGCTGTTACTAAGAGGGATTGGAACGTCTAATACTTGTTCTTTTCTTTCAAGCTCTTTGCAGAATGGACCCTAGGATGATCACTCTAACTAGCATCTCATTGTCCACCCCTCCACGTTCCCTTGGAATGCATAAAATTAGGTCGATATTGACATAAAAGTGGTCGATATCGAGTAGTTACTTGACCATTTTGGGCACTTTAACTTCTTGGAGATTGTTTTACCATCCTTCCAAGAATGCCTTTGAGTCCTTAGGACACTTTCATTATAACATCTATATTCGTTTGAAAGCCAATTGGTCTAAAAGCCGGATAACATTTGTCCTTCAAAATACGCTTTTATTGGAAACAAAGCGTGCTTTGGTACAAAACAAGCATATACCATTATCCGTACAAGTCCATTGATCATCCAGGAGTTGCTTTCAAGTGTCGTCTCTATTCCAAGAGCATCCTTTTCAATGCTTTAAATAGCAATAGTACCACTCTCTGTGCTAAGGTTAAGGTCTTCACTCTGAAGATCGTTTCATGCCTTCGGCAGGTAAGTTTTACTATTCTTTTTTTCTTGTTTCTTTTCCTCTTTGTTTTGGGTCCAAATTTGTGTCGGTATCGATCTAAACAGTTCGGTACCGAATTGAAATGTTGAGTCAAGCATTATATATTCTAACACAGCCAAGTTTTAACCACGCTCTCACATTCCCTATGCTTTTATTTTTCCTAATGTCGATTTCTTTCTATCTAAACTTCACGACCCAAACCATCTGCTATCGATTCTTTGAGACTGTCGCTACCCCCTCAAATCGTTGCCACCGTCAGATCTCAAATCTGACAATTATAGCCCTCCTTAAGGAGCTCGTCCCTAAATTCTTTCACTTCTAAAATCCAGATCTAAAAATTCCAAGGTGGGCTGCCATCACCTAATGCCATGGCAGCGGTTGTGGGCCATAGTTAGCCAGAGTTGGAATTTGCCTATGGCTAATGAACAGCCTGTGATCGTTGATTGGTGATCGACCCTTGTCTCAACCTTGGTCGTTGCAAGTACCTGCTTGTTTCCTAGGTTGACCCCGAGCATGTCCTATTGTCGACACTTCAACAATACGAATTTTGGTGTGTTCTCACATACATAGTGTTAGCTTTGAGGTCCGCTTGCTTTTGGTTTGAGTTTTCTTTGCAGCCTATTCCCTTGTCCACTTTAAAGTCCAAATGCACATCTTAATGAAATGTGGTCGATCACCAATCACCATTTTAGATTGCGATAAGACGATTTCTTCCAAAGAACGGTCATATCATACACGCTGTAGCGCTTAAATAATTCCATCATATAGCACTCCCAATCAATGCGTTGTCCTGTGTTTATGTAAAAGAATGCTCCACATCACTGTGGATGGAGGTTGCATTATCGACTATTCGACGATAATGGTAAGACCTGACACATGGTTCCATCGTGTGACAGAGATCATTTTCCAACACGAATGACCTATCTATAAAAATGGTCCATTTGTTGTGCACTGGACACATGACTTATACTGTATAGATTGGCACCTTTAATTAGCCTGGTCAATGTTCAGAACCTGGTCGGTCAACACACGTCGACATCCATTGGATTTTGAATGCCAACCACACGAGTTTACAAAAAAGAGTTTCAAAATAAAACTTAACTGACCATGTTCAAAATTAAGCTTTCCAATCCAGAATGAAACGTCATTCACCTAGATTCAACACTAGCGTTGGGCCGTCAAGTCCCATGGGTTGTTTCATAGTAATGTTATCGTGTATCACTTCAACTAAACTCCCAGCCACAAATCTTCGAAAATGGTTGTGTGCCTCCTCCAAATCAGAAACTGATTAGCCTTCCTATAGAAAATGTCCATTATCGATGTGCGGCTTCATTTCCAACCATCTCGCGAAATCCATCTTTGGACGAATCCCCCAATTAATGCCATCAATACCATGTCATCAGAGAATTATTGCTTTTGACACAACTATATGGAACCAATTCAGAAAATCCTTTAATGGCTCTCCCGCTATAAAGACGCGTATTTTTGGGTCTTCAAATTTGAATATTTGATTTATTTAAGTATTCGGGTTTGAATTTAAATTTTGATAAATCACCTATTTCAAATTGAGACTTAATTTCCAATGATGTTTTTTAATTTAATTTATAGAATTTTTCCATAATTTTTGATTTGGAAAATAACCAAAAATTTTCGTTTCACGTATTTTATCGCAAACGTTGGCATTTTAAGACTTCACAGAATTTAACAACTTATCTATTTTATTTTTGTTTTGTGATCGTGTAACATTATTATACGCCATCATATTTTATTCTTTGTCCGTCGCGGCTCGGGATAGGGTACGATACGGTATGGCAGGATACCAGAATTTATTATGAAGATCGACGCATAAATACATATATAACGTACACTGTATTTTTCCCTCAGTCGAAATGTTGTTTTGTTTGTTGCTCCTCCCTTTTGCTTTCTCTATTCCCTCGTACAACTTTGATCGCGCACACACAAACACACACACACACATATATGTATGTATGTATAGACATACACTCAGCAAGAAAGAAAAAAGAAGAATCATTCCTTCTTTTTGTCATAGCAAGCTTCCCTGTTCTACATTTCTTTCCCCTGTTTTTTGTCCTTTAGCTCAAAGTACATATAACCATCTCCTCTGCTTAAAAATCGATTCATCCCAAACCATCAACTTTTAGCAAAAACTCTCAACTACAAAGTTGTTTATCATCGAGTCTACTATTTTTAGAAATTGACGGCGTGTGATTCGTCCACTATTGATCGAGAAATCCTCATATATCAGTAAGGGGTTAAAATATTTCTAATCTTCGAAAATTGTTTTCTCTCGAACTACTTCGAATGGATCGGTGCAGCAAGCGTCGTTGGTTCGTATGGCGTTGTATTATTTTTATGGAGGTTTCAATGCGATTCCGCGTCGACGATCGATGATTTCTAGGGTTCGAGTTTTCTCTGGATTTCGTCGATTGGCGATTTAGGGCTCGCAGTGGTGTTCAGGGAAGTGAGGTGGTCGAACGGCTAATTTTTGGTGGGATTCGGTGAGAATTCTTGTCGCAAGTTCATACTTGGTTGCGATTTTGTCGGTTCAGCTCTTTAGGTCAATTTCGTTCCACTTGGATGGAGGCTTGGGCAAGGTTGGCAAACAAATGAGAGGACAAATTGGGGGTACGTTAGTAGTCTCGGTTTGGTGATGGTGGTTGGGGGTATCGTTTCAATGCATGGAAACGTGCACATGTGCGTGCAGGCATTGTTCAAAAAAAAAGAAAAAAAAAGAAAGAAGGAAGAAGAAGGTAGCGCGGTTGTTTTGGGGTGGGTTGCGGGTAGGAGGAGTGGATTGAGGGTAGGTCGGTCTTGTGTTGGCTGGGACCGATAGGTTCGAACTCGGCGCATTTTCTAGACCTGCACTTTGATAGGTGGTACCCCGGTGCCTAATCATTATATGGAATCTATTCTCTAATAAGCGTCGTACGGTTTTGATTGTGTCTAACTATGTCGAAATGTGAGATGCAAGCATTTCAGCTATTTTCATATTTTACTATGACCTCTAGGCATTATTATAATTTAACTGGATTTTCTGATATAAAAGGTTTTGGTTATCGTAAGGTAAAACCTTTCCGTGTTTATATGCGGAGTGGTCTTATGAGATACCTTTGATTTTAAAGGATTTTAAAAGTTATAATAAAGACAATTCCCTATGATTTAAGTTCTCACACTGGTTTTACCAGACTGACTTGGGCGTTGTTTTTCGTAAATGCTCGGGTCAGACAAAGTATATTTCCAGGTTTACTTGGATATTTGGAGCTTCATGAGAGGAGCTGGAGGCCCAGAGACGTATTCATGTAGATGATTATAATTCCATTACTTACATTGTTGTGTGTCATTCAGCAATTTTAAGGATATGTTGTTATAACTGTTTGTGCTGAATAGGTTAGTACTCTGATTGATGTCAGTATATACCTATGTTACAGTTTTGTTTTTATGTAAAGGATTGTTATATATTATAGTTTATTCGTTCCGCTGTGAGATTCTGTGTTGTTTAGTTTCTTCTTGCTTTTTTTCTTCTTTCTTTTCCCTAACTATCCGCCTTTCCATTCAATTTGGGTTGGACATGTGTGGTTTATTGATAGCTTAAAGTGTATAGAAAAGTGGGTTATTACAGTTGGTATCTGAGCCAGGTTAAGCGAGAACCTTGGCTTTGGTGGGTAAAACTCATTATAGATAGGATTATAATACCCTAGAATGAGTAACTCATTAGAGATAGGGTAAGCGACACCCTAGAATGAGTTTGAGTGTATTATATATGAGAGCATATTTGTTATATTTGTAAAAAAAAATTTTGTATTGTGTTGTTTGATTTGTTGAGTGGCTTGAGAATTCTAGTCGATACATTTGGCCAACATTATCGATAGAAATTTCCTAAACACTCGAACAAGACCAATTGCCACAATATTGCTTTAAACGGGGTAAATAGAATAATTTTACCCAAAAATAATTTTATATATAAAATAATAATTTTTCATAGTTATTCTGATTGTGCTTAGTTGTTAGGAAGGATAATATTCCATCATTATCATCTAGGATTTGACCGATCATGCTCAGAATCGGTCATGCTCAACTTTGAGCACTGACTATTATCCACTAAACTATCTTGAATCATCCTTTTTAAAAACTTGGATAGGATAGACAGGAATTTTAGGAAAATTGAAACAGGTGCCTTGTGAATTAAGTTTCATAATTTGAATATGGCGTTCGTTGATAAGTGTTTTCTCGCCTTTTTACAAGGCCGTGACACCAAAGAATTGACTGAAAACCGAAGACAATCAGTCCCGAAGATCAATTATACATTGGTTCGCCAAGGATACTGACAAATTTTGCCGAGTCCGAATGGAGCTACAATCGATGTAACACGACAAGCGAAGCTACGGATGCAAACGTTCCAATTTTCAAGTCAATCGGGTTCATGGTCACGAGTTATGGATCGACCTAGTCTCAAATGAAATACCTCTATTTCATATCCATCAAAATGTAGGTTACTTCATATCCATCAAGTGAGCACTGATTCGTATCCATGGAAAAAGCACCGCCTCGTATCCATCACATCTCACCCATTTTATATCCATCACCTGAGAACATATCATATCGCTTCCATCTATACCCAATTCGTATTGATCGCCATCTACACAATTTGTATCGATCGGTAAACGATCGATACGAAATGTGCCACCACTCAAAAGGCATCGATACGAGTTTGGTATTCAATCGATAAGGAGGAGGTTAAGGTGAACGACACGAATGGAATAATTTGGAAAGATACAAAACACAATGTCTCAGACCGATACGAAATAGAGTACAACATATGGATACGAATGAGTTTACATCGTTGGATACGAACAAGGCCTATAAGAGAGGAAGACTTTGTCACTCAGCATAGAAAGTGGATTGATTCCAGAGTATAGTGCCACATCGTCTGATTGGCATGAGCCAACATCCGTATGAAACTAACGATACGAAACATATCGACATGAGCTCGGTAGTACATTGAAAATGCAAACTTACATTAATCATACCTCATAATCATCAAGTCCAAATTCCATCAAATTTTCACAGGAGCTTGCGTACATCCTTAAGAATGTCCATGATCGATCTCAACCCAAAAGGAACAATTTTGGATCCATACGAATTTGGTACGTATCGATCATGGATCGAGTCGAAGTGTCAGGGGATCGATCACGTTGGCCCACCCACGTGAGAGAAGGAGTCTTCCGAGATCTGGACGAGATATTTGCAGCCTACACCTATAAATAACAGTCCAAGAGCTTCAGAAAAGGGACCTTTTGGCTCTTCTACACCGTTACTCGGCTGAATTACATTGTAATTCGAGTACTTTCAATTTTAATCTTGTAAATCAGTAGAAAATCATCAATAAAACAACAATCTTTAAAGTGGATGTAGGCTACAACGTCGAACCACTATAAATCTTCTCTTTCTATTACTTTCCTTTTAATTTTTTGAGTGTTCTTCATATTTAATTATATTACATACAATCTATATGTGATCTGTGAAAGTGATTTGGTGCTTTCATCTGCAATTGGGTGTTCGTGACCATTTTTGGTGCAAACGTTTTTGGTGCTTTCACTGAGAAGGCTAGCATTCGAGGATCCTATAACTTGGACTTTGGATCTGAAAGCTTAAAGACTTGGATCTGGAAAGCTATGATAAAGCAATCAACAAGGAGACAAAGAGAGAATAGAAGTCGGCAAGAAGGAAGTCAGGAAGCTTCCTCAGGAGTGAATCAAGCCTCAGTATTCATCACCCGAGACGAGATGATGATGGAAGCTACGTAGGAGGGAATGCTGAAAAGGCAAGAAGAGATGTTGTAGAACCTATTCCAGCAAATTGGACAAGCTAGAGCGCAGAATCAAGAGAACGCCACTACAAGGGGTGCTGAAGATGGGGATTAGGAGCATGGAACAACCATGATTCGGAATAGAGAAGGACCATCAGGAACGGCCCATGAGCTAGATGGCACTCCCCAAGAGCATGTTAGATCCAACCTCAGGCAGGATACCAGGCGGAGCTGTTCAACACGGTGTTGATAGAGGAATCGATGCCCGTCCAGGAGGGCAAATTCCAAGATTCCCTCATGAACTTAGGAGGCAGATCGAAGGCAATGGTGGAGCAAGTACGACCATCATCTACATCAGCTGGGGACAGCTCAGGATCGAGGCATCAGCTTGTCATCAACTGATTGAAATAATGACGAATAAGTCGTAAACTCTACAATAGTGTGGTTAAGTCGCTTACACATGTACAGGATCACGAAGGGTGCTCAGGCGTGCTCTGAGATGACTATCAATAACATCAGTGTAGGTGTCTGCACTTTGATGTCTCGGTCTTGCTTTTTTTTTTTTCTATTTTTTGCATCTGGACTTGATTTGGCTGGACATTTTGGTTGTAAGACTCATTTTGAATATAAAATTGGTATTTGTAATTCCATAATGGCTAAGTCACTTACACATGTACGGGATCGCGAACAGTCCTCAGGCATGCTCTAAGATGGCGATAACCACCATAACAAACAATTCAGAAACTCACTCGAACGTGAAATCTGACATTAATGATACTAAGCCCCCCGGGAACACATAACTCGCCTCGAACGACACCCGATCTCGAATGGTCACAATTCGTCTCGAATGGCACCCAACCTCGAACAGTCACAATTTGCCTCGAAAGGCACCTAACCTCGAATGGTCACAATTCGCCTCGAATGGCAACCGGCCTCAAACGGTCACATACCACCTCGAATGGCATACGATCGCGAACGGTCACTGTCCATAATCATGTAAGATTACCAATCTCTTTACGGGTCATTAACAGAATACAAACATCTAGCTTATCAAACTACAAAACACACCTTCCTATCACAAGGCATGTTTTGGGGGCAAGTGTTATCCCGAATTTTTGCAAGGTTGTGGCACCAAAGAATTGACTGAAAACCGAGGACAATCAGTCCCGAAGATCAGTTATACACTGGTTCGCTATGGATACTGACAAATTTTGCCCGATCCGAATCGAGCTACAATCGATGTAACACGATAAGCAAAGCTATGAAAGCCAATGTTCCAATTTTCAAGTCAATCGAAGTTCATGTTCATGAGTTATGGATCGATCAAATTTCAAGTGAAACACCTCTAGTTCATATCCATCAAATGTAGGTTACATCGTATCCATCAAGTAAGCACTGGTTTGTATCCATGTAAAATGCACCACCTCGTATCCATCACATCTACCATATTTCGTATCCATCACCTGAGAACATATCGTATCGCTTCCATTATAACCAATTCATATCGATCGCTATCTACACAATACGAAATGTGCCACCACTGGAAAGGCATCGATTGAGTTCTGTTTTCAATCGATCCGAAGGAGGTTCAGATGAACGACACGAATGGAATAATTTGGAAAGATACAAAATGCATTCGTCTAAGACCGATACGAAATAGAGTATAACACATGGATATGAATGAGTTTACATCGGTGGATACGAACAAGGCCTATAAGAGAGGAAGACTTGGTCACTTGGCATAAAAAGTGGATCGATCTTAGAGTATAGTGCCACATCATCTAAATGACGTGTGCCAACATCGGTACGAAACAAGCGATATGAAATGTATCGATACGAGCTCAGTAGTACATCGAAAATGCAAACTTGCACGATGATATCTCACAATTTACAAGTCCAAATGCTACCAAATTTTCACAGTACCTTGCGTACAACCTCAAGAATGCCATGATCGATCCCAACCCAAAAAGAGCAATTTTGGATCGATACGAATTTGGCACGTATCGATCATGGATCGATTCGATGTGTCAGGGTATTGATCACGTGGGCCTACCTACTTGAAAAACAGAGTCCTCCGAGATTTGGGAAAGATATTTGCAGCCTACACCTATAAATAGCGGTCCAAAAGCTTCAGAAAAGGGATCTTTTAGCTCTTTTACGCCGTTACTCTGCTGAACTCCAATGTAATTCGGATACCATCAATTGTACACTGGTAAATAAGTAGAGAATCATCAATAAAACAACTCTTTAAAGTGGATGTAGGCTACAACATCAAACCACTATAAATCTTGTCTTTCTACTGCTTTCCTTTTAATTTTTTGAGTGTTCTTCATATTTAATTATATCACATACAATATATCTGCTATCTGTGACTGTGATTTGGTACTTTCATCTGCAATTGGGTGTTCGTGACTATTTTTGGTGCAAACAATAATGTTGAATTGAAAGTGGATGAAATTAAATTTGAATATTTTGGAAACGATTTTATATATAAAAAATTGATTTGGTAAAATTTAATTTTAATAAATGTTGTTTTATAAAAAGGAAATTAGAATATTTTGAAATAAATATTTTGGGAATAATTTAATATAGAAGTTGGTCGTATTTGATTGGGGTTTTATAAAAGAAGCTATTAAAAGAAAACTTAAATATTTCTGAGTAAATACTTGGTAAATGATTTATATAAGGAAGCTGGAACATTTTCACAATAAATATTTGAGAGTGATTTCCTTTAAATGAGGATATTTTATAAATTTGATTTATAAAAATGTATGTATAAATAAAAGGAATTAAACCTCGATGATTTGGGCAAAATGGTTTTCAAGGTTTAAAGGGTTAACAATAGTAGTTAGAAATATTTTCTAGTTTCTTAATGGGGAATTGTTACTATTAGGACCCAGAAAAAATAAATTTGAGTTGATTCCAAAAGTATGATCTGATTTACTATAAAGTAAAGTGTATGTGTTATTTCAATTGACTTTGAAGAAAGGAAATAATTATTTTATTTGAGATAACTTTGGGACTTAAAGGGGTTTTTGGTGTACCAATATTTTGGAAAGAGTTTCTTAAAGATATATTTGAGGATAAATATCTCTGAAAAAGAAATGTGTATTCATTTGGATTTGGTTTGGGAAATGAGTTCTGATTTGTTTTGTGGTGATTAGAATGATCTTCTAAGTGACGATCAGATGTTTGCTTAAGCAAACGGTATTGTGCACTTAGTAAATTATTCTCTTTGTCATTGTACAGTAGGAACGAGTTTGGATCCGAACGAATCCAGAGCAAATTGGAATTGGATATTTCAACGAAATATTTTGCTGGAAATATACTTATGATATTGTTTCAAAATGGATTTGAAAGAAAAGTGATTTTAGTTAACTAGTTAGAATGGCTCGAAAATAACTAAAAGTGGCAAGAGATACATTCGGATGGTAAATGTTTCTCTTGAATATCATTCTTCTTGTAGGGAAGTATGTAATACTGTTTGGTAGTACCCAGTTTCTTGGTATACTTTTGGGTTTACTCGGGCTACATACACACACACACATATTTGTGTTATGGATGAATATATATATATATATATATAATGACATTTCAAAAGTTTTCAAAATAAATATCCAAGTGTTTGACGCTTGAGTTTCCCATGTATATGGTGCGGTTTCAAAAAGGTGTTTTGAATGACAACCCAGATATTTAAAAATTTGTTAAGTGAATTAAAAATGGAAGTTTGAATTTAGTAGTTGGGTATACCATTGTAATATGGTAGAGTGTTTTATAAGTTTTACTAATCTAATGAAATTATATGAAATGTTTTTTTTTATAAATATTTAACGAGAATAAAATTGGTATTGTAATAAATAATTAAATAAGTATGTAGAACGAATGTAGATCTTTTCTCTCTCCATATAGTTTGATCTAATATACAAGTACAAGGCTCTGAGGTGTTTCACACCGTTCCAAATGAGGATCTATTACTCGTTTCCGACGGCGAGCACTTGATGAGGGTTCTTGATATGGAACCAAGGTTTTCTATCATAACTACAAATATGCAAGGAAAGGAGAGGTTCCTAACCAAGAAGCCTGGTCAGAGTTCGCACTGGAAAATCAGGTGAATGATGCTAGTTTGGAAACAGAGTCATGTATTCGAGTAGTGATCGAATCAGATTCTGTATATAGATGATCTATGAACATCCTATGGGCTTATGAATAGTACAGAGTGTTCTTGTGCTGGAAATTCGGGGATGAAATTCTTTTAAGCGGGGAAGAGTGTAACAATCCGTATTTTTTGGGTCTTCGAATTTGAATATTTGATTTATTTAAATATTCAGGTTTGAATTTAAATTTTGATGAATCACTTATTTCAAGCTGAGACTTGACTTCCGATGACGTATTTTTAATTTAATTTATAGAATTTTTTCATAATTTTAATTTGGAAAATAAATAAAATTTTCGTTTGATGTATTTTACGGCGAATGTTGGTATTTTGAGGCTTCATGGAATTTAATAACTTGTCTATTTTATTTTTGTTTGTGATCCTGTAACATTGTTATATGCGATCATATTTTATTCTTTATCTGTCGCGGCTCGGGATCGGACACGATACGATATGGCAGGATACCGACATTTTTTAAAAATCAACACATAAACACATATAGCGTACATTGTATTTTCCCCTCAGTCGAAATGTTGTTTGTCTGCTGCTCCTCCCTTTTGGTTTATTTGTTCCTTCCTAGAACCTTGATCACACATATAGATGCATACATACATACATGTATGTATGTACGTATGTATAGGCAGACACTCAGCAAGAAAGAAAAAAGAAGAATCATTCCTTCTTTCTGTCATAGCAAGCTTCCTTGTTCTTCGTTTCTTTCCTATGTTCTTCTTTTTTTCCTTTAACTCAAAGTATATATAACCATCTCCTCTTCTTAAAAATCGATTCGTCCCAAACCGTCAAGTTTTAGACAAAACTCTAAACTACAAAGTCGTTTGTCATCGAGTCTACTATTTTTGGAAATTGACGGCGTGTGATTTCATCTACTACTGATCGAGAAATCCTCATGTATCAATAATGGTTTAAAAATGTTTCTAATCCTCAAAAATTGTTTTCTCTTAAAACGCTTTGAATGGAACGACGCCGTAGGAGCCGTTGGGTTCGTATGGTGTCGTATTATTTTTTGTAGGTTTAGGCATGATTCTGCGTCGACGATCAACGATCGTCGATTTCTAGGGTTTGAGTTTTCTCCGGATTTGGTCATCGATTGGCGATTTGGGGCTTGTAGTGGTGTTCGGGGAAGTGAGGCTGTCGAATGGAAAATTTTTAGTGGGATTTGGCGAGAATTCTTATCGCGATTTCATAGCTTGGACGCGATTTTGTGGGTTCGGTTCTTTAGGTCAATTTCATTTCACTTGGCCGAAGGCTTGGGTGAGGGTGGCAAACGGATGGAAGGACAAATTGGGGTATGCCGGTGGTCTTGGTTTGGTCGATTAAGGTTAGGGTTGCCGTGTCAGTGCACGGAAATGTGCACATATGCGTACAGGCATTGTTCAAAAATAAGGAGGAAGAAGAAGGTAGCACTGTTACTTTGGGGTAGGTTATGGGTAAGAGGAGTGGGCTCGGCCCATATTGTTGCTAGTGGGTGAGAAATCATTCATTTTATTTTTTTTAAATATATATATATATATATATATATATATATGGTTAGTTAAATTTGAAATGCTATATCTCGCTCATATAAAACCCAATTATCCGATGGATTATTGCATTGGGTTCATATGAACAAGTACAACATGATAGTGTAATCTGTTGATAGCTTTGGACAAGTATAAGTTTATGATATATGAAAACAGACAGAATTTAGTTGCGTTATTTTAAATAGTAACGTTGCTTAAATTGATATACATTAATTATCGATGTTTATTTGGCCAAACTTTCGAGTTAAATTGGATTGAACATGTTAATTGGATCCCTGTTACCGGAATAAAACACCGGTCCGTTAATTAAATTAATTTTACATTTAATTAGCAGAATAAATCCCCGTTCTGCTATTTACGGATTTGAACATTTAATGTAATACTAGCAATTGATGTTCCACCTTGAATATGTGATATATTAATTAATGACTGGTAGATAAGTGTTGAATTTATTTACATACTCATTGATTATGTAAATATCTGTTATTGACTTGAAAAGTTAATGGAATAATATGGTAACTTATTTAAGTAACATAGTGATCGTTAAGCCTCATTCAGTTTTAAAGATTTAAAAATCTGGTTTGAAAGTTATTTAACTAATTACTTATTAACAAGATTTGAAGTAATAATTATTTGTCAGTAAATTTAAGATAATTTATATTTGTCTTAGATAATGAATTAAAATTAATTATTTTATTAATTACTATTTAAATGTTATTTAGTTATGGTCTAGAAATGTTCTAATTATATTTTAATTATTTATTTATAGATTTAACAATACTTAAATTTTTAATTAAAGTTAATTAATTATATTGATTTAAGTCATTTAATTGTATTTAGGGGAAATTAATTTTTATATTAATATTCTTTATGGTTAATTAATTACGATTTTTAACATTTTAAAGTTAATTAATTATTATCTTATTATTATTTTAAAGTTAACTTATTTATACAACGATAATGTTTTAAAATTAATTTAATATATTATCACTGAGACTTTAAGTTGTTATTTCAAATGAGAATTAAAGTAAATGGAATAGAGGGATATTTAAGTAATAACTTATTACTTTAAGTTATTTTAAATAAGGTATGGTTTATCAAGAGGACTTTACGGACTTGCAAAGTCTTTTAAATAAGTTGTTTAAAATATGAGAAGAGTTTTATAAAGGGTTTGGATATTTATAAATGGATTTATAAATGAGTTTTTTTAAAAGATCTGGAAAGAAGGAGTTTTATAAATGGTTTTTTTGGAAATTATAAGGATGTCTTATAAAGGGATTGGTGTTCTAGGTTTCTCCTTTTAAGCGATATTTGGGTTTGATCATTTAAAATATGATTTCGAAATAGAAAATCTTTCTAAGTGTTGGTGAATATACCTTCCAAGTTTGAAAGTGAGCTGGTTAAATATACTTATACGGTGAGATAAGTATATGGATATATTTTTCTAAGTGTCGAAAATATAATAGTTTGTGAATACACTTATCCTGTTGAGGTAAGTATATAGAAGTGATTTTCAAGTATTTGAAATGTGATTTTTAGAAAATGAAAACTGATTTAAAATTAGACTTAGTTATTTCTATGGGAAATGTAATCTTTGTTTTGAATGGTAGTTTCTTTGGTAGTTAAATAACTGACTATCAAATTTGGACCAAAACGCAACTTTGGAGATATCTAAAAGAAACACGAGAATTATATGATACAGTAACTGTCGGTGGTGCTATACTGTACGTATAAACTCATTTCATTCTTCCAGGACGATGATAAGGAAATCCGTCCACTAACGGTTAGAAGGTGATCCCCGGTCTTATCATTGTCTGTTTATATTCCAGAGAACTGGGTTGAACTTACTGAAAATTATCGAATGTTGTTTCAAAGTGACCGGGATCAGATATATTATCCGGAAACCACTTCGATCAAACGAATGCATTTCGAAGTGAAGACATCGTGAAGAGCATGGAATCCAAGATAGAGATGTGAAGTGCAAGAGCTAATCGCCACTAATCCTGAAGGTTATCCCAAAAATGGATGTAGTAGGAAGTGTTCCTTCTGTTTCGTTCAGACCTAGAATGGACTTGTATGGATGAATGATATCAGCACATTGTCATTGGAGGTCAATGAGCATTCTAAGTGTAAATTTCTTGAAAACTAATCGTAGCCTCAGTCCTCGTCAACCGGAAATGACTGAAAATCAGGGGAGATGCAGCAAGGCTAAGTGGATCGCACCCATTAGGGTATGTTATAACCCTTTTAGATACATCTATATATTTATGGATTGGTTGTGCATGAGATCGCGATAAAAAGGTTGCAAAACAACCGAGGTGATGATATATTCGGTACTATCCAGTAAGGGGTAGGTCGGTCTTGTGTTAGCAGGGATCGATTGGTTCGATCTCAGTATATTTTCTAGACATGACTGTGATAGGTGATTCCCCAAAGCCTAGTCATCGTATGGATTCCATTCTCCAATAAGTGTCGTATGATTTTGATTGTGTCCAACTATGTTGAAATTTGAGATGCAAGTATTTCAGCTATTTTCATATTTTACTTTGACCTCTAGGCATTATTATAATACCACTGGATTTTCTAATATAAAAGGTTTTGGTTATCGTAAGGTAAAAACCCATCCGTGTTTATGTGTGGCGTGGTCTTATGAGATATCTTTGATTTTAAAGGATTTTAAAAGTTATAATAAAGAAAATTCCCTGTGATTTAAGTTCTTATGCTGGTTTTACCAGACTGACCTGAGCGTTGTTTTTTCTAAATGCTCGGGTTAGATGGAACATATTTTCAGGTTTACTTGGATATTTAGAGCTTTAGGAGAGGAGTTGGAGGCCTAGAGACGTATTCACATAAATAATTGTAATTCTGCTGCTTACACTATTGTGTATCATTCAGTAATTACATGGATAGGTTGTTATAACTATCCATGCTCAATAGGTTAGTATACTCTAATTAATGTCCGTGCATACATATGTTATAGTTTTGTTTTTGTGTAAAAGATTGTTATATATTATAGATTATTCATTCCACTGTGATATTCTGTGTTGTTTAGTTTCTTATTTTCTTTTTTCTTCCTTTTTTCCCCAACTACGCCTTTTCGTTCAATTTGGGTTGGACATGTGTGGTTTATTATCAGCTTAAAGTGTACGGAAAATGGGTCTTTACACCCGTGTCTTGGAAGATGTTTGATAATGACATCACATCTTTCAGACATGAAGTATGTAAACAAAATTGCTTAAAATTTTTTCATGACAACTCAAAAAAAGACAATATGGATCTTGGTGGGAGCCAAGTGAGCCACATCATCGCTAACCCCTCCAAGCAAACTTGAAAGCAACGACATCTCACGGTATCAGATGCTCTGGCAGAGTCCATAAGCCATTCATACTTCATAAAGTACTTCCTTGGATCTGTCTTTCCACCATACAACGATATTGTTGTCATCGCAAACCTCCATGGATGCTTCACATGCAGAATGTTCTCAGTAAATAGATTCTGACTAGGAGAAGTACCACATTCATCATTGCTCCTAAACTGATTTTCATTCGCATGTTTCCTGACCGTTTTGGCCAAATAATTCGATTCTACAGGTTCGACTGAACAGTGATAGTCGAGATCCATTCCAAGTGCTTGGCCTGACGAACGTTCTCAAGCATACTCTCGATACCTAGGTTCTCCAGATCATCAATAGCAGTCCAGAGGTCACAGTCACGCCATTGTCCACAAGGCGAGGTCAGCTCCAACATAAGTTGGATCGATGTCGATCTATCCTTTTGGATCGGTATCGATCCACAAACTCGAGCCATGGGTTTGTCTCGTCCCTTGATCTGAGGTCCCAGCTATGTTTCACATCTTCTACTGCTTTCTATCTCCTTTTGTCTTTGCTCGAACGATGAGAAACTTTTAAATTCTAAACTTGAATGGTTTATGTCCCTCCTACTCCTCCTACGGCTGTTCTGAGTTAGTTCATTCAGTAGCCTCAAGCTCTTTTACATTTGTCAATTCATCTCTTTGCAAGTCTTCTGGAATCTATCCTCCATCTAGTTCATTATATGATCCATCTCCATTTTGGTCACGACTTCAGTTGGATTCTGGATCTCAGTTTATTTTGGTTGGGGAACTTCATCCACACGGTGAGTATCTTGGTTCTTAGCATCATTAGTAGCTCTGGAAGTTGTAGCACGTTCTCTCCTTGATGGGGCTATGACAAATAACTTCTCTTAACTTGTTGAAAATCTAAATATTAGAACTGTAAGGTTGAAAGATTGGATCTATCTCTTGGACATACGAAATCCAATAGCAGATGGCGGATTCAAGTAGCTTGAGAATACGGTTCTCAGTGAAAGCGCCAAAATATGAACTAAAAATGACACCCGAAATATTATGTAGAGAATAAAATAAATGAAAATTGGCAAAAGAAGAACATATAGCGTTTATAGTAGTTCGGCTAATTTTGGCCTACATCCACTTAGTAATTTTATTGCTTAGATCATTAGATTATAAGCAGTTGTTCTTACGGATTAGTATAAATCTGTGGGTGATTATAAGAATTAAAGAGAAAATAAGAACAAAAAAATCCATAAAGATGAGTCATGTCCCTCTATATATAGACGTTGGAAGCCTAAAATCTTGGAACCATGATCTCCACCTCATTTTCCATGCTATAGACCGCTTCCCCAAGAAAATAAGTGGATACCTAAGCAAAAACTGTGGACCGGTTCCGATCCATGGGCATGGATCAGTGTTGGTCCATAAATTTCCATATAGATGATTTGCAACTCCTTATTTTGGATCTTCAAACTTATTTGCAGCAGAATTATCTTGTTTCTAAGTCCAAATGATAGATCCATGAAAGATTGGAATTGCTGATTTTGAGTGCATGTGGAGATTGATCGAGAAGTGCATGGGATCAATAAAATAACACTTAAAATAGGCTTTTAGCATCAAGTAGAGTGAGTAGGAGGAGTCGGGACAAGTTTGGTGGTGTACTTATGGATCAGTACATATTCATAATGTTAGATTGATACCGATCCAATAGATAGTTGGATTTTGGCATTTGATCTCCTATGTTGGCTTAGTCTTCACCCTATGGCCCTGTTTGTACTTGATTTTTGGACTCTCGGGTCATCACTCTAGGCTTCTTGCCTTGATAATTTCCAACTTCGTTTAGTCCAGTCCATTCGAATATTGCCTATTCAAAAGGCGTGATAACAGTGTTAAATAAAGGGGGTTGTGGATTCTAGCCCATATACATATATACATACATAAATACGTACATATACATATATAAGTAAATATATATGTACATGCATATGTATGTATATGTACATGCATATGTAGGTATATGTATATGTATGTCTATGTACATATGAACGTACATATACATATACATACACATACCTACATATGCATGTACATAACCATTCATATGCATGTACATATACATTTACTTATTTATGTATATATACGTATATGTATATACATATACGTATATGAATATATATGTATGTATATGTACGTATATATGTACATATATGCAACTTCTTGTCTTGACTCTCCAAACTTGTTTGTGGTAGAATTATCTTGTTTCTAAGTCCAAATGATGGATGTATGAAAAAATGGAGTTATTGATTTTGAGTGCTTGTGGATCTCGATAAAGAATTGCATTGGATTAATAAAATAACACTTAAAATAGGTTTTTGGCATCAAGTAGAGTGAGTAGGAAGAGTCGGAGCAAGTTTGATGGAGTATTTGTGGATCGGTACTGATTCATGATGTTGGATCAATACCGATCCAACAGATAGTTAGATTTTGGCATTTGATCCTATATGTTGGCTTGGTCTTCACCCTATGGCTCTGTTTGTACTTGGTTTCTGGACTCTCGGGTCATCACTCCAGGTTTCTTTCCTTGGTAATTTTCAAGTTTATTTAGTCCAGTCCATCCGAATATTTTCTAGTCCAAAGGTGGGATAACAGTGATAAATAAGGGAGGTTGTGGATTCTAGCTTATATGTGTATGTATATGTATATGTGTGTGTATATATATATATATATATATATGTGTGTGTGTGTGTATGTAAACATATAAACATATAAATATATATATGCATATCACTATCATCTAAACCTTCAAAACAACCATTTTGGAAATCTTACTTCTCTTCTGCATTTCAAATTTTCAATGATAAATAATTGAAATACAAATACGAATAATTTGATTAGAGACACCGGTTATAGGTGGCAAAAGAACTTGAACACTTGAAGGAACAGTGGAGTAAGAAAAGGACCACTAATAATTGGTGGAATAATTAATACTAACTCAATTCCATTCTCATTAGCAAATTGAAATGGCTTCTCTTCTGTCATCAACTTTGATAATACATACACCAGACCATATCATAAGAATATAGTCATAAGTAATTCATAACATTGAAAGAATAAAAATTCATTGATACAGATGTAAATGATTAACAACAAAGCTTTCTCTAATTATAGAATTAGTCAAAAGTATAATAATACTCATCCATTCGGCTTTGCCTTCCAAACTTTTTCAATAGACAAAGTAAGGATTTTTGTCAGAGGAAGCACAGTGTTCTTTTATTCTTATTTTACTTTTGGACATGTTTGTGAAATAAATCTGTTTAGATTTTTGAAATAGATCAATGGTGGGTTTTTTGGCACCAAGATTGATGGGGATATACATGTTATTTCTTAGTTAGTATTCTATTATAGGTAAAATGTATTTTCAAGTTTATGCCTTTGTTTGGTATTACTTAAGAATTCCTTCACCAACAAGTTATGTTGATGCTTGTATCTTCCATGTAAAACCACAGTGAGCCTGAATCAGTGGTATGCAATAAGAAAGCAGAAATTGCAGCGAATCTAGACTGGATTACTATCATAGTAAATAATGTTAAGTCATGATTTTGTTTAATATATACATTATCGTATTTAATATGAACTTTACTGGTAACTAAGCTTTGTTGTCGCAATACTGGTTTTAGCTATGGTGACGTTTTCAACTGGAATAGTCCTAATGCTTATAGGTATAATATTCTTGTGACTTTATCAAGTTTGATTTTGTTATATAAAGAATACCGTAAACCTTAAGCACACAACTATCGATAGTTTAAGAAGAGTGAGGCATGATTAGAAGATGATGTGCCATATGGCTACGATTTTATTTTATTTTGGGCTACAGGAGCCATGTATTTTGAATGTTATTCACTGGATGGAATGAACATAAGAGCATGTACAATAGATGTTGGATGGGAAAGTAAATGGGTAAGATTGCTAAATGAATTACAGTAGCTTCTTTAACACTAAATTAATTAGATGTTTATTGCATTGGACAGATAAAATGTAATATGAAGACAGTGATAACATGAGATGAACGTGGACTGTCTTTGTATAGTTTAGATGTTATTGTTACCCCTGATCTGGAAAAGAAGAAATAAATCTACATGATCAAAAGGAAACTTATGAACTATTGCAAGATTGTTTCAAATTCTGCAATTTTAGCTTCTTTGGATGATTGAAACGATGCATGCTTACGGTTTAGTGGGAAACTAGGTCAATGCTCAAATATGATATCCAGTGTGGTATACATACATAAACTAGAATGACAAGTGTAAGCAATACATTGTAAATACAATTGAATTTTCATATATCATTGGGCAGACTAAATTCATTCAAGTTCAGCTGTGGATATCCAGTGTATTGTACATACATAAACTAGAATGACAAGTGTAAACAACCCATTGTAAATACAATTGAATTTTCATAAACTAGAATGACAAGTGTAAACAAACAATACTGTTATCCCATTTTTTGGACAAAACTGGAATATCAATGTTGTGTGCGTTTCCACCACGACCGGAATAAGAAGAAGCAAGCAAGCGTACATAAGTCAGGAATTTCACTCATGATTCAAGCGCAAAAGTTCATTCGGCGAAACCATACAAGAACCCATTCGGCACTCATCCCATTCGGCATGCCCTGGTTCATCCGGCATCTCCAACACACAAGCCCATTCGGCATTCCCATTCGGCTCTCCCATTCGGCATTCCCAACATGATCCATTCGGTGGTACCGAACCAACGTGCCTCCATGCTCCTCTATAACCGAACCAAGCCACCTTCCATCCACTACCGATCCAACATTACCGAGCCTTGCTACCACCGAACCAGTTCCCTCTCCTCCATCACCGGACCACACTCCTCTCCTCTACCACCGAACCAAGCTTCGCCGAACCAGAAAGCTGCCAGTCCAGATTGCTTCAGCCCAAGCCCACCTGCAGCTATATACTTCCAAGACCCCTGCCCCCTACCTCACTCTATAAATAGAGGGGCAGGGGTACAACAATGGAGGACGATTTTTGGAGACAAGTTTGAGAGCTCAAGCCTGGAAGGAACTCTCAAACAACTTTAGATACTTGTAATCAAAGCTTTGTACTTGTAATCTGAAGGAAAAAAGGAGAATAACATATAAAGTGGACGTAGGCACGTTCTGGCCGAACCACTATAAATCTATATGTCTTTTACAGTTTAGTCCCTGCTTTTCATATATTTGCATAAATCACCTAAATCACTAAGAACATCATAAAATCAACCAACTCATACGACTTTGGGTGTTTGCGGCCATTTTTTACGCAAACATTTTGGTGCTTTCACTGAGAAGAACCAGCTCCCGCTACATCGGATAGAAGTTGAATTTGAAAATCTAAGAATTCAGATCTGAGAGTTATGACGAGACAAACAAGTAGAAGGCAAAGGCCAGAGAGAAGTGAAAACCCAGGAAGTCAAGAGGCTTCCTCAGGAGGAAATCAAGCGTCGGCCTTCATCACTAGGGAGGAGATGGAGGCCATGATGAGAAGACAGGAAGAGATGATACAGAACTTACTTCAACAAATTGGGCAAATTGGAGCACAAATCCAAGGAGCAACTAGAGTTCAGAACGGAGCAGAACCATCTGGCGCAGCACCAGAGCTAGGGGGCAACCCCCAAGCAGCAGACGACTATCAATCAGGCGTCGATCCCGCATGGGGGCACCACACTTGGAGCCAGTTAATCCAATCACAGAGAGTGAGATAGAGGCCTCTGAGCAACCAGGTAAGGAATGAACGCCCAGCCAGGGGGCAGGTAAAATTCCCTCATGAACACGGGGGCAGGTCGAAAACGATGAACAAGTCGCAAAACTCTCACTAGCACGGTTAAATCATTTACACATGCGAGCGATCGCGCACGATCCATAGGCATGCTCTGAATGACTATAGACCGCACCATAGTAAGAGTTTACACTTTGACATCCTCGTCTTGCTCCTGCTTTGACTTTGATTTGAACATTCCTACTGTGGAACTCGTATGACTATTGCTTTAACATTTACAATTCCATGGAAAAATTATTTACTTGTATGCCCGTTGGATCGCGAACGGTCCACGAGCGCCTATTGCATGGCAACGAACTGCCGAAGTCTTTGATTCGAAAAATTCCCCCAAACAATGACTCCAACACTGATAATATTAAGTCCCCCCCGGGCACACTCATTCGCCTCGAACGGCACCCGACTTCGAACAGTCACAATTCGCCTCGAACGGCACCCGACTTCGAACAGTCACAACTCGCCTCGAACGGCACCCGATCACGAACGATCACAACTCGCCTCGAACGGCACAACTCGCCTCGAACGGCACAACTCGCCTCGAACGGCACAACTCACCTTACCTCAAATGGCTCGATCGCGAACGGTCGTCACTTGAGGTCCGCCACATGATCACTGACTGTTACACCTTACCTCAAATGGCTTGATCGCGAACGGTCGTCATTTGAGGACCGCCACTTGACCGCACACTGTCGCACTTTACCTCGAATGACTCGATCACGAACGATCGTCATTTGAAGTTAAGCGCTTGACCTTGAACGGTCCTCACTCGACCGCGCACTGTCGCACTTTACCTCGAATGACTCGATCCCGAACGATCGTCATTTGAAGTAAAGCGCTTGACCTTGAACGGTCACATTTCACCGCAGATGACTCGATCCCGAATGATCGACGCATGGATTTACGCGCTTGACCGCGCAGGGTCGCACTTCACCTCGAATGACTCGATCGCGAACGGTCGTCATTTGAAGTTAGGCGCTTGACCATGAATGGCCGCGCTTCATCCCGAATAGCTCGATCCCGAACGGTCGTCATTTGGGGCCATATAAACTATCAAGCTCTTTTCAGGTTGTCAACAGGATACGAACATCCAGCTCATGGCATTGCAAAACACGCCTTCCTACCGCAAGGACATCAACAGGATACGAACATCCAGCTCATGGCATTACAAAACACGCCTTCCTACCGCAAGGCATATTTTGGGGGGCAAAGTGTTATCCCATTTTTTGGACAAAACTGGAATATCAATGTTGTGTGCGTTTCCACCACGACCGGAATAAGAAGAAGCAAGCAAGCGTACATAAGTCAGGAATTTCACTCATGATTCAAGCGCAAAAGTTCATTCGGCGAAACCATACAAGAACCCATTCGGCACTCATCCCATTCGGCATGCCCTGGTTCATCCGGCATCTCCAACACACAAGCCCATTCGGCATTCCCATTCGGCTCTCCCATTCGGCATTCCCAACATGATCCATTCGGTGGTACCGAACCAACGTGCCTCCATGCTCCTCTATAACCGAACCAAGCCACCTTCCATCCACTACCGATCCAACATTACCGGGCCTTGCTACCACCGAACCAGTTCCCTCTCCTCCATCACCGGACCACACTCCTCTCCTCTACCACCGAACCAAGCTTCGCCGAACCAGAAAGCTGCCAGTCCAGATTGCTTCAGCCCAAGCCCACCTGCAGCTATATACTTCCAAGACCCCTGCCCCCTACCTCACTCTATAAATAGAGGGGCAGGGGTACAACAATGGAGGACGATTTTTGGAGACAAGTTTGAGAGCTCAAGCCTGGAAGGAACTCTCAAACAACTTTAGATACTTGTAATCAAAGCTTTGTACTTGTAATCTGAAGGAAAAAAGGAGAATAACATATAAAGTGGACGTAGGCACGTTCTGGCCGAACCACTATAAATCTATATGTCTTTTACAGTTTAGTCCCTGCTTTTCATATATTTGCATAAATCACCTAAATCACTAAGAACATCATAAAATCAACCAACTCATACGACTTTGGGTGTTTGCGGCCATTTTTTACGCAAACAAATACATTATTTTCATATATCATTGGGCTGACCAAATTTATTCATTTTGTATATGGCATTTGATAGTGAGATAATATCCTTACAGATGTGTGTGCTGAATCTGCTGATTATATATATAATTAGCATACACATATGTAAGAATATTATCTCACTATCAATTAGAACAGTTATTTAAACGCCAAAAGCAACAGCTTTAGGCCGTCGTTAAATTTCAGTTAGCAACCGGTTTAGGGCCGTTGCAAAATTTTAGATTAGCAGTCGGTTTAGGACCGTTGCAAAATTTTAGATTAGCAGTCGGTTTAAGCCATTGTTGAATGTAAATTTGCTACTGCTCTGGGCAGTTGTTAAATTTTAGTTAGCAACAACTTTGGGCCATCGTGAAATTTTAACGACTTCCTATTTTACAAGGGCTTTTAGTCGTTGCAAAATCCTTTAGCAAATGCTCAAAGAACATAGTGAAATAGTTTTTTTGCTGTAGTGAAAGACTCTCGTTCAGTCGTTCTATGATTGTTTTAAACAAACACAAGTACATAATCTCATAGTGTTTCCAATGGTCATGAGTAATCAAGTGTCCATCATAGGTTGAGCATTATAGACATAAGTCTCAAAGTATATATCTATATCATTTTCTCGATATATCTTCACTAAGAGCATATAATGATAAGTATTTGAATACTACTCAAAACTCACGGTTGCAAAAACATTCGCAACTGAAATCGATAAAATACCTTTCTTAAGAATTTTCTACTTACATATGTTTAGTGTATTAATATCATTACTTATTGCAGTATAACAACGTATACAGAAGAAAATAAAACCAAAAGCATACTTCATTGCAAATAAAATTCTTTTATAAAAGTTAATTTACATAACTATTTACATAATTGTGCCTAGAGCACATCGTTAAATTTATCAATCTTCCACTTGCACTTAGGACCAATTATAGAACCTTATGCCTATACCTTCGATTAGTCTACCAAAATAGACTTAGAAATGACCTTAGTGAATGGATCAGTAATGTTATGTTTAGTATCTATTCTCTCGGTTACTATCTTTTCGTCATTGGTAAACTGTATTATCATGAAGAACATGCGGAGGATGTATCAACTTCTTGTGAGCACATGGTTCCTTGACAATCAATATTGTTTAATTCGTCACAATACATCATAAATGAACCTTCAATGCATAGGATCACTCTTAGCTCTTTATTGAATTTGAGCATCCCTCCTACTTATATTGCACCATCATTTAAGGTGATGTACTCAGCCCCCATGGTTGAATCTTTCATAACTTCTTGTTTGGAAGATTTCTGACTAATGAGCCCTTCGTTAAGGGTAAATATGAATCCCCTGACTTATTTTCTCTCGTCGATATGTAATATCCCTCATTTTGAGGCTCAAAATAGATATTGTTGATGTTGCAATCATCCTCAGCATTATTTCTCAATGACAAAATGAGATCAATTATTATATCATTAATATCAAGAGCACAAGATTTTACAAATTTCAACAGAACAATTTCATTAATCCATTCGTAAATTCATTACATTCTAGTAACATTACATGACAACTACTTCGTTTAGATAAAATATAATAAATACAACATAATTCCAAGAGCGGTTGCATGCTAATATGCCCCTATGGACGATTAGAGTCTTAACTACCTAAATGGTTATAAACTTCGTCATCATAAACAATCATCAATAAAAGTAGTTAAACTGCAAAGTGAAAATACTTCTAATATTAGCTTGCATCTTGCACGTCTTTGGAAGCTTTATTCGTCTATGCCTGTAAATTCTACTCTCAGCCTATCCAATTTCAATTAAATGCTTGAGTGTTTAGTGGAAATCAAAATATTTGGGGGCAGATCAAAAGTCTGGTGTGAATAATATTATACCATCTCAAATCAAAATACAGATAACTAGTGAGACCATACCGCTGAAGCACTAAACAAATTTTCCCTTACCATTATCTTTAAAATTAATATGTCAATCATAACATATCCAATAACCATAATGATTAGAACATAATCATAATATCAATATCATGCATAATGGGTTAAAATGAATACTCTATCATTACTAGGGTTAAAGGGTCGTACATTCCCATAATTCCTTAATCCAAAAAATAATTAATTCAAAGGCATAGATTTTCCGTGGTCACTTACATTAGTCAATTAAAAACCTATTAGGATGATTTGAGCCAAAAATATACCAGATAACCCAACTATCTTTTAGTCCATGCAGACGATTAACTACAGTCTTCTAAGATCGATAGGAGATGACAACTACGGTCTCCTGAACACGGTAGGGGAAAATACGGTGAGCCATTCTGCTACGAGTTCCTTTGGATGCATAACACAAACATTTAGCCTCAAGATCGGTGAAGACATATGCATTGGAATCATGGAGCTAACCAATGGAGGGCTTAATGGTTGGAAGGTAGGACGTGAACCTACTCTCGTCTCTACCCTTAAATCTGGTTTTAAAATGTCAATGAGTCATATCATTTGACCAGTGGGGCAACCTAACACAATTGGATCTTTATAATCTTCTGGATGTAAATTTATTCACAGAGTTTAAGTGTGATCATACCCACTAGTAGAACAATCCTATCGATAATTAGTTCCTAATCTCCAAGGTCATAAATGCTAGATGATAACATATAAGTGAGCATGTCAACAATTAACATATATAATATCAACTGACCAAAATGTAAAATTGAACATATAATAACATAATCCACTATAAATATATGCTCATATGATAGCCAGTTTGTATATATAAAATTACCTGTACTTCAGTAGTAAATTCCTTCACAAAACTCTTTAGAAATGGGCTAAAATATCATTTCTTTCCTTTTACAACTTTCCCAAGAACACTTATCAAAATCTTTATTTTGTTAAAAGAAACGTATCCCTAACTTAGAGTTAAAAACTAGCCAATGTCAAAATAGGTCATATCACTCTTTAAAGCTTAGTGCTATCGCACTTAAAAATCAATAAGTTATCACATGCCGACAAAGCTATCGCATGCTAAAAAACTCAAAGCTATCGCTGGTTGAAAAATGTATAACTATCGCAAGCTGGAAAAGTCAAAGCTATCATAGGATAAAAATGCATAGTTATCGCATGTTGAAAACTCGTAGCTATTGTCGGTTGTAAAATGCGTAGCTATCGCCAGCTGAAAAACTCAAAGCTATCGTAAGCTAAAAATGCGTAGCTATCACAAGTTGGAACGGCATAGCTATCGCAAGTAGAGTAATATGCAAAGCAATTGCATGTTGACATAAATGTGCTATCGAAGATTGAAAAACATGTAGCTAAGTTGAAAATAATTAGCTACCGCATGTTGAACAATAGATAGCTAACGAAAGTTGAGTTAGCTATCACAGGTTGAAAATGGCATTATCGTAAATATTTGTAAAATTGATTTATTTCCTTTAAAAGTAATGACTTTTTTACTAACCAATATTTTTATCAAATTCATATTCGTGGATCAAATTCTTTTTAGAAATCTTGCAGCAAAATCAGAGAGAAATCTTCTCTTTTCTTTACAAAATTTTCATTATAGTCATAATTAATTATTGTCCTTAATAATTTAATCCTTCCCTTACTTAATAATTTATAGTAACACGAAAAATCAAGGGAAAAATCTTCAAAAATTTTCAAAAATTAGAATTTACCCTTTTTACATCATATTGAATTTCAGAGCAAAATAATTATTGTTCTTATTTTAAATAATTAAAATATGAAATTGTTAATTTTCTCAACTTAGTAAATTCATAGTATATTCGCACTTTATCCAAAAATTGTGAAATTTATAACTCATCTCCAAAGTAATATTCCAAATATTATATCAAAAATTCAAAGCATTTGGAAATTAAAATCCATGTTTATAATGCAAAATCCCATTTGAAAGATTCAAAAAAAATAACAAATGATAACCATAGTTCACACAAATGATTATCTAAGCAATATGCACGATTTCAGAACATATCCAGTTGGGTTTAACATTAAGTTCGAATTTAAACACATAATGATACATAAGATCGCAATATTATTCACCTTAGATTTAGTTGAAAATGAAGAGATTTACTTTCCTTTGAATCCTTTCTTCCTCTTTTCCTTATCTTTCCTTCTTTCCTTTTATACTCATGGAATTTGGTCTTGGTTCCGTTTTTAGTTTCAGAAATGGAGGTGATTGAGTGAATAGAGAGGGGGAGAATGAAATAATATTTTACCTTCCTTGTTTACCCTTTTTTAACTTAGTAAATTTGGAATTCTTTCATTCTTTTAAATCGTTCTCTTCATTGCATAATTAATGACCGAATTAATTAGGTTATGGAAAAAATTTATTTCAAACATGGCCACATTATTTATTTAATAATATCTTAATTAAGTATTCAGAATAATGTGCTACAAAATAAGGGGTGTTGCATGCTCTACTCCTTATAAAAATTTCATCTTTAAAATTCCGATAAGGTGCATAAAACAAGCACATCAATCATGCAAACATGTGATACAACCACATAAATCAACCATTAGTAGCACAACTACTAGTCAATGATCTATACAACAATACATTACATGCGTCAAAATAACTCAGATGATGCCTTCCTAATCCCATCCTCGGTCTCCCAAATACGGCCTCGTTCATCGTCGCTCCAATGGATATTTGCTAACTTGACTGTCTTATTTTTAAGGTCCTTTATTTCTCTATCCCTTATACGAATAGGTCGCCTAATAATAGTCATGTTAGGCTCCACTACTAAATCCTCCAAAGCCATTGGATCAATATTAATCTCCAAATCACATATGCACTTCCCCAAATAGGATACATGAAATATATTATAGACTTTTGCCAAAATATTTGGTAACTCGATATGAAATGCGAGTTTCTCGATTCTCTCTATAATAGAAAATGGAACAATTCAATGCAAAGATCACTACCACCAATTCCATGTCATAAGTAGATATCAAACTTCATGCAGTCAAAGCTGTCAAGAAGGAAAGGTTATGAATCTACCTTTCCACATCAATATAGCTCCTAGCCTAAGTACACATGCATCGATGTACAATACTAAATCTTGATTCCTATTTGGAATAACTAACATGGACGCATTGGTCAATAAATGTTTTAGCTTCTGAAATTCTTCTTCACATTTATCGATCTAAATAAATTTTACGTCCTTCCTTGTTAGCTTAGTCATCGGTGTTGCTATATGAGAGAAATCTTTAATAAATCCTCGGTAGTAGCTAGCCATCCCTAAGAAACTTCTAATCTCTATTACAATCCCAGGTCTTTTCAAACTATTAATAGTTTCAATCTTCGATGGATCCATAGACAATCCATTCTCCAAAACTTCATGTCCAAGAAACTTCACTTCACTTTACCAAAAATGGCATTTTGAAAACTTTGTCTTTAGTCGATGCAACCTTAGCTTATCTAACGTTATTCTGATAAGAACTTCATGATGTTTTTCATTCTTAGAATATATCGTGATATCATTAAAAACATCAAAATGAATATATCAAAATGCTCCTAGAAAATTTGATTTCTCAAGCCCACAAAGAAAGCATGCACATTGGTCATTTCGAAGAGCATAACTGACTATTCATACAAACCATATCTTGCTCAAAACACTGTCAATGATATACTTTCGTCCACCACTCTCAACTGATGGAAAATTGTTGCTTACTCCAATAGTGAGAACACCTTGGCTCTACTGAATTGATCGAATAAATCATCTATTCTAGGCGAAGTATGCTAATTCTTTACTATTTTCTCATTCAACTTTCTATAATCAATATATAATCTCAACGACCCATCTGGTTTCTTTATGAACACTTCCCCAGCTTCTCAAGTTGAACTGCTTGGTCTAACAAAGTTCTTCCCTTCAAATCCACTGCTTGCACTTTCAAATCTTTCATCCCGATAGGTGTCATTCTGCTAGGTGGTCTATTGCGAGTTCAACTTTCATCCTCGTCAGGTTGTTCTTACTCAATATTCTTGCCTTTACCTTGAGAAGCTCCTTCATGAGAGATATAAGCATGATAGATTGGTGTTTGTGTTCGAGAAGGTGGTGTAGGTGAATGAGAAGATGATGATTGAGAAGATGATCTGCCGCATACTTTTCTCATCACTTTCCCCAAATTGGAGACAACCTTTTTTTAAAGTTTTTCCCATCTTAGTCATTCTTATTGAAAAAGATCGTTCCAAACCAGTCATTTTATTATTCATAGCTCACTAATTGATTGTGATTAATTTTTGATTTCTAAGCGTTAAATCATGGATGGATTCATTTTGCATTGGTTCAATGCTAGCTTCTTGAATTTTTGAATCGAAGTAGTATTCGTTTAATGTGATGAGAGGAGCCAAGTTGTGGTGAAGGATGTGCTGAATGAGTTTGTTGAGGGGCAGAAGGAGGTTGAGTCTATTGAGTAGGACTCGGATACACTTGTTTTGCTGCTGCGTAGTCCATTATGCCAGCGATATGATCGAAGGTGGTCTTTCGGGAAGGTGCATTAAAGATAAAAATCGTTTACCGCTCTCTTTGACAAGGATTTCTTAAAAATGAGAAATATAAGAAGGTATCTCGAGACCATGTAAAAGAGCATGATATATGGTGCATATATAATTGTGCGTCGGTGGTGAGACCAAAAGCTTTTCATTCCGTCATGAATAAATTTAGCCTAATTCAATTATAGTCCACCAAATATAGCATAGAAGGCTTTGTGATCATTCTCTTATAATTGTTCATGACTTTCTAAATGGGGAATTATCGTATTGATTATCATATAATTTAATAACCTAGCTTTAAGGCGTAAATTAATGGATTTCCACCGTGGCATTCTATCCTCCCAAATTTGATGTGTTATTTCATCGCGGGGTAAGTTTCTCTAGTCGGGAATTTCTTTTAAATCAAGTCCAGTGGAGGAATAATATAGTATATGACTGATTGTGTTTATGCTAATTTTCAAAATGCGACCATAAACACTTGTCCATAACCAACTATCGTCATTGTCAAGCGTCCAAAAATCATTACTACATAAGTGTGTGTAAAAAAGAAAGATAGCTAATTGATCAATTTGTACCTCATTTTCGTCAAAATTAATTAAATCTCGACAGCCGAAGGCGATGGTGAGTTATTGAATTCCATATTCTCCAAACTTTCACAATCTGTAGAATGGAGCAGAGCGAAGCTTTTATTTTTAGCTCTTTATATCTCTTGTTTGCAATTGTGCTATTTCAAAGCCATTGTTGAATGTGGGCATCGGTGACAAGGTGGGTTTGAGGGAATGAAGATTGACCTTTCTTTGATCTTTTGCTAGTGGGATTTTTTTTCATTGGGAGCCATTCTTGAGGAATTAGAGTTTTGAGAAATTATGGTTTTAGATTAGATTTGAAGATAGTTTGGTAAATAGTTGAAAGGAGGGTAAAATATGAACATATAGGGGTTGTTGCAGGTTGAACCTAAGGCAGATGATGGGCGTCTGTGGAATTTTCACAAATGTCTGTGGTTTTGGAAAATATATGCTTGAAATCATTGACAGACGTCTATGATTTTTCCCATTGACGTTTGCGACCTATGTTTGCAGAATATACTTGCTTTAAATATGAAAATGTTTAATTTTTATTTAAAAATTTACATAAACAATATGTATATAAAATTACAATATCAAAGATGAAATGCTATCATAATTTTATTTTCTGTTAGAGGGTTGGACTTTCTAATTTGTTGTAAGTCCCATGAATTCTGCTCAATCCTTGTTTCTTCAACTAACGGCCTTAGTGGAGACCAACTTGGGCGAGCTAGAGTATCAAACTAGTCTTAGTTTGATGGTCCTGGCTTGCATAAATTTCTTGGAGTAATGTTATAAGATTTTACAGGAGTTTCTTTTAAATGAGGAGATTTTTGATATATGCAATTTTTTGTTAGTGAATGACCATAAACTTTTAGAATACATTTTTCGAGAAAGTTAAGACCCGATCCTTGATGTCATTGCTCATAATACATTTCTCGTTGTACTCCCATTATTTCTTATTGATAGTGATATATTGCATTAACTTTAGTGTTCAGAGATGTCGATTCTAGATCTATTGACCGTTTGACTTTCTTTTTCTTAGGAGAAAAGCCAGTGTGATACGCAGGTGATGTAATAATGTTTAGAGAGGTCGATCGAATTGATGGAGGTGTGGATTTAGTTGGTGATATGTTGGTGCTATTCGATAAAGGTGAACTAAAGTTGATAGTCGAATAAGTAGAGTTGTGATAGGAAGACATTTTGAATAAAAGTGGTTTGCAAATGGAGCTTGGTAAAAAAATATGTATTTAGTTTGCAGAAGAATTTCTTTGTATAAAAGTTGTTTACTATTTATGGACGTTTATTTGTTATGATAGTGAAATTTTAACCATAGAAATTTAACAGATGTTAGCTAGTTTTATAGGGATAAAATTATTTGTAAACAATTTTACAAAATTATTTCATGCGTCTTATTTTCTTTATATAAATTATATATCTTATTTTACTAATTCAATGTGAGAACAAATTCCTAGGTCTCATCTTAGTTTTATAAAAGTTAGTTCGCTCAGTGGCTTGGAAAAATATCCACAATTTGATTTTCGGTATTTACATATTCAAGTGATATAATTCATTTTTCTACATTATCTCCTAAAAAATGGTGACGAATATCAATGTGTCTTGCTCAAGAACGATTAATGGTATTTTTTGATAAATTTATAGCACTAGTATTATCACAATATACAGAAGAATTTCTATGATTTTACCTATATCTTTAAGAGTTTGTTGCATATATATTACTAATGCATAGGCTAAGGCTGCCGATATGTACTCAGCATCACATGTTGAGATAGATACACAATTTTTCTTTATATTGAACCACGAGCAGAGATTGACAAATGGAATAACATGTGCCACTTGTACTTTTTCTATCTGTCTTGTAACCACCAAAATCTACATCACTATATGTTGCAAGTTTGAAAGAGTTGTCTTTAGAATAGAAAAGTCCATAATCTTTGGCGTGGGTTATTCTTTTAACTGCTCGATGATGACTCCTTAGGTTGTGCTTGAAATCTTGCACATAGACTTACGCTCATCATAATATCTGATCTACCAACCGTTAAGTATACTAAGGATCCTATCAAAATTCGGTATATTTTTTTATCATAATCTTTTCCGTTTTCATCTTTATCTACATGTAGAGTAGTACTCATCGGAATCGGTTTACTTGAAGTATTTTCTGTTCCTAAGCGTTTTAATAAATCTCGACAGTATTTTTCTTCATTTATAAAAATTCCATTTTCTACCAGTCTTATTTGCAAACCCAAAAGGTAGTTTAATTCACCCATATGTGACATTTCAAATTCATTTTTCATAATATCAGAAAACTCATTACATAATTTTCCATTAGTTGATCCAAATATAATGTCATCAATGTACATTTGTGCGACTAACATATCATTATTTTCTCATTTTATAAATAAAGTATAGTCTATTTACCAATTTGAAAACCGAAATTTTTAAATGAGTTTTTAATCTTTCATACCAAGCACGAGGTGCTTGTTTTAATCCACATAGAGCCTTTTTAAGTTTAAATACACGATCGTGAATTTCTCATGAACAAACAACGAAGGTTGTTCAACATAAACTTTTTCTTTTATAAGTCTGTTTAAAAATGCACCTTTTACATCCATCTAAAAAGTTTAATATTATGATGACATGCAAAAGCAAGTAATTTACATATTGCTTCAAGATATGCTATTGGAGCAAATATCTTTTCATAATCTATTCCTTCTTCTTGATTATATCCTTGTGCTACCAATCTTGCTTTATTTCGAACAATATTTCCATTTTCATCCGCTTTATTTTTAGAAACACATTTTGTTCCAATTACGAATTGATCATTTGGTCTTGGTACAAGTTCCCATACATCATTTCTTTCAAATTGATTAAGTTCTTCTTGCATTGCACTAATCCAAGTTCATCTTTTGATGTTTCTTTATAACTTTTAGGTTCAAAATTTGATATAAATGCAACATGACTCATTTGATTTTACAGTTTTTTGATTGACACTTTTATATTTAAATTACCGATAATATTATCAATTGGATGGTCTTTTAATATCCTAGGCGGTGACATTATCGCATTATCATTATTGTTATTGATACTATTATTATCATTATTTTCATGTATAGGTGCATTAGTTTTATTATTATTTGCAACTTCTTCATCTTCATCATTTTTATTTTCGAAATTTTCATCAAACGAAACATGAAGACTTTCTTCTATAATGTTTGTTTCTTTATTAAAAATTCAACATGCTTTACTTCGATCCGAATAATCAAAAAAAATTCCTTCATCAGCTTTAATATCGAATTTTCCTAGACAGTCCTTTATGTTTAAAATAAAACTTTTGATCCAAATACTCGAAAAAACGATACTTTAGGTTTCTTTTTGAAAAATATTTCACAGCATGTGTTTTTTGTCATTGGTCCGAGTGTTACATTATTCAATACATAACATGCGGTAGCAATAGCTTCGGCCCAAAAACATTTTGGTAGGTTACTACTATTTAGTAAAGTTCGTTCACATTCTTATAAAGTTTGATTGTTCCTTTCTGCAACACTATTTTGTTATGGTGAATGTGGAAATGGAAAATTATGACTAACTCCCATTTTGTTACCAAAATTTGTAAATAGTTCATTTTCAAATTCACCTCCATGATCGCTTCGTATACTTTTACTTTTTAATTCATCATATTTTTAATTCGTTTAGCAAAAAATTTGAACATTTCAAAAGTGTCAAATATAATTGCCAAGTATATCTTAAAAAATCATCAAAAATTACAAAAACAAATTTGTTATGATTTATTGAATGTACTTAAGTCGGTTCGAATAAATCTTGATGGAGTAGTTCAAGAGGTTGCTTGGTGGAAATTCCTTTTTTAGATTTATTAGAACTTCCTTTATTTTATCAGATTGACAAGCGTCACACAGGTTTTTAACCTTGTAGTTGATTTTTGGTAATCCTCCAACTAATTCGTTTTCAGCTAGTTTTTTGATATTCTTAAAATTTACGTGACAAAGACATATATGTCATACCATGAATCATCATGATTTGCTGCTAAAACATAAATTAGTGTTGTTTTTGACATTCATGTTTAAAACATATTTGTCTCGATCTCTTAATCCTTCAAAAATTAGATTTTTATTTTGGTTAAAGATATTGCATTTATTTTTCTTGAAATCAATTTTAAGTCCTTTATCACATAATTGACTTATACTTAATAAGTTATGTTTCAAATTTTATGCCAATAAAACATTAGTTATAATTGACTTGTAATGCTACGTTTTCTTTTTCAAGATTAACTTTTTCTATCTTATAGTTTTCTAAATCATATAATAAGATGTCATTTTGAGATAATAACATTGCACATTTTTTGGGTAATTTCTAATTCTTCTTCTAAGATTGGTTTTTCATCTTCTAATAATTCATTTTTAAATTCTCCTCTAATTAACTTTCCAATATATTCCTTATTTAGTTTTTATGATTCTCTATACTAATCATTTGATTCAATGCTAATTTCCATTATTTCATCATAAGTAAGTTCAGGGCGTACATCATCAGTGTTAGCCATAAAACACACATTTGCTTGTTCTAAGTCGCTTTCACTATCACTGTCAGATGAAGAAAATGAAGCAAAATTGTCCTATATTACTTGAAAAGCTCTTTTCTTTTTCATGAATTTCTCGAACTTTCTTTTCTTTTTATGATTATTGATCTGTGGACAATCCTCCTTCATGTGGCCAAATTTGTCACACTCATAGCAGTTAATCGATGTTTGATTTGAGAAGGCCGGTATGCCACCATTTCAAATCTGGTTATCTTCTTGAACTTCTTGAATTTATTATAGTTTTTGGAAATAAGAACAATCTCACTTCATCTAAGTCTGGTCTACATTACTTGCTTGGAATGCTATGTTTTTCTTTTCGTGATTTTGATCCTTTCTAGCCTGCAAGTTAGCTTCATACGACATCAGATTTCCTATTAGCGCTTCGACAATGAATTGAGAAAGATCATTAGCTTGTTCAATGGCTAAAAATTTTCTTTCCCATTCATTTGTCAAAGAGTTCAAAATTCATGTGACTAAATCAAAATCTGTGAATTTGACTCCAAGTGCTACATGTTGAATGGTTTGAAATCTGGCATACATATCAATAATTGATTCGTTTGCTTTCATTTTGATAGATGAAAATTGGTTTTGTAGAATAGAGATTTTAGTTTGCTTGACTTTAGTTATGCCTTCATGTGTGACTTGTAAAGCATGCCATATATCATATGCAGTGGTGCAAGACATGACACATGAAAATTCATAGCTTTGGTATTGTTAGATGTCGCTGCTTTTTGTGCATTAGTCCAAGTGATAATGTTGGTGTTAGGTGCTTCATATTTGTTTTGAGTTTCTATCCATATTTCTTTCCTGTTTGCTTCCATAAAAATTCTCATACGAGTTGACTAGTAATAGAACCATTAAATAGTGGAGGATGAGTAGTTGATTGACCTTCTTGAAAAGTGCTTTCCATATTAATGATTTTTCAATTACGTGTTACCGCAGATTGAAATGACCATGCTCTAATACCAAATGAAAATCTATAGGATCTTTATATAATGCAACTTATATATAAGTGTGAGAGTGTATATTACTAATTTCACAAAGCAGGGAATAATAACTGAATATAAAGAAGGTAAATAATAAAAGCGAGCACACAAGATATTTTATACTGATTTAGACTTTCTATCCTACGTCCAGTCCCAAATCTCACCTTTGGTATTTTCTTTAACCAAATAACCCTCACTTTGCTCGGCAGAATAGGCTAATACAAAAGTATTTCACTGATAATCTTGAATTCCAAATAACACAGATTTTGACTAATAGCACAATTCTTCTTATGATCTCCTTTGCGTAATGTGAATACTTTGATTTAAAGGTGTTATCCATAAAATATTCCCAAGAATGAAAGTATGAAAAAGGTAAAAAGAGCATTGATGAGGATCAAAAGGCATTAGAGTGATTCCTATAAACATTAAATTAGTCTTTCGATAAGAAGATGAAATAGTCAGTGAAACCTTTCGAAGAGGCCAAAAGGATGCTTCGGTAGTATTTGAATAAGTAAAGAGCTTTCGTAGAGGTCGAAAGGTACCTTTAGAAGGCAATGGATAACAGGTTTTTTAGCTATCGAAGAGGTCGGAAGGTACCTTTCGATGGCAGTAAATACCATGATTTCTACATATGCGCCAAACCATTCGAAACGATTGATTTCATCTTCATCTACTTTCATAAGAAGAACATTTGGCAAAAGAAACCCTTTCGAAAGCATATATTAGACTTTTCAGTTGGTTAAATCCATCCTCACCTATGAAGGAGACACCATATTAATTCGGTATAACGCCCACTAGCACAAAAGGATGAGGTTTCGCACCAGCCAAAAAGATGCTTTCGAGTGGAATCTTTTACAGCAAAGCCTTCTATGGTGTTTCGACTCATTTGAAACCCAAAGAGTATACTTTTCGATAGCATCGAAGGCCAACGCCTATGCCACTTTGCATGGTACATTAACATCTAAGTAAAGAGCGCATCTATATACCTTTCGATGAAGTCGAAAGCGATTAAGCAGTATACCTTTCGATGAAGTCGAAAGCAGTAAGTAAGATAAAAGGAAGCCCGGTCTTCAACGGTAGCGGAAGGTCTACCATGTAATCCTTTCAACTGGGTTGAAATCTATGATTTGGAAGATGCACACGAAAGCAGGAAAGCAGACCTTCCGACTTATTGAAAGCAATGGGTCAAAAGGTGCAACCCGCACTTATAAA
Organism: Allium cepa; assembly: GCA_030765085.1. Classification (NCBI taxonomy): domain Eukaryota; kingdom Viridiplantae; phylum Streptophyta; class Magnoliopsida; order Asparagales; family Amaryllidaceae; genus Allium; species Allium cepa. The sequence goes on from CM060934.1 coordinate 629,706,316, forward strand.
TAAGACCCTAGGGGTTGGTTTTGGGGATTCGATTTCATTCACTTCTTACTTGTACTTTCTAAAGCTTGTAAACCCTAATTTAAAATTCAATTGGTGATTTGGTCAAATTGTACATCTTAGTTCAATAAAAGGAAGATTATCATAATTTTGATTATGTAGTTGTTTTGAGGTTCAAATTACATACAATTATGATAATCAGATGTCAATATAGTAGAAGGGTTACCCTTCGATTAAGTCGAAACCCCTAGCATATATAAATCCTTTGAGTTTTAGCTCAAAATCACAAGACAGTAAGGGATAACAATTTCGAGGAAGTCTAGACCACTCAACCCAACCAACTACCATAACTGTTAAGTCCTAATCATAAGCCTCCTTGACTACTTCGAAAGGTGGTTCCAATAGAGTCACCAACCGAATAACTCAGAAGGAATTTATGTAGAGAGGTTAGCCTTTTCAACCGTGTCGAAAGTTATTAAATAATCGCTTTCAGCTATCTTTACCTACCCAAAGAGTGTAAGCAACCTTCACTTGTTTGAAAGTAGGTTTCGAAGGAACCACTTATACTTTAAACTCCACTTTGAGGTGTTGACAAGTTATCTTGTTAACATTTTTGGTGCTAGAAGGAGGGCTTTATCCTCCAATTTCCAATAACTTTCATCATAGATTATTTGCATAGAGTTCTTCATTCAAGAGGAGAAAATGGTAAGAGCAAGGAATAATAATGACTTCCTGATGAAGGAGCTGCATCACACTTAACTTTGGGAAATAATATGGTCCCAAAGTTTAACTTAGAGAATTTGGAAATTAAGAAACCTTCAACCCTGATAAGATTGGAAGACAATGAGATTAAAGTCCAGAATCTACAACTACAAATGATAGCCATGCAATAACTTTTTGAAGGAGCTCCATCTCAAGGATCATTAAGGGTTGTGGAAGGAGAAGATGAAGCGCAATCACCAAATAAAAATCAACATGAAAACCAAGAAAGTCAAGCTAAAGGTCCCTCGAGCAATCAAATACTCCAATTCAAAGAAACTGTAAAAGTTATCACAAAAACGAAGATGTCCAAGAAGACAACCTACGCCAAATGATAATAACATGCTTAAGGAAAATGGAATTCCTGACCAAGAGAAATATGTTACCCTGTAAAAGACTCCTTTTTCAAAAGAAATAATGGTGATTAGTCTCCCTCCTCACATCCAAGTTCCCTCACAAAAATAATATAGGACTAGTAATCCAGATGATTTCCTTGCCGTTTTGAAAACTGGATGAACTTATATAATTCTCTTGGGCTAATTCACATCAAACTTTTCTCGGTTACTTTCTAAGGAGCAGCTATCAAATGGTCAGGAATTACCAAGTGGAAACCATATGTTCCTCGGAACATTTTTCTTATGACTTCGTGACACAATTTTATATTCAGAGAATCAACTATGGACTTTAGCTTGTTAGCTACTATCAAACAAAATCCAGGAGAACTTCTAGGTGAATACTTAAACAAATTCAGTACGGAAGCATTAAAGGCAGAGAGTACAACTGATAAAGAAAATCTTATGGCAGTGCGATCAGGGTTTATCAAACAAACCAGTTCCTAGAAAGACCTTTATATTGATGGATGCAAAGATCTACAATACTTCTATTCCCAAGCAGACAAATTTATCCATTTAGATGAAATGCTCCATGATAAGAAAAGATCACGACAAGGCATAGAAGAAGAAAAATCTAGTTCCAATCACTCCAACCGAAAATCAAAGAGTGGTGAAAGAATTTGGAAGAGAATTCCAGAGCCCAACTATGTTGCCTTAGATCAACCTCTTTCTCACATGTTCGCTGCAGCAAAAGACGATGGAAGTTTCGCAACTACTCATAAAATTCGAAGCCAGCCAAAATAGAGAAATGGGAAAAGTTGTTGTGATTATCACAAAGCAAGTTTATATTGTGTTTCAAACGCCATGAGGAATTTATATGTTATGTAAAACATTATGGTTTTAATTTTTGTAATTGTCCAAGATATGGAAAATTTATTATAAATTTTTAAAGGAAAATATGAACAATTGGGTTTAGAAATTATTTCGGCTATATTATGAAGAATTTAGGTCTGAAATTTATATATGTTAGATAAAATATTAAAAGTGAATTTCTATAATTTTTGGGGATTTTTTTGAAGTAATTTACTACGGAAAATTTAAATTATTTTAAGTGGAGAACTTAAATGTTATATTTGTTTTACCTAAGGAAAGGCTTATTTGCCAAATTATTTTATTTAAATCTGAAATTGATGCGGCAGTTTCATTTTAGAAAGAATTTGAAAAGTTTATGGAAACCACTTAAATGTTTACAAATAGGCAGGTTAGTTAGAAAGCAATTACTAAAAAAGGCATTAAAACAGTCTTTACCTAGAAATTATGTTTGCCTCTTTTAGACGCTGCCTTTCAACCTTTTACTTCTATCTTAACCAAGTCGAAACCAAAGCACAAGGTACCAGTAAGTTAGTACATAGTGGATTGAAGAAAGGCGGAAGGTATAGAGTCGAAACCGTGCTTTCAGAAAGGGTCAAAGCTTTCGTTTACTATCCAAAGAAATGTGCTTTCCATATTTTCAAAAGAGTTCTTTCAAAAGGGTTGCTATAGCTTTCGAAGAAGTCACCGCCTTTTTGTTTCGAAAAGATAGCGTTCGAATGAGTTGCCTTGTTTTTAAATTAATGCTTTCGAAAGGTTAGTTTCAATTCGGTCGAAACCATGCTGCCGACCTTATGCCTTTCGAATGGATTGAAGTCATCAACTACTGCTTCTAAAGGTAGCTTTTTTTATAAACATAATAGCCACTTCCTAAAGCTTTCAAAAAGGTTTAACCTAAATCTTTCGAAAGGGTTTAATGGTTTCGAAGGCAATGGCTTTAAAAGGAGTTTCGAAGCTATCCTTTCAAATGTTTTGCTTAATTGGTCAACGATTTCGAAAGGATGGTTCCAAAGCCATCAGTTTTTTCCCAATCACATTTATTTAAAGGTTAATGGTTTCAGAATGGGTGCTTTTGTTTATATTCACTTTGACCCGAAAGATATTTTTAAAGGAAAACCCACTGGTTTCGAAAGGGGTATTTTCAAATGGTTGTGAAGCTATGCTTCTATGAGTTAATAAATGATGCTCTATTCAAAAGGTATATTTTGATGGTTTCAAAAGAGGTATTTTAAAGTGTTTCGAAAGGCATATGCTTATTGTTTTGAAAAAAAATTGAATGCTTTTGAAGGAGTTATCCATTGGTTTCAAAAATAAAGGTTTAAGATTTTGAAAGCTTTAGTTTTAAAAAACAGAGAACTCAACCATATTTTTAAAAGAAAACTCATGGCTAAAATAAAGGAGTTTTAAAATGACTTTTAAATATGGATTTTTGAAGAAGCTTTCCCTGATAAAATAATAGGTTAAAGGGATTAACCATGTTTCATATGAAAATGATTTCAAGGATATTAAACCATATAAGTTGGTGTTATATTGTTATTATGTTTGCTTCTTCTAATATACATATTCACTATAAAATGGACAGATAACTATATTTTGGGGAGAAAGGGCAGAATAACCAGTTAGGTTTACCATGTAGTGAATATAAATTGAGTTATCTCCTGAATGAGTAGAATTGCATCCAGGAGGTCAGGAAGACTAGAATATAGGATGCCTAAATGTTGATTATAGAAGTTGTAAGATAGACATGTTCATAGTAAACCCAAAAAACTATGCTTAGAAAGAGTTATTGGCCGAGGCCAATAGGTTTGTAGTGAACCCATGAAAACTATATTTGGATAAAGTTATTGATAGAAGTCGGTAGGTTCATAGTCAACCCATGAAAACTATGATACGTGGAAAGTTATTGGAGATACCAATAGGTTTAGGGAGAACCCATGAATTAATGAAGTTATTGGCAAGGGCCAATAGGATTTTAGTGATCCCATGAAAACTATGAGATCGGACAGATAGTCCATACGCTTTAAAAAGGTTGTTAGTCAGCCCATGAAAACTAATAGGTTAATGGTGACCCTAGAATCTATAACTGAGACAGATAGTAAAAATGAACGGGGATGGGAAATCCAAAATGATTTACTTATTTGCATATTGTCATAATATTTTGAATTGTTATGTGTTAACCATTGTGGATGCAAGAGCATAATATATGGTTATCATAAAGTTTTGGTTAAGATGTTAGTGAGGTGAAAACCTGTTTCGCTAAGTGGCATGGTCTCATTATATATCTAAATGGTTCGAGATGGTAGATTATTATAGTACCAGGCTTTATGTCTGACTTGAAGTTTATGTTTTCCCTTTAAACTCCTAGGTGCTCAATTAAATTTGAGTGGTTTGAGTGTTGAGGTTTTTAACTACCTCATTGACGGATAAGCTTCCGAAGACGTGCAGGAGGCAAGCTAGGTAGTAAGAGTTCTTTTCTCTTTTGATTCCACTATGTTTTGTTGTAAAGGCAAAGTTGTTTAATTGCCTATGTTTAGACTCTGATCATCTAAGGAGGCATCTTCATATGTCGCTCTTCGCGTATGTTGTAATGATTATATTTTCTCTGAACGTGGTTCTTGAATATGGGATTATGTAATAAATTTGAAATGATTTAATATGGAATGTGATAGTTTTTTAATGGAGTTTTTTTCTATATCCATGTGTTTCGGTTATATCAATGTATCTAACATGCCTTATTTAGTCGTCGAGGATTAATAACTATAGATGACTGCAGCATCTGTACCTGTTAGTTTTGGGCCCTCCAAGTGGGGGATGTTACAAGTTAGTATCAGAGCATATATTTATGAAAACTTACAAAAAAATTAAGTCTAAAAGATTTTTCAAAACATAATCCAATGAATCAGAAAAAAAGTTTGGGGTTTGGGTTAACGCTATAGTAACGTACTTGTATTTGATATATATATATATATATATATATATATATATATATATATATATATATATATATATAAGTACGTATTCCCTTCTCTCTTAGACTGTTCTTCTATATCTTTGTAAGTCTTGTATACAAATCTACGGGAAAGGAAGATACGAAGGCAGGAAACGAAAAAGGAAATCTCGGTGGAGGAAGCCCCACAACAAATGGAAATGTTTGACCCACCCAGGAGGAACCCGGGTCGATAGGATAATGTTAGTCAAAATGCACATGCCAATGTTGGTGCTGGAAATCCACCAGTGGATATGGGGATGATGTATTAGTTCTTCATCAATCTGATGCATGCTGGAGCAGCAACTGGAGTAGCCGAGAATGTTGAAGGAGCTAACAATGTGGCTCCAATTGGGAATAATTATGCTAACTTGAGCAGAGATTACACCAGTCTTGGTGGAAAGCCATTCATGGGAATGAAGGATGTCATAGAAGTTGAGAATTGGCTGTTTCACTGTGAGAGAATCTTCACTGATTTAGGATTTAACGATGAGCAGAAGAGGAGACTAGCCTCCAGGCAGTTGCAGGGAGCAGCGCTTCAATGGTGGAATAGTGTTACTACTGGAGTTTCTGAGGAAGAATTAACTTAGGCATAATTTTGAAGGAGATTCAAGCAGAGATTTTTGTTTAAAGTTGCTAAGTCGGCATTTTTGAGAAATATCATGGATTTGGTGCATGGAGAGATGTCGGTGATTGAGTATGCTACTAAGTTTGATGAGCTGTGCAGATGTGGGTATGCTACTATTGATACCATCATCAAGAGGAATAAGAAGTTTGTTCGGGGATTGAGACCCAAGATTGCTAGGGCGACCCTTCCACATCTCCATGGTCCTTGTAATGTTGTTGTAGAGATGGCAATCCGACATGAGGAAACGCTTGCAATTTATGGGAAGTAAAAGCCAGTTCAAATCCAAGGTTCTCAAGGGAAGAAGAGGAAGTTCTTTAGGAAGAAGGGAACCCAAAGGGGAGAGGCTGCCAAGAAGGTAAAGGCTGATTTAGTTTGTTTCAAGTGTGATAAGAAGGGTCATTATGCTCATGAATATCGAACAGGCAAGGGAAAAAAGTTGTAGAAAAAAAGTGCGTGCAGTGCTTTAACTACGACCAAGTTAGGCATTATGGACCATCAGCTGGTATGCCAACTGTTGTTGAAAAAGGGAAGACTGTGATATGAAGTACACTTTTGATTCAGAGTATATTGGTTAGGAAACTATTTGATACCGGTGCATGTCATTCATTTATATCATAATGTTTGGTTGATAGGTTATGCTTCAAACCTACACACCTTGTTACTTCCTTAAGGGTTGCGAATCCAATAGGAGGGTATGCAACTCTAGGGATAAGATGTGACCAGTTAGAACTTGATTTGTTAGGTCATAAGTTTGCATGTTGTCTGTATGTTTTTTATTTCGTAGATTTTGGAATTATGTTGGGTATGGATTGGTTGGGTAAATATAAGGCTAGAAATTTTGCCAGGATAGGGAAATATAGTTTAGATCCCCTGATGTTCATAACCAAATCATATTATCAGTGGAGAATTCCGATAGAAGTGCTTGTGCTTTGTTGAGAGCTATAGAGTTGGAAGAGGAGTTAAGTCAGGTTCGAGTAGCAAGAGAATTTGCAGACGTTTTTGAGCCGGTTACAGGATTACTGCCGTAACGAGCTATTGAGTTTCAGATAGATCTTGTGCTAGGTAATGAACCTATAAGTAGACACCTAGTAGGATGACACCGACCGAGATGAAGGAATTGAAGGTGCAGCTTGTGGATCTAGAAGGGAGAACTTTTATTAGACCAAGTAGTTCGCCTTGGGGAGCGGCCACAGTGTTCGTAAAGAAACCGGATGGATCATGGAGGATGTGTATCAACTATCGTAAGTGAAATGAGAAGACTATTAAGAATAAATATCCTTCATCGAGAATTGATGATCTATTTGATTAGTTGTGTGGAGCCAGAGTATTTTCCCAGTTGGATTTGGCGATAGGCTTCCATCAATTGAGAGTGGCAAAGGACAGTATTCCATTGACGACATTTCGGACTAGATATGGTTCGTATGAGTAGTTAGTAATGCCATTCGGGTTGACCAACATACCTTCTTTCTTCATGGATCTAATGAATCGAGTTTTCTGAGAGTACTTGGATAGGTTTGTGTTGGTGTTTATGGACGACATTCTAGTATACTCTAAGGAAGTGAGCATGAAGATCATCTTAAGGTAGTGCTTGAGACGTTGAGGAAGCATCAGCTAAAAGCGAAGTATTCTAAGTGTCATTTTTGGGAGAATGAGGTTAAATTTCTTGGTCACGTGGTTTTATTGATAGGCTTGTTAGTCAATCCAGATAAGATCAAAGCTATTAATAACTGGAAGAGACCAGAGACGATGACTGAGATTAGAAGTTTTCTTAAACTTGCTGGCTATTACCGGAGATTCATCAAGGCTTTCTCGCGGATAACAGAGCCTTTGACTAAGTTAACCATGAAGGATGTGATGTTTGTATGGTTTGACAAATGTGTGGAAGCATTCCTTAAGTTAAAGCATTTGTTGACCAATGCACCTGTGTTTATGGTTCCATATGGAAACCAAGGGTTGGTTGTGTATATTGATGCATGTAAGATTATATTAGGAGCTGTGTTGATGTAGAAGCGTAAAGTCATTGCATATGCTTCATGGTAGCTTAGACTATGTGAAGTAAGATATCCTCCTCATAATTTGGAATTAGCAGCGGTGATCTTTGCGTCGAAGATATAGAGACATTATCTCTTGGAGGAATATTTGAGCTACACACAGATCGTAAGTCCTTAAGGTATTTATTCTCTCAGAAGGAGTTGAATTTGAGACATCAGAGGTGGTTGGAGTTTTTAGTAGCTTATAATTTTGGCATTGATTATACACCTAGAAAAGGAAATAAGGTAGCAGATGCTCTTAGCAGAAGTCATCAGAAAGTGGTGTTAGATATGTTGGGAGAATGGGAAGATTTAGAAGCTTTGACTACTTGTAGTGTGCAGTTAAGATCGACTTCTAGTTTTGGTCAGAACACCGCCATGTTATCCTGTTTAGAAGTTCGACCAGTGTTGATCGAAAGGATTTTTTCCGAGCAGAAGGAGTATCCATTATTAGCCGAGACGATTAGAAGGCTTGTGGTTAGAACTAAGATCGATGATCTAAATGATTTTATTCTTAACCAGAAGGGATGGTTGAGAAAGAAAGGATGGTTGTGTGTTCCGAATGTTGAGGACTTAAGAAAAGAAGTTCTTAAGGAATGCATCGGTCCAAATTTACGAGCCATCACGGAGGAACCAAGATGTATCAAGATATGAAGAGGATCTTCTATTATATAGCATAAATAGAGATGTTGGCTTTGGGTTAGGCAGTGTGCAAACTGTCAACAAGTGAAGGCCAAACATCAAAAGCCGAGTGGGTTGCTTCAACCTTTGGAGATACCAGTTTAGAAGTGGGATATCCATGGATTTTATAGACAGGTTGCCAAGGTAAAATAAAGGAAATGAAAGTATATGGTTTATAGTGGACAGGTTGACCAAGAGTGCCCATTTCATTCTAGTTAAGTCAACTAGAACGGGACATGTTTCAGCTAAGTTGTTCATGAAGAACATAGTTAGATTGCATGGAATTCCTAGTAGTATAGTCAGTGACAGAGATGATTTGTTCACTAGTGAATTCTTGAAGAGTCTACAGGATGTATTAGGTACCAAGCTTAAGATGGGTAATGTATATCACCCTCAAAATAGATAGGCAAATAGAGAGAGTCAATAAGGTACTCGAGGATTTGTTAAGAGCTTGTGTATTGGACTTTGGTGGATCTTGGGAAATCACCTACGCTTAGTAGAGTTTTCCTATAATAATAGTCAGCAGATTAGTATAGGAATGACGCCTATTGAAGCTTTGTATTGAAGGCCATGCAAATCACCAGCATGTGGGTTGGAGACTGGAGACAGATTAGTCTTAGGTCTAGATCTGGTTAGAGAGGCGACAGAAAATATTGAGTTGATCCGACGACTCAGTCCAGACAGAAGAGTTACGAAGATAAGAGCCGTAAATACCTAGAATTCTTAGTTGGAGATAAGATTTTATTAAGTTGCCACTAATAAAGGGTATAGTGTGATTCGAAAAACCAGGGAAACTGGCACTGAGATTTGTTGGTCCGTTCCAAATTATAGAGAGGACTGGAATGCTCACATACAGAGTAGAGTAAACGAGTAATATTGGCAGGGGTCCATAATGTATTTCATGTGTCTCATCTTCTCAAGTATGTGCACAATCCAGGTAGTACTATTCCTCTGACAGAGTTGAAAGAGTTGATAGTAGAGTAGAATTTGACTTTTGTTAAACAACCAGTTTGGGTTGTAGCGAGAAATGAGGAAAAGTTAAGGAATAAGACAGTCAAGTGGGTGAATATTCAGTGGAGCAACAACGAGAAGGACTATACTTGGAAGATAGAAGACAAGATTAGAGATACTTATCCTCATCTTGTGGGAGGGTACGTTTTATATTTTGCTTTATGTAGACCGTTTCTATTCAAGTCGGCTAGTATAGTAGTTAGGAGTTACAGATGATTGCTATGTTTAGTATTTAATCCTTATTGAATTTCAAGGAAAAAATTCTTTAAGGAGAGGAGCCTTAACACCCCTAATTTTTAATAACATTTTTCGGGAGATCTAATTAGATAAATTAAATAGAATAATGTAAATATTAGAGTGATAATGGAATTGAGATTTTAAAATTTAAATTAAAGGTCGTGCTTAATTAAATATAAAGAATGGTTTCATATGTTAATGAATAAGAAAACAATTAATGCAAGGGCTTAATAGGTAATTGTCGTACCATAATCCCATTACCCTTACATATCTCGTTTCCTTTATTTTGCATGATCATTTTCAAAACACCAAAAACATAAATCAAATAAGAAAAGCAGACGGCCATTACCTAGGGAAGAAAAGGGGAAAAATCAAATTAAAGCTATGATATCAAGCAAGGGGAATTGAGAAAAGTTCAAATCTCAAGTTCCTTATCCTAATCAAGGTAAATAATAATCAAAAATATCTCTATTTTTATTTTAATGTTCATTTGATTTGGGGTTTAAGTTTAAATCCTTTAAGATGATTTTTGATGATGGTATGTTTGGATTTCATGATATGTTATATTCAAACAAGTTTGTTTGATAAATGTTATATACGTTTTAAGGCTAAAATCGTTTGTATTGTGTTTCATATGACATGAGGAATTCATACGTTATGTAAAACATTATTTTGGAGATGAGTTTTTATTTTTTTTATTTTCCAAAACCATGGAAAAATTATTATGAATTTTCAAAGGAAAATATGAACAATTGGGTTTAGAAATTAATTCAGCTATATTAAGAAGAATTAGGTCTCAAATTTTTATATGTTAGACAACATATTAAAAATGAATTTCTATGATTTTTAGGGATTTTTCCTAAGTAATTTATTATGTAAAATTTAAATTATTTTAAGTGGAGGACTCAAATGTTATATTTGTTTTGTTTAAGGAAGAACTTATTTGCTAAATTATTTTATTTAGATCTGAAATTAATGCGGTAGTTTTATTCTCGAAAGAATTTGAGAAGTTTATGGCAACCAATTAAATGTTTACAAATAGGTAGGTTAGTTACAAAGCAATTACTTAAAAAGGCATTAAAACAGTCTTTACCGAGAAAATATGTTTCGCCTCTTTTAGACGCTACCTTTCGACCTTATACTTTCATCTCAACCAGTCGAAACCAATACAAAGGGTATCAATAAGTTGGTACGTAGTAGATTGGAGAAAGTGGAAGATATGGAGTCGAAATCTAGCTTTCGAAGGGGTCGAAGCTTTCGTTTTACTATCCAAAGAAACATGCTCGCATTGTTTTCAAAAGAATGCTTTCGAAAGGGTTGCTATAGCTTTTGAAGAAGTCGAGCCTTTTTGTTTCGAAAAGATAACTTTCGAATGAGTTGCCTTGTTTTTAAATCAATGCTTTCGAAAGGGTAGTTTCAATCCAGTCAAAACCATGCTGCCGGCCTTATGCCTTTCGAATGGATTGAAGTCATCAATTGATTCCAAAGGTAGCTTTTTTTTATAAACGTAATAGCCACTTCTTAAAACTTTCGAAATGGTTTAATGGTTTCAAATTCAATGGCTTCAAAAGGGGTTTCGGAGCCTTCCTTCCAAATGTTTGGCTTAATTGATCAATGCTTTCGAAAAGGGGACTTTCGTTTATATTCACTTTGATGCAAAGATATTTTTAAAGAAAAACCCAACGGTTTCGAATGGGGTACTTTCGAATGGTTTCGAAGCTATGCCTTTATGAGTTAATAAATGATGCTTTAATACTTTCGAAATGTATGTTTTGATGGTTTCGAAAGAGGTGTTTTAAAGTGTTTCAAAAGACATATTCTTAGTGTTTTGAAAAAGAAAATTTGAATTCTTTCGAAGAAGATTATCCAATGGTTTCGAAAATAAGGTTTAAGCTTTCGAAAGCCTTAGTTTTAAAAATAAAGAACCCAGTCTTATTTTTAAAAGAAAATCCATGGCTAAAATAAAGGAGTTTTAAAATGACTTTTAAGTATGGATTTTTGAAGAAGCTTCCCTTGATAAAATAATAGGTTTAAGGGATTAACCATGTTTATTGTGAAAATGATTTGTAGGATATTAAACCATAGAAATTGGTGTAATATTGTTATTATATTTGCTTCACTAATATACATATTCACTTAAAATGGACTCATAACTGTATTTTGGGGAAAATGACAGAATAACCAGTTAGGTTGACCTAGTAGTGAATATAAATTGAGTTAACTCCTGAATGAGTAGAATTGCATCCAGGAGGTCAGGAAGAGCAGAATATAGATGCCTAAATACTGATTATAGAAGTTATTAAATAGACAGGTTCATAGTAAACCCAATAAAATATGTTTAGAAAGAGTTATTGGCGGGGGCCAATAGGTTTGTTGTGAACTCATCAAAACTATATCTAGATAAAGTTATTGACAAACGTTAGTAGGTTTATAGTCAACCCATGAAAACTATGATATGATGGAAGTTATTGGAGATACCAATAGGTTCAGGGAGAACCCATGAATTAATAAAGTTATTGGCAGGGGCTAGTAGGATCTTAGTGATCCCATGAAAACTATGAGGCTGGACAGATAGTCCATACACTTTAAATAGGTTATTAGTCATCCCATGAAAACTAATAAGTTAATGGTGACCCTAGAAACTATAACTAAGACAGATAATCAAAATGAATTGGGATGGGAAATCCAGAATGTTTACTTTTATTCATTTCATCATAATATTTTGAATTGTTACATGTTAACCACTATGGATGCAGGATCACAGTATATGGTTATTATAAAGTTTTGGTTAAGATACTAGTGAGGAAAAAACTCATTCCGTTAAGCGGCGTGGTATCACTGGATATCTAAATGGTTCAAGATGGTGGGTTATTATTCATACCAGCTTTATGTCTGACTCGAAGTTTATGTTTTCCCCTTAAACTTTCGTGTGCTCAATTAACTTTGAGTAGTTTGAGAGTTGAGATTTTTAGGTGCCTCATTAGATGAATAAGCTTCCGGGGACATGCAGGAGGCAAGCTAGCTAGGAGGAGTTCTTTACTATTTCGATTCCGCTGGTTTTGTTGTATAGGAAAAGTTGTTTAACTGCCTATGTTTAGACTCTGATCATCCACAGGGGCATATTCATAGGTCGCTCTTGGCGTATGATGTAATAATTATATTTCTCTGAATGTGGTTCTCGAATATGAGATTATGTAATGAATTTGAAATGATTTGAAATGTAATGTGAAAGTTGCTTGAAGGAATTTTTTTTCCATATCCATGTGTTTCTGTTATATCAATGTATCTAACATTACCGTATTTGATCACCGTGGATTAATAACTATTGATGACTATAGCATCCGTAGCCATCAGTTTTGGACCTCAAAGTGGAGGATGTTACAGATATCCCTTTGTCTGGCCAGTCCAGTTAGCTAGGGAGAGCAGGAAACTGGTTTTTCAAATTCAAGCCTAGAGATTATCTCTTTGTCACCCATAAGGCAATCAAGTTATGTGATTGACTTTAACCTAAATATTTTTCAAACATCTTAATTCCTTTTAGAATATGTGATTAATTATTTGAAAAACAGGCACGAAAGATTTGGGAAGAAAAACCCAAGTTTTATAAAAAAATTCCTTTAACCATTTATTTTAAACTCCTTAAATATAATTGTATAAATTCCAAATCATCTTCAAAATACTTGATTATTCATTTGAAAAGATTATTAAAAATACCGGGGAAGAATAATTATGATAAAATCCTAATTTTCATAAGTTACCAAAACCGTCGCAAAAACTGTCGTGAATAGTGTTTTTAAAGCTTCTTTGATTAAACCACCTTTTCCATTTCATAAATCTATTTTTATAACTTAAATACCTTTTAAAATAGTTAAACACATTTGTGGAATTTATTTCATATTTCGAAAGATTTAAAAATATCTATTTTGAAGAATTTATCACTTTGGTTCCCGAACTACCAAAATGCGACGTTTTTGAAATCTTGATTTGGACATATCTCGAACTCTACTAAATGAAATCTCAATTTTCCCTTTTCATTTGGAAACTATAGCCCCAAGAGGCTAGAAAATTCTTATCTCAAAGAATTCCGACTTATAGTTCACCATACATATTCGTTTAACGTTTTGGGTCATGAAATCGTGAACTGTCGAAACGCGATGGCTTATTTTGACTCTAATTTCATATATTTTTTCAAAACTTTGCCAAAATGAGTTTTAATGTTTATGAAATGTTTATAACCATTTTTAAAGAGTTTTAACTATGTCGTAATACTTTTATTATTCATAAGAGGAAATGTATTCTTTGTGTAAATTTGATATGTATTTATCGTAAATTATTTCTACAACCAAGGAAACATATTATTGCATCCAAAACATGGTGATTAAACATAGAAAACACTCATAACAAATATACCATATCATCACATGATTTATAAATTAAACTAGTAGTGTTTCTCACGATTATAGCATTCCCTCCGAGACTTCTTTGAATTACTCTGGCGGCATTCTAGTAGCACTTCTCTTCGCTTTCTTCACTATGAAGCTTCTGGATCTCCCACCTTGCCTCTAGGGGATCTCGGCCATGCCTCGGAAACTGCTGGAGCTCGGCTGTTATGGTGGTGCTTAGGGGGGGTCATGCACTAATAAAGAGGAGGGGAGTGTTTTTGACTTGGTTTTGAAGTGGATTGACTTTGTTTACATAAGGAACTATTTTACTTTCTTTTTGTCGTTATTTTTATTCATTACTTCTCTAAGATAAGGAAGGCATTAAAGAGCATTAAGTAGATCAAGAAGAAGGAAGAAGAAGATTTTTGGTATCAGAATTATGAAGCCTTAGGGTGGATATCCATAGAAAATTTTTACAAAATTCTACCAACACATTATGACCATCACCTCACCCATGTGCACCCTCTCTCCTTCCAATACTTTGGCTAAACCACCATCCCTCCATGGGCTTTATTCCCTTGATTGAATGATGGTGAGTATGCTTTTTGACTTTTAAGGATGAAGCTTTCATTTGTATACATACATAGTAGCTTATGTATATACATATTTATATATTTACAAACCCTTGATGTGCCTATTTATGCATACATATATGTGTATGTGTATATGTACATGCTTGTGTGTATGTGTTTCAAATTACATTGCAACGTTTTGAAACAACTTCTGTTCGACGAAATGTCGAAAATCTAAAAGCCGAATCTCAGTCACGTTTTCAATTTTTAATCAAACTATTTATTTATGTAAAAAAACTTGAAAATAAATTTCTTGTCATCTTAAATAATTAAAACAAGATTATTTAAGCTACAAAACCATATTAAATAACATTAAAATCCATTTATAAAAATACGACGTCGATATGCCAAAATGCAATGAATTTTATATATCTTTATAAAACTAGTATATATATTTATAAAACTATTATAAATCAATTAATATCACTATATAATAATTAAAGTGGATTATTCATTATTTAAAAATAAATATTTGAATTTCTAAATACCCAGAATACCAAAACTTTCCTTGTATGCCCATTTATTAAAATGATGACATCATCGATGACATCATAATTATTTTGTTTCCAAAAATGAAAAAATATATTTTTATTCCTTTTTTTCTTTAAATGGTTAAATAAGTGCATGTAAAAAATCATGCGCGGCTTCTAACGGTAAAAAGCAGTTTATTGATAAAACGATTTTCGGTCATATTATTGATATTTTTCTGATGGAAATCTGAAATCCTTGTGGAAAACAAATTTTAGAAACAAGATTACTATTATTATTGGTCATATAAAAGATGATTATTTATGTTTTATAAACCTATATTTGAATATTTAAAATTAATTAAATATTTTAATTCAAAGTGATAAAATTAAGGGTCATTATAGTAGCTCGGCACTTCTCCTCGGGCTCCCATTTACTCCCAACTGGGCCATCTCCCTTTTTGACTCCAAGTAGTTTAATTATTTTATTACAGATTCGCTTTGGCTCAGGCCCAATAATGCAGGTAAGTGCTTAGTGAACAAGTGACTCACTTATCCACTTTAACTTTTCTTTACTGACATAGTTCGACCATAGTAGTTGCATCTCATAAACAATTTTGTAAGTATGGCACATGAAAAACATTGCAAACTCCCACTAACTCTCGAGGAAGCTCTGCTCCATAAGCTAACCTCCCTACTCTATCCAAAATTGAAAAAGGCCCTACAATTCTAGTGCTAACTTTCCAAACACCAACCGAATAACGTTCTAAGTGGCAAGATGCTTACATAGACCATGTCGCCCACCACGGACTTCAACTCCATGTGTCTCCTGTCTCTGTATGTCTTCTGCCTATCTTGTGCAATCATTATCCTTTTACAAATCAAATCCACTTTTTAAGTACTTCTAACTGGATTGATTCTTCTAACCTCAACTTATTGACTTTAATACTAGCACACAACTTCAATCCAAATGTACAGGTATAGGAAAACCTATGCAATCCTTACACCAACTCGAATAAAGTGATGTCGACATGCATTATAATAGATAACTTGAGCATAAATAAGCTCCAATAGAAATGTAGCCCTATGCGACCCTCATTTCCTATACCCAATGCCTTAAACCATCCAATAGCACATCGATTACTTCATCTTTTAGATACTAAGTTAAAACAACCCGAAGGTGGACCATGTTCCCCTCTGGTATCTACTAACTTAGATCTTTTGTTATTCCTTAATTTCACCAAAGGATATTTGAACCCAATGATCCCTTAAACTGTCGAAGATAGCATAACTATGTTTCCAATTCGATTCAACTTAAGCTATCTTATTTTACTTTCAATTAGTTTTTCAAGTCCTTCCACAATTGTGGTATCTTGTATACAAGCAAGTAAACACTCAAGTATTCTAGTATGCTAAACTTGGTCTATTTTCCTATTCAAACCTAATAATTAAAATCTTAAGTATAAGTGAAGCCCTAAAAATGAAATTGTAACCTAAAATTATTTTAATATTGATGGTAGCAGGCTAAGTGTTACATCGTTCACGTGTAACTGTTTTGCAATACAAACCATGTATCTTAAGTCGATATTTCATGAACTTCCTTAAATAAATAACATTTTTCTTATCCAAAGGGATGATTAAAAATAATCCTATAATCCTTTCTTCAAATCATACCAAAAATTTCCAAGCCTTATTTTCTATGAAAATCACCTTCACATTCCCAATGCATGCAAATAGCAATATCTTTTTTCTTAGTAGGAACCCAAATCCTTAAATTAACCATTCCTTGCACACTCTTAACTCCAACTCCATTTACGATATCTTTTATAGTTTGAAATTTTTGAATCTACCATTCCCTAACATCTTCCCGTCGATGGAAATTTTTCCCCAAACGTTACTTATCACCATTTTATTCCAACTATTTTATGGTCGAGACAACTCAATATGGCATGGTGCCTTGTCGTTTTAATCCAAATAGGCATAATGACAAATACTTAACTAACACACAAAAACTCATCTACAAACGTGTAAAATGGATAATGTCCTAGCTTAGTAAACATCTTATGGAACTCTTGTTACCACAGCCCCAACAAACATATTTATAGTTGTGATGACAACTCAAGTACCAATTACTTTATAAATATCACCATATAACATTTACTATAAGATGACAGCCTACTTGCTTGGTTACTATAATTCAAGAAGTCAAAACAACATGCCTGGTACATATAACTTCCTAAGCTAAAAGCAACATATGTGGCATAACATTACCCAAAATGTCGTATCGACGCCATCCACCCATAAGTAATCCAAATTGTCTTCCTCTTCTGATGATGTTAAAACAACTAACACTTTAGGGACTTACAATATATAAAAAACTTAAACCATCTCCAAGATTCCAAAGCATAATAGCGGCCATCTCAAGACCATGGGTTAGATAATTCTTCTTGTGTACTTTCTACTATTAACTAGTATAATAAACAACTCTACCCTCTTAAATCAACAACATCATATCCTGTACCGCAAGCATTATTATATATAGAAAATGCCTTCCAACCATTAGTGAATATTTAAATAGGCGTACTAGTTGATAATTCCGTTGACTAAATCAAAGCATATTCATGTTTCGAGTTCCATGGAAAACTAATTTCTTCTTATAGCAGCCAGCCAAATCGAGAAAACCTCTTGTATTCATAGAATTCTTTGATACAATAAAATATCTTAGCTTACTCTTTCTTTACTCTAAAAATATGTTTTACCCAATTTGTACTTTCCAAACCTTCTTATGCAAAGATTTTACAATTCAAACTATACTTTGGTAGAAAAACACGAAGTGGTGTTTGCTCCTAGCTATTACAGGAAGGTTTATTTAGTACTCTGTCCTTCCAATTCAAACGTTGATTGAAAAGTCACTTCATGTAACTTTCTATGTCTACCCCCAAACACTTCAATGCCTATGAACTTCATAATCAATTCAATCCTCATAAACAACGTAATCCTATTTATATAACTTAATTTAATTCTTTTATCCTAAGTTTAAGTGAAAATCATTATAATACTCTCAATTTACTTTTTGAATCAAATTTTTTGATTTTAACATCATTTCCAAAGAACTGGTAAGTTTCTGAAATTGTAAAATCCCTAATTAATTTTCAATAAATGTTTCCTTTTTACAAAGAGCAAGACATTTTTTTCTTCAATTTAAATTACCAAAAAAGTATAAATTAACTTAGAAAAATTTACATAAAAACATATCTATCTAAAAATTTCCTTTATAAATAAGATATTTTCAAAAAAGTGTATTTTAAAAGAAAACATGATACATTAGTGTAATAGAAATATTTATACAGCCATTTCAAGCATGAACCATTTCTTGTTTATAAAAGAGATCCAAAAGCTGAGTTTTACATACTTCTAAATTTTTATTTCAAACTTTTCATTGCCGAAAGAAAAGTACACATTAAGGGTAAGTGCAACAATGTACCTAAAAACAAAAGCTTTAAAGCAGTTATTTGAAAATTGCTTTTTGTCAAATTCTTTTAATTCTAATATCTAAGTAAATCTCGTAAAGTTTGCCTAATCATTTCATAGAAAATCATAACCCAACTTGTTTTCCTTTTAAAAATATCAGATATCTACCATTTTATACTTTTAGAAAACATTCCACTAGCTTATCATTTAAATTGGAGTAGATAAAAGCAGCCTAATTTGCACAAGCCCAACTACACCTAACAATTCTTTAAGTGCATAGGTTTTCCATCACTCTACTTCAAAGATGGTTAACTTAAATTTATTCCCATTACAGTGTCCAACTCCAATATAGGAATACTCCAGCTATAAATATTGTCAAATGTAGTCTTTGCAACTACTACCGATACAATAGTAGGATTTCCACTTTAACTGGGAAGATATGCTCTAAGTTTGAGAAGTCCTTTCAAGTTCCCTTTACATCTTATCGCACCACACTTTAATTATATGGGTCTGATGGTACTATTCTTCTTCCACTCACCCTTAAAGCCATAATTTACTTTAACTCACAATTATTTTCTTATATAAGTGAACAACTACCTCATAAGTCAAAATGTATAGGATGGTGTGTATTATTAGATATATGTATTAGAAAATTACTAAGTTCATATACAATGTTTCCAAAGTAAAATATAAGTCCGATAGGCATTTGATACAATAAATAAATACATGAGGAACAACAAAGAATAATGGAATTCTAACGTTTAACTTCTTTCTCCACACAATATGCTTGGGCCAAAACTACTACGCTATCTTCTTGTCGTGGGAGGAAAATGAAAGGAGTGGGTTAGACAAAAGTCTGGTGAACAAATTACATTATTAGCATATGGTGATTACATGCAATCGATTTCATCTATAATCTATGTAACCTAAGGTGTCCTATTTGGTTTAGTGGACTACTTACTAAGGTTGATTTAACTTAAGGAATTATAGCTCTAGATATGGCTACACCCAACATCTTGTGAAGGTTAACACTCAGGGTCGAACAACTAATCAAACCCTAAATCAATGATGGAGAAAACAAATAACCTCTGAGACAATTCCTGACTAGCATCACCTAGATTATTAACTTTGGTACCGTATCCCCAAACTATGACTACATGTATCGTATTTATGCATTGAGGAGGAGCTCACAATGTCGACTCATGCCAAAGACATCTTAGGGTCATTGCATCCATGTCTAAGCTCGATGGTAATGCCACATAGGGGGATCCTGCAATGCCAACTCACATCAAAATCAACATAGGGTCTACTAAATTCGTGTTTACCCCTAAATAATAATGCCACATATTTCACAGTGGCATGCATCCTCATTAGTATCTAGGCTGTATTGCCCATGTATACAGTGGAATCTCCCATTAGTGTCAAGCCGCATACCTCTCCAGGCATCTTCACTGGTTTTGTGCATACACCGTGGAACCCCCTACGAGTGCTTTCGGTGATTGAGTCGCGTTTGTCAGACAGATAGTATCCATCCAAATTGCCTACATACACTATCTCACTGGTCCCATAACATCCAAAAGTTAAGAATTAGGGAACTAATTCCCATACTAATATATTAACATTCATATAATACATACACAACCTGGGCCTTAGTCCGAGGTTCAATCCACGCTTGTAAACCACTAATCGATCGACCGCTGACCATTGATGCAGTCAATCACTTGTTGTCGACCGACTCTAGTGATCCTATCGACCAATCGAAGTTAATTATTATAGATTTTTATTTTTCTTTGTTCCCTATAATTGCTCCCTGTTAACCCAAAAAATGGATCAACACACTGGATTGAGTGTGAAAGCATCAGCCATGTTTATCAAGGCAAATAAAATAGAAAAAGCTATTCTAGATCGTAGAAAAAGTAAAGGAACAAGAATATTTTTATAGTGGTTCAGATGCTGATGAAGCATACATCCATTTTATAAGTTTCTTTAACTGACTATTATTACAAGTGAAATCAGATTACAATATGATTGAATCTCCTAAGTTAAATTAAGTCACAAGTGCAAGAGTTACTAGAGAATCATAGTAAACCCCTAGGTGACTGTTGTGTGGGAGGAGAAGAGTGAAGAATAGTTTCTACGGAGTTTTAGCAGCCAGTTCAGAAGATCCCCTTT
Organism: Allium cepa; assembly: GCA_030765085.1. Taxonomy (NCBI): domain Eukaryota; kingdom Viridiplantae; phylum Streptophyta; class Magnoliopsida; order Asparagales; family Amaryllidaceae; genus Allium; species Allium cepa. Next base: position 629,726,971 of record CM060934.1, read on the forward strand.
ATTTTGCAGATAGGGTGAGTGTTTATAGGGATTGGAGAGTTATTGGTCTAGGACGCTTTGCCAAAGACCTAAACATAATGATACGAATATGCTCCAAAAATCTCACAGCAATCTGACTTGAACTGATGGGTCGCTAGCGATCCATAGGGCATGGATTGCTAGCGATCCATGTAGTTAGAATATTCTTGGATCATTCCATTTGGGTCATGTTCCTTTCCTTATGTAGAGCACTCCATGTAATTTGCTAACTAATTGCTTTGTTTTGATGGTGATTCATATACAGGTTGGATTGATCTATGACTAGAATCAGATGAATGCTTACTTCGTGAACTAGTTTGCTTGGAATACAATGAAACTTGGGTGACATCATAAGAAAAGATATTAGATCATGATGCAAGAAGTTTAGGGGGTCCATGAGCAAGCCTCAAGGATCGCCAGTGATCCATAGGTGATGGATTGCTAGTGATCCATCACTTTAGCTTCTTTTGGCATTTTTCCTCTTTGGCCTTTCTCTTCGTTATCTTTAGGTCCTTTTGTTTGATTCTTGAGATGTTATAACTTGACGTGAATGTTCTAGTTCCACTATGAATAGCAATGGGGTGGATTTTTAGTGCCCCATACCCGTCCCGGATTTTTTAGACCTGGCCCCAGACCCACCCCATAGACCCGCTGCGGGTCTGGAATTTTGCCCCGTACCCGGGACCCGTACAGGTCAGGGTAGACTCGACCCGCCCCAAGTCCCGATGAGTCTCATGTATTGATTCAAAATTATATACCAACTTACATATATTTATTTGTTTATACTCGTTATCACCAAATAATACATGAAATACGAATAACAACGTGCCTAAGGAAAGTTAGTAAAAATGATGTGTACAATAACAATTCAGAAAATATATACATATGTTATTGTATAATTATCAATGACGCAACTTAATACTCTACTTTTTTTCATATAGATTATTTATTGACACATTTTGATATCCATGCTAGAATCACTTATATCTAAGAAGATTAATAAATCATTATAGTAATAAAGCAGTTTCATGAGATGTTAGTAGCGCGGGTCGGGTTGGGGCAGGTTAACCGAGCCCCGACCCAACCCTAGACTCGGAGCACTCAAGAACGGGTCACGGGTCTACCTGCCCCAACTCGATTAACATTTTCTCCTATAGTATTCCTCCATTGAAAACAAAGTGTGCTCTAGAACAAGACAAGTTACAGATTATTATTCTACGAATTTCAGTGAATCATCAGAGTCCTTCTCAAGATGTTGTTTTAAACTGACCGACTTATAATAGTCATTCGTTTTTTGATTTCCATCTGAATTTGAATTCCTGGTATTGATGATGCAATCTTTGCTCTATAGTTTACATAAGGGTTTAGGTTGATAAGTGGGGGCACGATGTCGGTTCAGAGTCGACCTATATAGTTTAGCTCGCTTGGCGGCGAAGCCAAGTTTTGTCTTGAATGATTGTACATCGTTCTAAAACGAAGCCTTGCTCTTTGTCTTTCACCGTTTCTTTTTGATGACCTGGTTAAGTTCCTATCGCCCTTTTGAGTTCTAATGCGATGATTTATTCCAAAATCAGATATGGTGGATGATCCAATCGTATCGCTTTTTCCGTTTTTGTACTCTAGTGATTCTAAAAAGAAAAGCTTCCTATGTCGCTTCGGATAGCGGCTCCGTTATCGAACGTTGATCGATAACGGGTAAGTATGGAAAAGATAATTTCAAAGGACGATATGGATTTTTTTTCAAATGTGAGCAAGCTATCTACATTAGATTGTTCATTTGCAGTATTCTGGATACTGGACTCTTCTCATATAGATAATACACTGCATCTACCCCGGTCAACGCTTAGAACCGGACTAGTTAACATCCACTGACTTCCTTTGGATTTCAAGCGTTGGTTATATGAGGATATTATTTAAAGTAAAACATACCCTACGGGGTTGAATGCCATGTTTTATTGTTGAAAATGACTTTTCGGTCATCCATCTTTAGTCTGGCGGAGAGACTTCCACTCCTCCAAAAGCTGGGTCCTTCGCAACTTAGGCTTCGCTTATTATTCATGTCATATTGGGATGATTGATTACAGTTAAATTACAAGGCACGACTACTCTTGTATAGTGGTAGTTGAAGTTCGTTTAAGCACAGTTTTAGTCTTTGGAAAATATCTATGACTTGTTTTGATTGTGATTATCCTTCCTTTGCAACTTTCGAAATTCAACCTGCATACCAGCCTCTTTCTCCGAGGACTATTGGTTTAGTTACTCGATTTCGAGCATTGCTTTTTCTCATTGTTGCACCTCTTGTGTTCATGTAAAGTATACTTTTTTACTATAATTCTATACATGTAAGTAATACTTCTACGGTAATTTTGGCATATTCTATTTCATAGCTTTGTTCAGAACTATAAGGTAGCTTGGCCTAGCTAGTTCTGTGCATGTTCTTATTTATGCTCCATTGAGTTCATTCGACAAAGTGTTGCTATATATGCCCCATTCTATAGGGTTAATTGCTATAAATACTATGTCTATATGTTTCCGGGAGATTGAGTCTCCTGTGCCATATGCTCGATTTCCTCAGTTTGATTGACATGATAGCTCCTATCTTCAGAAACTAGGGACTTTTCTGCTTGATTCCAAGCTCTGATTTTTTTCAATGATGTTTGTTTCCTGATTGTAATTGAATTCCTCTAAATTGACATCGTCATTCAATGTCATCTTGGGAACATTTACTAGAAAGATAGGTCACCGTCATCTTTTGCTAGGGCGAATTCTTCCAAGTCCGGTGTTAAGATCCTAATCATGTATCAGTTTCTATCTTTGGAAACTCACGCGTGGATGACTCAACTCTATGGACTTTTCCTTGATGGTGTGAATCTTTGGATAACATGAGATGCTAGAAGATAGGGCTGAAGATTCAATCAAGCTCTTACTTTGGTTTTCTAGAGCTGATGCATCGATAGTTTCATTCTGGGGGTTTCTTCTTAACATCACAAAATTTCGAGCGATGACATATCCCTGCCAGTTGGGATTAAGTGATCTAGTCAGTTGTAAGTATGTCATCAATCCTTCTCATCATCACCTGACTTTGAGCGACGGTAAGTTCTTACGGTTACTCGTGTCAGGATTTGGCGGCGTTTCTTTCAACCAAGTATTTATGTGTCTATCCCCATACGAAGGGCAAGCTATTTCGGATGCCAGCATTTAGGATTTTGTGAGAGATGGAAAGGTGAGGGAAAATGATCCAATTTCCCCTGGTATGGCTTTTAATCCCACTATGGGATTGAGGAAGTTTGGTGATTTTAGTTCTGACCTTCCATGATTGTCCCTACGTGTCCTTAGTTGTGCATGCTTTGCTTAATTATTTTTGTCATGGAAGTTCTATTCATACGCCAATTCCTATCTTCGGGAATTGATAACCTAGTTGCTTGGTTCCAAGCAGCATTACCTCGAGGCTGCCTATCTTTTAGCCGTATCAAAGTTCTTTCTAATTTGAATTCAAGAAATTCCGTTGTACACCAACTTTCATCCCTAGAGATTAGCAAAAGAGCAATTCAATCCTAGGATTTCCTTTTAGCGCTGCTTTATTCCTGCGTAGTGGCCGATTCTTCTGATGAAAGGTGAACCATTCGGCTAACCTATGAAAGGTTATGTCTTCATGTTGTTGCCAATTCTTGAGCAATGGTAGTTTTCTGAAGACAGGGGTAGAATCTCAGTTGAGGACCAACTTCTATCTCCGAAAACTAGTGCATTAATGGTTTACAACGATGATTGTTTCTCATCGAACCTGTAGACTAAAGTTATCTCGGTGTTGCCAAGGCAACACCGATACATAATGAGTAGCAAATGTCTTAGCATTGCCGAGGCAATCTCGATACTTAGGAAATAGAGGGTTTTCCAACGTTGTCGAGGGAACACCGATACTCAAGAAATAGAAAGTTCCTTGATGTTGCCAGGGCAACACCGGTTCTTACGAAATGAGAAAAGGCTTTAGCGTTGTTGGGGCAACATAACCACTCAGGATGTTGGGATCGTTTCCCTACTGATCCTGTAATGCTTTTAATCTAGGTGGGCACTAGTTTCAACCTTCAAAACCTTACACTTTGATGATTAGATTGTAGAAGTGTTTTCTTAGCGCTGCTTGTCTTCAAGCAATGTTAAAGTCATGTTGGTTAGGGTTGAATCATTTATCCAATCCTGTATAGTTGAGTGGATCCCTTTAAACCTAATGTAGTCATTTTTATTAACGTTGCTTAACTTCGAGATGCGCCATGTTCTGGAAGGATGGGAGTCCCAGGCGTTTCCGTTGCCTAGCCTTGTTTATCACCGTCAAGTGTTACCCTTGGGAATGTAGGGTTGTTTCTTAACCAATTCCACGGTTATTCTTATTCACGAAAAACTGGATTTCCTCCAATCGATTTTTGTTATGATCTGACTTCTATCTATGGAACCCTTCATTTCTAGGTGGAACCGATCATTTCTAGGTGTCAAATTCTATATTCTTATAGAAAATTAGAAATTATAGAGCGAATCATAACATTGCCTCTAGTACGACCGTGCTTATTCCTATCCCGATCATGGACAGGTAGAGCTTGGTGGTGTTTGTCTTGAATTTGTGACACTTAACCTTGCTTTTTTCAAGCCATACGCATTATTCTGGGTTGATAGCATTGCTGCGGATATCAAACTTATTCGTTGGTTCCAATCTTTGGGAATCAATGGTTTTGCTGCTCGATTTAGAGCATTCTCTCCTTGTCGTTGTCTGTCTTCGAATAATCTGCAAGTTGGGTTTTGAGACCTCAATCGAGCTCCTGCTTCTATCTTTGGACATTGATGCGTTGATGATTGGATTCTGGAAATGCCTTACATCATCGTCTATCTCTAGACAATTGTAAGTTCCTCCTTTTATCGCCTATCTGGGTGATGCTGAATTTCAAGTTGTCGATATAACTGTCTAGAGTTCTTGATGTAGCTGGGGCAATATCGATGCCTAGAAGGTTGGAACGGTTTCCTTTCAATTCTATAGTCATTCAGCATACCATACTGCTTAGCTCTGTTGTGATCGCTGAAATTCTCTATTCGGCTTAACAAAACCATGAAGTGATTTCTTATCATAACCAAGCGTTAGTGTGTTATGTGCCCCCTAGTCCATAGGGGTGATTATTATGAACAATTGATGTGAGATTTGATATTTTGGATGGCTCCCTGGATTCCCCCAGTCAAAGGTTTGTTGCAGCTCCTATCTTTGGGAACTAATTAACTTTGATCAAAGATCGGCATTCTTTGCCGACTTCTTGGTTTGTGAACTTCACGACACTACTGGAGAAATGTCGTTTCTTCCAAGTAGCGGGAGTTAATCCCTACAAATCCTATAATAGACTAATTTCTGGGTGTTGTCGGTACAACACCGGCACTAAGAAAATTCTAATGGTTTGTTGATGGTGCTAGAGCAACATCAAGCAGTGCTTGTGTGGCTTATGAAATGCATGGCTTTTAAGAGTGCGCGGCTAGCGAAATGCACAACTTCTAAGAGTGTGCGGTTTACGAAATGTGTAGCTTTTGAGAGTGAGTGACCAATGAAATGCAGGGCTTTTGAGAGTATGCCGGTTACGAAACGCACGGCTTTGTAATAACCCTGGTTTGGAGATTACTTGTAAATTAGAAATTTTAAATTGTTTATTTGGAATAAACAATGAATTTTTTAAATAAAATGAGAAAAATAAAGCTTGGAACTTTATTCTGTTTATTTGGGTATAAGTATGGGATTAAATATTGATTGGATAACTATTTAGTTTAAACAAATTGAAATATTGGGTATTTATTAGTTTGGAGCTAATAAATTAATTAGGTGATGTACTTTAGTGTTTAATTGCTTAAATAAATCTAAAGTAATGAAAATAAAGTTTTAAAAACTTTATTTTGAGAATTTGAGTAGAAAATAATCAAATTGCAATTTTATTTGGGTATTGTCAACAGTAATCATTTATTGAATTTAAAATGAGAAATAGGAAGAAATTATGTAATTTGTTAATATAAAAGATGAAATACTGTTTAAAAATAATATTTGATGATTAAAAAGAGTTAGAATGATTTGTTGTAATTTATTTGGCAAGAAAATAATCTTTCTATTGATTATTGCATTAAAAATGGTGTTTTGTGATAAATAGTGTAATTGTGTAATATTGGCAAATACAAGGTTTTATTCATTAAAATAATTTTTTATAGTTGAAATAAATTTTTATTTGTTAAAATAACAAATTTATTTTCATATAATTGGTTGTAACATTTTATTTGGTTTAAAATGAGAAAATTTGGACATATATTGTTAAAATGAGTTAAAATGTGCAAATATAATTAGAATTTCACTAAGTATATGTAGTATTGGACTTGTTAGGTTAGTATTTGGATACAACTAGTAATTGGAAACTTCAGGAAGAGAAAAATCACTTGTACATGGCTTCTCTTCCATCTCCTTCTCAGAAACATTTATACAATAAAAAGAAAATAAGAAAAACAATGGCCACTTCATGATATATCCAATTCCATTCAAAATTGCTGCAAATAAAAGAATAAAAATCATCAAAACAAAGATTATACAAGGTAATCCAAACCAATACTAAAATAAATTTCATCAAAATCTTTGAGCTTGAGATGAATTGTTTGTAACTTCTTTTATTTGTTCTACATGCTTCTTTTCTAGCTTCTATAGGGTCTTGAAGCTTCTTTTCTTCACCAAAGATCATAGCTCGCTCTTGAATCTTTGCTAAATCGCCAAGGTGAGTGAAATACTCACAATTGCTAGCTAAACTAAGTGCTATTGCTAAGAAATCTTCTCTGTAAAAGGTTCTATATATGTTTATACACTATGTTGTTGCTTTTTTCTGTTTCTTGTTTTTGGTTGCCACTTTAAGTGGCCATAACTTCTTGAATTTCACTTGAAATGCTGTGGGATCTTTTCCGAAGTGTAGTTTAATTGTTAAACTCATTGCATGTTGAATTTAAGTCCATAATTCTATCGTTTGCTTTGTCTAATGGCCTCTGGAAATTCAATACGGAGAAGTAAATGCAAGCAGAAAGATTCCTTGTCCTGGGTCAACAGGCAGGTTGAACCAGCGCCTTCTAAGTTGACGAAGCAGTCGAACGACCAGTAAACCGGCCTATAGGCCTGGGTCGACCCATTGTTGGCCCAAGTACGTGTGTTCGTAGCCTTTCATCCTGAGTCTTTTTGCAACTTTGTTGCCTTTTCGCTATGGTTTTTGGTGTTATTTTGATTGCAATTTGAGATGAATTTTTATTACTTTAATAAATGAATTTCTAGTGCTCTAATCTACGTGTGAATGAGAAAATTTTTTGGTCAATCTGTGTCTCGGATTGTCGAGTTTTTCATGATGTTTTTGAATATTGAAATTTTAGTGTTTTCAACGATTTATATCGTTTCAAGCAAAAAAAAATCTTGAATAATTTTTGGAATAATTTTATAAATCAAGTGAAAAAATGTTTTCTAATATTTATAAATTATTTTTAAATTATTTTTGAAGTATTTTAAATTATATTTATCTCTTAATAATAAAGGAAATTTCTCAATAAATTGCTACAAAATGGTTTCGAAAAATTGTTTTAAAATCTCATTTTCTCAAGTAATTTTTTATATAAATAATATACATTATTTTTACGCTTTTCAGATGTATAAGAAAGAGAATTAAACGGTTTAGTAAAACACGCGGTATGGGACACGTGAGTTTACTTTATCTTTTAATTCCGGACTTGTACGATCGAAACTATTCGGGGTATTTAATTTCTGAGTTATTTAGCCATTTATGGAGAGTTTTTGAGATTATAGTTCCCATCCATAGAATTATCTAGGAATGCCAATATTCGGCGGTTGTGGTTCGAGATCTCCTATTCTAGGAGTTATGATCTATGAGAGCTCGATATATTGTTTTACTTGCCGATGAGATGAGGTAAGTCTGAGTTTCCGAGTTTTTAGATTTTATGATGTTTTCTAATGTTGCGTTTACTAGTAATCCATTAAGTGCGAACGTCTGGTATGGGACGCATGTTAATAATTTTCGAGTTCATATCTGGAAGTTTGTGACACATTCTAGGATTGCTAGTACTACAGACCTTCGGGTCATCTTGGTTTACGAATTCGATTGTCGGGGATTTACGACTTCGGCCGTTTGGGATTTATGACTTCGGTCGTCTGGGATTTACGACTTTGATCGTCTGGGAGAGGTACCTATAATATATATATAGTACTAGTAGGATGACACATGTAACATCGCTTCGGCATGCAAATGGGATTGGCCAATCTAGGGAATTTTTATGGTTTTTTGGTTTTGATTTCACCAATTTGAGATAATGAATTTACTTATAGCCTGAAGTTAGAAAAAGGCTTATATATATGTTTTATGGTGATTTCGATATTGAGATTATGAACTCTTATTTGAGTTCTATGAGATTTGATTTTGGAGATTTGATTTTTTCACTTATGGCTTATGGGATTGGTTATATGCACTTATGTTGTATAATTTTTGGAAAGTTATCTATGCCATGTTGAACCTAACCATAATTCACTTTGGGCCCTTATGGAGCTTTCTACCCTTAGAAATATGAATGGAACTTTACTTATATTGTTCCTTTATATATATATATATATATATATATATATATAAAGGAATGATCCCTTATGCACTTATGTTCCTTCATCAATTACTAATAGCAAGTTCTAGTTAGCCTGACCCGTGTATTTATTACTCGGGTCAGACTGAGTTGCAGATTAGGTAGTTAGACTTTCAGCTTGCCTTATCTTTTGGACCTTTGCTAGCATTACCTTTTGGGACTTCGCCATCGACTTTGGATATGGCATAGTTTTTATGAAGTAGTCTTTTTGTTGGGAACTATGTGATGTATATATTCTTTTGTTAGGATGTATGTATATATTGTGGTTGAATACTAGTTATTACATGTTGTATTACATTTGATGTATGGGTATATGTGTATTATCTGTATTGATGTTCTGTGACTTGAGATTATCGATGTTATTATGTTTTGTTTCTGAATCGATCCTGTAGCCACCATAGTAGTGCATTAGATAGGAATTTAGTATGTTGAACTCTTGAGTTCAAATGAAAAAAAGAGAGTACCAAATCGACATACTTAACTCATATCTAATGCAAGACTATAATGGTCGCCCTTAACCAAACCTATTCTCCGCATTAGTAAACATAATTACTAAGTAATTCTCTTTGTTAATGTGGGTCTCGGGGTGAGGCGTCGTTGCTTTTGAGAGTTCGCGGCTTATGAATGCGTGGCTTATAGGATCGATACGACTCATGACCCGGAATGGTTTGGAACTACTTGATGTTACCAAATCTTCGGTTAACGTGAAGAGTTCGTGCTTTGAGAGCATCGTTACATGGCTTAAGAAGTGATGTACGGCTTATGGGAGTGCGCGACTTATGAGATCAATACGACCTGTCGATCCAAATTGGTATGGAACTTCTAGATGTTACTAATCTTCGGGTAACGTAAGGAGTTCGTGCTTCGAGAGCATGGTTACATGGCTCAAGAAGTGATGCACAGCTTATGAGAGTGCGACGACTTATGGGATCGTTATGACCCGTCGATCCATAATGTTTGGAACTTCCCGACGTTGCCAATCTTCGGGTAACGTGAGGAGTTCGTGCTTCGAGATTGTGGTTCCATGCCTCAAGAAGTGATGCGCAACTTATAGGAGTGTGCGACTTATGAGATCGATACCACCCGTCGATCCGGAATGGTTTGGAACCTCTCGACATTGCCAATCTGAGACGACCCGACTTTTTCTCCACAAAAAGTCGTATCATCCTTAAGAAAGAAAGGGATAGAAAAGAGAAAAGAAAGAAGAGAAAGAAAAAACAACACAAGAATCTCAACAGCGGAACGAATAAATTATATTAGTAACATAAGTATAACATAGTATACATCAAATATCAGAGTTACACAGACATATACAACACATACTAGACAGTTATAAACACCTGTCTAGTTATTACAACTCAATCACAATGCATAAACACTCAGAGATACCAACACAGCGGAACTATATAACTATACGTAGAAGCCTCCTGCTCCATATGCTCCTCCACAATTCGTCAAAGCTAACCTGAATCCTAACCTGAATTCCCTTGACTACTCATAAAAATTTGAGTACCCAAGAGTTAAAGAAAAACAGAAATAACTCCGGGTCAGACATGGGTCTGGTGTGAGTAACAGGTTAAAGTTGCTTAATTTTCAAAACCTTTTGAAAGAAAGGTATCACGTAAGACTTCCCACACATAAACATGGAAAAGTTTTTACCTTACGCTAACCAAAACTTTTGATAGGAAATCTGATGATATTATAATAGGGTCTAGGGTTTTCAAATAAATAAGAAATAGCCGAAGTTGTTACATTATTAAATTCCAGCTACTAGCCACAAAAGTGGGTAATACAATCAAAACCGTTGGCACTTATTGGATTTTGGATTCCATACAATGGCAGGGCTACTGGGGTACCGCCGTCACAGTACGTGGCCTAGATCACTGTACCGAGGATTACTCCCAATCCCCTGCAACACAAAGCCGGACCCATTCCTTACTCAGTTTCGAATAAGACAACCCCGACGGTTGTCATAATCAACTGTCCACACAGCCGAAATATAAAGGGACCTCTAGACAGGGGTAAATCTTACTCTCAAGTGGGGGCTACCCACGAAGCCTTGCTGCACCTCCCCTGTTTTAGCCATTCCCGGTTGATGAGGCTTGAGGCTACGATTACCTTTGTAGGACGCATCACTTAGAATGCTCATCGTCCACCTGACGATGTTCTGAAAGCATTCAATCCATACAAGTTCGTTCCGGGTTCGAACGAAACCGAAGGCATTATCTCGTTACACTGATTTTGGAATCACCCTCAGAGTTAACGACAATAACCCTTGCACTCTGAATCACCATCTCGAATCTATAAGTACTATTCCGTCAAACTCATTACGGAATCCCCCACAGAGTTATACTGACGTATAGCCCTTACACCTCGAGTCTTCACTCGCTCCACTTGGATTAACAACCTAACGTTTAATTGGAATCGATGTGGTTTTCGGATGTCCAAATATGGAAACCCGATCCCAGTCTCATCGAAATCCAAAGCGTGTCTTTTAGGTCCAAGTTGTTTTAAGTTTAAAACAATTCAATTCATTATCTAAATATACACAAATAGATAATTCACAACACACAGATAATCAACCTTATCGTTATCAACAGATAATTCATATCAAAATCAGATAATCCATATTATCGTCCAAAAGCAACCAATGCAACCATATCACATACACTACTCATCTCATAACTGAGATTGCAACCCATACCAGGCAACAAATACCATTCATCAAACATAAGCAATGATCTAATAATCACACTTTCTATAATTAATTTAAAATGAATTAAATTAATTACTCAATCTCTAATTAATTTAAAATGAATTAAATTAATTACTTCATCATTAAAATTTTGCTTAACTTAACCATCCATTGATTTCAAATCAATTTATAAATCATCATCTCAATATTTCAATTAATATTGATTAACTATCTCTAATTACAATAAGTAATTAGCTTATAAATTAATTGCACAAGTTAATTACTTAAACCCTTTGCAAATAATTAACTTGTAATTACTAAATTAATTGATTAACTAAAATTAATTACATTAATTATTTATTCATTATTAATTATACCTTAATTAATCAATTCCAAATTACATCATTAACTAATTAATTAATGATTTCTGACTACAATTAATAAATCTCTAAATATAAATTAATTACATAAGTAATTAATCTGAAATTAATCCACATATAAATATTAATCACCCATGATTAATAACCATTCAGTAATTAACTACTTTAATTACTCATCCCATAATTAATTATTCTTAATTAATTATCTAAATTAATCCCCTTGATTAATTTCAAAGTAATTTAAATCTAATTACTTCTATATCAAATATCTTTAATTACATCCTGTAATTATTAATTAATTACTTCCTTAAGTAATTACAAATTCATAAATTACAAAAAGTAATTACCAAACAATCAACAAATGTTTAAATTAATTTAACTTAATTAATCTAAACTAATCACATTCATTAAATTAATTACACTAAGTAATTAATCCATTAATTACCTTCATTAAGTAATTAAAACTTAAACAATTGATTATTATTAATTAATTAATCTAATTAATTATCAAAAGTTAATCACATTGATTAATTGTTAATTATCTTAAGTTAATGACCTTCATTAACATTTCTTAATTACTTAATTAAGAATTAACTTAAATTAATCATTATTAATTATCAATTAATTAATATTTAATTATCATTTAATTAATCTTTAATTATTAATTAATTAAGTGTTAATTAAATCTAAATTATCTCTAATCACTTGATTAAATAAATCTTAATCATAAATTAAAATTTAATTAATCATCCTTAATTATAGATTAATTAACCTTAATTAATTAATCTCAAATCTAATTAATTAACTTAAAAAAATCATTAATTACTTAATTAAATATCCACATTTTTAATTAATTAAATAATTAATATTCATCTAATTCCCTTAATAATTAAATGAATCCAATCATTTAATTTTCATTTATCTTTTAGAAAAACATTCCTTATTTAATCAAGTATTTAAAAACAAAATGTTTTTAAATTTACTTTAAATTCTATTTAACTTCATTTAAACTTAAGACTCAAATTTATCTTAAACAATTCAAAACTTAATCTTATATGTTAAAAGAAACATCTACTTTATTAATAAGTTTAAAAGGATTTAAATTTCAATTCAATTTAAATTCAAATTAATTTAAAAATTACTTTAAAATTTCAAAATTGAAATACAACTTCCAAACTCATTTTAGTTTTAACTCTTTAAAATTCTTCCTACAATCTACACCCTCAATTCAAATGCAAATCATTTAATCATTTAAAGCAATATTTAAACCTTTATTTTAAAATTTGAAGTTTTGAATTTTATACCAGATTTAAAAACCCAGATTTGAATTCACTTTGGATTTCTAAATTAAAATTTAACCTTTCAATTCAAATACAAAACATATATGCATTTACACTTGTGAGTTTGAAAATCAAATTTAAATTTAAAAACATAAATGAATTCAAATCTCAGACAATCTAATTTGAATTCATATTCAAATTTCAGATTAAAAACTCAGTTTAAATCTCCACTTGCAATTTAAACTTTACCTTTACATTTAAAAACAGAAAACAGTTTCTGTTTTATTTAAAAAACCAACTTTGAAATTTTTCTGAATTTAAATTATTTCAAAAAAACAGAATTCAAACTTATTTGAATTCATATTTAAATTCAGGTTTTAAAATCCTAAGTTAAAATTTTAGTTTGCATTTATTTCAAATTTTATAAAACTGGAAAGAGGTTTCCTGTTCCTTTTTTTTATTTAAACCAAACTTGAATTTCTTAATTCAAATTATTTCAAAATCAGAATTCAAACTATTTGAATTCATCTTTGGATTCAGGTTTAAATTCTAATTTCAATTTCCAGATTAAATTTAAACTTGACTTTTTTTAAATTTCTTAAAACAGAATAGGTTTCTGTTTTGTTAAAACCTGTAAACAATAAATACTCGAGCAACCCCATTTTTACTTCGGGTCAGTAACCCATATGCTTCGAGTCACTCACTAATTTCCCCGAGACAATCCCGAGCAACTAAACCCTGCACCCAAAAACCAACACAACCAAAAATCACCAAAACTTGCATGACTCCTTCCTGTACACCACTTAACCCATCTCAGGCCACCTCTGACCATCATCTCTGGCCATCCCCCATCGACCACAATCCCCACATCACACCTCAACATTCCAAAATCCAGAATTCAACTTGAATTTAAATTCAAGTTTTTAAAACCCAAGAACCTGGAAACACTTTCCCCACCTCAGTGTCTAACCTGTCAACATCCAATTCTCCCATCTCCGATCACCATTACACACCATACTCCGGCGATAACTTCATCAATACACCATCTACCATTACCCAAAAGATCTTTGAACTCGATTCACTTTTGAAGCCGCAACACCCAATTTCCTTAAACCCAGTAAAACTAGGGTTCTACACCTTAAATCCCAATTACAAACCCAAAATAAATTTTCAATCCACTTAAGTAATTTTCCTATAATCTATGATAGATAAACTACCTCTAGAAACAAATTTAACCAATTCAATTGCAAAGATCAACTGAACTTGACCAAAATGTAAAATACAGTTAATTTGAAACTGCACTTTATTTACAGCACTATAAATTTTAATTTTTGATTTAAAATTCTTGAATTCACTTGATGATTCTATTAATAAACCTGAAACATTAAATCAATAAGTTTGAATTCTCACTCTATTCTATTTTTCTCTGTGAATCTTAATTTTTTCCAGATTTTAGATAACTCTATCTAATTTCTATAAAATCTATACCTACCCTATTCCAAAATAAACAGATTTTATTCAATTGTTTAAGTTTAACAGCAACAAGTTAAAGGAATATTTTTTTCAAGAAATCAATCAGGAGCTGGAAATTTTGAATCACAAACAAAGTACTGTTAACATCAGGTATACACGCAAATACTTACAGGTAAAATATTCATAGAAATTTCATATAAATTCATTTCTAATTTAAAAAGCATGCACAACATAACCTATTAAATAAAATTTAAAATGAGTTACTCACTTGGACTAAAATGCAGAGCACAATTCCAATTGCATGTTCCAGATTTTGAAAATTTAAGAAATGCGGGCCCTTGCTTCCAGATGCAAAGAAATGCAGACCCTCAGATTTAATGCTTTTAATCTTTGTTTGTAAATGATGCTTTCAGTTTTACAGAATAGAATGCCTATATGCTTGCTTCATGGTTGCAGATGCAAATTTCCCAGGTTGTTTTGAAAAAATGCAGGCATGAAGAGGTTTCAATCAGAGATGCAGAGATCATCAATTGTATGCAGGTTTGGACGAAATTCAAAACAAAAGGCAGTGAATTTCCAGGTGCATGCAGATTTTGAAATGCAGATTAATGTTTGAATTTAAGGAGGATGGGTTTGATTTTGAAGAGGAGTGGAATAATGCAAATATACTTGAGTTTGAAGTATTGCAGATATGATTTTTATGAAATTGGTGTATGCAGATTTTTGATTATGGAAATGAAAAATGAAATTTGGTCTTTCTTTTGATTAAGGAATGTAAAAAAAATATGAATGAAGAAGCAAGTTTATATAAAGGTAATTTTCAGATTTAATGAATTAAAAGAAAAATCAAAATAAAATTTACACTTGTACAAATGTTAGACAACTTGTAAATTTACACACATAAATATTTAACACATGTTAACTCAAAATATACACATGTCTCTTTTAAATGATTTGTTATCTTAATTAAATGTTAAAGAAAAATTAAGCTTAATGAATGTTTAAACTTAGCTAACTAGTTCTTATACTTAGTTATGTATTTAAATAAATTTCTAAAGAATAAGTAAAGTATTAAAATAAATAAAACAACATACAAATTAATCTTTTAAAAAAAAACTTTTAAATAATTAAAATAAATTTACACAAGAGTTTGTAACTTAATGAATACATGTTTCATAAATTAAATTGTATTTTGAATGTACAAATCACATTTTATAAATCATTATTTTAAAAAGAATAACATTTTTGTATCTTATTTTAATATTCAAACTTGAATAAAATAAATGAATTTTAAACCAATAAAACATTTATCCTACATATTTAAAATCATATTGTATTTTATTAAATATTTTTGAAAAGTTTAAATTAAAAACAAATCAAAATTTCCATTTTTAAAACATTAAAATTATGCTATACTAATTTAATTAAAAACAACTTGTCTATTTAAAATATATATAAATACATATACATTATAAAATAGAAAACAATTTATTAACTCATTAAAAATAATTTCATAAATTAAATATTTAAATAAAGAAGATTATAGAATCAAATCAAATTTATTAACAAAAATTATCAATTCAATATAAATTTAAACACAGATTATTAAATTTATGTTGTCCAAATTTCCAGGATATTACAATCCTTCCCCCTTAAAAGAATTTCGTCCCCGAAATTTAAAACAAAGGTAATTTAATAATCTATTTACAGATTTTATTTTAAAATACAGCATATGTTAATCATATGCCCATAACCAAAGCAACCAATTCACACAATCAGATCAAATCTAACTATCCAAAAGAATTTTGGATAAAACTTTATGAGTTTCCCCTGTATATATATATCGGGATACTCGCTCTATAAAATCCAATCAACCAATACTATTAACTTATAGAGCTCCTAACAGCAATTCTATACAGAATATTAGACTACAAATGAGTCTGACTCAACAAACAATCCATCCTAAACTGCTGGTTTTACAACCATAAATATCAAACACGTACTCCCTCAGAGATACGTGAAACATGCTGAATCCCAGTTATCCTAATTGGCAATTCATCTCAAGAAAACCAAACACTGATCTTACCAAATACAGAAGAAACCAAAACACAGAAGAAATCAAAACACTACGGAGCTTGCTTCCCAAACTTATAGCTCCCTGGATCAGAGAAAAACTTATCTCAAATCAAATCTCCGATTCCAGAATCCAAATTTCTCTGCCTCATATCCATAAAAACCTTTCGGACGATCCTGGGCTACCAACATCACTCCTAATCAGCTCAACTCTTGCTAATTCCAAAAGAAACAGACTGAATCAAAAACAATCCAATGATCTCCTCAAGATCACTCAAAAACCAAGAACACACACCCTGCTTCTCAACAGAAGACATAACAAACTTCTTCTTATCCGGAAAGGAAAACAAAACAGAAACACCCCCAAACTGCTTCCGCTGCACAACTCTGATCCGAAACAGAAGAAAATACTGACGAAGAGCACAAGCACAGACTAAACAACCCAGAACAGAAATATGGTTTCATATATCCATAAAGAAAAACTCAGATGTTCCTTCTAAACCTGAGTTGTTTCACCCACTTCTATCTCAGGGAACCATCCATCTACTAACTGAACCACCTGTACCAATCTTGGAAAGAAAACTCGATCTCCAGATGCAGACAAACTCTGACTTCCAGAAGACATCCAGACAATCTCCAACATACACAAGAGAACATACTATCGCAAGTCACTTTTGCGATCAACTTAGCCTAAATCCAAAGAAAACTGCTCTCTCTCAACCAAACAGAACAGCTTATGCTGGCCTAGCCAACTTACCAGAGAAACGAATCTACTCTACTGCTTCTGAATTCCACTTCAGAAAAACTATCCAACCAGAAGACTCCCACCAACTCAGAACACTCAGCTAAACTCAGCCACATCACTGGGCAGACTCACTTCTTACTCTTGTTCCAAAGAAATATCTTCGGAAATATCCATAGTCACTGCATCTCATCACGCAGCTACTACTTCCAAAGGTATCAAGATATCATCACTTGCTTGCTTCTGTCCTACCGACAGATCCAAACTCAATTCTGCACTTCAAAGATGAACTCCGAACCTTAACAGGTTACCTTCAGAGATCGATGAAATCTTTAAACCAAGAAAAACTTACTCGAGACGGTATTAAGTCTACAGTCTCGACAAATACACTTCCAACCACATCCATCAAACTCCAACCAATGGTAGTCGTGTTACACACACTTCTACCTCATCTACCCTCATAACTTATATTGGAAAAACCTGAACGGGTAATCCAACAAATAGGTAGAACCAATTATATATATATATATATATATATATATATATATTAAAAATACAAATATTGTCTCTCAAGATAGACACCACTACAGAGCCTAGGTATTCACTCAACCTAATGCTCTGATACCAACTGAGACGACCCGACTTTTTCTCCACAAAAAGTCGTGTCATCCTTAAGAAAGGAAGGGATAGAAAAGAGAAAAGAAAGAAGAGAAAGAAGAGAAAGAAGAAACAACACAAGAATCTCAACAGCGGAACAAACAAATTATATTAGTAACATAAGTATAACATAGTATACATCAAATATCAGAGTTACACAGACATATATAACACATACTAGACAATTATAAACACTTGTCTAGTTATTACAACTCAATCACAATACAGAAACACTCAGAGATACCAACACAGCGGAACTATATAACTATACGTAGAAGCCTCCTGCTCCATATGCTCCTCCACAATTCGTCAAAGCTAACCTGAATCCTAACCTGAATTCCCTTAACTACTCATAAAAATTTGAGTACCCAAGAGTTAAAGAAAAACAGCAATAACTCCGGGTCAGACATGGGTCTGGTGTGAGTAACAGGTTAAAGTTGCTTAATTTTCAAAACCTTTTGAAAGAAAGGTATCATGTAAGACTTCCCACACATAAACATGGAAAAGTTTTACCTTACGCTAACCAAAACGTTTGATAGGAAATCTGATGATATTATAATAGGGTCTAGGGTTTTCAAATAAATAAGAAATAGCCGAAATTGTTACATTATTAAATTCCAGCTACTAGCCACAAAAGTGGGTAATACAATCAAAACCGTTGGCACTTATTGGATTTTGGATTCCATACAATGGCAGGGCTACTGGGGTACCGCCCGTCACAGTACGTGGCCTAGATCACCGTACCGAGGATTACTCCCAATCCCCTGCAACACAAAGTCGGACCCATTCCTTACTGAACAGTTCCGAATAAGACAACCCCGACAGTTGTCATGATCAACCGTCCACACAGCCGAAATATAAAGGGACCTCTAGACAGGGGTAAATCTTACTCTCAAGTGGGGGCTACCCACGAAGCCTTGCTGCACCTCCCCTGTTTTAGCCATTCCCGGTTGATGAGGCTTGAGGCTACGTTTACCTTTATAGGACACATCACTTAGAATGCTCATCGTTCACCTGACGATGTTCTGAAAGCATTCAATCCATATAAGTTCGTTCCGGGTTCGAACGAAACCGAAGGCATTATCTCGTTACACTCATTTTGGAATCACCCTCAGAGTTAACGACAATAACCCTTGCACTCTGAATCACCATCTCGAATCTATAAGTACTATTCCGTCAAACTCATAACGGAATCACCCACAGAGTTATACTGACGTATAGCCCTTACACCTCGAGTCTTCACTCGCTCCACTTGGATTAACGACCTAACGTTTAATTGGAATCGATGTGGTTTTCGGATGTCCAAATATGGAAACCCGATCCCGGTCTCATCGAAATCCAAAGCGTGTCTTTTAGGTCCAAGTTGTTTTAAGTTTAAAATAATTCAATTCATTATCTAAATATACACAAATAGATAATTCACAACACACAGATAATCAACCTTATCATTATCAACAGATAATTCATATCAAAATCAGATAATCCATATTATCATCCAAAAGCAACCAATGCATCCATATCACATACACTACTCATCTCATAACTGAGATTACAACCCATACCAGGCAACCAATACCATTCATCAAACATAAGCAATGATCTAATAATCACACTTTCTATAATTAATTTAAAATGAATTAAATTAATTACTCAATCTCTAATTAATTTAAAATGAATTAAATTAATTACTTCATCATTAAAATTCTGCTTAACTTAACCATCCATTGATTTCAAATCAATTTGTAAATCATCATCTCAATATTTCAATTAATATTGATTAACTATCTCTAATTACAATAAGTAATTAGCTTATAAATTAATTGCACAAGTTAATTACTTAAACCCTTTGCAAATAATTAACTTGTAATTACTAAATTAATTGATTAACTAAAATTAATTACATTAATTATTTATTCATTATTAATTATACCTTAATTAATCAATTCCAAATTACATCATTAACTAATTAATTAATGATTTCTGACTACAATTAATAAATCTCTAAATATAAATTAATTACATAAGTAATTAATGTGAAATTAATCCACATATAAATACTAATCACCCATGATTAATAACCATTCAGTAATTAACTACTTTAATTACTCATCCCATAATTAATTAATCTTAATTAATTATCTAAATTAATCCCCTTGATTAATTTCAAAGTAATTTAAATCCAATTACTTCTATATCAAATATCTTTAATTACATCCTGTAATTATTAATTAATTACTTCCTTAAGTAATTACAAATTCATAAATTACATAAAGTAATTATCAAACAATCAACAAATGTTTAAATTAATTTAACTTAATTAATCTAAACTAATCACATTCATTAAATTAATTACACTAAGTAATTAATCCATTAATTACCTTCATTAAGTAATTAAAACTTAAACAATTGATTATTATTAATTAATTAATCTAATTAATTATCAAAAATTAATCACATTGATTAATTGTTAATTATCTTAAGTTAATGACCTTCATTAACATTTCTTAATTACTTAATTAAGAATTAACTTAAATTAATCATTATTAATTATCAATTAATTAATATTTAATTATCATTTAATTAATCTTTAATTATTAATTAATTAAGTGTTAATTAAATCTAAATTATCTCTAATCACTTGATTAAATAAATCGTAATCATAAATTAAAATTTAATTAATCATCCTTAATTATAGATTAATTAACCTTAATTAATTAATCTCAAATCTAATTAATTAACTTAAAAAAATCATTAATTACTTAATTAAACATCCACATTTTTAATTAATTAAATAATTAATATTCATCTAATTCCCTTAATAATTAAATGAATCCAATCATTTAATTTTCATTTATCTTTTAGATAAACATTCCTTATTTAATCAAGCATTTAAAAACAAAATGTTTTTAAATTTACTTTAAATTCTATTTAACTTCATTTTAAACATAAGACTCAAATTTATCTTAAACAATTCAAAACTTAATCTTATATGCTAAAAGAAACATCTACTTTATTAATAAGTTTAAAAGGATTTAAATTTCAATTCAATTTAAATTCAAATTAATTTAAAAATTACTTTGAAATTTCAAAATTGAAATACAACTTCCAAACTCATTTTAGTTTTAACTCTTTAAAATTCTTCCTACAATCTACACCCTCAATTCAAATGCAGATCATTTAATCATTTAAAAGCAATATTTAAACCGTTATTTTAAAATCTGAAGTTTTGAATTTTATTCCAGATTTAAAAACCCAGATTTGAATTCACTTTGGATTTCTAATTTAAAATTTAACCTTTCAATTCAAATTCAAAACATATATGCATTTACACTTGTGAGTTTGAAAATCAAATTTAAATTTAAAAACATAAATGAATTCAAATCTCAAACAATCTAATTTGATTCATATTCAAATTTCAGATTAAAAACTCAATTTAAATCTCCACTTGCAATTTAAACTTTACCTTTACATTTAAAAACAGAAAACAGTTTCTGTTTTATTTAAAAAACCAACTTTGAATTTTTTTTGAATTTAAATTATTTCAAAAAAAACAGAATTCAAACTTATTTGAATTCATATTTAAATTCAGGTTTTAAAATCCTAAGTTAAAATTTTAGTTTGCATTTATTTCAAATTTTATACTGGAAACAGGTTTCATGTTCCCTTTTTTTATTTATTTAAACCAAACTTGAATTTCTTAATTCAAATTATTTCAAAATCAGAATTCAAACTATTTGAATTCATCTTTAGATTCAGGTTTAAATTCTAATTTCAATTTCCAGATTAAATTTAAACTTGACTTTTTTTAAATTTCTTAAAACAGAACAGGTTTCTGTTTTGTTAAAACCTGTAAACAATAAATACTCGAGCAACCCCATTTTTACTTCGGGTCAGTAACCCATATGCTTCGAGTCACTCACTAATTTCCCCGAGACAATCCCGAGCAACTAAACCCTGCACCCAAAAACCAACACAACCAAAAATCACCAAAACCTGCACAACTCCTTCCTGTGCACCACTTAACCCATCTCAGGCCACCTCTGACCATCATCTCTGGCCATCCCCCATCGACCACAATCCCCACATCACACCTCAACATTCCAAAATCCAGAATTCAACTTGAATTTAAATTCAAGTTTTTAAAACCCATGAACCTGGAAACACTTTCCCCACCTCAGTGTCTAACCTGTCAACATCCAATTCTCCCATCTCCGATCACCATTACACACCATACTCCGGCGATAACTTCATCAATACACCATCTACCATTACCCAAAAGATCTTTGAACTCGATTCACTTTTGAAGCCGCAGCACCCAATTTCCTTAAACCCAGTAAAACTAGGGTTCTACACCTTAAACGCCAATTACAAACCCAAAATAAAATTTCAATCCACTTAAGTAATTTTCCTATAATCTATGATAGATAAACTACCTCCAGAAACAAATTTAACCAATTCAATTTCAAAGATCAACTAAACTTGACCAAAATGTAAAATACAGTTAATTTGAAACTGCACTTTATTTACAACACTATAAATTTTAATTTTTGATTTAAAATTCTTGAATTCACTTGATGATTCTATTAATAAACCTGAAACAATAAATCAATAAGTTTGAATTCTCACTCTATTCTGTTTTGCTCTGTGAATCTTAATTTTTTCCAAATTTTAGATAACTCTATCTAATTTCTATAAAATCTATACCTACCCTATTCCAAAATAAACAGATTTTATTCAATTGTTTAAGTTTAACAGCAACAAGTTAAAGGAATTTTTTTTTCAAGAAATCAATCAGGAGCTGGAAATTTTGAATCACAAACAAAATACTGTTAACATCAGGTATACATGCAAATACTTACAGGTAAAATATTCATAGAAATTTCATATAAATTCATTTCTAATTTAAAAAGCATGCACAACATAACCTATTAAATAAAATTTAAAATGAGTTACTCACCTGGACTAAAATGCAGAGCACAATTCCAATTGCATGTTCCAGATTTTGAAAATTTATGAAATGCAGGCCCTTGCTTCCAGATGCAAAGAAATGCAGACCCTCAGATTTAATGCTTTTAATCTTTGTTTGTAAATGATGCTTTCAGTTTTACAGAATAGAATGCCTATATGCTTGCTTCATGGTTGCAGATGCAAATTTCCCAGGTTGTTTTGAAAAAATGCAGGCATGAAGAGGTTTCAATCAGAGATGCAGAGATCATCAATTGTATGCAGGTTCGGATGAAATTCAAAACAAAAGGCAGTGAATTTCCAGGTGCATGCAGATTTTGAAATGCAGATTAATATTTGAATTTAAGGAGGATGGGTTTGATTTTGAAGAGGAGTGGAATAATGCAAATATACTTGAGTTTGAAGTATTGCAGATTTGATTTTTATGAAATTGGTGTATGCAGATTTTTGATTATGGAAATGAAAAATGAAATTTGGTCTTTCTTTTAATTAAGGAATGTAAAAAAAAATATGAATGAAGAAGCAAGTTTATATAAAGGTAATTTTCAGATTTAATGAATTAAAAGAAAAATCAAAATAAAATTTACACTTGTACAAATGTTAGACACTTGTAAATTTACACACATAAATATTTAACACATGTTAACTCAAAATATACACATGTCTCTTTTAAATGATTTGTTATCTTAATTAAATGTTAAAGAAAAATTAAGCTTAATGAATGTTTAAACTTAGTTAACTAGTTCTTATACTTAGTTATGTATTTAAATAAATTTCTAAAGAATAAGCAAAGTATTAAAATAAATAAAACAACATACAAATTAATCTTTTGAAAAAAAAACCTTTAAATAATTAAAATAAATTTACACAAGAGTTTGTAACTTAATGAATACATGTTTCATAAATTAAATTGTATTTTGAAGGTACAAATCACATTTTATAAATCATTATTTTAAAAAGAATAACACAACATTTTTGTATCTTATTTTAATATTCAAACTTGAATAAAATAAATGAATTTTAAACCAATAAAACATTTATCCTACATATTTAAAATCATATAGTATTTTATTAAATATTTTTGAAAAGTTTAAATTAAAAACAAATCAAAATTTTCATTTTTAAAACATTAAAATTGTGCTATACTAATTTAATTAAAAACAACCTGTCTATTTAAAATATATATAAATACATATACATTATAAAATAGAAAACAATTTATTAACTCATTAAAAATAATTTCACAAATTAAATATTTAAATAAAGAAGATTAAAGAAAATTATCAATTAAATATAAATTTAAACACAGATTATTAAATTTATATTGTCCAAATTTCCGGGATATTACACAATCTTCGAGTAATGTGAGGAGTTCATACTTCGAGAGTGTGGTTCCATGGCTTAAGAAGTGATACGCGGCTTATGGCATGACTTATGTGATCGATATGACCCGTCGATCCAGAATGGATTGAGTTGATTTGACCCCATCAACTTGGCAGGTTATTTGCTTGAATATGGTCTTATCATTTCAAGAAGCAAGGCACGGCTTAAGGGATGCGCACAATGGATTGAGCCTTCCCAGTGTTGAGGAGCGATACCAGTTCTTAGAAGTTAAGGATCGAGTTTCCCCATCAATCTGGCGTTTTGACTTCGCTGGAACGCTACTTCGTCGGTTCTAAGAGATAAGTGATTTTCGGATCAAGTAACCAACGCTTGGATGATCCTCCCATATTTCGAAAAGAAGTGCACGACCAAACATACAAGGTTGCCATGGTAGAGAGATCTACAACCGACCACATGGAGATAGTTATGAAGAAAGAGCATGTGGGAGTTCAGGGCAAGACTCTCAGTTTTTGGTCCAAACCGCCTTAGAAAATTGATCTTCAACTGGCATACAATTTAAGAGGAAAAGGAACTAGTCACCAAGGGTGGTAAAGGAGGAGCTGGGAGGAAGTAAGCAAGTATTATACTTTAATTTCATTTATTCCGCTAGCTAGGTCGTTAAGTCTGTAGTTATAAGAATGCCAGAATTTTCTATCAGGCGTAACGGAACTGTGGTATGATTAAATTGGCTTTCCTTGTAGCTATTCAAGTATTTGTGGTGCCTCCCATGCCATAAGGCTGTTCGCATGCTTAAACTTTATCTGAGGTTTCTCCATAAACCATTTGGTTGCATGCTGTCTGGTGGATGCAATTGTGTCTTCTAGATGATTAAAGCATGGGAAAGACTCTATCTGCAAAGACTTACATATTAGGGATTTGAGATACTTGGTTCTCCCAGGTGCCAAATCTTGACTTGATTCGAATCGGCCTCTGATTAGTCACAAGGTCGGTTCAATTTTGGTTTAGTTTCTTTGAGTGACTTTAAAGCTCCGGAATTCAGCACTGTTTGTCTCATTGGTTGTTAAAAGTGATTATGTTAATTTTGTGTAGTGAATAATGTGATTATCGATTCGTGGCCCTGGAGCATGACTTCACTGACCTTGGGCAGTTCTAGATAAGATAACAGCCGATCCTCCAGTTGGCCTTCACGACGCTTTAGTTTCTGAAGACGGCCTTGGAGTGATAGTTAATTGATTCCGAGTGGAATTTTTGTAAGATGTCCAGTAACCAAATAGCCTAGAGCGATTATTCCTCGATTCTAAGAAGAGTTTTCGGTCATGTGTTCGATGGCCTGGCGGTCTTAAAGCGATGGTTCATTGATTTCAAGATGAATTTTGGAAGGATGTTTGGAGACTAGACGGCCTTGGAGCGATAATTCATAGACTCCTAGAAGAGTTTTGGGTCGTGTATCCAATGGCCCAGCGGTCTTAAAGCGATGATTTATCGACTTCAAGAGAAATTTTGGTCGGATATCCAATGACCATACGGCCTTGGAGTGATAGTTCATCGACTCCAAGAAGAGTTTTGGGTCATGTATTTGATGGCCCGATGGTGCTAAAACGACGATTCATCGACTTCAAGAGAAATTCAAATCGGATGCCCTAGAGCGAAAATTCACTGACTCCAAGAAGAGTTTTGAGTCGTGTATCCGACGGCCCTGTGGTCTTAAAGTGATGATTCATCGACTTTAGGAGAAATTTTGGTTGGATGTACGACGACCAGATGGCCTTGGAACGATAACTCATCGACTCCAGGAAGAGTTCTGGGTCATGTGTCCGACAGCTCGATGGTATTAAAGTGATGATTCATTGACACCAAGATAAACTTTTAGGATTCGGCTCGTGGTAACACAGTTTTATCAGTTCTTGGAACTAGGGGTTGGATCTATTTGTTCGACGATCCTTTGGATAAGCCTTCTCGATGCTACCAGAGCAACGCAATTTTCAAAAGGGTGATCGATGTGACGCGTCGAGGGAACCGAAGCACTTCTTTGGCTGTGCTGTCTATAATGCGTCTAGAGTCCTGGTATGACTCATCTGGAAAAGGAAAGAAGACAAGGATGGACGAGAAGGCATCGCTTTAGGTTGCTGCTCCATTCCTTAGTAGCTAGCTTGCTAGAGTGTTATTTGGTAATCATCTTTTCGTATGATTTTATCCGTTAGTCGAGGCGCTTTTCTATTGGGTCTTAGTGGCCTTGCTTGGGCGGAAGGTCCTTGGGGTCCTGTGGCTCCCTAACCATTTGTTATGTTCGTTGGCAAATTGTCAGGTTTGCCTTCTACCAATTTCACTACCTCTAATCTCCAGAACGGGTTTTCCTTCCCATAGAATTATTCTAGGGTAGTAGGTTGTCTCATCCTTTAATGATTCCTGAGGGCCTTGTAGCATATTGCATCTGTATCCCTCACTTCGCCAATATGTCACAAAAGTCAGAGTCAATGCAAATTCTCCCGCTAGTCATACTTGTAAAAAAGCAATTTCGAATCAAAAAACAATTTTGAATCAGTTGTACAGTTGTAGGAAGGCATAATTTGTATAATAAACTTCTTTGGATATTCTACAAGCTAGATAGCTTCGGTGAATGGGTTTCAATTGGGAAAGATGCTCTAATCGTTGTCGGACCAATCTGTTTTCAAGTTACGGCTGTTTATAATAATTGAGAATGATATTTGCACGATTCTCCTATGCTTGAATGTTTGGAAATGCCGATTGAATGGCAAGTCACTAAGGATGGGGTCATGGATCAGTGACAATCACCAAAAAAATTCAAACTATATGGGATGGTATGGGGCGAAAATGAAGGCCCCATAAGGTTGCGTTTTCCAAATTTCAAGGAATTTGGAGTTTGCATGCTTGAGTTATGGGAAAAAAAAGATGGATCGGTGTTGATGGATCGGTGCTATTTTATTTGGAGTCCCACCCGAGAAAATTTGCCATTTGTTTACAGTCATAAGATGGTTCACTTGGAGTCATAGAATTTGAAGTGATGGGTTGGTGACGAATGGTGCCTGGAGACTTTTACATGTTTGCTTGAAGAAAATCTTGGTTTTACCCGAGTCTAATTTCGGACCAGAATTTCCTAGATTTGCTTCAGGTCAAATAGGTGATTACTCGAGTTTGACTTCAAGTCAGGACTTCCAGAATCCGCTTTAAGCTAAATAGGCGATTACCCGAGTTCAACTTCGACTCAACCCTAAAGTGATTTTTTTCAACGATTATTTAAATGATTTTTAATGATTTTCGACGATGACCATTCATAATTCGACGATGCGAGCTCCATGATGGGATTGAAAGCTTTTCAGTTGGGAGTGGTCATAATATACCATGAGAGCTTGGCCTTGTAATCAATCCCAGTTTGTGTCATATCTTCTTGGTTATCCTATCTCTGGGAGTATCGTTTGAGTAGCAGTTCCTCGTCCATTGCTTGGCACTATGCTATGCATAGGTTTTAGAGCTTCTTCTAGCATTTTGCACATTAGCATTTTCATTTAATTTGTCTTCCATAAATTGTTTGTCATCTTCAGAGCCAAAGAGAGCCATCGTTATATCTCCCCATGGGATTTTCACTCTTAAGTTTGGGTTTATAGCAGCTGCTTTTGAAATGGGTGGAGCGTTAACGTTTTCTTCCATCATGATTCTTAGAGCTTCGCCCACTAATTCCTTTTACTTTTGCCTTTTATTTCTTCCTTTCAAACCAGAAACAGAAGAGTGCTCTTGCATCGTAGCATCCATAACTTCAGACACCATTCTGGGAGTAGTTAGTGATTGGAGTGGCAAGAGAGCATCAATCTTTTCCATAATAGCCTTTTGACTGTTTGCCATTTTCTGGTTAATTTCACCAACCATCTTGTTCAATTCTCCTTAGTCACAATTTCATGCAGTGTAGAGGATCCTATACCTAATTTTCAGAATTAGCTCCTAAAGCAGGTTGTTGGGGTTGTTGACTTCAATTTACTGAGGGTTTATTTCTTCTCCAGTAATGGTAGCTCCTATGGATCTTCCGGAAGTAGTTCTCTTTCTTCCTGTTACCATTGATTCTCAACATCAAATCTTCTAAGTAGAGATTAAGGATCTAACTTTTGAACCTATATGATTCAAAGTAGATAGTCTAAGCCTGAATTGTGTTTTCAGTGAAAGCATCAAAATGTTAACCTAAAAAATGGATCAACACCCTGAATTGAGTATGAAAACACCAGCCCTATTTATCAAGGCAAATAAAATAGAAAAAGTAATTCTAGATTATAGAAAAAGTAAAGGATCAAGAAGATTTTGATAGTGGTTTAGCTGTTGATGAAGCCTACATCCACTTTATAACTTTCTATTAACTGACCGCTGTTACAAGTGAAATCAGATTACAATACGATTGAATCTCCAAAATTAGGTCACGTCACAAGTGCAAGAGTTACTAGAGAATTACAGTGAACCACTAGGTGAATGTTGTGCAGGAGGATAGTTGAGTATTTATAGGGATTGGAAAGCTATTGGGCTAGGCTGCTTTGCTAGAGAACTAAACCTAATGATACGAAGGTGCCCCAAAATCTCATAGCGATCTGACTTGAACCGATGGATCGTTAGCGATCCTTAGGGCATGGATCACTAGAGATCCATGTAGTTAGAATATTCTTGGATCATTTCACTTGGGTTGTGTTACTTGCCTTATGTAGATGCTCTCCATGTAATTTGGTAATTAATTGCCTTGTTTTGATGGTGATTTGTATACAGGTTGGATTGAATTATGATTGGAATTAGATGAATTCTTACTTCTCGAACTACTTTGCTTAGTAAACCATGACACTTAGGTGGCATCCCTGGACAAGATATTGGATCTCGATGCAAATAGTTTGAGGATCCATGAGCAACCCTCATGGATCGCTAGTGATCCATCACCTTAGGTTATTATGGCATTTTTCTTCTTGGGTCTTTCTCTTTATTATCTTCATGTCCTTTTGGTTGATTCTTTAGATGCTCTAACTTGACGTGGGTGTTCTTGTTCCCATCGAATTTTATTGGGTTAAAAACCGATTAACATTCTCCGTTAATTCATTTCGTTTTATAGTATACCCGTCTTTGTTAACATATAGTTCCTAATGTTCTCAATTTTAGTTTCTAACCATTTCACAATTTCATAAGTGAATTTGTCATCAATTCGGATTAACTTAAGTTTGGAATCAACATGATATTGAGTTATCAATCTATTTTCAATTTAACAAAAGAGTGCGTTCAAGCTAAATCAACTTTAACCAAATTTAGATTAGATAGGGATCTATGGGTTAAATTAGTATCAAATTCCTAATATATTATAGTTATTACATAAAAACATGTCTAATTAAAGTTAAATAATTCTAGATCAAATATGGTATAAACAAACTTAAATACATATAAATCATCCTATAAATAACGAACCCACTCACCTCTAAAAAGTTTTTCCCTTTTTAGTTCGCTTGGAATCTCCTCCGCTTGGTTCATCGATCTCTCTTTGATTTGATTTGGTTCCACCTTTTCTATTCTGTGAATTTAATTTGCAAACTTTTTTTTATTATTATTTTAAATAAAATTGATTTGAAGAGAAAGAGAGTTGAGTTTTTGGAGAGATGGAGTTTTATTACGAACATTATGACATTAGGGTTCTAGTATTAGGTTAAGATTATATTTATAGGGGTTCGGATCATCATCAGCCATTAGATCGATTTATATAAAATCCAGGTTGTTCGACCTACCCAAACCCTAGCAACAATTGCCTACCGGTCGACCGCTTGGTTTGGGGCAGTCGGCTACTAAAGTGTCAACCGGCTATAACCAGGGTATCGACCGGTTGAGTTGTTAATGTTAATTATTTCTAACGTTCTAGTTTCTTAATTATTTTCCACATATATTCCAATTATTTTTTAAATCAATCTTTAAACTTTTGTAACTTTTTCATATGAACTCGAGTTACGAAACTTTATAAACGAAAGTTGTCTAGAAAATCGCTGAAACGCAACAGTGCAAGTTTCATAACCAAATTCAAAAGTTTATGAAAGTTCCATTTTTGTCCTTGTTATATTTAGTTTTAATTATTTTATTTTAATTCTGGTCAATTTTTGTAGGGTGTTACATTGTTCCCTTTTAAAAGGTTTCGTCCTCAAAATCTTCAATGGTGGAAAAATGCAACTCATACGTATGAAAATTAATACTTACAACCATTTACTCATCCATCAACCATTGGTAATCATTATCCTTAGTTCAAACTCTAATGCAATATGTACATATAGGTATGGAATGGATACGTACCTATACTAATGCAAAAATTATGCGGCTACTCGATCTAGTCGATCTCTTGAAATGCAGGTGCTTATGCTATATATCCAAATGTATACAACATCCTATGTAAATGTATTGGCAATTCTACACGTATGTACAACTATTTAATTCGTATGCAACAACCATATGCATATAACTCAGTAAAATAAAGCAAGTGATTGTGTGAGTGTATACTAACTCGAGAATATTTGCCTAAATAATAGTGTAAGTTAATGACTTGAAAGAATTAGGGTTTCATTAACATCTTATTTATAAAGTTTGAGTTAGGTTTAGGGCATTAAATTAACCTCGGTTATCGTGTAAACCAATCATCAATTTCTTCAAATGCATGCAATCAATCAGAGCATTGAATTAAATACATTGAACCTGGACGCTTCCCTAAAAATTAGATTATTTATATATTTAAACATTATTTTTATGTTATCATGTGTACATTCCATGAACTCAATCAATCAATCAAATTATACCTTAATTTATGTTACTCAAATCAAGTTTTAATTCATGCATACATACATACATACATACATACATACATACATACATATGTATATATGCAATTTTAAAAAAAAAAGATTATAAAGCTTTTCTTTTATAATTACTATAATTGTCACATTGTCATCATTAATGCAACTAATTTACAAGTTTTGACAATATATGCATGGAAATATAAATATACGTGAACATGTGTAATTAAATATGCAATTGTTAATACAAATATAAATTTCTTTTATTAAACCCATTAATTACAATCTACTCTTTTTGTTGAAAGTTTCACATCAAATTAACTGCAATTAATTTTAATATTAAATTTTAAAATGGATCCTAATTAATACATAAAAATAAAAGATGTGCACGTAAAAATAATAATTAAAGAACCAATAAATAAATGAAAGAAATGAAGGATTCCAACACTAACTTGTACCCAGATTCAAATTCCAACATCTGTTGTTGGACGTCCTTTATATATGCCTTTGTCGTTTATAGCTAATTTTGAAATTATACAAAATAACGAAATATATATATTTATTGTATACTTGTTGTAACATCCCCCACTTGGAGGCCCAAAACTAACGGCTACGGATGTTGCAGTCATCCATATTTATTATTGCTCGGCGACCAAATATGGTAATGTTGGACACATTGATATAACAGAAACACATGGATATGGAAAAAAAAATCAAAATCAACAAACAACTTTCTCATTACATTTCAAAGCATTTCAAATTCATTGTATAATCCCACAATCATTAAACACATTCAAAGAAAATATAATTATTACAACATACGCCAAGAGCGACATATGAAGATGCCCCCTTGGATGATCAGAGTATATATACAGGCAATTAAACAACTTTACCTTTACAACACAAATAACACAGCAGAATCAAAATAGAAAAGAACTCTAAATAGCTATTATGCCTCATGCACTGCTCTGGAAGCTTATTTGTCCAAAGAGGTACCTGAAAACCTCAACTGTCAAACTACTTAAAGTCAATTAAGCACCCAAGAGTTTAAGGGGAAAAGAGTCAGACATAAAGCCTGGTATGAATAATAGCCTACCATCTCAAACCATTTAGATATCTAGCGAGACCACACCGCTTCACCGAATGGGTTTTCGTCTTACTAGTATCTTATTCAAAACTTTATAAAACCAATATATTGTGTTCCTGCATCCACAATGGTTAAATATAGTAATTCAAAATATTATGATAAGATGCAAACAAGTAAATCAATTCTGGATTTCCCATCCCCATTCATTTTTGACTATTTGTCTGATTTACAGTTTCAAGGGTCACTGTTAACATATTAATTTTCATTGGCTGATTAATAACCTGTTTAAAGCTTATGGACTCCTTGTCCAATTTTATAGTTTTCATGGGATCATTAAGAACCTATTTTCCCCTGCCAATAACTTCATCATTCTTGGGTTCTCCCCGAATCTATTGGTAGCTCCAATAACTTCCCTCTTATCCTAATTTTCATTGGTTGACTAGGAACCTATTGACATCTATCAATAACTTAATCCAAATATATTTTTCATGGGTTCACTACAAACATATTGGCCCCTGCCAATAACTCTTTCTAATCATAGTTTTCATGGGTATACTATGAACCCATTGGCTCCTGCCAATAACATTTCCTATACATAGTTTTCATGGGTTTACTATGAACCTGTCTATCTGACAACTTCTTTAATCAGGCATCCAATATTCTGGCCTTCCTGACCTCCTGGATTCAACTCTATTCATTCAGGAGTTACTTAGTTCATATTCACTACTGGGCCAACCTACCTGGTTTTTCTGCCCCTACTCCCCAAAATCCAGTTGTGTGTTCATTACTTAGTGAATATATTCATAGAAAAAGCAAATACAAAAATATTACCAACCCCTTTGGTTTTATATATTTGAAATCATTTCCCCCTGGAAATTTGGTTAAGCCCGTTAACCCATTATTTATAACAAGCAAGCTTCTTCTAAAAACTCCAGCTTAAAAGCATTTAAAAGCTCTTTATCATGCCATGGGTTATACCTTAAAAAAATTGAGATTGAGTTCTTTGTTTTGAAAAATAAGGCTTTCGAAACCTTTAATCTTTTCTTTCAAAACCATTGGAAAACTTCATTTCAAAAGCATTCAAATCTTATTTTCAAAATACTAGGCACTTGCCTTTTGAAAATCTTTAAAACCTTTCTTTCAAAACCTTTTGAATGCATTAAAGTGAAACCATTCGATTATAGAAAGCATACCTTCGAAACCATTTGAAAGTACCCCTTTCGAAACCATTAGATTTAATTTAAAACATATCCTATTGTGTCTAAGTGAATACAAGTGAAACTACTCCTTTTGGAACTATTAAAAAGAGTTTGGGGAAAAACAGATGGCTTCGGCATCATCCTTTCGAATGCTTTAAT
The DNA here is from genome assembly GCA_030765085.1 of Allium cepa. Taxonomy (NCBI): domain Eukaryota; kingdom Viridiplantae; phylum Streptophyta; class Magnoliopsida; order Asparagales; family Amaryllidaceae; genus Allium; species Allium cepa. The sequence continues at coordinate 629,760,519 of CM060934.1, forward strand.
CACTCAGGTAAAACAAGTTGAAGGATAGCGTCAAAACCCCTTTTGACACCATTGCCTTCGAAACGTTTAAAATAGTTGGCCATTAAGACCCTTTCGAAAGCATTGGGAATTGGCTAAGTATTTTATAAAACAAGGGCTACCTTTCGAACTCATTGATGACTTCAATCCCTTCGAAAGGTATAAATTCGACATGGTGGTTTCGATTGGGTTCTATCTGAAAGTGGCTGTTATGCTCTGATACCAAATGAAAGTGGCCGCATGCTCTGATACCAAATGAAAAGAACATTGCGGATTGTGCAATATGGAATTATACTATACTAGTGCGAAAATAAACTAAGATACTATAGCAATGTGAATAAGTAAAATAAAACATGCACACCAAGATTTTTTATACTAGTTCGAACTTCCTGTTCTACGTCCAATCCAAGACACCTTCTAGAATTTCACTAAAACAACAACCCTCACTTAACCCAAAGGAACAGGTCTATACAACCCCTGAGCAGCCGAACAGGGACCTGAGCAGTAGAACAGGATTTCGCCTCAGCAACCGAAGAGGACTTCACACTCCTGAACAGCAGAACATGACTTCTACAAATAAAGTTTTCTTGACTCTATGTGTTATTTAACAACACGAATTTGTCAATTATAGTACACCCTTCCTATATTCTTCTCCTTTATGATGTATATATGAATACGTGAAGAGAATGAATTTGTATGAAATTGAATGCACAAGAGTATTAGAATCAAAGAATATCAGAGTAGAGTAAGAATAGATTGAATTGATTATTAAAACTATTATTCTAATATGTGTGTATAGATTATAAATAGGTGCATTTGTTCGTGAAGAGTTGTCATGAAGAGATATGGGCATATTTATTAAAATAAAGGACGCATCTCTTCACGATTGGAAGTGCCTATGTGAAGATATAGCCATTATAGATATTCAGACTTCTGAATCAAAAAATTCAGACTTCTGAATTTGCATGAACTCAAATCAGAAAGAAAATAGGCTAAAAATGTATATTTTCAGACTTCTGAAATAAATAATTCAGACTTCTGAAATTGCACTAAACAATATTCAGACTTCTGAATTGAATAATTCAGACTTCTGAATTTGCACTAAACATTATTCAGACTTCTGAATTAAATAATTTAGACTTCTGAAATTGCATGAGCTCAAACCAGCAAGGAAATAGGATAAAAGTAATCATTTTCAGACGTCTGAAATGAACAAGTCAGACGTCTGAATATTGTAATAAACAATATTCATTTTTCCAGATTCAGACGTCTGATTTGGTACATTCAGACGTCTGAATGTACACTAAAAAAGAGAATATGCAAAGATTATTAGTGTATGCTAATGAAATGAAAAAGTGTCGTAATATATATCATATAGGAAAGATTTTAACATGAGTACACTCTAGACACAGACTCGATACATACATATATAAGATTTGAAGCTTATTTGAATTCGGTCTTGATTAATTCCTATAAAAACAAGTTAGTATATAATAATGACTTGTATAGTTGTTAGAGTCAAAATATCGTAATTATGAAATATCGTAAATACGAAGTTTCAACATTCTCTCCCTTTTTGATGATGACAACTATATATAAACAAGAAATAGAATTATATGTACTCCCCCTTACTATAAGCTCCCCCTGTCGATGGTAGTTTTTAAACTCCTTCTCTCCCTTTGACATCGACAAAAAGGAAACATAATATAATATGAATACTTACTCCCTCTGAATCTTTGACGATATATATCCTGCATTCTTAATGTTAGTGATAAATTTCTCCCCCTTTGTCATCGACAAAAGAGAATAAAGAATATGAATAATATAGAACAAAATAACCACTACTTATAATGTAAGCTATTAGAAAAAATTAATATTTAAAGCATGCAATACCCAAGGTTCTTATAGTTCCCTAATTTTTAGGAAACCATACCCATTTTGGTGCAGTTGAACCTTTAAAAATATAGTTTTCATTATTAACTATCATATCAAAATAATCATCAATGTATTTTTCTCTATTTTTCCAATTAACAGGAACCCAAATACTTAGGTAATTTTTATTCATATTTCTCTTCAATGATTTTGTACTTCTAAAGAAATTACAAACATTATTGGTCATAGCAGAATTTGAATAAAAATCGGATTTAGACTTTACTCGTAACCTAGCTCTAGCAATATTATTTTTACTATACATGAAAGCATATCTAGTGTTATTTCTATGATAATTTTTATTATATCCTAAACCACTTTTATCATTATGAGCTTTTAAATTCTTAACATAACCTAATCCCTTCTTATTTGAAGCAGGTTGAGAATTTTTAACAATCCTAGATAAATTTTCTCTCCCTTTATTAAAATTGGAAATATTTTTAGTAATGTCATCAAGCTTAGTTTTGAGACTAGTGTTATCTAGCTCAATAATTTTAATTTTTTTTTTAACTCATGATTCTCAAAAGTAAGAGTATTATTCTTTTCTTTTTGAGCTTCAATTTCTTGACTTAATAGAGCGAGTTGAGAATTGGCTGAATCTTGAATTTTCTCAAGTTCTTCTTCTAATATTCTCTTCTCGTCTTTAAGCATATCTTTTTCTAATTCTTCTTTCTTCTGATTTTCCAAAGCTTCCTTATATTTTCTTTTGCGACTTTTTAAAATGCCTAGAAGTTCTAAATTATTTCTATCATATCATCAAAAGTTAGATCACTAACCTCATTATCTTTTGCCATGAAGCATTTGTTTGTTTTCTCCTTTGGTTTTTCATTTATTGCTCTTCCTCTTCTTATTGCCTTGACTTGATCGCTTTGTATCCATTTATTCTAGGATATTGTTACAATCTCTAGAATACCAGGCTCTGATACCAAATGGAAGTGGCTGCTATGCTCTGATACCAAATGAAAGTGGCTGCTATGCTCTGATACCAAATAAAAGTGGCTGATATGCTCTGATACCAAATGAAAAGAATAGTGTGGATCGTGCAATATGGAATTATACTCTACTAGTGCGGAAATAAACTAAGATATTATAGCAATGTGAATAAGTAAAATAAAACATGCACACCAGGTATTTTTATACTGGTTCGAACTTTCCGTTCTACGTCCAGTCCCTGACTCCTTCTGGAATTTCACTAAAACAACAACCCTCACTTAACCAGGAAGAACAGGTCTATACAACCCCTGAGCAGCCGAATAGGGACCTGAGCAGCAGAACATGATTTCGCCTCAGCAGTCGAAGAGGACTTCACATGCCTGAACAGCAGAACATGACTTCTACAAATAAAGGTTTCTTGACTCTATGTGTTCTTTAACAACACGAATTTGTCAATTTTAGTACACTCTTCCTATAATCTTCTCTTTTATGATGTATATATGAATACGTGAAGAATAAGGAAGTAATAGAATGAATTTGTATGAAATTGAATGCACAAGAGTATTAGAATCAAAGAATATGAGAGTAGAGTAAGAATAGATTGAATTGATTATTAAAACTATGTTTCTAATGTGTTTATATAGATTATAAATAGATTCATTTATTCGTGAAGAATTATCATGAAGAGTATTGTCACATCTATTGAAATAAAGGACGCATCTCTTCACGATTGGAAGCGCCTATTTGTAAATATAGTCGTTATAGATATTCAGACTTCTGAATCGAAAATTTAGACTTCTGAATTTGCACGAACTCAAATCAGAAAGAAAATAGGCTAAAAATGTATATTTTCAGACTTCTGAATTAAATAATTCAGACTTTTGAAATTGCACTAAACAATATCCAGACTTCTAAATTAAATAGTTCAGACTTCTGAATTTGCACTAAACAATATTCAGACTTCTGAATTAAATATTTCAGACTTTTGAATTTGCACTAAACAATATTCAAACTTCTAAATTAAATAATTCAAACTTCTGAAATTGCATGAGCTCTAACCAGAAAGGAAATATGACAAAAATAATCATTTTTAGATGTCCGAAATGAATAAGTCAGACGTATGAATATTGTACTAAACAATATTCATTTTTCATGATTCAGACATTTGATTTGGTACATTCGGACGTCTGAATGTACACTAAAAAAGAGAATATGCAAAGATTATTAATGTATACTAATGAAATGAAAAAATGTCGAAATATATATCATATAGGAGAGATTTTAACATGAGTAAACTCTAGACATAGACTCGATACATGCCTATATAAGATCTGAAGCTTATTTGAATCTGGTCTTGATTAATACCTTTAAAAACAAGTTAGTATATAATTATGACTTGTAAAGTTGTAGTCAATATATCGTAATTATGAAATATCGTAAATACGAAGTTCCAACACTATCTACCCTTTCGAAAGCTTTAATTTGAAAACAAGGCATCTCTTTCGAGATCTACCTATTCATAACCAAAAAGGCAGCAGCCTTGTTGAAAGCTATGTTAAATCCTTTCGAAAGCACTCTTTAGAAGACAAGGCAAGCGACATTTCTTTGGTAAGAAAAATGATGGCTTCGACCCCATCAAAAGCAAGGTTTCGACTCCATACTTGCCGACTTTCCTCAATCCACTACGTATCAAAGCTTTGATACCATGTGTATTGGTTTCGATTTTGCCGAAGGCAAAAGCATGAGGTCGTAAGGGCCGCTACTGTAAGTGGCAAAACCAAAAACTTAAACAAAAACTGTTTTATTTCCTTTTTTAAGTAAATGCTTTTCAACTAACTTGCCTAGATGTAAAAGTATTATTGGTTTCCATAACTTTATCAAAAAATTTATAAAAAGACTTCAGAAATTAATTAAGAATAATTAGCAAAATAGCTCTTCCCTTTAACTAAACAATTAAGACATTTAAGACTCCTTTCTAATATAATTTAATTTCCATAGTAAACAACTTAGGCAAAATCCCCAAAAATCATCGAAATTCACTTTTAATACATTATCTAACATATATAAATTTCGGACCCTAATCTTTCATAAAATAGCGAAATAATATTTAAACCCAATTGTTTATATTTTCCTTTGAAAATTCATATTAAATTATCCATAGCTTGGATAATTACCAAAATTTAAACCCATCCCCAGAATAATGTTTTACATGGCATATTTAATCCTCATTGCATTTGAAACCCATAATAAATGATTTTAGCCTTAAAACCATGTAAAACATTTATCAAACACTCTCTTTGAATCAATCATATCATATTTACCGAGCATATCATCATTAAAATGAGCATATCATCATTAAAATCTTCATAAAGGTTTTCAATCTAAAACAAGAAAGCATTTGATTATTGAAAACAAAAATAAGATGGTATAGATTATTATTCACTTTGATTTGGACAAGGACTTAAGATTTGAACTTGATTAATTCTTCTAGCTTGATTCTCTAGCTTTACTTGAATTTTTATTCTTCTTTTCTCCTTTTGTAATGGCTGGCTTTTGAGCTTTTGTTTATGGTTTACATTTTTTAATGCGAGAAATGAGAAATGGACTAAAGGTTTAGGGGTTAAAGGATGTAGTGAAAGGCTAATCCATATATTTCCCTTGGCCTTATTCTCTTATTAAAAATCCATTTACATAAACCTCATTCTTTTAGTTTATTTAATTAAACTTGTTATTGCAATTGCATACTGACTATTCACAATTTCATACGAAGATACAACGAGGAGACCCTGAATTTATCGTATATGACGATGATCTCGATCAGGATATGGAAGAATATCTAAAGGAGTACTATAATATTCGAACGTCCGGGGATAACGATCATAGACTGGTTGAAAAAATAAACAAATTTCATGGTAATCATTCGAGATAGCATACGATATAAACTAGTTGCTGCTGGACTATGTTAGAAACTATTTGCATAACACTAGTAATTTGTATTTTATAACAACAATTGTATCGTAAATGTATCTATAATTCGAAATTGTTGTACTAATCTAACTGTACTTGTACTATTGTTGTAGTTGAATTATCTAATTTTCGAATTTAGTTACATTCTCAAATTACATCTATTTTAAAATAATACAAATACGTTACCAATACAATTAATAATAGAAAATTAATTATCTTCTTTCATGCTTATTCCAAGCGGATCTTTCAAATATCATTTTCAAATACCAATTTTGCAACACATGGACGCATTCTCCAATTGTTAAACAATCTCCTTTTCATGTCGCTTCAAGTACCCTTTTCCCATGGCCGTTTGGAGTGGCTATGGAATAAAATGCATCCTTGTAAGATTATTTTCTATGAGATACTATGCAATGCAAACACTACTTTCATCTTACGTAAACATCTTTATTTGGCCAATTCTATCTACATCCCAAGATTCTTTTTCCATACCCCCTTTTCTTTAAAAATAAATCATATTTTTATACATGTTTTGTTCATTTAGGCTAATAGTTAAATCAAACATAATCTAGCCTAGAATTAAAAAAAAATGTTTCAACCACTCCCGCTCGTAGTTAGCGTGTGCGCCAGTACCCTCATCCTTAGCGGGCATGGGTGGTAACAACACGCCGCCCGTGGTGCGCATGTATGGCAACACCACCATCATTTATCGTCGGCAAGGGTGTTTTTTTTTTTTTAAATGCTTTGGGTCAAACAAGGGTACTAGTAACACATACCTCCACAGTCGACTTGGTTTTCTTTGATACCCACATCCGAGTCAGGCATGGATGTTGTTATGACCCAAATTTCCATTGAGGTCGGTGGAACAAAATAAAAAAATAGAAAAATAACAGAAAAATGGTCAAAATGGTCAAATGGCGGGGTGTGCAAGAAAAACAAGGGGATAGGAATTTAGAAAATTTTCTAGGTTGGGAGAGAAAAATCTTTGGTGCAAATAGCCAATGCCTTTTTATTTGTTCGTTCGGCGGTTTTCATTGTAATTGCAAATTCATGTTGGTAGAAAAACCGTTTTTTGTGCTTATAGCTCCAAAATGTCTCCAATCCAAAACCGTATGAAAACCTTAGGGATTCGTTTGAGAAATTTATAGTACTGGTTATGAGAGGTTTTGATAATATTGATTTTGATCGTAAATGATCGTCGCGATTTCGAATGATTTACATGAAGTGTTTTTATAACCGATCAATACATGTTTGATCGGTTGTAAGAGTTTTCTACCAAAGTGATATTACATGTATATCATTATATTTATTTTCAAATTTTGTGAAGATTAATTTTTCAATATGATTAGTATGAGTACAATTGGAAAAAAAATTAGAACCTCTCAAAACAATCTAATTTGATGGATTGAAAATTGCCACTAAGATTACACCAGCTTAGTTTTATAAGCAATAATGTCCTGTGCAAATAATTTACCAGCAAGGTTATCGCTATGCCTAAAACATGAATCTGTCAAAAATCCGTCAAAACGGGTTGAAACAAAACTCCCGTACGTTTTTGATGTCTAATACACAACTTCTCCGCCACCTCTAGTCCAGCATAAAGGTGCAGAAGCATGACCTCCAAACCCTACTCTTGGATAATCAGCGGCTAGCTACCGCCCAGGTGGCACTCAAGCAGGCCCTTGCTACAACGCATGCCAATATCCAGATCTTTGTTGATGCCGTATTGAAAACCAGAGCAGAAAGGGAGGTAGAAATTAAGAATTTTGTCGAGGGATTGAAGAGAAGGGAGGAAGATGAGAGAGAATTGGGGGTTTTGAAGAAGGAATTGGAGAGGGTAAGAATGTGTTACATATCGACATTTCATCAAACACCAGAGGCAGACTATCGAACAGATTGGGAAGCCATGGCCAAGTCAACTTGTAACCATTTTGGATTAAATATGAAGGATTCTAAAGTATTAAAGGAAGCTTAGAACCATGAGGGATCAAGTATTAGAGGAAGATTGGATAGGCATTGTTAGAAGTAGAAACGTGCATGGTGTGCATGTGTGCACATGCACAGCTAAAGCCATTCTATATTTTCCCTTTTCCCTTTGTCGATTAATTTTATGATTAAGAGTCAGCTGTACTTCTAATGGCTAGTTGGAACCAGTCAATGATGGAATGTATATAAATAGGAGGCAACAACCAAGTACTGATATATGAAGAAAATCAAATAAAATCATTTTTTTCTTTTATGTTGTGTTCATGTATCTTTCTTTACTGTCATTCTTCTTTCACCTACTTCTGTGTGCATTGTAAAGTCACTCATTTCCTATAACTGAATCATCACCATCTCCTTCTTCTTCAACCTATCACTTTTGGTACCAGAAAAATCCACTGCTGCCTGTTCCACCATAACTTAAACCCGAGCACAACACCAAAAGGATAATGAGCCTACCACAGTGGTATTCGAGCCAACTGATGAGCATAACATAGACCCTCACCAACCAAGTATCTTTTCTGATCCCGAGGCTTCTTCCTCTATTGAATCTGTGATGGATGAGCCACTTCCTGAAATATGGCAGAAGCAATGTTTGATCAACAATAGGACTACTCTATCATTAAAGAAGTTAGAAAAAAACAACTCAAGATTAGTCACTTTCTACTTAGAATTTATCAAGAAGCAGTCAAGAAACCAATGAGAAGATGGATATAATATAAGAAATGATGAAAAAAAATTTTCAAAGCTTTATGATATTAAGAATCATAGAAATTATGATCACCGACCCTCATCTATACCTCATTCTTTTTCTCCAGTAAGATCAAACATTTATGTCCCTCCTAACAACAGACCTCCTATACTCGATAGACCATATAAAATTCACAATGATCAAAATTTTCCATTAAGAACATCTGGTAATTCACCTACTTCAGCAAGAGACTTATCTAAGCTGAATATCAAGATTGAATTTCCCATCTTTTCAGGAGAAGACAAGGTTATAGACTGGTTATGACAAGTGGAAAATTTCTTCAAATATAATAAATAGTTGTACAATAATGCATACATGTATACTCATATCACCTCAGAAAGGAAGCACTGCAAAGGTTTTATAGATGCTCACACAATGTTCAAGATTACGATCACTGGAAAGTTTTCTACAAAGCACTTCAGGTAAGCTTTACTCTAAATGAATTAGAATGACCATATGATATATTTTCTTCTCTTAAACAGACAACATCAATCATGCAATATGTGAATCAATTTGAACAACTTGAAGGCATGATTGTCAAGTAACCCATACTCATCTTTTACAAAAAAATTAGGGTGTTTAAACGAAGAATTAAATATGTGCTATTGCAAATAACCCATCTAATTTTGATACTGTAGTTTCTCTTGCTAAAATATTTTAGATAAATGGCTTTCAGCCAAAAAAATGCTAAACAAAATTATTTCAAAAATACTATCAATTTTGAAAATTCTTTTGGAAATTATCAAGAAAATACTTCAACTAAACAAGCAAAAATAAAAACTCTTACTCTAGCAGAGATTTTAGACAAGAAGAAAAATAATCTTAGTTTTGGCTGCAATGAAAAATACCACTATGGCCATAAGTGTAAAACAAAACAAATTTATATTTTAGAAGGTGTATCTGAATTAAATACTGAACCAGAGACTGATGATTCTAGCAGTGCAATTTACAACTATCTGTACCAGATGATAATTTAAACCCTGATAATATCTTGCTTTCAATATCTATTAATGCACTTTTACGGATTCCCACTCTACATACTATTAAGATTAAAGGTAGTATTAATAATAAAAATGCTATATTATTAATTGATTTGGGATCCACTCATAGTTTTATCCATAGCAAATTAGCTCAAAAGTTAAAACTACAGAAAACACAAATAACAGCCTATGAGGTTCAAGTTGCTAATGGTCAAAAGCTCCAAGGTAATGACATTTTCTCTCAAGTTTTATTATCTTGTCAGTGATGAAAAATGTTCATAGATTTATTAGTCTTACCTATGGAAGAATGCGATATTGTATAGGGTACTCAATGGATGAGAGAGCTTGATGAAGTTTGCTTTAATTTTAAAAAATTACAAGTCAGATTTTATTATAATGGTAAAGAATACAAATGGCAAGGCTTACTTCTTTTTTATTTTCAAACTCTAAGTGATAAACATGCCATAATAGAATTTACATCAGCTCATTTGAAATTCATATTTTTCTCTGCACTTACACAAACACCCAATATGTCATAAATTCATCCAGGTATTCAGCTTATACTTGATGAATTCCCTGCTATAACCTCTACACATAATTCACGGCCGCCTGCTCGTGAATGTGATTATAAAATATCACTGTTAGAGGGATCAAAACCAATCTGTCTAAAGCCCTATAGGTACTCTCATCATATAACAAATAAGCCAGATAAATCAATCATTGATATGCATAATTCAGACATTATTAGAAATAGTTCAAGCTCATTTTCAACATCAGTCATGATGGTTAAGAAATTAGATGGATCATGGAGATTATGTGTAGATTATAGAGCATTGAATAGACAAACAATTATAAACAAATTTTCAATTCCCTTAATAGATGATTTATTAGATGAACTTTATGCTCTAATTTTTTTACAAAATTAGTTTAAAATCTGGTAACCATCGAATTTGAATGTATGAGCATGATATCCATAAAATTGTCTTTCGAACACATGATGGTCGCTATGAATTTTTAGTCATGCCATTTGGTTTAACAAATACTCCATCTACATTTCAATCTCTTATGAACAACATTTAAAAAAAATTGATACATTTTATCCTTTTCTTTTTTGATGATATTCTAATATATAGCAGGTGCTGAATAGATCATCTAAAGCATTTGGAAATTACCTTACAAACTCTTCAAGACAATAAACTGGTTATTAATTTATCCAAGTGCTCTTTCGTTGAGGATCAAATCAAATATCTGGGTCCTATTATTTCAGAAAATGGTATTGATGTGGACAAGGATAAAACAAGAGCAACAATGGACTGGCCACAATCTCACAACATCAAAGCACTCAGAGGGTTCTTAGGACTTGCAGGCTATTATGGGAAATTTATCAAAGGATATGGACTGATAGCAAAACCACTGACAACGATGCTAAAAAGAGTTCTTTTTTCTGGAATCAAGAGGCTACTGATGCATTTTATAAATTAAAACCTTGTTTGATTAATCCACCCGTTTTGGCAGTGCCAGATTTCAGCAAAGACTTTGTGGTTGAATGTGATGCTAGTGGCTCAGGAATAGGTGTTGTACTTCTTCAAGACAATAAACCTATTACATATATCAGTCAATCATTACAAGGAAGGAACTTATATTTATCCACATATGAGAAAGAGCAACTGGCCTTAATTCTTGCAACTAAGAAGTGGTCTCAATATTTGTTGGGAAGAAAATTTATTATAAGAATAGATCATCAAAGTTTACAACATTTTCCGTCTCAAAATTTGACCACTGGAATTCAAGGAAAGTGTTTAGCAAAGCTTCATGGATACGATTACCAAGTAGAATATAAAAAAAGGTCAAGAGAATGTCATTGCAGACAGTCTTTCAGGATTACATGAAAAAACAAAAGTGAATGCATTGTCAGTGGTACAACCTGACTGGATAACTCAGCTAAGAAGGAAGATAAATTAATCTCATTTCTACACATTAAAGAAAGATCAGATTTTAAATGGCAGCCTACCCTGCTCAAATACCGACTAATTGATGACTTGATATTTTAGAAGGGTAGTATCCTACTTGACCATTCACAATCTCCTTTAATAAAATCCATACTCTATGAATTTCAATCATCACCTATGTGGCCACGCAGGAGTAAAGAAAACACTCAAGAAATTAACGAGAATATTCTTCTGGAAACACATTAAAAAATCAGCGGAGGCTTATGTCAAATAATGTGATATTTGTCAAAGATCAAAGTCAGAAAATATTTCCTAACCTGGTCTCTTACAACCACTACCAATTCCTAACAACATATGCACTGATTTACTAATGGCTTTTATCACAGACTTGCCAAAGAGCAACAATGCTACAGTAATCTATGTAGCGGTTGATAGATTATCAAAATATGTGCATTTCTTTTCCCTGCAACATCCCTATACACCAAAGTAGGCAGCTAAAATTTTCTTTGATGGAATTTTTAAGCTCTATGGAATGCCAAAAACAATCGTTAGTGATAGGGATACAATATTTTTAAGAAACTTTTGGAAAGAATTGTTTTCTCTTCAAGGATGCGCTCTTAAATTCATCTCAGCCAACCATCCCCAAACAGATGGTCAAACAAAGTTTACAAAGAAAGTTTTACAAACATACCTGCCCTGCTTTGTGTCCCATCAACCTAGTGAATGGACCAATTGGCTCACCTTAGCAGAGTATTGGTTCAATACTTCCTAAAAAGAATCTACAAATCTAACACCATATGAAGTTGTCTATGCCAAGTCGCCACCTACACTTCTGTCCTATGTTCCTCACACTGCAAAATAGAGCAAATAGAACAACATTTATTTTCTAGAGATATAACCATACAATTTCTTAAAGACAGTCTGCAATTGGCATAAGAAAGAAGAAGTTTGCTAACACCCAAAGGACAGAGAGATATTTTGCAATAAGTGATTGGGTCTATCTTAAATTACAACCTTACAGGAAAATTTCTATCAGCACAACTAAAACAAATAAATTATCTGCAAAATACTATGGACCATTTCAAATAATCAAAAGAATTGGAGAAGTGGCATACCAGTTAGAATTGCATGCAGATGCTCAAATTCATCCAGTTTTTCACATTAGTCAATTGAAAAAGAAATTGGGCACTCATATCACTCTTCAACATAGCCTTCATTCAGAGAGTAAATAGTTAATGAACCTGAAAAAATCCTTGATAGAAGGTCGATACCAAGAAACAACAATCATGTCATACAAGCGCTGATCAAATGGAAGAATAAGCCGCAATTAGATTTTACTTTGGAGGATTTCTGGAGTATTGTGAAGAAGTTTCCAACTTTGGACCTTGAGACAAGGTCCCTTCTTTATGGGGAGAGGGACTGTTACACAACGGCATTTCATCAAACATCTGAGACAGCCTGCCGTACAGATTAAGAAGCCATGGCCGACTCAACTTCTAACCATTTTGGATTAAATATGAAGGATGCTGAAGCATTAATGGCAGCTCAGAACCATTAGGAAGCAAGTGTTAGAGGAAGATTGGGAAGGGATTATTAGAAGCAGAAACGTGCATGGTGTGTACGTGCACAGCTAAAGCCATTCTATATTTTCCCTTTTCCCTTTGTTGATTAATTTTATGATTAAGGGTGAGCTGTACTTCTAATGGCTAGTTGGAACTAGTCAATGATGGAATGTATATAAATATGAGGCAACAACCATGTACTGATAAAATCATTTTTTATTTTATCTATTGTGTTCATGTATCTTTCTCTACTGTCATTCTTCTTTCACCTACTTCTGTGTGCATTGTAAAGTCACTCACTTCCTGTAACTGAATCACCACCATCTCCTTCTTTAACCTATCACTTCTGGAACAAGAAAAATCCACTGCTGTCTATTCCACCATGACTCAACCCTGAGCACAATGCCAAAAGGAAAAGAAGCCTACTAGAATGGAAGTAGAGAAGTTGGAGAAGGAGAAGTTGGAAATGGAAGAGAGAGCAGGGAAGTTGATGGAGGTGAGGACGGTGAACACCAAGACTGGGAAGATTGAAGAGGTCACGTGGGAAATTGAATATATGCAGCATGAGGTTGACAAGGGAAAGTAAGATTTTCTTTCTTTCCTTTCCTTTCTTTCTTTCAATAGGTTAAGATATTGCAATAAGGAATCCAATTAAAATTGATGTTATTTGTTTCACTTCAGAATAATTAGTGTGCAAACTGATAAATTAACCATAATAGAAAGCTAATTTGGAGAATACATACTTTGGTTTGCTTGTTACTAGAATAAAGCAGGGTAGATATTGTAATGAAAAGTGTACTACTGTACCATTTTCACTCTCTTCGTGATATTGCATAAGAAAAACAAATATATACTCAGATATCAGGTTGTCTTTTAACATGTGTGGTTATATAAAGTGATTAGGAGATTTGCATTTATGTTAATGCATTTATGTTTTACAGAGCCAAAGCAAAAACTTTGTAGATATTTGGGTTGGTTGTCTTAAGCAAGAGCACCCAAAAAAACCAATAAAAAAAGGAAAAAAAAAGAAACGGTGAAAAAAAAGAGGGGAAAAAACTAATAAGAGAAGAAAGTATCTTAATTAATTGAAAATTACAATTTTTATGCGTGTTCTCCATAAATTTTGTGTTGTTTGGCATAATTTTATTTTTCCATGGCATTATATTATATATATATATATATATATATATATATATATATATAATATTATGGAATTATACATACATACATATATAATATATACATATAGACATATAATATAAACACACGCGCGCACGCATACACATATATTTGCATGCATACATACAAACATAAGCTATGCGAGGTCATGTACAACACAGAAACTTAATTGTGTTATTATGTCGAACTTTTTGCATATATGTCCGTGGTTTTTTTTAAATCCAAATACAATGCAAGGCAAAAATGTAATATACCACACGATTACCGTGTTAATTGTCTGTGTCATACACATCTTCATTTCTCTATGCGCACGCTCACACACATGTCTATATATGCATGTATGTATGTATGTATGTATGTATGTATATGTATGTATATATGTACGTATATGTATATATGTATGTATATGTATGTATATATATATATGTATGCATGTGTCAGTGTGTGTGTGTATATATGTATATGTATATGTATATGTATATGTATGTATTACAATAATCGAATGGCGAGATAAATGACAAAGGCATTGCCTCGCTTGATGGTATTGAAGCGTTACTTAATTTTCAAAAGGTTAAGAACTTAATATTTATGCATTCAGATTGTTGTATGCTTTTGTAGTACAATATATACGATTATGATACTTTTCTAGTCTAATGAGAGAGCTAAATGCGTACTTGATTTTTTTTCATAGAAACTAAAAACAAGGAGGAATCTGAAATTTAACAAATTTATTTTCCTACAAAGTTAAAAAACACAAAAAAAGCCTTAATGAATTATATTTTTCCTAATTTTCCCCTAAAAATAATGTATATCTACTGTCATATGTGTAGCAATCAAAACCAACATTTTTTCTTCTTTTTGCGAGCTTTTAGTGGTTGAAGATTTTTGTACACTTGAGCACTTTTCACTAATTGGAATCAATATACAAAAAACAAGCATTAAATTTTGTTAGGTTCGGCCCACATTATGTAAGGAACAAGTATGTTGATTGGACTTGCGGGTTTGGGTTCAAAGTGTTCGGTAAATAAACGGAACTCGGAATCATGAAGTTGTCTCAAAAATTCCCTTTAATTTGCTTCAGACGAAGGCACTAAATTGTTCGGGACGAGATTCCCTCGGGAAACCAAGATTTAGTGAATATGAGAAATTCCCTTAGGAAAACAGACTGCGAAGTGAATCGCAATTTGCTATTCAGTCGAGTCGTCCTTTTTCCCTAAGCGTCCTAGGGAATAGTCTCACATCACTGGAAATATGAAATATAGTGTGGTATACATATGATTGGTAGCATGTAACGGTCGAAAATTCCTTTTGTTATGATGAAGTGTTGTTAAGACCAAATATATGTCTGCTACTAGGTGATGTAGGGATGTTCAATGAGGAGGTCAAGACATTGGAAGCTTTGTTCAGTGGTCTTTCGGTGGTTTCTAGACGAAATTAAGCACATATACATGAAGGTTGCTTTGGATGTTGAAATTCAACAAATAGAAGATCCATTCGACGGTCTTTCGATGGTTTTTACACTAAATGATACATGCACTTACATGGAGGATGCGTTGAGTGCTTAAACTTAACATGCTCCAACTATTGAAAGAGGACTTTGAAGACTTAGTATCTCTTAGGTGACTTGAGCAAAAAGTATTGAAAGTGCAGTGGCAGTGAAAGAGTATGCATTGGGTGCTCAAACCTATGTTGTTCAAGGCAGAGCGGAGCGCCGGATGCTAAAATTTGCTCCAGAGTCCAAGCAAAGTTTAGGCGGAGTTTGGATGATGATAGATGTTCGTCATATACATTTTGCACAAACAATATTAGCATTAAATAATTACAAAAAATAGTTAACTATTTATTTAACTGTAGTGATGCTGATGAGATGGTCACTAATTATTAACTTACTATAAGTGATAATAATAGATATATATATATATATATATATATATTTGTATGTATATGTGTGTGTGCGCATATCTGTATCTATATGTATGTATGTACATGTAAATGTTTCATGAATAAATTAAAAATGAATCAAGTACTTTTATAATTTGTAAAAGCAACAATATATTGGTAAATTTTATGTCATGACAATAATTGAATATTTGTATGGCTATATTTATTCATACACCAATAATCTCTTTACATACATCATAAAATGTAAAAAACTACTATACACCAAAAATTACTTAGCATACGCCACGTCATTCACAAAATTATCCTTATTTTCATCTTCCCTCTTCGAAATTTTAAACTTATTTACTGAAATAAGAAATTCCTAGCACTAAATTAAGCTAATATATAAGAAGAACTTTAATTTTTAACATAGTGTAACTTCTTAATTTTATTAAAAAAAAATTGTTTTAGCAAAATCTATTAGTCCTTGAGATGATGGTTTTGATGACAACAACCTTAGAATAAGATTATAAAATATAAATACTAACATTATAGTTTAGATATATATGTATATGCAGGATTTAACCATGCATGTACCATGAATGAAGACTGTATAGTATAGAGATTCAAGATATCAAGATTGAAGACTCATGAGTATCAAGATTATCAAGAGCTCAAGATTTCAATAATAAGTAATCTAATTAGGAATTTTGTTAAAACTCCAAGACAAGCACTGGCATCTTAAAATCTAATTTATTCGTGGAATGGAATCCACTTCGAGCCTGTTAAAGGGAAGGAACCCTAAGTAGGATGGAACCTGCGAAAAATCTACTGGAACGGTGTTTTGTATCCGCTAACCTTTTATTCAAATGTTTGGTACAAAATTATATCTTGTTTTCAAAATGATTTCAAAACCTTCCTTTTAAAAGAGTCAAAAACGTCAATCCTGGTTTTAAATACTTTTAGCCTCAAAATGATCTTTATTTTCAAAATCAAATTATCCTTAGTTTTAAACTATCTTTTAATAATAATATATTCAACTTTTAATATTTATACTTAGATTTAAATATAAAATTATAGTAAAATTTTTTATATATACCAAAATATTATTCTTTATATTTACTTATGTATTTTAACTATAGTTAAGTATATTTATAAAGTTTAAAATAGTTTTAATACAAGATAGAAGTTATTTTCAAAGAAAATAAAATTACCATAAATACCTTAGGCATGTCAACATCCTCAAGTACCCCTTGTCGACATGGTAGCAGTTTATTTCAAAAATTTGAATTTCAAAGGAAGTATCTATTCATCATATCCTTTCACGAATGGACATGGCTGTTGTTCTACTATAAATAGGGGTAGTTTTGAACGAATTTGTATTCATATTTTCTCTGATTTCACTCCTCTTCTTCTTCCACATTTCTTTATACACATTTTTACCGTTACTCTACCGAAATCAACATTGAATCTAACTAGATCATCTCTGGTTTGATTCTCTATCACTATCTCAACAAGATCTCAGTGCTATTCAGAGCTATAGGCTTCTTTGTAATAAACTAAGCGAGAAAAGGTGTGATTGTAGCCTGTGAAAAATCAAGTGAGAAAAGGTGTGATTGTAGCCTTGGAAATCAATTGGGTAAACTTGTTGCCCGTGAAATCAAGTATCTCTACCCAGAGGATTGTGAATCTGGAGTGGTGTACCTCATGGCCTTGAAATCGAGGGTGTAATTGTACAATTGCTTTTGAAAGGAAATCTGTACTTGTGTGCGGGACTGGATGTAGGATAACTCCGAACCAGTATAAAATCTGTTGTGTTCTTTCCTTTATTGCTTTTACTTTATTTCTGCATCCGTGTTTGTTTCAGTGATCATATCTGTGTCTGAATATTGCATACATTTGTTTTCAAATTAACAAAAACTCAAAAAGATTTAGTAATTCCTTAAAACACTATTCAACCCTCCTCTCTCTAGCGTTAATCCTAGCTTAAGATCTGTATTCTGCATTTCTCACATTTGGTACCAGAGCAAGGTTTTCAAAGTTTCATAATATGATTTTTGAAAAAGTTTTTAAAATGGCTATATTCAAAAAACTTTTTAATACCAGTTTAGACATATTCAGATCATCATTGTCTCTTGAGTCTGCATATAATCAATATTCAAATTCAAGTTGTCTACAAAAATTGTATGATGTGCAGGAAACATGCTTTATGGGTGTTAAGGAATCAATCCACAATGGACAAATTATGTAGACCAAAAAGAAAAAATGGATACTCGATAGTGGAAGCTCTAGACACATGACTGGCAATCCAGATATGCTGAATAATATAATATATAAAGACGAAGGACTGGTTAACTTTTGAGGCAATTCAAAAGGATATGTGATTGGCATCGGCAAAGTCGGTAACTCTGAAACTCTTACTATTACTAATATTTTGTTAGTTAAGAATCCAAAACATAATCTGCTAAGTATTAGTCAACTTTGCGATGAAGGATATAAAACTAAATTTGAAAAAGATATGTGTCACATTGAAGATAATAATTCAACCATAATATTCGAGGGAATTAGCAAAAATAATATTTATATTCTTAGTATGAAAGTTTCAAATGATAACCTGTGTCTTTTGGCAAATACAAACAACCCTTGGATTTGGCATAAGAGATTTGGACATTTGAATTTCAAACTCTTATCTAGACTGTCAAAACATGATCTAATAGAAGGTCTCCCTAAAATGGATTTTAAAGTAGATAGTTTATGTGATGCATGTCAATTAGAAAAACTTAGAAAAAATTTCTTTAAATTAAAAGATATGATTTCAACCTCAAAACCTCTTGAATTACTTCATCTTGATTTATTTGGTCCATCTCAAATTCTGTCAATAAATCATAGTAATATGTTTTTGTAATTGTAGATAATTATTCTAGATTTACATGGACAATATTTTTAAAACATAAAAGTAACACTTTTGAATATTTTAAGAACTTTACAAAAAGGATTCAAAATCAACTTTTTCTAAAAATTATAACCATCCGTAGTGATCACGGTGGTGAATTTGAAAACGAAAAGTTTGAGAAATTCTGCAATAAAAAGGGAATAACTCACAATTTTTCAGTTCTAAGAACTCCACAATAAAACGAAGTAGTAGAACATAAAAATAGGATGATTCAAGAGTGTGCGAGAACTATGCTTTCAGATAGTAAATTACCAAAGCATTTTTGGACAGAAGCAGTTGCTACCGCCCATTATATTTTAAATAGAATTTTAATTAGACCTTTAACTAATAAGACATCTTATGAACTTCTTCACAGAAAGAAACCTAAAATATCTTATTTTAGAATTTTTGGAAGTAAATGTTTTATTTTAAATACAAAAAATAGCTTAAATAAATTTGATCCTAAATCCGACAAAGGTATATTTATCAGATATTTTAATAAAAGTAAAGCGTACAAAGTGTTTAATTTAAGAATTAACATCGTCGAAGAAACAATGCATGTTGCATTCGATGAAAATCTCAAAAATTTTGAAGACACAAATGATGAAGAGGATTTAATCACTCAAAGTCAAGAGTCAACTGAAACTAATAATGAAATTAGTCATCCTGATAAAATAATTAAACTTTTAAAAGATCATCCTATAGAAAATATACTAGGAGATATGCAATCTGATGTTACAACTAGAAATCAATTAAGTAAAATGAGCAATGTAGCATTTATATCAACTATTGAACCCAAAAATCCAAAAGAAGCATCAACTGATGATTCATGAATTTTGGCTATGCAAGAAGAACTGAATCAATTTACTAGAAATGATGTTTGGGAACTTGTTCCTAGACCTGAAAATAAAACTATAATTGGAACTAAATGGGTTTATAAAAATAAAATGAATGAACAAGGAGAAGTTGTTAGAAATAAAGCCAGGTTAGTCGCTCAAGGTTATTGTCAAAAAGAAGGAATATATTTTGATGAAACCTTTGCTCCCATAGCAAGATTAGAAGCTATTAGGATTCTACTTGCTTTCACAAATCATAATAATTTTAAATTATATCAAATGGATGTTAAAAGTGCCTTTTTAAATGGATTTGTAAAAAAGGAAGTATATGTTGAACAACCACCGCTTTTTGAAAATGAAAATTTACCAAATCATGTTTACAAACTTAAGAAAGCTCTATATGGTCTAAAACAAGCTCCTAGAGCTTGGTATGATAGACTAAGATCTTACTTATTACAATCAAACTTTAAAATTAGTAAAGTAAATAATACTCTTTTTATTAAAAGAAATAAAAATGACATTCAACTAGTACAAGTCTATGTAGATAATATCATTTTCGGATCAACTAATTTTGAAATGAATAAAGAGTTTGAGATGAGTCATATGGGTGAATTAAATTTCTTTTTAGGATTACAAATAAAACAATTAGATAATGGTATCTTTATTAGTCAAGAAAAATATGCTAAAGACCTAGTTAGTAAATTTGGTTTGACTACTGCAAGTGGAAAAACCACTCCCATGGCAACCAATGAGTACCTAAGTAAAGAAGATCTCTCGAAAGATGTAGATCAAAAATTATATAGAGGAATGATTGGATCACTACTCTATATCACTACTAGTAGACCTGATATCATGCATAGTGTTTGTCTTTGTGCAAGATATCAATCCTAACCTAAACAGACCCACTTAAAAGCCGTAAAACGTATCATAAGATATGTTAAACACACCTTTGATTATGGCTCATTTTATCCTAAAAATGATTCTTTTGACTTAATATCTTACTGCGATGCTGATTATGCCGGTTGTAAATCAGACCGAAAAAGTACAAGTGGAACTTGTCACTTTTTGAGGCATTCTTTGATTTTCTGGTTTAGTAAAAAGCAAATCACAGTTTCTTTATCAACAATTGAAGCAGAGTATATTTCTGCTGCTTTGGCTTGTTCTCAAGTAATATATATGCAACAAACTTTAAAAGATTTTGGTTTAAATATCTCAAAATCACCAATTTATTGTGACAATACTAGTGCAATAAATTTATCCAAAAATACTACTCATCATGCTCGAACTAAACATATTGAAATCTAGTCGAACAACGTGGAAATATCTGTTTCCACTACCCAAATTGTTCGATTCATAGATCTCCCATTTTCAAGAACACACATTAGTTTCTTTTCTCTCTTTCCTTTTGTTGTATGTTCTTTCTTATGTTCTCTATGAAAATGTTAATATAACAATATATAATTAATAAATAATTTGTGTTCTTATATTTGAATTCACACGGTTATCACTATTATAAGTATTATCATAGATTCTTAGTTAGGATAGTTAGTACTTTAGGATTAAGTTTTAGTTTTAGTATCAAGTGTTGATTATTTATGATAACACTATCATTATAATCACATGTCATAGACTATTAGATTAAGGGGGAGTTATATAGTTCGGAGTTAGTTTTTGTTGATGACAAAGAGGGAGAAGTATAAAATAAGATAGTTAGACATAGATTAAGGGGGAGTTATTTGTTTTAGGGAGAGTTATTAGGATAGAAGTAATATTTTATAAACAAAGGTTGTCATCATCAAAAAGAGGGAGATTGTTAGTCCTTGAGATAATGGTTTTGATGACAACAACCTTAGAATAAGATTATAAAATATAAATACTAACATTATAGTTTAGATATATATGTATATGCAGGATTTAACCATGCAGGTACCAAGAATGAAGACTGTACAGTATAGAGATGCAATACATCAAGATTGAAGACTCACGAGTATCAAGATTATCAAGAGCTCAAGATTTCAGTAATAAGTAATCTAATTAGTAATTTTGTTAAAACTCCTAGAAAAGCACTGGCATCTTAAAATCTAATTTATTCATGGAATGGAATCCACTTCGAGCCTGTTAAAGGGATGGAACCCTAAGCAGGATGTAACCTACGAAAAATCTAGTGGAATGGTGTTTTGTGTCCGCTAACCTTTTATTCAAATGTTTTGTACAAAATTATATCTTGTTTTCAAAATGATTTCAAAACCTCCTTTCTTTTAAAAGAATCAAAAACATCTATCCTGGTTTTAAATACTTTTAGCCTCAAAATAATCTTTATTTCAAAATCAAATTATCCTTAGTTTTAAACTATCTTTTATTACTTATGTATTTTAACTATAGTTAAGTATATTTATAAAGTTTAAAATAGTTTTAATACAAGATAGAAGTTATTTTCAAAGAAAAGCAACTTACCAAAAATACCTTAGGCATGTCGACATCCTCAAGTACCCCTTGTCGACATGGTAGCAGTTTATTTCAAAATTTTGAATTTCAAAGGAAGTGTCTATTCGTCATATACTTTCACGAATGGACATGGCTGTTGTTCTACTATAAATAGGGGTAGTTTTGAACGAATTTGTATTCATATTTTCTCCGATTTCACTCCTCTTCTTCTTCTTCCACATAAATACACATTTTTACCATTACTCTTCCGAAATCAACATTGAATCTAAATAGATCATCTCTGGTTTGATTCTCTATCACCATCTCAACAAGATCTCAGTGATATTCAGAGTTATAGGCTTCTTTGTAATAAACTAAGCGAGAAAATGTGTGATTGTAGCATGTGAAATCAATCAAGTGAGAAAAGGTGTGATTTTAGTCTTGGAAATCAATTGGGTGAACTTGTTGCCCGTGAAATCAAGTATCTCTACCCAGAGGATTGCGAATCTGGAGTGGTGTACCTCGTGGCCTTAAAATTGAGGGTGTAATTGTACAATTACTTTTGAAGGGAAATCCGTACTTGTGTGCGAGACTGGACGTAGGGTAACTCCGAACCATTATAAAATCCGATGTGTTCTTTCCTTTATTTCTTTTACTTTATTTCTGCATTGTGTTTGTTTTTGTGATCATATCTGTGTCTGAATATTGCATACATTTGTGTTCAAATTAACAAAAACTCAAAAAGATTTAGTAATTCCTTAAAACACTATTCATCCCCCCTCTAGTGTTAATCCTAGCCTTAAGATCCGTATTCCGCATTTCTCATAAAATCAACTCTAATTTTAGGGAAAAAAATAGTTTAGAATTAGAGAAGTTAGTTGTAGAAGCTGCCTTACAGATATTTTATGTTTCACGTTAATAAATCATTTACTCCATAAAAATGGATATATTTGATCAAATATCGTTAATTTTAATATTTTAATTTGATGGGTTATAAGAAAAATAATAAAAATGAAATAGGGAAGAAGGGTAATTTAGTAATAGATTTACTTAACAAAATAATGGTGTAAGTTAGGTGTTTTTGGTGTATGAATATAATTTGCTTATTTGTAAACCAAATAATCATATAAAACTCAAGTACAATACCAGTGAATGATATAAAATTCAGTTTATAGTTAGTTACTTATGTTTATTAAGAAATTATTTTGAAATAACTTTTAAAAGACTAACACAATAAAGATGAGATAATTAAGAAATCAATAAAGCCAAATTTCAAAAAAGTGAGAAATTAAAGAGTAACTTTTATTCTCAAATATAAAGAAGGACTGTTTTTATTTATCAATTAACTTTTTGTATATTTTAAAAAGGATATAGAATAACAATTCAAGCATTGAAATACAAATATCTAGAATATATATACAGATAACCGGATTATTCTATTGTACATGCATTTAATTTAGTCAAGTGCAAAAAGTTATATTAAAAATGCGTATTTCTAGTACCCCAAGAAAAGCTCAGCACTCAGACGACGGCTCAAACAAAGGGCGTAATAAAGCGTTATAATAAAAAGTTGGGACGTCAAAATTGCAGAGTAGCGCCTAATTGACGCTTAGTAGTGCCTCGGTGGCGTCGTTGACAACATAGGCTGAAACTTAACAAACTTTTTCCTAATGGTTGATTGCGCATTTCATAACACACATACACACACATACTCTATTTTACTACAAATAAAAGGAAGCTACTATTGTCCAGCCTTTTGACCAAGCAGTGTTCAAACAAACTTAAATAATCGAATTGGACGAGCGACTGATGGAGAAATGACCCAAGGACTTTGGTAATATCATAAAAAGGCAGGAAACGGGAATATAAAGAAGGAGTGAAAAAATTTGTAAATTTGAAAGTCCAAGTTTTTGGAAGAACGGATTCGAAACAAACCCACAAAATCCTCAGTACAGACTCGAAGCAGAATAGAATTGAGAATTCCCCGAGACACACCCAAAGCAATCCATAAATCCATAAAAAAACCCAAGCGTGACCCAAAGTGGACTCGGTACCGACCCCTACACTTAACTTGGTACCGATCCCTAACGACTCGGAGCACACTTAAAAATCTCGGGTCTGACTCCAAGCAGATGAAGGAAAAAACAGAAAACGAAAATCTCAAGTCAAGCCCATGTAAACACTCGAATTTCTCGGGTCGGACTCCAAGCAAGTGCGTCTCAAGCCAAGACGAACCCAAAATTTCCCAAGTTAGGGAATGGTAACGAACCCAATCTACGGGTTGGTACTGACTTCAAATTCCATCTTGGGTGGGCCCCATCTTTTGCCTACATGGCTAACTCGATGCCAAAAGCTTATTTCAAAGACCGTTTTGTAGAGTCAATGCAATTATCCATCGATCTCTACGAACACTTGAAGCTGCAACTCTATTCTTCCACAACTCCATTATTTAGACTTGAAAACAATCTAGTATTGATACAAACAACTATGGAATCATGAAGCTAACCACAACAAGAACCAATGTGGAAGGTTGAAGGGAGCCCTTTTGGCGATTTTAGGGTTCGGTACCGACTCCAAAGAACTTCTGCCTCCAAGTCAGAAATCAGTAGTAAAGTGTTAAAGTGCACATATGCCTTGTTTTGCCGAACCACTATAAACCCTATATGTTCATTATTTACTTGTTTCTCGCCATTTTTCATTTAATTATTCACTTTAATTCTCTATTTAAATCTTTGGGTGTTTGTGTCATTTTTGGTTCAAACATTTTGGTGCTTTCACCGAGAGGCCGACTCTCAGGCTATTTGGATCCATATATACTATTGGATTGCCTAAAATCTAGGGAAGAGATCCGGTTTCTTCTCAACTAGTTTCCATACTACTCAAATTTGAACAAAGTCTACAGGAAGCTATCTTTAATAGTCCCGAGAAAGACAAAACTATTGCCTCCTCAAGAGAAACTGATGAAATAGAGAACACTAACCTTCACATCCTGGATGAAGATGCACGGCAAGAAGCTATTAATGTCCAGAATCCTTCAGATGCTATCACTAGGATTGATTTTAAGTGTATGATGAAAGAGCTATAGGATAGCCATACGAAGTTGAAAAGGAAAATCCAAGGGATAAAAAATTTATGACTCAAGTGAATACCCACCATAGGAAGACTAGGAGAGAGCCATATCTTCCATACTCAGAATCAGGCAGTTCCTCATCATCTAACCACCTCCGGAGAAAAGAAGGCTAAAGAAAGAGCCATATGAAGTAGGAACGTCTATGTGGGAGAATGCAACCGACCCTCACCTAGGCATAGGGGTCGGTATCAAACCCATTCACCAAAGAGCAGGACTTCAAGCTGGAATTTGAACGTAATCCGGACGACTGACCAAGGCACCGGATATCAAGAGTTTTCTGCTAAATTTCCCTCAAGAATGAATGCAGAGCTGTCGAGCAAACAAGTCTTTCGAATTTAGGAGAACCTAGGCGACAAGGCATGAATCAGGATCGTTTATTGAGTCAAGCGCAAGTAATAGATTACGATTACCAAAACTCCACATGTATCTTGGAGCTAAACTTGGATGAGATGGTAAGGCAACTTGTGAATGAAAGTCAAGGCCAAACTAACGACGATAGGGCACTTCCCTATTCAAAATCTCTTCGCTGAAGCAATCTTATGCGGAGAGTATCCGCAAAGATTCAACATGCCGACGATGTCGTCATACTCAGAGAAGACTGATCCTAGACAACATCTCATGAAATACGAGTGACATATGGACTATGCCAGAACGTCCGATGCAATCAAGTGTAAGTGCTTTCCATTCTTCCTAGAAGGAGTAGCGACTATGTGGTTTACTCGATTACCACCAAGGTCCATCTCTTCTTTTGATCAGCTGGCAAGGAAATTCATTGAGTAATTCAGAATGCACGTGACTCGCGCCAAGGATGTTATGTCATTATTGTCTAACTTATTAATAACCGAGGAATCTCTCAAGGACTTTTTGCAAAGATTTAATACCACTTTGACCAAGATGAACAACCCTATGGGAAAACATAATCTTGATGGCTTTGATCATGGGGATCCACCCCGATATAGACTTTGGTGAATGGTTATCGAGAAAACCTCTTGCTACTTTGGATTGTTTTTACAAGGCAACCTAGTACTTGCGTAAGGAGGTTACGCTGACTAGGAGAGGCAACGATACAAGCCATCGGGCCGAAGCATTGCGAAACAACATTGCTATGAGATAGTTCGGAACGAGTTCAGGGAACATAGTTGTGAACGTACAGAATAAGAACAGTCGTCAAAGTAAGGGACGTAGCTGTGCCCCAGACGAAAACCTGGATTCTAGGAGACGACCAAGAATCTTGAGATTTGACATTCACGCCCCCTTGAATGAACCAACTGAAAATATTTACTTGGCTACTCGCGACTCGAAGCAGTATAGGAATTCAACCCCGAGTGAGTCAATTAAAGAATATAGGAAGTCTGCAAAATACGGTAGATTTAATGTAACACATGATCATGACACAAACGAGTGTAGACATCTTCATGATATGGTCAAAGAATTGATCTGAAAGAAAATGCTTCAACATTTTTTGAAAAACCCGCAGGAAGGTAGACAAGGAACATCCGACTCCAAACGAGGACAGACTGCACCTAGTGCTGACAAACCTAGGCCGCCTAGAAGAAGATTGATTATAAACTAGACCATTGATGGTCATATTCCAGCTATGAAGGGCTGGAGCGGAATGGAATAGCGAGCATCTACAATGCTATTTCGCTTGAGAAAAAACCTTATTCCTATCTGCTTTGAATTATTTCATAAGACACTCTTTTATTTTTCAATAAAATAGCTTTCTAGCCATCTAACTTTACCTTTACGAAATTTGGTTGTGAACCATGACCAACTCGAATGAAACTTCATATGAATAATGTAGGTATGCATGTACCTAGAGTGTGGTGCTACCAAATCTCCATAGCCCATGATCAGACATGTGGAGTTCTACCGAGGCTAGCGTGACTCGACCGCTCATCAACCAACTTTTGCCCCTGACTCGGGGGCAAGACTATGATCCAAAAGTGGATGTGACTCGACAATCCACTCTTAAGCTCATACCCAGCGTTTCCAGAACACTTACGCCTTGCTTGGACCTCGATAGACTCAGAATCCAGTCTAACGTGGACGTGACATGACCATCCATGCACTAACTCTTGCCCTCAACATGAGGACCAAAACATAAACCAAATGGATGTGACTGGCCATCCATCAACTTAACTCTATCCCTTAACCCGACAGGGGGAGTTCAAACTAAAATGGATGTGACTGACCATCCATCAACTTAACTCTTTCCCTTGATCCGAATAGGAGAGCTTAAACAATAAATGAGCGGATGCGACTGACTATCCATCCGCTAACTCTTTCCCTTGACCCGACGGGGGAGTTTAAATTGATCCGACAGTCCATCGCCAAACTTAGAGCGAATGTGACCTGAACATCCGCCTCTTAGCTCTTTTCCTTGACTCAACCGGAAGAGCACAAATCAAAAGGCGGACGTAACTCGACTGTTCGATCCTATATGGACGTGATCTGACCATCCATTAGCCTACTCTCTCCCTTGATCCGACGGGAGGAGTATGAAATTAGAATGGATGTGACATGACCGTCCATTCATCAACTTTTACCATCTAAACAAAGGTGGGTGAGACTTGACCGTTTACCCACCAGCTTCTGCCCTTGCATGGAAGCAGCACGGCTTGAGATGGATGTGATCAGACCATCCATTAACTGACACTACCTATGATTTGGATATTCGCCAACTCCTATCTTTGATCCGATAAGGGGAGTACCAACTAAGGATGGATGTGACTTGACCACCCATTTGCTAATTTAGACCTTAGACTCGATGGGGGAAGTATAACTTCATAAGGACAAGGTTCGACCGTCCATGCACTAATTCCACTAACCCAAGACTGGAGGCAAGAGTATAATCACCCAAAAGCTGAATACGACATCTTAACACTGTAGCTTGTGCTTAGTATTAAAAAACCAAAACAAAACAACTTATGATTATAATTTTATGGAACTTAGCAATGACCTATAGGCATATGAACATACTTGGGAGCCAATGGAAAAAGTATGTGCTTGGACGTATGAGCGCGTATGCCTACTCGACATGTAATTTCCTCAATTGATGGAAATTGAATTTTTACCTGGGACTTTTAGGAAAGAAACAAGTTCAGATAACTGAGGTCTACTACTTCAGTCAACTAGCTCAGTGGAATGAAGCGAAGACAATTACCGAGAGAATACATTCCGATTTTACAATGTTGGATATCGCCCAAGCATCACAACAGATAGTTAGAGATACGACTCTTCGTGAAAGCCACTCGAAGAAAGGATAACGACAATTCGAGGTACTAGGTGAAATCCATTCCAGCAATCCCAACATGTCTCGATTCAAAGCAAATCATGTTTGCAACAAGATGTACTTGGGGAAAATGTTATCCAACCTTTTGACCAGGCAGTATTCGAACACTTAAACAATCGAATCAGACGAGCGAATGAAAGAGAAATGGCCCAAGGACTTTGGAAATATAATACAAATGCAAGAAAAAAGGAGTATAAAAAAAGGAGCACAGAAAGTTGAAAATTTGAAAGTTTAAGTTTTTGAAAGAATAGACTCGAAGCAAACCCACAATATCCTCAGGTCAGACTCAAAGCAGAATAGACTTGAGAATTCACCGAATCAGACCCGAAGCAATACATAAAAAACCCCAAGTGCGACCTAGAGTGGACTCGGTACCGACCCTTATGACTCGGAGCAAACACTCAAAAATCTTGAGTTGACTCCAAACAGACGAAGGAAAACTCAGAACACAAAAATTTAAGAAAATCTCAAATCAAGCCCCAAGTAAACACTTGAATTTCTCAGGTCGGACTCCAAACAAACGTGTCTCAAGCCAAAACGAACCCAAAATTGTCCAAGTAAGTGATCGGTACTGAACTCACTCTATGGGTCGGTACCGACTCCCAATTCCACCTTGGGTGGACCCTATCTTGTGCCTACATACCTAACTCGATGCTAAAAGCTTATTTCCAAGGTCACTTTGTGGAATCAATGCAATTATCCATCGATCTCCACGATCACTTAAAGTTGCAACTCTATTCTTCCTCAACTCCGCCATTTGGATTTGGAAATGAGCCATTATTGATACAAACAACCAATGATTTCATTATAGGATTCAAATCATAAATCGCAAAGTTCAAATTTTGGATCGAAACGGGATTCGAATCGGGGATTATAGATCAAAATGATTAAATCGTAAATCTTTAAACATAAGTTTTGGATCAAAACAGAATTCAAATTATAAATCGTATTTTTTTCTATGATTATATATATATATATATATATATATATATTGCATGCATGTAATATATATTGATTTTTTTCAATAAAAATATCCTAACGTATTTTTTTTCCACTTGTAGGTTATTAATGATATTGTAAGATGTGCGCATGCATGCGTATATTTTTTGTATTGTGTGCTTAATGATGTAATAAATTATTGTTCATAATTCTTATCTATTCTTTTGTGCGTTGCATTATGTAACTAGTAGTTTTTTTTGCGAAGATTGATAATCATATTTCATGTTAATTAATTTTCGTAATGAATACTTAGTATGAAATGAAATGCATACCACAAAATATGGATATAAAGCAAGTCAAAACAATAAAATAAACCACAAATTCTACTCATAGTCATCCTCATTTCTAGCTCTTCCTTCAGCATTATTTCCATCTTCATTTCCAACATCCATTTCATCAAGTTCATCATCCGTTGAGTAAGCATATTCGGATTCTTCCTCATTATCTTCTTCGACTAACATCGCCTTTCCCTTTTCTTTTCCCTTTATATCGCTACCTTTATATTGAGTGTTTCTTAGACCTAATAAATAGTAGATGTAACAAAATATTTCTTAAAACAAATTTGTAATCTTAATTAAGAAGTTATATGGTTTTGGTATTTTTAACTTCAAAATACTGCATTTCCTATTCTTTGGAATTTTTCGACTTGCCTCTCCTTTTTGAGTTTTAAAACATTCATATACATCCATCCAACTAGCATCTATGGGTAGTTTGGATCTTCTCGTTCGCATCTCCATTCGTCGTCACTATCTAAACCAGAAAGGCATATAGGATCAAATCCATCTTTTGTCTTTCTTTTTTCATGTATAAGCTCAATATGAAGATTGTACTTTACAAAACCAAAGCATTAAGTCTTATTTGCTCCAACGGTTGCGTCTTTTAATATGAACCTATAGTTACACTTCAATATTAGAATATTAAGATGACCAATAAATAAATTATATTACATCAGTTATATGTACATACCTGATCAAATGTACTCCAATTACGCTCACAACCATTAGAACTACATGTCAAACTCAAAACTCTTATAGCAACCATTTGCAACTCGGGGCACTCACCACCATAGCTCTCCCACCGTAAAGCCATTAAGAAAAAATAATTGAGTACAAATCTTACCAGGTTGGTTGGTTGTGCGACTAGCAACGGCCATTGCCTCCCAAACTCGCCTTCTTCTAAGGAATAAATATCAAGTTGTCGGTCAATGGTAGCTCTTTCTTTTTTGCTTTGAACCATTCTTTTAGTTGTGCGATATAATCCTATTTTCACGTCCATATCCATGGAGTATCTATTATCGTATCGATACTTCGGATTTGAAAACATAATGGCAACATGCAAAGGCATATTAAGTTACGCATTCAATCTTTTGGCTATTTTATCCCACAAATCCTTATATCTAGACTCAGCATTATCAAAGTTTTGTACAATATTTCTTTGGCTTGGTCCGTAGCTTCATAAATATAACACATTGCGGGTTTTGCATCTCCATCCACTAATCGAAGTAACTTAACTAATGGAACAGTACTTTTCAAGCAATGTTTTATGCCATCCCAAAATTCATTTCTAGCTAAAATAATATCTTGAACCTCAATTTCCTCCATCTTTTTAGCAAATTGACAACCCTTCCATTCATCATAAGTAAACATTTTGCACACACCTCTACGGTTTTCCAACACACTTTTCAAAGTTAAATATTGTGTTGCAAATCTAGTAACCGCTGGCCTTGTTAAGTCTCTCCCTTTTGTGATTTTCTTATAAGGTTTAGAAGCCAACTATGCTTATAAATAAACTGTGTCATTTTTTGCATAATTCACAATTTCAAATTGAGTGGGCAACGCACCAATATCCATTAATATTAAATCTAGGCAATGAATGGCACATGGAGACCAAAATAACTATTTTTTCTCCTTCAACAACATTTCTCCTACTTTTACATAGGCGGTCGCATTATCAGTGATCATTTGAACCACATTTTCTTCTCCAACTTCTTCAACCATGGACTTGAGCATGTAAAAAATGTTTTCAGCATTTGTAACAATTGATGAAGTATCAATAGACTTCAAAAATACGGTTCTTTTTGGACTATTCACTAAGAAACTAGTGATGCTTCTATACTTTTTATTGGTCCATTCATCCGATATAACTGTGCATCCTATAACATAAAATATAGCAATATAAGATTATAGATTATAGAATGAAAAAAGAAATATTTTTAAACACATTGTTATCCGTCCATTTCCAATTTATTTTGCATTTCTCTAACTTCTTTTTCACATTTTCCATTTCTTTCATCAACTATATATTCTGAATCTCATGATAGCTAGGAAGTTTTAATCCCCTTCCATAGGATACAATGCTATCAACCAAGGTACTAAAGTAGGGACTATTTTCTATGTATAAAGATAATGCATTTGCATAAATTAGGCAATAAATTTTCAAACAAACAACCTCTCTATCTTCCTTCTTCCACATAGCATTAAATGTTTTTTGTTTTTTAAACTAATATTAGGCAATGCTCTTCCTCTTTTCTTCAACTCATTATGATCGCAAGCATTATTTTTATCTCTGTTAAGTTCATCCACTTTAACTTCATCATTTAGTCTACTCTTTTTTAACAAATTCTTAAAAATTATGGTTGCTTCCTCCGACACATTAGTACATGCTTTCACAATATCGAATGTTTGAGCTAAGTAATGTTTAACTCTAAAAACACCACTGCTTATCTCCTTTGAACAGTAATTGCACCTATTAACTGTTGGAATTCCTATGGAACAAAATGAATGAAAAATACATAAAGTCCCACATCGCCTAATATACTAAGAAAGTCAAGTAGATTAATAGCTTTCATATGAGGATGTTGGGGGCCTGGGGCTCCTAAATGTATGCTTCGTTGTGAGGAGGGAGATCATGCATCTCCACCACACACGTGCGTGCGCCGCCGCCGTCCGTCCGACCGAACCGAACCGGGCCTGGCCGGGCTCGGGTTTGGGTTTGAGTTTGGGTCTAATATGATACTCGTATTTTTACTGCAAACTGGACCGGGCTTTCTGACAGGTGCATGCCATACGAACAAATGTGGATCTGTTCGGAAGCAAACGCGGGTTGAATAGGCGCGAACACAGGCGGGTGTGACCCGACTAAGCAAACGCGGGCGAATGGATGCGGCATGAGCGGGTGCGACCCAACTGAAGTGGCACGGGCAAATAGCAGGCGGGTGCGACTGTGCGAAGTGGTACGGACGCGACTGTTTGAGCGAACGGGTGCAGACACGACCGTTCGGAAGAGATACAGACCAACTATAAATAAGAAGGAAAACTGATCACTTCCCTAACTGATTTTAGAATCTGAATCTCTTCTTCTTCTCTTCTGCTACTATACTCTAAATTACAGAGTGATATACTCATTACAATCTCGAGCAGAATACGTCTATTGTATCTTGGAGGAATTTTGAAATAAAATTCTTAAGGAAATTGTTATGACAAGCCTCAGATGGAATTTCCTTTATAATTTGGTTAGAATTCTAGTTTGTTTGTATATTTATATATATTATTCTATATTCTATCTGTTATTCTGGTTATACTATTTATTCAAAATAGTATAACGCTGTTGTTGTAACTTATTTACAACATTCATATTGTTTTAATAATTAATACAGAATTCCAGTGTAGTGGAAATCTGAGTTATAAACTTGTGCGACGAGTTTATTGTAGCATACTATTCGTTTTAGTACACTAGAAAATAACATTTTAAGAATTTTACTGTTTTTGCTAAAATAGAGATGGCAACAAAAATATGTATTCTGATTGTGCTACTAATAAAATTGAAGTTGCTTATTCGCTTGAGCACGAAATTTTACTATGGCATGACAGATTGGGACACATAAATTTCCGCAAAATGAAAACATTATCAAACTTGGGATTAATTTCAAAATTCCAAGTAGATAAGAACTACAAATGTGAGACATGTGTAGAAGCAAAAATGGTCAAACAACCATTTAAATCTGTTGACAGAAGCACCGAACCATTAGGTTTAGCACATACAAATTTATGTGATTTTAAATCACTACCTACAAGAGGTGGGAAAAAGTATTTCATTACTTTTATTGACGATTATACGCAATATTGCTATGTATATCTTTTAAATAGTAAAGATGAAGCAATAACAGCGTTTATAAAATACAAGGCTGAGGTAGAAAATCAGTTAAATAAAAAGATCAAGATACTAAGATCTAATCGAGGTGGAGAATATAAATCACCATTTGAACAGTTCTGTGCCGAAAATGGTATAATTCATCAAACAACAGCTCCATATTCACCACAACAAAATGGTGTAGCCGAGAGGAAGAACAGAACGTTAAAAGACATGATTACTGCCATGCTTTTAAATTTTGGTCTACCGACGAACTTGTGGAGGGAAGCATTAAATATGTCTAATCATATATTAAACAAAGTCCCCCACAATAAAACATGAACAATTCCATGTGAGTTATGGAAAGGACACAAACCAAGTTTTAAATACCTCAAAGTGTCGGGGTGCTTGGCAATAGTTCCAGTTCCGCCTCCCAAGAGAGTCAAACTTGGACCAAAAACAGTAGATTGTTATTATCTTGGGCCAGCCCAAAATAGTAGTGCCTACAGATTCTTGGTATTCAAGTCTGGTATAACGGATATTCATGTAAACATAATCATGGAATCAAGAGATGCCTCATTCTTTGAAGATGTGTTTTCGCACAAAAGGAATGAAGGAAATAATGTCCCAAAAAGGACAAGGGAAGAATCAAACGATTCACATATTGAGGATGCTGAACCAAGAAGAAGCATAAGGGCTAGGACTTCCAAGGCATTTGGTTCGGATTTTTTCACTTATGTGTTAGAACACGAACCTCAAACGTACAAGGAAGCAATGTCATCTTCTGAATCTTCATGTTGGAAAGAAGCAATCCGAAGTGAGATTGATTCAATTCTAAGTAATAAAACTTGGAAAATTGTTGATATTTCACTAGGAATAAAACCAGTTGGCTGCAAATAGATTTTCAAGAAGAAAATGAAAGCAGATGGCTCTATCAACAAGTATAAAGCCAGATTAGTAGCCAAATGATATCGTCAAAAAGAACGAGTAGACTTTTTTGATACATATTCTCCGGTAACACGAATAACCTCTATAAGAATATTAATAGCAATTGCATCCATCTATAATCTATAGATTCATCAAACGGATGTAAAAACAACATTCTTAAATGGAAATCTCGATGAGGAGATTTACATGGAGCAACCTGAGGGATTTATTTCCAAAGGAAATGAAAACAAAGTCTGTAGATTAGTCAAATCATTATACGGACTAAAACAAGCTCCAAAGCAATGGCACGCAAAATTTGATAGTGTCATGATGAGAAATGGTTTTCGTATAAATGAATGTGACAAATGTGTTTATTATAAACAACTTGGACAATCATATGTGATGATCTGTCTATATGTGGACGATATGCTAATATTCGGTCCAAATAATCAGGTAATTGAGACCATAAAGAAAATGTTGATCAACAATTTCGACATGAAAGACTTAGGTGTTGCAGATGTTATTTTGGGAATAAAAATAATAAGAACACCTAATGGAATTGAGTTATCTCAATCACATTATGTAGAAAAAGTGATTGAAAGATTTCAAAATTTTGGAATTAAAGGAGTAAATACACCTTTTAATCCATCAGAAGTACTGCATAAAAACACTGATTAGAGTGTAATGCAACTGGAATATTCTCATGCAATAGGATGTCTCATGTATCTCATGAATTGCACAAGACCAGATATAGCCTATGCAGTAAGTCGATTGAGCAGGTATACGAGCAATCCAGGGAAGGAACACTGAAAAGCACTAATGAGAGTGCTTGGATATTTAAAAAATACCACTACCTATTCCTTACATTATGGAAAATATCCTGCCATCTTAGAAGGATATAGTGATGCAAACTGGATTGCAGATTCAGAGGAATCAAAATCAACAAGTGGTTATGTCTTTACCCTAGCAGGGGCAGCAGTGTCATGGAAATCTACTAAACAAACATGCATAGCTCGATCCACTATGGAATCAGAGTTCATTGCATTAGATAAAGCAGGCGAAGAAGCAGAATGGCTTCGTCACTTTTAGAAGATATTCCATTTTGGCCTAAACCTGTACCGGCCATATGCATACACTGTGATAACCAAGCTGCGCTAAGCAGAGCGCATAACTATATGTATAATGGAAAGTCACGACATATTCGTCGACGCCACAACACAGTTAGGCAGTTACTCTCAAATGGAACTATTTTCATAGATTATGTGAGAACAAGTGATAACCTAGCAGATCCATTTACTAAAGGTTTATCGAGAGAGAAAATTGACTGCGCATCGAGGGGAATGAGTTCAAAAGCCTAAACCACGAAGAGTTATCTTATACGGAAACCTATCCTAGCGACTGGAGATCCCACGGAGTAGGATCAATAGGCAAACCAGTTCTGAATAACTCAAGACGTAATGCATTTGCATGGACATAGCCCAACTCCATTCCTATGGTGCACAACATAAATGCATGCCTATAGAAGTATTTAAAAGTTAAAACTATGTTTTTTAATGATGACCATATCTTGAAAATAACAAGTGGGGTATATGTAGGATACTCTTAATGGTTGCGATCACCTATGTTAGTGTGAGCTGGGTCAGCTCTATGAGAATATTAAAAGGCTTTTACTCTCTAAAACACTCGCAGAACCAAAATTTGTTCATGACCAAAATGAACACAACCAAGAGATTGGATGAGAAGGGAATCAACGCTTCGTAAAGCTTACTGTCTGGATATACAATAAAGGCCGACGGTTCAAGATGAAATAATTCACCGATTAGCCAAGTATATCCGATAAGTTTTAACTAGGGAAAGTTCAAAGTGAAATATCTACTTATCCACGATAAAGCATTATTCCATATGTACTCTGTGATATTTCGCTTTGTGTAGGGGATATGTATATTATCATTCATGTGGGGGATTGTTGGAATTCCTATAGAACAAAATGAATGAAAAATACATAAAGTCTCACATCGCCTAATATACTAAGAAAGCCAAGTATATTAATAGCTTTCTCATGAGGAGGTTGGGGACCTGGGGCTCCCAAATGTATGCTTTATTGTGAGGAGGGAGATCACGCATCTCCACCACACACGCGCGCGCGCCGCCGTCCGTCCGACCGACTGAACCGAACCGGGCCGGGCCGGGCTCGAGTTTTTGTTTGGGTCTAATATGATACTCGTATTTTTACTGCAAACTGGACCGGACTTTCTGACAGGTGCAGGCCATACGAACAGATGTGGATCTGTTTGGAAGCGGACGCGGGTTGAATAGGCGCGAACACAGGCGGGTGCGACCCAACTGAAGCAAACATGGACGAATGGATGCGGCATGAGCGGGTGCGACCCAACTAAAGTGGCGCGGGCAAATAGCAGGCGGGTGCGACTGTACGAAGTGGTACGGACACGACTGTTTGAGTGAACGGGTGCAGACACGACC
Source organism: Allium cepa (assembly GCA_030765085.1). Taxonomy (NCBI): domain Eukaryota; kingdom Viridiplantae; phylum Streptophyta; class Magnoliopsida; order Asparagales; family Amaryllidaceae; genus Allium; species Allium cepa. The sequence goes on from CM060934.1 coordinate 629,797,803, forward strand.
GTTCGGAAGAGATACAGACCAACTATAAATAAGAAGGAAAAATGATCACTTTCCTAACTGATTTTAGAATCTGAATCTCTTCTTCTTCTCTTCTGCTACTATACTCTAAATTACAGAGTGATATACTCATTACAATCTCGAGCAGAATACGTCTGCTGTATCTTGGGGGAATTTTGAAATAAAATTCTTAAGGAAATTGTTACGACAAGCCTCAGACGGAATTTCCTTTATAATCCGGTTAGAATTTTAGTTTGTTTGTATATTTATATACATTATTCTATATTCTATCTGTTATTCTGGTTATACTATTTATTCAAAATAGTATAACGCTGTTGTTGTACCTTATTTACAACATTCATATTGTTTTAATAATTAATACAGAATTCCAGTGTAGTGGAAATCTGAGTTATAAACTTGTGCGACGAGTTTATTGTAGCGTGCTATCTGTTTTAGTATACTAGAAAATAACATTAACTCTTTTGTTTCCTTTATTAATCGGTTTACAATGATCACATGTAGTAATATCTACTTCTCTAGGCATCTACAAACAATAAGGAAAAAAATGCAAGCACATAAAAGTGTAAAATGAGTGCATTAAACATATACTCAATACTATGTTGAAAATAACACAACCAAATCATGTAAAACTAATGTAAATAATTTAATCTAAGATTTTAAAAGCCTGCACTTGCAGTGTATCGGTAGTTTTTCCATTTCAAATAAAGTATAGAATAATAGAAACATAACCTGCTCACTACATTACCTATTTCAAATAAAGTATGGAAAAATATTTTAGAACCCGATCACTTATGGTACATCAGCAGTTTAAACTATTATATGTTAACTATCTACAATACATTACCTCAAAGTCTCACACTCCATCACATATATATGAATTAGTACGGTAGCATTGCTTAAATCGTGAAACTGCATATACAATACTAGTACTTCTGCCGTTTTTGTTCAAACACGACTTTATGTTTAGAATATTCGTAATAAAATAAAAAAACAAAGCTGAAAATAGAAGTCAAAAGCTACAATAGCTAGATGGCAGTATTGTAGTACTTTGTTAATGTAGCAGCAATTCATACATTATCTGTCTTATGCCTAGAAAATGCAAAAAGACAAGAAAAAAATTTAAAATAGATGTAGAAATTAGAAAGAAGAAGAGAGCATAAAAAGAATATGAAAAATATAATTACCTCTCTTTGATGCTTGCATTGATTTCTAATGCTTTCATCGAGTTCGCTATGCTTTATCTTTCTTTTTTTCTACCTTGGAAATTTTCGTTGGATGCTAGTTTGTGATCGATCATTTTTATAATGCTCGAAATGGGTTTTCTGGAGATTCTTCTCTAATTTTGAACAGGTGCGATGCTTCATTTTCGAAGGAATAATGATTCTTTTCCAATTTGAAAAAAATAACGTTCCGATTTTTCATAAAATATTCAGTTCTAAGTTTAAACCGAAAACATGATTTGATTTAAGGCATCGATATTTTCGCTCTAATAATGGATCGTACGATTTTTGCTAACTGCGATCCAAATTGAATTGTTGATCGATAAGGTTGCGATTCGTTTGAATCGCGATTTGGATTGTATGATTTTATGATTTTTGAAATCACTGCAAACAACTATGGAATCATGAATTTGATGAGAATCATTGTCGCAATGGTTAAGTGGTTCGACTTTAATGCGAGAGGTTACAAGTTCGAAACTTACGTAGCGTGATTCGAACATATATTGACATATGATTTGTGTTAAGTTGTCTCAGTGACATGTTGTTAGGTTCCCTACCTATCCTCCATAAATAGAGAGGTAGAGCTCATTTTTCAAGATCTTTTGGCTTCAGTTCTATTTTAAGTTTTATTCTTGTAATTCTGAAAATTTAAGTGTTGAAGTTATACAGACTTCAAAAAACTTCTGCCTCCAAGTCAGTAATCAGCAATAAAGTATTAAAGTGGACGTGGGCCTTGCTTTGCCAAACCGCTATAAACTCCGTGTGTTCATTATTTATTTGTTTTTTGCTCATTTTTCATTTAATTCTTCACTTTTATTTTCTAATTAAATCTTTGGGTGTGTGTCATTTTTGTTTCAAACAGCTACATATTTGAACTTTTGTCAGGTTGATGTCGAATAAGTAAGAGAACTATAAGCGCCTCCACACCCACCACCCTTGCATTTTTTTCGAAAAAGTATCATCCCTAAAACTTGAAATTTAAATAATTTATATTTTTGGAAAACTTCAGATATTATAATTATGAAAATTGTATTCTCAACTAGTTCAAAATTTTAAATTTATTTTCGAAAATATAGTTTTCAAAATTTACATTTTCTTTGAATTTGTTGTTAAATGACTGGTGTATTACGTTATAAATATATATATATTTAGTTTGAAGTATGATTTTATTTATGGTAGATAGAAGAGGCACCGGTGTACTTTCATTTTCTCTCTTATTTCTTTCATCATCCCGTTCTCTATATCGAGCAAATCAAGAGTGATTGCGTAACTTCACATACGATTGGTATAGATATAGTTACCGTTTGTAGCTCTCCCTTCCCTGCAGTGGACCACTATCATTTGAGACGCGTCGAATGCCGCAACGAGCATAATTACCCATTTTGGGAGCGGGAGGAGTTGCTCCGTTCTGGCTGTTTAATATATGTTAACTAGTTAAATTTAAATTTTTAAAGTTAATAACTTGTGCAAATGAGATCCGTTTAAGACGAAGTTTTTTATATTGTAATCATATCAAAGTATTCTACATTATGAAGTTGGTTGAACTAAATCCGAGTAATTTAAAATTTTAAAATTTTATTTATTTATCTTTGCAAATGATTGATATATATATGTATGTATGTATATATTGAAATATTACTTTATATACAACAAATTACTGTGACAACATATTATATATCGATCAATGTTTGAGTCACGCTACGCAAGTTTCGAACTTGTGACCTCTGTCAAATCACTTAACCACTAAGGACAATGGTGCTTGTCTTGTTGATATATATTATTTGTTGAAAAATAATTAATTAATTAAATATAAATCAATTTTATTTATAATATACATTTCAAATACTCCTCTCGAAGCACACAAACTTTTTCTACATTGACCAACATTCTCCACTTGAATATCCGTTCAAATGCTCTGTTTAGATTCTCCGTTCTCTTCGAAAAATACAGACCCGGAGTATTATTAAAATAGATATTCAACCTATTAAGACAGGTCTTCAAGGAATCATGTGATGCTTGAATGTCAGTAAGCGAGGCGATAATTATAACGTCTCTCCCTGCCTCTTGCCTAACGTAACATAAATACTATGGTAAGCTGATCAGCAATGGAGAGTAGCACCAAAATTTACTTCGCTACAGAGAAAACTTAACCTTTTGTGTATTATTGAACTGTTTGTTCTCTTAGAGTGAGAAACATGGCCATATTAGAAATTTTTTGTGTGGATTGCGTCTAAATAAAATCAAATGACAAAATTTAGAGATAGAAAAAAAGAAGTTATTTGGCAGTTCAAAAAAGGAAAGAGAATTGGTCATCATTTTGGACTTGAGCTGCTATTCCTTGACAGCGTCATGCTTTTCAGAATTATGACTGACTTGACAAGTGCACATTAGTTTTTTTTTTTGAACTAATTAATTACGAGCAGTTCAAAGTTCAACCCAAAATCCACTTAATGTGATATTGATAATAAAACTACTACATTGCATGTTAAAAATGTTTTGAATGATTACGTGGTTGGTGGATATGTGACTTCACATAATCCAGAGAAGGACTGAAAGACTGACACTCAACTTTTGGCTGCCGTGTGTTCCTAGTTGGGGGACCTTCAATATAATAAGATTTAGCTGTTAATATAGATGGATTTTTAGGAGTGAAGGTAGAGCAAATTCCCCTTCTTTTTTATAACATTTTCCCCATTTATATTAGTGCTAATGATGATTTTCTATTACTTTTTGATGATTTGATTGATGGGACCAATACCATTTATATAGTAGTATAGTGGGCAATTTACACATTGTTTCAGCTAGTGCAGATAGATATTATCTATCATTTGTAAAGAGATGCTAATTGAAGGTGCAAGCTATATCAATTGCTTAACTGAAGTCGAAATTGACCACTGAAGTTTTGTCCCTCTTAGAATTCTGAATACCTTGCCGTGATTCAACTGTATCTCAATTCTCTTTTACAGTATTGAAGGTGAATTTTTGGTCTTTAACTGATCCTTGAGAGTGCGTTATCTATAATTGTACATATATCGCATATTTTTATAAACGACAATTTTTGCTATTAGACTTCAGCAAATATCATATTATGGTTCAGAAAAAACTAATTAGCAAACTAGGTCTCGTTTTCGGTTTAAACTTACACAAATATGAAGTGCGCAAGTGTTAAATTTTTTAACTATACCTTGTGTATTTCATAATTGCGCAAGCTATATTTTAATGCTTGCGCAATTATGAAATGCGCAAGCTCATTTCTGAGTATCAAATGGACAGAGAGCACAAATCTGAGTTCATTTATCAATATTTCTACTTTCTTCATCAAACCCTCTTCATTTTCCAATCCAAATCCATTTTTCTTCTATATTCAAATCCACAATCACCATATTAACCAAATAATTGCTAAATTATATATGGAATCATCTTCTTCATCATTACAAAACAAAGGTAATAATTAATGTTTTTGAAAATTAAGATGTAATTTTGCTATTGTTGATGTAGTTGAAAATGAAGAGTTGTTGATGGTGGTAGTGTTAATTATTAGACAATTGTGTTATTGAATTAGTTGTTAGTGTTTAACGAACTAGGAAACTCAATTTAAGTAGTAGTAAATTCAAATCCCTAATTTACACCTTAATTGTTTATTGTTTGTTATGATGGTAGACAGTAATGATTGGGAGATAGACGACAAAACATTGATCAAACATTTTGATGAGATTGAAGGGAAAATCGAAGTTCCAAGTTCAAGTCATATTGACTTTGATGTCGATCATGTTTTGGAAACACAGTTCGAACCAGTACCGCGCAAATTCCGTTCAAGATCATCAGCTTTACACGCTCGTTTACATGAAGTTGTTTCTGTAGAAATGCTCGGTCATCAACATATAGTTGACGGAAATTTACTGACGCCTATACATCATGTTGGTCCATCCGTGCCAAGAGGACAACGACCATGTCCAAACTGTTATTGCGGAGATGAGTGTATTGGTTGTTTGCAAAAAGAAAAAGAATGTTGGACGAAGATTTTTGGGTGTTGTTCGTACAGCGAACATAGATTGAATCCTTGTGAAAATGATTGTTGCAATTATTTTAAATGGATTGATCAACCCCTGTGCGAAAGGGGACTTGAGTGTGTCCACGAACTGCAAGCCAAAATAAGTCATTTGAAAAACGTGAATGAAGAAATAAGGACAAATAGTGGAAGGCCTAGAATGTGGTAGATGTTTGGGACTTGGTTAAGTTGTCATATTTGGATTTTATGTTGAACCGTTGTATTTGTAATATGTTGTTGCAAAAATGTTTCTATTTGTTGTAACCCGTAATGTGTGCAAAGTAGATATTTTATTATGTTGTTGAAATGCATTTGATATTGTTGACTTTATTGATGAAATATATTGGTTACGTTATTATATTGATTTACTTGTTTGGGTTTCTTTAAAGATTGAGTTGACTGCTTTTGGTTGAAGATTGCCCGCGGAAGCAAAATCTACTTAAAAAAATAGGTAATAATTCATCAAATTGATGTTTATAGTTATGTCAGTGAACAAAAACTATGACTGTGGTATTAGAACTTATTTTGTAGATCATGTCAAAAGTTCCGACTATATTTTACTTTGATGGCGAATTGTTGGTTGATGATGAAGGTAAACATAGTCATGTGGGCAGAAAGTGAAAAGGATCGACAATAAAAAATCATTGTAGTTTCGAAGATCTTAAACAAAGGGCATATGAAGTGACAAAAGCAAATCCTATGATATATGATTTAAAATTAACGGTCAAATGGGTTCGGGATGATGGTGCATCCGCTATTGATTTGGAAGACGACGATGATTTGAACTCCACTTTTCCAGTTGGAATGAGAGTTATAGAAATCTACGTTATGAGAGTGGAACAAGAAAATGTACTTGAAACATAAGCGCCAGTAATCTCTGGAGATGAGTATATGCACACCACACGGTTACAAGAAACACAATGGTCGACGTATTCGTCGTATCTTTCAAGCCATCAAGGTGAATAGTTTTCAAACTTACTTCACAGGTACAACGGAATGGCTGGAGTCTCTTCTAGTCAGGAACAAAATATGATGCAGAACGTTGTAAATCTAAATCAGTCGCAAGCGTTTGAAAAGTGAGTACCATGATACGTTTGGCACTTGTATTTTGACTTACGTTAATGTAAAATATATGACCTTTGTTTTTTGTATTCCTAGTCTCGAAGATGCATTTACTGGTTGTGATGACGATGGTGTTGATTATCATGTTGATACTCCACACGAGATTTATGGGCAATTGGATAGCATGGAAGTTGCTTGTGCGGATGATGAGGATAGAACTTGGATACATCAAATGGAAGTTAACAATGATGCAATCATATATGCAGACATTGAGGAGGCTGATGATGCAAATGCGGAAGAAGAACAAATCATATATGAAGAGGCTCTAGCCGATGATTTACGCATGGCATCTATGATGGTGAAATCAGTAATGGAAAATTGTCAACTAGACGTGGAAGTTTTTGGAAGAGAATGTGTGGAGAAAGATCCACGAGTTGGGTTGATTTTTGAAAATAAGCAGAAGCTTGTTGAACAGTTATGTGAATGGATGATTAAATGTTCGGTTTCGTTTCAAGTTCTGAAATCCCGTGCAAATCAATACACGGTCCGCTGGATGTGGAAGAAACATGCCCTTGGCAAGTTCATGCAAGCCTTTCGGTAAGAAAAGAAATTCAAATTGGTGGAAGATAACTACATATGGTGGCGATCACACTTGTTTAAATGCAACCATCAACTTAAATCATCGACAGGCATCTGCTCAGTTTATATGCAGCAAAATACTTTCATTGATTAAAGCTGAAACAAACATGACTGCAAGAACTGTTCAAGAGACAATGTCCAACATGTTTCATATTAAAGTGAGTTATTTTCAAGCCTGGCACGGACCGCAGAAAGCTGTTGCAATAATTTATGGCAATTGGGAATCGTCGTACGCGGAATTGCCGAAATATCTTTGAGCCCTACAACATACCAACTCCGGAACCGTATATGATGTTATTCATAGTCGTGGTGTTTATATGGTGCTTTTTGGGCTTTCGGACCTTCTATTCAAGGCTTCGACCACTGTCGATCCATATTGTCTATTGATAGCACTCATTTATACGGAAAGTATCTAGGTACATTACTAGTAGCAACTGGGGTGGATGCAAATCAAGGGCTATTTCCTTTAGCTTTTGCTATTGTACAAACAGAGTCGTGGCAAACGTGGAGTTGGTTTATTCGTTGCATATGAAATTATATTCCATCCGTACGTACTAGATGTATCACCTTTATCTCGGATCGTATGAAAGGAATTCCACGTGCGCTTAGAGAAGCTTGGCCAATTGAACATCATCATCGCTTTTGTATCCGTCATAAAGAAAATTTCAACAAAGCGGGGTTTGGTACGGATGAGCAATAAAATTTATTACGCGCATGTGCCACGGCATCGAAGGTCGTAAAATATAATGATATTCGAAAACAGATGAAGGATGTAACTCGAGATGTCGATGCGTGGACTGAAAGAAGTTTGAAAGACCAGGAATCTAGCTGGGCTCCTTGTCATGACGGCGGAGTAAGATTCAATATGATGACGACCAACGTTTCTGAAAGCTTTAATGGTGTGCTCAAAGGAACAAGGAATTTACACGTTAGATCATTGGTTGCACGAACGTTTCATCGACTATATCATTACTTTGTCGAACGACGAACTCAAGGGGAAGAGTGGACATCGTAGCTTGCACCTAGGTGTGGAAGAATCGAGGCTCATGTCTATAGAGAGATATAGCTTCGTTGAATGGCAGGTGAAAGATGTGCATATGTTTGACTATACGGTGAATATCGACGATAATGTTGCCAAATGTTCATGCAACATGGCAATATTAGATCATTTTCCGTGCTTCTATGTATTAGCGGCTTGTTTACGTGGTTTGGGAGGTGCTAATAGAATGTATTTTGACTTAATCTCCATGTGGTACACGAAGGTTATGTATTCCGCAACTTATGCTCCTTTATTCCACCGTGTGTCAAATAGTCGACATTGTCTACGATGGTCCAATTATACAACCACCGCCTGTGCGTAGAAATTCAAGTCGTCCTCGGTCTACTCGAATAAAAGATTTCATGGATCCGCCATCTCCATTCGGCCATAACAGATGTAGCGAATGTGGTTCTGTTGGCCACAAGAAGAAAACTTGTCCACGTTGAATTGTAATAGAAGTAGAACGTCTATGTTACTGTATGACTTGTTGACTTTGTTATGTGATGATGTTGTCATTTGAATGGTGTTTGCAAGTTATATAAAATGCTGTTAAAACTTTTTGTATGAAATTATGTGATTTACGGTGTTGGAAGATTTCTCTATCTTGGACAGGGCTAAAAATACGCTGGCGCATATATGGATTGCACAAGCTATGTTGCCAATATAGCTTGCGCAATCGAGAATTGCGCAAGCTATATGTAAAATAAAGCATGCGCATTCCATATATGCGCAAGCGTAGAACTGGGTTATTTACAGCATTCCACAAATGCCACAAAAGACCAAATGTAGCATTTACGGATTGCCTGTAAATAACCCGAAAACAGCTTGCGCATATGTGGAATGTGCAGGCTATATTGACAATAGAGCTTGCGCATTCCATAAATGCGTAAGCTGTTTTTGGGTCAGTTCCAAACAATGAGCATCTCTGCCACACTGCAAAATCAAAATTTGCAAAATCTCAACTTCCCAAAGCATGCACACACCATTCCATTAACAGTACCATCACAAAAAAAAAAAAGTAACATGATCAAACTGACAATTGAAAATCATCCTAAAAGGAATAAATAAGTCGTACAATAATATAGAAACATACAAGTTAACAATCCCTTAACCAACCAAAAAAACAACAACAATAAGGCCAACATCAGCAACCACGAATCCGTTTAATCTCAAGTGATGGTGTCTCTCTTCTTCTTCTTCCGTTTGTACACAATAGGAGCCGATCCTTGGCCTTCTTTGATTGTAGGAGCGGGTGACGAAAGTGGAATTTTTTGTTGTTGACTTGGCCTAAAAATGAGTTCTTCTTGTTGAATTTCCCACTGCGGCAACTCTTGCGCATGCTCGTATGTCGACTGTCCAACATATCCGAATTGTTGTTCTCCTTCATGCCCAACGGGCCAGTCAGCATGAGTTTCTCCGTCGGTGTATTGCTGCTCTACCTCGAGCCAAGCGGGCCATCCGGTTGTAGTTTCACCACCGGGATGTTGTGAAGTCTCCCCTTCCGCATGTGCCTCCTCCCATTGGGATTGTCCACCCGCTACTGTGGTATGTGTCTCCTCTGTACAACGTGGTGGCTCTTCTACAATGCGCAATGGTTTGTCCGACTTTCTTAGCTTATTCCGACCCAAAATCGTGTCAAGTATTTGTCGTAGCTCAATGCACTTGCTTTTGACCTTGTCCGGCTCCATATGACTTTCTTCTATTTCGTCCACCACATCCAGAGCGCTGTATATTCCGCTTACCTAAACCATAAGTCATAACAATACATCAATATGATATAAAAATTGAACAATAAATTTTTTGAAATGACAATACTTACCACATCACGTTCTAGAGGAGCACGGGGAGTGTACGCAACCAACTTCCTTGCCAATTTTTTAAGAACATAACGATGAGTTATTCGCCAATACCAATACTCGTACTCGCTCGAAGGTGTCGGAGGCTCGCGGGATCGTTCGGCATGGTCAGTTCTTAATTGCCAAATAGCAATACTTTCCTCCAAAAATGTCATCCGGCTAGTGGGTTCTGGGTCAAGGTGGACGACAGGATCGGGAATGTGCTGATAATTAAAGGAAAACTGTCTCATAACCCGATCGGATGCATACAACTCAAAGTCTAAAAATAGAATCAGTCGGCTCTTAGCAATCCAATCATTGAACGCATAGTCAATTTTCGGATGTCCAAACTTATACACTAATGAATATGGTTTCCATGTAACCGCATCATCTGCCAACAAATCCAACTCACTACGGCAAAACTGTACATTTCTTGGCATCTCACGCCAACTCCTAGCACAATTCCACCTAGCCCCGAATGGAAGATACAAATCTAAGTCGGTAGGAATTCTAATAGACGGTCGTCCAATAGTAATATGCGACCATGACCATAGTTGCAACAACATTGCAGAACCCTCTAAAACTTTTCGACGTTGCAAGGCAACCTGTGAAAACTCACTATACAAATAGCATAGAACAGCACTACCCCAAGAATGATAACCACAGTTAGCCAAATCATCCAAAAAAGGTAAAAATTTCAAACTTAATCTCCCTTTCAAATGATCGAAAAACAATCGGCAACTCAAAAAATAAAATATCACGGCACGAGTGCGGCGAAGTGTATCTAAATCGATCGCCCCTTCGGGTAGTGGTTCGAAAAATTCACTTTTAAACCAAGTCATTGAAAATTCACTTTTAGACTTAACCGCCTCTCTAGGTGGAAAAATACCAAGCAAGTCATGAGCCAATTCGATGTAATCGATATCTAAATTTTGCAAACATACCGGACGACCGTCTGCTTTAAGACCGAAAAGAAAATGCACATCCGCTAGAGTCACTGCCATCTCCCCGACTCTCATATGAAACTTATTTGTTTCTGGCCTCCATCTATCGCATAAAGCGGTAATAAGGTGATGATCGAGCCAAATGTAGTCGATTTGCATAGCTTGTCAAAATCTGGAGATTCATAGATTCGGCTCCAATCTTGGATCGTTATAATCGATCTCCTTGAGCTTGCTTGAATGATCGCATATCTTCACAGTTTCAACAACCTGAAATGTATTAAAAAATTAAAATTTGTGCTTCATGTTTGCATTCCCCCGGTTTACCAATATCGAATATTTACCTCCATTAATGTGTCGTTTTGGCTCCTATGGTATTCTTGAAGATAGAGAACACTTCTATCTTCGGGCCCGGGAGACAATTCTACAAACAACAACAACCGTTTATCACTACAAAAACTTTGTACAAAGTTAGGGTTTTGGCTGTATGAATACGTCAAATCCTTTGGCATTTTCAACAAAGAAACCAACAATTAGAGCACATTGACATCGAAATCATCATGGCTACCTCTTCCATTAACAACAACAATCATTTTTAAAGTAGTAATCAATTTACAGTCAAAATATAATTATCTCTAATCAAAGAAGAAGAAGAGATTGCTTCCATTTTATGCTTAATCTAGTGGTTGATTGAAGGAATAGATCAAAAAAAAATGTTTTTGAGTTAATAAATTTGGATTTGGAATGATTTTGAGGTTGGAATGTGGAAGTTTTTGTTAAAAATTGAGTTGGGGGAGAAATGAATCTTAGATTCGGTTCTCTGTCATTTTGATGCCCGAAAATGAGCTTGCGCGTTCCAAAAGTGCGCAAGCTAAAACTAAAGGAGGTCTATTTTGACAATTAGTTTTTGATGAGGCCTACTTCTATATTTCTTTTTCGAGGACTTGATCGAAAAATTGTTCTTTTATAAATATACTACTAAATTTCTTATATACGTTGACTAGAAATACACTAGTCTAAACTTTTCCCTTGTAAATGACATTTTCATTCATGTACTTAACTTGTACTAAAATATTTTTGTGAATGACGCCAACCTCCTAAAAATGTGCATTTTTGCTCGGATATCTCGGTTTGAAGTTTTTATTTACAGGAAATTTTCCTCAAGAACAATTTTTAGGGTTTTTTTAGATATAGGACATCCCACTGATAATTTTCTCTAAAGGACAAATTATCGATTTTTCCTTCCAGCTCATTTTCACGTGCTTATTCTTCTTCTTCCTTTCAATCAAAATTTTTCTGTCGCGATCTGATATCTCTCTCGCAATCAAAATATCGATCAACCTCGTTCGGTCATTTTAATATTGTTCTTCTTAAATTTCAAGTTCATCGATCAAATTTTTCTCACGCGCATTTGTCGATTTCGTTCTTTTCATATTTTTACCGTGATCTTTTTTTCTTCAAATTGTATTAATTAGGTATGCTTATATTATCTATTTTTTTCTTAATCTAATAGAGTTAAAAAAATTGTTTGAGATTTTTAATTGTGTTCGTTTTCACAAATTACATGCAGTGTTATTTTTCTGATTGCTTATTCATTCTTCTGTGGCAACTTTTGGAAGCAGCAACAAGTTTTTTTTCATTTGTTTCTTTATGCAATGTTGTATTCTAGTATGCTTTACATTAAATTTATCTATCATTATCTTGCATTACTGTTGGGATGATTGGAAAAGTATCATTAATTGGGTTGTATATAAGGTTGTGATAGAGTGGAAAAGTATCATATCTTAGGTTCAATTTTCTGGTATCATTTTTATTTTTTCTTAGTATTAATTTTTTTGATTATCAATAACTAGGTATCAGTTTTTATACAGTAGGTATCATTTTTTTATACGGTTGGTATCAGTTTTCTGAAATGGAAAAACTAATGTTCTAAATTAAACATGTTTTTACTAATGTTTTTTTTTTGCAGTGGTGATAATAGCCTTTTTTTGTCTGTTTGTGTTAAATAATAACACTTTTAACACTAGATTGTCTATCGATTGTTCTTTGTATCATATTCTCTTTGTATGTGTTGAAGAATTATTTCACTGTTCATGCTTATCGATGTTCTTATGCCAATGCTATAAATCCTATTCCAAATTATGATAGGCCTATTGTTGATGGTAGCATTCAAGATGTTATCAAGTCATCAAAGGAGAAACGTGGCGCAAGTAGACCATCACTCAAGCATAAAGAAGGATTTTCATATTTTCAAAACAAGCAAAATAGATGTGGCGAGTGCAAGCAGTTTGGTCATAATAAACGGAATTGTCAAGCTTCGAAGAGGATATGATTTGATTTTCCATTTTGAATTTGTTCACATTAATAAGTGGATGTGTGACTTGTTTTAGTGGTTTATTGTAATTAAACCTTTTGTTATTAATTTGTATTCAGTATAGCATATTATCAAATTGATTTTAATTTCAAGTATTTAGTATAAGTGATAGTATCAATTTTAGTATCAGCTAAATGTTTTACAGTATCAGTTCTGGTGTTTGTTTTTACAAGTTTTGGTATCAGTATCAGATTTTATAGTATCAGTTTTTAAAGTATTAGTTTTTACAGTACCGGTTTTTATAAGTTTTTACAATTATCAGTTTTTACAAGCTTTGGTAATAGTTTTTACAGTATCAGTATCAATTAGCTTGGTTGGAGATAATGTTTGTCTGATTGGATATAAATGACTTAAGTATCTGTTTTGGTTTGTTTTTAGTATCAGTTTCATGTATTATAATACATGCTACGATTGACACCAGTACTAATACATAATTAGAATGATATTTAGTGTTAGCAAAAACTGACATCAGCACTGACTGTTGTTTCATAAAGTATGTTGAGTATCAGTTTTAGCAAAACTGATACTATTAGTCATAAGAACTGATGCACAGTTACTCTTTTGTATTGAAATATGAAATGAAATTTGATAATATCATTATACAACTGATAGTTGTATCATAAAAGTGATTATATTATGTGGAATTCATAGCTGCATGATAGAACTTACACTATACAATCTTGTTATAATTTAAACAAAATTAAATGAAAAGAACACCAACCACAACATATCATTCCAGGAGATCATTATTGTTTTTACAAGTAAGAGCAGCTTTGTTTTAAGAACCAAAAATCATTACTTCATAAGTCTCAAACTGCAACAGAACATCATTACTTCACATGTACAAATTTCAACGGAATTACATTACTTTACAAGTATCAAATTTAACTGTGAAACATCACAATGTGAATTTAGTTCTTTTCTTTCTTCTTCTAAGCTTGATATGTATTTAAGTAGACTCCAGCAATGTTCATCATCTGTCAATATTGCATGTACAATCTTTGCTCTTATGGATAAAATTTCCTTCTTTTCAAGTTTTATTGGTATTCTGCTTTTGTTCAGTGAAATGATCATTACAAACATTCCACGGTTAAGCCTATCGAAACCAAAATGTACTATTAGTATCAGTTTGCATAAGTTGTATTATCAGGTTTATAATTAATACAAAACATTAAATTTCAGGGATAATGGTACAAGCATATGGTATGCTTTGAACTAAAATATTTAACAGTTTTACTATCACACTTAGTACCTATTTGTATATGAATTTTTTTGTTTGTAGTTATTACTTTAAGATATATTTGCTAAATATTTTGTTTTATTTTTTATTATGTAGTTATCTTTTTTGTGTTTGTAGGTGTCGGTTTTGTTTCAGTAGTTATCAGTTTCTTTTATGTAGGTATCAGTTTTGTTATCTCTATAGATATCAGTTTCTTTTATGTAAGTATCAATTTTCTTCCTGTACTAACTGTTTATTCTGAACTAAAAATTGGGAGAAAATATTTTTCAATATTTTGTTATGAATCAAATCCAATTAAATATAAAAGGCATACAATGGTGTATAGAATTATGTATGAAATGTTATAATGCAAAAACACAGATAGTTTGAATAATGAGCAAATTTCAATTGATTATGACTAGTAGTTTCAGTTGTATTGTTCATTTTGTTGTCAGTAGATGTCATTTTAACCAAAAAAACTTACGTATCTTCTGCTTATTGTACACACTTTATTTGATGCATATTATCTGGTTTCACCTCCATGTCTGCTATGTTATTGCTTTTTTCAGATTTCTTGGAGCATTTATTCTATTTTTTGTCTCTAATAAAGACAAAATGTTAAATGGTTATGTCATATTCATCTTTTTTATCTGTAATAAGTATTTTTTTTTTAAAGAAAGAGAAATCTCATACCAATTTTATAGCTTCTTTTAAACTAGATGTGGATTAACAAAATCATCATCATCCTATCATTTCAAAATAAAGACAATAAATAATTTATGAAACAAATTATGTTGAAATATAAAAATAGGTTGGGTATTAGCTGCAGTGAAATATCTTCAGTCAAATGTGTAACGATTTCAAGTTTGCAGTAACTAGGTATTAGTCTGTACTAAGTTGGTATCAGTTTTCTGTAAGTAGGTATCATTTTATTTCAAGTAGGTATCGGTTTTTTGTAAGCAGGTATTAATTTTTTGTAAGTAGGTATCAATTTGTTGTTAGTATCAAATTTCAACTAAATGATACTGACTATTATTTTACTAAATGATTTACACTACATGATACCGACTATTATTTGTTGTAAGTAGGTATCAGTTTGTTGTAATTATTGGTCTTTTCTTTTACCAAATGATTTACATGTATTATTTTTGCAATATCTATCATGTTACAAAGTTATAATGTTTCTAATTTTACTGAATTGAGTTGTTTTTCTTCTGATTCTTCTTCGGCAACTTTTTGCCTTCTTCTTTCTGAGATTTTTCTTGTTTAACATTTTTAATAATATTAGAATACATTTAACAGTATGAAATTGTTAGTATTAGTTTCATAATTTTCAATTTCAGTTACCACAGTTTCTGTTTTTAATTTCTTTTGAATCTTTTTTTTATTTCTTTTTTTGTTCTTTGTTCTCTTTTTTGCATATTTTCTTCAAATGTTTTCTCTGCACCTATTTTTGTTGCATGTTCCCTTCTTTGTTCTGTGCAAAAAAATTCACTGTTACTATAACAAAAATATACTAAATTTGTTATACTTGATTTTATAATATCAATTACCTTCTCTGGTATACTTTCTATTGTTTCTGGTTTGCTTTCAATTGTTGTATTATTTCCATGTCTTTCTTTTATTCTTTTTTCTCTATTTTGCTTTTCCTCTGATGTGGGTTTTTTAAGTTTTAACTTGTTGCTTCTTCCCTTTACCGTCTTTGGTATCATTTCCACTAGAGGTAGGTTTTCCTCTTGTATCATTGCGTTTTCTCTTTGAATATCCACTATTGGAAGTGATTCGACATTTTTCTTTTCACTTTTTTGCTCCACTTTCGATGTAGCTAGGGTTTCTCCTATTGTCGACTGTTGTGCTTGTTGTCTGTCGGCCGTCGATTGTTGCGGCTGTGTTGTAGATGTAGATTTGTTTCTGGTTTGCAGTGCCATTTTTTTCAAGCAAAGTTTCGTCAAATTTTGAGTGAAAGCAAGGAGGAGGAGACGAACAGAATTCTTTGTTTTGTTTTAATTTGTATCTGGACTTTGGGCTTTGTCCTTACGGTAAAAAAATTTGCGCGTGTCCTTGTGAGTAATTAATTACTTTCATTTCATGCGAGATCTTGTTTGAGATTTCAATTTTAGTGGTAAGTGCTAGGTGATACATAACTACTAACTTCTTGAACAACAGAGGTCATTAGCTAAAAGGACAAACATTAATAAAAAACCTAGATGTAGTACAGAAGTTTTCAAATTTAGGCTAAAGACAAAACCAAGTTTTCTCTCTTTTCCACGTCAATCTCAAATCTGCTTTCTTTCAACTGTCGCTGCCCTTATTCTTCCGCCAACACCGCAACCTCGTAGCCCCACCTCCTTTCATCACCATCGCCTTCAACGGTTCGACCTCGACCCATGCGCCTCGACCTGCACCGCGCCCTGCTCCGCCTCGCCGGCATCATTGCCGCTCTCCCCATCGTCTTCATTGATCTGTTGTTGGTTTTTCGTCGTCACTCTTCCATTGTCATTGCCGCTCTCCTCATCGCCGGCGTCATTGCCTCGGCCTACTTACATTGTGCCCTGCTCCGTCTTCGCCGGCGTTATTTTGGCTATAAAGCAGATTAAACCATCGTCGATTTGAATTTTAAAAAAATCAATAACAGTACAAAATACTAAATTAAATTAGCATTAAATCACTGTAATGCTATATTAAAAAAATGCTAAATTTTACTATCATTTTGCATACGTTAAACATGTTAGTGTACTTTATAGTTAAAATGCTTTATCAATCTATCATTTCAAATATCATTAATATGCTACTAAACTTTGTATCTAAAATGCTGCATTAAACTAACATTTTGCATGTTTTAAACATGCTATTGTACTTCATAGCTAAAATGTCAGTTTAAAAAATGATATAATAAACTAGCATTATCATTCCATTTTATAGTTTAAAAAAGGAATATTTGCTAACCTAGGCTCATTTTTGTAAACAATAACAGAAATAAGCCACTTTTGAAAATAATTACAAATGTAGACTTGTTTTTTCCAGGTAGATGTTGGCGTAATTTGAAAAGGCACCTTCGGGCGAATTTTCAAAATGCGCCTTTGCAAAAACCCTGCACACAAACAAGACAGTAGGCAGAGAGTTTATCATATCTAACAACTGCATAGATATATAATTTCAAATCTAACAATTTTCATAGATATCAGCTTTCAAATCTAACAATTGCGAAGTTCATTTAAGTCTGATACATTACTAGTTAGTTTAATACATAGAAATTACATTCGTTTAAAGTTGAATACACAGAAATCTTAATTCGTTACTCAGTCATACATTTGATAATGGAAGTTTAGGTCGTTGAAGTACATCACTTTCTGTTATTGCCCTGCGATCCACATTTGCTGCACCTGTTTGTTTTAGATGTTTGATGCTCGTCCATAACATTTTTTATCCTCGTAGATTTAGATCGCCCAGGTTGTCTTCTTATAGGTGGAGGCAATATATGTGGACCGGTGTATGGTCTCCAATATCTCTTATCACGCACGGGATGAAACTCTGGCTGATATGAAGCTTTGTAACTTTGAACAGAGTACCGCTCTGATGTGAACTAATGATGTGCTCTGTTAGCACCATAATCCTATGCTGAACAAGTCGCCATTACATGGGCATGTGGTAATTCTTGCAGTAGGGGGATGTTGCATTTACATGAGCAGTTAAGACCATCAATTAACACTTCAAATTCATCGTCGTAGCAATGAATCGCTTGCCATTCTGTTCGATTAAATCGAACTAGTCTACAAAGACATGCTTCAATAGCCCGATCTACTATTTTAGCTTCCCATTTTGGAGTCAAACATGTGGTGATGGCATCCACGGTCTCTCGTCTCTTACAGAAATATTCAACCGATCGAAAGAAGGTTCGTGCAACCAATGCCTTTATAAGTAATGATCGAGCATCTTTTAGGTACACCATTAAAACTTTCGGATGCATTGGTGGTCATAACATGAAAGCATCCTCCATCATCATTGCATAGGGCCCAATTTTCTTCAAAATTCTCTAAACTTCTTTCCATCCATTCATGAGCCCATGGATTGTAGCTTTAATTTCTTCTCGGATTTTGTTGTACTCAACTACTTCTGAAGCACATACAGCTGAGTAAAACAAAGCTGTAAGTCGTTTATCCTTGAAACCCGCTGTTTGAAAATTAGCTTTAAGATGTCGTGCACAGAACCTATGTTTGTGTGGTTCTCACCATTTCTCATGTAAAGCCTTCGGAATTCCTGTCATTCGATTTGATATTAAAGTAATACGACGATTGCAAACACTGTGAATGAATTCATGCATGCAAGAAAAAAACCATTCCCAACTATTATATGACTCGGATTCGACAAATGCATAACCTAACGGAAATAGACAGTCATCCGCATCTACAACAGTAGCAACAAGCAACGTCCCTTTGTATTACTATACAAATGTGTCCTGTCAATACGTAGCAATGGTCGGCAGTGTAGAAAACCTATAATGCAAGGGCCAAATACCCAAAATGCATGATCAAATACTCCAACTTCATCGTAGGTCACATGTCTAACAGTCTCCGGATTACTTCTCTTTATTTCCTCGAAATATTGAGGCAAAGTCGCATACCATTCGGCCCAGTCACCACAAATTCTTTCTATTGTTTTGTTTAATGTTCGCCAAGCTTTCATGTAACTAATTTTGACGAACAATTGGTCGTCGACAAGCACTTGGACTATACTTGCTGAGATATCCAAATCGGCCTTGACAAATGACATGATTTTTTATACAAGAAAATTAGAAGTGGCTTGCTTATGGTTAGAATTAACTGTAGGGTTGACACATGTATGTTTACCAGGCAACGTTTTGATTTTCCACCAGCCAGACTGCGATTTCTTTGAGACTATTGCATGTATTCTCCATGGACAGTTAGTGTCAACATTACAGATAGCAGTATACATAGTTTTATTCAACTTGATCGTCTTGTACAAAACTTCATGTAGAATTGACCATTCAGTTAATTGGTGTAGTAGCTTTTGTTTACTTTCAAATACCATCCCAACAGCGAATCCATTTTGTATGCACACGGTTGAAAAAATTTCCCTAGCAAATTACAGATTAGCAACAACCGATCTTGATCTTGTCATCATTTGTGCATCGTTATACGCTTTACAGTCGTAAAAGCGGCGTCCTTCATTCCTATGACTTTTGGAAACAACAACGTTGCATTCAACTCCACAATAGCAAAGTACCGAACGTCCCATGATGTTAGAACTAGATCTATCAGGGTTTCGATGAGCAAGTATAGTCATCAGCCTGGAATGCAATGATTGTTGAACCGTCTGGGGATTCTCGAGTACGACATTTTCCCGTGTAGCACAAACAAGTTCGGTCTCTACTTCTTCATTTGTCTCTGTAGCATCCACTCTTGGTGGATCTTCCACTTGGGTCTCCGGAACAAATTCTACCACATCATATGTGCCCTTGTTCCGTTTGTAATCATCATATATTTCCATCATTGTTTGATCATCGATCTCCCAATCATCCATTTTCGCCTAAAGAAAAGTTGAGTAAAATACCAAAATTTCACAAACTTACAACCATGTGTTGGGTCGATTTACTTTTCGATTTGAACAAAATTGAAGAAGGGCGACTATACATCTACAAATGTAAGTATAGAGGAAAAAATTGGACAAAATACCAATCTAAATGACTTCTGTGAAAGATTTTGTACAAATTTAGGTTTTTGGTTCGACCTTAAAGCAAACAAAAATGAAAAAGGAAGAAAGGGCTAGCTGGTTTTAATATAGCAGGGTACTATGGGCGAATTTTCAAAATTCACCTATAAGCGCAATTTAAGAATTCGTCCGTTGGCAAATTTTGAAAAATGGCCAAAGGAAGCCTGCTACTGCAAACAGAGCAGCAATTACAAACCCCCGACTACATCATATTACACAAATTCATACAACATTACCAATCCTAACAACATTTGTTTGGACCGCACTCAAACAAAATGTTAGGAACTGGAGATAGTGACTTTGATGACAACAACCTTTGTAACTTATTTTATTATAACTTATATACTAACGCTATTGTCTAGATATATATGAATATTATTATGCAAGATATATATAAGGCTGGTATTGATTATTGAAGAATGTACAATATCAAGATCAAGAATGAAGAAATCAAGTTTGAAGACTCATGAGTATCAAGATCAAGATTTCAAGATATGTGTCTAGTTTTTTTGTTAAAACTTCATAATAGCATGGAAATCTTCATTTCGAATTTCATTTGGGATGGAACCCATTTCTACCTTGTGGCTTACAAACACATGACAAGTGGCTTACAAACCCACGAACATCATAGTTTTGTATAAGTTCTCGAGTCCTGACGTGATGAGATATTCTGTAGGAAGAAGCATACAAAACTACTTCAAAATGGTTTCTGGAAAGTGATTTTCAAAACTTATTTTCAAAATATTTTAGCCTTAAAATTATCTTTTCAAAAGATTTTTCAAAAAGATGTTTTAGCCTTAAAATATTTTTTGTTTTTGTTTTAAAATAAACTCTTGTTTTAAACTTCATTTTTAAAAACAAATTTTACATTATTTTTTACATAGGGATGTCGACATCATGGGATACCCCATGTCGACATGGTGGCGGTTGAATTCAAAAGTTTCAATTTTCAAAAAGTTTCTATTCGTTTAAATCTCTTCATGAATGGTTATGACCGTTGGTGCTTTATAAATAGGCTTCACAAATGAATTTTTTAATTGTCTATTTTCATATTTTTTTCACTTCTTCTTCTCCACAAATCCATATTCTATAATTTTTATATTTTTAAGATCGTGCCGAAATTCTGCCTAATTCTCAAGTGAATCAAATTAGAATCTCATTCTTGTTTGATTCTCTGCCCTCTCTCAAAGATCATAGTGCTATTCAGAGTTATAGGATCAATTTGTAATCAAAAGTTTATCGAGTCTCTCTATAAGGTGTGGTTGTGCTTGGAAATCAATTGGGTAATCTTGTGGCCCGTAAATCAAGAAAGTTTGCCCCAGACTCGTGAGACAGGAGGGTAGCTCAAGGCCTTTAGAAATTGAGGAATGTAATCTCGACATTGGTATAATAAAAATTTGTATGAGGTAGTTTGCCTTGGTACAGGATTGGATGTATGGTAACTCTGAACCTGTATAAAATCCGATGTGTTCTTTCCCTTTACTGCTTTTTATTTACTTTCTGCATCTGCATTTGATTCTATGATTGTTCTATGATTAAGTTCTGCATTTGTTTGTGTCATAATTTTAAATTAGTTCATATAAATCTTAGAATCCATTTAACACTATTCACCCCCCCCTCTAGTGTTAAATTAGCCTTATGATCCTTAATCCGCACTCCCTTTCAATTGGTATCAGAGCGTAGATTTTCATAGTTTTCGTAATCTGAAAGTTGAAAAGTGAAAAATGGCATTTTTAGGAAATTTTGTTAATACTAGTTTGAATTTATGCATTTTATCAAAGTATTATAAGTCTGCATATATTTTTTATGAAAAATCAAGATATCTACCGAATTGGTTTGTTATGCATGAACATACATGTTACATGGCTTTTGAAGAATCAACAACCAATGGACAAACTGTGCAAATTGAGAAAGATAAATGGATACTTAATAATGGCTGTTCAAGGCATATGACTGGAAATCCCGAGATACTCAATGACATTATATATCAAGATGGTGGATTGGTCAACTTTGGAGATAACTTAAAAGGATATGTGGTTGGCAACGGCAATGTCGATAATTCTAAAACTCCTCTTATT
Source organism: Allium cepa (assembly GCA_030765085.1). Classification (NCBI taxonomy): domain Eukaryota; kingdom Viridiplantae; phylum Streptophyta; class Magnoliopsida; order Asparagales; family Amaryllidaceae; genus Allium; species Allium cepa. The sequence goes on from CM060934.1 coordinate 629,820,006, forward strand.
TCTGATATTTCTCTAGTTAGGAATTTAAAACATAATTTTCTTAGTATAAGTCAACTATGTGATAAAGGATTTAAAATTAAATTTGGAAAAGATAAGTGTCACATCGAAGATAATAAGTCAAATATTATCTTTGAAGGAATTAGGAAGAAAAACATTTACATTCTCAGTATGAAAGTTTCAAATGCTAACTTATGTCTTTTGGCTAATACAAGTGACCCTTAGATTTGGCATAAAAGATTTGGTCATTTAAATTTCAAACTGTTATCTAGGTTATCAAAACTTGACTTAGTTAGAGGTCTTCCTAAGTTAAACTTTAAAGTAGATAGTATATATGATGCTTGCCAATTAGAAAAACTTAAGAAAAGTTCATTTATGTTAAAAATATGATTTCTACTTCTAAACCTCTAGAATTACTTCATTTAGATTTATTTGATCCATCTCAAGTTCAATCAATTAATCACAATACATATGTTTTTGTACTTGTAGATGATTATTCTAGATATACTTGGACAATTTTTCTTAAACTTAAAAATGATGCTTTTGAATTATTTAATTTTTTTGCTAAAAGAACTCAAAATCAACTTTCTTTAAAAATACAAACTATTCGTAGTGATCGCGGTGGAGAATTTGAAAATGAAAATTTTGAGAATTTCTGTAATCAAAAAGGAATTACTCATAATTTCTCTTTTCCAAGAACTCCACAACAAAACGGAGTGGTTGAACGTAAAAATAGAACGATTCAAGAGTGTGTTAGAACAATGCTTTCTGATAGTAACTTACCTAACAACTTTTGGGCTAAAGCAGTCCCTACAGCATATTATATATTAAATAGGATTTTAATTAGACCACTAACTAATAAAACACCATATGAATTACTTTACAATAAGAAACCCATGGTAGCTTATTTTTAAGTTTCTGGTAGTAAGTGTTTTATTCTTAATACAAAAGATAATTTAGATAATTTGAACCTAAATCTGACAAAGGTATCTTTATCGGATATTCTAATAGACGTAAAGCATTTAGAGTTTATAATTTGAGAACTAACACTATTGAAGAAACAATGCATGTATCTTTTGATGAATATTTTAAAGATATTGTAAATAGAAGATGAAGAAGATTTTGTAACTTTAAATAATGAACCTAATGAAACTAATTGTGAAATCATTCAACCTAATAAAAAAATTAGGCTACTTAAAGATCATCCTATAGAAAATGCATAAGAAAATATTGAATCTATAGTTAAAACAAGAAATCAACTAAATAGTATGAGTAACGTAGCATTTATATCAACTATTGAACCTAAAAATCCAAAGGAAGCTTCATCTGATGATTCATGGATTCTTACTATGCAAGAAGAATTGAATCAGTTCACCAGAAATGATGTTTTGGAACTTGTCCCTAGTCCTGTGGATAAAAGTATAATTGGAACAAAATGGGGTTATAAAAATAAAATGAATGAATTTGGTGAGGTCATAAGAAATAAAGCTCGTTTAGTCGCGCAAGGTTATTGTCAAGAAGAAAGAATTGATTATGACGAAATATTTGTGCCGTAGCAAGACTAGAAGCTATTAGGATTCTACTTGCTTTCGCAAACTACAATAATTTTAAGTTATATCAAATGGGTGTTAAAAGTGCTTTCCTAAATGGTTTTGTAAAAGAATATGTTTATGTTGAACAACCTCCACTTTTTGAAGATAATAAATTTCCAAATCATGTATATAAATTATAGAAAGCTTTATATGGTCTGAAACAAGCTCTTAGAGCTTGGTATGAAAGACTAAGATTTTATTTGCTACAATCTGGTTTTGAAATCGGTAAAATAGATACAACTTTTTTTATTAAAAAAAACAAAAATGATATTCTACTAGTACAAATATATGTAGATGATATAATATTTGGATCAACTAATAACATAATGAATAAAGAATTTTCAGATACAATGACTAAAGAATTTGAAATGAGTCATATTGAAGAACTAAGTTTCTTCTTAGGACTTCAAATCAAACAATTAGATAATGGAATTTTCATTAGTCAAGAAAAATATGCTAAGGATTTAATTAATAAATTTGGATTGACCACTTCCGGTGGGAAACCAACTCCAATGACAATTAATGTAGCTTTGAGTAAAGAAAATAAATCAAAAGATGTTGATCAAAAATTATATAGGGGAATGATTGGTTCGCTGCTTTATATAACAGCAAGTCATCCTGACATCATGCATAGTGTCTGTCTCTATGCAAGATACCAATCTCAACCTAAGGAAACTAAAAGCTGTTAAAAGAATTTTAAGATATGTAAAACATACTTTAGATTATGGTTTATTTTACCCTAAATACAATGTATTTGACTTAATTTTATATTGTGATGCTGATTAGGCTAGTTGTAAATCCGACCGAAAAAGTACAAGTGGAACTTGTCACTTTCTAGGACATTCACTGGTTTCCTGGTTTAGTAGGAAGCAAAATACTGTATTCTTATCAACAACTAAAGCAGAATATATATCTACTGCTTTGGCTTATTCTCAAGTTATATATATGTAACAAACTTTAAAAGATTTTGGATTAACTATAACTAAATCAGCAATTTATTGTGATAATACTAGTGCGATAAACTTATCTAAGAATCCAACTCATCATGCTAGAGTAAAATATATTGATATTAGACATTATTTTCTTAAAGATAATGTAAGTAAAGAAGTCGTAACTCTTGAATAAATTAATACTGAAAAACAAATTGCTGATATTAACCAAATCATTAAATGAACAAAACTTTACTAAATTTAGAAGAGAATTAGGGATATGTTCAATAACTGAAATATAAATTATAAATAATACAAGTATAATTAAAAATTAATATAAATAAAATTTTCTCAAAAATTACACTAGGCATATCGACATGACCCATCCTTCTATGTCGACATACTAGCCATGATTTTCAAATTTAAATTTCCCTCTAAAATTAGTTATTAAGTTATATATTTATATATTTTGACTTTTACTTCTTTTGTCTGTTCTATTCTCTGTAACAAACTTCTAAACAGTAAATTAATGGCTTTTTCCTCTAATAATGAACCTTCTTCACCCACTTCTCCTCATTCTAGTCCTTTTCAACAATCCACACACGTACGAATCATCCAATTGCAAGAGAAGATGAAAAATTTGCTTCAAATGATGACGGAGATTCAAGTTAGTCAACTGCGAATGGCAAGAGAACAAGATAAGCAAGGCAGAATCCTTAGGAATCTACCAAAATTCCTTACGGATAACCATGCCAATCCCATTGTTATTGAAGAATCATCACAAGCCATGGATTCTGAAGAAGAAGAAGAGCCTCTAGAAGAACCTCAAGATGATCAAGAAGAAGAACATCCTCTGCCGAATCCGAATGCTCATATGGACGAAGACGATGGCGTGATTTGCATTGGAGAGTTCCTTTTTGACGCTAATGGAAACTTGGTCGAGCAACGTGGAAACTTTTGTCTCCACTATCCAAATTGTTCGGTCCATAAATCACCAATAGTTAAGGGTCCTTGTTAATCGTTTTTCGTTTTTCTCTTTCTTGATTGTATATTGTTTTGTTCATTTGTATATAAATGTTACCTTAAGTTTCTTCTATAAAAAATCTTCGATGTATAGAAACATGAATTCCAGTTAGGATGTTATATTACTATGTCATATGTTTTTTTTTATCTCTTTTTCTATTAAGTTCAAGGTTTATAGATTATTTTTTTGTTGATGACAAAGGGGGAGAAAGTTATATAAAATAGTAGGCTTAGAGTAAGGGCGAGTTGTTGGAGTAAGGGGGAGTTATGGTACGATCGAAGTGGTAAGTATATTTTATAAGGTTGTCGTCATCAAAAAGGGAGAGATTGGATCTGGAGATAGTGGTTTTGATGACAACAATCTTTGTAACTTATTTTATTATAACTTACATACTAACACTATTGTCCAGATATATATATATATATGAATATTATTATGCAGGATAGATATAAGGCATGTACTGACTATTGAAGACTATACAGTATCAAGATCAAGAATGAAGAAATCATGTTTGAAGACTCATGAGTATCAAGATCAAGATTTCAAGATACGTGTCTAGTTTTTTTGTTAAAACTTCATAATAGCATGGAAATCTTCATTTCGAATTTCATTTGGGATGGAACCCATTGCTACCTTCTTAGTGGCTTACAAACCCACGACAAGTAGCTTACAAACCTACGATAAGTGGCTTACAAACCCACGAACATCCTGCTTTTGTACAAGTTCTCGAGTCCTAATGTGATGAGATATTTTGTAGGAAGAAGCTTCCAAAACTACTTTAAAATGGTTTTTCAAAAATGATTTTCAAAACTGCTTTTCAAAATATTTTAGCCTTAAAATTATCTTTTCAAAAGATCTTTCAAAAAGATGTTTCAGCATTAAAATATTATTTGTTTTTGTTTTAAAATAAACTCTTGTTTTAAACTTCATTTTCAAAAACAAATTTTACATTGTTTTTTACATAGGGATGCCGACATCATGGGATACCCCATGTCGATATGGTGGCCTTTGAATTTAAAATTTTCAATTTTCAAAAGAAGTGTCTATTCGTTTAAATATCTTCACAAATGGTTATGACCGTTGGTGCTTTATAAATAGGCTTCACAAACGATTTTTTTAATCATCTATTTTCTTATTTTCTTCACTTCTCCTTCTCTACAAATCCATATTCTATAGTTTTCATATTTTTAAGATCGTGTCTAAATTCTGCCGAATTCTCAAGTGAATCAACTTAGAATCTCATTCTTATTTGATTCTCTGCCCTCTCTCGAAGATCAAAGTGCTATTCAGAGTTATAGGATCAATTTGTAATCAATAGTTTATCGAGTCTCTCTATAAGGTGTGATTATGCATGGAAATCAATTGGGTAATCTTGTGGCCCGTATATAAAGAGAGTTTTCCTCGGACTTGTGAGGCAGAAGGGTACCTCAAGGCCTTTAGAAACCGAGGAATGTAATCTCGACATTGATATAATAAAAATCTGTATGTGGTGGTTCGCCTTGGTACAGGACTAGATGTAGGGTAACTCCGAACCAGTATAAAATCCGATGTGTTCTTTCCCTTCTGTAACAGCCTGCAAATCCGTACCCCTTTGAGTCGACAATATTCTCCAACAGATCAACTCAAAGTGGACGAAAATACAAACAATTCAGATTAAAAAGAAAGTGGTGGAAGAAGAAATATAAAACAATATCAGAATCTCACATTCACAGCGGAACAATATATAATAGATAATAACTGATCTTTATACAAAGAACTATATTTGTTTTATACATTACATCATCAGAGTACAAAAAATCAATAGCAAAATACTGGACAATTATATTGACTTGTCCTCACAAAAGCTGACTACACAGTTACACTTCACAGTGGAATATACATCAAGTAAGCGTGATACGTCTCGCTATCCAGCTCGTCTCCTAAACTCCACAGCATCCAATCCTGTATTCTATAATATTCGGTCTGACCCGAGCATTATAGTGAAATAACACCCGAGTCAGTCTGGAAGACTAGCGTGAGAAAACACACTCAGTTGGATTATTAAAGTTTTCAAAATCCTTTGAAATCAAAGGTATCTCGTAAGACCATGCCACAAATAAACATGTCGGGTTTTTAACTTACGATAACCAAAATATTTTTATCAAACCCGTCTGATATTATAATAGTGTTTATAGAAAGTAAAATAGAATCTAGCTGAAATGCTTGCATCTCACGTTCCAGCAGAGTTGGGCACAATCAAAATCGTACAGGCGCTTATTGGAGATTGGGTTCCATACAATGGCAGGGCTACTGGGGTATCGCTTGTCACAGTACCTAGCCTAGATCAGAGAACCGAGGATCCCTCCCGATCCCCTGCAACATAAGACCGAAGCTACCCCTTACTGGATAGTCCGAATAAGATCACCCCGAGGTTGGGATCAGCAACCACCAACTCAGCCGAAATCAAAAAGGGACATCTAGACAGGCATGACCTTACCCTAATTGGTTGCTAGCCACTTAGCCTTGCTGCACCTCCCATGTTTTAGCCATTCCCGGTTGTTGAGGCTTGAGGCTATGCGTTACCTTTTTAGCACACATTCACTTAGAATGCTCACTGTCCTCCTGACGATGGTCTGATAGCATTCATCCATACAAGTTGCCTTAGGTCTGGACAAACCGAATCACCGTCTTCATCTTGTTCACGGTATTCATTCGCAAACGTCCAAATCAGTTATTTAACTATCAAATAACATCCACAAACAATCCATCAGGCCTTAATAATTTTCCAAATTATTTATTCAAAATAACTTCGTAAGTTTATTTTTCTACAACTCAACCCTTTTGAAAATAGTTTACAAAACACTTTTCTCTCGCGGAATCAAATCCAACCAATTGTTTTATTTCCACTGAAAATGCTAAATCTTATTGAATTAAGATTTTAAAACAAATTAAATCACTTTACCCAAAAATATACACTTAAAACATTTGAAATAAAGCTACTTAAATCACTTTATTCAAAATATTAGTCATAAAGTTCTATAATAATTTTCCAAATAAAAACTTTAGCCAAAAACTGTTTTTAAATAAAACTATTGTATAAAGTATAAATACTTATAATTATCCTTTAAATCATAATACTAATTTAACCTTTAAAAAATAATTACTACCATAATTAATTTAATAAATATATTTACTTCAAAAATTTAAAACAATTTAAATAATAAATATTTCTCTAAAACATTCTTCTTTTAAAACATCTTTTAAAAATTCTATTTTTATACTTAGGACCTTCTTTTGAAAATATACTTTGCTTTCCAGGAAAATACACTTTCCATTTTAACATAGTCCATCTAACTATTTATAAATCCTTCACGATTTATTTTGGTTTAATTTACGTCCCAACCCGTAAATTCATTTCCACTCTTTAAAAATAAACCACCATTTATTTCTAAACCAACCGCTGTTTTCTTATAAATTCCCACCGTGAATTTATACTTCCAAATTATCGCTGATTCACTTTATTTATAAACCCCGTTTATAAATTTCATAATCTCATTTCCCATTCAATCACCTTATTCAAACACTTAATCGATCTCAGATCGATTCTCTGAATTAAATTCCCTTTAAATTTGCTTCTTGATTTACCCAAATCAATTTCCAAAATCCATTAACTCCAGATTTACCCTTTTATCATGATTTAAACCCTTATTTATATCTAAAATATCCATTACATACTTTATTTCAAATTCCCCTTCTTATTTCTTCCCAACATTTTAAATTTTGAATTTAAAAAAAATAATCCTTTATTTCTTTAAATAGTATCACTTAAGTTTCAAAATTCATTTATTCCCATTTATTTAAAAGCCTTTTTCCCATATTCAGAATTTATTCGATAGGATTTTAAAATCAAACTTTTTATTCTTTTCCAAATTCATTCCTTTGATTTATCTAAATTTATTTTACTTAAATTTCTTTCTTTTATCTCTTTCAAAATCAAATATTTTATATTTTTTTGATATCTTCAAATACCCAAATTATGTTCAGCATAACCTATAGCATTTATTACTTCCAATTGTGAGAATTGCGGATTACGGATCTTAAGGCCAGAATTAACACCAGAGGGGGGTGAATAGTGTTTAAAGGAACTACTAATTCTTTTTGAGTTTATATTAATTTGAACACAAATGTATGCAATATTCAGACACATATATGATCACAGAATCAAAAACAGATGCAGATATAAAGTAAAAGCAATAAAGGAAAGAACACACCGAATTTTATACTGGTTCGGAGTTATCCAACATCCAGTCCCGCAACACAAGTACAGATTTCCTTTCGAAATCAATTCTTACAATTACACCCTTGATTTCAAGGCCACGAGGTACACCGCTCCCGATTCACAATCCTCTGGGTAGAGATACTTGATTTTACGGCATCAAGTTCACCCAATTGATTATCCAGGCTACAATCACACATTTTCTCGCTCGATTGATTATAAAGAAGTCTATAACTCTGTATAGCACTGGGATCTTGTTGAGATAGTGATAGAGAATCAAACCAGAGATGATCTAGTTAGATTCAATGGTGATTTCGATATAGTGATGGTAAAAATGTATATAAAGAAATATGGAAGAAGAAGAGGAGTGAAATTAGAGAATACATATGAATGTAAATTCGTTTAAAACAGCCCCTATTTATAGTAGAACAACAGCCATGTCCATTCGTGAAAGGATATGACGAATAGACACTTCCTTTGAAATTCAAATTTTGGAAATAAATTGTCACCTTTCGACAAGGGCTCCTTGGGGTTGTCGACAGGCCTAAGTTATTTATGGCAATTTGTTTTTCTTTGAAAATAACTCCTGTCTTGTATTAAAACTATTTTAAACTTTATAAATATACTTAACTGTAGTTAAAATACATAAATAAGTATAGAGAGTAATATTTTGGTATATATAAAATTTTACTATAGTTTTATATTTAAATCTAAGTATAAATACTAAAAGTTAAATATATTATAATTAAAAGATAGTTTAAAACCAAGGATAATTTGATATTGAAAATAAAGATTTTTTTGAGGCTAAAAGTATTTTAAAACCAGGATAGATATTTTTGATTTAAAAAGGAAGATTTTGAAATTATTTTGGAAACATGATATAAGTTTGTAAAACATTTGAATAAAAGTTAGTGGAAACAAAACAATGTTCCACTAGATTTTTCGTAAGTTTCATCCTACTTAGGGTTCTATCCCTTAAACGGGCTCAAAGTGGATTCCATTCCACGAATAAAATGGATTTTAAGATGTCAGTGCTTTTCTAGGAGTTTTAACAAAATTCCTAACTAAATTACTTATATTGAAATCTTGAACTCTTGATAATCTTGATACTCATGAGCCTTGAATCTTGATATCTTCGGTCTTGAGTTTATCAGTTCTTGAATCTCTATACTGTAAAGTATTCATTCTTTGGTGCCTGCATATATATATATCCTTCTTATACATATATATATCTAAACAATAATGTTAGTATTTATATACTTCTCATGTACTAACAATCTCCCCCTTTTTGATGATGACAACCTTTGTTTATAAAATATTACTTCTATCCTAATAACTCCCTCTAAAACTAATAACTCCCCCTTAATCTATGCCTAACTATCATATTTTATACTTCTCCCCCTTTGTCATCAATAGAAAACAAAGTTTAAATCTATACAACTCCACCTTAATCTAATACTATATGACATGTGATTATAATGATAGTGTTATAAAAAATAATCAACACTTAATTCTGAAACTAAAACTTAGCCCTTAATTACTAACTATCCTAACTAAGAATCCATATATGATAATACTTATAATAGTGATAATGTGAGAATTAAAATATAAGAACACAAATTATTTATTAATTATATATGGTTATATTTACATTTGCGTATAAAACATAAGTAAGATCATATAACGATAAGAAAGAGAGAAAAGAAACTAATGTGTATACTTGACAATGGGAGATCTATGTACCGAGCAATTTGGGTAGTGGAAACAGAAATTTCAACGTTGTTCGACTAGATTTCCATCCTTTTCAAAGCACACTTCGCCAACGCAAACAACTTTGTCGTCATCTTCAACATGCTCTTCTTTCATGAGCTCTTCTTCTTCCTCGCTGTCCTCTTGCACTTGAACACCCGAAGATTCTTCATCAATCAAGATGGGATTGGCGTGATTGTCCATTAGAAACTTTGCAAATTTCTAAGGATTTTGCCTTGCCGTTATTGTTCTTTGGCCATTCTGATTTGCACTACTTGAATTTCAGTCATAAGTTGCAGTGCATCAATCAAGGATACCTCCATTTTTGTCACTCGTGCAAGCGTAGTTCGTTGAAATGGTCCGGTAGAAGGAGAAAGGAACGAAAAGGTTGAATTTTTATTTGATTTGGAGGAGGAGGCCATTGTTTTATTGTTTTCAGAAGTTAGATCAGAGAAAGAACAGAAAGAATGAACAAAATTTCGAAATAAGAAGAATATATAACCACCCGTTTGAATTTTGATGGGAAAATTTCAAAAGAAAAAAATTCATTATATATCGACAGGGGTAAAGGAGGGTTGTCGACAAGGTACTTATATTTTTGCTATTTGATTTATTTTTAATTATAATTGTTATTTATATTCTATATTTCAGTTATTGAACAAATACCTCATTCTCTTTTTAATTTAGTAAATATAGATTCATTTAAGGGTTTTGTTAAGATATCAACAATTTGGATCTCGGATTTGATATAATCGAGAGTAATTACTTCCTTGCTTATATTATTTCTGAGAAAATGATGTTTGATATCAATATGTTTAGTTCAAGCATGATGAGTAGGATTTTTGGATAAATATATTGCACTAGTATTATAACAATAAATTGGTGATTTTGAGATATTTAAACCAAAATCTTTTAAAGTTTGGTGCATATATATTACTTGAGAACGAGCCAAAGCAGCAGAAATATACTCTGCTTCGGTTGTTGATAAAGAAACCGTGTTTTGTTTTTTACTAAACCAGGAAATCAGAGAATGCCCCAAAAAGTGACAAGTTCCGCTTGTACTTTTTCGATCTGGTTTACAACCAGCATAATCGACATCACAATAAGATATTAATTCAAAAGAATCATTTTTAGGATAAAATAAGCCATAATCAAATGTGTGTTTAACATATCTTATGATACGTTTTACAGCTTTTAAGTGGGTCTCTTTAGGTTGGGATTGATATCTTGTACAGAGACAAACACTATGCATAGTATCAGGTCTACTAGTAGTGATATAGAGCAGTGATCCAATCATTCCTCTATATAATTTTTAATCTACATCTTTTGAGAGATCTTCTTTACTTAGGTACTCATTGATTGCCATGGGAGTGGGTTTTCCACTTGCAGTAGTCAAACCAAATTTACTAACTAGGACTTTAGCATATTTTTCTTGATTGATAAAGATACCATTATCTAATTTTTTTTATTTGCAATCCTAGAAAGAAGTTTAATTCACCCATATGACTCATCTCAAACTCTTTTGTCATTATTTTAGAAAATTCTTTATTCATTTCAAAATTAGTTGATCTGAAAATGATATCATCTACGTAAACTTGTACTAGTTGAATATCATTTTTATTTCTTTTAGTAAAAAGAGTATTATCTACTCTACCAATTTCAAAGTTTGATTGTAATAAATAAGATCTTAGTCTATCATACCAGGCCCTAGGAGCTTGTTTTAGACCATATAGAGCTTTCTTAAGTTTGTAAACATGATTTGGTAATTTTTCATTTTCAAAAAGTGGTGGTTGTTCAACTTATACTTCCTCTTTTACAAATCCATTTAAAAGGCACTTTTAACATCCATTTGAAATAATTTGAAATTATTATGATTTGCAAATGGCTTCTAATCTTGCTAACGGAAGCAAAGGTTTTATCACAATCTATTCCTTCTTCTTGACAATAACCTTGAGCGACTAACCGGGCTTTATTTCTAACAACCTTACCTTGTTCATTGATTTTATTTCTATAAACCCATTTAGTTCCAATTATAGTTTTATAGGTCTAGGAACAAGTTCCCAAACATCATTTCTAGTGAATTGATTTAGTTCTTCTTGCATAGCCAAAATCCATGAATCATCAGTGGATGCTTCTTTTGGATTTTTGGGTTCAATAGTTGATATAAAGGTCGCATTGCTCATTTTACTTAGTTGATTTCTAGTTGTAACAACAGATTGCATATCTCCTAGTATATTTTCTATAGGATAATCTTTTAAAAGTTTAATATTTTTATTAGGATGATTAATTTCATTATTAGTTTCAGTTGACTATTAATTTTGAGTGATTAAATCCTCTTCATCATTTGTATCTTCAAATTTTTTAAGACTTTCATCGAATGAAACATGCATTGTTTCTTCGATGGTGTTAGTTCTTAAATTAAACACTCTGTATGCTTTACTTCCATTAGAATATCCGATAAAGATACCTTTATTGGATTTAGGATCAAATTTATCTAAGTTATCTTTTGTATTTAAAATAAAACATTTACTTCCAAAAATTCTTAAATAAGATAACTTAGGTTTCTTTATGTGAAGAAGTTCATAAGATGTCTTATCAGTTAAAGGTCTAATTAAAATTCTATTTAAAATATAACAGGCGGTAGCAACTGCTTCTGCCCAAAAATATTTTGTTAATTTGCTATCAAAAAGCATAGTTCTCGCACACTCTTGAATCGTCCTATTTTTACGTTCTACTACTCCATTTTGTTGTGGAGTTCTTGAAAATGAAAAATTGTGAGTTGTTCCCTTTTTATCGCAGAATTCCTCAAACTTTTCATTTTCAAATTCACCACCGCGATCACTAGGATGGTTATAATTTTTACAGAAAGTTGATTTTGAATCCTTTTTGTAAAGTTCTTAAAACATTCAAAAGTATCACTTTTATGTTTTAAAAATATTGTCCATGAAATCTAGAATAATCATCTACAATTACAAAAACATATTTACTGTAATTTATTGACTGAATTTGAGATGGACCGAATAAATCAAGATGAAGTCATTCAAGAGGTTTTGAAGTTGAAATCATACCTTTTAATTTAAAGGAACTTTTTCTAAGTTTCCTAATTGACATGCATCACATAAACTATCTACTTTAAAATTCATTTTAGGGAGACCTCTTACTAGATCAAGTTTTGACAGTTTAGATAAGGGTTTGAAATTCAAATGCCCAAATCTCTTATGCCAAATCCAAGGATCACTTATATTTCCCAAAAGACACAGGTTATCATTTGAAACTTTCATACTAAGAATATAAATATTCTTTTTCCTAATTCCCTCAAATATTATGGTTGAATTATTATCTTCAATGTGACACTTATCTTTTTCAAATTTAATTTTATATCCTTTATCGCAAAGCTGACTAATACTTAGCAAATTATGTTTCAGATTCTTAACTAGCAAAACATTAGTAATAATAGGAGTTTCAGAGTTACCGACATTGCCGATGCCAATCACATATCCTTTTGAGTTGTCTCCAAAGTTAACCAGTCCTCCGTCTTTGTATATTATATCATTCAGCATATCTGGATTACCGGTCATGCGTCTAGAGCATCCACTATCGAGTATCCATTTATTCTTTTTGATCTGCATAATTTGTCCATTGTGGATTGATTCCTCAACACTCATAAAACATGTTTCCTGCACATCATACAATTTTGGTAGACAATTTGAATTTGAATATCGGTTATATGCAGACTCATGAGACAAGGATGATCTGAATATTTCTAAACTAGTATTAACAAGTTTTTTAAACATAGCCATTTTAAAAGCTTTTCAAAATTCATATTATGAAACTTTGAAAACCTTGCTTTGATACCAAATGCGAGAAATGCGGAGTACGGATATTAAGGCTAGAATTAACACTAGAGGGGTGTGAATAGTGTTTAAAGGAATTACTAATTTTTTCTGAGTTTATATTAGTTTGAACATAAATGTATGTAATATTCAGACACAGACATGATCACAGAATCAAACACAGATGCAGATATAAAGTAAAAGCAATAAAGGAAAGAGCACACCGAATTTTATGCTGGTTCGGAGTTATCCTACATACAGTCCCACAACACAAGTACGGATTTCCTTTCAAAATCAATTCTTACTATTACACCCTCGATTTCAAGGCCACGAGGTACACCGCTCTAGATTCACAATCCTCTGGGTAGAGATACTTGATTTTACGGGCAATAAGTTCACCCGATTGATTTTCAAGGCTACAATCACACCTTTTCTGCAAAGAAGTCTATAACTCTGAATAGCACTGGGATCTTATTGAGATAGTGATAGAGAATCAAACCAGAGATGATCTAGTTAGATTCAATGGTGATTTCGACAGAGTAATGGTAAAAATGTAAATAAAGAAATGTGGAAGAAGAAGAAGAGGAGTGAAATAAGAGAATATATATGAATGTAAATTCGTTTAAAACAACCCCTATTTATAGTAGAACAACAACGATGTCCATTCGTGAAAGGATATGACGAATAGACACTTTCTTTTAAATTCAAAATTTTGAAATAAAAATTCACCTTGTCGAAAAGGGTTCCTGGGGGTTGTCGACGAGCCTAAGTTATTTTTGGTAATTTGTTTTTCTTTGAAAATAACTTCTATCCTGTATTAAAACTATTTTAAACTTTATAAATGTACTTAACTATAGTTAAAATACATAAATAAGTATAGAGAATAATATTTTGGTATATATAAAATTTTACTATAATTTTATATTTAAATCTAAGTATAAATATTAAAGTTAAATATATTATAATTAAAAGATAGTTTAAAACCAAGGATAATTTGATATTGAAAATAAAGATCATTTTGAGGCTAAAAGTATTTTAAAACCAGGATAGGTGTTTTTTATTTATAAAGGAAGATTTTGAAAACAAGATATGATTTTGTAAAGCATTTGAATAAAAGTTAGTGGATACAAAACAATGTTCCACAAGATTTTTCATAGGTTCCATCCTACTTAGGGTACCACCCCTTTAACGGACTCGAAGTGGATTCCATTCCACGAATAAAATGGATTTTAAGATGTCAGTGCTTTTCTAGGAGTTTTAAGAAAATTCCTATCTAAATTACTTCTATTGAAATCTGGAACTCTTGATAATCTCGATACTCATGAGTCATGAATCTTGATATCTTCGATCTTGAGTTTATCAGTTCTTGAATCTCTATACTGTACAGTCTTCATTCTTTGGTACCTGTATATATATATCCCGCATATACATAAATATCTATACAATAATGTGAGTATTTATATTTCATAATCTTATTCTAAGGTTTTTTTCATCAAAACCAACTTCTCAGGGACTAACACCAATTTCCAATATAATCAATCACAGATAATCAATCAATCATAACACGGATTATGAAAACAATTTCAATATTTTTGAGGAATCTAGTTGGATCCCTCCAAATGTTTTCCTGCATCCATAGATGTCAGCACAATAAAAAATACCAATCCCACTTCGAGGGGGATATCGCGCTATAAAGGGCCATCCGCTATTATGCGGGGTGCATAAGGTCCCATCCGCTATATAATGCGGGAATATCAATCACTCCAATGTATGTGTGTGTGTATATATATAATATCACATCCAAACTGATAATAGATCATCAATTCAAGCAATCAATCCAATAATTTAAATTTTAACTATTTAAATTAACTGATAATCCAGATGTGAGTGAGATTAACTCACCTTTGATTTTGTTTACAATCCACTCCAATCTTGACTGGTTTCGCAGTTTTTGACCTTGTATAAACATTTTACATTTATAAATATTTGAACTAATCAAATAATCAATTACCATTTAATAAATTTAATTTAAATTAACAATTTGGTTTTAAACGAGTAATTTAATTTCAACTAATTCCCTATAATAAATATTTTAGCAGCTAAAGTAACTGAACAAGTAAATTAAACGAGCTAATCACCAAATCTATTATTTTAAAATAACTAGTAAGTTTAAAATGTACACATCTACATTTATTTATTTCCTTTTCCAAAACCCTACCTATATATATATATATATATATTTCAGATTATCCATATATTTTTAAATGAAAATAGTTATGAATACACACACACACACTTGTATTCAGTTTCTTTCCCTGATATACACATAGAATCAAAACCAAAATAGGAATTTACCTTACTTCCCTCACTACCGAACCCTAGCTTCGACCAGCCGCCGCTCGAAGCCCTGAGTAGCCACTTTGAATCGAGCACGGAAGCTCCACCTCCTTATCATCAAAATCGGTATCATCCACGATCGCCGCCGCTACCCCTACTGTCGCGACCCCGACTACAGCTACACACGAACCCATCGGCCAGCGCACACAACCGACCACCGCTGCCCTAATCGAACTCGCCGACATTCTATGCCCTAGATCGAGCCTCGCAGAATCGATTGACGCGATTATACGAAATCGATTCAGATTTCGTTACTGTCCAGCATTTTTCGCTCGAAAATTTTGGGAACGAAGAGATTAGGCTTCGATTTCCTTTATTGTTTGGTAGGAACAAATATGACTTCTTTCTATATTTTTCTTTTTCGAATTCGATTTCGAAATTCTCTCTTTCCGACACTCGATCCCCTTTGTGAATTTTGAATGTCGAACGAGGCTTAGCCATTAATCTTCTTTTTTTTCCTTCTGTATATTGTTAACTGTTTTACGTTTAAAAAGTATAAAGGAAACAAGAAAAATGCATGTGTTAGAAGATGCAGGAAACGTGTTCCTTTAAGATGAGTTGGCGTGCGTGAAATTTTTTACGTGTAGGAATTTCCAAGCTACAGTGACCTTTGAGATAAAGGCAAAAAGGTCTAATCTGAATGGCTATCGACCAGTCAGCAATATATATATATATATATATATATATATATATATATATATATATATATATATATATATTCAAATTGTCTCGAAAAATACAACTTACCATCATGACCTCATATTGAGGCGTGCCACTAGGCATTCATAATGTTATATCCCTATTCCGAATGCAATGAAAAAGGTTTCGAGTTCTGATTCGATCGTATGGAGAAGATAGCTTTTTGGACCCAGTTATTATATTGAATTTTCAATATAAATTTCAGCACCTTTACTTACCGTACGATCACACGACAACTCCAAACACTACTAAATTTGAAATACGATAATAATACACTATTATGAATCAAATGGAACTGGTTTTGTTGAATTCCATGACTATGCCCCGGAAGGCTATTTTAAATATCAATTTAAACAATATATTTTGAAACTGAACAGATCACTTTTAATTTCGATTTTAAAAATTGCATTGTCTTTTGTACTATTAGTATAGATTTTTCAAGCCTTTAAATTATTTTTAACAATCTTAGAACTCCAGATACACTATTTCACCCAATTTCAAATTATTAAATTCAATAATTAGATTATCGAATAAATATTGATATTTGAAACTCAAGTTGAAAATTAACTTTTAAATGTTTAAAATCAGTTAAGTATCTTAATTTCAAATTTTTAAAATTCCGAGTCATCACATTCCTTCCCCCTTAAAAGAATTTCGTCCCCGAAATTACTGGTTAAGAAGAATGGTCCACAACCCATTTACTATTTCCCAAAACCAAATAGTTTGCAAACAACTTCCCAAAACAATCTTTTTATTAACGATGCATTATCACCCTTACTACTTTCCAAACTCATTCATAGACTCCAAATAATATCATACACTCGATAATTCAAATAATAGTTTAAACCAAATTTTAAACTTATCAAAATTTTCTCAAAATTTTCAAACTCCTTAAATTTTCGAATTTCACCAGCGTCTCCTGTTTGTACCAAAATTGGGCACAACACTCTTCGGAAGTTTTTGAAGAGATAGCAGTGAAGAATATAAATTAAAAATGAAGATTATCTAATAAAAACTCCAAACAACTAGAATGTAAATGCACAGACAAGCGATTTAGAGTGGTTCGGCGTATTGCCTATGTCCACCATGAATTTTTGTGACTTTATTGATTCTCTTTCAACGATTACAAGTGATTATAGCAAACAACGGCAAAGTACAACTTGGATTTCGAATTCAGCAGTAAGAATATGATGCAAATCTTGATCCGACAGAGTCTGGGCGCTTGAGAATCAAAATATCCTTCTTCTGTAGGCTCTGGGGCTCTATTTATAGGCGTAGGAGGCTGAGACTTCGCTCAAACTTCGGGAGACTCGCTCTGGCACGTGAGGGGGCCCACATTGTCGATTCCAGAGTGTTTAGACTTGATCTGTGATCGATACGAAATCATTTCGTATCGATCAAGATCATGTCCGATGGAGCTGAAATTTGGTGGGAACATTCCTTGGCCCGTACGTAATCTTTTGTGAAAATTTCATGGCATTTGGGTTGGTGGATTTTGAGTTATGGTTGATACGAACTTGGACTACACGGTGGCTGTTTGGTTTGAATCCACTGATTCGAATCGATCACTTCGACTCGATGATAACGCGCGCAAGCAAGTTGACGTGGCGCGCGCTCTTCGTGTCGATCCTCTTTTCTATCCGTTTTGATCGAGTCACCCGAAGTATTTCGCCGCGTTTGCATCCATAACTAACGCGTCATCTCTGGCTTGTTTGACTCGATAGATACGAACAAGTAATTATTCATGGATTCGAACAGGGGCAATCATTGATCGATACAAACAGATGACGACCGGTGGTTACGAACTAGACACTAGTTGTCCAATATGAAGCATGCTACTCATCGATCGATATGAAACCGATCGATTCGAAGTATGGCATAACGATGGATGCGAATGAGATCGATACGTCCCGGGGTTCCTAGATGGATACGAAGATGCTGCTGCTCTGATGGATACGAAGGTGATGGATTCAAACCGGAGCTCGGTGATGGATATGAAAATGGGGTTATCACCTTCAATTTGCATCGATCATAACTTGAGCATACGAACTCAGATTGACATGAAATTTGGAATACGGGCTTCCATGACCTAGTTTGTTATGTCTTGTCAGTTTTAGCCTGATTCGGACTCGGATGGAATTCATCGACATCCATAGCGAACCTGTGCATGCTCGATACCTAGGACGATTGATTATAAGTTTGTAACCAGTTCCTTGATATCTCGGCCTTGCCAAAAGGCGGGATAACATTTGCCCCCTCCCAAAGTACGTCTTGTGGAAACATGACGTGCTTTGAAAAGCTGTAGTCTTCACTCTGAACATCCATTGCTCTTTTGTTGAAGGTTGTAACCTTGCGTTGCTATAACTAATTGCTGTATGATAGTGCTTAGTTGTTTGTTGCCGTAATCGATGTTGAGTGAATATCCAATTCCAGTTAATGCTGAAAATGTGATATTGTTTTGACATATATATATATATATATATATATGTGTGTGTGTGTGTGTGTGTCTGTGTGTGTGTTGATCTAACTCTCGTTAACGTTGCACGCTCACGAGTCGTCATTTTTCTTGTATCGAATTTCGTATCGATTCTCTCCTGAAACGATGTGAAATTTGAGTTGCAACCACAATTGACAGTTGTTTTTAGCGTTCCTTCATATCGCTCCTCTCCTGGATCGATATAGAAGTTTGAAAAGTTGTTCTCGCATTGATATGTTTAGCATTTATGGATACGAATCACAATTTCGTATCGATGGACTTCGATTGTTGTGGGTCGAGTATCAATAGATGTGAATAAGTAGTTTCGAATCGATGGAGTTCAATGCCTTTAGGACTGTCTTCATCGCGTGTTTCGTATCGATGAACTCTGTTGTTTGATATGAATAGGCGATCCATAATTCGTATCGATGAAAATTAACTTCTGGATGATGTGACCCGATGGATTCGAACGGCACAGTTCGCATCGGTGCCTTGTGGGTGGAGTCGAACCAATCGAAACGAACTGCAGCTTCGATTCGACAAGTCCTGGTGGCAATTTCGCCTCGACGAAGGCAAGGGCCGATGGATTCGAATGGATCAATCGAATCGACCCGTAGGTTGACCGGTCGTGACCGGTCACGTTGACTGGGAGGCGAATCGACTCAGTTTCTCCCTAGGCTCCATATAAATACTCTAGGCTTCGACTATTTTCACTTTTTCAGTTTTTAATGCCGAACCCCCTATTTTTTACTTTCGCATCGATCCACGACCTTCGAGAAAGGAGAAGAACTGTAACCTGCTTTCGAATCGACCAGATTCATCCTTCCAATCCTTCGAATCTCATCTTCAATTTAGGTAATGAACCGATCGTAATTAAATCCAAACAGCGAGGTTATCTCAGATCCACTCCATCTTCATCAATTATCCATTCTGGCAACCTTTAAGTTTGGATCTGGGCTAAAGCTTGGTCGAAAATGGCCAAAGCGATGTCTCTGTTGATTGAAGAAGAAAGAATGGAAAAAATAAATCGATATTTTTTTCGTGTCGATCTGGGGATCTGTGTTCGAGTCGATGAAGGCAATGGTGTTTTTCCTAGGATTTCGCATCGATCCCTGGAATATCCTATTAGAGACGTTGTAGCTCATATCGATGGTGATGGTGGTAGATCGTGTCGATTGGTAACGATCGATGTGAGACTTAAACAAGTAATCGTATCGAAATCCTCGGCTTCAGATCGATACGACAAGCATCGATTCGAACGTGATCGATGTGAAGCCGTGGGTTTCCTGACCGATACGAATCTAACTACCAGGGATCGATTCGAAGCTATCTTTCCTGATCGATACGAACTCGAATCCTGATGATCGATTTGAAGTATGCCCCCAGTGATCGATACGAATTCAGATCTTGACGGTTACAAACAAACTCACCATGATCGATTCGAATCCATCCCATGATGGATACGAAATTTTGAACACTCCTCCGCACAATTCCGACGAGCTCGCATATCCGGACTTGACAGTTAAACTGCACACTTGACTACCTTTCAAAGCTCATCGATGGAACCATAACAACTTTAATCTGGATCGATTGCTAACATCTGGATGATTTGGTGATGACGGTCAGCGATGACGGTCATTCCAACTGGAATTCGATTGTCTTCGTCATTTGCTAATTTTTCTCTAACTCTGCATAATTTACCCAAGTAATGCACAGCACTGCACAACACACACTGTACACATGGGAAACACACGGGCTCTTTGACGTCTAATGATGATTTCTCGTGAGTTAGTTAGTTATGGAAACTTCAAGCTCGCAGCCACAAGAAACTCAGAGTTTGGCTCCTCTCAGACTTGAAATACCGGACATCGAGGCCGAAGTCATCGGTCCAGCCCCGGATGAGTTCTCTGATGCATCCTTCATCAATAATCCACCAGACTCTATTTCGTCCAATATTTCGAAAGACATGCTAGGAAGAATATGCTTAAGGCATGGTCTGTTGATGGACGACGTATTATTGCCAGGACCAAACGACAGACCACACAATCCACCGGAGGGATATACTGCATTCAATCGCCATGCGTGCGCAGCCGGGATGCTCCCTCCGTTCAATCAATATATAAGAGAAGCGTTGTCTTTCTGGGGATCGCCCCATCTCAGTTACACCCGAATGGATATGCCTTACTCAATAGCTTATTCATTGCATTTATGGAGTACCTCGATCGACCGCCACTCCCGATTGAGATCAGATACTTATTTAACTTAAAAAGTCAAATAGATAGCCCATCCTTCACATTCCTGGAGGCAGTAAGAAACTGTCAGGTGGTCACAGGGTCTTAGACTAGACTGAGCTACATCAAGACGGAGTGGTTCTACATTCGATGTCCTCCAGGATTTGCCAGGCGATGGCTATTTAGACGTGAGTATTGTCATCCTCTGGGATAATTGATAAGATAGGCATAGACGAAGTCGAGTTTTCATCTCTCTTTTTTTCTTTACAGCAATAATTCAGTGACCCGAAGGTGAATATTTCAAGGAGATAGTTCGGGTTCTTCAAGAGATCCCATGCGAAGATAGGAATATTGACTTGGTCCCGACGGATAGGAATCTCAGAACTCTTGGGCTGATCGAGCGAAGACAAAGTATAAGACTCGATGGTGCATTAAGAACTGCCTCGAAGGAACGAGTTAAACGAAAAAAGCCTAAAGTTATTATAATCGAGGAGGCTGACTCCGAGAAAACTCACACCGATGAGGAACCATTGGGCGAACCTGGGGATGTAACCCAGGATATTGAAGAGCAGAGAAAAGGCAAGGCAGCCATTTTTAAGCCATCTAAAAAAGGGAGATGGAAATCTGTGATCATGTCTCGACCCCCTCCGGAATTAGAATTTCGGAGATGTCTCCTCCAAGAACAGAGAATCTTTATGAAAGGCCCGCCGATCTTCCAATTCCGGATGATGTGTCCTTGCAGCATGATGCCGGATTGGACGAACTTCCGCAAGCCTTAGTTTTAAGCGAGCCTCTGCCCGCTAGCGTGGTTGACACATCCGGTTGGTCGGGGGGATGCACATACATACACACTTTACGACACTACACAATTTTTTGACCGTAAGCTGCTTTTTTATGAAGATTATTATTTTGCTTTCCTCTTTTGCTTTACAGACACCATGTCCGGTCGAGGCTCGATGCTTGGCAGCCTGCACAACAAATGTTATGATCTTCATCGTACTATGAAGCGCGTAGGAGGGGAGGAGATCAGGATTATGATCAAGGGCATTCCAACCAGGAACGGACTGATAGGGATAGGGAATATTACACCGTTCTCGATCACGCATTCCCCCTCCCAGAGCTCCCGCACCGCCTCCGGTTCATGTTTCGAGGCACCCAGAGACTTCATGGCACAAGTAGTCTTCCCTCTCTTCACGGTCCGACTCTCATCATCAAACTGCGGTAGTTGACTCTTCAACCACCGCACAGCCCTTGTTGAGCCCACTGGGGAAGGAGCGATAAGGCTCGCTCGACTAAAAAAGGATTTCCCTGACATCTGTTTTGATGGGTTTGTCTTCCTCACGCGCTTGAAAAGGGTACCTGCGTCGGTCGAAACCATGGTGCATGATTATATTACAGATATATTTTTTCAGTATCGAGAGTGGTCGAAGACCACGAAAAAAGCATCGAAAGTGGCCTTTGATCGAGCAGTCAAGATTGAAAAGATAGAGAAAGAACTCGATCAAAAAGATTGAATTATTCATGCACTCAATAGTGAGGCCGAGTCTTCTCGTCAATCTGAGACCGAGGCTCTTAAGAAAGCCGACGAGGCCCAGGCGGCGATGGAAAGGATGAAGTGGGAGCACTATGCTACAGTAGAGGATATGGGCCACCGCTGAGCGGGACGCAGCCCTTAAAGAGCTTAAATCCAAATTTTCTGAATTCATAAAGGAAAAGGATGCTGCTAAAGTTGCCGCACATGAAGCGTGCGATCAGGCGGTGGTTCTCCGGAGGGAAAGAGATGCGGCCATGGAAAAGGTCCGTGAGGTGGATGCCGGAGTTGATGAGAAGGTTCGACAGGCAGAGACCAGGTTTGAGGCAGACATAGAGGAGCTTCTCGTCACTTACAATGCCAACGTGTTGAGACGCAGGAACTTGGCATGGCTCGACGACTATTCCACACATCTATACAACACCTGGAATTTGTTGGTCAAAGAAGAGAAGGCGATGCTATTGGGTGGTACCTTCGATGAATTTGAGTTGGAGAACCGCATATTGAGCGAAGATGAAAAGAAGATTCTCCATGATTCTATGATCTCTCATGCAAGAAAGAGACTAGGCACCCAGCACTTAGAAATTGGGGAAGGTTTCGTAATTGATCATTCTGCTATAAGTTCTGAGATCGTAACTTCACCTCGATCTGAGCCCACTCCAGTGACTTAGCCCCAATCCGTCCCGGCCTATGATCCTGAACAGCCACGCCTATCTCCTATTAGGGAGCACTCATTCGAAGCTATTCAGCCAACCACAAGCTAAACTGAGGAAGGTACTCTAAACAAATTTCATGTGTATTTGAAGTAAAGGGCTTGTTTTTTGAAGTGTGTTCCAACAACTTCTTTCCTTGCTTGTACAGTGAGTGAAGCTACATTAGCAGCGCCTCCTGCAATCCAAGAATCACATCAAGTGCAGGAGGCGATTATTACTGAGGTGATCACCACAACCGCGGTCGCGCCGATTGAGGTGACACAGGAAGGCTCAATTTCCTTTAACGAGCAGATGATGAATGAGCTCCTGGGCCGACACCGTGACCCTT
This sequence comes from Allium cepa, assembly GCA_030765085.1. Lineage (NCBI taxonomy): Eukaryota > Viridiplantae > Streptophyta > Magnoliopsida > Asparagales > Amaryllidaceae > Allium > Allium cepa. The sequence goes on from CM060934.1 coordinate 629,843,760, forward strand.
TTGCGGACATGCCGTTCGTTCTTGGTGCGTTCCAGCCTATTTCTAGTGCTTTGTCACACACCACCGCTATCCACCGTGAATCCCACGCTGCTCATGAAACAGAGATACTGGCCGAAATTAATGCTGAGATGGAGGCAGTGGCTCGTGGCGGTGATTCCGAGGGTGGTGTGACGGTGCCGGGTCCAACTCCATTTAGAATGATATCACCTGGGGGGACACTGGTTGATACTAGAGTGTCTACTCCGCCTCCGGTTGCGGATCCAGTTTCTCCGACTCCTCCTGAAGAGAGCATCCCCGTAGACTCGAGTTCGGAGGAAGAGATCGACATCATGCCTTCGTCCAAAGATTCCCCGCCTAAAGAGAAAAGTTCGAAACGAAAGATTGCTAGCGGTGCCGGCGGTTTCACACTGAAGAAAAAGCCGAGGAAGAAGGCATAAATAGATTCCTTAGGCACACTTTTGGGGTAGATAGGAGTTTACTTTTTGCTTTAGTAGGTCGTGTATAGATGCGGATTCGGCCCCCGCTAGAAGGCATTTTTTGAAAGAACTTGTACATAAATTCTCATCAGTTAGTTGAAATAATACTTTATTTTCTTTGCTTCAACTATTTTCCCTATCTTTTATGCATAAGTGTTGTAATGTTCGAATCATAGCTTGGTATGCTTGCGGAGTATCGGTTCTGGAGCCGAATCTGTTTCATACACAAGTCTTAAAATCATGGATACAAGCCGCGGCACAAGACTAAGCTGGATACTCGATGTTGTGTTGTTTCAGTCAATGTTTCACACTTAAGCTCTGCCCCCAGTTTGGGGATCCAGTTGTAATGATTAGCTAACGATCGCAATTCTATCTCTGCCTTCCAGACTTAACATCGTCAAATCGATGTTAATGCAAGTGAAGGGTGAGCAGTTTCAGTTGTGCGCATTAACTGATAATAATCGCATCCACACTCCGGGGATCAGTATCTATATTTCGGTGGTTAATCGCACCTATCACAAATCTTGAGCACATGTCCTTACTCCGAGGACTTAGGATAATCTATGATCGATAACCTGGTTCGCACTCTGGGAATTCGAAAGTTATCGATGTTTGTAACACAGTTCGCACTCCAGGAACCTTGACTTAGTATTTATATCCTAATTCACACTCTGGGAATTTGGAGTCAACATGTATATTTCGGTTCGCACTCCGGGAACCTGGAATTGATGTTTATACTCCAATTCACGCTCTGGAAATTTGGAGTTGGCCGACAGATGGTCAGTCACATCTGTTTAGGATTTTTAGGAATTCGTTCACACTCTAGGAACGACGGATTTATCGGGATCGTGGATGGTCGGATCACGTCCACCCCGAGTTAACAAGTGAGGTCGTTAGACGGACGGGTCCATCCTCCTCAAACTTGGTTAGGATATGGCCGAAGTCGTTAGGCGGACGGGTCCACCCTCTCCCGAACCGCATTTATACGTTTATACTCCAACTCGCACTCTGGGAGTTTGGAATTAGTGTTTATACTTCGGTTCGAACTCCGGGAACCTAGAGTTAATGTTTATATTCCAATTCGCACTTTGGGAATTTGGAGTTAGCGTTTATACTCCGGTTCACACTCCGGAAACCTGGAGTTAATGTTTATACTCCAATTCGCACTCTGGGAATTTGGAGTTGGCATTTACACTCCGGTTCACACTCTGGGAACCTAGAGTTGATGTTTATACTCCAATTCGCACTCTGGAAATTTGGAGTCGGCGTTTACACTCCGGTTCATACTCTGGGAACCTAGAGTTGATGTTTATACTCCAACTCGCACTCTGGGAATTTAGAGTTGGCGTTTACACTCCGGTTCGCACTCTGGGAACCTAGAGTTGATGTTTATACTCCAATTCGCACTCTGGGAATTTGGAGTTGGTTATAGGACTGTCGTGTGTCGGTCCAGTTCAGCCTTTAATGTGACGGCTTGCCCCCGAGCTGAGGTTTCACTTAGTGAATCGTCGGTCGTATCACAGTCACCCGCTATTTGAATAAATTCCACCGTACGATAGAACTTAGCTCTTCGTGCATCGTGATTGTTGAATGTCGCATTCGGTGAATCACAACACTAGCTTGAAGAGATGGTAATTTATTGCAGGCACGGAAAAACATGGCAAAGTCAGTGCCTTGTTACAAATTCAAACTTCAGAATGCAAAGACAAATTGCAAAGTATTCATAGACTAAATAAAGCATGGCATGTGTAACAGTGACGAAGATCCTCGTCGTTCCAGATTCCCGACAAAGTGGGTCCGCCACTTACGGCGTTTATCACTAATCTCCCGCTGGGACGGGTAGAGTCCTCCTGTCTCGGTCGATCGGGCTCATTATTTTGATTTGATGGGCCCGCTCCTCCAGGCTGTGGCGCCCGCACAAACTGTTCCAGCTTCCTTTCTCTAGTCTATTTTTCCACGAGATATTGCAAATGACGACATTCATTCGTAGTGTGCCCGTAGCTTTCATGAAACCTACAAAATTTTCCCTTCTGGATTTGCCTTTCTGACGATGGTTTTGGTGCAGGTTTTTTTGTATTGAATCGTATTACATGTTTGTAAATACAAGTTCTCCAGTGATGTATTCAAAGGAGTGTAGTTGTCAAACATAGGATTCTTGCGCGATGGGCCACGGTTCTAATCTCGCTTTCTATTCTGATTCACGTTCTCCCTCCGCTGAGTTTGTTTGTTTTGAACGTTCAACCGAACTTTTTTGGAACTCTCACTGGACTGTTTGATCGCGACATTGCTTTGGATCCTTCCGTGCTTGGCCCTGCATCAGTCTGCTTCCTAGACTGTTTCGCATCTTCCCTTCTCAGGAATTGAGCCGCCTTGGCGTAGAAACGGTCCAATGATGCGGGTGGTTTTCCAACTAACCAGTTGCCAAACTCGGAATCGGGGACAATCCCCTTAGTCAACGCCATAAGAATGGAGTTATCGTTCGGATTGCTGATTTCCACACATGCAGCATGGAATCTCTCTAAATAGCGTCTGAGCGCCTCTCTAGGAGCTTGAGTGAAAATAGATAGAGTGTTGACATCTTTTGGCCTTACGACGTGCATGCGGAATTGCTCAACAAATATAGTGGCCAACTGGTCAAAGGAGGAAATGGATCGTGGTGACAGTCGGGTGAACCACATAGTAGCGATGCCCCCAAGGAAATGGGAAAACTACAACGCTTCATTGCGTCGTCCGCTCTAGCAGCGCTCATCGACCATTCATATTTCAGAATATGTTGGTAGGGGTCGGAGTTTCCTTCGTACGTGGGTAAAGTCGGCATCCTGAATCGCCGAGGGGGTTCGGCGGTAAGTATATCTTCCGTAAAAGAAGTGTTACTTCGGGAGATTCCCCAGTCATCGTTCGTGAGACCCTGGCTCTCACGGATCATCTAACGTATCATGGTCGAAAGATGCGGCATTTGTACATTCTGTGCGGTTCGAGCCAGAGTGTGATTATGTTTCATATTATGAGGTTGGACCGGATGCTGTCTACGGTCCACGTCTTGCCTTCTTGGTTCATAGTTCTCTGGGACGTATGGTTCAGGAGTACGCCCGTGCTGACGACGGTCCAGGTTCAACTGATTTTGGGCATCGACCCCTAGTTCAACCGCGACGGTCGTGGCGCGGTGGTCTGTGGTGTAGTGAGGAGAGGTACCCCCTCAGGAGGAGGGTCCGGTCTGGAAACTGGCTGATGGACCAACTCTCAGCTGTCCAACGGTCATTTCCAGTTGATATCCAGCAGTTTGTATGTGACACCCATCCAGTCGGGGTCGTGGAGATTGGTGATGGTAATCAGAAGAGGAAGAACTTTCGCTGAAGGAGAGAGAAGCATGATCTCTCCTAGATCTCCTCCACTTCTGGTGATTCAGCTGGCTGGTCAGCTCGGCGTTGGCGTGTTGCTGCTCTGTTAGTTGTTGCCGACTTTGGGTCAGCTCCTAAAGCAGCAGCTGGAACTCTTGTCGGGTAACCGGACCCGATGGTTCCGAGTGTCCGTTAGTGTCTTGGTTAGAGGGAGGTAGTGGCGCGAGATTCTGTCTATCCTGGTCTTCTTGATTGACAGCGTTGGAGGTGGTCCTTGTGCTAACCATCTTGGGGGTTAAACTTCTTTCCTAGACTTTATGAAAATCTGAATAGAAGGGAAGGAACTCGAATTAGTGATCTGGATCTCTCTCTTAGATTTATGCAATCCGGTATCGACGACAAATCCAACGAGCAGGAGAAAATCTGGGTTCTCTCAGTGAAAGCACCAAAGTGTTTGTACCAAAATTGGGCACAACACTCTTCGAAAGTTTTTGAAGAGATAACAGTGAAGAATATAAATTAAAAATGAAGATTATCTAACAAAAACTCCAAACAACAGGAATGTAAATGCACCGATAAACGATTTATAGTGGTTCGGCGTATTGCCTACGTCCACTATGAAGTTTTTGTGACTTTATTGATTCTCTTTCAACGATTACAAGTGATTATAGCAAAAAACAACAAAGTACAACTTGGATTTCAAATTCAGCAGCAAGAATAATGTAACGACCCTGAATTTTGGAAAATTGAAGTTGATAATATTTAATTGATTTTAAATGTTTGATAGTTATTTTAACTTGAATTTCAAATGTCAGAATGAATTTGTCAATTAAATTATTGAATTTAATTTATTGAAGTTGGATAAAAATTTGAATCTTCAGTTGTAAGCTGATTAAAAAAATATTTCAAAGGCTTAGAAAATCTGTATTGATAATACTGGAGATAATAGAAGCTTCAGAATTGAATTTGAAAGTGATTTGTTTAGTTTTGAAATTTTATCGTTTAAATCGATATTTAAAAATAGCCTTTCGAGGCACAGTCTCGGAATTCGACGAAACTAGTTTCATTGGATCCGTAATATTATATTATTATTGGGTTTCAAATTTGGTAGTGTTTGGAGTTGCCGTGTGATCGTACGCTAGATAAATGCGTTGAAAATTTAATTGATAATAGCCGATTCGGAATTTAAATATAATATTTCAACTAGTCAAATACATCTCACATCAGCTACCTTCTTTCATCTCAAACCACTGTATACTCATCCAAGCACGCAACCTTCCTTTCGCTGTTTAATCACGCCACCTACCTTGTACATATTGTCATTCCTTCTTGATTATATCACGACATTTCCATCTTTTTAAAACCAAGATCATTTCGTTCCTAAAAAATAATATGATGGCCGATCCCCAATATACTCCTCTTCTATTCTCCTCTCAATTCAAATTCGTGGCTCCATCCCTTCATCTTCACTCTCAAACTCGAACCGATGAAAAAGGAAAAAAATGGCCGAAATCGAATTGCGCTAGCACTTCATTCAAAATCAAATTCTCAGAAAAATTATTGGCCGAAGCCGCCTGTTCGAAATCGCGTCGGCAAGGACCGGAGCGGCAACGCTCGCAAGCGTGCGGTGGGGTTCGTCAAGTTAGGGCATCAGCATCGCGATGGTCGCGACTCCTGACGCGTGGAAGGAAGATCGAGTAGCCAAGGCCATCGAAGGGGCGCCACGCGTATTCGCGAGTCGATGGGGAAATCAACGTGGCAAAGGGGAGAAAATCGATGGGGATGAGGCCGGAGTAGTTTGCGATGGTGTGATCAATGAGGGCCTATGCAGTCTCGAGTTAGACGATGCTTTTGGGGCTTTACGGTTTGTTGAATTTGAGGTATGGCTGTGATATTTTTTTATCTAGATTTTATTACGTTTGTGCAAAAGAAAAACGATTAACAATGAAGTAAATCTTGTTTTTTACTGTTTACAGAAAGTAATATAAGTATGGGAAATATATGCAGTAAAATAAAATAGGAAAACAATTTTTTACAGTAAATTGAATTACTGTTAGATTCAAATATTATATATATAGGAATGGAATTTTGAAAGGAAGATTTGAAAATAAAATAAAATATTCAAAAGTTTATACGAATTAGATATGGACACTTGTTAAATATTAATAGATATGATTTTGGGAAAAAGAAATTTAGTTTTAATTGAACTTTTTGTTAATTAAATCATTAAAAGAAATTGATTTAAAATAAAGATATTAATTTAAAGTAAAATCATGGTTGGATAGATTTATTTAAAGGAAATCAGTTCGAATTTTAAATTTTTAGTTAAAATAAAAATAATTGTAATTAAATTTATAAATAGAAATTTAATGGTTTAATTTATTTGAATATTAATAAATTTTATAAATTGTTTATACAAGGTCAAAAATCTTAAGGGAAACAAATCGAGAAGAAAATGGGTTGCATGCGTAGGCAAAGGTGAGAACTTCTCACTCAATCGAATCTGTTTCGATTTAAATTTTAAATAGTTGAATTTTAAATTGCTTGATTGTATGCTTAGATGATAAATTATTATCTATTGTTTTGAAATAGACCCTATACGCCGCATATTAAGAGGATGTTATTTATTAAACACATATACCGCGATAATTCCAACTTGATATGGAATTGGTATTATATATGTATTTGGAGTTTATTTCCCGCATTATATAGCGGATGAGACCCTATTGCGCCGCATAATGGCGGATAATATTTTATAAATCCCATATACCGCGATATTTCACCTCGAAGTGGAATTGGTATTGTGCTAACATCTTTAGATGTAGGGAAACAGGTTGGAGGGATCCAACTGGATTCCTCAAATATTTGAATTTATTTCATATGTTGTGTGTTGGTTGATTTATAATCCGTGTGAATATCTTTGTGATTGAGATTGTTGAAGCTATAGGTTAGCCGAGTATATTTTTGGTATCATTGGATACCGAAAATAGATAAAAATTGGATTTTTTCCAAGTTGAAAGTTATAGAAAAAAAATTATATTTTTGAGAATTGGATAAGTTAAAAAGGAGTTTTAAAAAGACAAAGTTATTTTTGAACCATATTGAATAAAATTCCAAATTACGGAAAAAAAAGGGCTAAGTAAATGGATTTCGATCTATATTATTATAAGTTGAAGAAATTTATTTTAAAAATAAATGATTTTGTAAATTCATTGGAAATTTATTAAGCAGAAATTAATCGGTTTTGATAATTAATTAAGAATAATTAATCAAGTATTAACTATTAATTAAGAGTTAATTAATGATCAATGAAAGGATAATTTATTAAATGTTTTTACAATAAATTGGCTATTAATTTACCATAACTAGCAAATTTTATTCATAGAAATTTATTTGATTTAAATTAATCAGATGATTAAATTTATCCTACTTATGGATGTTTGAATTATACTGGATGTTGAATTTTTTTATATCTTTGATATGTGATGCTTTGTGATATATCCTGATGTGTGTTGTGATCTGTAATTTGTTTATCCGTGATATATATATATATCTGTGATCTGTAAATGAAAGGTAAGCGTTATAGTTTATACCGCTTATCAAATATATTGTTATATTTTGATCTGTGATGGTTGAATGTTGTTGCACTATTGTGTTAAACCCTTAGACTACACAATACACACACAAAATGTGGATTTCACGTGGAAATCAGTTAAGTCACAGATTTTTTTGACAATTCTAAAGACTGAATTTTTGAATCCAAATTATTTTTGGATTTGGAATTGAAAGTTTTTGAAAATGAATTTCAAAAATAAGAGTTATTTTAAATAACTTAATAAAAATTGGAATTTAAATCATTTGATTTAAATTTTGAATTCAATATTTGAAATTGAATCCAATGATTTGGGAACTATGGTCTAAAATATTGTACAAGTTATAAAATGTGTTTATATGGGTTTTTAACCATTTAAAATATAGTTTTGGAAATTTTAAATTTAAATCCAAGTTTATACTTGAGTGGCTTTAACTCATGAAAAATTGTAATCAGTTTTTCCCAAAACGAAAACTATCTGTTTTCAAGTAATAATAGCTTTCACATAAGGAAAGAAATTACCAACTGTGTTAAAAGAATGTAAATTTGAAATTAAACTGTTTTGAAGGCTATGAATTAATCTTTGTGAAAGGTTGTTGAACTTGACTTGAAATAAAGGAGTATTTCAAATGGTGTATCTTTTATATTATAAAAGACTTGAATTGTGAATAGTTTTGAAAGCTATAAGTTAAATCTTGATTTAAAGATTTAATGAGTTAATCCAATTGAAATGGAAATTTATCTGGGAATCTGGGAATAAATATTTGTGAAACTGGGTAACCTTTGTAAAGTAAATCTTTTTGTTTAAAGATTTAAAATGGTAATTTGTTTAAACCATTTGAAAGAAAGTGTTTGGGTAATAAGTTGTGACTTAATTGAAATCCCAATATCCATATGTTTTAAACATATTGCGTTTACTATTCGGATTAGCCGAGAGAGGACCTTTGTGTCATATAACCCATTCCGAATAAGTGATACGACGTAATGGATAGCATTGAAGACCGGTGGTGAAGATCGGGTATTTGTGAAAACGATAGGATGACCTATCGAATGTCTATGCACCGTTATCTACGGTATAGAGATTTCCTTTGTGATGGGAAATTCGATCGGGATTGTGAATACCCGGATTGCAAGGGCTTCCTTTGAAGTGCCTTCGGTTCTGTTCGAACCCAGAACAGACTTGTATGGTTACGTGTCTTACATTACATTTTGAGATATAAAGCAGATTGCTTTCAAATACATCTCTGTTGGTGGCGGAGAATTTATTCTCTTAGCTTAACACCCTTATCTGAGGCGTACGAGCTCAGAGGTTTTGTAGTTGAAGGTTATCAGCGATATACTCCCAATTTGGTAATGTGGCATGCTAAATTTTGCTGTGTGATGATTATTTATTGATCATTTGTTGATAAAAGCGTGGCTTTGTGAAAAAGCGTAGCTTTGTGGACGAGACTTGCTCGGACCTCAAACCCCGGAAATGGTCAAAACACGAATATGCGGCAAGGTTATGAGGGTCGCGCCCTTTAGGGTATGTCATTTCCTTCTTGAAAAGGGTGGTGTCAGGTATGGAGCCCTGATGCTTAACCTATATGGTTGCTCCAATCTCATTTTTTGTATGGTTGTTGCATTGTGATTGAGGGCCCTCGGATAAAGGTTCCAAAGGACCGAGGGGTGACATATTCGTGTAGTAGTTACCTAGTTACAAAGGTAACCCGACCTTGTATTGGCAGAGAGCTGGTTAAGTTCTCGGGACGTCCCGCCAGAGGCGTACCCATGTGGCAGTAGGAAGTTCCTTAGCCTGGCCATTTGTTGGAAATCCAAAGAAACAATACGAGCCTTGTACGGTTTTAGTTGCAGAACCGGCCATTTAATATGGTAGCTATGGTAAGCATACTATAATGGTACCTATACTGGCTAAGATTTATATTATACTTTCGAAATGGGTTTCCACACTTTGCACTTATAGTAATAATATCAGAGAAAATTTGCATATCAAGCATGTTTGACTATCATAAGGAGAAATCTCCTCCAATTCTGTATTTGCATTGTGTATGCGCGGGGAGGCCTTATGGTAGTTACATTTTCTAAATGCATTGCGAGTCTATTTTAAATTATTTCTTCGTATGTTTTTTAAAAGATAAATAACTGTTTTGAGTTCTCACACCAGTCCCATGACTGGACCTGGAGTTTATTGTTCTCTTCCTAAACTCTGGGTGCCTATAATTTTCCACACGGGCAGCGTAGAGTCAGGTTATCAGATCATTCTGGATTCAGAAGTGCTATGGAGCTCAAGTGGCGAGCTGGATGGCGAGACGTATTACTTGTATATGATATTATCTTTCCGCTGTAAATTCACTTGTAAGGACATGTTTGTATAACTGTCCATTGTTTTGTTGTATATTGTTGTTGTACACTCTGATGTGATGTAATGTAATAATTGAGATAGTTCTTTGTTTTAAAGATTATTCATTTATCTATTATATGTTATTCCGTTGCGATATGTGAGATTCTGTTATTGTTTCTGTTCTGTTTTCTTCTTCTATCTTATTCTTCTACCTCTTCTTTTTAACCCTTATGGTTCGTTTTTTGGCACCCGATTGCTCGGCAATTGACACAGTGGACGTATTGATGTCGATTTTTGGAAGTCGAAGAAGCGGGTCTTGACAAATATGATGCAAATCTTGATCCGACAGAGTCTGGGCGCTTGAGAACCCAAAGATCCTTCTTCTGTAGGCTATGGGGCTCAATTTATAGGCATAGGAGGCTGAGACTTTGCTCAAACTTTGGGAGACTCGCTCTAGCAGGTGAGGGGGCCCACACTACCTATTCCAGAGAGTTTCGACTCAATCTGTGAACGGTACGAAATCATTTCGTATCGATCAAGATCATGTCCGATGGAGCTGAAATTTGGTAGGAACATTCCTTGGACCGTACGTAATCTTCTGCAAAAATTTCATGGCATTTGGATTGGTGGATTTTGAGTTATGGTCGATACGAACTTGGACTGCTCGTTGGTTCGATTTCGCTGATTCGAATTGATCACTTCGACTCGATGATAACGCACGCGAGAAAGTTGACGTGGCGCGCGCTCTTCGTGTCGATCTGCTTTTCACTCCAGTTTGATCGAGTCACCCCAAGTATTTCGCCGCGTTCGCATCCATAACTAACGCATCATCTCTGGCTTGTTTGACTCGATAGATGCGAACAAGTAATTATTCATGGATTCGAATAGGGGCAATCATTGATCGATACAAACATATGACGACCAGTGGTTACGAACTAGACACTAGTTGTCCAATATGAAGCATGCTACTCATCGATCGATACGAAACCGATCGATTCGAAGTATGGCATAATGATGGATGTGAATGAGATCGATACGACCTGAGGTTCCTAGATGGATACGAAGATGCTGCCACTCTGATGGATACGAAGTTGATGGATTCGAACCGGAGCTCGGTGATGGATACGAAAATGGGGTTATCACCTTCAATTTGCATCGATCGTAACTTGAGCATACGAACTCGGATTGACTTGAAATTTAGAATGCGGGCTTCCGTGGCCTAGTTTGTCATGTCTTGTCAGTTGTAGCCTGATTCGGACTCGGACGAAATTAATCGACATTCATAGCGAACCTGTGCATGCTCGATACCTAGGACGATTGATTCTAAGTTTGAAACCAGTTCCTTGATATCTCGGCATTGCCAAAAGGCGGGATAACATCTCCTTTGCTCGGCTAGCTTAAAACAACTACAAAATGCCTCTACAGGCCCCAAATTTTCAAAAGAAAAAAAAAGCCAAGTTGCTAGATCAGAAAATCATCAAATTTCATACATATCTCTTTGTCGGGCAATTTAAAATTTATCCTCTGAAATCAAAACATCAATTCCCTTTGCTTTTAAAACACCTACATACCCTACTTAGTAATAATATCCAATCACACACAATTTCACTTTTCTTTTAAAAATGGGGTCCCCTCCCTCTTCTTTTCTTCTTCCTGCTAATCAGTCCCATCCCCTTTCTTCGCTTCAACCCTGTCCTTCTTCACCGATACTCGTTCCACCGTCTGCATCCCCCCATCTCCCTGTGTCAGTCCCCTCTCCATCCTTTGTCAGTAATCCTGTAGTGCCTGCAACCGTTGCAGTTGCTATTCCTAAAGTGTCAGTGTCCATTCCCCCTTCTTCCCCACCGTTGCTTCCTCATCTTTCTCCTATTCCTCCTCATTCTTGGAACTCTCTCTTTAAAGCTAAACCCAGCAACGCAGGGAAATATGTGCCTCGAGATTTTCAACTTGACTTTATTGGTAACTCTATTGTGCCATCACCTGATGTTGTTCAGGCTGGCAATACTATGTGGAAGGATTATCTTGTTGGATTTTCCCTTGATAACCCTCTCCCATATGCTACTGTAGTGTAGTATCTCAAAAAAGTGTGGAAACTAAGTGGTTCATTTACTGTAAAGTCTGATGGTTTTTTGTTTCTTTTCAAATTTACTAATGAAGAAGATAGGTCAAGAATCTCTGAATCTGATCCTGTTGTCATGAGAAACAAGCTATTTATAGTGAAGCCATGGGACGAGAACATTGGCAATAGTTGTAGTAGTATAAAATCAGTTCCAGTTTGGATTAAACTTTACAATATACCTCTTTATGCTTGGTCTCCATTGGGTATAAACTGGTTACCATCAAGAGTTGGGAAGCTCCTTTGTTTGGATGCATCAACTGAAAAATTTGAACGCATATCGTTTGCGAAATGTTTAGTTGAAGTTACTCCTAATCAAGAACTACCTGATGATTTTTCAGTTAGATTGTTAGATGGTTCTGAGCAGATAGTAAAAGTAGAATACTTGTGGAAACCTGAGTTATGTACTGTTTGTAAAGAGTTTGGTCATACTGTGAACAGTTGCAAGAAAGTTGAATGTGAAGGTGATGTAGAGCAATGTTTAGAAAAAGCGCAGCTGATAAATAGTGATGCTAGAATGAATAAGATTAAGAAGGGGCAAAACATAGTTAAGCAGGACAAAGTGAAACAGATTTGGCAAAAAGTTGTGAAGAATAAGGGGAAAAAAGTTATTACTTGTGAACAGAAAGAAGAATATGCTCTGAAGAAATTAGGTGTAAATGGATCTGCAATACAAGATGGTCCTGAACAAAGCAAAAAAGGAAAATGGTAAAGAGAGTGATCAACCCAGTGTTGAGCAATGTTGTACAGTTAGCACTCAAAATAAGTACAACTTGCTACAAAATGCAGACAATGAATGTTATATTTTGAAAATGTATGAGGAGGAGGAAGGAGAGATTACAGTTGATGACAAAAGTAGACAAGAACACAATGTGTCAACCAAGTATCCTAAAGAGACTGATACTATTGCTGATCAAAATGAAGCATATACACAACATCAGGCTGCAAAACCTTATGTGAAGGAAGGTGAAATCAATCATACCACCCCAATAATGAGTAACAAGGGGAATGGAAAAGTTGCAACTGAAGTAAATGCACATTCCCAATTAAATGCATCTGATTTTGAAATAAGTTGGTGTAGAACTTTTGAAACTCAAATCACTCAACTAATAACCACTTTGCATTCTGCTTCTGTTCAAATTCATCCATCTGCCCCTCCTCATTACAATTTCTCAATTCAGCTACCTGGTTGGCCATCATCCAAATCTTACACCCATTCACAATCAGCATCTCATCATGTCCCTTCCTCTCATACAAAATCTCAACCAACCTCCCTCAGGTCTTTGCCTAGAAGAAAAATTGAAACAAGGTCTCTGTCAGCTCAGAGGAGGAATATCGGCTCCTAAAATCAATAATTTTTATAATGTTAAAAAATATTGCATCTTGGAACATAAGAGGAGCCCATAATAATTTGAAACTTGATCAAGTGAAAAGCTACATATCTGACCATAACATTTGTATATTTGGCCTTCTAAAAACTAAGCTCAATCTTTCCTTAACCCAAAAAGCAGCTTCCTACATCAATCCAAATTGGTCAATACATCATAATCTTGAAGATGCTGCTTATGGTAGAATTCTAGTCATATATGATCCTTCTGTTATAGCACTTTCTCCTATACTGTCAGCTAAGCAGTTTATACACTTTCATGTCCTTGTTTGCCAAAACCAAACTTCCTTCTACTTAACATTTGTATATGCTGATAATTCTGTCATCTCAAGAAATGCTTTCCTCAGCACTTTGCCACCATTAAGACAAGCATCTCACCCCTGGCTTGTACTAGGTGATTTCAACTCCTTTTTTGGCTATGATGATAAATCTGGTGGATCTCCTCTTCTTCCTAGAGACATAGAATCTCTCAACCTTGTTGTATATGATTCTGAATTGTTAATGGTTAACAAGTATGGGGCTAAATATTCTTGGAATAATAGAAGCAGAAGTGGAGTTCGAATTTTCACAACTATTGACCATACTTTTAGTAACTTACAATCTCTCAATCAATGGCCCTCTCTCTGTCTTTCTTCCTCAGCCTATACTGTCAGATCACTCCCCCTTGTTTTATCATTTGGGAACCATTTGAGAAAGGAAAAAAGAAGTTTTAAATTTTTTAATGCTTGGTCTAAGCATGAACAATTTTGAGCATTGTCAAACAAGCTAACACTGATTTTTCTTGTTATGGTAACCCTATGTATAAATTTTGCAGGAAATTAAAAAGTATCAAGCTTGCTATCAAACTCTGGGTTTCTACTACTTTTGGTTCTGGTAGCCTCCTGTCCACTACACTAAAAGAGCAACTGAAGATCAAACAAGAATACATGATGGAGCACCCACTTGATATACAAGCATCTGTTGAAGAGGGGAAATTACACAAGGAAGTCAACATTGCACTGACTTTGGAAGCAAGCATGAAGAGGCAGCAACTGCACAAAAAATGGATAGATGAGGGGGATAGAAATACTAAATTCTATCATGACTCTATTAAGGTTAAGCATTCAAGAGAGAATATATTTAGTATTACTGATGAACATGGTTCTCTTTTTACCACTGCAGATTCAGTTGATCATGCTTTTATTGAATACTTCACCAATTTGTTTGGAAATGCTAATGGTTTCATTCCTGATTTGAACCTCGTATCTACTCTTTATCTTCCTTGCATTTCTACTATGGAAGCTTCCTCTCTTAATTTTCCTGTTACCGATGAAGAAATCAAAGCCACCCTTTTCTCAATGAACAAGCAATCTTCAGGAGGCCCCGATGGATTAAATGTCATTTTCTTCATATCAACCTGGAATGTATTGGGTGATGAGTTTTGTAGAGCTATTCACAACTTTTTCAACAAGTGTAAGTTGCTTGGGGAAGTCAATAACACCAACATTACCCTGATCCCTAAGGTCACTCCTCCAACTAGTGTTACATCATTCAGACCAATCTCATGTTGTAATGTTGTTTATAAGTGTATATCAAAAATTCTAGCATCGCGTCTTGTCAAAGTTCTGCCTTCTGTTGTATCCAATAACCAATCTGCCTTTATTCCTTCTAGAGACATAATTGATAATGTTCTCCTTGCTCAGGAAATACTCAAGGGTTATGGCAGAAATAATGTGATTCCTGCAGCTACTCTTAAATTAGATATATCCAAGGCATATGATTCTATCCATTGGGATTCTATTGTTAGGATATTGGCAGTGATGGGTTTCCCTAAAGAATTTGTGTCTTGGATATATGTTTGTATATCCACACTTACATACTCTGTTGTTTTAAATGGCAGACCTGTTGGTAGCTTTAGAGGTAGTAAAGGAATACGACAAGGCGACCCTATATCATCTTACATATTCTTGATGGTCATGGAAGTGTTAACAGTTATTCTCAGAGATAGGTTCAACCATAAAATCATTAAGTATCATCCAAAGTGCTCTGCGCTACAAATCACCTCTATAATGTTTGCAGATGATGTTATGTTGTTTACCAAACCAGAGTTACCTTCTTTGAATGGTGTTTTGGAAGTTTTGCATGTTTTCCACCGAATGACAGGACTCTCCATAAATCAAGGCAAGTCATCTCTACTGGTCTCTAGTGTTAGTCAATTGCAGGCTGCTGCCCTTCATCACCATACTGGTTTCTCTAGCATGAATAATGATATGAGGTATCTTGGTCTACCATTACTATCTAAAAGAATTACTAAGGCTGATTGCTTACCCCTTTTCAATAAAATCACCTCTGCCTTGACAAGTTGGGACAATAGAAGCTTGACTCAGAGTGGTAGGCTAGTTATTATTAAATCTGTTGTTTTTTCCTCCTTGGTCTACTGGGCTAGAACACTAATCCTTCCTGTTAAACTGTTGCAACTCATTAGGTCTGCCATGATTAGATTTTTTTGGACTGGAAGTATTCACAATAGAAAGATTGTGCCATGTTCTTTTACAAAAATTGAGACACCTATGATATTAGGGGGACTGGGAGTTATTGATGTTAGGAAATGGAATACTTCTGCCATTAGTAAACAATTTGATGTCCTTATTAATAATAAGAATAGTTTATGGGTT
Source organism: Allium cepa (assembly GCA_030765085.1). Classification (NCBI taxonomy): domain Eukaryota; kingdom Viridiplantae; phylum Streptophyta; class Magnoliopsida; order Asparagales; family Amaryllidaceae; genus Allium; species Allium cepa. The sequence goes on from CM060934.1 coordinate 629,859,664, forward strand.
AGCTGGACATGGAAACACAATATAAAGAACAAGCACTTTTGGACAATGGAAACCCCACAGAATTGCAGCTGGATTTGGAGAAGTATGTTGAAACTCAGACATGTTTTCCTCCTAATGATACAATACCCTATAAATTCTACAAAAGTTGTTAGTTTTTGGCATGATCCATGGGTTAGTATTGGTCATATCCTTTTCAATGTTTGTGATCATGCTCAGATATTACAGACTGGTATACACCAAGATGCTTTAGCAAATGATTTTTTGCATAATGGTAAAATCTTGTAACCATCCAACAGCAACCAAGTGATCACGCAGTTGTGGGGTGATATTCAACAACATAACTTCAGTGTGCATCAGGATGCCTGTGTTACTTGGGATAAGAAAACTCACACTGTTAAAACAGTTTACAATTATGTTACTGCCAGTGTTCCTCTTCCAGCTGCTGAATGGTACAAAGTGATTTGGAATTCTAATTCAGCTCCAAAAGAAAACTTAATGATGTGGAAAGTCATTACTCAGGCATTACTTACTAGAAGAATAATCAACATTTATGGTATGGCATGTTCCAAACTGTGCTTGTTCTGTCAACACCATGATGAATCTACTGAGCATCTATTTTTTGATTGTCCTGCTTTGCACTTCATTTTAGACAGGATTAGTTGCATAACAGGTTATCAGTTAACTGGTTCTGCAACTTGTCCTCTCTGGCATATAATCTATAAAGCAACTAGGTGGAGAATGGAACAAGGAAGAGTTTTAGCTGTTGTATTGAAAATTAGTATGTCTGTGATATGGGCAGAGAGGAATGCTATGGTTTTTGATAATGTTGGAAGAACTGATGTTTTGATCTGGAATGAAGTCAAGTCTCGAACTCATACACAGCTGAAATACTGTGCTTCTGGTTTCCCACAATCTTTGGTTGATGCTTGGGGATGAGTCTGTTGTGCTTGTAGTTTTTTTCTTTTTTTCTTTTTCTTTATGTTGTACTCTTTTTTATTGTTTTGAAATAAAACTGGTAGGGGCCCAGTTAACCCCGCTGGCTTTGCCAAAAAAAAATATCCAATCACAGAATCCAAAAATCATTTTATTCAATTCCTTTTCAAAATTTTCAATATTTGTTTTACTTAAGCCTGTACGATGTACTATATTATCCGTACGCAATACCAAATCTGATCGCTCACTGATCACACAATTTCCACTTCCGAACTAGTATCGTCCACCCGACTCTATAGTGCAGACACAGATCTGGTTTCTTGATTAGAAACCGTCATTCTCCTTGCATAGCCACAAACTATGATAGAGAATTTCCAGAATTAATCAAAATCCATATTCAGGGTTCGCCGTTGAAAATCGTGTCAAAATCCCAACTCGGATCGATATAACTACCTCGAAATTCTGTGCTCGAATCTGGATCAAATCGTTATGCGAATAAAATTATATACGTACATCCTACGTATATCTCAATTGATTATTAACTATATCAATTTCATTTTATTCACATTTATTCAAATTTTCATTCAATAATCCACAATTATCCCACTTCACTTATCCATAATTTATGCCTTTATTAAATCTTCATTTTCAAATATTAACTTAGAATATTTTCCCAAATTCACTTAAGAATTTTACCATCCCTTTCTTAAGTTCAATATACTTAATTTTTTTTCCATTTTCACTTTACCACTTAAGCTTTTATATCTATTTTCATCCAAATTAAATTTCAATTCTATTTGAATCCAATCTATCTTTAAATTCAGAATACTAATTTTTTATCAACTATCTTTCATTAATACCTAACCCATATCATTATTTTAAATTTGTTTCATTTACTAATTTATTTCAAATTCCAATGAATTCTAATTCCCAGAACTTTTGTTCTTTTAGTCCAACCCGAACTAATTTTCTCTTGAATTCAGTTTTTCTTCTTTTCACCTATTTATTCCCGATCAAATTCAATAACTTAATTTTATTTAACATGATTCAAATCAAAGCTCATTCCATTATTCTACTCCAATTCATTTGCTTACCCATTAAAATTAATTAGTTTACTTACTAATCTTATATTCAATCCTTTGTTTTATTTAGTCCACCTGACTAATTTTACATTTCACCTTATTCAACACGATTCAAAATGAATTCCAATATTCAGTTTTAGTTCCATTTACTTACAATTTAAATTAGTTTGTTCATTCACAAATTCATTTCCAACTTAATAAATTTTATTTCAATGACCATTTTACTTAGTCTACTTAAACCTTTTTCTTTAAATTCACTTTTACTTTACTAGATTCAGTTACATTCCATTCAATTCAAATCTTAAACTTCTATATCCATTCACTAATCTTTTTAATTTACTTCATGTAATTTGGTTTACCTTCTAAATTATTTTGTTTTCACACTTACTTTAATTTAACTTTTCTTAAGTTAATTTTTTTATTCTAAACAAATTTCAATTTTTATAAGTTCCCAACTTATTTATATCCCATAAACCTTTTAAATATGATTCCAGAGTTTAAACAATTACTTAAGTATTTCAAAATCATTTTTGAAATCAATTACACGCAAAATCCTTTGGTATATCCAATTATTCCTTTGAATTTCAAAACCAAACTCATTTTTGCAAACAACTCCAATTTAAAACATTCGGATAGCAATTCCTCCATTGGAAACTAGAAAATGAACATCGATGATGCTGCAGTTGTCGCCGAAATTATTTTCCAGCAACCGAAAGGAGTTTAGTGCTTTTATCTCTTTAAAACATTTTCAAATATTTTTAATTCCAAATTCCACCAGATTTCATATCCCATTTAAAAATATTTCCAAATAATATAACTATTATTCCTCCAAAGCCTTTTGAAAAATCATTTTCAAACTCAAAAGGAATTAAATTTCCCAAATTTTAGAACTTCAAAACCCTTCAACCTATATTCAATTATTACTCTGGAATTTGATCTTATTTCAATTATAAATCACATTTATAATTCACATTTCCAAGTTTCCTTTTGTTATATGAATTAATTTCCTTAACCTTTGTTATAAATTCAATTCTCCATTCAATTTCCACTTAACAATGATAATAATTAAATATTATCATTTTCTAACAACCAAGCAACCATATACTTATAATAATTCTAAAAATAATTCCATTTATATATAAAAATAATTTGGGTAAAATTATTCCATTCACCCTATTTAAAATAATGAAGTGTCGAATTGTTCTGTACAAGTGGTTAGAGATCCCTATCAATAAGGATAATTACTTGTATTGACCAGAATCCATAAGCCACTTAACAAACCAATCAACACAATATAAAACAAATTTTATATTCACTAACAAATACGCGCTCATATTTATTAATACTCTCAAACTCATTCTATAGCGCTACTAACTCTATCTCTAATGAGTAATCCCCACCAGAGCCAAGTTTCTCGCTTAACCTTCAGCTCTGATACCAACTGTAACATCCCGCAAATCCATACCCCTTTGAGCCGAAAATATTCCCCGACAAATCAACTCAAAGTGGACGGATGAGGCGAGACAATGCACCAGGGCCTGGCAAGGAGACTATGAAAAGCAACGTTGCTGTAAAACAATCTGGCGATAACTCGAGGAAGGTCCAGGTCAATGTCCAGAACAAGCCAGAGCAATCTAAAGGATCAAGAGGAGGGAATCTCGGAAAGAAAAGGGTAGCAAGAAAGTAGAAACCGAGAATTCCAACTTACAACGAATACACTCCTCTGAATGCATCTATGGAAAATATTTACCTATCGACTTGTAACACTTTTCAATATCGAAAGTAGCGCCCAAAAGAGTCCACTGAGGAACAAAAGCGGACTGGAAAGTATTGCCGCTTCCATGAGACTTATGTGCACAATACCGAGGAGTGTAGGCACCTCCACGATACTATAGAAAATCTAATTCGACAGAATAAGTTACGGGAGTTTGTCAAGAATCCGCAGGAGGGCGGACAAGGAACATCAGAGCCCGGTCGCAGGCAAGCACCACGCCATCTAAGGGAACCTACTTGGACTGTAGGTAGACTATTCATAAACCTGACAGTCGGTAGGCCTTACTTGGCAGACAAGAATAGGAAGAAGATAGAGCGTTATACCAGTTCCTTAAAGCACGTAGATTTTGAATGTTTTTCAAATACGGAAGATGAGTCCTCGGCTAAACAGTAGCGAACGATGACGGATGATATAGTGTTCAGGAGCAGGCACGCTGCTCAGGCGGAGGCTCCTATCGTTGACCTGATAGTCATCTCCGCAACGATCGGTTGGCATTTGTGGAAAGAATATTGATTGATGGTGGAAATTCTATAAACATCATCTTCAAAAAACATATGACCAGAGGAAGATGGAGACGAAGGATCTAAAACCATCTAAAGCCCATATCCATGGCTTAATGGTGCAGCTACTGATGCAATGGGTTTTGTTGGATTTTCAGTTGAACTTGGACAAGGTGAACATAGGAGGGTGCGAATCCTTCCTTTCATTATTTTGGACGTCGATTCTCCGTACAATGTGTTTTGATGTCGACCATCCCTGACAGAGTTTAAGGCAGCTTTGGCCCCTTGGCGTTTAACCTTGAAATTTACGAAAGACAAAGGAGTTGGTGTTGTGCAAGGCGATCAGGTGACTGGTCATGCATGTTATGTGGCTAGGCTGAGAGTGGCCCAGCGAAGAGAGAAAGGAAAGGTTGTGGATTGCCCCGCCGCACCCGAGTCACTGAAAATTGACAAGTAATGTCCGAGCCCTGGCTCGGGCAACATGATCAGATCTATTGTGGCATAAATCCAAGAGACGATGATGAGAAATCCATGGAGCCAAAAGCAGCACCAGTTGAACTAACGATTGACATTCCAGTCAGCCGAGATGACCCATCGCGAGTGCTTAAAATTGGATCACAACTCAACCCCTCGATGACTGAGGATCTCACTGATTTCCTCCGAGCAAATCTGGATGTTTTTGCTTGGACATATTTCGATATGTGCAGGATTTCTCCCGCCATTGCGAGTCATATGTTGAGCATAAACCCGAGGTACGTACCAGTAAAGCAAAAAAGGAGAGGCATGGACTCGGAGAGGTCCGCTGCTCTCAAAGAGGTGGTGGACAAACTCACAGCCAATGGGTTCATCCGTGACGCCCTCTACCCTGAGTGGGTGTCTAACCCCGTGTTAGTGACAAAAGCAAATGGGAAATGGAGAATCTACGTAGATTGCTGAACAAAGCATGCCCTAAGGATAGTTTCCCTTTACCCAAAATTGACCGGCTGGTCAACTCAACGGCAGGACACGAGTTATTTTCATTTATGGATGCGTACTCGGGATATAATCAAATCCCAATGCACATTCCAGACTAAGAGCACACTAGTTTTATCACAAACGTTGGGTTGTATTGTCATGCAGTGATGCCTTTCGGATTGAGAAATGTAGGAGCGACTTATTAGCATATGGTGAATCAGATGTTTAAAGACCAGATTGGTAGAACAATGGATGTCTACGTGGTTGACATGCCCATGAATTCATGGCAGTCAAATGACCGCATTCCAGACTTGGCGAAAATGTTTGATATACTCAGATATTACGAAATGAAAATCAATCCTCTATAGTGTTCCTTTGGCGTTGTGTCAGGGAAGTTTTTGGGTTTCATTGTTAATGCATAGGGAATTGAAGCTAACCCAGAAAAGATTCAGGTTATTCGAGACATACAAGTGCCCAGAACAATAAAGCAAGTACAAAGCCTAAACAGAAAAGTGGCCGTGCTGATTCGATTCATATCTAGAGCGACAAATAAGTGTATTCCCTTCTTCGATGTAATAAATAAAGGAAAGATAAATTTCTAATGGATGCCAAACTGTGAGGATGCATCCCTAGCTCTGGTAAGGCATTTGGAAAATCCCCTGGTGTCGTCGAAGCTTGTAGACCATGAAGTGTTGTATGTATAATACTTGGTTGTATCTCAACATGTCATCAGTACGGCTTTGGTTCGCGAGGAGGACCGAGTTCAAAAGCAGGTTTACAATGTCAGTAAACGTTTAATGGGGGAAGAAATAAATTATCCTAAAATTGAGAAGCTAGCCTATTGCTTGGTGATTGCATCACACAAGCTTCGTCCGTACTTTAAGGCACACTCGATCAGTGTTTATGCCAATCAACCCTTGCAATAGGTACTCCAACGACCAGAAACCTCTGGAAGGATGTTAAAATGGAATATCGAGTTGAGTCAGCTCGATATCACCTACCTGCCACAAAGGGCCATACAAGGGCAAGCACACATATTTCATTGCAGAATTCACCATATCAGACAAACAAAACAGTGATGATGTTATTCCCTCTATTCGATGGAAACTATACACGATGGAGCATCCAACGACCGATGTTCTACGGCTGTGTAATTCTTGTGACTCCAGAAAACTGATCAATGTGTTATGCTTTGAAGCTCGATTTTCCAACTACAAATAACGAAGCCGAATATAAAGCATTGATTGGTGGCTTGAAACTTATTAGGGAACTTGGAGTGAAATCAGTTGAAATCTTTTGCGACCCACAATTGGTGGTGTACCAGGTGCAGGGAGAATATCAAGCAAAGGGGCAGAGGCTTGCTCCGTACCTTGACCGGATTCATGAACTATTCGCAAACCTTGAATATTACGATATTTCGTATGTTCCGCGTGAGCAAAACAGAGAAGCCGATTCATTGGAAAAATTCGCAAGTACTGGCGACGCACAGCAAATGGGATTGGTTCCCGTTGAAATCTTGCATGCTTCGAGTATAAATGAGATGGAGGTAGATTTCGTGTTAGAAATAGAAATCGAGAAGGATTCATGTATAACCCCTTTTAAGCAATACATGCTACATAGGGTTTTTGCCCCCAAAAAAAAGAACGAACGACGACAAGTCACTCACAAAGCTTCACGATATATAATGCAGGATGGAATAATGTATCGAAAGGGATTCTTGGTCCCCTTACTTCGATGCATTGCCCATGGCGAGATAAAGCGAGTCTTGAAGGAAGTTCATGAATGAGAATGTGGTGACCATATTGGAGGGCAGACACTAGCAAAAAAGATCGTCCGCTATGGATATTATTGGCCAACATTAAATCGGGATACTGCAGACTACATAAGAAGATGTGACAAATGTCAAAAGCATGCAAAAATGCCGAGAGCTCCACCAACGGAACTCACACAGATGGTTAGTCCCTGGTCGTTCGCAATATGGGGAATCGATATAATCGATTCTGTGCCTATCTCCAAAGGTGGTGCAAAATACGCAATAGTTGTGGTCGATTACTTTACCAAGTGGGAAAAAGTAGAGCCCCTAGCTAAAATAACCACCAAAAAGGTCATTAATTTCGTTGTACGGAACATCATATGTCGTTTTGGCCTCCCGCGAACTATCATTACGGACAATGGAAGTCAGTTCGAAAGTAGGGAGTTCAAAAAATTTTGTCAAAAGTATGGCATTAGGAAAAGGCTTGCAGCAGTTTCTCATCCAAAAGCCAATGGACAAGTAAAAGTCGTGAACAAAATAATAAAATCCATATTGAAAAACGTCTTGAAAAGGCTAGAGGCAAGTGGGTGGATGAGCTTGCAATAGCACTTTGGGATTACAGAACCACCCATAAGTTTGAGACTGGCCACACTCCATTCACATTGGCATATGGCACGGAAGCCGTTATACTCGTGTAACTTGAAGTTCCTTCACATTGTGTAACTCATTATGACACTAAGACGAATCAGGATCTCATGGTTGAATCACTGGACTTTGTTGACGAAAAACGGGAAGAAGCTGATTTAAGGGCGGCTGCATATAGACACCGAGTCGCTCGATATTATATAAAAAAGTCCGACCGAGAATCTTTGATGTGGGCGATCTCGTTTTGAAGCGAGTTTTCCTAATCCCATCGCATATGAATCCCACATAGGAAGGTCCATATGTCATCAAACGTAGGCTTAGAGTGGGAACTTTCAAGCTAGCGACCGTTGATGGCGCGACACTCCCCCGAGCATGGAATAGCAAGCATTTGCGACGTTATTATACTTAGTCTATCCCTTCGCCTTTTAGTTGCAATTATTTCCAGTATATTTTTATTTCGTTGATTCTTAGTTTTCGGCATATAATAAGACAACTCAGTTCGTTTTCATTAATATGGCTTGAAGCCATCTTTTCCATGAACTATTGATGTTTCCATGTGTTGTAATTCTATGGCAAATATTAAAGTTACATTATTCTGTCTGGCGTATAAACGCGCACAAAAAATTAAAAATCACCAAGTCCCCAAAGTGCGGACTGAAGTACTCTGAGTCTCCAGAGTGCGGACTGGAGTATAAACGACTTAAAAATCTTCAAGCCCCCAGAGTACGGACCGAAGTGCTCTGAGTCCCCAGAATGCGGGCTAGAGTATAAACGACTTAAAAATATCCAAGTTCCCAAAGTGCGGATTGGAGTACTCTAAGTTCCCGGAGTGTGGACTAGAATATAAACGACTTAAAAATCTCCAAGTCCCCAGAGTGCAGATTAGAGTACTTTGAGCCCCTAAAGTGTAGGCTAGAGTATAAACGACTCAAAAATCTCCAAGTCCCCAAAGTGAGGACCGGAGTACTCTGAGTCCCCAGAGTGCGTATTAGAGTATAAACGAGTTAAAATATCCAAGTCTCCAGAGTGTGGAGTGGAGTACTCTGATTCCCTAGAGTGCGGACTAGAGTATAAACGACTCAAAAATCTCCAAGTCCCCAGAGTGCGGACAGGAGTACTCTAAGTCCCCGGAGTGCAGACTAGAGTATAAATGACTAGAGTATAAACGACTTAAAAATCTCCAAGTCCCTAGAGTATAGACTGAAGTACTCTGAGCCCCTAGAGTGCGGGCTGGAGTATAAACAACTCTAAAATCTCTAAGTTCCCAGAGTGCGGACTGGAGTACTCAAAGCCCCCAGAGTGCGGACTAGAGTATAAACGACTCAAAAATCTCTAAGTTCCCAGAGTGCGGACTGGAGTACTCTGAGCCCCAAAGTGCGGACTAGAGTATAAACGACTCAAAAATGCCTAAGTTCCCAAAATGCGGACTATAGTACTCTGAGTCCCTAGAGTGCGGACTAGAGTATAAACTAGAGCTGTTATGGTAATGGTTACCATTACCATTTCACAAATACTATCACCGTACCATTTTTAATGGTAAGCGATAATTCCTTACCATTACCGATAGGTTGGTATACCAAAGACTGGTATACCGGTAATCTGGTAATCGTTACACTGGTATCGTAAATTACCGTTTGTCTAAAAAAGGTTAGTAACATAACATGTATTCACACCATAACGGTGCTTCATTATACAATTTATTGTGTTACTTAATAAAAGACATAAATGAGAAAGAAGTGAAGTGTATTTAACATTATTTCACTTGGTTAACAAACTAAATTTAATGATTTGCTTGGTTCGAAATGCCTATAATAAAGCATGTTACATGAATATACATGTATTATAAATTGATTGGTAAAATTACGGTTATCATTGGTATTGACGAAATGTTACTGATGATTTACCATAGAAAATGGTAAACTTATCATTACCATACCGGTTAAACTGGTATACCAATTTCACTCGAAAATGGTAACCAATTGGCCGGTAATGGTATGGTAATGGTAAATTTACGATTATCATAACAGCTCTAGTATAAACGATTTAAAAATCTCCAAGTCCCCAGAGTGCGAACTGGAGTACTCTGAGTCCCCGGAGTGCGGACTAGAGTATAAACAACTTAAAAATCTCTAAATTCCCAGAGTGCGGACTGGAATACTCTGAGTCCCCAGAGTGCGGACTAGAGTATAAACCACTAAAAATCTCTAAGTTCCCAGAGTGCAGACTAGAGTACTCTGAGTCCCTGGAGTGCGGACTAGAGTATAAACGACTGAAAAGTCCTTAAGTCCCCATAGTGTAGACTAAAAATATTCTAAGTATCCGAAGCGTGGAATAGAGGATCTACGACTCCAAAAAAATTCCAAGTCATATGAAGTGAACTGGGGCTTATGTAACTCACAAGATTTTGGATTTCGACTACAAGTTATACCGTAAGCTGAACAACAAAAATCATTGAAAGCAAAAGAACAGAGTTTTATTCATTAATCCAAAATGGAGTTCCACTACAACTTCTCCTTAACTCGGAGCAAAAAATCTGCTACGATGGCTATGAAAATAAATAGAAATAATTACATAATCCAGACTGACTCTCGTTGAACGAACATGACAACTACTTCTTTGACTTCTTCTCCTTCCTCGATTTCTCAAACGACTCCTCCCCCACACATTTTCTCTTAGACGCCTTGCTTGCTAGGGAAATGGTGTCCGAGGAAGGAGGAACTTCCAATGGTCTGGTCCCACCAGGAAGAATGACCTTCAAAGGCCTGTTCAAGGGATCATCCAGTTCCAGCACTTGGGGCTCGACCTTGATTTCGGCTTTCTTCTCCTTCTCTTCCATAAGTTGCTCCTTCATGCTCGATTTTGAAGCGTGTTCGGAGGCACCCTTAATTTCAACTTCATCATGTTCTTCGACGGGCGATGGATTTACAAATCTGTCATCGTTAAGCGCCTCGATTACTTGAGCGTCAGGTCTGGGAGTCTCTCCTGTTTGAATTGCCTCTCCCGTTTTCTCCTCCTTCTTCATGGCGACATCGCTCCTTGGAGTTGGCTCGGGGTCATAATGGCCTGCACGAAATCATAAGAGACAAGTGTTAGAATACATTTAATACTCACCAAAAATGATGGCCCTTTGAATTCAAGGAAGAAAAGTTATGTACCAGTATTCGGCTAACTCTCAATTGTCTGAGGAGTTTCACCCTCTGGAATAGGAGATAGAACATGAATATCAAGTCCAGGATCTTTCAGGTCATAACCAATATACTGCTCGAAGGGGTCAAGTGATGGGCGACCAATCGGCTGAATAGGGGGAGGAACTGGAGACTCGGTTTCGGACGGACCGGTAGTGTCATTCTTTACTTTTGACGAGGAGGAGTCTCTGCTATAGAAAGCCTTCGCTGCAGACAAGTCTGAAGGCTCACTCCCCCAGAGAAATTCCTTCACTAAAGCTTCTTCGTCAACCTCTTCAATTCCCGACTCAACCTTTTGGATTATTATTAAAAGTGTCCTATGCTTCGGCCAAAGATTCGAGGTAAACCTCGCCAAGAAATGTTAGATCGTTATGCATGAGAACTCGAGCATTATACCCGGCTATGAACAGATCAAACATGCACGTGTTTCCTCCCTACCAGCCTCAGTAGCCACCTCAAGGCGAGAATCAATTTCCGTGAGCGCTATTCTTTTGCCCTCATCCCCAGCTTCATATTTTAGTATTTCAGCCTTGGAGAGTTCTTCATCGAGCTTTGTTTTCAGAAGTTGTGTAGCAATAATTTCCTCACAATATCGTTGCGACTCCTCCTAGGCAGCAGTTATTTCTTCCTTTTCTTTGAAAAGTATCTCTCCAACTCTTTTACTCGTTAAGCGAGCACATCTCTCTCCTTTTGAACGGAGTTTTTCTCTAAAGATAAGGTGCCACGGTGTTGAACCGCTTCATCAATTTCCTTTTTGTGTGTGGCTTCCAGATGATTAACTGCCTTAGCTGTGTCTTTAGCATTTTTTTGAGAAACTTCAAGCTGAGACTTGTATGAGGAAAGCTCTTCATCCTGGGATTTAATAATGTCTTTATCATGGATGACTTCAAGTTTCATACGATCAATTTCATGTTGCGTTTGTAGGAACTTCTGAAACTTTTTCTGCCAAATGAACAAATGTGTCATGTTGGACGTAGATATCATTGTTGCAAGCGATGGCATTTTGTTTAACATGCCCTGGAATAGGATGAATCTATGGAAGAAATTCAGACCATCGAAACATGTTTTTGGGAACGTGGCCTTAAGCTCGGTTAGCTTTTCGGCTAACGACGAATCATGTGCAGGAGCAGAAGAAGTTTGTCTAGAGACAATTGATTTTTCGTGAGGTTCCCGTGATTGCCTGGTACTAGATGAACCGGAGTGTTGGTCGCGGCGAGTCTCAGACTGGGACACCTTCTGAGCAGATTTCACCATGCTTTGCTCTGGTTGAGAGGGAGGATCGTAGGGGTATGAAGAGTGACTGTAAATTTTCCTTCAAGACGATGAATATCAGGGGAAATAGTCTCTATCGCAGTCGTCGTCTCTATCTCGGCGTTTGCCGGACCCCGAATCCCAGCTAAAATGATGGAAAATAGAGGACCTACGAAGGGGGTCGAATCCATGAGAGCGTCCCATATCACCTGCACAAAAATTAAGTGAGCATGAGTTAGCAAGGATAACATGATGGCTAAAGTTTAAGTGCAAGGTGAGGTGTAAGTGTTAGCGTGTGTGTCCTAGTGTTTCCCCCCGATGGACCAGTTTCTTTAGCTTTACTTATCGGAGTTTTTTCTCCTTGATCATGGTCTTGAACGCCTTCATCGCCTCTCACGGACGAATGGAGTTTTAGGACTTCTGGATCATCGAAGCCATAATTGAGCAAGTCATCAGGAATAATAAGGTCAGATAAGTCTTTCATTGAACCCTCTAAGTGTCGTGGAGACAGCTCTTTCTCCATTGGAATAATCGTCACTTTCGAGGTTCCGCCCACTATTTTCTTGCTCAGCTTGTAAGCTAGTTTCTTTTTCCCCTTTGAAGGGGAGGAGGTTCATCAATGCCATGTGCCTCAACCACCGGTTCCAGAGCAGGATTTACATTCTCGTCCGGTGCTTCTAACACCCCAGTTTCTCTAATCTCACCCTCCTCGGGTGTGTCGGGGGCACCACTTGTAGGAGGCACTGAAGGCCCAGATTGCCTTTTGCCTTTGTCCAAGGCAGGTTCGTTTGTAGTGGAACTATAAGGGAGACTTATTCGGCGACCTTTCTCCAACAACCCAAATCTTGAAAGCGATTCATTGAAAATGATAGATTTGATGTCTCGGTCTCCCAGAGGAACAACTCGGATAGCTTCAACGACCTCAAAGTACCCAGAGCCTTCGGGACGTAGACCGATACCTGTAAAAATCGAGAAAAGATTTACAATGAATGCACTTTCTGTTGCATACAAATATTGATCCAGAAAAGAAGTTGAATCCCTTCTGGCCATGTCCTCGCAAAGCCAGGGGGACAGCGCACGTAAAACCATTCTTGCTTATATTGGGAGAATTTGCTCTACGCCTCGGTCAGGATTTGGCACTTGTTATTTGGCTCAAGGAATATGAAAGATGGGCTGTCGGACCATCTCTTGAAACGGTAGATATAACGGGTATCACCAGAAGTGGGGAGCCTGAATAGAATGCTCACGATAAGAATACACGTGCCATATATGAACGCGTGACTATTGGAATGTAACTGTGCTGGGGAGACCTCAATGTATTGCAACATATCACGGAGGAAGGAGTTGAAAGGTGGCACGCTACCGACCCAGCACATGAATTTGTTGTAGGCAGTATATCCAGTTGGGGGCAGGTGAGGACGACCTTGTCCCGATGGAACCAATACATCGTCAAAAGGAATTCCATGGATTGAGCATAGTCGGCGAAAAGGGTTTTCCATGATTCTCTAAGCTTGAGAATCAGCCGGATTGTCTCAGATAATTGCACCATCTATGGCGTCAGAAGCCAAGTCAATAGTCGCAGTCGTTGGACTCGAGATATTCTATGCAGGAGTTTTCGATGGATTTGAAGTCCCCACTACTTCCTGTTGAGAACTTGGCTCAAGTTTATCTGAGACTGTGGCAGAGCTCGACTTTCTAGACATCTTCAATGAGCATCAAATTTGGATAAATACCTGTTCGAACTATAATTGAAAGACAATCAATATTAGATATAATGACAAAGATTTTCCCCCCGCGTGGTGTGCGAGCTAGTGTGATGGTTCATGAAAAGATTATAAATAAATATGGGTCTGAAAAGTAAAGTGTAACACAGTGAGCTTTAAGTTTTCCTCTTTTCAAAGTTTTAAGTTCACATTTATTATGGTTCCAATCGTGAAGTTATTAGTCTTGATCAGTTCCATATGCTTTTGGACTTAGATTTTTGTCATGGATTTGTTGGTACATGAATAAGTATGAAAATAAGCAGCAATGTTATGTTCTGCGAGTTGAAGTAACTGCGAGTTGAAGTAAGGTAAGTATGTCAATGCCGATCCCCATACTTAGGACCGGTCGTCTATTCGAATGCATGTACGTCGAACCGTAATGCCCTGCTCGGTGTCGGATCTAAAAGCCTATCCTGCTTCTCTCTTTTCTTCTCTACTCACCGACCTACTTAGACACTGAATATCAACCTAGACCAACACTATTGAATCACCCACTCTCCTCTCCAACATTCTCTCTCTTCACCGAACGTCCTGTTGGGGCTATACCGAGCCACATTTGCTCGGTATACCGAACCCACCTCGTGATCCCTGACCGGCCGTAATACTACACTCGAGTGATTAAACCACACTTACGCCCTCAACACCAAACGACACCGGGCCACTGTCCCTGACTCCAGAAATCAATCATACTTACCGACCCACAAACTTCCTATCTCTCTCCAACAACAAGACGACCCACTTGACCAAGATATCAACCTACTCCTCAGGACTCTGAACGACCTGCACTCACTCTCGAATTGCCAAATCCCTCTTCTCCTCATCTTTCTTCACCAAGGAACGACTCCTAACCTCCTCCTAAGTCTCGACTTCCAAGTTTAGTGCAAACAACGGCTACTCATTCTATGCGACTTTAGCCACCAACGACCAACAAAGTCAGGCCAAGACCCTAACCTGGAGTTCGCTTTTTATTACTAATCCATCTCGTTTTCTCCTCTAAAATTATTTTCTACCTATTCCTACAACAAATGAAGAGGGGAGATGGAGGGTTTGTCCACACAGGCACTGAAATTAGATATAATGTCAGGTTTGGAAATAAATTCATACCTAGGAAAAGAGCTCGAGGTATGCGATAGCTTTGGAATGTTGGGCTGGAGGTTCGTTCATGATAGCGATTAATTTGAATGTGAGATGGGCAATTCGGGTTTGGTGGAAGGCAAAGCAGCGACTATGGCTCGGAGAGGAATGAACTAATAGCTTTGGAGAAGTAAAGTGCGAGTGAGAAAAAGGGAGAAGGATGGGAGGCCGGAATTTATATACGGTAAAGGGGAGGTGAACATGCTATCTTTTGTGGGCCTGGTCAATATGTTGTGAAAGGTAAGTTTTTAAGCATATGTGCTCTAGTTCAAGTGAACCGACTGTGTGGTTCGGCCTCTATATGCGGAATGGCCCTTTGTCTATATATAAAAAAAGGAAAATAGACTCAAAAATCTAAGACGGGTGTTAAGGAGGATAGCCATTTTCCGACCTTCATTGTATACATTCGACTTTTGATGGTAGGAACTGGTTAACGATTCAAAGCGTGTCATGTTGCTTCACACGACACACTTTAGGGGACAAATGTTACCCAGATGCATGGCTCGGCTATTAAATACTGGTTATAGAAGTTAGTTCGAATGGTCCGGCCTACGCATATAGTTCGGCCTATAGACATGGCTTGGCTGGAGTGAAAGGGATGTATGTCGTTTAGCCGAAGAAGGATGTTGTTATGAATTTCATATGTATGGCTCAACTTAAGGTGGAAGTTCATCGTTCGGTCAATTATCGTTTGGAGTAGAATTTTGCTCAGTCTGGATAGTGCATTGTATGTTGTTCGGTCTATATGTTTCAACAAATGTCGCACGGCATCCACCGTTCGACATTGTCTTTCGGCCAATATCGTTCACCAACATCGTTTGGCAGCATCGCTCGGCCAATACCGCTCGGCTAACTTCGTTCGGCAATGTCGTCCGACAAAGCATCGCTCGACATCCTTCATTCGAATGCCATCACTCGAAATGTTTGTTGGGAACTTAGTACATATGTCTCCCAACAAAGCCTCGCTCGGCAACATCGTTCGGCAATCACCGTTCGGCTAGTGAAGTTAAAGGTAATATGGTTCGATCTAGATGCTCGGGGAAGGACGGCTCGGCATGGGTTGTTCAGTCGAGGAAGCACAGAACATGTCGCTCGACTTAGATGTTCGGCGCATGTCGCTCGGTGTGGAAGGTTCGGCACACATCGCTCGGTGCATTCTAGAGAAGTTAGTAGGTTATCAGGCTTACAACAAAGCGAGGTGATCGACATGACCGCGCTTCCATTCAACCCACTGTTTGCTTCGGGTCTCCTGAGTGTTTACTTCGAGTCACTTGATAATCGACCACATGGTGGGTCGGCATTTCTCGACCGGCATTTCTCGATCGGCCTGTCTCGTTCGACATGTCTCGCTCGGTGCACAGAAGTCACCTACTATGGGCCGAGATACCTTGTTCGTAAGCCCGTGAAGGAAGTCCATCCTATCTTTACCTAGAAATAGAGGGCGGGGACACAGTGAAAAGGGACTTTTTTCGTGAACTCCAGGGAGGCTCTGCCATTTTCAAGACTCGTCTCCTTTCTGTTAGAACTTGTATTCAAGTTGTTGGTGTACGGATTGTATCTGTATTCAATTATTTAAAAGTGCAATAAATATTAAACTCAAAGTGGACGTAGACTGTTACACTGAACCACTATAAATCTGGTGTTCTAGTTTTTGCAGTTAATTTTGTATACGTTCCTCTATTTTTATTTTCTATCTTCATTAATCTCTCTACACAAATCTTTCTATGGGTGTTAGTGACAAATTTTGGTGCTAACAATTCACGTTCGCACAATTCCTCCTGATGTCTCCTGACATCACTCTCCTTCACCAATGGACTTGTCATTGCCTATCGTCTGCCATTCCCCTTCATGTGGTACATCGACACTGGCAGGTCAAGCACCTTCATGCACACCGTTTATTTATTCATTTTTTAATAAGGCAATTTTGATTTTCGAATATGGGAGATTAGGGATATTGAGAACATGAAGTAATCAGCTTTAGTGTATATAGGGATGTTCTTGAACTAGAGAAGGAAGGAGTGCATTCTAGAGAAGGAGAGAAGAGAATGAGGTTAAATGGGCTTGGGCCTTTATTAAAGCTCTAGCTTTAGTTATTTTTCGTTTCGTTTCTTTTCACATCTCTTTTAACTTATTTGTAGTTAAATTTCAATCTAGCTTAAATTGCATTGCACTTCATTGTACTATTATAAAATAAATTTATTTTTCAAATATTACAACCACATAAAAATTTATTTATACTTTAAAATATTTTATATTGATTAAAATATTTTACTTTATTTCAATAACTATTAAAAAAGAATTTTATTGATTTTTATTAAAACAATTTTTTATAAATAGACTTCAAATAAATAAGGTTTTACTTTCAAAATAATAATTATCAAAAATCAAATTTGAATATTTCTATTTTAATTAAATTTATTTATTTTACGACGTAGAAAGCAAGGTTGTTACAAAGCTCCTCCTTTATGAAAATAGTGCCCTTGCAATTTCTTATATGGAAACGTCATACACAACTAATTCCCTGAACTTTCTTAGTATTCTTTGATATTCTAAAAACTTATATAATCCTCTATGTGGCTCTTTTACAACTTCTCTTATCTTATTCTACTGATTCATTCACCTACTTTCTATTTTTCACATATGATAATTTGTGAAATTTTTTTTTCCAAGTATTAGATTTTTCGAAAAATTCTGGTAGAGTCTCCAATGTACAGAGAGCATTTAAAAAAATCAAAATACAATATACATACATCCCAATCAATGGGGCATGACGAATATGGGGAAATAATATAATATCATACTATATGAATAAATTGTAAAACCGTATCTTTATCGTTGCATTTTTAAGCAAGTTTATTTCAATTTGTGAAAGCAAAAGAGAGTCCAATCCAGACTCGTCTTCACCTACCTAGGCTTGACTCAATGAAACAATGTAAGATCATGTTTATAAATCAAAAGAACTCTTTCATACATACAAAAAAAGATCATCATTACATTTCAATATATGCAACTTTCGATCCAACTTTAAAGGGGTCTAAGGCACAAAACACTTGGATGCTTTCACAAGTTAAGTTGTAGAAAATTTCATTATCTTTCCAATATATCTTTCGAACCTTGAAAACATAATGTACATAAAAAGTCATGATCGTTTTACAACATAATATAAATTCTTAAATATGTTCAAAATAATGTAGGCCCACTCCTTTAAAACCCAATTTTCACCAAACAACAAATTTTGCATAACTACCAAAACAAAACTTTTTCCTTACATCATCAAAAATGAACGAGAGAGTCAAAAGTTATGATCAAAACAAGTTAGGGTTTCAATTCAGAAAATATATAAGAGGACAGATGTAACGACCCAGAATTTTGAACAATTTAAATTGAAAATATTTAATTAATTTTAAATATTTGAATGATGGTTTGACTTTAATTTCAAATTATCAGAATGAATATGGCGATTAAATTATAAAATTTAATCTATTGAAAGTTGAATAAAAATTTGAATCTTCAGTTTGAAGCTGATTTAAAAATATTTCAAAGGTTTTTAAAATTCATATTGATAATACTGAAGATTATAGACGTTTCAGAATTGAAATTTAAATTGAATTGTTCAGTTTTGAAATTTTATCGTTTAAATTGAATTTGAAAATAGCCTTCCGAGGCACAGTCTCGGAATTCGACGAAACGAGTTCCATTAGGTCCCTAATATTGAATAATTACCGGATTTCAAATTTCGTATCAATCGGAGTTGTTGTGTGACAATACGACACATAAACGCGTTGAAAATTTGTATCGAAACAAATTGATTTTAAATTTAAATTTAAAATTTAATTAACGACAACATCCCTAAATTCTTGCCTAAAATCACGTTGCCTTTCCTTTCAGCCGACATCCTCTGAAATAAACCACCCTAGCATCTGAATTTCGTTGACCTAGTTATCTCTTCTCCCTGTTAAAGCACGTTCTTTTCAATCCACAGCAAAAGAAAAAAAAATACAAAGAAAAAAATGGCGGAGTCGAATTTGATTCGATAAATTATCACCGTCCCTCACATCTACTCCCCATCCCTTAAAATTAGATTCACAAACCCCCTCCTCTTCCTCTGCTCCATTCTTAAATCGAAACGAAAATTAAAAGGGCGAAGCCCTCTTCCTCATAGAAAAAAAAATCACATCGCGACATTAAATAGAGAGGTACGGGGATCGATGGGGAGGCACTCACGTTCAAGCAGCGACGAGGTGCTCGGCGATTGGTAGCAGCGACGCTTCTCGAGTAGAGGCGATGGGAGCTCGCGGCCTCGAGCAAGGGTGGGTCGCGATCGATTTGTGGTATTGTAACGAGTCGCGATTCGTGGGGGTGGAGACATGGGTACGGCGGCGATGGCGGCTAGGGTTTGTAATCGGCGAAGGTGGACGTTCGAGCGGCGCGTGAGGCAGCAGACAGGGTTCGAGCGAGCCTGGGTTGACTCGATTAGCAGTGAGGTATAATTTATTTTTAATTTCTTTTTCTTTTCAAATCCAATGTAAATATATATATGCGAATGTCTATGTGTAAATGAAATTTAGTTTACAGTAAAAGGAAGATGAAAATGATGATGAAGTAAAATTTAGATAAATATATATATTCAGTAAATTTTAATATGTATACAGTGCAAAAATAAATATATATATATATATATAATATGTTAAAGTAAATTTAGCTTTAAAATTAATTTTTAGTTAAACGAATTTATTTAAAAGGAATTTGTTTGAAATTTAAAAGTATCGATTTAAAATAAAAATCATCGGTTAATTTAAAATTTCTGAATGGAAAATATAGAAAATGGTATAAAATTAGTTTTAAAAATTTACATTAGAGAGTTATATAAATTGAATTGTGAAAAGTGTATAAGGATTTATTTAATTATTGGCATTAAAAAAATAATTTACTAAAGGAAATTTAGTTTTAATTGAACTTTTGTAAATTTAATCATTAAAAGAAATTGAGTTAAAATAAAGATATTAATTTAAAGTAAAATAATTAGTTAATATAAATTCATTAAAGGAAAAAAAATTATTAGTTTAAAAGTTAAAATTTCAATTTTAAAATTAAAATCATTGTATAATTAAAACTATCAAAAACAAAAAAATTGGTTGTTAAATTCTCTAAAAGGAGAATTTAGTTTTAAACTAAAAAAAAAAATTTGTTAAACAAAATTATTAATGGCAGTTGATTGAATTAAAGATCATTTGTTAAACGAATTAATTAAATGAAAAATAAATTGTTCGATTATTTCGAATATTAATCGGTTGTATAAAAATGTTTATACAAGGTCAAAACTTCGAACAAAACAATTCGAGATGGAAATGGACGGCAAAATAAAAGCTAAGGTGAGAACTTCTCACTCAAAAGGGTTTGTTAAATTTTAAATAGTTATATTTAAAATTTGTTGATTGATTGATTGTTTGCTTGATTGTGATATTAGATATAGTAGGATATATCTATATATATAGCAATATGTATATATTGCAGTTGATTGATTTCCCGCATTGTATAGTGGATGAGACCATATTGCGCCGCCTATTAAACGGATATATATTTTATAAAATCCCATATACCGCGATATCCCGTCTTGAAGCGGGATTGGTATTGTGCTAACGTCTGTGGTTGCAGGGAAAGAGGTTGGAGGGATCCAACTGGATTCCTCACAAATATTTATATGATTATAGATATTGTGTGATTATTGATTATCATATTGATATATGATATTTGTGCCATGATTGACTATTGGATGCTGTTGCATCATCGGATCCATTTTTAAAGTTAAAAATAATGATTTTGAATTGAAAAGGATTTTGAAAGTGATTTTTCAAAGTATATGTTTTTATTTAAAATTTGGAATGTATTCATTTTAAAATAAATTCAAATTTCAATTTTTAAAGTTATAGAATTCAGGGTTTTTGTAAAATATAACCAAAATGTTATTTTTGAGATAAGTAGTTAATAAATTTATGAAATGGTTTTAATTGGAATTTTGAATAACTATTATAAAGGATGAATATAAAAGATTTTATAAATTGATATTTATAAATAAAAATATTGGAAGTATAAACGAGTTTATTATGTGTTAAAATGAAGTATGAAATGGATCATTGAAAATTATAGGTTTGTAAATTGTGAAAGTTATAAAATGAATAGATATTGAAAATAAAAGATTCATGAGTCATTAACTTATAAAATGGATTTTGGGCATTTAAATGAGATATTTATAGAAATTGTAAATAAAGAAATATTTTTTTATAAGTTGAAATTGTCATGGAATATAAAAGAATCTTATAAGCAATAAGATTTGGAATTTGTGAAGCTTAAAAGAACGATTTGGTAAATGAATGAATGAATTATAAGTACTTAACTTATAATATGGACTTTTGATATAAAATTGAATTTTATAAATTGAATTGGATTGACAAAGGAAATTTATAAATCGAAGTTTATAAATAGGAATAGAACTTATAAACATTGTTTAT
Organism: Allium cepa; assembly: GCA_030765085.1. Classification (NCBI taxonomy): domain Eukaryota; kingdom Viridiplantae; phylum Streptophyta; class Magnoliopsida; order Asparagales; family Amaryllidaceae; genus Allium; species Allium cepa. The sequence goes on from CM060934.1 coordinate 629,881,147, forward strand.
AAATTCGTAATCAATTGAATTTGATCAATTGAATATAAAAGTTTATTAAAGGAGTTATATTCACGTTTTTGAACAGTAAATATATTATTAAAGAAAATGGATATATTTTGGGAAAGGAATGTTTTAAATGGAATTTAAAACGATTAAAGGTGTTTTAAAATGCATTAAGTATCGAAAACATAGATTTCAACATTTATTGTTGAAATAGACGTTTTCGAGAAATAAAAGGGAATGGAAACATAGATTTCAACATTTATTGTTGAAATAGACGTTTTCGAGAAAATAAGAAAATGGTGGACTATAACACTGTTGTTATAGTAAATGATTTCCGAAAGGAAATGTTTTATATAGTATTGGGATTTATATATCTATTTTAATTTCGAATCCCTATACTAGTGATTTTGGGTTGTCGTAACGATGTTTACGCAACATTCGTTTTGACCCAAATAAATGTGAATAAAAGAATGTTTTCCTTAAACAAATGAAATATATACTTAACTATGGGTTAAGTATATTTAATATTTTCAAATTGTTGAAAATAAATGAGATTTATGAATTACTTGTTTTTAAATAAGCATGGAATTGCTTTTCCAATATCAAATGGAATATTTTTAAGAATTTATCTTTTTGAAGATAAATTGGAATTGAATATTTGAAATCTATTGAAAAATGTAGATCAGTAGATATTTTGAAATATAAATTCACTATGGAATTTATAAGTGGAAAGGGAAAATTGGTTTTTAAAATAAACGTTGTTTATTTTTGAAGTGTGGAAAATTTTATATCTTGTAAAGATATTTTTGGGAAAATAAATAATTTGAGAATTTTTTTTTGAAATCCGGTGATGTTGCGCATCTTTATTGATAGTTAAATAACCGACTATCAATATTTACCTTTAAATAGTATTTATTGTGACTGTTTGAATTGGATGCCACACTTATTTTTAAATAAGCGCTCACTATTCGGATTAACCGGGAAAGAACCATGGGGTCGTATAACCCACTCCGAATATGTGATACGTCGTTATGAATTGCAATTGAAGACCGGTGTTGAAGACCGGATATTTGTGAAAACGGATGGATTACCGTCGAGTTACTCTGCATCGGCTGATCTCCGATATAGAGGTTTTATCACCCTTAGTGACGGGTTGTCCGGACGTGATTAGTGAATATCCGGATTGCAAGGGCTTCTTTGGAAGTGCCTTCGGTTCTGTTCGATCCCGGAACAGACTTGTATGGATTGTATGTCTGACGTTACAATTTGAGATGTAAAGCGGGTTTCTATCAAATATATTTCTATTGGTGGCGAAGAATTTATTCTCTTAGCTTAACACCCTTCTCTGAGACGTACGAGCTCAGAGGTTATATAGTTGATGGTCACTAGTGATACATTCCCAAATTAGTAACGTGGCATGCTGAGTGTTGCTGTGAAATGATCGTTGAATGATCATTTGTGATAGGATCATTTATTTGATCGTCTATCTTGATGATCATTGCTTTGATCATTTGTTGACCCAAAGCACTGCTTTTGTAAAGCGTGGCTTTGTGGACGAGACTTCGTCGGACCTCACACCCCGAAAATGGTCAAAACAGGAAAGATGCAGCAAGGTTATTAGGGGGTAGCACCCCTTTAGTGTATGTCATTCCTTCTGGATAGAGGTGGTATCATGGTATGGAGCCCAGATACTTAACCTATGTGGTTACTGCAAATTTATTACTTTGTGGTTGTTGGAAATCAGAGATCCTCGGATGTAGATCGGTTACGATCGGGGAATGACATATTCGTGTCAGTAGTTACCCAGTTAGGGGTAACCCGACCTTGTGTTGGCAGAGATCCGATTAGGTTCTCAGGACGTCATTCCAGAGGCGTTTCCATGTGGCAATGGGAAGTTCCTTGGCCTGACCATTTGTTGGAAATCCAAAGAAACAATACGAGCCTTGTACGGTTTTAGTTGTATTACCTGCTATGGAATGTGGCGGTAACCTGCTATTGAACATAGTAGCTATAGTAGGCATACGATAATGGTCATATGTTGGCTAAGATTTATATTCTACTTTCGAAATGATTTTTCTACACTATGCACTAGCAATAATATCACATGATTCTTTTTAATGCGTATCAAGCATCTTTGACTATCATAAGGAGAAATCTCCTCCGATTCTGCGTTTGCGTTGTGTGTGTGTGCGGGAGGCCTTATGGTAGTCTCATTTTCTAAAAAGCATTGCGAATTTATTTAAAAATTATCCTATTCTTTGTTTTAAAGATAAATAACTGTTTTAGTTCTCACACCAGTCACATGACTGACCTGGAGTTTATTGTTCCCTTCCTAAACTCTGGGTGCCCACAAATTTCCACACGGGCAGTCTAGAGTTTCGTTATCAGGTTATTATGGATTTAGGAGTGCAATGGAGCTCAGGAGGCGAGCTGCATATCGAGACGTACCACTTGTATATGATATTATACTATGTATTATTCCGCTGTGTATTCTGTATGAGGACAAGTTTTATAGCTGTCCATTGATGCATTGACTCTGTTGTCTATTGTTGTTGTAAACTCTGATAATGATGTAATATATAAAATATTCAGTTCTTTTGTTTTAATGAATATCCATTTATCTATTATATGTTGTTCCGCTGCGGTGGTTAGATTCTGATATTGTTCTGTTGTTCTTTCCTGTTCTTCTTCTCTCTTCCTTCTCTTTTCTTCTACCTCTTTCTTCAACCATAACATTTCGGTTTTTCGGCAACGAAAAATCGCTATCGTTACAACAGAGTTTATGGTTTAGTTTAAAATATGGTTTAGCACATAAAAAATGCAGAATTCAACAAGATGGTCAAATGGAAAATTCTTCCTACTGAAATAGCTTCCCAACCCAAATGGATTTACGAAGATTTGATAAAAATATCATAAGATATTACCAGTTTAACGTCTGCACTCTTTAGACAAAAATTTCAGCAATATATCTGTTTTTAATTACATCTTTGAACCACATTTCCATTTCAAGGCAATATAATTTTACTAAAATTCCTCAAACAAAGTTGTATGGTTTGAAATCTACTTTCTAGAAAGCTAAGAGGCGCAAAATATGATTTGTGAATGATAATTTATCCTTAAAAATTTGGAATGAGTTTCATCCTTTCATACCTTTGGCTTAAAATACTTTGCTTAATTTTTTCAAATATTTCTTTCAAAAACATCCAAACTATGCATGATTCATTTCTATATGGCATTTCAAAACAACTCTACCATGTATTTTTCAAAATAAAATAACATCTTCCTTCGATTTTCTTTTTCTTTTTCATGATTTTTTTCCAATAACTAACTCCAACATTAGTTAATTGAATTCTCAAAATTCGAAATTACTTTGCATTTATTACAACACATTTCTTTTAGAATAATTTCAAAACAATTTTACATTACATTGCCAAATAATATACTGATAGGTTGATAACAAATATAATAAAATCATACTATAAATCAAAGTTATGTGCTTATCTTTATAGTATATATAGTCGAATAATGATTAAAGTATGATTTATAAGTGATCAAACAGCACTCGACTGTGAATGGGTTTTGGAAAATCTAATAACCATGCGTCTGCACAAAAATGGGCAAACCCTCTAATTAATTAGTTGTAAAGCTATGAATATAGGGTGTATAACACATCTGTTGTATTTGTATTTTGATTGATTTTCAGATAGCAGATCACACATAGGTTATGCAAAAGGTAAGTCGTAGTAAAATAAAGAACATAAAAATTTATAGTAGTTCGGCCAGAATGTGCCTACATCCACTGTCTATTTTCATTATACTTCTTATAGATCTTTGATATAATATATGAGATTCTAGATAGAATGGTTTGAAGCTCAATAGAAAGTAAGATATAGCTCAAGGAATTCTGTTCGACTATTCATGTTTGGCTATTGTTGGCTGCTTATTCCTGTTTGGTTGTCTCTGTTAAGAAATTCCGGTTAAACAACTCGTGCTAGAATATATCTACTAGGTTGTTCTAGCTAGCTGTTCTTGATAAGCTGCTCCTACTAGTTGATCTTGCTAGTCTGCTTCTGCTATCTGATACTACTAGGCTGTTCGTGAATTATCTGCCATTATTGTTGTAAACTTGGCTCTCTAGAATTCTCTCTAATTGTTGTTGGATGCCTTGGTATTTATAGGAGTGAAGAGGAAGTGTCATTTACATGGCAATTTATGATATTTCCATATGTATCATGGTCAGAGGGAATATTCTTGAATACGCCATCCGTAGTTATTTGTTTCCTAATATATGATGATTTCCTTCTTGATATCACTACAGGCCCCGGTTGAGAACTCGGTTCAGGGAGTGTTGGTTCGACTTGGATGGATATGGAAGGGGTGTTCGCCAAGTTCACGTGCCTTCCTAATTGGTTTGGTCCCCTATCAGTTTGGTTGGCATTGGTATTGTTTGGTCTGGTTCGTGCTCCTTGTCCTCGTCTGGTGAGAGCTAGTGCTGCATGGTTCGACGGGCTCTTATCCACTTGGTTCGGTGGGTTCCTCGATGCATGGTTCGGTGGGTCCCTATTTGGTACCTTGGGTACCAGACAAGAAGAAGTGTTCGGTACTTTGGGTACAGGATAGGATACACAGTTCGGTACCCTAGGGAACCGAACAGGCTATTCGGTACTTGAGCTACGGAACAAGGAGGGATCCTTCCCTCTTCTCTTTCCATGCCTTGTCTCCTTTCCTTCCTTACATTGGATATGATTAAGCACCCAACAGTTAGATCCCCTACCAGACCATTCCTAATGTTTATAAAAATAATATGCTTTCCAGGACTCGAACTCAGATGGGTTGGCCAAAAGCACTAGTCTTTACCATTGTGGTACACATGCTTTTATGCCATAACTCCTTCATTTTAAACCAAAATTGAATAAAACTTAGACCAATAGATTTGTGTTGTTAAGTAGAGTATTCGAATACTTTGAATGTTCCATTTGCCTTAATCAGGTCGTAGCTCTCTAAGGTGGGGCCAGAGTCAGTTAGGGATGAACAAATTTTAAGATGACCATATCTCTCAATATGTAGCTCGAACAGAGACGTTGTTTTGACTAATGTGCGTGTCTTGATCTTAGGAATATTTTTCAAGTGCTTTGACCATATTTTCTGACTATGCTAAATTAGCCTCTAGCGCTTTGCATTGCCCATGTGATTACATGATGGTGCCTTTATTATGCACATTTTGTCCACTTCTATGCTTCTTAATGCCTTTTCATATTCACCATGTTGTGGACAAAAATGCCCACAATACTTGTCCCTTAAAGCATACTTTCATAGAATACAAAGTGCCGTTTCTTTCACCCAATCTCGTCTTTCTTTCTCATACGATGGTTACCTCAAGCCTCAAACATATGTATCCTCATTCTTATCCTTTGGGGAAGTTTTCCATTGCTAAAATTTTGCAGAGCCTTGTTCATTCAGGGAAACCTTGTTGATCATTCCAAGCCATCCTTTATCTATATGACATTTGTAGCTCATTATTTCTTGGTAGTGTGATCACCCTATATGATTTCCCATTGATTCTCATCTTTGTCTGCTATGTTTTCCCTCTAGTTCATCCTCCTTGCCCCATGTCTTGAGGGTTATGCCTTGTCATATGAATGTTCCAAGAATAACGAGGTGCCATTGGGAAAGGAGTAATTAGTGGTTCCATAGTACATGGATTTGACAATGTGTATTATGTTGCACTGATTGTAGTTTAGGACAATCTGGACTGGTGGTTGCACTGAGTTTTCCTTACATGATTGCTAAGTTATTCCTCCAGTGATTCCTTCATCACCACCGTGGATACTCATATAGGTTAATCACCAAGATATTTGGCTAGGTAAGTGATTCCTTTTGAAGTTTTGAATGTGGTTTGATCATGCACTTTTGCTATAAGACTAATTTTCTTTTAACGTTTATGCATTGTTGCATCTAATATTTATTCACGTCCATATTCTTCTTTTCTTGGCTAGTGATCATGATATGTTTGTTCCACATGACTGCTAGGTTTGTTTGTTCCTTTAACAACCTTTCCTATTGCTACCGTGTATATTTGTATGGGATCAATCACCAACAAGTTCGCTGGGGTAAGCAATTTTTATGACTAATGCTTCCCTTAGCCTATACTTTATACTTCTTGTACAAACACTTACACAAGCGCATACGTATTTTATAAAATTTATAAATGAAATTACAATACTTGACCAGGATTAGTTATTGCATTGCATTTGTATAGTATCCTCACTTAGCTATTAGCCTATTAGTAATCTTTTTTGCTTCCTCACGTACTTGTACAATGGCCTATCACTGACAAGTCGAACTATGAGCATACTAGCATATTGCTGAAGTAGTTATGTACTTTTTGAGCTCTTTCGGCAACCCTTTCTTTTCCCTAGCATATTTGCACAGGATCAATCATTAATAAGTTCGCCAAGGTGATCATACCCTAGTGGAGTGTCTTTGTAGTCCAGTCCTATATGTCCTTATTTTCAGGCGCTTCTAGCCTTCTAGTTTGCTTATTATAACATATGTATTCCACACACACTTTAAGCAAGTTTGCCCTAGTGTTGATCTGTTGAAAGGTTTCATAGGCAATTCCAATATTGAATGCTTATACTGAGTCATATGACCGATAGTCATGCTTTTCCATGGGCAGGCTTAATTATCCATTATTGAGATAAATCCAAAGCCAAATATCGGATATGAACCAACTCGGTTGTCATATCCTGAATGCTAGTAAGTCGAGTTCTTCATAGCCATCCTAAAAGCTTGTAGCCAATCGTCAATGGTACACACCAAGTTAGGGTTACTCTGTTCTACAGCTGTCGATGAGACATTTGGGGCGATCGTCAACTACGGATGCCCGAATAGGGATCACTCTGGTCCACGGCTGCTGGCTAAGAAGGTCAAGCCAATCGTAAGATGTTGACACTCGAATAGGGATCACTTTGATTCATTATTGCCTGCTAAGAAGTTTGGGCCAAACTTCAGCCGTGGACACCCAAATAAGGATCACTCCAGCCCACCACTACCGACTAAGAAGTTGGAGCCGCCAGTCAACAATGGACACTTGTTCCTTGATCATGTCCTAATCAGGGTAAATCTGACTCACTATTGTCGATCAAGAGTTTGTGTCCAATCATCAACAATGGACTACCTATTCCTCGATCATGTCCTGATCTGGTTAAATCTGACTCTTCTAGCCAAGAGTTTGTGGTCGATCATCAACATTGGACTGCCCATTCCTCGATCATGTCCTGATCTGGGTAAATCTGATTCACTGTTGTCGGCCAGCATTTTGGAGCTAAATTACATGATCGGCCATGGAAAATTGGGCTGAATTGTCCGATCAGTACGGAAGATTGGATTGAATTATCTGATCGACCCTAAAAGGATTGGGATGAATTATCCGATCAGCTCAAATGTTGGGTCAAATTATCTAATCGATCCTGAATGGATGGGATTGAATCATTCGAACAGCCTGGGATATTGGGTCGAGTTATCTGATTGACCTGAAAGGATAGAGCTGAATCACTCGATCAGCCCGGCATGTCGGTCAAACTATCTGATCGACTCGAAGAGGATGAGGTTGAATTTTTCGATCAAGCTGGGATGTTGGGTTGAATTATCCGATAAACCTTGAAACGATAGGGCTAAATCATCTGATCAACCAAGGATGTTAGGTCAATCTATCCAATCAACTTGAAGTCACATTTTCTCACCATGATCCTAGGCTTGAGGTGTTCGTTCCAAATCGTGCTGCCAATCACACTGTATAGGAATCTGACTTTCAAGAACATAATTCCATTAGTACAAGAAGCTGACTTAATTCATGTATGAGAAACTGGAAGGGCCTGCCTTATTATTCTATCATGTGGTCCTTGGGTGGCTTATTTGCAAAAACCGAGTTAAAGGAGCTACATATAGTAGTGCCATAGTAGATTACTATTCCATGCGTATGGATTGAGATTCCATTAATAATTGCTAGCGTGACTGTTCCATCTCCAAGCTTTTGTTCAATTACATAGGGTTGGGTGCCATTAATATGCAGCAACCTTGCCCATGTAGTCCTAGGAATCGGGGCTTGATTTGGCATGTATCGGTTGTTCCTGTGAAGATTTGGTAATGTGACCACCTACCATGATCTCACACGCCTAACCTATGGGGTTTGGTAGGACCACTAATTGACTAGCCTACCTATCAGTAACCGATGCAGTTGTCACAGTCAGTGAGAGAAACAGAGGTTTTGAGCATTCCTAGTTTTCTCAGATATTGCTCCATCCATGATGATGAGGATGTAGGTTTTGTTCCCTAGATTTCTGCTGATAAAATATAATCCTTTCCAAATCGGATCAATTCCCCCTACCAGTGAGAATTTTCTCCAAGACTATGTTTCCTTCCTTGAGCGGGTGATGCTCTATCCTAGGGTTGTATCGTTTTATTGTTCGGCTAAACCACTGTGGTTTTCAAAGCATCCTCTTCCCACTTCTCCTTGATCAGATCTTGGGTTGGCAATTCTTCATCCTCCTATGAGTTATTGTAGATTCTCATATGAGATGAGACTATAGTTTCAACGGGAATCATAACCAATAAATCGTAGGCCAAAGAAAAAGGAATATTTTCATTGTAGTTTCGTGGAAAGTGCAATGCATGTAAATTCCAATAGCAGCTCATCCAACCAATCTCCTTTATCATTTTCCAAATGCTCCTTTATGTGAGTTTTAAAAACCTTGTTGGCCTCTTCAACCTATCCATTGGCCTCTAGGTGAGGCGTTATAGGAAAGCTTATCCTGATTCCATGTTGTCGATAGAAATTGGCGAATTCTTGACTATCAAACTATCATCCATTGCCCGAGATCATCTGGGACTGAGCTCCACGCTCGATAGAGCAAACCGTAACCAATATTGCATATCAGCTCCACCCATGGCTATCATAAGTTCTCCAATTCAGAACAATGCCCGTGAGTTTTCCTTTTCTAGGGCTTGCCCTCCAGTATGGTCTCTTATACTGTCCTGATGTGCATTATCCAATATTTCCTTAACTTCACTTTTAGTCATGCTCCTTAGCAGCGGATTAGTTAAAATTCTTCTGTATAGGATGTCATCCTGTATGGTGTACATAGCCACTAATCATTCTCTTTGACTTGGAACTCCCAAAGTGCTTAATTCATAGATATTTGCAAGTCATTATGGATACGTAGTATCTAGATTCCCAATTTGTTTGCAATTTCGAATTTCCAATCCTATTATTAGTGTACCGTACTTCGTCATTCGGTCTTGCCTACAAGGTAAGAGATCTATCCGACCTGTAGTAGTCAAGAACATTCGTTCTTGCCCATCCATTAGTATGTTTCTCACTTCCGCGAGTGTTGCTTACTCGTGTGGAATGGCGTTCCTTATGTCTTGGGTATTTTTATTAAATATAATTTGAGATACATTCATTAAAACAAGTCATACCTTTGCATTGTTGTCCCTATGCTCTATAGTGCACTCATTCTCTTTAGTATCATGCTTCATGTTCATATGAAGTTGATTCAATCTTTGGGGCTTTTTGAAAAGACTATGCTCCACCATCTCTAGACATATCTGCCCCTCGGTAATGGAATGGGTTAGAATTACTCTCCACTATTTCTTGAGGAGTTGAACCCTGTCTCCCATTATCTCTGATGAAGTTATACCCTGACTAAGATGATTATGCTCCACTATTTGATTGCTTTGTTTTCTTTTTTCTACCTGTTCGCAATAGACACGCTTCCTTATCAATTGCACCATGCGATCCTTCGGCTCAAATGATGAGTGGAGCTATGTCGACCTCCCTTGTAGAGGCGAGTGGCATCTTTCATTGCTCCTATAATGACTAGGTTCGAGATCCCGATGAAAGTGACTAAGGATCATGCAATATGGAATATTAAAATAACTATTTACTTGTGCGGAATATAAATTGAAAGAAGCTATGCGGTAGGATCGTATAATATGGAATAGCGGATGGAATAGGTAAATAACAATAAGCAATAAGTAAAGTAGACACCAGGATTTTATACTGGTTCGGACCTCTAGTCTTACGTCCAGTCCCTAAGCTTCACTTAGGAATTCTACTAACTAAAACCCTCTCTTAACCCGGAGGAATAGGTTTATAATTTACTCGAACAACCGAACGGGATTTCTTGCCTCAACTACTGAAGAGGACTTCAACTCAATTACTAAAAACAATTATTCGACTTGTTGTGTTCTTGTCAACACTAATGAGTCCAATGTAGTACACTATTCCTATAATCTTATCCTCGAGAGTATGCAATGTGTTTGTGAAGATTTAGGAAATGTGAATTGCTATGAATCAAACGAATGTTATAAACAAAACAGAGATTCAAGCAATAGATTGGTGATTGCTTTGAAAAACTTTTAGAGAATATAAAATATGTTCAAGAAAGTAGTGAGATTAAAGCATAAGAAAATTGGTAAATTGAAGATGTTAGAACCATGCATTTATATGTGTAGAAGAGATGCATTTGTTGGCTAGAGATGCAGACAAGAGATGCTTCCATTTCCATTGGAGAATGGTTGCAACTCTTGGGAGGAAGAAGGTGTCCTTTCAGAAAAAATTCGCAAGTTTAAATTCAATCGACTGAGCAGGGATTTCAGTCGACTGAAAATGTAAAGTAAACTTTTCAGGAACAAATTCAGTCGACTGAGCAGGGTGTTTCAGTCGACTGGAACTGTGCATGTTTGTGTATGTGTAACAGGTTCAGTCGACTGGGCATACCTGTTCAGTCCGATTTTTGCACAGTGAATTTTTATTCTAGAAAATGAAGTTTATAAAACGTGTTCTAGTGTTTGTGCAAGCCTCTTGAGGATAGATTTTAACAATAAATCTAAACTAAGACCTATATAGAAATCATACTCATGTTTATCCTTGGTCTTCATCGTTCTTCCTTTAGCTTTGCACATATCTCTTCCTTTTTGTTGAAGCACATTGTCATTGATCAAAATATAGCGTATCATCATAAATATGCGGAACTCACGGGATTTTTGCATATTTCTGGCATAATGTAGTAAATGACACTAGAGATTTTTATACTAGTTCGAACTTTCCGTTCTACATAAAGTCTCAGACTCCTTCAGTAATTCAACTATCAACCCTCACTTCACCCAAAGGAACTGGTATTACACCGCCTGAGCAACTGAACAGGACTTCCACTGCCCAACAAACAGAATAGAACTTCAACCGCTTGAGCAAACGAACAGGACTTCCAATACAAATAGTAAAATTGTTTCTGACCGAGTATGCTATTGAATAGCACTGATAAGTCAATAACGTACACCCTTCCTATAATCTTCTCCTTTGTGGTATATTGCGTAATTCGTAAAGATAGGAAGTTTATTAAATCACAAATAAAGTTTGCTTGAATGAACAAGTGATTAGAATGAAATATTGAGTCCATATGGCAAGATAGTTTAAACAATAAGAATGAGAATTAGAATCAAAAATTGGTGATTAACACAATGTATTTCATGGTTATATATAGTGATTAAGAGTTGAGATCATCCATGAAAAGTAGCCATGAAAGAATATGGAAGCAACTCTTGAATCAAGAGTTGTTTCTATTAGCTGAAATGAAGTATCTTTTTAAATATTACCATTATGAAGATTGAGCCGTCTAAATGAAGCAACTCAGCCATCTGAATCATTTTAAAATTGAAACGGCAAGAAAACGGTGGCAAAAGACACAATTCAGCTGGCTGAAATAGCAAGGTAAGTTGTTTGAATATTTATATTAACTTACGAACATGCACAGTATTCAGCCGGCTGACCGATGCCATTCAACCGGCTATTTTTATTGTTTTCTAGCTTTATCTAAACATTTTGAAAAACTTATATTGTGTATGCATGCACATACCACTTTGGAGAGATCTTAACAACCATTTACTACTAAACTCAAAACTTAAACTTAATATTTTGCAGAAGCTTCAATTTGAAATCTGGTCTTCAAATTGTTAGAATATTTCTCGAGTTAAAATAATATCTTCTCCTGCAAGTTTAGTTAGATCTAAACAATATATTTACTCATATAGTTGTCACAATCAAAACACCAAAATTCGAGGTTCTAACACCCGACTCCGTTTCCTACTCCGAGATCGTTCGTGGTGATGAGCTCGCATTCCATATGCTACTACTTCTGGCAAAACTAGGAGCGATGCGTAGGTCGGGGAGGTGCAGCCACGGCCACCCTTGGTTCATGCCTCCCTTGTTTGATTTGGAGCCAAACTGGTCCTCGGGTGTTGCACATGGCCAAACTCCAAGTCGACATGTTTCCATGGCATTTTCTAGCCTAGCTCCTTGATTCCTTGATCTGACTTGCCACTAGATTGTGACCTCCTTCTTTTCCTGGACCCTTAGGACAGGGTCCCTCCCCTAGTTTCATTGTTGTGCACAGATGGCTGCGTCAATCCCAAGCGTGTCATGATTTGATCCATGATGGCTTGCTGCTGGGCAGGGAAGCGAGTATTAAGATCCACCACAACTCTGTCTAAGTCACCCATAGTGATGGTGTTTAAAGTTGGAGTGCTGGAAAAATGGTTATCCTGCTCTGTAGTTTCACGGTTGACACCTCTGCTTGAATCGCTTGACTTACCTTAGACTTAGGGGGCATGTTGAGAAAAGATGAAATCATTTTTTGTTCTCAATGAAAGCAGCACTAAAAATGGGCAAAAACCTCCAATAATTAGTTGTAAAGCTATAAATATGGGGTGTATAACATAGCCATTGTATTTGTATGTTGATTGATTTTCAGATAGCAGATCATATGTAGGTTATGCAAAAGGTAAGTTGTAGTAAAGTAAACAATGCAAATATTTATAGTGGTTCATCCAGAATGTGCCTACATCCACTGTCCATTTTCATTATACTTCTTATAAATCTTTGATATAATATTTGAGATATAAAATACAATGGTTTGAAGCTCAATAAGAGTAAGATATAGATCAAGGAAGGCTTGTTTGGTTGTTCCTGTTTGGTTGCCTTTGTTAGGCAATCCTGGTTAAATGATTCCTGGTAGAATATCCCTACTAGGTTGTTCTGGCTAGTTGTTCCTGATTTGCCACCCTTGCTAGACTGCTCCTGCTAGCTAATCCTGCTAGGTTGCTCCTGCTAGCTGACCCTTCTAGGTCGTTCCTGAATTATCTGCCATTATTGTTGTAAGCTTGGCTCTGTCGAATTCTCTCTCATTGTTGTTGGATGCTTTGGTACTTATAAGAGTGAAGAGAGAGTGTCATTTATGTGGAAATTTATGATATTTCCATATATATCATGGTTAGAGGGAATATTCCTAAATATGACATTTGTAGTTATTTATTCCCTGATATATGTTGATTTCCTTCCTTATTTTCACTACTGGGCCCAGCTAAGAACTCGGTTCGAGGGGTGTTGGTCCAGCTTGGATGGATGCGGATAGGACATTGGCCAAGTTCACATGCCTTCATTTGGTTCGATCGGTCCCCTATCGGTTTGGCAGACCTTGGGATTACTTAGTCCAGTTCGTGCTCCTACTCCTAGTTCGATGAGTGCTAGGGATGTTTGGTTCGGGGGGGGACTACTGCCCACTCGGTTTGGTGGGTTCCTCGATGCATGTTCGATGGGTCCTTGTTTGGTACCTTGGGTAACGTACAAGATACACTGTTTCTTACCTGGGGTACCAAACATGAATTCTTATTTGGTACTTGAGCTATCGAATAGGGGGGCTCCTCCTCGCTTCTCTTTCCTTGCCTTATCTCCTTTCCTTCCTTATGTTGGATATGGTTACGCACCCAACAGTTAGATTTCCTACTAGACCGTTCCTCATATTCCATAAAAGTACTATGCTTGCCAAGGCTCGAACTCGGTGGGTAAGTTGAAGAGCACTGGTATTTACCATTGTACTACACATGCTTTTATGCCATAACGCCTCCATTTTTAGTCAGAATTGAATGAAACTTGAACCCGTAGCTTCGTGTCATTCAGTAAAGTGTTCTGATGCCTCTGAATGTTCCATTTGCCTGAATTAGACAGTAGCTCTCTAAGGTGGGGTCCCGAGTCGGTTAGGTGATGGACAAATTTTAAGATGATCATATCTCTTAATTTGTAGCTCGGATTGAGACACAATTTGGACCTATGTGCATGTATTGGCCTTAGGAACATTTTTCAAGTGCTTTAACCATATTTTCCGACTATGCCAAATTTTCCCCTATTGCTTCGCCTTGTCCATGTGATTACATGATGGCGCCTTTTTATGCACATTTCATCCATTTCTATGCTTCTTAATGTCTTTTCGTATTTACCATGCTATTGGCCAAAATGCCTACAACACCATGCTCCGAACTACACAAATTGACTTTGGTCTTTATGATTCTCAACGGAGATTATTAATAGAAAAACTTAATTGTTAAAAAGAAAATGAACTGACATAATTAAAAGACATTAGTCTCAGCATTGAACATATTGTAGTGTTATATTAAACAAAGTAACATGTTAATATAACCTTTCTTTGTTGCTAGGCAAATTTTATTCTTTTACTTTCATAAGTTATTTTCTTTGTTTGAAACTATTTTTGTATGAGCACAAACAATAGCACTTGCAGATCATGATTTACTATGCTAATTATTTAAAACCATACTGAATTAAAGCATGTTTCACTATTTTCACATCAATTATTCTTGCAAGCACATAGTACACATTATATATCATTTAGCCAAAAATGTTCGTAATTTACTTATCAATTTATGGTGATTTTTATCTAAAATTTTAGATTATTTAGTAAATTAACATGATTAGATTTTTGATTTGTAAATTTATTTAAATTCATTTATGACTAATATTCAAATAATGAAGTAGTATAAATATTATTACTATAACACTACCAAAATATTTTCTCATTTTTTCAAAAAAGAAATTCTCCATTTTTCAAACATTGTATTATTCTCAAAACTTTTTTCCAAAACATTATACTTTTCCTAAACTATTGTGCCAAAATGTCTCGTCCTGCTGTGTAGGAATCCCTATCGATAATGTTAGCCAAATGCATCGACCTCTTAACATGCTCGATGGACAAATTAACACCAGAATAAACTACCAAAATATTTCCAATCACTTTATAAAAATAAATTTCATATTTTATTAAATTATATGCTTGTTTGAATAAAAATATTTATTTCCAAAATTCATGTATATATATATATATATATATTAATTTATCAACCATTAAAAATAATGCAGTTTATCATACAACATCAATCCATAATATTAAACAAATATTACATAGCAATATACACATTTTAAAACAACCAACAAACACCTTCAACGGAAAGTTATCTATTAGTTTTCGTTGCGCACTCTGATCTCTACTGGATCAGGTAATTCCATTCAAAGCCACACAGAGATTTATTCACCATTATCAACATTGACATCACTGGTCTAGCTAACAATCCTTTCACTACCTTCATTCACATCTTATACTCCAAACGGAGAATAACAGTCGAATGTGATAGGGATATATATATAATAGGAAAATAACAAGTTCATCCTCATATGATTCCCCAGTAATCATCGTATACTCCTACTATCTATTTAATATTGAATAACTACCCTACACACCCAAGAGGGCATAGACTCTAAGTCTCATCTAAGGTCGAGACTTGTTTCTTATACACACACACACACACACACATATGTGTGTGTGTGTATGTATTGTTTTGAACTTGCCCTGATACTAATTATAACACCACCACCTCAATACTCATGCCATCCAAAAGTATTACAAAGTAATAATGTCACAAGGAAAGGGGCTATATAGGGTACACATGTGAATATTTCCTTGGGCTAACAGTGGTACGTATTTAAAAATAAAATATAACTCAACATAAAACATACATAATACTGACACAAAGCAATAAACACATGTGCCTGTAGGATAGAATAATACATAATATACAGTATATAACAGAGAATAAAGAGTGAAAATCACCACGATAATATATAATACTAATTATACAACATATGTCTGATATACAACGCGTGTCTAATATACAACGTATGTCTACACATACAAGAGATAATACAATAAAAAATGATAAACTACTACATTGAATTACTAGCCTCCTCTATGTCATTACAAAAGCTGGTCTCACTGTCCATGTACCTGAAAGGTCTCAGACTGACCTGAATATTACGTAAATAACACATAGGTCAGAATATATCAAAATCAAGGGGTTGAACACACACACACACACACACACACAAATATATATATATATATATATATATATGGATGTAAAATATATGGATGGAATGATAACAATAACAATATATCAAAACATCTATAATATGTTAGATATTAATAAAAGCATGCAAAATGATGTCATCACCCATATAAAGTCAAACCAATCAATATAGAATCAATATCAACTGGGTGAATCATCTATATCTAGAAATCATCATCAAAATTCTGAAATTATCAAATATGTGATACAATCAAGTATATTTAGACTAGGCCATAGTGATGCCCAAATATAACTCTCAAGCTCACATTATAAAATATCATCATCAAATCCCAGAAATCCATAAAAGGTTTGGATTTACACACCGAAATGCCCAAGTATAATTAATATTGAGTAGGTTGTCTGTCTAAAAAGAATAAGCCGTTTGCACGGAAAGAATAGATCGTATGCCCATTAACCATATAAAGATAAGATATGTGCATTGACTATACTCTAAACATAGTCCCAAATAGGAATATAAATAGTTTATGTCGACCTACCACATACAGACGGGAGACTGACGATTTACATCTACTTGCTCCAGGAGCCACATGTGTGTCCGTCTGGCATGACTCCTACAGTCATCAGTTACCTTCCCTCGACATCATGATAAGACTCACTATTGTGCTCATCCATGTGAGGACTCTACTCGGTTACGATCTGGCACATCCCTCTATAACTAACTGACTGTTGGCCTAGGTGATACAAGGGGAAAATGCACACAACTAAGGCGCACAACAATGTATAAGGTTGTCATAGATCCAAGGTGCGACACCACAATCAGGCCGCCATGGTGGATACTAGCTAATCTAGTTCACTTCTGAAACATAAAGAAAGCTGGGCAAAGATAGATAGACATATAGTACCTATATTCGATAGCTAACACATAGCTCTGCAAATATGAGAAGAACTATGTAAATATATTTTGGTAGTATCGAATTAGGAGTGGGATATTATATTAAATTATTTTTAGAAAATGCAAGTAAATCAATTTGTAATCTGGTTAATTCTTAGGGAGAGGATAATGATAGCTAATTTTAATTGAATATGTCATATTGTTTTCTGTTACGATTAGTATCCTCTTACTATTTTTCTAATTGAAACTACAACAAAATTATTTGGATATTTTTAAAGGTTCTTTACTATGTACTTGAAGGAACCGAGCTGGGTCACAACAAGTTAAATGAATGAATTCAGCAAAAAAAATCTATTTTTGGATATTTTTTTAGGTCTATGAAGACAAAATAATTTTAGATCCAATCTAAAATTTTGTTTAAATAAAATCGGATTTTACTTAATTTATTAATTTAATTAAATAATGGGTTTAATTTGAATTTAAATTCGAGTATATCAAAATATACTCGAGTATTGTACACATGCAGCATGTCAGTGGTGTACATAGTTAATGCGTTCGCATATAAGTATTGGGATTTAAACCACAATTGACACATTCTTCCTCTATAAATACATTTGTTGTTCATAGTTTTATTTTGCAATTATATATAAAATAATAAACATATATTTTTGAACCAAAATTGATTTTGACTATTTCAACAAATTTTGAATTAATATCTTAAAATCTAGTTTTAAATTATGAAATTTTAAAATGCAGTCTACGTTTTTAAACAAATATTTATTTATAAAATTTGAATTAAAATTATATAATATATATATTTATATATATTCATAAAATTTATTTTGTATTTGAAATATGAATACATGCATTATTCAACTTTATAAAATTTTATCTATTTTTAAGCTTTATAATTTTATTATTAATATAAATATATATTTAATATTTAACTCAGCCATAAGGTCTTTAAAAAACAAAAAAATATGAACTTTAATTTTTTAAATATATATATAATAGTTTTAAAATTATTTATGGAAATATATTAAATTATTTTATAAACTTAAAGCACATAAACTAATAAAATGATTTTACATAATTATATATATAATATACAAGAATGTATTTATCATGTTATAGAATTATTTTCACTAATTAAAAAGCAGTTCTTAGAATTGAAAATTATTTTTTGTTTATGTAAAATATTATGGATGAAATATATATATACATGCACACAATACTATAATGTTGTTATGTATATTTGATAAGAAGGAATATTGTTATGTTTTCTTAATCTCTAAATCAATTTGAACACATATTAAACCGGACGACATAGATACATATAAATTCGTTATCAGATATATGCCATCTAATCCACATAATAATAATGACATATGTGAATAATATTAAGACCGAAAGGTTACGTAAAGAACTCATATATGATTTGCACCTTGAATTAATGAATAGCTCCTAGATTTAATTGTACTAACTTTCAAAAATTGTAACGATGTGAAGTATTACCTTTGTATTTATTTTTTTATTTTTTGTTGAATTTTTCACTTCAAAATTTACAGCAACGGCTCCCTAAAACTCATGGCTGGAATAAGGAATGGGATGGAGCGAAAATGTGATGTGTATGGGGTCATTTAATGGGCATTAAGAAGAGGCAAAAGAGGAGATATCTCCTTCCTTTACTTATTATTTTATTACCATTTCCAAATCATTTTAAACACTTAACTCCCTCTCTTCATACATCCTATGGCTAACCAAGTCTAGGGCCTAACTGGACTGTGATAATCCGCTCCTCCAGACACATTGACCCAAAGTTTAAGGTGCCTTTTGGACTTGCGTCGTGGCAGGAAGTATAACCTATAGGGTTTCTAAACATTACAAATATGAAAAATATAAGGATAAAATCTAAGATATTCTACACCTTCAAATCTCACAACGAAAGGTACAAAAATATAAATATAGGAAATAGTCATCTCATAAAATATCCTAGAAAAACAGTCTCGAAAAACATACGTGGTATCCATAGTTTACAGCATATTGTCTAATAAATACTAAGTACGATAAATAGTTACATGGGCAGTAATGAAAAGTAGTAAAAATTCCCAATGCCAAGCTCGCCTCTCCATGAACTAGATTGGGGCTAATCACCACCTGCCCTGTTCTCCTGCTGTGGGGGAAAAAGGAAAGGAGTGGGTCAGACAAATGTCTGGTGAATGAGTTATATCATTAAAATATGGTGATCTCATGCAAATTGACTTCATTAATACTCTATATGATCTATGGTTTCCTATTTGTGTTTGCGAACTACTTATTAAGGTAGGTTTAGTTAACTTAAATCATATAGTTCTAAATACACATACAAACAACTTGTGAACGTTTATACTTAGGGACGAACAACTAATCAAACCTCAAAATAAACTTGGATCTTCTAATAACTACTAGAACTATTCCAACATAGGGTCACCTAAAATATCAACCATTGGACTACATTCCCAAATTACGCCTACACATATCATATTCATGCATTGAGGTGGAGCCTGCAAAGCCGACTCATGCTAAAGACGTCTTAGAGTCTGTTGTGTCCATGTCCACTCTCAATGGTAATGTAACGCCACTTATTGCACAACGTCGGGCACCCATCAATAACAACCGGTGCATGTCCTCATCGCCGCGTATACTAAGGAACCTTTCGTTAGTGCCGAACCACACACCTCTCCAGGCATCATTATCAGTGTTGCGAGTACATCATAGAACCTTCTGTGAGTGAAATTTGCGATAGAATCGCCCTAATTGAACATCAACCATGCCAAATAAATAGTGTTTGGGCCACATTTCTAACGTACACATCTATTAAGTCTCGTAACGTAAAACGGTCGTATACTTAGGGTACTAATTTACCATACCTACAATAACATCCATATATAAATCATATATAAATAAACTAATAACCTGGGCCTTCAGCCAAGGTTTAGATTGCGCCTAAAAGATGATAATTGGTCGACCACTGGTAACTGGAGGAGTCGATCATTTTTTGTCGACCGAATCTAGTGAGCCTGTCGATTGGTCGGATTAGTTTAAAAAAATTTGGTTTAATTATCGTTAGTTCTCTATTAATTACAAAAAATTTCATTATAGTAAACAATAGTTTGTAAATCTATAATTTATAATCGTTTCGTAATTTCATATTCAATTTCAAATACAAATTCTTATTCAATTTCAGTAAACCAAACTAACATAGGTTTAGAATCAACGGGGTTATATTATCTATATTCAATTTAACAAAAAGGGTGTGTTTAACCTAAATCAACTTTTATTCAACTAATTTTACTTTAACTTATTTTAGATTAGATAAGGATCATATTTAAATAAGTTACATTCTTATCAAGTTTCTAATCTGTTATAACCACT
The DNA here is from genome assembly GCA_030765085.1 of Allium cepa. Lineage (NCBI taxonomy): Eukaryota > Viridiplantae > Streptophyta > Magnoliopsida > Asparagales > Amaryllidaceae > Allium > Allium cepa. Next base: position 629,901,719 of record CM060934.1, read on the forward strand.
AGACAAATAATATTTCTGATTAAATTAAACCAAATCTAGATCAAATAGGTTATAATAAACTTAATTACATGTAAATCACCATATTAATTATGAACCCATCCACCACTAGAAAGCTATCACTTTTTTAGTTCGCTTGGAATTACCTCCTCTTGGTGTAGAACTCTTCTTGATTTAATTTGATACCTCCTTCTTCAATCTCTTGAATTTATTTTTTGTTTTTATGTTTTGAAGCAAAATTAATCTGATGAGAGAGTGGTTTAAGTTTCTGAGAGATAGAGTTTAGTTATGACTAATATGAAATTAAGGTTGTCACTATTTGATTAGGGTTCTTTTTATAGGGGTTCTTATCGTCATCAACCGTTAGATCGGTTTAAACAAAAGTCGGGTTGTTTGTCCAATACAAACCCTAGCCTAAATGCTTCGTCGATAGATCGCTTGGTTTGGATCGGTCAACAACTAGGAGTTAACCAGTCTAAACTATGGCGTCATTCGATGGACTTTTCATTTTATAAATTATATGTATCTTTATTTTTATTGTTTTATTATTTTCGATTCCAAATTTTTAAACATTAATAACTTTTTCATGCTAGCTTTGATTGCAAAACTTTATATATGGAAATTTTTCGAAAAATCACCATGAATGCAATGATGCAAGTTACATTGCCAAATTCGGAGGTTTGTGAAAATTATATTTTAACCCTTATTATATTTAATTTAGTTCTTTTATTAAATTTTCGGTTAATTTTTGCGGGGTGTTACATTCTCCCCCTTAAGTGGTGTTGGAACCGGGCTAGCCTAAAGTGGAAGTTATATGTGAATTTCAAAAAAATTCTTTTATTGTAACTTTATTGGGCATATGTACTCTAATTTATTTAGCACATTTCTAAATTTTATTTAAATAAAATCTTTTATTTCCTTTAAATTTATAAAATAGTATTTTATTGTTTAATTTTATGTTATATTAAATATATATATATATTTATATCCATACACATATATAAGTGTGTACATGTGTAAAATATCAATCCGTGCGAGGTATAACATGTCCGTTTATATATGTTAGGGTTTACATCGCGACGGACACATTGGCTCATTCAATATGTAAATGTACTGTCCAAATGTACGTGTGTGTGTGTGTATACACATTTTCTTTTATAATATATATATATATATATTAATCTTTATTTATCTATAATTTTTTATAAACATATAAATATTTATATATTAATATATATAGTATTAGCAATATATATATATATGTTACAACATAAACATGTTTATATTATATAAAATACGATAAATATTTTTTTTTACTGTAATGTTGCAAATAGTACTTATAAAAGTACATATATTTTTATATTCTTATACATACAAATGAATATGTTAAATACTTATATATAAATATATATGATAATATATATATATATATTAATATAAAGAAAATTATAAAATAATTTTTTATTTAAAGATATTTATTTAACTGGTCTTGTGCATAGACCAGGTTTTTCAAAATATTTAAATTTAAATATGTATATGTATATATACACACACACACACCAATAAAATGGTAAATAATTATTTAAAATTTGGAAAAATTATTTTATTTGAATCTAAATTTAAGTTTTAAACTTCCAGCAAATTTTGGATGAAATTTTAAAATTTTATTATCTAATTTTTTAATTTAAAGCATTAAAAAATTCAGTTTTTAAATTTTCGATTTTAGTTTAATATATAAAAATATTAAAACAAAATATTTTTTTAACCTTTTCCTTGAATTCAATATGTATTAATATGATTTTATAAATTTTAAAATATATTTATGAATTTATATAATTATTTATATGATAAATTATTTAAATATTATTTAAAAATGATATATAAAAATAAAAAAATTCTTTCTGCCAAAAATAATATACTCACTAGAATCATATAAAAACTTATTTTCATATTTTACATATTTAACATACTTATTACATAATATTTAAATTATAAACTACATATATATTTTATATATTAAATCATTTAAATAATCCAATTTTTTTAACAGGAAATTGTTGTCAAGGACAATATTTTTCAGCATTTTAGTCTCAAAGACATACCTTCAGTATTTTAGCCTGAAGGAAAACCTTTTTTAGGTATCAGTTTTTAGTTATTGATAGCAGTTTTTAGGTATCAGTTTGTAGTTATCGGTAGCAGTTTTGGAAGAATGTTTGTCTTTATGAACAATTTTGGAAGAATGTTTGTCCTTTTGAATAATTTTTAGGAGAATATTTGTCCTTATGGTAAAAATATTGAGGTCGTTTTCTTGAGGATAAAAATATACAAATTTTTGTCCTTTAAATTAACTCCCTCTTTTTTTAATTCTAAGCCATACTGTATAAGGATGAATTGTCATAAAAATTACTTTTTTCAATAGACGTATAACAAATCTATATTGTGACATTAAATCTACATATTGGAATTGTCACCTAATTAACAATAATATATATAAGCATTATAAATATAATTTAATGTTTATAGTTAATTAAAAACATATCTTACAGCTAAAGCTCTTAAGCATACCTTAGAACCATGACGTAAGCTCCTAGAAACGATTTCCTATCCAATAAAGTGCTAGTTCTTGAATCATTGACCATCGTCTTTTCAATAACAATAGAATTGATTTGATTTAGGCTCGATAAAATGGAGAGACTAGAGGGAAATTTAGGTCAGTAAATGACTAAAAATGGAGGCTCCAAAATTCTTTAATCATATAGAGAAGGAGATGCTTAAATAGAGGATAGAAAGGAGAGAATTTAATATCTCACCTTTTACTCTATCTCCATTAAGCTTGCCCATCCATTTTTAAGCCCTTTAACCCATATCCTAGCAGCCCCTATACTCCGTCTTCCAGCGTATCCTATTAGCCTACTTGATGGGCCTTAAAACCTTTTGAGCCCGAATGAATATTTTGAATTTTAAATCTAATTTAAAACGCTTATCGATATCGTATATCAATTAATGCTTTTATAACTTTTATAAAGACGGTTAATATTCATTGATCGAATCAAAATCAAATTTATAAATTGTATTTCATAATTATTTAATTATTTAATTTATAATAATCAAAGGAGAATTCATCATTTTCAATTGTGTGGCCGGTCACGTGTAAATTTATTAGCGATTAATATTGAACTATTCAAATATTAACATTCACACGTCACTTAGCAAGTGGTGTGACATTTTAGCCAAATTTATCACTTGCTTGATTTTGGTAAAATCCAATTTTACTTTGTTAGGCTTTACATATGTAACAACCCACACTGGAACAGGCCTAAATTTCGACCCAAAAAAGGCTCATTAAAACTTAGATCCATTCTAAGGTTGGTGTTGGTTGGAAAAAGGGATAACGGTACATAGCAATGACTATTCTTTCGGAACTTACAATGGATGGAATAAAATATAATAGCAAATTGTATCCATTTATTTCAAAACCATCAAAATGTCATAATAAAAATTTCTATAAAAACTGTAACATTAGATCCGTTACAACATTTGTCTGAATACATAGGTACAATATAAAAATACCATAAAAGAAAATAATAATAACTGCCACAAGCCAAGCTACTCCTCCTTTAAGCATCATCGCCATCATCACTCCGTCCTTAACCTGTGTTATAATGAGGAGGGAGTTAGAACAACAAATGTATGGTAAATAAAAACCTCGAGTCTTACCTTTATAGTACTTGGGCAGTATATTTCAAAAATAATAATATGTCTACGTACATAAAATAGTTTAATACTTGTTATAAGGAAAGGAGGCGGGTCCTCAATCAACCACTTAATACCTTCCATTCCAGAAGCAGGTTTCTAAAATCCCACAACCCAAATCCCACTTCATAAATAACTAATAATGCAAGAGATAGTACCCAAGCTACTTAATACCTTTTATTAGAAAATAGGCCGACTCTGGCCATTTTTAAAACCTCAATTGAGGAATACACCATTATTTAATACCTATTCCCAAGGCGGTCCCCTAAATAGTCACTATCTAGCTGGCATCATATCGAATCTCTCAAGTCACTCAATACTTCTTTATGAAAAGACGAACCCTCAATCAGCCAATTAATACGTTATCCTTAAGCGGACCCCTGTCGAGAGGCCACCGATCATGCCTAATAACTAGCCCCTTGGCTATTTAATACTTCATTTTGGGAAATGAGACGAGCCCTCAAATAACCACTTAATACCTCAAGGCCCTGAAGCAGGCCCTTTGTATTATGGCCCATACTTAAAATGACGTATCATAGAGGAGGATGTCTGGCTATTCATAGGAACTGGTAGCCAAATAAGTTGGGCAAGATTACCCTGCAGAATTTGGAATTAACCTTTCGTCATCACAAATATTTATCATAGAGGATATCTCACATCAATAGGAAGTGTACACAACTGCTGATAACCTCAAACTGAAGGTCAGACTTCTATCATGTAACTCTATTGACCTTGCATCCTTATGACTTAGCCATAAATTAAATACTCTTCATATATATAATAATCATCTCATAGTTTCATAATTAAGGCCTTATAACAAATCTTCCTTATTACGCCTTCAAATTATAATTACCTTACTAATGGGGGAATAAATGAGAAATAAATACCTAATTAACTACACAATATAAAACATAATTATATGTTAATTACACTAATAAAAATAATTAAATATTCATGCCTAATAAATTCTAAATGTGTGATTTAAACGCTCTAAACTAGTACTAAATGTCAATTCCCTAACCAAAATATTGCAAGTCCTTTTCTTCCAATTCCCTAGCTTTTAACATACAAAACATGGGATTCTAATATCCAAAACAAGGAATAAATATTCATAACCAAAACTACAATAACAGACATGTAAATAAAATAGAAAATCAATTTATTACATCAATAAAATGGAATGTTCTAAAAAATAGGAACTGCAACCTTAACTTCAATTCTATTCGAATCCTCTTTTACAAAGAAATAGATGAAGGGAAATTTGTATGGGATAAGTGCTATAAACTACAAATAGAATTCGTAATCTAAATCCTTATTTACTAAAGAACCACAGTTTGAATCAAAGGAGGAGAAGTGGAATAGATTATGAAATTATCAAAAATTGTATAAACAAAACATATTCCATCAAATTAATATAAATAATTGAAAATATTCACATAGAATTGACAATTCAAAATAAAAATAAATGTTGGGAGATTTTATCTGTCATATTTTTGCAATTCCAAAACCCTTAAGGCATATTCAAATACATAGAGACATACAAAACAATTATTGAAAAAGAAATACTAAGGTTTCAACTCATAAAATAGCCTTAGCTTTGCCTTCATTGGATTTGCATGCCTTTCAATCCTTCAAGAATCTCTCCTTTTGATATATATATATATATATATATATATATACACACACACACACACACACACAATTGGGAAGACGTATATATTTTATTAGATTTAGAATAATTAGAGAGGAATAGAACAAGAATAGGTTGGAGAAAGAAGAAATAAATAGAAAATAAATTGGAATCTTACATGAATTCTCTATAGAGTTTCTGAATCTAATTTGAAGGTATAACAACGGCAGGGTTTTGCTGAATTCCCCAAATAATATAAATAAAAAGTAGAGAGGATAGGATTTTATTTATAGGGGTTGAAACACATTAGAACCGTAGGATGGAGGTAGGTGAGAAATGGATAAATCTGGAGCGTAGAACTCAATACAAATGACATCAAAACCTCTTTGCCACTGCCACTTTTTGGCATCAATCGGTCGACCGCTTCTCTTCAAATGGTTGGCCGCTAAGGATCGACCTATCCCAATAAAGGGGTCGACTGGTATGTTTGTTTTAGGAATGTTATTATTTCTGTTGCTTTTTAATTAATTTTATACCCTAATTAACTTTAAGGTTAAACGTTAATTTAACATTTATATAACTCCCAAGCTAATGAATGAAATTCAAACCCTAAGTTAAAATTCTCATTTGTATATGAATTCAAACTAAATTAATGTAAATCTAAAAACTTCAAACATCGATAGCTTCTTTGTTTGAGCTCCGTTTTCACGATATTATATGTGGAAAAAAAACAAGATTGCTCCACATACGCAACGAAATAACTTTTTTGGCCAAATTCTGACTTTTATAAAATTTATGTTTCCTACCTTATCATATTTAATTCAATTTACTCAATTTAATTTTGATTTATTTTACGGGCTGTTACAGCATGTTTGCGACTTTTTGCAGCATCCCCTACTAGGAGACCCGAAAACAAAAGTCAATGACACTATAGTCGTTACCAAAACCATTTTCAAGCGATCAAGAGTGAGTAATATATATTCAAAATAGTCTAAGTAAACAAAAAAGTAAAATATTTCAATCCACCAAATTTGTCATACTATTTATTACATACATTTTCAATGTTAACCCCAAGTCATACTGATGTAAGGATTAAAATATAACATAAAAATTCATAGCATATGAAGATGCCACCCGAACACTTATAATAGCGGAATTAGCGTATATAAATATATCGGCCTTTAGCACCATCTCCAATCTTCGACATGCACTTAAAATAACCTGCCTATCCTACAAACTCAGTCTACTCAAACGAGTACTCATGAGTTTATGGAAAAATAATGATAAAAACATGGGTCAAACATAAAATCTAGTATGAATAGTACTTACTTGAAAATACAACATGAATACATAGTGAGATCACGCTGTATAACATGGAGTAGGTTTCGCCATTAGTACTTACAAACAGCATCCATAATACTGCAAACAACAATGGTCATATTTACTTACCCTAAAAACTTCCCAAAGTTACACTTAATACAGGTACTACTGTGCTCCTACACAGTTCCCTCCCAGTCGAATACAGACCAAAGTGAAAATCTAATGCTTTATGGAATCCTCCCTAACAACACCTCTTAAATTCTTTCTTTGTTTTACATATACTGCACTGACCTCGGTCCTTGCAGTATTATTTTATTTGTTTATTAAATATTAGATTACATGGAATCAGTTCCCCGTGATACTATTTTTTTAGCTCTAAGCTACTATGCTACCCGACCCACAGCCTACATAAACTTATTTAGTTCAAATCTGCTGTGAATCAGTCACCCATAGATTCTTCCTTTTCTCATCTTTTATATTATTTAATTAGACCCGGGTACACTATGAATCAGCCATTCACCCATATCTAATGTATATTCATTTGCTTCCGACCTTCTATGAATCAGCCATTCGCAAGCTTCGTTTAGTTATTACTTAATTCTGGACTACAAAGAATCAACCACATGTAGTCTCCTACTGTATAGATTCAGCGCTATACAGTATTAATTTTTATTTTTATTTGAGGTTGCATAGAATCAAGCCCATATAGACCTCTAGAAGTTGAATGTCTCTTCTCACATAAAGTTTCTTCAAGTGTGCATTCGAGCAAGCATCTTTACTCGGTGTCAATAGCCCTTCTACTCTTTACTTTCTCTCACATTTCTTTAATGTTGTATACCCTACCATAACCTATGTGCGCAATACACTCTTTACTATTGAGCGTGTTCCTTACCAAATTGTGGTGTGGTCTGGCAGTGCAATTTTTTTTACTCTCTTCATAATGGCGGCGCTCTGTTTTTTATAAAAGTAGCGGAGTAGAGGAACTTTCCCCGGAAAGTTCCTAGATTCCTTTGGTAATACACTACCCAGCGCAGTTTTATTTGGCATAGTTTTCCTTTGAGACGTTCGACCACCGCTTCCTTAGCTCGGCACCTGACAACATCTGACACCTCTGATAAAGCATGTTACCGCTGTTACGTGTGTTGCCATTAGATACGTTACTTTACTGTTTTTGACATTTACAGAGTCCTTTTGTTTATAGTTTCGACTATTTTTATAGATCTTGTCCCTTACATTATTATTTTAATATACATCATTTTCATCAACTCTCGGCACAGATCCCCTTCCCACCAACATGGTTCTTCATTAGTTGTAGCTTAGTTTATGTATAGATATATTATAAAATTACATAAAATTCGTGAATAACGCCTTTGTCCCTACCTTTTCTTTCATTGAATTACAAGTTATGTTCCTTATTCATTTTCTAAGTGTTTACTTCAGAAATTCATAACAACTTTATTCCTAAGCTACGAGCTTCTAAAATCACAAACTCATCTTCAGACAATAGCTAGAACATCAATCAAGTTTTCACTTAATCGATAAAAAGGTTTAGTATTACTCACTTAAGTCTTTAAGAAATGTTGTTTAGATCTTCTTCCCTTTTCTTAGCTTATATTTGCTTTATTTTCTCTTTGTTCTCGTTTCTCTAAGCCACTACCATCAACATTTCCTTTAAGCTTTTAATTTACTATTAGTAGAGTAGAATGAAGAATGGAAAGGAGTCATGTTTATTGTTCCAAAAATTATTTTGGCTTTGGTCCATATACTCCTTTTCATTAATTCATTGCCTCATTTTCTATCTTACTTAACCTCTATTGTCCCTTAATTAATTAATTAATTTCAACGTAAATTATGGATTGTTACAATCTCCCCTCCTTAATGGAATTTTGCCCTCGAAATTCAATTAAGGCTCGATGATGATTTTCCAACTATCCTATGCTTATCCTAAGCATAACCATGAATTCCTGAACCATAATTAAAATGTACTAGTGTTGTCTACGATTACAATAATCAACCATAATACTCAGATGTGTCTATATGTAAAGTTCACAGTGAACATAATACGATGCATAGCTCATATGCTAATCAGTAACAAACAACTCCGGATAGGTCTTCCTAACCTTGTCCTCTATTTACCATGTGCATTCCTTCCGACCTGCGCTACATGGAACACAGGCTAGCTTCACCATCTTATTCCAAATCCATTTCTCATTTCGGTCCACTATCTGAACCAGTCTTCGCACATAGGTTATTTAGCTCTATGACTAGATCTTCAACTGCCTTCAATTCGACTGCTACGCTAGGATCTTTAACGCATTTCTGCAGATGTGATACGTGAAACACATTATGGATCCCTACATAAACACTTGGCAGTTCTACCTTATATGCCACCCTTCTAATCCTTTCGATGATTGGAAACGGACCTACATATCTGGGTGCTAACTTCCCAGCCTTCCCAAAGCGCATCACGCCTCTCCTCGGAGGAACCTTCAAGAACACCTGATCGCCAAATGCGAATACCAGTTCTCTTCTTTTATCATCAACATAACTTTTCTGCCTTGACTAGCTGCTCTTATCCTAACTCCAACTAGCACTACCTTCTTTGACTACTTCTGGATCCAATGCAATCTTATCTCCCACCTTCAACCAACATGCAGGCGACTTACATGGTCCTTCATGCAACACTTCAAATGTAGCCATCCCAATACTACTTTGGTAGTTATTATTGTACGAAAACTCTACCAAGTGTAAATAATCTTCCCAAGATCCACCATAGTCTAAGATGTAAGCTCTAAGCAAATCTTACAAGACCCTGGTAATTCTCTTTATCTACCCATCAGTTTATGGATGGTACGCAGTACTCATGTGCAGTTCTGACCCCAAAACACTACGCAAGCTAAGCCATAACTCGCTAGTGAATAATGGATCACGGTCACTAACAATAGCACTAGGTACCTCGTCCACTCTCACTACTGCCCTTATATATATCTCTGCTTACTTCGGCGTAGTTCTTGTGGTCTTTACTAGAATGAAATGGGTACACCTAATTAGCCTGCCTACTATTACCCATATGCTCTCATTCCCCACCCTTAATCTTGGCAACCCATCTACAAATTCCATATATACCTAATCCCATTTCCAAATTGGAACATCCAAAGGCTACAGGACCCCGTTTGGCTTCTGATGTTCTGCCTTCATTTGCTGGCATGTAAGACATTTTCTCACATGCCCGCTTGCATCTTTTTTCATCCCTTCCTAAAAGATACTCCTCGTCATATCTTGGTACATCTTCGTACCTCCAGGGTGTATGGTAAACTTCGAATGATGAAATTCGTCCAACTCTTCCTTCCACGGTCTTTTGAACTTGGAACATACAAGCTCCCGTTCTTTCGCATTCTACCCTCTTTATCAGCAATGAACCACTTCAGATCTATTACCATGACTCTAGAGTCCAATATTTTTACTATGTCCATGGAGAACTCGTCCCTTCTACAGATCGGCTATTCTTCCTACAAGCACGTGCCTGACTTCAAAGCATACCAACATTCTGGATGCACTGCTCAAATATCCACTAGACAAAAAATGGAAATCACAAGCAGACAATGTTTCTAAAATGGTCCATTCCTCTATCATAGCTAAAACACAATTTTTCTATTTCCGTCTCAAGGAATCATCTACTTTGTTGCTTTTTCATAGGGTATAATCTATCTTAAAATCATACAATGGTAGAAACTCTAACCACCTTTGATGTTTCATGTTCAACTCCTTCTGAGAGAACAAATATCTCAATGACTTATGGTCAGTATACAACTCAAACCGCTCCCTTAAGAGATAATGTCTCTGAATCTTCAATGCAAAGACAACTATTTCCAACTCCAAATCATGAGTAGGATATTAAATTTCATGCAGTCGCAACTGCCTAAATGCATAGGCAATCATTGTGCCTATCTCAATACTACACCTAATCATACTCCTGAAACACTAGTGCACACAGTCATACCATCATTCCCTTCAGGTATCAATAACATAGGCACATCTGTCAATCGATTTTTCAATTCCTGAAACACCTTCTTACACTCCTACGCCAAGACAAACTACTCACTTTTCATGGTCAGCCTCGTCATTGGCGCAACTATAAGAGAGAGAAGTCCTTAATGAATCTCCGATAGTAGCCAACAAATCCCAAGAAACTTTGCACCTCGGTAACAGTTTCATGCCTCTTCCACCCATTCACTGGATCAATTTTTGAAGGATCCATGGCTAACCCTTCTTTCAAAATTATATGGCCTAGGAATTTCACTTCCCTTCTTCAAGAATGACATTTGGTGAACTCGCCTTTAGCTTGTGCTCCTCAGAGTCTCCAGGATGTGCCTTAGGTGAACCACGTGCTCCTTTTTATCCTTAGAGTCCACTAAGATGTCATCAATGAATACCAACTCAAACTTATATAGCAGATCTCGGAAAACTCTATTCATCAAATAAACAAAGAACATAGATGCATTTGTCAGTCCAAATGACATCACTAGCCACTCATAAGACTCATTTCTTGACTTGAATGTAGTCAAAGGAACATTATCCCCTACAACCTTCAGCTGATGGAACCCCGTAGCTAAAGCTAGCTATGAAAATACCTTAGCTCCATTCAATAAATTAAAAAGGTCATCAATTCTCGGCAAAGGATATCTAGTCTTCACCGTCCTCTCATTCAACTCAATCAGCTGCTTTCTTAAACTCCTTCATCTCCTTCGAAGGCATTCTACTAGGAGGTCGACAAAACAGTTCAGTCCCTGGTAATAAATATGTACGAAACTTACTGCTTTTGGGGGTAGCAACCTCGAAACCGGTTGAAATACATTTTGAAACTCCTTCACTGCTCATACTGCTCCCATCTCTTTTTCAATTTCTAAAGCTAAAGCAAACAAAACGGTTTCACACTTAGTCCTACACTCCTCTAAGACATGTACATTCTATCTTTGCAGTCAAGATAGCTAATACAATAATTCTCTCAGCATGGTGTACATTTGTGCAGTACCTTTCCAACCAATCTATCCCCAAAATAACTTCAAAACCTATGAAGTCCAATACATAGGGATCACAAGAAAAGCGGCACTCACCCAACTCAATATCTAGGTTAGTGCATCTTAATCCGAGAGTGGCATATCCCCTTATCGGATTAGCTACACGTATGGTGGTGACTCGATAGGTAACTCTTAACCCAAATCTATCAACCAAATCTCTTGTTGTAAATGAATGTGTAGCACAAGTAAGATATTGTACCCTAACCAAAATACCAGAAATTAGAGCCATGCCTTCCAAGACCTTCCCCTTGCCTCTTTCTTTGGTAGATGGGCCTTCTCTTGGTCCTTCTAAAGCATAAACATGTGCATTAAGCATTGGGAAATTCTTCTTTAAATGCCCCCACTTCATCACGCTTGAAGCATTCAGCCCTTCCAAGACTCTTCGGCATTGGAAACTTAGTAGCATACTGTCCCTTCTATCTGCAGTTGAAATATAGAACATCCACAGTAGTAGCTTCCCCTCTCCTCCCCTTCGGCACTCCCTTCTTGCCTTTGGTATAAGGAACAAACTTCTTCTTCATCTCAGCTTTGGGCTTCGTCTCTACTTTCCTCTACCCATGATACATCCTATCATACCTCCTGGCCATGTCAACCACGAATTCAAAAGGAGATGCCAAGTGAGCGATCACCTTATGATCCAACCCATATTTTAAGCCCATGATGAAATTCTCATTCTTCTTCATTGGAGTGTTGATGATCTCCCTACAATACTTGGCCAAAGAATTAAACGTCTAAACATACCCTTGAATAGTGAGGTCTCCATGCTTTAAGTCTAAGAACTTGCGTAGTAACACACCCTACTGGGATTCGGATATAAATTGAGGCTCAAATCTTTCTTTGAACTGCACCTAGGTAATTTCTTCCTCGGGTGTTCTAACAACAACTGTCTCCCATCATTCCAGCTCATCTTCCTCCAGTTGTCTTGATGCCAACCTCCTCTTCAGCCCATCGTTCAACCCTAGCTCTCATAATATTCATTTGCAGTTTCTTAGCCAGTTCAGTACTTCAATTGTAAGCTCTCTCCCTAAAAACACTTTCCCTCTTAAACTCTTGTAATCTTTACACGTCTTTGGTAAATCCTATCTTACAACAATGGGCCTTAGCTCAACTGCTCTTAGCATATTCTTCCTCATCATTTAAGCCATGAACTCCCTAAACAAGGCATTCACATCCATGTTCACTGCATTTACTGGCTATGCAGCTTCCAACCGTGTTGCTTTTGGGAATTATCCCCCACTTCTTTCATTGGTCTGTGCATTTTCTGCTTCTCCCCTTGCACTTGCCCCTCCAAATGCAATTTGCATATGCTTCAAATCCATCTTGCCTTTTCTATTAAGCAAGTCTTCGTTAGAGATAAAAATAAAGAGCGAAACAATAATAGAAGGGTAGATATATTTTCCTATATATCTATACATCAACTTGTAAATACGTTATATATATTTAATAATAGCGCATCTCATCCCCATGATGCCCCTTATATAATAATAGTCCTAGTTTAAATCTGCTAGGAAATAGCCACCGATAGATTCTTCCTTTTCTCATCTTTTATGTTATTTAATTAGACCTAGGACTATTATGAATTAACCACCCATAGCCCCTTATCTAATGTTTATTCATCTACTTCTAACTTGCTATGAATCAGCCATCCTCACGTCTTATTTAATTCTGGACTATGAAGAATTAAGCACATGTAGTCCCTTAGTGCACAGATTTAGCCCCTGTAGTATTGATTTTATGTTAATTTGAGGTTGCATAAAATCGACCCCCTACTGACCTTTGGAAGTTAAATGCCTCTCCTCGCCTGAAGTTTCTTCAGGTGTGCATTCGAGCAAGTGTTCTTACTCGACGTCAATAGCCCTTCCACCCTTTACTTTCGCTCATATTTCTTCGACGCTGTACACCCTGCCCGACCCATGTGCACAATACACTCTTCACTTATTAAGTGTGTTCCCTACCAAATTATGGCAAATCTGGTGGCGGAATTTATCTTGCTCTCTTCTTAATTGCATCGCTTTGTATCTTATAAAAATAACGGTGCAGAATTACTTTTCCAAGAAATTCCCTAGATTCCTTTGGGAATTCACTACCTAGCGTAGTTTTATTTGGCATTGTTCTCTTTTGAGACATTTGGCAACCACCTCCTTAGCTCGGTACCTGACAACATTTGAAAAAGCATGTTATCGCCTATACACGTGTCGCCATTAAATACATTAGCTTACTATTTTCTAACATTTATAGAGTCCTTTTGTTTATCTTTTTGGCTAATTTATGGATCTTGTCCTTTTATATTATTATTTTAATATATATATATATATATATATATATCATTTCCATCAACTCTCAGCGCAGATCCCCTTCCACCGGCATAGTTCTTCATGGGTTCTAGCTTATTTTACGTATAGAAAGTCTTTTAAAATTCCATAAAAACATGAATAATGCCTTATCCCTACCTTGTCTTTCATCTGAATTATGGATTATTTTCCTTGTTTATTTTCTAAGCGTTTACTTCAGAAATTCATAACAATTTTATTCCTAAGCTATGAGCTTCTCAAATTACAAACTCATCTTTAGAACAGTGGTTAGAACATCATATCAGGTTTTTACTTTGACACAAATCTACATGAATACAGAAATAACATGAGCCAAATCAACTAAAATGAATCAGAATAAAAAGCTTAAGTATTGCTTATCTAAATCTTTAATAAATCTTGTTTAGGTCTTCTTCTCTTTTCCTTAGCTTTATTTGCTTTGTTTTCTCTTTATTCCTGTTTCTCTAAACCACCACCATTAATGTTTCCTTTAAAGCTTTTATTTTACTATTAGTAGAATGGAATGAATGAATGGAAAAGAGTCGTGTTTATTGTCCCATAATTTTTTGGGCTTTGGCCCACATGCTCCTTTTCATTAATTTATTTCCCCTTTTTCTATCTTACTTAGCCTCTCTTGGCCCTTATTGATTAATTAATTAATTTAGTCATAAATTATGGGTTGTTATATTTTTGTTTACACCTATTATGTTTGTCAGAACAATATCACTTCGAACTTATTGAATTTGATAATGGTCAAAATTTTGATATCTTTTATATTCAACTATATAATCCAAACATAAAGTTCTCGGTTCAATAATAATAACTCTTATTTACCAAAATGCTCTGGTAAGAGATTTTGACTTTGAGTTGACCATGATTTAACCCCATATAACTGAGGAGACGAATCCTCTCTTGGATAGTGCTTTACTTTTGATACTCCCCTCAACCCAACTTAGTCACTCGATTGACTTCGTGCTATGATTTGACTATAATCAAAGCGGAGCTTTCATATACAAGATCGAGATATTCTCAAGTTGAGAGAGCTATGTAAATCAGTTACATTGATAGTTTCTATTTAATTTTAGTTATATTAATCAATGGAAAACTATCGAAAGAGTCATCCCACAGTTATCCAATAACTATCGGTAAGTAACTCTTAGGCGCCCCCAGTAGTCATAAGTAATACACCGCCCAACATTTGGAGAGCATTACGTAATCTAGTTTCAACGGATACATCGATGTCCAACCTCGATGCATCTTGATTAGGATCATTTAAAATGGTATATTTTCTTTCATTGTGATAAATTACTCAATGTTACAACACTTTGTAACTACTTTCATAAAACATACCATTAATGGATTTTCGATTAAATATACTTTTAATTAAATTAATTAATATAACATATTATATCCACTATAAAATAGAAAGAAAATACCTTTATTTCAAACAAGATTGGTTATCGAGTAAGATATACATAACAAATTACATAATTTCCCTTAGGGTATACCTCTAACTCTATCAATCTCCCACTTGCACTTGGGGTCAATTATGGAATCTTATTCCAACTCCTATAATCGGTTTCATAAAAACCAATTGGGTCAGTCCCTTAGTGAACTGGCATGCTACTACGCCATTAATTATCTACTATGTTAATCGACTCTTTCTAACATTGATAAATTGCCTTTATCACGTGGAACAATTCGAAGTATGTCTCTCAGTTTTCAGTTAGCTCTAAGTTCTCTTATGAACTATATCATAACATTGTTATAATATAATAATGATATTGGATTCTCAACATTTGGAATCACCCTTAGCTCAGGTATAAATTTGTGCATTTATATTTGTATACATTGTTTTTATTGTGGCGCTATTCAAGATGATGTACTTAGCCATTTTCATTGAATCTGCCACATTATTTCATTAGGAACATTTCCAATTTTAAAGACTATCAAGTTGATTTATTATTAATATATTATACTCAATATCACTTACGAAGTTTAAGTCTGAATACTTCTTCATATATTCTGTAACATGAGTGCAATTAATTTATCCAAAAAAATCTATTATATCACTCTAGAACTAAACACATCGATATTAAACAACATTTTTTGGCTACCACATATCAAAGGAGAATAGCACTTTGTATTTGTTTACATAGAGAATAATATTGCAGATATAATTACTAAATATTATGCAACATAATTTTATAATGACGATCGATAGAATAGTGTTGAATATGTGAAAAATATCAAAATAAATCTACAATAAAGTAAAATCATTCAAAGATATTTAATGGATTCAACAGATGTACTAAAATGCAACAACGTTGAAGAAATAATCGAAGATCTACAAACAGGCGCAAAAATCAAATACGTTATTTATCTGGTCCTTATCGATTCCTTTAAGTCTAAATTTTTTTAAAAACCCACAAATTTTATCCAAATCTCTCCTAATTTTGAAACAACTTTATACGTATCCCAAAGTGTTTTTGAGAATTTTTCGAAGTAGCAAAAATGCCGAAAAACAAAGGAAGAAAGAGGCAAAACACCAAAATTCAACAATAACACATAGGCCTCTCCCTATATGTCGACCTTTGTATACCATAGATCAACGTGTGAATTGTCTGGGGGTAGGCATATGGAGAACAAGAGATAGACCTATGGTTGTAAAAGAGGCGAACTTGTGTTATTTCTTGGCCATAGTTTTCAAACTGTACTGTTGTTCTTCTTCGCATCTCTTTGCTCTGATCGTCACTTCTCTTCACTTCAAACATCACTCCTCTTCATTTGTAAGAGTTTTAATATTTCATACACACCTATACTTCAGCTATGAAATTCCATAATCCATCTCATGGAAAATCACTTCCACTACTCTTTGATTTCAGAATTATTTGCTGTGTAATTCTACTACCATTAATTTTCTGTTGCAGTCAATTTATGTCATTCATTTCCACATTAATATATTCAAATCACTTTCTATACCTCTTTATCATTCATTATAGATATTTATTGTGTGGATTATAGGAAGTGTACTATAAAAGAAAATATTTGTATATCAAGATGCGACGAGTCTGCAAATACACATTTGTATTGAAGTCAAAGTCTTGTTGTGGAGTCATTAGGCGGTCTATTTGAAATCATATTCAGCAGCTCAAGCAAAGTCATTCTACACTCATTACTACGGGTTTAGTGAGGGTTGAGCTAGTGAAATTTCACAAAGAAGTTAGGGGACTGGACGTAGGATGGAAGTCCGAACCAGTACAAAAATTTTCAGTGTGATCATTTTATTTGCTTTTTTTCTCTCCTTTGCTCGTAATATTTAGTTAGTTAATCTATTACTCATTACTTAGATAAATTTTATTACTTAAGTAATTAAATAATTGGTCATATACATCGATCGGACCCTCTATAACAAGTATTTTGGTCTTTTGATATTGGGAATTTATATCTTAATGGTTGACCTTCCTATAGATGTGATTAAATGGTTCCAACTTGTTTAAGGCCTTAAATGAGAATCTTATCTTCTGTATTTTTGTTATTGGAAATTAATAGTTCTTCTTTTCTGTTGTATTCAGCCTCCATTTACCACATTTCAATCTCTTGTAAAACTCCATCTAAAAAGTAACAAAACATTCCTTTGCTTAAAGTAAATAGACACTAACACATCGATAGTGGACCAGTATAAATATATATATATATATATATATATATATATATATATATATATATATATCATGTATTCATATATTGATTGAATGTGATCATACATTGTGAAGATTATTTAGTTTGGTGCGTTTGAAATTATTTATTACGACATTGGTTTGTTTTGTTGTTCCTATGCCGATCTTACACACTTATGTTGTGTGGGGATAATTAATTTGAATAATTCCATTAATAGTTTGGTATTAGGGCCATAGGGTTTGATATTAGAGCACTTGGTGCATAAAAGGAGTTTGATATAATGGTAGGTCCAAAGGATAACTCATTGAAGACCAATTTTGGTTCTATAGTTGTGCCTTATGTTAGGGGCTGCTATGCAACATTTTTTCACAACTAGTGATAGAGAAGTGAAATGGAGATAATGGTTTTGCGAAGTGATGACAAAATTTGATTGTGATATTGATCAAAAATTGTGTTCATCCAGCGGTATTTGATACTTATCGGATGCCAACTTATATTTCATTTTTTGAGAAGGAGAAGGTAGAAGAGCTACACTATATCTTTAAGAGAATTTAATCTTTGAAATTTGTTATGAGACACTGCTAAATACATTTGGGATAGTTGGAGGAGCTCCAAGTGAAGAAGTCGCAAACCAATGATTTTATCTTATTGAAAGTAATTCTCACCTACAAAATGAAAAAAAGCTAAGCACATCTAAATTTATTCGATGATTTGTTGATGAAGAAGAAAGCTAATGACTAGAAGATTGATGAAGAGCATAACGTTATGATTCTACTTTTTCACTTCTGAAGTGATACATTGAATTTGCCAATAGTCTTATTTATGGCAGGTATACCCTGGCATCGGCGAATGTTAAAACTAGTCCTCACTAAGGATTTACGTGATTGAATGAAGAAGTTGTGTGATATTGGTGGAGGAAGTAGTAATAATTAAGGCTTATTTGTTGAAAGAGGTAAAAGCGAGAAGAAGAGGATGAAGTTTAGGGGATGTTCTAATTGTAGGAAGCCAAAAAATGAGTGGCAAACTAAGTCTAGAAATGTAAAGTGTCATCATTGTAATAAACCAAACTATTGGATAAATGATTGCCCAGGCTTGATTAAAAAGAAGGAAGCTAATGGGTCATTATCAATTATGATGGAGAATGATATTATTGATGATGTGTCAATGGTGGCAGTATTTGATGTTTCAAACCATTTGGTTCTTGATTCTAGAGTATAATTCCATATGATGCCTAATAATAAGTGCTCTAATCCTATGCTGACATGGGGGAACTATAATTCGTATGGTTATCGATGCTACACTCAAGTCCTTGGGATTTGGTTTAGTGCAAATTCATATGCATGATGGTGCGATAGGTAAACTAGCATTGTTTACTATGTTCGAGGTCTTCTTAAATCTTTAATTTTTTTAGCTAATTAGCATTATTAGGATGCATGGATGGTAAATACTGAGAAACGTAGCTTAAAGGTTTCTCATTAAGCATATTTTTTTATGAAGGGTGTTACAATCTGAAATTTATATCTTTTTAAAGGCATGACTATTCATGGAGAACCTTGTAATGGTTTTGACAGTTCACGTGACTCGGATGTAAAAGGATTTTGGTATTAAAGATTGATTCAAATTCTTTTGGAAAATCATGAATTTTCTTAGGACGAGAAAGAAGATCATGGGAGAAAGCTCCAATAAATCAGATTTAAGCAAGGATGATTGTTGGGGAAGCAGACTAAAGTACCTTTTAATGGTTAGTGTGCATAATTCCATAAAGGTACTTGATTATATTTGCAGAGACAATCAGATATCAACATTTATAACTTCTCTTAAGGTTTTAGTATTATGTACCCTCATTGATGATTACTCTCGAAAAATGTGGGTACATGTCATGAAAGCCAGGTTAGAGATGGTGATGAAATTCAAAGCTTTGTTAGCCCTTGTTGAAAACCATACTGGAAAATTAAGATTATGAGGCTTGATTAAAGCGATGAATGAGCCTCTAAGAAGTTCCAAAGTTAGCAAACAACTTGACATTATAAGGCATTTACTACATTTTAAGGTCCATGGTCCAATGGGATTGTAGAGAGAATGAATAGAACTGTACTTCAAAAAGGTCATTGCTTGAGAATTAAGATCAACCGTGGTATTGTTTAGAAACTTTTGGGCAAAAGCTTTGTCAATTGTAGATTACGCTATAAATTAAATTCCATGCTCCGTCATCAAAAGGATAATCCCAAAGGAAATGTGGAGAGGTAAATATGTAAGCTTGAGTCATTTTCATATATTCAGTTGCCATGTAAATATTCACCATATAGATAATAAATTGGAAGCTAGAGCCTACATAAATGGATGTTGTTGGATATATTGATGGCATTAAAGTATATTGCATTTGGAACCCAGATACTAAGAAAATTATGCACCCAAGGAAGGTTACCTTTTAGAGTCAACTATGTTCAAGAAAAATGAAGAATTATATGGTGTACCAAAATCAAATGGCGAGATGCCTAAGGAGATGGAGATATTCTCCATTTTCATTCTAAAAGTGGAGTTGTTGATTGATGATATAGAAAATGTAGTTGATGATGCATCACTTGATATTCTAAATAGCACTTCAAATGGTGGTGTTCATGGTTTTAGATAAAATTTAGTTCAAGGAGGAGATGATGGTGTTCTAAGTGATATTAGGGCCACTCAAGCTAGTCGTCACACTAGGGAACAACCTAAGAAGTATGGAGACTGTCACTATTCAAACCTTAGCGTAGCGAGCAATTTGACTATACACTATCGAGCATAATGATGTTTTGATGTTAAGTGATAGACTGAAATGTATTTGTGCTATGAAAGAGGAGTTGCAGTATTTTCATAAGAACGAGACTTATGATACGGTACCACTACTTCTTGAAAATTTAGCTCGAAGTTGTTGCAAATCGTCAAGTTAAGGACGATATAAGACATAAAGTCAGATTGGTTGCAATATGATTTTCATGGAGAAAAAGGTAAGAGCTAGATTTCCCATATAGTTCGGCATATTCCATCCGAATTTTGTTATTTATTATTGTCACACATGACATAGAGTTGGAGCAACTTGATGTGAAGATAGAATTTTGGCATGGGGATTTGGAGGAGAGTTTTTATATGAAGTAGCCAAATAGATTTGTTGTAGATGATAAGTTTGATTGTGTTGGGAAGTTGAAGAAGATACTTGGCTTAAAGTAATCGCCGAGAAAGTTGTTCAAGAGGTTTGATTATTTTATGCTAAGTATTGGTTTTGATAGAAGCATTAAGAATGTTTGGGTTTATTTCAAAATTTTGAAAAATAAAAATTGGGCATACTTACTCTTGTATGTGGATGATATGCTCCTTGCTTCTAAAAATAAAGAGGAATTCATCATGTTGAATTTTTGTTTTAAGTTGAAATTCAATTTAAAGGATGTCAATGAAGCAATAAAATATTAGGCATGAAAATTGTTAAAGTATAAAGCTTGGATTTGTAATTGACGCAAAAGGCTTACTAGGTTTAGATTGATATGGCAAAGACTAGTTGTACACCAATGCCTTTGCGTATAAAGCTTACAGAGAAAGGCATTCCAAATCTCAAATAAAGATAAAACTGATATGAAAAAGGCACCCTATGTTAGTGCATTTGGTAGTTTAATTATGTTATGGTTTGTACCAAACCTGATATGGCGCATGTAGTGGAGTGGGTAGTTGGTATATGGCTAATTTTGGAAAATCTCATTAGAAAGTTGTTAACTTTATTTTGAGGATTCCTAGAGAAACTCAAGATTATGGATATTTTTTATGCTGGTGAAATGGATAATAGTTTTGTTGGTTACTGCAATTCAAATTATGTTGATGATAGAGATCGAAAAAAGTCGACTTTTGGTATGTGTTTACGCTTGGTGGTACGGTTATTATATTACAAAAGAGGTTGCAGTCTATAATTTTATTGTTTGCTACAAAAACTGAGTTGATAATTGTTGTTAAAGCAAGTAAGGAGATACTCTGCTTGAAGCATATGTTTTATGATGCATATAGCTTGATTTAGAGGGACGTCGCCCGAGAGCATAACTGCTATTTTTTTGAATAATTTTGCTTGAAGCATTTGTTATGTGGCTTGGGTTTTTCCAAGATAGTATCATTGTAAATTGTGATCACTAAAGTGTAATTTATTTGGCTAAAAGATTTGACTTTTAGCTCGAGAATAAAGCAGACTGAGATACGAGAATCTTTTCAAGTTGCTATGAATGAGAAACGTTGGTTTACCTCCATAAGATTCACATTAAGGACAATGTAGCAGATATGTTTACCTAACCATTTCCTATTGCTAAATTCATGCATTACTCGAACTTGATTTGCTTGTGGAAGTGCTAGGTGCCACATGGTGGCACAATAGGGGAAACAATACCTTGTTTGGATATTAGAGGTAATGTTGGGATTCTTCGTTCGTGTATGTGAGACTGAATGGTTCTACCTTATTAGTTTGGGTACTTTCAACGCTTTGTTAGCGGGTGATAGCCTTACGAAGCTCATTAACGAAGTACGACGGGTGATGGTGATAGTCATGCCGAAACTCATTGGGGATGTATTCTTGTTTCTGTTACCTTGGATTTTAAAAGGTGGAGTTGGTCATAGGCTTTGGAGATATATAATATCAAAGTTGAGTGTTGAACCATTGGATCTAAGGAATGAAAGATACGAAGGTTTGAAAGCTTTAATCTACGTGTGTGGGTAAAAGATATAAGCTCTTAACCGTAGCACGATGCCTAAAGCAAGCTCAAGTAGGGCGTCAACTGACTTGAGTAGCTAAAGCACGAGAAAAGTGGAGATGTTAACAAAACCATATTGTTTCGTTTTGAAGGCATCTCCGTTGACTAAGCTTCCTGCCCTAGTCGATTAAGTTGCATGTCGACCGACTGGCACCCTACAGCCAATCAACTGGCAATGTCAAATCCATAACAGTTATGATTTTGAAACGTTATATCTTAATGGTTGATGTTCATACAATTTGGGATTGTGACTTGTTTGAAACTCACCCAAGCATCTTATTTTCCATTCCTTTATCGTTGAAAAATGTTGATTCTTTTTTGTATTGAGCTCCATTAAAATTATTTTATAAATCTCATGTTATACTCTCTGAGAAGTAATAAAATATTTCTCTTCTCAATTAACGTCAATAATCGAATCGCTATAAACCTTAATATCTCTTTAATCCTCTACTTATCATTTATCTCAAGGAATTGTTCAGTGTAAAGATTGTTGTACTAAATTCATTTGGGGTTGGCTATTATATAAGTCAATATTAGGCACACATCCTTAAAACAGAACTTAATTCAAAGATGATCCCTGTGATAAAAAATATATTTTCTACATCCCAATTTTTGTTTTCCGCCAATTTTCTCCCCAAATTATCCCTGCGCTTTACTATTTTGTTCTTATTTTTCGATTTAAATGGAAAACTGCAATTAAATTGAAGACGAATCAAGCTTTTTTATGAAATATGATATTTTTAATATTTGCAGTTATGAATAATTGCAACAAGTTTCTTTTAATATTTTTAATATTTTACATGAATAATTACCGATAAGAATGCAATTATTGAGAATAATTGCTGATAACTATGCAATTATTATGAATAAGTATAAAGAATAATGAGTTTAATCTTCAATAGTTATAGAAATTTCTGTAACTATATGCAATAGTTGCAGACATTTCTGCAACTATTTGCAATAATTGCATTTCTACAACTATATGCATTTGTTGCAGAAATGTCTACAACTATATGCAATAGTTGCAGACATTTCTGCAGCTATTTGCAATAGTTGCATTTCTGCAACTATATGCAATTGTTGCAGAAATGTCTGCAACTATATGAAATAGTTGCAGACATTTCTGCAACTATATGCAATAGTTGCAGACATTTCTGCAACTATTTGCAATAGTTGCATTTCTGCAACTATATGCAATAGTTGCAGAAATGTCGCAACTATTTGCAATTGTTGCAGAAATGTCTGCTACTATATGCAATAGTCGCAGACATTTTTGCAACTATACCATATAGTTGCAGAAAAATCTGCAATTATTTGCAAATTTTGTAAATTTGAAAAAAACATCGAAAATGTTCAAAATTTGCTGAATTCTCTGCAAATATTTGAAATAATTACAACTTTACTACAAATATAAATTTTTCGTATCAACAATGGATCTCATTTCAAAGATCGTAAAATTTGTGATTTTTCGGTGAAAACGGTATGTTGATCCGGGTTGCATACATAAAATTATACGCGTTTGAAATGTTAAAAACATAAAGGGTGTTTAGGTATTTTTGCGTGCTCGAATTTGAAAAAAGAAGGCGGAAATGCAAGTTTGGTTTGTGAAGGATGTTTTCTCTCTTTTGAAACTTATTAGGGATGTGAACCAAACTTACCCATTATATAATCTGTTTATTTTACTGATCCTAGATCAATATTAATACTTTCTCCACCAAAATGTCTCATTAAGATTTCACACCTCCTATACACTTGATTTTTAATTATGGACCATATATCATTAAAAAAAAATCTTGATTCATGTTAATTTCACTCAATGGTGAAATTAAATAGTCGGTTCAATTTAATTACGTACAAAATGATAAATGTATTTTGAAGATGTAACATAATTTCCAAATTATAGTTCATTGATGGAAAAGCTTGATCTAGAAACAAATATAAGATGGAAACTAATTTCTTGCAAATATCATGGAATAGGGGCATTTTTTGCTATCCAATAACTAAGAGAAACGAAGACATTCAGATACTATTGTGCAGGTTATAATATCACAATATCTCAAGCACTGCAGAGAACATTCCACATTGAAATTTAATTTATGGACGTATACATACATGATTTCAAGTTATAGCCCGAAATAATTATATTTTATCATCATCTTTTGTAAGATCAATATCTCTATCTTCGTATCAGCATCTTCGACGTAATGGCTATAGTTGTCAATCATATACTGCATTATAAAACGAGAAAATGTCATGGATGAAAAACTAGCAAAGATGAAACATAAGAAATTTATATGCACTATTTGTAAAGTGCGCCAACAATTTCTATGCATATCTGAGGTATACAATGCTTATGCACAAAGAGATGTAGTCGCGCAAGACTCTTTTCTTTTTCCTTCTTATTTCTTCTTCTTCTTTTTCTCCCTCCCTCCCTCCCTCCCTCCCTCTCTCTTTTGGGCAAGGAGGAAAATACAGTAACAGTGATTGATATTCAACATTTGTAAAGTGTACCAACAATTTTTATGGATATCCCAAGTATACAATGTTTATGCACAAAGTGATGTAGTCGCTAGAGCATTTGCTTTTTTGCAAAAAGGAAAAGAACAGTAAAAGTAACTGATACTCAAATCATGCTTTTTCACAAGACAAGGAAAAATCCATATAAAAATGAGCTGAATTTGTCCATTCTCGGCATTTATTTACCTTTATTTATTTTATTTAATTGTTTCAATCCTTAACTGAGGCATTATTTTTTTTATTTAAGATAATTTTGCAAGAATATGTACTGCTTTTTGTATTTATGTAAATGCAACTAATCTTATTGTTTAAGTTTTATGTCATAAATGATGGGGTAGTAGTAGTTGTAGTAGTCATAATGATGATGATGATAGTGATGATGTAGTAGTAGTGATGATGATGTAGTAGTAGTAATAATGATGACGATAAGTCCATGATCCATTTATGGTAAGCTGTAGGTTTATTACTATTACTATTATATAATAATAATAAGTAGTAGTAGTAGTAGTTGTACGGTTTACCATAAATCGATCATGGACTGATATTACCAGAGCTTAGTCCTAGTTCAAACCAATACAATGAACCGTTCCAGTATTAGTTGAGATTTTAACCGACAATGCAACGAAAGAGTTATATTGTTTGTTTATTGTCCAGATCATTAAAGAAATAGTTTTCTAGTGTATAACCTTTAGCAAGTAGCAGCATGGTTTACTGTCAGTGGCGGAGCCACTTTATTGCTGAGGGGGTCACGTGCCCCCCCCCCCCCCCCCCCAAACAAGAAAAAGAAAAAAAAGTAGAAAAAAAAAGCTGAAGACCTAAATTTTCAAGTCGCGGCTCTCCTTTTCTCCACAGTCGGAAGCTACCGCTTATCTTCTACGCAATTGCAGATTGCAACAAGCTCCAGCTTCAACCTCAAAAGCTCTCCTACACACACAGGCAGTAGCTCCCTTTCTCCGCCAACACCTACGAACATCAACATCGCTTAGGTCGAGTTCCTCTTCCGACAGCACCTTAGGTCGACCTCTTCAATATTGGTAACCCTAATTAATTCAAACTCCGCGTAACCTAGTTTGCGTAATTTGTTTGATTCGAATGTAAATTGGTTTAGGTTTAATTTATTTAGGGTAATTTGTTTATTGTAATTAGTTTATTTTTTAGATACGAAAGTTCGATTCCTCAAAACCCTAATTTGTTTACTGCAATTAGTTTAATTTGAGTGCAGGTTTTGTAATTTGATTTATTCTTACTTGATTTTTTAGTAATAGATTAAATACTGATTTATTCTTTAAGTTTGAACCACAAAAACATGTTAAAAGTAGGCATATTTCTTCCTGTGCCTTTGCTGCTTTGCTGTGTTTTTTTAGTAATAGGGAATTGTTTATTTGTTGGTTTGAAGCTGCTGCGTAGCAAATAAAATGAACAATTTTAATGAAGATTGCAATACATTAATTTATTTATTCAGATTGGCAAACATATTTCAAAAGATCATTTCATGAAGTTGGATCTTGTAAAATTTCTACGTCTTCTAATATTATCACGAACAATGATACTCACGACACTATTATTCCAAACTTAGTAACTCGAAACCATACTATGTTGATTCATGAGTTCTTTTACGCTATTTAAATAATTGACAAAAAAAAAAGATTTTCGAGCCTGCTGCCCCGAACCCCCTACCTTACTACATTGTGTCCTCCTCAACTAAAATTCCTGGCTACGCCACTGTTTACTGTTGTATAGGATAATAGATGAGTTATTGATAGCTAGTATGAATCCAAGGAGGATAGTTTCTGTAAGAATATTTCATGTGCACATTAGCATTTAAAATCATGTAAGCCAATCTTTTTGCCCGTTATTTTATTTTTATTATCTTTGTATAGTAGAGTTCAACCTATTATGATGGTGACATAGAAGCACACAAATTTATTACCGTTTAGATCCATGATGTCAAGCTATAGGCTTATATGTTCATATTCAATCCTCGTCCTCTGGTGGATCAAAATCCCTTATCTTCACATCAGCATCTTCACCATACTGGATACAAGTGTCAATCATCGACAAAACGTATTGTATGCTGCATCAAAAAGAGAAAATGTAATGGAAAAAATATTGCAAAGTTTTAGAAAAATATATGCACCATCTGCAAAATGCATCAAACGATTATTATGGATCATCCACATGTACACTACATCAGTGCACACAATGAAATTTTATACTAGTTGCTCGTGTATTTAGCTTTTTGCTGGACAAGGAAAATCCAAATATATGGATTATATATATATATATATATATATATATATATATATATATATATATATATCAATTTTTAACTCGGTAATGAAAACTTACATAATATTAAATCCTTTTCAAAAAATACTTTCTGTGTCTAAATTGTGAATTTACAAGAGAGTTATTTAGTCTAGAACTTCACCTTTGAAGTAAATGTCGCTGTTTTAAAACTCCTTTGAGATCTCATTTTTACACTCGAGGAAGACAATCTGGTGAATTATTCAAAGTCATGTGTTCTCCATTAACATCTTTTTAATTTATTTTTTACATATAGACGTAAAAAAATTGATCATATCGTTAACGTTTCGCTCTGGTGGATCATAATAGAAGACTTGGATTTCTACCAAATTTGAAATTAAAAAACTTATCTCATCACTACCAAACCACTTTCTTCTGGTGCAAATAAGCATGTTCTTCTTTTACATGACTCGGTAGTGATGATAAATATTTTTATTTGAACATAGATAAAAAAACAAAAAAAAACAAAGTCTTTGTCATCACTTTTCAAAATTATTATTTTACTTTTTACTTGGGCAAGTAATAATGAAAGACTTCGTATTTTTAATCAAAATATTAATTAAATAAAAAATCAACCCACACGAAATCAGTTATTTTACTATCGCTAGTCTAAATATACCGTTTCAAGTTTAACAACCATCTTTTTATGGGTACATTGCAATTTTTACTTCTATTTTTTAGATACTAAATTACTAATCATTAACAAAATTATATTTGAATTATCTAGATAAAGAACCAAGCTTCTCTTGTAAACTCTAGAGAAGTATGTCTCTGCCAAATACTTACTTCAAGCACTTGTAATACGGCTGTTAGTTTCGGCGATGGAACTCAAGTCAGTTGATCTTATAGTCTGAACCATCAATCAATTAAGACAACCTTGTTGCGAATTATCAATAAATCATTAAATGTTAATTTTAGATACAAGTTTCTCAAAGATTGTCAAAAGTCATACTTTAAGGTCTCAGATGTTCAAATATAACTCATCTCGTCCAATATTTCATCCGATATGTGATATTGCATGCGAAAATCTTGAGACGTGACTGAAATTCAAGGTTTTAATCATTGGAATAGTTAAATAAATTATGTTTACATGGAGACACGTTTTAGAAAGAATTTCATTTCAAACAATAACCAAATCAGATCCAAAGTCAAGATGTTCATATAGGATTAACATCAAAATAATGATTCACATATATATGGCATTTCTTTGCAAAATATTGACAATATTTTATCATTTGATATCGATCGAAATACCATATTGTTGTAAAATATTGACTGTTCGATAAAATATCCTCAAAATAACTGAAAATGACAAGATACTTGTAAATAGTGACTTGTCATGCTATTTATTAAAAAAAATTGAATCTATTTTTTTAAACGACATAGCTACGACATTCAAACATAAAGATATTAATCAAAGCCTAGCTAAATATTTCTATTTTCCACATTTAGTTGTTTTTTATTACTTTTCATTTAATGGTTTAAATCCTTAGTTGAAGGTATCAACATTCCACAAGAGAAGTTTTTATTATTTTCAGTGTTGGTACTACTTTTAAAGTTACATGATAGCTACGATAATTCTAATTTTTAAAAAAAAATGTCATAAATTAATTAATTTGTAGTCCTTTGTTTACCAACTTTATAGCTTGCATGTTCAAGTAATGGCAATATTATTATTATTATTACACACAATATATAGTATAGTTGTATAATTAATAGAAATATACCAATTCTCATGAGTTATGAATTTATTTTAGTCTAATTATAATAGATACAGCTTGCATAATCTATTGAATTAGCTTGCACACGTTGGTGTATGGTAAAATGATATATTTATTTTCGTATAACAGTATAACTGTATCTATTAATAATTTATTATTTATGGTTTGTATATCTTTTGACATGCTAATGTATATCTTTTGACATCCTAACGTCATTATTTTGATGTTACTCAAACAATATCATGTCCAAATTTTTGTAATTTTCCTTGCTAATTTGATGATACTACTTTTAATTCCGTAGGTAGCCGAATCAATTCAGTTAGCTACCTTTAAAACAGAAACAGAAATAAGTTAAATGTATTCTTAGAAACGAAGTTAAATGGATGAGAACCGAAAATGCTAAGGGAATTGAAATTGCAAGAAAAAATAACTTACAAATGAAAAAAATGAGAATAAAACTAGAAGCAACACCTACATATGATAAAAATTCGGAAGTATAGATGATACGAACACATATAATTAGAACAACATTGCACAAGTGAGAAGAGAGAATAATAAAGATATGACTCAGGATATAAAAAAAAATATGAAAAAGCAAGATTCATGTTTAACGTAATGATCCGGAATTTCGAACATTTCGTATTTAAATATCTGAATTATTTAAATACTTGTATCTTTGATTTAATGTGAATAAATATGATTTTATAACCTTGTTAATCCCTTTTTAAATAATAACTGATGATAAGAAATTCGTTTTTCAAATTGTTTACAAAAATAACTAGTACGAAGAAATATCGATAATATGATCAAAAATTGTTTTATCGATAAACGACTTTTTGCTAAACAAAAGTTGTTCGAACTTCTTGTACACGTCTTAGAAACAAATGAACACAAACAAGTTAAAATACTTAAGTTAACAACAAATTAGGAAAATTAAACATATTTCTAGAAGAAAACATAAAAGAAGGTTTTAGGCATGATTTAAGAAGTGATTTAAGGAAGGTATAGTGTGTGTAAGAAGCATGGCGTGTTTGTACCAAAGCATGGAAGGGGGCATTTGCGGTCATTTGGCTTGTCTTTTCTAGTCTATAAACACACATTCACCTCTCTTCATTTGGATTGCAAACTAATGAACTAAAACATGTGTTCATCCTCTCTTTCTCCTCTCTAACTTTCTCAAAACAATATCAAACATTCTCTGATCTCCTCCAAATTTTCACAAAGGTCTTAGAACGTCATTAGAACATGGTTTAGCATCCAAGAAGTCAAAGAATGATGGAGCAAAGGAGGGAAGCAACCTGGGTCGTGAGCTATTATGGGTGTGAGGAAACATGGTTTTGTGTTTCTGAGCAAGAAGGTGCCAGCTTTGGGTTTTGGGTGGTGGTAGGAAGTTGTTCTTAGGTTCTTGAGCTTTATGACGGTTGTTAGCTTGGTTTTTAGATGAGTTATCTCACCATCTTGCAAGTATATGCCGTGTTATAATTGTTGGACTGTTGAAATATAAAATGTTAAAATATAAAAAAAAATGCAAGTTATAACTTTTTGGACCCTCCTTGCTTTTGAAAGCAAATGACAGCATATATGTATTATAACTTCTCTTTTAATCCCTCTAAAATTTGTAACGTGACCATGACTTGATGTTTACATGTTTGAATATGTTGTATGTGATGTAAAAGTATGTATGTGAATGTTTGAAGCAAGAAAGTCACCATGAAAGCACTTTGAAATCCCTTAACTTCAACTTGTGTTACTTTGTGATTTATGAACATACCTTTATATAACTTGTTTTGGTTGTTCTCTACACTTTTATAAGTGTTTTGGACAGCAAAGAATTGGTTTGGAAAGTGGTGGAAATTGTACATCAAAGTGGCAAAAGTTATAGCAAAATAATCTTTATATGAACGCTTAGTAAAAGATATTGTTTTGGAAATTTTAAACAACGTTTCGAAAGAAATCCTTAAGGGTTTCTTTGTAGTTTTAATAAGTATAATATAATTACTTATAATGTGAAAATATCAAGTTTTAAAAAGGTTTAAAACTAGTCAAACAAAGTAAAGAAAGTTTAAAGTAAATAGATCGCTATATGAGCAGTTCGATAAAATAACTTGTTTTCTTTAAAAGTTGGATAATCATGTTTAAAATTATGTATTTCTCCTAAAAATTTTAGAAGTATTTTCTAACATATATAAGAGTATTCTAAAAGTAATTTCAAGTTAAAATGTATTTTTAATAGTTAGTTATGAATTTTCAAAGTTAAGGTTTTTAAGTAAAACATGTGTATTTTTTGTTTTTGTTAAATTTCAAAACTTAGTATTTTTACATGGTATTTTCTATAGGTTTCTAAAATATAATTATAAATATTTTTAAAGGTGTTTCTACACACACTTTAAAAATTAAGTTAAGTGTTTTATAAATATAATAAAGAGAGTTTGGATTTTAACACTTAATAAAATAAATGGTTTTGTGAAATTAATTAAAAGTGTATTGCCTTAATTAATAAGGGTGGATATGCTTTGATCTTAAAAAAAATGTTTTAAAGTTAATGATAAATATAGAAAAGGTTTTGGATTGTAGTATACAATATTTTAGTAATATTTGTTTTTAACCCTTATTATTAATTACCAGTATGTATGGCACGTCCGTTGGACGTATGAAAAGGAAAATGCGAGTTAAATTACTTTTAGTGCAAAATAGCATATTCAAACATGCACAAAATTCAATAAATGTACTCATTTTATGCATATATTTGGCTATCGTGTAAATGCTAAAGTTAAATAAATTTATTGTGTAAAGTTTATTATTTGGAGTGTATGTTAATGTCATTCTAAACGCGATCATATTGTAAACTAACATGAAGTTATAAATGACAACACATATGATATGAAAACCTGGTGAAGTGCATACCAAATGTAACTTACGATTCTGCTGTGTCAAATAATATGTGAATTAACAATAAAATTAAATAAGTAACCATGACCTTTCCATAACCCATACATCTAGATAATAGTGGGACCCTCGACCTAAGCAACATCAAGAATTACACAACGACATCAATCTACTATGATAGTCAATCCCTCCACGATCTTACAACTGCTGATGGAAGATTAATTAAAACAAAACTATCTTTTCGGCTGAGAAAAATTCAATGCAGGAGTCAAATTTTCAAAATTCGAAGCCTCTTCCATCCTATCTGAAGTAAATGATTGAAATATTGAAATTACATGATGAGGAAATAGTTTAGACAGAAAAAACTATAAAAATTCAAAACCGCATCTTAATGTTTAAGGAATCGAAATGAGAAATATGATTGACGAAATAAAAGGAACAACCGAGAAGAAGCAGGGCGGCAACTGACGATGCTTGGGTGAATACTGCCATATATGTGAATAAGTATTCCAAATTGGTTGGTTCTCTATTGTTGAACCATCTAATTTGGGGGAAATGTCACTGGAGGATTAAGGTAGGAGAACGTCGAAGTAGAAAAGATAAATATCCTTATCACACAGTAGGGTTTAGTAAGGGCATTTCGGACTACTCAGAAGCTTTATATCATTCGGTTCGAGAACATGGAGATCACAGTGCAAATCAAATGACATGAGTACCCCTTTTAATTAGTATGTAAGAATGGGTATTTTGGACATTTCAAAAGCTTCGAATTAGGGTATTCATATTATATATAGATACTTATGAATATTATTAGATATTTAATAATGAATATTTTAAAGATAATTATAAGTAAAATGTTTTGGGTTGTAGTAGACATCGTTTAAGCAACAATTGTCTTCAAACCTTAAATGCAATTAAATCTCTAAAAGCAAGTTTTGATAAAATAGTTGTGTGAAATGTTTTTTTGGTTGTGACAATGTTTAAATCAAGATTCGAGAATTCGGTTTCGGTTTCGATCATTTAAAATTTTGTTGATTTCGGAAATTTCAAAAATTTCGGTTTTGTTTCGGTTTCGAGTCATTGAGGCCTGATGACATCTTAACTGGAGTGTGAAGATGCCTTGGAGATGCAAGTATAGCATGTCTAACTAAGTTGTTCAATAATATTTTCAAATCAAACAAGATGTCAGATGAGTGAAAGAGAAGCATATTAGTTCCAATTTTTAAGAATAAAGAAGATATTCAAAGTTGTACAAACTGTATGAATCATACAATGAAGCTTTGAGAGAGAGTAATTGAACATCAATTAAGAAGGATGACAAGTGTTTCAAAAAACCAATTTGATTTCATGTTTGAAGGTCGACTACAGAGACGATTTTCTTTATAAGACAATTTATGGAGAGGTTTAGAGAGCAAAAGAAGGATCTACACATGTTATTTATCGATTTGGAGAAAACTTATGACAAATACCGAGAAAGGTTATGTCGTGAGCCCTGAAAAAGAAAAGAATTCCAACAAAGTACATTATCCTTATCAAGAATATGTACGATGATGTTGTGACTAATGTCAGAGCATGCGAGGGTGAAACCAGATATTTTTCCATTAACATAGGATTACATCAACGGTCGGCTTTGAGCCTCTACATTTTTGCCCTAGTGATGGATAAGGCTACAAAGGGTTTACAAGGTGAGATTCTTTGGTGAACGCTCTTTACTGATGATGTTGTGCTAATTGACGAAAGTAGGACTGAAATTGATTGACAACTGGAGCTGTGAAGGAAGACTTTAGAATCAAGGGGTTTTAGACTTAGCAGAACTAAAATAGAGTATATGAAATGCGAGTTCAACGGTGTCAGGTCAAAAGATGAAGATGTCACTTTGACCGGACGAGTAGTGCCAAAGAAGGAATCATTTCGATATTTAGGATCAATGTTGTTGTATGATGGTGAGATTGATGAAGATGCTAGTTTTAGAATTCAAGTGGAAAGGATGAAATAACGACAAGCGTCTAGCATTCTCTGTGACAGGAAAGTCCCACGGAAACTTAAAGGAAAGTTCTACAAAACGGTAATCAGGCATGCGATGTTGTATGGTGCAGAATATTGGCCCACTAAAGCCAACACGTCCAGAAGATAAGTGTAGCAGATATGTGTATGCTGCGATGGAGTTGCGGTCATATAAGAAGAGACCGAATTAGAAATACTGATATACGTGATAAGCTTGGAGTAGCACCGACTGAAGAGAAGCTAGTCCAACACCGCTTAAAATGGTTTGGACATCTCCAACGGAGGTTTTCGAGGCACCTGTGCGCATTGAAATTATAGGCCGAATTGAATGCTCAAAGAGAGGTAGAGGTCGACCAAGGTTGACATGGAAGGAAGTAGTAAAAAAGAAACTTAAAGGATTGAAATATACCCGAAAAGATGGTGTCGGACAGGAGCGCGTAGAAATTAGTGATCCACGTACCAAAACCATGAGTTAGGAGTTTTTTTTTGCGCTTAGGGTTGGTTCAGCGGTAGTGTTATAAGTTTTAGATTATAGGACTTGTGAACAGGAGCCTAAGACGTAGTTTTGGTCTTCGGTCAATATTACTATCAGTACAATTTTACCACTGCTATTATTATCATCATGGATTTTTTTAAATATTTTTATTTTATTTTATTTTATTATCTTTATTTTTATTTTACTTATTATTATTATTATTACTTGTTAACTTATTTGACTTTATTTTACTATTATTATCATAGTTTTTATTATTGTTGTTGTTATTGTAACTTTTAAATTGACTTTGTCATTTAGTTTTGAGTTTCATCTCTAGCTGACCACAACTTGTTTGGGAATAATGGCTTATTTGTTGTTGATTCGGTTTCGGTCCAAATTTTGATTTTCAATGGTTTGTTAATAAACCTGTAACAACGGTCTTTGTAAATAAAATTGAATTTAACTTAACACCATATAAGCCAAATTAACACTAAATTATACTTAAGAATAATAAACTAATATACATGAAGTACGACCCAAAACAATTTCTTACTGCCTTGACAAAATATGCTACGTTAGATTAGGTACACTGGTATTTATAAAGCCCAAAGTAAAGTACAACCCAAAATAAAAAGGCTAACATTAAGCCATTAGCAAATCTCACCATTTCATTTGTTGCCACAGAATCACAAAACTAAGGCATAGATGAAACAAAAAAAAAACTGAAGTCGGAACAAAAAATTCACTGTTGTCGATTTCAACTTTCAGGAGGAAGAAAAATTTGAAGAGGGAAATACTTCACTATTGTCGATTTCGACTTCACAGTTGTCAATTTCGACTTTCGAATCCCTCATAGATGCACAAATTCGAAGTTGCAGTAATGCTGAAGACGAAGGTACTACTGATTTTGTCGTCGATTCCTTTAGTTTAGGGTTCGGTGACTACGTGTTTTTTTAACCTTAAGCAAAACCGGTTTTTGAAGCCAATTTTGGCTCGCTCTAGGTCGGCACCGGTACGGTACTCTCGAAATCTCGGGGTGCCGACCGATACCTGATACCATGTTTAAATAACACTTGTTTTTAACCCTTAAGAAAATACTCAGATCTTTAATAATGAATTTTTAAAGATAATAACAAGTGTGAAATCTTTTATATAAAGATAGAAAAGCAAATGTTTAACTTATAAAAGAGAAGAGATTTATAATAACGATGTTTAAGTAGCTTTTATATTTAACTTTTTTGATTATATTTTAAAGTACGTAAATCTTGTCAATGATTTTTGAATATACTTATACCATTTGGGATAAGTATATGAATACTTTTGAAGTATAGAAAAGAATATAAATGAATAGTGGAATACAAAAATATATCATTTATAAAGGAAAATTAAATCTATATACTAGTTTAATAAGTTAAGTTTTAATTTATAAGAAGTTTAATTAAGTGAAGTTTAATTAATAATGGAGTTTGATTAAATAAGTTTTAATTTATAACAAGTTTTACTAGATAAAAGGAGTTTAATTAAATGGAAGAAGTTTTTATTAGATAAAAGAAGTTCTACTAATAAAAGAGGTTTTAATTAATGAAAGACTGATTAAATAAAAAAGAGATTAAAAATCGTTCATGTGACTTGATCGTGCTTTGTGTGTGTTAATCGTGTTTTGTGTGTGTTAATCGTGTTTTGTGTGATTACTTGTATATGGAAAACATTTAGTCGTGTACTTCGCAATAAAAGGCAACTAAGTAAACTTGTTTCTATATGTGAGAGTCAAGATTGATCTTCGAGTAAGAATGGAGCGATAGTGCTCTAACTTATCGACTTCTCCCTTGACCAAGGGATGGTAGAAGTTGAAAATGTTGAAAACGTGATAAGTATACGAGACTTGGTTTTTGTATGCGATCGTTTCATTGTTGTATAATGTGACCAAATTAACTTAAAGAAGTAACAAAAAGCTTCACGGCTTCATACGCTTTGAGAAACCCCAAGGAAGAGCATTCAAACGTCTCTAGCTTTCCCTTACTTTTTAAGAAACAGGAATTGAGTTAACTGGAAATACGTTGATTCGGTCTTGAAAAGACAGATCGATAAGTGTTCTACTTATCGAAAACTACTTCAAGACTGATATACGTGTTCTATCTCGTAGAAGTACTGTTCGAAATGTTAGAATCCATTTGGGAATTTATGATCTAATCGAGTGATGATGACTCGTGTGAAGATGTCGTGCGTAGCCTCGACATCAGAAAATGGCTAAAAACAGAGTAGACTGCACAATCACAGATTTAGCTAACCCAAGAAGATAGACGATCAACTCCATATCAAGAGTATGTTTTTTGATATGTTGCGCGCAGGGAGTTGATGGTACTTCGTTCATATTGTTCACGAAAGTGTTCGGATGTTGGGCCAGTTGTGTTTTCTTTATGATATGTATTTTATCTAGAGATATACGACGCTCAAAAGGTGATTTCTGATCCTTGTCATAGGAGATCGGTCGCAGTTTTACTTACGAGTTTTATTGGAGAGGTCTCCGTGAAAAAGCCATTATCCGAACGTAACATTGCAGTTTTCTTTGTATACCTATAAATATGTTGTTGAATATAATTAATGCAACCATTCTGGTTATATATTTATATTTTTCACCCCAGACATTATCCATTGTATCATCCCATACGGTCCCAAAAGTACTGTTATATGCTAGCTACATATTTCTTGAGTTTCTCACATCAAACTTATGTCTAACCTATGATTTTATATTTTCCTTATTTTCATGACTGCTCTTTCGAGTAGTCTGAGAAAAATAGGTTTTCGTTGATGTTCAATGAGCTCTTAGCGAGAAGCTGAATGTTTTACCTACCGTAGTATTTATTTCCAGTGCATTACTTTATGTATCTATATCAGCAGTTGAAAGGACGAACTATTATAACTGTCCAAGCTGATGATGATACTATGGTTAGTAACTCTGAAATGTTATGTATATTAGAGTTGCTCTGTGCATTATCTTTTGATATTATAGGTTATCATTTCGTTATGAGATTTTGATGTTTCTGTTCTCCTCTTTATTGTTCATTTTCTTTTCTTCTTTTTTCTTTACCCTAAAGTTCTGTCTTTCCGGCACTTAAGTGGTCGGCACGTGAATACCGTGAATGTATTGGTATCGACATTCAGGGATCAAAAAAATGTTTCGTTGCATTTAACCTCAATCATTTGGAGGAAAGGCATGGATAATGTTATGAATCCAACAAAGCAAGGTGTGTGTATTGCATATTAGTTTCGGGTCCCTGCTTTATAATTGAAATGAAAAACACAGAGCTAGGAACCATGAAAAGGGCAAAATCAAAACTGAAAAAATTCATCGAACAAATTTTTATACTTCTCTTGCAATTTGGGTTTGACTTGTCCTTTTAGAAAACAAAGCAAAATGAAAAGGTAGAGGGGATGATTTGGGTCTCTTCAAAACCTTCGATTCTTTTAAAGCGTGAAAGTGAAAAAAAGAGTTCTTATTTTTTAACAAAAGATGTCTTGGATTGAGTTTGTTAATAATATGTCTATGAATTTTTTAATATTGATCTGTTGGTTTTGGTAGAATTTCGCCATAACCAGGATTTTCGTAGAATTTTGTTCTGATCTGCTTGGAATCTCAAAGTACCAACCGAAACCTTACAATTTGTTGAAATCATGATTTAAGGTTTCGATCGGAATCCCAAGATTCCAGCCATTTAGTTCCGTTTCCAGCTAGAGATGGAACGAAATCTAGATAGAACCCTGGTTTCGACCATGAACCTAAGAAAAAAACAAGCCTCTGAAGTTATTTACAAAGAGAGAAGATAGACTGAAAATTAAAAGAAACCCTAAAAACTAATGATGAAGACAGAAAATTAAACAAAAGAAACATCAAAAACAAAATTTAAACTTAGCTCCCATCACAACATATTTTTTGTCGATAGTCAATCAATTTCGACTGCATACACTCACCTCCAATATTATTTTCTGAATATTTTTTGAAGATGCAACTTGATTTTCTGAATCTAACTGAATGATTTTTTTTGTTAATTTGAAGTTAGTGATGAGGACGATGTTTTTAAGGGTTTTCTAGATTTGGTCGACCTTGGAGAGAATTGTGTCTTTTCTTATAAAGTGGGTGGGTTGTGAAGTTATTTGGGCCGAGTACTTCATAGTTGAGCAATTAAACTGCTTAGCAATTCCATAGCGGAGAGGTACAAAAAACTATAACAAGGATAAAGAGGGAATATGACGGAAAATAACGGAGGTGTGAAAAGCTATATTGGAGAAAATCAATTTCTAAAATGGATTTATCTGTCTCGCTTCATTAGTGTAAGAAAAAGAATGTCGTGATCAATGCAGTTCGGACTAGGATGATAGAAATATAGTTGCAACTTATTTGAGCATTTAGGCCTTAAACTTAATACTTAAGTTTATATCCTAATATTGTTGATTTTAAACAACAAAGGAATTGGTTAGATTAACTATTTATATTAAACAGCTATATCAGACGCTAAAAAGACTCTTATCTAGTGGGTTTTGTGGTAAACTGAGAGGCTTTAGGTGGATTCACTGTTTAATAACGCTAAATTATAAAAGCCCAGCAATCGAAGAGTGTTGAGCATTTAGACAGGGATTTAGCTAGCCTTTAGCGAGACTTTAACTACATGACTTCATAGTACTAGTTATATTTAATTAGATCTAGATTGAGTTATGTCCAATATATTCACAAGGTTGTATTATGTTACATATTTTAGTCAATAAAGCAGAAAAATCATTAAAAGAAAATATAAAAATAGATGTAGGTTAGGTTTTGATAAATCTAGGTTATATGCATTTTTAATTGAAAAAAAAAAATTGAAATCCAAACCGTAAATTAAACCACTATTTCTGAAATTTTTGAAATTTGCCAAAATTTGAAATGTCCGAAACTGAAACCAAAACCAAAACCGAGATATCAAACCTTAGATTGATATACAACATCTAGCAATTTACTGTAGATCCAACATGTGAATTGAGCAATCACCTTGTATTGGAATATACTGAGTAATTGATGTTTTCATACTGCTGAGTCTGTGTTATAAAGACTAAATAACTTGCATCAAATCATTATAGAATAATCGAACGATAGACTAACAGATATACCTGCTTTCCTTCCTCAAGTCAAGTGGAACAAAGTTGACCATGCTAAACTGATCCACCTATTGGATTGTGTAACAAAAAAAAAAGGAATATAAAATCTGGGGTGTAAATAAGAAACGATGAGAAATTAAACCAGATAACCAAGAGAAAATCACATAAAAAAAATCAAATGCAATTAACTCATAACTGGTAAATAATCAAATGGTCATAACATTTACATAGCTTTTATCACAAATCTGAAATTTTGAAGCCGTTTTGCATGGTAACTATTTTTTGTGTATAACAGAAAAGAAATGGCATACCAATTCAGCCAAAGCTTTATTCAGCTTGGCATAGGGAGCCGGCATATTACGATTAAGCATCGGCAGTAAATTTCTTGCTTCTGGATTTAAAAAGCTAAAACAAAATACAGAATGAGTGCAGTTTGCACCTTATTAATGTGAGAATAATAAACATGAATGGTTATAAGCAGAACTCACTCTTCAATATCCTTTTTGTTTTTCACAAGGTCCATTTTTGAAAGAATATTAACATGGGGCAGCTCAAGTTGAATCATTGCAGAAAGTGAAGCCATGCAACCACTTATATACTTGGTTACATCTGTTATGAACTGAAAGGAAATAGCATTCATAAGAAACTATGAAAAATGTGGTGATCGGTTGATGTTTGCAAGAAAAGGAAACTGACATCTAAACACATATTAATTCAAATGAAAGAACCTGTGAATCAAGCAAGTAAACGCAGCAAACTTTGAAGTTCTTTTGCTGTAGATGCTCAACAAAATTCCGCAAGACAGGAACATGTGAAAATAGCTCAATTTGACCTGATAGAAGTAAAAGATTGGAAGAAACATCGATGAGACAGCCAAGGATAAGTTGCACTAAGAAACATTCCGCTAAGGTATAAGGATACACTACTAATGCATGACACTCATACAGGATGTATGTTGAAGTTTATGGCTAGCGTCTTCGCTGAATTGAAATGTAGAACAGCTATATGCATATTAAATATGGTAATAATTGATGGTAGCCTAAATTTTGGCTGCTTACAGGAAGCTGCTTGAAATGGAAGCAAAAATTACTAAATACTAACTGGCATGACTGGCAAATTACAGTGTCCAGAGACCTAGCTAACCCCTACAAGATTGATATGAAAAATGATCCAGACAGGGGTGATGACTGATGAAAGCCAGAAAAATTTGCCAAGGAGGCAAATGTTCATTGATATCATGTACAGGCACAACCTTCAAGCACAACAATAAGTCTATTATGCCTTTCCACGGTGCCTACATATATGTAAATCTCAAGCACACCACTTTGCCTATCATGTCTTTCAACGGTGCCTATATATGCACAAACCAAAATCATGCCTATTTGTCTAGATACATACAATGATCGGTCATATTTACTCACTTAAATAGACTTTAGTTATTACAGGAGAATTGAGAAATTATGTTTATTGTACACTTATACTGAAGTTACTCTTCATCCTTTGTTTATCACCTTGTTAATAGCATACGATCATGCGTGTATGTTTAGATAACCAAACGAAACATAATATGTTCTTATTGACATCTAAAAATTATAGTAGTAGTATTTTTAGCAACCGCTTTGAATTATTAGTGTCACTAACACTGTCATTCATTATTCAAACATATACCCCTTCCACCCCCCCCCCCCCCCCACCCCACAACCCAAAAAAAAACACACACACACACGTGTGTATGCGTGTTTAATTTGTTATCCACCTCCATCTTTAGTGCATTGTTTTCAAATCTATGTGAATTTCGTAGGCATGATCTATTTGTTATCAAGATCATCTATGCAATATTTTAAAGCATTTCAAAACGTTTAACCCGTTCAAAACCGCAAGTCGATACGAAGCATTGAAATATATTTATTTGAACCATTTATTAGAAAAGTGAGAGTGAAGGAGTCATACAATTTAAAATGATTCAAATTTCGCACATATAAGAAAATTCTACAAAATTTCACCTAGATCCAAAAAAAAAATTGCACTAAAAGACAGCGGGGATCTTCGTCCCCTCCCCTCCTACACACACGTGTGTGACAAATTTTAGATATAGGCTCCTCAAAAAAAATTGTTGCAAAAATAGGCATCGATAAAAATTTATTATGAAAATAGGCATAGTTCACCAAACCAGCTTTTTTGGTAAATGTACATGCGTGCTTTCAATATACGCATGTACAAAATGCAAATTTGTATATGCGTACTTTAAAAGTGAGCATGCGCAAATTCTAACTTGTCCAAAACCAAGTCTATTTTTATAATAAATTTTCAACGGTTCTCAGTAAGTATTTAAAGGAGCTTATATTTAAAATTTATACATTGTGTTCTAGTTCCGGTGAAGGTCGGCGCTTGCCTTTCATTTGTAATGGCTGAATGTTGACTTGGTGAAGGGGGTTGCAAACTAGTTCAAGTCGAGGATAATTGCTAGGCTGCTTGTTCTTATGGGAGTTAACATTTTCATCGCCCTTGAAAAATATCAAGCATGGTGGTGTACCACACGTGCACGCGTGCGTGCGCGCGCATGTGTGTGTGTGAAAAATCACAATAGTGGATGGAAGGTTACTAATCACAAACAAGCATGCAAGCCCAAAAAAAATAACTATGAAACAAATTGCTGGTTCAAATCAACTGCAATATTGCTGCCAGTAGTTATACATCATTTGTCATTATTAGATGCAAAATTTCAGCATACATGATAGTTGAGTCTATTCACAAACAATTTTAAAAAATGTATATTCATTGTCATGAGCTGTTAAGACAAAAAACAAAGAATACCTGGACAATCAAATACAAGGTAATCATCATCCAAATAATTATCTAGCTCTTCTTCCAGCCAATCATCCATGCTATCCTGAAGGTGTCTGACAGTTGCTAAGGAAATTTATTTGTGTATAAACCTTTAAAAAGGCATTGTAGAACTCACAATGATGGTACTACAACTAGCATACATCTTATTAAATCTATTCTATTGGTTGACGAAGTGAGTCAAATATCTGTCACTTTGTGGCATATTTGTCTAGCCTTCAGATGAACATAGAAGTAAACAAAAAATATGGGTTATTGGTATGTCATGGGTTAGACTTTCACGACAAACTGAAATGAAAGCAAGTGATGTAATAATAGTATTGATAGAAAAAAGAAACTGTATGCAAGGACAAAATTGTAGCATGTTAAACTTACTAGTTTATAGTGGTAAAAGATGAGATAAACATAGGCTATAATAACCAACTCCAACTCAAGAACATGTTTCACGTATTCCTGACTGCATAGCCATATTTAATAACCATAAACCAGAACAATAACATGGTGAGATTTTCCAATTGTATCCAAAAGTGACTTGTGCGGTTGTGCTCACTATTCTCATTAAAATGTTCAAGCTACTCAGGTAAAATAAAGTACCTAGTGGTCATCGTTTCTTAAGCTAATTTGAAACCATCAAGTAGAGGATACTCCATAGGTTACAAGTTATAGTGAGAAATCAAGAAAAAGGATTTAAGTAAAAAAAAGAACAAAAGTTAATCAAAGGATACTCCATACAATATATAAGACCACCATTTGGTCCAAGTCCAAGATCTTCCATAACATCTTCCAAAGATATGAGTTCCCTAATATCTGAAAATTTTAGTGATGCGTCAACTATAACTTGAACAATCACATAATATAAAAAAATTAAAAATCATAATAGGATAACATTCATACCCATAGCTACAGGGTAGTTGAAATTTTCAGCAGCCGGATCGAGGTTCACTATATTAATAGTTCTTCGAGCAGTTTCACAGTGTTGAAACAAGCTAGAGCAGTATGTGGACTGCATTTACAAATGAAGCATTCAGAACAAATCAAAAATAGTTGCAGATCACCACATACGGTTTTTCTGCATTAACCATCTTAACTTATTGTAGCTATTGATATCACATGCAAATTATTTTTTCTTTATTCGTTTAATTTTTCTTTAAGAGGACAACAAATAAGACTACATTTGCCTTCTGTGCGTGAACATTAAAATATGTGTGCATTATATTATTGTATATACTATATATAGTAGCAAAGCAAAAGAAAACTTTCTCCTCTCCTTGACTCTCTAACCAATATTTTCATTTAAGTCTTCCAATCACCAAATTTCTACTCGATTTTCCTAATCCTCACTCATATTTCACTAAAGTTATTCATACTTCGAAAAATTTCAAGCACTTCATTTAACACCATATTAACTTAATTTCTTTATATTTTTGGAAAATCGCTCACTTTAAAA
Source organism: Allium cepa (assembly GCA_030765085.1). Lineage (NCBI taxonomy): Eukaryota > Viridiplantae > Streptophyta > Magnoliopsida > Asparagales > Amaryllidaceae > Allium > Allium cepa. Next base: position 629,945,578 of record CM060934.1, read on the forward strand.
CGAACTTTCCAGTTTGATCTTTCCGCTGTTTATCTCAACAAATCTATCATGTATGAAGCAGCAAACCCAAAATTCATCTAAATAGATAAAGGGATTGTTAAAGGAACTCCACATTTGGTGGGGGGGGGGGTGGTTTCGCGCGGGGGTTTTTGGGGGGGGGGGGGGGGTCACTGAATTTGGGCCTGTTTTTTGGCAAGAGGTTGCTGAATTTAGTGTAAAAAAATTATTTATTTTTCGGTGGGGGTTGGCCAAATTTTCTGACAACCTCCCCAAAAAAAATCCAAATGTGGAGTCCCCTTATCAATCCCCATAAATAATTGTTCCAACAAAAAATAACAGACTAAAATACTTAAATCAATTTTTTAGAATCAAATAATTAATTATCTCAGTAGAAAAACAACAGATTTCAACATTTTAATTGAATAAGCACTATTGATTGCTTGTTATTTATTCACAAACAAATAACAAATTCTGTAAACAAAAATGAATAAATTACCAAGTCTATCTTAGTAAAAAGTTGCACATAAAAGCAAATGAATCACATAACAGGAACGATCTTTAAATGAACTGATTAATTTTTTAATATTATTTCTACCGTGTGTGCAACACATGGGTTGAGCACTGGTAAAGTGGTAATAGCATTGCATTACAAAGTCAATTCAAAAAAGTGCAGCAAGGCGCAAGACTTGAGTCTCCAGCTTTTTTGCACCTTGCGCCTAGGTGCATGCATTTTTGTGTACAACGAATGTTAATTTGTTGTGTTTATTGTTGATTTTGTTTGCGCCAAAATTGGTCACAAACACCCAATACCGCGAAAGCACCCGTTTACGTACTCAAATTAATAATAATCAACACAGTTCTCAGCAACAATCAATATAGAATTCAAATCTAAGCAACTAATCACAATAATTCACAGACAATAATCACAAACACAGGATTTATAGTGGTTCGGCGTTCGTGCCTACGTCCACTTTGAAGGTTTTCTCTTTATTGTTTCACTTGATGATCTTATTCAATTACAACGGGTTGTAGCTTTGAACTTGATAATCTTAATTGATTACAACGGATTATAGCTTTGAACTCTGAACTCAACAGCAATAGTGACGAATAGGATTGAATTCAGCAGAGTGTAGACTTGCTTTCTCCCTTCTGAATCTCCTCCCCTTTTCTGAATGACCAGGGGCTCTATTTATAGGCGTGGAAGGCCAAAATCCCGCCCAAAACCTGGAGAGGCTGCTTGGCACGTGACGGGGGGGCCCACAGGCCCGCGTTCTTGGACTGCGTGCCCAGTTTGGCATCGATTCGAAGTGAACTTCGAATCGATCAAAAAATTATCCAATTGCGATGAAACTTGGCGTGGACGTTCTTCATCATGTAATCAAGCTTCTGTGAAAATTTCATGGCATTTGGATCAAGAGATTGAGAGATATGATCGATTCAAGGTGATGCATTTCGGTACGCTGGCAACTTCGAACCGATCCTATGGGTCGTTCGAACCCATATGTTTCGAATCCATATGGTTCGAACCCATAGGTTCGAATCCATATGGTTCGAATCCATACGGTTCGAAACCATAGGTTCAAATCGAACCTGTTGCATGAGGGGGCAGCGGCGCTTCGAATCGATGGCTCTGGATCGATTCGAAGTTGTTTTTAACGTGTAGGGTTCGAAGACAGCATGGACTCGAAGCTTGTGATGGGTTCGAAGCTTGAGGTGGACACGAAGTGGTGATGGATACGAAGTTGATGGACGGATTCGAAGTAGTGATGGATACGAAGTTGATGGATGGATTCGAAGTAGTGATGGATACGAAGTTGATGGATGGATTCGAAGTGGTGATGGATTCGAAGTAGTGATGGAGTCGAAGCATGAATTGGCTTGATGGATTCGAAGGGAGACGTTGGCTGATGGATTCGAACGTCGCCTCTTCCTATGGGTTCGAATATGATGGGTTCGAAACAGATGGTTTCGAACACGATGGTTTCGAACACGATGGGTTCGAATATGATGGGTTCGAACATGATGGGTTCGAACCGAGCAATGTGTACCTTCTTAACTTGAATCCATCATAACTTGAGCATATGACCTCGGATTGACTTGAAATTTGAAATGCTGGCTTTTATGGTCTTTCTTGTCATGCCTTATTAATTGTGGCCCGATCCGGGCTCGGACAGAATTCATCGATATCCATAGTGAGGTGAAATACGACCAATCTCTGAGGCGAACTATTTTCTGTTTTTGACCAATCTTTTGGTATCACGGCTTTTGCCCAAAAAGCGGGATCGCCAAAATTGGTCACAAACACCCAATACCGCGAAAGCACCCGTTTACGTACTCAAATTAATAATAATCAACACAGTTCTCAGCAACAATCAATATAGAATTCAGATCTAAGCAACTAATCACAATAATTCACAGACAATAATCACAAACACAGGATTTATAGTGGTTAGTTGCTTAGATCTGAATTCTATATTGATTGTTGCTGAGAACTGTATTGATTATTATTAATTTGAGTACGTAAACGGATGCTTTCGCGGTATTGGGTGTTTGTGACCAATTTTGGCGCAAACATTTTGGTGCTTTCACTGAGAAGGCTAATTCAGGAAGAAGTTGAATTTGAAAATGCAGGAGTTCAGATCTAGAAATTATGACAAGACAATCGAGTAGAAGGCCAAGGCCTGAGAGAAGTGAACCACAAGGAAGTCAAGAGGCCTCCTCAGGAGGGAATCAAGCATCAATCTACATCACTAGGGATGAAATGGAGACAATGATGAAGAGGCAGGAGGAGTTGATTCAGAGCTTATTCCAACAAATTGGACAACTTGAAGCACAGAATAGAGAAACCGATGGAGTTCAGAACGGAGCAGGACCATCCGGAATAGCACCTGGATCAGGAGGCGCGCACTTGGAGCACGAAGATCTAGTCCCGGAGGGAGAGAGAGGAGTGCCCACGCAACCTGGAGGCAACAGAGGAATGAACGCTCAGTCAAGGGGGCAGATTTCAGAATTCCCTCGTGAACTCGGGGGGCAGGTTGAAAGTAATGAACGAAGATTGCACCTCGGTGACAACGACAGATTGGCGGAGATGGTTAGAAGAGCTATGAGAAGCGGTTTGGTAAACAAGGATTTGGAGGATGTTAATAGGAGTCCTTTCACTTCGGCAATTAAACAAGCTAGAAACCCACCGGATTTCAAGTTACCATCGTTGGACACGTATGACGGAAGAACGGACCCCACGGTTCATCTAACAAAGTATATGAGGCATATGGAAGTGCTGGGGGCACCAGAGGAGGTTATGGCCCGGTGCTTTCCATTATACTTGACAGATATTGCAGCATTGTGGTTTAGGCAATTAGAGAATGGATCCATCGGAACGTGGAATGGTTTAACTGAGAGATTTATGAGGCAATTCAGGGTTCACATTACGAGACCCAAGAATGTGATGACTTTGGCAACCTTAAAGCAGAAAGCCGGAGAGACCTTGAGAAGTTATCTAGCACGATTCAATGCAGCAGCAGCGTCAGTGGACCGAGCGAATCCGTCCATGGTGGTAATGGCAGCTGTGTCCGGAGTAGCTGACGGCACAGAATTCAAGAATTCATTGACTAAAGATCCACCCGTGGATCTAGAGGAATTCTACAACGAGGCAGAAAAGTTTTTACGTTTAGAGGACGCAAATGCAGAAAGAGAAGAAGGAGAGGGAATAGAAGTTTATATGCTTAAATACAAAAAGCCTATCGAAAAGGACTCGGACAAGGATAAAGGAAAACGAAGGACTGAGGATTATGATGACAGGTCAAAACGGCAGCGGAGAGAGCCGCGATTCACTACTTACACCGAGCTGACTGAGAGTTTGGAATGCATTTATCAGGATACCAAGGAGCAGATTCCGTATCGCAGACCAATGCGGAGGGATCCAACCTCAAGCGAGAGAAAATCAGATAAGTTTTGCGTATTTCATGAATTAAACGGTCATAACACTAATGATTGTAGGCATCTGAAGGACGAGGTGGAAGGACACATCAGGAACGGCATGCTCCTTCAGTATGTGAGGAGGCGAGCTTCAGCGGAGGAGCCAGAGCGGCCACCGTCTACATCAACCAGGGGCAACCCTGAACCAGGACGCCGTTTGGTTATCAATTAGTTAAAATAACGATAAACGAGTCGCAAGCTCCCACTAACGCAATCGAATCATTTACACATGTACGAGATCGCGAACGTTCTCCAGGCATGCTTTGAATGATCATTGTATGTTTCGTAGTGGGGACTTACACTTTGACATCTTTGCTTTGTTTTTATTTCATGTTGATTTGGACTTTGACATCTTTGCTTTGTTTTTATTTCATGTTGATTTGGACATTTGAACTTGGTTTGTTTGGACATTTCTGTTTTTAAAAGCTCACCCGTTGAATAAATATTTGATTCTGATAACTCTGAAATGGCTAGGCTACTTGCACATGTACGGGGTCGCGAACGGTCCTTAGGCATGCTCTGAGATAGTGATATACCTAAACAAATGATACAGGGACCCACGCGAACGTGAACCTGGTATCAACAATATCAAGCCCCTCCGGGTACACTGATTCGCCTTCAATAGGCACACAAACAATCCAGGAACTCACCCGAACGTGACCCTGGCATTCAAAACATCAAGCCCTCCCGGGCGCGTTTTCTCGCCTCGAACGGCACCCGACCGCGAACGGTCACAACTCGCCTCGAACGGCACCCGACTTCGAGCAGTCACAAACTCGCCTCGAACGGCACACGATCACGAACGGTCACAACTCACTTCATCTCAAATGGCTCGATCACGAACGGTCGTCATTTGGGGTCCGCCTCGAACGGCACAACTCACTTTACCTCAAATGGCTCGATCGCGAACGGTCGTCATTTGAGGCCCGCCTCGAACGGCACAACTCACTGTAACGGCACAACTCACTGTACCTCAAATGACTCGATCGCGAACGGTCGTCATTGGAGGTCCACCACCTGATCGCTGACTGCTACACCTTACATCAAATGGCTCGATCGCGAACGGTCGTCATTTGAGGTCCACCACTTGACCGCGCACTGTCGCACCTTACCTCGGATGACTCGATCGCGAACGGTCGTCATTTGAAATTAGGCGCTTGACCTTGAACGGTCATATTTCACTGCAGATGACTCGATCCCGAATGATCGACGGACGGATTTACGCGCTTGACCGCGCAGGGTCGCACTTTCCCTCAAATGACTCGATCACGAACGATCGTCATCTGAAGTTAGGCGCTTGACCATGAACGGCCGCGCTCCATCCCGAATAAACTCGATCACGAACGATCGTCATTTGAGGACATATAAAACTATCAAGTTCTTTACAGGTTGACGACAGGATATGAACATCCAGCTCAAGGCATTGCAAAACACACCTTGCTACCGCAAGGCATGTTTTGGGGGGCAAAATGTTATCCCGCTTTTTGGGCAAAAGCCGTGATACCAAAAGATTGGTCAAAAACAGAAAATAGTTCGCCTCAGAGATTGGTCGTATTTCACCTCACTATGGATATCGATTAATTCTGTCCGAGCCCGGATCGGACCACAATTAATAAGGCATGACAAGAAAGACCATAGAAGCCAGCATTTCAAATTTCAAGTCAATCCGAGGTCATATGCTCAAGTTATGATGGATTCAAGTTAAGAAGGTACACATTGCTCGGTTCGAACCCATCATGTTCGAACCCATCATATTCGAACCCATCGTGTTCGAAACCATCGTGTTCGAAACCATCTGTTTCGAACCCATCATATTCGAACCCATAGGAAGAGGCGACGTTCGAATCCATCAGCCAACGTCTCCCTTCGAATCCATCAAGCCAATTCATGCTTCGACTCCATCACTACTTCGAATCCATCACCACTTCGAATCCATCCATCAACTTCGTATCCATCACTACTTCGAATCCATCCATCAACTTCGTATCCATCACCACTTCGAATCCGTCCATCAACTTCGTATCCATCACCACTTCGAATCCATCCATCAACTTCGTATCCATCACTACTTCGAATCCGTCCATCAACTTCGTATCCATCACCACTTCGTGTCCACCTCAAGCTTCGAACCCATCACAAGCTTCGAGTCCATGCTGTCTTCGAACCCTACACGTTAAAAACAACTTCGAATCGATCCAGAGCCATCGATTCGAAGCGCCGCTGCCCCCTCATGCAACAGGTTCGATTCGAACCTATGGTTTCGAACCGTATGGATTCGAACCATATGGATTCGAACCTATGGGTTCGAACCATATGGATTCGAAACATATGGGTTCGAACGACCCATAGGATCGGTTCGAAGTTGCCAGCGTACCGAAATGCATCACCTTGAATCGATCATATCTCTCAATCCCTTGATCCAAATGCCATGAAATTTTCACAGAAGCTTGATTACATGATGAAGAACGTCCACGCCAAGTTTCATCGCAATTGGACAATTTTTTGATCGATTCGAAGTTCACTTCGAATCGATGCCAAACTGGGCACGCAGTCCAAGAACGCGGGCCTGTGGGCCCCCCCGTCACGTGCCAAGCAGCCTCTCCAGGTTTTGGGCGGGATTTTGGCCTTCCACGCCTATAAATAGAGCCCTGGTCATTCAGAAAAGGGGAGGAGATTCAGAAGGGAGAAAGCAAGTCTACACTCTGCTGAATTCAATCCTATTCGTCACTATTGCTGTTGAGTTCAGAGTTCAAAGCTATAATCCGTTGTAATCAATTAAGATTATCAAGTTCAAAGCTACAACCCGTTGTAATTGAATAAGATCATCAAGTGAAGCAATAAAGAGAAAACCTTCAAAGTGGACGTAGGCACGAACGCCGAACCACTATAAATCCTGTGTTTGTGATTATTGTCTGTGAATTACTGTGATTAGTTGCTTAGATCTGAATTCTATATTGATTGTTGCTGAGAACTGTGTTGATTATTATTAATTTGAGTACGTAAACGGGTGCTTTCGCGGTATTGGGTGTTTGTGACCAATTTTGGCGCAAACAGATTTCATCATGGCTGATCAAAGTTTGATGTTTTTTGGTGATTTTGTTCAATGATTTCTCCAAGCAGGTCAAGTTTTCAAACCTAAAGTTATACTATAAGTATAATATTTTAAATCAGTACAAAATCTAGAATTTCATTACAATACATTAATAACATTCTAAAAGGAAAATTAAAATAGTATGGAAAAATGTTGAAAAATCAGAAATTAATAAGTTGGAAATAAAATGAAATAAATCATTCCTTCAATCAGTTTTAGCTTCATATTGAAGCATTTTAACAAATCTGGACAGTTTAATGACACAGAGAGAATTTGCTTTAATCATAAAGGAGAAGATTCTGAAAAACAACGATAGAAGGATAAAACGAAAAAGAATATAATAAAATTGAAAAGAATAACGATAATATGATCACATTATTCTTAAGGCGCAAAAAGGGCACAAGTCGTGGTCTTTTCAACTCTGCAAAAACTTGTTTTTATGTGCCTTTATTGACACCTCGGCTTTTGGAGGTAGAAAACTGCAAAGATCGCACCTAGAGCCTTTTTGAGCCAAGCGCACATAAGCGCGCATCTTGACACTATAATTAAAGTGAACATTACCATGTTAAACCACCCCTTCCATCCGACTATAATAAATAAATAAATACTTGGGGAAAATTTATTGATAAATATATAAATAAACAGTCGCAAAATTTAGTGTTGATGGTGCATTTGAAGATAATAAGTGTGAAAGTTGTGCAAAAATTCATAAGAAAAGAAAAATTATCAGTAAGCACATTTTAAGTGATCAATGCATCTTTGGCATTTTGTTTTTGAGATCTTGGTATAAAAAGAAGCATCGCAAAATTATGATTCAAGTGCATTTAAACGATGGTTAATGACACCTTATCTCATTTAAGGATGATAAAATATATAACTAATCCATTTCTACTTGATTTATTCTGTTTTTGATAAAATAGTTTATATTGGCTGACAAGAGTTTGTGATATGAGAAGATTAGTTTCAAAAAATAGAAGTGAACTAGATTTAGAGACCAAGGACCGCGATGTATAATTCGATGAAAAATGCAAATATAATATTTGGCATGCAAGATAAGACAATATGCACTTATATGATATATATGCACTCAACATTTAAACACTAACAATTTTTGTTTGGAGACTCATTAATTAAAAGGTATTGTAATGACAATTTAATTAAATTTGTTAATGATTCATTGATAGCTATGTAGTTGAAACTAAATCACCTCATATGTGGATCGATCGATCTAGTTTGTGGAACAAAAATTGAAACGTGAAACATTTAAATACACGAAACACATTATGTTAGGGGTATAGATTGATCGAATTGTTCGCTCAGCAAAAAATACATTTAATCAAAATGTTGAATGTTTTTTTTCATATATAATTATATACAAATATATAAAATATTCTTAACCGCTACAAATAGTTGTATGCATAAAATGAATGAAAGCATTCTACTAATCAAAAAAGTACCATTAACATCCAGTTCCAACTAATTATAGCTAATAACCAATAGCACTATAAGCAAAATAAAGTTTTAAAACATTCAAAATTGCAGGCTAACGTCCATGTTTAAATTCTTTTACTAGTGAGCCTTTTACTAGTTTAAGTCGTTGAAAGTTATGAAAAAGTTACATTGTCATTTTGCCTTTATCCACATTAGATGATTACCTTATTGCATGAACCTTAAAGTTTCATACTCATGAGTAATTCAAATTATTTCCTCGTTATTCACTTATTTTCTCCTTAGAAATAGTATATTACTAATACTAATGCATATTAATCTCATGTATTTTTCAAATCGTCAAAATCAATGCTCCGGGTCCATTAAAAACAAAGTTTTGAACCATCAAAAGCAACTATTTTGAATCATCAAAAACAACATTTCGGATCGTTGAACATTTTGGATTGTCAAAGTCAACATTTCAAATCGTGTGCATCCCGCATTTCGCGTTGATAGTGTGTTGCAACTGGAAACGAACATAACAAATTAAAATAGGATAACAGAAGTGTCAATCGTGGTAACATAAAGTTTGCATTATTTACAAATTGAACCTTGAAATATACAGTATACTGTACAATTTCATGGAAAATGTTGTTCTAAGAAAAAAATACATAATCCAAAAAGACAAATGATATATTTTTAACGCTTGCACTTAAACACTTCAGCTTTGTAGCTCATATTTTGAAGGAAAAATGATTAATAATTGGAAAAAATATTTCAGTTTACTGCAAAATTTTGAGATTTTTTTAGTTGAACTTTGAAATATGAAATGGAAAGTATGATTTCAAGGGTTTATGATTTTTAATTTGTTTAATTGGTTGATGTTATTTTCTAACGTAAACACAAATTTAAAATATAAATCTTGCAAGTCAACTGTGCGTTATCATTTTTGAAACATTGGGATATGCAAATCAAGAAGCACTTGCATTCGCAAAAAGCACTAAGCATGACTGCATGTTACAAAGAAGTGAAACACTACATTTGAAATTTTGTCTCATCCAAATGCACAAAAGTGATCTCAAAGGAGATCTCGGACGAGATTCAACTCTGCATCGGTTCTTGAAGTACATCTCATGACTATTTTAAGCTTACGTGTCTAAAAGCAAAGTTTTCAATGATTTTTTAGTAACGGTGAAATCAAAAACTGAAAATAGATATTGTAACATACAAAAATTTCATAAGAAACAAATCGCTATGTTAAAAAGAGAGTATTATAATTTTCTTTTTTCTTTTTTTGTAAAGAGATTGATACATTAGTTGATTCAGTAGTGACTAGATTTTTCACATTTAAATATTAAAAAATAAGAGGTCGGTTGTGGGTCACCAAATTAGAAGGTAGAAATAAATCACAATGCCAATAAACAGAAATAGTATTAGATAAGTTCTTTTGAGCTGGTATAAAAAAGTATACATAAAGAAAAATCAACTGAGATTTAAAATTGAGGTCTCCGTATAAATATCAATTGACATTTTATCATCTTAAAGAAAATGATCGTCAAACTAGATTTGATGTTTTGTCTCAAGTGCGACATTTAGAAACATATATGACGATATCAACAAAATTCAAACAATGCACATATGTAAATATCCATATAAATATATTCTGATTTGGTACCAAAACCAAAACTTTCTTAAAGTGACCTTTGACAAACAAGTTGGATAAAAGATATGAGTGGTAGAGAGGAAATTTTGAAAAATAAACTTTTTAACATGGGAAAAATGCTAGGTCAGTTATGATTTTTTTTATATTGTCAGTTTATTTGTTGACCAAAATATCTTTATAACATTTTACTTTATGTTATTTTGACAAAAATGAAACATTTAATTTTAAAGAAAAGTAAATATTCAAAGTTAAAAGTTCCAAAAAATAAAATTGAAATCCAAAGTTTAAAAAATCAAGTTTTAACTTTTATAAGTTCCGAGTTTCAAAATATAGAATATTCAAAAAAAAATAGAAGGGTCTACTTTTTATTTGATCTTTTTTGAACCTTTCAAATTTTTTAAAAGGAAAGAATCATATTGAAAACTATTTTATTCATTTATAACGGTAAAAATGTTATTTAAATTGTTTTACAAAGAACTAGACATGCTTTGTTCTTTCCCATTATGAACTTAATTTTTTTCCTACAAAATAAATCTACTGATGTCATTTATCAAAAATGTTTTCCTCTTTAACCATCCTTAAATTCATCAAAAAAAAATCATGAGTTATCTAATGATGTTGGGCACTATTTATTTTTTACGTTCTTGAGCTATAAATACGAGCGTGATGGCACGCGCTTCCCGTGTGAACTACAAATTGTATATGTTTAACACATTCAAATAAAATGATTTGCACAAATGTTTGGTCATATTTTTGCGTTAAAATCATGTGCAGTTAGTTTGAATTTTAATTTCTGCATCTAATTATTTTTGTTAGTTTGAATTTTTCTTTATATTATTAATTAATATAAAAAAAATATTTGTTAGATCATATTTTTTAAGTGATATTAAGCGTTGATAATATTTATAGAGGAACATTTTGGGTAGTTCACGATTCTAATGAAAAAATGTGGTACGAAAGGTATTACAGCTATTACTAAAGGTAATAAATAAATTTATATAAAATAAGTTTATTTGTTAGATCCTATTTTTAGATGATATTAAGGGTTGATAATATTTATGGATGGACGTTTTGAATTTGTAAATGAGTTTAATGTTAGATCCTATATTTAAGCGATATTAAAAATTCGGTAATATCTGTAGAGCGACATTTTTTGTAGTTCACGCTGATATCAAAAAAGTATGGCATCAAAGGTATTACAACTATTATTAAAGATATTTACCATGTTTTTGTGTTGAAACCGTTTTTGTTAGTTTAAATTTTATTTCTACGGTGCAACATCTATTTTATTTTAATTTTGAAATTTTTATATATTATTAATTAATAATTTATTTGTTAGATCCTATTTTTAAGTGGTCTTAAGATTTGATTGTATTTGTAAATGAAGGTCTTAAATTTATAAAAGAATTTTATTTGGTAGATCCTATTTTTAAGTGGTATTAGATTAGATAGTATTTGCAGACGAATGTTCTAAATTTGTAAAATAAAATCAATTGTTAGATCATATTTTCAAGAGATATTAAGATTTGCTATTATGGGCATTTTTGGTAGTTCACGCTGATAATGGCGCGTGCTTCGCGGGTGAATTGTTTACCTACAAATTGTATATGTTTAGCACATTCAAGAGAAAATTATTTATATAAATATTTAACCATATTTTTGCGTTGTAATAATTTTTGTTAGCTTAAATTTTATTTCTAAGTTGCAACATTTTTTTTTTTTTGAAATTTTGTTTATATTATTAATAAATAATTTATTTGTTAGATCTTCTTTTTAAGTGATATTATGATTTGATAGTATTTGTAGATGGATGTTTTAAATTTGTAAAAGAATTTTATTTGTTAGATCCTATTTTTAATTGATATTAAATTATATAATACTTGTAGAGAGACGTTTTGAATTTGTAAAAGAAATTTAATTGTTAAATTCTATCTTCAAGAGATATTAAGATTTATTATTAAGGACATTTTGGATAGTTCAGGCTGACAGCTGACATCAAAAAAGTGTGACCTTGCAAGTGCATTGAATGCAACACTACTATAGTTTTTTGTTTAACTGTCACGCTAAAGGTGATACTGCTGCATAATTAAAAGCGTCGTTTTGGAATTACATTCTAAGATCCTAAAATAACAATTCACCAAACAGAAAACAGAAATCTGGCAAACTTATGGCATCGGTTTAAAATGACTCGTTTTAACATTTAATTTATGAACTAATCTATGTGGGGTTCAAGCTCAAAACTAAAACTGTAATATATCGCTGAGTAAATAACTGGTAAATAAAGAGCATAAGTAGCTGACCTTGCCACTTCCAGCAGGACCAATGACAAGCTGAGCGTAACCCATCAAAAAGGCTTCCAAAAATCCCAAATTTTTTACTCTTTAATTTCCACGGAAAACGAATCAATATTAAGCAAGCTGAAACGCGACAACGACTGCTGAAACAACGTAAGAAAATATCCAAATTACTTCAGCAAACGATGCATTTATGATCTGGATCGGCGACATGCAGTTTAGGGAATCGGGAAATCGAAATTTCCCTATTCAACAATACTCCAGAAGTCCGACCTAAAATCCCTTAAACCCTAAACCATGTGACGAATGTGCCTGTGATGTAGATAGGTGCGGAAACGAAAAGTAAAAAGGTTACCTTGGTCAGGTCGAGTAAAGTTTGACGTCGTGAGTTAATCCGGCACCTGGGTATTGTGTAATCCCTGAAGCAGTATTGAATGATGAGAGAAATAGGAGAAAAGGGGTTAAAGCGTAGGAATGGGTGGTGGGCTAAAAGGGCTTAAAATTGATTCACTTCCTACCGTTACATGATCGGATCCTCTTATATCTTTCATTGTTTTGTTATCTTTGCAACCAACAAACAGAATTCACTCAATAGGCTTACTCGTTGGTTTTTTGAAATTTCAAACATACGCTTTTACATCTCATATAGAAACAATATTCAAACATGGAGATATAGCATGTTATTTTCTAAGTACAACTGTTGGCCTTCATGAAGACTACTGTGTGCGTTCATAAGATGAAGTATCCGAGTGTTTCATATTCTCCGTAATTTAGGTGAGAGTTAATCGATCGAAGTCTCGTCGGATTTCGAATCAGCATGAAGAACTTATTGCAGGATAAACAAAAAAATAGCGCCTTCTGCACTATGCGGAGTTCGAACATGGAGATGTGGTAACATGCTATTTTCTAAGTAAACTGTCGGTCCCCATGGATAACTACAGCGTGCATTCATAAGATGAAGTATCCGAGTGTACCATATTGTCCGTAATTTAGGTGGGAGTTCATTGGTCGAAGTTTTACCTGATTCCGAGTTAGTATGAAGACGTTATTATAGTCTGAAGAAACAAAATAGCGGCTTCTGCTTAGGCGGAGTTCACATATGAGGATGTAGTCTGTTATTTTCTAAGTACAACTATTAGTCACCATGAAGAACTATAGTGAGCGTTGGAGCGGACACAGAGGCGGTTATTTTATAAGTACAACTGTTAGTCATCATGGAGAACCACGGTGTGTGCTCACAAGATGAAGTATCCAAGTGCATATTGTCCATAATTTAGGTGGGAGTTCATCGGTCGAAGTTTTACCTAATTCCGAGTTAGAATGAAAAATTATTGCAGTCTAAACTAGCGGCTTCTGCATTAGACGGAGTTCAAATATAGGAATGTGGTGGCATGTTATTTTCTAAGTACAACTATCAGTCCACATGGAGAACTACGGTGTGCATTCATAAGATGAAGTATTCGAGTATTTTATATTGTCCGTAATTTAGATGGGAGTTAATCGGTCGAAGTCTCGTCGGATTCTGAATCAATATGAAGAAGTTATTGCATATTGAACAAAAAAAATAGCGGCTTCTGCACTAGGCGGAGTTCAAAAATGGGAATGTGGTAACATGTTATTTTCTAAGTAAACTGTCGGTCCCTATGGAGAACTACAGTTTGCATTCAGAATATGAAGTATCCGAGTGTACCATATTGTCTGTAATTTAAGTGGGAGTTTATCGATCAAAGTTTTGCCTGATTTCGAGTTAGTATGAAGAAGTTATTGCAGTCTGAAGAAAAAAATAGTGGCTTCTGCCTAGGCAAGTTCAAATATAAGTAGCTTGTTATTTTTTAAGTACAACTATTAGTCACCATGGAGAACTACGGTTGTCACGAACCTGATTTTCGATCGAAAATCGACATCAATACGTTCACTATATTACATGCCAAGCAATCATATGCCGAAAATATCAGATCGTTAAAGAAAAAGAAGAAAGAGGTAGAAGAAGAAACAGAAACAATAATACAAAATCTCACGATCGCAGCGGAACAATATGTAATAAATATGCCTTTATACAAAAAAGAGATATAAAACATTACTTATACATTACATCATCAGAGTACAATAAATCAATGACTCAATACAGGACAGTTATAATAACTTGTCCTCACAAGTGCCGAATATACAGCATACAATACACAGCGGAATATAATCAAGTACGCATGATATGTCTTCATCATCCAGCTATTCTCCTAAGCTTCATAGCATCCTATCATGTATCAGTAATACTCGGTCTGACCCGAGCATTATAATAAAATAACACCCGAGTCGGTATGGAAAACTAGCGTGAGAAAACACACTCAATTTGTTATTGAATTTGTCAAAATCCTTTGAAAAATAAAGATATCTCGTAAGACCACTCCACACATAAACAAGACAGGTTTTTACCTTACGATAACCAAAATATTTTATATCAAAATCATCTGATATTATAATAGTGTCTAAGTACAAATACTTATTCAAATAGCTGAAATTGTTACATTTATTAAATTCCAACATACTAGGCTCTACAACCAAAACCGTATAGGCATGTATTGTAGAATAGATTTCATACGAATGACTAGGCACTGGGGTACCACCTTCACAGTACACGTTTAGAAAAATGTACCGAGTATCACGCTGGGATCCCCTGCAACACAAGACCGGACTACCACTACAACAAAAAGTGTTTTTTATTGCGGCATATAGCCGCTATTAATCACAACCATAGCGGTTTGATAAGCGTTGTATATCGACATGTTATAAAAAACTGTTGAATATTTATAACACAAAATATGCCGCTATGGTTGAGCTTAGTGTTATAACGCAAATTCGCCGCTATGGTACGTTAATTCAATAGCTCATTATAGCCGCTATAATACAGCTAAATCTCAACGAAACTGGAAATCTTTATAACATCATTTTGCCGCTATAAAATATTTATTCAATAGCTCATTTTAGCCACTATAATACAGCTAAATCTCAACGGAATTGGAAATCTTTATAACATCATTTTTCCGCTATAAAATATTTATTCAATAGCGGTCATTTCACCATTAGTTGCATAATAATCTACATTGATTATACATATTGATTCGTTATAGTATAAAACTTTCATTTAGTATGCACATACAGTTTAAAAAGGAACTTTTATACATGCATCCACAAGCTGTTGCTTCCCTAGCAAAATCCTTGCACACTAGGATGATTAGCACGGAATTTTTTCTTCCGAAAATACAACACCAATAACTAGTATTTACATGCTATCCCATAGAAGTAGTTATCCATGTCGCTTAATTGCCCTAACTTTTACACCATGCTTAAGTCCAAGAACTAGACCGTATTCAAAAGCAAGTGGGGATTCCATATTGGGTGAGTGCCTTAATGTATACCGTTGATAGAGTTGAATAAGTGCCAGCTTCGCTTCTTGTACAGCAAATTTTTGGCCGATGCATGCACGTGGGCCAATGCCAAAAGGAATGTGTGAACATGCATGTCTTTTCTTTTGTTCATCGCACTGCTTATCGAATCCCTCTGGTCTAAACGCATCTGGGTCTGAAAATTGCTTTGAATCTTTTGCCAAAACTCCTAATGCTAGCCAGACCCATGTACCCTGCATAATACAACAATGCATTCAGTTTGTATCCTATTGACTATTTCACTGCAGTTTAATGATGCATCACGGCTGAAATATCAATTCAAGCAGAAATTTTTTTGTTAATAAGTTTACTAGTTTACTCTAAAGTTACAGGACATACATAGTTTACTCAGTTGCTTTGTCATACTCTCGTCTATTCTTTGGTGACATAAAACATTTCATTATTGTAAAATTTTACATTATTTCTTCTTCTTCATGATTTGTAAACACAGTTTGTTACCTTTGGAAGAGTGTACCCTCCAATTTCAACTTGTTTAGATATTTCCCTTGCAACTAATGGTGATACTGTAAAGAATTTCATTGACTCTTTCACCACCTGCATCAAAATATTTATTTGGAACAAGCTAAGATCAAATTAATTCAAGCAATTAGGCGATGCCTAAGTCAGGCGATGCATATATATTAAGTTGGTGAATGCTAAACAAGTAAACATGTATCACACAAGTATTTATTAAAAAAATAATGTTTTTGTCATACTGATCATATAGCCACAAAGATGATTTTTATTTTTCTTAGTCAGGTACATATTAAAAAACCAAGCACACACCAAATCAGCTACACTAACAAATTGATTCCTGCTCCATACTAACTGTATCCTAGCGGATGGGGACTTGATTCTTTGTGGATCGTCCTCCCTTCATTTTTTATTTTGTTTTTTATTGTTGCATCTGTAATGGTTGGATAATTAATTCAACCAAAATTACTATTTTTCAGTTTTATTTCTTTATGTATTTGTAGATAGGAGAAAGAGAAAACTGCATGGTAATATGTAAATGTACATAAGGGGCGATGCTATTAATATACGCAAAGAGGAAATATTTTTATTCAATGTTTTATATGAACATTTGTAATTTAAAATAAACAAGGTGAAACTGACAGAAGTCACAGAACTCGAATATGTACCGACAAACTTTTGTCTATATCGGCCAAAGCAGAACCAGTTTATAATTTCTCCTATTGGACAAATATACTGATGCGGCATAAAACATATCCTAGCGGCTTGACAGGTTTCTATGTCATTGGTTCTATATATACATTTATCGACAAAGTCCGTGTCGTGGCTTAATCTGAATGGTGCAATGCGGCGCTCGCAGGATAAAAATAGATCTTTCAGAGTGAAATTTTAATGAGAGTTTTGAAAAGTGGAAGAGGAGATGCATTGTCTTCTGTTGCATTTGTCTATTTATTTAAGAAACAGACTAGAGATTTCCCAACAAAAATCAGAACACGTTTATACAAATGTGGAAAACAATCGGATCGTTACAATTCCCACCTAAAAAGGAAACAGGTTGATTACTAAATTAGTCAACCTCCAAATTAGACTAATATATCATCACGTAAATTGAATGATAATTAAATATAAAAAAATTAATTAATAATTAATGAAGCTGAAAATGAAATTTTCGCAAACGTTACAGTTTAGCTAAGAAATTTGCACCTTATGTTGGTAGCAAATATCTGATCAATTTTCATACATAAAGTTTTACGATCGAAATTCAAATAAAAAATTATTAACATTTGAATATTTCAGATCATAAATAATTATATATATAACTAAGGAAATAAGTAAAATTAACTAACAGTTGGTGGAGGAACAGGTAAGGGTTGTTTTTTGTTTTTGTTTTTTTTATGATGTGATGAGTTTGAAGTAATAGCAGTGCAGTGAAGTGTATGAGGTAAATGATGTAGTGTGATGAAGTTGTTGTATGGAGTGTTGTATGGGTTGATGACCGAACTGGTTTGTGGGTAGTTGTGATATGTGCAAGAGGAGGCGGGGTTTATTGCAGTGGTTAAGTGGATGGTAGATGAAGATGGTTGAGGAACAATGGAGCCTATTGACGAAGTTGTGGGAATGAGGTGCACTGATATATGTGCACAGTTGCATAGTTGTGTGCTGCAAAATGATATGTGGGTAAAGATGGATGATGTTGTAGTGTTGGTCGTTTTGTGAAGTATTGTGGGCAATAGTAAGGGGAAATGCAGGCGTGCACTGTCACAGTTTTGAAGGCAGTTAGGTGATATGATAGAGGATGGGGCGGAGGGGATAGGGCACTGTTTGATGAGGAAGGCAGTATGAAGAAGTCAGGGATGGCAGTTTTGATTTGTAGTGAGAAGAGGTCAGGGATGACTGCAAGTGTTGAAGTATTTGAAGGCTGAAACAGTGGTGTTATGAATTGTATGTGTGATTGTGGATGAAAGTTTGGATTTGATAAAGTAAATGTGTGGCAGAGAAGTAAGTTGAATGGTGGTAGGCAGTTAGAAGTGGGTTGACATGGTGAAATTGTAAACAGTAGTTAGTGGAATTGATGAAGGAAATGGCAGTTGTGCTTTGATGTGGGATGCTTGATGGAAGTGCCACTGTAGCAACAGTAGGATGGTGTGGCCAGAGCAGTGAATGGCCAGAGCAGCGGCAAGGAGAAGTTCAAATGAAAGTTGTAAATGATTTTTTTTAAGAAATATGAAAGTTCCAATGAAAGTTGTAATATGGCAATATGAAAGTTGTAAATGCAAAAATGAAGTGAATTTTTTTCTCTAGAAATGAAATGATGTCTTTTTTTTTTGAAATGCGATTCAAATGCAACTAGAAAACAAGAACACAACACACAACAATTTTTTATAAATGCAAAAATAACACATAATACAAACACACAATAAAAGCAAATGAAAATAATTCGAATAATAGAAAATAGAAAATTTGACAAATTTATTGAACTTAGTACTTACTCTAGCCGAGCTTTTTCATCAGTTACACTACTAACACTGGAGCCTTTTCGAGGTCTGCATGCCACCAGTTCCACCTCAAATATAAGAACAGCACTACAGGATAGGGAATTACATCATTCTTCAGAAAATTTGTATAAACGAGCAAATAATACATATAGTTCTTGTTGATAAGAGTTGAAACCTTTTTAAGGGAGTAAGAAGGATTTAATCGAACTATACAAGCAAACGATTTGAGTAAACTGAACAAATAAGTTGCAGTCCTAGTTAGTAATGAATAATTTGTAAATCACGTATGAACGATATGAATTATTACCTTCCTGTTCACAGTCATGAACTTCTCATAGAATTAATTTGATATGAAGCAATCAAATTATTCCGGTATGTTTCCAAATGCAAGTTAATTCTCCAAAATAATTTGGGTCCTTTTTTAAACATAAAATTCTTATTTTCAAAACAAATAAAGATAAGTTACAGTGCAAGGAATGAAGGATTTTTATGTTTTAAATATAAAAGAGATAAATTAATTGACCAATCCAAGCCGTAATAAACTGCAAAAATAAAGAAGAATGAAAGACATTCTTTAAAATTAGGAGAGTGTTAATACAACTTTTAAGGTAACTTTCACTTTCTTTACCTTTTTCTTCTAGGCTAAAATCTATACCCTTAATCAATCATGTCATAGATTTGTATTTCAAGCGTCATAGTACCAGTAATATTTATTTCTATCTGATTGTTTCTAATCGAACAATCTCTTCTGCTCTTGCTAGTCAAATTCTTATTGTGTTCTCTTGTGTTGTCAGATTAGCAGTATGTAATGGAAATTCATTGTTTGATGGCCCTGTAGAAAAAAAATTAATCAAAAAACTAATATAAATTGTACAGTTGTATTTTATAGTAAGTGTGATAAGACAACAATACTGCGAATCTAAAACATACTCAAATTATTCATGTATCCTAATTTGTGCCGTTCTCTGCATTTTTTGACCAAATTATTGACATCAATCTCACTGGCATATTTGGAAAATATCAAAATAAATTTTTGATAGACTTATTCCAATCAATGAATTTTTATACATGGTTGTTGTTATAACTACTGATTAAGCATGTATAGCCAATTTTATTTTTTAAACCCCTTCAAAGTCATTCTGAAATCACAAATGACATGTCATGAAATTATTCTTGTTTGCTCAAGGTAATCATATGGAATAAACAAAGAGTAAACAAAGAATTTGAAACAATATTCTAGAAAAATAGTTGCATTATATCTTTCAGCACACAAAACAAGACGGGGAGAAAAAGGTCTGAGGATTTACTCTGGGGGTATTTCTGGAGGTGCCCCAACACTTCCATATGCATATTCCGGCTTGCAAGTTATTTTCGCTACCTCTCCAACCTTTGAATTCAATGTAGGTAAAAATATGCTGAATAACTAGTATGTAACCCAATAATAGAAATTTACCTTCATAGTTCTCAAGGCAATATCCCAAGCCTTAACCACAGAGCCTGTTCCAATCTCAAATGAAAAAATTGAATTGTCTTCATGTGTAGTATCAAAAACTTCACCTGTCTCAGCAAGGGTCCCTTCATAATGAACTATAACAAAAATAGCACTAGTGAAAACATAATTAGCAATGTCAACCAAACCAAATACAAAACAGAGTACAAAAGTATAACTGTGCATTTATCATCCTTAATTTTATAACATAACAAAGTAACATAAACCCAAGTTGTTGACATAAAGATTACCATAAGAAAATATGCATTATTTTTATTTCTTTTTCACCTTTTAGCTCACTCAAGAACCCAACCCCAAATATTTGTGCCAAAAGCATAACTAGTGAGAATAGCTCCTTTCAAGGGAATCCCCTGACAAAACTGCAAATCTAAAAAGTATTTCACACATGCTCTGCCTGGGATCATTTTTGCCATTTAAGTTATATAGTTGTTTGGGAAGATGCTACTATAGTTTACCTACTTATTGATATCATGTCCTTATTTGTAAGGAAATACTTATTTTTAAGGAAATACAAAGTTTTTGATAAAAAATAATAAAGAGAAAACACAGGGTATAACATCACAAGTACCATCAACAAGTGGAAGATTGTCTGTGGGCGCGATTGCATCTACTTTGGCTTTGGTGATCATTTTCTTAAGCACCCCTCCATCTCCCGTCAAATTACTTCCTCGCACATTCTTCTTGGATCTTATTTTAAAATTCTGAAAACCAAGAAAAAACAAGTCATACAGCAATAACAAGTTTTTCACCCCAAGGGTTTCAGAATAGGGTTCAAACCATAAACCGTAAACTTTGGATTTTAAATAGATTTAAATAACAGATCGTAGAATCAAAGGCTTTATATAATAATGTGTAGATTATTTTATGCTAATTTTTAATCTGCGTATGATATCAAATGACATAAGTACATATAATCCTTCTTTCTATTGTAATAATTATTACTTTTGAAATTGGTCACGACACTTGTGTCTCTGGATCTCTAAACCTAGCTTAAATTTTCTCTTCCTGTTTCAATTGATTTGAGCATTGAATCAGAATTTATGAACTGAACCTAAGCTGGAAATGGTTGATTCATGATGGAATTCAAATCATATGATTTTAAGATTTTGATAAAAAATGTTTCACCCATTTTCATTTTGTTTCTAACCAACTACTTGAAAAAGGGAAAACAAACCTCATTCAAATACATCTATGATTACTTCAGTCTACTACAAAATATGTAACTAAATTAAAATGGACAAAACAGTTTGCTTCTAGAACCTTTGCATAATGTGAACATTCATCTAGCACCGAACATTCATCCAGCACTGAACATGGATTTTCCTTAAAAGATAACAAATTGGTACACAACCTAAAAGTATGAACTTACAAGAAATTGGTACATCAAAATTTGAGAATCAACAGCAAAAAATCATTCAGCACATTGCACAAAACATACAAGAAATTGGTACACAACCTAAAAGTGAAAAATGTCTCCCCCATGTTCTCGGCTAACCCCAAATATAAACAGAAGCGTGAGACATTCGGTAACCCTAAATCGAAGATTATATCACTTACCAGAATCAAAATCGAAGATTATATCCAAAACGCGAAGCCCTAGCTTCGATAGATCGGAGCTACACACAAAGCCCTAGCATATCGGAGCTACACACAAAGCCCTAGCTTCGAAATCGAAGGAGTTTGCTTTCTTCGACAAAACTTGAGAGGGTTTCTGCTTTCTTCGAATCGCTAACGTAATTTAGAGGAGGGAGCTGCGCGCGTTATGGAGTCTTCGAATCGCTAACGTAATTTGGAGGAGGGAGCTGCGCGCGTTATGGAGTCTTCGAATCGCTAACGTAATTTGGAGGAGGGAGATGCGCGCGTTTTGGAGGGAGGCGGAATGGTTTTGGAGGGAGAGGGAAAATAATTTGGGAAGTTGGAGGGAGATGTTTGGGGGCAGCGTGTGAAGGGGAAGGGAGATCGCGCGTTACACCTGCAGGGAGAACAAAAATCACCCGGTAACTAGATAATTAAGCGTCAATAATAACGCTTCAGAATAACGTGTTATTAAATAGCGTTATTAATATCATATTTTGTTGTAGTGTACCCCTAACCTGGATAGACCGAATACGTTATCACCCTGGATGTTCCCACCTTTTCCGAGTTCTTCCGCGCATCATAGCAATGATATTGGAGGGTATCTAGAAAGGTGATAAACATACCCTAATTGGGTGCAACCCACTTAGCCTTGCCACATCTCCCCTAATTTTCAGTTATTCCCGGTTGATGAGGCTGGTGGCTACGATTACCTTTAAGGAATTTTCACTTGGAATGCTCATTGTCCTCTAATGACAATGTACTGATAATAGCATTCATCCATATAAGTCCGTTTTGGGTCTGAACAAAACCGAAAGCACTATTCCTACTACATCCTTTTTGGAATAATCATCAGGATTAGTAGCGATTAGCCCTTGCATTTCACTGCTCCATCTTCGACTACATGTTCTTGTCTTTGTTTTGAAAACGTACTCGTTGGATCGAAGTGGTTTTCGGATAAATTATCTGATCCCGGTCTCTTCGAAACAACATTCGATATTTCCGGTAAACTCAACCCCAGTTCTTTAGGAAATAAACAGACGAAAATAAGATCGGAGATCACCTCCTAACCGTTAGTGGACGGATTACCTTGTCATCGTCCTAAAAGAACGAAACGAGTTTATACGTTCGGTATAGCACCTTCCGACGGTAATTGTACCATATAATTCTCATGTTTCTTCTAGATATTTCTGAAGCTATATGTTTTGTCCAGATTTGATAGTCGATTATTTAACTATCAAATAAATAAGCATTCAACCAAATATTTCATTCTCCACTAAAAACACTAAGTCTCATTCCATTAAATATTAATAAATTAAATCTCTTTATCATACAATATGTACTTATCTTTTCGGAGTACGCACTTTTACTAACCATTCTTTTCAAAATATTTAAAACTTTTTTTTAAAATAAATATGGAAAGCACCACACGGTATCGACCATGAATTCACAGCTCAATGATTACGTCTCTATCCTAGAGAAATCCAAACTTAACTACAGACAATCTCTGCCTCCGATTTTTCTACGAAAGTATACCATTACTTTCCGAAAACTTTATTTAATAATTTTTTTCAAGCTCATACTTATAAAATTTATATAAAAAAATTCCAAGTTTAATTTTAGGCAATTACTCTTAAATAAAAGCTATTATATAACTATATTAATATTGAATAATTTATTCTTCAAAATAATAATAATAATTAATTCTTAAATAATAATTAACGTAATATCCACTACAGCAAAAAGTGTCTTTTATAGCGGCATATAGCCGCTATTAATCACAACCAAAGTGGTTTGATAAGCGTTGTATATCGACATATTATAAAAAACTGTTGAATATTTATAACACAAAATATGCCGCTATGGTTGAGCTTAGTTTTATAACGCAAATTCGCCGCTATAGTACGTTAATTCAAATATTTATTCAATAGCGATCATTTCACGCTATTAAATCAACATGTTATAGTATGGATAAATTCTTTTACAGCTCATATATGCCACTATAAAAATCGTAGATACACTTTTCAAGAGCTATGCTTATTTATTACATTTTAATAATAGCAATCAAACTAAATATTCATAAACGAATAAAGATTATAATCAACAAATATAACACAAGAGCATGCTCAGAAAGAAATGTGATATATTTTTCATTACAGTGTACTCATAAACACAATACCAAAAATTAGTTCACCACAGTCACAAGCAACCTGCAACTTAGCCTACTTATCACTGAAACCACTTTCTACAACCAAACCATTCTTCATCGACTACCTCCCTGCTCCTTTCTCATCAAAATCAGCATCACCGCCAATCCTACAACTCATCCATTTGCCTGCACACAATTACCAAGATCACCATCACTTGAACCATTTCAAATAATCACATCTTATCTAAAATTGCAACAAAAAATTTACCCCGAGGAGCTTCTTTATGACATAACAACACCGCTCCTGATGTTCCTCTTCTTAATAAGCTTTTGCATTCTGTCGCTCATCCACTAAGATAAGTCCAGCCAACCAAACAACAATGCAACTCAATCAAACAATGTCACATGCTGTTACAAATAATAATGAAATTCTTTAACGAACAATAATTCTAGTGGAAAATCTTGGCTAAATTTATCACCAAGTGCGTCAATTAAGCAAATATGCAATCAAGACACTCTTATTCCAACATTTATTGAGACAACATATAGCAAAAGAAGTTTTAGAAATGTACTAGAGTTGAAGCATTTATAAATTATAGATGTTATTTCTAATTCTGTATTTAAAACCCAAGTTGAAGCATTTATTAATTAAAAAAATTCTATGAAGTATAATACTTCAAAGACCAAATTAGATTGTTTACTGAAATAATCAGGTATATAACATAAAGGAAATTACTTATTGAAAATAACTAAATAATATTATTAGTTACCTTTGCGTGATGAGAATTTAGGTTACCTTTGCGTCATCACAGCATGAGCCGGAGTCCCACACGTAGGGTGAAGCAACACATCCAGCCCAGTAAAGGCGCTTAACCAAAGTCCACAATCTTCAGATTACCTATGATATTGATAAGGCAAGAGTTAAATAGCATAAAATTTAGGAATCTTCCCAATTTTTATGCTATTTAACTATGCCTCATCGATATCATTTAGACCTTATACCATAGTGACAACATCTATGATTGATGTAAACGCACCTGTGTTAAAACTTATAATTCAGATTTTACCAAATTGGGATTATTTGTTGTAAACGCACCTGTGTTAACATCTATATTCATTCACAAAACATATCATAGGTTCAGTCCCCACAGTCCAAGACACTTGAGCACAACAAACACACAATAGAAAAAAACATATATAATGATAGTATTTTCTATACATAGCCCATGCCCATCCACATGTTAAAAGAAAAGCAGATACAGAACTTGAAGAGCTATCACCAGCTGCCAAGTTCGGATGCTGCAATTTTTTCCAAGTAAATTTTTGACATAAGAACCTCACTATTAAGATAAATGTATCATACTATGTTAAAACATGTAATATTATAGCAAATTAGGTTGAAGATGCCAAATGCTCTTCAATTTAGCTTATAAAATAAATGCATTACCTCTGGTGCAAGTTGTTACCCATCCGAATAGTTTTGAATGCCTTGAATATTCAGAAGATTCTGGATTTACTTTCGAGAATCGATTTGCGATTGCTAATGGGACTGCTGTATCTCATGGTGATTTTTGATCTCATACCTGAGAATGAGATATTAAATAACTTGTTGGTTTCGGAACTGCAATTAGAGTGGGAATCTGTTACGCATAACATGGATGTGGATTCTTCTGCTAAAGATGAAATGGTGGTAAATAATTATTTTTTCTCCCTTGATAATGGTATTGGTGGTCTTATGTCAGATTTAGTATCCAATTGTGCATCAGTTCCTCTCAGTGCATCGATGACAGATGAGTAGCTCCCTTGGCGATCTTGAAGCTCTACAAGGTTGCGAGATAGTGCACCTACAACTGCGCTGATTCCCTTTAGGTTATATTACAAATAACAAAATATCAGTAGTACTTCACTATTTCTTATATTTTGTTTATTTTACTTTTGGATAAAGGATTAGAAACTATACCACATGTTTGAAAACTTGTTGTAATTGAGAAAAAGGATGGTTAGATCGAATTGCTTGTCAGTGAACCTGAATCCGAATTGCTTGTCAAACTTTTTCAGAATTTTCCTGATGCCAGTAGCATTCATATCAACAAATCTAAGAAGTTTCAGAAGATCAACTCCAACTTCTCTATATTCTTCTCCTAGTGCAGAGATTTGTGATATATCTGGTTGTTCTACGAGCAATGCATGTTTTGTGTTCAGTTCTTGAATTCGTTGTGCAAGAATTCCTTGTTGTTCTAATAGGAATAGAACTGTTTTTTCTATCTGTGGAAATAAAATAGAGATATATAAGCAAGAGAACCTATAAACAGAACAGGTGCAATATACAACAATTAACAAAGCATACGATGTCATATGTAGCAGCACTTGTTGGTCATCGAGCATTTTTGAAAATTCTTTGTGAATCTGATGACGGTCCTTTTCATCTATTTCTGGCCTTTGACGAAGATGTTGTTTAACTTTCTTCTTCAGTAACTTTTAATTGATGTAGTATCTACAAATTTATATCAAGGGAGAAATATGCGAGTCTGAGAACAAAAGTTTTAAATTTAATTTGCATAGAAACGGCTTGTGATTTAATTTGATCCACTATCATCCTTTTTTGCATCATCTCATCCGCTACCATACACTAAAAATGACAGTTTACATCCAATGTATATCTTGCCTTTAATAGAAGTTAATCAAAAGCTATACATCAAATATAATTACGAAATGATGTACCGATACATGCATACCCTTTCCATTCTAGAACTTGATCTGCCATCAATTTCTTCCCAAAGTTAACCATTTTTGCTTTACTGAATCGTGCACAAATCTACAACAGATGGAACAGAATGAGGATTAAACACAAACAACATAAAACCAAACTTTTTTCATAAATTAAGATATTACTGAAATATTTAAGAAAGTTCATCTACCATATGATTCAAGGACAGCAAAAACACTTTAGCTATCGTAGGCAGAACTAGTCAACATGAATTATTAATTTTAGAATTTCAGAAACATAGATTCCGGCATAAAGTTTACTGTAAACTATATATTACTTCAACTGAATCACTTTGAACCAAAAGTTGACAAACCACAACAACTAAAGCAAAATACAAATCCATCACAGCCAAAATGTACCTGTGAACCCACAAAGGCTAAGTCTGTCAATAACCGAGCATTTAACGTCATAGAACATATTGCATTTGATTGTAATAATAAGTAAAACGACAATGCTGAAATTCCATGAAATTGAAATAAGCAAATATGCCGATGTTCTATTCAACAAAATAAAATGTCTACTTTCTAACAAATAACAAAATTTACAAAAGAACAAATGTGTAAAAATCAGAGATTACCAGAGAATTTAAAATTAGAACTTGAGCTTGTATCAATTTGTTATAAGGCCATCCACAGAGAAATGTACCAGATAATGTACTTGAAGCTCATGAGCAATAAGTTTCTGTTTAGCAGCCTCTTGTACGGCGAGTACACGAGCATCTTCAGTTAGCTTTTGTTCTTGTTCCAACATCATCAAAACCTACAAGAGAAAAATATGTATTCATCACATTATCAAGATGTAATAGGAAAAAATTCAACAATAAAAAAACCTTAATCATGGCATGCTCTTGTTCTTGTTTGTCCCTGAGAGTCTGCTGCAACTCTGATGCCATCTGCTCCAATTCTTCAACCTGTACACAATTACATTGAGGATTAATAATTGTTACTATAGATGTCCCTAAAACAATTAAGTCAATATGCATTAAGTTAGGAAAGGAAACCCTTTAAATCATTTTGATTTCACTTATTATAATATATATCCAAGTGGGATAGCAATATAAATGGCTTTTTCTAATTCAATTTTCTAACATTATGTGAAGTAGAATTTAAGAAAAGCATTCCAATACTATAAACTCGTTAAAGTGTGCATAAACTTTTACATCTCATTATATGATACGATTAAGTTACAAATTGGCATAATTAATTCAATATCCAGTCATTTTCAATGAAAATCGGTCTTTATTCAATACCCAGTCAACCCCAATGAAAACCGTAAACATTTTCTTGATGATGGGAAATAATTTGCCTTTTGTATAAGTGATTTGAGATCATCGATGTTCCATAGTAAACTTTAAAGAATCAGAGGCATTTTAGCAATGCTAAAAATAAGCTTATGTGATAGCTAAGTAACAAGCAAGGTCATTGACAATAGCAATCCAATATGATTTCTGGAGATTATGATATAATTTTGCAATAGCTGTTTGTCGATTTGACTTTGTCTAGCAATGACTCGGTAGAGACATGAGCTTTATTTACAAACACACTTATTGTTAACTGAATAATTACAAAGCATTACTACTTTGAGTATAGTGTCTTCTGCTGTTACAAGAATGACTTTTCCGTGCCATATCCTGCTCATGAAAAACAGCTAAAAAACCTATGAAATAAGACAAATGAATTGTTTTCTAGTAAAACATAACCTAGAAACAGTAAATAAAATAGTTAATAAACATATCCAAATGATAAAATCATAACCTAACGATAAAAAAAATTAAAATCATAACCAAACAATAAAATCAAAATAAAAATAATAATAAACATAACCTATAAATTTCTAACCTAGAAATCTGAGCAGATGATTTAGAGTTCTGGACGTGTCGACTTCGAAACTGCTGAAGAGTGATGAGCAGAGATCGGAGATGGCGAGCTGGATCAGAGATCGGAAATGGCAAGCAATGAGCGACTAGGAGGGAAATGTAACTAGAACTCTGAGCATATGATTTAAGGTAGGATGTGTATACTTCAGAACGGGTAAAGCGCGGTAAGCGAAGCAAGCTAGATCAGATATCGAAGATCGGAGAGGGCAAGGGATGAGCGATTAGGAGGGAGATGAACTGAATAAGTGTAATTTTGGTTTTGGAAGGAAGATGAACTGAATAATTATTTTGAGAGGGAAACGAAAATTTTGGGAGGGATAATTTTCTTTTTGGGCCAAAGCGTTATGTGGTAAGAGTGTACGGAAGAGAATAAATAAAGAAAAAAAGTAACCAGCCACACTAAACAATAACGCTTTAGAATAATGCGTTATCGAATGGCGTTATTAATAACATACTTTCTTGTAGTGATCAACTCGTTATAACTAACTTAATTAATAATTAATTATACTTTAAATCGTTTATAATAATTACATAACTTTGAAACAATAATTAATTTTGATTTATTAATAAAATACTAATCGATTTACAAGACTTATTTATAAAAACTTATAATTTATTTTGACAATTTTAAAATATTTAAATAACTAACTTTCTGAAATATTTTTAAACACTTTTGAATTGCCTAGTTCAAAATTTTAAAATCCTCTTTTTAAAACAACTCAACTTCTCGGTAAAAATATATTTTCCGACTCCAATACAACCAGTCCAACATTTATAAATCTCTCTCGATTTATCACCCATTCGATTTACGTCCTAATTCCGTAAATCCCCTTTTCACGTTTCCAAAAGAAAAATCTATCTTTTCTTTTTAAACCAATTTACCCACCACGTTATAAATTCTCACCGTGAATTTATAACTTAAATTTATCCACTGATAATCATTTTACTTTATTTATAAACATTGTTTATAAATCTCATAGTCTCATTTCCTGTTTATAACTGTTTCACAATACTTAATCGATTATAAATCAATTTCTAAATTGAATTCCATTTTAAATCAATTTCTTAAATAACCCAACTACATTCCAAAACCCAATTAAATTCCGATTCCACTTCCATTTCATCATTTAAATCTTATTTAAGACCTAGTATAATAATTTTATATTTTATTTTCAAATTCCCTTTTTATTTTCCCAAACTATTGTAAATCTCGATTTTTAAAATCTTTTTTACACTTAAACAAATTTCACTTAAGTTTTATTATTAAAAATCTTTTATTTACATTATCCCAAAATCTCTATTTACAATAATCCGAAATTGTTAAGTACAAATTTAAAGTCGAACCATTTATTTTATCCAAATAAATTCCTTTTAACAAATCCAAAAACTCTATATAAATATTTTCTTCCAAAATATCTTTTAGTTTCCTTTCAAAATTCAATATCTATAATCATGGTATTTTAAAGGACCAAAATCTAGACCACTGTCATCATAACACCCAATAAACTCAAATCACATAATAATCTATCACAAATCATTCAAACAAATCATATATTACTATATGTGAAATTAAATTCAAAACTTTTGAGAAATCCAATTGGATCCCTCCAACCTGTTTCGCTGCATCCACAGACGTTAATACAACATAAAATTATCAATCCCACTTAGAGAGGGATATCGCGGTATATAGAGTCATGCGCTATAATGCGGGGCGCATAGGGTCTCATCCGCTAATATATGTAGGGATATCAATCCAACTACTAGTATATACTAGTTTATATATACTAACATCCAAACTGATAATAATTATCAAATTCAACCAAACATCTAATAATTAATTTTAACTGTTTAACATTAACTAGTAATCCAAAAATGAGTGAGATTAACTCACACTGATTTTTCTGTTGTTTTCGTGTTTTAGTTCCGATTCAACCCAATGCATTTGAAATTATCTGAAAATTTCGGAAGCTCCAATTTCAACCAAACTGATTCCATAGAGAAGGTCCCCTTAATACGGACCCAATGCGACTGACTGCGTTGGATTTCGATATAAAACGAATGAGATATGAAATTTACAATCTATCGATTTTATTTTGACGGTAATTTATATAACTATTTTTTTTGAAAAAAGTAAAGCCCATTACCAATGCAACCCGGCCCGCCAAGAAAATTGCCTTCTTCCCAGTTTAAAAAACCAATTCCTTCCATAACTCAAACCCAACGCCTCTCCTCTTTTTTTTCTACGGTTTCCTTTTTTCTCCTTTTCAAACGATGAAACCCTACACCACAACAATAGTTCGACCCACTCCCATCGTCTTCTCCTCCCCCATTTGAACCTCTTGTGTATGAACGAGAATACCACCCACAAACGCGTGCACGTTTTCAACTGACATGGAGATCCACTTGCCAAAACCACCAATCAACCTCGCCAATCACTTTCTCTCGATGAACCGCACCTCCCCATACCCACGTCGTGCCGCTCGACATCTTCTATCAAAATGCGACCAAATACAGTCCCCACAGTAGCTCAAAATGTCACATCCCTCATCCCCAACCTGAGTTCCACCAAGGCTCTACAGTAGATGTTGTTTGTTGTTTCCCATGCCGAGTCCAAATCCGATGTCGCTTTCCCCCATCGATGCTTATCTGGCTCCAAAACCCAAACCCTAGCTTCATAGCTCACACGCCCATCAACCAAAATCTACGTCGTACCATCCAACGGTTATACCAGATCGAAGAGGATGGGAAGATAGGATTTTTCAAATTTGTTTCATGATTTTTAATTGAGGGTATTTATAGAAATCTATTTTCAAAGTTTCATTTTTTTTTCTTTGTTCAGTACACAGAACTGTTGCGTGCATTTAAAAAGAAAAAGAAAGGGACGTGATGAGATGAGATGTTTGTGTAGAGCTTGTGTACAGCGACCTGAAGGCGAGAGAAAAGAACCAATGTAAAATATTTGACTAGACAAAATATAAATTTTAAATTTTCATACCGTCTCGATTCGTTGTAAAATCTCAAACCCCCATCGAGGCGTGCCGCTAGGCGTTTATAATGTTATACCCTTATTTCGTAAGTAATGGAAATTGTTTCGAGTCCCAATTCGATCGTATGGAGAAGATAGTTTTTTGGACCCAATTATCATATTGAGTTTTCAATATTAAATTCAACTCGTTTATATCCCATACGGCCAAGCGATAACTTCAAACTCTACGAAATTTGAAACTCAATAATAATACACTATTACGGATCCAGTGGAACTAGTTGTCGAATTCCAAAACTGTGCCCCGGAAGGCTATTTTTATATTTTAATTTAAAGGAGTTATTTTTGAAATCGAAAAAATCACTTTTAAATTCAATTTTAAAAATTCTATTATCTTCCTTTTTATTAATATAAATTTAGTAAGCCTTTAAATTATTTTTATCAAACTTAAAACTCAATATTCGACATTTTAACCAATTTTCAATTATTAAATTCAATAATTAAATGATCCAATAAATCGTTATATTTGAAATTTAAGTTTAAAAAAATTAAGTTTTAAATTTTTAAAATCAATTAAATATTCCAATTTTAAATAACCAAAATTCTGGGTCATTACATTCCTCCCCCCTTAAAAGAGTTTCGTCCCCGAAGTTGCAAGGTAAGAAGAATGGTCCAAAACCCATTAACTATCTTAAAACCAATCAGTTTAAACAACTACCCGAAATCAATTTATCAACCTACAACATCACTTTTACTAATTTCCAAATTCATCCATAGATTCTAAATACTATTATTTTTCAACCATTTCTAGTTATAATCTAAAATCACATTTTAGTTATTAAAACTTTTCTTCAAAAAATTTTAACTCCTTAAATTTTAAAAAAAAATCACCAGCGTCTCCTTTGCGCTGCTAGATCCGATCAACTACAAATCGCCTCTACGGGCTCAAGTCATCAAAATAAAACAAAAGCCAAGTGGCTCAATCATAAAATCATTAATTTCAAACACAATTTAAACATGTTCCTTTTTGTTGGGCAATCAAATTTTATTTCTGAAATCGAAGACATCAATTTAGATTTTGCTTTTAAATACCTCCAACTTACTTACCAATAATATCCAATCATTCAATTCAAAATCATTTTATTCAGCATTTTCAATTTTTTTCTTTACTCAATCCCGTACGCGATACATATATCATCCGTATGCAAAATCAAATCCGATCGCTCACTCGATCACACAATTTCACTTCCGAACTAGTATCGCTCACATGACTCTCTAGTGTGGACTCAGATCTGGTTCCTTGATTAGAAACCATCGTTCTCCTTTCATAGCCATATACTATGATAGAGAATCTCAGAATCAATCAAAAACCCATATCCTATGTTCGCGGTCGAAAATCAAGTGAAAAATCCTAACTCTGATCGATATAAACTATCTTGAAATTCTGTGCTCGAATCTGGATCAAACCATCATGCGAATAATATAATATACGTACGACTTACGTATTTATTTCAATCGATTTTATTCTTATCTATATCAAGTTCTTTTTATTCACTTATTTCACAATTGTTATTCACATTCATTGTTCGCTTTTATTTTATTCACTTCTTATTTTCCACTTTCAGTTATTTACTTTTATTTGATCTGCATTCAAATATTTTTCTTAGTATTTTCCCTTCCATACTAATTTCACTTAAGAATTTATCCCATCAAATTTTTACTTCATTTCTAAATTATTCCATAAATTTTCTTAAATTTATAAACATTTTATACAAAAGTTCTTATGTTTATTTCCACTTCATCACTTTAGTTTACATCCATTTATATTCGAATTCATTCCAATTTAACTAAATTTATCTCCAAATTTTAAATATTGAATTTCATCAACCACCTCTCAAACCATATTTAATTCACTAATTATTCTATACAGTTTCATCCACTAACTCATTCCAAATAGTCCAACTTAGGCTAAATTTTCATTACCACTTTATTTAACTTAAATTTTAAGTTAAATTCCATTCCATAGTTAAATTTCAAATTTTATAAGTTATCAAACTTATTCATATTCCGTTCACTGATTTTCTTCCACTTTACTTCATTAAATTGGTTTACTTTACTAATTTATTTCATTATCACACTCACTTTCATTTAACTTTTCTTAAGTTAAATTTTATTCTCCGTTTTCACATTCAATTTTATCCGCTCTATTTAGCTTACCTTAATGTAAGATTCATTAAATTTTGCTTTTCGAATTTTATAAGTTCGATTTTATTTTCTCATATTTCCAATTAAACATTTCAATCAAAATTCCAGAGTTTACACACTTTGTTCTAAGTGTTTCAAGTCATTTTCTGAAATCATATATATACATATATATCTCACTTATATATATCAAATCCAAAAAAATTCAGCTTTTTAAAATCAAAAACTTGTTTATCAAAACAAAACCCCAATAGTAAATCGTTATGGTAGCGATCCATCATCCAAAAACTCGAAAATAAGCACCGATGATGTCGCGATCATCATCGGAATTATTTCCAGCGACCAAAGTGAGTTCAGTGCATTTATTCCTTTAAAATTCCTTTTTAAATATTTTTATTCCAAAATATCCTCCAGATAATATCACTATTATTTTCCAAGACTTTGAAAACATTTTAAAACTAATGGGAATTAAATTCCCAAATTTCCAGCTTTTACATTCTTTATGAATCGTTTTTATAAACTATATCAATTTTTAAATCACATTTACAAAACCATATTTACAAAATCCCATTTTTTATATGGAATTATTTCTTAACTGTTGATTATAATATCAACTTTAATCACCACAACCACAAATGATAATAGTTTAATATTATCATTTCCTAACAACCAAGCACACCATATATAACTATAACAATTTTTGAAAATTATTCCTTTATATATATAAAAATAATTTGGGTAAAATTATTTCATTTTCCCAATTCTAAAACAATACTATGTCAAATTGCTCTGTTCAAATGTTTAGAGACCCCTATCAATAATGTTAATTACTGTATTGACCAGAATCCATAAGCCACTCAATAGGTCAACCAACAAAAGATAAAACCGTTTTATATTCACTAACAAATATGCGCTTATATCTGTTAATACACTCAAACTCATCCTAGGGTACTACTGACCCTATCTTTAATGAGTTACCCCATCAAAACCAAGGTTCTCGCTTAATCTTCAACTCTGATACCAAGTGTCACGAACTGAATTTTCAACTCTTGAAAATCGACATCAATACGTTCACTGTATTACATGCCAAGAAATCGAATGCCGGAGATACCGGATCGTTAAGGAAAAGGAAGAAAGAGGTAGCAGAAGAAACAGAAACAATAACATAAAATCTCACAATCGTAGCGGAACAGTATATAATGGATATGCCTTTACACAAAAAAGAGCTATAAAACATTGCTGATACATTACGTCATCAGAGTACAATAAATCAACGACTCAATACAGGACAATTATAATAACTTGTCCTCACAAGTGCTGAATATATAGCATACAACACACAACAGAATATAATCAAGTACATGTAATACGTCTTCATCATCCAGCTCGTCTCCTAAGCTCCCTAGCATCCTATCATGTATCAGTAATACTCAGTCTGACCCGAGTAGTATAATAAAATAACACCCGAGTCAGTCTGGAAAACCAGCATGAGAAAACACACTCAATTTGAATTATTAAGGTTGTCAAAATCCTTTGAAAAATAAAGGTATCTCGTTAGACCACGCCACACATAAGCACGACGGGTTTTTACCTTACGATTACCAAAATATTTTATATCAAAATCATCTGATATTATAATAGTGTCTAAGTACAAATACTTATTCAAATAGCTGAAATCGTTACATTAATTAAATTCCAGCATACTAGGCTCTATAACCAAAATCGTATAGGCACGTATTGGAGAATGAATTCCATACGAATGACTAGGCACTAGGGTACCACCTATCACAGTACACATCTAAAAAAATGTACCGAGGACCACACCGGGATCCACTGCAACACATGACCGGACTACACCTAACCTGGATAGACCGAATATGCTATCACCCGGGGTGTTCCCACCCTTTCGGAGTTCTTCCACGCACCATAGTAATAATATCCGATGGTATATAGAAAGGTGATAAACATACCCTAATTGGGTGCGATCCACTTAGCCTTGCCGCATTTCCCCTGATTTTCAGTCATTCCCGGTTGATGAGGCTTGAGGCTACGATTACCTGTAAGGAATTTTCACTTGGAATGCTCATTGTCCTCCAATGACAATGTACTAATAGCATTCATTCATACAAGTCCGTTCTGGGTCTGAACGAAACCGAAGGCACTATTCCTACTACATCCATTTTGGAATCATCCTCAGGATTAGCAGTGATTAGCCCTTGCGCTTCACTGCTCCATTATCGACTCCATGCTTTTGTCTTCATTTTGAAAATATACTCGTTGGATCAAAGTGGTTTTCGGATAACTTATCGGGTCCCGGTCTCTTCGAAACAACTTCGATATTTCTGGTAAACTCAACCCCGGTTCTTTAGGAAATAAATAGACAAAAATAAGACGAAGATCACCTCCCTACCGTTAGTGGACGGATTTCCTTATCATCATCCCAGAAGAACAAAACGAGTTTATACGTTCAATATAGCACCTTCTGACGGTAACTGTACCATATAATTCCAATGTTTCTTCTAGATATTTCCAAAGTTATATTTTTGGTCCAAATTTGATAGTCGGTTATTTAACTATCAAATAAACAAGCATTCAATCAAATATTTCATTTTCCATTGAAAACACTAAGTTTCATTCAATTAAAATTTAATAATTAAATCTCTTTATCATACAGTATGTACTTATCTTTTCGGAATATGCACTTTTACTAACCATTCTTTTCAAAATATTCGAAAACTATTTTTAAATAAATATGGAAAGCACCACACGGCATCACCATGGATTCACACCTTAATGATTACGTCTCTATCCTAGAGAAATTCAAACTTAATTGCAGGTAATCTCTGCCTCCGATTTCGCCACGAAAGTATACCATTACTTTTTGAAAACTTTGTTTAATGATTTTTTTAAAGCTAATACTTATAAAATTTCGATAAAAAAATTCAAGTTTAATTTTAGGCAATCACTCTTAAATAAAAGCTATTGTATAACTATATTGATATTGAATAATTTATCCTTTAAAATAATAATACCAGTTAATTCTTAAATAATAATTAACTTAATATCAACTCATTATGACTAACTTAATTAATAATTAATTATACTTTAACAATTTAAAATAATTGCATAACTTTGAAACAATAATTAATTTTGATTTATTAATAAAATACTAATCAATTTACAAGACTTATTTGTAAAAACTTATAATATATTTTGATAATTTTAAAATATTTAAATAACTAACTTTTTGAAATATTTTTAAACATATTTAAATTACCTAGTTTAAAATTTTAAAATCCTCTTTTTAAAACAAATTAATTTCACGGTAAAAATATATTTTCCAGTTCCTTTCTCGATTTATCACCCATTCGATTTACATCCCAATTTCGTAAATCCTTTTTTCACATTTCCAAAAGAAAATCTATCTTTTCTTTTTAAACCGATTTACCCATCCCGTTGTAAATTCTCACCGTGAATTTATAACTTAAGTTTATCCACTAATAACCATTTTACTTTATTTACAAACATTGTTTATGAATCTCATAGTCTCACTTCCAGTTTACAGCGATTTCACAATACTTAATCAATTATTAATCGAGTTCTAAATTGAATTCCATGTTTATATCAATTTCTAAAATAACCCAACTGCATTCCAAAACCCAATTAAATTCCGATTCCACTTCCATTTAATGGTTTAAATCTTATTTAAGACCTAGTATAACAATTTTATATTTTATTTTCAAATTCTCTTTTTATTTTCCCAAACTATTGTAAATCTTGATTTTTAAAATCTTTTTTACACTTAAAAAAAATTCACTTAAGTTTTATTACTAAAAATCCTTTATTTACATTCTCCCAAAATCTCTATTTACAATATTTCGAAATAGTTAAGTCAAATTTAAAGTCGAACCATTTATTTTATCCGAATAAATTCCTTTTAACTAATCCAAAAACTCTATATAAATATTTTCTTCCGAAATTCCTTTTTAATTTCCTTTCAAAATTCAATATCAATAATCAAGGTATTTTAAAATACCAAAATCTAGACCACTGCCACCATAACATTCAATAAATTCAAATAACATAATAATCTATCACTGATCATTCAAACAAATCATATATTACTATATATGAAATTAAATTCAACATTTTGAGGAACTCAATTGGATCCCTCCAACCTATTTTTCTGTATCCACAGATGTTAATACAACATAAAAATATTAATCGCACTTCGAGGGGGATATCGCAGTATATAGGGTCATCCGTTATTATGCAGGGGCGCATAGGGTCTCATCCGCTAATATATGCAGGAATATCAATCCAACTACCAATATATACTATTATATATATAGTAACATCCAAATTGATAATAATTATCAAATTCAACCAGACATCTAATAATTAATTTTAACTATTTAGAATTATCTAGCAATATAAAAATGAGTGAGATTAACTCACATTGTTTTTTCTGTTATTTTCGTGTTCCGGTTTCGATTCAATCCGAACGCGTTTGAAATTATATGAAAATTCCAGAAACTCCAATTTCAACCAAACCGATTCCATAGCAAAGTCCCTTTATTACGAACCCAACGTGACCGACCGCGTTCGAATTCAATCTAAAACGAATGAGATACGGAATTTACAATTTATCTATTTTATTTTGACAATAATTTATATAACTAATATATTTTTTATTGTAAAGCCCATTACCTATGCAACCCGTCCCGCCAAGAAAAATGCCTTCTTCCTAATTTCAAAAACCCGTTTCCTCCGGAACTCAAACTCGCTGTCTCTCCTCTTTTTTTCTCTCCTGCGGCTTCCTTTTTTTCTCATTTTCAAATGAAGAAAGCACATACCACAACTATAGTTCGACCCACTCTCATTGTATTCTCCCCTCCTCTTTGAACCACCTGTGCACGAACGAGAATACCACCCACAAACGCATGCACGTTTTCAACTGACATGGAGAACCACTCGCCAAAACCACCAATCAACCTTGCCAATCACTTTCTCTAGATGAACCGCACCTCCCAATACCCACGTCGTGCCGCTCAACATCTTTTATCAAAATGTGACCATTCACAGTCCCCACAACAGCTCAAATGTCGCATCCCCCATCCCTAAGACGAGCTCTACCAAAACTCCACCGTAGATGCTATTTCTCATGCCGAGTCCAAATCCAATGTCGCTTTCCCCCATCGATGTTTATCTCGCTCCAAAACCCAGCTTCATAGCTCACGCGACCTTCAACCAAAATCTATACCGCACCTTCCAACAGTTATACCAAACCGAAGAGGATGGAAAGATAGGATTTCACAAATTTGTTTCATGACTTTTAACTGAGTGAATTTGAAGAAATTTATTTTCAAAGTTTTAATTTTTTTCTTTCTTCTGTACACGGAACTGTTACGTGCATTTAAAAAGTAAAAGAGAGGCATGCGATGAGATGTTTACATGCAAAGCTTGTGTACAGTGACTTGAAGGTGAGAGAAAAGAACTGATGGAAAATATTTGACTAGACAAAATATAAATTTTAAATTTTCATACTGTCTCGATTCGTAGCTTAAAATCTCGAAACCCTATCAATGCATACCGCTAAGCGTTTATAATGTTAGACCCCTATTTCGAAAGCAATGGAAAAGGTTTCAAGTCCTAATTTGATCGTATGGAGAAGATATCATTTTGGACCCAATTATTATGTTGAGTTTTCAATATTAGATTCAACGCGTTTACATCTCATACTGTTAAACGATAACTCCAAATACTATAAATTTTGAAATCTGATAATAATACACTATTACGGATCCAATGGAATTATTCGTCGAATTCCAAGACTATGCCCCGGAAAGATATTTTTATTTGTTAATTTAAACGAGTTATTTTTTAAAATCGAATAAATAAATTTTAAATTCAATTATCTTCCTTCTTATTGATATAAATTTAATAAGCCTTTAAATTATTTTTATCAAGCTTAAAACTCAAGAATCAACATTTTAACCAATTTTCAATTATTAAATTCAATAATTAAATGATCCAATAAATTGTTATATTTGAAATTTAAGTTAAAAAATTAACTTTTAAATATTAAAATCAATTAAATACTCCTATTACAAATAACCAAAATTCTGGGTCGTTACAACAGTGGGCGTTGAAGTGGGAATATAGCATGTTATTTCTAAGTACAACCGTTAATCACTATGGAGAATTACGGTAGACGTTCATAAGCTGAAGTATCCAAGTGTTCTATGTTGTCCATAATTTAGGTGGGAGTCCATCGGTTGTAGTTTCGCCCAATATCGAGTTAGTAAGAAGAAGTTATCGCAGTATGAACAAAAAAATAGCAGCTTCTGCCTAGGCGGAGTTTAAATACGGGGATGTAGCCTATTATTTTCTAGTACAACTGTTAGTCACCATGGAGAACTACGATATACGTTCATCAGATGAAGTATTTGAGCATATCATATTATCCGTAATTTTTATGGGAGTACATCGGTTGAAGTTTTATCTGATTCCGAGTTAGTATGAAGAAGTTATTGCGGTCTGAAGAAGGAAAAAATAGTGGCTTCTGTCTAGGCGGAGTTCAAATATGAGGACGTAGACCGTTATTAGGACAACTATTAGTCACCATGAAGAACTACAGTGAGCGCTGAAGTTGGGGATATAGCCTGTTATTTTCTAGCCTATTATTTTCTAAGTGCAACTGTTAATCACTATAGAGAACTACGGTATACGTTCATAAGCTGAAGTATCCGAGTGTTCTATATTATACGTAATTTAGGTGGGAGTTCATCGGTCATAGTTTCGTCCGGTTTCAAGTTAGTATGAAGAAGTTATTACAGTATGAACCCAAAAAATTAGTGGTTTCTGCCTCACTACACCGTAAACGATATTTTGATATGGCTAAAAGCCGTATTAAAATATGCCGAGCTTAATATTTTGATACGCTTTTAGCCGTATCTAATGTATCAATTAGATACGGCCATTAGCCGTATCTAATTGTGCGTTTGGGAAAAATTAAAGTATATTATACATCGTCTAATGAACCAATTAGATACAGCTAAAAGCCGTATCTAATTAGCCAATTAGATATATATATATATATATATATATATATATATATATATATATTATGCTGACCCAAAAAATAAAACCCCTCAAATTTTAAAAAACGAAACCCAAGGGCAAATCAAAGTAACAACCACAATCACAGTAAGAACAGGGCAGAGCAGCAACATGTTAATGTAAAAATGTAGCAGCAGAATCAAAGCAAAGGAACAGACATCAAGTTAAAGTTAGCTTTTATCAGTCTACAGCAGTTGATCACGTAGCATAGTAGTTTCAGATCAACTAGTCCAGCTACAAAGCAACTAAAACGGGTTGCTAGGCTTTAGGAGGCCCACAGGACAAGATGTGTTCTTTAAACTTCTCAAGCTCATCAAGAACTTCCTCTTGTGGTCTGTAGATCAAGTCACTTATGCGCCATAGCTGCATTAAAGTATCAAAATGTTAATATACAAGGTTAAAATTGGTCGGTCTCAACTAAAAGAAGACGCATGCAGTGAAAATAAAAATGTTATAAAACATAGATCAATAACAATTTCATCCACAATAATAACTACATTTAGAAATATCCACTAGATGAGTTTGCTGAAAGTTTGCATAACTCGAAACTTGAACTCATAATGATACCGTTACTCCTACTCGATCTTTCTTGTTCCCTTATTTAATTAATGACATTGAAAGTGTGACAACGTACAAAATGAAATATTTGACCAATGCAACATTAACACTGTACAAATATAATCAATTAAACTTAGAGTAAAGAGTGGAAACAGCACATCAAAAATGAGTCAAAATTTCACACCACATTATCCAAGAGATTTCATATACCCAAATCACACACATTTAGCTTACTGAGGCAACAAAGTATAAGATGAATATGTTCATAATTGCCTTTGTTTTTCCAATTCTTGTTCATCTAGTTGTTAATATATAATTAATTTATGTATTGATTTTGAAGCTCAAAAGGATAGATTTACCATCTCAGATGTGTATACACAATTAAGCAGATTGTACATATAGTGTTTTGGCTGTTAGCAGCAGAGTAAATAATCTGTTGATTGTTACAATGTACATTTTTCTGAGTGCCTCATCAGAACTATATCAGAGTAAGCTTCAATTGTCCTTATAGGATTTACAGTCAAATTTTATCAAGATGTATTAATTAAACTTTGAAATTGTTTGTATTCCACAAAGTTTTGCAATATTACTTGCAACTATGACTTTACAGACATTGTTTCAACATAATATTAAAAGTCTAACCCTGAAATTACATACAAAATTGATTTATTTAACTCAGTAGGATAACCGATGAGTGTTTGCAACAGTGCATTACAAAATGAAGGTGCCTTAGTAAAGAAGAGATCTTAAGTTAAAAGCTTTATACTGGAATATATGTACGACTACAAAACATTCAACCTCCATCGCTTATGCATAAAAGTGGATATTTAAGTTGTTTAGATTGTTAAAACATCTTTTGCCATGAAAGAGAGAATGGGATATT
The DNA here is from genome assembly GCA_030765085.1 of Allium cepa. Taxonomy (NCBI): domain Eukaryota; kingdom Viridiplantae; phylum Streptophyta; class Magnoliopsida; order Asparagales; family Amaryllidaceae; genus Allium; species Allium cepa. The sequence goes on from CM060934.1 coordinate 629,988,063, forward strand.
TATGTTGTTTAGATTGCTAAAATGAAAGAATGTCGAGTGGTAACTTACGATCTAGCGGTTCATCTTCTAAATATAACTTAAGTTTCGAGTTATGCGAACTTTCAGCAAAATCAATATTTTGGCTTGTTCCGATAAAACTTTCTTGCAAATAACATTTGGGAAATTAGTGATAATAGCATCTGAATTAAAAATGGATGAGATAAATGATAAGGCATTATTTTGAAGGGCTTCAGTGTTAGTAAAGGGGTTACCATTAGAATCTAACAACTATTTAATGCTATTGTTGTTTTTCTTATAGAACATACCTACATAAAAAAAATTATGCACTAGTCACCCTCATTAAGCCATTTGATTTTTTATTTTTGTTGATTTCCGAAAGTGTGGCAATGCATAATTCTTTCAAGGCTGAATTTGGCATTATTATATGCCTCTATGATACCAGCATCTTCTAGATTATTTAACATTTAGAGATAAAGGACATTGAAATTTACCCTCTCGGTTTCTATTATGTGTTTTAAACTTGTTTTACCCTTATACCATGAATAATTTAAAATAGTTATAGGCAGCTATCCATAGAGCTTAATTAACATTACGAACTGCAATGCTTAGGCTCATCTATTATTATTTTTAAACAACAGCAAGCAATAACAATGGTTTGTATAAAAATAAGGTACAAAATGTTATACTCTTAAACAAATTTTACGCAACTGCAAGCAATAGAAAATCGACAAAGGTACGTTTTATAATGTATTTATATTTAAAGGCACTAATATTATCTTATGCAGAAACAAGTTACTTCTAATTATTTAAACAGTTAGATGCAACTTTTTGAATGACATCTTTAACAAATAATGTTTTGTTATACAAATTTCTAAATGAAATTTGAAAAAATGCCTCTTAATATAGCCTATATACATGATTTCTAATTGAAATTTGAAAAAAAATCTAGAACTATTGATGGCTATGGGCAGTTGTTGGCCTAAAGTCATGTAATATATGTTTCGCATAAGTCGAAGAGTCTGGTATAAAATTTTATTATTACACGGCTGCATCAAAGCCATTCTCCGGTCACTGGACAAAATGTTTGATCAAATGAAAAGATTTAGATGCATCCTTGGACTTTGATGAAATTAAAAGTGCAAATGATTTTTTTATTATATAATTAAAAGCATCTTTCATCTTTAAATATGTGTACTATTAGGAGTTGTTAAGTCATCGCCAGGTGTTTTCTTTCAGTTTTTTAGAAAAAATTGAAAAATAATAATACCATCATTGAGTACATTCTACAATGTCACCAAAACCAACTAAAGTATACTGTAAAAAAGGCGAAGCATTTTTTTATGGATAAAATTTTAATTTAGAGCAATTTCTCAAAGTAATTGTAAATTTAGGCCAAATTGTAAACTATTTACAAAAATATGCCAGTTTTGACCACATCAGCGACCACGTGTACTGGCGGAATTTCGAATGCCGTCGGTACATGTTTTATTTCAAAACATAGGTAGCGGCATTTGAGATGCTTCCAATTTGCGGTATTTCAAATGCAGTCCAGTTGTGTACCTGCTCCATCATCTAGAGATATCGAATAAGACACTTCAGATGGCACACATATCCACCCACTCCAACATCAGAAAAGGTCTCTGCAAATTGATGATTCATTTTGCTGGTTCTCTCATCTGGTAGCAGTATACTGTCCAACACCACTTTTTCATGTGTGGATGGTACAGATTTCCCATGGATGTTGGACAATGTAGAATCTCGGCATATAGTACCTGTTGCAATAAAAGGGAATATTTATTATTATTTAAGTTTTCTACTTATTATATCATAAATGTTTAAATGTTAAAAATACCCGTTCCTATTACTTCTAAATCAGAGTTGAGGATTTCACATTTTTGACTGTTCATAACATTGGTCGAATCCTGGAATTGCGAAGCAATGAATTCAGGAGCATTGAATTGTGTGGCGCGTCCTCCATCAGAAGAATTGACCGGTGCACGAATTCCCTGTTCAATATTTCCCACCATGTTGATCAAAACCTCCATTTGCCCAGACAAATTTCCCACTGTACCCTCCAAACTTCCCACCCTCATTTTCAACTCCTCCTGCTCGCCATGAACATGTCGGAGTCGTTTCTGTGCAATGGCACAAGCCTTAACTTTAGTCTTTGGTATAACGGTCCCAACACCGCGGCTCCTACCCCTTGCATCCTTACCAAACACTTGTGATAAGATGTCTTCATCCACTGTCAATTTTTCTTCATCACTATCAGTGATCTTTTCCTTCGCTTTCGCAATTTGATCCTGTAATATGATAATACTTACATGAATAAGGAATTTTAAAGAATATGCAAGTTAATATTTGTTTAACTTACAAAGTACGAAGAAGTGGCATTTGATATGCTACCATCTTTTTTCCTCTGTATCTTCTCCCATACTTGACGACGACTGGTATTTGTTGATGGACTAGCAACGATCTGCAATACAAGTTGATGCAACGACATGAATATCCAATCATAATGTGTAAATCATTTGAATGAAAATGAATATAAATTACCATTTCTTGTTCTATTTTAGCGTGACTTTTACGTCCTGCATGATGAGCATAACTGAGCAATGCTCTGTTCTTTTTGCCTACCTCCCTTCTTCTGCTCGCTTCAGGCGTTGCTTCATCTTTTACGAACTCTGCCCAATCTTGTTGAGCAACTGCAGGTGGGCAATTTTTTAACCTTTCTTCGTCATTGTTGAAACGGTCATAATAAACTACTCTCAAGTTTTTCTTGTATCTCCTAAAAGCCTCGTCCATTCTCTTTAAAAACATTTCCTTTGAAAGCGGATCGAGCTCATAAATTTTCTGCAAAAAATATATTAAATTATGTGTTGTGCAAAGAGTTGAAACCATAAGGCTATTGGATGAAATAGTTGTTGTCAAACAGATAAGGATCATGGTTTTTGGATGTAATAATATTATATGTTGTATTATTATCTCTTTATGCATTGTATTTTGTATTTTATTTGCACGATGTTTATTATTGCTTTTTAATTACAAATATAGAACGAAACCGAAACAAAAACCGAAACATCCGAAATTGACCAAAACCTAGAAAATATCAAATGACCGAAACTGAAACCGGAACCGAATTCTTGAACCTTGATAAGGATACTTACCACCAATTCGTTCCAAACGTTGTCCTTGTATATTCTAGATACTTTATTCCAACTTATATATGATATCGGCACATGAGCTCTTACTAGTTTACCGAGCATAGTAGCGATTTTTCCAACGTTATCTGAGACCGGAATACCAAGTAAGTTTTGATCAACTTTCTTTGCCTCTGAACATGACGAATGTGAAGATGGTGGATTTTCTGAAATAGTATCCTACAAAATATAATATTACTAATTATTTTAATAAGTCACAATAATAATTATACATGTATCAATGTATCAATGTCAACACTCCATAATATAACACACTTGCACATACAAAATTATTAAGTGACAACACCTAGAATTGCATTGGAATGTATAAAATATTCAAAACCATACATATACACAATCGTGCAATTAAAAATATGCAGACACACAATCGTGCAATTAATAAGTTAACATATGGATTTGGTAAGGTCTTCTAATTTTTCATTGTCTTCAAAAGCTGATTGATAGACGGTAGGGAACTCAATGTCATCCACATTTGTAGTCAACCGTTTTGGTGTATGCAAGACCACAGACCATCCGTTATTTTTTAAATCTTTTGAGTAGAAAACTTGACTCGCTTCTGATGTAAGAATAAATGGCTCGTCATTCACGTTATTTTTGTTCTTCAATTTCCCTAAATTTACCATGATGAGGTTTGAAATGGGATCTATTTTGCAACCATTGACCTTATCCTCGACTTTTACCCAATCACAATAAAAAACTGTTTGTTTGAAGTCAGTGTAATCCAACTCAAGTATCTGTTGAATGACTCTGTAATACGTTGTTTCTGCTTCCTTATAATTTTTATCCTTGCCACTCGCTCTAAATTTTGTAATTGCTCTCATGCATACACCTCTATTTTGTGTTACCATACGGTCTTCGTACTTTTTCGTGGAAAATGAAAATCCATTCACTTGGTACTTCATATAACTACGCGTTATGAACTTTGGTCCGTGCACTAACCGCCACAGAGTTGGATCAACATCGATGGTCTTTAACAGCTATATAAATTTTAATAAGCAAAAAAGCATGGTCACAAAGGTGTATTGCACACTTATAAACACATGAAATACTTAAGACGAAGTTAAACCTCATTACGTAACCATAGATTAAAACTTTGAACTACTTTCACGGTGGTAGCCCTGCCTCTAGGTTGAAATCTAGTACTTTTCACATAGGAGTTATACCTCCTACGAAAAACACATATTAAAATGTATATATATATTGAAGTAAAAAAATTAAAATTTCAAACAAGTTCGTGAACTTACTTCTTCCATTCATCCAATCCATCGTACTTATTGAGGACCCATCTACGCACCTGTTCAAACTGCACTTGGGTTAACGTTATGTCTTTACCATTGTCCAGAGGTATCTCACCAGCAAACTCATCGTCCTCGTCTAAAAACGCTTCGCAGGTATGTTTATGATTACCATCACCTCCGTTTGGCGTATATTCCATGCAGTAAAGACTAGCTTCTTGTACGATATATCCTTCTGCAATACACCCTTCAATGTATCTTGCACACATACCCTTTATATGTTTTCATCAACCTATAAATGTAATCAATTAAATACTGTAGACGGTAGCTATTTATATGAAATAATGATGTGCATAACTGAAATTAGAAATTTACCGTTCAAATAGATACATCCATCTATATCTGACAGGGCCACAAATCAACGCTTCATCGGCTAAATGAACCATAAGGTGGACACTGATATCAAAAAATGCAGGCGGAAAATGTTTTTCAAAAACACACATTGCTTCTACTAAGCCAGCCTTTGCTTTTAAAAGATGTTCCCTATTGATCACCTTTGAACACAAAATGTTAAAGAATAAACTAATACGATGAACAACATTTCGTAGATCCTTATGTTGTGGATAAGAATGGTGAAGCAATACCGGAAGCAAATGCCGCATTATGACATGGTAATCATGTGACTTCATATTTCTTAGTTCAGGAGGATTGATGCTCACATTGTTGTGAAAGTTAGAAGAAAATTTGTTAGGCACTTTCAGATTTTTCAAAACGATGCAAAACCGTATCTTTTCTTCTTTGCTCAAAGCGAAAGTTGTCTTTGGTATGATTGTTTTATTTGTTTCAGGATCTTCCATCACCCACAACTTTTGTTTTATACCCATGATTTTCAAATCCTTGCGTGCATTGATGCCATCTTTTGACTTATCTTTATGGTCCATAATGGTGCTGATGAGATGCTCTGTGACATTCTTCTCCGTATGCATAACATCAATATTATGTCGGACCAAATTTGCTTTCCAATATGGTAAATCAAAAAAGATAGACCTCCTATACCATCCAGAAATATTGTCAACATCTTCATTGGTTGACTTTTTCTGTTTTCGACCAATTTCTTCTTTTTGTTTACCAACTTTCATTTTGATACTCGCTACTTTCTTTACAACTTGAAAACCAATCAATGGCCATTTAGGACGACGAAGTTCTTGTTCGTTGTTGAAATTTGTCTTATCGTATCGAAACTTGTGTTCGTTAGGAAGAAACAGACGATATCCCATGTAACACATCTTCTTACTTTCAGGAAGATAATAAGAACAAGTGTTTTCCCCACAAACAGGACATGCAAAGTAACCGTGAGTTGTACATCCCGATAAATTCCCAAAAGCAGGGTGATCATGGATTGCCCACAACACCCTAGCTCTCATTGTGAACTCAGATTTATTTAACGAGTCAAATGTAACTACTCCTTCCCATAACTGCTTTAACTCGTCTATCAACAGATGTAAATAAACATCAATATCCTTTCCTGGTTGTTTTGGCCCAGAAATCAACAATGTTAACATTGAGAACTCCCTTTTCATGCACATAGACGGAGGAAGATTATATGGTACTACAATTACTGGCCAACAACTGTAAGGGTTAGAGAGAGAAGCATGTGGACATAAACCATCTATTGCTATTCCAAGTGTGACATTTCGTGGCTCGGCAGCAAAAGTTTGATCAAATGAATCTGCGACTTTCCATTGAGAAGTGTCACATGGATGACGCATTACGGTTGGATCAGACTTGGCACGACCATGCCAGGTCATCGCATCTGCCATCCATGGTACAGTATACAGTCTCTTCAATCTAGAAATTAAAGGAAAATGTCTTAATGTCTTTCGAGGTACTTTGGTTCATTTTCTCTCTTCGTTTAATGATGTCATATATCTTGGTTCATTGCAATTTGTACAAGAAACTTTGTTCGCATCATCTTTCCAGTACAATATGCAATCATTGATGCATGCATCATAAGTTTTGTAATTCATCCCAACTTGCTTAATGATCTTCTTCACGTCGGAGTACTTTATCGGCAGCGTGTTACCTTCGGGGAGTAACTCCTTTATTAGTTCGAGAAGTGCAGTCATACCATTATCTGAAAAGCTGTATTGGGTCTTCAAGCTATTCAGTTTCACAATGGCATACAACTTCGTAATCCCTTTTGAACATGAAGAATACAGTGGCTCTTTTACGCTACCAAAAAGCGATTTATACTTCTTACTTTCATTGGCCTGCCAATCTGGATAATCAGTAGACTGCTCTCCAACATTAGCATGATCAGGCAACGAATTTGTAGGTTGAAAATGATGAAATCTATCTGCATCATTGACCAGATCTTCCATCCTAATATGTTCAGACTCAGCAGTAGTTCTGCCATGAATAACTGGTTGCTGTTATTCCATCTCCGCCCTTTTTTTCCCATGAAAATACCACGCTCTATACGATTGGATAATACCCCATCTAAGTAAATGAAAATGAATGTCATCTAATTTGATCGTCTTCATATTTTTGCACCGGGTACAAGGGCATAAATACAATCCTTTCTTACCACCGTTTTCTTCAACAAAACTAATGAACTTCTGCACCCCGTCTATATAGTATGTAGATCTTAGATCTGATTCATTTATCCATTGTTTGTCTATACTGAAAGACATACTGCCCTCCTATATCATATTTTCCACATTTATATATTAATTTCTACAAGGACTTTTTGTATAACAATATTAAAAACAGGGACCTGTGACTCTTTTCTTCTTTTGGAAATGTATAAAAGTGGATGATTGATTACAAATGTTGTCTGTTAAATGGCTTAGTCTGTACATTAATGGATAAAAAATATTGATTATAACTCTCAAAACAACCTAACGGCAATCGTTATTGCTGGCGTGAGCACATCCATAAGAGAAAATTTAATGATGCAATAATCTAACATGTATATTTATGTAGTTATAAAAATATTCCTAAGCATAAAGAATTAATTTGTTGATTAAATAAACTTATTCAGCAAAGTTGATTAACATACATGATACTGCAGTAAATCATAAGAACAATTTTATACTTTGATTGTTTCAGATTCAATATCTGAATGAGAATTGGAAGATTTATCCATCCTAACCATTAGACGTTGCAAATTATGTTTATCAATGTAAACTGTGAACACTTATATACAGGCGGGTCTATAAAAACAATTATGACGCCATGTACTATAATCATGGACAATAAAACCATGACATATTATGAGCTAAATGATAGAGCAAGTGATAAAGGGACTTTGGTGAAGTACCGCTAACTTAAGTGAAAATGAGATGTGGTACAAGGAGGTATACAGTTTTTATTAAATTTTATTAAAATGCTTGTGGTAAAAGGAAGAGGGTTTTGAAATGTAAAATTTTATTTACATTTACTTGGAATGTTAAAAAATGAAATTATCAGCACATATTCATTCATTCTTTATATAACAAAAATTGCTTCCACTAGCAAAAACAGCAATTACTACAAAAGTAGCATCGTTACTCATGTTTTGGAAGATGCAACTAATGACGTCAAACAATATATACACTAGTTTTCCATATTTGTATCTCAAATTTTATAAATGGGTAATCTATTTATTCAGAAAATAAAGCAACTAGTGGAAGATATAATTGAAATGATAAACATTTATAAGACATCAAAAACAGTAGGCTAAAGTGAAAAAGGTAGTATACACTCACTGTTTCTTTTTTCTTTTTCTTTTTTCCAACATGGCATATTGCTAAATTTAAGAAAAAAATAAGCAAAATCAAAATAACAATTAGAAAAAATATTTGCATTTAGAACTATCGAATAATTCAATTTAGTTGAATGCAGAAATAGTTTAAGTGCATTCACTGAAAATTAAACAGCAAAGTAAACGCAATATTGGTCACCCTAGTCTTCCTAAATGGGAGAGAATTTGCCATCTTACAAAGTATCTAGTGAAATGTTCAGGATATATCATTGCAGGTCATGTCAATATCACAAAAAATGCATACAAACATAACCTATGTACTCTCGAGTAAACATGGGTAAAACACTTAGATGCAACAACGTTTTTCTGGAGCAAAAACAAAATGTGAATTTCGAGAAAACTCTACATCAGTTAATTTAAATATCTAAGGTTAAAGGGAAACTGAAGCCTAACTGGAATGTAGAAGTTTATTTGCAAAATGAAACATCTACAGGCTGTATTTATGTATTGTTACCATCCTGCTGAAACTATGTAACCCAAAAAAGAATAGAATTCATATGGAAAACTTGAGTACCATAAGGTGCATGGATACAAATATACAACAATGTCAGAACAATATACAACATTAGCACCAAACTGTTTTCAAAAAATTTGCCATTACAACGGCGTATTTTGTAGCACCGGAGTAATGTCTATGCATTACCCCTCTCCTGATACTTGGCTTGCACCATAAACAATAATTTTATCAACTTATACAACAATGTCAAAACCATATACAATGTCAGAACCATATATTTATTAATCTGCTGAATATATAGTACCTACTGATCTCCATCAAGCATAAAAATTAGCATGATGTAACGACTGATTATGCGCAAAGATAACAGAGTTTTGACGATCTGATAACTGATGAATGAAACTATAAAAGTTGAGAAGATCATTTTTCAGTTATAGAAGTGCATAGCATATATATGTAAATTTCGTAATCGCGATATGATAGGTAAACCCGAATGCATGATTATAAATCCTATTTTGGGCCGGACATACTAAAACGTTTCTCAAAAATAAAAGAAAATGAGTTGCCATTAAATTCCCATACACTCGATCAATAAGGACTATTCTTGTATGGTTTATTAGAATCTAATGTCTTCAGAATTTAGCTATCAGGTCATTAATGAGCAACGAATAGAAACACACCTTGTTATGGTGTTATCAAGTCTCTGGAACATTCTACCAAATAAACTTGAAAGGGTCAACGAAGATTAGAGCATCTCCAACCCTCTTATATTGTAATGTCACGAACCATCATTTCAAATTATAACTATTTTTCAAATTATGTTGTAATCCCCATTTTTCAAAACTATTTTTAAACCGTCTGTCCCACCTCTTCTTTATTTTTAAACCGTCAGAACTCAAATTGACATTATTTACCGATAATAGAAAAATTACCTGGAAAATTTTATGGCAGCGAACTACGGAAGAGATGGGGATTGACTTAACAGTAGAAGGTTTCAGCCAAAGCGTCTGTCGATGATTAAAGGCCGCCGCGTCGAAATCCTCTTCTCTGGATTCCCCGGCGACCGTGGAATGGGAATTTACCTTCTTGCCCTCTTCCTCGTTTTTATGCTGGCTCTTATCGTAGAACTACTATCCTACGTTCCAGTGAATAAGGGAAACCAAATCGTGCTGACTGGACTGACGGCTATCAGGCAGCTGCTGTCTTACACGGTGATGCTTTCCGTGATGTCGTTCAACGTTGGCGTGTTGATTGTCGCTGTTTTAGGGCATGCATAGGGTGTAGATTAAAGCAGTTGGAATGTTGTGGAAAAAAAGAAAGCTGGAAATAAAAAAATGGAGGGAGGGTGTGCGTTTTGTGGAAAATTTTCCCATGAAAAGAGGCACAGATTTTGATACGGGTATAAACCGTATCAAATGTTAATACGGCTTATAGCCGTATTAAATAATATAGATACGGCTATAAGCCGTATTAAAATTTGATACGGCTTATAGCCGTATCAAATGTGCCGCCTAAAGTTGCGCCAAAATCCTATCTGTGGTATAGTGCCTAGGTATAGTTCAAATACGGGGATGTAACCTGTTGTTTCCTAAGTACAATTGTTAGTCGCGTGGAGAACTATGATATACGTTTACTAAATGAAGTATCTGAGTGTTTCTTATTGTTTGTAATTTAGATGGGAGTTCATCGGTCGAAGTCTTGCCTGATTCCGAGTTAGTATGAAGAAGTTATTGCAGTCTAAACAAAACAAATAGCGGCTTCTGCCTAGGCGGAGTTCAAATATGAGGATGCTACTATCAAATCTACTTCTACAGGTACAACTAAAAATGCATGCACGTTGTGATTAAATGTAGGCACACCTGAACGTGCATATGCACTCGTATATATAGGAGAAAAGGGGTTAAAGTGTAGGAATGGGTGGTGGGCTTAATTAGGTTTTTGGACTGAAAAATAGATTCACTTTCGACCGCTTCATGATAGGATCCTCTTGTAGCTTTTATTATATATGTGTGTATGTGTTTTCCCCCTTGCATCTTCAAATTGGCTAGTCAAATCCGTTGTTGATACTGTAGGGTTATGAAGGGGATAAAGTAGTTCAGCACGACATTTCAGTAGCAAGGACTACAAGCTCGCTCCACATATGAAGGAAGACTAGCTTCTCCTGAAGATACTCACTAGTACCATTGCTAACGCTAACGTCTACAAAATCGAAGCACTATTTTTAGGCTGGGGCCGTATATGATCTTGAAGAAGTGTGTAGTAGGAAGAAGTCGATCACATAAGCTGATACCGGTTGCCGCGATAAAGTTATAGTCACTTACTTAACACAATACATACTTGAGTCAACGCTAAAGGTATTGATTTTTTGAATCTTAAAGTCTTATGCTTCTAAACTATTTTATTATATAAAATTTAATATTCAACCCTTGGTATCCTTTTCTCTCATTTCATTTTAGTTGAAATATTGGATTCTCATTATTCGAAGGGTCAATTTTTCTCCCAGCCCCTAATGAAATATGCATTCGTTAACCAGTTTTTTTGACCAAGAAAATTTCAAATGGAAGTAGAAGGTCGAGACGAGAATGAAACAACCCACAAACTAAAAAAAAACACTTAAAAGGGGACAAAAACGACATTCAACAAGTTTCAAGCAAAATGAGTCTAATTGGACCTCTCGGTACTGAGAGGTATTCTTCCACTTAGCACCCTCCAAACTTTTGGTACTTGATGCACAACCTCAAGGAATCGTCATGGAGCACTTTTCTCAAGGATAGACGAGCAGCTCCAAGGATTTTTGAGAAAAAAGCAAAGAAAGCAGGAAAGAACAAGCGATGGCAAGGAAGTTATAGAAAGCAACCAAATTATCAAGGAAAAGTGATTGGAGCACAACAAAACCAAGATAGGAAGGCAAAAAAATTAGAAGTAAGGGATCACTTTTTTTAAAAAAACTAGTCGGTGCTGAGAGGTTTTTATTGGTGAGTGAGTCGACTGGACTTTGGACTTCGTGGGCGTCCGATTCTACTAGCAAATTTCCTTATAGATGCAAACCCTATGTCAACCAGGAAAGTGGATGAATATGCGCTTTGCGCTTATATGATTTTGTTTGATGATAATAAACATATATATATATATATTCATTTAAATGTATTTGATAATGTACTATTTTATTTTTCATAGATTAAATAAATATTTGTTGAATAAAATAAATTACACAGAATTTGAATGGAATTTGAACTCAAACAGAAATTTTATTCAAACAAATATTTATTACAATCTTGAATAGTACAAATTCAAGATCTCACTATACATATACATTTTTGTTTACATCACAATTCAGTTTACATAAATTCCTCACTACATATCACTCACACTCGTATTTTATCTTCAACTGCATTCCAGTTTGATTCCAGCATCTGAGCAATCTGCAAAAATATTCACTAACGCAGTAAAATTGAAAATGAAATATTTTTGCAATATAAAATGAAATATGATTTTTGAAAATATGATTTGCCTCAGTTATTTGGGTTGTTCGTCATCATTTACATTTGAATTCATCACACACGAACAGTGTGACATGCACAGTGTATCACTGTACATGCCACATGGCCGTGCACATCGATATACACTTGATCGATTTACAGGGACAGGTGAGCACAGGTCAAACCCAAATGAAAAGCCGGGTTCAACTCACGTGCAATCACGACACGAGCACAAGGTCAAACCCGAGTTTTTGAAACTGGATTCAACTCAAGTGAAATTTCAAAAATCAACATGAAGAATGATACAAAGCAGACATGAATGCATCAATAACCCAAATGTAGACCACAAAGAAATGCCACCAAGATCATATGTGCAGAGAATCAAGTCGACCAGGTAGCAATGATGGTAATGCAACACAGTGCAAACACCAATGATACAAGAGAGGTGAAGATCAATGCAACATAGTGGAAAATGCATATATATATATATATATATATATATATCAAGTGAAGCATTTGTGTCAAAGGCATAGCAACTACAAGATATCATAAGTCAGACCAACAGCAACATGGACTGCAACGATCAAGTAAATGCAGAGAACAGTGCAATCATGAAGCATGCAAGCTCGACTAACAGGTTCAACCTCTTCATTAAACAACTCCAGACCAATAGGTACATGAAACAAACCCAAATGAAGATCAACTAATCAACAGTGCACAAGAAAACCAGTCCAGCAATCATGCATAGATGCATTCAAGAAACAACAACATGTCCAGATACAACAAAGACCAAGTGCACGACTAAACTAACATGAATACAACAGAAAACAACAGAGCAACAACAGAAGCACAATGACAATTTGGAGTATGATATGCAAAACTCTAGTGCTAAGTGCAGGCAGAGAAATGACACAACAGTCATGAACACAGAAACACAATGAAAATCAGAGAAAGGATGAAGACAACATGAAGTGAATCAAGTTCAGTGACACAGCAGTCTTTGAACAAGAAAACCAGTGACATGAAAGCAGTGTACATGAATGCAACATCAATGAACCAAATACTCAATTTGATTGTAAGCATGTACAACAGGACAGAGAAGTATACAACATACAAACAGGTACACGAGCTAATGAAGACTGCATCATGATGCAAGGCCATAGACTATAATATCAAGTGCAAGTGCAACAATCGACAGCGTCAAAGCATCAAAGCTTACACAAGCAAACAACAAAGGGTCAGGATACAATCCAAACTGAAACTCCAGCGGTAATGCAACAGAGACCAAAGCAATGACCAGAACACAAGTACAGGGAACAACAACATGAATGCAGTAACAACCAAAATGAATGAAAAGACTCAGCAATGTTCGAAATCAATACTACAGTGGATGAACGCAAAGATGGCCGAAGCCGTGGCAATCAAGATGATTAAACAAGTCGAAGAATAACAATGCAGACATGCCAAAAATTAGTATGAAGCTGAGAATTGACCACGAAATTCAGCAATACTGTGTTGACCATGTTAAAAATTCATGAACGCATCTTTGAAAAAGTAAAAATGTAAAAGAGGAAAGTTTTTGCCGTATCACTCAAAAAGGATCGAACGTCCTCAAGCTAAAGCCGTGCGCATCAAGTCAAGTAATCGAAAATTAGGAAAGTATTGAATTGATACGAGCAAATACAAGTGTCTCGAATTCATATAAGTACCAAACAACAAAGTCATCATTGACATCGAGTTCAATTGAAGCAATCATTAAACCAGCAACGAAACAGGATACTTACCAATCTATCGAACTCGTTCAAAGAAGCAGCTGTGGAACGAAGCACAAGTAAAGCAACCAGAATTGATCAACAGAGGAGCAACGTAATCTCGAAGTCAACCAAGCAGTCGATCTCAAGAGAATCGAACATCGGAGAAGCCGCGAACAAGAGCATCACAAAGCCCTAATTCTCATAAGGATCGAAGCCCTAATTCGACAAAGAGGAACGGCCAAGCCAAAAGAAAAAGGAACGAGAAAAAGAAAATTGGGCCGGCCTTTATTTTTAAAGGGTTTTTTATTTAGGGTTTAATTTTTAAAGGGGTTTTTGTTTATCAAGTTTAAAGTTGTTTTTTATTTTGTTGTTTTTTCTTTTCGAATCAAAGTATTGGTAAATCACCACCTAGGTTGTAGGTAGTGTCAGATTGTCTAGTTAGAATTAGTTCAGTGAGCAGGGTGTGCGAGTTTGCAAAACTCTATAGGCGGGAGTAGAGTTTGCGAGTTTTCAAAACTCTAAAGGCGGAGCAGGGGGTGCGAGTATTAGAGTGTTTGTAAGCGGGAGCAAGGGTTTGCGAGTCTGTTAGAGTGTTTGTAAGCGGGATACTGTTTAATTCTAATAGAAATCTGAGAATGCAGCAGTAGGCAGGGGTTGCCGAAGCTGAGTAAATTTTGTGTGTGATTTACTTTTCAGCATATTTATTTCGGCAGTTTGTTTCTGTGTTTAAATCGAGAAATTTGCCATTAACCCAATTCACCCCCCTCTAGGGTTAATCTAGATCCTACAAGTGGTATCAGAGCCCGGTATTTTTCTTTAACTCTAGAGTCATGAATCCACCAAATAATACTTTTGTTGAGGGTCGTTCCAATATCATTCCTTCTATTTTCGATGGAACAGATTTTTTGAACTGGAAATTGAAAATGAAATTATATTTAAAATCTGTTAATATTAAATGTTGGGATATTATTGAAAATGGGCGTGATATAACAAATAAGGAAATTATCTCGATTAATGCTCTTGCTATGCATATATTATATTCTCATATTAATCGTGATAATTTTTATTTCGTCTCTCATTGTGAAAATGCACAGAAAATCTGGAATACTTTCGATGCAATATATGGAGCAAAAGTCAACAGCAATGAGATGTCCTCCACAACCAACTCAGTTAAAGAAATGTGCTTAACAGGATTGGTAAATAGTAGTTGTGATGAGGATAATGATGATGGAGCAGCCGAGATGGCATTACTAACGAAGAAATTCAAAAGGAGGAACCACAAACACGGAAATCCAGCTCTAAATCAAAAATTAAAAAACAAAGAGCACAATATGAAGCCAAGCGAGGTATCAAAACTCACTCACTCTGAATTACTTATTTATTTCCACGAAGTGAATGGCTGTTTTAAACGACTTAGGGAGAAGTATGCCAAACTTGAATCACAAAAAGACACTTTGATAGAATTAAATGAATAACTTGACCAATTAGTTAAAATCTATCAAAGTAGGATCCCTAAGTGTGATAAGTGTCCAACATTCGAAGAAGAAATTAAAAAATAAAAAATTAATATAAAATCACTTGAAAATGAAATTCTGATTTTGAAAGAGAACGAAAATACTAGGAGAGAAAATTCTATCAAAAAGTGCACACAATTATTGAACGAAAATGAATCTCTCAAAATACAAGTCCAACAATTGTCAATAACTTTAGATAAATTTTCAAAAAGTGAGAAATCGTTGAATCTGCTATTAGGGAAGCAAACTGTTAATACAGCTAGACAAGGACTTGGATATAATCAATCTGAAAATGTTGAAAGCAATATTAATCAAGAAAATTCCATGTGCACAATTTTTAGAAAATATGGACACGATCACAATAATTGTTGGTATAGACCCAAGCATGTGAAAATCATACCAATTTGGGTTCCAAAAGGCACAAATATAAAATCTCTCAAAGTTAAACAAATTTGGGTGCCAAAAGGAACATATATAAACAGTTTTGGGTCTCCACAAAATTATTTTTCTAAATCTTCTACCACTAACAACCATGACCTATAAAAACAAATAGGTCACATAAATCTTTTCCCGTGTAGGTGTGGTGGCAGGCTAAGGAACAACAACAGTGTTTTCTGGATTTTTGGCTATTCCAGAAACACAACGGGTGACAAAGCAAAGTTCCTTAGCCTATTATAAAGGTGACATGATCACAATGGATAAACAACGAAAAATATCGTAAAGGTAAAACAGGTAATGGTATATTTATTTGAACGATATATTAAATGTGATGATCCGCACCATAGTCTGAATTAAAATCAACCAATACTGAGATGGTGAAGAGATGATTATTTTGATTCTGACTTGTTCAGCATGGTTATAATTTGGCTAACTCTATGTTCATGGTTCTTTGATTATTTACACGGCTTCATTTCAAATTCAAGAGAATGTCATTTGAAAAGCGGTTAAATTTGATTTTGAGAAATTTTGTTGCATACTTCATGGTCTGGTCAATCAAATTCAATTAATGATAATTTTAAGTGAAAGAGAATTTCAGATGCAGATTACACTGGTAATATAGTTGATAGAAAAATTACTAGTGGAACGTGATTAATTTTTGAAACATTCATTTGCTGCATCGTTTTTCAAAGAAAATATCTGCATATTTTTCACTTGAAATAATTTTCAAAAAGCAGAATTTTTTTGCCATATAACCCCTTCGAGATAATCATTTTTGACCATATTTTCAGATTAGTCATTTTTATTTGATTTTAAATGACAAATTTTGACTAATCCGACTCCCTACTAATTATCAAAAAGATAAATAGTGATTGAGAAGGTGATAAGTGTTGATATTTAACATACATTACTCAAGACGGTATATTTGGAAAATTTCTTTAGGAATTCAAATAAGAGTTATAAAACTTTTTGTTGGGTAAAGATTCCATGACCATTTCTATGTCTATCATATTTCTATCGACCATTGTTTATCAAATCTTAAAATATAGTTTGTCGATATGTGGTACTATAATCAGAAATCATTTGTTTTTCATTTCACATTTTTTGAAAAAAATAAATAAATATCCAAAGTATTCACTCTCATTCAAAAGTCTTCACGGTTATGCATGGGTGAATTACTTGGATTTTTGATTATGTGCTTCCATGCTCATTTAAAAGTCCTTATGGTTATGCGTGCATGGAACGCATATCAAAATTAATTGATTAAATAGACAAGTTGATTCTAATCCCATTTAAAAGTCCTCACGGTCATGCGTGGTTAGAAGATACTTGATTTCATTTAAAAAAAATTAAATTGGAATACTACTAATCTCATTTAAAAGTCCTAACGGTTATGCATGATTAGTAGATATTCAAATTCCTTATATAAATGTACCACAAGTAGATGCCACTATATGGTTTTATATGATGACATGATTTTCATTCTTTCTAAAAGTGGAATATGCGCCTAACAAGGGTAGTTATGATTTTTGTTTGATTTTTATTGAAGTTTAATATTTATATTCAATTTGAGTTTAATGTTGGATTAATATTGATCACTCTATCTCTATTTTCTCTAACACTATTATTCTTTTGCTGATAACAAAAGGAGAGAGAAAAGTTAAGATTTTGTCAAATAGAATCAAGCAAAGGTCAAATAATTTTCCATTTGCATCTAGGCTTATCTATATATTTCTATTTATATGCATATATGTAGGGGGGGCATCATGTAGAGAGGAAGCATTTAAATAGGGGGAGCAATTAGAATATAACATTGATCAAATACATTTAACGCTGTCAAAATCTTAAATATATGTTTGTTATCATCAAAAGGGGGAGATTGTATGAATATGCGCTTTGCGCTTATATGATTTTGTTTGATGATAGTAAACATATATATATATATTCATTTAAAAGTATTTGATAATGTACTATTTTATTTTTCATAGATTAAATAAATATTTGTTGAATAAAATAAATTACACAGAATTTGAATGGAATTTGAATTCAAACAGAAATTTTATTCAAACAAATATTTATTACAATCTTGAACAGTACAAATTCAAGCTCTCACTATACATATACATTTTTGTTTACATCACAATTCAGTTTACATAAATTCCTCACTACGTATCACTCACACTCGTATTTTATCTTCAATTGCATTCCAGTTTGATTCTGGCATCTGAGCAATCTGTGAAAATATTCACTAACGCGGTAAAATTGAAAAAGAAATATTTTTGCAATATAAAATGAAATATGATTTTTGAAAATATGATTTGCCTCAGTTATTTGGGTTGTTCGTCATCATTTACATTTGAATTCATCACACACGAACAGTGTGACATGCACAGTGTATCACTGTACATGCCACAGGGCCGTGCACATCGATACACACTTGATCGATTTACAGGGACAGGTGAGCACAGGTCAAACCCAAATGAAAAGCCGGGTTCAACTCACGTGCAATCACGACACGAGCACAAGGTCAAACCCGAGTTTTTGAAACTGGATTCAACTCAAGTGAAATTTCAAAAATCAACATGAAGAATGATACAAAGCAGACATGAATGCATCAATAACCCAAATATAGACCACAAAGAAATGCCACCAAGATCATATGTGCAGAGAATCAAGTCGACCAGGTAGCAATGATGGTAATGCAACACAATGCAAACACCAATGATACAAGAGAGGTGAAGCTCAATGAAACATAGTGGCAAATGCATATATATATATATATATATATATATATATATATATATATATCAAGTGAAGCATTTGTGTCAAAGACATAGCAACTACAAGATATCATAAGTCAGACCAACAGCAACATGGACTGCAACAATCAAGTAAATGCAGAGAACAGTGCAATCATGAAGCATGCAAGCTCGACTAACAGGTTCAACCTCTTCATTAAACAACTCCAGACCAACAGGTACATGAAACAAACCCAAATGAAGATCAACTAATCAACAGTGCACAAGAAAACCAGTCCAGCAATCATGCACAGATGCATTCAAGAAACAACAACATGTCCAGATACAACAAAGACCAAGTGCATGACTAAACTAACATGAATACAACAGAAAACAACAGAGCAACAACAGAAGCACAATGACAATTTGGAGTATGATATGTAAAACTCTAGTGCTAAGTGCAGGCAGAGAAATGACACAACAGTCATGAACACAGAAACACAATGAAAATCAGAGAAAGGATGAAGACAACATGAAGTGAATCAAGTTCAGTGACACAGCAGTCTTTGAACAAGAAAACCAGTGACATGAAAGTAGTGTACATGAATGCAACATCAATGAACCAAATACTCAATTTGATTGTAAGCATGTACAACAGGACAGAGAAGTATACAACATACAAACAGGTACACGAGCTAATGAAGACTGCATCATGATGCAAGGCCAGAGACTACAATATCAAGTGCAAGTGCAACAATCGACAGCGTCAAAGCATCAAAGCTTACACAAGCAAACAACAAAGGGTCAGGATACAATCCAAACTGAAACTCCAGCAGTAATGCAACAGAGACCAAAGCAATGACCAGAACACAAGTACATGGAATAACAACATGAATGCAGTAACAACCAAAATGAATGAAAAGAATCAGCAATGTTCGAAATCAATGCCACAGTGGATGAACGCAAAGATGGCCGAAGCCGTGGCAATCAAGATGATTAAACAAGTCGAAGAATAACAATGCAGACATGCCAAAAATTAGTATGAAGCTGAGAATTGACCACGAAATTCAACAATATTGTGTTGACCATGTTAAAAATTCATGAACGCATCTTTGAAAAAGTCAAAATGTAAAAGAGAAATTTTTTTTCCATATCACTCAAAAAGGATCGAACGTCCTCAAGCTAAAGCCATGTGCATCAAGTCAAGTAATCAAAAATTAGGAAAGTATCGAATTGATACGAGCAAATACAAGTGTCTCGAATTCATATAAATACCAAACAACAAAGTCATCATCGGCATCGAGTTCAATTGAAGCAATCATTAAACCAGCAACGAAAGAGGATACTTACCAATCTATCGAACTCGTTCAAAGAAGCAGCTGCGGAACGAAGCACAAGTAAAGCAACCAGAATTGATCAACAGAGGAGCAACGTAATCTCGAAGTCAACCAAGCAGTCGATCTCAAGGGAATCGAACATCAGAGAAGCCGCGAACAAGGGCATCACAAAGCCCTAATTCTCATAAGGACCGAAGCCCTAATTCGACAAAGAGGAACGGGCAAGCCAAAAGAAAAAGGAACGAGAAAAAGAAAATTGGGTCGGCCTTTATTTAAAGGGTTTTTTTATTTAGGGTTTAATTTTTAAAGGGGTTTTTGTTTATCAAGTTTAAAGTTGTTTTTTATTTTGTTGTTTTTTCTTTTCGAATCAAAGTATTGGTAAATCACCACCTAGGTTGTAGGTAGTGTCAGATTGTCTAGTTAGAATTAGTTCAGTGAGCAGGGCGTGCGAGTTTGCAAACTCTATAGGCGAGAGCAGAGTTTGCGAGTTTGCAAAACTCTATAGGTGGAGCAGGGGGTGCGAGTCTATTAGAGTGTGTGTAAGCGGGAGCAAGGGTTTGCGAGTCTGTTAGAGTGTTTGTAAGCGGGATACTGTTTAATTCTAATAGAAATCTGGGAATGCATCAGTAGGCAGGGGTTGCCGAAGCTGGGTAAATTTTGTGTGTGATTTACTTTTCAACATATTTATTTCGGCAGTTTGTTTCTGTGTTTAAATCGAGAAAATTTGCCATTAACCCTATTCACCCCCCTCTAGGGTTAATCAAGATCCTACAAGTGGTATTAGAGCCCGGTATTTTTCTTTAACTCTAGAGTCATGAATCCACCAAATAATACTTTGTTGAGGGTCGTTCCAATATTATTCCTTCTATTTTCGATGGAACAGATTTTTTGAACTGGAAATTGAAAATGAAATTTTATTTAAAATCTGTTAATATTAAATGTTGGGATATTATTGAAAATGGATGTGATATAACAAATAAGGAAATTATCTCGATTAATGCTCTTGCTATGCATCTATTATATTCTCATATTAATCGTGATAATTTTTATTTCGTCTCTCATTGTGAAAATGCACAGAAAATCTGGAATACTTTCGATGCAATATATGGAGCAAAAGTCAACAGCAATGAGATGTCCTCCACAACCAACTCAGTTAAAGAAATGTGCTTAACAAGATTGGTAAATAGCAGTTGTGATGAGGATAATGATGATGGAGCAGCCGAGCTGGCATTACTAACGAAGAAATTCGATAGGAGGAACCACAAATACGGAAATCCAGCTCTAAATCAAAAATTAAAAAGCAGAGAGCACAATATGAAGCCAAGCGAGGTATCAAAACTCACTCACTCTGAATTACTTATTTATTTCCACGAAGTGAATGGCTGTTTTAAACGACTTGGGGAGAAGTATGCCAAACTTGAATCACAAAAAGACACTTTGATAGAATTAAATGAACAACTTGACCAATTAATTAAAACCTAGCAAAGTAGGATCCCTAAGTGTGATAAGTGTCCAACATTCGAAGAAGAAATTAAAAAATCAGAAATTATTATAAAATCACTTGAAAATGAAATTCTGATTTTGAAAGAGAACGAAAATACTAGGAGAGAAAATTCTATCAAAAAGTGCACACAATTATTGAACGAAAATGAATCTCTCAAAATACAAGTCCAACAATTGTCAATACCTTTAGATAAATTTTCAAAAAGTGAGAAATAGTTGAATCTGCTATTAGGGAAGCAAACTGTTAATACAGCTAGACAAGGACTTGGATATAATCAATCTGAAAATGTTGAAAGCGATATTAATCAGGAAAATTCCATGTGCATAATTTGTAGAAAATATGGACACGATCACAATAATTGTTGGTATAGACCCAAACATGTGAAAACCATACCAATTTGGGTTTCAAAAGGCACAAATATAAAATCTCTCAAAGTTAAACAAATTTGGGTGCCAAAAGGAACACATATAAACAGTTTTGGGTCTCCACAAAATTATTTTTCTAAATCTTCTGCCACTAACAACCATGGACCTATAAAAACAAATAGGTCACATAAATCTTTTCCCGTGTAGGTGTGGTGGCAGGCTAAGAAACAACAACAGTGTTTTCTGGATTTTTGGCTCTTCCAGAAACATAACGGGTGACAAAGCAAAGTTCCTTAACCTATTATAAAGGTGACAGGATCACAATGGATAAACAACGAAAAATATCGTAAAGGTAAAACAGGTAATTAGGACAACTTCTATGAAAACGACCTATTTTAAGTCTAATTTTGTTTTTGTTTTTTTACATCTAACCTTACGGATTTGATAAATAAATAATATATAATATGGTATATATAGTTTGAATGTCGCCTCGTTTGAACATCGTTTGACCTTCGAACGAAAGGTTTAAGTCCAAATGTCGACGAACGATTATAAATTTGAAAATCAAGTTTGATACCTTAAACCTATTTAATTTTCTTTTATATTTCAACCGTATGCCAAAAAATACCTTAGATCGGCCTAAGATTCAACAAATTTATTTTTTTACCAAATTTTTATTTTATATCAATTTATTATGTTTAGTACATTAAAAATTCACAATTAATTATCAAATCGTAAGAAAGTATCGTATAACAAATAAAAATAACCTTTTTAATATTTAGAAGCGTGTTATTGTAAACTTTTTAAAATTTTAACTACAAATTAAAATTTAATAACAAATTAAATTAAACTAAACTAAATTTATTTTATATAGGGAGAAATTTTAATTTAATGTAATAAATAACTGTCGAAAGCTGTCGAAAAATAACCCTCGATGGTCGTCGGTAGTCTCGGAATATCGCGAATATGGCTTCAGAAGAGAAAGATTTTTCTCATTTCATCCTCTTGTAAAACCTTCAAACCCACGAATTTTACCCCTAAATCCATCCGAAATCGTCCCTAGCCGCCGTAATGTATCAAAATCTGTCCCAGTCTTCATAAAATTGGAATTTCCTAGCTTCTATGTTTTCAATCATCAAAAATTAGATATATCTTCCCCTAAACTAATTATTTCGAATCGTGATAGAATTAATGTAATTTATGCTTATATTTATTGATAGTAGTCCATTGATTGGTTATAATTGTATATTGGTTGATTTGAAAATGTTAATTAGTGTTTAAATCTGAAAAGTGTATAATTAAGGCTAATTTAGATTGATTAGTGTATGTGGTTATTAGTTTTAACATAATTTAGTGTTAATGAGTGTATGCGTTAGCATAGCTAGAATGTTGACAAAAACAACTTATTTAAAAATTCAAATTGAAATGTTGATATAAAAAAATTAATGTATGAAGTACTTTTTTTAAAATCCTTTAGATTTTTTGGCCTTGTCTGATAAGTACTATATATGATCATTATATAGATATTCGTTTTTACTACAAATTGGATATCGATATTCATCTCATACAGTATTTGTTGGATTTGTCCCTACATTGAAAAGTGGCAAACATAATAGTAATTGCATTTTGCAAACCGTTTCATCATAAACGATTCAACAAAATTTCGATTGCACTTCCTTTTCGTTCCCTGTATGTGCACATTTTTGTAAGTTACTAGGAACAAAGGGGAAGTGTTTACTCGTACTCACATCATCAAGCATGACAATGAAGATGCTCAAGAACATACACATGGCATGGCATGGCATGAAATCATAAAAGGCCATGATAAGCATAGTTTAAATTGTAAGTTATTAGTAATCACTTTAAATTATAAGTTATATATAATTAAAATAATGCAATATGAATTTTAATTGTAATTCTGTGTTTAATGGAGGATAATTCATTAAAGAACTAGAGAAATTGCTCGAGGGAACAGGTCGAGACAAGCCGAGCACTAAAGAGGAGGACTTGATTTTTGACGCTGTCCCAGAACTGCCAATGCGGAATATGCGCTATGGTTATGGGAAGCAAGATGTAATGTCTATGTAACATACCGCATTTTTAGATAATTAAATAACCAATATAATTATTAAACAGTGAAAATGAGCATTTTGTGATTGTTAGAATTCAGCTAAAAGAATTTTACCATTGGGTCTGTGGTAATTTTCTGATCAATTTCCATACATAACTTGTCAAAATCCGAGCTAGTATAGAGAAGTTACGAGGGAAACAAGAAATCAAAATTATATTATAAAAAAATATAAGTATCCATAGGTCGACCTACATTAGGGTCAGATCGACCCGCCTTTGTTACTAGACGAAGAATCATCCAATACGAGCCGAAAGTTCTGGAGGCCTTTCTCGTGAAATCTTGTGAATTCGTGGTTGCAACCTAAGGTCCCTAGTGAGCCTATGACATGGTTGCACCAGATTCAATCTTCAAATCCAAAAGACTGAGATCCCTAAGCCACATTATAAGTAGAACCCTAGGCTTAGCTATTTTTCTCATTCATATTTTCTCCCACTTGGGTTCATTGCCTAAGGTTGAACCCTAAATAAGAATTTTTTCCAAGAAGGAAATATTTTTGATAAAAATATTTTACACCCTAGAAGTAGATCCAAGAAAGCCAAGGATTAGAGTTAAGGACCACAGGTGAGTGTTTTGTAATTATTTTAGATCTGTAAGCAATTTAAAATAATAGGGTTCCCCATAGTTGTAGCTTTTCTACAATTTTGAGATAGTATTTATGTAAGTTTAATTATAGTTAATTGTTAAGTAAATTTCAGAAGTTCTTTTCAGTCTATTTTTATCTAGCTATTTTATTCTGTTATTTACATCTGTTTTAAGTTGGAATTTAGCCTGCAAAAGTTAGTTTCTTTTTATAGAAATTTAATCCTTTTTTACGCGAATAAAATATTAAAAAGAAGAAGAAATTCGCAAATATGGATTAAAATAGAAAAACTCTAAGTTTATAGAAAGCGGATGTAAAATGAGAAACAAACTGATATAAAATAGAGATGGATTAAAATAGGCAAATTGAGATATTTGCAAGCATAATTATAACAAGTGGTTATAACTAAAAAGAGAAAATGGAAGAGTAACGGTTGTAAGAATGATTATAACATGTATGTTATAATTAGAAAGAAAGAAATAATAGAATGAGTTTATTTTAAAACTTAGATCTTGGATTAAGTTAATAAGCAAATATAACAGTAGTGGCCTGTACGGCAGCATTCCCTTTTAGGTCTAGGACTGATGGTCTCACACGTAGGTGGGCTGCACATGCTTATGCTGATTAAGGTAAATAAGTGGCCAATAGATAGAGGTTCAAATTTGAAGATTTGGGCAAGGGGCGCAAAGTTAGAAGATTTGTTTATAAGGACTAGTACCGACATTATTTCCTTTCAAGTCGAGGACTGATAGTCTCACACGTGCGTGAGGCTGGGCATGCTGATTAGAGTAAATAAAGGGTCAAATAGGGGGTGACAGCTAGTGTGTACTAGCGATGATCGAGCGTGCGCTAAGATGTGTATTTTGCTGTGGGACCAACATAATTGGCTCACAGTGGCACAACAGAGATAGGAAAGGCCAATTAATGGGTAGGATTAGGATTTCAGCCTAATCAAGGTTAACAGTTGAGATATGATTAGGGATTCAGCCTAATGACAACAGTTTAAGACAAATGCAAACAATCAAAGCAAATAATCAAAGCAAACAGTCAAACAGAATCAGAAACAGTATTTTATACGAGTTCTATCTTTCTGTATTTTCCTTTCATGCTAGAACTATTACTTAGTCTATTATCTTTATCTTGCTTAGAAATGTTAGTAATTACTTTCATTCACCAGATTTATTGATTGACCCACTCCTCTATCTTTCCTTTTCTTTCCATATGCAACCAGAGTTGAGGATAGTTGATTCAGGTTGCTTGGAGATTCATTTTCAGAGTTTTCTCATTTCAGATGTATTCTTCTGCTTTTCATCTTTTTCATTTCGCTTATGGCACTTATGAGAGGAATTATTATTGTTATTTTTATATTCTGATTGTGTGAGACTAAGATGTATTTTCATCAGACATAAGAGATTTTTGAGACATGTTATGTTTTTATGACTTATTTGAAATAAAGTTTAATTTTGAATGATAAGTTATTATTTAAACGTCTTCCGCTGTTTTTACTTATTTGTCTTGTGAATCTTAGTCTCTATGATTCTCTAGCTATACCTGTAACGCACCATATCCTTTGGTTTGCCCTTTTTAGAAATATTAAAGAGTGTGGGGTGTTTCATTTGATATCAGAGTCTAAGTTTGTAGGATTCATAATAACTTATTGCAAAAGTAAAGTATCTTCAAACTAAAAGTATTTTTCGGGAAGAAACTTTTATTATAGAAATTGTTTGCAAGTATAAGAGAGCTTTTGTAAAAATCTCCTCAAAGTCCAGTTCAACCATCTTTCGAGCCAAAAATTTCTTTTCTTTGCATAGAATGGTGGATGCCTCAAATCTTTCAAAGGGTGTCCAAGTCCCTGGTTGGTTCTGTAAATACCTCCAATGTATGGCACCAGAGGTGCAAAGGCAAGCGTCCAATGCAGCACCAACGGGTGGAGGCCACGTTAATCCACCTACAGTAGCCAAATTTTCTAAGCTATGCAAGGACTTCGCCAATCTAAAAGTCAAGACGTTTTCTGGCATAGAGGATTTCGTAGAGACACGAACTTAGTTGAGGAATACAGAGTAGATATTTAGGCTGTTAGTATTAGAGAACCGACAGAGAGTTCAGCTTGCATCTTGACAGCTGAAGGGAGAGGCTTCTTACTGGTGGAAGATTGTAGAAATAGAGGGTAGAGACATTGGTTGGGTTGGATTTCAAAAAAGATTTGAGAGAAATTTCTTGTCGCAAGTTGAGGAAAGCATGCAATTGGAGAAGTTCATTAGTATGAAGCAGGGGAGTCTTTCGGTGAAAGAGTATATAAATCAGTTTAATAAGTTATCAAGGTTCGAGATGGAGCTTGTTAATACACCGCACAAAAAGGCCACCAAGTTTGCTAAGGGTTTAAACCAGCCCCTCCAAGGATTGACATTGACACATGTACCTATGGAAGCGACGTATGAGTCACTTATGGAAATGACCCTCATATCAGATGTTGCTAAGGAAGAAGAGGTTAAGGAGGTTCCTAAATAAAAAAACTATAAGAAGCAGTGGTGGAAGAATAAGAAGGATAACGACAAGAAGAAATGAGGAGGACCTCAAAAAGAGACAGATTAAGAAGGGCGAGAAATGTCATAATTGTTGATTGGTTGGGCATTTCTCAAAGGACTATAAGAAGGACACGATGAAGGTGAGATGTTACAGCTGTGGGTAGCTTGTATACCTTAGTAGAGCTTGTCCTCAAAAGACAAGGCAGAAAGCAGGCACATTTACGGCGCAACTACAGGCTTTGGACGCAGCGCCTTCTAGTGGTGGACCGGATCGAGGTAGAAAAGTCTCCGTAGAAGGTTCGATCTCTATTTTGGATTTTCCTATTCGGACTCTTTTTGACTCCGGAGCATCACATTCTTTCATTTCTAGTTTCTTGGTTGATTGTGTGCACTTAGATATTTCTCTAGTCGTAGCCCTATAGTTGTTTCAAACCCCGTAGGAGGGTTGGTACATTTATGCATGATTTGTAGGGGTTTGAATTTTTTTATACTAGACGAAGAGTTTGATTGTGACACCTATGTACTGGGATTTTTGGGATATGGGATGATTTTAGGGATGGACTGGTCATCCACTTATGGGGCGATATTGGATTGTGAGAGGAGAATCGTTAGGCTAGGGACATGTAGTGGACGGACTCTCGAGGTTTCTTGCAACCCACAAGTTCAGTTATGTTGAGCTTCCTTTATCCCCTTGATTCATTACTAGGAGAGTTAGATTCAGTTCCAATCATTAGAGATTTCCCAAATATTTTTAAGGAGGTTATGGGGCTACCTTCTAAGAGAGAGATCGACTTTAGGATCTATCTGAATGACAATGCTAAGCCAATGGTATTGCCCGTGAGACACATGGCTCCTAGGTGGAGGATGGAGTTAAGTAAGCAGATTGGTGAGCTATTAGAGAAAGATTTCATCAGACGGGGGGCGCTAGTCGTCTTCGCTACAAGCCAGATGGTTCCCTTCGACTTTGTGTAGACTATAGAAAGTTGAATAATCTCATGACGAAGAACCACCGTTACCCACTTCCTAGGATAAACGATCTTTTTGATCAGTTGGTTGACTCTTTAGTATTTTCTTAGCTTGACTTAACCACTGGATTTCATCAGCTTAGGCTCGTTGACGATAGCATCGATAAGACATCATTTAGGACACCTGATCGATTCTTTGAGTGGTTGGTTATGCCATTTGGGCTGGCCAATGCCCTGGCCTATTTTGTAGATCTAATGAGCTATGTTTTTCTACATATCCTAATAAGTTCGTTGTAGCGTTTGTGGATGACATTCTGGTGTTTTGCAAAAGCATGGAAGAGCATGCTATTCATCTTGAGGAGGTTCTTCGTACACTTCGTGTTTATCAGTTGAAAACAAAATTTTCGAAGTGTCACTTTTGGTGTGAGGAGGTAAGCTTCTTGGAGCATACAGTTTCAAAAGAAGGTCTAGTGGTGGATTCCTCTAAGGTAGTAGCGATACAGGATTGGAAGGCCCCCAAGAATGTTACCGAGGTT
The DNA here is from genome assembly GCA_030765085.1 of Allium cepa. Taxonomy (NCBI): domain Eukaryota; kingdom Viridiplantae; phylum Streptophyta; class Magnoliopsida; order Asparagales; family Amaryllidaceae; genus Allium; species Allium cepa. The sequence continues at coordinate 630,016,647 of CM060934.1, forward strand.
AGAAGCTGCCTAGGTTTGGCTGGTTATTATAGGAAGTTTATCCGACTCACCTCACTAAAAAGAATGCAGCATTCGTGTGGTACGTTGCTTGTGAGGATTCCTTCACAACGCTAAAGAGGGCCCTTATTAGTGCACCAATGTTAGTTTTACCTGACGGAGCTAAGCCTCTACAATATACACTGATGCATGTAGGACTAGCCTTGGGGAAGTATTGATGTAGGAGGGAAGAGTAGTATGCTATGATAGTAGACAGTTGATAACTCATGAAAAGAACTATCCCATCCATGATTTGGAGTTGGCTGCTATTGTTTTCGCGCTCAAGTCTTGGAGACATTACTTGCTAGGAGAAAGGTTTGAGCTTTTCACCGAGCATAAATCATCGAAGTACCTGTTATCACAAAAGGATTTACACTTAAGGCAGCAACATTTTATGGAGTTTCTGGCATCATAAGCCTTTGAGATAGCTTACACCCCTGACAAGGGAAACGTGGTTGTGGATGGGTTAAGTAGGAAGAGAACAACCTTTAGCCCAATTTTCGTGGAGTGGAAAAGCCTATAGTTTATTTTCACCTTTGATTTCAAGCCCTCTACGGAAGTTACTCCTGAATTATTGGTAGCACTTGAGGTTAAGCCTACCCTCATAGACCGGATTGGATCAAGGCAGCGAGAGGATTCAGAGCTTGTGGATATTCTGGAAAGGATTAAAAGAGAAGAGGTCTCTAGACATCTCCAACGCTATTCCATCGATAGTAAATGATGTCTAAGGAGAGATGGAATACTTTGTGTCCCTCGCATTGGTGATTCGTTAAGTGTAGTTCAAGCAGAATCACACCATTCTCGGATGACTATTCATCCGGGTGGTGATAAGATGTATAGGGACATGAAAAGAGTGTTTTATTGGAGTGGCATGAAGCAGAGTTCGTGGCTAAGTGTCTTATGTGCCAAATGGTTAAGGCGGAGCAGCAGAGACCCTATCTTTACTAGCGGTTATTGGAGGAGCTTGCAAGAGGCTTTAGGGACATAGCTTAACTGAGTATGGCCTATCACCCTCAAATGGATGGCTAAACAGAGCCAGTTAATAGAGTTCTTGATGATTTTTTGAGGATGTGTATTCTTGATTTTGGAGGGACTTGGAAGGTGCACCTTCCTTTAGTGAAATTCGCATATAACAATAATTTCCGCACTAACATTAGGATGGCTCCTTTTGAAGCCCTTTATGGAAGACCTTGCAAGTCGTTTTCGTGTTGGTTGGAGTCTACGAAAAGATTGCTACTTGGTCCTGAAATGGTTAGAGAGACTTCGGAAAAGATTGATTTGATCAGAAGAAGAATGAAGACGGCCCAAGATAGACAGAAATCCTATGCAGATAAGCGGAAAAGGGATATTGAGTTCGAGGTAGGGGATTTGATTTTCATGAAGGTGTCTCTACTGAGAAAGGCAATGAGGTTTGGATCAAGTGGGAAACTTACTCTCAGATTGGTAGGACCATTCCCCATTGTGGAAAGAGTAGCGAAGATGGAGTATCAGATAAAGCTACCTGAGAGGCTCGCGGGAGTTCATGACGTTTTTCATATTTCACAGTTGAGAAAGTGCTTACATGATTCAGCAGAGGTCGTGGAACCTAGCTAACTTGATGAAGTTGAAGTGGAGAGAGAAGCATCTGTACATTGATTTCCATTTTTAGTTTTGAATAAGTTCTTCCCTTTAGTATCCTTTGGGAGGGTAGATCTTAGGACTTAACCTATGAATGGTGGTACTGAATGTAAACATGTTACTAGAACATCTTATATATGTTGGATGCAAGTAGTTGCAAGTGTTTACTAGTGGATGCTAATGGACACATACATACACACTAGGCACTATTATCTCTTAAAGATCGGCCTAACTAGGTCACTGAAGCATATGCATATAGATATGTGTGCACTTGCATTTTATTTCATGGTTTTTATGAATGGGTGATTACCATATGATAGTTGCATTTGGATGATTATTGTAGCACGCATATAGAACTATCAGTTGTCATTAGGGAATTTGCATTCATTTAGATACATGGCATGGGCATGAACGCATAAAAAGGAGGTTAACTGAATCAGTAGACCGTCTAATCTTTTGCATTAGTTAGGGACATTGACACTACACTATTGCATATATCATAAATTGCATTAAAAAGATCAAGGACAATGGATGTAATGAATGATGGTTGAATATGTGGTTGTGGAATTTGGATGAAGTATTTATTTCATTCTTCCGTGATTGGAGATTTCAGAGACGAATCCTTTAAAGGAGGGGAGAATTTAACATCCCACATTTTTAGATAATTAAATAACCAATATAATTATCAAATAGTGAAAATGAGAATTTATTGAATTGTTAGAATTTAGCTACGAGAGTTGCACCATTGGGTCCGTGGCAATTTTCTGATCAATTTCCATATATAACCTGTCGAAATCCGAGCTAGTATGGAAAAGTTACGAGGGAAACAATAAATTAAAATTATATTATTAAAAAATAAGCATCCATTGGTCGACCTTTGTTACTGGACGAAGAATCGTACAGTACGAGCCGAAAGTTCTGGAGTCCATTTTTCATGAAATCCTGTGCATTCGTGGTAGCATCCGAGGGTCCATAGCAAGCCTATAACGTGGTTGCACCAAATTCAATCTTCAAATTCAACGGCTTGAGATCCCAAAGCCACATTATAAATAGAACTTTAGGCCTAGCTATTTTTCCCATTCAGATTTTCTCCTAATTAGGTTCATTGTCTGAGGTTGAACCCTAAATAGAAAAAATTTCTTGGGGAAATTTTTTTGACAAAAATATTTTACGCCCTAAAAGTGGATCCAGAAAGGCCAAAGGATTAGAACTAAGGATCACAGGTGAGTGTTCTGTAATTATTTTAGATTTGTAAGCAATTGAAATAATAGAGTTCTCAATAGTTACAGTTTTTTTTACAATTTTGAGACAGTTTTTATGTAAGTTTATTTACAATCAGTTTTTAAGTAAATTTCAAAAGTTCTTTTCAGTCTATTTTTATTTAGATATTTTATTCAATTATTTATAGTTATTTACAGTTATTTACTTCTGATTTAAGTTGGAATTTAGCCTGTAAAAGTTAGTTTCTTTTATAGAAATTTAATCTTTTTTGATGCGAATAAAATATTAAAAAGAGGAGAATTAGCAAATATAGATTAAAATAGAAAAACACTAAATTTATAGAAAGCAGATGAAAAATGATGAAAAAACTGAAATAAAATAGAGATAGACCGAAATAGACAAATTTGAGATATTTACAAGCATAATCATAACAAGTGGTTATAACTAAAAAAAGAAAATAGAAGAGTAACAATTGCAAGAACAATTATAACATGTAGGTTATAATTAGAAAGAAAGAAATAATATAAGGGGCTTATTTTAAAACTTAGATCTTGGATTAAATTAATAAGCAAATATAGCAATAGTGGTCCGTACCGGCAGCATTCCCTTTCAGCTTCAGAACTGATGGTCTTATACGCAGGTGAGGCTGGGCACACTTATGCTGAATAGGGTAAATAAGTGGCAAATAGATAGAGGCTCAAATTTGAGGATTTGGGCAAGGGGCGCAAAGTTAGAAGATTTGTTTGTTAGGACCAGTATCAGAAGCATTCCCTTTTAGGTCGAGGACCAATGGTCTCACACATGGGTAAGGCTGGGCGCGCTTATGTTGATTAGGGTAAATAAAGGGTCAAATAGGGGACGACAATTAGTATGTACCGGCAACGACCGAGCATGCGGAATCGATTAGGGTAAATAATTCGCTACTGCGTCCTAAACGCTATGAGGTGTCTTTCGCTATGGGACCAACGGGATTGGCTTACAATGGCACAATAGAGATACGAAAGAACGATCAACATTTAGGATTAGGATTTCAACCTAACCAATATTAACGGTTGAGATAGGATTAGGGTTTCAGCCTAATGACAGCAGCCTTTAAGACAAGTGTAAACAATCAAAGCAACCAGTCAAACAAAATCTAGAACAATATTTTTTGCGAGTTCTGTTTTTACTGTATTTTCCTTTCATACTAGAGCTATTGCTTAGTCTATTATTTCTATCTTGCTTAGAAATGCTAGTAATTATTTTCATTCACCAGACTTATTGTCTGACTCACTCCTCTATCTTTCCTTTCCCCCCATAGGTCAGAAGAGTTGAGGATAGTTGATTCAGGTCGCTTGGAGATCCATTTTCAGTTCTCATTTTAGATGTATTCTTCTACTTTTCGTCCTTTTCATTTGGCTTATGGCACTTGTGAGAGGGGTTATTACTGTTATTTTTGTATTCTGATTTTGTGAGACTGAGATATATTTTCACGAGACATAAGAGATTTTTGAGACATGTTATGTTTTTATGATTTATTTTGAAATGAAGTTTAATTCTGAATGATAAGTTATTATTTAAATGTTTTCTGCTGCTTTTACTTGTTTGTCTTGTGAATTTTAGTCTCTGTGATGCTCCAGCTATACCTATAACGCACCACATTCTTTGATGTGCCCTTTTTGGGGATAGTAAGGGGTGTTTCGGTTTATGTATAATATATTTGTGAATAATGTACAACACATTGATTTGACTAATCACACTATGTCAAACACATACACTTTGGTAAACAATGTCACATGCTAGACGAAGACAAGACAACTACTGAAAAGCTCGGGATGATCTGAAGATTGCAGAGTTGAGAGCTCGAATTGCTGACTTGGAGGGATGAGACATGCTTCTGTCTATGGAGAGATGTACCATATGTTGGATGAGCGCATTGCTGCATATATGCAACAACATGGCACATTTCCTTCATCAGCAAGATCTTGAGACGACGAGGTTCACTAGGTATGATTTTTTATTATGTTAGGACATTGTATATATATGCACTTTGATATTGTGAGGTCGTTTGAGAGTTATATATGTACTTTGAATGAGTGAGATTGATGTGATTTGATATTTATGATACATGTTAAGGTATTGTTGATGGGTGAGGTTGATTTGACATGATGTTCGATATATTTTGAGATCTTGACGGATATTTATAATTTGTGGTATATTGATGAATGTTTGAGGTTGGTTTATTGTATATATTGATGCTTTTTATTATTAATGCGACATATTTTGTGATATGTGTGATATATGTGATTTGAGCTTTGATATATATAATTTATATGTGTAAAATTGGGTTACGATATATATTGTAATATATGTATCGTTCGATGCATGAAGTGCTGCTACAATATTTTTTCTTCTTCAGATTTTCAATGGCTAGCGATGACCTACTGATGTCAAGGTTTTCGACGGTTAGCGGAAATTAGCGATAACAAATTGGTAATCGCTTGACTGGCCACGTGTACTCGATGGGGCAACGAAAGCTGTTGAAAAGTCGATGGGGCACACATGTTTGAAGCTTTAAATTGCTTCTGAGGCGTCTGTGACGTTTTTGTTGTAAACCATATTGTTCCATGCCCGACATTAAATATTAACATTGAGGCCATGTTCATCTCTTCGTTTGCCACTTGCTCTTCTCTACACTCGTTTGTTTTTAGCGTTAAAGCTAAACAACGTTAACAGTTAAAACCCTTGGGTTTGCAAACATATCTCTTTCCTGTTCATCCTTTACCAAATTAAAATGTTCACAAGATGTTCAAAGAAGAAGCAAGATCTTAGCTTGAATCTCAACAGCGCAACAATAGTGTTTGTTAAAATGAAACGATTAAAATTTGATTATGTATGATCCTATAGTTGCTAGGGTAATTTCTTCTTATTTTTTCACTTTTGGTTAGTTTTTGTCTTTTACAGGATTAATAAGTCTACATGCTTTCTATAATTCTTCATATTTGATTTGGATGTCCTTTTTTTTCCAAATAATGGAGCCTTAATTTGCTACTCCCTACAGATAATAAGAGGCTCTAAGTTATAGAAAGCATGTATTTCTCTGTCCCCTGTGAATGGCATGATACCTGTTGTATTGAAAACATCCCTCTTTCCCATAATTTCAACACCTTACCATGTGCCTTTTGGATAGCAACAACTACTCTTACTCCTTATTTCTTCCTATCCATAAACCATTATCAATATTTGCCTTTCTAGGTAATTTGAAGTTGTCAAATTCTATTGCAACCCTGGTTTTTATTCAGTAGCCTTCCGTTTTTTGAAAAATCTTGTAAAACCCTAAAGATACTCAGTACCTCCAACTTCTTCCACAATTGTCCCTCACGTGATTTCCTTCTTATGTGGTTACCACGCACTGACAAGACGATGTTAGATAGAAAACCACGTAGAGGTAGACGAGGTTAGATAGCATACCATGTAGAGGCAGTGTGTGGTTCAGCACATAACAACGTAAATCGTCAACGTGATTACCTTACCATCCACGTTTGGCAAGCACTTTCTTAAGGGTATTTTTGTCTTTAGAAAATTGTTTTTCAAAGGGTCTACATAGGTAAAAACATGAGTTGTAATAGAATTTACCTTTGAAGTTTTCTGCAACATGGAATTTTGATACTCTGATGTTGGATCATGCAATCTGTAAAGTTTTGATTTCCTATCAGCTAGAGATTTGTGTAGAAAAATTCTTGTAAAATTAATTAAACACAGTGTATGCAATGACTTTGTTATTTTTTCCCTTTCCTTTTTTAGATTTGGATAGTTGATTTGGAGTTGAATATAAAAGGATACGTTTCGGGGCTTTATAGTTTGTTACAATTTTAAGACTCACTCGATTCGGAAATAATCCATGGTCTTGAATCTACCTTATATTAGTTGTTGAATGGATTAAAGTTAGGAACGAGTTTTAGATACAGGTAAATAGGCACAATGAAGAAGTTGCAAAAAAATTTAGTCTAAAGGACAAAAAGTTTGTTTTTTAGGCTGAAGGACACTTTTTAGTGTAAATCACAGAATGATAGTCAACTATCATTCTGTGATTTACACTAAAAAGTGTCCTTCAGCCTAAAAATCAAACTTTTTGTCCTTGACACTAAATTTTTTTCTAACTTATTCCTTTAGCCTAAAAACCCCTTTTGAATAAATTCAGTTATTAGTTGTGAACTACAATTATATTATATTTATATTCTAAACTGAAAAATGCGGAATCTTCTACTACCCTTAATAAACCTAGACCTGATAAGAAAAGGACAACAAAACAAAAATGGCTAAAATTATAGATATTTCATATGGTAGTTGCTCATTTTGTCTAATTCCTCCTTTAGTATGTCATGATTTCCCTTTTTCATCAAAAAAGTAATCAAACATTACTATATTTTTCCAAAAAAATTTCTAATTTATAGTTCATATAGTGCCTTTGGTTAATACATAGGAGACTCGATGTAGTTTTGAATCCATGTTGTAGGTATTGAATTCAATGCATACACAACCATGTTACAATGATGACCATGGTTCATTAGAAATCAGTTTGCGAGAAGAAATGCACGATGCTTATTGAAGTATTTCAAAGATCTCAGATATACTTCAAGTAAATAAGGGCATTTTTGCAATTTGAACGCCTGATTTACATGAAATAATCACTTTTCATAACAACATCGAATTAGCACCTTTGAATATCAAAGAACTCTATAGCTCAAATAAACCAAGTTTCAGGTTATTATGTATTGAATATTTTATCCTATTTGTAATCTCAGTTCTACCAATGAGCGTTATGACACGAGCTTTGTGCTTGAATTGTTTTTCTGCAAATTGTATATGTTTAACACATTCAAAAGAAAATGAAATATTTAACCATGTTTTTGTGTAGAAATCATTTGTTGTTTGTTTAAATTTTATTTCTAAGTTGCAAAATCTATTTTTTTTAAGTTTGAAATTTATTTATATTATCAATTAATAATTTATTTGTTAGATCATATTTTTAAGTGATAATAAGATATGATAGTATTTGTAGATGAACAATTTGAATTTGTAAAAAATAAATTATTCATTAGATTCTATTTTTAAGTGATATTAAAATTTGATAATTGTAGTAAGACGTTTTCAATTTATAAAAGATATTTAAGTATTAGATTTTATTTTCAAGTGATATTAAAATTTGATATTAAGGGCATTTTTGGTAGTTTGTGCTGACACAAAAAACTGAGACACCAAAGTATTACAACTATCATTAAAAATATATTTCCTCTAGTCACAGCTACGGTGGAAATATAGGTTGAAATTTCAATTTTTGGTAACCAAATGACCAATACACATAGGTGCATTCTGACTATCATTTCCATATGAATAAACTTACAATCACTCTTTATTTGATATGAACTCAGTATTTGGCCAATATTAGGATTCTTGAGGAGTTGTAGAGGTAAGTTGTGACTGAAACTGTAATTATGAATAACCTTGATAAATATGCAATTTACATTGTTTTAGAAATGCGCAAGAATTGATTGCTTTACTACTTCTCAATTTTGTATTTGTTGAAGATGATTGTTCCTTTTCTGAAGTTTGAATTTTACTCTATACTTTATTTTTTGCAACTAGTAAGTATTTTTATTTTTATTTTCACTTAAATATTTGTTGTTATACCGAAATTGTATTTAAAAATAAATAGGCAGATCTCTTCTTTTGTGCCGACAATTTCAGACCCTATTAAGCGTCGTTTCCTTGATTGATTTCTTTTTGTACCATTTAATCAGTCGTTTTATATAGAAATACTTTTTCTGGAAACACTAGGTAAGTAATTCTACTGCCCTGAAAATTTGGAAGATACTACTTTTGACTTCTCGCACCCATTATCTCCTTCAATTTGAATAATTGAAGTTTCTAAAGAAAGAAAACTAAAGATTTGCATTTCCTTTGGATTTATAGTTTTTCCTTTAAAAATTAATTTATATTGCCTATTAATTTGCTATCCTATTAAAAATGTAAGCGATCAAATTATAAAAAACAATTTTATGGTTCCTAGAAAAATTAATTTTAATAGCCTTACCATAATACAGCCAAAATTTTATCTTCTTATTTGATAATACTTTCTTTTCGTAATCAACCAAACACTGTACTTCACTAAACCAATTAAATCAACAACGGTCAGCCTCTTCACTAGGTAGAGGGTCACATTAAGACTCATTAATTAAATGTGAATTTATTTGGTAATAGCTTAAAAATCAATTTTTGTGAATGATTGTTGATGAAATATTGGCTTTAATTCTATAACCATTTACGACATATTTGTTTTGGATATTGGTTATTCTTGACTTTCACATCGAGCTATAGATTCATACATTACAATATTTACTTTTTAATTTGCTTTATATAAAAAAAATGTTATGAAAATCTATAGAATCTTTATAAATAATGCAACTTATATATATATATATATATATATATATATATATATATATATATATATATATATATATATAGACACACACACACACACACATGTGCGTGTGTTACTAACCATGATAAGCAGAGTATACTAATTGAATGTAAGATAAGTGATGGAAACGATCGCACTAGATATTTCATACTGGTTCGGATCTTCCGTCCTACGTTCAGTCCCAAAGCTCCCCTTCGATATTTCCTTTAACCAACTGATCTTCGCTTCATCCGGGAGAATATGCTAATACAAAAGTATATCTCCGACGATCTTGTATTTTAAATATCATGGTTTTTGGCCGAAATCTTTCTATGATCTCCTTTAGTATGTGAATGTGAACGCTTTGAGTTGTAGGAAGTGGTTTAACCAAAACAACGTTTTGGTTATAATAGATTGAGAGTATATAAGCAATGTATGCGCAAGATAGTGATAAGAAATCAAGAGAGAAAAGATTCAGTTAAATCACGTTTTGTTAGTTTCTACATCTCAATTAAAGTAGTATTTATAGATTCAAAATGATGTAGATGAAGAGTTGTTACTATTAGAGAAGTTCGATTCCCTTTAATGGTTGCAACCTTTCAATGAAGGGTAATTTCTTTTTGTCTCAACAGAAGTGTCTTTTCAAAATTTGCAGTTTTCATATGATAGATGCTGAGGTAAAACCTTAGACGTCTGTGACTTCAGAAAATAATTACCCGAGGATTGTCACAGACGTCTATGGTTTTACCTCAGACGTCTATGGTTTTACCTCAGACGTCTGTGAGTAGTAAAAATAGTTTTTTAACTTAATTTCTATGCATACGAAATAGTGTGTGAATGTGTATGCGTATATATACTCCAGGAGACCTTAACAATATTTTACCTAAGACACTTTTACAGTAGAATAACCTGACTAACTATAGTATGGTCGATAGATCTTCGTTTCACTTTGAGTCTCAATATGTTCGAGCATGGTGTCTTCTTATAGCATATACCTATAATCTTGATAAAGTGTGTATGTATATATGATTGTATAGTTGTTACAATTGAAACATAAACTGGATGTTCTAATAATATCTCCATTTTTAATGATGACAACTATATAATCAAAAATGAAAGAATTATTATATTTGTCTCACATATGTATATGCATAAAGTTCTTTCCCTTTGTCATTATCAAAATGGAAGGAATGATATAAGATACATAAATAGTTAATGGATGTTTAATAGCATGTTATATACAAGATCATGAATATTTAAAACTAGACAAGGAAGTTCAAATAAAATCAGGGGAAAATGTAGCAGAAGTTTTAAATAATTAAACAGACAAGCATAAACATAGATAATGGAAAAACAGTAAAAATATTACTAAAATTAAATGTTAATTGTCTGGTTTGAAGAGTAAGATAAGCTTCCATAATTCTCGTAGTATTCCCAATAAGACGAAGGATCCTGTTCATATTTGTCTGGCCATTATGTTTGATCATTGTACTCCTCATCTTCTTGAATTGAGAGGCCTTGAAATGGCATGTACGATTGTTGTTGGAAATGCGGAGTATCAGACACGTACATGTCATCACTATCTTCTTCCTCCTCAGGTTTTTCTTGCATAGGAGTCTTCCCTCTGTCACCTCTATCCTGATACGTTTCTTCGAGAGAAGCTTGAGAGTGATAAATTGGTATATGAGCCCGAGGTGGCGGTGTAGGTGAAGGCAAGGATGATGAGCGAGAAGACGATCAACCACGTATTTTGTGCATAACCTTCCCTAAAGTGGAAACAACTTTGTCCAAAGTCTTTTCCATTTTTTCCATCCTTGTCGAGAAAGAATGTTCCAATCCAGTCATATTTTTGTTTAAGGCTCGTTGGTTAGCCGTGATTATCTTTTGGTTTTTGAGCGCCAAATCACAAAGAGATTCGTTTTGCTTTGGTTCAACACGAGTTTATTGGATTTCAGAATTCGAATAACATTTGGTAGCGTGACTGGAGGATGTAGGTTGTTGTGGATGATGAGGTGAGTAAGTCTGCTAAGGAGTAGCAGTGGGAGGAGGACCATGATGCTCTTGTTGTTGTTGTAATCTCCATTGTTCAAGGGAGATTTTTGGGGGTGGTCTTGGAGGAAGATGCATCAATGATAAAAACCATATACCGCTTTCTTTTGCCGAGATTTCTTTAAAATGGGAAATAGAGGAGGGTACCCTACAAGCATTTAAGATATGCATAATGTATGGAGCATAGATAATAGTGCATTGATGATGAGTTCAAAAGATTTTAATTTCACCATGAATGAATTTAGCCCAATTTATTAGTATTCCACCGAAGATAGCATAAATGGCTTTGTGATCATTATCATAAATTTGTTCATGGCTACCTGGATGTGGAATTTATCATATTTATTATCATACAATTTAACAACTTAGCTTTTGGACGTAAGTGGGTAGATTTCCACTGGAGCGTCCTATCTTCCCAAATAAGATGAGTTACTTTGTCACGCGACAAGTTTCTATGGTTGGGAATTTCTTCTAAATCCATCCCGGTTGAATAATAATTGAGTATATTTCCAATAGCGTTGACGTTAATTTTTAAGACACGTCCATGCACACTCGTCCATAACCATCTTTCATCATTCTTAGGATTTCAAATATTGCTACTATATAATTTTTCATAGAAAAGAAAGATAGCTAGCTGGTCGATTTGTAGCTCATTTTCATCGAAATTAATTAAATGCCAACATTCGGAGGCGACAGTCAATTATTGAATGCTATATTCTCCAAGCTTGTATAGTCGATAGAAAGGCCCGGAATGAAGCTTCTTTTGCTTTAGTTCGTCGAATCACTTGTTGGCAATTGTGCTATTACGAAGCCATTCTTGAGTGAGAGCATTATTAGCATGGGATTGTGAGAAGAAGATGATTGACACTTCTTGGTGCATTTGTTAAATGGATTTTTTGGTTTGGGAGTCATTAGTGAGCAAATATAGAGTTCATGGAGGTTAGGGTTTTAGATTTTGGAAGTAAATTTGGGATAGGAGGAAAAATTGGGAACAACTTATTTATATATGATTGATGAGGTAGGGTTTCAGAATAACAACAGACGTCTATAGGTGGAGAACAGACGTATGTGCTTTTAGTTAAGATTAAACAGAATGTTACGATAGACGTCTGTAATGTTTTCCCAGACGTATGTGGTTGTAGAAAAAATAAACAAAGAGTAAGGATAGACGTCTGAAGTTACAGAAAATTATTTTCCCGGCCGACATCTATAGCATTTTCACATACGTCTGTGGTATGCATTTTTATGAAATACTGAAAAGAATTTAAATAGCAGTTAAATTTTATTGAAATTTTAATAAAACAAAACAATATACATACCAAAAATTAACAAATAAACTTAATTTATACGACGCATGGAATAAGTTTAGTTTTTCTTTGAGAATTTAGAATTGTTGATTTGTTGTATATCTCATGAATTTGGTTCAACTTTTGTGTCGTCAATTAACTGCTTTAGTGGAGACCAACTCTGATGAGCTGGAGTGTTAATCCAAGCTTGATTTGATGGTCCCGGTTTACACAGATTTCTTGGAGAATGTTATACACTTTTGTAGGAGTTTCTTGTAATCGAGGAGATTTTTGACATATGCAATTTTTTTGGTGAATGACCTCAAATTGCTAGAATACATTTTTCAAGAAAATTTAGATGAGATCCTTGGCGTCGTTATTCGTAATACATTTCACGTTGAACTCCCATCATTTCTTGTTGATAGTGATATATTTCATTGACCTTTTTGGTGAGAGATGTTGATTGTAGATCAATTGAATGTTGTCTATAGTCGATAGTTGAATAGGTGGAGTCGTGATCGGAAGTCATTTTTGTGTACTATGTCTTTTGAGGAAGAATATAAGCCGATTTATAAGAATTTTTTTACTATACTTAGAGAGTAGGTTGAGGAAAAGGGATCCAACCATACAAATTTTACAAAGAGTAGTTAGGTTTTATATGGTTAGTATTAGTTTAAAATTTATATGGTTTTTATTAATCTAAGTGTATAAATTTTGTCCTATGTAGTTTTATATGAGCTTCGTTTTTTTTAATTTTAATATACGAAACTATTTCTATAAATTTAGTTAATCAATTCGTTGTACGAACATATTCCTAGATCTCGTCTTAACTTAATAAAAATTAGTTCACTTAATGGTTTAGTAAAAATATTAGCTATTTGATTTTCAGTGTTTACAAACTCCAGTTATATAATTCCTTTTTCCACATTATCTCTTAAAAAATGACGACGAATATTAATACGCTTTGTTCGAGAATGGTTAATAGGATTTTTTGATAAATTTTTGGCACTAGTATTATCACAATATATACGAGATTTTCTTATGATTTTACCAAAATCTAGAAGGGTTTTTTTGCATATAGATTACTTGTGCACATTCTAAGGACGTTGAGATGTATTCGGCTTCACATGTCGAGAGCGAAACACAGTTTTGTTTTTATTAAACTACGAAGCTAAGGACTGACCAATAAAATGACATGTTCCCTTGTTCTTTTTCTATCCGTTTTACAACCTCTGAAATCAACATCGCTATATGACGCAAGTTCGAATGAGCTTCCTTTTGGGTAAAAAAGTCTGTAATCTCTAGTGTTTGTTTAATGTCTTAAGTATCATTTTACAGCTTGATGATGTGATTCTTTTGGCTATGCTTGAAGTCGAGTACATACACACACACACTATCTGGTCTATTAGATGTTAAGTATAACAGAGATCCTATCATACTTTGATATAATTTTTGGTCGAAATTTTTTCTATTTTCATCTTTATCTAAATGTAGAGCAGTCCTCATTGGAGTTGGTTTACTCGATATATTTTCCATTCCAAAACGTTTTAATAAATATTAATAGTATTTTCTTGATTTATAAAATTTTCATTTTCTAATTGTCTTATTTGTATTCCTAAGAAATAGTTTAATTCTCCCATATGTGAAATTTCAAATTCATCTTTCATTATTTTAGAAAATTCAGTGCATAGTTTTCATCAGTGGATCCAAATATAACACCGTCAACATATATTTGTACAGCTAAATTTTTTTGGTTTTATGAATAAAGTAGAATCAATTTTACCAATTTGAAAATCGGAACATTGTAAATAAGTTTTTAATCTTTCATACCAAGCACGAAGTGCTTATTTTAAACCATATTAGGCCTTTTTAAGTTTAAATACATGATCGGGATATTTCTCGTGAACAAAAAAGTAGGATGTTCAACGTACACTTTTTCTTTTATAAATCCGTTTAAAAGTACACTTTTTACATCCATTTGAAAAAGTTTAAAATTATGATGATATGAAAAAACTAGTAATGTTCGTATTACTTCGAGACGAGCTACATGAGCAAGTGTTTTGTCATAATCAATTTCTTCTTCTTGACTATATCCTTGAGCTACTAATCTTGCTTTATTTCGTACAATATTTTCATTTTCATCTGCTTTATTTTTAAAAACCCATTTCATTCCAATTATAGATTGATCATCTGGTCTTGGTATAAGTTCCTAAACAACATTTCTTTCAAATTGAGTAAGTTCTTCTTGCATTGCAATAATCCAAAAGTCATCTTTTGATGCTTCTTTGTAATTTTTTGGTTCAAAATTTGATATAAATGCAACATGACTCATTTTATTTAACCATTTTCTGGTTGATACTCTTTTATTCAAATCTCTAATAATATTATTAATAGGACGGTCTCTTAATATTCTAGGTGGCGATGTTATCATATTATCATTATTGTTATTGACATTATTATTATTTTCATGTATATGTGTATTAGTTTTATTTATTTAATATTCATTATCGTTAAGATTTTCATTAAATGAGACATGAAGGATTTCTTCTATAATATTTGTTCATTTGTTAAAGATTCTATATGCTTTATTTCCATCTTAATAGCCAACGAAAATTCCTTCAACAGCTTTAGAATCAAATTTTCCTAGATTATCTTTAGTGTTTAATATGAAGCATTTTCACCCAAATATACGAAAACATGATACTTTCAGTTTCTTGTTAAATAATATTTCATAGCATGTGTTTTTAGTCATTGGTCTAAATGTTACATGATTTAATATATAACAAGCAGTAGCAACGGCTTTGGCCCAATTTTTTTTGTAAGTTACTACCATTCAGTAGAGTTCGTGTACATTCTTTTAAAGTTCGATATTTCCTTTCTACAACATCGTTTTGTTGTGGTGTTCGAGGAAATGAAAAATATAGTTCATTTTCAAATTCACCTCCGCGATCACTTCGCATATTTTTAATTTTTAAGTTCATTAAAATAATTATTCGTTTAGCAAAAATTTTGAACATTTCAAAAGTGTCGTTTTTATGTTTAAAAATAATGCCCAAGTATATCTTGAAAAATCATCAATAATTACAAACGTATTTAATATGATTTATTGAATATACTTGAGTTGGTCGGAATAAATCTAGATGGAGTAATTCGAGAGGTTGTTTTGTGGAAATTTCCTTTTTAGATTTAAAGGGGCTTTTCTTTAGTTTTCCAAATTGACAAGCGTAAAATAATTTTTTAACTTTGTAGTTGATTTTTGGTTATCCTCTTACTAATTCATTTTTAGCTAGTTTGTTTATATTCTTAAAATTTATTTGACAAAAACGTTTACGCCATAACCAAGGATCTTCATGGTTCACGGCTAAGCATAAATTTTTATTGTTTTTAACATTCATGTTTAAGACATATATATTTTGATTTATAAATCCTTCAAAGATTAACATTTTATTTTAATAAAAAATAATACATTAATTTTTCTCAAAATCAATATTAAATCCTTTGTCACATAATTGACTTGTACATAATAAGTTATGTTTTAAATTTGTACTAATAAAACATAGTAATTATAGGAGAATTAGAAATACAGATATTGATGACTTCTCCAATGCCGATGACAAATCCTTTTGAGTTATCTCCAAATGTTACGGTGCTACCAATGATATACGTTATATCTGATAACATATTAGCATTTCCAATCATGCGCTAAGAACAACTGCTATCGAGTATCCATTTCTCTTTATTTTTTGTTTTAATTTTGGGTACCTGCAAAATAAGAAAAATTTAATTGGTGCCCAACTTCTTTGATTAGGGTCCTGCATGGTAGTAGATGTGGTAGCTATATCCATGAGGATTTGGTTCCCTTAGCGATGTAATTTTTGTTATATACAAATTTTTGTAAATATTCATCAATATATTTTTGTCAAAAAGTTGAAAATTTACATGACTAAATCGAAATATGTGAATTTGACTCCAAGTGTCGTGAGATCGTGTTGAATGGTTTGAAATCTTGCATACATATCAATTATTGATTCAAGTTATTCATTTTGAAAGATGATAATTGATTTTGTAAAATCAAAATTTTAGTTTGCTTGATTTTATTTATGCCTTCATGTGTGACTTGTAAAGTGCACCATATATCATATGCAGTCTTGAAGACCATGATACGTGAAAACTTATTTTTATCAAGTGAGTAAAATAATACATTCATAGCTTTGGCATTGTTAGATTCCTCTACTTTTTGTGCATCAATCCATGTGCAAATATCGATGTTAGGTTCTTTATATTTGTTTTGAGTTGCTAGCCATATTGTTAACCCATTTACTTCCATAAAAGTTCGCATGCATGTTGACCAATAAGCATAATTTGAACAATTAGATAGTGGAGGACGAGCAGTTGATTGACCTTTTTGAAATGTACTTTCCATTTTAACGATTTCACTTACGTGTTATTGTAGATTGAAATGACCTTGCTCTGATACCAATTGAAAATCTATAGGATCTTTATAAATAATGCAACTTATATATGTGTGTGTGTATTACTAACTATGATAAGCAGAGTATAACAATTGAATGTAAAATAAATAATAGAAACGATCACAACGGATATTTTATACTAGTTCAGACCTCCCGTCCTACGTCCAGTTCCCAAGCTCCCATTTGATACTTCCTTTGACCAACTGACCCTCGCTTTGTCCGGAGGAATAGACTAATATAAAAGTATATCTCTAGCAATCTTGTGTTGCAAATAACACGGTAGTTGACTGATAGTTCAATTCTTCCTATGATCTCCTTTGAGTATGTGAATGTGATTACTTTGAGTTGTAGAAAGTGGTTTAACCAAAATTATATTTTTGTTATATAGATTTAGAGTGTGTAAGCAATGTATGCACAAGATAGTGATAAGAAATCAAGAGAGAAAAGATTCAATTAATTCAAGCTTTGTTAGTTTCTACATCTCAATCAAAGTAGTATTTATATATTCAAAAGGATACAGATGAAGAGTTGTTGTTATTAGATAATTCTATCCACTTTAATGGCCGCAACCTTTCGATGAAGGGTAATTTCTTTTTGTCTCAACAGACGTTTCTTTTCAAAAATTTGCTTTTATTCATACGACAAATATCTGTGGTAAAACCTCAAACGTCTGTGACTTCAGAAAATAATTACCCGAGGATTGTCTCAGACTTCTGTGGTTTTACCTCAAACCTCCATGAGTAGTAAAAATAGTTTTTCAACTTAATTTCAGTGCATATAAAATAATGTGTGATTTTGTATGCATACATATACTAAAGAAGACCTTAGTGATATTTTATCTAAGACTCTTTTATAGTAGAATAACCTTACTAACTATAGTATGGTCGATAGATCTTCGTTTCTCTTTGAGTATCTTCGAGCATGGTTTCTTGTTTTAGCATATACATGTAATCTTGATAAAGTGTATATATATGATTGTATAGTTGTTATCATTGAGACGTAAACTGAAATTTCTAACATGCTGCTCATTTTCTATTTACTTTGATGCAATTTTCATTTTTTTGGCACTAAATGTGTGATAAAAGAGATTATCTCAATTGGCAACATTTGATAAATTAGAGAGATAAGAGGATTTTTTTTACCAAAAGTGGAAGGAAATAATTAGCATTATCTAAGAATTACTTAAGGTAGACCGAGTAGTGGTATTAAAAGTGATCTCTTGGTATTTATGTAGAGGCTATTATATCTATTTTGAAGATACAAGACTATTCTGAACAACATCATATTTCATATATAGTTTCTATGTTAATGCCTTCAAACATTATCTTCTACATAATTAAATCGTGGTTTGTTTGAAATTGATTTTCAAGGAAAATATAAGAGCAAAAATTACTCTAAAAAGCAAAAATACATTATTTTAAGGAAATAAGTCAACTCTACGAATTTTTCTATTCTCACGTTTTCTTCAATTTGCTTTGAAGTTAGAAAGTTGTCTTAAGTTGGATCAAAAAAATTCATATGGTTTGGACTGTGCACTTAAAAGATTTAAAATTTGGAAACATGAAACAACATCATAACACATTTGAAATATGGTTAGTTTCTAATTGTGTTTGATGCTCCGTGTTTAATGATTTCTTCAACATGACTACATGAAACTTTCACAGTATAAACAATTCAAAGAATACAGCAACCATATATTATTATTAGGGTTAAAAAAAAGGCTTTCGCAAGAAACTTATTCTAATAATAAGCTCATCAAGAACTTATTATGAAAATATATGTCTATTTTTCATTTTTGTGCATGCGCATTTTCAAAATGTGCATGTACAGAATCAAAATTTATACACGCGCTTCTGAAAATGCACATATACAAAATTGAAAAAGAGGCATAATTTTATAATAAATTTCCAATGAGGCCTATTACTGAAATTAGTTTTTTTAGAAGGCTTACATTTATAACCATCTCTTATTATTATTACTATTATTTTGATAACAAGGGTGATATTCATGCAGGCCGACTCATGACATAGGTGAGTGATACATTTGCCTAGGGCAACACTTCACGTGGGGGCAATAAACCAGAAAAATTCAATTCTCGTATTCTCTACTACAAAATGCGAATCCGCAATCCACACCGAATCCGTTCAACTGACAAATCAGCTTTGCCTTAGGCACTCAGTACTCAAGTTCGTCATCGTTGCCTCATCCTGGTGTCCATCGTTGGCTCGTCGTCAAATGTGTCAGGACGATTTGTCTCTTGCCCTAATTACCAAATCCTAATTTCTAAATTATGTGAGCTTATGTTTATCAATTATCAGTTTATGGGGTATTGATTGTTTGTTGATTGAATACCGATTTTGATAACTTTGTTAGTTTCTGAAGTATGGATAACAATGAAAGTCGCAAACAATTGATTATTCATTTAAAGTAATTCTTTAGGATTTAGTTTACTGTAATCATTTAAGCTGAAATAGTTGATCGAGACTAAATTTGTTAATTTACTGATATAACAAACTGAAAACAATTAATCATCCATTGGATTATTTTTATATGTTAGTTTATTATTATTTTTCCAATCCAAATTTCTGGGTACAATCAAATTGACCAAACTTTATTCGGGTACAATCCTCATTCAAGTTAGCTACTTAATAATATATTTTATGCTATTTGATGTTAATTTCTAATTAGCCAGTTAACAGTTGATTGTTTTTAAAAAAATTCTTTCAAAATAATTGATGAAACTTTTATTCAAAACATTTGAATTATTGTGTTATGCAATTAAAAGGTAAATAATACATAATTGAAATTTGCTATATTAATATTGTTTTATATCACAATTTGAGATAGAAATCGAAGATAAAATTATGGATATCAAAATAGAAAAAAAACGATGGAGAGATGAAGAAACAAAGTCATTAGTTGGCTTAATATCAAATTTATTTCAAGCAAGAAATAAAAAATTAGACTTCAAGTCAAATTGAAGAAACCAACTGGGTGGAGGATGAGAATATAAATATTAATATTGACATGATGAAGTGTCTATAAATGACAATGTTGATGTAGAAATTGATAATCAACATATTGTAGAAGTTATGGAGGATGAACATAATGAAGATGTTGGCAATTCTTTTGATGAAGACAGTAGTGATGCAACCACAATTGATCTTGTAAAAGACGTTGATGTTAATTATGATCCGGGATTATGAGAAATAATCACTGATACCAAAAAAATTATGCCAATTCAACATGGTCCGATTAAGATTTTAAAAGAAAATGATGCATTTCCAAGATGCAGATTGATGGTAGACATTTTTCTTCTAAACATTACATTGGAAGTTATCCATATAGAGAAGAGCATAAAAAAAATGGCATGTATCTTCAAATGAATGTGACAAAGTTTATTGTTTTTGTTGTAAACTTTTCAAGCATACACAAAAGGTATCTCAATTGGCCAGTGGAGGATGCAATGACCGACATAATTTATCTAAAAAGCTAAGAGAGCATGAAAGTAATCCATCGCACAATGCAAATCTTATAAAATGGGTTGATTTGCATAAGGGACTTCAACAAAAGAAAATAGTTGACAAAGCAATGGAAGCTCAAATTGACCAAGAGAGAAAACATTGGAAAACTGTACTTGTGCGTATGATTGGCACTCTCAAAACACTTTCTAGAAATAACTTTCCATTTCGTGGATCAAAGGAGAAGATTTATGAGAAAAGTAATGGGCTTTTCTGTAAACTTATAGAATTTGTGGCTGAATTTGATCCTATGATGGAAGATAATATTAGACGTGTGTAAGCAATGAAATAAATCATCATTATCTTAGCCACAAAATGAATTGATAAGTTTGTTGGCCAACCAGATCAAAATAACAATGCTTGCAAAAATAAGGAAAGCAAAATATTTCTCCATCATCCTTGATTGCACTGCGAATTTAAGTCATAACTAGCAAATGACCGTTATTATAAGATGTGTGAATGTTAACAATGCAAGTTTGTCAACGTGGAAGAATACTATCTTGGATTCATAACCGTGACGATACATTCGGACTTGGTCTTTTTAAAGAATTTGAAAATGTTTTGGATAATCTTAAACTTGATATTAATGATGTAAGAGCACAAGGGTATGATAATGGTTCGAATATGAAAGGCAAATTATTAAATTTAATATAGTATTCTTGAACTTGATTTTAAACTATTGACTATTATATTAGCTAATTTTATTGAATTTGTAATAGTTAAACATGAAGGGATGCAAAAAAAGACTATTTGATGTAAATCCTAGAGCTTTCTACATTTCATGTGGATGTCATAGTCTAAATCTTACAATATGTAATATGGAAAAATCATGTATGAAAGCCAGAAACTTTTTTGCGTATGCAAAAGATTTATACTTTATTTTCTGGCTTAACTCATCGGTGGGAAATACTCCACAGTCATGTGAAAGGTTTGATTCCATAACCATTATCTGCAACCCATTGGGAAAGTCATATTGAAAGTGTTAAAGCAATAAGATTTCAATCATTGAAACCAAGTGATTCTTTGATTGATATAGCAAATAACTCTAAAGAGGACGTTGTGATTATGGTGGCAAAATGATTTGGAAAATTTTGAGTTTCTAATTAGCTTGTGCATTTGGTATAGGATATTAGACAATATTAATCGAGTACGTAAAATATTCAATGAAAGAAAATGCATATTGAAATGCAATCTCCAAAATTAAATAGTTGGTAATTTTTTTTAAAAACTTAGAGAAGATGGATTTGATCCCATGATGGAGGAGGCTAAAGAAATTGCAAATGATATTGGCATTGATCCTAAATTTTTTGAAAAGAGAATTGTGCATAGAAAAAAGCAATTGGATGAAGACATCTTAAAGAATTATGATAGACAATCTCTAGAGGAAATTTCTAGAGCTACTTATTTTCTATATATAATGGATCAAGCTTTAACTTCGCTCCAAGATCGGTTTGAGAAATTTAAACATTATGAAGGAATTTTTTGCTTTTTTCTAAATTTGAAATTCAAGAATGTTGATAATGATAAATTGAATGACTATTGCATGAATTTGGAAGATTTTTTGACACATGAGGAAGAGAAAGATATTTGTGTTAATGAGTTGTTTTATGAGCTTCAACAATTAAAAGGAATATGACCATCGAAAATTACTACATCAACTGGTATCCTTAATTTCTTGAGGTTCCATCAAGATGTGAGTGGATTTCTCAATGTTTGGGTTGCTTATTGAATCTTATTGACTATTCCAGTTACGGTTGCTTCGACGAAAGAAGCTTTTCGAAATTGAAATTAATTAAAACATATCTGTGAACTACCAT
The DNA here is from genome assembly GCA_030765085.1 of Allium cepa. NCBI lineage: Eukaryota > Viridiplantae > Streptophyta > Magnoliopsida > Asparagales > Amaryllidaceae > Allium > Allium cepa. The sequence goes on from CM060934.1 coordinate 630,039,108, forward strand.
GTCGCAAGAGAGATTAAGTGGACCGGCTAAGATTTCAATTGAAAATGAATACTTGGATACGCTTAACTATGAAGAGATAATAAACGAATTTGCCTTAAAAAATGCAAGAAGAAGTTGCTTCTGTTAATGTCTATTTATGTATTTTCATATCAATTTGACATTTAGTTTTTTTATGTGATCTAAATAATTTGCCTAGTATTTTGTAACCAATGTTAACTTTCTATCATAGAGTTTACATTTTGTTTCTTACATTTAAGTGCATTGTTGTTTATTAAATTTTAGGGCAACAAAAACATAATTTTTTTACTGGCTAGGGCATTGAATGTGTTTGGGCCGGCCCTGTACTCTTGTAATATGGCAAATAAGATTTATAATATTTTACAAACGGGTAGCTTCATTCAGCATTGATGGGGATATTTCTAACCTATTATGAGAGTGTGTTTGTGGACATTTTTAATTAGAGGTTAATGTATATTGTTTGCTTTTTTTGCGCAAATTATTATTAATTATATTAATATTTAATTAACAGTAATTTAAATTCAAATTCAAACTAATGAACAGTTTCAAATACAAACTCAAACAACTATCGCAAATTTAGACAAAAAATACAATTAACTAACATATAGTAAGAATAACATCTGACTTATCTTACACAAGTCGGATGTAACTAATACATCCATTGGAACGCTACATGTTCAAGAGACCAAACACAGACCATTAAACCTTTGACATATCAATCACTTCTGACTTATCCGAGATAAATCGGACGTAATTTTTGCTATCCACTTTTTGATTAGTGTTTGCAGTGTCCGTGAACGGGGTTGAGCTTCATTTAGAAACTTAAGCCAAAATTCACATATTGGTGTGTGATTTCCTTATCTTCTCCTATTCGGGCATTCATTCAATCTTCGATCATATTACATGTATAAATTGATGGTGACAAGTGACATTTTAAATTCACAAATTAGAGTTGTCTATACATTGATGCATGGTTATCGAATAGTTTTGTGTACACAAGCATTAAGTCAATAACAACCATCATAAAATTTTATGGCATATATAATCTAATCTTAATGATTTTGTGTAGGAAAAATTATAGTTTCAAAGTCGTACTAATTCTTTTATTGCAACCACGGGATGTGTAGTTTGTGTCGGGATTTTTATTCTAATATAAGAAAAACATAATGGCAAGATCTAGTGGGAATAATTGTGTTGTTAGTTTACAAAGGTGGCTTGATGATGTTTAATTTGTTTTTCATTGGGTATAGGTTAATTATTGTTTATGTTTAGAAATTTTCATTCTATTGATTTAGTGTTTTTCCTTCGATATAGAATTATTTTGCATATTCGTCTACATTTAGACTATAAGTATGAGAGTTTTTTATTCTCTTGGATAGTTTTCTGTTTAGTGCCTTTTCCATGCTTCATTGCATTATTATTTGTTATTTTTTGTCTAAATTTTATAACAGGCAATAGGTTCACCATGTTAATCTTCGATCAATTTTTTTTTTCATATAGCAACCTTTTTTAGAATTGAAATAATAATAATAATACATTACCAGCATATTTAAGTAGAGTTTTTTTAAGATCCAGTGCTTGTGAATGCATTGAAAACAATATGCAAGTTACATATATAGCTTTTGATTTTCATCCATGGAGTGAAATATAAAGGATGGTATAAATTATTAGAACATGCTGATGAGTATTTTATTCCTGTAGTCTTTTGTTAATTTTGTAAAATCTATAATTGCTACAAAATTAATTGCATGGTGTTTACTTCATGTATAATGGTATTATTTTAACACAATTTATTGTTATGTTTACATTATTTTAACGTCCATCCAAAGAGTTTGAAAAGTGTTATTTCAATTTCTCAAACCATCTATAAAATGTGATCCCTCATTCTCCAATAGGCTATCAATTTTCATTCTTTTCTATTGCACAAATTTAGTGTTCAATAGCTTCCAACTTCTTGCTATTTTGTAGGTACCTATCAATACAGATATTCGTTATCAAGCATTGAGTGATTAAAATTCATCTCTCATTGGATTGGTTGTCAGATTTACAAGTGCATTTATACATTATTAAAAATGTGCAAATATAACCCACCTTCCAAGCATATGAGAAGTAATAAAAGAACCGATGAAGTGAATGAAATAATTGATACAAGGGATTATATAAAAAATGGTAGACCGCGACCAATATGATGAGGAGCTTGAACCACTAGAAATTATCGAGTACTAGTTTTCTATTGCTGAAGTGGACAAAGCTAGTGTAGTTACTAAAAAGAAAAGGCCAATTGGTGACTGAATTTGTTTTGTAGACAGGAAATTGAAAATCAGAAGTACAAAAGATAGTAAATGCCATCTTAATCAATTATAACTAGGCATGCAAATCTATCATGCTTTATTGAATCCAATCGTCTGTAGTGAAAAAATTTGTTTTCTTCCCATTAATGCGGAATAATCCAACGCAAGATCAAGATTTGCCAATTAAACATGTTTTAATCCAATAGCAATTATTAACTACTCAACAATAAATAAACAAAACAGAAAATAAACGGAGACAATAAAATTTAACGTGGTTCGGTCTAATTAACCTACGTCTACAGATCCAACAACTCACTATAATTTGAAAAGAGTACAAGAGATTTTCTCATTACAAGATTATAGTTACCAAAGTGGAGTAAAAAAAACACTACAATATCTGTAAAAACTAAAAGAAATAATTTGTTGATGATGATAGAATGGTTGAGATTCCATTGCTTTTATATTGGTGCCGACGGAGCATATATTTTGGATGTTCAAACTTCTTCCAAAGCAAAATACGTGGTTGCTGTTGATTTTGATTGGATTACCATATCCAATATATCTTCATATCACAAGCTTTTGATATATCCAATATTAGCTTTGACTTTGCATGCGGCGACAAATTTGAAATATTTCACAACACTAATGTGCTTGTAACTTTCACATATGAACTACATTTTGCAAACTGTCTTCTTCGTCGCGTCCCACATTAATTCATCATCAAAACGAGTATAACATTGTATCGATTATTTTCAACATCCTACCTTGATACAATATTACCGCATCTCCTTTTATCTCGAATCAACTAGTGACTACTAGTTGTTGGGTCAGCGTCCCATGGTGTTACGTAGGTGTACACAAACTAATTAAGTTTGAACAATGCTCAAACTTATCTTTAGGAAGTGACTCATCATCATATCTAAAGGATTATCCATAGTACTCATTTTCACCAACTTGATCTTTCTTCGATTTTTTATTTAGCATAAGAAAGAATCCTCTGACATCAATGTTTCTCATTCGAGACCTATAGGCTTGATTTTCTACAAGATGAATCGCGCTCTGACTCTCTGAAAATAACTCTACTTTACGCTACACCACCAAAAGATCATGCAATACTGAAGTAAATACGATTCCTCCTTATTTGCTTCCATAATCGCTATCAACCGGGCTTCGGTAGTCGACAAAGCTGTTATAGATTGCAGCTTTAATCTCCACGAAATTGAGCCTATGCCAAGTACAAACACGTAGCCCGACACCAACTTCCATCCATCTCTATCTCTAGCATAATCTAAATCATAGTAGCCTTTAAATAAGATATCACCATCTACTCCACCATACAACAAGTCAACCGAAGAAGTGACACGAGTATCTGAGAATCCACTTCACTGCTTGCCAATGCTCTTTGCTTGGATTAGACATATCGACTCACAACACCCACTACTTGTGCCAAATCTAGTCTTGTGCACGCCATAGCATACATGAGACTACCAACGGCACTAGAATAAAGTATATCAGCCATATACCTCTTGTCTTCATCCGACGAAGGAGATAAGTCATTCGACAACTTAAAATAAGAGCCTAATGGAGTGCCAACCGGTTTAGCTCTCTCCATAGCAAATCGAACGGGGACCTTCTCAATGTACTGCACCTGAGTGAGTCTAAACTCTCTCCACTTCCTATCTTTGAATATCTCCATTTTCTAAATTCTCTGTGCTTATCCCAAATCCTTCATATCAAACTCCTTGTCAAGCTCTGCTTCTTAATTCCGACCATACTCCGAGATGCAATCAACATATCATCAACAAATAACAAAAAATATATCATATCTCCATCACACCTCCTGAAATAAACATACTGATCTTTGAAGCTTCTAGAATATCCCTATGAAAGCATAAACTTATCAAATCTCTTGTACCATATTCTAGAATACTATTTCAATCCATATAGAGATTTATTAAGTTCATAAACATAATCTGGTCTGTTACTATCAATGAACCCTCCGGCTGCTTCAAATAAACCTCCTCATCCAGATCACCATGTAAGAATGCAGTTTTGGCATCTATTTGCTCAAGTTTCACCATCGTGAGCAACTAGTGCAAAAAGAATACGAATGGAAGTATGCTAATAACTGGAACAAAAATATCATGATACTCTACCCCTTTCTTCTGAACATACCCCTTTGCTATTAATCTTGCTTTATATCTGAAATCTCCATTGCTGCCATCTTTCACTCTATAAATCTACCTACATCCAATAGCTCTCTTTTTGGTGGGAAGAGGCACCAAATCCCAACTATGATTTTTTAACAAATATTCAATCTCCTCCTCCATAGAAACTAACCAACTGGAACTATCAACTGGTGCAATAGCTTCTCTATAATCACGGGGATCATCGTGGACAACATTCAATGCATATGTTGCCATGTCATCGAAGTCAATGTCTTCAATGCTCGATCCAACAAACTCATCAACCCACTTAGGCTTCCTTCTCCCTCTAACATGCCCAGTCTTTGATCATGCTCCACCTTAAGTTTGATCCTCTGTACTAACATCGGTACTATCCTTATCAACCACCATGCCATTGACAACACCATCTGAACCTTTATGAAAAGAATCTAAAGATGACTTGTCTTGTGTTTGGTATTCTGAATATGTTCTCACATTGTCATCGGACGAGGAAGGCTCCACCTTCAACACGGCATTCTCATCAAAAGTCACATGCCAGCTGGTAATAATCTTCTTGCTGATAGGATGCCACAACCTATATCCCTTCACTCCTCTTCTATACCCTAGAAAGGTACACTTACAAGCTTTAGGTTCCAACTTTCCCCTGCTCTCATGTAGATAAGCCGGACATCCAAACACTCTGAGAAATGAATAGAAAATAGGCTCTCGTTTCCATACCGCTTTAGGAATTTTCATATCTATGGCAGTAGAAGGTGTGCAGTTGATGAGCAAAGCCGCCATAGATAAGGCTTCAGTCTAAAATCCATTCTTCAACTTAGCAGTCAATCTGAGGCAACAAGTTCTCTCCAACAATGTCTGATTCATCCTTTTAGGAACTCTGCCTCTTAATGCCTTCGGACTCACTATAATCAATGAATTCCTATGATACAAATTCACCCCCATTATCCGAACGGAGAACTTTCTACTTCTTCTCTCACTGCATCTCAACCATAGATTTCCACTTTTTAAACCTAATAAAGGTTTCACTCTTAGACTGTATAATTATATCCATACTTGCAAAAGAAATCGTCTTTAAATGAAACAAAATACCTGGCTCCACCTAAGGGTGGACAAGGGGAGGGACCCCACACATCTTTGTGAACATATTCCAAGACAGCCTTTGCTTTATGCTCTCCTATACTAAAATAAATCTTTGTCTGCTTTCCAAGAACAAACTCTTCGCAAAAGTCAAGCTTTGAATGTTGTACTCCATCAATCAAAATTTGCTTTCTCAACTCATCCAAACTACGTTCGTCGATGTGGCTCATCCGCAAGTGCCACCATATAAAAGAATCTGAATCAACAGAAGTAATTGAAGCTGATTTACCAATTATAGCAGTGTCGTTCAATAGATAAATATTTCCCGCCCTCACTCTTCTAAAAATCATGGAACCCTTCAATATGTTCATTTTCTCTCCCTCAGTTACAATCTTCACTCCAAGCCTACTCCAAGCCTCAACAGAAATCAAGCTCCTCAAATCAGGTACATGCTTAACGTTAGTAATAGTATGAACAACACCATCAAACATAATGTGTAGGATCGATTTCACCCTAGAGGGAGGGTGAGCAGGGTGATACTAATAATAATAAAAATTAATGCAGAAATATATAAAATCATTGCAGCGCAGATAATAACAGAATAATAAAAGCAGAAATAGAACAATACAGATTTACCCAGCTTTGGCAAAATCTGACCTACGTGCTTACCCCAAGGTTTCTACTAGAAATTAAGTAGTCAGATGCTTACACACGTAAACTTGCGAAACTCGTTATCGACTAACCTAACTCTACGCTCAAAACCCTGCCACAACTCAGGCACTGAGTTGCGAATTCTCGAACTACACCCCCATAGTTTGTAACCTAGTCACATGACTAGAATTTTACAAAGTTTAAAAGAAAATTACAAAATTAACTAAACAGAAACAAAAACAAAACCCTTTTTATATATTTAATCCCAAATAAAGAATAAAAACAACTGGCCCATAAATATATAAAGATAACTTCCTTTATTCCCTTTTCCTTTACTTCGGCCAACTACTTATTTGAAATGTCTGCTTCGTTCCTCTTTGGAAAAATTAGGGCTTCTTTCGCCGCTACTACAATTGATCGACTGAGGTCTGCTTTATGCTTCGATCGGCTTCATCAATCGTCTTCTTGGCTTTGATTGTGTGCGGTTGCTTTAATTGTCGAGTTTGAATTATAATTTGGTACGTGATATTTGCCTCTTTTTTATTTTTGAATATATTCGACTTTATGCTCTGATTAACTGCTTGGGCTCGAACTCGATGCATTTGCCGATGATGATTTTTGGGTATTTATAGGGACCGAACCCTAAATAATCGTTCGTATTTTTTTGTTTGTATTCTTCACAATTCTTGCTTGGCCATTCAATTTTGCTAAAATGATGATGATTAATCTTGACTGCTTCATTTGTTTACAAGTTACTGATACATTTTCACTTGCTTGAGTCAGTTCCTTCTTTTGTACCTACGATCATGGAATTTGAATTTTTTGAGACTTCGACTTGTTCATGTTATTTCATATACTGTTACCTGGAGAATCGACCAGGCAACTAGAACACTCGGGAGTACAAAGCTGTACTCGGCATAAGTGGATACTCGACATCCATAGACTTTCGGCATGAAGAGTTGTAGTCGGCAAGGTGGATGCTCGACATAAGGCCATTCAGCTCTTTACACGGCATTGAAGTACGCTCGGCCTTCCAAGGATGTGCTCGGCATCGAAGGGGGTTCGGCAGACCAAGATTGTACGCGGCATAGGGTCGTCCGGCTTAATTCGCTCGGCACGATTGCTCCTTAAAGGAAGTTAGCTTGCTCGGCTTAAGGTCGTCCGGCATCCAGGCGATAGTTCGACATCCAGCATCCCACACGGCAAGCTTTTCATCCGGCATGTTCTTCATCTGGCATTCCATCTGCTCGGCATATCCTTTGCTCGGCATCACCTTTGCTCGGCGTGTCCTGTGCTCGGCAAAACTCTTCACACGACAAGCCTTTCACTCGGCACTCACGCTTCACTCGGCATTCTAGCATTGTTCGGCCCGTCTCCTCCATTCAACAGAGAGATCCATCGACTTGGAAAGGAAGGCTCGGCATGCCGACCGTTCGGCCTGTTTCACTCGGAATGCAGGGCGCGTCCTATCTGGACCGAGCTGTCTAGCCATCTGGCCCACCAGGGAAGTCCAACCCACATTCGTCTATAAATAGAGGGGCAGGGGCGCAGAAAAAAGGGATCAGATTTCAGAGAACACAGGGGAGACTCTGCCGCATCCAAACCTCATCCAAGACTTCTACTTTTATTTCACAATTGTATTCGAATACTTAAAAGCGGATTGTATCTGTAATCAAGTTGAAAGTGAAGAAATAAAGGATCAACTTCAAAGTGGACGTAGGCTACAACGCCGAACCACTATAAATTCTGTGTTCTCGTCTCCCGCATTTTAATTTATATTATCTTCTCCATTTTAATTTATCTTCTTCATTAATCTCTCTACACAAACTCTCTAAGGGTGTTAGTGACCAATTTTGGCGCTAACATTTTGGTGCTTTCACTGAGAATCGAATTCTCAGATTATGAGGATCTACTTTGTAGCTACTGGATTGCATAAATCCCCCGAAGAAGATCCGTAATTATTCATAAGGCATCTGTTGATTCTACTCAGAGTTACAACCAACGACTCTACCATGGGAAGACCACGAACAAGATCGACCTCCCAAAATGTAGATGCCCGCGAAACCGCTAGTGTTCAACAACTTGGACCTAACGATCAACAAGCAATTCGAGGCACGGGGCCCTCTAGCCAAAACCAAGCGAAAGCTGTTTCACGAGCAGAATTGAATGACTTGATAAAAGAGCTTACGGAAAGCAGAAGGCAACTCGCTGAGCAAATGCAAGTTAATGCTGACCTCATGACCCAACTTGCTCAACAGCAGCATCAGAATGCTGGAGGTAGCCCTGTCCCCCGCTCTGAAGATGATAGCTCAACTTCAGCTGATGAACCTCCTAGGCGTAGACGCCGCAAGGATGAAGATGACCAAGCAGGTGCCACTGATCGCTCTACTAGAAATCGAGCCCGTGGAGCGGAACCCAACCTTCCTCCTACCATACAAACCCCGGATTTGACAGCTATGGTCAGGCAGTTGATGAGAGAGAATCAAGGTTTGACTAATGAAGATAGGGGAATGTCTAAGAGTCATACTCCCTTCACAGATACCATTCTACAGGCTGAATACCCAAGGAAGTTTAACATGCCCACCATACCCGCCTATGAAGGAAAAACTGACCCTAGACAACATGTAATGAGGTATGGATGGATGATGGATTCAGCAAGGGCCAACGATGCAACTAAGTGCAGGTGCTTTCCAATAACTCTGTTCGGAATTGCCACCATGTGGTTCACTCGACTTCCTCCACGGTCAATCTCAAACTTCGACGAATTAGCAAGGAAATTCATAGAACAATTCAGGATACACGCCACTCGACCCAAGGATGTGATGTCCTTATCAAGCGTGACCCAAGCTCCTGGAGAATCACTGAAAGCATACTTGCAGAGATTTCATGTCGCCGCCACTGAAGTGAGCAATCCAAACGACCACGCAATTTTGATGGCAGTAATGCGTGGAGTGGATCCAGACTCTGAATTTGGGGATTGGTTGGCGGGAAAGCCACCAGCTACATTGGAACGTTTCTATTCGAAAGCCCACCAGTTCATAAGGAGGGAAGAAGCTCGGTGGATAAGGAAAGACAAGGCGCCAGGGTCCGTTCAGGAGTCTGTAAAGGGAAACATCGCCATGAAAGCAACCGACGATAACCCTGGAAAGACTCAGGCCAGCGTCCAAAATAAGCCCGGGCAGTCTAAGGGAACTGGAAGTGGAAATCCTGGAAAGAAGAAGGAAACGGGGAGATGAAAGTCAAGGATCCCAACCTACAACGAATACACTCCACTGAATGCGTCTCTTGAAAACATCTACTTATCGACCTGCAACACTTTTCAATACAGAAAACCACGCCCTAAGGAATCAACAGAGGAGCAAAAGCGGACTGGAAAGTATTGCCGCTTTCACAAGTCTTATGGGCACAACACAGACGAATGCAGGCATCTCCATAACGCTATTGAGAAATTGATTAGGCAGAAGAAGCTGCAGGAATTCGTCAAAGATACGCCAGAAGGAAGACAAGAAACTTCAGACCCCGGACGTGGCCCAGCTCTACACCAACCAGAGCAACCTATTCGAACTGTGGGAAGATTGATTATTAACACAATTGCTGGTGGACCTCATCCTGTGGATAAAAATTGGCAGGAAATGGAGCGATATGCTAATTCCTTGAGACATACAGAGCATGAGTGCTGTTCAAATGTGGAGGATGGAACTCCCGCAAAGCAGCAACGCACGATGCACGACGATATTGTATTCAGGAATAGAGATGCGGATAAGGTGGAAGCTCCCACCATCGATCCATTGGTCATATCCGCAACCATCGAACCGACATTCGTAAGGAGAATCCTAATTGATTGCGGAAGTTCCGTTAACATCATCTTCAAGAAAGCGTATGACCAAATGAAGCTGGAGACTAAGGATTTGAAACCATCTAAAGCCCGAATCCATGGCTTTAACGGCGTAGCCACAGACGCAGTAGGATATGTGGAGTTACCAGTTGAACTGGGACATGGTGAACGCAGAAGAGTGCGAATCCTACCGTTCATAGTGCTGGATGTTGATTCACCATACAACGTGTTTTTGGGACGACCAGCCCTCACAGATTTCAGGGCAGTCTTGGCCCCGTGGTGTCTCACACTGAAATTCCCGACAGACAAAGGAGTTGGCGTAGTGCATGGCGACCAAGCAACCGGACGTGCATGTTACGTGGCTGAGCTGAGAGAGGCCCAGCGCAGAGAAAAGGGGAAGACTGCGGACAGCATCGTCCGCATCCCGAATTTTGATGATTGACAATTAGCGCCCGAGCCCTGGCTCGGGCGACATTCTCGGATCGTTGGAGACATAGATCCGAGAGATGACAAAGGGGAACCCAGGGAACCAGACGCAGCACCGGCCGAACTAACAATTGATATTCCAGTTAGCCACAGCGACCCGACACGAGTTCTTAAAATTGGGTCACAGCTCGATCCCCTAATGGCAGAGAATTTATCTGATTTACTCCGAGCGAATCTTGATGTCTTCGCCTGGACACACTCTGATATGCATGGGATTCCCCCTGCAATTGCGAGCCATATGTTGAATATAGACCCGAAACACGTACCTGTGAAGCAAAAAAGGAGAGGCATGGACCCGGAAAGGTCTGCAGCTCTCAAAGAGGAGGTGGATAAACTCAAAGCCAATGGGTTTGTCCGCGACGCCCTCTACCCGGAATGGGTGTCCAACCCTGTGTTGGTAAAGAAAGCAAACGGGAAATGGAGAACCTGCGTTGACTATTCTGATTTAAACAAAGCATGCCCGAAGGATAGCTTCCCGCTACCACGAATTGATCAGCTGGTCGATTCGACTGCCGGGCATGAGCTACTATCTTTTATGGATGCATACTCCGGGTACAATCAAATCCCAATGCACATCCCGGACCAAGAACACACTAGCTTCGTCACAAACGTTGGGCTGTGTTGCTATGTAGTAATGCCTTTTGGGTTGAAGAATGCAGGAGCAACCTATCAACGCCTGGTGAACCGAATGTTCAAGGATCAGATTGGTAGAACAATGGAAGTCTATGTGGATGACATGCTCGTGAAGTCACGACAGTCAAACGACCACATCCGAGACTTGGCAGAAATGTTCGGTGTACTAAGGCACTATGGGATGAAGATCAATCCTTCAAAGTGTTCATTCGGCGTGGCATCAGGGAAGTTCTTGGGATTCATTGTGAATGCACGAGGAATTGAAGCTAACCCGGAAAAGATCCAGGCCATCCGAGATATACAGGCACCTAGAACCATAAAACAGGTACAGAGCTTGAACGGAAAAGTAGCTGCGCTCAGTCGATTCATATCCAGAGCCACAGATAAGTGTGTTCCTTTCTTCGATGTCATAAAGAAAGGAAAGAGAAACTTCGAATGGACGACTGACTGCGAGGAAGCATTCCGAGCCTTGGTAAGACACTTGGAAAGTCCTCCAGTGTTGTCAAAACCAGTAGACCATGAGACGTTGTACGTATATTTGGCTGTGTCTCAACACGCTATCAGTACAGCCCTAGTTCGCGAAGAAGACAAGGTTCAAAGGCCGGTGTACTATGTTAGTAAACGACCGACGGGGGCAGAAAAGAATTATCCAAAGATCGAGAAACTTGCCTATTGCCTGGTGATTGCATCACGCAAGCTTCGTCCCTACTTTCAGGCGCACTCAATCAGTGTTTACACTGACCAACCCTTGCGGCAGGTACTCCAACGACTGGAAACTTCCGGTAGGATGCTAAAGTGGAACATCGAGTTAAGCCAGTTTGATATCACCTACCTGCCTCGAAGGACCATCCAAGGGCAAGCATTAGCTGACTTCGTTGCTGAGTTCACCATTCCGGATGAACCGAGTGAAAATCACAAAGTAATCCCTCCTGTCCGATGGAAGATGTTCACTGACGGGGCATCTAACGACCGTTGGTCGGGAGCTGGGATAGTTCTGGTAACTCACGAAAACCGATCGATTTGCTACGCTTTGAAGCTCAAATTTACAGCGACAAATAACGAAGCCGAATACGAAGCACTGATTGCAGGCTTAAGACTTGCCAATGAACTGAGGGTAAAGTCCATCGAAATCTTCTGCGACTCACAGCTGGTGGTATATCAGGTACGGGGAGACTACCAACCGAAAGGACAGAGACTGGCTCCTTATCTTGCTCGGGTCTGGGAGCTACTAGTAAACCTGGAATATTATGACATTTCGCATGTCCCGTGCGAACAGAATAGGGAGGCCGACTCGTTGGCTAAATTCGCGAGTACTGGCGATGCACAGCAGATGGGATTGTTCCCTGTCGAGACTCTGCTTGCTCCAAGTATAGACATGATGGAGATAGATCTCGTCTTGGAGACCGAACTCGAAAGGGGATCATGGCTGACCCCGATCAAACAATACTTGGTATACGGGGACTTACCTGAGAAAAGAAGCGAAAGACGCCAAGTCCTTCGTAAGGCTTCGCGTTATGTAATGCAAGACGGGATAATGTATCGGAGGGGATTCTCGACCCCCCTACTCCGGTGCGTGGCCCATGACGAGGTAAAACGGGTGTTGGAAGAAGTCCATGAGGGAGAATGTGGTGATCATACCGGGGGGAAAACTTTGGCGAGGAAAATCCTCCGCTATGGATATTATTGGCCGACTATAAATCGAGATGCTGCAGACTATGCGAGAAGATGCGACAAATGCCAAATATATGCAAAGATTCCGAGAGCTCCGCCAACGAAACTCAAACAAATGGTTAGTCCCTGGCCATTTGCAATGTGGGGAATCGACCTAATTGGATCTCTGCCTATAGCCAAAGGAGGCGCGAAATATGCAATAGTGGCAATCGATTATTTCACCAAGTGGGCGGAAGCAGAGCCAATGGCCACAATCACCACCAAGAAAGTCATTAATTTCGTTGTACGAAATATCATATGTCGTTTTGGCCTCCCACGGACCATCATAACGGACAACGGAACTCAATTCGAAAGTAAGGAATTCAAAGAGTTCTGTCAGAGGTATGGCATTGAGAAAAGGTTCGCAGCAGTTGCTCACCCGAAGGCGAATGGGCAGGTGGAAGCCGTCAATAAAATCATCAAGTCCATATTGAAGAAGCGTTTGGAAAAGGCTAGAGGCAAGTGGGTGGATGAACTCCCAACAGCGCTTTGGGCCTATAGAACTACCCACAAGACCGCGACTGGCCACACACCATTCGCACTGGCGTACGGCACGGAAGCCGTCATACCCGTAGAACTTGGAGTTCCGTCACACCGGGTAACCTATTACGATCCTGCGTCAAACCAGGATCTCCTATTGGAATCATTAGACTTCATTGATGAGAAACGCGAAGAAGCTGATTTGAGAGCAGCCTCATACAGACACCGAGTCGCTAAATATTATAATGGAAAAGTCCAGCCAAGAACCTTTAGTGTGGGAGATCTCGTTTTGAAACGAGTCTTTCCAACCCCTTCGCACATGAATCCCGCATGGGAAGGTCCATACGTCATCGAACGGAGGCTTGGAGAAGGAACTTTCAAGCTAACGACTGTCGATGGTGCGACACTCCCCCGAGCATGGAACAGCGAGCATTTGCGGCGTTATTACACTTAGTCTATTTCCTTTATGCGGTAGTTGCATTTATTTCCAGTATGCTTTCTTCTTGGCATGTAATAAGACAATCTAGCTTGTTTTCATCAATAAAGGCTTGAAGCCATCTTTTCCATGAATGACCAATATCTCTTCGTATGATATTCCTATGACGCGCAATTAAAAATTATGATATCCTGGCTAGCGTACGAACGCTTATAATAAATGACAAAAAATCTCCAAGTCCCCGGAGTGCGGACTGGAGTACTCTAAGTCCCCGGAATGCGGACTCGAGTATAAACGATTCAAAATATCCAAGTCCCCGGAGTGCGGACTGGAGTACTCTAAGTCCCCAGAGTGCGGACTCGAATATAAACGACAAAAAATCTCCAAGTCCCCGGAGTGCGGACTGGAGTACTCTAAGTCCCCGGAGTGCGGACTCGAGTATAAACGATTCAAAATCTCCAAGTCCCCGGAGTGCGGACTGGAGTACTCTAAGTCCCCGGAGTGCGGACTCGAATATAAACGACAAAAAATCTCCAAGTCCCCGGAGTGCGGACTGGAGTACTCTAAGTCCCCGGAGTGCGGACTCGAGTATAAACGATTCAAAATCTCCAAGTCCCCGGAGTGTGGACTGGAGTACTCTAAGTCCCCGGAGTGCGGACTCGAGTATAAACGATTCAAAATCTCCAAGTCCCCGGAGTGCGGACTGGAGTACTCTAAGTCCCCAGAGTGCGGACTCCAGTATAAACGAAAAAAAATCTCCAAGTCCCCGGAGTGCGGACTGGAGTACTCTAAGTCCCCGGAGTGCGGACTTGAGTATAAATGATTCAAAATCTCCAAGTCCCCGGAGTGCGGACTGGAGTACTCTAAGTCCCCGGAGTGCGGACTCGAGTATAAACGATTCAAAATCTCCAAGTCCCCGGAGTGCGGACTGGAGTACTCTAAGTCCCCAGAGTGCGGACTCGAGTATAAACGACAAAAAATCTCCAAGTCTCCGGAGTGCGGACTGGAGTACTCCAAGTCCCCGGAGTGCGGACTCGAGTATAAACGATTCAAAATCTCCAAGTCCCCAGAGTGCGGACTGGAGTACTCTAAGTCCCCGGAGTGCGGACTCGAGTATAAACGACTCAAAATCTCCAAGTCCCCGGAGTGCGGACTGGAGTACTCTGAGTCCCCGGAGTGCGGACTCGAGTACAAACGACTCAAAATCTCCAAGTCCCCGGAGTGCGGACTGGAGTACTCTAAGTCCCCGGAGTGCGGACTCGAGTACAAACGACTCAAAATCTCCAAGTCCCCGAAGTGCGGACTGGAGTACTCTAAGTCCCTGGAGTGCGGACTCGAGTACAAACGACTCAAAATCTCCAAGTCCCCGGAGTGCGGACTGGAGTACTCTAAGTCCCCGGAGTGCGGACTCGAGTATAAACGATTCTAAATCTCCAAGTCCCCGGAGCGCGGACTGGAGTACTCTAAGTCCCCAGAGTGCGGACTCGAGTATAAACAATTTGAAACCTCCAAATCCCTAGAGCGCGGACTGGAGTACTCTAAGTCCCCAGAATACGGACTCGAGTATAAACGATCCGAAATCTCCAAGTCCCCAGAGTGCGGACTCGAATACAAATGACTCGAAATCTCCAAGTCCCTGGAGCACGGACTGGAGTACTCGAAGTCCGGTGTATAGACTTAATTACAAGCAGTTCAGACCTCCGAGTTCCTTGAATAGGAACTACGACACAAATGACTTGGATATGTCAAGTCCCCAACATACGGGCTGTGAAATATTCTAAGTGCTTGAAGCACCAAGTGGAGATTGATCAAATCCAGGGAAGCTCCCAAGCCATGTAAAGACGAACCAAGAAGTCTAAGTTACCCATAACAATTCAGATTTCAATCACAACCATAAAAGAAACTGAATAATAAAAGTCTTTTGAGAAGACAAAAGTGAAGATCAAATTTTATTCACAAAAAGCTTATTTACACAGTCTACAAAAATTGGCACATGACTTAAACTAGTTCTCGTTGAACGGGGACGACGGTCATTTCTTGTGTTTCTTTGACTTCTTCCCGGATGGTTCCTTCCCAGAGCGCTTACTCTTGGAATCCTTCCCTGACGGAGGGGTGACGACCGAAGATGTAGGGGGAACATCCATGGGCTGGGACTTGCCAGGAAGAATGACCTTCAATGATTTGTTCAGAGGATCGTCCAGGCCCTCTTCACGCGGCTCGACCTTGACTGAGGTCGTATCTCTTTTCTCTTTCTCGAGCCGTTCCTTCATGCTCAAGTCGGATGTGTGCTCAGAGGCGCCTGTGATTTCTACTTCGACATTCTCCGAGGAAGAGTCAGATTTGCCTTCATCCAGCGCCCCGATTACTTGAGCATCTGGACCAGGATCTCCGCCAACTTGAGTAGCCTCACTCGCCTTTATCTCCACCTCCTTGGCGGCATCGCTCCTCGGAGTGGGCTCGGGGTCAGAACAACCTGCACAGAAGACACGAAAATAAACAAGTGTTAGAACACAACAACTTCTGAGGGAACGAGAAAGATCTTTGTGAAGCCCAGAGGTTACTCACCAGATGTCGGTGGGTTCTCAGTCGCCAGGGGTGTCCCGCCCTCCGGGATGGGAGATAAAACATGAACGCCAAGCCCGGGGGCTTCCGGGTCATAACCAACGTGCTGCTCGAAGGGGTTAAGTGTTGACCGACTGGCCGGTTGGGTAGGCACGTGAACTGGGGGCACAACGCCGGAAGGGTCCGTAGCCACCTGTTTACCTTTCCTGGAGGGAGAACCTTTGCTGTAGAGGGCTTTAGCCGCCGATAAATCTGAAGGCTCCTTCCCCCTCAGGAATTCTTTTATCAATGCTTCTTCGTCGACCTCATCGGCGCCGCTCTCAACCTTCCTGATCTGAATCAGGGTCTCCCATGCCTCGGCCAATGACTCAAGGTAGCCGTCGCCCAGAAAAGTTAGATCTCGATGCATGAGAACTCGGGAATTGAACTCAGCGATAAGCGGGTCGAATTCAGTCTTTATCTCCTCCCTGCCTTCTTCCCTGGCCGCCTCGAGGCAAGAGTCGATGTCGACAGTTGCTGCCTTTTTACCTTCCTCACGGGCCTCATTCCTCAGTGCCTCGATTTTGGAGAGATCGTCTTCAAGTTTCCCCTTTAAGAGACGGGTGGCGACGATCTCATCACAATAGTGTTGTGCCTCAACCTGGGCAGCCACTTTCTCTTTCTTCTCCTTATCGAGTTGCTCCTCGAGCTCCTTAACTCGCCTATTAAGCACATCTCGCTCCTTTTGGACGGAATCCTTCTCCAAGGCCAGAGCTCCGCTCCGTTGAACCGCTTCGTCAAGCTCTTTCTTATGAGTCAATTCAAGCCGAGAGACTGCCTCGGCGGTATCCTAGCCTTCAGACGAGCAGCATCAAGCTCGGACTTGTAAGTAGCCAGCTCTTCATCCTGGGCCTTAATGATATCCCTGTCATGGATGGCCTCGAGTTTTAGACGATCGATTTCATGCTGGCGCTCCATAGACACTTCAGAAAGTTTCTCAGCCAGATGGACGAACGCGTCATGTTGCACGCAGACATCATTGGTACAGGCGATAACATTTTGTTTGACATCTCTGGGAATAGGATGAATCGCCGGGAGGAACTTTAACCCATCAAAACAAATCTTTGGAAACTTAGCCTTAAGTTCGTTCAATCTCTCCGACACTGTCGGGTCTGTTACGGGAGCGGGAGGAGACGGCTTTAAAAGTTCGCCCTTCCTATGAGAATCTCGGGAGTGCCGGGTAGAAGAAGAGTCAGAGTGTTGGTCCCGGGGAGCATCAGAATGCGACCTCTTATGGCCACGTTTGTCTTCGCTTCACTCCTGATAAGAAGAGGTCTCCTGGCGGTGCTCGAGCTGATAATAAGTTTTCTTCCGGGATGACGAGTCCCGGGCATGATAATCTCGGTCGCTGTCTCTGTCTCGGCGCTTCCCGAGGCCCGAGTCCCGACCAGACTGGCGTAAAGTCGACGAACCGCGAAGGCGGTCATATCCGTGAGAGCGCCCCATGTCACCTGCAATCAACCAATAGCGAATTAGCGAGAGAGCAGAATGGTGAAAGAAAAGTAGGTGCAAAGTGAAATGTATGTGTATGTGTGTGTCCTAATGCTACCCCCCGACGGACCAGTGGCTTTGCTAACGGGAGTTTTTTCCCCTTGGATCGGGACCGGGACACCCGCTTCGCCCCTAACGGGCGAGCGAAACTTAAACAGCTCCGGGTCGTTGAAATCATAGTTGAGCAAGTCGTCGGGAATGGAGAGGTTCGATAAGCCCTTCAGAGAACTTTCAACGCGCTGTGAAGAAGCCTCTTTCTCTGGCTGAATAGGCGTAACTTTGGAAGTCCCGCCAACTTTCTCCTTCCTCGACTTGCACGCCAGCTTCTTTTTCCCCTTTGAAGGGGAATATGACGTTTCAATATCATGAACTTCGGCTGCAGAGCCTAAATCCTCACCTTGCTTTTCAGGTGGCTCGCCTGGAATTTCCCCTTCTTCCGGAGCTTCAAGAGAAGGGCGAACGGATGATTCAGGCAGTTTTTTCCCTCTGACGTGTACGGGCTTGGGAAGCGAGGCGCCCTCTGGAAGACTAACCCGACGGCCAGGGGCTAGCAAACCGAACTTTGATAATGACTCATTGGAAATGAGGGCTCGGATATCTCGCTCTTCAGCAGGAAGAGCTCTAATGGCGTCGACATCATCGGAGTACCCTCGGCCCTTGGGACGTGGGATGGAATCTGAAAAAATAGAACAATGAGTTAGGAGAAGTTCAACCTCAATCGAGAACGGACATCAACTCAGAGAAAGGACTTACTTCCTTCAACCCACCGCCTCGCAAAGCCTTGGGGGCAGCGCACATAAAACCACTCCTGTTTGTACAGGGCGAATTTGCTACTCCACGCGCTAGTGAAAAGTTGGCACTTCCGATGTGGCTCAAGAAACATGTAAGAGGGGCTTTCTCCCCGTTTCTTGGTCATATAGATGTACCTTATATCGCCGGGAGTTGGAGGCCTGGAGAAGACGGCCATGAAAAGCATGTACGTGCCGTAAATGAAAGCGTGACCATTTGGATGAAGTTGAGACGGGGCGACGTCCAGATACTGCAGCACGTCGCGAAGGAATAGATTGAAAGGTGGCACGCTACCAACCCAGCACATGAACTTGCTACACGCCGTATATCCCGCTGGGGGCAGATGTGGGCGGTCATGCCCCGACGGAACGAGCACGTCAGCAAACGGAATGCCATGAATAGAACATATCCGCTTAAGAGCGGCCTCAGTGACTCTCGAAGACTGTGAGTCAACTGGGTCATCCAGTAAAATCGACGATTCCAAAGTATCAGGAGCCCAGTCATGAGCGGGAGAAACTGACGGGTCAGTTGTGTTGGGGGCCGTTCGCTTAGAAGACGGCCCAGGTTTGTCAGAAAGTGTAGCAGAACTGGATCTTTTGGACATCTTGAATAAATAGTAGACCCAACCAAGCACCTGTGTGAACTATACTCGAAAAATGATCGACGTTAGAATTAACAGCGCAGATAACCCCCCCGTGTGGTGTGTGAACTAGTGCAATCAATCGTGCATAAGCATTTAATATAACGTCAAGCTTACGAACATCGCTTCCGAAAACCGTCATCGCTGACCGTCTCCGAAAGCCTTCTGAATAACGACTGCAGTAAGACACTAGAGGTAATTATCCGATTATGCCAAGTAAAGACCAGTTATGAAATCAGGCAAGGAGAGTATGTTCGGCATTTGTATATGTCCGACATTTATGTGTGCTCGGCACCTAATTATGCTCGGCATGCTAACTATGTTCGGCATAAAGATAGGTCCGGTATTTATGTATGATCGGCATGTTAAGTATATTCGGCATTTGCTTGTATTCGACACTAGGGTACACTCGGCGCCTAGCTATGTTCGGCATGTTAAGAGTGTTCGGCATTTAGGTATGTCCGGCATGTGTATGTGTTTGGCATTAGGGTTTGCTCGGCATATAACTACGATCGGCAGGACAGTTTGCTCGGTTAACTGATGGCTCGGCAAGGCCATTGTTCGGCCTACATCCATCGTTCGGCCAAAGCTCAGTTCGCAATGAGAATGTGACGTTCGGCCAGAGTACAATTCGGCCAAATCAACGCCCGGCCTTGCCGCTGGCTCACACTTCATCCTTCTAACCCCTTTGTTCGGCCATCGTTACGCAGTGCCAACTAAGATCATGACCGAGTCCAAACACTCGGCATATCCTCCATACCTTCCTCTCCTCCACCGAACACCCACTAAAAATCCTACAAGGTATTCGAATTTAGCTCTCTCTCTCCCTACCTCTAGACGCTCGACCTTGGAAACGCTCCAAATCGAACTCGAGTCCTCACCAACATTAAATCTATGCGAATCGATGGGAAATTGCCAGAAAAGGAACATGGGTGAGAAGACTGTACCTAGTACGTGAATCGAGCGTAGGAAAGTTATGAGGAACTCTTGAATTCTGATTGCACGAATGGTTTGTGAGCCCGGAATTGTAAAAGCAAGAAGTGAGAAAAGAGAAGGAAAGAAGCGGCTTTTATAGAGAAGAAGAGGAAGATGTAGGGACTCTGACCGGCTCTACCGGTCAAAACGATTTCACTCGGCTTCCAGTCATTCGGCACTCGCATCGTTCAGCAAGATCGTTCGGCATCCTTGGCATTCGGCGGCAATGCACTAATCCAGTAGTTCAAAGCACACCCTGTTCGAACACACGGTGTACTTTGGGGGGCAAAATGTTACCTAGAGAATCGACCAGGCAACTAGAACACTCGGCAGTACAAAGCTGTACTCGGCATAAGTGGATACTTGGCATCCATAGACTTTCGGCATGAAGAGTTGTAGTCGGCATAAGTGGATGCTCGGCATAAGGCCATTCAGCTCTTTACACGGCATTGAAGTACGCTCGGCCTTCCAAGGATGTGCTCGGCATCGAAGGGGGTTCGGCAGACCAAGATTGTACGCGGCATAGGGTCGTCCGGCTTAATTCGCTCCGCACGATTGCTCCTTAAAGGAAGTTAGCTTGCTCGGCTTAAGGTCGTCCGGCATCCAGGCGATAGTTCGGCATCCAGCATCCCACACGGCAAGCTTTTCATCCGGCATGTTCTTCATCTGGCATTCCATCTGCTCGGCATATCCTTTGCTCGGCGTGTCCTGTGCTCGGCAAAACCCTTCACACGGCAAGCCTTTCACTCGGCACTCACGCTTCACTCGGCATTCTAGCATTGTTCGGCCCGTCTCCTCCATTCAATAGAGAGATCCATCGACTTGGAAAGGAAGGCTCGGCATGCCGACCGTTCGGCCTGTTTCACTCGGCATGCAGGGCGCGTCCTATTTGGACCGAGCTGTCTAGCCATCTGGCCCACCAGGGAAGTCCAACCCACATTCGTCTATAAATAGAGGGGCAGGGGCACAGAAAAAAGGGATCAGATTTCAGAGAACACAGGGGAGACTCTGCCGCATCCAAACCTCATCCAAGACTTCTACTTTTATTTCACAATTGTATTCGAATACTTAAAAGCGGATTGTATCTGTAATGAAGTTGAAAGTGAAGAAATAAAGGATCAACTTCAAAGTGGACGTAGGCTACAACGCCGAACCACTATAAATTCTGTGTTCTCGTCTCCCGCATTTTAATTTATATTATCTTCTCCATTTTAATTTATCTTCTTCATTAATCTCTCTACACAAACTCTCTAAGGGTGTTAGTGACCAATTTTGGCGCTAACATATACCTTTTTTGAAAATGTATGAAACATGGCTACATCATTTGTTGACTTTCATCGACTTACTACTTCACTATGATTTTCTCTGTAATTTATTCAACCCATTGTTTCATTCTTGTTCGAACTGCTACTGTTGGTTTAATTGATTTCACTTGATTTTTGTTCGAACCGCTGCCTTATTCATTATGTCGAATTGTAACTCATGCAACTTCTTCACTGTTTTATGATTTCGAACACATGTATAAATTCGCGTAGAACTTCACATGTATGCTACCACTTATGTTTGACTGGAACCACTTTTTTTTGTATGTGAGTCACCATGTATATACATACATAAATATGTAGTGTGTGTATATGTGTTGTGCCTACATTGCTCTGGTCTCTTTGCTTTATGTTGAATTCTGGTTGACATGTGATCTTGTGGATTGTTGTATTTTGAGAATGGTCTAAAGCTTTGCAATTAAAGTCTCCTCTTTTGCACACTTGTTACTATTATGTGTATGCTTATAATTTCATATATGCACACATATAAATTTATAGCTCCGGCCAATTAGTCCACTGCTTCATGCTTGAATGTTGTCTTTGACCCATTTGCTTGAGTTCATCCTATTTGGCCATGCCTGTCTATGTGTTCATGCAGTTTTTATGGTCTGTTGTCTTCGTACATATACGTATGTATATATGTGTTTTGGTGACCCCGTTTAAGCTTGCTGACCCACAAATGCATTTGCAACTTGATCACTTGTTTGGTTCTGGTCTTTGGTTTATTTTTTTATTTATCTGATTTGGTCTGAGTTGTGTTGCATCCCTGGTTGTCACTGCATATGTGTGTGTGTGTGAGTGTGTGTTTTTGCGCATGTATATATGTATGCTTGCCTACACTTTGGTATCACAGTCTTGTTTGTTACTACATATATGTATACATGTATGCATACATGTATGTATGCATTCTGTTTCACTCTCAGTTGCATTCACTTATATGTTGGTTTGTATTGTAACTTGCATTCTCTGACTTATTGGTATTTCCATGTACTTGTGCTATTTGATATTGTATTGTGTCTTGTTCCAGTTGCATTTATCCCGACATGTTATTTTGGTGAGACTCGAGCTCTGTTGCATAAGTAATTGTAGTCTGGTTCATGGAGTTCTGATTTATTGTTGTTCATGTATGGTTGCATACATGTCCATTTGCTTTATCCTCTTTCATGAGAATTTCCTGTTTGTCTCATTTAAGTCTGAATGCATTTGTTGTGGTCTTGTAGTCTCTGGTATCAATATTGCATCACTAGTTCATTTTATTTGGTGAACATGATGCCTAAACTTGTAGAATGCTTACATATTCATATACTCTGGTCTGATGGTCCTTTTGGTTGAGGCTACACTTATATTCAAGTTCATACTAGAATACTTGATATGTTTACTTTCTGTTTCAAACAGTTCATTGTGTTCTCTGACCATATGTGCTATGCTCTAGTTTGGTTGCATTTGCTTCCTGCCTTGACTTGTGCCTGCACCTGACCATGCCATGTGGAGTTGCTTGAACATTTAGTTTTGATCTTCATAAGTATATTATTTTGAGGCCTTTTTGGTTGGACGTATACAAGTTTGGTGATAGCTCTGACCATGTCTTTGTTAACCTTTCATGTGTGTTTATCTTCATGTTTCATTACCGGATTATTTTGGTCTAGTCTGGTTGAACTGATATCTGTGTGTTCATGCATGTATGCTGGTGCCTTGTTGAGTGCACTTGTATTTGAACCTATCTTATAGTATGGTTTCATTTTAGATCATGTTGCCTGACCATTGAAACTTGTACATTTTTCGTATTGCACCTGAGTTGAATCCAGCTTTGGCTCGAGTTTGACCTTGTGCTCAACTATCCTTGCAATTTTATCAAGTGTATATCGGTGTGCATGGCCTTATGGAATGTACAGTGATACACCGTGCATGTCACAAGTTATTCGTGCAATATGAATTCAAAATAAATATGATGAAGAACAACCCAAATAACTGAGGTAAATAACATTTTCAAAACACATAATTTAATTTGCACTGCAAAATATTTCTTTTTCAATTTTACTACGTCAACATTTATTTTGCAGATAATTCAGATGCTGGCTTCAATCTGGAATAGGGTTGAAGATAAATACGAGTGAATGAATGATATATAGTGAGGTGAAAATTGTAAATTGAAATTTGTGATGTAATCGAAATTGTAGTGTAATTGAAATTGTGTATTATAGTGAGGGCTCAAATTTATACTGTTCAAAATTGTAATAAAATTTTTGTTTGAATAAAATATTTGTTTGAATTTAAGTTCCGTGTTATTTATTTTATTAAACAATATGTGAAAAATAAAATAGTACAATAGCAAGTACAAATAAATGAATATATATATATATATGTTTATTATCATCAAACAAAAATCATATACAAGCATATTCTACATCCCGACCTTCACGCTACTAACGCCAACCATACGATAAAAAGCATCATTTCCCATCAGAACTTATTCTTCATCAATCTCATGGTAAGTGGAAAAGCAGTTCCAATTAGGTGTCATATGATAGGATGCACCAAAATCAATCAGCCATAAGTTGCTCTTCCCTAAATAGCCAGAAGCTGTAAATACATTGGTATCACTCTTCTCTATAATAGACACTGAAGCTTGCTTTGGGTCTTTTCTTCTTTCTTCGAGCTTAGGACATTGTGCAATAAAGTGCACTAGCTTCTTATAATAATGGCAAGTCAATCGCTTAGGCCCCCTAGACTGAGATCTTGAATTACTTTAACCTCCATCATTCTTTGACTTACTTTGGCTTCTACCTCTTTGTACATATAAGCCCTCTGTATCTCTATCCAATCTAAAGCTTGCCAATCTACCTCTCAACACTTCATTGTGAAGACTAGCGTTTGCTTCAGATAGGCTGATTTTACTGCGACCATATAGCATATAATTGTTAGTCCTTGAGAAGGATGGTTTTGATGACAACAACCTTAGGACTTATTATAAAACATAAATACTAACATTATAGTTTAGATATATGTGTGTGTGTGTGTGTGTGCAGGATATAAACATGCAGGTACCAAGAATGAAGACTGTACAGTATAGAGATACAAGGCTGATGAATTTAAAAATCGAAGATATCAAGATTGAAGACTCATGAGTATCAAGATATTAAGAGTTCAAGATTTCAATAGTACAAGATAAGTATTGAGTCTAGAATTATGTTAAAACTTCTTGAAAGCACTGACATCTTTATTCGAAATTTATTCGTGGAATGTAATCCACTTCGAGCCTGTTAAAGGGATGGAACCCTAGTGGGATGGAACCCATGTCAATATCTAGTGAACATATAATGGTCCTATTTTGATATCCACTAATCTTATAAAAATGTTTTTTTAAAAATATATCTCTTGTTTTTAAAAATGTTTTCAAAACTTTCTTTTCAAAAGGACAACTCTCTTGGTTTTAAATATTTTATCCTCAAAACCATTTTTATCATTTTTATATTTTGATTTCAAAATTGTCCTTTATTTTAAACTATCTCTTGCTTTAAATATTTAGCTTTAAAATATTTGTATAATCAGATTTTCAAATCACTTTATAGATTAAGATTATATATATTAAAATACTTTCTAAACTCTTTTATATGCTTAAACTATATTCAAATATATCTACAAAGTTTAGAAATTGTTTTGACAAATTATAGAAACCATCAATTTTTTCCTTGAGCATGTCGAAATACCCCTACCCCCTATGTCGACATGGTGTTCGTTATTTTCAAATTTCAATTTTCAAAAGAAGTGTCTATCCGTCATATCCTTTCACGAATAGATATGGCTATTGATCTATGTAAATACCAGTAAGTTCTAAACGAATTTTAACTAGATTTTCATTCATTTTCTCTCCTCTTCATCTTCCACATTTATTATAAAAAATCTCAAATCATGCGTTGCCGAAATACCAAGTGAATCGAACTTGATTATCTCTTGTTTGATTCTCTGCCACTCTTTCCATAAGATCTCGGTGCTATACAGAGTTATATGATTATTTGTAAATCAAACTGTTGAGTAAAAGGTGCAGTTGAGCTTGAAATCAATTGGGTGTGATTGTTGCCCCGGAAATCAATTAGGTGATCTTATGGCCTAGTAAATCAAGAGAGTTTGCCTCGGACTCGAATACGGAAAGGGGTGTACCTCGTGGCCTTGAAATCGAGCGTGTAATCTGGGAGCTGTGCAGTTAATGCGCTCGGTAGATTCGAAGCGGTGGAGGTGCAAAAAGTCATAGCGGGGATACAACGAAGACATAGCGGGATATAGCGGATGGCTCTAAAATTGCATATAAAACTCGTACTTAATGTTTTTACATATATATAAATAGTAATTAAATGAAAAATTATCATTCAATTGAATTATAAATAATACATAAATAATTTTAAATAAAAACATGTGCGAATATACTTTAAATAAACGAAAAACTGTTATATAACATAATTGAATTTGGTAGAATATTAGAGTATTTTCATTTCTGAAAATATATTAAAAATTAAATCAAATAAATTAGTTTCATAATTATATAATGTATAAGCGCAATTTTTCAATTAATTTTATTAAAAAAGATATAGCGGGAATAGCGGAATATAGCGGAAATAGCGGGATATAGCGGAAATAGCGGGGATTAAAGCGGAATGGCTATATTCTGGGCTATATGGAAAAATCGTAGCGGTAGAAATCCGCTATGAGATATAGCGGGGTTGTAGCAGGGTAATAGCGGGGCATTAACTACATAGTCTGGGAGATTATTTTGAAAAGAAATCCATACAATTGTGCGGGACTCGAGCTAGCATAAAATTCTAGTGTGTTCTTTCCTTTAATGCTTTTATTTATTATTTGCATTTGTGTCTGATTCTGTGATTATATCTGTGTCTGTGTATTGCATTTGTTGGTGATTAAATTACTTAAGTTTCAAAAAGATTGTAAATCCACAAAACACTATTCACCCTTCCTCTAGTATTATTCTAGCCTTAAGATACGTAATCCACATTTCTAACAAGAATTAACAAAAGCAGTATACTCGTTAGGCAAGGAACATAAGAGGATCACTGCCTAAGCCTCATAAGTAATATCAACTTCTATACCCTTCAATTTCATAATCAAAGTGGTCAAAGCATCTACATGGTCCAAAAGATCGGCACTAGGCTTCATATTAAATGAACAGAGTTGTTGCTGAAAAATAATACGATTAGTGAGAAACTTGTCTTGATACACATCAGATATTGCATTCCATAATTCCTTCGCCGTCTTCTTCTGAGAGAATTCTCTTAGAACTTCACCTGAAAGACTCAACTAGATGGTTGTAAGAGCTTCTTTTTCCATCTCCTCTAAAACATTACTCTCTAGATCTTTCAGTTTATCCGGCTCGGAAATAATCTTAAAAGTCTTCTCCTTTTTTAGTACGGCCTTCATCTTCATCTTCTATGTGCCAAAATCTCCTTTTCCATCAAAACAAGTAACATCGTAATTACTACTGGATATACCTATCTTCCTTGAAGATAATAGATGCGCCAATCTAAACAATCGACTAGCTCTAATACCAATTTGTAGCGAAAAATTCGTTTTTTAACTAATGCGGAATAATCTAACGTCAAGATCTATATTTGCCGATTAAATACCTCTCAATCCAGTAGAAATTATTTACTACTCAACAAAACAAAAAATAAAGGGAGACGATAAAATTTAACGTGGTTCAGTCTAGTTGACCTACGTCCACGTATCTAACAACTTACTATAATTTGAAGAGACTATAAGAGATTTTTTTATTACATGATTATAATTACCAAAGTGGAGCAATAAAAACTGTAATCTCTGTACAAACTAGAAATATAATTATTTGATGATAGAATGGTTGAGATTCCACTGGTTTTATATAGGTGCTGATGGAGCATATATTTTAAATGTTCAAAATTCTTTTAAAGAAAAATATGTGGCTGCTTTTAATTTTGATTGGATTACCATATCCAAAATATCTCTACATCACAAGCTTTTGATATATCCAATATTAGCTTTGACTTTGTATGCAGCAACAACTTTTGAAATAAATAAAGAAATAAATTTATTTCAAAACGCTAATTTGCTTATAATTTTCACATATGAACTCCTTTCTGTAAACCATCTTCTTATTTGCGTCCCGCATCATCTCCTTATCAAAATAGTATAATATTGTGTCGCTTATTTTCAACACTCTACCTCAATGCATTATTACTGCATCTCTTTTTATCCCAAATCAACTAGTGACTACAAGTTGTTGGGTCAGCGTCCCATGACGTTAAGTAGGTGTATAAAAACTAATTAAGTTTGAACAATGCTCAAACTTATCTTCAGGAAAAGACTTCGTCATCATATATGAAGGATTATCCATAATACTCATTTTCACCAACTTGATCTTTCTTCATTCTTCCTTTAGCATAAGAAAGAATCCTTTGACATCAATTTTCTTCATTCGAGAACTATAAGCTTAATTTTCTACAAGATGAATCGCGCTCTGACTGTCTGAAAATAGCTCTACTGTCCGCTGCACCACCGATAGATCATCCAAAAATTGAAGTAAATATAATTACTCCTTAGTTGCTTCCACAATCGATAACACCTTGGCATAAGTAGTCGACAAAGCTACTATAAATTGCAGCTTTGTTCTCCACAAAATCGAGCATATGCCAAGTGTAAACACATAGCCCGACACCGTCTTTCGTCCATCTCTATCTCCAACGTACTCTAAATGCACGGTAGCCTCTAAAAGAGTTATCATCATATACTCCACCATATAATAAGCCTCTAAAAATTTATAGTACTTGAACTTTTCTACTTTGGCTAAGATATTACATACAAGAAAAACAATTTATGCCATTGGATTTAAAAGCATTGTTTATCTTTGGATACCTTTATGTTTTATATACTCCTGTTTATTGGTAATTACTTTTCTTTTCATTGAAAACACGCAAAAGAAAGATTATCTAAAGTGCCAAAAAATACACGATACATCTACAAAGAGTTTCACTTTCCATTAACAAATAATCAAGCAACAGTTACAAACATTTAAAATGAAATTCGCTTAAGTAGCACGGGTTCGAACTAGTCTAAATGAATTACTCAATAAAATGACTCATAAAGACGTGAATCATCTTAGGTCAAATCACTATAAGTATCATATTAATTTATTTCCTTGCAAGTTTATCTTTGTTATTATAGTATCTTTGATTTTCAAAACCAAAACCAAGTAATTTCATTCAAGACTATTTGGTCCTCATAAATTTCAATATGGATCTTCATGCCAACAGAAAGGGTAATAAACACCAACTTTAGAAAAATGATACATTTATTAGATACTAAGGAAGCATTTAGATGATTAGATCATTCTTCTTAAATTTGAAGCCTCTCTTCTTTTTTTTGATTGGTTGTCTCTCTTAATTCTTATTTTGGCCCAGAGGCATTAAAGTATGGATTGAAGGAACTTTATAGCAAGTGGTTTACTACATGAGTTTACGATTATTTACAAATCAATTTGGGTAAGTTAACCAAATTCTTACTTTATTCTGTTTCAATCTCATTCCCCTAGTTACTCATATTTAGGTTTAAGTAATTCTTCTAATGTAAAACAATACTTATTTAATTAAATTTCCCTTTAAGTTATTTATCTCATATAACTCTATCAATTAGTGTTTTATATTAAATAATATTAATTATTTTCTCATAATGACACTCCAATATATGAGATGTTACAAGCTATCCTCCTCATAGGAAGTTCATCTTTGCAATTCAAGTAAGATACTATAATGATCATATCATCATCACAAACAAGAACACATTGGTGCATACAACACAATAGCTAGCATACTACTAATGCAAAGCATCAAACATAATGTCCTAACACAACTATTAACATATAACAACAAGATTAAATTCACCGGTGTCACTATTAGTACATAACAAGAAATAAAGCAGAAAGCACTTGGCTAACTTCTAATCATTTCTAAAAAATTTAGGAATATACTTTTTTCTCATCATTAACTTCCCAAGTACAATCATCCATATCGACATCCCACTTGACTCGCATAAGCCTCACGACCTTATTTCTTAAGTCTTTTCATATTACAACCTGTTATACATTTTGGTCACATAATGTCAGTATCTATAGTCAAATCATGTATAGTCCTTAATTCAACAACAACAGGGTCGTACACACATGTCCTTTAATGTGAAATGAGGAACACATCATGCATGCCCATCGAAATATTCGATAACAGTTTACGGATCCTCTTTAAGATAACAAATAGTCCTACATGTTTTATATGTTAACTTTCCTACCTTTCCAAGATGCATTACACCTTCTATAGGTGATATCCTAATGAATGCACGACCATAACAAATTGTGGCTCCTTCTATCTCATATTTGCATAACTTTTCTACCTTGATTGTGTTATCTTCATTCTTACAAATAAACTCATTATTCTTGGTTGTATCTCCAATAAAATCTGGACCAAGTGCACCTCATATGTCAAACTCGTTGGATCCAAACTAGCACACAATGAAGGAATGGGTAGATTTCAAAAAATTTATTCCATTTAGGATCTGGTTGGGCTTATAAAGTTTAAACTTATTTAGATCTTGTCTAAATTTATGTTAAATTAAATCAGTATTTTATTTTATTATAATAAAGTTTTATGTTAATGCTATATTTATAATTTTATAAATATAAAATTTGTATCATATACTCATGTGTATACATGCACGTGCAACATAAATAATGTATATGGTTTAACATATCCGCGTACAAGTGTTGGGATTTACACTACAATGGACATGTTAGCTCATCTATATATATGTGTGCTGCCTAATGAATACGTGCATAATATATGTATATATGTATGTACAGTTTTATATATAATAGTATTATAAATGTAAATGTCTATATAAATTCATTTATATATGTAGATATATAAACATTACAATATAAACTAATTTTAAATTTTTATGTAAATAACCATGGTTTCAAAATAAAATTTTAAGTTTTAGATCTAGATCCGCATAATCTCAAATTCAAATCAATATATTAACTCCTAAATAAATATGTACATATCAAATATACTTAGAATTATAAAACAAAATTAAAGCATATACGTATAATATACATACATATATATTAGAATAATATATAAAAGTACTATATAGTATAATATATATATATATATGATATGTTTTGATGTAAATTAATAATTAAATACACACATACATTCGGCTATAAAATATTAATTTTTTATATGCGGTTTTAAATTTTGTTTTAAAAATTCTTTTTTTATCAATTTCCATATGGAAATCAATATATTTTTTATTTTTGAAAACAGTTCCAAATATATACTTGTTATAATGAATATTTAAATACATATATTTTATGATGTATATATTATATGATTAAATATAGTATTTAAAACGAATAATATATATATATATATATATATATATGTATTACATTTTAATTTTAATATACATATTATATACAATCCTTCTTCTTTTTATTTCTGAAAACTTTATATATATATATATATTAGCAAATACAAAACATACCTGATTTAATTATGTTTGTATTAAGATCACTTTTTATTTTTAAATCATTTTAATATTATTATTTTTGAAATATTTTTTTTGTTGGTGATCTATATATTTGTGTGTGTGTGTGTGTGTGCATGCATGTATGTATAATGTTTTTTTAATATATGCACATATATAACTTTATCCGATGAAGATTGCATAAATATATATAGATTCGTGATAATCATATATTATCTAAACATACATATAACATAATGAACGTGCACGTACACGTGTAATGTAAATAAAGGATTTACCATGTCTAAAGCCAAGATGAAACATCTTGAACGCTAAATTGAATAACTCCTTGAATCAGTATCCAAGATATAACAGCAGCTACCAATTTGAATGCAACAACCATCGATCTTCTATATCTATTTAAATTGTGATTTAATGGCTTGAAAAATCAAAGGAGGAGGGTAATAGGGTAGCGGGCCTTATGTGGAAGAGAGGAGGCAAAAATAAAGTAGCAAAATGATGAGGTTATGAGTGTTTAAATACCAGAAGAGGATAAGAGCTAAAAGTAGATCTGAATCCACTTATCTCTATCACTTTCAAACTCAGTTTAAATGATATAACCACTCCTTTCTACCCTAGTCTAGCTGATCATGCTTGCCCTATATAGGCCTTCAAATTGCTTCAAGTCCGATCAGATAAAATGCATTTAAATCCAATTCAAACGCACATTGATGTCGTATATCGATACATGTGTACACAATTTCTATATACACACAATTTTAATATTGATAAAACAAATCAAATAAAATTTTATAATTAATATTTCGTAAATATTAATTAATTTAATTAACTTATAACAATTGTAACTAATTAAATTGAATGGTAATAGGAGTATTGAGTGTTTCAGTTACATGACTCTTAGGGGTACATTCGATCAACGATTAATATCGAACAATTCAAATATTAACATTCACACATCACATTAGCTAGTGGCATCACCTTATGGCCAAATTTATCGCTTACATAGATTCAATAAAATCTAATTTTACTTATTTAAGTGTTACCCGATAGTGACAATTATTTACACTAATTCTCTTTATTAAAACTGTATCACATTAGGACTTATAGAATTTGGTATAGGTAAAATTTCAGTATCATCCATATTCAACTTTATAGTCTAAACACAAAGTCCTTAGTCAATAATAACAATTGTTATTAACCGACCTAATCTATCTAGCTAGAGATTTTGACTTTGGATTGACATAAGTTGACCGTGATATTAACCTCATTTAACTGAGAAGACGAACTCTTTATTGAATAGCGTTTTACTTTCAATGTTTCCACTCAATCCAACTATAGTTATTCAATAGATGTCATGCTACGATTTAACTAAAATCAAAGTAGACCTTCTACATTGAAGATTAATACTATTTTCAAATCAAGAAAACTTTGTAATATTATCACAACAATATTTTCTGTTTGACTTTAGTATATTGACCAACATAAAGCTATCGAGTAAGTCATATATTAATCAATAACGATCAGTACATAAACTTAAGCTGTCCCTGGTAGTTATGAGTAACACAATGCCTAACATTTGGAGAGCGTTATGCACTCTAGTCTCAATGATTGCACTGATATTTACTCTTTATTCATCTTGACTAGGAATATTTAAATGATGTGTTTATTAAACTATGATAAAATATCCATGATTACAAAAATTATAATTGCCATTACAAAACACACCATCTATATATTTGTGTTAAATGTACTTAAATTAAATGTTGAATTAATTATAACACATTAAACAAGCATATAACAAAAAGAAAATGTTGATGCTAATAATGAATCAACAACCAAGAATAGATTGTAAGGAACCTATGAGACCTTGATCTAGCAGATAATGGTTAAAATAAGAAGAAAATAGCAGAAATAAAGTAGAGACACAAGATTTTATAGTGGTTCGACAATCAATGGCCTATGTCCACTTCTACCTTTTTTGCTTGTAGATTTGATGTAATTTGTTTGAGATTACAAGAGATTTGATAGAGAATAAGTCACAAGTACAAGAGTTAGATAGATTCTAAGTCATAGAATTGCCCAGAGTAGCTGTCTTGGTGACTATTATGTAGAGGAAAGAGATGAAGAAGAGATGGAGCTTCCACATAGTGACGATAGAAACATGATCCTACTTTGGTTGCTCTGTGGTTTGTATTAATAGGGCCTGATATCAAATTGGTTTAGAAGCCCACTTCTAGGGAGGTCCAGATATCCGTCCGAAGTAGTACAAAAAATTTGGTAGGCACACGATTTAATACTATAACTTGGTATCAAGTTATCCCTTAAGGGGAAACTTATTGTTTTCTCTTGAATCATGCTTCTTGCTTCATTTTGGGATGCCCCTTGTGTTTTCATAGATCGATGACATGTTTTGATCATCGTTGTTTCATAACTTGGTTTGTTCTGAAGTTCACTGAAGCCAACTTTTCAACTCTTGAGATAGGCCATCTAGAACTCTATGAAATCTCTTGGGAATTCAAAGAAGTGCAAGGGAACAACACTTATGAAGTTTAAGATTATGGCAGTGAAGCATTTTAACTCAGTACCGAGTTATATGGATAACTCGATGTCGAGTTATGTACTTATCATATTTTGGCTCTATTCTTTCCTGAGCTATTTCCATAGTCCATCCGAGTGTGCCTGCTAAGTTTCAAGTCGTTTCGTCTTTGTCTCGACGTTCTGACTTCCATTGACTTTTAGTTGGATAAAAACAAGTTAACTTTTACCCCCCAGGTATGCTTTCGTTGAAAACAAAGTGTGCTTTGAAATGAGATAAGTCCTGGACTGCAATCTTGTAAATTCTAGATGGTAGTTTGAATAACGACTCGAGATGCTATTTTCACTTGGCCAATTTCTCACTAACCATTCGTTCTAGTTTCAGCCAGCATTTTAATTCTCTACACCGTTGATATAATCTGTACTTCGAAGATCATGTAATGCTTTAGTTCGACATGTAGTATCCTACACCAATTTGGAGCCGATTCAAGGGGATTTGTATAACTCGGTACCGAGTTATAGGCTTGGAAAAATTTCTAAAATTTTCCTACTTAAGCAAATTTCCCTTAGCCTTCTATTCACTTTTCTTTTTCATCCCCGAATCTTCCAGATCTTCACCCGAGCTAACCAAGGCTTCACAAGCCAACTTGATCTCCATCGAACTCTGACCGTCTTCAAGCGCCGCTACCTTATTACTGTCTCCACCTGATCTATTCGCCTACCCCTTGTCGAGTTGCCAACACCAAAGCCACAACTCATGAAACTTGGACTCGAGTTAAATCCAAACCCTAAGACCCGATTTGATTTTAGACTTAAATTAAAGGTTGGCGTTGATGAATATTTTCTTAGGCGATGATGATTTGGTCGGTGAATTTCAATTTGGATGAGATGGTTGATTTTGGGCATATTGGATTAGTGGTGAAGTTAGGGTTTGGCCCCTATCGAATATGCGTGGTTCCGGGGACAAATTGTGTTCTCCGGCATCAATCGTCATCCATCGTGAAATCGGCTAAGCTCTGATCGTCGATTATCCTCTAATACGGTGATTTGTATTGAACTCGGGCATATTGGATGATCCTACTGCATTGTCTTTCCATTTCTGCACTTTCGGTGATCTTGAGAAAAGCTTTCCGCCTCACTTCGAACTGCGGATCCATTATGGATTGTTAATCGATAACAAATAAGTGCTGAAAGGTAATCTCAAAGTACAATACATATCGTTTTTCTAATGCGAGAAAGCTATCTGTACAGGATTGTCCGTTCAACGTGTACGTGAAACTAGACCCACTTTGCATAGATTTCACGCTGCACTTTCCTCGGTCAACACTCAGAATTTGATTGGTCCACACACATCGACTTCCTTTATATCCCAGACGTTGGTCGCATAATTTTTTTTAATTTTAAGTGAAACACACACGACCATTTTGAACACAAAGTTTCCCTTTCAAAATGACTCGTCGGTCTCCCCATTTTAAGCCTGTCGAACGAACTTCTCTCCTTCGGAAGCTGGATCGTCTACAGCTTTGGCTTCGCCTTCCATTCTAACCAGATCAAGCCAACCCGTGACTTTTGGGCCTAAAGGTCAGTTGGTTTTAATTGGTCCAGTAATTCGTCGAACCTTTATGGCTAAGAATCATTAGTGACCCATCGGAGTAGGTACCTTTGAACTTATCGAACAAGGTGCTTTGGAACATTTGTATTCAACATAGATCCTTGAAGATGATGTTCTTTTTCCAACAAGGGATGAGCTTGCTCATAATCCCCCTCAAGGTTTCACGTCTTGTAATCACTATATGTGTCTTGGTGGTGTCATCCCACAGTTTAACTCATTTCTTGGCCATTTCTTGCAAGAGATTGGACTTCCCCGTTCCAAGTCCATTCGAATGCATATTCGTTACTGAGCTCACTGTACATTCTTTTTATGGATAGATTTGAGCGACCTATGGCATTTAGCAAGCTGACTTACCTCGTGAAATATAAGAGAAAGTAGGATTGCCCATCTTAAGTAATTATAGAGGCCTGGAGAGGTTGTAAAGTCATCGAAGGATTGCCCAATAAACGCTCATATTTCAAGAATGAATATTTCTTTGTGCATTTCCTGAAGGGATTCAATCACTTATGGCTTACTGGAAGTAAGATATTTTCCTTCTGTCTATCACGTGCCAGAACTTCGAAGTTGCTAACTTAATGTGTGTCTCTTTGCAATTTCATCGAGGCGTGACAATAGGAAAGAGCATAAGAGAATGCTTGATGATTTGAAGGTCGTGGTAGAGAGCCTGTAGACTCTTGAATAACTTTTGACGGATGACAACTTGCGGGAATATGTGATGCTTCATCTGGAGACGTCTGCTGATGTTGAATCTCCAACGCCAAGCGGCTCTAGGAAAAATACTCGTTGCACTACCCTAGCTCGTAACTTCGGCAAGAACCTTTGGAGGGAAGCAAAAGGTGCATCCGGTGAAGAGCACATGGACAAAACCACTGATAAAGAGGCTGATGAGCCTAGAAGGTGATGACCCTAGAGATGGGGTTGATGTCACCAGAATGCCCACGATCCTAAAGGAAGACGTAGGGTTTGTGAAAAGAGAGGGAAAACAACTGATGGTTGTAGAGGAAGAGGAACAGACTGCGAATAATGACGATGATAATGATTTTCATGCCACCAAGGAAAGGGATGGATCCTACGGTGAATCGCGAGAAACGAGCCCTGATCTTCCCCACTCCTCTCCTCATTAACAACTAATTATGGAAACATTGAGTCCCGAGCTTCCTATCTTGCCTACTTCAGAGCAGTTAATCATTGAGATTTCTCAATCAACCGGAGGTCAAGTTATGGACCCTCCCATGGGAGATACGATGCATTCACGCCCTCTAAGAGATGTCTCCTTTAATTTAAGAAAATTCAGGGACTTCATAATTAATGAGATGGTAAGTAAGATTGATTATGATATCACCATATCTTCAAGCATTTTCATACGTGAAGGTGGAGAAACTTCGACTTTAAAATCATGCCAACACGGTCGGTAGCGTACATAAGGGGTCATCAGCACTATAAACTCAACTTTAGGACCACAGATGCACATTTTTGCATCAAGTAAAGTTTCAAACTTCTAACATTAATTCCATTCTTTTCTTGTTTTAGGTTCCTTGAATTTTGGACTATTCAACCAATTATATCATACTCTAGTTCTTACAAGGATCAAACTCCGGATGTGGCTCAACACCATTACCGTGAAACCAAAGAGGAAAGTAGGAAAAAGAAAGATAGAGAAGCTAAGGATGAAGCCCGCCATGTAGAGAGAGACTGAGAAAGAGGGGGAGAAGTGAAGAAGGGACGGTGAAGGTCATGCCTCCAGCGATTCTCACAAGTGCCACAAAGATTTTGATAATTGCCATGGAACTACATCATCCATTATTCCTCCCTACACCGAGGCTCAAACTGCTATGGAAATCCCATCCTTTCGAGCCATAACTACTTTTGCAGCTCCTATTTATTTTAAGGGTGGTGAGAACTGCATACTTCTACCAGGTCCATCTTAGCTTTAGGCTGCTTACCCACATCTCTTCTTGCATAGGATTAAGTTTGATCAGAATATAAAACTTGTGAACAAATTTGACTCACTACGAAATCTTGAGGTGGTCCACGAAGACTTGGAATATGGGTTTGGATGGCACCTTCTATTTGAAGCTCTTTCTGATGTGAATCGAGCTAACTACCAGCAGATTCTTTCTTTTGAGGCAGAAAAGGATGATCACGACCGAATTCTCAAGGATCTTGATAATGAGATAGCTCGGCTACAGACTGATAGAGGCCGGATCTTGAAAGGAAAGGCCACAAATGACAAATTGTTGAAGGAAACGACCCGCGTACATGAAAGAACGTTTCTTGTAATTAAAGACCAGCTCATAGACGCTCATGAGTTGTAATTTAAGTTGAAAGGTAGAATCACTAAGGGTGAAAATTCCACCAAAGTTGGGATCAGACTATTGCCAAGCAGGCCACATTACTTACTCAACTCCATAAGGAGAATGCAAAACTAGACAAGGAGAAAGAAAAGATTGAATCTGATAAGTTGGCAGTCGAAATTGATCACTTTGTCACTCAGCCTGAACTTTCGGATCTTCAGAAAGAACATGACGAAATGACAACACAGGTGGACGCTGCCATGCTATGTTTCTATCTTGCACCATCATGAACAAGGGAAGTTTAAGGTGACTAGGAGACAACTACCTTCGAACTGTTACCACTGTTTGGGAAGAAGTGTTGATCAGGTTAGAGCAAACCACTAACGTGCGCTCTGAGGAGGAATTAATGGTTGCCTACCTTAGTTCCAAAGATATAAATTTTCTCATGGT
The DNA here is from genome assembly GCA_030765085.1 of Allium cepa. Taxonomy (NCBI): domain Eukaryota; kingdom Viridiplantae; phylum Streptophyta; class Magnoliopsida; order Asparagales; family Amaryllidaceae; genus Allium; species Allium cepa. Next base: position 630,077,202 of record CM060934.1, read on the forward strand.
TGGTAGGGAGATTTAGAGGAAGAGTGGTGATAATGCCACTATTGATGCCGCTGCTAAGGCTTATGTCGACCCAAGCTCTTTGGGTCAAGGTGAAACATCCGCTCGTAAATCTCAAGAGCTAGTTGGGACCGTTCCCGCGTCTATAGGGGTTAGCTCTGCAACCACCTGCATCCTTCCAACTTTTGAAGCCTTGCATGAACCGTATCTTCCCCTGCTTATCGAATGGCCCATTGAAATGGAAACTGGCGAAGCAGCTTCGAAGTTCAATCAAGATCAAACTCCTAATTCAGGTATTTCTCTCATTTCTTAGTGCTTGACAAGCTTCAATTCACTCTGGATTCCATTACTAAACTATACGACTATGCTTTCCAACTTGTACGCAACTGCTCTCCCGCCTCCTCCTCCATCTATGTAGGGCTTGGGAGCTGCTGCCATCTTTACTGCTTCCACCATTGTCTCCACAGTGGTTTCGGGTCCAATTCCTATTTTGAGCTCCGAACCTGGAACCAACTCTTTGCAGATTGGAGCGTTTCAAAATCTGGAAGATCTCTTCATGCCTAAGAAGTAGATGCGATCATCACAAGTGGGTCGGACCCGACCGGTAAGAAGACGATAGCAGGGCAGATATAGAAAGAGACCAAGAGAAGATGAATTTGAAGATGGAACCAGATGTCACCAAACCCAAAGTTATCCCGTTTACAATCAAGACCGGCAAGCTAAAATCTGGAGATATGGCCATCGGTGGATCTACTGAGCTTGATTCTAGTGTTAGAGGGAGGGTCTACTCATTCTAAAGGCCAAATTCCTTTCGGAAAGAAGAAAGGAAAAAAGCAAAAGAAGATCATCCCTCGACATTGCGATAAGAATTGATCAGGTCAAGTGTTGGAGGAGTGAAGCACTAGTGGTTTTTGGTGTGTTTTTAGTGTCGACCGAGTTTATACCTTTTTCTTTTATTTTTAGTCTAAAACTGGCCGATATTGTGCGAGAACGGCCTCCGCTGTTTTTCCTATAAATAAATGATAGAAGTAATGAAATGTTAGCATTTCTATTGTAATCTCTCTTGTGTACTTTTCTTGTATTTATGTACTGTGCCTGTTTGTGTACCACTGCATGTGTATATAATACAATTGCTAGTTCTACAATTTTCTTATTATATACTTTTTTTATACGATTCGATGTGTGTATTTATTACAATTCTGTGTATGTAAATAGTGTAACCTATAGTTATTTAACATACTACTCTACTTAATTCTATTGTGATTGCCAAAATAATCCATTCGACGTAACAGAACTGTGGTGTATTTCGCCGCTGTATTTAAATTCGGTATTAATATATGTACTCCCACTCCACAGGGCTGGTTATTCCGAACACTAGACTTTAGCACTCAATAAGATACTAGGTATTCTAGACAACACATCTGGTTGCTACCCATCTGGGTTGTATGGTAGTTCCTATCTATGGGGACTATAGCTTTGCCGCTCGATCCCGTGCATTTAGTTCCTTAATTATGATTGACTTTTTCCAAGTTCAGTACCGAGATTCTATTTGCATATACGTTTTTATCTCCAGAAACTTACACACGAACAACTCGAGTACTTGGATTTCCCTTCAACGTCGCCTCGGCAGTGTTTGCGCAAAAAATGGGCCAATACCTCAAAGCCGTACAATTTAGTTGATTATATGTTGTTCTTAGCGATTTGGGTGATTTATGCAAATATGTAAAAAGCAGGGACTAAACTGTTAATGACACACAGATTTATAGTGGTTCGGCCAAAACGTGCCTACATCCACTTTATATGTTATTCTCCTTTTTCTTTCAGATTACAAGTACAAAGCTTTGCATACAAGTATATGAAAGTTGTTTGAAAGTTCCTTCCGTGCTTGAGCTCTCAAACTTGTCTCCCATTGTTGTACCCCTGCCCCTCTATTTATAGAGTGAGGCTGGAGGCAGGGGTCCTGGATGTATATAGCTGCTGGTGGGCCTGGGCTGAAGCAATCTAGCCTGGCACATCTGGTTCGGCGTTCCTTGGTTCGGTCGTAGCTGGGATGGTTGGACCGGTGGTAGGTTGGTCCGGTGGTAGGTTGAGTGGAGTGTTGGTCCGGTGGTAGGTTGAGTGGAGTCTGGTTCGGTGTGGGTTTGGACCGGTGGAGCTTGGTCCGGTGGAGGTGATTCGGTGGAGCTCGTTCGGTAGTACATGGAAGTGTGGTTGGTTCGGTTAGGAAGGGAAGTGGAGTTGGTTCGGTGATGAGTTGGGAATGCCGAATGCTTCTATATTTGGGAGTGCCGAATGAGCTCTTGTATTGGGAACGCCGGATGAACCAAGGCATCTTGAATGCCGAATGAGACTTCGCTCTACATTGCCGAATGAAACTTTAAATCTTTGATACCGAATGGACTTTTATACTTGAGTCATGAGTGAAACCCCAGACTTATATACGCTTACTGGCTGCTTCTTCTTGGTTCGGTCGTGGTGGAAACGCACCCAACACTGATATTCCAGTTTTGACCAAAAATGGGATAACACTTTGCCCCCAAAAACATGCCTTGCGATAGGAAGGCGTGTTTTGTAATGCCATAAGCTGGATGTTCATATCCTGTTGATTTCCTTGCGGTAGGAAGGTGTGTTTTGTAATGCCATGAGCTGGATGTTCATATCCTGTTGACAACCTGTAAAGAGCTTGATATTTTATATGGCCCCAAATGACGATCGTTCGGGATCGAGCTATTTGGGATGAAGCACGGCCGTTCATGGTCAAGCGCCTAACTTCAAATGACGGCCGTTCACGATCGAGTCATTTGAGGTGAAGTGCGACCGTTCGCGGTCAAGCGTCTAAATCCATGCGACGATCGTTCGAGATCGAGTCATTTGCAGTGGAATGTGATCGTTCACGGTCAAGCGCTTTACTTCAAATGACGACCGTTCGGGATCGAGCCATTCGAGGCAAAGTGCGACCGAGCCCGGTCAGAGGGCGGACCTCAAATGGCGACCTTTCGCGATCAAGCCACTTGGGGTGAAATGTGACCGTTCACGGCCGATGTCGTTCGCGGCAAAAGATGAAATGGGACCGTTCGCGGTAAAGCGTCTTATTTCGGATGACGATCGTTCGAGATCGAGCCATTCGAGGCGAAGTGCGACCGTGCGCGGTCAAGTGGCGGACCTCAAATGACGACCGTTCATGATCAAGCCATTCGAGGTGAGGTGATTTGTGCCGTTCGAGGCGAGTTGTGACCGTTCGAGGTCAGGTGCCGTTCGAGGCGAATTGTGACCGTTCGAGGTCGTGTGCCGTTCGAGGCGAGTTGTGACCGTTCGAGGTCGGGTGCCGTTCGAGGCGAGTTGTGACTGTTCATAGTCGGGTGCCGTTCGAGGCGAGTTGTGACTGTTCGTAGTCGGGTGTCGTTCGAGGCGAGTTTGCGACTGTTCGTAGTCGGGTGCCGTTCGAGGCGAATTGTGACCGTTCGAGGTCGGGTGCCATTCGAGGCGAATGAGTGTGCCCGGGGGGGACTTAATATTATCAGTGCCGGAGTTATTGTTTGGAGGAGTTTCCGAATCAAAGACTTCGGCAGTTCGCTGCCATGCAAGAGGTGCTCGTGGACCGTTCGCGATAAACGGGCATACAAATAATTTTTCCATAGAATTGTAAATGTTAAAGCAATAATCATATGAACCTTACGGCAGAAATGTCCAAACAGGAAGAATTTAAATGTTCAAATCAAAATCAAAGCAAAAAGCAGAATGAAGATGTCAAAGCGTAAACTCTTACTATAACGCGGCTGGTAGTCATTCAGCGCATGCCTATGGATCGTGCGCGATCGCTCACATGTGTAAATGATTTAACCGTGTTAGCGAGAGGTTTATGACTTGTTCATCGTTATTTTAATCAAGCAATCAATGGATAATCAAATGGTGCCCCAATCCAGGGCCGCCTCTAGCCGATGTAGACGGTGGTCGCTCTGGCTCCACAGCTGGAGTTCGCCTCCTCACATACTAAAGGAGCATACCGTTCCTGATATTCCCTTCCACCTCGTCCTTTAAATGCCTGGAATCATTAGTGTTATGACCGTTTAATTCATGGAATACACAAAACTTATCTGATTTTCTTTCGTCAGAGGTTGGATCCCTTCGTATTGGTCTACGATACGGAACCTGCTCCTTGGTATCCTGATAAATTTGTTCCAGACTCTCATTCAGCTCAGTGTGAGTGGTGAATCGCGGCTCCCTTCATTGCCGCTTTGACCTGTCCCCGTCATTCTCAGTCTTTCTTTTACCTCTACTAGTTTCCGCACCTTTATCAGGGGGATTTCCTCCTTTGATCGCATAAACGTCATCTTCTTCCTCTCTTTCTGCACTAGCATCTTCCAAACGCAGAAACTTTTCAGCCTCATGATGGAACTCTCCTAGATTCATAGGCGGGTCCTTGGTTAATGAATTCTTGAACTCTGTACTATCATCTATTCCAGATACAGCCGCCATCATGACCATAGATGGATCTGGTCGATCCACTGATGCTGTCGCCGCATTAAATCGCGTTAGAAAGCTCCTCAAAGTCTCTCCAATTTTCTGCTTCAAGGTTGCCAAAGTCATCACATTCTTGGGTCTCGTAATATGAACCCTGAATTGCCTCATAAATCTCTCAGTTAAATCTGCCCACGTTCCTATGGAGCCGCTCTCCAGTTGCCTAAACCATAACGTTGCAATGTCCGTCAAATACAGTGGAAAGCACCGGGTATGACCTCCTGTGATGCCCCCAGCACTTCCATGTGCCTCATATACTTAGTAAGATGGACCGCAGGGTCTGTCCTCCCATCGTACCTCTCTACTGATGGTAGCTTGAATTCTGGTGGGTTCCTAGCCATCCTAATCGCAGAAGAAAAAGGACTCCTGTTTACATCTTCCACGTCTCTGTTTACTAAACCGCCTCTCATAGCTCTTCTAACCATCTCTGCTAATCTGTCACTGTCTCCAAGCTGTAGTCCTCGTTCACTGCCTTCGACTTGCCCCCCGAGTCCGCGGGAGTTTTCATGTGTATGCCTCCCTGGCTGAACGTTCATTCCTCTATTGCTACCAGGTGGCTCGGGTGCCCCCATCTCTCTTCCCAGGGTCGGATCAACATGCTCTGCGTGAGTGCCCCCTAGCTCTGGTGCTACGCCAGATGGTCCTGCTCCGTTCTGAACTCCAGTTTCTCCTTGGTTTTGTGCTCCAAGTTGCCCAATTTGCTGAAGCAAGTTCTGGATCATCTCTTCTTGTCTTCTCATCATAGCCTCCATCTCATCCCTGTTGATGAAGGCTGAAGCTTGGTTTGCTCCTGAGGAAGCCTCTTGACTCCCTTCCTGTTGACTCTGCTCTGGCCTTGGCCTTCTGCTTGATTGTCTCGCCATGACTCTTCCAATTTGAATCTCTAAACTCTCAAATTCAACTTCCAAGCGGTAGGTCCCTGAGTTCAACTCTCAGTGAAAGCATAAAAAATGTTTGCGCAAAAAATGGGCAAACACCTCAAAGTCGTACGATTTAGTTGAGTATATGTTGTTCTTAGCGATTTGGGTGATTTATGCAAATATGTAAAAAGCAGGGACTAAACTGTAAAAGACACACAGATTTATAGTGGTTCGGCCAAAACGTGCCTACATCCACTTTATATGTTATTCTCCTTTTTCTTTCATATTACAAGTACAAAGCTTTGCATACAAGTATATGAAAGTTGTTTGAAAGTTCCTTCCGTGCTTGAGCTCTCAAACTTGTCTCCCATTGTTGTACCCCTGCCCTTCTATTTATAGAGTGAGGCTGGGGGCTGGGGTCCTGGATGTATATAGCTGCTGTTGGGCCTGGGCTGAAGCAATCTAGCCTGGCACATCTGGTTCGGCGTTCCTTGGTTTGGTCGTAGCTGGGATGGTTGGACCGGTGGTAGGTTGGTCCGGTGGTAGGTTGAGTGGAGTGTTGGTCCGGTGGTAGGTTGAGTGGAGTCTGGTTCGGTGTGGGTTGGTTCGGTGTGGGTTTGGACCGGTGGAGCTTGGTCCGGTGGAGGTGATTTGGTGGAGTTCGTTCGGTAGTACATGGAAGTGTGGTTGGTTCGGCTAGGAAGGGAAGTGGAGTTGGTTCGGTGATGAGTTGGGAATGTCGAATGCTTCTATATTTGGGAGTGCCGAATGAGCTCTTGTATTGGGAACGCCGGATGAACCAATGCATCTTGAATGCCGAATGAGACTTCGCTCTACATTGCCGAATGAAACTACAAATCTTTGATACCGAATGGACTTTTATACTTGAGTCATGAGTGAAACCACAGACTTATATACGCTTACTGGCTGCTTCTTCTTGGTTCGGTCGTGGTGGAAACGCACCCAACACTGATATTCCAGTTTTGACCAAAAATGGGATAACAGGCAGTTTTGAATCTTCATGACACTATCAGAGCAACGTTGATTCATGGAAAGCTGGTATTGATTTTCCATCCTCACTACAAGAAATTTTATTTTTGGTGGCGCAAAAAAAGTGCTACCAAAACTTATGGTAGCATTTTGATAAACGCCGTGATAAATCCCACAACTAAAAATCCATGATTTTTAGTTGCATTTATTTCCACGCCACTATAAATCCTTTTATTGCAGCATTTCTCAAACGCGACCATAAATATTTTTGTAGCGTTTTAAAGACGCTACCAAAAGTTTTTTTGGCGCTACCAATAGAATTTCCAACTTTACCCCTACTTTATGGTTGCGTTTACGCAACGCCGCTATATGTATTTCTGTAGCGTTTTTGAAACGCTACTAAAAGTTGATGATCATTTTGCACTATTTTTTCATGCTATTATTTCATGTTGATGGTCTATTTTGTTTTTACTATATCAATCAACAATTGCTCACATAATCATCATATTCAAACAATTAAAAAAACATATTAATCATATAATCAAATAGGATATCCATAACCATTCTAACACAATAGTTTTTTGATAAAATAACCAAACTCACATACAATAACCATTCGTATACAAATTTACACACCAAGTACTAGTAAAATTTTATACCAAACTGGTGCTAACAAAACGCTCGATTACCCATAATTCTTTGTTGCATGCACAAGTGAAAGCTAGAACCATAAAGTCCAACCTTGCTCTCTTCGGAAATCCAATGCCAGCACAAGTGAAAGCGCAACATATATTCAAACAATTATCTTAATTCATAGGACTTTAAATCTGATAGCAAACATCTATAGCATTGTACAAGCATATCATACTATAAATAACGTCATATAAATAATCAAAGATATAAACGAAATGAAATAAATAAAGTCCAATCTCGCAGTTATATATAAAACTTTGTTAGATTAACTATATTATTATTATTTATAAAATTTAGTTAACTTAAACTTAGTTAATTTTATAAAACTTGTTTAATTAAAAACTTAGTTAATTTTTATTAACTTGGTTAACTTAGTTAATTTATTATTATAATAATTATTATTTATCAAACTCGATTAACTTAGTTAATTTATTATTATTATTGTTGTTGTTATTAAAACTCGATTTAACTTAATTTTATTATTGTTATTGTTCTTATGAACTTATTTCATTTTTATGAACTTAGTCAATTCATCATCGTCGCCATTATTATTATTTTTATAAAATTTTGTTAAATTAGTTATATTATTATTATTTATAAAAATTTAATTAACTTAAATTTAGTTAATTTTATAAAACTTGTTTAATTTTAACAAAACTTAGTTAATTTTTGTTAACTTAGTTAATTAATTAATTTATTATTATTATTTATAAAACTCGGTTAACTTAGTTAATTTATTATTATTACTATTATTATTATATTATTATCATTATATTAGTTAATTTTTATAAACTTTGTTAATTCATCATCATCATCATCATCATTTACAAAACTTTGTTAAATTAGTTATATTATTATTATTTATAAAATTAGTTAACTTAAACTTAGTTAATTTTATGAAACTTGCTTAATTTTAACAAAACCTAGTTAATTTTTATTAATTTGGTTAACTTGGTTAATTTTTTATTATTAGTATTATTATTATTTATAAAACTCGGTTAACTTAGTTCATTTATTATTATTATTATTAAAACTCAGTTAACTTAATTATTATATTATTATTATAATATTAGTTCATTTTTATAAACTTTGTTAATTCGTCATCATCATTATTATTATTTGTAAAACGTTGTCATTACAAATTATTACAGAACTCTTTATTGACATGACTTTATTAGGAGAAGACACTTTTTATAACATAGACATCTTTTTGTAAACCATTATTTCTTTCAATGAATAAACAGAACTACTCATAATATATTGTGAAAAGTAGCAATTTTTCAGAAAGAATGATCTTTCTTCACAATATAAAAATAGTATTTACATTAAAAGGTTTATATTTAACAAACTTTCTGTAAAGAAGTTTGCAACGTAACTAATATGCCAACTAAATTATGTGCTCAAGTACATACCTCATTTGAAGGTCGACCATAATCTACAGGATCTCTACCAGTAATTACTTCAAGCAGTACTACACCAAAGCTATAAACATCACTCTTTTCATTCAAAAGTCCAGTGTTGGCATACTTTGGAGCCACGTAACTGAAAATAAACAAAATGCAAAAAATAAATGTGATGAAAAAAATCATGATCTCAAATTAGATGCAAGTGAGAAGAGTATTAGAGCAAACCCAAATGTCCCCATAACTCGTGTCGTTATATGACTTTTTCCAGCACCAAGCAGCTTGGCTAAACTGAAATCAGATACTTTGGCATCAAAGTCATAATCAATCAAGATATTGCTTGATTTGATATCTCTGTGCACAACTTTTGGTTCTACTGCCTCGTGCAGATAAGCAAGTCTGTTCAATGATAACATTTAGACTACCTCAAGTTAGGAAAAAAAATCAAAGTTATTTATCAAAGAAAAATGTTACTTATGCCTTGGCAATGCCAATTAGAATCTTCATGCGTGCTTCCCATGAAAGAGAACCTTATTGACTCATACCGCTATGAAGCCACTGTTCTAGATTTCCATTATTTACATACTCATATACCAGAATCCTGAACATCCAAAATCAAAATCAATCAAATGCAGTAAACCTATTACTCTAGTTGTACTCACAAGAAGTTGAGTTTTTGTTGTATATTATTATGACAAATGAAAACAGTTTAAATGGGAAGCTTACCTTTGAGTGCCTTCAACACAGTAACCAAGTAGCCGAACAAGATTCTTGTGACAAACATGACCAATAGCTAAAGTTCAGTAAACATTTATTTTGACATTGCTCTGTAGCAGGAGTGCTAATAGCCCAACCATTATTTCTGTAGAAGAATGTGATTCGAACCCCCATCACAGAAGCAAAGTTCAAACCAGCATGAAAATCACCCTATATTTATTGTTATTTGTTAAATTTTGTAATACCCCAAAGTGCTATTATAAAGCTAAGTTCTCAAAATTGTTCTTAAGCTAAGAACATGAAATTCTGATGAGATACAACATGAAGTTTATGATTTTATATTCTAATGATGCACACAATTTTAATAAGAATTCGTAAAAATATCTGAATGATCAAAAGATCGTCAGCTAAGAATCTTCATAAGTGTTTGTTTTCCATGATATCATTAGCAATTAAGAGAAATTTGTGTAAAAAAACAAAAAAAAATATAACTGGAAAAAAAGAGAAGATGGTATGCTCTGGTTTGTTTTCAACCGTAGCTCAAAAGTTTGATGATCCAAATAAATGCGTACATGTTAGAACATTTTTCTTTTTCTTTAGCATGCTAAAATTCATCTATTAATTTGAGCAAACAAACTTCTGGTAGCAGATGATATATTCATATCTATGTATGTTACCTCACTTGTGGCTCCGTCCCCAAAGTAAGTAGTAGCACAGGCATTTTCCTTGTCCTTTTTAAGTGAATACGCAGCCCCAGCAGCCTGAGATATTTGTGTGCTGATATGATTTGCATTTATAAGTAGAAGTTTAAGACTTAAGTGATCACAAGTTGTAGGTCCATGTAAAGCGTTCGCAAATTTTGGATTCGTGTAAAAATTGTCAATGTAGAGTTACTTACGCTATAGATGAAGATATTGTGAAGCAATTGAGCTTTTTACTGCCATAATGAACTGGCATTTGTCTTCCTTTTCCGTTATCATCTTTGTTGCCGAAGCATTGATTCGCACAGTCTTGGACAGTGAATCCATGCCATAGAAGTACTCCAGGTTCTCTATACCGAATTAAAAGTGGATTAAGAAATTAATGACATAAGTTAAATAACAAAATAAACCTGTTCAATATGACAGTACAATATAATAAACCTTTGGGAAGATGATATCATCACTAGTAAACGCAGTAGCAGATGCAATATTGATAGCTTCTTCTCCATTTGAGGTCATGTAAAATGAAATTCTACCCTGTCTTTGTGCTTCATAAAATACGTTGTCCATAACTTGGAGGGTTGCCATATGATTGTACATTTTTATTGCCATTTCTCTGTTTTGTCTGTTTAAAGCCATAATATTATTGTTTTCCAGACAGTCTATTGTATATAAAAATGGAATCATAAGAAAAAAGCTTACCAGTTCAAGCTAAAACTGTCATCTTCGAGCTTTAGCCGTCACTGCAGCTACCACCTTCGCACCTACATCGCTCGCTAACTCCCGCACTATAGCAATGAGCATTGACCCAAGTGATGTCTCGCGATGCTAATTCCAACACCATCCTCTCCACACGCCGCAGTCTCATGACCCAATTATACACATCCCCAATCAGCCTCCCCTCCACCAGAACTTATCGTGACTACTCCTCATGCGTAGTAGCCATCCATCGTCAAAACGCCACATCGAGATCCCCATGCCACTGTACGCCGTGGCTCTCTCCCTCCCTCCTATACATCGATGATTATTGACATGCTTCCAGATCGCAATGTTTATTTTAGTAATTCGGTATCGTTTTTTGAATTGGGAAAATTAGGGCTTGGAGGAGTAATTTTGAAGACGAAAACCTTTTTGTTATCATCGTAGTTTTGAGAGGAGGAAAAATAGTTAAAAGAAAATTTGAGCGGCCACGAAAAATTTTAGCAGAAATTTACGAAATTATTGGCGGGAGTGATTAGCGGCGTTTCTTCGTTTATTTTTATATTTTAAAATTACCAATAGTTGCATATAGCTTGAAACGCTACAAATTGATGCAACCAAAAGCAAGTTTTGTTGTAGTGCCTGTATTATAATACTTTCCTAGTGTTGCCGGGGCAACATCTGTACTTAGAAATTTTGACAGTCTCTCAGTTTTACTGAGGTAACACTGATAAATAGAAAATGGAAAAGTTTCCCAGTGTTGTAGGGGTATCACTGATACTTACGTAGTTGGGATTGACTTTCCCCATCAATCCAGCGGTTTGAGTCAATTTTCCCCATTGACTCGGCGGTTTTGGAAGTCCAAACTTCGTATCCGGGTATTAAGAAATATTTTCTCAGTCGCGTGGCTTACTTGGTGGCACATAGGGAGATTTCTTACAAGAACATGGTTCCATCAGTTGTAGAAGCGACGTGCGGCATATTGTGTGGCACATAGGGAGATTTCTTACAAGAACGCGGTTCCATTGGTTCATGAAGCGACGTGAGGCTTATTGTGTGATGCATAGGGAGATGGGCCTTCCCAACATTGTCAGAGCACTGCCAGTTCTTAGAAGGCGTGGATTTGTTTTCCCCATTGATTCGGAGGTTTTGAACCTTACTGATGATATTGGAACAACACTGGTTCTTAGAAGTTTTGAATCAAATTTCTCTATCGATCCAGTGGTTTGCTTATAGGAACGCGATTCCATTGGTTCAAGAAGCTAGATTTATTGAAGAAATAGAAGGAAAAAGGCAAGTATTGCCTATTTACAATACCCCTAATGTCCTCAGATGGCTTATTTGCAAAAATAAGAAATACATAGATAGCTATCAAATGTAGTAGTGCCATAGTGAGTCGTTGTTCCAAGCATGTGGAATCGGGATTCCTTCAACTGTTTCTAGCTTGAATATTCATCTCCATGCTTTTAGTCTATTACAGATGGTCCTTTCTAGTTCGGGCCATGCACTCCTGTAGTCGGGAAGATTCATTTTGGTATGAGATCTCCCACTTTGAAGGTGCGGTTGCGAACCTTGGTGTTGAAATGTCATGCTACTCTCTTCTGTTAAGCAGCGGTCCTAGTTCAGCTTCCTCTCGCTTCTCATCAATCTGGTCGAGTGACTTGACCAACAGCTGCTCATTCTATCTTTGATTGAAATTACTTCTGCGATGAGAGGGAACTTCTAGTTCCATTGGTGTCATAGCTTCTGAACCATATACCAGAGGGAACGGTGAGTGTCCGGTCGCATATTTGTGTGTCGTTCTGTATGTCCATAGTGCAAGCGGAAGCTCATCGACCCAGTTTCTTTTAGCTTTCGTCGGCCTCTTTTTTATGGAGGATTTGATAATTTTGTTCACCGCCTTAACTTATTCGTTTTCCTATGGATACTACTGCGGAAAAGCTCTTTTTGATCCAGTAACATTTGCAGAAGTCCTTGAAATCAACTCTCTCAAATTAAGTTCCATTGTTTGCGATGATTTTCTACTGTACTCTAAACCTATAAATGATATTTTTCGTTACAAAGTTAATGGCTTTTTTAGTAGTTATCGTGGAAAGTAGTTCTACTTTAGCCTATTCTGTAAAATAATCAACTACAATAATAGCGTATTTAGCTCCTCCTTTTGCTATTAGTAGTACTCCAATAAAATCAATTCCCCATATCGCAAACGGAAAAGGGCTAACCATTTGCATAAGTTCTAAAGACGAGGCTCTCGGGATCTTTACAAACCTCTGGCACCGATCATACTGCCTAGTGTAAACTACTGCATCTTTGTTTATTGTCAACTAGAAATATCCATAGCAGAGAGCCTTTTTCCCAACGTTTGCCCCCGGTGTGATCACTGCAGCTGCCTTCGTGAATTTCTGTAAGGATCTTTCTAGCTTCATCTTGGTTACACGTGTAACATCCCTCTACTTGGAGGCCCAAAACTAATGGCCACAGATTTTGCAGTCATCCATAGTCATTAATCTTCGGCGACCAAATACGGTGGTGCTAGATACATTGATACACAGATCATAGAAATATGGAAAATTTTTAACAATTAAAAAACATATTTCTGCATTCAAGTCAAAACCTTTCATGTTCGTTGCATAATCCCCAAATTGCGTTACCATGTTTAGCAAAATATAATTATTACAAATACGTCAAGATCGACATATGAAGATGCCTCCTTAGTTTATCAGAGTATATAGTAAGGTTCATAAACCTGCTTTTATAAACAAAATGAATAGCAGAAAGAAAAACTCTAATTAACATACTACCTCCTACACGCCTCCGGAAGTTTTATTCATCTAAGAAGAGAACCTGAAAACCTTAAATCTTAAACTACTCAAAATCAATAGAGTACCCGAGAGTTTAAGCGGAAAACAAAAACTTTGAGTCAGACATAAAGTCTGGTCTGAATAATAATCTAACATCTCAATCCTTTTAGATATCTAGTGAGACCATGCCGCTTAGCGAAATGGGTTTTCCCTCACTAGTATCCTAAAACCTTTATAAAACCAAATTCAGTGCTCCTGCATCCACAATGGTTAAAACATACATTTCAAAATATTATGATGATATGCATGCTTGAATATAAATAAGATTTTTCAATTCCCAGTTTAATTTGGCACCCTGTCAATATTATATTTTCTTGGGTCACTATTAACCCTTTTAGCTTTCATGGGTTTACTAATAACCTTGTTAGAACTAATAGATATATTGTCCTATTTATTGTTTTCATGGGATCACTGAGAACCTATAGGCTCCCTGCCAGTTAACTTAGTTAATTCATGGGTCCCCCCTAAACCTATTAGTCATTTCAATAACTAATCACCTTATCCTAGTTTTCATGGGTTGACTAGGTACCTATGGACTTATTCAGCAACTCATTACACATCCTAATTTTCATGGGTTGACAAGGAACCTACTGATACATACATTAACCACTTACTTATCGTAGTTTTCATGGGTTTACTGGGAACCTATTGACTGATGTCAATTCTTAATCCGGATATAGTTTTCATGGGTTCACTACAAACCAATTAGCCCCAGCCAACTATTCTTATTTTCATAGGTTAAGTATGAACCTTTTGGTATGCACCAACAACCACCTTATCAAAGTTTTCGTGGATTTACTATGAACCTTTTGGTGTGCACCAATAACTACAAAGTTTAGGCATCCTATGTTTTTGGTCACTCTGACTCCATGGATGCAATTCTACTCATTCCGGAGTTCAAGTAATTTATATTCACGATTTGAGTTAACCTACTGGTTCTTCTACCCCTTTTTCCAAAAATAAAGTTATAGGTTATGATGTGGATATACACATAATTGAAGAAGCAAAACAATAATTTAACAATACCACTCATGTGGGTTTAAGTCCTTGAAATACATATCATAACATAGTTAACATTCCTAACTTATATTTTTGTTAAAGAAATACTTCTTCAAAATTACATTTTAAGCCATTACAAAACTCCTTTATATATACGCTGTGGGTTCCTTTAAAATTTAGAGTATGGGTTTTCAAACCTATCAGAACCAAACCTTTTGACCTTGTCGAAAGGTCTTCAAAACAACCAATTAAGTCCTAGGCTTTCAAAACCATTGAAAACATTCAGCTATTTAAACCTTTCGAAAGCATTAAACTCATAAAACATAAACCTTTCGAAGACTTTTTGGGTCCAAGTTAAAATATGCAAAAGGTCCTCTTTTAAAACCTTTTGACTACAATGGAAGCAACCTTTCGACCTAGTCGGAAAGTCCGCTTCGTAAGCTTTAACTCATTTCATTTAAAACAATAGGCCTCCGCCTTTAAAACACCTTCTTCGAAAGCTTTAGGTCATACTTCAATTATAAAACAAGGATAAATCATCTAAGTTGAAAGGTTTGATACCTTTCGAAAGCAATGGAAGAAGCGGCTGGTTTTTAAAACAAGTAAACCTTTCATCTTTGTCGAAAGAAACGATTTTGAAAGGTTGGAAAAGGTGGCTACAACCTTTCGACTGTGTCGGAAGGTTCAAAACAAAACAATGATGAGTGGTAGTAACCTTTCGATTATGTAGGAAGGTTTCAAAAAAAAAGTAAAATAGCAGCAACCTTTCATCTTTGTCGAAAGGTTTAAAACCTTTATTTTAAACATGTGACCTGGTTAAAAGCAACCAAGTCGAAAGCTCTAATTTGAAAGCAAAGCAAGTGAAAGCTTAAGCTTATAAAACAACATATGCCAACCTCTTTGGCCATCAAACTTTTGACTACAAACCCTTCATTACGCACCAAGTAACTATTATATGTATTAGTTTGACCTTGTCGAAAGCTATGAACCTCTCGACCTTGTTGGAAGTTCTGGGTCGGAAGGTTTACTACCGTAAAAGGCTGAAACATGCAAAAAGTATGATTTCTAACTTAAAAAGATTAACCTTTCAACTAACCTGCCTTTGTTTATCAAATTCTCATTGGTTAATAATTTCTTTTCAGAAAATGCTACCACTATTTTCAGATTTAAATAATAATTTTATTATATAAAATTCCCCTTCTCCTTAATTAAATATATAAAACATTTAAGTTCCATACCTTGAATAATTTGCATATTCAACAAAATACTTAGGAAATATTTGGAAAATCCCAAAAAATCTGTTTTAATATGTTTTTCAACATATAAAAATTTCAAGCCCAAATAATCTTTATTTTTGCTATAAATAATTTATAACCCAATAAATCATTTTCTTCACTAGAAAATTCGCATAAAATTCATATTAACTCTGAAAATTATGAGAATTGAAACCCATCTCCAAAATCGTGTTTTCTATAACATAAAATTTTCCCATGGCATTCAAAAAACATTTCATCTCGGTTTTACCCTAAATCAGTGCATATCTCTTACTAGACAACTTTGTTTAATCTTATATAATCAAAATCAAGAATATCATCATTTCATATATCATAAAAACAGATCCATCATTAAATCCAAAACCATATGATGTTTAAAATCAAAATTGAGATGTAGACATTATTATTCATCTGAGAATTGGATAGAGAAATTGAAGTTTGATTGAGATTGATTCCTTCTAACTTGATTCCTAACTTTTAGTTGATTTTTATCTTCTCTTCTAATAGCCGGCCTTGCTTCTCGCCGTTATGAATATTTTATTTTGGTGAAATGAACGTGTAGAACTAAGAAAGATAGTGTAAGGGTGGGATGTGTGGGCGGCTATTTACCATAACGCCCTTGTGTTTAATTTCTTAACCATTTGTATAAGTTCATTTAATTTTAAATAAGCACGGTCACCTAGTTTATTAATCAACCTCAATCTCCTTATCTGCATTATTCTATTTAATTTATTCTAATTAAATATCCTAAATAATGTTGATAAAAATAGGGGTGTTACAACACACCTGAGCAAGGGACAGAGAACCCTCTTCGGTACAACACTCCATCCTGCATTACGAATCATGATGCCTTCCAAAGGAGATTCTTTTGTTCATTCCGGTCCCTAAGGAGCATTCGTTTGAATAGGTAGTCCTTGACTAGCGTAATCCACGATTCTTCTTCTTCCATTGTCTCTAGGACCCAATCGACATTCATTTGATATATGCTGGGAGCAGATAATACTTTCACTAGAACCAGTCCCAGCAACTACGCATCTCCGGAACTGGCCAACTTGGCTAAATAATTGGCCTCCATGATTTATTCTATGGGAATATGAGTTATTGTGTAGTGTTCAGTATCGTTGAGAAGTTCCCATGCTTTTGATGGTAATGGGGAGATTTACTCCTTCATCTTGATATTCTCTCTTCACTTGACAGACGACTATCTGAGAGTCATTGTAGATATGCAAAGCTTTTATTCCTAATTCCTTCGCAATCTTTAATCCTTCTATTAGTGCCTCATACTCCACCTCATTGTTAGTAGCAGGAAATTCTCGCTTTAGAGCATAACAAATCGACCGACTTTTGGGAGTTTCAAGCATAACTCCCACTCCTAAGTAGAATTTGTTTGATGCACCACGACAAACAACGTCCATTGCGATGGTACAACCGTAGAGTCCTCCTCCTCATTGTCCCAAATTGTGAACCTAGTGATGAAGTCAGCAAGTGCCTATCCATTAATTACTCTTCAGGGAGTTACATCGTTTTGACTCAACCCAATGTTCCATTTTAGAAGTCATCCCAAAGTCTTAGGTCTGTAGAGTACTTATTTCAAGGGTTGATCCATCAACACCTTGATTGGATGAGCCTGGAAGTATGATCACAACTTCCTTATTGCTACATTAAGCAATACGCCAGTTTTTCCAACATTGGATAATTTCATTCGATTTTAGTGAACCATTTGCTGATATAATAAACCGATCGCTAAATATGAGCTTCCTCATGCATAAATGATGCACTCAGCGCATGGGCAAACATTGCCGGTAAATGAATAGATCTTCTCCATCCGCTGGTTTGGATAGGATCGGTGGTATCTTCATATGTTGAAGTAATTCCTCGAAAGCTGTTTAGGAGTCTTGATTCCATTCAAATTCTTCTTACCTTCCCTTAATGCATCGAAGAACGATATGCACTTGTTCTTCACTCTAGAGATGAATCGACTCAATGCGGCGATCATTCCATTTAAGCTTTGTAACTCCTTCATTGTAGAGGTAGTGGCATTACGCAAGGTGAAATATTCTTCGGATTAGCCTCGATGCACTTTGCATTCACTATAAAACCAAGAAATCTTCTAGAAGTAACACCGAAAGAACACTTTAGTAGATTCAGCCTCATTCCATACTTTTGGAGGATCCCAAACATCTCGAGAGATCATCTAGGTGATTTCCAGATACTCAAGACTTTACGACCATGTCATTCATATACACTTCCATTGTTCGTCAGATCTGATCCTCAAACATTATGTTCACCAATCTTTAGAAAGTAGCTTTGGCTTTTTTAGATCGAATGGCATTACACAGTAATAGTATAACCCTTAGTATGTGATGAAGCTAGTGTTCTTCTAATCGGGCTCGTGCATCATAATTTGATTGTATCCTGAGTAGCACCCATAAATGAGAGTAGTTCATGCCTCGCGGTTCCATTAATGGGTCGATCGATCTAAGTAGCGGAAAGCTATCCTTTGGGCAAGTTTTGATCAGATCGGAGTAGTCCATTCAAGTCCGCCACTTCCCGTTTGATTTTCAAACTAGGAAGGGGTTCGAAACCCACTCAGGATATGTGGCGTCACGGATGAAGCCGTTGGCCAACAGCTTATCCACTTCATCCTTCAATGCAGTGGATCACTCCACACCCAAACCGCGTCACTTCTTCCTTACTAGTTTGAACTTGGGATTGATGTTGATTGCATGACATGCTACCTCCAGCGATATCTCGTATATATCAGAATGCATCCAAGCGAACACATTCAGGTTCGTATGAAGAAATTTATCGATTCATTTTACATCTTGATTCCAAGCTACAACCCTATCTTCAATACTCGGGTTGGATCGTCCATGTTAATTAAGAAAACCACTGTAAACTCTTACTACTTCAACCCCATTCTCCACTGGGAATTTCATCGTGAGACATTATGGAGCCAAAGCGATTCTAAAGTTAGCGAGAGTCGGTCGGCCTAAAAAAGCATTAATAAGCGGAGAATTCATTAACTATCATAGATGTTTGGTTGATTACTACCCTTTGTTTCCTTCTTCAAGCTCCACAGGTAAATCAGTTTCTCCAACGGGTTTTTTCAGTTCATCGGTAAACCCCTGAATCTTCATCCTACAAGTGGTCACATCCTTCATGCTAATCTTTAGTTGATCGAACATTTTTCGAAATAGGATATTAACTAGACTTCCACTGTCAACTAATACTCGATGCATAACGGCTGGCCCGATTCAATTGTTATCACCATTGGGTCAAGAGTTGGCACTTCGTAGCTTTAGTATCTCGATTTCGGAATACAATGTCATCAGCTGTCATTTTCTATAACTTGGCCGAAGCTCTATCTTCAATGGCATAATGGCTTTCCTTAGGAGCATGTTTTAAAGAACTCACATATCACTCTATCTCGCACTAACACTTTTGTGTAGGGTGAGGTCCTCCAGTTATGGTACTTATCACTAGTCTTCGGTCTGTTCATCAGGGCCTATCTCTGCTGGGTCGGGACTGACTTCCTTAAGCATTAGGCATTTGTTGTCTACCAGGTTGACCAAGGTTTTGTGTTTTCTTCATGTAGTGCTGGAGCCTATTGTTCCTTATCAATTCCTAAATCAAATCTTTAAGGTGCCGACGCTCATTTATGTTATGCCCGTGAGTTTCATGGAAGCAGAAAAATTTCCCTGATTGTTTTTGCTACTCAGATGCTTCCCTCTTGGGTGGTTTTTTGTATCACTCAGTTCCCTAAGTGGCATGGTATATGTTTTCCAAACTATCGTTCAATGGTGTATAGTCTTCATTCCTTAGATTCCTTAAAAAAATTCCGTTCTTGTGTGCCTATTGCAATTTTGGTTCTTATTTTTCTAGTTTGCATTCTTTCCTGCGCTACTGTAGAGTTGTTTCTATCCTGTTTAACTACAACATTACTCTAGATCACTTCCTTCGGTTGCTCATCGACGGTTTTTCCTTCTATCATACTTACATCTTCCAGCCTTAGAATATGGTTTTCCTTTCGGTGAAATTCTTCCATTGTAGTTGGTTGTTTCATCTTAATCCATTTACCAAAATCAATATCCGGATGAATAGCATGGACCAGAGCCATTAATACCATATCTTCCTTTGGATTGCTCACCTTAGCAATCTTGATGTTACACCGGTTCAAGAAAGCTTTTAGTGATTCTTCTGGCTCTTGAGAAAAGCCAGATAAGGCTGTTCGTCCTTGAGATGATGGTTTTGATGACAACCACCTTAGGAATTGTTATAACATATAAAAACTAATGTTACAGTTTAGATACATATGTGTGTGTGTGTGTATATATGCAGGATATAAAAATGCAGGTACCAAGAATGAAGACTGTACAGTGTAGAGATTCAAGACTAAAGATATCAAGATCGAAGACTCATGAGTATTAAGATATCAAGAGTTTAAGATTTCAATAGTACAAGATAAGTATTGAGTCAAGAATTATGTTAAAACTTCATGAAAGCACTTACACCTTATTTGAAATTTATTCATGGAATGGAATCCACTTCGAGCCTGTTATAGGGATGGAACCCTAGTGGGATGAACCCCCGACAATATCTAGTAGAACATATAGTGGTCCTATTTTGATATCCACTAATTTTATAAAAATGCTTTTCAAAAATATATATCTTATTTCAAATGTTTTCAAAACCTTCTTTTCAAAAAGACATCTTTCTTGTTTGAAATATTTTAGCCTCAAAATTATCTTTATCATTTTTAATATTTTGATTTCAAAATTATCCTTGATTTGAAACTATTTCTTGTTTTAATATTTAGCTTTTAAATATTCATATACTCAGATTTTAAATCACTTTATAGATTAAGATTATATATATTAAAAATTACTTTCTAAACTCTTTTATATGTTTAAACTATATTCAAATATATTTACAAAAGTTTAGAAATTGTTTTGACAAAGTATAGAAACCAATTTTAATAGAAAAACCAATTTTTGCCTTGAGCATGTCGACAGACCCCTACCCCCATTTCGACATGGTGCCCATTAAATTCAAAATTCAAAATTTCAAAAGAAGTGTCTATTCGTCGTATCCTTTCACGAATAGATACGGCTGTTGATCTTCTATAAATACCAGTAGTTCTAAATGAATTTTCAATCAGATTTTCAATCATCTTCATCTTCCTCATTTATTCTAAAGAATCAAAAAATATATTCTACCGAAATACTAAGTGAATCAAACTTGATTGTCTTTTGTTTGATTCTCTACCACTCTCTCCATAAGATCTCGGTGCTATTCAGAGTTATAGGATTATTTGTAGATCAAACTGTTGAGTAAAAGGTGTGGTTGAGTCTTGAAATAAATTGGGTGTGATTGTTGCCTCGAAAATGATTAGGTGTCTTATGGCCTAGTAAATCAAGAGAATTTGCTCCGGACTCGAATACAGTAGGGTGTACCTCGTGGCTTTGAAATCGAGGGTGTAATCTGGAATATTATTTTGAAAAGAGATCCGTACAATTGTATGTGACTGGATGTAAGGTAACTCCGAACTAGTATAAAATCCTGGTGCGTTCTTTCATTTGCTGCTTTTATTTATTATTTGCATCTATGTCTGATTCTTTATTATATCTGTGTTTGTGCATTGCATTTGTTGGTGATTAAATTACATAAGTTTCAAAAAGATCAATAAAATTCACAAAACACTATTCACCCTCCCTCTAGTGTTATTCTTTCCTTAATAACTGTAATCCGCATTTCTAACGTTTGGTATTAGAGCATTGGTTTTCAAAGTTTTCATAATATGAATTTTGAAACGTGTTTAAAAGGCTATTTTTGGGGATTTTGTTAACACTATTTTCATATGAATGTGCAACAGAATCATAATGATATTGTTATTTAAAACTATATTTAGTTATTTCGAAAAGTCAATTGATTCTTTAAAAGGTTATGTTGTTTTTCAAAAAGAAGAATTATGTCTAATGACTGTTGATTAAAAGATACCATATAATCATTCATCGATCAAGAAGAACAAATGGATATATAATGGCAATCGACGATGAAATGGTTACAAGATCAATATAAAGCTTTTGATTCTCATCTACAACTTGATTTGATACTGTACTTCTCACCATCTATTTCGCAATGTCACTAGTTTCGTGCGAATCCATCAAGAAATGACCAAGTTATGATCAAATGAAGTTTTGGTGAACAGAGAGAAAAGGAAAGCAAAACTGTCAATGGTATTCTTCAAATTGCATCCAGAGATTTGAGTATTTTGTTCCCACTCCATTTCCAGATTGTATTGCTTTCTCCCATGGTTATTTTGATGGGTGGATCATCAAATTCTGATCAAAATTGAGTGAGATATAACAGTTTGAAGTTGGCTGTGTACGAGATTTCCGGCATTTGTCTTGCTGTTCGGCTTGTTGCACCATAATACTATCCAAATTCATCACCAAACAATTATTGGATCATAGCCCTTGCATTCCTCTTTGATTTGCCACCGGTTTCATCCAATTCTGTTAAGAAACGAATGAGATATACCTTCTGGAAGTTTAATAGTAAATGGAAAAACGAGAAGAAGAAGAGAAACTTTTATGAAAAGTGGTGACTGTTGGGCCTATTTATAGTGGTTGAAGTGTCCATTCATTCAAAATTCAAATTCAAAGTTTTGATGCCAAGTTGGTCAATTTACTAAATCATCTGTATCTTTCTCATAGAGTCTTCAAATTCAGCAAATGAATATACTACGATGATTAGAAAAACAAGCCCGTCGTAATAGAGCAGATCCCGTCATCAAATTCTGAAAGATATAAATGTGGTTCACGACAATGGAAGAACAACAAAGTTAGAAAGTTGTAGGAATACAAAAGGTTGTATGCTTTACTATTATTTCATCTTTATTGTTGTATTTATTAGGTATAGAAATTTATCTCTTTTATAAGTTTTGACATTTTTGTCCATATATCGGCACACCATAGTATACGTATTGATATACCAGTCTAATTTTTAAAAAAAATATCTTTTAAATGTGTTTCATTTCAAATAAAATCTCACTACTAATCAATTACAACTATATTAAGTAGAAAAGCATAACATCATTCGTGATTTAAACTTTTCTAATGTTATTTTTACTTTTCGTACTCTATTTCTTTTAAGATACTAATTTTTTATTTTTAAGAAATTAATAGAAAGAATTTAGAATGTTAGAATAAGGGTCTGTTTATATATTTCTTCAATTAATAAGATTGTGCCACATCACATGACACTTGTCAGATAGTGACTTATATGCAAATTTACACATGTCGTTACACTTTTTCTTTAATAAAAGCATTTTTACATGCATAATGTAAAGTGCATTTACACATGTTTTCTCATTATTTTTTTAATGTTTTTTAAGTACTTTAATTATATTAAATACTACAAAAAATTCGGTAAAAAATCAATTATTTACATGTCAATATCTAGTCGTTAAATTTGTACAAATCATGTTAAAATCAGGCCCAGAACAATAGATAGTATATCTGAAATGTTGTCTTTTCTTCTGGAAAGTTTCTTAAATGCTGCAAATTCATTTTTATAGTATCTCTGTGCTTTGAAATACTGTAGTGTTTTGGAAAATTTTCACAGAATTTGGTATATGATGCAGTTTCTGTTTATAATGTTTTGAATATATTTTAGTGCAAATTTTTTTACAGCATTCTGTAAATGCTGTCATTCCTATTTGAAACGTTAAACTATGTAAAAATAATATTTAAATTAAGTATTTTTCTTTTTTAGAAGTTATTTTCTGACTTATTTATGAATACTGTAAAAATTAATGTTTAGATATTTTTTTAGTAATTAATTAAAATTTTATATGAAAGAGGCCTTAGTATAACACATGTTTATTTTAGTTTTTCAATCTTTGTTATTTTATTGAATATTTCATTATGGATTTATTTTTTAAAATTAAAAGGTGTTTAAATATGTTTTTAAATATTTTAATCAATATTAATTTAATATATAGGTTTTAACTAGTAAGTTAAGTATTTTATAAACATGAAAGTTGGGATTCGTAAAAAAACAATCAAGTTAAAAAAATATTTTAAAGAAATTAAATAAAGAGGGTATTAAGTTTTATAAAAATCATATCTGATAATATATACAGTTTAAATGTATATTTCTTAGCAATTTGACTTTGATTTTGATATTGAGTTTGGTTACTACCTTTCATGATTATGTTATAATTTTAATACCATTTATTACCTTTAAAACCTTGTCTTTACTACTCTTTCAATCCTATTCATTAGTTTCCTTAACCTAAGTCTAGTAATTGGTGTGTATTACCATTCTTTGGTTGAAGTGATTTATAGTAAATAGTTTGACATATGTATACATGCATACACACACACACACACCTGTCAATTAGATATTACTTATCACTCATGTTTATCTTATAATCTGAATATCTCTTACCGTAGTCTATATATCACCATATCATTCTGCGTATTTTTTTCTTACTTTATTATCATTTTATTTCATATCACATATCATTTTGCATCCTATTTCATATCACATTTCATTGCATATTACATCATAAATTACAATGCATGGAATATCATAATCATTTGCATCAAAAGTTGCACTTCATTCTGCATATCATCTCATGCTACATTGCATATGTCATGCATTTCATACTGCATTAGAAACTACATATTGCATACATGTATACATAACCAGTGTATTTTATTTAGGGGTAGTTTGTAGTATTGTCTTATAGTATAGGATTATTAGTTTTTGACTTGTTTGGTATGACTTGATTGACTTGTTTGACTTGATTGACTTGATTGATTTGTTTGACCATATTGATTTGTTTGACTTGTTTAACATGATTAGATTTGATGTGTGTGTTGATTGGATTGTCGAAGATATAATTATACATATTTAAGTATTGAATAATTATAATATAATTATGTTAATGTCTTTCACATTCCATTACTATACTTCGTTCTAGTATTAGTTTAAGAGGGAGCTTTATAGTTATATTAGTTTAGGATAATTTTTGATTGATGACAAAGGAGGTGAAATATAAAATAGAGTAATTAGGCTTACATTAAGGGGGATTTATTAGTTTTAGGGGGAGTTATTGTGGAGGTGAAGTATATTTTATAAATGTAGGTTGTCATCATCAAAAAGGGAGAGATTGTTAGTCCTTGAGATGATGGTTTTGATGACAACAACCTTAGGACTTGTTATAAAATATAAATACTAACATTATAGTTTAGATACATATGTGTGTGTAGGATATATGTAACGACCCGCAAATCCGTACCCCTTGAGTCAACACTATTCTACAACAATCAACTCAAGCTGTACATAAATACGAACCATTTGGGTTGAAGAAGAAGAGGTAGAAGAAGAAAATAGAAAAGAACAACAGAATCTAACCATCGCAGCGGAGTAAAATATAATAGATAATAAATAATCTTTACTCAAAATCAAATATATCTGTTTACATATATTACATCATCAGAGTACATCAATCACAGCTCACATCAATAACATACAACTGGATACACAGCTACACA
Source organism: Allium cepa (assembly GCA_030765085.1). NCBI lineage: Eukaryota > Viridiplantae > Streptophyta > Magnoliopsida > Asparagales > Amaryllidaceae > Allium > Allium cepa. The sequence continues at coordinate 630,102,483 of CM060934.1, forward strand.
ACACAGCAGAATAAGTATATATATAAACAAGTACGTATCGTCATCCTGCTCGTCTCCTGAGCTCCACAGCATTTACTGTATCCTATAATACTCGGTCCGACCCGAGCATTATAGTTAAATAACACCCGAGTCAGTCTGGAATACCAGCGTGAGAAAACCACACCCAATTGATTTTTTAAAGTTTCAAAAATCCTTTGAAAACAAAAGCATCTCGTAAGACCACGCCACAAATAAACATGTCGGGTTTTTACCTTACGATAGCTAAAACAATTTTTATAGAAATCCTCTGATATTATAATAGGGTCTATATACAAGTACTTATAAAATAGCCGAAATTGTTACATTCATTAAATTCCAGCTACTAGCCACAGAGTGGGTAATACAAACAAAACTCGTACAAGGCTCGTAGGGAGAATGGATTTTCAACTAATGACTAGGCACTTGGGTACCACCTGTTACAGTACGGGGCCTAGATCATCGTACCGAGGAGTACGCCCGCTCCCCTACAACACAAGGCCGGGACTATCCCTTACTGGATAATCCCGAGTGAGATCACCCCGCGGTTGGGATCAGCAACCGCCCACTAAGCCGAAATAAAAAGGAACATCTAGACTGGAATGACCTCACCCTGCTTGGGTGCTACCCACCTAGCCTTGCTGCATAACCCCTGATTTTCAGTCATTCCCATTTGATGAGGCTTGAGGCTAAGCGTTACCTTTATAGAACATATTTCTTTGAATGTCCATCGTCCACCTGACGATGTTTTCGCAAGCATTCATCCATACAAGTCCGTCCCGGTTCGGACGGAACCGAAGGCACTATTCCTACTACATCCATTTTGAAAATATCCTCAGGATTAGTAGCGACTAGCCCTTGCACTTCACTGCTCCATCTTCGAAATCAAAATCGTTTTCACGAAACATACAAACCGGATCGAAGTGGTTTTCGAGAAATAAATCTCGATCCCGGTCTCTTCGAAACGATCAACGCATTGTCCAATATTGATAGTCGGTTATTTAACTATCAATTAATATTCACAAACAACCATCAACCAATAATTTCCAAATTATTTATTAATCCCAAAAATATCTTCACAAGATATATTTCTATTTTCAATCCCTTGAAAACAGTTTCAAAACCATCTTTCTTTTTAGAATAAACTTCCCCAAATATTTACTATCTCCTCTGAAATCACCAAGCACAAAACTAGATTTTTCTAAAATAATTTAAAACACTTTACTTAGAAATATACTTTATAACATTTAAGTTAAAACTACTTCAATGATTTGTTAAAAATACATACTATATGAATATTTGAAAATAATGTTACTAAATAAAATATAAAATGAGATTTCACTTTTAAAAACAATAATACTAAGTCGCTCTTTAAATATTTATTGCTATAATAGATTAAAAATAATTATTGTTATAATAGATTAAAGAAAATACTTACTTTAGAATTTAAATATTTAGAAATAATAATTTTTTCAAAACATACTTCTTAAAACAACTTTAAACTTTTTAATTTATATTTAAAAATTTACTTTGAAAGCATACTTGGTTATTCAGAGAGAAATTTCCAATCTCAATCACTTAAATCAATTTTCCCAATTGATTCCCAATTTATTCCATTTGCAATAATTTTCTTTACCTATCAGTTCATTTCAAAATTCATTAATTATGGACTTTATTATTATTTCCAGTTGGATTTTAAATCCTTTAGCTGAAATATACAAATTTCAGGTTATTCCCAAGTTCTTCTTTATTCTTCTTAAATAATTTAAATCCTAAATTTAAAATAAATGTTTTGTTCTTTTAAACAATAACATTGAAGTTTAAGTTTCATTAACTTCCTGTTTATTTAAATTTTCCTTTCCATACTCAAGATTCATTTATTAAAATTTTAAAGTCACTTTATTTCCTTTCCAGTTCATTCATAAATTTATTCAACTTTTCTATAATTATTTACTTACAATTTCACTTCTTTTATTTTCATTCCCAACCCAAATTATATATTTGGTAATTCATTATTGCCCGATTATAACAATCAAGCCATAGCATTCAATATTCCCACATAATTCATTACAGAATATCAAATATTCAGAACAGAAAATATTAAATAATTAAATAAAGTTGAGGGGTCCAGTTGGATCCCTCCAACCTGTTTTCCCTGCATCCACAGATGTTAGCACAATATAAAATGCCAATTCCAAATATATACCACATTACAGCACATAAATCAATTCAACCATTTCAAACAATTATTTAAATTTAATCATTTAAATTTAAATTTAACTGAGTGAGATTAACTCACCTTTAATTTGTTTGTAATCCAATCCATTCCGGCTTGCTTCTATCAGATTTTAACCTTGAATAGCATTATATTGCCTATTAATATTTGAAATAATCGAACAACTTTTACCAATTAAATAAGTTTAAATTTAATTTAGTTTAAACAAGTAATTAAATTTTAAACTAATTCCCTTTTTGAAAATCTTTGAGTAACTAAAATAATCTAAATAAGTTAGTTAAGCATTTTTATTTTATTTTTAAATTCAATGTAAAACAGTATAAATTTTAAAACTGAATAAATCACTATTAAATTCAATTTTACAACTTTTATTATCCTCTGTACTATCAATATAAATTTTACAAGCCTTCAAATTATTTTAACAGGCTTAAAATCTCAGGTTTCATATTTTATCCAATTCAAATTATTTAATTCAACAATTTAATCGTCAAATAAATTATGATATTCGTAATTTAAGTTGATAATTAACCTTTAAATAATTAGAATCAATTAAATATTTCGATTTTAAATGCTTGAAAATTCCGGGTCGTCACATTCTTCCCCCCTTAAAAGAATTTCGTCCCCGAAATTACTAGTTAGGAAGAATGATCCAATACCCGTTACTATTTTCCCAAAACCAAACAGTTTAATTAACTTGCCACATATCTTTTATTATAGATCCACTATCATTCTTACTAACTACCCAAAACCTTCCATGGGTTGCAAACAATCCTATTTGCCCAAACATTCCAGTTTAATTTTAAAACCAATTTTGAACTATCAAAATTTTCTCAAAAATTTTCTAACTCTTTAAATTTCCGAAAAATTTCGCCAGCGTCTCCTTTGCGCGGCTGACTCGGTACAACTACAAAATGGCTCTACGGCCTTCCAAATCCAATAAGAAAACAAAACGCCAAGTGGCTCAATCCAAAAACCCAATCAAATTTCACACCAAATGTAAATACATACCTTTTTGTCGAGCATTTGCAAATTGTATTCTTTGAAATCAAATCCAACTTTCTTTTCCCTTTATAATACATGCATATCCTGCTTAGCACTAATATCCAAACACAATATTCTCAAAACATTTTATCAACTTTCTTACAAATGTCAATATTTATTCATTCAAACATTAACTTAGATTATATTTGTAGTATCAATTTCCAATCAAGAATTCACTATTCCCTTCTTAAGTTAGTATAAGCATTTTATATGTTTCTTATATTCCTTTTCATCTTACCACTCAAGTTTATATCTATTTCTATTCAATTTAGTCTTCACATTCCATATGAATTTTATTTATTTTCAACCTTGAACATTTAATTTTTATCTTCCATTTATAACTAATTTATGTCATTATTTTAAACTAGTTTCATTTACTAATATATTTCAATTTCCGGTTTGAAACCGTTTTGTCGTTAACAAAATTTTCTAAAAAATTTCAATTTTTTTTCTAACTCCCAAAATTTCTGAAATTTTTTGGCAGAGTCTCCTTTGTACGGAGGAGCTTTTGCAATTTGACAAAAGATATAAATATATATACATCGACCCACACGGTCGGAAAAACCAAAAACAGTTCATATTTCCTAATTTTATTGCGTAGGCATACCTTATTTAGCATTTTAAGCAAGCGACTTATTATTTTTAGCAAATAGCACAACCAAATCCAGCCACACGGCTTCCAGATAACAGTACTTACTCAATTTAAACATGTAAGTACCAAATATATGCAGTTTAACTATATTTCACTTAGTTGCAATGGTTAAAACAAATGAATCCTAAAAGAAATGCACATCAAACATTTTCCGTAAGCAATTTATACAATTTTCATACTAATTCAACTATTTCAATTAATTTACAAACCATTTTCATTCAATTTGAATGGTATAAAACTCAATTGTTTGCATTTAATTTATTCTTAAGCAAACTGAACTCATATTTAATTCAATTGCTTTCAAAATCAATTTATTTTACTACTATCAACTCATAGAATTTTAATTACTTCCATTTACATCCAATGACAAATTATTTTATGCAATTCAACGAGATTTATGTGAATAAATAAGTACTTCTGTTTTATAATCACTTTAAATGGATTTCGACTCAATTTATTCTTAATTCTATTCCATTTGAAAATTTATTCACAATCCATATATTCTCAGTTTCATTGCATTTCAATTTTATTAACCAAATTAGTTCATTCAAAACCATTAACAACTTAGGTTCCATCTCCATTACCAATTAAATTTCCTTTTTATTTTAATCCATTCACAATCATTTATTTAGCTCGACGCATTCCATTTAAATTTCATTTACAATTCATTTATTTTCATTTCATTAAATATTATCGGCAACTCACCGAATTTTATTTCAATTAAAATTTATTTTTACTTGATTTAAATCCAATCCACTATTATTAAACTTAATTTTTAGTTGAATTCAATTCAACTCTTCTCCATCTTTTAGCTTAAGTTTATTCACTCCAATTTTATACTTAAGCTCATTTCGTTTCAAGTAAATCTTTCTCTTCCATTCAATTTAATTCTATTTCAGTTAAATCTCCCTTTTAAAATTTACAATTTCATTTGATTTGTTATTATCAAATTTAACCTTTCAGATTCAGTTCATCCAATTTATTACATGGCCATTTCCAATTTATTTCCACTTAGTTGGATTTTATTTTCAATCCAAACCATTACTATTTAAATCCATTTCCATTTTTTTTCGATACATTTCAATTATATCTAATTTGTTAACTCTTCAAGTTAAATTTTAATTAACAACTCAAGTTCTGATTCCACCATTCACTTTTTAATTTACCATCCAATTTTATGAACTTACATTGCAATTTCATTCACAAATCATTTAATTAATTGCAAGGCCACTTCAATTATATTTTCTTCACTAATGATTCAAGTCGAATTTGATTTATAACTTGAGTTCTATTTCCGATCTTCATTATTAGCTTACAATTCAGCTTCTATTTAACTACATTGAACTCCATTTACACATTTTATTAACTAATTTATTATCAATTAGTTCTTCCCTTATTTAAAATCCAACTCTCGAATTTTAATCCCAAATATCACTGCATTTAATTTTTTCCTAGTTCAATTTAGTTTATAATTCAAGTTTTGTTTTTATTTTATTCTCCAATTCATCAATAATATTTATTTTGGAGTTTTGTATCTCACTATTCAAATTTAATAAGTCCCAACTTATTATTTACACAATTCCATTCCTCATAGGCTTGAATATATTATTCTTTTATTTTTAACTCAAGCCTTATGCTTATTTATAACCCAAGCATATTTTTATTCCTATGGATTTTTAATTTCTCTTATAAGTTATTCTGATTTATTTATTTCAATGCAATCCTTATCCAACTCATTTCCATTAATTCAAGTAAGAATCTAATTCCATTCAATAATTCAATTGAATTCTTATTCCAACTAAATCTTATTTTAACTCAGTTTTATTTAACTCAATTCGATTCCAACTTAATTCGAATACAACTGGATATTATTTTCAACTTATTCAATTTATTCCGATCTAGTTAAATTTTTATTTCCCAATCCAAGCTTAATTTCGTTTTTAACTTTCACTTTAAATTTACATTCCATTATTATTTCTTCCTGATTTAAAAATCATCTCAATTTATAAGCTAACAACCTATCTCATCAGGATTTTCAAACACTCGGTTATTGGTTTCAAAACATTTTGAAATCTTCAACATCTCAAATCTCATTTCTCAAAAATTAAACCAATCCTGGTTTTATTCCCAACAAATTTCCTTTGATATTTTCAAAAACAACTAAGTTTTCTAAACAAATTAATTTTGGCAACAATCCGTCACTTAGAAATTTGAAAATGAATACTGATGATGCGGCCTTCATCATCGGAATTATTTTCCAATAATCCAAGTGATTTCAATACTATATCACTTTCAAAATCCATTTAAAACAGATTTCCATTCAAAATTATCTCCAAAACAATAATGCTATCATTTATCATTAAAACACTTCGATAAACATCTCCAAATCTCCGGGATTTTAAACTTCTAAAGCCTGCTTAAATAAATTTTAACTATAATTCATTTGTACACTTTATGCTTATACAAATTCTCATTTGATTGTATTTCAATTCATAAATTACATTTTTAATTCATATTTATAAATTTCATTTTATAATGAATTTATTCCCCTTAATTTTAGTTATATTTCTATTTAAATTTTTACTTAACAATGATAATTCTTAAATATTATCATTTCTAACATCCAAGCAACCATATATTAGCTAAATAGTTTTCAAAAACTATTCTTTATATCAAAATATGTTTTTGGGTAAAATTATTTCATTTACCCATATTTAAAACAATATCGTATCGATTGTTCTATTCAAGTGTTTAGAAACCCCTTCAATACAGTTGCGCAGACTGTGTCGACGAAGGTTCATATGCCACTCAATAAATCAATCAACACAATATTAAAACAATTTATATTCACTAACAAATACACGCTCATATCTAATAATACGCTCAAACTCATTTTAGAGTACTACGGACTCTAATTTAAATGAGTAATTCCCACCAGAGCCAAGGTTATCACCAACCTAAGCATTGATACCAAGTGTAACGACCCGCAAATCCATACCCCTTGAGTCAACACTATTCTACAACAATCAGCTCAAGTTGTACAGAAATACGAACCATTTTGGTTGAAGAGGAAGAGGTAGAAGAAGAAAATAGAAAACAACAATAGAATCTAACCATCGCAGCGAAGTAAAATATAATAGATAATAAATAATCTTTACTCAAAATCAAATATATCTGTTTACATATATTACATCATCAGAGTACATCAATCACAGCTCACATCAATAACATACAACTGGATACACAGCTATAAAACACAGCAGAATAAGTATATATATAAACAAGTACGAGAGTACGTATCGTCATCCTGCTCGTCTCCTGAGCTCCACAGCATTTCCTGTATCCTATAATACTCGGTCTGACCCGAGCATTATAGTTAAATAACACCCGAGTCAGTCTGCAATACCAGCGTGAGAAAACCACACCCAATTGATTTTTTAAAGTTTCAAAAATCCTTTGAAAACAAAAGCATCTCGTAAGACCACACCACAAATAAACATGTCGGGTTTTTACCTTATGATAGCTAAAACAATTTTTATAGAATCCTCTGATATTATAATAGGGTCTATATACAAGTACTTATAAAATAGCCGAAATTATTACATTCATTAAATTCCAACTACTAGCCACAGAGTGGGTAATACAAACAAAACTCGTACAAGGCTCGTAGGGAGAATGGATTTCCAACTAATGACTAGGCACTGGGGTACCACCTGTCACAGTACGAGGCCTAGATCACCGTACCGAGGAGTACGGCCGCTGCCCTGCAACACAAGGCCGGGACTATCCCTTACTGGATAATCTCGAGTGAGATCACCCCGCGCTTGGGATCAGCAACCGCCCACTAAGCCGAAATAAAAAGGGACATCTAAACTGGAATGACCTCACCCTGCTTGGGTGCTACCCACCTAGCATTGCTGCATAACCCCTGATTTTCAGTCATTCCCATTTGATGAGGCTTGAGGCTAAGCGTTACCTTTATAGAACATATTTCTTTGAATGCCCATCGTCCACCTGACGATGTTTTCGCAAGCGTTCATCCATACAAGTCCGTCCCGGTTCGGACGAAACCGAAGGCACTATTCCTACTACATCCATTTTGGAAATATCCTCAGGATTAGTAGCGACTAGCCCTTGCACTTCACTGCTCCATCTTTGAAATCAAAATCGTTTTCACGAAACGTACAAACCGGATCGAAGTGGTTTTCGAGAAATAAATCTCGATCCCGGTCTCTTCGAAACGGTCAATGCATTGTCCAATATTGATAGTCGGTTATTTAACTGTCAATTAATATTCACAAACACCATCAACCAATAATTTTCCAAATTATTTATTAATCCCAAAAATATCTTCACAAGATATATTTCTATTTTCAATCCCTTGAAAACAGTTTCAAAACCATCTTTCTTTTTAGAATAAACTTTCCCAAATATTTACTATCTCCTCTGAAATCACCAAGCACAAAACTAGATTTTTTAAAATAATTTAAAACACTTTACTTAGAAATATACTTTATAACATTTAAGTTAAAACTACTTCAATGATTTGTTAAAAATACATACTATATGAATATTTGAAAATAATGTTACTAAATAAAATATAAAACTAGATTTCACTTTTAAAAATAATAATACTAAGTCACTCTTTAAATAATTATTGCTATAATAGATTAAAAATAATTATTGTTATAATAGATTAAAGAAAATACTTACTTTAGAATTTAAATATTTAGAAATAATAAATTTTTCAAAACATACTTCTTAAAACAACTTTAAACTTTTTAATTTATATTTAAAAATTTACTTTGAAAGCGTACTTGGTTATTCAGAGAGAAATTTCCAATCTCAATCACTTAAATCAATTTTCCCAATTTATTCCATTTGCAATAATTTTCTTTACTTATCAGTTCATTTCAAAATTCATTAATTATGGACTTTATTATTATTTCCAGTTTGAATTTAAATCCTTTAGCTGAAATATACAAATTTCAGGTTATTCCCAAGTTCTTCTTTATTCTTCTTAAATAATTTAAATCCTAAATTTAAAATAAATGTTTTGTTCTTTTAAACAATAACATTGAAGTTTAAGTTTCATTAACTTCCTGTTTATTTAAATTTTCCTTTCCATACTCAGGATTCATTTATTAAAATTTTAAAGTCACTTTATTTCCTTTCCAGTTCATTCATAAATTTATTCAACTTTTCTATAATTATTTACTTACAATTTCACTTCTTTTATTTTCATTCCCAACCCAAATTATATATTTGGTAATTCATTATTGCCTGATTATAACAATCAAGCCATAGCATTCAATATTCCTACATAATTCATTACAGAATATCAAATATTCAAAACAGAGAATATTAAATAATTAAATAAAGTTGAGGGGTCCAGTTGGATCCCTCCAACCTGTTTTCCCTGCATCCACAGATGTTAGCACAATATAAAATGCCAATTCCAAATATATACCACATTACAGCACATAAATCAATTCAACCATTTCAAACAATTATTTAAATTTAATCATTTAAATTTAAATTTAACTGAGTGAGATTAACTCACCTTTAATTTGTTTGTAATCCAATCCATTCCGGCTTGCTTCTATCAGATTTTAACCTTGAATAGCATTATATTGCCTATTAATATTTGAAATAATCGAACAACTTGTTACCAATTAAATAAGTTTAAATTAATTTAGTTTAAACAAGTAATTAAATTTTAAACTAATTTCCTTTTTGAAAATCTTTGAGTAACTAAAATAATCTAAATAAGTTAGTTAAGCATTTTTATTTTATTTTTAAATTCAATGTATAACAGTATAAATTTTAAAACTGAATAAATCACTATTAAATTCAATTTTACAACTTTTATTATCCTCTGTACTATCAATATAAATTTTACAAGCCTTCAAATTATTTTAACAGGCTTAAAATCTCAGGTTTCATATTTTATCCAATTCAAATTGTTTAATTGAACAATTTAATCGTCAAATAAATTATGATATTCGTATTTAAGTTGATAATTAACCTTTAAATAATTAGAATCAATTAAATATTCCGATTTTAAATGCTTGAAAATTCCCGGTCGTCACAATATAAACATGCAGATACCAAGAATAAAGACTGTACAATATAGAGATTCAAGACTGAAGATATCAACATTGAAGACTCTTGAGTATGAAGATATCAAGAGTTTAAGATTTCAATAGTACAAGATAAGTATTGAGTCTAGAATTATGTTAAAACTTCTTGAAAGCACTTACATCTTTATTCGTAATTTATTCGTGGAATGGAATCCACTTCGAGCCTGTTAAAGGGATGGAACCCTAGTAGGATGGAACCTACGACAATATCTAGTGGAACATATAGTGGTCCTATTTTAGTATCCACTAATTTTATGAAAATGATTTTCAAAAATATATCTCTTATTTTAAATGTTTTTCAAAACCTTCTTCTCAAAAATACATCTCTCTTGTTTGAAATATTTTAGCCTCAAAATTATCTTTATCGTTTTTAAAATTTAAAAATTGTCCTTGATTATAAACCATCTCTTGTTTTAATATTTAGCTTTTAAATATTTATATACTCAGATTTTAAATCAGTTTATAGATTAAGATTATATATATTAAAAATTACCTTCTAAACTCTTTTATATGTTTAAACTATATTCAAATATATTTACAAAAGTTTAGAAATTGTCTCGACAAATTATAGAAACCAATTTTATTAAGAAAAATCAAAACATTAATTTTTGCCTTGAGCATGTCAATATACCTCTACCCCCCATGTCGACATGGTGCACGTTAAATTCAAAATTCAAATTTTCAAAAGAAGTGTCTATTCGTCGTATCCTCTCACGAATAGATATGGCTGTTGATCTTCAATAAATACCATTAGTTCTAAATGAATTTTCAACCCGATTTTCAATTATTTTCTCTCCTCTTCATCTTCCTCATTTATTCTAAAGAATCCAAAACTATACTCTGCCGAAATACCAAGTGAATCAAACTTGATTATCTCTTGTTTGATTCTCTACCACTCTCTCTATAAGATCTCAGTGTTATTCAGAGTTATAGGATTATTTGTAAATCAAACTGTTGAGTAAAAGGTGCGATTGAGCCTTGAAATCAATTAGGTGTGATTGTTGCCTCGGAAATCGATTAGGTGATCTTGTGGCCTGGTAAATCAAGAGAGTTTGCTTCGGACTCGAATATAAAAGGGTGTACCTCTGGCTTTACTGCTTTTATTTATTATTTGCATCTGTGTCTGATTCTGTGATTATATCTATGTCTGTATATTGCATTAGTTGGTGATTATATTACATAAATTTCAAAAAGATTTATCAAATTCACAAAACACTATTCAACCCCTCTAGTAATATTCTAGCCTTAGGATCTGTAATCCGCATTTCTAACAAAGGCATCATGTCTTTTGGTCGAGTAGTGTGAAGCCTAAAATGCTCCAGAATTTTTTTTCCTACTCATCAAAAGTTGAAATAGACTTTTGTACGAGTCTCGTAAATCGCATGGAACGACTCTTTCCTAGAAGATAGGGAACACCTAAAATAGACGAAATTTGTACCTCTAACTCCATCCATATTCCATTTGTATTTAAACAAGTGTTGTTTAGGGTCAATCGTTCCATTGTAAATGGCATAGTCAACATGGTAATTCTTCGAGGATATTCTTCTCTTAGAACATTTGTGGTAAAGGGGGTTCAGCTTGGTGCAGAACCCCAGTCTTCATTTTTCCTACTCCTACTTTTCTCCATTAATTATTTAACAAAGTCAACGATGTATTTTTGCTAGCGCGGTTATCTACAGGAGCTACCTCAAATGTTTGACTATGCAAACGATCTTGGTTTGACAACTAAAGCCTAGGTTCTCCATTCTTCGGGAGAACCACTCCTACAGCGGTCCGTTGTCATGTAGTTGGTCTTGCCATGGCTATTTGAGCTCCAGCTCTGTGTTTTTTCCATAACACCAGTGTTCAATCCCAAGTCTCCACCATCAAGCTGCATATCATTTTTGAAGTCTGAATTGAGCACGACATCGCCCTCCCAAGGTGTGTTCACCCAATAGTTTGGGTCGGCCCCAAATTGTTTTAGATCAGCACCATCTTGTCTCCTTGCAGGGAGAACCCCCATACTTCCTCCTGCAGCGTCCTCATAGATCTGACTATTTCTTCCTTCTATCTTTGCTTTCCATCCCTCCAGTTCAGACATGAAAAAAAGGAATTTTCTTATTCTATTACAGGAGAAGTTTCCCTTCTAATTCTTCTTGTTATTGGCAGTTGCAAAGCTAGCAACACATCAATCTTATCCATAAGAGCTTTCTGATTATCAGTAAATTTCCAGTTAAAATTATTGATAATCTGATTAAGATTTTTATTGTTGACTTCTATTTGATGGATATTTTCTTCATCACTACCAAGTGTTGCACCTACAGATCTTCCGGATGTAGATTTTCCTTTCCTTGAAGCCATTGGAATAACAAATCTTCAATTTTTCCCAGCAAACCTTCCGGATCTTATGCAATCCAAAATAGAGAGCTAAAGCAAAGTTTAGGTGTAGTTCTTAGTGAAAGCACCAAAATGTTGATGCCAAAAATGGATCGACGCCTAGGAATAGATTGTAGGAAGTCTATGAGAACAACATCTAGTAGATAACAGTTGAAATAAGAGGAAATGGCAGAAATAAAGCAGAGCCCCAAGATTTTATTATGGTTCGACAATTTATGGCCTACATTCACTTTATAGCTTTGTTTCTTATAGGTTTGATGTAATTTGTTTGAGATTACAAGTGATTTGATAGAGAATAAGTCATAGGTACATAGGTTAGGTAGATTTTGAGTCCTAGAATTGCCTAGACTTACTGCACTGAATGACTATTGTGTAGTGGAAAGATATGAAAAAGAGGCAAAGCTTCCACATAGTAACGACAAATCTAATCCTATTTTGGCTGTTTTATGGTTTGTATTTATAGGGCTTGCAATCATATTGGGTCAGAAGCCCGCTTCTAGGGAGGTCCAGATATCAGCCCGAAGTAGTACAAGCATATGAGTTATCCCTATAACTCGATACTGAATTATCCCTTTAAGGGGGAGATCTTTATTGTCTTTTGTACCATGCTTCTTATTTCATTTTGGGATGCCCCTTTCATTTTCATAGACCGATGACTTATTTTGATGACCATTGCTTCATAACTTGGTTTGTTCTTCAGTTCACTAAAGCTAACTTTTCAACTCTTGAGATAGGTCATCCAAAACTCTATGAAATCTCTTGAGCATGCATAGAAGAGCGTGAATAACTCTTATAAAGTTTTTGATTATGGGATTGAAGCATTATAACTCGACACTGAGTTATATAGATAATTCGGTGGTGTTGAGTTATGTACTTAGCATATTATGGCTCCAATCCTTCCTGAGCCATTTACTTAGTCCATCTGAGTGTGCCTGCCAAATTTCAAGTTATCACGTCTTCGTGTCGATATTCCGACTTCCGTTGACTTCGTCCTGGATAAAAACCCAATTAACAGACTTTTGTTATGAAAGAGATTTTATTACAGAGTTAATAATTTATAATAGATTAAAGAATTGCCCCTAGGGCATACTCCTAACTATAACAATCTTCCACCTGCACTTGAGGCCAATTACGAATTATCAATCCTATCCCTTTGATCAGCTTGATTAAAACTGATCGAGCTAGACTCTTCGTGAATGGATTTGCCACGTTGTCTGTAACGACCTATATTCAACGTATCGAAAGATCATAGAATATTAATATTATTTTCATACGAGGTCGTATGATTATGAAACTTTGGAAAATAACTCCTAGGGACATTTTCCACGTACATAATTTTTGTGGGATTTCTATGTGACTATTTTGACCCTAATAATATTTTATGGCCTATAACTTTTGATAGAAGCTGAATTGAGGTTTGAAACTACTTCCATTAGATCAGGATGATGGTTTCCCTTTCCGTAGAATGATCATAATAGAAAAATAGACTTACTGCTACGAAGATATGGTTATTTGAAGTTCTACTTGATTTTGGGCTACTTAATGGGTTATTAATAAGTTAATGGGTAGGCCAATACCCAATTTTGGGGTTAGCATGGGGTAAGGGCTGATGAGACTCTTTCTTATCATCTTCACACTTTCCAAAAACAGATAGAATCCTCCATTAACAATTTTCTTAGCCTAAAACTTACCCAAACCCTTACTTTAATTAGCCTAGACCTATAACTAGAAGGAGATTAGCAAGATTAGCATCTTGGATTGAAAATTTGCTATTGGAGATCACCTTGGAGTTGTGTTCATCCTTGGATTTCATGCCATTTGGAGTTGCTTTAGATTGCTTAGTATTTTGGTGAGTTGTTTTAAGCCTCTACTCACTAATTAGCCCTTATTAGATGTTAAATATGTTTTTAATGATTTTTGATCTCTAAAATACGTTTAAACCTTTTTTAACAACATGTATAAATTTCAAGTAATTTGGATAAGTTTTGAAAATTCGTATTCTTAAGGATGCTACGTGTTCTTATGGATACTACCCTTAGGTTTAAACCTCATATTAATTTTATGCTAGTTAATATAGATAATTTGTGAAGATTGCTTGATTTTGTGATGTTTGAATGGTAAACGTTGAACGAATGGCGACTTAGTTTTAGGAACAACTCAAGGACTGATATTAGGGATCAGTACCGATCCATAAGTTTTGCCCCAAACTTTATGCGATCGACATAGGGTGACAAGAAAAGCCTCATAATGCTATATTCTACGTTTCAAGTCGTTTGGAGTTTGTGTGCTTGAAATATAGTAATTTGAAGATGGACCAGTGGTGATATTTTGAACCTATGGATCAGTGGACATTTGCCTTGGTTTTCGAACAATAAGGATGGTTCGTGAATGAAAGGGGGATGGATTGCTTGGGTGTATACATTGATCACATGCATGAATCACGTGAATGATTATAGGAGATTATAAGACAAGGATCGGTGGTGAAGTTTTGGATTCTAGTAATAGCTTGGAGCATGGGATCGCGACGCGGCTGGTGGATCAGGGTAGGAGAAATGAAGTGAAAGTAGCAGAGCCAAAATTCAACAATTTTGGCTAAGTGTAGGATCGGTCCTTATGGATCGGTATCGATCCATGGGTATTGACCCGTATGACTTACTATGCCTACAGGATGGTCTAGTGGTGGAACGCAACCTATGTGTGAAGTGTTGGGTTAGGGTAAGCATGGATCGATGGTGGTTTGCATAGAGGAGTTGGACGTCGAGTCTTCAAGTGCTTGCTTTAGAATTCCATATGTATACTTCTTAACGTGATAGGTTTGTGTCATATCCTGCATTTTGAGGCCCGAAATTAAGCGCTGCAGATGCTGCAGTCATCTATATCATTAATTTCCGTTGATAAAATGCAGTTATGTTAATGGTATCCACAATATCAAAAGCATAAGAACATGAAATAATTTTAAACACAGCTTCAAAGCAAACCTCCACATTTCATTTCATAGTCATAATTTCATACCCGGTACATAATCCCAAAACATTTCCTAGGTTCGAAAAAAATATAATCATTACAAATTATGCCAAGAGCAAAAAATGAAGATACCCCCTTGGATGATCTAAGTTACTAAATAGACAAACACATATGCTGTCAATAGATTCGTATAATAACTAACATAACACAATAGATACTTGTAATAGGTAAATTCATACATAGCTATCTTTGCCTCTTGCATGTCTCCAGAAGTTTATACATTAATACCTACTTAACATATAACGCCCTTACTCCCAACCTACTCAACTCAAATTTGAACACCCAAGAGTTTAAAAGGAAAATATAAACTTCGAGTCGGACAAAAATCCTGGTGTGAATAATAATATACCATCTCGGTCAATTGATATCTAATGAGACCACGCTACTAAGTGGAATGGGTTTTCCCCTCACTAATATCCCTTAAAAAATATCTTTTGCAAATCAATTCCTGCAACCAAACTGGTTAAAATAAACAATATAAACATTAATGTCTTTGCCTACTACATAGGTAATCATGGCTATCCGTCAAATCGGTTGACCATCCATCCCAATTTTCGTGGGGTAAGTATTAACATACATGGTTGAATCAAGCCTACCAGATATATCAAATTTTCTAACTAGTGTTTAGAAGAAAACTGGACGGTCCATCCAAATACACTTATCCTAATTTTTACCCGACTATCTGTCAATCTCATAGTTCTTCTACGCATACCATGAACCTAAAGGTTCTGCATGCCAATCTATAACCTATCTAATCTTTATATATTCCTGTCTATGCATATACCTACCTTTTATCTTACCCTTTACAAAGCCATACACACTGAAATTTTGAACTTATATCAGCTAAGGGCTAACAGCTGAAGTATAGGGCGCTAACCTAAACCAGTCCTATCTAGTTTTCTAATCTCTAAGTCGATTTTGTCCTATCATAATCTATCCAAAGGTGATAAGAACATAAATCTCTTTAGTGTAATTCTGGTCCAATACCCTATTTATTTCCTTGAAAACATGCTTCTTTACAAATGATTTACCCTTGAAGTCATACTTTCAAAACAAGCTAAATATAGCCCTTCACTTTATCCAAAATAATTATGCCATGATATGTGCTTTAATAAAACAATATTGTTGAAGTTAGAAATCATTTGGGGTCGTCGCCTCTTAAAACAATAAGCCACGCAACCAAAACTATGTAAAACCTTTACAATGATAAAGCTTGGCGACATCATCACCAATATGGATCTTCGCCCTTCTTTAGTCAAAATATGTTAAAACCATTAAAATTTAGAACATAGGGCCATAAAGCCGAATCACTTCGCTCTTCATATAGCGTCGAAGTCAAAAAGCATAAGCTTGTTTTCTTTCAAACGAACAGAGTCGAAGTGGTTAATCTCGACGTCACTGCCTTAGAGAAAATAGAGGCTTCATTTGAGCCATAGTCATTAGGTGCGACAACATACCCTCCTCGAATCAGTTATAAGGAAATTAAGCTGAAGTAATAAAACACGGCGTCATATGCTGCCGGATTCATTAAATAGCGACATTGTGCCTATAGAGTTGAATTCGTTAAAACGTGGCATTATATTGACGATAAGAAATGCGGTTTCATTAGTATCAAAGTGATGACTTCGAAAGTATGGGGTCGACAACGTTATCTAAAACAAGCAGCATGATAAAGTGCGGTATCAACTGCTTCGAAGACCCGATGACCATATTGTTTCTTGGCTCCCCGCATCGACCAAGCCAATACATTTTGTATCATCCAAAGTGATATCTTATCCATTGTTCCAAGGGAAACATCGAAATTCATAAGGGGGGAATGACATGGTGCGGCGTCATGACCTTCGAAGTGGCATTATCATAAATAAGGAGAAAACTGTTTCATTACCAGTAAAAGTAATTGCTTTTCACCTAACCTTAATTATTTGTCAAATTCTTATTGGAAAATACTTTCTTTACCAAATTTTTTTCCAAAACTACCAAGAATAAGATTTTATCATCTCTAAATTATGTAGCAAACTATATAATATATGTTAATATCTTAATAATTAATCAAGTCTTTCTAGCTTAAATAACTCATATTAAATCATAAACAATTCGAGAAAATCTCCAAAAATCACAATAAAAGAAAACAATTGTAATTTCCAACATATACAATTTTTGGGGCAAGAAAATTTATCTAATTATTTTTAATAATTAAAACACAAAATAACCTATTTATATACTAAGAAAATTCATACTTGCTTGGACAATTAAGAAATTAAAAAACCACTTCTAAAATAATGTTTCTGATATCATATTAAA
Source organism: Allium cepa (assembly GCA_030765085.1). NCBI lineage: Eukaryota > Viridiplantae > Streptophyta > Magnoliopsida > Asparagales > Amaryllidaceae > Allium > Allium cepa. Next base: position 630,120,271 of record CM060934.1, read on the forward strand.
ATTTCAAGTCATTTGGGTGTTATATGATAGGTTTTCTAACTCAAACGTATCACTAAATTTCATAAATAAATTTTATAAATTCACCAAAAGCATATAACCCTTCAAACTGTCAGAGCATGGCATAATTTAAACAAAAGATTCAGATGTATACTTAAAAATGAAAATAAAATATCAAACATGAGATGCATAACTATAATTCACCTTGAATGGATTAAGAATGTTGAGATTTTTTTTATTTGATTCCCCTAAGCTTTGCTTTTGTTTTCCTAGCTTATCTTCCCTTTGAAACCCTTATTATTGGCTGGCCCTTGCTTTTATAATTTCTTTTGTAAAGGATGGAATGAATATAGGAATGGGAATGGGAGTATATGGTTAAGGAAGTATGCTCCATTCCCATTTTTCCCTCCTCATATATTCTTTTATCTTATTAATGTTCTAATTAATTCTATTAGTTCATTAATTAGGCTCGATCCACATTAATTAATAAATCTCAATCTTCTTCTCATTTAACATTATTTTATTTTATTTACCTAATTAAATGTCCTAAATAATGTTAATCAAAATTAGAGCTGTTACAGACTCTCCTCCTTAAAGAATTTCGTCCTCGAAATTACGATAAGGTACATACATCAAACGTAAAAGCATAGATGTAAAACATACAATCAAACAAATTGGGATAAGTGCCCCTAATCTTGCTCTTTGTTTCCCGGGTATAGTCTGCATCATCGTCACTTCGCTGGACTTTTACTAATCTGACTGTCTTATTCCTTAGCTTTTCTCATCCTTAGCCACAATATGAACTGGATGTCTAACTATAGTCATGTCTGACTCCACTACTAAATCTTTCAACGCAGTCGAAGTTATAGTAGTCTTTGGATCTCGAACACACTTCCATAGATTAGAAATATGGAACACATTATGGACTCCAGCCAAACTGCTCGATAATTCTATTCTGTAAGCAAGTTTTCTGATCCTGTCTATGATAGGAAATGGACCTACATATCTCAGTGTCAATTTTCTCGTTTTTCCAAATCCTACTACGCCCTTCATTGGTGATATTTTGACAAAATCATAATCTCCAACCGAGAATTCTAAATCTTTCTGTCTCTTATCTGCATAACTTTTCTGCCTAAATTGAGCTTCCTTCATTCTAGCCCAAATCAACTCAATCTTTATTATAGCTTCTCTTGCCATATCCGGACCAAAAACTAATCTACCTTTAGTCTCTAACCAACATACTGGTGATTTACATGGTCTTCCATATAAAGCTTCAAAAGGTGTCATTTCTATACTAGTTTGATGAATATTATTATAGGAAAATTCAACTAAGTGAAAATGGTCTTTCCATGACCCGTGAAAATCTAGTGCACAAGCCCTCAATAAATCTTCAAGCACCTTATTGACTCTCTCTATCTGCTCATCTATCTGTGGGTGATAGCGGTACTCATCTTAAGCTTGGTACTTAATATCTTATATAAACTCTTCCAGAATTCACTAGTGAACAAAGCATCTCTGTCACTGACTATACTACTAGGTTTCCCATGCAGTCTAACAATATTCCTCATAAACATCTTAGCCAATACATGTGCTACCCTGGTCGACATAATGAGAATGAAATGTGCACTCTTGGTCAGTATATCCACTATGACCCATATGTTTTCATTCCCCCTATTTGACCTTGACAACCCATCAATAATTTCCATAGACATCGAATCCCATTTCCAAATTGGTATATCCAAAGGCTGAACCAATCCACTTGGGTTTTGATGTTTGGATTTCTCTTGTTGGAAATTCGCACACCGCCTCACCAATATACCTACATCCCTCTTCATGCCTTCCTAAAAGAAACTCCTCTTCATATCTTGATATATCTTAGTTCCTTCAGGATGAAAAGTAAATTTCGATTGATGACACTCCCTGAGTACTTCCTTCCTTAGATCACCCACCTTTGGAACACATAATCATCCTTTATTTCTCAACCATCCATTTTGATCAAGGTAAAAATCCCTCAAATCATCAATCCTAGTTCCATCTTCGAATCTTCTAATTCTCTCTGCTAACAATGGATCATCTCACTACTTAGAAGTAATTCTTTCAATCAATACCGTTTGAACTTCCAAACAAACTAACATTGTGGTATTCTGACTAGAATTGGTAGTCGATTTTAACTGCATACTACAATAGTCAATGCTTCCAAGTTTATCCATTCAACTAACATAGCTAACACCACATTCTAATGTTTCCTACTAAGTGCATCTACTACTTTGTTTCCTTTTCCCGGTGTGTACTCAATTACAAAATCATAATCAACAATAAACTCTAACCACCAGTCTCATGTTCAACTCCTTCTGAGAGAATAAGTATCTAAGCAACCTGTGATCCATATACAACTCGAATTGTTCTCCCAATGGGTAATGTCACCACACCTTCAAAGCAAAGATTACGGCAGATAACTCTAATTCACGAGTCATATTTCTAATTTCATACGGTCTGAGCAGTTCGCAAAAGCATAGCAATTACTTTACCCCTCTACATTAACACAACTACTAGTCTTATTCCACACGCATCTATATACACCATCAAAACTTGATTTCCATCCGAAACTACTAACACTGGCACATTGTTCAATAAATGTTTCAAATTCTAAAGTGCCTCCTCACATTTATCGGTCCAAACATACTTCACATCCTTCCCTGTTAGTTCAGTCATCGGTGCCGCTATACGAGAGAAATCCTTAATGAATCTTTGGTAGTAGACAACATTTTAACAAAGGAATTTCTATCGAACTAGAAAACCATCGATAAATTTCAAATTAAAATAACTACAAGGCACAGCGTACAAAAGTTAGTAGTGGCGATTTGGGGTTAGCCTGTAGGGACTTGTTAGATTTTAAAAATCCATTCAATCAATTATACCAAATGGAGAGGAAAGTATTAACTACAATCAAAATGAAGCTAAAGCTAGAATTAAAATGAGATCAAAAACTATGAGATTAGAGAACAATTTAGAGGTAAATCCACTCTCATATTTTTGTAAATCAACAAATAGATAATTTATGATCTCTAGTTTTGATATTAAGTGAAATAATTGTTGCATTTATCATAAGTATGTTATATTTATGTTATTAATTAACATAATTTAAACCATCAAACTATAACATAATAAATAAACCACTTACAAATTCTCAAGAAAATGAAGTCAAAGCAAAAATTATTTTAAGTATGATCTATTTACTATTGTAATTAGTAATATAGACCATCAAATTTTGATTTTACTTTCATTTCAAATCAAAAATCAATTAGCAAATGATGATGTAAATTATGTTTATATTAAATAAGAATAGCTCATTTGCAAAAGTAACATAAACTATCATACCCACTTGTATAAACTTACATCACATCCACTTTCATGAAACACAAATAAAAGAGACCATAAATCATAGAAATGTTAAATTTACATAAAGTTAGAGAGCTTGATTATCCATAAATTGAAGGGGTTTAGCTACTTATTTGTGTTATCAAATCAATACTTGTAAATTTCAACATTAAAAAGCAAAGAAATGAAACTAAACAAAGGAAGAAAAGGAGATTAACTACTAACTACTTGCATAAAAAGTAAAGCTACACTACTCGCATGAATGTAAACCTAAGCTATAAGCATGAAATGAGAGAAAACATAGAAATAAACATCAACATAAAAGTAAAGAAAACAAAAGTGGAAAAGAGAAGAGAAAGAGGCTAGGAAGCCATTTTTATATCATGAAACATTTTGTTTACAACTTGATTGCTAATTTTCCTAAGTAAAACAAGAGAGTAGAAGATATTTACAGGTACATAAGAGGGCTATTTATACATGCATAAAGTCCTAATTCAATTTTTAGGATGCTTTCCAAAGTTTTTCTTTAGGAAGTGTGGCCACTAAGTAACCATTAGCCACTAATTAATCCATCATTAAATGTGCGTGAAGCTTTAACCTTCACTTAGTTGTCCATTAGCTTCTAATTATAGATTTAGGCAAGTGGGTGAGATCTTCCATGATCACGAGCTTGAATTATTTCCTCCTCATTCCTTTGTATTCCCATGTGCATGCATATATCTTCATGAAACGTTCTTCCATATGCATCTAAATTCTTATATGAAAAATGTCCAAGTAAAAAGTTCCAAATTAACATATGCACAAAAATAACTATTTTGACCCTGAATGAAGATGAATGTATGATGATTTGACAATAATTGAATTTTGGTTTTAAACATATTAAAATGCCCAAATATGACATTTATTTAAATAAAAATAGATAAAATATGAATGTAAATATATGCACATTTACGTGCACATTAAATACCCCCACACTTATCTTTTTATTCGTCCTCGAACAAAGGAAAACTAAGATAAATCTGTTTTCGTAGGGAGCATGATTACATTGAGCATATGCAACAAGCCGTTAAACCTCTGGGTGTCCCTTGTAAGACGAATGTTGTCTCGTGAGGGTTTTCAGCGGATACTACCCATAAAATCCAAATGCAAAGTGAAAATATTTACAAAATGCAAGATTTATTTACAAAGAGATGAATGTGAGTTTTTGAAAACATTTACAACGAAGGATTTACTTTTAAATTGACACAAATAAGTTAAATATAGGTTTTAGTCATTATTTTGACATTTGCTCATCAAACTTTCTAATAAAAACAAAGTTATCGTTACAAATGGGCTATAGTTTAACTCGTTATTTCAGTCGATAATACAGTGTAACTATGAAATGGATCCTTAGTGGATTATCAAAGTTTATCAAAGTAGTATTTTCATTTCTTTCCAACAACAAATCAAATCATACAAGTTAAAATGGTGCTTGGATTTCAATTTCTTACTTTTTCTTACTTGAAAATTTTATTGATATTAATGATATTTACTTATGCCTAACTCAGGTAAACTGAGGCTAGATATATTACCCGTGCACTGCCTTGCGGACTGATGTGAGGGGAATACAGAGCGTGGCAAGTGAACACACAAGTGTGAACACTTATCGACTGTAGGCATTATTAAAAAGAATTTTTATGTACATACACCTAACTCAGATAAACTAAGGCCAGATATACCGAACGTGCACTGCCTTTTGGGCTTACGTGAGAGGGGCACAGAGCATGGCGAGTGAACACACGAGTGTGAACACATGACTCTAGGTGTTAAAAATGTATACATATATACAATTTTTTTTTTACTTATATATATTTTTGTGTTTTTTTTTGTTTTTTTAGAAAAGGGAGAGTTTTGCAAAATCATCTTAGCACCATTTAACTTAGAAGATAAAAATGTTATATCCTTTACTTTAAATTTACCACTTTTTTAAACAAAGATTTTCGTTTAGAATATAGTTCATAATTAACACATATGAACCTTCCTATATACTAGTTAAATCACTGTTATTTGTAATCAAACTTCATTTTTATTTTTATTAAGACAAATAAATTTCCAAAAATTTCAAGTTATTAACCAAAACTTATACTTATCCTATAGTGTTTCTTCAAAAATAAATCGAAATGGTAAAAAAGAAATGTTTTTGAGATTTAGAAATTTTGAGATCTTTTTTAGTTAAATGAAAATGAAATTTCAAAAAGAAAAATGCCATGAAACTTAAAAAAATGAAAATGAGACTCCCTCGCAAACTTAATTTTTAATTATGTCCCCACAGTCAATGCATGATATAATGAGTGTAACGGGGAAAAATATGTACATATTTACAAAAGAGGGTTAACATTCTTACTAGAGTAGCTTGGCTCATGAAGAATCATGAGCTCCACCTCTTGGTTACTTTGCAATTCCAAGAAAGGTTTCAAATGATGACTGTTGACTTTGAAAATTGATCCATACTTGGGGTTTTCTATTTCTACGGCACTATGTGGAAAAACAATTCGTACCACAAATGGTCCGGTCCATATCGATTTAAGTTTTCTAGGGAATAAATACAATCTTGATTCATATAAAAGAACTTTCTGGTTAGGCAAAAACGTTTTCCTTTAGATTGACTTTTCATGAAAAACTTTGTTCTTTCTTTCTAAATTTACGCGTCATTTCTAAGTTCTTCTAGTTCATTGAGTTGTAGTTTTCAGTTTTTGCCAGCTTTATCGAGATTAAAATTTAAGTTCTTTATTGCCCACAATACTTTGTGTTCGATTTCAACGAGTAAATGGCAAGATTTACCGCAAATTAACGAAATGGGGACATCCAAAGGTTAGTTTTAAAAGCAGTACGGTAATCCCAAAGCGCGTCGGTCGATTTCTGAGACCAATCTTTTTTATTTTTATAGACAGTTTTCTCCAAGATTTGTTTTATTCGACGATTAGAAACTTCAACTTGCCCATAAGTTTGAGGATGATATGGAGTGGATAACTTATGGGTTATCGAGTATTTCTTCATTAATGTTTCAAAAGATCGATTGCAAAAATGGGTTCCGTTATCATTGATTATTGTGCGAGGTGTGTCGAACCCTTAAAAAGATGTTTTCTTTGAGAAATTTCACAATAATTCTATGGTCGTTGGTTTTGCAAAGAATGGCTTCGATCCATTCTGAGACCTAATCGACAGCGAGAAGGATATACAAGTTTTCAAAAGAATTGAAAAAAGATCTCATAAAGTCGATGCCCTAAACATCAAAGATTTCGATCGTAAGAATGTGGTTTAGAAGCATCATATTTCGTCAAGAAATTCGTCCAAGAATTTGACATCGATCGCAAGTTTTATAAAATTCAAATCAGTCTTTGAAAAGGGAATTTGAAAAGGGAAGGCCAATAGACCACACTGATCATGGCAAAACGAAAGAACACTCTGATCTCATTATCCGGAATGCAACGTCGGATGATTAGGTTGGGGCAATATTTGAATAAGTATGGATCTTACCAATAGAAATATTTCACTTGAGACATGAATTTGTATTTGTTCTATTTTGACCAAGATGAGGGAGTTTCTTTAGTGACTAAGTATTTTAATATATCAGCGTACCATGGATCGATAGAAATTGAAAGAAGTTGTTCATCGAGGAAGTTTTCATTGACTGGCAAGAAGATGGTACGTTTGGAAGATAAGATAAGTGATCGGCTATGACATTATCAGACCCTTTTTTGTCCTTGATTGTAAGATTAAATTCTTGAAGTAGTAGGATCCAACGAATCAAATGGGATTTAGCATCCTTTTTAGCGAAGAGATATCGAAGAGAAGAATAGTCCATGTACATAGTTGTTTGTGACCCGATCAAATATTGTCGAAATTTTTCGAGAGAAAAAACTACCGCTAGAAGCTCTTTTTCAGTGGTTGTGCAGTTAAGTTGAGCGTCGTTCAAAGTTATGCTAGCGTAGTAGATAACGTGAATGGTCATGTTGATGCGTTGTCCTAAGACAACACCAACCGCAAAGTTCGAAGCATCACACATTATTTCCAACGGGAGATCCCAATTGGGTGCTCAAATGATTGGAGCTGAAATGTGTTCTTTTTTAAGATATTCTAAAGAAGAGATGCACTCGGAGTTGAAATCGAATGGAACGTCTTTCTCGAGGAGAGTTGTCAAAGGACGAGCGATTTTGCTAAAGTCTTTCACAAAGCATCGGTAAAAGCCAGTGTGTCGTAGAAATGATCGAATGTCCTTAACAGATTTGGGAAAGTGTAGGTTTGCAATTATGTCAACTTTTGCTTTATCTACCTCAATGCCTTTATTTGAGTTCATATGTCCATGGATTATGCCTTGTTTGACCATAAAGTTGCATTTTTCCCAATTCAAAGTCAAATGTTTTTCTTTACATCGATTTCGATCCAACTCGAGATGATGCAAACATTGGGTAAAATAATCGTCAAAGATAGAGAAATCGTCTATAAAAACTTCTAAAGAGCGTTCAATCATGTCGGAAAAGATGCCAACCATGCGTCGTTGGAAAGTAGCAGAAGCGTTACAAAGTCCGAATGGCATACGTCGATAAGCAAAGGTATGGAATGGACACGTGAAAGTCGTTTTCTCTTGATCATCGGGAGCGATTGGAATTTGGTTATAGCCGTTATAACCATTGAGGAAGCAGTAGAATTCGTGGTCGGCTAAATGTTCGAGTGTTTGGTCAAGAAAGGAAGAGGGAAGTGATCTTTACGTGTTGCGGCATTTAGTTTTCGATAGTCAATGCAAACATGCCAACCAGTTTGAGTCCGTGTAGGAATGAGTTTATTAGCATCATTTGTTATAACGGTAAGTCCGGACTTTTTAGGCACGATATGAATTGGGCTAACCCATGGGTTATCAGAAATAGGGTATATGATACCGTTATCGAGGAGCTTAAGAATTTCATCGAGAATCATATCTTTCATTTTTGGGTTAAACCTTCCTTTTGTATCACGAGTGGGTTTGGATTCATCAATTAAGTGAATTGCGATGTTGGACAATAACAGAGCTAATTCCCTTAATATCGGTAATGGACCACCCGATTGTTTCTCTATTTTTTAAAAGAATAGAAAGTAAGGAGGTTTGTTGATCGAGAGAGAGAGAGAGAGAGTTGCAGAAATTATGATGGGCAATGTTTAAGTATCCGTACTTAAGATGATCGAGAAGTGGGTTGAGGTTCAACTTCGGGAGTTTCTCGATCAAAGAATTGGGTTGAGATTCAGACTCAACTGGAAGTGATTCAAAAGAAAGAGTATATTCAATCTCATGGGGTATTTCATGAAACAATTTTTCATAATTAGCTTCGCGTTCATCGTTAAGGTCAAGTGTCTCATTTTCAAAGTTTTCGTGAATGGCACTAACTTCCAACGTTTGGTTGTGAGGTTCATTTGATTGGCTTTCAAGATTGAAAATGTTGAGATCCAAAGTCATGTTTCCAAAAAGAGATTTTCATTGAACCGTTACGATAATTGATTAAGTCATTTGAGGTGGCTAATGATGTGCACGTAAATGTGCATATTTTTAACACCGTATTTAATATATTTAAATTGAATAAATGATCATATTGGTAATTTAGCTTGTTTTAATCAAAATCCATGTTAATTCCAAATTGTCACATATTTATCTTCATCCAGGGGCAAAATAGTCATTTTTGTGCATAAATTAACTTGAGAAAATTTAATTAGAAATTTCCATACTATTTTGTAGGAATTTGATTTCAATTACAAGTTGTTTCATGAAGAAGATATACATGCACAAAAAGAACACAAAGGAATGAAGATAGAAATAATTCAAAGCGAAGATCAGTGAGGACCCCACTTGCCCATCATCTTAATGTACAAATTGAAGGCTAATGCACGTGCTTATGGAATTAATGGTTTCATGTACACTTAAATGATGATTAGTAGAAGCTAATGGTTACTTGGTCTCCACACTACCTCAAGGGCATTTTGGGCATTTCCCAAATTATGGATTAGGTTTACATGCTTGTATAAATAACTTATTATGTTCATGTGACCTTCTCTTAGTTAGTCTCTCTTCCTCTTCATTAGTTTAGGGTCAAAATAAAAGAAAGATTCTCTTTCCTTTTCATTGCTACTTAGCCATCTTTATTTCATGTAATTTCTTTTATGCAACTTTAAATACATGCTCTTTTCTTCTTTTCTTGTTTATCTCCTTTCATGTTGTAGTGTAGAGTTCTTTTATTTTCATGCAAGTAGAATAGTAGTTCTCTTTTCCATTAGCTTTCATTTTTCTTTTCTTTTCTTTTCTCTTTCATGTTGCAAGTTATATTTGTTGTTTTGATAACAAATATGAGAGACTAATCCCTTCAATTTAGGGGTAATGAAGCATTTAATCATATAGCTTCAATATTTTGATAATTATAGCTTTCCTTTTGTGCTTAATGACAATGCTTGAAGTGATTTAATTTGTTGTTTTTATTTTGAAATTTATTAGCCTATGTTGACACCAAATAGGCTATGCTTAAACAATCACCAACACAAATGTCTCTTCATCAAAATATGATTATGGCATAAGAAAGTGATTTGAAATTAAAATTTGATGGTCTATATTTCTAATTAATAGTTAATAGACCATACTTAAAATAGATTTCATTTTCAACTTTGTTGTCATTTTCGTGAGAGTTGGTAATTGGGTTAATGATTGTGTTATAGTTTGATGGCTTTTGAGCTAATTAATAGCACAAATGAGTCATACTTATGATAAAAACATCATTTAAACTCGCTTATGATCAAAAAAGAGATCATAATTTCATTAATTATTGAATTATATGATCTAGAAAGTGAATTTACTTCTAAATTGTCATTTTACTCTCATATTTTTATCGATTTTTCTTTTGCTGGTTTTTTTTTTTAGTTTCTTACATTTTTAGCTAATCGCACTTTCAACTTTGGTTAATTTGATTGAATAGAAGTTTAAAATTATCAGTTCCCTGCGGATCGATCCGTATTTGCCACGTACTACGATAGTATGCCATGCGCTTGCGGTTATTTTAATTTGAAAATTTTCGACTATTTTCTAACTCGATAGAAATTAAGTCGATTAACAAGTTTTTGGCGCCGTTGCCGGGGATGTTGTTTTGATTTTGATTTTCTATTCTTCGAATTATTTTTCTTTTGATTTTTAGCGTGTGTTTATTTTGTGTGTTTGTGTTGGAAAAAAAAAATTGTGTTTGTGTGCGATTTTTGTTTGCCGTATGTGTGCTTGTTTCTTGTTTTCTAGTTGACTTTGCATTTGTCTATGAAAAAAAAACATCCACACTTTCATTTTTTTTTACAAAAAAAATTCCATTGCTTTTTCACATTTTATATTTTACAATGTTATTACATTTTCGTATTGTACATGCATTTTCATTTTCTTTTCACTGCTACAATTTTACTCTCTGTTCTTTGCATTTTCCTTCTTGCTGCCACTACTCCCACTCAAACATTCCACTGCCCATCCTCCTCTAACATCACAGTGTATCACTTCAAATCAACACAAACTCACTTCTAACCTCCTCTGCCAATAGTTCAACCATTCCATACCTTCACTACTTCAAAACAATCCCTCCCTTCAAACCCTACAAGTGCAGCCATCATCTCACCTATACACACTTGACATACCACTGCACTATAACCATTTCCAGTCAATTACCCTTCATCATTCATTTCCCTTCCCTGTCAATTTCTTCCTGCCTTCAGCAAAGCAGTTCCACTCTTCACAACATCCACTGTGTCATTTATCCTCCTTGTTCACCTAACATTTCAGTTAAACTACTGTCAACACAACCCTCTGCATAATCACCTGAACCACTGCATACCAGACTCCATCACTGCAGCATAACAATACAACTACATTCCACCTTCAAATCACCTACTTCAACGCAATTCACAAGTCCATCGCTGCAAACACCAGCCAATCCGCACTTCTAATACAACAAAATCCACCGCCAAAACTTTCTTGACTCGTATAATTCTGTCATTACCCCAAACCCACCACATCTCTGACCGCTTCCATATACACCATACAAAACGGCAGCTCTTCATCACCGCCACATCCTCTCATCATCATCCTAACATAACATCCACTTCCACACTGTCATTACCACACTGTCATTAACCAACCCCCTGCTACTAACATAATCGAGCATCACTACCACACTGTCATTAACCACTGCCTGCTACTACAACGCCTGCAACTCCACCATCAACATCATACAACTGCACATCTCTGTCCCATTCACATCTCCATCACTTCAACCAACTTCCCACGCAACTCCAAACAACCCAGCCTTTCGCCAATACAAACTGTCACATACCATTAAACTTCACAAAGCAATTCAGCTGCTACATTCAAGAAACTGCTACGTTACATCACCGCCTTCTTGCTGCCTTGACTTGACACACCAACCTACCATCATTGACAGCAACTTCACACCTCCCTGACCATCCCCTACTACCAAACCACATCCTCAAACAATTACCACTGCACAACCCATACAAAACTGTCTCCTTTGTCAACTGTTCCCCTTGAAAGTTGCTTCAAGCAACCAAGCTCGATCAACCTGCAAATCTTCCACGACTTCAGCAGCCTCACACACCATCAACCCCCAAGTACCCAATCGCAGAAAAAAAAAGCCAAAACTTCATCCAAACCTCTGACCATTCGACCATCCTAAGCTTCATCGAATCGCTTCCAATCGCCCAACTTCTCAAAGAACAACCAGCACCCAAATCCCACTCCAGCCACCGCAACCTGCTTTCAACATCAAAAACACGATTCACTTACGAACTCCACACCTCGGCCGCAAATCGCCTCGTCGAACCGATCAACTCACGAACACAATCCCAACACCTTAATTTGCTTCGACTATCACCCAAATGACCACCCTACGCGACTTGAATACGAACCACAATCAATCATTCCCCATCGCGGTCCTCCGTGCCAACCACTATTTCAACCTACCCGTAATCACTTCGAACAAATTTTTGTGTTTAACGATATTCTGTTCAACAATTTTGAAAGTTTTGGGAATTTTTGATGATTGGTTTCCTAGAACAATTCTCTGTTAAACGAACGAAATTGAAAAGAGGGAAAAGGAGTTTCGGGTTTGCAAGTTATAGTCAATTTTGGGACGGTTAGATTTAGTTTGGACTGTGTTCCTTTGTTCTTTTGATTCCCTTTTGTTCACTAATTCAAAAAAGAAAAAAGAAAGAAAGAAAGAATAGAAACACATAAAACCAAAAAAAACTATATTAAGTTTTGTTTAGCTTTGTTCTTCTTTAGTTTTGTTTAGCTTTATCTTTTAAAAAAACAAATTTCAATTTCTTTGATTTTCAGTTTGTTTTGTTTTCGTTTGTTTGTGTTGTGTTGTTTTGTTTTCTTCTTTAATATATATATATATATATATATATATATATAAACTTGTATGTATATCTTGTTTTTATTTTAGGTTGGCAAAACAGATTGGAAGGAGTTGCTGATATAAAACTGCTCTGCTTGCTTGCTCGTTCAAAAAAAAAATATTATTGCTTTCATCTCTAGTTTTATCTGAATTGCATTGTTGGTTACTTGCGTTTGCATCTTATATAAAAAAAATTCAAAAGTCCCCAAAAAATATGTCCATTCGTACATTGTTAATACACATTTAATTTCTGCTTCGCATTTCATCTTAGAATTTGATTAATAATAACGGCTAGACATCGATAACACTTAATTGTATATTGACAAGTTGTCTTCTTTGAATAATTTAATTTCTTGTTGTCTAGGCTACGGCAGAGCAATAACCATTTATAAATATTACGGTGATTCGTAAATATTATAGTGGTTGTTCCTCTGAAGGTACTTAAACCTCCGGATGCATTGCTAGGGTGATTCATGGTGCACCGATAAATCTTATCCGTTACCTGACTGAGAACTATCTTGTTTATCTAAGACAATGTGTGATTATATAATTTTGAGTTAACTTAGTATAAAACATTTGTAATTAACCTTTGCATTCATTTAGTTGCATTAGTTCATGCATATTTAAAAAACAAAAAAAAAAATTCAAAAAAATAATATATATTTATATTCTTGAAAATGTCTCAATTTCCCCACTCACATGAATTTTACAATAGTTGTGAAAATCAATATAATCCATATGATTTCACTCCAAATTCGCATGGATATTTTAACGACGACTATTCTTTAAACAATACGAATTTTGATCGGCAAAGTTTTCAAAACGATGGCCAACCCTCGAATCTCGAAAATAGCATTTCATCTCTACTTGAAATCTCTACACAACAAAATCAAATGATAAACGATTTGTGTATTTCATATTTGTGTAATAAACTCGAGTCAAGGATTTCAAAATTTGAATTTAATTCAAAAATCAAACGATTACGATGATAACCCATGCAAATTCAATTTTGAACTCCAAAATGAATTTCAAAATCAAAACGAAAATATGATCCACTTTTCAAATAATTTTGGCAATGTGAACAATCTTGACTACGATACGATTGATAATTTTTGTTCTCAACAAATCCAAATCAAAAATTCTCAAGTTATAACTATAAATTGGATTTTGTTGAGCAAATGAACGAAATTTACGATGATCACACGAATTTGTTGTTTGAAACATATATGAAACAACGTGAAAAACAAAATCAAATCCCAACGTATGACGAGTCAAATGATAATCCATTTTTACCCAAATCGACGATTTTCAAATAACAACTTTTGAAATTGAAAATAATAATCTTAACGAAGTTGTTGGAAAGACGGCAATTGAGTTGGATTTCAATTCTTTTGAAGGTGTGGAACCAAATTTAAAATTCAATCCTCCTTTTCTTGATTTTGAAAATTTGAATGCAACAACTGGGATTTTGAACTTAAGACATGTGATAAAGTTGTTGATAATCCAACAAAGGAAGACGAATTTAATGAACACAAACTTTTTGGACTTTTGGATAACGAGTTGTTAAATTCCGATGGGGAAGATGAAAATCACCATTTTGATTTTGAAATCAATAACCCTGAAAATGTTTTCAATGATAAGCTTGAATTTCAAATTGATGAAAATAAATTTGAACTTCAATCAATTGTTTTATCAATCCCAAAAATCATCGAAAACAAAATAACTCGTACGATTTTCAATAAAATGGCATTCGTTTTTCCAAATTCATATTCAACTTTGAAATCTTTTATGGTTTGGTTTTTCAAGCAAACCTGTGTCTCGCATACTTGGCGAGACAAATGAATCGATTTTTGAAAGACCGTTTCATTTACTTTCTAACGGCATACTTTCTCATCTCTTGTAAATAATCACCTTTTCATTTTCATTTAAATAAAGGTTATGTTTTTATTTTTTCTCCTTCCACTTGAGTTGATTGTGGGGACACAGTCAAAATTAAGTGTGGGGGGAGACTCATCTTTATTTTTGATTTTTCATTACTTATTTTTACCTTTTCTTTGCAAAAGAAAACAAAAATCTCAATAAAAAAACAAAAAACAAAACAAAAAAAAATTACTTAAGCATTTTTGATTTATTTTTGAAGAAACACTATAAGATAAATATATGGTTTTGGCATATTAAATTGAAAATTTTGGAAGTTTATTTATCTTAACAAAATAAAAATGAAGTTTGATTACAAATAATAATGGCTTAACTAGTATATAATAAGATTCATATGTGTTAATTATGACATACATCCTAATTGAAAATCTTTGTTTTAAAAAGTGGTTGATTTAAAGTAAAGATATAATTTTTTTTTGTCTTCTAAGTTAAATGGTGCTAAAATGATTTTGCAAAACTCTCTCTCTTAAAAATATATATATATAAAATAAAAATAAAAAATAATAACACTCAAAGTATTCACTCTCATTTAAAAGTTCTCGCGGTTATGCATGGGCGAATTACTTGGAATCCTTGATTATGTGCTTTTATACTCATTTAAAAATCATCACGGTTATGCATGTATGGAACACATAAAAAAATAGACTTAATAAAAACCACCTACGGTCGATAGGTGTATGCACGAAAGTGTGTGCACTAGCCATGCTCTGTGCTCCCCTTACATAAGCCCGAAAGGCAGTGCATTGGTGGTATATCTGGCCTCAGTTTACCTGAGCTAGGTGTGTAATTTTTCTTGCAAATAATGAGAGAGCAAACAATTGAAATCCTAGCACTAATTTTACTTATTTGATTTGATTTGTTATTGAAAAAAATGAAAATACCACTTTGATAAACTTTGATAATCAACTAAGGATCCACTTCATAGTTACACTGTGTTATTAACCAAAACAACGAGTTAAACTATAGTCTATTTGTTATGATAACTTGATTTTTGTTGGAAATTTTGACGAGTAAATGACATAAATTTTTAAGATAATAGTCAAAACCTATATTTAACTTATTCGTGTTAATTTAAAAATAAATCCTTCCTTTGTAAATATTTTTAAAAACTTGCATTCATCTCTTTGTAAACAAATTTTGCATTTTGTAAATATTTTCATCCTGCATTTGGATTTTGTGGGTAGTATCCGCTGAAAACCCTCACGAGACAACACTCGTCCTATTGGGGACATCCAGAGGTTTAACGGCTTGTTGCATACGCTCAATGCAATCATGCTTCCTACGAAAACAGATTTATCTAAGTTTCCCTTTATTCGAGGATGAATAAAAAGATAAGTGTGGCGGTATTTGATGTGCACGTAAATGTGCATATTTTTACCACCGTATTTAATCTATTTAAATCGAATAAATGATCATATTGGGTAATTTAGCTTGTTTTAACTAAAATCCATATTAATTCCAAATTGCCACATATTCATCTTCATCCAAGGGTAAAACATTTTTGTGCATAAATTAACTTAATAAAATTTAACTAATAATTTTCGTACTATTTTGTAGGAATTTGATCTCAATTACAAGTTGTTTCATGAAGAAGATATACATGCACAAAAAGAACACAAAGGAATGATGATAGAAATAATTCAAAGTGAAGATCATGGAGGATCCCACCTACCCACCACCTTCATGTACAAATTGGAGGCTAATGCACATGCTTATGGAATTAATGGTTTCACGTACACCTAAATGATTATTAGTAGAAGCTAATGATTATTTGGCCTCCACACTACCTCAAGGGCATTTTGGGCATTCCTCAAATTATGGATTAGAGTTTCATGCTTGTATAAATAACCCATTATGTTCATGTAACATTCTCTTAGTTAGTCTCCCTTCCTCTTCATTAGTTTAGACTCAAAATAAAAAAAAGCTTCTCTTTTCTTTTCGTGGCTACTTAGCCATTTTTATTTCATGTAATTTCTTTTTATGCAACTTTAAATACATGCTCTTTTCTTATTTTCTTGTTTATTTTCTTTCATGTTGTAGTGTAGAGTTCTTTTATTTTTCATGCAAGTAGAATAGTAGTTCTCTTTTCCATTAGCTTTCATTTTCCTTTTGTTTCTTTTTTCTTCTATGTTCCAAGCTATATTTGTTGTTTTGATAACAAATATGAGAGGCTAATCCCTTCAATTTAGGGGTAATGAAGCCTCTAATCATATAGCTTCAACATTTTGATAATTATGGCTCTCTTTTTGTGCTTAATGTCAATTCTTGAAGTGGTTTAATTTGTTGCTTTTGTTTTGAAATTTGATAGCTTCAACTTTGTTGTCATTTTTATGAGAGTTAGGTGGTTTAAAGGTTGTGTTATATTTTGGCTTACGTTGAGCTAATTAATAGCACAAATGAGCCATACTTATGGTAAACACATCATTTAGACTCACTTATGACCAAAAAAGAGATCATAATTTTATTACTTGTTGAATTATATGATCTAGAGAATGGATTTATCTCTAAATTGTCATTTAACTCTCATATTTTATCTATTTTTCTTTTTCTGTTTTTTCTTTTAGTTTCTTCATTTTTTAGCTAATCACACTTTCAACTTTGGTTTTTTTGATTGAATAGAATTTTAAAATCATCAATTCTCTACGGATCGACCCGTATTTGCCATGTACTACGATAGTATGCCTTGCGCTTGTGGTTATTTTAATTTGAAAATTTTTGACTATTTTCTAACTCGATAGAAATTTAGTCGATTAACAGCTAAGAACGGTCAACTTAAAATCAATGGAATTTGACTCGCAGGATTTGTCACTGGTTGTATTTCGAGAATGATAAAATCAACGGGGAATATAAATTGTCCTACTCGAATGAGCACGTCCTTGATTTCTCCTACGAGTCTCTTAATGGAATGATCGGCGAATTAAAGCGTGACCTTTGTGGGTTTGAGCTCACCTAAGCCTAATTGTTCGTACAAGGAATATGGAATCAAATTGACACTCATACCTAAGTTTGTCAAGCATTTATTAATTATCTTGTCCCAATTGTATAAAAAATCATAGAGTAGTCAGGATCTTTATATTTAATGGGCATAGATTGGGACAAGACTTCACTCAAACTGGCGACTAAGAAGACTTTTTGGGCACTTGAGTGTGTCGCTTTTGAGTGCACAAGTCCTTAAGAATTTCGTATACGTGGGGACTTGCTGAACGATGTCAAGAAGCGGGATGTTTACTTTCACTTGTTTAAAAATTTCCAACATCTTTTCCATTTGGTCCGAGTGTTTCGTTGGTCGAAGACGATGTGGAAATGGAACACGATACTCGATAGGCGGGTCTATTCGAGTAGAAGAAGAATTTTGATGGGCATTCGATTCAGTGTTTGGCTCCACATTCTGTTCAGATTCATTTGTTGTTTTAAAAGTGTCGAGAGAGGTTTTCGATAAATGATTTGGTTTAACGACTTGATAATCTATTTGTTTACTAGGACATAGAGTTGTGATAGCATTCAATTGGGTGACGATGCTATCTTGAACAACATGGGCTTGATTTGAATTTGCGCTTTGATTTGTAGGATTTGGAATTGGCTGGCTTGGGAATGTGCCTTGTTCACGTTTGCTCACAGACGTGACTAACTAACTCATTTGCATTTCAATTTTTACAATCGATTGGTTTGTGTTTTTCATATATGCGGTCAATAAATTTTCCAAATTGTTGTTCCATTGAAGGTTTTGAGTAGTTGCTTTAGCCAACGTTTCAAGAGTTTTCTCAAGTAAACTTAAACATTTATCGTCTTGGGGAGGATGAGTAGAATTTGGTTGAAAATTTGATTGTTGTGGTTGATTATGAGACGGACCCACAAAGTTTGGTTGAAAATGGTTGGGCTGAAAGAGAGGATTCGAAGCATTATTTGGGAGTGCTTGAAAATTTGGAAGAACCGTATTTGTGTTGGAATTGTTTTGGTTTCAAGCAAAATTCGGATGATTTCTCAACTAGGATTGTACGTTGGAGAAAACAGGTTATTTTTGGCTTTACTGAAAGCATTGATTTGTTCGATAGAATTGGGGAGCTGATTGGCTATATGATTAGGATCGTTGCATTTATAACACATTGGTTGGGAAGCATGGTTTTTTTGATTCGTTGAAAAAATGTTATCGAATTTTTTAATCATTGTGTCGATCTTAACTTCCAAAGCAAAAGAAGATCTTATCGAGTGTGCACTTGATCGTGAATAAATAGATTTTTCGTTCGAACGTTCCCATTGGGATGATTTTTTGGCAAGTTTTTCAACAAATGCCAAGCATCGTCGTGATATTGGGCTAGAAAGTTGTCTTGGCATATTGATTTGTGCATGGTTCGTGAGCTATTTTTGAGCCCATCATATAAGATTTGGCAAATCGTCCATTTTTCGAAGTTATGGTGTGGACATTTTATCAGAAGCTCTTTAAATCTTTCAAAATATTATTCGAATGTTTCTCCCTTAAATTGATGAAAATTTACAATTTTGTTTTGGAATCTACTCTTTTTTTTAAGGGGTAGAACTTTTTAAGAAAGCTTTTACAAATTCTTCCCAAGTTTTAACCGAGTTCGATGGTAAGCTGTATAACCATTTTTCAGCGTAATCCGTAAGAGCGACGAGATTAATCGGATTTTGATTCCGTCGTCGAAAAGTTTTTGGAGTTTAATTGTTGCGCAAACTTGTTCGAATTTCGTCAAAAAGATGTATGGGTCATCGTGTTCGAAAATTGCCAAATTTTGAAAGCGTGGCAATATGGTTCGAGTGAATTTCGAAATGGTTACCCATAGGGGTGAGTAACGTGATGCAAGATGGAATAGAAACTCTGTCATGAAAGATTCTATCAAAAAGAGTTCGAGGGGTGTTATCGTTCGCCATTTTAGGAGGATTGTCTGTTCGAGTTAAACGATTAGTTGTTGAGTCGCGAGTCCAATGATTTGTTATTTATCACGAGTCCAAACACTCATGCACAAGCGAAAGTAGAGAAGAGAAAGAAGGTAGAAATGAGTTTAGAGAATGAAACAAGATTTGGAAGATGAAGTGAAAAATTATTTTGTTTTTTCTAAAAGAAAGGAAACTATTTACCAAGTGAAATTTATTTTCAAAAGAGAAGTTTGATTTTTTTTTTTTTTTTTTGCTTTTCAAATTTTTTTTATATGTTTTTTTTTTTAGTTTTCAGATTTTCAAATACTTACCAAAAGGAATTTTTTTGTTTGTTTTTGTTTTTACAAAATGAGAATTTGATTTTTTGTTTTTGTTTTTGAATTTTAATCTTTTTATCTTTTTGAAAAGATTTTATATATTTTTTTTTTGGATTTTTGTTTTTGATTGAAAATTTTCAAAGGAAAGGAGAATGGTTTTTTTTGGGTTAAAGACTAAGCAAAGTAAAATTTACAATTTTTTTTTTGGATTTTTTTTTAAATATGCATGAACTAATGCAACTAAATGAATGCAAAGGACTTAATTACAATTTTCTGTCCTTAATAGCTCCTAACCCAAATTGTATAATCACACTTTATCTTAAATCAACAAAAATATTTCTCAGTCAGGTAACAAGCAGGGGTTATCGGTGCACCACGAATCACCGTAGCAATGCAGTCGAATGTTTAAGTACCTTCAAAGGAATAACCATCATAATATTTACGAATCACCGTAATATTTATAAATGGTTATTACTCTGCTGCAGCCTAGACCCCAAGAAATAAAATTGTTCAAAGAAAATAACTGTGAAGATACAATTAAGTCCTAGGTGAGCTCGAGACATCCTTAAGTCGAATGTCTAACCTTTATTATTAGTCAAAGTTTACGATGAAATGAGATTTTTTGGCTAAAGAAAGGGTGATGAAATCCCTCACCTTATGTGAACTGAGGTATTGCCCTTAGAAAAGAAGATAAGATGAGATGAATGCAAAAAATTAAACGTAATTTACAATGTAACTAAAATGAAGTTTGTTTTTGTTTTTAGATTTTGAATTTTTTTGTATATAAATATAAATGCAAGCAACCAACAATGCAAGACACGATACCAAAGCGTGTATAATTATTGGCAATTTATTTTTAAGTAGCAATTTTTTTATAAAAGCAAGCAGTTATTTTTCTGACAAGCATTTCTAGCAATCTGCTTTTGGCGTCCTGAAAAGAAATTAAACACAAAGTATATACAGTATTTAAAAAAAAAAAACAAAGGAGTAACTAAAACAAAGGAAAACCAAAACAATTGAAATAAAAAGAAACCAAACAAAACAAATGAAAAAAATAGAGAAAGCAAAGCAAGATAAATGAAACAAATGAAACCAAAAACTTGTATGCTTTTTTTTCTTTCAAAAAGGAAGTAAATTTAAAACTTAAAACAAATTATTGAATAAGCAAAAAAAATTTAAACAAATAAAAGTCAAACAAATGAAATCAAAAGTTACTTAACGACTTTTTAAAAAAAAATAGAGAGAAGATAGAGAAAATGGAAGAAAAGTGAATGACCTTAAAACAAAAAATAATAATTGAAAGTTCCAAATCACCACCCGGCCCACACAATTCCACAGCCCACTTACAATAATATGCCTCTCCTCTCTTTTCCTGTCAAAACACGTGCGTCACAGTAAATAATAAACTAAAGCAATCGAGACAAGAAGGAAAGGAAAAAAATTGCAAAATCAAAATTCAATTTGGTCGGCAACTACTTGATTTGGGTGTTTCGGTGGTTTTTCGAACGGAGTTCTCGTTGTTTGGGTGACGTTCGCGAAATCAAGTGATGGTTTGTAGTGAATTAGGCGAGACTAATTGTAGAAATCAATCGTGGTGGGGAGAAGGAAGCTGTGGAGTAGGATTTTGGAGGTTGCGACGGTGTTGTATTGCTGGAAATTAGTCGTAGGTAGGAGATGCAGTGATCAATGGTTTATGGGGAGTCACGGAGGTTGCGGAGGTGGATGGTCGAGACGATGGAGTGTTGATTCGATTGAGCGAGTCATGGGTTGGAAGCGGAGGGGTGTCGATTGGTTGCGTGGGATTGCTGCAGTGGTATTACGATCGAATTGGGGGTTGCGGTGGTTTGTTCGTGGTGGCAGGGGTAGCAGGTTCGAAGAGATGTTACTGGTTGGATGTAGGTGATAGGCAGGGGATGTTGGAGAAGGTAGTGGTTTGGTGGATTGTGTCGTTGACTGTTGATGGTGATGGTGGGTTAGTGGCAGCTGCCTGCTGCAGTAGTTAAGTAGGGTGGTTGGAGTAGTGATGTTGTGCAGTCGCTAATAGTGGGGGGAATTCTGGTGGTGATCAATGATAGCAGTAGACGATAGTAGCTGAAGTGATATGCTTGTACTTGGCAGTGATGAGTTTTATGATGGTGGGCAGTGAAACAGTGGATGTGAAGGTGAAGTAGGTGGGTTGTGTCGATGAGGCAGTTATGTAGAGAGGTGCTCTGCGTTTGTGAGTTCGTTCACTGCTGTATTGATGTTTGTGGGTTTGTGAGTTTGCAGTTATGTGAAAGTGAAGGAGGTGGGTTTGTGGTATTGTTTTAAATTGCTTTTGAGTTGTGCTTTGCTTTAAACATGGGGATGGACAGGCACCGTTGAAATGAATATGCGGGGGTGGTCTAAGTTGTGTAAGTGTGGATGTTGCTTGTAAATGAGGTTGTGAGTGGATGATAAAGCATGAATGGTTTTGTTTGTAATTACTGTGATTTTTGGTGGTTGAGGATGGTGGAGGAGGAGCAGTTGCACTGTGGTTTGGGGAAGCACAGTAGTCAGTGTATGATTATGTGCATTGAGTGGTTTTTGCAATGAGTATGTTGTTTGAGGGGGAGTGGTAAGTGATGTTGATCAGTGGAGTAGATGTAGTGTAGATGGCTGCGGTGTTATGTGAGGTTGAAGAAGTGCTGTGGCCTGTGATGAACATAGAACACTTTGAATCAATTCTATATGCACAGAAGTGTTGTGTGGACTGTTGCATAAAGAAAGCAATGCAGATTTTTTTATGTTTTTTTTAGAAATTGTAAATGAAAATTGGAAAAGTAAAGTGAAAATTGTAACAGTGACGTAAAGAAGAATGAAAAATGAAATGAAAACTTCTTTTTTTAATAGAAAATGCAAATGCCGAATGAAACGGGAGAACAAGCACATAACAAATTGAAAATAAAAATAAAACAACAAACGCACACTCAATTTTTTTTTAATGCAAGACACACAAAATGAAAACTGCAACGACTTGGATTTTCAGACCAGTTAAATTTTTTGAAAAATCCATCCGTTTTAAAACTACTAATGAAAACTACCAATTTAATACACCATGTTTGATAAATATTCAATGTTACTAAATGTATAGGATACAATTTCAATTATATAACTTATCAGAGTAATTTATTTATTTATTAATTCTACAAAGTGTGCTTTAATGCATACCAAATACAATGACTATAGATCTACCACTAGACAACTTTGATGAGAGAGACTACACTATCCTCATCCGTGAACTCAATAAATAATGTAAATGTGGAATAAAATAGTAAACAGGAAAGATACAATAACACAAGATAAACAACAACCAATAATAGATAAACATGAAAGGGTTAATTATTTTTGGGGCTGCATCACTACCACTTCTGACTGCCTACGTACCCCTATCTAATTGAGTACCCAATTAGATACAACATCAAGCCAATGTAGTTCTACTACCGCAAATATGACTCATGGAGCCTACGATGCAACAAACAATATGCAATTTCTAAAACTACCCACTTAGGCTTAATCTTCAATTTTAAATTTTCAAATCTAATTACCTTTATGGAAATTATCTCTTTGGACTTTATTCTCAAATTTTTATTTCAAAACTTTTGAAATATATATATCTTTTATATTCAAATTATACTTTACTTCGGGATCTTAAATCAAATCGCTTTTGATAATTTAATTTGGAAATCCCAAATGTTGTAATAAAAACATATCAAACCATATACAACCAAATCGGGAGGTTTCTATCAATAACAAGGCAACTAGGTCCCAGCCTTCACACAATCGATAAAGAAGTACGTCCCTCTATTCCAAGTGCGTACTATACTAAAAACATACGTCTACTTTTTAGTTACGGGTTACCTGAATCATCGGTAACATAACAAGTCACTTTATATCCCGAAATGACATAATCATTTACACTAATAATTACAAAAACTCCAAACCCATAATAATTTCCATTTCTAAATCCTTTCAAAAATCATCTTAAAATCATCGGGCTTAGTCCTCGAAATTCTTTCCATTTTATAAAACTGTTATAAAACACTTTATAAAATCATTCATCATATAAATCACTTTAAAATATTTATTCTCAAATATCACTCTATTTTCTATTTTTAAGGAAAACATTTCATAGCATTTCAACTTCAAAATCGCTCTTCAAAACAATTCATTAAATTGAAGTGAACCAAATTTTACTGTTAAACACTTTTATAGCCAAATTATGAAATAAATCACAAGGTGTTACCCTAGAATTATTTTCTACCCAGCTCATGCATATCGATAATTAATTTCTCATGAACTGGTCGACCAAAGTCAATAATCAATAAATAATAATCAGTGCTCATAAACTGGTCGAGCGCAGTCCGAACAACCAAACAATCAGTTAACAAAACAAACGCAACAATAATTGATAAATCAACGCTTCATTTTCTCAAATATTTATAACATTTTATTTTATCTTGGTTTAATATGGTTTGATATTTATTTTGGAGCATCTGAGCTTTCCCATCGACATGTTCCGTTCCTCGCCCAAGTCTCCTTGGATCTCACACACGAAACACATGTACTAGTCATTTCCGCATACCCCATTAAGTATTTAACTTCTAAATTTCAAATTACTTAATTAACCATCCAAACATAATACCGATCAAGGAAATCAAACCATTGTTTTAGAAAACAAAGTAAATAATCATTCAACAAGGGTTTTCAAACATCACTTAACACTTAAAGTTCTTTCAACTTAGCAATGGTTTTAGTGAACTTAAAATAAGAAATAACCTACTTCGGATTTGACTCCATCAAAGTTTAGGGCAAGGAACTTAAGATCTAATGAATACTTCCTACCATGCTTTAGAACTAAGTGAAAATAAGCTCGAATTCCTCCTTCCTAATGCATGGCTAGGGCTTGAAATAGAGATTGGCCGAAAGTATAGAGAAGAAGTTGTAGAGCTTTGAACTTGAATTCTCAAAATTAGACCCGAAAAATAGGTCATCTTTTTTTTTTTTTTTTGACTCTCTTACTCTGAAAATTTGAAAAACTTATTAACTGAAAAGTTGTTGAAAATTCATTTCTCTTGAATTTAAAAAAACGAATCACTTGATTTTGATTAGTTTTGAGGATGATATGGTTAAAAGAAAAAGAGATCTTCTCTGATTCATAAATATAAAGTCCGAAAATGTACTTCAAATAATTGAGTTTCAGGTATAACAAACTTCAAAATTGAAAACAGTGATCAATATAAAAATTGTGGCCACTGAAATTTTATATGGTTCCAAAAAAGAATTTCTTAATTTGGATCTTTTATGATCAAGTTATGATCAAAACAAAATGGCATATTCTCTGGCTTAAAAACTGGGCCAGACAATGCATTGGAAAGAAGTGGATTTTTTACATAGTTAAGTTTAGAATGAGACAATGTGGTAAGCATAAAGGTTGTAGCCAATGAAAAAATATTTGATTTGAAAAAAATAATTTTACATTTTGGTTCAACTTTGAAGAAGTTATGGCCGAGAGAAGAAAAGGTAAAATATGGAGAAAAGAGGAGTTTGGTTTGAAAAGAATGAACATTGATTTCTTTTGAATATTTTGTAAATATTTTATCTTTATTTCTTTCTAATTTTTTCTGATGGCTTGGAAACCATTAAAGGGGAGAAAAAGAAGATGAATAAGCTTGAGACAATAAAAAGAAGAAATGTGAATGAAAGTGAAGAAGGAGGTGGGTATTTATAAAAAAAAAGTGGTAAACTTACCAAAATAACCTCTTGCCAAATTACCAAAATATCATCACTTCGACCTAAAGCAACATCCACTTTCAATACTTAACATCATCCTTTCGCTTTTTACTTTATGTCTTAGTCACGTAAAGATTAAGTAAGAAAAGTAATTATTTTGTTGGATTTTGATTTGATGTGATTTGATGTTTACTTTTCTTACTTTTGTTAATTCTGACTTACTTTTACTTATGACTTCTAGAAGTTTTCTGATCCTATTTAGTAAAAGTAAGCATGTTTAGTTATTAAAATATGAAATATATATATGTTAAAACATGTTAACAAAGGTGCAATAATATTACGGCAATTTATTTTGAACAAAACGTTGATTTTCGACAAAATGTTTTCTGATCATATTTTGACGTTATTGTTAAACTCTTTATTCATGTAAACCAAACTTCAAAATAAATTTTTTATTATCTTTAAATAATTAAAACAAGCGTATTTGACGTAATAAATAATATAAAACAATATCTAAATCATCTCATAAAAATACGACATCGATATGCGATGAATTTTGTCAATTTTATAAAACATGTTTTATATATTTATCGAACCAATACAAATTTAGTTACTATCATTATCAAATGAGTTTGATATCGATTATAATATATTTAAAAGGAATTATTTATTCTTTAAACAAATTTCTTGAATATTTATCCTACTTTATCGGAACCCGATTTTTGTCAATTTTACAATGGAAATCCAAAATCTTTATTCAATATCAAAAATAAGTTTACCATTCTTATTTACCATATAAAACATAACTGTTTAAGTTTGAAAATTCTATATTGGAATATTTAAAATAATTAAATATCCTATTTTCAAAGTGTTAAAATTACGCGACATTACAAAAACACACAAAAAACCAAACAAAAATAGTTCGAAGAATAGAAAATAAAATCAAGACTATTCCCTGACAACGGACCCAAAAACTTGTTTAACAACGGAATTTATATCGAATTAGAAAACCTTGATAAATTTCAAATTAAAATAACCGCAAGCGCACGGCGTACAAAATTAGTACGTTGCTAGTACGGGTCGATCCGTAGGGAATTCTTAGATTTTAAAAATCAATTCAATCAAATTATACCAAATGGAGAGGAAATTGTTAACCACAAGAAAAATGAAGCTAATGCTATAATTATAATGAGATTAAAAACTACGATATTAGAGAATAATTTAGAGGCAAATCCACCCTCGTATTTTTTTAAATCAATAAACAAATAATTTATGGTCTCTAGTTTTGATATTAAGTGAAATAATTGTTGTATTTGTCATAAGTATGGTTTATTTATGTTATGAATTAACATAACTTAAACCATCAAACTATAACATAACAAATCACTTATAAATTCTCACGAAAATAAAGCCAAAGCAAAAGCCATTTTAAGTAAGATTTATTTACTATTGTAATTAATAATATAGTCATCAAATATTGTTTTCGCTTTCATTTTAAAATCAAAAATCAATTAGCAAACGATGAAGTAAATTGTGTTTATATTGAACAAGAATAGCTCATTTGCAAACGCAACATAAGTTATCAAACTCACATGTATATACTTACATCACATCCACTTTCATGAAGCACAAATAAAAGAGACCATAAATAATAGAAAGTTGAACTTACATAAGGTTAGAGAGATTCATTACCTCTAAATTGAAAGTGTTTAGCTACTCATTTGTGTTATCAAATCAACATTTGTAAATTTCAACATTAAAAAGCAAAGAAATGAAACTAATCAAAGGAAGAAAAAGAGATTAACTATTAACTACTTGCATAAAAATTAAAGCTACACTACCTGCATAAATGTAAATCTAAGTTATAAACATGAAATGAGAGAAGGCATAGAGATAAACATCAACATAAAAATAAAGAAAAAACAAGTAGAAAAGAAAAGAGATAGAGGCTAGGAAGCCATTTTTATTTCATGAAACATTTTGTTTACAACTTGCTTGCTAATTTTATTAAGTAAAACAAGAGAGTAGAAGATACTTACATGTACATAAGAGAGCTATTTATACATGCATAAAACCCTAATTCATTTTTTAGGTTGCTTTCCAAAACGCCCTTTAGGAAGCGTGGCCACCAAGTAACCATTAGCCACTGATTAATCCATCATTATATGTACATGAATCTTTAACCTCCACTTAGTTGTCTATTAGCTTCTAATTGTAGACTTAGGCAAGTGGCTGGTGTCCTCCATGATCGTGAGCTTAAATTATTTCCTCTTCATTCCTTTATATTCTCTTATGCATGCATATATCTTCATGAAACCTTCTTTTATATGCATCCAAATTCCTATAAAAATTATGAAAAATGTCTAAGTAAAACGTTTCAAATTAACACATGCAAAAAATAATTATTTTGTCCCTGAATGAGGATGAATATATGATGATTTGACAATAATTGATTTTTGGTTTTAAACATGTTAAAATTACCAAAATATGACATTTATTTATATAAAAATAGATAAAATATGGATGTAAATATATGCACGTTTACGTGCACATCAACAGCTAGTTCAAGAAAACTCTTTGTCTCAGTCACCGTCTAGGGTCTCTTCCAGTTATTAACTGCTTCTATCTTAGCTGGATCTACCGACAACCTTTTTTCTGAGACTACATGACCGAGAACTTCACCTCCTTCCAAAAATGAAAATTTGAAAACTTCGCTTTTAGTTGATGCCGCCTCAGCGTCTCAAGCACCATTTTAAGATGAAATATGTGATCTCTTTTTTCTTGAAAGACATCAAAATGTCTTCTACGGATACCGGTACAAACCTACCTAAGTGCTCCAGAAAATTAAATTCATTAACTTTACGAAGAAAGCAGGCACATTAGTCAATCCGAATGATATAACTAACCACTTGTATGAACCATACCTCGTTCAAAATGCTATAAAAGGAATACTCTCTTTCACCACCCTTAGTTGATGGAATCCTATCGCCAAATCCAACTGGAAAAACACTTTGGCTACACTTAACTCGTCAAATAAATCATCAATTCTCGACAAATATCGTCTTTTCATTCAACTTATGATGATTGATGCACATGCTTAATAACCCGTCTAGTTTCTTCACAAACACCATGACCGCTCCCCAAGGCGAACCTCTTGGTCTAATAAGACTCTTTCACTTTATGTCCACTAGCTGCACCTTTAACTCCATCTCGGTAGGTGTCATCTACTTATGGGCTTGGCTCCTAGTACAAGGTCTATTCAAAACTCAATAGCTCATTTCAGTGGTAGTTTTATAACTTGCTTAAAGACATCCGCAAATTCTCTTACAATTAAAACCTGATTCATCTCATCCTCCTCCTTTATTACACCCAATAAAGCATAGACCTCAAAACTTGGATTCTCTACTGAATATATTATTCGATCTCTACAATTAGGGTGTCTTAGTAATATTTTCCTATCGTGGCAAAATATCCTAGCATCATATTACTTAACTAGTTCATACCCAAAATAATCCCAAAGCCCACAAAATCAAATATATGCAAACTACGGAAAAATACATGACCTAATAATGCAAACTCCAAATGGTCACATCTCATCTCTAGAGTTGCATACCCTCTTATTAGATTAGCAACCCTTAAGGAAGTAATTAGGCATGAGAGTACTAAGTTAAGCTTATCTACCAAACAACAAGATATTAAAAATATGATGCACCAATATCAAATAGTACTCTAACAGGTATACCATGAATCAAAAAAATATCTCCCATCAAAGCTTTCCCTTTCTCTTCGGCTGTTGGTCTTGAGGGAGCTGATTCCAAAGCAAATACTTTTCCATTTTCTGTCTTGGCCACTTCCGGACATTTGTTCTTATAATGTCCCACCCGGTCACAGTTAAAGCACTTGATTTTCTTCTTTCCAATGACTTTCTTTCCCTTGCCAGTTCGGCACTCATGAGCATAATTCCCCTTCTTATATCACTTGTAACACATAACCTCATGTTTTCCTTTCTAGGCAGCTCTACCCTTCTGAGCTCCTTTCTTTTGATAAGAATTTCTGTTCTGATTTCGTCCACCTTAACTCTCCGCTGGCTTATTATTACTGAACAAAGCAAATATCTCTAAATTTCTCAAAGCTATCTCACGGCTACATTACATGGATCCTTGAGGTATGGTAAAGTTCCCCTAGCAAGCTCAGGTTTCAATCCACGAATAAACTTCTCATTCCTTTTGATGACTGTGTCAATGGTGCATACCCATATGGGGATAGCTCCGTAAATCTAGTTGCGTACTCAAGCATCGTCATATCACCTTGTACCAATCCTGCAAACTTCCTCAACAGAGTTGACTTTGCGATCTTGGACATAATTCTTTCTTCAAACCTACTTCTGAATTAAGCCCAAGTCAAATTTTCCTATGCTAGTCTAACTGTCACACTATTCCACCAGTATAACACAACATATTATAGCTGCCTGGATGCCAATTTTCTCGTCTGTTCGTCATTCAAACCAAGATTAGTGAAAATCCTTTAACAATGGGGTAACCAATTATCCACTTCAATTGCATCCTCAGTTCCGATAAGTGGCATCCTTTCATGTCTCTCATAGTCCCTACACAGAATGACATAGTTATTAACAACTATGGCCTCCTAATTCACTCCTCTAGCATTTCCACCAACTAACCCAGTAGTAGCCCCTACTTGCATCATGTTGACAAAGAACTGATATATTGCTCCCATATTTACCTATGTTGTTCCAACACCCAAATTCGCAGCTATTTGCCGACCCAGGTTTCTCCTATTATTGGTCTTGGTATTTCCATTTATAGTGGTGCTTCCTCCACCGAGATTCACTTTTCTGCCTTCATATCTTACTTCTTAATTGTGCTTTCGAACCTTAGTAAGATATGGAAGAACAGTCTAAGAGTGAGGGAGAATAGAGATAAGGCGTATACTTATATATAGCGAACACAAGTACGTTACTATACCATTATCCCATACCCCAGTCTTATTCTCTAATACAGTTGGTATGGTTTTAAAAACTCTTTTCATAGTTCAAAATTCTTTAGTTTTTACACATACCTACGCTCTGATACGAAGTTGTCACATCCCTTATTTTGAGATCCGAAACTAAGTGCTACAAATACTGCAGTCGTTTATAGTATTAATTTTCGGTGAAAAAATGCAGCATTTTAATGGTATCCTTAATATCACAGCACAAGAATATGAAATAATTTTCAACACGGTTTCAAACCAAACTTCCACATTTCATTTCACAGTCATAATTTCATATTCAGTATATAATCCCAAAACGTTGCCTAGCTTCAAATAAAATATAATTATTACAAATAACGCAAAGAGTGACATATAAATATTCCCCTTTGGATGATCAGAGTTACTAAATATATAGACATGTATGCTATCAATACATTCATACACAACTAACATAACACATCAGTTACTAGTAACATAATTTAGTGTGTAATAATTTAACATAAAATTTAGCAAAATACTATTATGATATCAAAGTGAATGCAATTTAGTGTGTAATAATTTAACATAAAATTTAGCAAAATACTATTATGATATCAAAGTGAATGCAATTCTTATCATGAATCATAAAAAACAATATGATTTTATAAAATATTCTAACTTCTTGCATAACGTTTACGCATATGTTTAACTAAACAAAATAAAATTAATAAGCAATCGTATAATAAAAAAAATAACAACTCTAAATATTTGCACTCTTTTAACATGAAATATTGTAAAAAATTGATATTATACTTGTAAACGACAAAAGCATATTACTGGCCTCTACCAACCATTACCAACTGCAAACCGAAGTATGGGTTTTCAGATTACTTTGGTTGGTAATGCTATGATTTTTCTATTACATATAATTCGGTATGGTAATCGTTTTGAACATGAATTTTCGGTATTGAATCAAATCCGGCTCTAATCATTACGAGTTATTAATAAACAATTAAATAGCCATGGATGTAGATTAAATCAGCTAGTTAAAATTAGTCAATTGCAAAATTATTTAAAGATAAAAAATAAAAGGTCGTGCTAAATGCCCCTTACGTGCTCTATTTTACCCAATTTTGATTAGTTGTATACTGTCGATTGAAATTGGTGAAAAAAATACTACATTCGAAAGGTATAGACGCACCCTTACTTTGTTGTTGATGTGTTGTTGCAAGCAGGAAAGAATTTGGGCTTTCGATACTGTCGAAAGGTATATCTTTTGGGCTTCGAATGAGTTGGAGCATGGCATAAGGCTTGAATGTGGAAGGTGACTTTTGAATGCATTCTTGTTGATTGATTCAGAACCCCCATCCTTTGGTGTTTGAGAAGGCCATATTAAACTCATGTACGCTTTTCTTTATTATTGTACATGGTTTCAACCGATTTGAAAGGCTTATATATGCTTTCAAATTGGTAGTTTTGGACAAATGTTCTCTTATGGAAGGTAAATGATGTCGAAACGTTTCGAAAGGTATGGCGCACATGCAGAAGCTTGTAATCTATTGACTTCGAAAGATGCCTTTAACACATCCAAACACCTTTATGCATGTGGAAGCAACCATTTCGAAAGGTAATTAATTGAAGCGATTGGGTATCCTTGTTCCCCTTTCGACCTCTTCGTAAGTACATTACTTATCCATTTTTTGCAAAAGCATCCATTCGACTCTTTCGAAAGATCTTGCTATTACCATCATTCTTTATGGATTGTCCTTCTGTATTCTTCAAGGTTTCGATCAAGTTGGAATGTTTTTTTGATGATAACAGAATTCACCCAACTTTTAACTTATATTTCCCAATGGAATATTCATCACACATAAACAGGCTACAATTTTCACCTTTAAATTGCATATTACAGTAAAACACAACAAAATAACTCATTCAACGTGATTATTAGGGTTGGATTTTTTTTTCTTCATATTTCCACCTAACAACCATTACCAACCACTACAACTAAAATGACACCGAAAAAATGGTAACCGATTTAAATGTGGTAATTACTATACCTGCCGCATACCTTAAACTCTATACACACAGAGCATTTAATATTTACATGCAATAAATTAACAGAAAATTTAGCAATATACTTGTTAGCGCCAAAATTTTTCACTAACACCCAAATGTAAATGAAAGCAACAACCAACAGTCACAAATAACAGATAGAGTGTATGTAGAGGGTAATAATGTGAAGAACAATCAAAATTAAAATGAAAGCAATAGAGAACAAGATGTTTTATAGTGGTTCAGCTAACTCCGACCTACGTCCACTCCAGAAGTTTTCTTTTTATTACTGTATAATTACAACACTACAGAGTAGTCTTACCCTTAGAAAATAATAAACCAGAGAGTCGAAGGAAGATCCTTTTACTGAACACCCTCATGTTGTATTTATGGGCAAATACTGAGTTGTTGGGCTTTCAGAGTGGTGCAGGCCCATCAAGACTCTTGCCGAACCATCATTACCGAGCCACCCTGACCAAACCACAACACCGAGCGACCCATGCCGAGCCACCATGCCGAACGACCCATGCCGATCCACCATGCCGACCGACCCATGCCGAGCCACCATACCGAACGACCCATGCCGAGCCACCATGTCGAACGACCCATGCTTAACCACCATGCCGACCGACCCATGCCGAGCCACCATACCAAACGACCCATGCCGAGCCACAATGTGAACAACAATCAAGGCCGAGCCACAACGCCAAGTGGCTCAGACCGAACCACAACACCGAAGGATATCCGATGCCGTGCAACGTCCAATGTCGTGCGTCGTCCGATGCCGAGCGACTTCCAATGCCGAGCGACGTCCAATGCCGAGCGAGGTAGAACGCCGAGCGACATCCAATGTCGAGCGAGGTACAATGCCGAGCGACCCTGTTCTCACTTCAATGCCGAGCGACCCTGTTCTCACTTCAATGCGGAGCGACCCTGTTCTCACTTCAATGTCGAGTGACCCTTTTCTCACTTCAATGCTAAGCCAACCTCGTCTATGACCTATCCAAATGTTAGGCCACTTCCAATGTCGAACCACTATCGACCAACCTTCCTGAACTTCCACACCATGTCCCAACCATGTCGAACCACTTCATTCCGACTGAACGACATGTCCAAGTGAACTTCATCCTTTTGAACCGAATCCATCACATTCTACCCTCGATAATCGTGAAGTCGACTTAGGTAAATCCGCCTGTCCATGGCCTTGACGAAAGGCGGGTTAACAATTTTGCCCCCCAAAACATGCCTTGCTATTGGAAGGTGTGTTTTGAATAGCCTCACGTCCGATATGCAAAGTATGTATGTTATCCACATCCATACTTTTCGATTCATAATCCGATCCATTTTATCCGTGTGCCATCGCTGTATCCTTATCCGAATCTACGACTACTCTAAGTCGATATCCAATTCCGAATCTAGTGACAAAATCCTTAGCCAAATCCATATCCATCTGAATTCAACAACCAAGTTCTAATCCATCCATATCCAATAACCAATAACCACGTCCATGACCTCTTTGGGTCGATGTCCAAATCCGAGACCGTTCCGTGTCCATGCCCAAATCCTTAGCTATCCATAGCCAATATCTAAATCTGTAACCTCTCTGGGTTCTTGCCAAGTGCAATCCGCACTTGACGGCCTATGTTAAGTAATCCCATGGTGTTCCTGGTTCAGTGTCCCTGAACATCAAATAATACCGTGGCTTAAGTCCTAAGCCGAATCCTGGTCGCTTTGGACCCTTGCGGAGCATAGTCCATACTCAAAGACCTGAAATAATAACCGATAATACATGGCCTAAGTCCTAGGCCGAATCCTGGTCTCTCCGGACACTTGCCGAGCACAGTCCATGCTCGACGACCTTTTAGCCAAAATCCAAAGGGAAATCAAATCAAACTCCAATCAGAAATCCAAATCCAACCAAAAAACCAGAAATCCATATCAAAAATCCAAAACAAACCCGAATCTAAACCAAAAAACGAGCAAAATAAGGAGTTCAAACCAAACTCCAAAACCAAACCAGAAAAAGCATACATCCAATGTCAAAGGAAAAAATAGATTCCACAAACCGGAGCGTCTCGGTAAACCTTCATCTTAGAGCATGCCTGAGGGTTATCTCTGACCCCGTACATAAGTAAGTGATTTAGCTATTTTCCCAGAGTTTGTTACTTATTCCAAACGATCGAGATTAGTTGATGACCAACCGACCACCATTCCTGGGCCTTATGCCCTCGTCGTTCAGGGTAGACAGTGGCTGCTCATGTTCCACCGCCGCATTCCAAGTTTCGACATATTGTCGCAACTAACCATTCCTTACTGCTCCTTGATTATGTTCTTCAAATCCCGGCAGCTGTTAGTATCATTCCCGTCCAGGTCGTAAAAAGGACATCCTGACGCCCTTTTGTGTTCCAAGGGCTCCCTCCTCGCCGGCCTTCAATACGGAAGACGATCTCGAGTATCCAATAATATCCGTTCCAATGTTACATCCAATCCTGTGTAAATGGAGAACTTTGGTTCTCCCCAGCTCTTTCTTTTCCCTTTATCTTTGTCCTTACCCGAGCTTTCGTCGGTTAGTCCTCCATCCTTAACCATGTTTACTTCCTTTGACCTCATGTCCAAACATGCATCCTCTTGTCAAAGAAACCTCTCAGCTTCATGAAAGAATTCCCCGAGATTCAATGGTGGGTCCTGTATCAGCGGTACTTTGAAATCTGAATTATCTCTGATTCCGATACCGAAGTCATCAGAACCATTGATGGATCTAGCCGATCCATTGAAGCAACTACTGCATTAAATCTGGTTAAGAATGTCCTAAACGATTCATCCACCTCCTGTTTAACTGATGTCAATGTCATCACGTTCTTTGACCTTTTTATGTGAACTCGAAACTGACTTAGGAACTTGTCCACTAGTTCCATTCATGTTCCAATGGATCCATCCCCTAGCTGCCTGAACCATATAGCAGCTATATCAGTCAAGTATAGAGGGAAACATTGGGCCATAACCTCCTCTGTTGCCCCTAGCACTTCCATATGCCTAGTGTACCTCATCAAGTAGTCAGTGGGATCTGTCTTCCCGTTGTATACTTTCAGAGTGGGCAGTTTGAAATCGGATGGATTCTTAGCTGTCCCGATGTTTCGAGTAAACGGACTTTTGTTAACTTCCTTCGAATTTCTGTTTGTCAAACCTCCACGAATAGTCCGCCTGATAATGTCAGCCAATCAAGCATTTCCAACCAAGGGCTCCCCGTATCCATGTTTCCAAACTGCCCTCCAAGTCCGCGAGGAAATTCTGGCACATATTCCTCATCACGTATTCATGTATTCCTATCGACATCAGGCCACGTAGCTTCATTGGGTATCCCTCCATGAACTGGTCCAGCATTACCTGGTGGTGTGCTTCCGAGTCCAGGTCCATCCAGATTGTTAGTTGTTTGTCGATTGGGAGCTGCCTCCTGTTGAATCACTCCATCCACCTGCTGGTTGAGTTCCTCTGGTCCAGTTCCAAGAACTTGAGTACCTGTAGTTCCTAGTTGTCCAAATTGCCTAAGGAGAGCCAGCATCATCTCCGCTTGTCGTTTCGTCATCTTCTCCTGCATAGAATTCATCATAACCTGCATCTCGTCCCGAGTTATGTAGTTGGATGCACGATTCTCTCCAGCTCCAAAAAGAGGCCGCTTGACTTCCTTCTCGATTGCTCCTTTCCGCTGCTTGCATCCTTATTGGTGGCCTAGCCATTGTTTCTTAGAATCCAAGTTCTAACTCCGAAATTCCTGAGTGCTTGTCTTCTCAGTGAAAGCGCCAAAATGTTAGCGCCAAAATTGGTCACTAACACCCAAATGTAAATGAAAGCACCAGCTAACAGTCACAAATAATAGATAGATTGTATGTAGAGGTTTTATAGTGGTTCGACTGACTCTGGCCTATGTCCACTCCAGAAGTTTTCTTTTTATTGCTATAATAATCGATTATAGTTACAACACTGCAGAGTAGTCCTAGCCTTATAAAATAAAAAACCAGAGAGCCGAAGGAAGATCCCTTTTCTGAACCCCCATCATGTTGTATTTATAGGCAAATCCTGAGTTAGCGACCCATGCCGAGCCACCATGCGGACCGACCCATGCCGAGCCACCATATCGAACGACACATGCCAAGCCACCATGCCGACCGACCCATGCC
Source organism: Allium cepa (assembly GCA_030765085.1). Classification (NCBI taxonomy): domain Eukaryota; kingdom Viridiplantae; phylum Streptophyta; class Magnoliopsida; order Asparagales; family Amaryllidaceae; genus Allium; species Allium cepa. The sequence goes on from CM060934.1 coordinate 630,157,186, forward strand.
GAGCCACCATGCCGAACGACCCATGCTGAGCCACCATGCCGAACGACAATCAAGGCCGAGCCACAACGCCGAGTGGCTCAGACCGAACAACAACACCGAGGGACGTCCGATGCCGGGCGACGTCCGATGCCGGGCGACGTCCGATGCCGGGCGACGTCCGATGCCGGGCGACGTCCGATGCCGGGCGACATCCAATGCCAAGCGAGGTACAATGCCGAGCGAGGTACAATGCTGAGCGACCATGTTCTCACTTCAATGCCGAGCAACCTTGTTCTCACTTTAATGCTGAGCCGCCCTCATCTACGACCTATCCAAATGCCGAGCCGCTTCCTATGCCGAACCACTACCGACCAACCTGCCTGAACTTCCACACCATGTCCCAACCATGCCGAACCATTTCATTCCGACCGAACGACATGTCCAAGTGAACTTCATCCTTTTGAGCTGGATCCATCACATTCCAACCTCGATAATCGTGAAGTTGACTTAGCTAAATCCCTCTGTCCATGGCCTTGCCGAAAGGCGGGTTAACAATATTATTATGATATCAGATTGAATGCAAATCTTGTCATGAATCTTAAAAAATAATACGATTTTATAAAATATTTTAGCTTCTTTCGTAACGTTTATCCATATGTTTGATTAGACAAAATAAAATTAATAAATAATCGTATAATAAAATATCAACCCTTAATATTTGTACCCTTTTAACATGAAATATTGTATACAAATAGATGTTATACTTATAAACGGCAAAAGTATATCACCGGCTCTGCCAACCATTATCAACTGCAGATCGAAATACTGGTTTTTCGATTACTTTGGTTGGTAATTGTATGATTTTTCTTTTATCATATAATTCGGTATGGTAATGGTTTTGAATATGAATTGTCGATATCGGATCGAATTCAGCCATAATCATTATGAGCAGTGATAACCGAATTTAATAGCCATGAATGTAGATTAAATTAATAAGCTAGTTAACATTAGTCAATTGCTAAATTATTTAAAGATAAAAAATAAAAGTCGTGCTAAATGCATCCCGTTACGTGCTCTATTTTATTCAATTTTGACCAGTCATACACAGCCGATCAAAATTGTGAAGAAAAAAATACTGCATTCGGCAGTGTACTGTCGAAATTTTCAAATGCATCGGGCAGTATACACCGAATAAAACAAATGGGTAAATGAAGCGCATAACGGGGTGCATTTAGCACGAGTCAAAATAAAGATAGAAGATATAACGATGCTCCTGTATGTGACAGACGGATGGTAGAGGAGCGATCTGATGATCGACCAGTTAAAATAAAATGGTATAACGATGTTCCTGTATGTGGCGGACTTTGGAATTGGAATTATGGGGGTGGAGTTGGAGTCTGGCATCATGGCCATAGTTAAAATAAAATGGTGAAAAGTGAGTGGGGTTCGAGATAAAATTGAGCGGTTTCTCCATTTACATTTTTTTGTTAAAGTAGTTAATCATCATTTCAGAAGTTACTTGTAAAACATTCTCCATTTAGCGGGTGGTTAACGTGTTTTCAATGTTAAACTCGTAATCCTATCACTACAAGGGGAGGGGGGATTTCCGACGGCTGAAAACCGTCGGCGGCCGTCGGAAAAAGCCGTCGGAAATGAAGGCGTCGGGGAGCAGTATTTCCGACGGCTACCGACGGGTGATGCCGTATACATTATCGACGGCTTTCGGCGGTTTCCGGCGGTTTCCGACGGCTTCCGACGGCCGTCGGAAACCGTCGGAAACCGCCGGAAATCAGGCCAATAAGCCGTCGGAAACCGCCGGAAAATTTCGACCAATAAGCCGTCGGGAGCCGTCGGAAGCCGTCGGAAACCTGCTGTTTTTTTTTTAAATCTGCTGCAAATAGAGCCTTCCAACCACATTTCTCTTCCAAACACTACAATATCAATACTGCACAATCAAATAAACAATAATCCAACCAAAGATGCAAACCAATACTCCAAAATATTCAATAGACACAGAAATAAACAAAATTAGAATAAAAATAAAATACAAAATATACATAACATTCCAACATTAACAATAATACTAACAATAACTGTTCTAATCATGCATATCCTGATACAGCTACAGAACCAAGTGTATTATACATAATTATACATATCAACAATTAATTGTTCCTTCTACCAAATCATTGTAAACTAAAACTAAACATACCTGCACGAACGAATTAGAAAGCAATGAATCAATCTGCCCCAGATCCAGAGCCAGCCGATGAAGGGAAGCGGCCACCAAACTGCTGCATGTACTCAAATAACTGTGCCGTCTGCATGGCCTGTTGGCGGTTCTGCTCCTCCAACTGCTGAACTCTAGTCTGCAATTCTTCTATACTTGCTAGCTCGCTCTGAGGTCTACTCCGTCGTCTCCTACTCTGACTACTGGACTGCAATAATTGAAAAATAAATAAAATCAAAGTTTATTGTTTTGAAAAGGTAAGAATATCATATTTTAAGTATTTTAAGAAAAATTAAATTATTTACCGCTAAATTGCCAAATCCGTATCGTCGACCATGCTCTGGTGGACTCATAACGGACTCAAAAATAACGTCCTCTTCATCGGTCGTCAGCTGCTCTCGACCCGTATCAGAAAGGAGTTTCTGTCGCTGCTCCATAAACATCTCCTGCATTGACAAATTAATAATATCATATCTTATTTCATAATAATTTGACAACTAAAACAATTACTAATACTGAATAAAATGAAATATGCTTACATGGCTTTTACTGGATTTATCGTCCTGCCATGTGTACGAAACAGTCCCGTCTGGATTAACATGCTCAACAGCATGCGTACGGGTGAACACGTCCATATAGCTGACAGGACCATGTGCCTCGGCTTCCTGAAGTTGATTGTTACATACAATTATTATACATTTAAAATCATATAGCATAAACTATTTACATTTATTATTCAGTAATTAAATTTACCAACTCCTGCCGATACTGCTGAAACGACTTCGATCCTCCGCGATGAGTAACGGGATTCTTATTTCTATTTGCAGAGTTTCTATCTGACTCTGCCTGTACATTCAAATTTCAATCACGTTAAATTAATAATTGGAAAAAAATTAGTATACTTGCCTTCGCCTCGTCCGTCTCCCAGTAGCTCAACCAAGCTTGCCACACGCTCTCCCCCATCCACCGTGGTCTCTTCCCGGATTTCTTAACCTCAGATATCGTGTCTCTGTAGTTCTTTCGCATCTTCCTCATCCAGTATGCTCGTGCCAGCTGCATATCATCTGTCTGGATGTCTATCTCAGCCTGTGTTAAAAAAAGATTACACTTTAAACGATAAACGGTAGAAAAACGACAAAAACGAATTAAAAATGGAAAACATAAAAATTACACATACTAGGACATCCTGCCATATGCACTCTATGATGTGCGGAGGGATGGTATCCCACTTCGGCCAGCACGCACTCATCCTACTACGATATGCTGCTCTGGAGACGTCCAACACTACCTTAGTGGGTAGTAGCTCGAACCCCCTGTTTTTAAGTACGATACAGATAAGTACATACGTATAGTATAGAAAAAATAAGATGATGAATAAGATTTAATTTTTACCCATCTGCTTTGGGGACTAACGTAACAACTGGACGGTGTGGCGCTTGCGATGGGCCACTGCCATCGCCTCCTGAAGAACGGGAAGAGCTCCTCCCTCTATGTGACATAATGATAAACCTGTGACGTTTACACATCATTATATAAGAGAATAAAAACATGATAATGAAATATATTTCATATGAACATGACATCAATGGTATAAATTGCTTAATTATAATGACTGAAATGTAAATAGACATGTAAGTTTGTTATACCTGATTCATGATGGGTGTACTCTTCCTACGATAAGCAGAGTTCATTGCATTTTTAATAAAAATTGCTAAATAAATGACAAATTGAAATAACATAAAACAATAGTAAACGGATTTAGTTTCATAGTTACATCAATTTCATAATACATCAAGAATTCAACATAGTTACATCAATTGCAAAAAAACAGATTCAAATTTATATCAGTCATCATCGTCTTCTGATTCAGATTCGGTCTCGTTTTCGACGATATTTTCCTCTGCACTGTCAAACGCTTCTACCAAAACATTTGATTCATCGATCAAAGGACCAAAATCTGTATGATCGTCTGTAATTATTATTTCGTTATTTTGCTCAAGATCTGCCTGATAAGCTTGTTCGTCCGGAATATTCTTCCCATCGAATGTGAATCTGGCCTTTGTTTTAAAAACTGCAGACCAATCTGCTTTATCTCTTTTTAGAGACGGATAAGGAGCGTAATAAACTTGCAATGCTTGTTTGGCTAGTACAAAAGGATCATACTTGTGATAGTGCGATGTATGCTTTATTTCGATAAGATTATAATCCTTATGCACATTAATTCCAGAACCTGGAACATTGCTAAACCAATTGCATCTAAATAGAAACACCTCCTCCGCGGGTCTTGAGAAATATGTCAGTTGCAAAATTTGTGTTAGAACGCCATAAAAATCATTTAAATGGTTTTCTGGATCGTCACTACCTTTAACAAATACACCAGTATTATTTGTTAATTTTTCTGCACCGTATTCTTTAGTGTTAAATTTGTATCCATTGACGAAATATATTGGATATGTCTTGACCACTCTTTTTGGTCCCATTGCAAGATGTTTCAACCCTTCGTCAACAGCACAATTTTTCGGCTCATAAACGTAATTTGAAAACCAACGGGAAAATTCTTTACTGAGATCTCCGTTCGGATGTTCCTGTTCATAAACACTGTTTATATAAACAAATTATTACATTAGGTTATACACGCGCATGCATTACAGAAAAGAATAAAACAAAAATTATTATTTCAGATTACCTAACAAACGGTGCAACCTCGTCACAATTTAGAAGAATATAAGTGTGTGCTACACGAAGATCTCTATCGTCTAGCCATATTTCCACACATTTTCCAGAAGGCCGACCATGTTGTCTAAAAATAGATAACATTGCTTGAGAGGACTCTTGTTCGTCGCCTTCATCATTACGAGGAACACTTTGAAATGAAATATTCACATGGTCACTGAAATAGTGAGAGAAAAAGAACGAAGCTTCTTCTTCGATGTAAGATTTACATATCGAACCTTCAACTCGTGCTTTTTGTCTCACTTTTTTCTTCAGATGATTCAAATATCTATGCAACATTAATTTATATTAACTTCATCTTTCAAATGCAATTAAATTACGTTATAACATATTACATACCTCTCAAATGGATACATCCATCCGTATTGGACAGGACCTCGAAGTCGTGCTTCAGATGGAAGATGAACAGGTAAATGTTCCATCACATTAAAAAAACCTGGCGGAAATATTTTCTCTAATTTGCAAAGCAATATAGGAATGTCCACTTCAAGTTTACGTAAACGTTGCACTTTTAAAGTAGTCGAACAAAGCTCTTTGTAAAACATACTAAGCTCCGTTACTACCTTCCAAACTTTTAACGGCAGTAGTTCTTTAAACATAACGGGAAATAAATTTTCCATCATTATGTGACAGTCGTGACTTTTCATTCCGCTCAATCTACCATTTTTAAAGTCAACACATCTACGAAGATTTGGTGATATCCCATCAGGAAATCTTAACCCTTCCACCCATTTTAACACAGCTTTAACTTGATTATTATCTAATTCGTAACAAGCTTTTGGTTTTTTACTGTCATTTGGTTTCATATGAAGCTCGGGACGTTTGCATAATTCTTCTATATCACGTCTTGATTTCAAATCATCCTTCGTCTTCCCTTTCACATTCAAAATTGTGTTAAACACATTATCAAATACATTTTTCTCATTGTGCATCACATCTATGTTATGGCGAAGCAGAAGATGTTTCCAATACGGCAACTCCCAAAAAATAGTTTGTTTGCACCAGTTATGAACAACTGATTTGCCTTCAATTTCTGTTTGCTCCCCCGTTTCATATATCTTTGGATAGTCCTTAACAAGTTCATATATGTCTTCGCTTGACCATATCGTCGGTGGTTGTCTGTTTTCTACTCTATTAGCTAAAAAGTTTTTCTTGTCTCCTCTGAAGGGATGATTTACATGGAGAAAATATCGATGACAGTCAAACCATGAAATTTTCTTACCATGCGGTAAAGAAAACGCTCGTGTTTCATCCATGCAATATGGACATGCTAGACGACCGGCAGTACTCCATCCCGAAAGCATTGCATAGGCAGGAAAATCACTTATAGTCCACAACAAAGAAGCAAACATACGAAAATTTTTCTTCTTTGACACATCGTATGTTTCTACTCCTTCGTTCCACAGTATTTTTAACTCCTCAATCAACGGTTGTAAATATACATCGATTCCTTGTGTCGGATCGTCGGGGTCAGGAACGACAACAGTAAGAAACATATATTGCGTTTTCATGCACATCCATGGAGGTAAATTATACGGTGTGACGATAATGGGCCAGGATGAATATTTAGAACCAAATTGAGAAAATGGAGAAAAACCGTCCGTACATAATCCTAATCTAACATTTCGACTCTCCGCTGCAAAATTTGGATACGTTTTATCGAAATGCTTCCATGCTTCTCCATCGGCCGGATGTGTCAACGTACCCTCTTCCTCCGTTCTCACGCTATGCCACCTCATATTAGACGCAGTTACAGAAGATGCGTATAATCTTTGAAGTCTTGGAGTTATGGGTAAGTAGTGCATACGCTTGTACGGAACTTCCTTACCCTTCTTTTTTCTTGGTTTGTATCTCTCCTGGTTACAAACTTTACAATTTCTAAGGTTTGCGTCTTCTTTCCAAAACAACATGCATCCTTTTAAACATGTATCTATTTTCTGATACGGTAAACCAAAAGCCGACATAAGTTTTTTAACTTCGTAGTGATTTTCACACATTAGATTATCGGGCGGCATATGTCTTTTTGCAGCTTGTACAACAGCCGTAAACCCAGCTTCAGTGATGTTGTATTTTGACTTCATCGCAATGTATTCTGCGATTACTGACAGCTGCGTGCCGCTTTTACAACCATCCCAAATAGGTTTTTTAGCTGCATCTAGTAAATCATAAATTTTCTTAGCTCCAATATTTGGTTCTTCAACATTTACATCATCGTCGTCAACTTCAACCATAGGAAACATTGATCGTGCTGCATCTTCGACCATATTTTCTATACGGGTCGTTGAAACTATTTCGTTAACGACACTTTCAGACTCTACAGAAGTATTTGCTACAACTTCTCCATGCCGATCCCAAACATAATATTCGGGTGTGAAACCGTGTTGGCACAAATGAACTTTCACAATATCTGGTAACAAAAACTTCAAATGTCTACACCTACTACACGGACAACGAATTTCTGGATCGTTTCCGTTATTACTTAAGGCGAATTCAACAAACACGTTTATACCGTTATAAAAATCTTCTTTTATTGAGCCCCTCATTCCTTTTCTTTGGTACATCCATCTCCTTCGATCAACAAAATAATCAATCATTTTTCCTATTTGACAAAATGAGAAGTTCAAAATTTAATATTTATTTTGAAGAATACACATTCGAAAAAGATTATTTTCATGTTCGTATAATATTTTGAATTTAAAGAACAACTTCACAAATTTAAAAATATTTTCAAATATGGCACATTTCATTTTTTAACGTACGTAACGATTAAAAATATATAATTTTTTTTCATTGGTCAGACATCCTACTTCCCATTACAAACACAGTAAGCATTTACATTTCGTATATTATTTCGTCCCAAACGATTCAATAAAATTTCGGCAGCATTTCCCTTTTGTTCCCTGCATTGTACACAAATGCGTGTACGCAGGAAACAAAAAAGAAAAGTTAGGGCGAAATTTTATGAACCGTTTGAGACGAAGTAGTATACAAAATGTAAATTCTTACTGTGTTCATAACTTGTCCAATACAGGGACAAATCCGACAAACATTGTACCAGATGAATATAAATGGTCGTTTTTCGAAAAAAAACGACTATTTATACAACGATCATGTACAACACTCGTCAGACGGGGCCAAAAACTCTCTAAGGGACATTTGTCGGTTAACATGCGCGCATTTTACTCAAAAATACAGTTTTACTCACTGTTCACATTTATATATTAATTTCACACATTTATTCGACGTATTACGCATCAACTTAGGGCTGGTTTAACATTTTGTCATTTTTCAATACACACAATTATAATTTAGAGTAATGCATTTTTTTTGTGTCATAAGTAAAAACGTGCACAATATAATACTCCTAGTTCATTCAATCATTTTATCTTATTCCAAATAACGTATACAATCGTCGAATCAAGGCATACACAACAAAATACATATACATGAACATGCACAAATTATACGTGTTTATCACAATTTCACGATAAAAGATGAAATCGGTATACCATGTGATGCTATAAACCGTTATTACGCTAGTGGAAACAATTGCAATCATTAATTCGCCCTAATTTATCAATTTATGCAAATCTATAATTAGGGTAAAAACTGAATTTTTCATAAAAATAAGAGATTATACCTGAGATTAAGAGTACTGAAGCTTGATTAGAGTGCGTTGGAAGATCCGGAAGCTAAAAATTAGGGATTGGAAGCTTAGGGGTTGAATTTGGGGGGTTTTTTGGGTTTTTTTCGTATGAAATGGAGGAGGAAGAAAGAGCTCGGCTGGCTGGTATAATCGCAAATTTGCGACGGCTTCCGACGGCCGCCGACGGCCCGTCGAAAGCCGTCGGAAAATGGCCGTCGGAAGCCGTCGGTCTTGGCTGTCGGTATTCTGCCTTTTTCTTGTAGTGTATATGTGTAATTAATTCATTGACACGAAAGCATACTAATCGCTAGCTTGTGAAATTCACAAGACTGATGCTATCTAGCAAGGGCATTATTTTGTTATCACCATAGCAAATTTGGTTAACCGTGGGTCGTTTTACTCAAAAAATGACGTTATGTGCCCCTAATTAACATTCATTTTTTTCACTAATAAAATTATTATTTCAAAATCATCGTTTTCTAGTAGTGACCACAGACATAACGAGTTCTCTACTTTTATTTATGATACACGCCATACTTTTTTCCGTCTTGTAAGAGGGAACGAGACCATGTTTTTCTTTCACATGATTAATTGATCTTAATGGTGTTCAATCTCTGGATATTTGAATAAATAATATAGTGGTAGACTACGGATAAATGTTGCTTTTATTTTGTTTTAAAAGAAAAACAAAGTACACTCAATCAACAAATTATAATTATAAATTTGAAAAACATGCTTTGACAATCAATACAAATATGTATAACTACATAAATAATAAAAAGTTAAAAAAGAATCGCATGTTTTTGCAATCAAATTCAATCTTGTTCCCAGGGGGTTGCGGTCTTTCCAATTTTGTGCAGGACTCTGACTACTTCTTCTGTAGTTACATTGCCTGTTACAGTCACTTTGCTATGCTCTGGATCAACTTTGTATGTCTCAATATCTGCAAAATAATTTTGTTACAATATACAAACTCATCTATGCTTAATTCACTGTATAATAACTGTTCCTTTGGATGACAAGTTACCTTCGATTTTCTTGATTGCCTTCTTGATTGCTTTGAGGCACTTGTCGCAGTGCACACCAACCTTTAATTCAACTACCTGTAACACGAAGCAAGACAAATGAATTGTGTGGAAGTAAATACACGAGTGCTGTGTAGAAAATAACAGGGACATAGCAGACAAAGAAATACTTACAGCCATTAAAATTATAGCAAGTATAAATATATAAGCAGTAGGTTTAGGGCAAGCAACTAGAAATGCGTTTCAACAAAAAGAATTACACACACATATATATAGCTTATAAAAAGAGTTGCATTTCGCTTTCTATCGCAAAAAGACAAAAATGTTCTCATACGTTTTTCAGACAACTGATATTCTTGCGTGAAAAGGGAAAAAAAAACAACAAAGGGTTTGATAGAAAGGGAAGAAACTAAGTGATCAAGTCATTATTGATATTCGAATCAAAGTGGAAAACTAATGGCCCTTGGAGTAGTTGTCAGTGAAAGCTGTAAAGCAAACAGGATGATTTACTTCTCCCATAATAAGCCAGATGTCTTTGCCTTTGTGCAAGGATTCTGTTTATGGCTTGTTCCGTTAGTTTTCATATCATGAATATTTAACATGAGTCATGACAAACTTTTTTATTTAAAAGACGAGGCACACTTTCTCATTTTACCCAATAGTCAATTGGTAATATATTACCGATCAAAAAAATATATAACCTCTTATCAGTAACATTGTATCGGTTGATAGTATAACACCGGCTCAATTAGTTAATGTGAGTTTTTAAAATTAAGTAATATGAAACAAACAATGAAATAAGTTGGGGTAAATTGAAGATGGAGTAATATGGAGTACAAAACAAGATGCATTTAGCACCATATGTCCTAACTTTTCAGTTCTTCCTAATGGAGAACATTACATGAAAACTCTGATATATTTTATTTTATAACACCTCAACAAAAACATTACAAACCAAAAATTAAATTTAATATTGAAATCAATGTATCTTTCTAAATAAAAGCAGACACTTTGCATATTTTGATCTTTAACTACGATAAAATTGAATGTCATGTGATGGGCCTATGGTGCAGCTGCAGCTGCTGGTGACAGAGAAATTTACAGAGAAGAGAAGGAAGACATGAAGAAAATAAGAGAAGAGAAATACAATTTTCAGCCTGACTTCATTTTTCCATTCACGTACCTTTATAGGCAGCATTTACAATCACCTATGACAGCTGTACCACTAATATTTCATAGCATATTTCAGCTATACATTTTGTAACAGAAAGCTGAAAAAAAGAAAAAAAAGAAAATAACAACTTTTGTCCTATTTCAGGTGATTTACCGAATCTTCTGCATGCTACTGTTGCTGAGTCATTCTTTGTATTTTGCTGGCAACCGTATGGTACGATGGGGCCTTGCTACAGTACCTATGGGTGCATCATTGCCTTCCCCTAGAAGCTCAACCTTGTCCTCAAGGTTGGAATGAGTCGTAATTGTAGATGGCAGTGGTGTTGGTGTGATGTTTTGAGGGTTTGGACAGAGCTTAAGGAGGGAGATGTGGAAGACAGGGTGGATGCGAGCCTCTGGTGGTAAGAGGAGTTCGTAGGCGACCGCTCCTATTTTCTCAATGATTTTGAATGGGCCAAAGTATTTTTTTGAGAGCTTATTTTGCATTGGTTGAAGGGAGTGTTGGCGATAAGGATGAAGTTTGACGAATACAAAAGAGCCGACAGGGAAGTCTTTATCAATGCGATGCAGGTTTGCTTGAGTTCTCATGCGGGTTTGAGCTCTTTGAAGGTTTGTCTTAATGGTCTGCAGCAGTTCATTTCTAGTTGCAGCCCATTCCTCTAAGTCCTGTACTTGAGCATTTCCTTGGATGTAGTCGGCAATTATCGGGGGTGCACGACCGTAGACGGCTTGAAAGGGTGACATTCCGATAGAGGAGTGTATACAAGTGTTGTACCACCACTCTGCCCAAGGTAAGCATTTAACCCAATGTGATGGTAAATTGCCGCATATTGCACGCAGATAATTTTCCAAGCAACGATTTACTACTTCCGTTTGACCATCACTTTGCGGATGATAAGCACTACTCATTTTGAGTTGTGTGCCGTGAAGACGAAATATCTTCTTCCAAAAGTGGCTCATGAAAACTCGATCACGATCGGAAACTATGGTTCGAGGAAAGCCATGTAAGCGGACGAATTCTTGGATAAAGTAAGATGCTAAGTGAACTGCAGTAAAAGAGGTAGGTAATGCAATGAAGTGTGCGTATTTGGACAAACGGTCAACAATCACCCAAATACATGTTTTTCCGGACGATGGCGGTAGATGAGTGATAAAATCCATCGATATGTCTTCAAATATTTGATTGGGAATGGGAAGAGGTTGCAATAGACCTTTGGGCGCTGAGTTTTCTGGTTTGGTCTGGAGGCATACATTGCATTGGCGCACAAAATCACGAACTGAACTGAATAAATTGGGCCAATAGAAATTACCAGAAATGCGAGCTGCAGTCCCCTTTATTCCTGAGTGTCCTCCAAGCTTGGATGAATGATATGCGGTAATTATTTTGGTCTGCAGCATGGGGTCAGTTGGGATGTACAACTTTTTGTCTTTAAACAATAGTCCATCATGCACTGAAAAGTTACAGTGAGTATTATTATTACCATCCTGTAGTTGATTGAAAATGAGTTGTACTGCTGGGTCGAGGGGGAGTGCAGCGCGGATGTCAGTGGTGAAATCGAAGGATGGAGAGGAGAAAGCAGCCATAAGAGCGTCTGCAGTCCAACGAGAAAGACCATCGGCAACCCGGTTTTCGATGCCTGGTTTATAATTGATAGTAAAATCAAAACCCATGAGCTTGTAAAGCCATTTTTGCTGATCCGGGGTTTGGATGGTTTGAGTTAGGAGTTGACGGAGGCTTTGGTGGTCTGTTGTGATGGAGAATTTGCGACCGAGGAGGTAGTGGCGCCATTTTTGGACGGCGGAGGTTATAGCAAACATTTCTCTAGCATAGGTGGAGGATTTTTGGAGACGAGGTGGAAGTTTCTGACTATGAAAGGCGATGGGGTGGTGGGATTGGGATAGGACAGCACCACAGGCTAAGTTGGATGCATTGGCATGGAGATCGAAGGATTTGGAAAAATCTGGTAGTGCTAGAATAGGTGTAGAAGTGATGTGCTGTTTAAGGCAAGTGAAAGCTTCTTGGGCTTGAGTGGGCCATGAAAATTGTTCTCCTTTCTTTAGCAGGTTGGTTAGTGGGCTAGTAATGTGAGCATAGTGGCGAATGAAGCGACGGTAGTAGCCCGTGAGACCAAGGAATCCTCTAATGGCGGTGATATTGATGGGAGGTGGCCAATTAAGAATGACATCTACTTTTGACGGGTCCACTCGAACTCCTTCTTTAGAGATAATGTGGCCTAAATAGCATAGCTCTTGAAGTCCAAATATACATTTGGATGAATTTGCATAAAATTTGTGCTCCTCCAGAATGTTGAGAGCTGTTTGCAAGTGAGAGAGGTGTAAATCCCATGATTTACTATAAATGAGGATGTCGTCAAAAAATACTAGTATAAACCGCCGAAGGTGAGGTCGAAAAATGTTATTCATTGTTGCTTGAAATGTCGAGGGAGCATTGGTGAGGCCAAATGGCATTACAAGGAATTCGTAGTGCCCTTCATGCGTGCGAAAAGCGGTCTTTGAAACATCGGAAGGGTGAACGCGGATTTGAAAATATCCACTACGTAGATCCAATTTGGAAAAAAATATGGATCCATGTAGTTCATCCAATAACTCATCAACGGTCGGAATGGGGAACTTATCTTTGATAGTAATGGCATTTAGTGCGCGGTAATCTACACAAAAGCGCCACGTACCATCTTTCTTTTTAACAAGGAGCACGGGAGAAGAGAACGGACTTGTGGATGGTTGTATTGTGTGGTTTTGGAGCATTTCTTGGACTTGTTTCTCTATTTCATTTTTTGAAAATGCGGGTATCGATAGGGTTTAACGTTGATGGGTTGGGAGTTGGTTTGAAGATTAATGTGGTGATTGAGCTGGCGCTGTGGAGGAAGGTGGTTTGGCTTGTCGATGAGGGTCGGATATTTGGTTAAAAGGTTTTGGATATCTGGGTGCATGTTTTCGGTTGGAAAAACTGGTGATGGGGTTTGGTTGTTAATAGGTTCAGTGGTGAGATGAAAATATGCAGAGATGGAAGATGTGTGCTGCATGCGTTTTAGCTGGTGGTAGGAAATTTCAAATGGGCTGGTGGGGGTTTCTTGGCCTGCTAATACAATGGGTTGCTGTTTATAAACAAAAGATAATACCATATTTTTATGATCAATAGTTACTGGCCCCAGGTTTTGTAGCCATTGCACTCCAAAAACGGCCTCTGCTCCTGAAATCGGCAGTAAATAAAAATCAGAAATAAAATCATACCCCTGAATTCGAACTAAGACCTGGCGACACACTTCGCGGCATTGCAGTTTCTCTCCGTTGCCGACTGTAACAAGAAAGTCTCCATGTTTCTCAGCTCGCAGCCCTAAAAATCGAGCAATGTTGGGATGAAGATAATTATGTGTGCTTCCTGAGTCAATTAAGATGGAAAGGGGTTTGTTGTTGATCAGTGCGGGTAGGCGAAGGGATGTTGGGTTTGTAGAGCCGACCAAGGCATGATACGAGACAGCTGGATCCGTCATGAGCTGCTGTTCGGATACTTCGGAGTTGTCCAGGTCTGTAGTGTCTTCGCTTTCATCGAGTAAGAGTAACAGTATTTGCTTTGTGCTACATTTATGGCTGGGGTAGTATTTCTCTCCGCATTTGAAACATAGGCCTTTAGTTTGTCTGTTTTGGTATTCAGCTGATGTCAGGTGTTTGATGGGGTAGTTGGGATTTGTGGATTGGTTTATGGACTGATTTGAGGTAGAAATTGGGGGCAAGGTTAGAAGTGGTGGTTGTTGAGGCCGGTTGTAGGGCAGCCGGTTTTGGAATAGTTTAGTTTCGGTGATTTTGTTTTCAATGTGTTTGGCGAGATCGATGGCATTGGTTAGGGACGTAGGTTGAAATAGTTGAAGTTCGATTTTGATGTTGGTTTTTAGGCCGGAAATAAAACAATTGAGAAGGGCTTCGGGAGGAAGGTTTGTGATGCGGTTGCTAAGATTTTCAAATTGAGATTGGTAGTGTTCGACGGTTGTTGTTTGACGAAGTTTGAAGAGGGTGGCTTGTGGGTTTAGCAAGGAGGAAGGACCGAATCTTTGTTCGATTGCTTTTGTGAGATTTGTCCATGAAGTGAATTGATTGTTTCGAAACATCCATTGAAACCATGACAAAGCTTGGCCGGTCATATAAAAACTAGAGAGATCGATGCGTTGTGCATCGGGTGTGGAGTGATAGGAGAAAAATCGTTCCGCTTGGAAGATCCAATCTAAAGGGTTGGAGCCGTCGAAGTGGGTAAGTTCACATTTAGGTGTTCGAGTAGCGATATGGTTATGAAGAGGTGTAGTGAGGAGAGGAGGTGGTGGCGGCGGTCGTGGTGTCTGTATGATTGCGGTGGTGTCGCGTGGAGGTATTCCCAAGGAGGATGGTTGGGGTGTTATGGGCTGTAATGGAGGTAGTGGTGTAGGAGGTGGTGGTGGAGATATGTGATTAGAAGATAATTTGGAAGATAGATCGGCAATGGTTTGGGTTAACTGTTGAATTGCGAGGTGCTGTGAGGCAAGGGATGATTTGATATCGGGGATATCGGCAAGAGAGGATTCTTGTTTGGAAAGGGTGGTATTGATGGCATCAATGGAGGTTTGTTGGTTGGTGAGTAGCACTGCCAGTTCATCGAGACGGGTCATGGTGTTGAGTGGAGGATAGGAGAGGGGTGGAAATCAGTGAAAGCACCAATTGATGGGCCTATGGTGCAGCTGCAGCTGCTGGTGACAGAGAAATTTACAGAGAAGAGAAGGAAGACATGAAGAAAATAAGAGAAGAGAAATACAATTTTCAGCCTGACTTCATTTTTCCATTCACGTACCTTTATAGGCAGCATTTACAATCACCTATGACAGCTGTACCACTAATATTTCATAGAATATTTCAGCTATACATTTTGTAACAAAAAGCTGAAAAAAAGAAAAAAAAGAAAATAACAACTTTTGTCCTATTTCAGGTGATTTACCGAATCTTCTGCATGCTACTGTTGCTGAGTCATTCTTTGTATTTTGCTGGCAACCGTATGGTACGATGGGGCCTTGCTACAGTACCTATGGGTGCATCATCATGATTTTACATTTTTTTAGAATTGCGTTGATGAGTTTGTGTGTAGTCATTTGGTGCGTAGTCGATTAGTCAAGAATTTCATTATATATTAAAAATTTCTTAATGTAGAGCACCGATAATTAATTTTTGTTGGCACGTATAAATTTGCTGACTTTGTTTCACTTTCAAGAGCTATCATTTCCGTAATGAGCCTCTGCGGTAGAGTGCCAACTTTTTGCGCAGGAAGAAGAGTAAAAATTTGGAAGACTTTGAATTGATCCAGCAGTGAGCGTGGGTTTATTAAAAAAAAATGTTGGTTAGTTCAGCAAACGGTTTTCTGATTATATCATAAACATGACTTAGTCCATACTTCCAAAATAACTCTTAAAATGGCTTTAGAAGCTTTTGTATTTTCTATATCTAATGCATCACTGATATTATAAAAAATTTGTGTCATTATAATAGATTAATTTTATAATGAATATTCATACTATTCATAACAAGATAAAACTATATCTATTTTCAATCAATACCGAAAACAATTATTATTTCACACATAATACTTTGTATATTTACGAAAATAATATTTTGTATCTTGATGCATCTACTAACAAGTGATGTATGACATACTTCCACTATTTCCGCGGTTACTGTAAACACGTATGAAATGCGAAGCTTCATTCAACCATTTTTACGTACTATTTATTTTATTTTTTATAATTAGTTTACAGTAGAGAGTTTCAGACCAAATATCTTAATACTTAAAAAATAACTCTCATGAAAAACAATTTTCTATAAGATAAATACAATTGGAGGTTAAATCACATTTCTCATTCTATATTAAGTATCTACTAATGTTTTATACAATTCTCGTTTCTAATGTCTGTTCATAAAGCAAAGGTGGTCACTCACTCCCTTCGTCCCAACTGTGCCTAACTTACATCCACTCTTGAGCATTCGCTTTTCTTTCCAAATGAACAAATTATTCAAAGGAAACTCTTACTACAAGACTGGACGGAACTCTTTACGTAAGTGTATTAGGTCATTCTTAGGATATCGAATAAGTTGCACTTTACGTAAATTAATCAAACTTACATTCCGGTAATCGAACTCTTAGGTCCATCTTATAGCTCTTGGTTTAATGCTGCATCTTACGCAACAAGATCCTTATTGCAGTCAATCATATTGAATGCATGATCTCATATTATGATTTACTTGCTCATTTCGAATGGACTAATTTTATCGTGATTTTGTAGATTATGAATGCGACTATCCACCACACAATTTTTGTATGTGATAAAATATGTACCAAATATCCATATTATTATATTGCTTTAGAGTTCAAAACTCATAAAAGATGGTAGAAAGTCTCAAGCAAGTAAACACCTAAGTGACCAAGGTACGAATATGTTTAGTAGTCGTATAATTTGGCACTTGCATGGGCCTTGAAGAGACTACATGCCAAATATTTTTTTGGTAAATATATTTTATATATCTATGTTAATCTTAATTCATTTCATTTGTACATTTCAATCGACGAACAATTTTATTAATCAGATCAGTTGCACAAATATATTGTAGTTGATAATTTAATTTGTTTAGCATACGTTCTTATGATATTAGAAAGGTTAAATGTGTTCATTTTATTTTACTAACAAGGTTCTACTAGGTTTTCTATATTCTTTAAAACCCTATGAGAAATATAAAAACATTTTGATTTCTCCAATGAGTACTAAAACTCGCTTGTCTTGGGATTCTAACCTTGAGTTTGCTCAACAAATCATAAGTCTGCATGTGATGGATAACTCTTTGTCATTTGTACCACATACAATTCCTAACTGTAGTCTTTGCCCTAATCTCGGCCTAGACCCTGAGTTTGCTCAATAAATCGAGAGAGGTTATTCACACTTAACTACTATTTCATGATGGCCTAAGTATAATGCGTGTATCTTGGTTTTCTCAACAAATATATGCATGTATCTTTACTCATCTAAGCAGTATATTAACGGTACTACACATAACAGCTCAAGCTTGAGTTTGCTAAACAATTAGTGTGTATGCAAGCAATTTATCAATATATAAATGATAGAGGACATTATATAGTAAGGATTTGTAATACTCACACATGTTGAGTGCTATCATTTTAACGAATAATGTATTTCTTATGAAATAACCATGTGATTCAAGTTTTAGGCACATCTGAAATCACAATATATGTATAATACGTATGTATTTATTCCAAGAATCTATTTTGGTTTTCATATAGTTCCACTTATGTTATACATGTATTATATTATATAAGTTTAATTAATTTAAAATTATTTATAATTTATATAATATTAATATATATAATTAAATCATATTTAATTAACTTTTAATTTTATTAATTGAATTATATTTAAAAGTAGTTGTATATAGCATCCCACGCTATCTCATCAATAATAACTAGACGAGAGACTAACAGCTCTCACCCTGCTCCAAAAGTCTTCCTCATACACTTTGAGCACCACTCCTATAGTCTTAGTTACCTTAACGGTCATCATGACCCAATATCCATCAAGTGCAAGACTACGCTATGCGTTAGTCATAACTCTATAAGTGCCCCTAACGGTAATAGACTGTCAGCCTATGTGACATAGGGGCAATGACTCTCGGCCATATACATCAACAGGTGTGCAATGAATTCGGGAATCGACCCTGCAATTAGGTCGCTAGAATGGTGTAACGATCCACATTTTCGACCCCAAAATGTCGCCACCAATACATCTAAACGTGCCAAGCACCCAAGTGATGGAAAGCCAGAACGTCGGGGTAAAGAAAAAGAAAAGAAAATAGAACAAGAAAGAAGAATACAATATCAGAATCTCACATGCGGAATGATGACAAATAATATCTCAAAAGGTATTTACCAAAAAGAAAACTTTGACATACGTACATCTATCAAAGGAAATTAACATATCATCAGCTTGGACAGTTATAACTGCTTTTCCTCACAAATGCTGATAGATACAATACAAGTAATGCACCGAAAAATAAAAACAGCAAGAAACCATTCAACTCCTCTCCAAGAGGTCCAATGAACCACGGCTAAATCTAGAAACATACTTGATCTGGCCCTAGCATTGTAACGACCCGTATTTTACGAGTCGATAAATCGTAGAATTTACAGGTTGTTAGTGTTGTTTGTGTTGCTTCTAGCTTGAGTCGTTTAGAAGTCAACCCGGGTACAAGTGATGAGTCGTGACCGACTCATAGGGGACCGACTCAAGGAGGGGTAGCGGTTTAAAGTGTTGGCCGAGATAAGGATGGACCGACTCAAGAAGTTAGGCGACTCATAGGATGACCGACTCATAGAGGGCCGAGATAAGAAGTGTGGCCGAGTCAACGAGTTACGACTCATAGGGTTTGCCGAGTTAAGGAGTTAACGGGTTAAGGGTGTAGCGACTTAAGGGGTTTAGGCTTAGGTCGTGGGTAATGAGTCGGCAGGGTTTTGAGTCGTAGGGCCTGATGAGTCGTGAGTCGGCATCATAGTTGAGTCGTGAGTGTGTATTGTTGAGTCGTCGTACGACTTAGGACTTGGGGAAAACGCGGCAGTGTCTTAGGTCGGAGGCTTTTAGGTCGTGACCGACTTATGTTGAGTCGGCACTGGTCTTGAGTCGTGAGTCGGTAGGTGTTGAGTCGGTTTGGGTTTGAGTCGTATGACCTTGTGCCTTGGTGTATTGAGTCGTTGGCTTGAGTCGGAAGGCTGTGCAGTTGAGTCGGCTGGGGTAGGTCGTCATGGCAATGAGTCGTGAACGACTCATGGTAAGTAGGCAGTGTTATGTTGAGTCGGTAAGGGCTGATAAGTCGGCAACGACTCATGATGAGTCGTGGACGACTCATAGGGACGACGACTCATGGTTGATCCAGCCTATAAATAGAGGGGTTTGGCTCACTTTTTGGCACCGGTTTTTGAAGCGACGAAGTGCTGCCATTTTGAAGACTCGACTACAACATTTCTTCATCTTCTTTTCTCCATTCCAATCTAATTCTAACATCCATCCAAGATCGAAGATCGAGATCGAAGATCCAAGTGCCAAAGTTGAAGATCTTCATCCGTTCGAGCTAGAATTCATCGATTGGAGCGAGATATTGCCGGATCAAACCTTGATCTTCGCTGTCCAGATCTGAAGTGTGTAGTTTTTGTAGTGTTTGGGTGATTTGGTGAGTGGTAGTTATCTCTCACGCGGATCCAAAGGAGTATATTGGATTGGTGGCATGTTTGGGTGTTAAAGTTAGAGATTTCATGCATTTTTCTTAGATCTAAGTCTAGATCCATGGTTTTTGAAGATGTTTACTTATGCAAGTTTGTTTAATAAGCATTAGAGACAAAATCCCATGTTTTATAATTGATAGATCTATGCTAAAAACCATGATTTCACATATGTTGGACTTTTGCTCGTTTATTTACGAAATTCCCATTATAGTTGATATTGCTTAAATTGCTTAATAGATCTTGTTTGAATGATTGATTATTTGAATGTATGATTGATTTGATTGTTTCCAAGTTAGCTAGTAGTTGATTTGGAACAAGATGATGAAAGAGGATTCAAAAGCTATGGAAGAAGGCTCTTGAATGGTGAAAGCTGCTTAAGGCATATGTAGCGGATGTTGAAGCTCATATGTATAGATTGGATGATGTTGAGATGGGACTTTGCCATGATTTGATGAGGCAAACCATGTTGTTGAGTTGAGACTTTGCTTTGATGCGATGAAGCGAAGTATGATGTGAGTCTTGGCTTAATCCAAGCAGGGATCATTCCAAGCATGTTGATAACTTGAAGAGTAGTTCAAGTTGGTTGATAATGGATTGTTCAAGAGGTAGCTTGAGCTTGTATGAGGATAGTCGTCAAGAAGGATGGCTAGGAGGCTTGGATCTCGTCGTTGTTGAAGGTTCTAGCATGCTCAAAAGCAAGAGTACATGGGGCGCCCATAACGACTACAGGTAGGTAGTCGGGACACCCAAAAGACTACAGGTAGGTAGTTGAGTACTCTGGGCAAAGTAGATAAGTCCTAGGCACAAGGCAGTGTGCGGAGTTATGGTTAGAACCGGGGTTACCATTAGCCCTTGACAGATGGTCATTCAACTAACGGTGAAATCGAGGCAAGGATAACAGTGATAGCCAGAGTCATGGATGTTTGGTTGTATTATCATTCGGCTTCAAGAGCGGTGTTTTCTGGGTGCTTATCTGATCTTGGTTTAGGCCTTGGGGGTTTGTATTTGGAAAACATCGTCCTTGACTCGAGTGGTATTCGCTTTACCTTAATTTTCTATGTTGTTATGCTTGCTTCTCCTTAGTGTATGTCTGGGGCTATCACTGTAGAAAGAGGTGGAGTGGGATGGTTTGGTTCCTATTCCTTTTATCCTTTATGCTCTTTTGGTATGCTTGATAGTTGATTTACTGCTCACTAAGACTTTGTCTGACTCAAGGTTTTATGTCTCCTCTTATTACCTTGGGCTGTTCATCCATGTTGGGATGGGCAGACTAGGTAGCAGGTGACAGGTGCTGTGCTAGGAGTTCTACGATGAAGATGACGAAGACGAGCAGGAGGCTTTGCATGTTAGTTTTCTTACTATATGTACTGGGTATCCGCTGCTGTATTTGGTTGAGTGATTTGTAGTGAGGCTTTCATGTATGGATTTGAGTAGATGATTGTATAAAACTACTGTGATGCTTATATGATGATGTTCTGTTCTATGGAGCTTCACTATATTATATTTCTCTATTGTATTTTATCCATGCGCTGTGAGTTGTACGATAGAGATTCTTTTGTTTTGTTTTACCCTGACTATCGTCCATGGCTGCCTGGCACGCCTTTCAGCGCATTATTTCCTTGTTTTGGTGCGGGAGTCATGGGCGGTCGTCACATTTGGTATCAGAGCTTTGGTTAGTCGATTTTAGCCAACGCTCGCTGACGTAACGACGTATGAGAGGCGTAATTGTATTTTGATGAATGATTACTATATATGATATAGTAGCTTAGGAGGATTTGAACTCCTTATGCAGTTGTTTCTTAAGGTGTTCTAATCATTCTTTTTACAGATACTAAGGATGAGTCGAAGTGAGAGACAAGCTGCGAGGGGTAGCCGTGATGCTAGGGAAGCTGTTGATTATGCTCCTATGTTTGAGGCCATGATGACTTCAATCATGAGGAGAATACCAGCTTCAGGATCATCTGTGGATGTGGGAGTTCAAGTCCAAGCTCCGAGACCGGTGGATTTTGCCAAGCTTTGCAAGGATTATACTGCTCTTGGAGGGAAAGTTTTCTTGGGGACGGAGTCGACTATTGAGGTGCAGAGATGGATTGATG
The DNA here is from genome assembly GCA_030765085.1 of Allium cepa. Classification (NCBI taxonomy): domain Eukaryota; kingdom Viridiplantae; phylum Streptophyta; class Magnoliopsida; order Asparagales; family Amaryllidaceae; genus Allium; species Allium cepa. The sequence goes on from CM060934.1 coordinate 630,179,381, forward strand.
CTTGCAAAAGAATCTTTGGTGACTTAGGGATTGAGGATGCAACTAAGAGGAAGCTTGCATCGAGACAGCTTCAGGGAAGAGCTGCTGATTGGTGGAATTCTATCACCATCGATACTCCAGAAGAAGAGATTACTTGGGAGCAATTCCAAGTTAGATTTGAAGCTAAGTTCATCTCTACTTCCCAGAAATCTGTCTTGTTTAAGAGGTTTGTGGAGCTCAAGCAAGGGGGAAGGCCTGTTCTTGAGTACATTTCTGAGTTTGAAGCTTTGTCTAAGTATGCCAGATCGTATATTGATTCTCCCTACCAGAAGAATGAAAAGTTTGTGACTGGTCTGGATGCTTATCTTGGGAGGCAGTTAGTGGATCATCTGGACGATCCATTTGAGAAGCTTGTGGAAAAAGCTCTTAGGCATGAGAGTTTGTTTCCTAGGGAAAGTTCTGTCGTTTCTGTAACCAGGGAAGGATCTAAACCACAGCAGAGTGGCAATAAGAAGAGGAAACAACAGCAACAGAGGGGTAGGGATGGCCAGAAGAAGCCGAAGAGTGAAGTGACTTGCTATAACTGCCAGCAGAAGGGCCATCTTTACAAAGACTGTAAGAATCCCAAAGTGCCGGGAAAGTGTTACAACTGTGATAAGCTGGGACATATCAAGAAGGATTGTCCAGAACCGAGGAAAGATAGGCAGGTTGTGCAAGCCTATGCTTTGGGGGCTGTTCCATCGTCTTCGAAAGCTCCTACTGCTGAAGAGAAGGGGAAGAGTGTGGTTGTTCAAGGTACTCTTTCTATTTGTGGTGTTCCAGTTAGAGTGTTGTTTGATACTGGAGCGTCGCATTCTTTTGTTTGTGATGATTTGGTAAGCCGGTTAGGTATGAAACCGGATATTGTTGATAGGCCATTGGTTGTGACTAATCCAGTGGGGGGTTCGTCATGTTTGTGTATGATATGCCGTGGTCTAGTTGTGTCGAGTCATGATTGCTCGTTTGTTTGTGATTGCTTTGTTCTGAACTTTGCGGGGTTCGGAATTATTTTGGGTATGGACTGGCTTAGGAAGTATGCGGCTAGGATTGATTGTGAGAGGCTTGAGGTGACAGTCGGGAATGTGGAAGGGCGAAAGGTTGTGATACGATGTAAGCATGAAGAAGGCGTCTTCATGAGCTTCATGTATTCGCTAGTTGTTCCACGGGATGGACTGTCATCGGTGCCTATTGTGAATGAGTTTGAGAATGTCTTTGAGGAAGTCAAAGGGTTGCCGCCGCATAGGGAGATCGAGTTTCGTATCGATCTAGTTGAGGGAGCCAGACCTGTTGTGATGCCTCTTAGGCGGATGGCACCGAGGGAGCAGCAAGAGCTGAAGGTGCAAGTTGATGACCTTTTGCGGAAAGGATTCATTCGGAGAAGTGTGTCCGAATGGGGTGCGCCCGTTGTGTTCGCAACCAAAACGGATGGATCGTTGAGGTTGTGTGTTGATTATCGTGAGCTGAATAAGGTGACTAGGAAGAACAAGTATCCATTGCCGAGAATAGATGACTTGTTTGATCAGCTTCACGAGGCTAAGGTGTTTTCTCAGATGGATTTGGCAACGGGATTTCACCAGTTGAGAGTGGCGAAGGATAGTGTGCCGAAGACTGCTTTCAGGACACCATCCGGGTTTTATGAGTGGCTGGTAATGCCGTTTGGGTTGACTAACGCGCCAGCATATTTTGTGGATCTTATGAATAGAGTGTTCAGAGATCAGTTGAATAAGTTCGTGCTTGTGTTCGTGGATGATATTTTGGTTTATTCCAGAACTGAGGAAGAGCACAAGACGCACTTGAGGATTGTTTTAGGAATCTTACGGAAACATCAGCTGAAGGCTAAGTTTTCGAAGTGTCACTTCTGGAAGAATGAAGTGAGGTTCTTAGGTCATGTTATTTCTGGAAATGGAATAGCGGTTGATCCCGCTAAGGTGGCAGCGATCCAGGATTGGGTTAGGCCTAAGAATGCACCTGATGTGAGAAGTTTTCTTGGATTAGCAGGATATTATCGTCGGTTTATCAAAGACTTTTCCAAGATAGCTGCACCGTTGACAGGATTGACGAAGAAGAACCAAGTGTTCAGATGGGATGATAAGTGTGAGCAAGCTTTCGTAATCCTGAAAGAGCGACTGACGAGCGCTCCTGTTTTGACTATTCCAAGTGGGAATGATGAGATGGTGGTTTACACCGATGCATGTGGCACTGGACTAGGAGCGGTGCTAATGCAGAAGCATAAAGTTGTTGCGTATGCTAGTCGACAACTAAAGCCGCATGAAAGGAATTATCCGACTCATGATTTGGAGTTAGCGGCGATTGTGTTTGCTTTGAAGATGTGGAGACACTATCTATTGGGAGTTAGATTCGAGCTGTTTACAGATCATAAGTCGTTGAAGTATCTGTTTTCCCAAAAGGATTTGAATCTTCGACAGCAAAGGTGGCTAGAGTTCTTAGCATCGTATGATTTTGGTATAGCCTATACTCCAGGGAAAGGTAACGTAGTGGCAGATGCGTTAAGTCGAAGACATGCAGGTTTGGGAGCCATGTTTTCGGAATGGAAGAGTCTTGAGTATTTGGCTGGATTTGACTTCAGGCCTAGATGTGAATTGGAACCTAAGATGTTGGCAAACTTATCGATAAGGCCTACTCTTGTGGAAAGGGTTGGCGAGAGCCAAAAGGGAGATGATAAGCTTGTCAAGATTATCTGTGATTTGGAATCTGGATTGGACCCGGAGAAGGATAAGGGATTCGAGGTCGATCGAGAGGGTTGGCTTCGAAAGCAAGGGCGACTAGTTGTTCCCGATGTAGATGGATTGAGAGATGAAGTTCTGAGGGAGAGTCATCACTCGAAGTTGACAATTCATCCAGGTGGAAATAAGATGTATCGGGATATGAAGAGAACCTACTACTGGGAAGGTATGAAGAAGGATGTTGGAAATTTTATTTCCAAGTGTATGAATTGCCAGTTGGTGAAAGCTGAGCAGAAGAAGCCCAGTGGAATTGCTTCAGCCATTAGAGGTTCCTACATGGAAGTGGGAGCAAGTGTCGATGGACTTTATCGATGGTCTACCTAGGACAAGAGCAGGGAATGAAGGGATTTGGGTCATAGTAGATCGTTTGACCAAGAGTGCAAGGTTCATTCCTGTTCGATCGACTAGGACTGCATCGAAGTTGGCTGAATTATATGTGAAGTGGATAGTTCGTTTCCATGGTGTTCCGAAGAGTATAGTGAGCGATCGAGATCCATTGTTCACTAGTAGATTTTGGAAGAGCTTCCAGGAAGTTTTGGGAACTGAGTTGTGTTTGAGTACAGCTTATCACCCTCAAACAGATGGTCAGACTGAGAGAGTCAACCGAGTTTTGGAAGATCTTCTTAGAGCATGTGTTTTGGACTTCGGAGGATCATGGGAAGATCACCTTCATTTGGTGGAGTTTGCTTATAATAACAGTTATCAGTCGAGTATTGGTATGGCACCATATGAGGCATTATATGGAAGACCGTGTAACTCTCCGACATGTTGGTTGGAAACTGGAGAAAAGCTGATACTTGGGCCAGAGATGATTCGACAGACTTCAGATTGTATAGAGATCATTCGGCAACGAATGAAGGCAGCCCAAGATCGTCAGAAAAGTTATGCCGATAATCGTCGTAAGGATTTGGAATTCGACGTAGGTGATATGGTTTTTGTGAAGATTTCTCCTCTGAAGAGTGTCATTAGATTCGGGAAGAAAGGAAAGTTAACTCCGAGATTTGTTGGACCATTCCCGATTATCGAGCGTATTGGAAAGCTCGCTTATAGATTGGAGTTACCGGAAAAGATGGCGGGTGTGCACAGTGTTTTTCATGTATCTTATCTACGGAAGTATATGCACGACCCAACTACGGTGGTTTCTGCTGATAGCTGTGAAGACTTGGAGGTTGATCCAGTTGTTTCGAGACCTCGTAAGCCGCTTCGTATTGTTGAAACCGATACGAAACAGCTTAGGAGGAAGACGATTACGTTGCTCAAGGTACAATGGAGTGATGATGTTAACGACTGTACGTGGGAGGAGGAAGAGAGGATGAAGGCAGCTCATCCCGGACTCTTCGAGGTATGGCCCTAAAGTGTCGTGACATCTCATGAATTTGTAGCTTGTTCTAAGTCATAGAATTCTGCATGCTAGGTTAGAATTGGATGCATGGTTTGTTGATTGCTATGGATGGTAGGCATGCGGAATAATTGTGATTGCTGTTGTTTGCTTGGAATTTCGAGGGCGAAATTCCTAAGGGGGAGAGAATGTAACGACCCGTATTTTACGAGTCGATAAATCGTAGAATTTACAGGTTGTTAGTGTTGTTTGTGTTGCTTCTAGCTTGAGTCGTTTAGAAGTCAACCCGGGTACAAGTGATGAGTCGTGACCGACTCATAGGGGACCGACTCAAGGAGGGGTAGCGGTTTAAAGTGTTGGCCGAGATAAGGATGGACCGACTCAAGAAGTTAGGCGACTCATAGGATGACCGACTCATAGAGGGCCGAGATAAGAAGTGTGGCCGAGTCAACGAGTTACGACTCATAGGGTTTGCCGAGTTAAGGAGTTAACGGGTTAAGGGTGTAGCGACTTAAGGGGTTTAGGCTTAGGTCGTGGGTAATGAGTCGGCAGGGTTTTGAGTCGTAGGGCCTGATGAGTCGTGAGTCGGCATCATAGTTGAGTCGTGAGTGTGTATTGTTGAGTCGTCGTACGACTTAGGACTTGGGGAAAACGCGGCAGTGTCTTAGGTCGGAGGCTTTTAGGTCGTGACCGACTTATGTTGAGTCGGCACTGGTCTTGAGTCGTGAGTCGGTAGGTGTTGAGTCGGTTTGGGTTTGAGTCGTATGACCTTGTGCCTTGGTGTATTGAGTCGTTGGCTTGAGTCGGAAGGCTGTGCAGTTGAGTCGGCTGGGGTAGGTCGTCATGGCAATGAGTCGTGAACGACTCATGGTAAGTAGGCAGTGTTATGTTGAGTCGGTAAGGGCTGATAAGTCGGCAACGACTCATGATGAGTCGTGGACGACTCATAGGGACGACGACTCATGGTTGATCCAGCCTATAAATAGAGGGGTTTGGCTCACTTTTTGGCACCGGTTTTTGAAGCGACGAAGTGCTGCCATTTTGAAGACTCGACTACAACATTTCTTCATCTTCTTTTCTCCATTCCAATCTAATTCTAACATCCATCCAAGATCGAAGATCGAGATCGAAGATCCAAGTGCCAAAGTTGAAGATCTTCATCCGTTCGAGCTAGAATTCATCGATTGGAGCGAGATATTGCCGGATCAAACCTTGATCTTCGCTGTCCAGATCTGAAGTGTGTAGTTTTTGTAGTGTTTGGGTGATTTGGTGAGTGGTAGTTATCTCTCACGCGGATCCAAAGGAGTATATTGGATTGGTGGCATGTTTGGGTGTTAAAGTTAGAGATTTCATGCATTTTTCTTAGATCTAAGTCTAGATCCATGGTTTTTGAAGATGTTTACTTATGCAAGTTTGTTTAATAAGCATTAGAGACAAAATCCCATGTTTTATAATTGATAGATCTATGCTAAAAACCATGATTTCACATATGTTGGACTTTTGCTCGTTTATTTACGAAATTCCCATTATAGTTGATATTGCTTAAATTGCTTAATAGATCTTGTTTGAATGATTGATTATTTGAATGTATGATTGATTTGATTGTTTCCAAGTTAGCTAGTAGTTGATTTGGAACAAGATGATGAAAGAGGATTCAAAAGCTATGGAAGAAGGCTCTTGAATGGTGAAAGCTGCTTAAGGCATATGTAGCGGATGTTGAAGCTCATATGTATAGATTGGATGATGTTGAGATGGGACTTTGCCATGATTTGATGAGGCAAACCATGTTGTTGAGTTGAGACTTTGCTTTGATGCGATGAAGCGAAGTATGATGTGAGTCTTGGCTTAATCCAAGCAGGGATCATTCCAAGCATGTTGATAACTTGAAGAGTAGTTCAAGTTGGTTGATAATGGATTGTTCAAGAGGTAGCTTGAGCTTGTATGAGGATAGTCGTCAAGAAGGATGGCTAGGAGGCTTGGATCTCGTCGTTGTTGAAGGTTCTAGCATGCTCAAAAGCAAGAGTACATGGGGCGCCCATAACGACTACAGGTAGGTAGTCGGGACACCCAAAAGACTACAGGTAGGTAGTTGAGTACTCTGGGCAAAGTAGATAAGTCCTAGGCACAAGGCAGTGTGCGGAGTTATGGTTAGAACCGGGGTTACCATTAGCCCTTGACAGATGGTCATTCAACTAACGGTGAAATCGAGGCAAGGATAACAGTGATAGCCAGAGTCATGGATGTTTGGTTGTATTATCATTCGGCTTCAAGAGCGGTGTTTTCTGGGTGCTTATCTGATCTTGGTTTAGGCCTTGGGGGTTTGTATTTGGAAAACATCGTCCTTGACTCGAGTGGTATTCGCTTTACCTTAATTGTCTATGTTGTTATGCTTGCTTCTCCTTAGTGTATGTCTGGGGCTATCACTGTAGAAAGAGGTGGAGTGGGATGGTTTGGTTCCTATTCCTTTTATCCTTTATGCTCTTTTGGTATGCTTGATAGTTGATTTACTGCTCACTAAGACTTTGTCTGACTCAAGGTTTTATGTCTCCTCTTATTACCTTGGGCTGTTCATCCATGTTGGGATGGGCAGACTAGGTAGCAGGTGACAGGTGCTGTGCTAGGAGTTCTACGATGAAGATGACGAAGACGAGCAGGAGGCTTTGCATATTAGTTTTCTTACTATATGTACTGGGTATCCGCTGCTGTATTTGGTTGAGTGATTTGTAGTGAGGCTTTCATGTATGGATTTGAGTAGATGATTGTATAAAACTACTGTGATGCTTATATGATGATGTTCTGTTCTATGGAGCTTCACTATATTATATTTCTCTATTGTATTTTATCCATGCGCTGTGAGTTGTACGATAGAGATTCTTTTGTTTTGTTTTACCCTGACTATCGTCCATGGCTGCCTGGCACGCCTTTCAGCGCATTATTTCCTTGTTTTGGTGCGGGAGTCATGGGCGGTCGTCACAAGCATTATAAGAAAATAATACCTAAATTAGTCTGGTAAACCAGCGTGAGAAACTCAAATCATATAGATTGCTATATTTGCAAAATCCTTCAAATGTAGTGGTATCTCGTAAGACCATGCCTTAATTAAACACGGACGGTCTTTTACCTTACGGTAGCCAAACCATTTCTATTATAAAATCCAATGATAATATAATAATATCTAAGGTGTGAAATATAAATAATAATAGTTATACAATCACAATAGCTTAGGCGCATTCGATGATTGTGTAGGATTCCATGGAGGTGCCCTTAGTATTTCAAGAACGATCCCTCTGCATAAGGATTAGATATATCCTTTTGAACATCCTATATCTCTAGATAAAATATACTATAGAAAACCATAGCCGATCCACGCCCAAGCACGTGGCACCGGGTCACATCACTCCTATATGCATATCCATAAGTAACACTAAAATGGAGTGCCTGCACCCTTTAAGTTATCTAAACCCCATTGGCTATGTCCCCTATCTTTGGATTCTGTCATTACTGGTGGTGAAGTCACGTTCAACATCCTAGCACATGAGTCACACTCGAATAGATCTCAACACACGAGTCCCCTACTCGAACAGATCTCAGAACCAAACATGGATTCTCATATCTCAACAGATCTTGGAATCACACATGGATTCCTTAACAGATGTCAAATCACACATGAATTCTAACATCTTGAACCAATCATAAACCTCTTCCAAAGAATAGGACATGTATATGGTTTTGGAGTGGTTACGAGCTCAAGTTATCTCATATAAGTACACTCCCCTGCTTACTAGGTGCTCCAATAATCAATCGTTCGATTTTTCAGTAATCTCAACTTTAGTTCTGTGGAAAATAAACAGACAATACATAAGATCGAAGATCACCTCCTAACATTTAATTAAACAGATTTCCTTATCATTTGTCCAAGAAGAGCGAAACGAGTTTACACATACAGTATAGTAACTGTGTCATATAATTCATGTGTTTCTTCTAGATATTTCTAGAGTATATTTTGGTCAAATTAAATAACAACAATAATAATCGCATACGGGAAAATAAGTCTTGTATACAGTCCATATGCAAGTAACACACAAAGCAGATCAACACACACAAACACAATCAAGTCATATAAATGAATTCTAATCCCCTTTTTAATTAATCTTCTTTCATTAATTAACATCATCTTTTATTAGTAAAATTCATTTTTACTCAATAAACTTTATAAATGAAACCTCATTTATTAATTAAGCTTCGTTATTTAATTAAACTTCCATAATTGTTCCTATACGTTCTAATACTTCCCAAAAGTATTCATATACTTATATCTACCGTATAAGTATATTCACAAATTAGTTTTAACGGGTTAAGACAAATGTTACTCAAACACTCTCATTACAAACCTAAAACCATTTCACTAATGATTATCTTTAAAACATTCTTTTCAAAGATTTATTTACATTCATAAGTACAACAAAAACGGGTTAAAGACAAATGTTCTTAAAACATTGTCACAACAAATCCAAATCAATTCATACTTTTCATTCTCTTTAAAATTCCATTGTTAAATATTTAGGTATTTTTCAAACTCATTTAACAATATTTTATCACTTTAAAATATTATTCAAGGGTTTGAAAATAAATATTACTAAAACATTGTTTACAATAAACCCAAAACCCCTTTACTTAATCGTTATCTTTAAAACTCCATTTTAAAGATCTAACCACTTTTCAAAAGTATAGTTAAATGGGTGAAAACAAAGTTGTACAAATACCATTACTATAAACCTAAAATCACTTTTATACTTGCCATTAACTTTGAAACATTCATTTAAAGCTCTATGTACTTCTTCACTTATTTAACAAGGTAATATACCCTTTTAAATTAATTTTACTAAACCATCCATTATTATAACATAAGTATTATGATCCAAAAACTCCTTTATATTCTTTTACAAATACCATACTTCCCTTTTAAAACTTCTAAATATACTAAATACCTTTAAATATATATGTGTGTGTGTGTGTCTGTGTGCATATGCTGATTTATCTATAAAACTAAGGTATTGAATAAAATACTATAAACCATTTGTAAAATATTATAATATAAAAGCCTTTTGTTTATTGAATAAAATCTTTAAAATTTACTAAAACCATATCTACTGAAAATATACTTTTAAATTACTTATATTATATTTTAAAAAACTCATTTGAAAACCACGAAAACATGTTTTATAATTTAAAACCATCCCTTTAAAAATCCATAAATGATTATCTATTATATATTTAAACCTTATGATTCTCAAATAATAAGTACGCTCACCGTACTTATTTAAAAATATGAAGAAGCCTTAGGATGTCTTTCAAAGTTAACTTTGAACCGTGAACACAACAATTTCAAAATGCATCCATCGCAACCTTTTCGCTTCTAACATTTGCAACTTCTGTTTTCTATTTCCACAAATGCCCAAACCAATTACTCTATGACAAACAAACCAAAACATATGTATCCAAATATATACATATATACATATATATATATATATATATTCATAAGATATTATAGTTTATCTAATTTAATATATGTTAAATACGAGAGATTTCAAAGCATGTTTATAATGACTATGTAATGATCCGTAATTTTATCACTTTGATTTGGAATATTTAATTAATTAAATGTTCGAACATAGGTTTATTAACATAAATAAACATGTTTTATGTGATAAATAATAATGGTGATTTTGTTTTGGAAAAATGTTTACAAAAGTATATTTTTTTGGGAAAATATCGATAATATGACTGAAAATCGTTTTACCGATAAACAGCTTTTTAATCATCAAAAGTCCGCACGATTTTTTTTGCATACACTTACTTTACTATTTAAAAAATAAGGAATAATTTTTTTTTTTGAAAAATAAAAATAATTATGATGTTAGTCATAATGTCATCATTTTCAAAAATGAGCATTTAAGGAAAGTTTTTGTATTTTGGGTATTTAAATATTCAAATAATTGTTTTAAATGATGAATAATCCATTTTAAATATTATATAATGATAATAATTGATTTATAATAGTTTTATAAATATATAAACTTGTTTTATTAAAATATATAAAATTCATCGCTTTTTGGTAACTCGACATCATATTTTTATAAATGGATTTTAATATTATTTAATAGGGTTTTATAGCTTAAATAACCTTTTTTTAATTATTTAAAGATAATAAAAAATTTATTTTCAAATTTTGTTTACACAAATAAATAGTTTGAACAAAAGCTGAAAATATGACAGAAATTCGGATTCAGAATTCACAACGACTTGACAAATAGAAGTTGTATCGAAACGTTGCGACTTGGTTTGCCAAAAGTAACATATAAACACCTATGTACCTACACATGTATGCACATACATTTACATATATAATTAACATTAACATTTACTAACTTACTTAAGCTAAAAATATGAAAATCTCAATATTTTCTAAGCAAAACAAAACAAAACTCACCATCACTTACAAGCATATAGGGTGACAGACGGTTGGGGGTGGGTTCGAACATGTATAGAGTGTGGAGGGCTCACATGGGTGAGGTGATGGTTAATGATGAGGTTTGTAGATATTTTGCAAATTTCGCCTATAAATAGCACTTCCACTCTCTCATTTATTCATCTATTCAACTTCTAAGCTCTCTTCTTCTCTCTTGAGCTATCTACTAGCTTCCATGAAAGCCTCTCTTCTTAATAAAATAATGAAAAAGGATATAGCAGGAAGAAGATATATATATATATATAATATCGTTTCAAGTCCAAACAAGTGCCAAAACACTCCTCTGCCTCTATGAAACCCGCAGCCGCTGCCACCATTCCACCATGGCCAAGCATACGCCTTCATCCCATGCATGGTCGAGCTCTCTTAAGGTGAATGGGGGAGTTCGAGAAGCTCCGGAGTGAAGATAGTAGAGAGAAGTGCTACCAGAATGTCCTTAGAGTAATTCGGAGAAGTTACAGAGGGAATGCTACAATCATGAGAAACTCTACTAGTTTATTTTATAAACTATATGATGATATGATTTGTTTTCTATGAGTGTTTTCTATATTTGATCATCATGTTTTGGATGCGATAATACGTATGCTTGTTTGTAGAAATAATTCACGGTGAATACATGTCGAATTTATAAAAAGAAAGCACTTTCTCATTATAAAAATGTTACGGCATAGTTAAACCTCTTTAAACATGAATAAAAATGGTTTTAAATTGTTTATAAATGTTTTACAAACATTTGAAAAGATATGAAAAAATGAGTGAAGATTGAGTGTGCTGTGTAACAACAGTTCGCGATTTTATGCCGTAAAAGTTAAATCAATGTGTAGAGTGAAATATACCTCGGAATTATTTGAAACAAGAATTTTACAGACTCTTAAAACTATACTTTCCAAACGAAGGAGAAAATCAAGATTTCATTTAGTAAAATTCGAGATATGTCTAAATCAAGTTTTCAAAAACATCATGTTTTGTCAGTTCAAAAACCAAAGTTTAAATTCTTTTTAACGTATATTTTTAGTCTTTAGAATATGGACTAAATTCTAAAAAAATGTTAAATTATTTTAAAATGGTTTTAAATGGAAAAATTGGACATATAAAAGGTTTGAAATGGGATTTGTGATAAGCCCTTAAAAACACTATTTACTGGCAATTTGACAAAGGAATTTGAAAATTATGAAATAAGATTTAAACTTTGGATTTTCTTCCCGGATCTTTTTGAAATGTTTTTCAAACGATAAATCAAGTACTTTTAAAAGTTAAGAGTCAAACAAATAAATTGACCACCTTGGTGACAGGAGATAAACTATAGGCTTGAGTTTGGAAAACCGGTTTCCTACTCTCCCGAGCTATCCGGACTAGCCCGATGAAGATGATAGCTAATTTGGTTTACTCGAATGGCATTTTCTTAAGATAAAAGAAAAGAGATTTGGATTCTTCCAAAAGTTAGACAAGATTTAAAATAGGATTTTGGTTGTTAAATAAAACATTCTAGTTAAACTCTGCATTATATGCCGAGGAGAGAACTCGTACTATCCCTATGAGTTTAAAATGTGATTTCACCATTATCCGATGAATAGTATAGGTAGAATACGAAAAATAGTATTAAGTATGATTAATCAAAAATCTATGAATCCTTTTTACTCAATACTACGTGATTTGAGTTTACAGTAAACGATGTCCTAAATAATATTGTTTGTAACCCCTTTAGAAAGATATGTTTTGGAAATAAGTAATCTCCACTGAGATTGAAGTTATACCAATAACAGAAGATGGAAATGTTTTCCTATGTAATTAAAGAGAAATGATTTGGTATTTCCAAAGTTAGAATGAGGTTTAATAATACCATATATAATGAAAAAGAAAATGGTTTAAAGACATATATCTTTAAGAAGATATTTTACTTGGATAAAAGATATTTATTAATTGAATAATAATAATCCACATATTTGACATTTTTTTCGATAATTGGTTCCAAGAAACCGAGGTCGGATTTTGGTGATTCCTATCCAAAAACTACCTCAAACCAGTATACACATTTGAAAGTGAAGACTTGTTGAAGACAACGATTTTGAAGACGGTGATCTTCATAATAAAGGGTGTTTGCCACTAACCTTTGGGGTAATTCCCATATCATATATATGGTAGCAGCGGTACCTTCATTTTGTAACGATTTCTCGCTACTAATCCTAGGGATGATTCCCAAACAGGTTGTAATAGGAGTACCTTTGATTTGTCATGTTCCTGGATAACTTGTATGGACGAGTGTTTAACATTGCATTTCTAAGACCACGTACATTGGTTTTTACAAACGTATATCTGTTTCGTGGTGTAAGAGGTAACCCTCTTATACTTAACACCCTTTCCTCGGACGTATGAACTCGAAGGTTGTACTTTTATGGAAACCAATTAGTGAAATGGCAATATGGCATTCAAAGTGCGATTTGTTAAGTGAAAGGTAAAACATTACCTCATGCCTCACACATCGGTAATGGCAAAAACAAGGTAGATGCGGCAGGGCTAAATGGGTTGCTCCCATTAGGAGATGTTTGTCACCTTTCTAGATTACCATCTATATTTCGATTTGTAGTGTATGTTGTGTCCACGGATAGGTTGGGAAACGATCGGGGTAATGACATATTCGGTACTATCAATGGTTGAGGTATGTCAGTTCTGTATTGGTAGAGGTTAGCGGGGTTGTGCCTCGATACATTCCTCTAGAGATGTACTATCAGAAGGTAGTTCCTTACCTTATCATTGTTTAAAATCCATTCTCCAATAAGTGCCTTTGAACTTAGTGGTATAGCAATTATGTTGGAATTTAATTAATGTAATAATTTCGGCTATGGTTAATACGTATTTGTAATCTAGACACTATTATATACCACTGGATTTTACGTAGCAATGTTTTGGTTATCATAAGTTAAAAAGTCGTCCGTGTTTATGTGCAACGTGGTCTTACGAGATACCCCATATTTCAAAAATTATCTATATTTTGAGTTTTCTCACAACGGTCTCATGACTGACCCGGAGTTTATTTTCTTTTCACTTAAACTTTGGTGCTCTATTTTCATTTCCGCTGCATTTGCTTACAGTTTGTATTCAGCATTAGTAGGGATAGAGCTTTATAACTGTCCAGGCTGAGATTAGGATAGACTTTGATGTATGTATTTAAAATTTCCACTGTAAAGATTATATATCGAAATAATATATGTTATTCCATTCATGTAAGATCATGTTCTATCTATATTTTTCTTTTTACTCTTAACGATCGGTTTTTCCGCCCCTTGAATGCTCGGCACACAATACAGTAGACGTATTAGTGTCGATTTTCGAAGGTCAAAAATCTCATTCGTCACATTTAACATCAGATCTTAGGTTGAGTGAACACTTGAGCCTGGTAAGGGTAAAGTCTCATAATAGATAGGGTTAGTAATACCCTAGAATGAGTTGAGAGTATTATATGAGCACGTATTTGTTAATGCTATATAAAAAATGATTTTTATTTTGAAAAATTGGTAAATGAAATAATTTTACCAAGGATTATATTTTGAATATAAAGAAATATCTTTCAAATAATATAGTTACTTACCTAGTGTTTGGTTGTCAAGGGAATGATAATATTAAGTGATTTTCAATGATTTATTAGTTGTTTGATTTAAAAGTTTAAATACAAACACCTCTGAATTTATTTTCACAATTTGAATAAGTGGTGTTTGATGAATAACATTGGTTTAAGGTTAAAGAAATTTATTCAAGATAAATGATTTTATGAATGTTTTATAAAAATAAGCAATTTTATAAATTGGATTTATAAATCATGTTTTATAAAGAGATTTTTGAGAATTTAAATCCTGGTATTTTTGAAAAGAATCTGATAATTAACTAGTTTGAGTGGCTCGAAATTAACTAAAAATGGGCATGAGATGTGTTTGGATGGTAAACACTTCTCTTAAATATTCTCCTTCTTGTTAAGGAAATATATGATACTATTCGTAGTACGCAATTTCTTGGTATCATTTTTTGGTTACTCGATTTATATAATTTTCTAAAGTTAAAAAGATAATGTGAAACATTAATAAATAGGTTAATTAGTGATTGTTAATTTTTATCAAGGTGTTTGCATTTAATATTGGTTAAAGGGAGTATATTATAATACAAGGAGTTTATTATACTTTTAGGAATAAAAGATATATGGTGATATTTTGAAATAATAAAATTGGTATTTTGATTCTTAAGAAAGTTAATTCAAAATAAAAGTAATTTTGAAAAATGAGTGTCTTAACAAATAAATGTTTTGATAAATGAGATTTTGATAAGTTAGGCTCGGTAAAAGATTTTGGTAAAGTCTTTTTTATTAAATGATGTGTTTTTGTGAAACTAAAAAAAAGAGTATTTAAATAATAAGAATAGCTTTTAAAGATATCTTCCAAATGAGGGTTAAGAATATATGGGATATACGAAAAGTTTTGAAACATTTGAATGGGGTTTTATGAAATGTTTTTATAAATAATTTTAAAAAAGTGTTTAAGTGGAAGAAGACATGGATTTTGATATCATTGTCATAAATTAATGTTTTTAGGAAAGTGAGGAAGACATAGACTATAGCATTGTTGTTATAGTAAGTGATTTCCGAAAGGAGATATTTTATATAGTATGCGGGATTTATACATATCCTATATTTGATGTTAAGATTCAAGGTGGGTAACTTATATCTATTTTTAAGTTAAAAATGATGTACATTCAAGGTCTGAGAGGTGATGATGCCCCAAACTTGATTGGCTTCATTGTTAACTAATAAGTAGTTTAAGTTCGACATCGAAAATTAATATTATGTATAATTAATTAGATCCCTATACTGGTGTTTTTGGATTGTTGTAATGATTTTTTACGCAACATTCATTCTGATCTAATAAAGTGTATTTTGGAAAATATGAAGCTTTCCACAAAGATTTTTATGGATTTAAGTATACGAAGGTATTTTCTAACTGTTGAAATTGAAATGGTTTCTTCGGAATGAAGATGAAAAAAAATTATATATAAATATGCATCTTTATAAAAATGTTTGAATAAAAGACAGAAGTTTTATAGAAAATTTTCATAAATAAATTTGAAAAAGGAATTTGATATAATCAAATACATATGAGATACGTAGATCATTTCATCGCACGATTCTGATCTAAGATTCAAGTATGGAACTTTGAGGTATTTACACCGCTCCGAAAAAAGATTTATCACTTGATTCTTATCGACGAACGTTGATGATGATTTGTAGTTGGATACTGGCATTTTCTATCATAGTTGAGAGCATATGTGAGAAGCGAGGGTTTTTGATTAAGAAGCTTGATCAGAGTTCGCACTAGAGGACCAGGGATCAATACTAGTTCGAAAATAAAATGGTATATTCGGTTAAAAGATTGAATCTAATATTGTATATGAATTATTTAAGTATATCTTACAGAATTGAGTTTAAAGATAATATTTTGGGTAAACCCTTTTGGATTTTGGGTTGTGGTTAAATTTTGGGGACGAAATTCTTTAAGGGAAAAATAATGTAATGACCCGTAATTTTATCACTCTGATTTGGAATATTTAATTAATTTTAAATGTTTGAATATAGGTTTATTAAACATAAACATAACATGTTTTATGTGATAAATAATAATGGTGATTTTTTGGGAAAAATGTTTGCAAAAATATGTTCTCTAGAAAAATAATGATAATACGACCGAAAATCATTTTATCGATAAACAGCTTTTTAACCATCAAAAGTCGGAAATGATTTTTTTACATACACTAATTTAACTATATAATCAAAAATAAGGAACAAAAATATTTTTTCGTTTCTGGAAATAAAAATAATTATGATGTCAGCGATGATGTGATCATTTTAAAAAATGAGCATTTGAGGAATTTCTGGTATTTTAGGTATTTAAATATTCTAATAATTATTTTAAACGATTAATAATCCATTTTAATATTATATAATGGTAATAATTGATTTGTAATAGTTTTATTAACTTGTTTTACTAAAATATATCAAATTCGTCGCATTTTGGCAGATCGACATCATGTTCTTATAAATGGATTTTAATATTATTTAATATGGTTTTATGGCTTAAATAATCTTGTTTAAATTATTTCAAGACAATAAGAAACTTATTTTCAAGTTTTGTTTAAATAAATAAATAGTTTGATCAAAAACCTAAAATATGACCGGAATTCGGATCCCGAATTCACAACGGTTTGAAAAATAGAAGTTGCATCAAAACATTACAACTTGGTTTGCCAAAAGTAATATATAGACACTTATGCACATGCACATGTATACATGTACATTCACATATATAATTGCCATTAACATTTACTAACTAACTTAAGGTAAAAATATAAAATATCCAGACATTTTCTAAAAAAACAAAACAAAAATCACCATCACTTACAAACATATAGGGTGGCACATTATAGGGGGTGGGTTTGGATATGTATAGGGTATGGGGGTGTGCACCTGGGTGAGGTGATGGTTAATGATGATGTTTTGCAGATATTTTGCAAATTTTGCCTATAAATAGCACCTTCCATTCTCTCATTTATTCACACATTCAACTTCTAAGCTCTCTTTTTCTCTCTTGAGCTCTCTAATGGCCTTCATGAAGGCCTCTCTTCTTAATAAAAATAGTGCAAAAGAATATAGCTGGAAGAAGAAGATACACACATACAAAAAAAAATCGTTTCAACCCCAAACAAGTGCCAAAACACTCCTCTATCTCTATGAAACCCACGTCCACCACCACCATTCCACCATGGCTGAGCATCCACCTCCATCCTATGTATGGTAGAGCTCTCTTGAGTTGAAGGAGGGAGTTTGAGAAGCTCCAAAGTGAAGATAGTGGAGAGAAGTACTGCCGGAATGCCGCTAGAGTAATTCGAAGAAGTTACGGAGGGAATGCTACAATCGTGAGAAACTCTACTGGTTTATTTTGTAAAATATATGATGATATTATGTTTTTGCTATGAGTCTTTTCTATAGTCAATCGTCATGCTTTGAATGCAATAACATATTTACTTCGTTGTTGAAATAATTCATGGTAAATACACGTCGAATTTACATAAAGAGAACACTTTCTCTTATGAATTATGAAAGTGTTACGACATAGTTAAACCTCTTTAAACATGAATAAAAATGGTTTATAAATTTTTTATAAACAATAAACTCATTTCGGCAAAGTTTTGAAAAGATATGCAAAATGAGTCAAAATTGAGCGCGTCGCGTAAGGGTAGTTTGCTTTTTCGCGCGTAAAAGTTAAATCAATGTGTAAAGTGGAATATAGGCCAAAATTATTCGAAATAAGAATTTTCCAGACTCTTATAACTATAACTTCCAAACGAAGGAGAAAACTCAAGATTTCTTTTAGTAAAATTTGAGATATGTCCAAATAAAGTTTTCAAAAACATCGCGTTTTGGCAGTTCAAAAACCAAAGTTTCAAATTCTTTTTAAATGGATATTTTTAATCTTTAAAAATATGGAATAAATTCTAAAAGTACTTTAAAAGAGTTTTAAAAGGAAAAATTGGACAAATAAAAGGTTAAAATGGGATTTGTGATACGAAGCCCTTAATAGCACTTTAACAAAGGAATTTGGAAATTTTTGAAATAATATTTAAACTTTGGTTTTTCTTTTCGAATCCTTTTGAAATGTTTTTCAAATGTTAAATCAAATACTTTTAAAAGTTTAGAGTCGAGCAATAACTTGACTATCTTATGGATTACCGAGAGATAGTCTCTAGGTTTGAGTTTGAAAAACTAGTTTTCTGCTCAACCTAACTATCCAGACTGGCCCGATGGAGGGGATAGCTAATTTGATTTATTCAGACTGCATTTTCTTAAGATAAAAGAAAAGAGATTTGGAGTTTTTCAAAAGTTAGACAAGATTTAAAATAAGATTTAGGTTGTTAAAGAAAATATTCTAGTTAAACTCTATATTAAATTCCAAGGTGGAAACTCGTACTATCCATATGAATTTAAAAGGCGATTTCACCATTATTCGACGAATAGTATGAAAGTTACGTGGATCGTGCAATATGGAATTATATTAAACAAGTGCGGAAATAAACTATAGCAATGTAAAGTGAGTAAAAGTAAACTTAAAACAAGCACACTAGGAATTTTTATACTGGTTCGAACTTTCAGTTCTACGTCTAGTCCCAGACTCCTTCGGGAATTTCAACTAACACAACAACCCTCACTTAACCCGGAGGAACAGGTCTATACAACCCTTGAATAACCGAACAAGGGACTTGAGCAGCAGAACATGATTTCGCCTCAACAGCCGAAGAGGACTTCAACTTATACAGAATGTATGTGACACAATGTGTTCTTAATAACACGAATTTGTCTCTTGATATTACAAATTTTCTATAATCTTTCTCCTTTATGATATATGTGTAAATGCGTGAAGATTAAGGAAGTAGAAACTGAATTTGAATGAAGTTGTAAGCACTCAAGAATTTTAAGAATAGAATAATAATCAATAGAATTGGTGTTTTTAAAACTTGATTCTAATGTGTTTATATAGATAATAAATAGTTGCAATTGTTCATGAAGAGTTATCATCAAGAGTTATGATTATCTGTTGGATTAAAGATTGCAACTCTTCATGAATGGAAATGTCTTTTCATAAAAGTAGTCGTTGTCATATTATTCAGACTTCTGAAATTAAAAATTCAGACTTCTGAATTTGCACGGGCTCAAACCAGAAAGAAAATAGGCTAAAAATGGCCTTATTCAGATGTCTGAAAATTTTCATTCAGACGTCTGAATATTGTGAAACAATATTCAGGTTTCAGCATTAAGACGTCTAAATGAAGTATTTCAGACGTCTGAATTTAGCTTGTAATAAAAAAATTACCATAGCTCAAATAGTTAGAGCACTTTCCTTCTGAACCAGTGACCCAAGTTCAAGTCCCGCTCCATGCAATATTTGAAAACTTGATTTTTCATTTAACATATGAATGTATATGTGTGTATACCATTTGGAGAAGATTTTAACATTTTTAAACTCTAGACACAACACTATATGACTAATAATGCTTTGTTTGTCACCTTCGCCTTGTCTCTATCGTGTATATCTCTTCTTGTATCTCCATATACATTCTTTCATCCTTTTGTATTGTATATCTTCATTTTGAACGTATTTGATTATCTCTTTTTGATGCTCGTGTACCTGCAAATTAGCTTAGATATTTTTTGACATAATCGTATAGTTGTTGTCATTAAAATCCAACAATTGAGGTTCTAACATAGTACAAGTTGAATACAAAAATTAGTATTGAGTATGATTAATCTAAAATATATGAATCCTTTTTACTCAATACAAAGTGATTTGGGTTTACAGTAAATGATGTCGTAAATAACATTGTTTTTAACCCCGTTAAAAACATATGTTCTGGAAATAAGTAATCTTCATTGAGATTAAAATTATACCAATAGCAGGAAATGGAAATATTTCCCTATGTAATTAAAGAGAAATGATTTGGTATTTTCAAAATTAAAATGAGGTTTAATAATCCCATATATGCTGAAAAAGAAAATGGTTTAAAGACATATATCTTTAAGGAGATTATTTACTTAGATAAAAGATATTGATTAATTGAACAATAATCACCCATATACTTGACTTTTTTTTATCGATAATTGGTTATGAGAAACTAGGGCCAAATTTGGGTGATTTCTATCCGGAAACCACTTCGAACCAATATACATATTCGAAAGTGAAGACTTGTTAAAGACAACGATTTTGAAAACGGAGATCTTTATGATGAAGGGTTGCTTGCCACTAACTGTTAGTACCTTAGGTATTGGTTTTGATGATAACAATTGATACTAATGTTTTATCAAGATATATATAGTATATAGTGCAGGATATTCGATAGGTATTTATTAAGAAGGTTGTACAGTATCAAGATGTTGATATCAATAGTAGGTTCAAAATGCTGATGTAAAGTTTCAAGAGTTCAAGAATAAGGACTCATGAATATTGTAAACTTTAAGATTTTAAATATTCCAGATAAGCTATAGAGCCGTAGAATTTATGTTAAAACTTTGATAGAACTTTCCTGATCTCTCTTACCTTCATTAATATATTTTTTAAATTGTTTTTCAAATAATCTATTTTAAAAATGATCTTTTCAAAATATTTCCCAAAGTGATTTTCGAATCTCATATATTTATAAAGATTTTATTTTAGTTTTTATGTTTATACATATATATATATATATATATATATATATATTGAATTTTTGTTTATACTTTAATACTTTATAACTATATTGATTTTATATATTATTTACATTATATTGAACATTCTTAATAAAGTTTTATTAAATTATATTTTGATTCAAATTTGTATAAACTATATTTAAATGATTCTACAAAGTATCAAATTATTTTACAGACAAATGGATTTTCAAGTAATTTTTATAAAGTGTTTTTCAATTTTATGAAGGATATTTGGACATATCTAATTCCTATATGTCGACATACTAGCCCTAAATTTCAAAATTCAAATTTTGAATGAAAGTGTCTTTTCGTTATATCTCTTTGCGAATGGACATGACAGTTGTTTCCCTATGTATACCAGACTTCCAAACGACTTATCCGGAGTTTATTTTCTTTTTCCTTATACTCCGGGTGCTCTATTTTCCGGGCAGCCAAGTAGTTTAGGTCTAGCTTGGAATATTTTGAAGGGGCTTGGAGTAGGAGCTGGGGTTTCCTTTATAGATGGTTATCCATTTCCATTTCCCTTACATTTGTTTACTTTTAATATTCAACATTAGTAGGTACAGAGATTTATAATTGTCCAGGCTGAGATTAGGATAAACTCTGATGTATGTATTTAAAATTTCTATTGTAAAGATTGTATATTGAAATAATATATGTTATTCCATTCATGTAAAATTCCATTCTGTCTTTATTTTTCTTTTTACCCTTAACAATCGGTTTTTTCGACACTTGAATACTCAGCACGCAATACAGTAGACATATTAGTATCGATTTTCGAGGATCGAAAATCTCATTCGTCGCAGACTGTATTGCTTCAAACATCTATAATGCACTCTTAAAAATGTAAACAAGTAGTATGGGCCATGATACCTGTTATATATGATCAAAAGAGAGACTATACTCCATAATAAAGTTGTCAGTTGCTTTACAAAACAAGGCGAGGTCTAAAAGCAATAACTTGCATTGTTCATTATACTATTTATATTTTAATACAATAATAATTATATACACAACATATACGGTCAACTGGTGAGTAAACTCACCCAAGGCCCCAATCATTCAAAAACGTAGGGAAACCTGACAAGAGTGCAACATCGAAAACGGGGCCTCGATTGGACCTCGTATGAACAAGATACGATTTATATAAGATTTAAGAATTTAAAAACATTAACTAATTATAATTAGTCACACTTAATTACCTCAACCCTTCCACTCATCTCCTTCCCATTCTCTAATCATGTACAGTGATATCGTCCCCCTTCTCATGCATATTTTCAACTGATACAGTGAACCACTCGACCAAATCC
Organism: Allium cepa; assembly: GCA_030765085.1. Classification (NCBI taxonomy): domain Eukaryota; kingdom Viridiplantae; phylum Streptophyta; class Magnoliopsida; order Asparagales; family Amaryllidaceae; genus Allium; species Allium cepa. The sequence continues at coordinate 630,201,597 of CM060934.1, forward strand.
AAATCCATCAGCACCGACGATATCCTCTTCTTGCGCTCGACGCGCTGAACCTATAAATCCTAGCATAACTGCCTCCTCCAATTTCCGTTCGAACGCCTCCAAATTTGCCTCACCCAGGTCGCTTTCTACCTCGCCTCACCAAAGGTCGCATAACCACTGACAATCAACTCCCCAGGCTCCCACGAACTCAATGGCATCACTTATTCGACCTCCAGTGCATCTACTAATTTATAACCTGACACTCCTCTAAGCAACAAGGCAAAGTCACAATCACCTACAGGATGTCGCACCATGCCAAACTCTACCAATCTCCTCTCCTTTACTCGAGAAACATAACCATACTCACCCCATCATCTAAGTCCACCTACAGCAACCGCAATCCCGTGCCCCACCCTTGACTGCTCAAAGACGAGCACAAGCAAACCTCGTCACGCCCAAATCCACTCATACCATACCGAAGCTTCGGCTATTACGAAGCCAACGGATCCTAAATCACTCAGTTCCGTTGCCTATTTCAATTGAAACAATTAATGGAAGGAAGTTAATGGTCGTGGTTTACTTATCTCGGAGGAAAATGAAAAGACGAGAAAGAGGGAAAGTTACCATTTAGGTTAAAATTTTAAGTGTATTTGATAGGAAAATAAAAATATATTTTATTCTTTAGAATTGAACTCTAAGCATTTCAAGCACGCACAACCACAAAGCATGTCCAATCATCACGAAAATCGCCAGCATACAACAATTCAGTAGTGGCACTTGTCTCTTCAAAACCTGAGATAGTGCCCCGGAATGATAATTTCATCCGTTATTAAAAAAAACAAATTACTTAAACAAATTTAATCACTTTAATTATAAATTAAAGTTTACAATATCCATTTATTATTTAAAAAGAATTTAAACAAGCTTTCGAAACTATTTTTATTCATATTAAATCCATGATTCAATTATTTAAATAATTTCAATATTTAATGATAAACTGTTCGAAAATACGGGTCATTATATTCTCCCCCTTAGAATTTTTTATGCTCCAAATACTAACACGAGCAATAATCACATAACAATACCCAATGACACTATAATCACTAGCAAATAAGCTCATGATTTGCCCAGGTTGAAAAACCCCTCATCGCAAAATGATGACGATCTGTCCACTAAGCGTTACCTTATGCTTAACAGCCTTAAGTGTTACTTAATCGATCGCTCATGCTACCTTAGAACAATTCGAAGAGTCATTTCCCAAACTCTCCATAAGCCAAAACACATAGCATACAAAAATTGTTAAAGCCCATACGATGCATATATACCATCCGTACGCAGTCTCTAATCTGATCACTAGCTTGATCACATAGATTTCACTTTCGAACTTGTATAGAGCACTTGACTTCTCTAGTGCGGACTCCAATCTTGTTCCTTGACTAGAAAGCTCTATTATCCTTATATAGCCATATAATATAATAGAAAATTTTCAGGCTAATACCTAGAATTTGTATTAAGTGTTTGTCGTTGAGATTTGACCGAAAAACCCTAACTCGAATTGATGTATATCACATCGAAATTCATGTACTCGAATCCTAGATCAAGAAATGGTTATGCGAATAAAATGATCTACGTACAACTTACGTATTCAATTGGTCTCTTATTTACGCCAATTAATTTTCATTTTTAATTCACGTTCATTATCACTTATAGTATTCCATATTTAATACTAAAATCATTTATGAATTATTTCATAAAACTTTACTCCAAGTTATTAAACATTATATAACTTAAGTTCATACTCGTATAATACTCAACCTCGTCCTAAGAGTTTATACAAAATCATCCAACTAATTTTACTTAACATGAATATTAAATCAATTTAAAACTTGTTTAAATTCTACTACCTTCTAAGTTCAAGTGTTATATAAACTCGTCTTTCACTTATCTTTAATTTCTTATACAAATTCTAAAGTTTCGACTGTCCAAAATCGTCGAAAATTCCATTTCATTTCAACAAACGAAAATTACTAAACAATATATCATAATGAGATGCACAAACCAAACTGCTATAGTGCATAGGATAATGGGTCCATAAAATAACTTAACAGAAAACTTCAGAACTAAACACCTGATTTTTATTTCAAACCATTTTGAAATAACATATATGCTTAAAACTTTTGTATACCAATCGCACTTTCGATATTTAATTCAAAATCTATTTACCAAAATAACTCTATAGCATAGCTTCTATAGTAGCATCCCCCACTTTAAAACTTGAAAATAAATGCCGATGACGCTACAGTCATCACCAGAATCAATTTCCAACGATAGAAGTGAGTTTGGTGCATCTAAACCATGTCTTTCTAACTTAACCAAAAACATTTCCAAAATGTTATCAAATACTTTGTAAATATAACTAAGTATCATGGTATCAATTTCATAAATCAGCTTTCCAAATATTTACCCTCAATTAATACTAGTATTATTTTTCAAAATCTTAGAAAACCAATTTCCAAAACACCGGAATTTACCTTCTCAAATTCTAAGTTTAAATCCTTTTTGTTTATAAACTATACTTATAAGCCATATTTATATAAATTGATTTCTTATATAAAACTATTACACAAGGGTATATTCTTATCTAGATTATGATAAATAACTTCTTAATTAAATTTTAACCCAACGTTATCATCAAACGCCTTATAGTCAAACTATAAAATTTAATTCACAAGGTTTTCATTTCAAAGTTCTCACAACTACAATCCACTCAACCCATGCAGTGAAAAGGTAAAACCGCTAATAAACTAGTCGAGCATAACTAATCAAAAAATAAATGATAATAATCGAATATTATCATTTCCTAACAGACAAAAACATGATAAATAACTACATCAGTTCCCGAAAATTATTCTTTTATGTTTAAAATATAATCTTCGGTTAAATGTGATGACCCACAAATCCATCCCATCTAGAGCTGATAATAACAGCACATGTCTAGCCCTAACCGAACGAAAACACGGATAATCATGAGAAAAGAAGAAGAAAGAAGTGAGAAGAGAAGAGAGGGAAGAATAAGAGAGAGAAGAAGAAAGAAGGAGAAGAAGAGAGAAAGAGAAGAAGAAAGAGAAAAAGAAAAGACCAAATGGAAGAAACTAAAACAATTACATAATCACACACTCGTAGCGCAAAAACATATAATATCATATCAATGATCTTTACAAACAAAAACTGTAATATAATATACATACATCAATCAGAGTACAACAATCTATCACAAATCATCAGCTTGGACAGTTATAATAACATGCCCTTACAAATTGCTGATAATTTTAACAACAATGCAGCGGAAAAATAAATATATACATGCATACAACCAGAAGACTTCCAGCTCACTTTCTAAAGCTCTAAAACATCCAAATTTATATCTGTAAATATACTAGGTCTGACCCGAGCATTTAAAGGGAAGAACTCCTGGATCGGTCTGGTAAACCAACTTGAGAAAACACATCTCAACTGAATTTATTATAAAGTTATAAAACTTTTATTTAACAAAACAAAGGTATCTCGTAAGATACGCCTACTCATAAACACGGATGATTTTTTATCTTATGAAACAAAAACGTTTCATATCAAATCATGTTATATTATACTAGTGTCTAGTATACGTATAATAATTCAAATAACCGAAATTGTTACCATTTTTAAATTCCAGCATACTAGGCTCTACAGACAAAATGGCAGGCACGTAATGCAGAATGGATTCCATACAAATGACCAAGTGAAGGGACTACCTTCCACTAGTACATCTCTAGAGGAATGTACTGAGGTCAACAGAACATTTGCACCTCAACCAACACAAGACCGGCCTACCTTTCTCACTAGATAGTACTGAATATGTCATCTCTCGATCGTTACTGACCTACCGGAGGTCCCTCATAGCATACATCCACATAATTTAAATCCTAAACGTCATAGTGGGAATAAATATATCTACAATTGGATGATCATGGCCTAAGTTTGAGAACCACATAGCCTTGTCGCATTTACCCCATTTCGGTCATTTCCAGGTGTGAGGCCAAATGCCATGATTACCTTTCACATAGCACATACCTTCTTTCTCTTTAAATGCCACATTGTCATTCGTTCGATCGCTATTGACTGTCATAAACATACAACCTTTGAGCTCGTACATCTCAGAGAAGGGTGTTAAGCTAAGAGAAGTTGCATTCTCTGCCACCAAATAGATGTACGTTTATAAAAGTCAACGATGTAATCTCAAAAATGCGATGTCAGACATTCATCCATACAAGTTGTCCAGAAACAAGACAAACTGAAGGCACTCTCCTACCGCATCATGTCCAGAATTACCCCTAGGATTAGTAGCGATCAGTCCTTGAGTTGGATATTTCATAATGAAGATACCAATGCTACTACATGTATATTGGGAGTTTATCCCCAAACGATCAACAAGCAATCCTTCATTAAGAAAATCCCAAATATCAATATATTTCCAAACTGCACATTCGAACGCATATGCGTTGATCCGAAGTGGTTCTTGGATAAATCCAACGTCGGTCTTTCCGGACCAACAATGACAAAGAGGCCAAATTATTTGATAGTCGGTTATTTAAATATAAAAGCAACAACCAATATCTAGCATCATAAGCAATCACTAGGCCCATTTAATTAATTTCTTTTTAATTACATCAATCTTCAAATATTTAGTTCAAATTATCCTTAAAAATATATATCCTCAACACCATTTCAAATCGTTCTATATTGGAAAACATTTCCATATACTTATATAACGATATAAGCATATTTACAAATCACTTCAGTTTCAACACTTATAAAATATTATCATATACTTATACCAACGGTATAAGTATATTTAAATAACACTACCATGTGGAGACATGTCAAATAGATTTCTTCCAGAGTTCGTACGCCTCTGGATGAGTGTTAAGTATAGGAAGCTATGCCCCTACACCACCAAGCCTTTAGTATGATCATAAGAACTGATTCGTGTATTTCACAATGGAAGGCCAAAACATAATTTATAGGGTCAAAACGAATGTTGCGTAAAACATCGTTACGACAACCCCAAACATTTCGATAAATAAATATATATATGTATAAAAATCCCATATACTATATAAAACATTTACTTTCGAAAATCATTTACTATAACAACAGGGTTATAGTACATGCCTTCCTTACTTCCCCAAAAACGTCTATTACAATAATAAATGTTGAAATCTATGTTTCCATTACTTATCACATTTTAAAACATCTTCAAAACCATTTAGTTCCATTTAAAACCATTACTCCCCAAAATATACATTACCTTTAAAACATTTAACTCCATCGAAATATTTCTTTCGAAACTCCTTCAAATAAAAATCCACATCTCAATATAATCACTTCCATATTTATAAAACTATTTTTATAAATCTCCTTTCTATTTTATAAAACTTCTATTTATTAAAATTCCTTTATCTACAAAATTCTATATATAAATCTGTTCTTTTATAAAAACTAATTTACTATCAAAATCCATTTCTTAATAAATCAAATTTATTTATAAATCCATTCATAAATCCATTTACAAAACAAATTCAAATCCTTTTACAAAATATATATAGATTCCAAATATAAATCTATTTTTTGTAAAATCTATTTCAAATCCATTTACAAAATAACTTCAGATCCTTTTACTATACATTTATAAACTTCATTTATAAATCAACTTCTTTATTTATAAAAATACCACTTATATAAAAAAATTCCAAAATCTCAAATCAAAGTATTTCATAAAATTAAAATTTTCAAAAACAAATTACATTCCCGGTATACATGATTCACCTTCAAAAAACTTTTCAATGCTAATGGCGAGCTCTTTACAGAATAAATTCGCGACTTGCTTTGACTTTCCATCCTCGTCCCGATTTAGCGCTTAGTCGCTTTTCTTCGCACTTAGTTTCTTTCTTCATTTCTCATCGACCATCCCCTATGCCTAAGAAGAAGCGAGTGTCATCTGTGCCAGATCTGGAGCCACCGTACGTTCAGGTAGCCGCATCGTTGCCTTTCGAGGAGTCAGATTCTCTTGTTGGTGCGTCGTCGATTTTGATTCCTCTCTTGGTGATTGTGCACCTACAATGCCAGTGTCAAAATCTGTTAACCAGTTGTCTGAATTGCGGAAGGATATAATCTCCCCCCTGACGATGCTCCATCCTTGCCTGGCTGTCTCATGATATCGGGTGAGCACCCCATGTCTCCTTTCCTTGCTTCAGCGTGCAAAAATCAATGGTCCAATACTGATACAGGGTTGGCTGTTGAGTCCATTTTCGATAATGAGGATACTGTTCCAGTTAATATCAATTCTTGTGGTATGGAAGTTGTTGCCGGAGTCGAGGTAGTTGCTGGTGTCGATAAATCATGTGCGGTTGAAGTTATTGGTGAAATTTCTGCTGACCGTTGCCGGGGATGGATCTGTGCTTTGATTACCTTGGGCTACAGCCCGGGTAAAATTGCTATGCTGCTGCAGTAATAAGCTCTTTATATTTTCGCCAGTGATGCTTAAAGAACTTTTCTGTGTAACCATCAGGTCCAAAGGACTTGTCATGTTTAATAGAGAAGACTGCATTCTTTACTTCATGATCGGATACTTGTTGAGATAGTACTCTTTACTTTGTGCATTTATCCTCATCCTGGAATTAATTTGTGGAACTGGTGTGTGCATGTTGTCAAGAACATTATAAAAGGTAGTATATAAATTGATAGTTTTATCTTCAATCTGTTTGTTGTCATATAGAGGCTTACCGTTTTGATTAACCAATTTCTGTACAGAGTATTATATTTCTGCATGATTAATTTCAAACACTTATTCATCCAATTCTTCCATTTTCAATTCAATATAGTTTATGTTCAATACTTGATATCATTTTAAAAATTCACATTTATTGAACTTGTTATACATTTTTTGGTGTTGTTTTATTGATTTTTGTTTAAGCTTATGAAGTTAAAATGTTTGATTAGCCCGGTGAGACATCAAATCCTGGCTCCGTCTCTGACCGTAGCCTTGATCTAAGTTGCTCTCTAGATGCTTGTGATAATGCCGAGCTATTTGCTCCCAGTTTAAAATCAAGTTGTAAATGTACAGTTCCTGTTGAACCATCTCCTCCTCGGTCAGTTCCTCGGTGGTCGTCGTTGTTCTCCAAATTACCTAATGACGTAGGTGTTCATTCTCCTCGCTGTTTTGATAATGTAGAAATCAAGGGAGTAATGATTCCACCGGCCAAAGTGATTGAAGCCGGTGTTTATTACTGGAAGGATATTTCATTGGTTTTTTCCTCTACTCCAACCCTGCATATCATGTTGTTAAGGCGTGTTGTAACCAACTATGGAAGCCTAAAGGGGATTAAGTGTTCACTTTGACATTGCGATGTTCTTTTTTAAAATCTCTCGTAGTGATGAAAGACAACGTATTCTTGAAGCCGATTCTGTTCTCATTAATAGGAAACGATTCATCATTACTACCTAGAGCCCTTCCGTTGATAGCGCTAAGGCTCAGGTATTATCTATTCCTTTTTGGGATCATTTTTCTCACACTCGTCTATTCTTTAGCCTTTGATCGGGATCGATTGGCTGGCAGGCCTAGTTGGTAAGGTGATTTGTTATGACGCTAACACTATAGCCGGGAAGAGACTAGTTTACACCAAAGCTCTGATTGAAATAACCCCTGCCAAACCTTTGCCTTCTGCGTTAAAGGATAAACTCGATGGGGGCCTTTTTTCTAAGTCAGAGTTTACTATAGTTGGAAACCGAATATCTGTACGTCATGTCGGTCCTTTAGGCATCTTTTGAAAGCTTGTTTTAGATCGGTGTCTGCTATCCCTGTTCCACTATTTGAACGGATTCCACTTCCTCATCCTTTTGTCAAGAGGTAGGTCCCGAAGGTTGCTCCTCCTCCCCTGACCTTGCTTCGGTCGCTACTTATGAAGCCCTTGTTTTTGATGCTCCAGTTGTGCTCCTTGTGCAACTCTTATTGTTGATTCCCCTATTGGTGGGACCCTTGTTGAATGTGTTTCTCCTGTTTCGCTCGATTCTATTTCTTGGAATTTTGAGCAGGCCTGGATCCATATTGCACCTGAGATGAGGTACTCATTGGAAACCGATATTTATTATGCCATTATCAGTGATATTAAGGATGAGAGTCGATTTCCTATATATCACATTGAGGATGAGGGTTTGTCCCTTATTAGGGTTAGTGAGATTGGTGAGCCGAATAAAAGTAATTTTTATGACGTCGTTTGGGATAGGAAATTTGTTTACTCTCCTTCTTCTGAAGGATACGTTTCAAACATGGCTGCTCTTTTTTCTGGGTATGTTCATGTTATGGGCCCATCCTCTATTATTGGTACTGGCACTTCCTCTTCGAACGGTGCGTGGTCATAGTTTTTTAGTAGTTTAGGCACTTTTTGCCTAGCTCATGTGCTGTATTTTCTCTTCGGTTTTGGTTCTTTGAGCCTATTTAGCTGTTCTATGCATGTACATAACACCTTTTTTCCATTATTTATACAGTGGCACGACCCATTTTAAAGCCGGCTATATTTTCTAAAAAAATAAATAAAACTAAACTATTATAACATCAAAAATCATAAATTTTATTTCTTTAAAAACAATTCCATTCGTTTTAATAATTAAAAATCATTAGAACATATATGCTTCTAAAATCACTTCAAAATCCTTTTCAAGTCAAAATCATCATTTCAGTATTTCAAAATACCAAAAATAAGGCCCAGTGCTACCATAGCACTAAATAAGTCAAATCATATCAATGACATCAACATGACATCCAGAACATCATATATCAGCAGATATATGAAAATATATCGATAGTGGTGAGGAATCCTATTGGATCCCTCCAACCTGTCCCCCTGCATCACAACAGCGTATAAAACATAAAATTAAAATCAACCGCTTTGAGGGGGATTCGCATACGAATGGTCATCCGCTCTTACATGGGAACACAATAGGATCTCATCCGCTCCAATAGGCGGGAATATATCCAAACCAACTAATATATATAGTATATCATCTAAACAAACATCAAACATCATATATAAAATTATTCCCACTTATATAAAAATATAAGCATGTCAGAGAGGTGAGTTTACTCAAAAAAATGCCATAAGTAGCCTAAGCGCTCCGGATTGAATGATCATTCAATTTAACTCAAAGTTTCCACTAGCTCCGAATTCGTCCAATCAACTTCATAACGTAGTGCTCGCTGATACGAACGCAACACAACTACCCGCGCTTGAAACAGACATCGTACGAGAAATTTATACATAAAAGAACATTCGATAATTAATAATATAATTGACTAAATAAATTTTAATTAACTTTTAAACCTTCCAGTGTCTCTTTCGTTTCCTTCCCTCCTGCATTTCAGGCTGTACGAATCACCTTTTCTTTTCTTTTTTTATTCACGCTCGATCGTTCGTCCTCTATCCATGAAACCTTCGCCGACCAGCACCCACGAGCCACCGCCCTATGCACTGCGCCTCCCATGCCCAGCCGCCATCGTACATTGTACGCATACGTGCGAGGTCGATGTTCCCAAACCCATTTTCCACAGTGCGAACGCAACCCCTTTCTGGTAACCACGTGACACCGGACGGTGATCACGTCGTAGGATAGTTTAGTATCATTGTCCTCTACATTTTCCTAGTTGAAGTCGAAGGCTAATTTCGCTCCTAGCGGCACCGACGTTAATGGCCATCGGATGGAAATAAGTTAATGGCGGCTGAAATCTTTTTCTAGGGTTAGGTTAACAAATGTACGAAGTTGAGGTCTATTTATAGAAGATTTCACGACGCTATTCATCCGTGAAAATTCCAAACTTCAAACGAAGTGTGCCGTCTGGCGTTCTATATGTTATACCCCTATTTCGAACACAATGGTATATATATCAGAAGTCAATTCCATCATATACAAAAGATGGCTTTTTAAATTGAGTTATTAAATTAAGTTACATTCCTCTAATTAATTTCTATGTGTTTCGAACTCGCACGATCAAACGATACGTCCAATCGCCACGAAATTCAACAGCATATTATAATTCACTATTATGGATCCAATGAAACCAGTTTCGACGAAATCCGAGACAATGCCAAAAATGACTATTTTTAAACTTTAATTAAAAAGAGTAAATTCCAATTTCTGTTTATTCACTTTTAGATCAAATTTAAAAGTTCACTAACTCCACTCTAATTTAAATAGAATTTAAATCAACTTTAGAAATCATTTGCATTCACTTTGAATTCCAAATTCCTTTATTTAAACAATTTCAAATATTAAATCTAATAATTTAATTATCAATTAAATCAATATATTTGAAATATAAGTTATTTAACTTATAAAATTAACTTTTGAATATTTAAAATCGATTAAATATTCCGAATTCGAATGACTAAAATTCTGGGTCGTTACATCAAATAAGTCCATTTACCAACTTCAAAAATAATATTTTGTCGGTTTATCTTGTTCAAGTGTTTAGATATCCCTATCAACCATGATAGCAACTTGTATTGATCTGAATCCATAAACCACAATGCAGGCCTATCAACACGATATAAAACATTTCTATAACAATAACAAACACGCCCTCTCGTATATGTACTACACTCAACTCATAATAAGACATTACCCTATCTTTGAATGAGTTATGCCCACCAAGGCCAAGGTTCTCGTTTAACCTTTAGCTCTGATAACGCATGTAACGATCCGCCTTTTCTACCCTTGAATGTCAATACTAATTCATCCATGGTATTCACATACCGAGCATCCAAGTGCTGGAAAGACAGAACATTAAGGTAGAAAAACGAAAAAGAAACTGAACAAGAAAGAAGAACACAATATCAAAATCTAACATGTTGAACGATGACATATAATATCTCAAAAGGTCATTACTAAAAAGAAAACTTTGATATACATACATCAATCAGGGTAAACTAACCTATCATCAGTCTGGATAGTTATAACTGTCTATCCTCACAAATGTTGATAGAAAATTGAAAACAAGAGAAAGAGGGAAAGTTATCATTTAGATTAAAAATTTAAGTGTATTTATAGGAAAATAATAATATATTTTGTTCTTTAGATTTAAACGCTATGCATTTTGAGCACACATGACCGCACAGCACGCCCAATTGTCACGAAACCCGTCAGCATACAACAATTCATTATTCCGGATCTAATGGCGCTTGTTTCGTCAAATCTAAGACATTGCTTCAGAACGATAATTTCATCCGTTATTAGACAGAATAAATTATTAAAACAAATTTAATCACTTTCATTATAAATTAAAGTTTACAATAGCCATTTATTATTTAAAAGGAATTTAAAAAAGCTTTTGAAATTATTTAATTCATTAAACCCAAGATTCAATTATTTAAATAATTTCGATATTTAATTATAAACCGTTCGAAAATCCGGGTCGTTACAGATAGATACTGGCCAGTCTGGTTTATTCCCCAACGTATAATAGGAATACACACGATAAATAGGCATTTTTGTGGCTCTCAGCCTGCACATTCTCAGTGTGCGTCCCCAAAAATTTAATACCTCCTATACTTGACCCTGTTAGAGTTATATCTGCTTACAGAAAGTAACTGAACAAATATCTGTAGGATCGATTTCACCCTAGAGGGGGTGAATAGGGTGATACTGTTAATTATAAAAACTATCACGGAAGCTTATAAAATTATTTCAACACAGATAAATCAAAATTGCTGCAGCACAGATAATAGCAGAATAATAAATGCAGAAATAGAACGACACAGAATTTACCCAGCTTCGGCAAAACCCTGCCTACGTGCTGCCCCTAAGGTTTCTACTAAAAATTAAGTAGTCACACGCTTACACACGTAAACTCACAACACCCGCTACTGACTAAACTTACTCTACGCTCAAAACTCTGCCACAACTCAGCCACCGAGTTGCGAATTCTCAAACTACGTCACATAGTTTGTCCCCTAATCACACGACTAGAATTTACACGATTACAATTTTAAAAAACAATTTAAAAACAAATTAACCCTAATTTAACTAGAGCCTTGTATAATTAATAGTCAAACTAAATAAAACAAGCCGACCCAAAGTGAGATAAGAGTGAATTCCCTTTTTTTTATTTCTTCGCCGACTCCTCTTTGAAAAATGGCTGCTTGTTCTCGTTCCACTTTGCCTTGAAATTAGAGCTTTTTTCTGAAGTCGTCGACTTTCAGTTGCTTAATCGAAATAGACGTTTTCTAGTTCGTTGCTTTCGTCGATTGTTTGGCTATTTGAATTGCCTTCGGCTACTTCAATTCGATCAAGTTCGAATTTGATTCTGGTATGTAATTTACTCCTTTTGCTTTACTGGTTTTGGCTTACTTGAACTTGATGCCGTAATTTTCCGATGATGTTACTTATTTATATAGGATTCGAGATCCTTGATTTTCGTTTGTATACATCAATTTGAATTCTTCTTCAGCCATTTGATTATTCTTGAACGATGGTGATTTATCCGACCTTTTCAATTCATATAATTTCGGCTTGGTTAACACGGCTTCGATTTTGACTTTGCTTGGCTACCACGACGTCGATTTCTGACTTGTTCAACTTCGGCACTGACTTGGTTCGATGTTGACTTCGGTTTTGATTTGACCTGCAGTTGTCTTCGATTGCAAACTTGATTTTGTGATGTTGATCTTGTTCGACTTTTGCCATACTATTCACTGCCTCTGGTAGCACTTTCGACCTTGTTCGATTTTACTTGCTGTTTCATGACTCCGACCATTATGTCTTTACTACCATGTGTATACATACATCTATGTATGTATATATGTGTTGTATTTGTAATGTTCACTGTGATTCCTTTAGCATGTTTTCGTTTTGCCTGTACTCTGCTTGATTTTCTGTTGTACTGTCTTGAGCTCGAGTTGCTTCATTGTGATGTTTCCACTTCTTCATATCACTGCTTTTGCTGTTTTACTTTGTTATCGAGTTGCACTACTTGCATATCCACAGCTGTATCACCATTTCATGTTTACTTGAGGCTTGCACTTGAATGTCAGTTGTATCAGTCATTGTTGTATCTTTGGTGCACTTGGTTTGTGATTCACTGTTGCATTCTGTATATGCACTTGAGTTTGATACTTTTCGAAGCTTGTTCTGTCCAGCTTCATTTGAAATTAGTTGTATTTGTACATTTTGATTTTGGTCGAGGCTTGTTAACATTACTGGTGCACTGACTTGAGTTGCTTTGAGTATTTGTGTTATGCTCTTGTTTGGTGCACATCCTTGACCTGTTGCAGTGTTCATGTATGGTTGTTTATAGCCATTTCATTGTTGAGGTTGTGTCATTGATATTAGCTTTGAGCATTGTTCATGTCTGGTTTGAGTTTTGCTTGTATACTTCATGTGTACTTTGGAGTTTTAGTCGAGGCTGCATATATGTATGAGCTGGTACATGTTTGTATACATGTGCATATACATATGTGTGTGTCTATATATATATATATATATATATATATATATATATATATATATTTGTGCATTGTCTCAGTGATGCATCGCTTAGCCATATGTATTTGATTGCAGTTTTGCCCCTGTTTAGTTTATGTTGTACTGATTTGGTATTTGCTTCAATTTGGTTTGATTCACTTTGAACTTCATGTTGATTTTTTGAAATCACACCTGAGTTGAATCCAGCTTAAAGCTCGGGTTTGACCTTGTGCTGATATTGTGACATTATTTTTATTGCACTTGAGTTGAACCCGACATTTTGGGTTTGACCAGTGCTTACCTGTCCCTGTAATTTTATCAAGTGTATATATCGGTGTGCACGGGCTTGTGGCATATACAGTGTGATACACTGTGTATGTCATAAGCTGTTCGTGTATGATGAATTCAAAATTAGATGATGACGAACAACCCAAATAACTGAGACAAATATTATTTCCAAAATCCATATTTTATTTTATACTGCAAAAATATTTTATTTTCAATTTTACCGCGTCAATGTATATTTCTGCAGATTGCTCAGATGTTGGATTCATATTGGAGATAAATACGAGTTGAGTGAATGAGTGACATGTAGTAAGGTCAAATGTAAATGTGAATTGTAATTTAATTAAATTTGTATTGTAATTGAAATTGTATATATATATATATATATATAGTGAGAGCTTGAAATTTATACTATTTAAAAATTGTAATAAATATTTGTTTGAATAAAATTTCTGTTTGAATTCAAATTCTCAAATTTTGTGTTATTTATTTTATTCAGCAAATATTTATTTAATCTATGAAAAATAAAATAGTACATTAACAAATACATTTAAATGAATATATGTATGTTTATTATCATCAAACAAAAATCATATAATCGCATATTCAACAATCTCCCCCTTTTGATGATAACAAACACATTTAAGGTTTTGAATATGTTAAATGTATTTGATCATTGATATACTCTAATTGCTCCCCCTATTTAAATGCTTCCTCTCTACACAAAGCTCCCCTTCATGTATGCATAATATTAAAAATATGCAAGTGAGCCTAGATGCAAATAGAAAATATTTGACCTTTGCTTGATTTTATTTAACAAAATCTTAACTTTTCTCTCTCCTTTTGTTATCAGCAAAAGAGTAATAGTGTTAGAATAGAGATAAAGTGATCGATACTAATACAACATTAAAACTCAATCGAATATAAATATTAAATTCCAATAAAAAATCAAACAAAAATCATAAATACTTTGTTGGGTGCATATTCCACTTTTAGAATGATGGGAATGATGTCATCATATAAAAACATACAGTTGTGTCTATTTGTGGTATATTTATATCAGGAATTTGAATATCTGCCAACCATGCATAACTGTTAGGACTTTTAAATGAGATTAATAGTATTCCAAAAAAATGAATTCAAGTATCTTCTAACCACGCATAACCGTGAGGACTTTTAAATGGGATTAGAATCAATTTGTTTATTATTAAAAAAATCAATTTTGATATGCATTCCATACATGCATAACCGTGAGGACTTTTAAATGAGCACGGAAGCACATAACAAATTCCAAGTAATTCACCCATGCATAACTATGAGAACTTTTAAATGAGAGTGAATACTTTGGATTTTATTTTATTTTATTTTATTATTATTATTATTATTATTATTAAAAAAATGTAAATGAAAAACGAATGATTCATGTTTAAAGTACCACATATTGACAAACTATATTGAATTTTGATGAGTGATAGTCGTTAGAAATATGATAGAAATAGAGATGGTCATGGAATTTTTTACCAACAAAAAGTTTTATAACTCTTGTTTAAATTTCTAAAGAAATTTACTAATTATACCGTCTCGAGTCATAATATATGATAAATATCAACACTCAACACTTTTTTTAATCACATTTTATCTTTTTGATAATTAGTAGAGAGTCAGATTAGTCAATGTTATAATTTAAAATTTTAAAAATAATTATAAAATCAATTTTTCTAAAAATGACCAATATGAAAACAAGGTCAAAGATGATTTTCTAGAAGGGGTTTTGAAATATTTCTGCTAAAAAAAAATTATGAAATGGAAAATATGCAGATATTTTCTTTGAAAAATGATGCAGTTACTAAATGTCTCAACAAATCACGTTCCACTAGTAATTTTTCTATCAACTAGATTACCAGTGTAATCTGCATCTGAATTTCTCTTTCACTCAAAATTATCATTAATTGAATTTGATAGACCAGACCATGAAATGTGCAACAAAATATCTCAAAATTAATTTTAACAGCTTTTTAAATGACATTATCTTGAATTTGAACTGAAACCGTGTAAACAATAAAAAAACCGTGAATATAGAGTCAGCCGTAAAATAACCAAATGTATTATCATCCAACAAAGCACAATTATTAATCCAAACTAATATATATGAAGTAATTCAAAGACTCTACATATTTTTATAGTGTTCTTGGCATAAGAATATAATTGGCCAACAATTTTGAATAAGTCAGAATCAAAAATCATCATTATTTCATCATCATATTATTGGCTGATTTAACTCAGATTATGGTGTAGATTATCACATTTAATATATCGTTCAAAATATACCATTACCTGTTTTATCTTTACGATAATTTTTCATGGTTGTCCATTGTGATTCTGTCACCTTTATACTAGGCTAAGGAACTTTGCTTTGTCGCTCGTTGTATCCTTGGAACAGCCAGAATCCAAGTAACACTATTGTTGTTCCTTAGCCTGCTACTACACCTACACGATGAAAGATTTTTGTAACATATTTGTTTTTATAGGTCCATGATTGTTAGTGGCAGAATATTTTGAAAAATAATTTTGTGGAAACCCGAAACTATTTATATATGTTCCTTTCGGCACCCAGATTTGTTTAACTTTGAGAGATTTTATATTTGTGCCTTTTGGAACCTAAATTGGTATAGTTTTCACGTGTTTGGGTCTATACCAACAATTATTGTCATTATGTCCATATTTTCTACAAATTGTGCACATAGAATTGACCTGATTAAATTTGTTTTTAACATTTTCAAATTGACTATATCCAAGTCCTTGTCTAACTATATTAACAGTTTGCTTTCCTAATAGCATATTCAAAGATTTTTCACTTTTTGAAAATTTATCTAAAGTCGTTGACAGTTGTTGGACTCGTGTTTTGAGAGATTCATTTTCGTTTAATAATTGTGTGCACTTTTTAATAGAATTCTCTCTCCTAGTATTTTCACTCTCTTTCAAAATCAGAATTTCATTTTCAAGTGATTTTATATTAATTTCTGATTTTTTAATTTCTTCTTCAAACGATGGACACTTGTCACACTTAAGGCACTTATTTTGATAGTTTTTAACTAATTGTTCAAGTTGATCATTTAAATCTATCAAAGTATCTTTTTGTGATTCAAGTTTGGCATACTTCTCCCTAAGTCGTTCAAAACAGCCATTTACTTCGTGGAAATATATAAGTAATTCTGAGTGAGTGAGTTTTGATACCTCGCTTGGTTTGTCATCGTCGCTATCAGTTATATTACATTGAAGGCACATATCTGCTTTCTAACTCTCACTGCTAGTACTTTGATTATCTTCATCACTTGTATTCCAAGTGGCTGCAAAACTTCTCATTTTTTATTTCTTTTCAAAGTCGCGTCGATTTTGAGGACAATTGGGCTTGATATGTCCAGGTTGGTTGCACTTGTGACAGATGATCTTCTGTTCTTCTGAGTAATCTAGTGCTTTGGTTATTCTGCTTTTCAATTTTTGATTTCGAGCTGGGTTTCCATATTTGTAATTCCACCTTTTGAATTTCTTTATTATCAGCTCCAATTCTGCTGCTCCATCATCATCATCATCATCATCACCATCACTTTCTGTTGTTCCTTAAGAGCTATTGATTTCTTTCGAGTGTCCCTCCTTCACGCTCTTCCTTGAATTTCATTTCTTGCTCATAAGTGGTGAGATTTTCGATGAGTTCTTCAACTTTCATTTGTTTTAAATCTTTCGATTCTTGAATGGCAGTCACTTTTGCTTCATATCTTCGTGGAAGGACTCTGAGGATTTTTCGGACTATTTCCAATTCCGTGTATGATTTTCCGAGAGCATTTGATTTGTATACAATATTGGAAAGTCGTCCGTGCATCTCTTTGACATTTTCTTCCTTCTCCATTGTGAAATTCTCGTATTCGCTGCTTAGCATGGCAAGGCAAGATTCTTTGACTTGAGATGTTCCTTCATGAGTCACTTCTAGTGTGTGCCATATTTCCTGCGCAGTTAGACAATGTGAGACACGATTAAATTCAAATTGATCCAATGAACAGATAATAGAATTCATAGCATTAGCATTAGCATTTTGTAATTTATTTTCTAGTTCTGTCCATTGATCCTTTGGTTTATCTATTTCCTGATTATCTATAATTATAGTTGGTGCTCTATAACCTGTCTCAACAATATTTCAAGCGTCAATGATTTTCAGAAAAATTTTCATCCTATTTTTCCAGTGAGCATATTTACCATTGAACATTGGTGGTCTAACTATGGATTGACCCTCAGCAAAAGCAGTATTAAAAGAAGCCATTTTAAAAATTCAAAATTTTAAAACAAAAATTTGTTTTTGAAAAAACAAATTTTTTTTAAAAAAAAGTCGACTTTTATTCCTAGCACTGATACCACTTGTAGGATCGATTTCACCCTAAGGGGGGTGAATAGGGTGACACTGTTAATTATAATAATTATTGCGGAAGCTTATAAAATTATTTCAACACAGATAAATCAAAATTATTGCAGCACAGATAATAGCAGAATAATAAATGCAGAAATAGAATGACATAGAATTTACCCGGCTTTGGCAAAACCCTGCCTACGTGCTGCCTCCAAGGTTTCTACTAGAAATTAAGTAGTCACACGTTTACACACGTAAACTCGCGACACCCGCTACTGACTAACCTAACTCTACGCTCAAAACCCTGCCACAACTCAGCCACTGAGTTGCGAATTCTCGAACTACGCCACGTAGTTTGTCTCCTAGTCACACGACTAGAATTTACATGATTACAAATTTAAAAAACAATTTAAAAACAAATTAACCCTAATTTAACTAGAGCCTTGTATAATTAATAGCCAAACTAAATAAACCAATCCGGCCCAAAGTGAGATAAGAGTGAATTCCCTTTTTTTTTATTTCTTCGTCGACTCCTCTTTGAAAAATGGCTGCTTGTTCTCGTTCCACTTTGCTCTGAAATTAGGGCTTTTTTCTGAAGTCGTCGACTTTCAGTTGCTTAATCGAAATAGACGTTTTCTAGTTCGTTGCTTTCGTCGATCGTTTGGCTCTTTGAATCGCCTTCGGCTACTTCAATTCGATCAAGTTCGAATTTGATTCTGGTATGTAATTTACTCCTTTTGCTTTACTGGTTTTGGCTTACTTGAACTTGATGTCGTAATTTGCCGATGATGTTACTTATTTATATAGGATTCGAGATCCTTGATTTTCGTTTGTATACATCAATTTGAATTCGTCTTCGGCCATTTGATTATTCTTGAACGATGGTGATTTATCTGACTTTTTCAATTCATATAATTTCGGCTTGGTTAACACGGCTTCGATTTTGACTTTGCTTGGCCACCACGGTGTCGATTTCTGACTTGTTCAACTTCGGCACTGACTTGGTTCGATGTTGACTTTGGTTTTGATTTGACCTGCAGTTGTCTTCGACTGCAAACTTGATTTTGTGATGTTGATCTTGTTCGACTTTTGCCATACTATTCACTGCCTCTGGTAGCACTTTCGACCTTGTTCGATTTTACTTGCTGTTTCATGACTCCGGCCATTATGTCTTTACTGTCATGTGTATACATACATCTATGTATGTATATATGTGTTGTATTTGTAATGTTCACTGTGATTCCTTTAGCCTGTTTTCATTTTGTCTGTACTCTACTAGATTTTCTGTTGTACTGTCTTGAGCTCGAGTTGCTTCAGTGTGATGTTTCCACTACTGCATAACACTGCTTTTGCTGTTTTACTTTGTTATCGAGTTGCACTACTTGCATATCCACATAAATTTGCTGTATCACCATTTCATGTATACTTGAGGCTTGCACTTGAATGTCAGTTGTATCAGTCATTGTTGTATCTTTGGTGCACTTGGTTTGTTATTCGGTGTTGCATTCTGTATATGCACTTGAGTCTGATAATTTTCGAAGCTTGTTTTGTCCAGCTTCATTTGAAATTAGTTGTATTTGTACATTTTGATTTTGGTCGAGGCTTGTTAACATTACTGGTGCACTGACTTGAGTTGCTTTGAGTATTTGTGTTATGCTCTTGTTTGGTGCACATCCTTTACCTGTTGCAGTGTTCATGTATGGTTGTTTATAGCCATTTCATTGTTGAGGTTGTGTCACTGATATTAGCTTTGAGCATTGTTCATGTCTGGTTTGAGTTTTGCTTGTATACTTCATGTGTACTTTGGAGTTTTAGTCGAGGCTGCATATATGTATGAGCTGGTACATGTTTGTATACATGTGCATATACATATGTGTGTGTGTGTGTGTGTATTTGTGCATTGTCTCAGTGATGCATCGCTTGGCCATATGTATTTGATTTCAGTTTTGCCCCTGTTTAGTTTGTGTTGTACTGATTTGGTATTTGCTTCAATTTGGTTTGATTCACTTTGAACTTCATGTTGATTTTTTGAAATCACACCCGAGTTGAATTCAGCTTAAAGCTCGGGTTTGACCTTGTGCTGATATTGTGACATTATTTTTATTGCACTTGAGTTGAACCCGACGTTTTGGGTTTGACCAGTGCTCACCTGTCCCTGTAATTTTATCAAGTGTAATATCGGTGTGCACGGTCTTGTGGCATATATAGTGATACACTGTGTATGTCACAAGCTGTTCGTGTATGATGAATTCAAAATTAGATGATGACGAACAACCCAAATAACTGAGACAAATATTATTTTCAAAATCCACATTTTATTTTATACTGCAAAAAATATTTTATTTTCAATTTTACTGCGTCAATGTATATTTCTGCAGATTGCTCAAATGCTGGATTCACATTGGAGATAAATGCGAGCTGAGTGAATGAGTGACATGTAGTGAGGTCAAATGTAAATGTGAATTGTAATTTAATCAAATTTGTATTGTAATTGAAATTGTGTGTGTGTGTGTGTAGTGAGAGCTTGAAATTTATACTATTTAAAAATTGTAATAAATATTTGTTTGAATAAAATTTCTGTTTGAATTCAAATTCTCAAATTCTGTGTTATTTAGTTTATTCAGCAAATATTTATTTAATCTATGAAAAATAAAATAGTACATTAACAAATACATTTAAATGAAAATATATATGTTTATTATCATCAAACAAAAATCATATAATCGCATATTCAACAATATCAACTTAGGCATCCTTTACCATATGGTGTTATTCATCGTTATTTACTCAATGCTTGTAAATTGCACACATTATCGCACAATTATTCAATATAACGATACCAAAGAATAATCGAAGAAATATTACTGAAATTCCTATACCAAACGGTACTATAACTCTATTTATTCTAATTCCTCGTTACACATAAATATGAATGAATCTAAATACGCAATTCTATTATTTATTGGTTTGGAAGGAACTGAAAAATACACTTTTCCCGAAATTCATTAAAATAATTTCAAATTTCTTTTTTTTTCCAATGCAAGCTAGGTTTTTATGGAGGACCTATACCTCTCTTTATTGAAGCAAACAGATACATAGAAACCACAAGCACACACCCCAAGCAAACATAGAAAAACCCCAAGCACGCACCCAAGCACACAAGAAAAAGCATCAAGTACAACAACAACACATACAAAAGAACACACAAACTCAGAGCAGACATACAAAAACACCGCACAGACAACAGAAAGGGCCATAAAGACACGAAGCAGGCAGCAGCACAAGGAACAACGAGAAAAAGAATAGAGCAACAGAGCAGGGAATTGTGATCACAAGCAATCCCATTGAGCATGAACAGTGTGATCGCCAGGCTCGAAAGGAAAACTATGAGAATGCATGAGAATAGCGATTCCCAAAGCACGAATGGTATCACATAGAAGTTCAGAATGACGTTTGAATTTTCCATTGAACAATCTAGTGTTCCGTTCGTTCCATATAACTATTGTAAATTTCCTGATAAGAGTATGGTTAACATGAGCTTTAAAGTCATCGTGCAATGTGTTGAGAAATAGCCTATGCCATTCAAATTTACCTAACAAACAACTGCCATGAAGACCGGAAGCAGTAAGATATAAATAACAGAGATGACCGAACAGTCGAAGAAAAGATGTGTGTTGGTCTCATCACCACTGTCACAAAAAATGCAAATAGGGGAGTTGAGAAAACCAATATGGCATAGATGATTTTTAGTTAGGATAGCATTATTTATAACACGCCAGAGCATGAAATTGTCGCTGTGCCACTGCTTTTTGTTCCAGATACTGGAAGGCCAAGGACATAGCCTCTCAGTGGTGCATAAACTATCATAAACCAGTCTAATGGAGTGCTTTCCCTTCATAAGCCCCGATGATAGGCTAGCTTCCTCATCCAAACTAATTATGGTGGATCTCGGTTTTTTTCATATAATGTTAATCATAGAATTACTGTTATGTGGCAAATGAATCATACCATCATTAATGTAACCGCCAAGCTTGCTCCCAGAGGGATTTCCAGTTTGCTCCCATTGTTGATGAGTAAAGATGCTGCTGAGGATAACACCAGGTGCCGACCACGGACTGTGCCAAAAGCTTACCGTAGAGTGTAAGGAAATTTGATCGTTTTGTAAGGAAATTTATGTGGTACATTAATGGACCGTTTCCTTCCTCATTATGTGGTACATTAATGGACCGTTTCTTTTCTCAAACGTTTCCTTCCTCATTATGTGGTCAATAGAATCTAAAAGGGTTTTTCCTATTAATATGCTAAATAAATAAAACGGTTATAATCTAGAGCATTAATTTCTCTCATCTTGATCTTGATGGACGATCAAGATTAAGTCTACAAATCTGAAAATTTGGTCCTCTCTCTACCTATAAATATTAACCTTTGCCCATCACAAAGGATATACAGAAAACACATAAAGAAATATATAGGAAAAGAGAGAGAAACCATTTTCTTTCTCAATTGAAACAGCATTCGACAACATCCATTGCTGATTCGTATACAAGATGTCTGGAGGTATGTTTCATTAATTCTTTACATATGTGATAATCATGTAATTCTAGATCTCAGGGTTTATGTCATTCGCAAGATATAGATTACATGTGGTATCAGAGCGATGGTTTTAGAATTCATGATTATCCATCAATATATAAAACGAAACTACCATAGATCTTTGATATGATGTTTGTAATTTTACTATGATAATGATAATGATTATTAATGTTAATATGATTCAAGTTTAATATTCGTATTATCTAAGTTGCTACAGTAATCATGATTATCAATATTGTTCTATTTATTGTATTCTTAAATCTGGATCTGGAAAGTTTATATTTCCGCAAAAGTTGATTTTTTTCTACTTTAATATTTTACATACTGTATAATATGGAACAACTTATTGTATGCGAATACTTTTCAGAAAGTATACATATTGAAAACAATTGTTTTCTAGTTTGACATTAAATTCATGACCTGGAACTTGCAAGATAATTGTCTATAAATGATTTGCAAAATAATTATTTATATGTTAAATTCATGTATGGAATTTACTTGGAGTTACTAGACATTAATTATCCTTGCTGTGGATTACTTGAAAGAATGACAAATGTTTATGCAAAAAAAAAACATTAATGTTTATCTCTTGTTTTATTTTACGCTTCCGTGCTTAAATTCATTCTTTCCTCTGGTCTGATGCATGCAGTCCCGTCCACGGGCGGCTGCTGCTTGCACAATAACGCATGAAACATTAATGTTTATCATTCTTTCATGAGTATGGTTCTACTGCCTACCCACAGGAGGCGCTAAACCTAACCTCTTATTATGACATGTGTTTTATTCTAATAAAGAAGCCTACATTTCATTTATATCTGCAGTTGCAATGCCCTCAAACCTTAATTCGTACGCTATGTCTATCGTCAAACTCAATGGAACCAACTACTCAGAATGGAAAGAGCAAGTTGAGTTTTCTTTAGGCGTACTTGAACTGGACATGGCTCTTCTTAAGGAAAAGCCAGCCCCACTTACTGACACAAGTACGCCTGAGGAAAACAAACTCCATAATGATTGGGAACGATCTAATAGGCTCAGCATGATGTTTATGCGAATGGTGGTTGATACCAACAAACCTCCCTACCCCAAACTGAAAGCGCAAAAGAATATTTGCAATCCATTGAAAATCGGTTCAAGACTGCAGACAAATCCCTTGCTGGGAAACTTATGGCAGATCTTGTAACCATGAAGTTTGATGGTTCTCGGTCAATGAGCGCTCATGTCATTGAAATGATTAACCTTGCTGCCAAACTTAAGAACTTGGGATTGGTTATGGACGATGCTTTTCTCGTCCAATTCATTCTCACTAGCTTACCTCCTCAGTATGAACCATTCAAAATTCATTACAACACTATTACGGAAAAGTGGAGTCTGAATGAATTGACTGACAAACTGGTTCAAGAGGAGTCTAGGCAAGGCTCGCAAGGCATTAAAGTTGCTTATTTCACTCAAGGGGTTGGAAAACAAGCTGGCAAAAAGAACAAATCACAGCATAAAAGAGCACCACCCAAATCTGATGACGCCACTCAACCATCCAAGAAGAAAAAGAAGGATGATTGTCTGCAAATTCTGCAAGAAACCTGGACACTTCCAAGCAGATTGCATTAAGCGCAAAGCATGGTTCGAAAATAAAGGTAACCCAATGGGTTTCGTAAGTCATTTCGAATCAAATCTTACTAATGTACCTTCTTCTACTTGGTGGATTGATACTGCTGCTAACGTTCATGTTTCGAATTCTATGCAGGGATTCATTACGATCCAAACCACAAACCCAAGTGAGAATTTCATTTTAATGGGGAATAAAGATAAAGCTCCAGTTAAAGCTATTGGAACCTTTCGTCTTATTTTAGATAGCGGTTATCAGTTAGATTTATGTCAAACTCTTTATGTTCCGTCTATTTCCCGTAATTTGATTTCTGTAAGTGTACTTGATAAATTTGGATATTCTTTTGAAGTTGGAAATGGAAATTTTAGTTTATTTAAAAATTCTAGTCTTATTGGTTCTGGAATATTAATTGATGGACTTTATAAACTTCATCTTAAACAAAATGCTGAAATCCAACTCACCCTGCATGGAAAAGAAACTAAAAGAAAGTCATCCAAGAATGATTCTTACTTCTTGTGGCATAAAAAAAACCGGGTCACATATCTAGTGAAAGAACCAAGAGGTTAGTGAAAGATGGTGTCCTACCGGACCTAGACTTCGCTAACATTACAGCATGTGTTGATTGTATTAAAGGAAAAATAACAAAAAACACAAAGAAAGGAGCCACAAGAAGTACACAACTTCTTGAAATAATACATACAGATATTTGTGGACCTTTTGATGTTTCAACTTTTGGAGGAGAGAAATATTTCATCACTTTTATCGATGATTTTTCACGTTATTGCTTTCTTTATCTGTTGCATGAAAAATCTCAGTCAGTGGACGCTGTACAAGTGTTCATTACTGAAGTCGAAAGGCAATTAGAAAGAAAAGTGAAAATCATTAGGTCAGATAGGGGTGGTGAATTCTATGGAAGGTATGATGAAACGGGACAACATCCTGGACCTTTTGCTAGACTTCTTCAAAAACTTGGAATTGTTGCACAATACACAACGTCTGAATCTCCATGGCAGAATGGTGTAGTTGAAAGGCGAAATCGTACATACATGGAAATGGTTAGATCCATGATGAGTCATGCAAATTTACCTATATCATTATGGATGGATGCATTACGAACAGCTGTCTACATCTTAAATAGAGTTCCAAGTAAGGCCGTTCCAAAGACTTCTTTTGAACTTTGGAAAGGATGGAAACCTAGTTTAAGACATCTCCAAATTTGGGGTTGCCCGGCTGAAGCTAGACTGTACAATCCAAATGAAAAGAAATTGGATTTTAAGACAGTCAGTGGTTACTTTATAGGTTACCCAAAAAAATCTAAAGGATATAGATTTTATTATCCTAACCATAGTACAAGAATTGTTGAAACCGGAAATGCCAAATTCTATGAGAATGGTGAAATCAGTGGGAGTACAAAACAACAAGAAGAGGTCATTCATGAAATAAGGGTACCCATTATCTTACCCTCTATTTCGAAAGATATTGGGAATCATCCTATTGTTGAACATGTTCACAATGAGGAAAACCCAATAAATGATCAACAATTCCATAATGAAATTATCACCAATCATAATGTTGATAAAATACCACAGGAACTAGCATTAAGAAGATCTCAAAGACAAAGAAGATCAGCTATTCCTGATGATTACATGCTTTATCTAATAGAATCTGAAGGAACTACGGACCCAATTTCTTATTCACAAACCATTAAAGATGTTAATTCTATTAAATGGATTGATGTCATGAAAGATGAACTGAAATCTATGGATAATAATCAAGTTTGGGAAATCGTTCAATTACCACAAGGACATAAAGCAGTCGGTTGTAAGTGGGTGTTCAAGACCAAACGTAACTGCAATGGTAAAATTGAACGACACAAAGCTAGACTTGTTTTCAAAGGTTTTAATCGGAAAGAAGGCATTGACTATAATGAAACTTTTGCTCCTGTTTCCAGGAAAGATTCTCTTAGAATTATCATGGAATTAGTAGCTCATTATGATCTTGAGTTACATTAAATGGATGTGAAAACAGCCTTTCTACATGGAGACTTGGAAGAAGAAGTCTACATGCGTCAACCTGAAGGCTTCATAATTGAAGGACAGGAAGACATGGTCTGCAAACTTAAGAAATCAATATATGGACTGAAACAAGCTTCTAGACAATGGTATCTAAAGTTTCATGAAATCATTACCGCTTTCGATTTCACAGAAAACATAGTTGACCCTTGTATATACCTCAAGTTCAGTGGGAGCAAGTTCATATTTTTGATTCTGTATGTTGATGACATATTATTAGCTAGCAGCGACCTTGTTTTATTACGTGAAACTAAGGATTATCTCTCAACGAACTTTGAAATGAAAGATATGGGTGAGGCATCCTATGTGATAGGAATAGAAATATTCCGTGATAGATCACAAGGAATTCTGGGATTGTCTCAAAAAGCATATACTGACAAAATTCTTGAGAGATTTGGCATGACGAATTGTTCCTCTAGTCATATCCCACTGCATAAAGGAGACAAACTTGTTCTTGAGCAGTGCCCAAAGACTCCTATGGAACGAGAAGAAATGACCAAATATCCTTATGCATCTCTTGTAGGGAGTTTGATGTATTCACAGGTCTGTACAAGACATGATATCAGTCATGCAGTTGGTATGCTGGGTAGATTTCAAAGTAACCCAGGAATCGCTCATTGGAAAGCTGCAAAGAAGGTACTAAGATACCTAAAGGGAACAAGGAAGTACATGCTCACCTATAGAAAATCAAGTTACCTACAGGTAACTGGTTATTCTGATTCAGACCTTGCTGGATGTCCTGACACTAGAATCTGCACTCTTGGCTATGTGTACCTCTTATGTGGAGGTGCAATATCATGGAGAAGCCAGAAATCTGATATGCTTTTCGGATCCACCATGATGGCTGAATACGTAGCATGTTATGAGGCTTCAATTCAGGGAACATGGCTGCGTAATTTTGTCTCACAATTTGGCACTTTAAGTTTTATCTCTAAGCCACTAACTGTCTACTGCGACAATGAAGCTGCAACCTTTTTCTCCAAGCATGATAGGATAACCAAAGGTTCCAAACACATGGACCTTAAATACCTACTACTGAAGCAAGATGTTAAACTAAAGAAAATTATTGTTGAATCAATAAGTACAGACTTACAAGTGGCAGACATATTCACGAAAGGACTACCTCCAAAGACCTTTCAGAGACATACTGATAGCATGGGTCTTGCAGATAATTCCTAATTATCTTCTTATTATGCCATTTATTTTGTACTTATCTAGACATAAAAATTATTGAGCTCTTAATAATTTGGACATCTTTTTATTTCTGTTTTATAATGTGTACACATTTATATTTAGATAAATGATAACAGAAATAGTCTTTTGCTTCAAGACATTATGTGACCATTAAGTTATACTCATCTACGGTCTAGCTATGAAAGTTGTCAATGTCATAGTACATGAAAGTAAGCATGTTGCAAAATAACGTGTACACGTCATGACTTCCATTGACCACTAGATTAGCCAAGACACTTATGATAACCGACTAAAGAAAAATTTAGCATATCATGCGCGCCTTATGACCTTAATACGAAAACATTAATAGATTTTACTATTGACCAAGTGGGAGACTGTAAAGAAATTTGATCGTTTTGTAAGAAAATTTATGTGGTACATTAATGGACCGTTTCCTTCCTCATTATGTGGTACATTAATGGACCGTTTCTTTTCTCAAACGTTTTCTTCCTCATTATGTGGTCAATAGAATCTAAAAGGTTTTTCCTATTAATATACTAAATAAATAAAACGGTTATAATCTAGAGCGTTAATTTCTCTCATCTTGATCTTGATGGACGATCAAGATTAAGTCTACAAATTTGAAAATTTGATCCTCTCTCTACCTATAAATATTAACATTTGCTCATCACAAAGGATATACAGAAAACACATAAAGAAATATATAGAAAAAGAGAGAGAAACCATTTTCTTTCTCAATTGAAACAGCATTCGACAACATCCATTGCTGATTCGTATACAAGATGTCTGGAGGTATGTTTCATTAATTCTTTACATATGTGATAATCATGTAATTCTAGATCTTAGGGTTTATGTCATTCGCAAGATATAGATTACATAGAGTTATTACAAGTTTTCATGGTGATAAGGTGCAAACATGCACTCTTGCACTTGAGGATCGAGTTCCAAAGCCAGCTCGAGTGATGAGGCTTACTCATGATCCAAAAATCCTGTGAACCAATCAAATGCTTCCAAGTCCAAGCCTTCCAAATGCTATGGTTGGAAGAAAATAGGGTGTCAATATGCTTGGATGTCGCCGCAATGTTCCACCTTATGAGGCATTTCATGGCCATACCGCCTTTAGCAAGTGGTTTTTTAAGCTTATGGTAAGCAATGGGGATTGGTTTGGTAGAAAAGGTGCTTCCATGCCATATAAAATGACAACATGCTCTCTCAATCATGCGAAGAAGCATTCTAGGAAGAATAAATATCCTGGAGTAGTAAACTTGCATTGAAAACGTGATGGAGTTAACGATAGTAATCCTACCAGCAATAGTAAGGAATCTAGTGTGCCATTGACATGGTCTCCATTGTGATATTCTCAAGAAATGGTTGACAATGAATTTTAAGAATTCTAGTGGAGGTTAAAGGAATACTGAGATAAGGTGTGCCACGGCGCATGCGCATCAGACCGTGAGAGGAGGCAAAAAGAGACTGTTGATCATCATTCTCGCCAGCAACAAGAATAGCGGACTTGATATGGTTGACATTGAGACCAGTAGAAAGGTGGAATGAGGTGAGAGCTTCTTCGATATTGGTTAGAGATTTAGTGGTAGGCTTAGTGAACACAAGAAGATCATCAGCGAAGCAAAGACTGACGATCAAAGGATCACGATATTTAGGGTGTAACTCAATCTTGCCAGCCTTGACATGGTCCATCAAAGTAAGGTGAGAGCTTCCATGGTGATTATGAAGAGGTAAGAACTAATGGGGTTACCCTACCGCAACCCCCGCTTGCCTCTGAAAAAATCAGTGGCCTGTCCATTAACGTTGACCGAGAATGAAGTGGTGGATATGCAAGTGTAAATACAATCAATGAATTTATGAGGAAAGCTCAGAAGCGTAAGGATGCATATGATGGCCTCCCATCACATAGTATCAAAAGCTTTCCTTATGTCATACTTAATGCAACAACGCTGGCTAATGTTTTTCTTATTGTAGCCTAATATCAGCTCATGAGACAAGTGGATATTGTCAACAATGTTGCGGCCTTCAATGTATGCGGACTGATTCATGGATATTATAGAAGGCAAAACCGCTTTGAGTCTAGAAGCAAGTAACTTGGAGATACACTTGTAGATTGTGGTGCAGCAGCTAATTGGCCTAAAATCAGAGACCACAATGGGATTCTTGACTTTAGGAATAAGACAAATATAGGCAGTGTTGAACGCAGATAGCATTCTATTAGTTCGGAAGAAGTTTTTGATAGCTTTGATAAAGTCATTTTGCACTGTCCCAGGCAGTAATGAAGACGTGAGAATTGAATCCGTCAGCCCCCCCAGAGGAATTAGTATCAATAGAGAACAAAGCTTGTTTAATTTCAGTTGAAGAGAACTCATTGTTGATGAAACACGCTCTTCAGTGATTTTATTGAAAGGTAGAGACTTTAAATGGTCGGTATCAATGTCGGAATCAGTGTTTGTGCCAAAAATACTCATGTAGTAATCTACAAAAGCATCACCAATAGAACATTGCTCGGTGAGAGTGTTATCAGAAGCATCAAGAATGGACCGAATTGTAAAGGAGTTGTGCTCGGACTTGAGATACTGGTGATAGTTGGCAGAGTTCTTTTCACTGAGAGTGTCCCATTTATCTCTAGTCTTTTGCCGAAGCATCATAGCCTCATCATGAAGAGCAGCCGTGAGTTCAGCAGTTATTAAATGTTCCTGCATAGATAAGTGGGTGTTAAGGGGATCATTGAACAGTTGAGTTTGAATGTCAGCGAGAGCTTGTTTAATCAAAAAAGATTTTTTTTTTTGTTTCCTTTTCCAAAAATATCTCTACTCCACGCCCTTGAAGTTGATTTGGTGATTTTGAGTTTTTGGTGAAGGATATACATAGGATTAACATATACTGGGGAGGACCACGCATTGGAAACAACCTGAATAAAGTCAGTTTGTTGAGCCTATATATTGAAGTATTTGAAACTGGAAGGAGGAGAAGGAGTTGGAATTCCAAATTTAACGACAAGTGGAGAGTGATCAGATATATTGGGTGGTAGCAAAGTGGTTAGAAGAGCAGGCTGAAAATTTAGAGCAGAATCGTTGAAGAAGGCACGGTCAATTTTGCTATAGGTTCTCATATCGCTACGAGACTTGTTGTTCCAGGTAAAGAACAGCCCAGAGGAAGGTGTTTCATATAATTCGACAAGTTGAACTGCATTTTGAAGAGGAGAAACATCATTGTAAACGAGTGGTCTGCCACCAAGTCTATCAAAGCAGGATAGCATACAGTTCAAGTCACCAAGAATAATCCAAGGAGAGTTGGTTTTGAGTTTATGAAGTTAGAGAGAAAGGTGTTTGGGGGAACAAGAGAGTTGTGAGTGTAGACAAAGAAGCAGTTAAAGGTAGAATTGTCAGGTATGTGAGTGATGGAATAATGACAGATTTGATATGAGGAATGAAGTTCGGAAAGAATGAAAATATAGGGATTGTAAATGACCATGATTTGACCAAAGGCCGCATGGTGAAGGTTGTGTTTAACATGCCAGTTAGGCATGATAGTAAAAGCAGCCCGCATGATGTTATTGACATTAAGCTTGTTTTCAAGAATGGAAACTAGGTGAAGTTTATTACTTTCAATGAAATTACGAATTTCAAGTTGTTTAGCAATGTTGTTAGCATCCCTAACGTTCCAGCAACCAATGTTATCAATCATTTAGAGGAGAGTTGTGTGTGGAGGAGGTGGATGGATCTTGAGGGGTGGAACAGTTCAGCGAACTGTTAGAGGCAACTGAGAAAGGTGGTTTTGTTAATGGTTGAATTTCATCTACTGAATACATAGCAAGACATTTATCTCTTTCTAACTGCTTGGCCTTACTTCTAGTCAGAGCAGTGGAGGTGTCATTGAATTTGATAGGAGTATAAGTTGAAGAATTGAGGTTAGCAAAGTATATTGTTGGGAGAATCAGTAGAGGTAGAGGCATCAAGATTGGCAAGTATGTCAAAGGGATTGGTTATTGTTTAAGGGATGAGAGAGGGGGGTTGTTAGTGGTGGCAGCTGGAGGATAGAAGGGAGTGATTGAGAGATTGGCGGTAGCTTGGTTAATTTGATCAGCAGAGTCTTGTGCATGTGACTGGTGCACCGCTGTGTGCACACGCTCATGCACGGTAAGTAATGCATTGGCATGATGCAAATCAACTGCATCACAAATGACTTCTAACATATCAATACTGGCCTTCACATTTTCAGTAGCACTTCTAACATCAATGCGCGAAACAACTGCATCGCCAATGCCAACCACACTGAGTCTAGCAGAGGCAGGAGGAGAAGCATCAGAAACTGAAAAATGACGTCAGCAACGAAATCTTCAGTGTCCCTACCAACCACTAAAGCATCAGCTTCGGTAGAATTGTTATTTACATCAGTAGACAGGGGGATTTTATCTTTTGGTGGACCGAGCACACCAGCACTCAGATTCACATCCACCGTAGCAGAGGAAGTATTAACTGTAGACTGACCACTGTTGTTTTTGACAATTTTCTTTTTGTTTCTCCTACCCGTATTCCACTGCTGCTTGTGCTTTATTTTTTTGTCTTCCAAATTAACTTTTACATTTCCTACAACAATTTTATCACAACCAGTAACATGACTTGTAGGATGATTATCAACTCCGGTTTGTGGGACCTTGGTACAATGATCAACGGTGTGCCCGAAGACTTTGCAGTGAGAACATATGTCCGGTTGCCAGTTGTATCCAACATTAACGTTAACAATTTTACCTGGAGCTAGCTGAATCGAAATATGATCAGGCAATAATCTCATTGGTTCAATTTCAACCAATATCTTAGCATATTTAAATCTTTTCAATCGCTCAGTTGATTCATCGAAGCAAATGACCTTGCCAATGTGGTTGGCAAGCCAATCAATACCATATAATGACCAGGTTGCTAGCAGAATTTTGCTGAGATGAATCCATAAGGGGATTGACTTAATTTCTTCTTTAACGCAGTCTATCATTGGATGCCATTTCGTAATAATAAAACACTTACCTCTGATAATCACAGGGTCAGCTTCAAGTATTCTTTGTCTTCTTTCTTCATCATCAAATTCAAAGAAAAATAGATTGCCATCAGATCTAATTTTGATCCCTTCTAGCCCGCGCCAGATAATTTTTAGAACAACTACTGAGTAGGACTGGTTTTTATCGAGGAAGAAACCCACAAGATTGTTACCCCAAACTTTCATGCCAATGGAAAGGACATCAGGAGGTAGAATAAGGTCACCGGTATCGGACTAGACTAGGGAGAAAAACTTGGAGATGTACGTCCCAGCGTTGTTTGGAAGAGACTTGAATAAAGAGCACAAGCCGGCTCTGGAAGAAGACGGTGGAATGGAAGGGATCAGGGCAGGTTGAATGGAGGAAAGAAGAGGAAGGGAAGGAAGTGGCGGGACGCAAGGGGGGATAGATTGGGAAGGAGGAACGTCGGAGATGGTAGAAGGATCGGGCGATAGAGGAGGCGGTGGGAGGCAAGATATGGAGCTGTCAGAAAGAACGATGGGATTGGGCGGGAAAAAGGGAAGGGCGGGAGTGGAGAACATTGAAGAAAAAAAGATTTCAAATATTAATATTCAATCAAAGACAATTAATTTATAAAACTCTCGTTCTTTCCGCAAAGTCCATTTTCCGTTTCAAAATAAATAGTTATATATCTCTTATTCAATTACAAGGAAGTCTATAAATTAAACTTCACTCGATTTCCAAATCCTTAAAATGCCATTTAAAAGCAATTTATACGTTATATAATCTTTCTTAAACAATTCGAAATATTAATATGAAATAAGTTTACAATCCAAGATTTCATTTTTATTAAAAATAATGATAATCAAATGTTAGGCATAGTTGTTAAAAATATTATTTCCTAAACTTCTAGACTATTAAATTAAATTGAAGTAACAGATCACTTTAAAAATTACAAATTTTAAGCATCATTTTAGAAAATCATTTAAATATTTGTATAGTTAACAATAAATGGATAAAAATGTAAATATTCGGAAATTATTTTATTTAACAAAACACCGAAATTCATGATTTTCGAATAATTTCTATTCATAAAATCCTCATAATAATTCACTTAAATATTTTATATCACTAATAATATTTTCGATTATAAGTTAAAATCATTCTAGAAATTTATTATTTATTTCCAAAATATTTCATTTCTCAGTCTTCCATTCTAATCAATTAATCCACTTTCTAACAATTACTAATGTGATCTCATCACATCAATAATCTGTCAAAAATATGTGATCTCATCGCTTCAATAATCTGTCAAAAATATGTGATCTCATCACAATAACAATCGATCAAAAATATGTGATCTCATTGCAATAAAAATTAACTGAAAAATATGCAATTCAATTTCATCCAATTCAATCCATATCAACAAACAAACATCACCAAACATCAATAAAATATAGAAAATAGGAACTAGATCATATTGGTGAGTTATCCAAAATAACTTATACAAACAATGCAAATAATGCCAATGCACAATTCAAACAGTATTAATCAAACAATCATACACAAAGAATAAGACGGTAGTTATGAGTAGAATGAGTTTAATTCACTTTAAGTCTCAAGCAACCA
The DNA here is from genome assembly GCA_030765085.1 of Allium cepa. NCBI lineage: Eukaryota > Viridiplantae > Streptophyta > Magnoliopsida > Asparagales > Amaryllidaceae > Allium > Allium cepa. The sequence goes on from CM060934.1 coordinate 630,235,898, forward strand.
CACCAAAACATCGTTGCCAAGCATATCATCGCGGCATCGACTTTTCTTCTAGGAGTTGCTTCCATCATTGCCAACCCACACAAATGCACGCACATCAGCTAGCACCCGCAACAACCATCCACCATCACCTGCGTCATTCCTCTAGCATCGCGCCTGAACCACTGTCACGCATGCAACCACAAACACCTCCACGCGTCTTCACTTCAACTGCCAAGGTCACATCATCGCCTTCATCAACGCATGATCCAAAGTCCAGCTCCCAGGTCGAGTTGGCCTCACATGTCACATGCGCGCCTACACTATGCCGCCTCTAATAGCATGCGACTTCGTCGCCATACCTCCCTCATAATCACGTCGATCGCCTTGCCAGTCACGATTCCATTTTTTAATAAATCATGATTTATTTGTTAGGTGGATTAGGATAGAAATGTAAAGTGGGGTTCGGGTTTGAGAGTGAGGGGTGAGGTGTCGATGAGTCTAGAACCAAGTAGAAAGGAAGAATGGGCTTGAGCCTTTAATTTAGTTCGGGCTCTCAAATTGAATTTTGATCAAGTTTTGATTTTCGTTTCGTTCTTTTTTCTTTTTACAACTTCTTTTAATGTATTTACAAATAAATTTTAGTTCGATTTAAATTAATTTACACTTCGCTTTATAATTTGTATTTCAATAACAACCTAATTCAATTCAATTCAATACATGTTTATTTTCTACAATATAAATTATTTACACTGTTAAAATATTTTGTATTCAATTAAAACAATTTATTCAATTCAATATATTATTTGAAAAGAATTCATAAATATAATTCAATTTATTAAAACGAAATCTTATATTAAATATGATATAATTAAGTAAAAATTTATTTTCAAAATATTAATTATGAAATATCGAATTCAAATAATTTTTATTTTAATTAAATTTATTTCTCTATATGATGTAGAAAATGGGGCAGTTGCATGAGAAGTACACTCAGAACAACATTCCGGTGATTGGTAAATTACACACTTTGTACATAACACTAATTTATGTCGATTATCTTCCATTACATGTCAAGTCTATTGTTTTACCTAGTCATCTTGACTTCACGTACACATACAATATGCCCCATCTACTCAATGTAGATAATAGCTACATACGTGTTTGTGTCTACACACACACACACACACATACACACATATACATATACACACACACACACACACACATACATACACACATATACATACACACACACACACACACTTATATATATAAGTATGAAAATTCCCCTATGGACCGGGATACTTTCTTCGTTAGTATCCGTAACTCGGCACCTCATCAGGATCCATCGTCAACGCGCTATCACATCCTCGCCGCCGTGCATACCAAGGAACTCCCGTAGTGCCTACAAATGACATTTCAACTATTTAGTCGTATTCTATCTCATTTTTGGAAGACCTCCATTAAAAGGTTATCTAGTCTTTCCTCCTAATAATAAATAAACTAATAAACAACTATGATACGGTGTATGTCCTAGACGTGGTCTACACTAGAAGGAGGTGTAACTCGTTTAGGCGTAACCATTATCTTTCCGTTGACCGCTTAGGACCAATGACGATGTCAACCAAAGTAAACAGCTCATACTCTTCATATATGTTACCAATCTCATCGTCATAGCGTCGAGCCTACACTTAAAATCCCATTTAGATTGCAAAACGCAATCTAGGAAATGCCCACTTGGTTACTTTACTTGTGCCACCTAAAATATTGAAGTAGATTCTACTTGTCCTTTGACACTTCGACCGAGAGAAACCATCTTACTTTGGATATCCTCTCCACATATAAGCGAATGTACAATTCCACCGTTCCTACAGTTATAAGTGTCCCAAATCAGTGTAATATATACAAAACTGCTGGTAGTCCCAATTCTGTTGTGTAATAATACTATTCTCACATTTCAATCCAAATTAATGGCTATGTCATTTTATCTAAGCCATTGACTAAATACAACAATTCATACCCGTCATAAATGCATATTTGAGGCTACATAAATTTAGTTACTACGTCTTCTATGTTCAACTGTTGCTATTTAGTTACTTTATCCAACTTACTTCTCGTTTCGTTAGCGCCTTTCTAAATGCCATTTACTGCTTACTTCTACTTTATTATGTTAAAAATTCTTCACTACTTACTTTCACTTAATACTATTAGGTATATTATACTGCTCATTTTCAACTATTACCATCTTTCTTTGATTGCTGTGATTTTCTTAAATTCTCATTACATTGACTTTACAAACATTTCGTCACTTATATTTATTTTCTAACTTATCACATATATTAGATTTATAATTGAATTATTTTTATTATCTCTATTTACTATACTTTGACTTGTACTTAGGGAATTCAGCATTTTAATGCATTGAAATTACATCTTCTCAAAAGGTAACGTTGATACTGTAATTTTCCACTGATTATCTAAAGAGGACTTGTGTTATGTTTGAAATTACAAAGAACTATCTTTTTGTTATTACTAATATAAACGGTACAAAATACGGTAAACATCTCTATTTTGTACATCTCTTTCTTTTAGGCACATTCCTTGTTATTTCAAATGATTCACTTATTCATATTTATAAGATTGGATAATTTATAGAAATTTACACTACTATACACACTTAAATCCCTATTCGAATTATAATAACTACCAATTTATATTTACTCATTTATTTTATTCAACCAACAAAGCTGATTACCGTACAATATTATATATTTATGAATTACTTTCACACTTACTTTCCAGATTCAAGTATATGCAATATTTAATCAAAGTTAACAATTCACAGAATATATAGGCATAGTTCTCAAATTCATTTATGTATATATATTAAAGTCTACAACTCCAAAATTACTTTCAGGCATACAAGGAACATATCTAGAACGATATAAATCCAATATTATATATTAAAAAAATATATAATTTCTCACTCGCCTTTAAGCTTCTAAACCACTTCTTCGCAGAATTAATTCACCCATTATTCTTTTTCTCTTTTATTTTCTACAATTCTCCGTATATATACATGTATATATATATATATACATATATACATATAATATACTATTTTATAATTTTTATATTCTCTAGAATTTGTGGAGAGAGAAAATGGTAGAGCTTTGCTTTTTTATTCAGAAAATACGAGAAGAAAAATGGGGGGTTAGGCCTATATTTATAAGCTCACAAATCGATTCCTCCCGTTAGATTTTACTTATTAAATCTGAGTCATTAATCCTAGGTTCGTTCTCGCCACCATAACAGCCACCGGTCGACCGCTTTAACCCCACTGGTCGACCGCTAGCGGTCGAACGGTCGCTTATATATGCATTAAGTTTTATTTTCTTTATTTTTCTCTACGACTAATTTTATTCCACCCCAGATTAATGTTAACGTTAATTTAATGTCACTTGGAGATTAAGCATTAGTTCACCATGGATTAATTATAATTTATTTCCTTGTGCGTTATATTTAATCCAACTTAATTCCATATAGTTCCTATGTTAACATTTGACATTTAATTTAATGCCAAAATAGTGAATTAATGATATTTATTTCCTTTTGCGCTCAATCTATTTACTAACACTCTTTCTTAATTAGATTTAATTTGGTTAGTATACTAAATTAACATTATATTTAACATCCATTTTAATGCTAAGTTATTAACATTTAGTTAGTTAATTGTTTTTGAATTATTTTCAATCCGACAAAGTCAAACGTTAATAACTTTCCCGTTTGAACTCTGATCGTAAAATTTTACATATAAAAGTTAAAAATAAAATAGATGCAAACACAATGATGTAAATTTTGTAGCCAAATTCTGATATCTTTGAAAATTTCATTATTGGCTTTAATAATTTTTTAATTAATTCTTTTAATTAATTACATTCAATTTATAGGGTGTTACAATTTTATCCTCAAAACTCCTCAATGATCGAATCATATAACATAGCGCATAACCATTCTAAGCTATCCATCCAATTATGTACAACCAATTTTGCAGCCAATTATGCACAAGCGCACAGTATATCATAATATCTATGATATGTATGCTGAATAATTCTAAATTGACGCCTTTTATATGAATGCATTCTTTAAAACAATTTTCATAAATATGGTATAAACAACCTATCTATACTGGCAGTTTTATATGTATATAAATTTTGAAAATCAAAATCTTTGTTTTTTGCATCCAAATATTTTCACACTTCTACAGATCGAAGTATGGTTCGACCAATTTTGCATCCAATCCCTACCATCCAATACCAGCATGCTGTTTCTAACATCCAAAATTTTGAAAATTTGGTTTTCTAAACCTGTATTCTTATGTTAGAAAAAGGGTTTAGGTGTAGAATCGCATATTTCCATCCTTCTTTTATGTACCCATTTCACTGTACCTTAGAGCCTTCTCTTTTGCTCCCAATTCTTTTCCAACTTTTCCAAGTATAGTCCACAAAGGAAATTTTCTTTTAAAATTTAAAACAGAGTTAAGTTAAAATAAGTTTTATTCACATATCAACAAGGTACGAAAAAAGAAATCCCAAAGCATGAATAGTTTTTTCTCTCGTCACTAACTATATTTTACTTATTATCACTTATGCTGCATAATAAAATTCATATTGCTAACCCATCAACTTTTCCTATACTAAGTATATAGCATTTCAAACATCATAGACTTTTCATTTTCCATCAAAAAAGATTTTTCCTATTAAAATTTTGAAATAGTTAGAAAATTTTAAAATAAACTTTACTTTTCAAAACTTTTGCAAAAATATTTTATATTTAAAAATCAAAGATTTTTGAACATAATTTAAAAAGTATTTGTTTTAAAAAAAATTCAAAACAAATCATGCCACATCAACGCAATTGGAGTTTAGTTAATGGGCTAACGCCCATGAGTAATCTTCACCTATTAGGCAATTAATATTAAACCGCAAAAAGTCTTCTCTTATTTTAGAACAACGAACAACATATATGTATGCCTATAAGTTTCACCCTTTAAGGCATAGAGATAGTGAATCATGGTTTCACAACAATCTTCCCTATGCTTCGTTGCTAAAATTTATCTTTTCATAATTTAAAGACTTTGACTTATCGTCATTTTACTTTTAGTAGCTAATAAATTTCCTAACTTATTTTATAAAATTTCAGATTAACTTTGCTTTAGTTAAGTGTCTATATGAGATTTCCATATTTATTCTGTTTTCCAATATATAACGGTCCATCCAGATAATCAACACACAAATAAAAGGAAACTTTTCTCATAAAATATCGTATGTGTTTTATACAAACAAAGACAACTAATGCTGATAACCCAACTAACCTAAAAGAAACAATTGATGAAAGTTGTCCTTCAACATCAACTGACAATAATGATGTTGTAGCCCTATCACTTCTTACTTAAATCAAATGATCCTTTCTATCATGTCATTCTGCTATAACCAACATATCTTAACTTTCCTTTTTAGCTTCTAATAAATAAGGCTCATCCAATAATTCCATTATCACAACCAATTATATTACTATTTTCTTTTAATCTAAATCTCTTGATAGTATTCTCAAATCTTGGTATACGCTTTCTTTATTATTATCTTTTTCATGTGAGTATACTCTAGAACTCGTAGAAATGTATCTTGATACCATTTCCTTATGGGATCTTCTTTATGGTCTTCATACATGTTTAATGAAACATTCCTAGACTCATACCAATATTCCTTATATCTAATGGGGTTCACTATTGCTATTCTACAAGCATTCATAGCTATTTTATTCATAGCCTAAACTTTTACTTCATCTCACCGAGGCAATCATCCCTATCTACTCCATATTAAAAATAATTAGTTTGATTTTCGCCACTCTTTCTAAAATTAAAACTTCACAATTATAAAGTACATAATCCCAAAACTTTTATCTTTGAAAATATAAACTTAAAACCTTTTTATTTAAATCCTTCAATAGTTTGGTTTCAAAAAGAAACTATGAAAATCTCCTTATTTAACCAATATTAATTGTAGACGTTTTAAATTTTAAAACTATAATTTAGGATTTATCACTTAAGTTTATTTATCAAGTCTAAAAGGAAGTGTTAACAATTAAATTTTTAAATGATCATTTCTTTCTTTTCAATTAAGGGTCAAATTTTATTACATGAATGGTCATTTAAATCAACTTTCCTTTAAAGCCTTTTAAAAACAAGATTTTACTTCTTAAAAGTAAGATTTTTAATAATAAAATTTGGAGTAGACAACGACATTACCATTCTATTATTTATCTATTACTTATGATTTCTTCACTTTCAACCGTAGTAAAGGCTCTAACAGCATGTGAGGGAGACTTTTAAAAGATACGTGCAATCAATGCGAACAACTATGAATGTTGCTTCTTATTAGATTACCAACATTATTTTTAATATAAACTCCTAATGTTATTTTTATCTAAATTTACTAGTGTTGCTACTGCCTAAATTTCTTTTACCTAAATTGCTCTTATTTAAATGACTTCAGCTGATATAACTCTTTTTATGTGTAAATCTATTTTAGATGTTTTCCTCTGTATTTTTCTTATATAGAATATTTTTCCTATTTTCACCATTAGGTATTCTTACCCTTTCATTCTCTTTACTCCATTTATAACAGTACTACTTCGTATTACCCACCCCTTTAAAAAAATTGTAAAAATTTGAATTAAAAAATCATAAAAATCACCGAGCTACACATATGCTTTTTTTTTTCTTTCAAAAGAAATATCTCTTTATCAAAACCCATTTTTAACTAAAACTTTTGATCTAAACAAAATTTTAATTTCTACTATAAGTTTTTATTTAAATATAAAAGGATATTTTATTCCATAGAAAAATTAGTATTTATTTACTTTTCAAAAATAGATTTTTCTACTTAATCCTTCGAAAATATATTTCAAAAATATATTTTTTCAAATATTTTATTAAATTCTTTCATATGGGGTCGGACTTAAAGTGGGTTTTTATTTGTCCCTCCTTTTGGGCTTTCCGTCTTTTCCACTTGCTTGCTGACTTATCTTCTTTCAAAATGTTTTAAAAATATGAATATCATTTTGAAATGATTACTACACACCTTCCTTCGAGAAATTATTTATTTCTTACTTCCAAATATATGCAACATATAAATTCTTACTTCTTGATTTATCTGGACCAACTGTACATCATCAATCGGTAATCCTGGGGGATCATAACCATAGAGAAATCTATGCTCTACAAGGGAGTCAACTACTATCCAACTTCAGGGACCTTCCATACATTGCATTTATGCTCTTCTTAAGTCAACGCCTTCCAATGCAGCCTACTTTCCTTGGGGTAATTCAAAATAGGTGTATATCTTTAATTTTATCTGTTGCTTCAACTCATAGTCATGTTGTCCATGTTTTTAGAATATGGTTGTAACTACTTCTATATTCGAAATTCGTAGGATTTGGAATACAATATATATAACTATAGAAAAAATACAAATATGTTCACTCATCATATTCTAATTCCTATGATCGATTAAGCCAAGCTATGATACCACATGTAATAACTCGCATCTCAATACGCTCGAATTTTCACTATATCGAAAACCTAAGACCAGAGTATAGACCCTTGGTATTTGGTCTCTTGCGATAACAAAAGCGTATCTGAGCACTATTGATTTAAGCTCATAACAAAATAGTAAAGTATAATAAAACATATGATTACAGATCAAGGTTGACATATTTGAACTCTTGTGCCATGTCAGTGTCGAGCATGCATAAGGAAATTTGTCCTTCCACTGTTCCCGCTTTGTATCGGTACTTGTCCCTCTAAAGTTATCCTATGGGTTGTAATAAGGAGGGGTTCAAAACAACGTTCTGATGACTAGTACATTACACACTTTATACATAATACTACTTTAAGTTGATTGCTTTCCATTACACACTATGTCAATTGTTTTACTTAGATGTCTTAACTTCACATACGCGTACGATACGTCCTACCCACTCAAGGTAGAAAATAAGTAGATTGAACACACACACACACACACACACACACACACACACATATATATAAGTACCACAGTCCTCTTTTGGACCAAAATACTTTCCTCGCTGGTATCTGTAACTCAAGACCTCGTCGGGATCCATCATCAATGCAGCATCACGTCCTCACCGTTGTGCATACAAGAAACTCATGTAGTGCCTAATAATGGCATTACAACTATTTGACCGTATTCAATCTCATTTTTGAAAGACCTTCATTAAAAGGCTATCTAGCCTTGCCTTCTAATAATAAACAAACTAACAAATAACCGTGAGCCGGTGCATGTCCTAAACGTGGTTTATACTAGTAGAAAGAGTAGCCCATTCAGGCATAACCTTGTCTTTTCACTGGCCGCTCAAGACCGATGATGATCTTGACCTATGTAAGTAGCTCATACTCCTAATATATGGTACCAACTTCACTTTCATAGCATCGAGCCTACACTTACCATACCATTTAGATTGCCTAATGCTATTAAGGAAATGCCCACTTGGTAACTTAACTTATACCCCTAAAAGATTGAAGCAGACTTACTTGTTCTTTGACACTTCGACCGGGACAAACTATCCTACTTTGGATATTCCCTCCACCTATACACGAACGTATAATTCCATGGTTCCTGTATTTGGATATGTCACATATCAGTATAATGTATATGCAACAGTTGGTAGCTCTTTCGGTAGGCAGACTTCTATTATGTAACACTACTGACATCGCATTCCAACATATATTAATAACTATGTCAGTTTATCTAAGCTGTTAACTAAATTCAATAATTCATGCCCGTCATAAACATATAGATGAGGCTACATAAATTTAGTTACTATGCCTCTTATATTCAATTGTTGGTATTTAGTTATTTTACCCAACTTGCTTCTTGTTTCGTTAACGCCTTTTTAAATGTCATTTACCACTTACTTCCACTTTATTGGATTAAATATCATTTACTACTTAACTTTCACTTGATACTATTAGGTATATTCTACCATTTATTTTTAACTATTACTATCTTTCTTTGATTACTGCGATTTTCTTAATTTCTCATTATGTTGCTTTACATACATTTCATCACTTATAGTTATTTTCTAGCGTATCGCATTTATTAAGTTTATAATTAGATTATTGTTATTATCTCTATTTACTATACTTTGGTTTATACTTAGGGAATTCTGCATTTTAATGTATTAAAATTACATCTTCTCAAAAGGAAACATTGATACGGTAATTTTCATTAGTTAGCTAAAGAGGGCTTGTTATCCCGCTTTTTGACAAAGTCGTGATACTAAAAGAAAGATCGAAAACAAAAGACAGTTCGTCTCAAAGATTGGTTATACACTGCTTCGCTATGGATATCTACGAATTCTGTCCGAGTCCAGATCGGGCCACAATTGACCAGACATGACAAGCAAGATCAAAAAAGCTAGTGTTTCAAATTTCAAGTTAATCGCAGTTCGTATGAACGAGATATGATCGATGCAAGTTAGCTAAAATACGATGTTCGTATCCATCAAATAGTTGAGGAGATGTCCATTTCGAATCCATCAGATTCGTATCCATCATCGCGCCGCAATTCGAATCCATCAGATTCGTATCCATCAGGTTCGAATCGATGGCGTTCGCATCGATCAATCCACACCGCTTCGCATCCATCGGTGCACCCTATTTCGCATCGATCACTCTCGTATCCATCGCCGTATCACAGCTCGCATCGATCTACTTCGTATCCATTCACAAGCTCTCGGTCATATCGATCGGTTTCGTATCCATCAGCAGATAGTACGCTTCGTATCGGTCATTCAATGCCAAACTCGTGTTCATCGAGGAGGCACTTGGTCGAATCCATCGGAGAACCTTCGTTCATATCCATCAAATGTTCTCACTTCGTATCCATCCCAAATGCGCTTGTTCGTATCGATCGAATGGAGACAACTTCCATCGATGCGAACAAGGCCACCTCCATCGATACGAAGTGGGCACGCTGCAAACCGATGCGAAGTACACGTTATTGGTGGATTCGAGCTATGCAACGGTCATCGATACAAACGACTCAAAGCGGTCAACTCGGAGCAAAAGGCGGATCGATGCGAGATGTGCGCGCCACGTCGTCTCGAAAACACGTGCATCCATCGATTCGAAAGCATGGATTCAAAGTGATCGACTCGAAGCGAACAGCCAACCCAGAAACTCCAACTCGTATCGATCATATCTCCCAAACCATAAGTCCAAATGCCACGAAATTTTCACAGCAGCTTCCATGCAAGGTAAAGAATGTTCCTGCCAAGTTTCAGCTCGATTGGATCAATTTTTGATGGGTACGAAATTATTTCGTATCGACCGTAGATCGAGTCGAAACTTGGTGGGGTCGGTCGCGTGGGCCCGCTCACGTGCCAGAAGAAGTCTTCCAAAGTTTGAGCGCGATCTCAGCCTCCTATGCCTATAAATAGCACCCTGGAGCCTTCAGAAATGGGATCTTTTGGCCATTTAACGTCCAGACTCTGCCGGATTCAAATCTACATCTTTCTATCACCATTGTATGCTAACATCAGAGATATAGTCTACTGTAATCCGCTGTAATGTATTGAAATTATCGAGTGAATTAATAAAATCATAAGCTTCAGGGTGGTCGTAGGCAAGATCGCCGAACCACTATAAATCCTGTGTTTCTGATTGTTATTTCTGAATTGTTGTGCTTGATATTGCTTAGATCTAAGATTTGTGTTGAATATTGCTGATTTGTATTCATATACGGGTGCTTTCACGATATTGGGGTTTGTGACCATTTTTGGTGCAAACACTTTGGTGCTTTCACTGAGAAGGCTGATTCAGGGGAAGTTGAATTTAAAGATTTAAGAATTCAGATCTAAGAGCTATGACAAGACAAAAAAGCAGAAGACAAAGGCCAGAGAGAAGTGAACACGAGGGAAGTCAAGAGGCTTCCTCAGGAGCGAACCAGACATCGATCTTCATGGGGACACACACTTGGAGCATGTTGATCCAATCCCAAAGAGAGATATAGGGGCATCTGAGCAACCTGGTGGTAGTAAAGGAATGAACGCTCAGCCGGGGGCAGGTATAATTCCCTCGCAAACTCGGGGACAGGTCGAAAGCGATGAACAAGCCGCAAACCTCTCACTAACACGGTTAAATCGTTTACACATGTACGAGATCGCGCACGATCCATAGGCATGCTCTGAATGACTACCGACCGCACCATAGTAAGAGTTTACGCTTTGACATCTTCGTCTTTCTATTTGCTTTGATTTTGACTTGGACATTTGGACTTAGTTTGTTTGGACATTCTTGTTGTGGAATTCGTATGATCATTGCTTTGATATTCGCAATTCTGTGAAAGAATTTACTTGTATGCCCGTTGGATCGCGAACGGTCCACGAGCACCTCATGTATGGCGATGAACCGCCAAAATCTTTGATTCTGAAACTCCCCCGAACGTGAAATCTGACATCGATAATACTAAGTCCCCCCCCCCGGACACACCAATTCGCCTCGAACGACACACGATCGCGAATGATCACAATTTGCCTCGAACGGCACACGATCGCGAACGATCACAATTCATCTCGAACGGCATACGACCGCGAACGATCACAATTAGCTTCGAATGGTACCCGACCGCGAATGGTCACGATTCACTTAGTATGACACACGATCGTGAACGATCACAATTTTCCTTGAACGACACCCAACCGCGAACGGTCACGATTCACTTAGTATGATATCCGATCGCGAACGATCACAATTTGCCTCGAATGGCGCCCGACTGCGAACGGTCGCAACTCACCTTATATGACATTCGATCGCAAACGATCGCATTCTACCTCGAAAGGCACCCGACCTCGAACGGCCACAGTTCGCCTTGAACGGCATCCGACCTCGAACAGTCTCATTTCACAACTCGCCTCGAGCACCACCCGACCTCGAACGGTCATAATCCACCTTGAACGGCACTCGATCGCGAACGATCAACATTTGCCACGAACGGCATCCGACCGTGAACGGTCCCATGTCATCATTTTCCACGAACGACATCCGACCGCGAACGGTCCTATCCCATTCTCTGCCACGAACGACATCCGACTGCGAATAGTCCCGTCTCATCATTTGCCGTGAACGATATTGACCGCGAACGGTCCCGATTCGCCTCAAGTGGCACACGATCCCGAACGATCGTCATTCGAGGTCGTATGGAACTATCGAGTTTTTTACTAGTTGTTGACAGGATATGAACATCCAGCTTAAGGCACTACAAAACACACCTTTTTATCGCAAGGCATGTTTTGGGGGGCAAATGTTATCCCGCTTTTTGGCAAAGCCGTGATACCAAAAGATCGATCGAAAGCAAAAGACAGTTCGTCTCAAAAATTGGTTATACACTGCTTCGCTATGGATATCGACGAATTTTGTCCGAGTCCAGATCGGGCTACAGTTGACCAGACATGACAAGCAAGATCAAGAAAGCTAGTGTTTCAAATTTCAAGTTAATCAGAGTTAGTATGAACGAGATATGATCGATGCAAGTTAGCTAAAATACGCTGTTCGTATCCATCAAATAGTTGAGGAGATGTCCATTTCGAATCCATCAGATTCGTATCCATCATTGCGCCGCAATTCGAATCCGTCAGATTCGTATCCATCGGGTTCGAATCGATGGCGTTCGAATCGATCAATCCACACCGCTTCCATCGGTGCACCCTACTTCGAATCGATCACTCTCGTATCCATCGTTGTGTCACAGCTCGCATCGATCTACTTCGTATCCATTCACAAGCTCTCGTTCGTATAGATCGGTGTCGTATCCATCAGTAGATAGTACGCTTCGTATCGATCATTCAATGCCAAACTCGTGTCCATCGAGGAGGCACTTGGTCGAATCCATCAGAACCTTGGTTCGTATCCATCAGTTGTTCTCACTTCGTAACCATCCTAAATACGCTTGTTCATATCGATCGAATGGAGACAACTTCCATCGATGCAAACAAGGCCACCTCCATCGATACGAAGTGGGCACACTGCAAACCGATGCGAAGTACATGTTATCGGTGGATTCGAGCTATGCAACGGTCATCGATACAAACGAGGCGAAACTCATGGAGTCGAAACGGTCAACTCGGAGCAAAAGGCGATCGATGCGAGATGTGCGCGCCACGTCGTCTCGAAAACACGTGCATCCATCGACTCGAAAGCATGGATTCGAAGTGATCGACTCGAAGCGAACAGCCAACCCAGAAACTTCAACTCGTATCGATCATATCTCCCAAACCACAAGTCCAAATGCCACAAAATTTTCACCGTAGTTTTCATACAAGGTAAAGAATGTTCCTGCCAAGTTTCAGCTCGATTAGATCAATTTTTGATGCATACAAAATCATTTCATATCGATCGCAGATCGAGTCGAAACTTGGTGGGGTCGGTCGTGTGGGCCCACTCACGTGCCAGAAGAAGTCTCCCAAAGTTTGAGCGCGATCTCAGCCTCCTACGCCTATAAATAGCACCCTGGAGCCTCCAGAAAGGGGATCTTTTGGCCGTTCAACGTCCAGACTCTGCCGGATTCAATTCTACATCTTTCTATCACCATTGTATGCTAACATCAGAGATATAGCTTACTATAATCCGCTGTAACGAATTGAAATTGTCAAGTGAATTAATAAAATCATAAGCTTCAGAGTGGACGTAGGCAAGATCGCCGAACCACTATAAATCATGTGTTTCTGATTGTTATTTCTGAATTGTTATGCTTGATATTGCTTAGATCTGAGATTTGTGTTGAATATTGCTGATTTGTATTCATATACGGGTGCTTTCACGATATTGGGGTTTGTGACCATTTTTGGTGCAAACAGGGCTTGTGTTATATTTGAAATTATAAAGAATTATCTTTTCTATTATTATTGAAATAAATGGCACAAAATACGGTAAACATCTTATTTTATACATTTATTTCTTTTAGGCATATTTCTTGTTATTTCAAATGATTCACTTTTATTCATATTTATAAGGCTGGATAATTTATAGAAATTTATACAACACATTTCATTCCAATGAATTAAAATACTGCATAAATCACAATTCGAATTACAATAACTTCCTATTTATATTTACTCACATATTTTATTTAACCAACAAACCTAAAATTTCTATACAATATTATAAATTTAGGGACTACTATCACCCTTATTTTCCAGATTCAAGTATATGCAATATGTAATCATGGTTAATAATTCACAAAATATGTAGGCATAGTTCTCAAATTTTTTATATGTACATATTAAGTTCTACAACTCCAAAATTACATTCAGGCATATAAGGAACATATTTACAATGATATATGTTATCCTACCTTTAGGCAAGGTCGTGACACTAAGGACTTGACCAGAAACCAAGGATTGTCCGTCCCGAAGATCGGTTATACATAGGTCTACCGTGGATACCGACAAATTTGGTCCGAGTCCGGATCAAGCTATAATTAACGAGAAGCGACAAGCAAAGCTATGAGAGTCAACGTTCCAAATTTCAAGTCAATCGGAGTTCGTATGCTCAAGGTATTGATCGATCAAGGTCAAGAAATCAACTCTATTCGTATCCGTACAAATTTGTATCCATCCCTTTAGAAAGCTTTATTTTGTATCCATTAATCATCAGCTTCCTTCATATCCACCAAAGCCAAACTGCTTTTCATCCATGGAGAGTTGCCTTTTTGTATTGATATGCCCATACACATACTTCGTATCGATCAGCCCTGATCGGTACGAACAACACATGAAGGATTGATACGAACGATGTCCTTGTTGATCGATACGAAGTAGTGCCTTAAAGTATCAATATGAAGCCAATTAACACAATGATCGATAAGAAGGAACTTCATAGGAATGATACGAATGGTGTTACATTGGGTGGATGCGAACGAAGCATGATTCAAATGGAAGAAACAATCGGTCGGCATGAAAACTGGATCCATCCTAGAATATAGCGCTACGTTACCCCGATCGATACACATGTGATGGATATGAATAAATCGATACGAATTAGGTCGATACGAAGGCGCCAGCTTATGGAAATGTTGAACTTGGATCGATCATAATTAAAAAATTACAAGTCCAAATGCCACCAAATTTTCACAGGAGCTTGTGTACCACCTACTTTGCCCCTGATTGATCTCAACCTAAATGGAGGCAATTTTAATCGATACAAAACGTATAGGGATCGATGGGGGATCGGTCGGGGATCGATCTCAAATCACCCTGTATCGATCATGTAGGCCCACCCATGTGTGAGAAGGAGTATTCCGAGATCTATGATAGATTTTTCAAGCCTACGCCTATAAATAGCAGACCAACGCCTCCAAAAAAGGGACTTTTTGATTCTTCTATGTCGATACTCTGCCAGAGACTCATTGTAACTCGAATGCTTGAGAGTGTACTATTGTAATCAGATTATAAACCTTAATAAAACAGCAAAGTTTTCATAGTGGACGTAGGCCACAACGTCGAACCACTCTAAATTCTTGTGTTCTTACATTTTTATTTGTCTGTTTTGGCGTGTTTGTTAGATTAACTTCCTTTTTTGTTTATATGCTTCACTTTAATCTCTTCAAATACGTCCGAAGAATGTTGTCCCCAATTTAGATACAAACATTTTGGTGCTTTCACTAGGAAATCTCAGCTTTCTCTGCTCCATTGGATCTACTGCCGTTGTTGGATTGCATAAATCTAAGGAGAAGATCTAGGTCTACCGTCCAAAAGTTCGTTCCATATTATTCAGATTCCATCAAATCTTGGAAGGATCTGCATCAACCATAGTTAATACAGAGACTACTTCAACTTCTGCTAATACAGAAGGACGTGATAGAAAAAACCCCACACAACTGCCTGCTATAGGTCAGAATTTGGTTGGACCTTTAGATCCACAAAGCCCTATCACCAAGGAGGAGTTCCAGATCCTTATGCAAGAGCTTACCTAAATCCGTCAGGAGATCACACAAAAGATCCATGCCAACACGGAGCTAGGCCACCGACTGAACGAGGAGAGACAAAAGAGATCCGGAAGGGATCGTGCTTCCTATTCATCCACCGAAAGCTCAGCTTCTTCTGATTTCAACCATAGATCTACACGTCCATGACTAGATGGAAGCTACGCGCAAGCCTTCGGTCATCAACATGTTCTAAGTCTCGGACAAGCTGGAACTAGTCCCTCTATGGGGCACCAGGCCGGATCCTCCTCCCGAGAAGAGGCACCTCCTTATCACACTACTGGTAGCCATGCAGCTGCCACTGCGGTAAATGTAACAACCCCAATTTCGTACCATTCAAATCGACAATAATCCACACATGTCGGACTTGAATGATGCGAAATAATAGATTATAAATAAATTTGGAGCAAATAAAATTAAATATACAGAATTACAGACACAGAACAAACAGAATAACTCGCAGCGGAATATAAAATAACATAGTAGTTCATGAAGCTACTATAACAGAGTCTCAAACCAAATACATAATATAGTCTGAAAACAATAGAATAGAAATCCCAAATACATAGAAGTTCACTAATACATGAGATAAACTAATACAGCTGAAACGGTAATAGAAATATATGTAGATAAACAGAAACTCCAGTGAAAGACCAGCTCCGGGAAGAGAATCCAAAGCTGTGAATACTCAGGCTGACGCGAGCATAAAGCAAAACACAAACACTCGAGTCAGGACAATATATACTTATATAATGTAAACTAACTCAAGTGAACTGTAATAAAGATACAAGAAACTTAAAGGATGCTTGGGACCGCCCATCCTCTAAGGATCCGTCAAACTATTTACTATATAGTAATATTTCGCTATTATAATAATGTCTACAGTAAAGTAAACATACTTTTAAATAGCGTTCCGGGCTACCCATATCACCCTTCACACATAATAGTCCCAGTAGTCCATCCAATATCATGCCATATCCACTCCGGGTGACTGTCAGAGGATACCACACGGGCTACGGGAGAAAAACAAACTTGTAGTAAAGGCTCGGTATGGTAGGTGATACGGCACATAAGGCAATGTCAGGGTAGATATACCAATTACGCACATGGGCTGGTGGTAACGCAGCAGCCACATACGTCCACCCTGAACAACACTCCAATATCAAAGTGGTGCACCCAATCAATCACAACAGTAATAGAATGGTATCGAAGAAGTGTGTTCAGCCATAGGTGCTACCTCCTTTGGCCCGATATCACTCCTGTTTTAGCTACCTTAAGCTAACTCACGGGAGTTAGGTCCACGTAAAGTACCTTAGGAACGTCGTCACCATCCTACTTCATTCTGGAATGTCTACCGCGTACACGGTTGTTAAAGTGGTTTTCGGTATCGACAGAGAGTATGTCCATATCCGACCCCGGACTCTTTAACAACCAATCGTTATTATAACCCATAGTTAAAATTTAAAAATGGTATTTATTTCTCAAAAAAAATCCAATATCATTTCAAATCCATTTCAAAATATCAAACTTATCATCAAATCCATTTCAAAATATCAAACTTATCATCAAATCCGTTTCAAAATATCAAACTTACCATTTCATTTGAAAAAAACATATTCATTTTATTCAATTTAAAAATACCATTTCAATTCACATTTCAAAAAAGTTCAATTCCAAACAAATTACTTCATTTAAATCATAAAAATATGAAATTATTACATTTAATAATTAAATTATTAAATTTTCAAAATTTTCAACTATCAAAGTTCATCCATTCACTTAATTTTATCAAAACAGTAAAAAATCAACTTTCGCAGCATTTAGAAAATGCTACAGAAAGTTATATTCAAAACGGTTCAATTTAACAAAAGACAGCGTCTAAAAAAATGCTGTAATAGAGTTTCATTAGTTTTAAAGAAAACTTAGTTTAATCCAACAATTATAGCATAAAAAAATTAAAATGCTATAATAGCCTTTAATTTAATTTAGCTATTTAGTTCACTTATCAACTACAGCATTCACAAATGTTGTATTATCATTTATATTAGATATAATAGCATTTCAAAAATGTAGTTAATTAACTTCAAAATTTCAATATAATTTCACATTAATTATATTTTCTATAATCACTTTCAACTTATAAAATCGCATATTTTTTTTACTTTTATAACCATCATTCAATTTTCTTTAATTTCATGATTTCATAAAGTTAAATTTCCATTTAAAAATTCATATTTAACACTAATTCACTTATTAAACTGCAATTTCAATTTTCAATTCATTACATTAAATTTCAACCTAACACTTAAGTTCAAATTCTCAAATATAACTTAATTTTATTTTTATTTACTTACTAAAAACTCACTTTTAAGTCAATTCCATAAATTTCCAATTTTAGTTATATTTCAAAATTTCAACTTAAATATTCATTCATTTCACATTTCAACTTTATTAAAAATCATTAATATGATATAAAATCACTTTAAATTCATTTAAATTCAAATTATCATAAATTTATCATGATTTCATGTTCAATTTAATTTCCAATTATAATTAAATCAAATTTTCCAAAATAACTGACATTCAAAATTTCCTAACTTTTTCATTAATTTATTACACTTATAATTATTCAGAAAGTCAATAATATTTTACAAAAATCATTTTAATTAGATTTAAATCAAAATATTTTAATATTTACATTTCTAAAATAATTTTAAATTTTTTAGAAAACATACATTAACTACGGGTCTGTATATAATTTTCCACACTAGGAAAAGTGATATGGGTAATATATCATTTCAACCCGTAATTTACAAAGAAAATCCGGGTTTTATCATTTCAAACCCGCAATCCCAAGTAAATGAAATAAATAGAAAATCATTCAGGCCTATTATTTCAGCCCATAACGATTTCCCTTATTCTAAAGTCCGTTCGGATATGTATCATTTCAACCCATGGTGATTCTAATCTAAAGGGAACTTGCAGTATGATTAACTGATAAAATAACAAAACAGCAATAATATAACAGTATCATATGATATAACTGGTTTTTAATCATGTGTGAACATCATATGATAGTGGCATAGCAAATAAAATATGGTGATGCAATTTACATATTCACAAGCGATCGATTTACTATTCATATAAGTATAAAACTGTCTGGTGAGAATAACTCACTGGTTTGAGCTGATGACCCACGATGAATTGCACAAATGGGATCTACACAAGCACAAAAGCACGATACAGATTCGAATGGAGGAGCCAAATGTCAAATTCCTTGGATACAAATCAAACAAAAACAATATAACATCGATAAGTTTCAAACCAACGCTTATAAAAACTGCACTAGAATAAACTGCACAGAATCAAATAGAAATGCTTGCACTTGCTTTTAACCTTTACTAGGCTCAGCCATAAGGGAAAAATACATGGCAATGGAAAGTGTTTGGGTCTGGTTTGGGTGAGTATGGGTTCGGTCTACATGTTGGAATGATGGTGTAAAGGTGGGTGAAGGCAAGAACACAAAAGCATGCATATACATTGGTTTTAGGCCATGAATTCGGCTTGGCCAAGGCCCTAGGTGCCACGGCCAGAGCTGTGGGGTCCACTGTGATGGTGTGGCCATGGGTTATGGAGGTGTTGGAGGTGGTGGTGGTGATGTAGGGGGCGGATAAAGGGGTGGTGAGGTGGTGGATGTGAGGTAGTGCTCGGCTAGGCTAGTATTGGGGTGGTTTTGAAAAGTTTGTGGATATGCATCACAAAGGGGGGTCACGGCTTGGGTGGCTGGTGAGGAGGAGGTGGTGGTGGTGTGCCATCAGGTGCTGGAGGCGGCTAGGCGACAATGGAGGCATGGCCGATCCTAAAAGAGGTGAAAGCATGTGCAAAAAATCAAACTAGAATAAGCAATATAAGTAGAAAAAGAGATAAAAGAAATAATTTTTTTTACCAACTTCCCAAGCATATGGTGGCCGAAATTTTTTTCTCAGGAAGGAGGAAAAGAAGATACGTGAAATGAAAATGAATTAGTCGGCTGAAATGTGGGGAGTTATGCCAAGAGAAATGAAGAGTTGTGAGGAAAATGAAGAGGTGGAATTCAAAAAGGCAAAAGGCAATTCAAAAGTCAAAAACTCTTCATATATCCTTATTTAATTTATATAACTTTATATTTCTGGAAATAAAAACAATTCCATATAAAATTTCGAAAATTTATCAAAATATAAAAATTTATATAATATTTATTAATTATATAAAGTTAAATTAAGAAAAATAGCTAAAAATAGTGAACTAGACTAGAAAATTTGAAATTAAATAGAATAATTTTTAGAAAATTCATATGAGCTTGTAAAATATTTTTAAACATAAATAATAAAATAAAATAAAAATACACTCACAAAATAAGTATTTAAAATTTAATTTAAATATAATTTTTAATGAAGAAAATAGCAGAAAATAGGAAAACAACCCTTAAAATAGGAAATAAATACAGTAAATTTTGGAAAAATTCTATTATTATTTTAAAAATATGTAGAGATGAAATTTCACAATTAAAACAAGTTTTAAAATAATTTTAAAATGAAATAAAGTCAAATTCAAATTTATAGTCAAAATCTAGGGTTGTTACAGTAAACATGGAAGTTCAACTTCAGAATAAACAAAACCCAGCCTTTCATCAGCACAATCATGCTCCTGAACCCTATGTGCCTGAAGATGTAGAGCCAAGAAGGCGAGGCATGGACCGTCAACCGCGCCTGGACCATCCTTGCAACGTGGAACCCGACCATGCCTTGGCCTAGAATGTTCAAATGCCAAATATTTCAACCATGATCTGTCAAATGATCCGTGAAAGTCAAGGCCTCACCAATGAAGATTGGGGAATCTTCTAAAGTCATACTTCATTCACTGATGACATCCTCTATGCTGAACCATCTCGTCGATTCAGGATGCCAACTTTACATGTTTATGAAGGAAGCTCGGATCCTAATCAGCACATTCTAAAGTATGAATGGCTCCTGAATGCTACTCGAGTTGACGATGCGGTTAAATGTAAAAACTTTCCTATTTCCCTAGGGGGCATCGCAACCATGTGGTTTACTCATTTACCACCTCAATACATTTCATGCTTTGATCAGTTGGCTACCAAGTTCGTTGAACAGTTTCCCTATGCACGTCACAAGGGCGAAGGATGTTAACACCTTGTCCAGCGTCACTCAAGCTCTGGAAGAGACACTCAGACGTTATCTGGAAAGGTTCCGTACCGCTTGTGCATAGATCGGCAACCCTAATGACAATTCTATATTGATGGCGCTGGTTAAAGGGATCGATCCTGATTCTAAATTTGACAATTGGTTGGCTGGGAAACCCCCCGCGTCATTGGATCGTTTCTATGCCAAGGTAGCCCAGTTCTTGAGGAGAGTGGACGCTAGACAAGCTAGAAAGCAGGGTGATGCGGGGCCTAGTGTTGAAGGCATTCAAAGTAATGTTACTGTGAAACAGAGTGGTGAGAGTTCCGGTACAGTGCGGTTGAATATACAGAATAAGCAACGTCAATAGAAAGGCGATGGAGGTCAGGGTAAGAAGCGAGATCAAAATGATGGACCATAAGGTAGAGCTCCCATGTTTGACTAATATACCCCCATTTAATACATCCTTGGAGAATTTTTATTTGCAAACATGTAATACTAGACAATATAAAAAGCTTGCTTTGAAATAGTCGTCTGAGAAGCAGATTCAGACTGGGAAATTCTATAGATTCCATGGTTTCTATGGTCACAATACTAATGTGTGTCGCCATTTATAAGACATCATTAAGAAGTTAATCCAAGAGAGAAAGTTGGAACAGTTTGTTAGGACGTCGCAGCCTGGAGGTGAGGGCCCATCAAACCTAAATCAAGGTCAAAATCAGGCTAGATCGGAAGAAGCCGTGCATACTGACAGGAGATTGGTTATTAATACAGTTAGTGGTGGTCCTCATCCAACTGATCAGAGCTAGAGGGAAATGTAGTCATGTGCCAGTTTGATTAGGCATGTGGACTTCGAACGTTGTAGTAATGTTGATGGTGGGGATCCAGCAAAACAACAAAAACGATGACAGACGACATCATTTTCGGAACAGAGATGTTGATAGAGTCGAAGCCCCCACTATCGATCCACTAATCATATCAGCTCAAATAGGTTCTGCCTGGATGAAGGTAATCTTGGTAGATAGCGGAAGCTCCATGAATATTCTTTTCAAACAATCTTATGACTAGATGAAAATGAAAGCGAATGACTTAAAGCTATGCCAGTCTTGCATACATGGCTTTATTGGGAGCGCAACAATACCCGCTGGGATGGTAAAGTTGCCAGTTGAATTGGGAATCGGAGATCGCCGGAGAGTCCGGATGTTACAGTTCGTTGTGTTAGACATTAATTCTCATTATAATGCTTTCTTGGGCCGATCGGCCCTAGCTGAATTCAGGGCAGCCATGCCCCATGGTATTTGACTCTTAAATTTCTCATGGATAATGAGGTTAGAGTTTTTCAAGGAGATCAGGTGCCTGGACGCGCCTGTTATGTTGCTGAGCTGCGGGAGGCATAGCATAAAGTAAAGGGTAAGGACATAGAGGAATCTCTCTGCGTCCGTTTCACTGAAAGTTGACATCTAACGCCTGGACCTAGTCCCAAGTGCCACAACCAGTTCTTGAAAGATCTTGATCCATGAGATGGAGATAATGAAGAGGAAGTCAAAGACAGTCAGGCTTCCCTAGCAGAGCTGACGATCGATGTCCCAATCGATGATGATGATGACTCCAAAATGATAAAGGTCGGATCTCAACTAAGCTAACAAATGAGAGAGGAATTGGTTGAATTTCTTTGGGCAAACCTCAACGTGTTTACTTGGACACACTCAGACATGTGTGGGATCTCGCCGGACATCGCGAGCCATGCATTAAATATTGACCCACGGCATGTCCTGGTCAAGCAGAAAAGATGCGGTATGGATCCAAAGAGATCTGCCGTCCTGAAGGAAGAGGTAGATAAACTCAAGTCGAACGGGATTATTCGAGATGCATTGTATCCAGAGTGGGTATCCAACCTAGTGCTTGTTAGGAAACCAAATGGAAAATGGAGAATTTGTGTGGACTACTCAGACCTAAATAAAGCTTGCTCTAAAGACAACTTTCTGCTTCCCAGAATTGATCAGCATGTAGATTCAACGGTCGGACACGAGCTCTTGTCTTTTATGGATGTGTATTCCAGCTATAATCAAACACCGATGCACCTACCCGATCAGGAGAATAACATTTTTGTCACCGATCTGGGACTCTATTGCTATAAAGTGATGTCGATCGGACTTAAGGACACTGGGGCGACCTATCAAAGACTTGTCAACCAAATGTTTGCTAACTAGACCGAGAAAATAATGGAGGTGTACATGGACGATATGCTTCTAAAGTCTCGGCTCTCCGTTGATCATGTCAGAAACTAGAAAACAATGTTCAACATCCTCCGAGAGTACCGAATGAAGCTTAACCCGTTGAAGTGTCACTTCAGAGTCGCATCCGGAAAGTTCGTTGGATTTATTGTCAACGCTCGAGGCACTGAAGCCAATCCTGAAAAGATCTGGGCAATTCGGAATCTTGAGACTCCCAGAATTATAAAGCAAGTACAAAGCCTCAACGGGAAGGCGGTAGCTTTGAGAAGAGTCATTTCAAAATCCACTGACAAATTCATCCCCTTTTTCGATCTGATCAGGAAAGGAAAACGGAACTTTGAATGGACTTAGGAGTGTGAAAGTGCATTCCAAGCACCGATTCAACACCTGACGCCGCCGCCAATTATGTTTAAGCCAGTTGATCGTAAATGACTGTACACCTATCTGGCAGTTTCGAAAAATGCCACCAGTGCCGCATTGGTTCGCGAGGAGGATCGGGTTCAACGACCAGTCTATTATGTAAGCAAACATTTGACCGGGGCAGAAAGGAACTATCCAAAGTTAGAAAAGCTCGCTTACTGCCTAGACATTGCCTTGAGAAAGCTCCGTCCATATTTTCAGGCCCATCCGATCACAGTCTACACCGGCCAGCCGTTATGACAGGTCCTTACGTGACCTGAGACGTTTGGTAGGTTACTCATTGGAACATCGAGTTGAGTCAGTTTGATATCACTTATACTGAGGCGAGCCATCCAAGGACAAGTTCTGGCGGACTTCATCGTTGAATTTACTATACCAGAGGACTTGCCCAAAACCAGTGAATCTGCCAAATACATATGGAAGTTGTACACTGAAGATTGCATCAAAGGACCGCTACTCAGGCGCTGGAGTCGTACTCGAAACCCCAGAAGGTTGATCCATATGTTATGCTTTGAAGTTTAACTTCCATGCAACTAACAACAAGGCCGAATATGAAGCTTTACTCGCCAAACTCGGACTTGCCAGAGACTTGAGAATTATTGCTATGGAGATCTACTACGACTCGCAATTAGTCGTATGCCAGGTTTTGGGTGACTACCAAGAAAGAGACCGGAGGTTGGCCGCTTATCCTGCCCGTGTCTAGGAAGTGTTGAATTAGACTACTAGGTCATCCTCTGTATACCCCGGGAGCACAATCATAAGGTCGATTCTTTAGCAAACTGTCCAGCACTGGTGAAGCATGGAAAATGGGACTCATCCCCGTTGAGACACTTAACTCTCCAAGCATCGATCAGATAGAGGTAGACCGGGTGCATGAGGCAACGCCCGAAAAGGAGTTATGGACGACCCTTTTTAGAAACTATCTCGAACACAGAGGTTTACCTGAGCGCAGAAGTGAAAAAAGACAAGTTCTCCAGAAAGCTTCACGGTTCGTTATCCAGAATAGAGTCATGTATAGGAGAGGATACTCTGTTCCTTTACTCCAGTGTATTGCCCATGATGAAATCAAATGAGTGTTACACAATGTACATGAAGGAGAATGCGGCGATCACACTAGGAGGCAAGCCCTTGCTAAGAAGATACTTCGATATAGGTATTATTGGCTGACTATGAATCGAGATGCATTGGACTATGCCAAGAGATGTGACAAATGCCAGAAACATGTTTGAATTCCAAGAGCCCCTCCTATAGAAATTACACAGATGGCCAGTCCATGGTCATTCGCCACATGGGGCATCGATATAATTGGGTCTCTACCTCTGGCTAAAGGTGGTGGAAAGTACTCCATCGTTGCTGTTGACTACTTTACCAAATGGGCGGAAGCTGATCCCTTGCCACAATCACAACAGAAAAAGTAATCAACTTTACAGTATGCAACATTTTCTGTTGTTCTGGCCACCCACAAATAATTATCACTGACAACGGGATCCAGTTCGACAGTATCGAGTTCAAGAACTTCTGTCAACGTTTCCATATTCAGAAGAAGTTCTCAGGGATTGCTCACCCTCAAGCAAATGGATAGGTTGAAGCTGTTAATAAATTTATTAATTCCATTCTAAAGAAACGACTGGAGAAGGCTGAAGGTAGATGGGTCGATGAGCTTTCCATGGCTCTATGGGCATATCGAACTACCCACACGTCCGCGACCGGCCACACTCCATTTTCACTTTCCTACGGGTCTGAGGTCGTTATTCCTGTTGAATTGGAAGTAACTTCTCATCGTGTGACATATTATGGCTCGAAGACGAGCACCATATTTCTCACCGAATCTCTAGATTTATTGGATGAGAAGCATGAAGAGGCTGATTTGAGGGCAGCCGCGCACCGAAGTCGAGTCACCCGATTATACAATGCTAAGGTCCGACCCCAAATCTTTGAAATTGGTGATCTCGTACTCAAGAGAAACTATCCGGTCCCTTCACATATGAAATCAACATGGGAAGGACCATACGTCATCGAACGGAGACTTGGAGATGGAACATTCAAATTATCAACTGTTGATGGTCTCACTTTACCGAGAGCTTGGAATAGCAAGAGTCTTCGTCACTACTACACATAGAAGGCTTTGTTTATTCATTCAGTCTACTTTTCATTTGAATTTTTTATGCATTTCGAAATTTAAACTTGTAATAGGGCAACTGACTTTGCCGTACTTTCTTATTTCAGCAATAAAATGCAAACTCGTCAAACCAGAGTGGCGATTCTTGAAATGCATCATGCGACCATCACAATGCACGGAGAGCTAAGTTCCATCCTACGGCGGGGTTTATTCAAATTGGAAGTGACTGTGATACGACTAGTCACTCGTTGAGTGAAATCTTGAGTTTGGAGGCAAGCAACTACACTGAAGCCAAAAAGGATTGATACACGATAATCCTCCAACAAACTCCGGTTCTTAGAGTGCGAACTAGAGTATAAACTTCAAACCCAAAACATGGGCTCGAGGTGGGTGGATCCGTCCATCCACGACTTCACCCATGTACAATCTAAACTCAAGGAGGATGGACCCATCCATCCATGACCTCGTCTCCATCATTACAAGCTCGAGGAGGATGGACCGGTCCATCTATGACTTCGCTTGCCTTCTCAAGATGGATGTGATCCGACCGTCGACATTCCTGATCAACTTCTCAATTTCGGAGTGTGAACAAGATTCCAATAATTAGGCAGATGTGACTGACCGTCTACCAATCAACCCCATATTCCCAGAGTGCAAACTGGAGTATAAACATCAAGATGGGTGTGACTGACCACTCATCGACTAACTCTAAGTCCCTAGAGCGTGGATTGGAGTATAAAACATAAATTCGGTGTGACTGACCACCCACAGATAAATCTAAGTCCCCAAAGTGTGGACACAATTCTAAATATCAAACGGGTGTGGCTGATCACGTGTAAAATAACTTAAGTCCCCGGAGCATGGAAATATCTCTAAATATTAAACGGGTGTAACTGATTGCCCATAGGATAACTTAAGTCCCCGGAGCACAAGCATATCTTTAAACATTAAGCAGGAATGATTGACCGTGACACATAAGTACAATCCCACGGTGCGGATGTGACTACCGATAGATGAGCGAGTGTGGACCACTTGAACTCGCCTCATTTCAACTTTGTTCTGACTAAGTTAATCTCAATTATTGAAGGCAGAAAGAGACTATCGACCGATCACTTCAATTCATCCCTGGGACTAGGGGAAAAACTCAAGTACCAGCTGCTGATCGAGACAGTACAACATTGAGACTCGACTTAATGTTTGGTTATGACCCAAAGCCATGACTTCGAGACTTAACAACCAAATTCAAGTCTAATTCAGAGACTAAAGCCTCATAAGTACATTGAATGGAAATTTGAGCGCTAAAACACTTAAGAAAATAAACATAGATTTATGCTGAAAACAAAATGAAATTTCATTTCAACTATTCTTTGAAAGAAACGGATAAGTACAAAAATTATGTCAACAATTCCTATAGCCAGGGGTCGAAACTGCATCTATACACGGCCTGTAGAAAACAAAAGGAAACACTTAATGAAATTCCTATCTATCTACCAAAAGAAAGGATAAGAGGACATGTCTACTCCCTCGGTTTCTTCTTCTTACTCGACATCATATCTATAATATGAAAAGAGAAATAGAGTTGGCAATCTCCAGAGATTAATAGCTTGTGATTAGAGATTGTGTGGTGCCGTGAAGTGTGTGTATGCATATGCAAACCCCCAACCAACCGGTTGTAGTAGCCATGCTCGAAGGAGTTGGCTCTCCTATATCTAAGGCTCTTTGAAGCCCCTCTAGTCCGACATCTTGATGTAAAGGCATGTCATCCGAAACAGGGATGTCCGCCAGTCCCTCAAAAGAACTCTCCATCTGCGGAGGAGGAATCTTTTGACTAGCGGCAGGCAAAGACACCACAATTGTTTTTCGCCTCAAAGATTTATGGACAACGGTCTTGCTTCTTCTTTTTCCTAATGCATGAGAGACTAGAGAAAGCATAACTATGGACTCATCTCCAACCGGCAAGCTCTCGTCATCGCCTTGTTCAATTATGACAATCCCAGGAGCTCTCCTTCTCATCTGCCTCGCCGAGATGCCCTGAGAACTCTTACAAGTCCGATGCTCTGGTCTTTATAAATTAACCCCAAAGCAATCAAAGTTTTTTCTATAAGGACTTCGTCAATTTCCCAGTATGCGGCGGGCACCACTTGAAAAATCCTAACTGTCTCGTTAAACCGAGATCCTTCGGGCTGCGGAATCAAAGCTGTAAAAGAAAGAATGCGTTAGATTTGGCATCAACTATTGTTATCCATTCGATCAACAAAAAGGCTGGAGCACTTAAATCTGACTAGCTATTGTCTGGCGAACCTGGGTGGGCACCGAACGAAGAACCATTCGGTCTTAAAGTAGCTCAGCTTTCTCCAAGCCCCAACCATGACTTGACAGTTCCTAACTGCTTCTAGGAAAGTAAAGAAGGCTTGTCTCCGCGACTCTTTATATTGAATAAGTATCCGATCTCTTCTACCGTCGAAGGTCGAAAGAGGTGCTCCATGAAGATGACAAACAAACTATTGAGCAAGGCATATCCATTCAGGTGCAGCTTAGATGGAGCGATCCTCAAGAAAAGTAAAACTTCCCAGATGAATTGATTAAAGGGAGGAAGTGTCCCAGCTACACACATGAATCTATTGCAAGCTGTGTACCCTTCCGGGAGGTTATGGGCTCTATCTTCTGGCCCCAGCAGTAATACATCATTCTGTGGCAAAACTTGTCTTACGAAAATCATGCCTAACATATCTTCGGAGATATTAGAGCAGAGAAAATCTTATGGGTGCGCGATGAAGACTGCTCCTGGTAGCTCATCTAGAGTAGGGCTAATGACTTCGGCTGCAATAGTCAACATTTCGATTACGGGGAGAGGCGAAATCTGAACGTTCTGCGACTGTGAACTTCCGGGTTCCATAGCTATTGAACTCAGTAAAAATCATCATTGGACGACAATAAACCCACGTTCCCCCAGTGTAAAGTGCATAAATGTGTTGTGCAGTGCATTACTACATAATACTTAAGAAGTTCAATGGAATTTGTGAGATATTCAAACAACAAGGCTTCAAGGTTCAACTGGAGTGACCGTCATTGCTGACCGTCCCAACCGTGACATCCAGACTTTGGAGAATGATCCAAGTTAAAGTTCATCAAAAATTTTAAGTTACAGTTCCATCGACGAGCTTCGAAGGGGAGTCAAATATGCAATGAAATGATTAAGTCCAATTATGCAAAGCAGAAGCTCGCCGGAATCAAATGTTCGGTTATGCAAAGGGTTCATATCCATCAAGACGCAAGTTCGGATCGATCATAGAATTCCCATTCATATCGATCGATAGAGGAAAAGATTTCGTATCGATCACCTTAAGCTAGTTCATACCGATCGAAGCGCTTCATCTCGTATCGATCACGGGCCGCGTCTTCGTATCGGCAGAACCGATACTTCGTGTCGATAGCGCAATTAAATCTTCGTATCAACCGCTCAAGATTGATACGAACTCCAACCATCTCCAGTCAATACAAAGCCACTCCCTCTGTCGATACAAAAATCTATCCATGGCCATCGATACGAACTTTAGTTGCTTTCAGAATGATACGAATCACGATTCTTCGATCAATACAAATGATCTCTCCGTATCCATCCACCTTCCTTCTTCTCTAAACAGCGTTAGAACCATTCCATCCCTTCTCGATTTTGCTCCGACTCATCTTCGGCCTCATCATCACTAGAATTAGCCATGAATGCGAATGGATTAGCAATTAAACTCGAGTCTTGTTGTTTCTAATGTGAGGTTATTGATCAATTACCTAATTTACAGAGTTGGTCAAAGGATTAAAGAGTTGTGTTAATTTAGGGAAGAAGACAATTTCTTTTCCTTGATTTTTCAATCGATACGAAAGCAGGGCAGAGAAATGAGAGCAGGTGCAAAAAAATTCTAAGTACAAAACCATATTATATGGTTCGAACCTAGGCAGATGTTGATTCGTCTCCCAGTGAAAAATGACCGATTGAAACGGTCTCCAATATCACCGGTACGAGAGCCCTCTTTGTATCCTTTCACCCAATTGATACGAAATGACCAATTCGTATCCATTTACCATCGATCCTGAACACAGCTATCCAAACCCATCAGAGATTCATCGATACGAAGAAGCAACCTCGTATCCATTGCTTTGAAGTCCACAGAAATTAGTATCATCGATACGAAGAAGGTTTTTCTACTTTTGGAATCGGTCTAGGAGAGGATCGATACGAAGGGATACTCTGGACAGACCATCAATCGTTGTTACAACTCGAATTTCACATCAATCCAGGAGAGAATCGATACAAAACCTGATAAAAAAACTTGACAACGACTTATGAACGTGCAGACGTTAATGGGAGTCAGGTCAACATACATGTATAATGAACTAACATTAAATTTTCAAAATTGATAGGAATTGAATGCTCACTTGATGACAATTACAACAATGAAAAACAAATTGCTAACACTCGGCACTTAGTTACAACAATGCACTGCGTAATCGTTGGCAGTCAGCAATTCAGCATTTATATTACTGGAAACCAATCAAAGGTTACATCTTTTGACAAAAAGACAACAATTATTCAATGAATCAGATAAAACTCTTCAGCAAAAAGATTATAGTTTTTCAAAGCATGTCATGTTCACACACGGCGTACTTTGGGAGACAAATGTTATCTCATCTTTTGGCAAGGCCGTAACACCAAGGACTTACTTAGAAACCAAGGACTGTCCATCCCGAAGATAAGTTATACACAGGTCTACTATGGATACTGATAAATTTGGTCCGAGTCCAGATCGAGCTACAATTAACGAGACACGATAAGCAAAGCTACGAGAGCCAACGTTTCAAATTTCAAGTCAATCGGAGTTATTATGCTCGAGGTATTGACCGATCAAGGTCAAGAAAATCAACTATATTTGTATCCGTACGAATTCATATCCATCCCTTTAGAAAGCTTTATTTTGTATCCATCATTCATCGGCTTCCTTTGTATCCACCAAAGCCATACTACTTCGTATCCATGGAGAGTTGCCATTTCGTATTGATCCGACAATACACATACTTCGTATCGATCGGCCAGTGATCGGTATGAATAGCATGTGAAGGATCGATACGAACGATGTCCTTGTTGATCGATACAAAGTAGCGCCTGAAAGTATCGATACAGATGTTATCCTGCCTTCTGGCAAGGCCGTGACACCAAGCATTTGGCTGGAAATCAAATACAGTCTGTCTCGCGGATTAGGTATAGGCAGGTCCACTATGGATGCTGGTTAATTTAGTCTGAGTCCGGATCAAGCTACAATTAACATGACACAATAATAAAAGCTATGAAAGCCAATGTTCTAACTTTCAAGTCAATCGGAGTTCGTATGCTCAAGATATTGATCGATCAAAGCCAAGAAGATCAACTACTTTGTATCCATTGGAATTAAACTAGTTTGCATCCATGGAACGGGCAAGCCCATTCGTGTCCATGACAACACATTATCAACTTCGTATCCATCATACCACCTCATTCTATCGGTTTCATTTCCAATCCATCAGAAGGGAATAGCGCTATTTGTATCCATCGAGGTAAGTGGTGATTCGTATCTATGAAAGGAAGTTTCGTTCGTATCCATAAAACATTCATTAGTTTGAATCCATCAAACATGCCTCACTTCGTATCGGTCTGTATTCACCCTGCTTCGCATCCATCGTCTACCAATTTATTCGTATCGATCCACCTATACATGCTATTCGTATCGATTGATCAGGGATCGATGTGAATGATACGCGGTGGATCGATACAAATGTCATCCTTGTTGATCGATGCGAAGTAGCGCCTGGTAATACCGACGCAAATGAGAATTGAAGGAAGCGATACGAATGGGACAAGTTCAAAAGCGATATGAACGAAGCCACGACGATGGGTACGAACGGCATGGATACGAAGCACATAAATGAGAGCGATATGAAGGAGACACATGAAAAAGGAAAGACTCAGTCACTCAGCATGAAAAGTGGAACAATCCTAAAAGTTAGCGCCACGTCATCGGTCATCACATGCCTAGAGGCGATGCGAACTCGACAGCATTTAATAAATTCAGACTTGCATCGATCATAACCCAAAATCTACAAGTTCAAATACCACAAAATTTTCACATGAGCTTGTCTAAAACTTCAAGAATGTACTTGATCAATTTCAGCCCGAAAGGACCATTTATGGATCGATACGAACTCAATTCGTATCGCTCCCAGATCGAGCCGAAATCACCTGAACTCGCTTTTGTAGGCCCACTCACATGAGTGAAGAAGTCTTCCGAGATCTGGGCAAGATATTTGCTGCCTACACCTATAAATAGTGACCATGGACCTACATAAAAGGGACTTTTGCTTCTCTACAATGATACTCTGCCGGAATCATCACTATACCTCGGTTGTACTATTGTAACTTCTTGTAATCAGCGAGTGAAACTCAATAAACATCAGCCATTTCATAGTGGACGTAGGAAATTTGCCGAACTACTCTAAATTCATGTGTTTCTGTTCATTTTCTTATCTGTTGATTGGTGTGTTTATTAGACCTACTTCATTTTACATTTATTTTCTTCATCTTATCTCTTCAAACACATCCGAATAGTGCCGTGTCCAATTTTGGTACAAACAACGAAGCCAATTAACTTAGTGATCGATACGAAGGAACTTTAGAGGAACAATACAAATGGTGTTACATTGGGTGGATACGAACAAAGCATGATTCAAATGGAAGAAACAGTCGCTCGACATGAAAAGTGGATCAATCCTAGAATATAGCGCCATGTTACCCCTATCGATACGCATGTAATGGATACGAATAGATCGATACGAATCAGGTCGATACGAAGACGCCATCCTATTGAAATTTCGAATTTGGATTGATCATAACTAAAAATCTACAAGTACAAATGTCATCAAATTTTCACAGGAGCTTGTGTACCACCTCTACTTTGTCTTGATCTTAGCCCAATTAGAGGTAATTTTGATCGATACGAAATATATAGGGATTGATCCCAAATCACCCCGGATTGATCACGTGGGCCCACTCATGTGTGAGAAGGAGTATTCCGAAATCTATGTCAGATTTTTCAGCCTACGCATATAAACAGCAGCCCAATGCCTCCAAAAAAGGGACTTTTTGTTACTTCCACGCCGATACTCTACTGGAGACTCATTGTAACTCGAGTGCTTGAGAGTGTACTGTTGTAATCAGATTATAAACCTCAATAAAACAACAAACTTTCCATAATGGACATAGACTACAATGCCGAACCACTCTAAATTCCTATGTTCTTGCGTTTCTGTTTGTCTGTTTTGGCGTATTTGTTATATTAACTTCCTTTTTCATTTATATTCTTCACTTTAATCTCTTCAAATACGTCCGAAGAGTGTTGTGTCCAATTTTGATACAAACAATATAAATCTGATATTATGTAAAAATATATAATTTCTCACTCACCTTTAAGCTTCCAAATCTGCAGATCTAAATCCATACTTCTTATTTGACTCTCTTTTCTTCTACCAAAATATGTATTAAACGTATACATACTTATTAGAATAATATATCTGAGAAAGATTTAAATTAATGTAGTTGTAAGATTTTTGATTTAGAATTTACATCTTCTTCGCAGAATTGATTCACCCCTTATTCTTCTTCTCTTTTATTTTTCAATGTTCTCCTCGCACACATCCGCATGCGTGCACACATGCATACACACACACACACACACACTATTTTATAGTTTTTATATTTCCTAGAATTTGTCAAAAAAAGAAAATGGCAGAGCTTCATTCTTCAATTTAAAAATATGAAAAGAAAAGTGAGGAGTTGGTCTATATTTGTAAGAGTACGAATCAATTACATCCTTCAGATTTTAATTATTATATCTGGGTCGTTAGGCCTTCGTTCATTCTCTTGTCATAACAACCACCGATCGACCACTTTAACCGTACCGGTTGGCCGTTAGTGGGCGATCATTCCCAATAAAGGGTTGACCGATCGCTTGTATTTATGTTAAATTTATTTCCCCTTTTTTCTTTTGCGACTAATTTATTCCACATCATATTAATGTTAATGTTACTTTAATTACTTGAAAATTAAGTATTATTTCATCATGAATTGATTATCATTTATTGCCTTGTGCATTATATTTAATTTCATATAATTCCTATGTTAACATCTAACGTTTAATTTAGTGCCAAAATAATAAATAAATAATATTATTTCCCTCTACGCTCAATCTATTTACTTACACTCTTTCTTAATTGCATTTGATTTGATTGAGTGCCCATAATTAACATTTGTATTTAATGTCCATTTTAATGCTAAGTTATTAAATTTTACTTTCTTAATTGTTTTGAATTGTTTCCAACCTTAAAACTTCAATCGTTAATAACTTTCTCATTTGAACTCCGGTCGTAAAACTTAATATATATATAAATTGATCAGAAAATCCTACGAACAAAATAGTGCAAGTTTCATAACCAAATTCTGACATCTGTGAAAATTCCATTTTTAGTTTTAATAAAACAAATTAATTAATTTCTTTTTAATCAATTATGTTCAATTTAAGGGGTGTTATAATTTACATGTTGATCTAGACTATCTCTTGGATCTCTCAAACTTGCAACCACTGCTGCAAGCAAATAGCGTGCAAACACTGAATCCGAATGTATCTATTTAAATTGATGTGATTGGAGTTGAAAAATAGGGTTTGAGATGAAGGTATTTTTGGCCAAGACAATCAAAGGGGACAGGAAAAAGTGGAGGCTACGGTTTGAATTTATAGCAAGATCTGGAGAAAATGCCTATAATTTTGTCTCATACTAATTCAAACTCCAAAGCGACCCCCAACCTCTTATTTGGTCGGCTATATAATGGGTCCAGGATGGACACAATACCCAAAAAACTTCATTAGTATATTATATAATTTAAACCCAATTCAAATATATAATGATATCGTATATCGAAGTGTACATATACAAATTTTATATGTGCACCTAATTAATTACTAATAACACCCTGAAAATTTCTAAAAGCTACTCCATTGTACTAAATACATGTCATACAAAAGAAATATAAAAATAATTAATATTTCTCAAACATCAATTAATTTAATTAGTTTAGAACTCTTATAAATCAATTAAATCGAGTGATGTTTCAAAGACTGAATAGATTTGGTTGTGTGACTCAAAGTGTGAATTTAGCCAACGATTAATATTTGAACATTCAAATACTAATGTCCACATGTCACCTTAGCTAGTGATGTGATGGTTTAAATTAGTTCATTGCCTGCGGATTTCACCAGTAAAATAAATTTTCACAACTCTAACCGGTACCTTTCATTAACGATTATTTACACATTCTCTTCGTCAACACTACATTACTTTAGGATGTATGAAATTTGGTTTTGATTAAATTTCTAATATTATCCTGATTCAACTCAGTTAGTCCACAAACAAAGCCTTTGCTTCAGTAATAACATTTATTATTAAATATTGTACTCTGGTCAGAGATTTTGACTTTGAGTTGACTACAGTTGATCGCGATACTAACCTTATACAACTAAGGAAACAAATTCTCTATTGAATAGTGTCTCTCTTTCAATTTTTTTGTTTCACTTTCAATGCTTCAACTCAGACCCAACTATATTCGCTCGATGGTCATCATATTATGAGTTGACTGTAATTAAAGTAAAGTATTCACACTAAAGTTCAACTGTATTATTAAGTCGATAGAACCGTGTGACACCATCATTCTGAGATTTCATATTTGACTAGTTGTTATTAATCAATAGAAAACTCTCAAGTGAGTCATTCCATGGCTATTCGATAACTATGAGTACGTAACCTATTAGTATCTCTAGTAGTCATAAATAAAACGTTGTACAACATTTGAAGAGCATTACGTGCTCTAGTCTTAATGGATTTATCAATATCATTTCTCAAAACATCTTGACTAGGAATATTTAAAGCAAAATGTTATTCATCTTATGATTAATTACTCATAATTGCAAGTATTTGCAACTACAGTCACACGATATTTTATTTTAGAACTTTCTTATTTATATGCTTTAACTTAATTTTTTTAAGTAATTATATCATTATATAACAAAGTATAATAATAGAAATCAAATGCCTTAACTATGAACAAAATTGATTATAGAGTTAGATATATGGAATAAATTATATAATTACCTTTAGATATACCCCTAACTTCCTTACTATTAATTACAAAAGAATTCTTGAAATCCAGAGCATATTTCACGCTATACAAAATGGTATAAATAACAATGAAAAGACTTGAAAACCAACCATGGCATTATACATGTAAAGAGCAATTGATGCAAAAGCAACTAATTAGGCAATTGAAAAATGAGTGTGAAATTACAAGTCTACCCCAACATACGTCGGTACAGACTTGGGGGTAAGTGTAACACTCATTTTTCACTTAGAAATAATTTTTGTTAATAAGGAAGGCGAAGGTGCTCCGAGGCTGCACTATATAGTTAACGCGGGTTATAGATACATGGAGTCTTCAGCATAAGATTAACATCGTAATGGGTGAATGAGCCTGAAGCTACATCATGTAGGAACTACAGATGTTTCGGATACAGTGTCTAGGACCCCCCGAACCCTACAATACACTATCCCACACCCGAAGGCAATATGTATCTAAGCTGCGCAACCTAAGACCAGCACTAGTATTTCTTATAAATATTTTTAAAGAACAATGCACATCCGAAGCTTCAATAGAACTGCTCTACCGATACAGATTAGTGCATTGCATCATCATCAACCACTAAGGCAAATCAAGACACTATAATAAACAACATATCTCTTAGATAGTTGGCAAACATCTAGCGGCATTGCACCCATTTCAACATTTCAAAATCGAATTATCCCGCCTAAATCAAATTATCCCGCTAAACCCAAAATTATTCTGCATAAATCAAGTTATCCCGCGTAAATCCAAGTCATCAATCCATAGCATCCAATCAAAGGCGTACAGATTGATACATGGTAGAATCCAACAGCGGCAATCAAATATGAGGAATGATGTTAGTAATCCATGGGATGTCATTTCATTATAAAGGGAAAGGACTAGAAGAAGAAAGTGATCCAACTTTTTGTACTTAAAGAATTAATACTGTAGAAGTTGTAAACAATATTTTCATAGATTTCCATGCTTGTACTAAGAAAGAATATAAAAGATTGAAAGATTGAAAGATTTGACCCATGGATGTATGATTTCTTAATATATGAATCGAGTAAATTTCTTGCGTTCTTTACTTTCCAGTTATTTTGCATTTTTTTTGGAATTTAGCATAGCCTTCTTATGATATTAACAAACTGTTAATTTGCAATCTCTTAATTGTGTAAGCATAGCACAGTGTTATTACTTTCTTTAACAATATTTTAACAAACGTTAACCTATTAAATCCTAGTTGTAGCACAACTACTTCTTTTTGGTGTTGTGAGAATGAATTGTCACACAAGCAAGAGATATAATCAATATTATTTTCCTAGATTTATGTCTACCCATGGGTCTCTTTCCCGAATCACGATGAAGAGGTGTACTTCCATTTAGATGGAAATTTTAGAATTTATTTGAGGTTGATCCTTCTCAATTTATCTTATACTGAAGGAATATCAGAACTGAGTTATAAACTGAATGGTTGACTATAAATATGGTTCAAGACATGATTATGTTGTAAATAAATAGAATCATCATTTATCCATCAAACATAAGAAAAATGTTACTAAAATCGAAGTTGTTTGCCCCACTTTGTTTTCTTTGGTGCAATATAGAAATTATCTCTCTCCATATTGGCAACCTCGTGTATCTTTTTGCATTGCGTTTTCATGGAACAAACTGTTTTCGATAGATTATCATGGTGTCAATTGCTGAGGGGATCACAAATAATCCAAATATATAAATTTACAACTGTGCTTTTTTCTGGATCATTCGAACGTTCGATCCAAAAAAATGATACGTTATGTCTTTCGATG
Organism: Allium cepa; assembly: GCA_030765085.1. NCBI lineage: Eukaryota > Viridiplantae > Streptophyta > Magnoliopsida > Asparagales > Amaryllidaceae > Allium > Allium cepa. Next base: position 630,273,933 of record CM060934.1, read on the forward strand.
ACGTTTGTCGCCTTTGTTATTTACTCTCCATGTTGTGTCCTTTCTTCTACCATGCATGTTGCCTTATTCATGGGTCAAGTGTCTAACCCAAGCACTACCTTCTATGGAAGTTTATTTTCTATCAAGCCGAATTGGTTTAACCCTCAAACGATATTTTCAAATGAGGGAATTGATCTAAAGGAAAAAACTGGGACTAATTTTAATTTGAAGGAAACAAGGCAATATAACGCTATATTCACATAGCATTACGCGTATATAATCTTATATTCATATATGTGTAATATTTCTATTAAAGGTCATATGTGGTGCAAGGGTATCACATACATTCATTTCTAAGCACATTAATTAGTAATCTAGGTTTAGAAATCTTAAATTTGTTTACTCGGATGGGTTGATGGTTTGATAAGGGATTACATAACTCTTGGTAGGTAATGCGATCAAATAGGATCAAATCTCTATGGTTGCTAGTTATTTATGTTGTTCCATGTTGGATTTTCTTGGTTTTGCTATTTTGGGATATGGATTGGGTAGATCATAATTCGCTATATTAGATTACTAGCTAGAATAAAGGTACTTAAGTAATACCAAGTGCAAGATGATTTTGGCATTGATGATACTAACAATTGGTCATTCATTATACTCAGAAGTGTCGATGTCTAATGAGTTTAATCAAATATTAGTGAGGAAGGAGAGTATGCGTACACGTTCAAGCTTATTGATTTATATCCAAGGAAGGGTGCACATCTCAATGACGAAGAATGACCTTTAGGTGGATTAATAACATGTGTAGCATACATCCATCATAAGGAAAGATGTATATTTCTTTTTGTTGTTTTTGCATGTATATTGTATAATGTTATGAAATATGATTGTTGAGATTTCACCATATATTTCATAACATTATATAATGCTATATTAATTAATCAATTTATTTCATAACATTATATATATATAATGCTATATGAATATAGCATTAATATGTGTAAGACTATATGAATATATCATTTTGTTATCCTTCAAGCAAAATTTTAAAACTTGTGTCCTTTAGATTAAAATTACTCTCAGGTTTTTCCTTCAGATCAATTCCCTCTTTTCATATTGACTACCTGAATTTTAGGGTAAACTTTGTGGTTGATGCAATTGACATGAGACCGATACATATTATTTGAAAACATATGATTCGAGGTGTAACTTTTGTTTGAAGAATTGATTTGGGTAGCAACTAAGATTTTGAACATACATGTTCTGAATTTGTTGTTAAGAATTATGTACTTGAGCAGTATTGATGAATTCATAATTAACTGAGGGCTAGGCATTGGAACAAGATCTTGCTAGTTCTTAGCATCTCTAGGTTTTTTGACATTGTTGAGAATTATTTTATCAATATCATTAATATTATTTGGTAAATGGTTGAAGAATAGAGTGAAATAAAATGGAACTATGAATGTTATAATAAAAATTTAAGAGTAGAAAGAGGCAGTAACTCCTTTCAAGCCGTTGCTATTTGTCCTAACCATACAAAGATCTGATAATACCAAAGAACGTTATTTAACATGATTGCAGCTTCTCAGCTGATTATAACAAGCTGCAGATCCTTGTTGGGATTAGATTAGTCTGTGACCTACCACTGTGGAGAGTAGCCTAACCATGTAAAGACTAAAGAATAGAGCTATATCATAACAGTATATTTTTTTTGCATTGGCATAGCTTCTTCAGAGTCTACAATTTTGAAAAATAAAGAAATCCAGATAAAACTTGTAATGCATTCAAGTTAAACTATATCTGGGATGATACACCTCTCTAAACAATCAGTTTGCTAGATTCTTTCACAATTAGATACTACAAAACTCATTTCTTAGCATAAACAATAGCCATGGGATTCTGAGGAGTTATCTTAAAACCCTGAAGAGCTTGCATTCCGATCGATGCTTGAATATCATCCTCAAACTCTACAAAAGCAATTCCTGGCTTTGCTTCTATCATTCTCACTTCTTTGAAACCAGGGTATTGTTGGAACAATATTTGCAACATCATGCTTGTTGTTTCAAGTGGTAAGTTTTGAATGAACAGTATATTGTTTGGTTCAGCTTCTTCCCTTGATACGGGCTTTGTATTTCTTGATGCTTGCGATACCTGAAATATATAACCTTCAGCTAGCATTCCTACTATATAATTTTTAGACAAAATTCAAACAACTTTTTAAAGAAGTTCGTTGAGAATTGCATTGATAGTCTAAAACTAGCCATTGAAGCATCAAGCCAACTTACAAGAGTAATTAAACAAGGGCTATGCAGCATGACATAGTGAAATAACTTGCTATGCAGTATGCCATCATGAAAAAAGTCAGAGGATCGCATGATATGGCTTATATAATCTATATAGGTTGGAATGGTTATCGTATTTATTTATATCATCTTATTAAGATCAAGATATTCTAAGGGCATCTATTACAGCTGGCATTTGTATTTAATCAAATGCTTATGAATCGTGCCGAAATCTAAAATTGTGGCGACATGCCAACACTAAAAGGACGTTTGGTGATTTTCTCACGCATACCACAGCTTGAACGACATTTTCAAATTAAGATTGCCATTTAAATTTAAAAGGGAAAATTAGAATAAGATAAATGTATAGGAAATTAATTATTCCATTTAACATGCAAAAGTGCAGCACAAAGAAAGTGCAATTCAAGCTTGAAAGTAAATACTACAAACGAGGGATTTTCTTTGCAGCAAAGGCTATGCCGGCGACATCAAGGTTAACCAGTTAACGTCAGTTAAATATTTTTATATAAGCATGATTATCATCTGACTTAACTCTTAGAATTAAGCAAAATACCATTTGGCATAAACAAATGAGTGCAGAAGTAATTGGATCAAATCCAAATTAGATGGAAAGAGAATGAATGCATCTAGATAACCAATAAAATGGGTTCTCAATTCAATGAAGCATGGCTTATGATTGGTCGAAATTATGACCCATGACAGGCAAGGTTTTCCATTAACCGATGAAAAATATATCACCATGCTTGGGCGTACTTCACCAAAGACATCTTAAAAATTCAATGACAAAAAAATTTCACAGTACAAATATAAGATTAGGGAACTTACATGAGGCACCCCATTAGTTTGAGCTGTTGAACCATTAGCAGCAGGACCATCCTCAGCCTTACGTCTTTTCTCAGCAGCTGAAATATGTAGAAAGGTTGTAATAGTTGCTTAAATCAAACTGCTGATGGGACACATAGAATTTATCTAATCTATAGCTTAATAACCTTCTATTCACTTAGAAAGCAATCAACAGCTATTTTCTATACCTAGGAGCTGTAACAAAATAAGAAATGTACAATTTCTAGAGCATTTCTAGAGCTTGTAAAGTATATATGCTCTTGCAATATAACATGACTTTAAGATTGGGTAATAATACCGAGGCTTTAAGGTTTAAACTTTAAAATGGTAACCCTAGTAATTCAAAATGTTGAACAAATTCAGTGTGGATACCAGAGAAATAATTAACTCGGAATCCAGATATAATTAATTCAAATCATTTTCTGACTATTTGTTACTTTTCCATGAGATCAATTTGTATGCAAAACGAAAAGAAAAAGTCCGTGACCAAGTTACCTTTCTCTTCTTGCCTCTTCTTCTTCTCCCTTGGAACAAATGAACCATCAACCTTTGCAATACAATCTGACTTAGTTTTTGCATATTGAATCCTCTGAAGAAATACAAGCAGCACAAATGTAACATATACGAAATGAAATAGAATAATACTAAATGTATGAGCAATAAAGTGAAAAGGTGTACCATGGGTTTATCATAAAATGGAAAACTCTGCATTTGCCTAACAGCGGTGCTTGCAGCTGTAACTTCACTAAACGCAATCCATGCTTGTCCTCTAAGCTTTGCTGTTTTCAAAGCAACCACATCAAGAATTCTTCCATACTGAGAGAATAACGCATACAGAGATCTCTTCAATTCTGGAAAAACAAGGAAGAAAATTTAACTGCTTGCTAAATTGTAACTCCACAACTAATTACTAATCGTAAACATACTATAGATCACAAGTAATAACGATCATAATTATCGAAATCAGATCGTCCTCTATTACTAATAGATATAGTACGTAAAACACAACAGACTAGATATAATCTGCAGCTTCATTTCTGCCATCGTTCTTTTTTGCCCCAAAAGTCGTCGCCTCGCCAAAAAATAACAAGAAACCTTCAGTGAGGAACTTTAATGAATGTGTTGTATGTCATATAACGCTATGGGGAAAAAAATCTTCGGTTGCTCAAAAAATTTGCACACCAGTGGGTATACACCTCCTAGGGTAAAAAGGAACATAAAAGAAGCCAAAAAATTACGTAAAATACAAACATACGAGGGCCTGATCTGACAAAAGAGGAGCCAATATATCATGAGTGAAAGGCTTTGGAGTACTTCCAAGAAATATGATAGCAAGGATGTATATGCATACGAGTATGAGACACGGATGGAGGTGTACTATGAGATAGCATGAATCACGCTAATGATACAGTCATGTGACGAAGATGATGTGTTTATGCGATATAGATAATGATGTGAATGCACCTTTTTAAGACCACTTGACTTGTCCATTGTTTATCGTTCGGTACTTAATGAACCCGAATTGAACATCCTTGTATAAAAGTTTATCCCACCTCGTCCTTGAATTGCTAAAATGGTTTATTTTAAAGTCGTCAATAACTATCTTAGTTACCATGTTAACCGATCCGTATACAGTCTAGCTCTGACGACTGGTACGTGTCTCTCTGAATTTGTTGGATGATACTTCCCTCGTTCATGCTTCCTTCCTCAAATATAACTTTGTTTCTAGCACATCTAGCTTTGTTTCTGGCACATCACATCCTATGCTATAGCAAATGAACGAGGGGTCAAACTGAAGAGTAAATTCCACTGAATTTTTCTTTTATTGTTGGACCACCATTTTTTAAGGGCAGCTACTATGGATGTGTCTCCTGCCCTGAACCATGGTTTTCAAAATGTCTACTTGTATATGCAGCAATTCCACTTTTCTGAAACAGATGTGACCTCTCTTCTACAATAGTAATTGCATAACATTTCCATTTCATAATTGGTCTGCTCAACTTAACGTTACAGTCAACTGGTAGTCCATCATATAGACTTTTCCACATCAGGATCGATATTTACGAGAAATCCACTCAAAATTATAAATACTGTTTGTGGATGTCTCATGATAATAATATTTCCCCAAGATACCTCCATAGTGAATTGTCCCCCTTCCCTTCCCACCACCTCTCCATTTGCATTTACAATGCTCATTAGCTTATGCATCTTTTTTCACATCTCCTTGGAGTTTCTCCTTTATTCTTGGAGTGCCATTTTTGAAAGGTGGCTGCTATGAATGTGTCTCTTGCCTTAAACCTCATATGGTTTTCAAAATGTCCCCGACAATCTCTAGCAATATCACTGCCCTAAAGCATATGTGATCTCTACGCTAAACCTCTTGCACACAATTGGTATACTTAGCTTCTTGAGGTTGTGATTTTGTGGTAGACTATGGTAAATAATTTTCAATACCATGGTCGGCCTTGTTGGGAAAATGCTAGTATTTTAAAACATCTCAACTCTCTTTGTAGATGTCTCCTGATCCTATCAGATGCACAAGTTATCTTCAAAGCAAATCATCTCCATTCCCATAAAAGCGAAATGTAAGTGTTTCAAATCATCTCAAATGCTCTTTGTGGATGTCTCGTGATCCTAATAGTTGCCCAAGCCATCTTTAAAATGAATTGTCCCACTCCCAATCTCTCCATTTGCATTCACAATACTCTTTACCTCCTGCTATGATCGGTAGTTGTTATGGATGTGTCTCCTGCCCTAAACATTGTAAAGTTTTCAAACGTACCCATGAATCTCTAGCAATGTCACCAGCCTGAAACAGATACGGCATTACTCCTTGCACAACATTTACATGTTGATACAATCGATATGCTTAGCTTTTCAAAGTTGTGATCTTAAGCAATCGTCTAGAATTTTCCACATCAAAATCGATGTTCTTTGAGAAAAAATCTAGTGCTCCAAACAGGGGTGGCAATTATACCCGACCCCATGGGTCTCGGTTCTAAGTGGGTCGGGTTTTGTCGGATCCAAACTATACCTTTTAAAACCTAGACCCGATTCGAGCTTCGGTTCGGATGCAGTTGGACAATAATACTTGTATGCGTTTTTATGTTTTTTGGTCGGGTCTTTCAAGTCGGATCGGTTTAGGCCAGGTTTGATTGGGTCTTTATCGTATTTTTCATCACGCAGACCCGACCTAAGACCCATCCAGTTTGGTTTGGTTTCGGATCTTCTCGGATGGTTCGGTTTGGGTATATAGTTCTCGATTCTAATTGGCAGCCCTAGCTCCAAATCATCTTAATGCTCTTTGCAGATATATGTTGATCCTAATAGATGCCCAAGCAATCTTCAAACTAAACTACCGCAACAACCCCCCCCCCCCCCCTCTGATCCCCTTCATTTTCATTTACAATGCTCTTTACCTCACACATCATTGCCCATGTCTTGGCTCGTATAAGATGGAATATCCCTGAAGTCTTTTTTTAACAAGGTTCATTAATGTCAACAAGTATCAATCTCAAGGATCGAACTCGTAACCTTTAATCTCGTAGTCCAAACGACCCTGAAGTCATCGCTTGCTAAGTTCCTATATTTTATGTTTAAGAAGTTGGCTCATAAGGAATCATTCTCCCAAAAAATATTTCATAATTTGCACGTGCACGCCTTGCAAGCGTCAATTAGATTCAAGATGTCTAAACCTCCATCTTCTTTGTTCGTACACGTATTGCCATATGATATCTAATTATGTTTTTTCACTCTAGAAGAAATTCAAGCATAGGGATTTAAATTTCGAACAAAGGTCTCTCCGTATGAGTCATTGATGCAAAAATATGCAGGAGGAATTAAGGATCAAGTCAATGACTATCAACCTACTTGCTCGAGATATGTGCCTTGAATTCCAATCGGAATTTTGATTTTCACTTTGGTAGCTGTCGAATAGAATATCAAGTTTCTCTTTCAATCCATGTACAGTTGAGTCCCCATATGAGTCGGAGGTACTTTTTTTCTCAAACACTCTAGCCATGGCATTGGCAATCCATTCTTTTTTACTTTGAGCATTTTGTCTGGTACTATGAAATAGCTCCTGGCTTGATTTACCTTTTCCCTGTTATAATTTCACATCATTTTAGAATATTAATCAACTTTGTGCTGGACGTTCTTTAACCATTTGAGATGATGAGAATGTCATTCGTACTGAAGATACTGGCAAACATCTACATGGAATCAAGAATCTGCTTATTTCTCATGTCTTGGTTAACTCGTTAATCTTCCAATACAATACTTTTGCAGCAATTACGAAAATGATCGGCGGTAGTGGATCTTTGTCTCGCTCCTTCTCTTGATTTAAAGAAACCTCTCAATTTGCATTGACGATGACAGAGTATCAACAATTTGTCAAAATCATGTCGATGAGTGTCTTCGAGCATCCAAAAGCTCTGAATACTTCGACTATGAAGTACCATAATGCTCTGTCAAATGGTTTGGTCGTGTCTAGCTTGATAGCAACATTAGAGCCTTGGATCTTGTTGTTGATTCATGATACAAATTCGTGGACCAGTAGAATGTTATCTGTGATTAATCTTAGCTCAATGAAACTCGCTTAAGAGGAGGAGATGATGTTGTGAAGTATTGATGCCTCATTTAAAATCATCTCTAACATTCTCAAGTTTTGTATCCATATTCATAATTTTGTCGATTAAACGAGTAGGTGAATAAAGTGTGTTGCATACCCCCCTGAAGGGTCCATTTGTTATCATTTACTAGTTAATAGTGACAAAGTTTGAGTACATAGCTTTTGGTCTAACTTTTGTTTTAAACATATAAAAAAAGGCCAACATTTCACAATTATATACAGTGTTACACTGTTAAAATCGGAACGTCAAGCTAGAAAATATGAATCGATATATCTTTTTCAATTAATATGAGAGTGATATATCAGGAAATATCAGTCAATACATTGCTGCCACTACCTTCAGCGTTATCTAAGGGAAAAAACCAATACATGAGAGAGAATGTTGAAAACTGATACTCGGCATCTCGTTGATACATCACCGTTATTATTCGATGTTAACTACACATGTTTGATATTTAGATCCACTTCTGATACAAATTTAGCGCATAATGTCAAAATATTTAAAATTATGCAACTTGACTGAATGACATGTCATGCAGCAAGTAATTCAAAAATGGTGAAATTCCAAAAATTAGTTACAAGGTACATATTACAGATAATAAATAAGGGAACGAGAACAAATGGATGAATAATTCTTACAAGAAATTGTCATCAAGTCTCAAATGTAAGTTCAGACAAAAATGAACCAAAATTTAAAAACTAGAATTTTTATCTTATTAGAATGTTAAATGAAGAAGGCTAATAGACAAGCACCTTTGTCCAAGTGGTTAATTGATTCGGCTTTGGTGCACGATGTCACAAGTTCGAAACTTGCTTTCGAACGTTTATTTGAAATTGGATATGTTGTCCCAATGATTCGTTGTATATAAAATACCAGTTCAAAAAAAAAATGAAGAAGGCTAAAGATAAACTTGCACTCAAGTTAAGAAAATAACGCGCTGTTTGATTTTTGGTGGATTCCCTTGTTATCATTTACTAAATAACAAAAATAGAATTTAAGAATTGATTGATTTTTTTTTTGTCATTTACCTTTATTTCACAGTTTAAAATATAGAATAATATTTTACTTGGTATATCATACTAATTATCAAAGTGATAGATTGGAAAATATCAACTGTGATATCATTAGTGATATTTCAATCGATATTGTAGAAAGATATAGTTTAAAGATCGATTTCAAATATCTTGCCGATATCATCCGAAATTAACTGCTTAGGAGGGTATATTATTTTGATGTTTTCTTTTCAAAAATATCAAATGGCTTTGTTGTTGTTGTTGTTGTTGTTGTTGTTTTCTTTTCACATTTACCGCTTCAATGAATGCATTGTATAGGAACAAAAATCTATATTTTGACCAGTCTCTGAACTTGTCTCTTTGCATTATTGGATAGTTGAGTCGAGAGCTCCAACACGGTATATCACATGTCGCATTTACACAACCTAAATGGAAGTTATGGCGTGTGAAAAATCACTAATTGATACTGAAGAAAATCAGGAAAAACATGTGGTTATGTATTGACATGTAGACAACTATAATCATAAACTTTGGAACTTTAAGTTGACATGTGAATTTCAAATGTCGACATGTAGCCATGTGTATCAACATGTGAATGTTCATATGTCGTTGTGTGTTTGTGTTAAAGTGTGTTGTAATTTGTAAAGGATTTGATCAACACATGAGTTTCACATGTCTGACATGAGGTTAAAATTGATAAGTTTACCCTCACATATAGACATGTGAAAGTAGTTATGCCTATGCTATTTTGCATTAGATGCGTTTTGCCTAAATTCTCAAACATTGCTATTACTGTTGCTTCATGTTTATGTGTTTGCTTAACTATGTAAAACTTGATTATATTATATCTACGATCGATATGTTGCATAAAAAAAAGTTTAAAATGTAAATGATTTAAATTTAAAAAACGTTTTGAAAATCATTAAAAATCAAATGTAGATGATAAAAAAATGTTCTGAGATATAAATTATTCTTTATTGTACCTGGTCTAGCATGTGGTGAGTACTAAAGTCTTTAGACAAATTTATCAAGATAAACGCCTGCACGCACTTAGACATTGAAAAGCACAACGCTACAACGTAGTGTCTTTCCACCTCCAAAAATGCAGACCCTGCTAGAGGTGCATAAAAGCATGTGCTTTCAGAAAAAATCAAGAAAAGCGCAAGGTGGGCTTTTTGCCTCTTAAGAATATTACTACCTAAAAAAAAGGCCAAATACTTTCAAGTTCAAACCTAATTTTGAAATATTGCTACCTTATATTTTGCTTTCTTATATATTACTTTCGTTTCTCTCTGCATATTTGTTGAATCCATCAGATTAGGGCAAATCCAGTACTCATCATTAAACAACTTGAAGTTTATTTTAAAACTTTGATGAAGCAGGTACATTTGTTTCAATTTTATTCTACATTCGCTCTTGAAATCTATAGAAATTTACATGTTTTTATTTGCATTAAAAAGCAATAGTTTGGGCAGAAGGCGCAGAAAAAGCACAAGGAGCAAGTCTTGCACCTTGACTGTCTTACTTCAGCAGAAACAAAGTACTAATGGAAAATAACGAGTCGAAAGATGGTTTTGAAAGAAACAAACATTGTTATGGGAATTTATAACTTCATGCATCTAATGCATGGTTAGCGATCACATCTTAAACCTACATTTTTTGTTTCGCCTATTTCACACCATTTATCCATTTAAACTTTTGTCATCTCCCTTGTGTGGAATCATCCAGTAGGACATGTTTGGTTTAATAACTGATTATTGATAGGCTTTTTCCAACTTTTTGTTAGCTCTTGAGTGTTGAAGTGTTTATTTTCCAAATAGTGATGAATTTATTGTTGATGTTATGCATTGTTCTCATAAGCCACACTAACAAAGGCGTTATCCAGCAATTTTGGAGACATTATCGAGGCTATGATGATTTATGGAGCTGTGTTGTCTTGTAGAAGAATGTCAAAATATATGTCAAGTTTCTAGCTGTCAACCAAACAATTTGGAGCATTACCAAACACCAATGACCACTTCATCTATTTTCTAAGCTTAATTTTTCTTTAATTTGTTAAACATGTATATTTATATATGTACTTAGTAATTTTAGTTAGCTATGTTCATATTTCACAAGATATGTTAATTATTTAATATTGTTAGATGTGATACATAGTGATTGTTCTATTCCAGTTTATAGTCACAAAACGAAAATTTTCAAATATAAGATTTCAAAATTTCAATTGTTACAGTGAAGCTCCACTTAGGCTTTATCTGCCTTCTGCCAAAACTTTACAAACCTCTATATTCCTAGCATTCCATCCAGCTTGAATAACATAGCTCATAAATCTACTATCTGGAAGTCAGTGGTGAAGAACGATACCTGCTATGGTGTCATGTCAACTCAAAAAGTAGTATACAAGAAACTACGAGGGAACTCATATTTTGAATTTGTTGCGCTATAAAGGATGCCGATGAGAAGTTAAACTACAACTTCATCGCCATGCTTTCCGAATTTGAGAATTAAGTTGAATTACATCTGAGACGCCATAAGAGCGGGGAACATATTCTGACAATCTTACCAGAAATGTTTATTAAAGTGCCAGTAACTACTAAATTTTTGTTTGTTTCATTTTATACTGGATAGAAATATTTTGAACTGTTTAGATGTGAACTTGCATTGTTGTTATCTGATAAGTTTATTTTTACTGGATGTGTTTATTATATGGTTTAATTTCAATATTTGTATATCGACATAATAGTTAATCTTACATCATTTGGACGTAATCAAGAGATGAGGAACTAAATCAAAACTAATTGAAATTCATATAATTTGCAATTGTTACTTCTATAATTATTTGATGAAAGATCTATTAACGTTAAATTTGTGATTAATGCCAATATTCTGCTTATGCGTACCTTAGGCTCTAAAAGAATTCTTGGCGTCTCTATGCATCATTTAGCATCTTATATGAAACTAGCAGTAAATAGCAAATGGCATATGAAACTAATCAAAAACATTCAATTTCGCATCTTATATGCATCATTTAGCATCTCATACATGTCTCATCAGCGCATCGTTTATCCTACAGATAATTCATATTGTGCCAAGAGGGTAGATGAATATGTATATTATGATAGAATTCACTCTAATGCATGCATTGGCATACTCTTATGTTTAAGAATGCACGAATATACACAAGTGGCATTCTGACTTGCTGATAACCTTGTGTGTCGCATATCATCCCGTATATACAACATTTCAATTTATAAGAGGTGTCAAAGGGTGGTTTTTGATGGATACTATTAGACGATTGCACATTCTATATGTCAGGATAGAGATGGATCGTTTTATATTTCTACCATAACACGCTTTTTTTGCAACGTTTCCACATCATATTGCATGATACAGCGTGATTTCAAGAATGTGAACATCTTACATGTACTCGTGTACATTTGATATGATGACGTATTAATGAGACATGTTTTATTAAAAGAATAGGGGCCTTCTCTATTACCGACCTCTTATCCTATAGGAGGGTTGAGTTGCGTGGCTATACACATGAGAAATAAGGGATAAGGCTTGAGTATGATATTCATGAAAAGCCAGGTTTGAAAATTTTAATGTAGTATGTTTCATGTGATGATAACTTAGCGTTATCATACTTGTATTTTATGCATTTTCATATGTTGCGTATTATGTAATCATGGCACCATGACTTCATCAAAATAAAAGGTAGAAATCGAAGTGAACTACCGCTTGAAATGTAAAATTTATTACAAAGCACACGGGGTTGTCAATGCTCAAGAGTTAATCGATTAATATAATTGAATATTCGAGTACACAGAGAAAACGATAAAATCTTTTGATATTGAAAGATACGGTTTGAAATTTGAAATGATATAGAAAACAATCAAAGGCAACCCTTGATGGTGGACTAAAGATAAAGGTTATAGTTTAATATAAAAAATTAACTACCAACTTAATAAGATTGCAATAAATAATTTATTTTCATTTTTATAATTAATTCTATAAGTGGCGATTATTAGGAGCAGCCATGTAGGAACTGGCTAATCTTGAAGAAATCATTTATGGATGCACCTCAGGAGGCACTTTTTAACTATGCAAAAAAAAAAGTTTTCAAATTTACATTATACTATGATGATGATGTGCTTACTATGCTTGATCATAAGTGGTCTAGAGTTCTATGCATGCATCTTTTCTACTCAAACTTGCTTAGTGACAAAAGCTGCTTTTGTTTAAAGGCACTTGGTCTTACAGGCTTGATCGTCGGACAAACATGGGTAGAAGTTTCTGATTTTATATTGTACTACTTTATGTTTGCTCTGCTTGACCATAGGAGTTCAACGCATCCCTTCCTTAATCAGTGTTGTATTTTACCATGGATTGAAGGATGTTGATGTTGACTTAATGGTTACTTTTAAGAGATACGACAACTCCTTAGCCTCCTTAGCATCTTTATTCATAGCCATAGATTTCACAACCATCGTCTCGGTACACAAGATCGATTTCTTAGCTTAGCCCAACTACACAAAATCAAACTAGCCTCTATCATTGTATTTATCTTCGTTATGAGATACGACACATGCATGATCCTTCTAGCCAATAATGTCAATAATCCAGTCTGTGCATGACACTAACGTCACTAGAAACATTAGACTCACTTCGCAAATGGCACTTCAAATCACTATCAACTAGTGCAAAAGAACAAAAAAGTGTAATTTTTCCAATTTTAAAATAATGTACTTATTGTAAAATAAAATTCACAATTTCCATGTCTACAAAGTGATTTGACTACATTTATGATATTTAATTACCCTAAAATGGTTAAATAACAACTAGTTAGTACAAACGACTTGTTCGGACTCATTTTATGAGACTTCACTCTTATGTTTCTAATTTTTGCAATAAAACTCTATGAGATTTGATTTTTTTTTATATATATATTCAGACATAAACTTCGTCTGTGTAATTTTCTATGTAGTCTATCCCAAACAGGATAAAGAAAGAGGGTTGTGATAGGTTTGGCGAGCCATCATAAAAACCATAACCTCTCTTATGGAAATGGAACCTGATTACATTTCATTGGAGCGTAACCCTCTTAGCGACGCACCATATCGAGGCTCGGGTATGGTGATAAGTGAGTAAGGGTTGGATCGTCATTCCATTAGTGCCGCGTCATATCGAGGCTCGGGTGTGGTGATAAATATGCAAGGGTTGAATCGTCACTCCCTTAATGGCGCGCTATGTCGACGCCCCGATGTAGTGATAAATAAGCAAGGATCTTCACACTTTACTCGGCGAGTGCTAGGGGAAAGAAATCTAGTCGATGAAAGTAGGATTCGGTTAGGTAGTTGGAATGTAGGATCCTTAACAGGAAAATTAAGAGAGATAGTTGATATTATAACTAGGAGACGTGCAAATATCTTACGCGTTCAGAAGACCAAATGGACGGACCAGAAGGCGAAGGAGGTGAAGAACACTGATTTCAAATTATGGTACACGGAAAAAGAACGTAATAAGAACGGGATAAGTATTTTAATTGACAAGAACTTAGAAGTGGAGTGGTCGACGTTAGGAGACAATGGGACATGATCATCTTAGTCAAGCTAGTAGTTTGTGAGATGGTTCTGAACGTCATTAGTGTCTATGCCTCACAAGTAGGCCTAAGTGAAGCCGTCAAGAGGAATTTATGTAAAGAGTTAGATGTCATGCTTAGAAATGTGCCTAATAGCGAGAAACTTTTTATAGGAGGAGATTTCAACGGCCATGTTGGTACAACCAGTATGGGTTTGAGAGAGTGCATGATGGTTTTGGATATAACGATGGAAACAAAGAAGGAGAAGAAATATTGAATTTTGTTATTGCTTATGGCCTCATGATAGCTAATATCATCTTTAGAAAGAAACAATCGCACTTAGTTACTTTCAATAGTGGCCAACACTCTAGTCAGATTGACTTTGTCCTTACTATAAGAGACGACAAACGAGCTTGTGTAAATTGCAAAGTCATACCTGGAGAATGTGTCGTCTCACAATATCGGCTTTTGATATCCGAGTTTCGTCTTCGAATACGTGTTCAACGGGATAAAGGAGTCAAAATTAGTCGGACGATATGGTGGAAGCTTAAAGGAGACGCCTCACGGGTGTTTAAGGATAGAGTAATGAGAGGAGCATGAAATATGCAAGGAGAAGCAAATGACATGCGGGATGAGATGGCAACGCGCATTCGAAAAGTGACTACTGGAGTGTTTGGGATAACAAAAAAAATAAACGCGAACCTAAAGATTCATGGTGGTGGAAAGTCGTGTGCAAAAGGCAATCAAAGAGAAGGAATGCTATAAATGTTTGCATCATCACAGGAGTGAGGACAACATGCAAAAGTACAAAGTGGCAAAAAAAACGCAAAGAGAGCGGTGGATGAAGTAAGGGGTCGGGTGTATGAAGATCTACATCAAAAGCTAAGTACAAAGGAGTGTAGCTAAGCTCCGTGAGAGGAAGACGAGAGACTTCAATCAAGTTAAATCAAGTTAAATGCATCAGGCATGACAATAATAAATTTTTGGTGAAGGACGATGAGATAAAAAAATAGATGGAGAGATTACTTCGACAAGCTATTCAATGAAAAAGGTGATAGCATTACGATCAAGCTGGACGACTCTTTTGATGACACCAGTATACATTTTGTTCGAAGAATTCAAAAGTCTGAGGAAAAGGAGGCGCTAAAACGGATGAAAACGGACAAGGCATTGAGACGTGATGACATCTCATTGAGGTGTGGATGACATCCCATTGAGATGTGGAGATGCCTTGAAGATGCAGTGATAGTCTGGCTAACTAAGTTGTTCAATAATATTTTCAAATCAAACAAGAAGTCAGATGAGTAGAGAAGCATATTAGTTTCAATTTTTACGAATAAAAAAGATATTCAAAGTTGCACAAACTACAAAGGAATTAAGCTTATGAGTTATACAATGAAGCTTTGGAAGAGAGTAATTGAACATCGATTAAGAAGGATGACAAGTGTTTCAAAAAACCAATTTGATTTCATGCTTAGGAGGTCGACCACAGAGGCGATTTTCTTGATAAGATAACTTATGAAGAGGTTTAAAGAACAAAAGAATGATCTACACATGGTATTTATCGGTTTGGAGAAAGCGTATGATGAAGTACCGAGAAAGGTTATGTGGTGGGCTCTGAAAAAGAAAAAAAGTCCCAACTAAGTACATTACCCTTATCAAGGATATGTACGATGATGTCATGACTGGTGTCAGAGCATGCGAGGGTGAAACCAGTGACTTTTCCATTAACATAAGATTACATCAAGGGTCAGCTTTGAGCCCTTATATTTTTGCCCAAGTGATGAATGAGCTTACGAAGGGTATACAAGGTGAGATTCTTTAATGTATGCTCTTTGTTGATGATGTTGTGCTAATTGATGAAAGTAGAATTGGGCTTGATGGACAACTGAAGCTATGGAGAAAGACTTTAGAATCAAAGGTTTTAGGCTTAGCAGAACTGAAATAAAGTATATGAAGTGCGAGTTCAGCGGCGTCAGATCAGAGAATGAAGATGTCACTCTTGCTGGACAAATAGTGCTCAATAAGGAATCTTTTCGATATTTAGGATCAATGTTGAAATATGATTGTGAGATTGATGAAGATGTTAGTTTTAAAATTCAAACGGAATGGCAAAATGGCGACAAGCGACTGACATTCTCTGTGACAGGAAAGTCCCACGGAAGCTTAAAGAAAAGTTCTACATAATGGCAATCGGGCCTGCGGTGTTGTATGGTGCAAAATGTTGACCTACTAAAAGCCAACATGTATAAAAGATAAGTGTTGTAGAGATGCGTATGCTGCGATGGAGCAGTGGTCATACAAAAAGAGATCGAATTAGAAATAATGATATACGTGATAAACTTGAAGTGGCACCAATCGAGGAGAAGCTAGTCCAACACTGCTTAAGATGGTTTGGACATCTCCAACGGAGGCCTCCCGAGGTACTTGTGCGCGTTGAAATTATAGACTGCGTTGAATGCTCAAAAAGAGATAGAGGTCGACCAAGGTTGATATTGAAGAAAGTAGTAAAAAGAGACTTGAAGAATTAAAATATATCCAAAGAGCTGGTGTCGGACAGGAGCGCGTGGAAGTTAGCGATCAACGTACCAAAACCATGAGCTATGAGTTTTTTTGCTTAATGTTGGCTTAGGGGTAGTGTTATAAGTTTTAGATTATAAGACTAGTGAATAGAAGCCTAGAACGTCGTGTTTGGTCTTCAGTCAATATTACTATTAGTACCATTATTACTATTGGTATTATTATCATTATCATCATGATGATTATTTTAATATATTTTTATTTATTTTTTTATTTTTTTATCTTAGTTAGTTTGTTGTTTGTTTGCTTATTTGACTTTTTGTAGTATTATTATCATGGTTTTATTATTATTGTTGTTGTTATGACTTTTAAATTGACTTTGTCTTTTAGTTTTGGATTTTATCTCTAGCCGACCCCAACTTATTACGGAATAATGGCTTTGTTGTTGTTGTATAAATCCAGACATAAATCTTGAAAGTTAGGGTAAGCGTATGTCTAGTAAAGTTAGACTCCTTTGCAAATAGTAGGTTTTTGAAAATAAAAACGTTCGCATTTATTAACTTCGCACTATCCTTACTAAAGGTTGTGATACATTCAATATAACACATTCTTCAATATGATGGTACACTTCCTCAAATTGCCTTTGGCATATAAATGTGGCCATCGGTTCAAATCTTAATCCTAACAAAATAATCATCATTTACTTTTAATTGGAAAATATATACAAAAATGAGGTCAGTGGTTCAAATTTTAATCCTAAAATAACCTTTTTTTATTGGAAAAATTGGTGTATTGACAAGGTCATAGGCTTGAGCATCTATACTGATAAAACGATATATATTTTTCTTTCGTTTTTTTCAATTCATGTTTACTATATTCTCAATATTACATTCTTCTTTAAAACATGCATATATTTTGCATTTCATTTTGTTTGTTTATTCTACCTTTGCTTACATGTACAATAATTCTTCATTGAAAATTATATACAAAATTAGACTTTGATTATTTAAATTCTTTTCTCAAACATTTACGCACATGTGCACTACACTTGCCAAGCACTATCAATTACAAAATTTCTAATAGTGTCTTGTTGAATTAAATGGTCCAACATGTATTTCATTTCAACTATGATACTAAACAAAACCTAATCAAGTGTTTCTCGATCATTGATGCCTCCAGCATGGATAGCACTTTGGTATCAAATGTGGACATCATATCAAAGTGGAAACATAACATCACATTCTAATGCATTTATGCATAGTCTATGTGTTTCACTAAATAACTATTTTACATTAAGGAAAAACATAATGAAAATTTGATGAGCATGCAATTTAAACTGATAATAAATCAACTACTTCACTTGCCAGCTTCGTGAAGTTCTTTTTTAACAAAACTTTCTTGCTCATATTAATTCATGTTCTTGAATAAAATATTGAATTGATTACTGGATTCCTAAAAACATGAATGATTACTGAGTCTTCTTGTAGCAACAAATGCACTCGCTTATACGCAGTTAATATGAGGGAAAATCCTGCTCTTCTTTTCAAAGAGCTAATTTGCTTCGCCAACACTGCATCTAAACTAAAACATATTTGTTACTTTTAGTTATTTACATTATAAACTAAAACTAAAACCACTTTAAAGTACTAAACGCCGCAAATTAATGATTTTAATTAACAACATAAATTTACTTCGACATAACTTCATTTTACGGATTACTTTTTGTAGAGGATCTAAATGATCAAAACCATATATGTGTGTGCACGCATGTGTGGACATGCGTGTGTGAGCGCACACATTTAAAATTATAGAGATGAAGAAGATATCAAGGGAGAAAGTTTGCTTCTTTGAGTGAATGGGAAAAAACATCTTCTTAGTATGATTTGTTGTATTAATTTACACCAAGAATATAAGATGAATGGATGTATTTAAAAGTATATAGAGATGGAATATACATGACATTAAACAAACATTCCACAAAATATTAAAAAAACTTCATAATTTTAGCAAAAAAAAAATTATACTCTAACATTAGTTTTCTAAAACATTAACATAAAATTGTATATATATTTTTTCATGTCCCCATTAAGTAAACTTCTCATGCCCCCCATTGTTAACCTATAGTTAACATGAAAAGAAACTAGCACAAGGATAAACACTAATACATTATCTTATTTTAACATATAAAAAGATATTTGGCAAGAACATAATTTTACATCACATGTATCATTCAAACTTTCTATATAATATCTAGGATGATATAGCATGTTCATCTCATAAAGAAGAAACTTGGATTATCTTACTTTAGCTTTTAAGCTACTTCATCAAGTAAGTTTTTGATGACAACGTTTTTATTTTTCTTATTGAGCTACTTACTTATTTGAAAGCACTGTTTATGTCTTGTAAGTCAAAATTTTCATGAGTTTCTTACAAACTATTTTGAATAGGTTGTTATCCAACATACTTTCAGCCTAGTTCTCAATCAAAGCAATGACAACAACCATATATTTAAATATTGATATTTATACTAACAACAAAAATGTTTTTTATAAATCAACTATTTATCTTGTTGCCATAGTTGCAAAGTTAACTTATTTTCAAATCAAACTTATATTTAATTTAGAGGCTATTGTAAATAAATATGTCATAGCCCATACACGTCATATAAATTTAGAAACAATATTCTAGATATCTGAAGATCCAAAAGTATTTTCAGAAATTGTTCTGTCCAGAAATATTCGAGTTAATATCTTTATATACTTGAGGGAGGTGTGGAGAATTCTTAAGAGTTATCATGAACCAATGGATCATTTTGAATTCTATTATTCATGAAGATACTAGTTCAGGATAAACAGGGGTGCATAAACTTAGTTGTAATCAAGTAAAATATTCTAAGCAAAATTTGTAAAAAATATAATTTCCTTCTTCGTGAATATGTCTATTTTCATGCCTTTTTTACTTGTTTTCCTAATTTCTTTTATCAAATTTGATATCTCTTTTGCATTTGTTTGTTGAAATTAAACCATTTAATAACTTTTTGCACAGTTAGACTTATATTTACTAATCCAAATTGTATTATAATCACACAATGTGTAGTTTCAGGCTTGTATGAGAATTATTTTGTTGAGGGGATTTATGCACAGGCTGAGCACTCCTAAAAACAGCACCAAGATGCCTGTTCTCGGAAACTTGAAGGGAATCAGTAAATACGGTTCAAACTAAATTATTTCCACTCAAGGCGTGAGATACCGGATCAATCATTTGTAAAAACAGAGGAAATGCCATTAAATACAAAAGCTTTTTCTTAAGACAAGGAATTACTCTTAAAGCAGAAAACAACCAGTCATTAATAGCACACGGCGCAAAATGACGCAAAACCTCCACGGAACCTTGACATGGCAAATGGCCTGCGCCTTTATACGCATGTTTCAAAAACTTATAAATTTAACATGTATAAAATTAATTTTAAAGGTTCAATGTATTTTATTTATTTTTTTACTAAAACATATATATAACAAAGGTTTTTTTGGACATTTTGCAAAAGCCATCATCAAATATATCATCATACGCATAGAATTTCAAGTATAATAGTCTTCAAAAGCCAAAATACAAGATAATAATACATGTTACTGATAAACTAGAATTCTGAATTTGACTCAACAATTATATTTTCCAAATCAATATCAACGTCATCATGCTCATAAGCTTCAACATCTTCATCATTCGTTTCATTTAGATTTGTTTTTTCTTCGTGAAGATGTAAATGAACTGAAGCGAACGTTGAAAAACCTTTTGTTGTGGATATTCTTATACTTGGATATCTAGCTTCCTCCACTTCTGCCGCACCAGCAGAAATACCCTAGGTCAAATCATCTTTATCATCATCAAATATAAACATGTCTTCAGCATCAAATGTATCATCCAGGTTTCTCGTTAATCATTCAATTACAATCATCGATATCTTTTAAGAATATTGAATCAATGGTATCACGGATATTGTACCTTCTTTTTAGTGCTCGATTGTATTTTACAACAACTAAATTATTTAGTTTAGCTTGAGCTAGCATATTCCTCTTTTATGGAGTTTGGTTTGTGAAAAATAAAAAAAGTAAAAAAGAATAAAATAACGTAAAGGTGTGCTTTTTTAAAACCGCACGCCGTTTGTGTCATTCGTTTCATCTTTCCATGTGCGCCGCATCATACAAAAAAAAGGAGCAAACACCGCATCGCGTCTTACGTCATGACGCACGCCATAGCATGCCTTTCATAACTATAGAAAAAAAACAACTATGATAGGAACAATCTCATCAGCAAAAGGAATCTGATTCCTTATCCCAAATAAACATTTCAGCATTGGAAATAATATACGGTGATTTGAGCTTGTAATTATAAAAACAAGTACTGTGATAACTGACAGCAGAGATGTTCATGTTTTTTCCTCGGTTAAAACTTTTCTGCGCGAAGTTTTCAATCATTTTCATTATTTTTGTGTGAATACCGATCGCTGAGCTTTATTGATTTAGTTCGTACACACTTCTCGTAACAGAAACTGAACCTAGCCCATCCTCACCTTGTTGGCCTATAATGCTGGCCGGATTCTAAGCATCAACATATCTCGTGTATATTTTCCTCTTGAGAATAGTAAACTCTTCAGTCAATAACATTTCAATAATCATGTAAGAAAAGGACGACATGTAACTGCCTAGTTAAACAATTCCAAATTAACTGGACATCAAGCATAAAATAATTTGATTTCATTCCGGAGGAACAAACCCGATTTCTCTAACAAGTAAATCTAGTAATAAGCATCACATAGAAAACAAGATATCCCAAGGACGGACAAAAGAAAAGAAAGAAAGGAAAAACAGTACCTTCCTTTTTGACCTTTTCGTTGAGGTTTTTGATGTAAATAGTTTGATTTGGAGGGATGTCGCCTGAGAGCATGGCTACAATCTTTTGAAGAATTTGTTTGTGAAATGAAAGAAGTGAGGGTTTAGAAAGCGCAGTTTGGTCAGACATTAACGGGTCGGGGCGGAATATTTTCTAACGAGGTGAAAGATAGCAGGCTTACCGTACCATTTTAAAATTATTTCCCCCAACCATTACAATAGTAATTTCTAAAAAAAAAAGTTATATTTTTACACTATAATGATGCTTCATCGTACATTTTATCGTTTCACTTAACAGAAAACTTTATTGGAAAAGAAAGGGAATGCATGTAGCATCATTTGAACTAGGATGACAAATGGGGTGAGTTTATGGCTTAAACCATGTAGACTCGTCCCCGTTTTGACTCGTCTCATTGGATCATCGGAGTGGATAGACCCATGATCCGTTCTTAAAAGCTCCGGGTTTTGGGTCGAGGGGTTTGGCTCACCCGCCCAACCCGATCCACACAAATGGGATCTCATAAAATTGCTTTGTTGCCGTAATGATGATTTATTAATTATTTTATACATAAGTGGTTATAACATGAATATTATAATGTTCCATTCAATAAGTTATATGATTTTTATGTTATTACGTTACATCACTAATAATTATATAATAACATATGTATGTTTTCTTGAACAGTTGCACCTTATTTTTTATTACCTTACTAAACACACTGGTATCAATATTTAATGTATCATTTAATAATAATCTCTCTTACAAATAAAATAAATAAATATATGTACATTAATACATAATTTGATTGAATGTGTAAAGCCTCACCGGGTCTTTTGGGGGGAGGGGGGCGGGGCGGGTCTACTTGACCCGTATGGGTTTCGGATACGGGGTGAAAATCCAGACCCGCATCGGGTCTACACGGCGGGTCTGGGGCAGGGTCTAAAGAACCCGGAGTGAGGTCTAGGGTATGAAAAACCCGCAACAACGTGCCGCATTGTCATCCCTAATTTGAACTAAATTCTTAAACTAAATCTAATCATTTGGTTTCTTTCAAATGCTCGTAATACAACATACTACATTAATATCCTTGCATTATAACTGGACTGGTAAATTAACATTACCACTAGTTTTGAAAAATTGTTAACGATGGTTCACCATAAAAAATGGTTAATTTACCATTATCATATCAATTATACCAGTATACCAATTTTACTTGAAAAAAAATAACTGATTAATTCATGATGATATGGTAATGAAAAACTTACCGCTACCATAACAACCTTAAAAAGAACTATCATGCGATTATCCCTGTCAACGGATACTTTCGAATGCGAATAGTGTTAATCTGCATTTGAAATCACTTTTGGATATCGGATATTACATATCTACATCCATATATACGGACGGATAACGAATAATTGTCATACCCGTTAACGATTAATAAATCGAGAAATATAAATAGAAAATTTTAATTTAGCATGATTTTTTTTTCCAATGTTATTGATTATAATAGTGTGAAAAATAAACAAATATGAAGATAATAAATAGTTTTGAGCAATTAATAGACATCGAATGCATATAATACAAACTACTAACTTAATAAGAAACATAAACACGTCTTTCATTGTACTAAAATACGAAAAAATTATAAACTATACTCCTGAAAAAGCCGAATGAATAATTTTCGAATGCAGATACCTTCGTATTTGAGTCCTTATATATTTCTCGTGAACTATTGCATACCCTCGAAGAAGGGACCTCCCTTAGAGACATTATATGTTCAAGAGTCTGGCATCCAAAGGTAAAAGCATCGTCGGAGATTCAAAAAACAAAAATTTGTAGTCAAGGACCGCTAGCTCAAGTGGTAAAATCTCAATATTATATTCAAGAGATGTTGGGGTCGATCTTATGAACACCAAATTGAGCGCTCTGCTTAAAATTAAATACCACTCTTGTTATCAAAGAAATTTTGTAGCGAAGCAATCTGATCTGTACAATTCGGTCCAGTATGGTTCTACCCGATATTATTTTGTCCGGTACCAAACATAACCCATTCCCTTATGGGGACTTAAGCACTTACCCACTTTTCACACTTCTCAATTTCTGTTGTTCCTTTACCAACTCATTGTGAGAGAGTCATAAGTAAGCCTTAGGGAAAATTATGTAATTTGTTATGTAATCTTAACTCTACGACTAATCTTATTGGAAATAAAAGTATGTTTTTAGGGTTTGTTTTCTATTATTTGTGTTTGTTATATATGATATAAATAATGACTATGAGCATAGACATATATAAATAAAAAATCTTAAATATAGTATTATATCGATTGCAGCTGTGAATCATTCGTAACAATGAATATTGAATAGATCGAATAATAACACTCAACTTTAAAGGTTTCTATTCAAGATACATCATAAAAGGGATGTTGATGCATTTGTTAAGACTAGTGTACGTAATACACTCCAATTATTGGACGGTGAATTACTCGTGACCTGACCGTTGGGAAATATGAGGTTATGTGCTTGTGATCATTGGATGGTTGTATAACGACTCAATCGAGAGTCGTGTGTAAGTTTTATATACATATACATACATACATACATACATATATATATATGTGTGTGTGTGTGTGTATCAAAACATAGGATCTCAATGTGATGATGTGTGGTGATCTTTAGACCTGATCGGAATACTGTGCACTTTAAACAAGGACGTTATGCTTTGATTTTATTTAATTCATGGCATCGCGACCATGTTATGGCTCCTTCTAGGAATATGCCAAATCATTGGGAGTGAAACATTATTCAATAAAGGATTTGTGCCCTCTGATATAAGAGGTTAATATCACCGTAATTGAAAGTCGACTCAAATTTAAAAAAAATCCATGGTTGCGGTACTTTTGGTTATTCAACAATTGTTATCATTTGAACAAAAGATTTTGACGTTGGTCTTCACAATTAACTATGGACATCAATAAGATTTTTGACCATCGATCAAACTCAAGATATATATATATATATATAAGTGATAGCGAAAAAAACGTGCATAGACATCGTCACTCAAGGATGTATGCTTAATTAGATTAAAATATGATTTTTCTAGACCATCTATAAGCAAAGGGACTTATGCCATAATACCATAGCAACGAAGCCAAGCTAGTATGAACATTGATATCAAGTTGTTTGATATTATTTGCCGACCAATTTAACATCTATGAATCGCATAACAGAGATTGATTGAGCATTCCGAAAACGACCAATTTATAAATGTAAGAAACCTTAAAGAGAAATTATTGTAAATGTTATTTTAATTCATTTGATAGAAGTAATTATTAGAGAGCTATAGATTAATCAAATAATATATGCAAATGTTGTATATTTTTTTTAATATTCAAATAAATAGAATAGGCATTTAAATTATTTAAAAATGATTCTAAATTATAGCTAAAATTAGTTTCTTTTAAGATAGGTTGTCCCTCATTTAATAGAGTACAAATCTATGTATTCTTATATTTATTTAGTGCTTGGTTTCGTTTATGAAGAGATGAATTAGATATGGGCTCATTTAGATGGACTCTCCAATGTTATATAATAGTGTCTACGTAAAACTCTATCCACCGCTATGGTCGTTTTTTCCTCTTTCTCTTCTCCCTTAGAATTAAAGGAACCCGATATGTCTTGCAGTTTGTGAAATGAGTAGATTTTAAAATTTTCAATATTCGGATCTTAATAGAATTATGTAATCTATTTACTAGCATTATATCCAATATATTTTACTATATTAAAATCATATTTGTTTTAAAATATTTCATATTTATTTGATTAATCATATTAATTGACTTTATTAATGTTTATTCTGAATATATATAGTATATATTCGACCACTAACATAATATCACAATAACGAATGAACATGTATATATCTATTATACATACATACATACATACATATATTATGCTTACATATACATGTGAAAAATTCACACGAATATCAAGAATATAAATGTCTAAGTATATACATATATTTGAATGAACTATGATATATGTATATGATCTGTATATTCATGTTGATAGCAGCATATGTGTGTGTAACATACATACATATATACTTATATGTATAGCCATGTCATTGTAAAATAACTTTATGTAAAACATATAAATGAGTTATTTAGAGAGATAATTATCGCTAATTGCCTTTTAAATGCCGATTTAAAACACTACAACTCTCTTTTAATGACTCTTTAATGCCACATCAAAAAAAATTCAATTTCCATTTAGATTTACAATAGATCTAATTTATTTGTATTCCATTTTTATATTATTTATATAAAATCATCTAAGGATGTATGCATATAAAATTTACATTTTGAATCATAACCAAAATAAATGATTGTTTATGCAAATAAGGTAATTTAAATTCAGCATATATACATTTTAAATATAATTTCACATTATATACACGTATATTATATATATATGTATGTACGTATATGTATCCATTTTTATTGAATATACACATGACCAAAATGATTAAAATAAATATATACATTTTCTGGGTTAATAAACAGAAAACAAAAAAAACATTTTTTCTTAAGACATATGTATAGATGTAAAAATCTTGCATAATTTAAATCATGACCAAAATAAAAGTTGCTTATTATTATATATATATATATATAGTTGAAATTAAACACTAAACAATGTATAATTTGTAGTGACTGACATAAATCAATGCAAATTAAACAACGAATTTTATTGCATGTAAATATTTTATTTTGAATTTCATTTGTAAAATAGTGCATACAATAATTTTACATCGACCAGTACCACCATCTTAGTGGTTAGGCCCTCTGACTTTGGTCCGATAGGTCACAAGTTTGAAATTTACATAGCATGATTCGAACCGTATATATTAACATGTAGTATGTTGCATACTACCTAAGAATTGTAGTACTAGTGTGCACTGCTATTTAAGTACCCAATTTCAAAAAAAACAATTTTACATCAAATCTAATTTAATAGCAATAAAAATACATTGCATGCATCAACATGAATCAAGAGCAAGCATATTGAATATGTGAAATAAAATAAGATTAGTACCTATTCAGGTTTAGCTCATCATCACACCTCGATTTGAGAATTGATTCATAGATTACTTGAATCGTCACTCGACATTGCAACGATCGATTGAACTGCCTTTGATTTTATTTTGTTTGATGTTATTTTTAGGTAAAATTTTGTCCACGAGGAGTGGATTAAGGAAATGTTGTCGGCCGCTAAAGAGAATAGGAAAGGGCAAAAATCAAATGAAATAATGTGGAAGATTTTTTTAAGGAGAGAATGGAAACAGTTCTCATTGTTCTCCTTGAAACCTTTCCCTACTAATTTCAAATTAAATCTAAACCAATATTTAGACTAATTTTTACCACATATGCCAGTTATACCATAACAACCTATAATTTTATGTAATTAAATAATTAAAGTAAATGGGTAAAATTGTAATTTTACATAAATGGCAAAACAATAAAATTTTAAAAGAGCTAGAATTGGGCTTGGGAACCTATCTAACTGCGTCCAGAATACCATACAATAAGAAAAGGTATAAAATTATTGATTTTGATAAAAATGCAAGAAAATAAAAAAAGTTAAACCCACTGGCATTTTTGTAAGATGTTAATTATGAAATTTCAGCCTAGATATTATTGTTTTCAGCGTATAAAGAGATCCCCAACTCTATCTCTTTTGCTCTAAAAATGTTACCTCCACTTATAAAGTCGTAATCCCTAAATCAATTTACAAATTCTCCAAATAAACTCCAAATTAATATATAAAACCAACCACTCTACGAAGGGAGCTACGTAAATTGTTGACTCAAAAAATGGACCAACACCCTAGTTTGAGTTTGAAAGCACCAACCCAGTTCTGACAGAGCAATATCACAGATAAAGAAAAAGAATGGTAAAAGAAAGAAGATAGAGAATTTTTATAGTGGTTGGGCTGTTAATGAAGCTTACGTCCACTATATAGCTTTACTATAGACTGATTGTTGTTACAAGAGTTGTTTGATTACAAGGCTTTGTTTGTTTTCTATCTAGATTGAATTCTTGGAGCTAGAATTCACTGGATAATCCCAAAAATTCCTTTGGAGATTGTTGTGAGGGAGTTAGGGGGTGAAGAATAATTCCAGCAGAGTTTCAGCAACTAGTCCGGAGAAGATCCTCTTATGTTGTAGGTAGGATGCTATTTATAAAGACCGGAGAGCTTTTGGGCCAGGCATGTCTTCATCGGCTTGCAGGTAGGTCATAGGACTGTCTTCATCAGCTTCCAGGTAGGTCACAGGCGACCTAAGGGGGCTTGGGCTCGCAAAACGAGCCAAAACTGTGGGTCGTTGGCAACCCATGGCCGATGGGTCGCTGGCGACCCATGGCCTATGGGTCGCTAGCAACCCATAGACTTGGTTCGTTTTGCGGACCAAATCTTGCCTCTTCTTGATAGTGTTCCATATCTAGTTTGTTTAATGTTTAAGCAGAGGCATGAGTCGTTGATGAGTTATGCACTTAGGATCTTTCTAGAGTCTGGACCCGGAGATATCCTATAGCCTTTTATTGTTGCTCTTATGTTTTGATGGTAATTCACTAGCTGTTTATGTTCAGCTACTGATTGGGTTATAGGAATGCTGATCTCTCGACTCCGTTGTTCTTAGTCGCTGCCTTAGTCGTATAGCTTAGCCCTTGTTGATCCCCTGTCTTAATTTTTTTGGTTAAGTCCTGAACCATCATGTCCTTGCAAGATTGTTCTGCTCTCTATTGGTTTCTACTGGGTTAAAAACCCAGATAACATTTGTCCCCTAGAGTACGTCTTCATTGTGAACAAGGCGTGC
Source organism: Allium cepa (assembly GCA_030765085.1). Taxonomy (NCBI): domain Eukaryota; kingdom Viridiplantae; phylum Streptophyta; class Magnoliopsida; order Asparagales; family Amaryllidaceae; genus Allium; species Allium cepa. Next base: position 630,302,576 of record CM060934.1, read on the forward strand.
TACGGAAGTTATCGTTTTCAATATCCATTTGTTGATTTCCAAATTATTGCATTAGAGCGCTATGAGTAAGTTAGCCCGACGTCATTGGTTGTCTTTCTTTGGTTCCGACTGCTACTACTTGCAACGATGTATCACACTCCCGCTTATAGCTTCCCTACATGCTCTGGAATGATGAACAGTTGCAATTTATCGAGTTTGAGATAGATGGACTAAGCTTTCTTTCTCGTTTCCCCCTGAATGTATTTATGGATCTTTTATCATCATCACCATATATATTTATTTTGTGATGGGTCGCTAGTGATCCATGTGGGATGGGTCGCTAGCGACCTATCTGCATGGAAAAGTTTTTAAGGATAGGTCGGGTCGCTGCGACGCATGATGGGTCGGGTCGCTGGCAACCCGATTGCTTAGCAAAATATTTCATTTTTTTCCTATCCTACTTATACTCGAGCTGAACCCCTTTTCTTAGTTCGACCCAAGCGATTCCAACACCTTCAAGCGACCAACTCATTTGGCGATTCAACCCAGGCATTCAACTCGATCTACTACCCTATCTCATTTGATCCACGCACTGCTAATTCATCCAAGCATTTGCTTTCCTCGTAAAATCCTTGTAACGACCCGTATTTTACGTGTCGATAAATCGTAGAATAATTGTCTTTAGGTCATTGTTATTGTTTAAGTCAACCTGAGCTTACCTTGTCCAGGAGCTTAAGTCGTGTGGAAGTTAGTGGTTTAAGGGTTCTAACGACCTAGTGGGGAGCGACCTATGTTTGCTAAGTATAGTTAGGTCGGAACCGACCTAAGGAATGTGGACGACATAGAGAGTTGGTGGCTTTAGTGTTCGACTTAAGGTGGTTAGCGGGTTAAGGAGATGGGCCGACCTAAGAGCTAACGACTTAAGAGATTGACCGACTCATAGGGTAAGCGACTTATAGGAGTTAACGACCTAAGTGTTGGACCGACTTATAGGATGGAACGACCTAAGGGTTAGTGGCTTAGGGGAGTTAGCGGCTTAACATGATTAGTGGGGTAACGGCTTAGGAGTTAACAAGTTAACGAGTTAGTGACCTAGAGGTTAGCGCGTGTTTTATGTCGGCATACTAGTTGAGTCGCATAAAGGCTTGAGTCGGTAGGTCGTGGATGCGTATGTGTTTTAGGTCGTAGGTCGGGTAGTTGAGTCGTTAGGTCGTAAGTCGGCTAGGGTTAGGTCGGCGACAACTTAAGGAGGGCGGCCGACTCATGGGATTTCTGCCTATAAATACACGACTTTGGTCCACTTTTTGGCACCGGATTTTGGAGCGACGAAGTGCTGCTATTTTGAGAGCTCGACTTCAACACTTCTTCACTTCTTTTCTCTACTCTAATCTACTGCTTCCTTCCATCCAAAATTGAAGATCTAATCGAAGATCCTAGATCCAAAGTTGAAGATCTCCATCCATCGAAAAAAGATTTCATCGTTTGAAGCGGAGTTTTGGCGGATCGAGCTAGATCCTTTGCTGTCCAGATCTGAAGTTAGTTGCTTTTGAGGTGTTTAGGTGATTCGGTGAGTGGTGGTTATCTCTCACACGGACCCAAAGGAGTATATTGGATCGGTGACTTGTTTGTGTGTTAAAGATAGTGATTTCATGCATTTTCCTTAAGTCTGCATGTAGATCCATCACTCATAAAGTTTTGATATCCATTCTACTACATGTTAACCTATGATAGTTCATTCATCAAGATATTACTTAGAATTCATGCTTGTTAGATTTGGACTCTTTATTTACTAAATTGCCATTATTGTTATAACTGTTTATTTAGATCTTGTTTGAATGATTGATTACTTGGATTAATGATTGATTTGATTGATTGTTAGAAGTTAGTTGATTGATGATTTGATTTGGACAAGTTGGTCGAAGATGATTCAAAAGCTAAGTGGAAAGGCTCTTGAATAAGGAAAGCTGCCGTGGCATATGAAGCGGGTGATAAAGCTCGTATGGATAGATTTGATGATGATGTTAAGATGGGACTTTGCTATGTTGCGATGAGGCAAAACATGGTGTTGAGATGGGACTTTGCTATGATGCGATAAAGCAAAGCATGATATGAGATAGCCTTGGTTTAATCCAGACGGGATCATTCCAGGCATGTTGATAACTCGGTGATATGGTTCGAGTTTGTTGATAATGGTTGGCTCGAGAGGCGCTTGAGCTAGTATGTGAATAGTCGCCGAGGAGGATGACTAGAAGGCTGAGATCTCATCGTTATTGAAGGTTCTAGCATGCTCAAAGCAAGAGTACGCTGGGCAGATTCGATAGTCCCTGGCACGGGCTGCGACGACGTGCTAAGTACTCTGGGCAGATTCGATAGTCCTAGGCACGGGCTGCGACGACGTGCGGAGTTATGTCTAGAACCGGGGTTACCATTAGCCTTTGACGGACAGATGAAATAATGAGCCGGTCATTCAATTAACGGTGATATTGAAGCAATGATAACAGTGATAGCCAGAGTCATGGATGTTTGGATGTTTTGGTTGTATCGTCGCTTGGGCCAAGAGCGATGTTTTCAGGGTGCTTACCTGATCTTGGTTTAGGCCTTGGGGGTCTGTACTTGGAAAACACCGACTTTGGCTCGAGTGATAATAGCTTTACTTTGAATGTCTGATTTATTATGTTTGTTTCTGCTTTGTGTGTGTCTGGGGGCTATCACTGTAGAAAGAGGTTGGGTGGGATGGTTGAGTTCCTATTCCTTTTTACCCTTTATGCTCTTTTGGTATGTTTGATAGTTGATTTACTGCTCACTAAGACTTTTGTCTGACTTAAGGTTTTATGTTTAACTCTTATTACCTTGGGCTGTTCATCCATGTTGGGATGGGCAGACTAGGTAGCAGGTGATAGGTGCTGTTCTTAGTGACTAACGCTGTTGATGACGAAGACGAGCTGGAGGCTTTTGCATATTATTTCCTTTCTATATGTACTGGATGTTCCGCTGTTTGTATGATTCTCTGAGTGTTATGTAGTGAGGCTTGATGTATTGACTATTCAGATGTTTGTATCAAATTGTTATGAGCTTATATGATGAGAATCCTGTTCTATAGAGCTTCACTATGTATACCTTCTATTGTATTTTATCCATGCGCTGTGAGTAATACGATCAGAGTTTATTGTTTTACCTTACCTTGATGATCATCCATGGCTGCCTGGCACACTTTACAGCGCACTATTCCCTTGTTTAGTGCAGGAGTCATGGGCGGTCGTCACATTTGATATCAGAGCTTTGGTTAATCGATTTTAGCTAACGCTCGCTGACGTAACTACGTATGAGAAACGTAATTGTATTTTGATGGATGATTACTATATATAATATAGTAGCTTGGAAGGATTTGAACTCCTTATGTAGTTGTTTCTCAAGGTGTTCTAATCATTCTTTTTATAGATATTAAGAATGAGTTGAAGAGAGAGACAAGATGCTAGGGAAAGCCGTGCTGCTGAAGAGACTGCTGATTATGCTGCTATGTTTGAGGCCATGATGACTTCGATCATGAGAAGGATGCCAGTTCCAGGGCCAACGGTAGTTGTTGGAGTTCGGGCTCAAGCTCCAAAACCGGTGGATTTTGCTAAATTGTGTAAAGACTATACTGCTCTTGGAGGAAAGGTTTTCTTGGGAACAGAATCAACCATAGAAGTCCAGAGATGGATAGATGCTTGTAGAAGGATCTTTGGTGATTTGGGAATTGAGGATGCAACCAAAAGGAAGCTTGCATCAAGACAGCTTCAAGGAAGAGCTTCTGATTGGTGGAATTCCATCACTATTGATACTCCAGAGGAAGAGATCACTTGGGAGCAATTCCAAGCTAGATTTGAGGCTAAGTTCATTTCTACAGCTCAGAAATCTGTTCTGTTCAAGGAGTTTGTGGAACTCAAGAAAGGTGGAAGACCGGTTCTTGAGTATGTTTCGGAGTTTGAAGCCTTGTCCAAGTATGCTCGGTCGTATATTGAATCTCCCTATCAGAAGAATGAGAAGTTTGTGACAGGCTTGGACAGTTATCTTGGGAGGCAGTTGGTGGATCATTTGGATGACCCATTTGAGAAGCTTGTAGAGAAAGCTCTCAGGCACGAGAATCTGTTTCCTAAGGAAGGATCTGTTGTTGCTGTGACCAAGGAGGAAAGTGGAAACAAGAAGAGGAAGCAGCAACAGCAGAAGGGTAAGGATGGCCAGAAGAAGCCGAAGGGCGAAGTGACCTGCTACAACTGTCAGCAGAAGGGTCATCTCTCCAGAGATTGTAAGAAACCGAGAGTGCCGGCGAAGTGCCACAACTGTGACAAACCAGGGCATTTCAGGAAGAATTGTTCGGAACCGAGGAAGGACAAGCAGATTGTGCAAACTTATGCTTTGGGGGCTGTGCCATCATCTTTGAAAGCTCCTACCGCTGAAGAGGAGGGAAAGAGTGTGGTGGTTCAAGGTACTCTTTCTATTGGTGGTGTTCCAGTTAGAGTATTATTTGATACTGGGGCGTCGCATTCCTTTGTCTGTAGTGAACTTGTAGGCCGGTTGGGTTTGGAACCGGATATTGTTGATAGACCATTGGTTGTGACTAATCCAGTTGGGGGTTCGTCTTGTTTGTGTATAATATGCCGTGGTCTGGTTGTCTCGAGTCATGATTGCTCTTTTGTTTGTGATTGTTTTGTTCTAAACTTTGCGGGGTTCAGAATTATTTTGGGTATGGACTGGCTTAGGAAGTATGCGGCAAAGGTTGATTGTGAAAGGTTGGAGGTGACAGTCGAGAATGTGGAGGGGCGAAAGGTTGTGATACGATGTAAGCATGAAGAAGGCGTCTTCATGAGCTTCATGTATTCGCTGGTTGTTCCACGGGATGGACTGTCATCGGTGCCAATCGCGAATGGATTTGAGGATGTCTTTGATGAGGTCAAAGGGTTACCGCCACATAGGGAGATCGAGTTTCGTGTCGATCTAGTTGAAGGAGCCAGATCTGTTGTGATGCCTCTTAGGCGGATGGCGCCTAGGGAACAGCAAGAGTTGAAGGTGCAAGTTGATGACCTTTTACAGAAAGGATTCATTCGGCGTAGTGTGTCCGAATGGGGTGCACCAGTTGTGTTTGCAACCAAAGCGGATGGATCGTTGAGGTTGTGTGTGAATTATCGTGAGCTGAATAAAGTGACTAAGAAGAACAAGTATCCATTGCCGAGAATAGATGACTTGTTTGATCAGCTTCACGAAGCTAAGGTGTTTTCTCAGATGGATTTGGCAACGGGATTTCGCCAGTTGAGAGTGGCAAAGGATAGTGTGCCGAAGACTGCTTTCAGGACACCATCCGGTTTCTATGAGTGGCTGGTAATGCCATTTGGATTGACCAATGCACCAGCATATTTTGTGGATCTTATGAATAGAGTGTTCAGGGATCAGTTGAACAAGTTCGTACTTGTGTTCGTGGATGATATTTTGATTTATTCCAGAACTGAAGAAGAGCACAAGACGCACTTGCGGATTGTTTTGAAAATCCTGCGAAAACAACAGCTGAGGGCTAAGTTTTCAAAGTGTCACTTCTGGAAGAGCGAAGTGAGGTTCTTAGGCCATGTTATCTCTGGAAGTGGAATAGCAGTTGATCCCGCCAAGGTGGCAGCAATCCAGGATTGGGTTAGACCTAAGAATGCATCTGATGTGAGAAGTTTTCTTGGATTAGCAGGATATTATCATCGGTTTATTAAAGACTTTTCCAAGATAGCTGCACCGTTAACAGGATTGACGAAAAAGAATCAAGTATTCAGATGGGAAGCTAAGTGTGAGCAAGCTTTCGGAATCCTGAAAGAGCGACTAACAAGTGCTCCTGTTTTGACTATTCCAAGTGGAAATGATGAGATGGTGGTTTACACCGATGCATGTGGTACTGGACTTGGAGCAGTGCTAATGCAGAAGGATAAAGTTGTTGCATATGCAAGTCGACAACTGAAGCCGCATGAAAGGAATTATCCGACTCATGATTTGGATTTAGCGGCGGTTGTATTTGCTTTGAAGATGTGGAGACATTACCTATTGGGAGTTCGATTCGAGTTGTTTACAGATCATAAGTCGTTGAAGTATCTGTTCTCCCAAAAGGATTTGAATCTTCGACAGCAACGATGGCTAGAGTTTTTAGCATCATATGATTTTGGTATAGCCTATACTCCGGGAAAGGGTAACGCGGTGGCAAATGCGTTAAGTCGAAGACATGCAGGATTGGGAGCCATGTTTTCAGAATGGAAGAGTCTCGAGTATTTAGCTGGATTTGACTTCAGGCCTAAATGTGAATTGGAACCTGAGATGTTGGCAAACTTATCGATAAGACCTACTCTTGTGGAAAGGATTAGCGAGGGCCAAAAGCGAGACGATAAGCTTGTCAAGATTATCCGTGATTTGGAATATGGATTGGACCCAGAGAAGGATAAAGGATTCGAAATCGATCGAGAGGGTTGGCTTCGGAAACAAGGACGACTAGTTGTTCCCGATATAGATGGATTGAGAGATGAAGTTCTTATGGAAAGTCATCACTCGAAGTTGACAATTCATCCAGGTGGAAATAAGATGTATCAGGATATGAAGAGAACCTATTACTGGGAAGGTATAAAGAAGGATGTTGGAAATTTTATTTCCAAATGCATGAACTGCCAGTTGGTAAAAGCCGAACAGAAGAAGCCAAGTGGATTGCTTCAGCCATTAGAAGTTCCTACATGGAAGTGAGAGCAAATATCGATGGATTTTATCGATGGGTTACCGAGAACCAGAGCAGGGAATGAAGGGATTTGGGTCATCGTAAATCGTTTGACTAAGAGTGCAAGATTCATTCCTATTCGATCAACTAGGACTGCATCGAAATTGGCTGAGCTATATGTTAAGTGGATAGTTCGATTCCATGGTATTCCGAAGAGCATAGTGAGCGATCGGGACCCATTGTTCACTAGTGGACTTTGGAAGAGCTTCCAAGAAGTTTTGGGGACCGAGTTGTGTTTGAGTATAGCTTATCACCCTCAAACAGATGGTCAGACTGAGAGAGTCAACCGAGTTTTGGAAGATCTCCTTAGAGCTTGTGTTTTGGACTTCGGAGGATCATGGGAAGATCATCTTCATTTGGTGGAATTTTCATATAATAACAGTTACCGGTCAAGTATTGGTATGGCACCGTATGAAGCATTGTATGGAAGGCCATGTAACTCTCCAACATGTTGGTTGGAAACAGGAGAAAAATTGATACTTGGGCCCGAAATGATTCGACCGACTTCGGATTGCATAGAGATCATTCGGCGACAAATGAAGGCAGCCCAAGACCGTTAGAAAAGTTATGCCGATAAGCGTCGTATGGATTTGGAATTCGACGTAGGAGATATGGTTTTTGTGAAGATTTCTCCACTGAAGAATGTTATTCGATTCGGGAAGAAAGGAAAATTGACTCCGAGATTTGTTGGACCATTCCCGATCGTCGAGCGAATTGGAAAGCACGCTTATAAGTTGGATTTACCAGAAAAGATGTCGGGTGTGCACAATGTTTTTCATGTATCGTATCTACGGAGGTATGTGCACGACCCAAGTACAGTGGTTTCTGCTGATAGTTATGAAGATTTGGAAGTTGATCCTGTTGTTAGAAGACCTCGTAAGCCACTTCGTGTTGTGGGAACTGACACGAAATAGCTTAGGAGGAAGGCAGTCAGGTTGCTCAAGGCACAATGGAGTGATGATGTTAACGACTGTACATGGGAGGAGGAAGAGAGGATGAAGGCAGCTCATCCTGAACTCTTCAAGGTATGGCCCTAAGGTGTCGTGGCATCTCATGAATCTGTAACTTGTTCTAGTCTTAGAATTCTGCATGCTAGGCTAGTAATTGGATGCATGGTTTGTTGATTGCTATGGATGGTAGGCATGCAGAATAGTCTTTGATTGTTCTTGTCTGTTTGGAATTTCGGGGGAGAAATTCCTAAGGGGGAGAGAATGTAACGACCCGTATTTTACGTGTCGATAAATCGTAGAATAATTGTCTTTAGGTCGTTGTTATTGTTTAAGTCAACCTGAGCTTACCTTGTCCAGGAGCTTAAGTCGTGTGGAAGTTAGTGGTTTAAGGGTTCTAACGACCTAGTGGGGAGCGACCTATGTTTGCTAAGTATAGTTAGGTCGGAACCGACCTAAGGAATGTGGACGACATAGGGAGTTGGTGGCTTTAGTGTTCGACTTAAAGTGGTTAGCGGGTTAAGGAGATGGGCCGACCTAAGAGCTAATGACTTAAGAGATTGACCGACTCATAGGGTAAGCGACTTACAGGAGTTAACGACCTAAGTGTTGGACCGACTTATAGGATGGAACGACCTAAGGGTTGGTGGCTTAGGGGAGTTAGCGGCTTAACATGATTAGTGGGGTAACGGCTTAGGAGTTAACAAGTTAACGAGTTAGCGACCTAGAGGTTAGCGCGTGTTTTAGGTCGGCATACTAGTTGAGTCGCATAAAGGCTTGAGCCGGTAGGTCGTGGATGCGTATGTGTTTTAGGTCGTAGGTCGGGGTAGTTGAGTCGTTAGGTCGTAAGTCGGCTAGGGTTAGGTCGGCGACAACTTAAGGAGGGCGGCCGACTCATGGGATTTCTGCCTATAAATACACGACTTTGGTCCACTTTTTGGCACCGGATTTTGGAGCGACGAAGTGCTGCTATTTTGAGAGCTCGACTTCAACACTTCTTCACTTCTTTTCTCTACTCTAATCTAGTGCTTCCTTCCATCCAAAATTGAAGATCTAATCGAAGATTCTAGAGCCAAAGTTGAAGATCTCCATCCATCGAAAAAAGATTTCATCGTTTGAAGCGGAGTTTTGGCGGATCGAGCTAGATCCTTTGCTGTCCAGATCTGAAGTTAGTTTCTTTTGAGGTGTTTAGGTGATTCGGTGAGTGGTGGTTATCTCTCACACGGACCCAAAGGAGTATATTGGATCGGTGACTTGTTTGTGTGTTAAAGATAGTGATTTCATGCATTTTCCTTAAGTTTGCATGTAGATCCATCACTCATAAAGTTTTGATATCCATTCTACTACATGTTAACCTATGATAGTTCATTCATCAAGATATTACTTAGAATTCATGCTTGTTAGATTTGGACTCTTTATTTACTAAATTTCCATTATTGTTATAACTGTTTATTTAGATCTTGTTTGAATGATTGATTACTTGGATTAATGATTGATTTGATTGATTGTTAGAAGTTAGTTGATTGATGATTTGATTTGGACAAGTTGGTCAAAGATGATTCAAAAGCTAAGTGGAAAGGCTCTTGAATAAGGAAAGCTGCCGTGGCATATGAAGCGGGTGACAAAGCTCATATGTATAGATTTGATGATGATGCTGAGATGGGACTTTGCTATGATGCGATAAGGCAAAGCATGGTGTTGAGATGGGACTTTGCTATGATGCGATAAAGCAAAGCATGATATGAGATAGCCTTGGTTTAATCCAGACGGGATCATTCCAGGCATGTTGATAACTCGGTGATATGGTTTGAGTTTGTTGATAATGGTTGGCTCGAGAGGCGCTTGAGCTAGTATGTGAATAGTCGTCGAGGCGCAAGAGTACGCTGGGCAGATTCGATAGTCCCAGGCACGGGCTGCGACGACGTGCTAAGTACTCTGGGCAGATTCGATAGTCCTAGGCACGGGCTGCGACGACGTGTGGAGTTATGTCTAGAACCGGGGTTACCATTAGCCCTTGACGGACGGATGAAATAATGAGCCGGTCATTCAATTAACGGTGATATTGAAGCAATGATAACAGTGATAGCCAGAGTCATGGATGTTTGGATGTTTTGGTTGTATCGTCGCTTGGGCCAAGAGCGATGTTTTCAGGGTGCTTACCTGATCTTGGTTTAGGCCTTGGGGGTCTGTACTTGGAAAACACCGACCTTGACTCGGGTGATAATAGCTTTACTTTGAGTGTCTGATTTATTATGTTTGTTTCTGCTTTGTGTGTATCTGGGGGCTATCACTGTAGAAAGAGGTGGGGTGGGATGGTTGAGTTCCTATTCCTTTTTACCCTTTATGCTCTTTTGGTATGTTTGATAGTTGATTTACTGCTCACTAAGACTTTTGTCTGACTCAAGGTTTTATGTTTAACTCTTATTACCTTGGGCTGTTCATCCATGTTGGGATGGGCAGACTAGGTAGCAGGTGATAGGTGCTGTTCTTAGTGACTAACGCTGTTGATGACGAAGACGAGCTGGAGGCTTTTGCATATTGTTTCCTTTCTATATGTACTGGATGTTCCGCTGTTTGTATGATTCTCTGAGTGTTATGTAGTGAGGCTTGATGTATTGACTATTCAGATGTTTGTATCAAATTGTTATGAGCTTATATGATGAGAATCCTGTTCTATAGAGCTTCACTATGGATACCTTCTATTGTATTTTATCCATGCGCTGTGAGTAATACGATCAGAGTTTATTGTTTTACCTTATCTTGATGATCATCCATGGCTGCCTGGCACACTTTACAGCGCACTATTCCCTTGTTTGGTGCAGGAGTCATGGGCGGTCATCACAATCCTAGCCATCCATCATCGTGCTCAAATCTGAACCCTAGTCCATTGTTGATCTGCAGCCAACCCATCCTTAGCTCGCTCGCAATTCAATCCATAGCTCGCCGAGTTTGATTCGTGATTCTTCTTGTGCTTTTTAATCAGATTAAGGTGGGTTTACCTAATTGATTCGTTAATTGTTATGTCGGTACAACGATTGATGCCTGGTCTTCGCCTGTGACGTTAATTACAAGAAGTTCGAGTTGATTGTGGTTTAATGGAGGAAGATAGTAAACCGAGTCTTGAGTTGTCTTGGAATGACATTCAGGCTTTGGCCCAAGGCTTGACTCGTTTTGTTATCTTTGTCTATTAGACAAGAATTGACTTGTCTCTAGTTTTGCAGATGCTACTTGCATGACGTATTACCAGTCTATCCCGATTCTTCTAGAGAACTTGGGCTTATCTTGCTTGGTTATTCCGCTTTCGCTGCTCCTGTAATGGGAAGAGTTTTCTATATCACTTAGGACAACGGATCCGTTATCAATCATTGATCGATAACGGATAAGTGTACAAGAAGTAAACAAAAAATGAAAAACAAACTGACATGGGAAGTTCTTCTCTTTTTCCACTATGAGCGAACTACCTACACAGGATAGAGCATTTGCGATGCACCGAGCATCGAGTTTATCCCATATAGACAACACACTACACTTGCACACTTGCCCCAGTTCACACTTGAAGTCTGATGTGTCGATTACAAGCTAACGTTTATTCGGAAATCAAGTGTGATTGAGGAAACTTTTGAACTTAGGATAGAGTTACCTAACCATTTTCGGGCACAAGTTCTGTTATATAGAATGAAGTAGCCTTCTACACGTCGTAAGTCAAGTGGGCGAAGCCCGGCGCTCTCAGAAGCTAAATCATCATCCACCTCACAAACCTTATAGGTTAGTTAATTCCGATCGGGCCCATCATGGACTGCACGTCTCCTAACTTTCGAGTTCTGCTCAATCCACCTGAACGAGCCTCGTCAGTGGTCTCTGCTACGGTTCTTCATAATATATATATGCAGCATGGGATTCTCGACAAAGATGCGCGTCCGGCTGCAAATGATGAGTTTGCTCATATGCCTCCCCAGGGTACACCGTTTGCCATATATACATGTTTTTGAATGGAGCCGTACCTCCCTTCAATGATTTCATACGTGAAACGCTCTTGAACTTGGGAATTGCCCCATTCCAGCTTCATCCATATGGTTGCGTTGTCCTTACTTGCTTACACGTCCTCTTCATGCAGACGTTCCACCGCGCTTCGAGTTTTGATAAGTTATGGTATTTCCTAGCGTTCGAGAGGAGAGATGACTGCCCCCTTTGATCATAATCAAAGCCCAGAGGAACTGGAAGATCGTCTTCCAGTTGCAAAGCAATCTATCATTGTTTAGAACACTGTACTTCTTCGTTAGATGCCCCAAAGGGTTCAATCGCCGATGGACGACAGGGGGTAAGCTTCTCTTTACTACTTGTCGAGCTCCGAAATGTTGTAATGGAGTCTCTAACTAATTATACGTCTCTTGCAGTTATCCCAAGGCCAAATAGAGACGTGGCACTTAATGAAGTTTGCGGGACTTTAAAGGCTATTAGTTAAAATTTTACCGGCCGATAAGATCTTGCGTCGATATGAACTGTTAACTCCGGGTAGATCCATCGCTCAGGTTGAAGCTCCCTCTCCCAGTCGAGCTAGAGTTCACACAAGATCCTCTTCTTCATCCCATGGTTCCGAGGAAGGTCAGGAGATAGGTGGACATCCAAAGGGTCACTTAATGAAGCTCATGAGAAGGAAGAAGCCACTGTGGCTGGTCAGAGTAATTCAGCTAGAATGCCCTCGATGTAGAAGGAGCCGGAAGAAGAGTTTGTACACGGGGAAGGCAAAGCCGGGGTTGATTCGGAAAAGGAAGAGGGAGAGTTTGAAAGTAGCAGCGATGAAACTACTATCAGTGATTACTTTTCGTCAAAATCTGATGGTGATGATTCAGAGTCCTGTGATGAGACTTAGGGGATGAGTCCCACTCTTCCGAGTCCACCTCTTCCTAATATATGCAGTAAAGGCAAAATCCACGAGACCGAAAGCCATCCAGACTCTCCGAGTAAGAATGTCGAAGCGGAGCTTGGAGATTTCAACGACGTTTTCGTTGATTTCGATGCACTCATGAAAGGAGATTTTAAATTCGACTCAACTCCTCCCTGCTCGAGCGATATCACGCCCTCAGTTAGCTCAGTCTTGCTTATAACAACTGAAGTATGTTCGCTCCCACCTTCGATAGTCGTTTGTTTCGGTTTGTGACGATGCTTTAGGTTATATTAGAAACACAGTACGTTGCACTAGGATTGCACTCGTTTCTATTTTTTCATTCCCTCTCATATTTTCCTAACTCATGTTGCGTTTCTAAAATCTTTCATGTATCCTTTATTTCAAGTATGACAAGAGTACGAGGCTTCTACGATGACTTCAAGGGCTATATCGATTCACATCGGTACCCGAAGCGCTCCTTTAGCCCCCACCAAGTCCGGGAAACAAAAGATGAGTATAGGCGGAGAAAAGAACTTGAGGCTGGGACCTGCTGCCACGAGGAGAGATATAAAGCACGTTCACATCGAGGCAGGTATGAGAAGAGACTGTCTCATGAGGAAAGAGATGAGCCATCAAAGAAATCCAAGTTCGACAATCGCTTCCATCCTTCAGAACTGGCTTCGAAACACACTTCCATAGGCCCAGAGATTCCTATTTCTTCTGCCCTGGTTTGACTCCAACACATATTCCATCTTCTTCCATCGTCGATGTTGCTCCTGGCGCATCTCATCCTCACTGGAGGCTGGCCTATACTCTTTCTGCGGGTCCTCCTAAATTTGAGGCGTCTCTTCCGGGCTGGTTCTTAAGGGGAGTTAAGTTTGGCATGGACCTTCATCCTGTCCGTAGGGATTCCTTCATGCCGCATCTCCAAGCTATCCAAAATGACTTGGAGTAGGCTGAGAAATGGGAGAAGCTTTGCAAGAAGCTAACGAATACAAATAGGAATAATTATCAAGAGATTCTCTCCTTTGAAACTAAGAAAGATGATTTTGAAAGGACGTTAGCTGATCGGGATGCCAAAATCAAATAGTTAGAGGAGGAGAAGGAAACAGCGCTCCGAAACTGTAAGAAAACTGCCAGCCTAATGAAGGAGCCGAAAGAGGCGCATGGGAAGGTCGAGATTGTCTAGGCGGATGAAATTAAAAAGACTCATGCAGAGGATGTGAAATTGAAAGAGGAAGTGATCGCTTGCAATGCTACCATGGAAGCTCAACGGAAGACAATCGCCGACCATGATCTAATTGTCGAGGGGCACAATAAAATGATCTCTGATCAAGCCGAGACCATCGCAGAGTTGCAGGCTCAAGTTGCACAGCTCAATGTCGATAAAATTGCTGTTGAGATTAAGAAGGCTGCGGTGACGGAAGATTATTTGGACCTTCACCATGCTTTTGATCGGAAAATGGAGAAACTAGACGCAACAATTCCGAACTTTTACGTGAACTCCTTGTTGCATCAGGAAAGCCTTAGCTACCTCGACCCGAAGTACCCACACACTATTGCCCTTGTGTTGGAGGAGATCTTATCCCTCTTTGCCGAGAGCGACGATGTTTACACAGACCACGAGTAGCGGGATGCTTATCTCAATGAGGAGTCCAAGATGGTGCTACTTGAGGGCCAAGAGATCCTTTAGGTTGAGTGAGAGAAGGAGACTGCTGATGCTTCCCTAACGTCTGCTATTGACGTATTTACTAGGCATTTTTCCTCCAGTAGGGGTAAACCATTAAAGCAACTCCACGACCAACCTATGAGTTCAAGACTTGATATTGTTCCTTATGTGGTGGAGTCCTCAAAAGAAAGCGAAAGTGATAAGTTTGAAGTCGTCGTTCATGATCCTTCCTCTGGTGCAGGTAACGCCAATGCTTCACCCGAATCAAGGAGTCTCCATATTACGCCATAGGAGCAAGAGGGGTTTAACGCTTTCCTTTTTGATCTTATAGGTCCATCCACTTTTCCTATTGATGTGCCTACTACTTCGGCCCTTACGCCTGCTTCCATTTTCACATCTTCTGAGATTATATCCTTTCCTGCTCCAGTCCTCACGTCCACCTCTAGTTCACAACCGGGGCCAGAGGCCAAGAAAATAGCGGCGCTCCATGGCTTCCACGACCCCTCAACATCTTTTGAAGGTGATATAATTGCTACAGAGGCTAAGGAGTAAGAGACGCAGAAGACTCAGCATGATTTGGTTGCTATCAAGAAGGAAAACGTGGAGGCAGTCAAAGCTTTGAAGAGCTCCCGGAAGTCACGAAAATGCAAAGGAAAGGAAAGCTCTTTTGAAAAACATTCGAAGGAGTAGGAGGAGATTGCCACCGAAGTGCATGTAGACATTACTAGCAGTGATGCCTCTCTCGAAAAGAAGTAGAAGCTGCAAACCAGAGGCGGAAAGGGAAGCGGTGGCAAGAAGCGTTGAGTGGCTGGCGTGAGGATGGACTTGATTTTGGCCAGCAGCGCGCAAGAAGATCGACTTTTTTTTGTTTCTTTTCGAGTCATTTTGTTCAAGTGCAGAGTCTGCACCATGCGCTCGTACTGTAGAGTCTGTATTTTATCTTTGTTGTCCTTTGTTGTGTGGGTACGGCCCCAACATTTTGATCCTATGTATAGAAAAGCACAAGCAATACAATGATGTTTTGACTGTATTTTTATTTATCTAGTCATATATTCTCTATGTACTTGTATTTGTATCATTTCATACTTTGCTAGTTTTGTGTTGGAGCCAAAGTCCTTCATTTGAAGTAATAGAACTTAGAAATTAATAGAACTTAGAGATTTTCTGTTTAGAAATTCACGAAACTTTAATAATTTCAAAGACTTAGAATTTTTTATTGAATTTTCATTTGTAAATTCACACAACTTTGAGATAGAACTTGTGAATTTATTGTTGTTTGGAGTGACAGACCTTGTGAACTATTGCACTTGTGTGATTTTGTCTCGGTACAGGTATATGCCCCTCAGTTCATAGGGCTTTTCACTTCAACCAACTTTCAAGTAGCTGATAGCTTGGGGTTTAAATGATCTCTATTGAAAATCTGGCTAAATCCTGACCTGATTTTCGATTCTTCGAGAGTTTTTTGCGACCTTTGCATATACTCTCAGTCTTCGACAGCATTCAAGTAGATATGCAATTTACGCGTGGGTATGTATTGTCAATCATTGAGTGCCTCCCTTCTAGCACTAATTATTCCCAATTGTATGCATTGGGGCTATTATTTTGAGATTTAGTGTTCCGCTTGTGTGCTGTGCGGCTTTGGATGCTCCTCGACGTTGCCTATCGCTGGGCAATGTGAGGAGCTTGTTTTTGGTACTTCTTAGCATTTTCTATCTCTGGGCAACGTGAGAAGTTTGTTCTTGGTGTTCCTCGGTGTTGCCTATCTCCGGGCAATGGGAGGAGTTTATATTTGGTGCTCCTCGGTGTTGCCTATCTCCAGGCAGCGCGAGGAGTTTATTCTTGAGTGCGCGGCTTAGGAGATGCGTAGCTTTTGATGCTCCTCGGCGTTGCCTATCTTCAGACAACGCGAGGAGTTAGCTTTTGATTTTCCTCGGCGTTTCCTATCTCCGTGCGACGTGAGGAAGTCAGTTTCCGATGCTCCTCGGCTTTTCCAATCTCCAGGCAACATGGGGAAGTTAGTTTCCAACGTTCCTCAGCATTGCCTATCTTCGGGCAACGTAAGGAGTTAGTTTTCGATGTTTCTTGGCGTTGCCTATCTTCGGGCAACGTGCGGAAGTAAGTTTTTGAGGCTCCTCGACGTTACCTATCTTCAGGCAATGCAAGAAGTTTGTTTTCGATGCTCCTCGACGTTACCTATCTCCAGGCAACATGAGGATGTAAATTTTCGACGCTCCTCGACATTGCCTATCTCCGAGCAACGCAAGGAAGTAAGTTTTCAATGCTCCTCGACGTTGCCTATCTTCGGGTAGCGTGAGGAGTTTGTTTTCGATGTTCCTTGGCATTTTCTATCTTCGGGCAATGCGAGGAAGTTAATTTTTCTTTTTTTGAGAGGCAAGGATCGAATTTCGCCGATCCAACGGTTTGAGTCGATTCGCTTACATCGACTCGATGGGTAATCATTATGAACACAGTTTGGTTGGTTCGAGAAGAAAACATTATTAAGGAAAGCATTGCAGATTCTTTACCTATTTACAATGCCACCATCATTTCCGGGATGGCTTATTTGCTGAAAAGTAGAAAATAAAAGAAACACAAAATAGTTTTTTAGATGAAATAACGATGGAGTGATTCGCTATTTTAGGCTCTGGGAACTGTGACCTCGTCGACGGTTGTCAACGTGAATGTCTCGTCGCTGAGCTTTTGATAAACAATATACGGTCCTTCCCAGTTTGGTCCGAAGGTTCCCGGTATAGGATAAACTCGCTTAAGCACAAGATCTCCAACTTTGAAGGTCTGACTATGGACTTTGGAGTTGAAGTACCGCAGAACCCTTTTTTGATGAGATGTTGTTCTCAACTATGCTTCTTCTCTTTTTTCATTGATCATGTCTAGCGATTCAAGTAGGAGTTGCTCATTGCGCTTGATCAAAATTCTACCTTCGGTGCAAGGGGACCTCTAGTTCAACAGGAATCATTGCTTCTGAACCATACGCTAATGCGAACGGAGTGTGGCCAGTTATCGCTTTGTGTGTTGTCCTGTATGCCCATAATGCGAGTGGAAGTTCGTCAACCCAAGTTCCTTTCGCCTTTGTTAATCGCTTTTTGATGGTGGATTTGATGATCTTGTCTATTGCTTCCACTCGCCCGTTTGCTTGTGGATGAGCCACTGCAGAAAACCTTTTCTCGATTCGGAAGCGCCTATTGAAGTCTTTGAACTCGGCACTCTCGAATTGGGTTTCGTTGTCAGTGATGATTTTTTACGACACACTAAACCTACAAATGATGTTTTTAGTGATAAATTTAATAGCTTTCTTTGTGGTTATGGTGTCCAGCGGTTCCGCTTCGGTCCTTTTTGTGAATAATCTACGACTGCTATAACATATTTGGCTCTTTCTTTAATTATTGGAAGGACATCAATCAGATCAATCCCTCATATCACAAATGGCCATGGGCTGACCATTTGTGTCAGTTCCGTTGAAGGAGTTCTCTTAATTTTGTCGAATCTTTGACAGCGTTCGCATCTTTTGAAATGATCTTTGGCGTCGTGATTTATTGTTGGTCGAAAATATCCGTATCGAAGGACCTTCTTTGCCAGCGTCTGCCCCTTGTGTGGTCTTTGCATTCGCCTTTAGGTACTTCCTTCAGGATTTGTCGTGCTTTATCATCGGTCACACACCTAAGAAGAGGGGTTGAGAATCCCCTTCGATAGAGTATCCTATCCTGTATTATTAATCTTAGCGCCTTACGGAGGAGCCTCTTCCACTGATTTTAGTCAGTCGGCAGGGTTCCTGCAAGTAGATATTCCTTTATCGGTGTTATTCATGTATCTGGCTCGACAGTGGTTTCCAGAGTCCAGTCCACGTCCATTTTGTCTATGCTTGGGTTGGTTAGCGTTTCAACCGGAACCAATCCCAATGACTAGGCTTCCCCGAAACTTGCCAGCTTGGCCAAATAGTCTGCTTTGGTGTTTTGCTCTCGTGGGATGTGAGTTATGGTGTAGTGCTCGATATCACTTAATAGCTCTTGTACTTTGGATAGGTACGGGGCGAGATTTTTTCCACACGCTTGGTATTCCCCTTTCACTTGACAAACGACCAGTTAGGAGTCGCTGTATATGTGAATAGATTTTATCCTATGTTCCTTCACAACCTTTAGTCCAGCGATCAAGTCTTCCTATTCTGCTTCGTTATTTGTTGCTGGGAATTCCAAGCACAAAGAATAGCTAATGGCTCGCACCTCGGGGGTTTTAAGCACTACCCCTGCTCCCGAACAGACGTTGTTTGATGCACCATCGACGAAGAGCTTCCATTGCATGTCCACTTCCGGCTGAATTTCCTCCTCGTCGTCCTTTACGATAAATTCAGCAATGAAGTCGGCCAACGCTTGCCCGTTAATTGCTTTCCTTGGATGGTATGTGATGTCGTATTGGCTTAACTCTATGTTCCACTTGAGTAATCATCCGAAAGTTTCTGGCCAGTATAAAACTTTCTTCAGAGGCTGGTCGGTCAATAATTTAATTGAATGAGCCTGGAAGTACGGTCGTAATTTCCGGGATGCGATCAAAAGGCAATACGCTAGATTTTCTAGCTTTGGGTAATTCTTCTCTGCTTCGGTGAATCGTTTGCTAATGTAGTATACAAGTTGCTGGATTCTCGCTTCTTCCCACACAGGAGCCGCGCTCAGTGCGTGCAAGGAAACTGCTAAATAAATGAATAGGTCTTCTCCAGCCACCGACTTTGATAAAATCGGAGGAGCTTCCATGTGTCGTAGCAGTTCCTTGAAAGCTTCTGGTAAGCTTCGTTCCATTCGAAGTTTGTTCTTCCTTTCTTCAGTGCATCGAAGAACGGTATGCACTTGTCTGTAGCTTTAGAGATGAACCAACTCAATGCTGTGACCTTTCCATTCAAGCTTTGAAGTTCTCTCTTATTCTTAGAGGCTTGGACTTTCTGTAATGCTGTTATTTGCTCTGGATTTGATTTGATGCCTCGGGCACTTAATATGAATCCCAAGAATTTCCCAAAGGCTACTCCGAAGTGACATTTAAGTGGGTTGAGCTTCATTCCATATTTGCGGAGTATTTCGAACATTTTATTAAGATTAGGTAGATGGTTAGTAACTAATGGGGATTTGACTAGCATATCGTGCACGTAAACCTCCATAGTCTTCCCAATTTGGCGTTTAAACATAGCATTCACCAGCCTTTGGTACGTTGCCCCTGCATTTTTTAAGCCGAATGGCATTACTCTATAACAGTGCAGTCCCAAATCGGTGAAGAAGTTGGTGTTCATCAGGATCTGGTTATAGCCCGAGTATGCATCCACAAATGACAGCGGCTCATGTCCTGCTGTTCCAACCACCAGTTGACCAATCCTCGGGAGCATGAAGCTATCCTTTGGATAGGCTTTGTCGAGGTCCGAGAAATCAGTACAGGTTTTCCATTTCCATTAGACTTCTTAACAAGGCGCAGATTTGATACCCATTCAGGGTAGGTTGCATCTCGGATGAAGCCGTTGGCCATCAGTTTATCTACTTCCTCCCTTAGTGCTTTGGACCACTCGGGGCCCAAATTGCGCCTTTTCTGCTTTATTGTTGTGAATCTAGGGTCAACATTGAGTGTGTGGCAGGCAATTTCGGGTGACACTAGTGCATCCAAGAAAACATGTCCAAATTGGCGCGGAGGAATTTGGTTAACGCCGATCGCATCTTGTTTCCCAGGTGCGACCCAATTTTCAGGACCTGTGTTCAGTCATCCATATAGACCGGGACAGACACCGTTAACTCTACCGGTGCTGCTCGATCCTCCCCTGAGCTCTTCTTCCTAGGGTCCAAGGCCTTGTCAAATCGTCTATGGTCCCCAAGCCAGGGTCGGCTCTGTAGTTGCTATTCAGAGGGCTCACGGATGGGGAGGGCCTTCCCCGTATCATTTTTGTTTTCCTTTCTTTTTGACTCACGCAACTCTACGATGTAGCATTCCTAGGAAGCGCTTTGGTCACCTTTCACAATTCAGATTCTGTGCTCGGTGGGGAACTTCATTATAAGGCACCATTGGGCCAATGCTATTTTGAAGTCGGCTAATACGGGCCGTCCCAAGAATGCATTGTATGCTGACATTTCATCCATGATTACAAAAGTCTGAATGAGGGTGACTCGTCGCTCACTCTCTCCATGCTCCATAGGTAGGTCGATTGTACCTACTGGTTTTTTGGGTTCTCCGTTAAACTCTTGTATCTTAGTCTGGTGCGTAGATACGCTTCTCATGCCAATCTTCATTTGGTCAAAAGTTCGTTTGAAAAGTATGTTAATTGAACTACCACTATCAATCAGCACTCGTTGGGATACGGCGGGACCAATTCCTACTGTCACCACCATTGGGTCAAGAGTTGGAGCTTCAACCCCTTCGGTGTCCGGATTACGGAACACAATATCATCGCTTAGAACCGTCTGCTTCTTAGGCGGGGTTTCTTCATCTACTGCTAAACACGATTCCTTTAAATCATGCTTCAATGAACTCGCGTATCGCTCCATCTCTCCCCAACTTCTTTGCGTGGGGTGTGGTCCCCCGGATATTGTCCCGATAATAAGCGTTTGTTCAGTTCATTTCGACCCTTCTTCGCTGGTTCCAGCTTGATTTCTTTGTTCTCTAGGAGGTTGAGGGACCGTAGGTTGATTGAGTTTTTATAGCTTCTTCACATATTGTTAAAGTTTATTGTCTTGGATTAACCCCCGATGAGGTCCTTAAGGTGGCGATATTCATTTGTATTATGCCCATGCATCTCGTGGAAGCAGTAGAATTTCTCTGAGCGCTTTTGCTGTTTTGTTACCTCCTTTCTAAGAGGTTTTCTATACTCTTCAGTTTCTTGTGTTGCGAGACAAATATTCTCCGGAGTGTCATTCATGGATGTATAGTCTTGTAGTCTAAATATTTTGTTACCGCCACTATTATTTTTCTTATCGAAATCTGGTTTCTTCTCTTCTGGTTCCCACTCTTCCCTGAGACTCCATGGTTATTTCCAGGATCGTGTGTGTGTTGATTTTCCACCGTGACATTGTGTTTGGTGTTCATCTTTTGTACTCCAACAACCTTTCTTTCCAGCTCATGTGCTTCTTCCAACCTTAAGTACCGGCTTGCTTTGCGATTGAATTCTTTCTTGTTGGTAGGTTGATTCATCTTGATCCATTTTCCGAACTCCATTTCAAGATGAGTAGCTCGCACTAATGCCATAAAAACCTTATCCTAATTGGGGTTGCTCACTTTTGTCACCGCAATATTAAACCTGCTCACGAATGATCTCAATGACTTGTTGCAACCTTGAACTAGCCCGGATAGGGACATAACATCTTTTGGTTGCACGGTATGGAGCCTGAATTGGTCAAGGAATTTCATTGCAAGTTGTTCAAAGGTCGAGATAGATCTTGGAGGAAGTCTGGTGAACCACATAGACACAACTCCTTCTAGAAAAACAGAGAAACATCGGCAGCGAACGGCTTCTGGAGCATTGGCTCCATCTATGTACCAACTGTACTTGTACATATAGGGTTTCAGGTCCTTTGTTCCGTCGTAGGAAGGAATAGTCAGCATAGTAAATTTGTCTGGGTACCTTTCATTCAAGATCTCATCGGTAAAAGGGGTTCGATTTGGGGCAGATCCCCACTCATCATCATTTTAGCTTTTTCTTTCATCCATTAGCCGTTTGATTGTGTCTGCTATGTATGCCTTTGATGTCCGGTAGTCCTGGGGCCGGCAATCAGTCACTACACCAAGTGTTTGTTGTACAAGCGGTCTTGGCGCATGGGTTGACGCCAAGGCTCTCCTGTCTTTGGGAGAGCCTTTCCCGCGGGACCCCGTTGGCTTGCAGTTGGTCTAACTGGGGCAGTTTGGATGTTTATATTGCATCATCGAATGCATTGACGTTCTCTTCCATCTGATTACCTTGCCTCCATCTTTTGAATCAGACAGATTGACAACTATATTTTCCTGCGGGGTTTTGGCCTCTTGATTCAAATTCATGATTGGTTGCCTTGCGCTGGGCGAAGTATTCTCATTCTCCTCCACGCCGCATCATGTTGTTACCCTTCTTTGTGGCTGCTTTCTGTTCTTTCTATGCAGGCCAAAAACGGAGGAATTCTCTTATTCTACACAGCCATTGGTTTAGGCACAACCCTTGGAGCGGGGTTTGATTGTTGGGTCAACAAAGCATTAAGCTTCTCCATCAGAGCCTTTTGACTATTTTCATTTTCTGATTGATCTCCTTAGCCATCTTATTCATCTCATCTCTGGTGACAAGTTCATGCTGACTGGAGGATGCCTGGTTTCCTAAGCTAGCACCATTTACTTCAGCTTGTTGGAGACTAACTACTTCTCCTGCTATTATTGCCCATGTGGATCTTCCTGAGGAGGTTCTTCTTCTTCCAGGAGCCATTGGTTTTAAAACAGCAAGTTCTTCAAACAAAGATTGGGGATCTAACTTCTGGACCTATAGGATCCAAAGTAGATAGCTAGATCTGGATCCTAACTTGGATTTCTTAGTGAAAGCACCAAAATGTTGAACCAAAAAATGGACCAACACCTTGGTTTGAGTTTGAAAGCACCAGCTCTGTTTTGACAAAGCAATATCATAGATCATAGATAAAGAAAAAGAATAGTAAAAGAAAGAAGACAAAGAATTTTTATAGTGGTTCGGCTGTTAATTAAGCCTACGTCCACTTTATATCTTTACTATAGACGGATTGCTGTTACAAAGTTGTTTGATACAAGGCTTTGTTTGTTTTCCATCTAGATTGAATCTCAGAGCTAGAATTCATTGGAGAATCACAGCGAATTCCTATAGAGATTGTTCCGAGGAAGTTAGAGGGTGAAGAATAATTCCAGCAGAGCTTTAGCAACTGTTAGTTCCAGAGATGATGGTTTTGATGACAACAACCTTACGACTTGTAAAAAATATAAATACTAATATCTTTTTCTAGATATATATGTATATGCAGAATATCTATATATATACATACACGCATGTACCGAGAATGAAGACTGTACAATATAGAGATTTAAGACTGATGAATTAAAGATTGAAGAAATCAAGACTGAAGACTCATGAGTATCAAGAGTTTAAGATATCAATATAAGTAATAGAGTCTAGATTTATGTTAAAACTTCATAATAGACTAAATTTTTTATTTGAATTTTAATTGTGGAATGTAATCCACCTTCTCGCTTTAATAGTGGAATGGAAACCACGACCTCTTTAGTGGGATGGAACCCATGACCTTCTCTAGTGGAATGAAATCCACGAAATATTCAAAATAAATTGTTTTAACTATTTTTCAAAAACTATCTTTTTAAAAGTAATCTCTATCAATTTAAATATTCAAAAACTATTCTTGTCATCTTTTAATATTTTGATCTCAAAATCATCTCTTGTTTTTTAAACTATCTCTTGATTTTAATATTTTATCTTTAAATCTCAAAAATATATTTTAAAGAAGTATACACTTAGTTTTTAATATTACTTTTATATTATAGATTATATATTTTAAGATTACTTTCTAAAACTCTTTTATAAGTTTAAACTATATTCAAAATGGTTTACAAAGTTTAGAAATTGTTTTGACAAGTTTTAGAATAGAAATCATTTTAAAGCAAAATCAATTTTCAAAAATAACATAGGCATGTCAACATCCTTATACCCCTCCATGTCGACATGGTAGCTGTAGATTTCGAAATTCAAATTTTCAAACGAAGTGTCTATTCGTCATGACCATTCACGAATGGACATGACCGTTGTTCTCCTATATATACTAGTTGTTTTCAATGAATTTTAAGTTAGTTTTTCTTCATTTCTTCACTCCTTCTTCTGTACTCAAATCTTTTATATTTCAAATGCTTTAATGAAATTCTACCGAAATCATAAGTAGATCAAACTCGATCGTCTCTAGTTTGATTGTCTGCCACTCTCCCTCAATATCTCAGTGCTATTCAAAGTTATAGGCTCATTTGTAATCAGAGATTGAAAGATCAATGTGTATCGAGTCTCTTTCTATCAAAGTATGATTGGAAATGGTGTGATTGTGGCCCGTAAATCAATTGGGTGTGATTGTAGCCCGTAAATTAATTAGGTGATCTTGTAGCCCGGTTAATCAAGAGAGTTTGCCCTACTCGGAGAAAGGAGGGTGTATCTCGTGGCCTTGAAATAGAGGTTGTAATATTGGCATTATATTTGAAAAGAAATCTGCATAAGAAATTGTGTGGGACCGGATGTTGGGTAACTCCGAACCAGTATAAAATTCCGGTGTGTTCTTTCCTTTACTGCTTTTATTTACTATTTGCATCTGTGTCGGGTTCTGTGATTGTCTCTGTGTTTGTGAATTGCATCTGTTTGTGTTTAATTTGAAAAGATTTCAATAATTCCATTAAATCGATTAAACACTATTCACCCCCTCTCTAGTGTTAATCCAGCCTTAAGATCCATAATTCGCATTTCCAACAGCAACCATTCCGGAGAATATCCTCTTTATGTTGCAGATAGGATGCTATTTATATAGATCAGAGAGATTTTGGGCCAGGCCTGTCTTCATCAGCTTGTAGGTAAGTCATAGGCGACCTAGGGAAGCTTTGGCTCGCAAAACGAGCCAAAACCATAGGTCTTTAGGGACCCATAGCCCGGCGACCCATAGACTTGGTTCGTTTTGTGGACCAAATCTTGCTTCTTCTTGATAGTGTTCCAAATCTGGTTTGTTTGATGGTTTGAGTAGAGGCATGAGTCGTTGATGAGTTATGCACTTAAGATTTTTCTGGAGTCTGGACCCGAAGATATTCCTATAGTCATTTATCATTGCTCTTACATTTTAACGACAATTTACGAGCGGTTTACATTCAGCTACTGATGGGATTATAGAATGCTGATCTCTCGGCTCCATTGTTCTCAACCGTTGTCTTAGTTCTATCACTTAGCCCTTGTTGATCCCTTGCCTTGGTTTTTTTGGATAAGTCCTGAACTATCCAATCCTTACATGATTGTTCTATTCTCTATTGGTTTTTGCTGGGTTAAAAATGCGGATAACACAATTAAATCAAAGTTATTGCAAGAATTGGAGTTTCGAAGGTGAGGAAGTTCTGGACAACGAAGAAGGAAGATTCACATCGGATCAAAAAGGATGCTCGACTAATCGGTGAGTGAGACTCTTCCTAGTTGAGTATATATTAACAGGACGTAGTAACTCACCTCTTATAGTCTTAAATTAAATTATAAATAGTGAAATCTATCATTACAAAGGAATTGTTTTATATGCTTGATTATGATGTAATATGTCATGGTTAGGTAATTAAAAAAATGGTTTTTTTTTAAATTGTAACTAGAAAAAGTTTGAGCTCTCCCTAATTTAAAAAAGGGAATAGAAAATTATTCCAAATTAGACATATTACATATTAAATTGAAGTTCTCAAAGACACGAATTTATCGAGTGTTTTTGTTCATCTATTGGGTTTATGAATTGATGGAAAACGTGCCAAAAGTTTGATAAACGTGTCCATCTAATGGTGAAATAGCGGCGGTATGATGATCAGAGGGTAAGGGTGTGGAGTGATAGAGTCAGGGGTATGATCTAGGGGCAATTTGTAGTATATTGTAAATTATTAACTACGTAATAAAATCTCGTTCAAAATAAAAGGTGTATTTCCTTCTTTATTACAATGTGTTATATTATTTATTTATTTAATTTAAGTATACTTAATATAAAATTCATATATTATTATATGTTTTGTGATAATAATTACAATGTGTTGTAATCATGAGCAATTTATCACAATAAAAATAATCATATCGTTTTAAATATTTGTAGTTAAGATGTATCGAGATTGGATATCGAACAACCGTTGACACTATAGTACATAATGACCTCTAAACGTTGGACAGTGTATTACTCATAGCTGTTGGGGATGTTAAGGGGTGTTGGCGATCATTAGATATCCATGAAATGACTCACTCGATAGTTTTCTTCTGATTAATATAACTAAGTTCAAATAGAGAATATTGAAGTAATGATATTACACGGTACACTCGACTTCGGAATAGCAGTGAACTTCAATTTGGATAGTGCACTTTGTTTATAGTTAAATCGTAACATGACGTCTATGGAATAACTATAGTTGGGTCTTAATTGAAGCATTAAAAATGAAACACTATTCAATAGACAATCCATCTCCTCAATTATATGAGGTAGTATCATGGTCAACTAAAGTCAACTCAAAATTAAAGACTTTGGCCATAGTAGTTCACTCAACAATAAATTGTTATTATTAAAACATGGACTTTTTGTTTGTTTTTACAAGTTAAATGTGAACGATTTTGAAATTTTGACCAAAACCAAATTCCACGAGTCCTAATGTGATAAGTTTTAACAAAGATAAATGATGTAAATAATTGTCACTACAGGAGACCACTTAAAATAGTAAAATTGATTTTTACCAAAATTGTGTAAGCGATAAATTCAGCCAAACTGTCATACCACCAGCTAAGGTGACACACTAACGTTAAAATTTGAATGGTTCAATATTAATCGCTGACTAATTTACTCCTAGTCACACAACCAAAATTTTGAATGCTCAGAAATGCCACACGGTTTAATTAAATTATAATAATTATAGATAAATTAAATTAATTGATATTTGTGAAATATTAATTATAAAATTTTATCTGATTTATCTAAATTAGTATTAATAATTTATGTATATAATAGTTATATATATATATGTATATATATCAATATATGATATCGATAAATATTCAAATTGATTTTAAAATGTATTAGTATTGATTAGATTTGGAAATGCATTTGGTGCCATAAACCCACGGGCATGGCTGGCCATAACCAGGAGGGGAGCAGATGTGATATTTGTTTAAAATGCGAGTTTTGATTTAACAAAAGAAAGAGGTAAATAAGGGAGATTTAGATCCCCTTATCACTCTTTTCTTTTCCTATTTAAACTCTTCATCCCTTTTATTTACTACTTTACATTTAGCCTCACTTCTTCTAAGCTTTGGCCATAAGGAATTGTCCTCCTTCTCTCCAATTTCCAAAATAAAATAAATCAAATCAAATGCAATACAAAGTTGTGGTCATCTCTTCCTTTAGCTGCATTTTTGGAAGAGTGAGGATTCGAATCAAGAAGTATTCTAATTTAACATTAAAGGTGCATTATCTATGCTGCAATATAGGTAATATCTAACAAATATTTATTTATATATGTTTTCATTTATGTCATTACATATGTATGGACTAGAAACACAATTTATATAGAATTTGTATATTTGTTTACTGTCAAATTTATATATTCAGACACATTAACATATAATTTTTTTTATAACATATGTGCTTTTTTCTTTTGGCCACTTTAAAAAATCGAAACTGAAATTGTTTGAAAATGTTTTAAATTAACATTTGAATTTTATAATTTGTAGTTCCATGTATGTTTCATATAAATATAACTATTAAGTCTTATATATATTCATATATATATATATATGTGTGTGTGTGTGTGTGTATGTTTTGAAGTGTATATATTTACATTCTCCTGGGTTTTCAATACACACACACACACATTCATAACAAAACCGAAATTAAACATATTTACACACACACACACACACACATATATATATAGGTATGTATGTATTAAAATATTATCAAATCATTATGAATAAATATATATATATATATGGACATATAATTTTATAAATACAAATTATTTAAGAAAATTATAGTTTTAAAAAATTTATCATAAAATATGTACCATTTCAAAATCTAAAAAAATTGATTTTTGTTTAAAATATGCATGGATTTAATTTTTTAAAAGCTTTTTTCGTTAAAAGGTGTTTTAAACCTAATTTTTCCATATTATTATTTATATTTAGAAATTAATATTATTCGACTAATTCAAAAATAAACTTAAAACGTATTTCGAAATTATGTATGTATGTATGTGTATATGTATACACACACACAGAGAGACATATTTAAATATATTAGTATTTGTATTTTAAATTTTGAAATAGTTTTAGTTGTAGATATAGATCTGATTTTAAATTTTAAATTAACTTAAGATATTTTAAATCCTCATTTGCATTGTTTGAATTAGTTAATATTTCCAAATTAAATGTATATATAAAATATTTTAAATATTTATGTACTTGTATATATACTTATGCAGATACATGTATATATATAATAATAAATTAATAATAGAGAACAAATATGTATATAAAGGGCTAGTGTGTCCGTTGTAGTGTAAATCTAGCACTTATATACATGCACATTAAACCATGTACACATATGTATGCATGTACACTTACACGTGTGTGTGCGTATTTGGTACACATATACACTTGATACATACACACGCATATGTATATACATATACATATGCAGGCATACATATATGTATTCATACAAAATCAAATCTTTATATCGACTAATCAAATAAAATAAAGATTTTGTTTGAAATTTATTTAGATCGAATCTAAATCAATTTAGACTTCATAGTCCCAATAAGATCTAAAAAGTGAATTTTTTTGAAATCCATTCATTTAACACGTTGCATGCTAGCATGTGCGGTCTAAATTAGCAATGTTACGGCTAACTTATTAAAGCTTACCCATTTTGTAATAACCCACCATCTACGACAGTCCGATTCACATCTAAATGTGGCACCGGCATCGCAGATGCTTTAAAATATAAAATAGATCACATAGCTATCTATAAAAAAATCTGCACTTTTTGAAACTCACAACGAAGGATAAGGGAGGAAAATGAGAGTGTTGAAATAAAATACCATAATCCCTTATAAATACAATAAATTGTAAATGATATTCTCTAGTTATAAAGTATCTTTAAATGCTGAAAATAAATAAATGGTCCAAATGTTTAGGAAAAATATCAAATAAGTAGCATATAGCTAATAAGTAAATACGCATCTCCATCATACCACCGCTTCTCCAAAATGATTGTTAATCCTCTCTACTTACCTATCGGAGTAAAAAAAAAGAGAAATGAATAGAGGGGGACAAACGTACGTCTAGTGAGTGATACACATTATATAAATGTATAATAGTAATAAGCTAGTAAAAAAACACTTATGCTCGAAGACCATACCTTAACCTGTGTCACCTTCACCTAGCAAGTCAACTAAACATAATATAATGATATAGTGACATTGAATGGTATGGTCTCACTAAATTCTAACTCATACCTAACCACATACCCACGGTTGACCTAAAATCTCAAATCGCTATCACCAAATCATATATTAAGGGTTTAGGCACACTAAACGCATTCTGATGCCAAATCGAATATTGAAGATTCAACTCCTTGGACCATGGTATATTGAGGAATAAGCTCCCAAACTATCACGTATTGAGGACTCGGCTTCTCGGATTATCATGTATTGAGGATTCAGTTCCTCGAACTATCGTATATTGAGGACTTGGCTCCTCAAACTATTGCACATTGAGGACTCAATTCCTTGGACTATCGTATATGAGGATTCGGCTCCTTAGACTAGCACATCGCCAAATATGAACCATGTACAGTGAACTTTCCCTACTAAGAAAAGTTCCTGAAGTATCTCAGATCATAGCGAACAATGTACTAAAACATTCATTGTCCCGTAACAATATCGATGCTTTGAACCATGCATGAAACAAAGATCGTATACGAGAGATATAAGCATTTAAAGTTAAGTTGTTTATTAAGTTGTCAACGTTAATATAAATGAGTTATAAAAAAATATGTTTGCGATCATATTCAATTTTTGGCCATAAGCAAAAAAAATTGAGTTTTAATTTTTTTTAACATTTATATATTAAAACCGATTTTAAGGACTATTATTATATATATATATATGCAAATGTTTATACAAACTATTTTAATAAAATTCCTATTACTTTTGTAAGTATGTAATTAAAAAATATTTATACAACGCTTTCTTATTTAAAACCAAAAATATAATATTACGTGATACAAAAACACACACACATACATAATATTTATGAAATAAACTATAGCATGAAAATAAAATACAATTTTGTTTTACATAAAAATTTTAAATAAAAAATCATCTGATCATACAGATTATTGTAAGTAGAAAAATTTATTTTGTTAATAGTTTTATGGCCAAAAAATGATTATTTTATTATATATTTATTTTATTTATAATTATATAATATTATTTATATTTACATATAATATAATTTTATATATAATTTATTATATATATGTACGTATGTATGTAATTTATAAATATCCTACAAAAAATAATTTTTCGTACGTATATTTATAAATATATTTTTAGAGCTAAAAATAGAATTTTAGTTTTGAATTTGAATTTTAAATCTAGATCTAATTTCAAATTTGAATTTTTCTTAAAGATTTTAATTTTAATTTTAAATTGCTTTATATTTGTGTTTAAAATAAGTGATCTTCTTAAGGAAAAGAGTACTCATTAAATTGTTTTATATTTAAACTTATATACAATTATTTTACATATAAATATGTATATATATAGTTACTTTTAAATTTATATGTGCACATATATTTATTTAAGTAGTTACATATTATAATAGTATTATATGATAAAAATAGCAAAAACGTATATAAATGGGCTAACGTGTCTGTTGCAGCATAAATCCCAACACTTAGATACAGATATGTTAAACAATATACACATTTATGTTGCACGTGAACCTACACATACACATACATGTGTATTCGATACATATGTACACATTATATATCATCTATATAAGCAAATAAAATCATGTTATTAATCAATTAAATAAAATTATGATTTTATTTAAATATTGTTTTGATTTGATCTAAATCAATTTAGATTTCATAGGTACAATAAGATCCATAATGGTAAAAAATATATTGAAATTCACATATTCAACCCGCTGCGTATTGACCTAGATCCAATAATGGTATCAGGGCCCAATAACATATGCGGTCTAAATTAGCAATATTAAGGCCAATAAATTAAGCTTGTCCATTTAGTAGAGTTTCTAAACAAATAGTCTCTACGCTAGGTTGTTGGGCAATCAAGTACCGGCCCTACTGAGCTACCAGCCTGGCTTGAAGGGTGAAGTAAGCACAAAGTTACCCCTAGTATGAAAGACCCGATTAGAATTTGGGCCTTGAGCTAATTTTAAAAATCTATCTTGAAATTAAAATAAAATTTTAAAGTTTAAATTTAAAATAAGGGAAAATTTATAAATGTTATAAACTAATTTATAAATTATTTTGAAGATTTATAAATTAAAATTTGAAAATTATATGAGATTAATTAAACTAAAAACTAATTAATCAATTAACATATGTATATTAATATATGTTACATTATCTTGAAATGTTTAAGGTGATGTATGTATATATATACGATTCTCGAAATAAAGTAGGATTACCTAAAATTATTTAATTAAATAGATTAATTAAATTTAATTAGTTAATAATATAATGCATATATACTAAGATATATGCGTGTAACTACGAATGCTATAGTATACGTATTCAATTTGAAATGATCAACAAAATAATGTAAAAACAATTAAAAAGTTAACATGATTATTATATAAGTTAACTAAGTTATAAAATACTTCAAAATACGTAAACTTATATAATATGAATGTATAACAAGAGATGGAACAAAAATAAACCCTAATTAGATTTACGAAATAGTTACATACATATAGTATGTATACTATGATTTCAGATGTGTTACTTAAATCATGAGGGTATTTCATAAGAAATGCATTATTGCATAAGTCAATTAAATATATTAAAATTTTTGAATCTTTAATATAAATGTTGTTCGCTACCATTTATATATTAATAGATTACTTGATCACTTCTTAGTTGTTAAGCTTTTCTCAAGCTAGGGATGTTATGTGAAGTATTTTTTTTGAAACGAGTACTTTATTTACTGAATGAAACAGATATGAATACAAAAGTTGCATCTGGAAAATAAAACTTGGTAGGAGTACAACCAATCATATGAACTCAAAAACCATCGTACATTAACCTGCATGTAGTAGACCGGTAATTATGCTGAAATCACATATAATAGTCTGCCATTAATAAACAAAGTTCCACTTAATAATTATCTAAGGACCAAAAGCTTCCTAACCTACCCTTTGTTGAGACTTGGTTTTGATTCATGACACGAAGCTATCACTACAACATATAGATTTGACAACTCTTACGACAAAAAGGAGAATATATATACTACATGAAGACAAGACATCCAAATTGGTGCATCAATTATATTATCTTGTTTTTGAGTCTTAGGTCAATTTTGTTAAAATCTCGCCCCGTTTAACGTATATATTAGCTTATATATAATCTTAATGATTTATACATATAAGCATAATATATACATACATACATACATACATACATACATACATACATACATACATACATACATATATATATATATATTATCAAAGTTTTTCTTTAAAATCATATATAATATATATATATATATATTTAAAACCTGTGAATTTCTGTGCAACATGCATAGGTGCATAAATAAACAAATAATACGTTTGAATATTCAGTCGACTGACCCAGAGGTTCAGTTGACTGATTTTTCTACAACAGCTATTTTCTGAAAAAACATGACTATTTGTGAAGAGTTACGAACCTCTACGAAAAGATTTGGATGCAATACTTCAACCGAAACTCTTCGCCAACAATCGCTGCTTTCTAACATCTATAAATACATACTCTAATTTGATTCCAAACAACCGAATTTTCTTATCTTTCTAATCTAACACTCTTGAATCTACTTGCAACTATACTTTCAAATATTCTGCATTAAGCAATATTATACCTTTCAATTCTTCATAAACTTCAAATATATATATTTATACTCGAGGAGAAGATTATGGGAAGGGTGTACTACAAGTGACAAATCCATGTGATTAGAACACACAAGGTCAAAACAATCATTTATATTTGTTGAAGTCCCGTTCTGCTGCTCAGGCATGTAAAGTCCTCTTCGGCTGTTGAGGCGAAATCATATTCTACTGATTAGGTCCTTGTTCGATTGCTCAAGGGTTGTATAGACCCATCCCTCCGGGTTAAGTGATGGTTATTGTTTTAGTGAAATTCCAAAAGGAGTCTGGGACTAGACGTAGGATAGAGCTCCAAACCAGTATAAAAATTCCTGATGTCATTTTATTATACTGCTTTTATATTCCGCACTATTTACTGTATAGCTATCATCACTACACACTGTATTATCATATATCCATATTACATGATCCATAGCATACTTTCAGTGTTGATACTTGGTTTTGACTCATAACACGAAGCTATCACTACAACATACAGATTTGACGACTGTTACGACAAAAAGGAAAATATATATTACATGAAGACAAGACATCAAAATTCGGTGCATCAGTTATATTATCTTGTTTTTGAGTCTTAGGTCAATTTTGTTAAAATCTCTCCTCGTTTAACGTATATATTAGCTTGTATATAATCTTAATGATTTATACATATAAGCATAGAATATATATATGTGTGTGTGTATATATATAATCAAAGTTTTTCTTTAAAATCATATATATATATATATTTAAAACCAGTGAATTTCTGTGCAACATGCACAGGTATACAAATAAACAAATAATACGTTTGAATATTCAGTCGACTGACCCATAGGTTCGGTTGACTGAATTTCTACAACAACTATTTTCTGAAAAGACACGACTATTTGTGAAGCGTTACGAACCACTACGAAAAGATTTGGATGCAACACTTCAATCGGAACTCTTCGTCAACAGTCGCTGCTTTCTAACATCTATAAATACATACTCTAACTTGATTCCAAATTCTTATCTTTCTAATCTAACACTTTTGAGTCTACTTGCAACTACACTTTCAAATATTCTACATTAAAGCAATATTATACCTTTCTATTCTTCATAAACTTCAAATAATATATTTATACTCGAGGAGAAGATTATAGGAAGGGTGTACTACAAGTGACAAATCCGTGTTATTAGAACACACAAGGTCAAAACAATCTTTTGTATTCGTTGAAGTCCCGTTCTGCTGCTCAGGCATGTGAAGTTCTTTTCGGCTGCTGAGGCAAAATCCTATTCTGCTGCTCAGGTCCTTGTTCGGCTGCTGAAGGGTTATATAGACCTGTTCCTTCGGGTTAAGTGAGGGTAATTTTTTAGTGAAATTACAAAAGGAGTCTGAGACTGGACGTAGGACGGAACTCCGAACCAGTATAAAATTCCTGGTGTCATTTTGTTATACCGCTTTTATATTCCACACTATATACTGTATAGCTATCGTCACTACACTCTGTATTATCGTATATCCATATTACACGATCCATTACACACTTTCATTTGGTATCAGAGCAAGGTCATCATATAACCATAAGACAGTTATATGATAAACTAATAATATGAAAACTAACACTAGCACTAGCATTAACACTAGCTTCATTGAAGGACAATCCACTACACGTCCACCACTATTTAATGGCATGAATTATAACTATTGGGCCACACGAATGAGAATATATATGCAAGCATACGGTTTTGATTCATGGAATATAACTCAGACATAATATATTATTCCTACTAAAGAGTATTCTACTTGGACAAATACACATAAACTAGATGCCACGGTAAATGAAAAAGCCATGAATATGTTCTTTTATGCCTTAGATAAAAATGAGTTTAACCATGTTAGCATGTGCAATACTGCATATGAAATATGGCGGACACTCAAAGTTACACACGAAGAAACTAACAAGATCAAACAAAGCAAAATATCCATGCTCAAAAGTCAGTTTCAAACTTTAGGATGAAAGAAAATG
Organism: Allium cepa; assembly: GCA_030765085.1. Classification (NCBI taxonomy): domain Eukaryota; kingdom Viridiplantae; phylum Streptophyta; class Magnoliopsida; order Asparagales; family Amaryllidaceae; genus Allium; species Allium cepa. The sequence goes on from CM060934.1 coordinate 630,337,714, forward strand.
AATCTATAAATGACTTGTATTCAAGATTTCAGGATATCTACCATTCATTAGTAGGACTAGGAGAAAAATATTCAGATTTTGATATTGTATCCAAAATCCTTGACTCTTTAACCGAAGAATGGAAAAGAAAAGTTCTCACTATTAAAGAAGCGAATGATATTTTCAAAATAACTCCGGAAGAGTTAATAGGAAATCTAATGTCTTATGAAGTGAATTTGCAGACTAAACGAGTTCAAGCTCAAGATAAAAAGAATATTGCATTCTATGAAAAATGAGAAGAATGAGATTCAGACAAAGACGACCTAGCCTTTATTGCCAAAAACTTGAAGAAATTCTTGAAATATAGAAAAGGAAATAGAAATAATGGCAAGAGAAGCTCAAACAGCAATCAAGCTCGTCTTCATCAGTTTTGGAGTGCTTTAACTGTCACAAAAAGGGGCATATACAGAAGGACTGTCTGGATCAAAAGAAAGAATATCACAATAAAAGAAAGGACAAATTCAGAAAGAAAGCTTTCTCAGTTATATGGGATGATTTAGACTCTTCTTCTTCTTCTGAAAGTGAAAGTGACAGCGATAATGAACAAGCCAACGTATGCTTTATGGCCAAAGATAATGAGGTTAGTGATTTAACTTTTGATGATATGATAGAGATAAATTTAGAATTGTTAGATACTTTAAAAAGTCTCAAAAAAATATAAAGAGGCTGTTGAAAATCAGAACAAGGCATAATTCAAAAGAGATATGCTTAAAGAAGAGAAGAAAATATTGGAAGAAACTCTTGAGAAAACTCAAGAATCGCTTTCAAATGTTAATTCTCAACTGATACTATTGAGTCAAGAAATTGAGACTCAAAAACTAGAAGAATGATGTTCTTGTTTCTGAAAATCATGATTTAAAAACTAATATTAAAATGGTAGAACTAGAAAATTCAGGTCTAAAAACCAAACTAGAAGGAATCACTAAAAACGTTTCAAATTTTAACAAAGGAAGAGAAAATTTATCTAGAATTATTGAAAATTCACAACCTGTTAACAACAAAAATGGTTTAGGTTATAAGAAGAAAGTCAATAATTCACAATCTAGTAATTTAAACAATGTTAGGTCTAATAAAACACTCATATATTCAAACAGACTAGTTTCTAAAACTATAAATATATGAGTTCCTAAAACTAATAACAAGTTAATAAGGAATAAGTATATTAGATCATTCATAGAAAACGTTCATTATAAAAGGGATACTAAACCCACCTGGGTTTGGTTTCCTAAGATCTAACTCTTAGGACCCTATTAAAAAGGTGGGTACGAACGTTATCTCATATTTTTTATAGGCCCCACTCAAGAAGAGAGGAAAATTAATACTCGACAGTGGTTGCATAAAAACACATGGCAGGAGACAAAGATATGCTGATAAACATTACGTACTCAGACGGAGGTTCTGTCACTTTTGGAGATTATTCCAAGGGATATATCATCATCAAAGGCGATGTGAGCAATTACAGTATATCTAATTTACCTCTTATTACAAACGTTTTATTAGTTAAGAATCTAAAACACAATCTATGAAGTATAAGTCAATTATGCGATAATGGTTTTAAAATATCATTCTTTGAAAATAATTGCAGTATCTTCGATCAAAATCGGAATCTTATTTTCAAAGGTGATAGAGATGAAAATATTTACATTTTGTATATGAAAGTTAATCATTACTCAGATATGTATTTAATAGCCAAAGAAAATGATCCCTGGATATTGCACAAATGATTCTGTCATATCAGTTTCAAAACTATAAATAAAATTTCTACAAATAAACTCGTAAAAGGATTACCAAAGATGAGTTTTAAAGTTAATAATTTATGTGACACATGTCAATTAGGTAAACTAACTAAATCTTCGTTTAAATCTAAGAAAGTCATTTCGACATTACAACCACTTGAATCATTTCATATGGATTTATTTGGACCTACCCAAGTTCAATCCATAAATCACAATAAATACGTTTTATAATAGTTGATGATTTTTCTAGATATACATGGACTATCTTTATGAAAAATAAAAGTAATACTTTTGAAAATTTCAAAACATTTGTTAAACGAATTGAAAATTTAAAAGGTACTAAAATTAAAAATATCAAAAGTGATCACGGAGGTGAATTTGAAAATTAGAAATATCAAAAGTGATCACGGAGGTGAATTCGAAAACGAACAGTTTGATAACTATTGTAGAAAGAAAAGAATATTTCATAACTTTTCGTTTCCTAGAACTCCACAACAAAATGGAGTTGTATAATGAAAGAATCGAACTCTACAAGAATGTGCAAGAACCTTACTAAACGAAAGCACATTACCAAAACATTTTTGGGCAGAAGCTGTTACAACTACCTGTTATGTATTGAATCATGTTTCTATTAGATTTCTCACTAAGAATACACCTTACGAACTTTTTAACGGTAGAAAACCAAACATAACTTATTTTAAAATAGTTGGCTGAAAATGTTTTGTATTAAATACCAAAGATCGGCTTGGCAAATTCGATTCAAAATGTGATAAAGGTATATTTCTTGGATATTCGAATCGAAGCAAAGCTTATCGAATTTTCAATAAACGGACTAATACTACTGAGGAGACACTCCATAGATCTTTTGATGAGAACTCTAAACTTATTTAAAAAACAAATGATGACGATGATTTACTTAATAATAACACGTATATAATAAACAATTCAAGAGAAGATGAAGATATTGTTTATAATTCTAGAGAAGATGAAAACAACGTTAATAATTTAGAAAATAGAAATATTACTAATACAATAAGATCTCCTTGGAGAATCTTACGAAATCATCCTACAGAAAATATAATTCGAGAAATAAATTCAAATGTTTGAACTAGAAATCAACTAAATTTAATGGGTCATGTAGCTTTTCTTTCTACTATAGAACCTAAGAATACTAAGGAAGCATCATCCGATGAAAATTGGATTATTGCTATGCAAGAAGAACTAAATAGTTTGAACGAAATAAAGTTTGGGAACTAGTACCCAGACCAAACGATCAGACTACTATAGGAACTAAATGGGTTTATAAAAATGAAACAGACGAATTAGGAAATATAGCTGGAAACAAAGCAAGACTAGTAGCACAAGGGTATAACCAAGAAGAAGGATTAGACTACGAAGAAATGTTTACTCCAATCGCTAAACAAGAAGCAATACGAATCTTATTGGCATACACATGTTTTAATAACTTTAAACTTTATCAAATGGATGTTAAAAGTGTATTTTTAAATGGTTATATTAAAGAAAATGTTTTTGTTGAACAACCTCCTTTATTTATTCATGAAAAATATCCAGACCATGTCTATAAACTTAAGAGAGCTTTATATGGTTTAAAACAAGCACCATGTGCTTGGTATGAACGCCTTAAAAGCTATTTAATTGAATCGAGATTCGAAATAGAAAAGGTAGATCAAATTTTATTTATAAAACATTCTAAAAATGATATTTTGATAGTTCAAATATATGTAGACGACATTATATTTGGTTCAACTAATAATAAATTGTGTAAATAATTTTCCAAAATAATGACTAGAGAATTTGAAATGTCCCATATTGGAGAATTATCGTATCTTCTAGGTCTTAAAAAAACAAGTTTCAAATGGAATATTTATAAATCACGAAAAATACTGTAATAATCTTATCAAGCAATTCAGAATGGAAAACACTTCTGCCAAACCAACACCTATGAGCACAACAACACATCTTGATAAAGATGAAAATGGCAAGAGTGTAGACCAAAAACTATATCGTAGTATGATATGATCGTTACTATACCTAACAGCGAGTCAACCAGATATAATGATGAGAGTCTGTCTATGTGCACGATTTCAAGCTGACCCAAAAGAATCATATTTACGAGCCGTAAAACGAATACTACATTATCTTAGTAGTATTACGAATTTTGGACTTTTCTATCCAATAGATTGCTCGTTTGAGTTAGTGTTATATAGCAATGCTAATTTCGGGGGATCACGAACGGATAGCAAAAGTACAAGCAGTACATGTCATTTCATTGGTAAATCATTAAACCATGGTTTAGCAAGAAATAAAATTGTGTCTCCCTATCAACTTGTGAAGAAGAATATATTTCTGCAGCATTAGCTTGCGCACAAGTAATCTATATGCAACAGACACTTAAAGATTTCGGAGTCAACTTATCAAAATCAACAATTTACTGTGATAATTCCAGTGTAATAAATCTATCCAAAAATCCAGTAAATCGCTCAAGAACCAAACACATAGATATTAGACATCACTTTCTACGTGACAATATAGAAAAAAATGTGATAGACTTAGACTACGTTCCATCTGAAAATCAATTAGCTGATATTTTTACTAAACCTTTGTTTGAAAACACTTTTATAAAACTACATCGAGAACTCGGTATAATGTCAATTAAAGGTATATAAATGATAAAATACGAAATTTTGACTAAAAACTCAAAAATAAAAATTTTGACAAAAAATCATTTTTTTAACCATTCTGTTCTATATTTAATTAAATAAATTTACAAAGCTTCATAAGTATAACTATATAAAATGTTACTCAAAACAGAGGTAATTGGGAAAATCCACACAGGTCAGTCGACTGAATCAGTGTATCAGTCGACTGACACAGATATAAAATATTTTTTAAAATAGCAGGCTTAGTCGACTGTCATAGTGGATCAGTCGACTGGACCAGAAGACAAAATATACGCAACCAAGATTTAGTCAACTGAATCAGGCATTCAGTTGATAGAACCAGAAGTCCGAAAATTTTGAATTTCAGGTTCAGTCGACTGAACCACTGATTCAGTCAACTGATTCATGGATCTGAGCAAAAAGACTGCTCCTACCCACTCACTTTTCACCTTTTAACCTTCACTTTCCCCTTTGCTCTTCACTCTCATTTCAGATTTTCAACTTTTCTAAAACCCTAGATCTTTAAAAACTTAATTTTTGCCTGCAAACAATCAAATTAAATGGCTCCAAAGAGAAAAGAACAAGCATCTTCATCCTCCCGACTCCTTCCAATGAGAAAATCCAACAATGGCTCTACGATGATAACGCAGTTAGAAGATGGAGGAGAATACAAGATTCTCATATCTTTGTAGGTTCGTTTGTAAAATTTGTCGATTTTTCTCCATACCCTATACAAGAATTGGCTCGTAGAAGCAATCTGGAGTCTTTGTTCAATATTGACAAAAATAAGCATAAAATTAACCAAATTATGGACAAACTGTTCTATGCTAATCTTAATTTAGGTCACCAAAACATTCAAAACCAAGAAGGTTGTTCATGGAGTTTAGTATGTGAAAACCTGTATTTTTATCGTTAGATCGAATGGCCCACGTTTTAAGGTCTGAAAATGATGGTATTGAATTGAGCAATGTTGATTGTGATATAGTCGTTCATGACCATATAAGTCATTTATTTTTGGAAGACGATATGCACCAACTCAAGTCCATGTCCTTAAGGCCAAAAGCCAGAATTATACACCGTGCGTCAATGAAAACTGTAACTCCGTGAACTGGAAGTTATGAACTTGTTTACGAACATAACTTCAAAGCTTTATATGCCATTTTCAGCAATATCAAAGTTAATTGGCTTCGGTTAATTCTTGATGAATTCTTAAGCTTCAACAATGGTCGAATGAATGTCATCTACTATGGTGAGTATATTATGCAATTGCTAAAAGAATGTGAGATTCCGAAATCTGACTCATCGGTTTCTACCGTCGGGTACTTAAACTCTCGTACTTTAGCATTAATGAAGTTACCGGTTGCTCGACCTCCTCTATCATTACTTTTTAAGAATGGGCTCAACGACAATTATCTCAAGATCAACCACAACAACAAGGCAAAGCATCTCACCGCCCAACTCGCCAAAGATCAACTATTCGTCAACAAGATGAAATTTAGATTCCTAATCCAGGTCTTCCTCCACATGAGTCTATTTCCATGATGTGCCGTAACCAACAAGTTCTTCAATCCCATATCACTAAAGTTGAAAAAAAGCTTGATAAAGTTAAAGGATTTTTCACAAAGTTATGGCAAGCTATCTCATGTTCATTCGGCACTTCCACGGCTACACTAGGTGATCCGAGTAAGCAACCTGTCTTCACTCGTTCTTCCTCTTTCGATCATCAAGCAAGTAGTAGCGACAACGATGGAAATGGAGGCGATAGTGGTGGTCAAACATCACATGGTGGTAGGGGTAAACATAGAATGGAGTAAGGTGTTACTTTTCTTATAAAAACATTTGTCTTTTATTTTATGGCTTGTACTAAACAGCCACTCTTTTCGTATTATTTCAAGACTCTTGTTTATGATATTGTAATGTATGAATGCTCAGTTCCTTCATAATATCTATCAATGCTTCATACTTTTATATTCTATATTCCTTTTTGTCGATGACAAAGGGAGAGAAATAATATTACTAACATTAAGAATACAGGATATAGATTGTCAAATATTCAGGGGGAGTAAGTATTTATATTATATATACACTTGAAATCTATATTTATTTACAGGTTGTCATCAATCAAAAAGGGGGAGAATGCTGAGACTTGGTTTTGGTTCATGACACGAAGCTATCACTACAACATACAGATTTGACGGCTGTTACGACAAAAAGGAGAATATATACTACATGAAGACAAGACATCAAAATCGGTGCATCAATGTATTATCTTGTTTTTGAGTCTTAGGTCAATTTTTTTAAAATATCTTCTCGTTTAACGTATATATTAGCTTATATATATAATCTTAATGATTTATACATATAAGCATAGAATATATATATATATATATATTATCAAAGTTTTTCTTTAAAATCATAATATATATATATATACATATTTAAAACTTGCGAAAACTCTGCAAATTGTGCAGAAATCACCAGGTCAGTCGACTGACCTGGTAGGTCCGTCGACTGACCTGTGAATTTCTGTGCAACATGCATAGGTGCATAAATAAACAAATAATACTTTGAATATTCAGTCGGCTGACCCAGTGGTTCAGTTTGACTGAATTTCTACAACAGCTATTTTTGAAAAGACATGACTATTTGTGAAGAGTTACGAACCTCTACGAAAAGATTTGGACGCAACACTTCAACCGGAACTCTTCGTCAATAGTCGCTGCTTTCTAACATCTATAAATACATACTCTAACTTGATTCCAAACTACCGAATTTTCTTATCTTTCTAATCTAACACTCTTGAATCTACTTGCAACTATACTTTCAAATATTCTACATTAAAGAAATATTATACCTTTCTATTTTTCATAAACTTCAAATATATATATTTATACTCGAGGAGAAGATTATAGGAAGGGTGTACCACAAGTGACAAATCCGTGTTATTAGAACACACAAGGTCAAAATAATCTTTTTTTTTGTTGAAGTCTTATTATACTGCTTAGACGTGTGAAGTCCCTTCGGCTGCTGAGGCGAAATCCTGTTCTGCTGCTCAGGTCCTTGTTCGGCTACTCAAGGGTTGTATAGATCTGTTCCTCCAGGTTAAGTGAGGGTTATTATTTTAGTGAAATTCTAAAAGGAGTCTGGGACTGGACGTAGGAAGGAGCTCCGAACCAATATAAAATTCATGGTGTCATTTTATTATACCGCTTTTATATTCCGCACTATATACTTTATTGCTGTCATCACTACACTCTGTATTATCATATATCCATATTATACGATCCGTAGCACACTTTCACCCTTTATTGACTTTCATGAAGAAAACATGTGAATTGGATTTCTCCTTATCTTCGTTCAATTCGTTGTCACCTCAATTAGAAAAGGCACTAATTGCAGCGAGAGTATCCAGTAGCAACCACCATCCAACTCTAATGCATCTCCAGGCGATTCACTTTCCTATATTTTCGAAGCTTGAAGTTTCGCATAAGAGTAGTACGTAAGGTCAGGATCGGCCACGTCCATCAGCTTTACTGCAACGAAATTTCTTCTTGATCGAATTCTGCAAATATAGGTTCGAAACCCCTTTTATCAATTTCTCTAATACTGGTAGATTTTAGTAGATATCAACAATCTACTATACTTTTTTTTATGTCTAATCTTTGCTAGCGTTTCAATTTGCTGAAAAATTCTCATATTATCATCTGTATATGCCAAATTGTTCTTGTGATTGCTATAGCTACTAATCTGTTGATGTTGTTCATGTTCACAATCTCATTAAACACAGTGTCTATGTCATAGTTATCTATTCCTGTAACTATAGCTTTTCTCTAATGTGTTCTAGTAGGCTTCTAAACTATGCACAATCGAAAAATAAATGTGACCTTGTTTCAGGATTCTAATTGCATAGAACACGCATCATGTTGATTGAATTGTTCCATATGGATATTTTATCTTCGGTGTGTAATTTATTTTTCTTTGCTAGCAATGCACATGTTGAAATTTTAGGTGCATATGATGTGTTCCAAACTTGTTTTGTAACAACCCGCACTTTCTGACACACCGATCCTAAGCTTAATATGGCTTTTGGCCTCGTGTCGTGCCGAGAAATACGTGATGTTGGGATTTTAAAACATTATAGAGTATAATTATAAGAGTAAGTTCAAAGACATTATACACTTTCAGATCTCATAATGAAAGGAATAAAATATAAGTGCACAAAATAGTCATCTAAGGAAAACAGTCTTCAAAATACTTGTTTTACATATGTACTGTTTTCAAAGTACAATATAATATTTGCAGACATTTAATACAATGGGTGACTAAAAGAGGAATAGTGAATAATATGAAAACTCCAATGTGAATTCTCCATGTACAATGCACAATCAATTACTATCCTATCATCCTTTGGTGGGAAAAAATGGAAAGGAGGGAGTGGGTCAGATAATACTCTAGTGAATGAGAACAAGTTTAACATGTGATGATCATGTGCAGTTAACTTCAAAACTATTCTAAATGACATAGGGTGTACTACCAGTGGCTGTGAATTTCTAAGGTCCATTACTTAAGGGTTCTTTTTTAATACATCCACACTACTACTTATGTAGACTACTACCAGGGCGAACTACGGATCAAACCTTATACTTACGATCATATAACGCTCCTAGACCTACCCAATAAGAAATCACCATCCGTAGGCTACTGTGGAAATCCCTTTTCGACTAAACTACTATGGAAATGTTCACCCACAAATACCTATAACCATCACTATGCCTAGAGAGGAGAACCCTAAAATGCAAACTTGCTTTGTGACTCGTCGTATGCACCCACCATTCACCACTTAATCGTAGTGACAAAATACCTCTTATCGTGTTGCGCCGGCGTCCACCTATACCAGGTCATGCTAGAACCATTTATAGAAGAACTCCTGTTAGTATTGGGCACCTTTCTACTCTATAGCCTCTTATTGTGCTACATCGGGCCTGACTATCCTTAAAAATCCCCCGTTAACATCGGACTCGCTTACCCGATGTCTACCTCTATGTTGCACGTCCACTACGAAACACCCCCTAAGTGCCTGCAAAATACATCACTCTAATCAACTCTTATCTCTTATTTGGGTATTTAATTGTTACCCTAACCATGATGACCTATTGTCCTTTGATATGAACTGACTTACCAACTATCTCTAGCATGTATACTTCGCCTAAAATAGGCTCAAACAATCAATTTTTCATTTATATGATTGTTTTACGAAATTATATAACTTATGTTCTTTACTTGGGCCTTAGGCCGAGGTTCATTCTTGTAATTTACGTTGCAAATGGTCGATTTCTGTTCTCCTCCGGTTGAATGCTAGGGTTCTAAGGTCGATCGATCGCATACTTAAATTAGGATTTTTTTGCAATTCGATTACTGTAGATCATTCATTATCGTTTAACTCATGTTATTAACAGTTAATAGCAGTTATCAGTGAACCTTAATTACTAGATGACCAGCCTATATGTCAATTTACAATTTGATTTGGTGTTTACTCGTTTAGGGTTTGCAAATTTTAATTATAAAAGAGGTGTATAAGCTTAATTGTAATTCATGTCGTTTAATGGTAAGTTCTATTTTAACCTACAGACCGAATTTCGGGTTTTGAAAGTTTCAAATTAGGTTTCTAACGCCCTAAATTAATTAAAATAGTTTGAATCTAACTGTACTTATTATCTTACTAAAATTATTGCTACTCGCCTCAAGTTTAAGCTCTTCCTATCCGCTTGCTTGAGATTCGCCCCTTCGAATGCTAGTTCCGCTTGATCTATCTACCTCCAATTGTTTGTATTCTTCTGGTTAATTTTATTTCTATTTTTAAGAATTTTAGAGCTTGGAGAAGAGGAAAAATGTTGATAGAGTTTTGTTACTGCATAGAATAATGTGAGAATTTGTTTTTAATTTGGATAGTATTTACATGTTTGCAAAGTAGTTTAAAGCATTAGATTTAGCTTAGGGAATATTATCAATCATCAAGTTCGTTCATCAAAACTTGGCCCAGAAGGAATAAATAGAGCTGTCCATGCATGCTCCAAGTTTTTTGCTTTTTGACATTGCAAGGTCGACCTAAGGAGGGCCAGGGTCGACCTATACCGGTCGATCATGCCAAGCCAAGTGTCGACCTATTTAGTTTTTTTTAAAATTATTTCAAACCTTCCCCAGCTCGTAACTTCTCTATACGAACTCCAATTTCAAAGTGCTATATATGAAAATTATCTAGAAATTACTACGAACGCATGGTGCAGGTTCCTTAGTCAAATTTGAACTTCTACGAAAATTTTCTTTTCAGTCCTTGTTTTGATTAAATTTACCTTTTTATTAAATTTCCGTTAAATTTTCAAGGTGTTACATTCTTCCCCTTTAAAAGGATTTCATCCCCGAAGTCTTAATGGATGGAAAAATATAAGTCATACATACCGCAACCAATAACTACAACCATCTACTCATGCATCATCCATGACAGTCGTTATCCTTAGAAATTTTCTAATGCAATATGTACATATATATGTGTAGCGATCCGTATCTTACATATCAAATGATCATCAAATAATTTTATTTTATTCATATGAGGTCATGTGATTCTATAATTTTGGGCTATGGCTCTTAGGGACATTTTACACACCTATGATTTTTCATGAATTTTAATGTGATAATTTTTACCCTAAAAGTCTTGTTTTTGCTATGACTTTTGATAGGACTTAAATTAGGATTTCAAACCAATTCCATTGCTTCAGAATGATGGTTTCTCATTCCGTAAAATGGTCAAATAGGAAAAAAGCACTTACGATTAGAAAGTTATGCCCGTTTTAAGTTTTAACAGTCGCTGATCAGAATTATTGTCTACTTAATTAAGCCCATTAGTAAGCCCATCGGCTTAATTCGACAATCACTATAAATAAAGGGATAAAGAGTTAAATTAAAACTTTTCTCACTCTTTTAAATCAGATCTAAACCTCCATCAACCCTAGAATCATCCAAAACCACCCAAATTACTTTCTAAATCAAACCGGATTAAAGATTTGTGAATAGATCATAGATTAGAAGATAGAATTCATCGATTTGGATGATTTGCATTACTTTTGGTTGTTGTCCATATTAGATCTATGCTTGATTTGGTTGAATTCGGTAATTGGTGAGTAGTTTATGACTTCTCACTATCTTATGCATGTTTATATGGTATAACTATGGATTTTAACATGATTTTTGATACAAAATTTCTTTTCTAATTATAATCACATGATGACATATATTTGTGAACTAAATTGAGAGAATTATAATATGATTTATAGAAATGGCTTTGAAATCCACCTTGTTCATATTAGTATGTTCGTTGATTGTTTAGATTTGGATTAGAATTTGTTTGATTGTTGTAATTCTATGAATAGCTTGTTTGAATGTAATTTATGTTATTCCATGATTTTATGTTGTGCTTTAATGTTGTTTTCTAGCAAATCAGAGGTAAAGATGATTGGAATTGGGGAAAACTTGGAGGGGTGGCTCTGGAGTATGGGTAGAGCTTATGATTCAAGTCATGGGTTCCAATTCTCTAAAGGAGATAAGTCGATATCGACTTGTTTATGTTGGTACCGAGTTATTTTGATTAGTCCAACAGGTCGGTGGTCGGCATGGTTGGATAGAGCTTTGCTAGAGGTGCTTGTTCATGGCATAGTTTGGGAAATTGGCTAAGTATTTGAGTTTATGCCGAGTTGTTTTCTAGAACTTGAAGTGGATGCTTTGAAGAGTGGACTGAGTTATTTTGAATGGAGTGGTCAGGGTCAAAGCATCGAGGATTGAAGTATTAGAAGCCAAAAGGAGAGGAATAAAACTTAGCCAAAGGTTGGCTAAGGAAACAAGTCAGTGTCGAGTTATTTTGGTAGGTTCTATAAATGTGAAACTTTTGGAGGATGAAGCAGAGGTCCTATAGATCATGCTGAAGGTGTTGGCTCATTCGCATCAAGTTTGGATGGCGATGTAACAACATGATAAAAGCTATGTATTTCCGGTTTGTGGCTCGTGGTGGGAGTAGGTACCAAAGATAGAAGCTTGATAAAGGAAAGAGCTATAGAATGAGGAACGTGGTAGGTTCTTGAATAATAGAAATTGGATAGAGTAACAGAAAGGCTAGGAATCAGAATGGAGTAAAGGAGGGCTCAGATGTGAATGTGCTAAGGAATCGTTGATACTTGGAATGTTTTCAATTGTACTCGAAGTAAGGGTATTGTAAGTGGAGACGCCCATGGATCATATGGAGATCCGTATATCCTAGACCAAAGCTTTGGGTCTAGTGTTTAGCTTTGGGCTATGAGCCACATATCGAGCTTTGGGCTACAAGATACGATAGTACAACAGAATTGGGATTTCCATCAGTTCTAGGCAGTAAGGAGGCCATACGAGTTATCGTATATTCAGAGCACAGAGATGAGTGATATTGGGTACTACTTGATGGATGCTATGGTTTCTTTGGTTGCTTCCTTTAGTAGGCTATCACTTGGGGATATCATTGGAAGTAGGCACTGAAGATAGGGATATCTGGACATCGACCATTCTATGACGTATAATACCTTTATGATATTGTAGAGCGGCATAATACGGTGTTATGTGCTAACTCTTTGTTTGCAGGTACAAGTCAGGTATGGTTTGTGTACTCTTGTTCCTTACCCTATTTACATGTATAGTATTTTGAGATTCATTTACAGCTCACATTATGCTGTTGTCTAGCCCAAGATTTTATGCATTGCTTTTTATTATATTGGATTCTCTTAAATGAGTAGACTAAATAACAGGTCTAGGTGATGCAATAACTGTTCGGAGGACGAGTTGGATGGAGCTATCTCGTATTATATATGTGTGGATTTCTATGCTTTTTCGCTGACCATCACTGTGGAGCCTATGGTAGTGCTTGCTTATTTCTATTTATTGAGACAGTTTATTTGAGTTGATCGTGTTGTATAATCTATGACATTTTGATGTATAATTCTGTAGATATTATACTTTGATGATTGGTTCATGCTGTTATTATTGTCTCTTTTGTTATATCTATGATATTTTATTTTATTTATGTGCTGTGATAAATAGACAGCTTATATGCTATGTTTGTTGTTATTCATCTTGATGATTGTTCAATATTGGTTGGGCATGACTGTAGCGCACTATTTGTAAACTATTGGTGTTTGTGTTATAGGGCGATCGTCATAATATGCAATATGAAATGCATGTGAACCTATGCTAATGCAAAAAGTAGGCGATCTACTGATCCAGTCGACCTCCGATCATGCACGTACTTATGCCACACATCCAAAATATATGCAACATCCTAAATAAGTATACTTGCAAATCTACATGTATGCGCAACCATTCCATCCATATGCACGATAAAAAACAGTCAAGCATCCTTATGAATCATAAAAACAAGCTAGACAATAATAAGAGATAATGTGAATGTGTGTGTACTACCTAGAGGATATACAATTCTAAATATGTAAAGGAATACAATCCAAACAATACACCAAATACATCCACTAGCATCCATCTTCTGTAATGCATCCTATTGACATGTTTACAACCATCCCTACCATCCAGTGGTCTCTCCCTAAGCTAAAGCCTATGTTCAAAACAATTTCTTCTAACTAAAATGGAAACATGCTAGAAAAGAGTTTGGGATGTGTAGTACGGTCACTTTCCTCAAGCTCCCATGTACTCACAACTGGATCATCTCCCTACCGGACTCTAACCGTTTAATTATTTCATCATGAAGTTGATTTGTCCCATGCCAAAAATAAGGGTAGGTGCATGGCAAACAAGGGACTCGCCTACCCTTTACAGCTTAACGTTGATAACTACGTCAAATAGACACTTCCATAAGTACCTAATGACGGCTTATCTATAATTTAATCGTGCTCTTCTTGCATTACGGATTTTCTACTTGTCTATTTTCAAATTTTTGACTCAGCACCATGGACTACAGAGGACTTAACTCTTCGGAATACCCCATATGTCTCCTATAAGTACTTGCTTCTTGCCAATCTCGTGCAGTCCTTTCCCTTCTATGAATCGAATCCCGACTAACCTTATTGATTTTTACCATTGGCATAAATTATCAATTCAATTATATGTGCATCGGTAACATCCCGCAATCCTTGCTACTAACTCAAATGATGTCATCTTGCACTATGCTAAATAACTTGATCATAAGTATGATCCCAAGAAATATAGTTCTATGAAATCCCCAAAACACAACATACTACCTTAACTCATCCAAAGTATACACAATCATCTCAACTCCTAGATATTAAGTGAGACAACTCAAATGTGGACAGTGTATCCTTCCATAATACTTTGACTTAGCTCTTTGCTATTTCTCCACTTTACCCAAGGGTATCCAAACTTGGTGATTTCCTAAATTATTGAAAATAGCTAAACTTCCTTTCCAATTCAATTCAACTTAAGCTATCTCATTTTACTTCTTAATTGTTTCCAAATCTTTTAAAAATCATGGTATCTAGGTATCTTGTTTATGGTCCACATGGATCTACCCTAAGTTCTACAAGTGAAAGTTTGGTATATCTTTCCATTTAACCTTAAAAATAAAAGTCCTAAAATTAATTTGAATTAAAACCTAGAATCATTCTAGCATCGATGATAATCATCTAAGGGGATTTCATTTGTGTGCAATAGTTATGCACATGACTACGTATTCTAAGTTAGTCTTCCATGAATTTCCATAAGAGAATAATCTTCCTCCAATCTGAGGGATGATTGAGAAAAATCTTTTTATCCCTTCCTCTGAATCTTGCCAAAAAATTTCCGTTCCTCTTTCCCTTGAAGTTCTCCTCCGCATTCTCAATCCATGCAAATAACCATATATTTCTCTTGACTACTACTTTATCTAGGATATCTTTTATGATTTTCGAACTTCTAAATTTTCTCTTCTTATATTTCTTAATGCTATTCTATGAATGAGACCTTTTCACCTACGTACCCTTTATCACCTTATTCCAATTACTTTATGCATTTCATAGTTGGGGCAACTTAATGCAAAATGGCATCTTGCTATTTTAATCTAATATTTACGATGACCATTATTTTGGTTTATACCTAAGGATTTTTGCATTTTGATGCATTAGAACTACACTTTCCCCCCAAAAGTAATGTGAACATTGTATCTTTCCATAAATTATCTAAAAGAGGATTTATGTTAAGTCTAAAATTACAAGGAATTATTTCTTCTATTTATTATGGAAATAGACAATACAAAACACGGCGAATCTGTGTAGATAAAGCACATAGCGTTTCTATGGCGGTGAAGGTACAAAAAGTTATAGCGGGGATATCGAAAAATAGAGAAGGCGCAAAAAGTTTCATTAAATATAAAACCAAATATTTAAAGTTAATTTATTCTCATTCCTACATTATTTGTGAAGGAAAAAATATATTGTTTAATCTTATATAACAAAATCAAAGAATATCATGGTTAATGCAGTCCATATTTGGTGATTACAATAGAATTCTAATTTGTATCGAGCACTTGTGTATTATAATTAGGTCTTTACCCTAACTCTATTGATTTGGTTTAAAAGAGAATTAGTTAAATCGACCACTTTATATCAATGTTTCTCAAGCGGATTCCAAAAGTCATGATTTTGCAGGTGTAGTGGAAAACAGTGGGGTTTAAAGTGGAGCTACCCTTTAATAGCGCTAAACTGGAAAGTCGTAATGGTCGACGAGCGCTACAGGCTATAATAGGGTTTTTGTAGGGCTTTAACTACACAGCGATGATTATCCCTACTATGTACATCTCTTTTTTGGATATATTTCTTGTTATTTCAAATGATACAATTTTTATTAAAACTAGATATATAGAAATCTACATTGTTACATACTTCATCCCAATAGATTAAAATTCTACTTTAAATCCCATTTCCAATTTGTGACAACTTCCAATTCGTGTTTGCTAATCCGTATTGATCATCCAACAATTTACTACAATGACTAATTTCACATTTTACTTGCTTAAGTGATTTGAATGTACCAATCCGGAGTTATTACATAGTCTATAAGATTTAGAAACTATTACTACCCATTGTTTTCCACACTCAAGTACGTGCCACATTCAACCCTACAATTAAAAGCTTTACATCTAGGCATCCTGTGACGACCCACCTTTTTGGACGGTTTAAATCGATAATTAACCATACTATCTAACTCAGACCATTCAAAAGGGTAGATTATCAATGTGGTACATAAGAAAATAAGATGAAGAAGGAAAACAAAACATAGAATCTCGCAGCGGAATGACAAAACATAATAATCAAATAGACAGTTCATGAAGCTGTTTTAAAATATATACTTGATTACACTATTTTTACAACAAAATCATAGTACAATCAACAAACATACCAAAATAATGTAGTGGAATAATAGTAGTAAATATAGTTTAACAAACTCCATCTTCATCTTCAAGGAATAATGTCTTTAAACACAGAAATACTCAGGCACACCTGAGTGTAATGAAAAGACAAAACACTCGAGTCAGAACTAAAAGTACTTATATAAGTTAAATCAATAATAAGTAAATATGAGTGTAATAGCTTAAGAGATGTTTACATGATTTTTCATCTCCTATCAAGTGTAGAACGTGAGTGCAATAATTTAAGAGATGTTATGAGATTTTCCATCTCCTAAGGATCCGTCAAACTATATATATGTAGTAAGGTACGCTATATATGTAGTGTCTATCAGCAATGTAAAGTATTAAAATAGCGTTAAGGCTTTACATTAATCTCCGTTAACACATTTTTAAGCATTGTCCTACAGTTTGCCTTTAGCATCACCAGTAACATCGGTAGCCAATGAGGCGCCATGATAAAAAAACACCAAAACAAAGTCGTATTGGTCGTGTATAAGGATAAATGTATGACAAGGTACATGAGACAATGCCCAAGGTAGGATTCTACCAGTTTACTGGCTAGTCGTAACACATCGCAGCCACGACTGCCGACCGAGTCCATAACCTCCAAAAGCAAATCAAGGTGCATCGATCGAGTCAAAATCAATATAATAATATGAAGGGGTGATGGCCCTTAAAGGTAACTAACCCCTTGGCTAGACATAGGCTCCTATTTTAGTCATTTCAAATTGACACAAGTGTCGGAGTGATCCCTCATCGTTCTCTTTCTTCATTCCAATAAACATCGCCAATCCAACCTCTACATTCTGGATAACATCCATTATGCACACAGTTGTTAAAGTGGTTCCGGTATTGACAAAGAGTATGCCAATATTAGGCCCCGATCTTTTTAACGACCAAACTTCATTTTTCACACCGGTTGGTTCTTTTAAATTTTAGGAACAAGTCATATTTCATATCAAAATATCAAAATTCACTTCAAAATCATTTTGAATTCAAAACAGGTTATACCTTCATATCGAAACATTCGTATTTAAATCAATGATTTAAATCTAAATAATGTCCCTTTAAGACAGTTTGAATATTACAAATGGTTTGAATAATTAATATAGTTTTAATGCTGAAAATAGTTTGGAATAATTAAAATAGTTTAAAGATTGAAAATAGTTTAAAATATAAAATAGTTAGTATTGAAAATAGTTTTGAAGAATTAAATTGTTTGAATAGTTAGAATAGTTTATATGCTAAACAATTTGATTATTAAAAGAGCTTTTATATTAAAATAGTTTCTATTCAAACTATTTCTTTCTTTCACAATAATTTGAACTCATGTTCCAATTCCAAATCATAACAAATTCAATTTTTCAACTTCCAACTCAAGTCAACTTTATATTCAATTTTTTTTAGATCAACCTCAATTCAAATGATTTCAACTTTTTACTTCAAATTCAATTTAACCGATTCTATCCAAGAGCCGAAAGTTTCAATTCATATTCTCATTTTGAAACAAATTAGCCAATCCATTTCACATCAAAAGCTTTGAAATACCAATTTAAACCCCTTTAATTAAAGTAAATTCAAAGTTTTAAATTAATTTTTAACCTTTAAAATAATTCACTTTCAACAAATTTAAGTCATTTCTCGAATTCAACTTAAGATTTCAAATTTAACCTGTAAATAATTTCATTTAAAATTTTCAATTTCAACATTTCAAAGCTTGAATTAGAAAATAATTCAATTTATATAAACCCAATTTTTTCTTTTCTTTAAAACAATACCA
The DNA here is from genome assembly GCA_030765085.1 of Allium cepa. NCBI lineage: Eukaryota > Viridiplantae > Streptophyta > Magnoliopsida > Asparagales > Amaryllidaceae > Allium > Allium cepa. Next base: position 630,356,395 of record CM060934.1, read on the forward strand.
TTTAAACCATTTTAAATTCAAGTCTCTGAAACCATTTAATTTAATCAATCTGATGTCTGTATATAATTTTTTACCCTATGGCCAGGTGATAACTTAATTCAATTTTAATTACATGGATAGATATATATCGTTTCAACTCAAAATTAAATGACATAATTATGTAATGTTTCAACCTATTTCTTAGTTTATTTGAAATAATTCAAATGACAATTAATAGAATGTTAAATAATAAATGATGTAATAACAAGGATATATCAAAATAAATCAACAACCATACATCCAACATCAATCAATAGGCATCCAATTACAAAAAACATCCAAATCAACCAATATATTACAACAGTTACTAGTTATCATTTGTCGGGTGTTTAACTAGCAACTAAATTCAATATTAATTTAAATATCATTTTAATTCAATATGAAATTCAAATTACTATAAATGACAATTTAAATTACCAAACATCAATCAATAAATATTTATCACTTATTAATTTCAATTTAATTAACATAAGAAATTTTAGTATTGTGTGAGTGGGTTAAATCACACACCTTTGATTTATAGCCCATTAAAAATCCAACAAAAGCCCAAAATCTCAACAGTCTCCAAATTCAACCAAATCAATTGCATGTTGTCTGAAATTTAAATATGAATCCAAAGGTAGAAATTGCCGTGAATTGGAGTTTGTATGCAAAAGATATTCATGTTATAAGAAATATTATTAAAATAATAATCGGTACACGTTTAAAAAAACCAATAAAGTTTAATGCTCATGTTTTTCTCAAGATGAGGCTGCAGGAAAATATGGAAGAACAGACTAAGATGAGGGCTAGACATGTAAGAAAAATGAAACTCATGTTTCGTAAAAGAAAGCTTTTGAATTTACAAAATTGACAGCTTTTGAATTTGCAAGCTCATGTTAAAATGATTCAGCGAAAGGAAGATTTGAAATGGAGATCTGAACATAGGAAATTAGGTGGTGACAAGACAAAAATAAAGGGACAATTTTAAAAACATGACAATTTGCTAATGAGAATATAGCTTCAACAAAGAATAATTTAAACTAAATGAATATGAGGTGTCAAGAGAAACAAAATGCAAAAGAAGAAATATAGTGCCGATTTATTTAATAACAAGGAAATGAAGATGAAGGGACAAAAATGGATGTCACGTCTTATTTTGAATGCTTCAGGCATTAATAATGCATAAAGAAATGTAAGTAGGAATGAGAAAGTTTGCAAACCAAAGGAAAGTGAAATTTTATACAACTGAAAATAAGGTGTAGGAATTAAAAATAACCTAAAAGTTTAGGCTTAGGTATTAAACAGAAGGAAAAATGAACGGATTAAGTATTAATAATGAGGTAACTATTTCAAAACGTACTGGAAACAATTAATAACAAAAGAAATGAATGGACCATGTACATCGCACAACCTTCTGAAATTCAATTTTTGAAACGTATTCTTCTTAACCAAATTAATTTCATTAACTCAAATTTGTACACATAAATTTTTTATCTACGCATAATAAATAAAATTATACTTAATATAAAAATGAAAATGTTCAATTTGAATTCCCCAGAATGATCTTTTATTTTCATTTTAATGCCCTTCTGCTTAACACAAAATGTGCGTTGCTTTTATTAAATCTATTAATTGTAATGATTAAGATTCATTAAATTTTAATCAATGATTATCAACGTTTTCTTTCCTTTTAATTGAAATATTTCAATTACATTAATTGCAATTAATTACAAAGTTAAATTTCAAAACAGAAAAACTAAAACGGATGAAAAACAGAACAATTTTTCCTTTTAGTCATTTAAACATGTTTATAAATTTGTTAGTTATAGACAAAAGTAATAAATAATTTACTTAAATAAATGATTTTCCAATTCTTGTGATCAATTTGTATGCTAAAACACAGTTCAAATAAACATTTTTTTTTCCTTTAAATCAATCATTCTATTCTTTATTTTGATGAAATTAAACTTACATTCACAAACGAAACGTTCATTTTATTTAATAAAAATGTGATGGGAAACAAAACAATTATTTCCCATCTAATAGTAATTTAAATATATTTGTACACTATTGGATACAAACAGAAATTATACATTTCTTACTAAATAATTGTTTCTCATCTCTGCAATTAATCATTCATTTAACAACCATTTCAAATAAATAAACATATGATTTTGAGATGACCTGCCCTTCTCGATCCTCGAAAATCGACATAAAATATGCCACAATATAATATGCCGACGATAGAGTGCCGGAAAAGACAGATAGTTGAGGGAAAGAAAGAAGATAGAAGAAAGAAGGAACTAAACAATAATAGAATCTCACAATCACAGCAGAACAAGATATAATAGTCAATAACAGATCTTTACAAAAAATGAAAACTATATCTGTTTTATATATTACATCATCAGAGTATCACAAACAAACAACAATTACCAGCCTGACACTTTCAAACAATCACAGCAACAGATATAAACAAATACAGTAATACGTCTCGGACTCCAGCTCCTCTCCTGAGCTCCACAGTATCCTTTCCTGTAATCTATAATACTCGGTCTGACCCGAGCATTATAATAAAATAACACGAGTCAATCTGGAATACCGGCGTGAGAAAAATACATCCAAATTGATTATTAAAGTTTCAAAATCTTTTGAAATCAAAAGCATCTCGTAGGACCACGCCACAAATAAACATGTCCGGTTTTTACCTTACGACAGCCAAAACATTTATTATAAAATCCTCTGATATTATAATAGTGTCTATATACAAATACTTATTCAACTAGCCGAAATTGTTACATTAATTAAATTCCAGCATACTCGCCACAATTGTGGGTAATACAAACAAAACCGTAAAAGGCACGTAGGGAGAATGGATTTCCAACTAATGACTAGGGATTAGGGTACCACCTGTCAGAGTACCTGGTCCAGGTCAGCGTACCAAGGATCCACCCTAAATCCCCTGCAACACAAGACCGGGATTACCCCTTATTGGATAATCCCGAGTAAGATCACCACATGGTTGGGATCAGCAATCGCACCACTAAGCCGAATAAAAGGGACATCTAGACAGGGATGACCTCACCTTAATGGGCACTACCCACTTAGCCTTGCTGCATATCCCATTTTCAGTCATTCCCGATTGATGAGGCTTGAGGCTAAGCGTTACCTTTTTAGAACATATCACTCAGAATGCCCACCGTCCACCTGACGATGTTCTGAAAGCATTCATCCATACAAGTCCGTCCTTGGTTCGAATAGAACCGAAGGCACTACTCCTACAACATCCATTTTGGAATCACCTCAGGATTAGTAGTGACTAGCCCTTGCACTTCACTGCTCCGTCTTCGATTCTAACTCCTGTTTTCCCCACGAAAACGTACAAACCGAATCGAAGTGGTCTTCGAGAGACTAATCCCGATCCCGGTCTCTTTGAAACGATCAGCGCATTGGCCAATATTGATAGTCGGTTGTTTAACTATCAAATAACATTCGCAAACATCCATCAAACATAAATAATTCCCCAAATTATTTATTAACCTCAAAATATCCTCACAAGATATATTCCCAATTTCAACCCTTTTGAAAACGGTTTTCAAACCATCTTCCTTTGTACGGAATAAATTTTCCCAAACATTTTCTATTTCCACTGAAAATAACCAAGTCCAAATACTTTAGATTTTAAAACATTAGATCACTTTACTCTAAATATACCTTAAAATATATTTAAAAATATTTAAAGCAAACTACTTTATAAAATATAAGCTAATTTTAAAATAAAAGTTCAATTAAACTAAATTTTACAAGAAGGGTTACAAAATCCTATACAATTTTCATATAAAACTTTAACCAATTATCTTTAAAATAAAACCATTTATAAAATATAAAATATTATTTAAAACATAATACCAATTACCCCTTTTAGAATAATTATTGCTATAACTAATTTAGTACATATTTACCTTTAAAAATTTTACAAAAATAAGAATTTTCTTAAAAACATTCTTTAGAATCAAATTTAAAACTTTTAACTTTTACTTAAAAATCTGCTTTAAAACATACTTGGCTTTTCAGGGAAATACACTTTCATTTCAGAAGAAACCAAAGAATCCTTTTATAAATCCTGCGTGGTTTATCTCAATTCGAATTTACGTTTAAATCCCGTAAATTTCTTCCAACACTTTAAAAATAAACACCTTTTTATTTTTAACACATTTCCCATTTCCTGGAAATCACTTCCAAAATATATGCTTAAAATATTTAGAATAAGGCTATCAGAAATTTCTTAAATGAAAATAATACTTAAGAAAATATAGAGGAGTTTCTAAGTAATTTAAAACAAAATTACCCTTTAAAATAAAGTTATTAATCAAATATTTATATTATAATTTCCTGTTTAAAAACTTAATACTACTTTACCTTTAAAATAATTAAATATCATAATTAATTAAACAAGTATTTACTTATACTCAAAAATAATTAAAAATAATATTTTTCCTAAAATATTCTAAAACACATTTTAAACTGCCAACTTATATTTTGAAAGCTTTTCTTTGAAACATACCAAATTTCCAGGAAAAATGCACTTTCCATCCTTTAAAGATAGTCTCATCTTTACTTTTAAAACAATTATACCTTTCTTATAGAATTTCCCACCGAAAATCTTTATTTCCAAATTTATCCACTGATAAATATTTTATTCCACTTCATTTGTAAAACCAATTTACAAATTCCCATTCCTCATTACAGTTTCAAAACTCTTAACCATTTCCAAATCAATTTCCTGAATTTAATTTCCTTAATTTCATTACTTAAAAATTCCTTTCATTTTCCTTTAATCCCAATTCATTTGTTGATATTTTTTTAAAATACCAAATTATATTTATCCAACCATAACACAACATAACAAAATTCCAAATCAATTTATCACAGGATATCAATGAGATATACCACAGATTATGAATATAATTTCTATTTATGAGGAATCCAGTTGGAACCCTCCAACCCGTTTCCCTGCATCCACAGATGTTAGCACGACAAATAAAATATCGATCAAATTTGATAATAATTATCACATTCATCTAATCAACCAATCAATCATTTGAATATTTGCTATTTAAATTAAATGGTATCCAGATGTGAGTGAGATTAACTCACCTTGAATTTTCGACGAGCGTTCAAACTTTAAATTAAATCGAACGACGTTTGATTTAACTTAAATTTTTTACTTGCTCAAAAAGATCCTAGATCTGCACCACAGCGGGCTGCTCGTCGCTGCGATTCCGGCGCTTCTTCTTTTGTCGGAATCTGATCACGCATGCATGAGATATTCAATTTTAAAGGTTGTAAATATAATTTGTAGAACAATTTATTCTTTTAATTAATTATTTATTTACCAAACAAACATTTGGCCATTCGTTCCACAAAAATCAGGCCGTAGCCTTTGTCTTCCACAACGCGAACGTCCCCAGGTAAATGAAACCCAAAACCGCTGCATGCCCTCAACACGCGTGCTCTCTATGATGACCATACCGATAATCAGCGACCACCACTTCGACCCCCCATGCGAGCTCGACCGTTGCCCCAATTCTAGAAGCACTCAGCACCCTAGCGTCACAAAATCACCTCCTAATGTTTGTGCAAACGCGCCCTCAAAGCTCCTTCTTCGATCGACGATAACCAATCTCCACCGTACATCGCCTAGAGCTCACGTTACCCTACGACTTTCCAGTTGATGACGCACGACGACAATGCTTGGATCGAGAAAAATCAAGGGAAAACGTGAGAGCTTTTCGGCTATAGATTTGTTTAAGTGGCGGCTACGTTGTTTCTAGGGTTTCCCTGTGTTGAGTGAATTTATAAACGTGCATCTATATTATTTAATTATTATTCTCAATTTTTAACTGCTTTTTCGAACGAACTCCAAACAACATGTGCCGCCAGGCGTTTATAAGGTTTTACCCCCCTTTCGAACACAATGGAACGTGTTTCGGAAGCTAATTTGATCGTATGTGGAAGTTAGCTTTTTAAATCGATTTAAAATATTAAATTATCGATTTTAATTTCAACGCATTTCTTACCCGTACGAACAAACGGTAACTCCAAATTCTACAAAATTTGAAATTCTATAATGATTAACTATTACGGATCCAATGGAACTGGTTTCGTCGAATTCCGAGACTGTGCCCCAGAAGGCTATTTTAACCCGTCGATTAATTCGAGCAATTTTCGAAATTGTCAAAATCACTTAAAATTTCACTTTTAAAATTTTACTAACCCTATTATAAATCATATAGAATTTATAATCACATTAGAAACCATTCTGATTCACTTCGAACAAAAATCTGATTATTTGCATTATTATATTATTAAATTCCATTATTAAATTAATATAAAAATTCCAAATTTGACTTATCGACTTTTGATTCCATCCAAAAGTCCAACATCATTATTTAATTCCAAATAGACTTAAAATAAATTTTAGAAACTATTTTTATATCTATTTACACCTAGATTCACCAATTATCCCAATTCCACATATTTAATTGTTTTATCCAATTTCAATTGAATTACCATATTCGATATTTTAACTACTTATATTGATTTAACCAAATCTTCTTACTTCAAAATAAAATTATAATTCACATTCAACATTTAAAATGAATTAAATATTCAAAATCTAATGACCGAAATTCCGGGTCGTTACATTCCTCCCCCCTTATATCGTCCCCGAAATTTGTTAAGGTAGGAAAATGCTACTAAACTCATTTACTTACCCCAAACTTACTTAGTTAAAAAACTTACATTCACTTCACCTAAACTTTTAGCTTGATTCCAAAACCATTCGCTTCATTTTTTACTCAAAACCTTGTTTTCAACCTAATTCAAATATCACTTTTCTAGTTAACCCAAAATTTTCAAAATTTCCAAAAATTTTCTAACTCACAAAATTTTTGAAAATTTTTGACAGCGTCTCCTTTGTACGGAGAGCATTTCACAATATCACAATAGACACAAATATATATACATCGACCCACACGGTCGGAAAACAAAATATACCACAATATATGTATATCATTTTTTAATTTTATTGCGTAGGCGTACCTTAGATTAGCATTTTAAAAGCAAGCGGCTAAATAATATTGCATTTACGCGCTTCGACTCTATCGATTGCCTCCCATACCTGTACTTACTCAAACAAGCCATAAGTTTTCAATAATATAAGATTTATAACATCCTTCCATATATTTATCTTAGCTAAACACAACAACTACATAGTTCAAACAAACAAATTTCATAATTCAACCTGTTAACCATATATTATAAGCAAACCCCAGGATTTCAATCACCATTTAATTTTCCTAACAAATCTAAACTTCATTTTATTCCACTCGAATGATTTACAATCAAGTTTACCTTTTTACAATTCATATTTACTACAACGAATTCATTTTCTCTTCAATATGATTAACGTATGCTTTACTTACATCAATTTACTTCAGTTCAATTCCAAATTGATTCACAATCAAATTTTATTTTCAATTTGATATATTTGCATTTCTTTTCTGATTCACTTGCATTTATATAAAAAACCACTTAATTAGATTTCACTTAATCCAATTGATTCAAAAACCAGCTTAATTTGCTTCTTTAAATCGATTCAATTCCGTTTACAACAAACAACCAATTTCCATGCAAATTTTAAAGTTAGCCATGCAAGTAACCATCACTTAAGCTTATAACCATTTAAGTTTATTCCATCTCAATCCATATCAATTTTATTTCATTCGGAATCATTCATAACCCAAACAATTTTTACTTCATCACAATTATTAAATCAAATCCCTATTCTCACTTCAAGTTCATCATCCAACTTAAGTTTATATTAATATCGTTCCATTCTGGATTATTTACAACTCATACATTCTTATTTCATCACGATAAGAAATTAATTTTTTTTCACTTGCATTAAAAATTTATTATCTAAACAAACTTCATTCAAGACCCCTTATAAAGCCTGACCACAATCATTTTCCAATTTGCTTAAGTTATTTCAATAACAAAATAACTCCATTTCTTCTCACCTTAATCTTATTTCCATTTTATTGATTCTTATTCAATCAAATTCCAATCCATTACAAATTTTAATTCAACTACTTTACTTGCAATTAATTTATTTTTTTATTTCACCTTCTTAATTTATTTTTGAATCTATTAATAACATGACCATTCTAATTATTCTAAACCAGAACTGGGTTTTATTTTACTTTTCAAATTTTACAAGCTACCAAAATTTTATTCGTTCCAATACAATTTCCATTGAATTTAGATTAACCTAAATTCATCCTCAAACAATTCCTTTAGATTTAGTTGAGTGAGCATTTACTTCATTCAATATCATTTCAACTAAATTAAATTTTCTTTCAATTCAATTCTTTTCCGATTCTAATTCAAGTTCAACCAAATTTTATTTAGCCAACTTAAATTCATACCATTTCCTTTACTATTTTAAATAAGAATTTAATTCTATTTAAGATTATTTATAACACAACTGAGTTTTGATTTTTAATTCAATTCAAATTCAACTAAATTCTATTTCTCTATATATAAGTTCAAACTTATTTACTAACCTAAGTCCATTCACATTTTATTTTTCTTCACCTTATTCCAATTTACATTTCATTTAGGATCAAGTTTTGATTTTCCTATAAAATTCCAACCATTTTATTTTGTTTTACAATTTCATTTCCTATTCTTAAGTTTACCAACTTATTTGTTTAAAAGTTTATATTGCTTATTTGAGTCATTTTAACCTTATAATCACAATTTCAACTTAATCGCTTAAGGGTGTAACGCCCCATCCCAAGACCTGCATTAGTAAAGAGAATTACTAAGTAATCCTGTCTACTAATGTAGAGAATAGGGCTGGTTAAGGGCGACCATCATAGTAATACATTAGCTAAGAGCTAAGCATGTCAATCATGTCTTGATTTTTTATTCCATTACCTCGTAAGTGGTAGACACGCTTAGACCCTAACTAATGCACACTATGGTGGATTCGGACCATTTCAGAAATAATGTAATATACATGCAGAAAGAAAACATCAGTCACAGAACAGCAAACCCAGATCAGAGTATATATATATATAAATACATACATTACCATACATCTCCATAATAATACATCATATATAAGTAGCATGGACTACCGAATCACATATACACCCATCCCACTAAATAATATACAATAAGACACATAAAAGCAGACGACTCAAAACGACATCCAAGCCAAAATAATAAGTCCAACCAAAACTATCAAGCTGATCCAAGAAGTGAAGCAATCCAATCTAACCTGCAACTCGGTCTGACCCGAGTGAAAAACACACGGGTCAGGCAAGCTAAACTTATCAGTAGTAAGGATCTCAATAACAAGCGGAATGGTGAGAATCACTCCGTTGTTGCCAATGGAACGACATGTTATTCATCATATCATTTATAAGAAAAGGGGACATCGGGGATTCATCTATCGATTTCAAGGGAATTCAATAAGTAACATGCATATGGTTTCTCTTAAGGACATCTCTAAGTAAAGTGGATAAGGGATGAGAACCATATAATAATTTCATAAAGAAACATCAAATCATCATAATCTATCATGAGAACTCATTAAGAGTTAAAGGAAATCATAATCAAAATCACCATATAGAATAATATGAATGTAGCCTATATCATACTCAAGGCCATATTCAAATAACACATCACAAAAAGGTGAAATCGACATAGAAAACTTCATAGAAAATTGCACGTGCTTTTCATCTTGACTAGTACTACTGTTATTTGGTACCATACGTCGTGATGACTTGGGGTCATTAACATCTTAGCATCGTGATCGTCTTGATTGACTATAGTCGAATATCATGATGACACCCAAATCATAAAATCCGAGCAAAACATCATGATGATTGTAATCTAGTAATGACATCAAGAACATCGTAACGATTCCAATCTTATACTCGGTTTGTAGTACTAATAACATCTTGAATGTGTCACAACATCTCGAATAGGAACCCAATGGGTGTTAATGTACGTACCATACCATACATTCGCACCTATTGGTTTACTAATCGTCAGTCGATGCCACATTAGAAAACATTCATAAAAATCCAAATCAAACATACACCGCCTCGTCTCATTGGCGAGTGTAAAGCACCCAACTCATCGTGTCTCATACTTTGATGAGTTTAAAGTGACATCAAGACTTGTCTCATTTCATCGACAAGTAAAAGTCCATCTTAAACATCACAACCATCATCAATTCATCATAACAACCCCGCCTCATGTCCTCGGCAGGTAAAAATATCATAAAACAGTACCTCAAAGCCGATTCGACAGTCCAAGTCTGATATTAAGCGATGAGGCGAAAACACATGTCCCATACCACATATTTTTGCCAAATCGTTTAATTCTCATTCTCATATGTTGAAAATCATCTAACTAGGCTATAATATATCTAGAAATATTTTATAGAGAAAACGGGATTTTTAAACAATTTTTTTAGAAAATTTTAAGTAAGTTTTAAAAGGAAAAATCTACTTATCAAATAGATTATCTATATATAAAATACTTTTAAAAAAAATGAATAATTGCTTAAAAACCCTTTAAAATGTTTTGAAAACATTTATTTAGTTAACCATAATTTATAAATAATTTTCAGAAACTTATTCAAAACCAAAATCAATTAAAACCATCGAATTCTTCAAATTCCGATATTTATCGATATTTAGATTAAAATAGAATTTAAATAAAATTTAAATTCTAAAAATTTTCACAATCAAGCTAATCCATTATCGGATAATAATACTAAACATTCATCATCAAACTTATTAAAACAATATTTAAAATCATCGAAATTTGCAGTGAAACAGCTAACGAAAGCGCAAATAGAAGCAAGAGAACAATCCACCAAACAACTTAGTTTTTGGCTAACTTTGGACAATAATTTGGGGTGACAAAACAACTCATCTTTCCGCCAAATTTTACTATGTTATACTATGACATGAGGCCTATATCATATCCAAAATTTGGAGCAATTCACAGCAAAATGAAAGAGTTATGATTTTTCAAACATAGTTCTTTTCAGCAAGCATAAAAAAAACAAGATTTTTGGCTGTTTTGAACTAAGTATTTTCTATATCAATTCAGATCATAATTTCATAAATTTTTTTAAAAACATCTTGCATTCCAACTTCTACAACATATAAAAAATTTGGGGCAATTGGTTGTAAAATGAAGTAGATAATTTTTTTCTAAAATGATGTATTTTCGCCCAATACACAGAGGTCGGTATTTGACTAATTTCAAGCATTAATTTAGCGGAACTAAACAATTGCAAATTCATTAAAAAAATTCAGAAGCAATGAACCATCCAAGTACTTATACTTATAAAAAACTGAGACTCATTGGCTACAAAGTGAAGGAGATTTGATTTTTCTAAGATGATGTATTTTCGGCCAGAAATCAGAGATCGGTTTTTGGCCAAATTCAAGCATTAATTTTTCAGATCAAAACAAAAGGAAATTAATTGAAAATTTCCAGAAGTAATGAAACATCCAAGTATTACAACATAACAAAAATTGAGGTTCATTGGCAACGAATTGAAGGAGATATGAATTTTCTAAGGTGATGTATTTTCGGCCAGAAATCAAAGATCAGTTTTTGGCCAATTTCAAGCATAAATTTTCCAAGTCAAAACAACTCCAAATTCATTGAAAATTTCCAGTAACATTGGACAATCCAAGTACTATAATATATCAAAAATTCAAGTTCATTGAATGTAAATTGAAGAAGATACGAATTTTTGAACATGGGGCTTTTTCAGCCAGCAAAACAGAAAACGAATTTGATAAATTAAGCAATTCCATCAACAAATTGATAACAAAATTTGATTTTTTTTCCTTAGCTTGCTGTAAGAAACTCTTAGCTTGCTTACCAAATTGTTTCAGCAATATCTAGCAAATATTTGATAGGAATTTGTGATCTTTTTTGAAGAAAGAAGCCTTAAGAACCTGTAGAAGCTAGAAAATAAACATGCAAAACAACATAATCAATTAAAAGAAAATTTACATCTCAAATTCTCAGATTTTGATGAAAACTATTTGGTATTGGAAGGATATTACCTTTCTCTTCTTAGTTTAGGTGATTATCCCTTTTAATTTGTAGAAAAGGAGGGTGGAAATTGGGTTTAGTTGAAGGCAGCCATGAATTTTTTTTTTTTTTTTTACGGTAGGTTAATTTTTGAGAAGGAGATGAATGAAAGTACATACACCTTAGTTTCTCAACAGAAATTTGTAGATATTAGGCTAGTGGATCCTTCTTTCTACCCAATTAAGCCCAAGAGAGAAATTACTTGGTGGTATTGCAAGGTTATGTATACATATTAACCTATTTTACACTATATTCATACAATACTACATTTTCAAGCCAAATAAAATACATAGATCAATTTTTTTTTGAAATAAAATAGTTATTGTGATAAAATAAAATTTATTCTAACAATAAAAATATAATTTTTAACAATAAATCCCCATTTTAACAGTATTTTACAATTTGCATAATTTTAGTGTAAAAACACTATTTTTAAAGTATAACTTGATCAAAATTTATTCTCTTAGCCAAATAAATTTTAATAGATCATTCTAACACTTTTAAAACCACAAAATAATATTTTTGAACAATATTTCATCTTTTATTTTATTAAAAGACATGTTTTCTTCATATTTTTCCTTTTATATTCAATAAAAGGCTAATATTGACAATAATTATCAATATTATCTTATTGATTTAATTAAAATACATTAGTGGACTAATTTCACTCCAATACCTCAAAATAAAGTTTTTAAAACTTTATTTCCATCAATTTGCATTTATTTCGACAATTAAATGTTGAAATACATCACTTGGTAAATTTATTAACTCAAATTTACCTAAATTCCAATATTTTCCATTTTATTTAACCAAAATACCAAACAATGAATTTTAAACCCAATATTTAACTCCATACGTATTGTTTATTTGAAATACACAATTTAAACCAAATTTATTTCTTCATTACATTCTATTTACCATTATAATTTAATATCATTAGTAATCTCCAATACCAGGGTTGTTACAAAGGGTATAAAATTTCATTACACAATTATAACCATTGTACATTTCAATTTTATATTCAATTTAATTCAATTTCAATTTCAATTTTATTTTATATTTAACTTATCTTGAGTTATATGCAAATATATTTTATTCACTTCCATTTACTCAAGCTAAATTTTAATTCCAGGATTAAAATTTCAAATTTCTTTTCTTATTTATATCAACTTCACTTAATAAGTTCAATAGTTGATTCATCTTAACTTTCCACATTATTTAAATAGAGTTCCTAGAATTCAATTACCCAATTTTATTTCAAAACCATTTTGAAATCATAAATAACATATACCCACTTAGTACATCAAATCAAATCTCCGGATTCCAAAACAACTTGTTTTTACCAAAACAAATTTCCCTTTGAATTTCGAAAACAACTTGTATATCAAACAAGTCTAAGAAGATATCATAACCAATCACCACAGAAGCAATCCATCACTTTAGAAACTCGAAAATGAATACTGATGATGTGGCCATCATCATCCGAATTATTTTCCAGCAACCGAAGTGAGTTCAGTGCTTCCTTACTTCCACAAATTCCTTTTAGAACAATTTCCATTCAAAAATATATCCCAAAATAATACTCCATTATTTCCTTCAAATTTTTGGAAAACATTTCCACCATTCCCAAGATTTCCAAACCTTTGTTTAAATACACTTTAAACGCTTTTCAAAATTTTCGGGATTTAAATTCTGGTCTAAATCAAATTTTAGTTATTCTTCTTTTGGATAAATCATACTTATAGAATTCTATTTGGTTATAAACCATTTTAAGTTTTAGATTCTCATGTTTGATTATAATATTAACAACCAAACATCCAAATATATATAATAATTTTCAAAAAATTATTCCTTTTATATCAAAATATAATTTTGGGTAAAATTATTTCATTTACCCACTTCAAAAACAATACTATGTTGGTTTATCTTGTTTAAGAGTTTAGAAACCCCTATCGATACGGTTGTACTTCCTATACCGACCAGTATTCATAAACACTCAACCGATAAGTCAATACGGTATAAAAACAGTTTTATATTCACTAACAAGTACGCTCTCATATCTATTATAACACTCAACTCATTCTAGAGTACTATGGATTCTATTTCTAATGAGTAATTTCCCCACCAGAGCCAAGGTTATTGCCAACCTAAGCTCTGATACCACGTGTAACGACCCGCTCTTCTCGACCCTCGAAAATCGACACAAAATACGCCACAGTATAATATGCCAACGATCGAGTGTCGGAAAAGATAGATAGTTGAGGGAAAGAAAGAAGATAGAAGAAAGAAGGAACTAACTAATAACAGAATCTCACAATCGCAGCGGAACAAAATATAATAGTCAATAACAGATCTTTACACAAAATGAAAACTATATCTGTTTTATATATTACATCATCAGAGTATCACAAATAAGCAACAATTACCAGCCTGACACTTTCAAACAATCACAACAGCGGATATACACAAATACGGTAATACGTCTCGGACTCCAGCTCCTCTCTTAAGCTCCACAGCATCCTTTCCTGCAATCTATAATACTCGGTCTGACCCGAGCATTATAATAAAATAACACCCGAGTCAGTTTGGAATACCAGTGTGAGAAAAATACATCCAAATTGATTATTAAAGTTTCAAAATCCTTTGAAATTAAAAGCACCTCGTAAGACCACGCCACAAATAAACATGTCGGGTTTTTACCTTACAATAGCCAAAACATTTATTATAAAATCCTCTGATATTATAATAGTGTCTATATACAAATACTTATTCAAATAGTCGAAATTGTTACATTAATTAAATTCCAGCATACTAGCCACAATCGTGGGTAATACAAACAAAACCGTAAAATGCACATAGGGAGAATGAATTTCCAACTAATGACTAGGCACTGGGGTACCACCTGTCGCAGTACCTGGTCTAGATCAGCATACCGGGGATCCACCCTAAATCCCCTACAACACAAGACTGGGACCACCCCTTACTGGATAATCCCGAGTAAGATCACCCCACGGTTGGGATCAGCAACCGCACCACTAAGCCGAATAAAAAGGGACATCTAGACAGGGATGACCTCACCCTAATGGGCGCTACCCACTTAGCCTTGCTGCATATCCCTTGATTTTCAGTCATTCCTGGTTGATGAGGCTTGAGGCTAAGCGTTACCTTTTTAGAACATATCACTTAGAATGCCCACCATCCACTAGACGATGTTCTGAAAACATTCATCCATACAAGTCCGTCCCGTGTTCGAACGGAACTGAAGGCACTACTCCTACTACATCCATTTTGGAATCACCTCAGGATTAGTAGCGACTAGCCCTTGCACTTCGCTGCTCCATCTTCGATTTCAACTCTTGTTTTCCCTATGAAAACGTACAAACCGAATTGAAGTGGTTTTCCAGAAATTAATCTCGATCCCGGTCTCTTCGAAACGATAAGCGCATTGGCCAATATTGATAGTCAGTTATTTAATTATCAAATAACATTCACAAACATCCATCAAACATAAATAATTTCTTAAATTATTTATTAACCTCAAAATATCTTCACAAGATATATTCCCAGTTTCAACCCTTTTGAAAACAGTTTTCAAACCATCTTCCTTTTTATGGAATAAATTTCCCAAAACATTTTCTATTTCCATTGAAAATAACCAAGTCCAAATACTTTAGATTTTAAAACATTAGATCACTTTATTCTATATATACCCTAAAATATATTTAAAAATATTTAAAGCAAACTACTTTATAAAATATAAGCTAATTTTAAAATAAAAGTTCAATTAAACTAAATTTTGCAAGAAGGGTTACAAAATCCTATACAATTTTCAAATAAAACTTTAACCAATTATCTTTAAAATAAAACCATTTATAAAATATAAATATTAATAATATTCTTTTAAAACATAATACCAATTACCCCTTTTAGAATAATTATTATGATAACTAATTTAGTACATATTTACCTTTAATAATTTTACAACTTAAACAAGAATTTTCTTAAAGCCATTCTTTTAAAATCAAATTTAAAACTTTTAACTTTTACTTAAAAATCTGCTTTAAAACGTACTAGGCTTTTCAGGGAAATACACTTTCATTTCAGAATAAACCAAAGAATCCTTTTATAAATCCTGTTTGATTTATCTCAATTCGAATTTACGTTTAAATCCCGTAAATTTCTTCCAACACTTTAAAAATAAACACCTTTTATTTTTAACACATTTCTCATTTCCTAGAAATCACTTCCAAAATATATGCTTAAAATATTTAGAATAAGGCTACTAGAAATTTCTTAAATGAAAATAATACTTAAGAAAATATAGAGGAGTTTCTAAGTAATTTAAAATAAAATTACCCTTTAAAATAAAGTTATTAATCAAATATTTATATTATATTTTCCTTTTTGAAAACTTAATACTACTTTACCTTTAAAATAGTTAAATATCATAGTTACTTAAATAAGTATTTACTTATACTTAAAAATAATTAAAAATAATTTTTTTCCTAAAATATTCTAAAACACATTTTAAACTGTCAACTTATATTTTGAAAGCTTTTCTTTGAAACATACCAAATTTCCAAGAAAAATGCACTTTCCATCCTTTAAAGATAATCTCATCTTTGCTTTTAAAATAAATTATACCTTTCTTATGGAATTTCCCACCGTAAATCTATATTTCCAAATTTATCCACTGATAAATATTTTATTCCACTTCATTTGTTAAACCAATTTACAAATTCCCATTGCCCATTACAGTTTCAAAACTCTTAACCATTTCCAAATCAATTTCCTGAATTTAATTTCCTTAATTTCATTACTTAAAAATTCCTTTCATTTTCCTTTAATCCCAATTCATTTATTGATATTTTTTTAAAATGCCAAATTATATTTATCCAACCATAACACAGCATAACAAAATTCCAAATCAATTTATCATAAGACACCATTGAGATATACCACAGATTATGAATATAATTTCTATTTATGAGGAATCCAGTTGGATCCCTCCAACCTATTTCCCTGCATCCATAGATGTTAGCACGACAAATAAAATATCGATCAAATTTGATAATAATTATCACATTTATCTAATTAACCAATCAATCATTTGAATATTTGCTATTTAAATTAAATGGTATCCAGATGTGAGAGATTAACTCACCTTGAATTTTCGACAAGCGTTTAAATTTTAAATTAAATCGAACAACGTTCGATTTAACTTAAATTTTTTACTTGCTCAGAAAGATCCTAGATCTGCACCACAGCGGGTTGCTCATTGCTGCGATTCCGGCGCTTGTAAATATAATTTGTAAAACAATTTCTTCTTTTATTTATTTATTTATTTACCAAACAAACATCTGGCCGTTCGTTCCACAAAAATCAGGCCGTAGCCTTTGTCTTCCACAACGCGAACGTCCCCAGGTAAATGAAACTCAAAACCGCTGCATGCCCTCAACACGAGCGCTCTCTATGATGACCATACTGATAATCAGCGACCACCAGTTCGATCCCCCACGCGAGCTCGACCGTCGCCCCGATTCTAGAAGCACTCAGCACCCCAGTGTCGTGAAATCACCTCCTAACGTTCGTGCGAACGCGCCCTCAAAGCTCCTTCTCCGATCGACGATAGCCAATCTCCATCGTCGTCGCCTAGAGCTCACGCTACCCTACGACTTTCCAGTTGATGATGCACAAGGATAATGCTTGGATTGAGAGAAATCAAGGGAAATCAAGGGAAAACGTGAGAGCTTTTCGGCCATAGATTTGTTTAAGTGGCGACTATGTTGTTTCTAGGGTTTCCCTGTGTTGAGTGAATTTAGAAACGTGCATCTATATTATTTAATTATTATTCTCAATTTTTAACTGTTTTTCCGAACGAATTCCAAACAACACATGCCGCCAGGCATTTATAAGGTTTTACTCGCCTTTCGAACACAATGGAACGTGTTTCGGAAGCTAATTTGATCGTATGTGGAAGTTAGCTTTTTAAATCGATTTAAAATATTAAATTATCGAATTTAATTTCAACGCGTTTCTTACCCGTACGAATAAACAGTAACTCCAAATGCTACGAAATCTGAAATCCGATAATAATTAACTATTACGGATCCAATAGAACTGGTTTCGTCGAATTTCGAGACTGTGCCCTGGAAGGCTATTTTAACTAGTCGATTAATTCGAGCGATTTTCGAAATCGTTGAAATCACTTAAAATTTCACTTTTAAAATTTTACTAACTCTATTATAAATCATATAGAATTTATAATCATATTAGAAACCATTCTGATTCACTTTAAACCAAAATCTGATTATTTGCATTATTATATTATTAAATTCCATTATTAAATTAATATAAAACTTCCAAATTTGACTTATCGACTTTTGATTCCATCCAGAAGTCCAACATCATTATTTAAATCCAAATAGACTTAAAATAAATTTTAGAAACTATTTTTATATCTATTTACACCTAGATTCACCAATTATCCCAATTCCACATATTTAATTGTTATTATCCAATTTCAATTGAATTTCCATATTCGATATTTTAACTAATTATATTGATTTAACCAAATCTTATTACTTCAAAATCAAATTATAATTCACATTCAACATTTAAAATGAATTAAATGTTCAAAATTTAACGACCAAAATTCTGGGTCATTACATATTTCTTCTTTAATAAAGAAACATTCATCATTCTTTATTAATATTTATTATTCCAATCAATTGGAAATTTTACATATAGTTGGTTATTATTTCATTCACACCAATGTCATTAAAATAAACATTAACATATGTTATCATCCTTATCTTATTGCAAACATATGTCATTAACAGAAATTTTAATTAAGCTCATAACTTGTGTTACATTCAATTTGTATCAATAAAATCTTAAATTTTTTATTCTAAACAAATTTATTCAAAAATATTATCTAGTTTAATATTTTTAAATGGTTAAAAATACGGGTCGTTACACATCCATGGAACACAACTACTATGATATAAATCCACCCGGTCTGCCCATGGTCTTCAAGGATAACACAATACTTAGACTACCTGTAGCCTACATGTATCCTACCCTCATCTATGAGGTATCAACTAATGTCTTCTTGTTATAGTGCCAAGCTTATACTTACTATTCCACTTCAGTTTACCTGATGCAATCAAGGAAATGCCTATTTGTTACTTAACACTCTTAATATGGATTGAAGTAGACTATATTTGTCCTTTTAACACTTTAAATCGATAAATTCTTGCATTTGTAGTATTTTTTGATATAAATAAAACATCTTGACTTACTCTTTCCTTATTCTAAAATCGGTTTACTCAAATTATACTTTTCAACCTTCTTTACATAAAAGATTCTACAATTCAAATCATACTTTGATGGAGAAACACAATGTGGTGCTCACCTTTCACTAGTATAGGAAGTTCGACCTAGTACTCTAACCTTCTAGTTCGACCGTTGCTTGAAAAGGTTATTAAGTTCCCAATGTTGCTTTTCTCTCTATCCCAACCATTTATGCTTCCATATTCCATAGTCACTTTTCCTAATAGACTATTTAATCATATTTATCTAACTCTAATCCATTTCTTTTCTTTTAAGTGATAGTCATAGTATTTTCATTTTTAGTAATTCAAGGCCTTTGAATTTTACCATTACTACAAAACTAGTAAGTTTTTATGCTTAAAAGCCCTTCATTCATTTTTTTTCTTTAATTAGATTAAAAAAACGATTAACTTAGTAAAAATGTACATAAAAACACACTTTTCTTCAATCTTCTTTTATGAACAAGAAATTTTCAAAAGGCCTATATCATATTATATTATATTTTTCAAAGAAAATGTAGTATTTTAACTTATCATTATTATTTTAGGGATATAATAGAAATAATTATAAAAAAAATTTCAGATACATAACCATTTCTTATTTAAAAAATAAATTCGAAAGTTAGGCCTTCCATACTCTTCAAAGCAACAAAGGAGTTCTTTATATATTTTTCAAAAGTTCTATTGTTAAAGGCAAAGTTTACATTAACGTAAGTATAACAATGTGCCCAAAAGCAAAAAAAAGCTTTAAAACAGTTATTAAAAATAACTTTCACCAAATTCTTTAACTTTTCTTTTTAGACAAACCCCATAAAATTTATTTGACTATTTTATATAAAATCATAAGCCAAAACTTTTCTATTTTAAAATATTATATATTTATCGTTTCTAACATTTTAGAAAAAAATTCATCGGTTTGTCATTACGTTGGAGTAGACAATAGAAACTAATTACCTAAGCCTACTTGTACCTAGCAATGCTTTGAATTTATAAAGTTATGTCTTCCTTTTAAAAGACGGTTACTCAAGTTTATTGTCCAATATAGTGTCGAACTCAATACAGAAATGTTACAGCCATACTCTAAGTAAATATGAGTCCTTGCAACTTCTGCGAATATAAGATAGGGCTTCTACTATAGTTGGGAATTTTTTCCTTAAGTTTGTAAAGTCCCTTTTCATGTTCCCTTTACGCTTTGTTGGCATCTTACTCTTATTATGTGGTCTCTTGGAACCAGTCTTCTTCGTTCACCCTTAATTCCATAACATGTTTGCTACTGTTAGTTCATGTAGAAACCCTTTATTATCTCTTCTTTATGGGATAAACCACTATAAACATGAAAATTTTATTTTTCACCTCAACCGTTATTACTTTAACCTTTATTCTGACTCATAATTGTCTGCTTATATAAGGGATAAGCCAACTACTTTATGAGTCAAAATATATAGGGTGTTATGTATTAATACACATATCAGAAAATCATAATTATGCTCTTCTAGTCAGATTTGGCTCATCTTATCTCCTCCCCCATAGATATCGACAGAACCATATAAGGATGTTCACGCTCGAAAACTTAGCTGCCTTCTTCGAGCCATTCTTCTATGACTTGCACTCATTCTCACTATTTGTGTTTAGGAATTATTTTCAACTTTCCCAGAAATAGTATAGGCATGAATAATAGGAATTTTATATATATATAAAATCTTTGGAAATATTTTTAAAAACTTTCATCTATATATGTATGTATATTTTAAAACCTATTTTCGAAAACTTTTTGGAAAACATTTTGAAAAACCTTTTGAAAAAACTTTCTTTTTTCCAGAAACTTTTAAAGTACGTTCACTTAATATGTACCTAATCCTAAGGATCCTAAACCTAATCTTTGATAGCAAATATAACACGCCGCATTTGCCGATACACCGATCCATAGCTCAATGTGCTTTTTGACCTCGTGTCGTGTTGAGAAATACCAGTTGTTTGGATTTTAAAACATTATAGAGTATAAATACAATGGTGGTTCTAAGACATTTTGCCTTTCAAATCTCATAGTGGAAGGAATTAAAATATAAGTACACAAAAATAGACATCTTAGAAAAATGGTCTCCAAAATACTTTTTTTACATATACACTATTTTGAAAATACAATATGCATCACAAACATTTAATACAATAGGTGACTATAAGAGAAATAATGAATAATATGAGAACTCCAACATGAAGCTCCTTTCTCTACATACTATGCCCAATCAACCACTAACATGTCATTTTATAGTGGGGAAAATGGAAAGGAGGAAGTGAGTCAAACAATGTCTGGTGAATACGTACAAATTCAATATGCGATGATCATGTGCAGTTAACTTTAAAACTATTCTAACTGATATAGGATGTACTACCATTGTTTGTGAATTCCTAAGGTCCATACTTAAGGGTTCATTTTAATACATATCTACACCGCTACTTGTATAGACTACTACAAGGATAAAATCACGGATCGAACCTCATATAACGATCGGATAACGCTGCTAGAGCTACCCAATAAGAAATCATCGCCTATAGGCTACTATGGAAACCCACTTTTCCACTAACACTACTGAGGGAACTGCTCTCCCATGAATACCTGTATCCATCACTTTGCCTGGAGAGGAGAATCTCAAAATGCAAACTCGCTGTGTAACTCATCCCACTATTCACCTCTCAATCATAGTGGAAAAATGCTTCTTATTGTACTGCGTCGGCATCCACCTGTACAACATCGCGTTAGAACAATTTGTACAAGAACTTCCATTAGAACCATGCTCGTTTCCACTCTATAGCCTCTTATTGTGTTGCCCTGGGCCTTATAGTCCTTTAGAATCCCTCGATAGCACTAGGGTCACTCACCTGGTGTCTCCATCAGTGCTACAAGTCCACCACGGAACACCCTCTGAGTGTGTACGAAATACATTGCCCTAATCAACTCTTAGCTCTTATTTGGTTATTTATTTGTTACCCAAACCACGATGACTTATTGTTTTTTGATAGGAAAATGACTTCCCAACTATCTCTAGCATAAGCACTTCGCCCAAAATGGGCTCAAACAATCGATTTTCCTTTCATATAATTTTTTTACAAAATTATCTAATTTATATTCTTTACTTGGGCCCTAGGTGGAGGTTCATTCTTGCAATTTACGTTCAAACGGTGGACCACTGTTCCCTTTTGGTCGACTACTACCGATCGACACTAGGGTACTTGGGTCGACCTATCGCGTACTAAAATTAGAGTATTTTGAAATTTGATTACTATCTATCATTTACTGTCGTTTAACTTATGTCATTAACAATTATTAGTAGTTATTAGTGAACCCTAATTACTATATGACTAGCATATATGTCAATTTGCAATTTGATTTGGTGTTTACTCATTTAGGGTTTGTAAATTTCAATTATAAAAGAGATGTATAAGCTTAACTGTAATGCATATCGTTTTATAGTTTACTGGTAATTTCTATTTTAACCTACAAATCTCAATTTTGGGTCTTGCATGTTTCAAATTAGGTTTCTAACACATTAGATCAATTTAAACAGTTAGAATCTAATGGTAATGATTATCTTACTAAAATTATTCCCACCCACCTCAAGCCTAAGCTCTTTGTATCCGTTTTCTTGAGATTCACCCCTCCGAATGCTAGCTCCGCTTGATCTGTCTATCTCCAATTGTTTGTATTCTTCTAGGGATATTTTAATTTTATTTTTGAAAATTTTAAAGTTTAGAGAAGAGGGAAAAGTGTTGATAGAGTTTTGTTACTATATATATTTATGTAAGAATTAGAGTTTGATTTGGCTAGTGTTTATAGGGATTGCAAAGTAGTTTAGAGTGTTAGTTTTAGCTTAAGGAATATTTTCAATCATTAGGTTTGTTCATCAAATCTTATCATAGAAGGAACCACCAGAGCCGTCCATCATGTTCCAAGTTTTCTGGTTTTTAACATTGCAAGGTTGACCAAAGGAGGGCCAGGGTCGACTTTTACCGGTCAACCATGGCAAGCCAAGGGTCGACCTTTGTATTTTTTTTTAATTTCGAACCTTCTCCTGCCCGTAACTTCTCCATACGAACTTCAATTTCAATGTGTTATATATGAAATTCTGCCAAAAAATTGCTACGAAAGCACTGATGCAAGTTTCGTAGTCAAATTCGAATGTTTGTGAAAATATTATTTTTAGTCCTTATTTAAATTTAATTTTACTTTATTATGAAATTTCCTTTTAAATTTCTAGGGTACTATATATTTGCACCAAGAAATATCACTATTTCCTCTCTGACCTAATCCCATGTAGAACTAAAGGTGAATTCTCCATTATTTTGAGGTTTCCATGTCCAATAGTCTTCATAATTGTTGTGAATTATTGAGATTCCTTGAATTTGCGTAAAAATATTATTGGGCAGATAGGAGTTATCTTCCCTCCATCATCCATTGGAGATGACAGAGGAAGCCTTTCTGTTGCAGGCCCTATTTATCATCACATAATCCTCTCCCATCATCCCATTATTGACTGTTTGTTAACTCATGGTTCAAACCATAGGCTTGTGTATTCTCCATGGACTACCTTCCTTTCTATTTTGCTTTTGATTGTTGATCTTGTACTGAGTAGAGTCTACCAGGTATAAGATGCATTATTATCTTCCTTAGTGGACCATAATTTTTGGTTTTGCAATACTATTTCTTATCCATTATGAACCTAAGCATTTTACTTGTAGAAATCTCCATGTCAGTTTCAATGCAATGGCCTTCGTCAACTCTTGTATATGTCTTAGCCCCATATCCCCTTCAAACTTTGGTCGACATAAGTCTTTCCATTTCATGTTATGGCTTTTATTTTTCCATATAAAATTTGCACACGAAGCTGGTTTTGTTTATTATTGATATTAATAACTGGCAGAATTGAATCCAAAATAATATCATTGGCTAGATTACCATTTTGATTAGTTCTATTCTGCCAGCTACATTCAACATCTTACTTTTCCAATTATTGAAATTTTGTGGATTTTGTTTAGTAGCATTCCAAAATCTCTAGTTTTATGTTTGCTATAGGATAAGGGAATTCCTAGATATGTGACTCAGAGATTTCCTGTTTGGACATTTAGAATATTGAGGATTTGATTATTGACTTTGGTAGCTTTTCTAAAATAAAGTGTAATTTTTTATTCATTAATTTTTAGACCCATAGACTCTCTTATGATTTTCATAATTTTGGCTGTACTTTATGCATGTCTAGTGCTAGCTTTAGTAAAAATTAAAATATCATTTACATATAGTAAATGAGTTAGGATTTGTTCAAATAGAAGAATTAGATCAATATCCTCCTTATAGTATTCAAGATCTAATAAAATAGTAAAAAATTCCATTGTAATGGCAAATAATAAGGGAGATTAAGGATATGCTAGTTTGATACCTCTATTACTACCAACGAATCCCATAGGACTCGTATCTAATAGGATAAAAAAGGTAATAATAGATGTGCATTCATATATTAGGTTGCAAATCTTTTTATAAAACTCAAACATAGCAACATATGGTATATGTATTCCTTACTGATTTTGTTAAAAGTTTTATGTAAGTCTACATTTAAGCATATATTTTTGGCCATCTTCCTACCAAATCCCTTCACCATTTCATACGCTAATAGAGAGTTTTCTATGATTATTCTTTCTGGAATGAATGCATTTTGATTTATTGATATTAACCTGTTAAGAAGGTGCTTCATTCAATTGCTTAATAGGTAAGCCAAATTTTTGTAAATCGCATCATATAAAGATATTGGTCTATAATCTGCTAGAGTCTATGGTTCTATAGTTTTAGGAATTAAGCGTAGGAAGGTATGATTAATTTCCTTAATGATCTTACCTGAATGTTTCCCAACATTGCTTTTAAAACATCATTTTTGATTATTTCCTAATGAATTTGTAGAATTTGGAATTTAAACCATCCGGCCAAAAAGAACTATTATCACCAATTTGAAACACCACTCTCTTAACTTCCTCCATCTCAAAAGGTCATTCCATCGTACATCTTGCATTATTTGAAAGATTTTTTTGCAAGCGATATGAGAAAATTCGGATTAGTGGAAGAGGAATTAAAAAGATCAAAAAATATATTATAAAACATCACTGTTCAAATTCTCATTTGGATTGATCAAGTTCCCCTAATCATCTATCATTAACTATGTTTTTTTTTAGTTCTTGATTTGCAAATTTGGAGTGAAAAATTTATGATACCTTATCCCCTTGTATGAAGCATTTTATTTTCGAGAGTTGTATTTATTCCATGGCATATCTTTGTAAAAGGTATGAAAATTGTTCCACTTTCTAGTAGTAAGTATTTGTGAATCGTTTGGATGATTGATTGGATTCAAGTATGTAGTATCTGCTTCTTCCTCAATAACTCTATTGTCCTATCTTTGCCATTATGATCTTTACTCCAAGCTCATAGGTGATCTTTAGTTTTTTTTTTCAATTTTGAGATCAGTTAAAAAAGAAAATTTCCGTCCTGTTGTGCCACGAGTTATTGTATGTCCACTTAGATTGTATGAACAATGTTAAGGTAATTCGTCCTGTGGTGCCATGAGTTATTGTATTTGAACGGTATACCCTTTCTTGAATTCATTGGCGTCGCAAAGTTAAAAATGATTTGGAGTATGGCACTTGTAGAATGGTTTATAAAGCAAATATAAAAATTAGGGAATTTGTGTAGGCACTCCTTATTCCTAAATAATATATTAGTTTTACAATGCACGAACAAATTGAGTCCCCTTCAAAGTATAGTAATTCCCTAGATTGGAGGTTTAAATAAGTCTATATACCCTAGACTGTCTATGAAGTCTTCATCAAGACTCGTACAGTAGGTACCATTGTTAATTTTGTCATGTCTATATAGAATAATATTAAAATCTCCTACTAATACCCTAGGTATGTTAAAAATATTAGGATGAGTTTTAATGCAATCACATAATTCAATCCTCCAATCTATTTGATTATGCATGCAAACAAAAATCAATAGAAAGGTAGTATCGTGTTATTCCGAAAAGCACTTGTGATATATTATTCATTTTTATAAATAACCAAGTTTGACTAAACGCTAGTGTCCCCTATGACTAAAATCCTACTTTTATTGCTATGGTCCTTATTAGAAATATAGTCCCATCGTTTGTTGAAACATCTAATAAATTCAAAAAAAATCCTCTGAAAGTTTACTTTTTAATAGACCTACAATGATGCTTGTCTTTTTTTATAATTCTTATCAAATCCAATTGCTTGGACGGGGAATTATGACCCCAAGCTTAGGAGTTATATGTGATACAACTGACAACAAGTTATTCATCGTATATAGGCTTATAATTTGTTGAGCTTTCCTCAAAGTCATAATCCTAAGGCAACGAGTCCTAACAGCCACTAGAGAAGTTGAAATTTTTGCGTGTTTCATCTTTTAGGTTTTGAGAAACATAAAAGTCTAGTGGGAGCCTTATTAGAAAAATGAAATGGTAACATTTAACCTTTCTAACGTTGTAAGAACATCTACTATGCGTAAATTAAACCGATCTACTATAGTAAATTTATGTAATCAATAAACTGATAAAATGTTTATCGATTAAAATATACAAATGAACCAAATAAAGATTGACAAAAGGAATATAAAGTATACTTATCAATAAATATTTTTGCATGTTGTTATTTCCAAACCCATTCAACTACCTAATTATATAATTACTCTTAACTTGGCCACTTAAATGTTTATTTGCCTGAGATTATATGTTGTCTTTTAAGAGTTTTGAACCCTAAAAGAAACAAAAGGATATGAATGTTTGATCCATATCCAATCACATATTATTGTTATGTGGTGAACATTCGCAACTCATGATGTATGAAAGCTCAATGAAATTAGTTCATACGAAATAAGCAAGTAAACCATAGCATGAGATCGTGTATTCAATATGGTTGATTACAATAAAGATCTTATTGTGCTAAATATAACACTAAATCAAGAGCTATATGATAGATTTAAGAATACGATCATTAAAATGTCAGTTTGATTAGTTTATGTAAAGTGCAACTCATTTTATATCCTTAAATGTTAAGGATGACCAAATGCACTTTTATAAAGAGTTTTTTTTACAATATTGTAGTAAGGGTTTCCTTTTGAATTGTTTGACCATTTAGACAATAGATGTAACTTAAAGCACAGTTGGAATGAAGAGAGTGAATGCTCACTTCTTCTTCTAAAGTGACATTGGAAATGAGAATCGTAAAATAATAATGGATACTTAACATGGAATTAGATATATGATTTCTATGTCAAAATATATTTTTATATAGAAAATTGTTTTTTGTGAAATTTATTTCTTTGAGTATAAGATTCTTGATCTAAAAACTCTTAATTGTAAACCGGTTATAGTAGATGAAACAAATAGCTTATTCTAAGTGGTTGAATGGAGCATCATATTTCATACGCCATTACAGTAATGGAGGAAACAGTGGGAGCATTCCATATAAAACTTATTGGTTGCATCAAGTTACAAAAATTATTTTTGTAAAACATACCAAACATTACTTATGAAATAATAACTATTTTTCAGTGTTGATTAGAAAATAGACATAGTTTTATTTCAGTGTGAATATTATGAATATTCATTATAAAATAAAACTGTAATAGTGGTATTTTTTTCATAACAAAAGCGAGGAAAATAGAAAAGTATTTGAAATTATTTGCAATTTGTTTAGAATTATAGACTAAGCCGCGGTTTGGAGAAATAGTTCTTGATTATACAAATATGAATCATATTGTACTGGCGTTTGAACCAAAAATGGCATAGACACCCAAAAGTTTTATGTAGTAGAGATTAAATGAAGAAAAGTAAATGAAATCAAGGGAATAAACAAGACATGATCGTTTATAGTGGTTCGGCAAAGAAAGGCTTACATCCACTTTGAAATTTTATTGCTTATTTTTTATTTGGAGGCTGAAGATTTTGGGGTCATTACAACTCCCACACTTAGAATTTCAGAGTTACAAGAATATAATAACTAATGGAACTAGAGCCGAAAGATCCCCAAAAATGAGCCCTACTCCCTATTTATAGAGGTAGGAGGCCTAAAATCTCGCATGTAATATCTCTTAACTGTTATGTTAGAAATTGACCCGTTCTTCTAAAACGATAGGTGCTTGCTCAGCAATATCTGGGATTCATTACCGATCCCTATGTGGGAGTCGGTATCGATCCCTAAGTTTTATGATTCTTAAGTCTTCAACTCCTAGCTTGGATCGTCTTATGTAGGCTTCGCGAATCCATAGTTGTTTGTACCATTCTTATCTTTTTTCTGAGCCTAAATGATGGAGTTACAACAAAACAAAGCTGCAGATTCAAGTGCTCATGGAAATCGGTTGAGGATTGTAGTTATTCAACAAACCAATTTTGAAATAAACTCTTGGCATCAAGATAAGCTTATAGGCAAAATAGGGGTCCACTCATATTGTGTTTGGGGTTCTGCACCGATAGGGATTGGTACCGATCCCCAACTTGGGAGATCCTATTACCTTGTTGACTTAGATAATTTTGGCCTTGACTTCCTGGCTCTATCTGTGCAGGTTCCTGGATTCTTGGGCTATCTCTGTGGGATTTCTTCCTCTATAACTCCAAGTTCTATCTGTCCAGTTTGTCTGGGTTCTACTGGGTCAAAAGGCAGGATAACACTTGACTCCTAAAGTACATCTCATTTCCAACGGGATGTACTTTGAATCAGGACAAGTTCAGATTTCCGTGAAGGATTCCACTCTGGACTTTGAAAGGTCATTATCTTTTTGCGAATCGATTTCATGAATTGCCATGTTCATAATAATCCATTGTAATGTCCTACAAACATCCGGGACTATGAATCTAGAATGTGATCCCGTGGTCTACTACTCCAAATCTAATGATCTTGGACTACTTCTGTCCATGAGTTCCCCAGGTATTTCTAACTTTCCTTCAGCTTTAGTCATCAAACACCGGATATATACATGCATGGTTCATCACATATGCATATGCATTCACACACATATGCATATACCATACGTATGTTTGTATACATATATGTTTATTTTTTTATTTTTTATTTAAAAAAATTTGGGACTCGGTACCAATCCCCAATTTGGGGGTCAGTACCGACTACTCACTTGGAAAAATTTCTCTAAGTGTTTCTGGCTTTTAGAATTTGGGCTTGCGACCCTCATATAACTCATTACTTTTCTCTTCCTCTCTCACTTGTTCATTTATATTCCTGCCTTTTACTTGATTTCTCGTGCTTGCCATTGAAGATCAAGCTCATCAACCAACTTTTCAAACTTTTCCATTAAAATTTCAAATCTAATATGAGCCATCATCCTCGTCCGAACTAAGGACCGCCACCATTACCATTGCCTGACATCGCCCATGCCTCTGTTCATCGCCTCAATCAGATTTGCCTTCATCATCCATAACTTTAATCGAAATTTTGCTTTAATTCGAGTCGATCCTTAAGCTTAATTCCACGTTAAACAATGCTAGGTAGGACGATGGTGACCGGTCGCATGTGAATGGACGTGGAGTTAGGCGCGAACATGAAGTTAACTTGTGGCTATGATTTTTGAGGTCAGTAAGGTTGATGGAGGAAGGCGAGATTTGCCTAATTATGAGAGTCTCGAGGATCAATACCGGTCCCCACACATGGGCAATTTTTGCCCACTCCAAGCTTTGCAACCGAACTTGCCTTGGAGTATCACGTTGAATTTCCTCTTTCATCTCGAACATTTTCGAGGCATGGTCGATAACATTAAGCTAGTCAGGATGACCAGCGATGATGGTCGTATCAAACAACATCTAGACTTTAAAACGAACAGTTAAAATAAACAGTTAAACAATAACCGTAATTCGAACTACATCAAGCCGCACCAAATTGCACTAAAGTCCACTTTAGCATGGGGGTATGGTTTGTATTTAATCTTCTAATGTTGATTATCTATCAAGCTTTTTAAAGAGATGGACCAGAAACGTTCCAGACGTCTGGTTGCACAGACTGCAGGTGCTTCACCTTAAAAATATATTGAATTCGTCATGGAATCAAGCTTAGCTACCGCTTCCCAAGTGCAGTGAACTCCTATCCAACAGGAGCAACAACCAAAGATTTCGCATGTTGATCAAAAATATAAATGACTCTAAGTAGAGCAACGGATACCTAAAAATCCGGTAGAACCGGTAGAGGGACCTCAAATGGATCCAACACACGATACTCTCGAAGATGCTATAATACTGAATTACTCGGTCGACTCTGTTCCTTCCAGAATCGATGAAGGATCTCTTCAAAAGATATGTAGTAAGCATGGTAATCCATTTGACGATGTCTTAGCACCGTCCCACGGTAAGAGAGCTCATGATCCTCCAAAAGGGTACATAGCTTGCAGTTGATACATGTGCCTGGTGGGTTGTGTCCCACCATTTAATCAATTCATTTGTCGAGTCTTGAATTTTATGAGACTGGCTCCCACATAGTCGCATCCAAATAGCTATGCTTTTCTTTTGGCACTTATCTAGTTTTCTCTAAGCACTTGAACCGAGTACCTAGCGATGAAGAAATCTGATACATTTATAGCTTTAAAAGCCGTAAGGAAAACCCATCTTATAACAACCCTGTTGTTAATTATCTAAATAATTTAATTAAGGATAATTAATTTATAATTGTAATTTATGAAATTTAATTGTAGAATTAAATTTAGTGTTGAGAATAATTGATTAGATTCAATTAAGAGATGAGTTTCATTTCTTAATTAGGATTTCAATTTAATTTTTTTTGAAATATAACGAAACTAATTATTTAATTTTGGTAGTTAGATTAAAATGTCGATGTTATGATTCATTGTTAAAATGAGGATTTTTAATGTGAGATTTGGTTTAAATAAATTTGAGAAATCTAATTTTATTTTGATTTAGTGTAATATAACGTTAAAAGAAGTAATAAAATACAATAGGATTTGTAACAAATTTCGTATAGAAGAATTTGCAATATCTTGCTTATTGGATCTAACCAAACCTTATTTGGCCCAAATAGAAGCTAGTGTAAGAAGAAAATAAAACTAACGTTCATTTTCTTCTCATTCTATTCTCAGATCAAGAACCAAAAAGTTAAAATATTCTAATTATCATACTTTAGCTCCTAAATCATTCCAAATCTAATGCAAATCATAGGGCTTTTATTCAATAAATATTGAAACCAATCTCCAGCAATCTTCTCTATCCTCTAATGGATTTAATTCATCGATTAATTCCAGTTTTTGTCTAGGTTTGTGATCTTTTCTACTTCAATTATTGAGTTTAACCTAGGTCTAATTGATGAGAGATGCTAGCATAGGAGAATTTGGATTTCTAGCATCATTAAAGCTTATAATGGTGAGTTAACTCTCACACGTCTATCTCGAAATTTCTGGTTTGTAGGTATTTGTTGTGTGATGAATTATTGTGAATTTGAATGATTATTTGGTTGTTATTTGCTGAAAATTATTTGTGACAATCGCTGTAGTAAATCAGTGATATATTGGTGTAAACTGATCTAAATTGGCTCAATCCTTTTATGTTAGAACTTTTTTCAATTAGATACAAATTATCTTTTAGTCGTATTTCAGCATTTTGCTGTTTAACGGGTCAAAATTGGGTTTGAAACTGATGGTGTAGCTATACTCTGTGTAATTTTCTTAGTTGAAACTTGATGTTAAAATTACCATAAATTTCGATAGGTTGAAATTGAGTGAAGTTTTTTCATTCGAAATTTATTTTTATAAGGAACGACTTTTATATTCATCATTTTTTGTGAGTCTACGGTTGAGTAATTTGGGTTTAAAGAAGAGGTAACTTCTTTGTCTCGTGTTTTAGTCTTAGCTTTGAAATACAAAAATTGTTTTAGCCGTAACTTTTTCTCTACTTATCGGAATTTGATGATTCTTGATGTTCTGGAAGCTTAGACTATCTTCTATAACTTTCATGTTATTTTATAGCTTACATGGTCAAAAATATGTTTTAATGTCGCTGTCCTGAGAATACATGACAACGAAAATAAAGTTAAAATCTGAGAATTGTTTTAGTTATAACTTATCCATTACGTATCGGAATTCAATAATTCTTGATGTTCTGGAAAGCATGGACTTTTTTCCAACTTTTATGTTTTAAGTTTTGTAAAATTATGAGATTGAAATGGTCATAACTGCAGATCTTTAGACCTTAAATTTGAGTTAAATGAAATAAGTTAATAAGCTTCATATACAAGTAATTTTACGAAAGGGAATTATTTCTAAATTAAGTTAATAAATATTAAAAATGATTTTTTAGCAAATTATTTTATATGTCAAGCATGGTTAGTAAAATATTTATCGATTTTGAAATCTGACTTTGGAAATACAAATCTAATTCATTTTTACATAAAAGTGATTATGGATTTGGAATATAAATATTACGGTTTTATTAAATAAGTAATACAGGATTCATGAAATTTGGAAATGTAGTTTTGAAAAGTATAAACTTAGTTTATTTCTAAATAAAATGGTTATTTTTTAATATGAATTTAAAAGAGTAATTAAATATGGTTTTAAAATATATTTTTGTTAGTATTACAACTATATGGAAATTTGAGACAACTTGTGTATATAAGTGGAATCTTGGAATAATTCGAGGTTATAGAATATTTTATTCAACAAATGAATTTAAAGTTAAATAATAGGTGGATTTGTGGAAAATTATAACAAGTGTTTTTTTATAATAAAAATCAGAGGGAAAAATTTGTTTTGAGAATCTTAGTTCTATAATTTGGGAAGTACTTAATGTATTGATTGTTTTAAATGCTTTCGAATAAAGCTCTATTGAATATGGTATAGCTCATTGAATAGAATGTTTGAGTGGAATTTACTAACCCATTAGCGAATACTCGAATTCCACGGGTAGTATGGGTTGCCTTGGTTGAATTCTCGTGATCGTATTTGGGAAAGTACTTGATACTTTAGAGTTGTATTCTCTTCTGGTGTGCGACAAGTGGTTGCTAGATCCTTAAAAGAATATAGTTTCGGTTTTCCAGTGGTATCCGTAATAAGTGATATTTTATAGCTTTTAGTAAATACTTAGATTTCACCATACGACATAGGACGTATTGGTTAAATCCTAGTAATTACTGAAGGC
The DNA here is from genome assembly GCA_030765085.1 of Allium cepa. Classification (NCBI taxonomy): domain Eukaryota; kingdom Viridiplantae; phylum Streptophyta; class Magnoliopsida; order Asparagales; family Amaryllidaceae; genus Allium; species Allium cepa. The sequence goes on from CM060934.1 coordinate 630,390,155, forward strand.
GACAGTTTTTTCGCATTTTAGAGTTTCCTCTCTTTTAGTTTGCGACAAGTGGCTGCTAGATCCTTAGGAAGTTTACTCCTGGATTTATTTTCAAATGTAATAATCTAAAATAAATCTGAAAGATTCAATCATGGCTGTTATCCTTTATCGTCTTCTGATCCTGTGATTCTAGTCCTATGTACGACTCCCGATATCGAATCGGTTCGAGTGATACCAAATTTTTGTTTGCTTGCTATAGTTTCGTGTACGATCATTACAACCATTTTGAGTAAGATCTCTTGGATTCTGGATATTTGGATTCTGTGACTATTCTATGTTCGAGAAATAAATATATATTCTTGTGTCTTTTGTTAATGAAATAAATATATATTCTTTTGTCTTATATTCGTGAAATAAATATATATATTCTTGTGTCATATTTTCATGAAATAAATATATGGTCTTATGTCATGTGATGGATGTTAAGTTAAGTTAATTCTATTATTATGTGTTTAGCGACTAGTATGTGTTTATGAATTGAACTTATAACCCTGATCTGAGTTAATCATTGATATTTGCATGCTTAGAGATGTTGTGTTTTGTTTTATGAATTCAATGTTATTGACTAATATGTGTACGCGACTTAAATGTATAATCATGTGCCTTGTGATGAACTCCATGTTAAATAAATTCCCTTGACTCGTTATTTCATGGACATCTATATTTACCTTTATGTTATTATTTCTTGTGTTATATCTGATTCTTACCCTATTGGATATTTAGAGATAGTCTAACTCGGGTGTTATTTTGTTTGGGTAGGGCCGAGACATTCCAGGTTATAGGACAAGTTGACCTTTGGATGTTTGGGCTAGCAATGTCAAGACTCGATTCTTCGACTTCCGAAGGTCGACATCAATACGTCCACTGTATCAACTATCGAATAATCGAATGCCGGAAAATCGAACCATGAGGGTTAAAAAGAAGAGGTAGAAGAAAAAGATAGAAGAAGTAAGGAAACAGAACAGAAACAATATCAGAATCTCACAAATCGTCCCGGAACAACATATAATAGATAAATGAATAATCTTTGAAACAAAGAACTATACCAGTTATTACATTACATCCCATCATCATCAGACTATACAACAACAATACACAACACAACAAAACAATGGACAGTTATATGAATTTGTCCTTACAAGTGAATTTATAGCGGAAAACATAATATCATATACAAGTGGTACGTCTCGCCATCCAGCTCGACTCCTGAGCTCCATAGCACTCCTAAATCCAGAATGACCTGATAATCTGACTCTAGGCTGCCCGTATGGAAAATTATGGGCACCCAGAGTTTAGGAAGAGAATAATAAACTCCAGGTCAGTCATGGGACTGGTGTGAGAACTCAAAACAGTTATTTATCTTTTAAAACAACAACAACAACAAGGGAAGTGAAAAAATATCCATAATGCTTTTGGAAAATGAAACTACCATAAGGCCTCCCCGCACACACACAATGCAAACGCAGAATTGGACGAGATTTCTCCTTATGATAGTCAAAGATGCTTACTATGCAAAAAAAATCATTTTTGATATTATTATTAGTGCATAGTGATGAAAACATTTCGAAAGTATAATATAAATCTTAGCCAGCATAGGTACCATTATAGTATGCCTACTATAGCTACCATATTAAATGGCAGGTTCTACAACTAAAATTGTACAAGGCTCGTATTGTTTCTTTGGATTTTCCAACAAATAGTCAAGCTAAGGAACTTCCTACTTCCACATGGGATCGCCTCTGGCAGGACGTTCCGAGAACCTAACCGGATCTCTGCCAACACATGGCCGGGTTACCTTTGTAACTAGGTAACTACTACTCGAGTTTGCCACCCCCCGGTCCTTTGGGACCTTTATCCGAGGGCCCTCTATCACCAAGCAACAACCACACAGAAAATGAGATTAGAGCAACCACATAGGTAAAGCATCAGGGCTCCTACCTGACACCACCCTTTTCCAGAAGGAAATGACATACCCTAAAGGGCGCGACCCTCATAACCTTGCCGCATATTCCTGTTTCGACCATTTCCGGGGTGTGAGGTCTGACGAAGTCTCGTCCACAAAGCTACGCTTTTTCACAAAGCCACGCTTTGATCAATAAATGATCAGTAAATAATCATCACACAGCAACACTCAGCATGCCACATTAACAAATTGGGAATATATCGCTGATAACCTTCAACTACATAACCTCTGAGCTCGTACGTCTCAGAGAAGGGTGTTAAGCTAAGAGAATAAATTCTCCGCCACCAACAGAGATGTATTTGAAAGAAATCTACTTTATATTTCAAAATGTAATATCAGACACGTAACCATACAAGTCTGTTCCGTGTTCGAACAGAACCGAAGGCACTTCCAAATAAGCCCCTGCAATCCGGGTATTCACAATCCCGATCGAATTTTCCATCACAAAGGAAATCTCCATACCGTAGCTAACGGTGCAGAGACAATCGATAGGTCATCCTAACATTTGCACAAATACCCGGTCTTCACCACCGGTCTTCAATGCTATCCATTACGTCGTATCACTATTCGGAATGGGTAATCCGAATAACGAGCGCAATAATTTAAAAATAAGTGTAGCATTCAATTTCAACCAATTCATAACAAAATAGACATTTAAGGTTCAATATTGATAGTCGGTTATTTAACTATCAATTATTCACAACATAACCCGATTTCAAATAATTTTCCCAAATTATTTATTTCAAAAATATCTTTACAAGATATATTTTTCCACACTTCAACCATTTGAAAATAGATTTCAAATCAATTTTCACCTTTACAACTTTCATTTTAAAATGGTTCATTTAAACCAATCAAATAAATCCTTACCGGTTTATTAAATTTACGTTCCAAATTCGTAAATTTATTTCCACATTTTTAAAAATAAATCAATGTTTATTTTTAAAACAAATTTCCCTTATAAATTTCCATTGTGAATTTACATTTTCAAATATTCACTTTTTATACGATTTTTCAAATCGATTTCAATTATTCACTTTCAATTTATCTTTAAAAGATATAATCTCAAAACATTCACTTCATATTGGAAAACATTTCCATACTTCCTCAAAAATAAGTAATTCACAAATCCATTTATTTTCAACATTTGGAAAATATTCAATATACTTAAATCCAAATTAAGTATATATTTTATTCTTTAAGGAAAACTTCTCTTAAACACATTTATTTGGGTCAAAACGAGTGTTGCGTAAACATCGTTACGACAACCCAAAATCACTAGTATAGGGATTCGAAATTTAAGATAGATGTATAAACCCCAATACTATACAAAAATTTTCCTTTCGGAAATCATTTACTATAACAACAGTGTTATAGTCCACCATTTTCTTCTATTTCTCGAAAACGTCTAATTCAACAATGAATGTTGAAATCTATGGTTTCGATACTTAATACATTCTAAAACATTTTTGAATCGTTTTAATTATATTTAAAGTACCACTTTTCCAAAATATTTCTTTAATATATTATTCACCGTCCAAAATCGTGAATATACTTCGTTAACCAAATTCAATTTCTGCATATTTTATTTAAAGGATTATCCACTGTCCCAAAATCGTGGATATATCTCCCTGAATAAGCTATAATAATTAAACTTATTAAAATAAGTCGATTTCGGATTTATAAAACAACGTTTATAAATTCCATTTATATTTTATAACAACTTCAACTTATAAAATCACTTTATCAACAAATTCTATCCATATTCCATTTACACGCCAAAATCCAATTTATAAGTTAATTACTTATAAATCTTTTATTTTACAAAATCTATTATTTTCATAACTTCACAATTTATAAATCTATAGAATTCATCCACTTATGAAATCCATTTATACTTTATTTTAACACTTATAAAAACTCGTTTTATAATTCCAATATTTTAATTTATAAATATCAATTTTATAAATCTTTTATATAAATCATTTATAATAATTTAAAAATCCCAATTTAAACCATTTTATAAATTAATCATCTACTTATTTAAAAAATCACATTTCAGTTATATTTCACAAAAATCCTAATTTTTATAACATAAAAATTTCAACATTTATTTATTTAAAAATGAATCAATTCTAAAATAAAATTTTATTATGAATTCTCAAATTAAATTTTCAGAAATCAAATTTTATTTATTTTCGGCATCTAACGATACCAAAAATATATTTGGCTAAAATTTAGCCTTTAACGATTTCAATCACAAAGATAACCACGCAGATTATAAATAGGTCAACACACAACATTGAAACCAATTCAAATGTTTGAGTAATCCAGTTGGATCCCTCCAACCTGTTTCCCTGCATCCAAAGATGTTAGCACAATATCAATTCCGCTTCGAGACGGAATATCGCGGTATATGGTATTTATAAAATACTATCCGCTATTATGCGGCGCAATAGGATCTCATCCGCTATATAATGCGGGAAAATCAACTCCAAGTACATATATAATACCAATTCCAATCAAGATGGAATTATCGCGGTATATGTTTTTAATAAATAACATCCGCTTAATATAAGGCATATAGGGTCTATTTCAGAACAATAGATAATAATTTATCATTCAATCACACAATCTAGCAATTTTAAATCTAACTATTTAAAATTTAAATCGAAACAATTCGATTGAGTGAGAAGTTCTCACCTTGGTTTCAATAACGGTTGCAGTGTTTTATTTCGAATAAAATTAAACGCGCGTTTAATTTGATCCAAAAATTTCACTAGCTCCAAACAACTCCAATCCAGCTCCATTGCGTAGTGTTCGTCAAAACTAAGCCAATGCAATTCGTTTCGTCAAAATTCGACCTCATATGAACAAGTTACGCGTTTTTAAAGTTTGTACACATTATAATATAATTAATTTACAATTTTATTTTATATTTTTAATACCCATGCATCAGGGCCGTTAGATCTGCCTTGCTTGGATCCAGGCCGTGTAACTGCTTCTTCTCCCAAACAAGAAATCGCGTACGAGACCCATACATCACGCTCGAAACCCTCCAGGCCGCGACCCCATCCTTCACGTTTAGCTCGATCAAACATGTCCACTTCGAAGCCCTCGCCTAGAGCTACCCATGACTGCGACACCATAGCACTCGGTCGACCAAATCACCGTGAAACGTGAGCGAAGTTCGGCCGTTCCAACCCATATTCGCGTCGATCCGTAGCTCCATTTCCAATCTTCACCGTTGGATATCAAGATCTCACCACCCTCTACGACTTTGTAGTTGAACACTTCGCGTAAAAGTCTACGGATTTGAAGAAATCAGAGGGAGAAGACAAATGTTTTTTCGATTATTGATAAGAAGAAGCGGCGGCTGAAGCTTAAAACCCTAGGGTTTGTTTTTGTTTGCAAATTGTGAAAGTAGAGGTCCTTTTATAGAAAAATGGCGAAACACTATTCATCCAAAAATTTTCCGAACTCCAAATGAAGTGTGCCGGCTGGAGTTTCTAGGGTTTGCCCTGCGTTCCAGACACAATGGAACATGTTTCAGAAGCTAATTCGATCATATGTGCGAGTTACGGAAATAAATGATCAAATTTAAATTAAACCGATTAAACGAATTTCTATGCATTTTGGCTTCCCCCGGACAAACGGTAAATCCGATTGAGACGAAATTTGAATCTTATAATAATATAACATTACAGATCCGATAAAACTGGTTTTGTCGAAATCCGAGACTGTTTGAAAAATGACTATTTTCACTCGTCGATTAAATATTAAAATATTCAATTTTCACAAATTAATTTTTATTTCAATTTTAAAAGTTCACAAACATTATTCTAACTCCAATATGATTTAATATAATTTTATAAATCATTTTTATACACATTAAATCCAATTTCCAATTATTTACGCAATTTCAAATATTAATTTGTCGATTTAATTATCCAATTAAATCTAGATATTCGAAAAATAAATTATTCAACTTACAAATTTTACTTGTTGATATTTAAAATCAATTAAATATCTGAATTTCAAATGACAGAAATTCTAGGTCGTTACAAACTTCCCCCCTTAAAAGAATTTCGTCCTTGAAATTACCAAGTAAGAAAAAGTTTTGAAATCCATTAACTTTTCAAAACAAAACGTTCAAATTTGATTTACAAATCACTTAAGTGTTTAACTTTTCCAAACATCCAATAGTTAAACCTCTTACAAAATATTTACTAAGTTTTCAAATCCATATATAGTTATCTTTTCAAAATCAACTATATCGTTTAACCTTTAACTTCAAATCAAAACTTAGTTTTCACAAAAAAAAAAAATTCAAAATTTCCCGAAAATTTTCTAATGCCTTAAATTTTCAAAAAATTTCGCCGTAACCTCCTTTGTATGGAGGAGCTTTTACAATATCACAATAGATATAAATATATATACATCGACCCACACAGTCGGAAAACAGGAAAACAATTCATATTTCCTATTTTTATTGTGTTGGCGTACCTTTTTAGCATTTTTAAGCAAAGCAGTTATTTATTTAGCGTTTTGCGCGACGAAATCCCGCTAACGGTATCCCCGGTACCTGTACTTACTCAATATAAACACGTAAGTGACATATATAAGAAGTTATTAACATTTTACTCTTTTAAACAACTACAGCACATGCATATTAAAAGAAATGCATACTAAACAAGGTCTATAAACAACTTATATAATTTCGACATTACTTGTAATTGTTTACAACCAATTTATATACAACGACATCCATTTATTCATTTTCAATTAGTTTACATTCACATTGGTTCACTTTCAATTCAAACCAATTTCCATTCAATTTAAATTTACTTAACTTCCAATTTGAATTTAATTGCTTTAGCTTTCAATTTTATTTATTCAATTGCATATGAACTTCTATTCAATCAATTAACAATAATCTGACCACCAATGTATATCCAATACAACCGAATTTGTCTTACTTTACATCCAACATTCATATTCACTTTGTTTACCTTCAATTTGGTTTAGCATTCAATTAGCCTTAAATGAATTAACACTTATATCCATTATCCTACATCAATTCATTACATTCGATTGATTAACATTCAATCCATTTATTTATTCAATTGCTAATTCATTTTGCAAATAAAGTTGAATTTCATTTATATAACTCAAGTTCACATCCATTTAATGACTTCATTTCATTAATTCATTTTGATACCAAAATCAACTTCATTCAACATTACTTAAGTTATATTCCATTTCAAGTTTCCACTTATAAATCCAATTCAGATTCCAACTCCAAAGTAAATTCTATTTAACTTTTACCAAAGTCAAATTTCATCACTTATTCAGATTCATACCTCGTTTTGCTTAACAAAGTTGTTTAACCATTTTAATAATTGGTTTTACTTACATCTTCACATTTAATAAGTTATACAACTTATTATTCAACTTCCAAATCTGATTTAATTTATTTAACTTTCTTTAGTTAAATTTCACATCATACATTTTATCATACTAATTCAAATTTATTTAAACTTTACCAAAGTTAAATCTTTATTATCTCATATTATAAATTCAAAACTTGATAACTTATATTCATCAATTTCAACTTGGATTTTAAATTCAAATTTGTTTATCACAACAAATTCAATTTCAATTTATTTCTACTTACTTGAATTTTCCTGCAAATTTAAATCATTTTTATTTAACTCATAATTCAAGTTTTAATTTAACTAATTCAACTTCTCCTATATCATGAATTAATTAGTTATCATATTAATTTGCTTGGATTCAATCCATTCTATTTTTATTTTTCCCAAGTTTGGATTTTTATTCAACTTAATCCCAATCAAATCTCATTTCAATTTATAAAACTCATTTATACATTCACATTACCAATTTCATTCCATTAATGAATTTTATCCCAAATTATAAATCACATTCTTTTTTTAGTTTACATGCTCAAATTCCATTTGTATATAAATTCATTCCTTTGGTTGTTATTTCAATTCCTATATAATAATGATAAACTTCAATATCATCACTTCCAAACAACCAAGCAATCATATATTATAAACATTTACAGAAAATCATTTCCTTTATATACAAAAATAGCTTTGAGCAAAATTATTTCATTTACCCTATTTCAAAACAATACTGTGTCAGTTTATCTTGTTTAAGAGTTTAGAAATCCCTATCGAAATAGTTGGCCAGACTGCACCGACCAGAATCTATAAACAATCAACCGATAAGTCAACACAATACAAAACAATTTCATATTCACTAACAAATACGCACTCATATCTATTATTACACTCAAACTCATTCTAGAGTACTGCTGACTCTATCTCTAATGAGTAATTCCCAACAGAGCCAAGGTTGTCACTTAACCAAATGCTCTGATACCACATGTCAAGACCCAATTCTTCGACTTTCGAAGGTCGACATCAATACGTCCACTGTATCAACTATCGAATAATCGAATGCCGGAAAATCGAACCATGAGGGTTAAAAAGAAGAGGTAGAAGAAAAAGATAGAAGAAGTAAGGAAACAGAACAGAAACAATATCAGAATCTCACATATCGCAGCGGAACAACATATAATAGATAAATGAATAATCTGTAAAACAAAGAACTATATCAGTTATTACATTACATCCCTTCATCATCAGAGTATACAACAACAATATACAACACAACAAAACAATGGACAGTTATATGAATTCGTCCTTACAAGTGAATTTATAGCGGAAAACATAATATCATATACAAGTGGTACGTCTCGCCATCCAGCTCGCCTCCTGAGCTCCATAGCACTCCTAAATCCAGAATGACCTGATAAACAGACTCTAGGCTGCCCGTGTGGAAAATTATGGGCACCCAGAGTTTAGGAAGAGAACAATAAACTCCAGGTTAGTCATGGGACTAGTGTGATAACTCAAAACAGTTATTTATCTTTTAAAACAACAACAACAACAAGGGAGGTGAAAAAATATCCGCAATGCTTTTGGAAAATGAAACTACCATAAGATCTCCCCGCACACACACAATGCAAACGCAGAATTGGAGGAGATTTCTCCTTATGATAGTCAAAGATGCTTACTACGCAAAACAAATCATTTTTGATATTATTATTAGTGCATAGTGATGAAAACATCTCGAAAGTATAATATAAATCTTAGCCAGCATAGGTACCATTATAGTATGCCTACTACAGCTACCATATTAAATGGCAGGTTCTACAACTAAAACCGTACAAGGCTCGTATTGTTCCTTTGGATTTTCCAACAAATGGTCAAGCTAAGGAACTTCCTACTGCCACATGAGATCGCCTCTGGCAGGACGTCCCGAGAACCTAATCGGATCTCTGCCAACACAAGGCCGGGTTACCTTTGTAACTAGGTAAATACTACTCGAGTATGCCACCCCCGGTCCTTTGGGACCTTTATCCGAGGGCCCTCTATCACCAAGCAACAACCACACAGAAAATGAGATTGAAGCAACCACATAGGTTAAGCATCAGGGCTCCATACCTGACACCACCCTTTTCCAGAAGGAAATGACATACCCTAAAGGGCGCGACCCTCATAACCTTGCCGCATATTCCTGTTTCGACCATTTCCTGGATGTGAGGTCTGGCGAAGTCTCGTCCAGAAAGCTACGCTTTTTCACAAAGCCACGCTTTGATCAACAAATGATCAATAAATAATCATCACACAGCAACACTCAGCATGCAACATTACCAAATTGGGAATATATCGCTGATAACCTTCAACTACATAACCTCTGAGCTCGTACGTCTCAGAGAAGGGTGTTAAGCTAAGAGAATAAATTCTCCGCCACCAACAGAGATGTATTTGAAAGAAATCTGCTTTATATCTCAAAATGTAATGTCAGACACGTAACCATACAAGTCTGTTTCGGGTTCGAACAGTATCGAAGGCACTTCCAAAGAAGCCCTTGCAATCTGGGTATTCACAATCCCGATCGAATTTCCCATCACAAAGGAAATCTCCATACCGTAGCTAACGGTGCAGAGACAATCGATAGGTCATCCTATCGTTTTCACAAATACCCGGTCTTCACCACCGGTCTTCAATGCTATCCATTACTCGTATCATTATTCGGAATGGTTAATCCGAATAACGAGCGGAATAATTTAAAAATAAGTGTAGCATTCAGTTTCAACCAATTCACAACAAAATAGCCATTTAAGGCTCAATATCGATAGTCGGTTATTTAACTATCAATCAATATTCACAACATAACCCGATTTCAAATAATTTTCCCAAATTATTTATTTTCAAAAATATCTTTACAAGATATATTTTTCCACACTTCAACCATTTGAAAATAGATTTCAAATCAATTTTCACCTTTACAACTTTCGTTTCAAAATGGTTCATTTAAACCAATCAAATAAATCCTTACCGATTTATTAAATTTACGTTCCAAATTCGTAAATTTATTTCCACACTTTGAAAAATAAATCAATATTTATTTTTAAAACAAATTTCCCTTATAAAGTTCCATTGTGAATTTACATTTCCAAATATTCACTTTTTATATGACTTTTCAAATCGATTTCAATTATTCACTTTCAATTTATCTTTAAAAGATATAATCTCAAAACATTCACTTCATATTGGAAAACATTTCCATACTTGCTCAAAAATAAGTAATTCACAAATCCATTTATTTTCAACATTTGGAAAATATTCAATATACTTAAATCCAAATTAAGTATATATTTTATTCTTTAAGGAAAACTTCTCTTAAACACATTTATTTGAGTCAAAACGAGTGTTGCGTAAAACATCGTTACGACCACCCAAAATCACTAGTATAGGGATTCGAAATTTAAGATAGATGTATAAACCCCAATACTATACAAAACTTTTCCTTTCGGAAATCATTTACTATAACAACAGTGTTATAGTCCACCATTTCCTTCTATTTCTCGAAAACGTCTATTTCAACAATGAATGTTGAAATCTATGGTTTCGATACTTAATACATTTTAAAACATTTTTGAATCGTTTTAATTCTATTTAAAATATCACTTTTCCAAAATATTTCTTTAATATATTATTCACCGTCCAAAATCGTGAATATACTTCGTTAACCAAATTCAATTTCTACATATTTTATTAAAAGGATTATCCACTGTCCCAAAATCGTGGATATATCTCTCTTAATAAGCTCTAATAATTAAACTTATTAAAATAAGTCGATTTCGGATTTATAAAACAACATTTATAAATTCCATTTATATTTTATAACAACCTCAACTTATAAAATCACTTTATTAACAAATTCTATCCATATTCCATTTACACGCCAAAATCCAATTTATAAGTTAATTACTTATAAATCTTTTATTTTACAAAATCTATTCTTTTTATAACTTCACAATTTATAAATCTATAGATTTCATCCACTTATGAAATCCATTTATACTTCATTTTAACACTTATAAAAACTCGTTTTATAATTCCAATATTTTAATTTATAAATATCATTTTTATAAATCTTTTATATAATCATTTATAATAATTTAAAAATCCCAATTTAAACCATTTTATAAATTAATCATCTACTTATTTAAAAAATCAAATTTCGGTTATATTTCACAAAAATCCTAATTTTTATAGCATAAAAATTTCAACATTTATTTATTTAAAAATGAATCAATTCCAAAATTAAATTTTATTATGAATTCTCAACTTTAATTTTTAGAAATCTAATTTTATTTATTTTCGGCATCTAACGATATCAAAAATATATTCGGCTAAAATTTAGCCTTTAATGATTTCAATCACAAAGATAATCACGCAGATTATAAATAGGTCAACACACAACATTGAAACCAATTCAAATGTTTGAAGAATCCAGTTGGATCCCTCCAACCTGTTTCCCTGCATCCAAAGATGTTAGCACAATACCAATTCCGCTTCGAGACGGAATATCGCGGTATATGGGATTTATAAAATACTATCTGCTATTATGTGGTGCAATAGGGTCTCATCCGGTATATAATGCGTGAAAATCAACTCTAAGTACATATATAATACCAATTCCAATCAAGATGGAATTATCGCGGTATATGTTTTTAGTAAATAACATCTGCTTAATATACGGCGTATATGGTCTATTTCAGAACAATAGATAATAATTTATCATTCAATCACACAATCTATCAATTTTGAATCTAACTATTTAAAATTTAAATCGAAACAATTCGATTGAGTGAGAAGTTTCACCTTGGTTTCAATAACGGTTGCAGTGTTTTATTTCGAATAAAATTAAACGCGCGTTTAATTTTATCCAAAAATTTCACTAGCTCTAAACAATTCCAATCCAGCTCCATTGCGTAGTGTTCGTCAAAACGAAGCCAACACAATTCGTTTCGTCAAAATCCGACCTCGTATGAACAAGTTACGCATTTTTAAAGTTTGTACACATTATAATATAATTAATTTACAATTTTATTTTATATTTTTAATACCCATGCATAAGGGCTGTTGGATCTGCCTTGCTTGGATCCAGGCCGTGTAACTGCTTCTTCTCCCAAGCAAGAAATCGCGTACGAGACCCATACATCACGCTCGAACCCCTCCAGGTCGCGACCCCATCCTTCACGTTTAGCTCGATCAAACATGTCCACTTCGAAGCCCTTGCCTAGAGCTACCCACGGCTGCGACACCATAGCACTCGGTCGACCAAATCACCATGAAAACGTGAATGAAGTTCGGCCATTCCAATCCATATTCGCGTCGATCCGTAGCTCCATTTCCAATCTCCACCGTTGGATATCAAGATCTCACCACCCTCTATGACTTTGTAGTTGAACACTTCGCGTAAAAGTCTATGGATTGAAGAAATCAGAGGGAGAAGATAAATGTTTTTTCGGCCATTGATCAGAAGAAACGGTGGCTGAAGCTTAAAACCCTAGGTTTTGTTTTTGTTTGCAAATTGTGAAAGTAGAGGTCCTTTTATAGAAAAATGGCGAAACACTATTTATCCAAAATTTTCCAAACTCCAAACGATGTGTGCCGGCTGGCGTTTCTAGGGTTTATCCCGCGTTTCGGACACAATGGAACATGTTTCGGAAGCTAATTCGATCATATGTGCGATTTACGGAAATAAACGATCAAATTTAAATTAAACCGATTGAACGAATTTCTATGCGTTTTGGCTTCCCCTGGACAAACGGTAAATCCGATTGACACGAAATTTGAAATCTTGCAAAAGTATAACATTACGGATCTGATGAAACTAGTTTCGTCGATATCCGAGACTGTTTGTAAAATGACTATTTTCACTCGTCGATTAAATATTAACATATTCAATTTTCACAAATTAACTTTTTATTCAATTTTAAAAGTTCACAAACATTGTTCTGACTCCAATATGATTTAATATAACTTTATAAATCATTTTATACACATTAAACCCAATTTCCAATTATTTACGCAATTTCAAATATTAATTTGTCGATATAATTATCCAATTAAATCTAGATATTCGAAAAATAAATTATTCAACTTACAAATTTTACTTGTTGATATTTAAAATCAATTAAATATCTGAATTTCAAATGACAGAAATTCTGTGTCGTTACAAGCAAGGAGATAAACACTTTTGACTTTTTAATTTATCTAATTAAGGAAATTTGTGAATATGTTTATATGATGTACAATTGAGATTAGAGAATTATTAAACTTGTATAACAATCAAGTTTGGTATTTCATTTTGTAAACTCAAAATTTATATATGTGTTAGTTGAGATTTATTCCGCTACGTGACTGTTATTTATATGGTTTTTTGTTTTGGTTCTAACAAATTGGTGTGTCTATTACTTTGTATTAATATTGTACATGTCAAATTCAGTTCATATATTAAGTGAAAAGTTATAAATGACGTGTCAGTGTTAGTATAAAGATATATTCACATTCGATCGCCTTTAACAAGCCGTATTCTCTGGATTAGTAAATGACCTTACTTGTAATGTTCTTTGCTAATCTAGGTATCGCGATGGGGTTGTTATAGTTTGGTAGCAGAGTCGTGTCAGAACATTATAGCATATAATATTACAGATCCGAGACCTAGATGACATAGAGTCCCGTCCCTTGGGGTGTGTGGTAGATAGTTATATTATTTATCTAGTTAGGATATGAATATAAAATGATTACGGGGATAATCATTTAAGGCATAAATTGATTTAAAAATAGTTAAATTAATAAATTGAAATTTGTGACATTAAAACCTTTGGAGAATAATGAGTAAAATCTTTTAGAATTGAGAAAATATTGAATTGGAAAGAATTAAATTAAAGTGAACTATTTTCTTTTAGTCGAAAATTTAGGAAATTTGATTAAATAAGTTTAATATTTAAATGATCTAGGAATAATCAGAGTTGCGCAGTGAAATTTCAAACATTGAATTATTCCATTGTAAGTGATTATGTGTGTTTTGGTTGATTGGTTGCTAGGAATTGATTGTTTGCTAGCATTTATTTAAAATTGGATGCATGGATATTAGTGATAATAAAATAAATGAATCTAAACTTGAAATTATATATTGTCTTGACTTATCTGGACGTTGTTTAAGGATTCTACTTGATATATGGAACGCCATGTTATTGATAGGGGTTCCTCAACATCGAACGTGGCATTTTGACATAAGTAATACTTAAAACTTGGAAATTTAGTACAGATTTCTTTCACTATGGATTATTATGATGCCAATCTAATTAAAGTGTAATCATGAATTGTTAATATCTCATATATGATATGAATTTGATATTAAATATTAGTATAAATTTTTGAGATAGCTGTAGGTATCTGAAGTAAATAGATATCTTTTAAAAGATTATAAATTGTTTGCTTATGGAATATTAGCGGACTTGCTAATATTTTAAATATAAGATACGTACCTCGGATTACATATCGCATTTTTGTGTTTTTCCTTACGGGATACCACATCCTTGAGATGAGATGTATATTATGCAATTATATTCATATTGTAAATTTTTGAAATGCTAGCCGCGTAAAGGAGACGCTTGCAAAAAATTTCACAAATTTAAGGCGTTACCAAATTTTGGTAACTAAAAATTCAATTTTTAGCATTATAATTTGAAGTGGCATTGATCAAATGTTTGGAAACGAATTGAGAAAACAATTAATAAATAATTGTTTTAAGAAAAATTTATATTATGGATTTCTTTCATTAAAGGAAATTGTTATATATAAATTTTAATATTAACTGGAGTTTGATAATAATATTAAGTAAAAAATTTGAAGACTTGATATTATTATTTGTGAAAGTTGAAAATTTTGGTGAAAAATAATTTGGAAAGATGTAAATTATGAAAAGACTTAATTGGAAATTTAATTTTCTAGATTTATCTCATTAAGGAAAGTGCGGGGGCGTAATTTCTTTAAAGGGAAAGTCTGTAACAACCCTATTGTTAATTACCTAATTAGTTAAATACAATTAAGGATGATTAATTTATAATTTTTATTTGTGAAATTTAATTGTGGAATTAGATTTAGTGTTGAGAATAATTGATTAGATTTAATTAAGAATGAGTTTCATTTCTTAATTAGGATTTCAATTTCAAATTTTTTTAAAATATTACGAAATGAATCATTTAATTTTGGTAGTTAGAGTACTGTGATTCAATGTTAAAATGAAGATTTTTAATTTGAGATTTGGTTTAAATAAATTTGAGAAATCAATTTTTATTTTGGTTTAGTGTAATATAGTGTTAAAAGAAGTAATAAAACATAATAGGATTAGTAACACTTTTCCCATAGAAGAATTTGCAAGATCTTTCTTATTATATCCTAACCAAACCCTGATTGGCCCAAATAGAGGCTAGTGTAAGAAGAAAATAAAACTTACATTCATTTTCTTCTCATTCTATTCTCAGCTCAAGAACTAGAAAACTAAAATATTCTAATTATTAAACCCTATCTCCTAAATCATTCCAGATCTAATGCAGATCATAGGGCTTTTGTTCAATAAATATTGAAATCAATCTCAGATAATCTTCTCTATCCTCTAATGGGTTTAATTCATTGATTAATTCCAGTTTTGGTCGAGGGTTATGATCTTTTCTACTTCAATTTCCAAGTTTAACTTAGGTCTAATTGATGAGAGATGCTAGCATAGGTGAATTTGGATTTCTAGCATCAATTCAAGTTTATAAAGGTGATTTAACCCTCACACATCTATCTCTAAATTTCTAGTTCGCACGTATTTGTTGTGTGATGAATGATTGCGAATTTGGATGATTGTTTGGTTGTTGTTTGCTGAAAATTGTTTGTGAAAATCGCTGCAGTAAACAATAATATCTTAGTGTAAATTGATCTAAATTAGCTTAATATTTTTGTATTAGAACGGTCTTTCAATTATCTATAAGTTCTCTTTTTGTCACATTTCAAAATTCTGCTGTTTAACGGGTTGAAATTAAGTTTGAAACTGATTGTGTTGCTTTGCTTTGTGTAATTTTCTTAGTTGAAACTTGATGTTAAAATCACCATATCTTTTGATTGGTAAATCGAAATTGAGTGAGGTATTTTCATTTGAAATTTATTTTTATAAGGAACAACTTTTATGTTCATCACTTTTTGATAATCAATAGTTTACTAAGAGTAATTTGGGTTTGAAGAAGAGGTAACCTCTCTGTCCTGTGTTTTAACATTAGCTTTGAAACACAGAAATTATTTTAGCCATAATATTTTCTCTATTTATCAGAATTTGATAATTCTCGAGGTTCTGAAAAGCTTGGAATATCTTATATAACTTCCATGTTTTTAGTTTTCTAATATTTTATTGTTTACATGGTCGAAATACATTTTAATATCATTGTCCATAGAGTAAACAATAATGAAAATGAAGTTAAAATATAATAATTGTTTTAGTCGTAACTTTTCCGTTACATATCAGAATTCGATAATTTTTGATGTTCTAAAACATAGTCTTTTATTTCCAATTTCATGTTTTAAGTTTTTTAAAATTATGAGATTTAAATGGTCATAATTGTAGATCTTTAGACCCTAAATTTGAGTTAACTGAGTAGTTGATAAGCTTCGTATACAAGTAATTTTACGAAAGCGAATTTTTTTAAAGTAAAATTAATAAATATAAAAAATGATTTTTTTATCAATTTATTTTATATTTAAGCATAGTTAGTAAAATATTTATGGATTTGGAAAAACAAATCTAATCCCTTTTTACATAAAAGTGATTATGGATTTGGAATATACGTATTATAGTTTTATTAAATAAATAATATAGGATTCATGGAATTTGGAAACGTAGTTTCAAAAAGTATAAACTTAGTTTATTTCTAGATAAAATGGTTATACTTTAATTTGCATTTAGAGGAGTAATTAAAATTATTTTAAAATATAGTTTTGTGAGTAATACAACTATATGGAAATTTGAGACAACTTTATGTACATATATGGAATCTTGGAATAATTCAAGGTTATAGAATATTTTATTAAATAAATGAACACTTATTTAAAGTTAAATAATAAGTGGATTTCTGGAAAATTATAAAAAGTGTTTTTATAATAAAAATCAGGGGGAAAATTTGTTTTGAGAACCTTAATTCTATAATCTGGGGAGTATTAGTATTCGACTTAATGTATCAATTGTTTTAAATATTTTCGAATAACACTTTGTTGAATGCGGTATAACTCATTGAATAGAATGTTTGAGTGGAATTTACTACCCCTTAGCGAATACTCAAATTCCACCGGGCATTATGAGATGCCTTGGTTAACCTCTTGTGATCGTATTTGGGAAAGTACTCGACACTTTAGAGTTGCATTCTCTTCTTGTGTGCGACAAGTGGTTGCTAGATCCTTAAGAGAATGTAGCTCAGATTTTCCAGTGGTATATGTAGCAAGTAATATTTATTAGCTTTTAGTAAATACTTGGATTTTACCATACGGTATGAGACTGTTGGTTAAATCCTAGTAATTACCGAAGGCGATAATTTTGGCACTTTAGGGTTTACTCTCTTTTGGTGTGTGACAAGTGGCTTCTAGATCCTTAGAAAGTTTACTCCTGGATTTATTTTCAAATGTAATAATCTAAAATAAATCTAAAAGATTCTGTCATGGCTGCAATCCTTGAGATCGCCTTGTGATCTTGTGATTCCCGTTTTATGTACGATCCTCGGTATCGGATCGGTTCGTGTGATACCAAATTGTTTATTTATTTGCAAAGGTTTTATGTGCGATCATCATGATCGTTCTGAGTAAGATATCTTGGATTATGGATATTTGAATTCTGTGACTATTATATGTTCGTGAAATAAATATATATTTTTATGCCTTGTGTTAGTGAAATAAATATATATTCTTGTGTCTTGTCTTCATGAAATAAATATATATTATTGTTTTGTGTGTTCATGAAATAAATATATGTTTTTTTGTCTTGTGATGGATGTTAAGTTAAGTTAACTCTATGTTTAGTGACTAGTTCATGTTTGTGACTTAAACTTATAACCCTATGCTAAGTTAATCATTGATATTTACGTGTTTAGAGATGTTGTGTTTTATTCTGTGAATTCAGTGTTTATTGACTAATATGTGTTCGTAACTTAAATGTATAATCATATTCCTTGTGATGAACTCTATGTTAAATTAATTCTCATGACTCGTTACTTCATGGACATTTGTATTTACCGATATGTTATTTGTTTTTGTGTTATATTTGGTTCTTACCCTATTGGATTTTTAGAGATAGTCTGACCCGAGTGTTATTTTACTCAGGTCAGGTCGAGACTTTTAAGGTTACAGGATAAGTTTCCCTTTGGATATTTAGGCAAGCAAGGAGATAAACACTTTTGACTTTTTAGTTATCTCATTTAGTAAATTTGTGAATATGTTTTTAAGATTTACAATTGATATCAGAGAATTTTTAAACTTTTATACCAATCGAGTTTAGTATTTCATTTTGTAAACTCAAAATTTGTATATGTGTAAGTTGAGATTAATTCCGCTGTGATCTGTGACTGTTATTTATATAATATATTATTTCGATTCTGAGAAATCGGTATGTCATTAATACTGTATACATCAAATTCAGTTCAGATATTAAGTGAAGAGGCATAAATGATGTGTCAGTGTTACCATAAAGATATATTCGATCGCCCTTAACAAGCCATATTCTCTTGATTAGTAGACAACATTACTTGTAATTTTCTTTGCTAATCTGGATATCGTGGTGAGGTTGTCACACATCTCTTATTTACTTAGAACTTATGAGGGGTTGTGGAATCGTCTTCGAGGCTTGGAATAAGCTGAGTTATTTCAAGCCTGAATGGTTCTATTTTCGCCGCACACCCAGATTCGCTCTTAAATGGATATCTAGATGTAAGTTTTATCAAATGCCATTCATGCATTTGCCTTATAATCTACATGCTTAATTTGTCTTTCACTGTCGTATAAATATTCCGATGAGACCTAGTAGTGGATCACTTTTGGATAGCATTAGTACTCTCATGCTACTCTAGCCAAGAACAGGACATAAGAACCCTATTAACGGATGAGAATCTTCTCGCTCATGGCTTATTAGAAGAAGGCCATAGCAACGACATAATTCCAGTTGTCGATAGTGAGGATGATGATTTTGATGATGATAGAAATCCACCTGTAGGAGCCAAAGTCGATCCTAAGTTGCCTCCAGCTCCAAGTCCTGGTGCCGAAGTCGTAGGAAAATGGAACTAGAACATGGAGGCGCCGAGGAAGGTGAAATTATTGAAGAAAGTGGTGTGACCGACAAAAGTAACATTGAAGTGGGCCACGAATCTTAAACTGAACAACCCAGAGACGACCCACCGCCTTCTCCTAAAAAGAAATTAATCATGAGAATATTGATGGCGTAGACTTCCACTCAGCCTCTACCAGTCTCAAGTGCAAAGAAGACTCCATTTATTCCTTCAACTAGCACATTCGCCGGTCTATGGCCTATCCCTACGAAGTTCGGCTCTTTTGATTTTGATAAAATTAACATTGGTGTCATTGGTTCTTCGATCCTCTTTGAGAAGGACATCATTCCAACTGGTGTAGGAGAGGTTACTCCTATGAGTTAGCTCTAGTACATGGTCCGTCGGGGGGACACTAGGATACACACACAAACGTGCACTATTCGACACGCACACTTGACATGTGTACTTACCCATTTGATCTAACTCATCCTTGTTTTCTTTGCAAGTTTGATGGATAAGAGAAAGCACTCATTTCGATCCTTGGAAGAAAGCGTTGTCATGTCCAGTGCCTTTGGTTTGAGCTCATTCCATTAAGGGAGTGGCCGAGACTATGATTTTAGCTATTGCTCCAACTGCGAAAGAGACGATCGAGATAGAGTAGTTAGGACAGGGACCGTTCTTTTCATGATTTCACTTCTAAGTGTTGACCTTGATCCCGATCACCTCCTTTTAGAGGCTCGGATAAGCAGCCTGACTGTCGTGATGATATTCCACCGGCTGACTCTTCTCGAGTTCCACCACCCGCATGTGTCTCTTTACAATCCCCGACACTATCTCACTCCAGTCGATTATCTAAGTGAAAACATTGTAAGAGTGGCTTTGATACTTTTCATTATAGGCCAGGCAAAGGAAGCACCGTTGCTCCGGCCATTACAAAGGACCAGTATGCAGATACTACGAGGTAGATGGCTGAACTTAAGAACGATTCCCCCAACATTTGCTTTAATGGAGTTATGTTCTTGCTAAACTTAAAGAGAATTCCTGCTGAAGTCCAACTGAGGACCATCGACTGTACGACCGATGTCCATAATCAATAAAATGAATGGGCAAAGCTGGCTAAAAAGATTTCAAAAGTCTTAAGAGATAGGCTGCAAGAGATAGAGAACCAGAAACTCATCGAGGCCGAGAACAAAAAAATCGTAGCCGCTCTCAGCATATAAACTCAAAAATTCAAGAAAATATCCAGTCGAAGTAGAGAAGAGGGTCGAGGATGCCATTAGATTAACTGAAGTAGAGAGATCCATTATTTGAACGAAATCGAGTAAGCAAATCATCGAAACCACGAGCTTATCATGGAAAGGGATGCTGCCAAGAGAAGCACAACTAAATTGAAAACCAAGCTCGAGCGTGAGATCAAAGAAAAAGACGATGCACAGAAAATTGCTCAAGAGCGTGTGACGAGCTGGTCGCCATCAGGATTTAGATGGACACTGCACTTAGAAAGGTTAAGGATGTTAATGCTATCGTCAGGAGAGAAGTTAAAGCTTTAGTAAAACAGGTTGAGGAGCGGGTAGAGGACTGATGATGAAGAAGATTGAGCCACTGAACACTTAGTACAATGCCAATATGCTCAAATTTTGGAATCTGGAGTGGTTTAGGAAAGATAACCCTTTGATGTTCACGCATGCCTAGGAACGGGTTGTTGAGGAAGAGAAGAATTTCTCAACAGTGTTAATATTGATATGGAGTAGTTGGAAAAATAGATTCTGAAGGAGGATGAGTCTGAGATCCTCCATGAAAACCAACATCTTATTCATCCAGAACTTAATGCAACCGCTCGAAAGGAACTGGGCAATGGTTTTGGTTCTACGCATTATGATGCTTTAGCTGGTCAAACTCCCTATACTCAAGCTGCTCCTAGCTTCATCGTTGATTCCTATACTGACACTGGTTATGACCCAGAAAAACCACAGCTCCAGAAATCCACTATTCTCTCCTCTATCCCTGAGGGAACTCTTGACGGCACTCTAGATCATGCGGAAGTGCAAACTGAAGATGATATCTCGTTGACTTCTCCAGTTTCCCAAAAAGTTGACTACTAGTCAACATCACTAACCTCTCGCTTTGTATTTCTTCAGCTACAGGTCATCCCGCAATTACTTCGCTTCCTCCTAAGTGTTCTAAACTGGGGCCACAATATCGATGACAAAGTTCGTAACCGTCATGATCTCGAAAACAATTCCTAGAATTTCATTTGAGGAGACCCCGAGCCTTGACAAGAGCATGATAGACGCTTTGTTGGAAGAAGGAAACAATGAGAATCAAGGGAATCAAGTTGATGTGAACATAATTATTACTAGGGTCTCCCAGTCTCTGTTGGGTCCCTCCATGCATGAGCTTGAGCAAAAGCTTAAGGCAGATATCCTGCTTAACAGACAAATCAAGCAGGAGGAAAAAGAAGTTTTCTCTCCTCCGTTGTTGATTGCTTTTCCTGGGCAAACCACTTTCACTCCAATTTAAATTCCTCCTCCCAGGGGTGCTCAAAGTACGTCGATAGTATTTTCACAAAGCATTCTGGCCTCCATTTCTCTACCTGGGAGTGACCAGAGTGCACCTACTGGGTCTTCGCAAAGCACTCCCTCCAAAGGCCAAGGCGATAGAGGAAGAGGCGGAAAGAGCAAGGAGAAAGATCGAGTATAGTCTCCCTAGTTCAATGATGAAAAAGAAGTCCAAAAAGAAATAGTCACTAGTTTTTTTCGTATATAGACTCTTTTTGTCTGTTGGCCAATTTTGTTCGGGTTTGGCCCCCCGTCATTACTTTTTCATTTTTGGTGTGAGCCGCTTGTGCTTAGCTTTCCTGGTTTGACATCAATAGTAAAGACCTTTGTTTTGTACAAATCTTTTCTCAAATTTGTCCAAGTACTTAAGAATTACGCTTTTCATTCAATGTACTTGCAAGTTATGTCCTTTATTGGTCATTTTCGGATCAGGTCCTTAATTCATTTTATAATTTGCCGAATCGCATCGTTCTGGCGAATGTAAAGCAATCCTTAGGGTAAAAAACCTAAAATAGTGCTTGAATATATTTTTCTAGGATAATAAGTCCCAATCGCACCAAACTTTGGGCGTGGGTTCAAGTTGACTACTTAAAATTGTAGTCCGCACGTCCTCATCCAAGATGTTAGTATTCGATCACACCTAATTCTGGGCATTGATCGAAGGCCTACAAATTGAGTTTTTCTTTACTGCAAGTGTGGACCCACCATTCTGCATACTTCGAGCAAGAGGTTAAGGATCAGACAGACTTGTTATGTTGTTTCCTTTCATGCCTCTTCCCCTATTTTGTGGACAAGAGTTGAGTAAGCGATCGATCGTATTATGCTTTTATGATTTATACTCCTATACCCCATTCGAGGGCAAGAGTTTGTTTACGGACGGTTGTGTCATGTCCGGTTCTAAGTTTATGGTCTTGCCCCATTTCAAAGGCAAGAGCTAGTTTGAAAATGAATGTGTTTCATCTGGCTTAAGTTTGTACTCTAGCTCCTACTCTGGGAACGAAGTTTAGGGTACGGATTCTCCTATCTCATCCGGTTTGCATTTATACTCCTGCCCTCAATCCGAAGGCAAGAGTTAGGATATGGATAGTCATATCATGTCTAGCTTATATTTATACTCTGGCTCCTACTCCAAGAGCGAGAGTTGGGATGCAGACAGCTATGTAATGTCCGACTTATGTTTGTACTCATGCTTCTACTCCGAGAGCTGCTTTTAGGATGTGGACAGTTACGTTATATCCGACTTATGTTTATACTCCGGCAGCTGCAGTTAGGATTCAGACAGTTACGTCATGTCCGTCTTATGTTTATATTCCGCTCCTACTTCGGGTGCTGGAGTTAGGATGCAGACAGTTACGTTATATACGTCTTATGTTTATATTTCGGCTCCTACTCCAGAAGTTGGAGTTAGGTAGCAGAAAGTTACATCATGTCTGGCTTATGTATATACTCCGACGGCTCCTACTCCAGAAGCTGGAGTTAAGACGTGGATAGTTACTTCGTGTCTGGTTTATATTTATACTCCGGCTCCTACTACGGGAGCGAGAGTTAGCTGATGTCAATCTTCGAACATCCAAAATGAACTTCACAGTCCCGATCATGGGCCGTAGAAGTTTGACCGGCACCTATCTCCAGGTACCGCGCACTTGCATTAATCATATGCAGATTCATTTTAGTTGATCAAGTCACAACTCTTAATAAATAGAGAAATAGAATTTCTGGCTTAAATGGCCGTTTTATTTGGTTAAAGATGATACAAAATTTTGTCTCATTACATAGCTTTAGCTAGTTATTTATAAATTTATTCTCCAAGTGAAATAGCATCGTAGATGCTCACTATTCCTTACCCATGGAAGTGGGATCCCATCCTTAGTCGCTAGCTTGAAACTGCCTTCTCCAAGCTTTTCCTCTATTGTATACGGACCTTCCCAAATTGGGCCAAAGTTCTTAGGGCTAGGGAAGATTTATTTGAGAACCAAATCGCCTAATTCAAAGGTTTGACTCCTAACTTTAGTGTTATAATATCGTGCGACTTGGCGTCTATGCGCAGTTGCTCTCAACTCAGCTTTGGTCCACTACTCATCGATCATATCAAGAGACTCCAAAATGAGTTGCTCGTTTGTACGCGGATCTTAGTGAATGACCCAATGAGAAGGTACTTCCAGTTTAATTAGGATCAGGCCTCTAATCCGTATGCCAATGCCAATGGAGAATGGCCAGTCGTTGACTTGTGGGTGGTTCAATAATCCCAGAGCATTTACGGGAGCTCATTGACCCACTTTCCTTTGGCCTTCACTAGTCGTTTCTTAAGAATGGGCTTGATAATCTTGTTTATGGCTTCAACCTATCTATTCGCGTAAGGATGTGCTACCATTGTAAAGATCTTCTTTTTGTAGTGTAAGGAGAAGAAATCCTTAAAATCCATGCTATCGAATTAGGTCCCGTTATCGGTAACGATTTCTTATGGAACTCCAATTCGACAAACGATATTTCAAACAACAAAGTTGATTACATTCTTCATAGCAATCATGACCAAAGGCTTTGCCTTTGCCCATTTAGTAAAGTAATCAATCGCCATAAGGCGTATTTTGCACCACCTTTAGATAACAACAATACACCGGTAATATCAACAACCCAATCTATAAACAGCAAAGGACTGACCGTTTGGGTAATTTTCGTGGGTAGGGTCCTTGAAATTTTAGTGAATATCTTGCAGTTGTCACATCTTCGGGTGTATTCAACCGCGTCTCGATTGGCGGTCGGCTAGAAATACCCATAACGAAGGATCTTCTTTGCCATAGTCTGCCCTACAGTATGGTCGCCATAAGCCCTTTTATGAACTTCTCTTAGAACTCGTTTTGCCTCATTATGAGCAACACATCATAATGTATGGATGGATAATCCCTTCCTGTACAGTAATACTTCTTGCATGATGTATCTTGAAGCTTGAAGAAGGATTTTGCATCATTCATTCCTTCTCTCTAGAAGGATCCCTCTTTGCAAATAATCCCGAATCAGAGTTATCCATGACTCCCATTCAGGCTCAATCTCCAAGATCCAATCGACATTTATCTGGTTGATGCTCGGAGCTGAAAGCACTTCCATTGGAACCGGGCCCATGAGCGATGCATCTCCGAAACTAACCAACTTAGCAAGCGAGTTGGCCTTTTCATTTTCCTCTCTGGGAATATGAGTGATCATGTAATATTCAAAATCATCAAGCAACTCAAGAACCCAGTTAGATAGGGAGTTAGCCTTGCTCTTTTTTCCTGATATTCTTTCCAAACTTGGCACGCCACTAGCTAGGAGTTATAGAAAATCTGTAAAGTCTTTAATTCCAGTTCCTTGGCGATCTTGAGTCCTATAATCATGGCCTCATATTCAGCTTCATTGTTTGTTGCTGGAAAGTTGAGTTTCAAGCATAATAGATTGGGTGTTCTTTGAGAGTGACAAGCATAACTCTAGCACTAAAACATCGATCATTGGATGCACCATCTGTGTACATCTTCCATCCAGCTTCCTTTTCTCTACTACTCTCTAGAGGATCATCTCATGCAGTGAATTCAATAATGAAATCTACCAAAGCCTGACCTTGGATTGCTCTCCTAGGGAGATATGTGATATCGTACTGGCTCAATTCAATGTTCCATTTTAACAGCCTTTTGGAAGTCTCAGGCTATTGCAAGACTTATCGTAAAGGCTGGTTAGTAAGGACAACAATTGGGTGAGCCAGGAAATAGGAGTGAAGCTTTCTTGAACGATCAACATACTATATGCGAGCTTTTCTAGTATCGAGTAGTTTCTTTCTTCTCCTATCAACCGCTTGTTAATGTAGTAGACTGGTCGTTGGATGTGAGATTCCTACACACAGATGCGATGCTCAAAGCATGCGCTGACACCGTCAAATAAAAGAAAAAAACCTCATCATCCACGAGTATTGAGAGAATGAGAGGTCTTTCCAAGTGGTCTACAAGAGCCTAGAACATGTCTTTGCAGCCTTGATTCCACTTGAAATTTCTCTTTCCCTTCTTGATTACCTCAAAGAAAGGAATGCATTTGTCAATTGCTTTGGAGTTAAATCGACTCAGGGTGGAAACCATTCCATTTAAGCTTTGGACCTCCTTGATCGTCTTTGGAGCTTTGAGCCCTCTCAACACCTTGATTTTCTCTAGATTGGCTTCAATTCTATAAGAGTTAACGATGAAACCCAAGAATTTTCTTAATACAACATCGAAAAAGCATTTCAAGGGATTGAACTTCCCCCATATTGTCGAAGGACATCAAACATCTTTGCCAGATCATCAATGTGATTTCTCAAAATCCGCGGCTTCTTGAGCATATCATCCACGTAAACTTCCATTGATCGTCCGATCTGGTTCTTAAACATCCGGTTCACTACAAGTCTCCGTTAAGCCATTCTTGCATTCTTTAATCCAAATGGCATGACAAGATAGCGATAAAGTCCATGGTCAGTGATGAAGTTAGTGTATTCCTAATCTGGGACATCTGTTGGGATTTGAATGTTTTCAGAGTATGTATCCAAGAATAAAAGTAACTCATGTCTAGCAATTGAGTCCACCAATCGATCTATTCCTGGAAGCAGGAAGTTGTCCTTCATTATTTAGGTCGGAATAATTGATGCATGTCCTCCACTTACCGTTTTCTTTCTTTACCAAAACAAGGTTTGATACCCAATTCGGGTATAATGCATCGTGGGGGAAGACGTTATCCTTTAGCTTATCCACTTCTTCTTTAAACGTAGTAGACCTCTTGGGATCCAGGCTATGACATTTGCGTTTCATAGGGATGCATTTAGGATTTATGTTTAATGCATGGCTCACTATTCCGGACAAGATCCCATACATATTAGAGTATGTCCAGGAAAAACACATCCAAGTTTGTTTGGATAAGACCAACCAACTCCCTCATTACCTCGGTACCAAGCTGAGGTCGGACCTTCAAAGCTTTACTTGGGTCATCTCTAATGATTAGAACAACAATTGTCAACTCAACAGGAGCTACTCGTCCACCTTTGGCCCTTCTTGTCGCTCCATGTCGTCGTAAAGCCGACTAATTTGCCAAAGTCGAGGCTCATATAGTAGCTGTTATGCGTTTAAAGCCTTTGTGCAGAGGACCCTCTCTACACCCTTTCCTTTCTTCTTACAGCTTGCTTTCTTTAGTTCATCAACTTTGAACTCGCGTCCAGCCGCTTGATCTCCATGCACAATCCCCACTCCCTTGTCAGCAGGGAATTTCATAGTTAAAAACCAAGGAGTGATGGCCGCTCAAAATTCTACTAGGGTCAGTCGGCCGAAGAATGCGTTGTAAGCAGAATAGATATCCAAACTAAGAATGGCACGACCCGGACTAGCCTGCGGTCTCCCTCACCAAGTTCCATCGGTAATTAGACAAACCCTATAGCTTCGGTAGCCATACCGTTGAACCCATGTATATGAGACCTACAAGGCTTCAAATCTCTCTCCTCTAACATCATTTGGTCATAAGTTTTTTTTGAATAAAATATTGACCGAACTCCCGTAGTCAACAAGCACTTTTTGTACAACAGCAGGACCAACACTGCTAAAATCATGAGTGGGTCAATTGTTAAAGCTTCTACTCCATCAACATGCTTGTTCCAAAAAACAATATCGGCTGTCATAGTTCGAGATGTTTTGCCGGAGCTCTATCCTTGATAGTAGAGTAACATTCGTTCTCAACATGCTTTAGGGCTCCAATATATCTATCCATCTCCACAATGCTCTTATCGACATGATAAGGCCCACCGATGATTGTGTTTATCACTAACCATTTCTCTGTCCACTTGAATGCATCGGCACCAGGTTCAACTTGCCCTCATTGTGAAGACGACCCAAGGGCGCTAGAATTTCCTTGTCCGCCATCCTACGGGGATTTCACATGCTGCTGCAATTTCTTTTTCCTTATTAATTCTTCAATCATGTCACGCAAGTGAGTACACTCATTAATATTATGAACATGAGTCTTATGGAATCTGTGGAACTTGCCAAACTTCCTCTTCTTCTTGGTTGACTCCCTAGGACCTGGCTTCCTAAATGGTTCAGTATTCTGAGTTGCCAGATAGATGTTCTCTATCAAACTGTTCAACTCAATGTAGTTGTCATATTTGGAACCTCTAAAATTACTCTTGTTATCCAACTTTCCCTTCTTTACCATATCACTATTTTATTTTCCTCCTTTGTTATGATTACTAAATTTCACATCAACGTTTCCAGAGCTCCCTCCAAAATGCTTTACAACATATTACTCTAAATTGGCATATTTGAACTTCCAGCGTCAGTTCTCTATGGACACTTACGCGCATCCTCCTGGCACATATATTCATTAGCTTTCCCATAGAAAGCTTCCATTATTGATAGTTGCTTTCTTTTTATACAGTCCCCAAAATCCAAGTCGGGATGAACTCCTCTACAAAGCGCCATCAACTCCATATCTTCTTTCGGATCCGTTATTTCCATTACAGCCGTATGGAATCGATTTAAATAATCTCGCAACAACTCTCCTTCAACTTACATTAGACAATAACATCACCTGCTTCAGATGTAAGGTATGAAAATGGAATTGATCCAAGAATTTGCATGACAATTCATAAAAAGATGATATGGACCTTGACGAAAGCTAAGTGAACCACATCGTAGCTACCCCCTTCTAAAAAAATTTGGAAACAAAGACACTTTATAGCATCCGAAGCCCTTGATAAATCCATTTGCCATTTATATCTCAGTAAGTGTTGCCTAGGATCCGTCATTCCTCTGTACAAGGCATCATTAGTATGTTGAATCTCCTAGGGTACTTTGTGTGAAGGATGTTCTCTATGAATGGGTTTTGACTAGCATAAGTTCCCCAATCGTCATTAGTTCTGAACTTGTTTTCACTAACCAACCTTCTTACCATATGTTCCAGATAATCCAAATCAACAAGTTCGATTGAACGGCGGTAATCGGATCCTGTCCCAAGTGTTTGACCCGATGAACGCTCTCGGGAAGGTGCTTGATACCTAGGGTCCCCAAACTTCGGGGGAACCATTTGTCTAGCATTCCCCCCTGTTTGATTCCCATAAGCAATATTATTAACAATATTTTGATTTTCTAGATACATACCTTTGACAGCACATCTAGGGATGACATCCACTTCGTCTTCCAGAGGATGGGCCTGCCCATACAATTTTTAGGGTCGATACCGAGTCCCAAGGGAGGGGTCAGTACTGATACTTGAACTCGAGCCTAGGGGTTGTCCTCTTCCTTGTGCAAAAGTTCCAGTAGCGTACCGAGTTTTCTTTTGTCTTCCTTCCCTCCGTCTTTGCTTAGATGAAGAATTTTAAGGGTCGATACCGAGTCACAAGACGTACTTTGGGGGGCAAATGTTATCCCGCCTTTTGGTAAGACCGAGATATCATAGAATTGACTGAAGATCAAGGACCTCTCATCCCGAATATCGAGTATGCATAGGTTTACTATGGATGTCGAGGAATTTTGTCCGAGTCCGGATCGAGCTACAATCGACAAGACGTGACAATCAAAGCTTTAAAAGCCAAAGTTACAAATTTTAAGTCAACTCGAATTCATATGCTCGAGATATGATCGATGCAAGACATAGATATCATCTTAAATGCATCCATAATTTCGTATCGGTCCGGCCGTCTCCACCATTTCACATCGGTCAACTTCGTATCCCTTAAGCAGTCGTTTGTTTGTATCCATCGATCTTCAGCCCCCATCTCGTATCCATCGATATTCGATACCCATTTCGTATCCATCCAACTTTACATCCGTCAAAGACTGTCTTCTTCAAATCGATCGGCAGATGGGCCCGCTTCAAATCGATAGGCTATCGCTCATTTCGTATCCATTGATTGTGGTACAAGTGTCTTATTCATGTCGATCAAACATCTAGCATACATTATATCAATTAACCACGAATCAATACAAAATAAACACTTCCCATTGATATGAACAGAACAGAACAATCGATCGGTATGAATAATGCAATACGATCGATACGAACAGAACCAGATGATCGATCGATACGAATATGGCAGGGCAATCGATCGATACGAATTAAGCAATGCGATCGATACAAACAAAGCAAGGATGATCGATACGAATAAGGCACATGCTTAGGGAAGACTTGGTTGTTCGGCATAAAAAGTGGATCGACCCGAGGAGTTAGCACCACGTTAATTTGCAGGCACGTGCCCAGGAGCGGTTCGAACCGATCGATACGAAGGCATCGATTCGAACGCGATAGCCTACATAAAACCCAAGTTTGCATCGATCGTAACTCGCAATCCACAAATCCATATGCTATGAAATTTACATAGGAGCTTACGTACAACCTAAAGAATGTTCCTACCAAATTTTGACTCGACTGAATCAAATCTTGATCGATGCGAAATTCGTTCGTATCGATCACGGATCGAGTAGAAATTTCATGGGATCGATCACGTGGGCCCACCCACATGCCAGAAGAAGTCCTTTGAGATCTGAGCGAGATATTTGGATTCTATGCCTACAAATAGCGCCCCAGAGCCTATAGAAAAATGATCTTTTGGCTCTTTGACATCCAGACTCTACCGGAACCATTTTTCTACTCCATAGCTACTGTTGTACTCGAATTTCAACACTGTAATCCACTATAATCCGTTGTAATTAGCAAGTGAATATCAATAAAGTCATCAACTTCACAGTTGTAACAACCCGGTATTTTTAGCCATTCGCAGCCGCACATGTCGGACTTGAATTGCTCAAAATACTGCATTGTTAATAAATTTGAAGCAAATGAAATACAAATCACAGAATCACAGACACAGAACAAACAGAATACCTCGTAGCGGAATATAAAATACATAGTAGTTCATGAAGCTACTACGGTTGAGTCTCAAACCAAAAACATAATACAGTCTGAAAACAACATAATAGAAATCCCAAATACATAGAAGTTCACTAATACATGAGATAAACTAGAATAGCTGAAACAGAAAGTAGATATAAATGTAGATAAGCAGAACCTCCAGCAAAGACCATCTCTAGAAAGAGAATCCAAAGCTGAGAATACTCAGGCTGACCCGAGCGTAAAGTAAAACACAAAACACTCGAGTCAGGACAATATATACTTATATAATGTAAATCAACTCAAGTGAACTGTAGTAGAAATGCACCATAACTTAAAGGATGCTTGGGATCGCCCATCCTTTAAAGATCAGTTAAACCATAAGTTAAATACATCCCATGGTTAAAATTTCAAAATAGTATTTATACTTCGAAATCAAATATCATTTAAAAATTCAATATCATTCAAAATCCATTTCAAAATATAAAAATATCATATCTTCCAAACCACATTCATTCTTATTTGATTTAAATACCATTTCAAAACACATTTCAAAATAGTTTATATTTCGAAACAAATTGCTTCATTTAAATTGTTAAAATGAAGATATTATATTTAATAATTAAATTATTAAATTTTAAAATTTCTAATTTTTCAAAGTTCATTCATTCACTTAAATTTATTAAAACAATGAAAATTCAACTTTCGCAGCATTTAGAAAATGCTACGGAAAGTCACACTTAAAACAGTTCAATTTAACAAAAGACAACATTTAAAATGCTGTAATAGGGTTCCATTAGTTTCAAATAAACTTAGTTATATTCAACCATTATAGCATTCACAAAAATGCTATAATAGCCTTTAATTAAATTGAGCCATTTGGTTCATTATTATCAACTACAGCGTTCACAAATGCTGTATTATCCTTTATATTAGAATTAATAGCATTTTAGAAATGCAGTAAATTAACTTCAAATATTCATTATAATTTCACAAACAGTTATATTTTTGTTTAAACCATTTTTAACTTATAAAATCATATAATTTCACTTTTAAAACAATCATTCAAATACCCTTATATTCATGATTTTATAAAGTTAAATCTCTATTCAAAAATCAAAATTTAATAGTAATTCATTTATTAAATTCCAACATTAAATTTTAAATTCATTAAATCAAATTTAACTTAACACTTAAGTTTAAATTTTCAAATATAACTTAATTTCATTTTTATTTACTTAACTTAAAATTCATTTTTAAGCCAAATTCACAAATTTCCAATTTTAGTTATATTTCAAAATTTCAACTTAAATATTCATTCATTTCACATTTTAAGTTAATTCAAAAATCATTAATATATTATAAAATTATTTTAAATTAATTTAGTTAAAAATATCATAAATTCATCATATTTTCATATTTAATTTAAATTCCATTTATTAACAAATTATAATTTCCAAAAAACTTACATTTCAGATTTTCTAACTTTACCATTAATTTATTTCACTTATAAATTTTCAGTGAGTCAATAATGCTATACAAAAATCATTTTTAATCAAATTTAAATCAAAATATTATAATATTTACATTCCTAAAATATTTTAAAATTTTAAGAAAAACATATTTTAACAACGGGTCTGTATTTCATTTTCTAGCCTAGGTAAAGTGATACGGGTAATATATCATTTCAACCCGTAATTTACGAACAAAACCCGGGTTTGATCATTTCAAACCCGCAATCCCAAGTAAATGAAAATATTTGAAAATCATTCAGGCCTATCATTTCAGCCCATAACGATTTTCTCCTATTCTAAAGTCCGTTTGGGTATGTATCATTTCAACCCATAGTGATTCTAATCTAAAAGGAACTTGCAGTGTGATAAACTGGTAAAAATAATAGAACAACATAATATAAAAGTAACATATGATATAACAGGTGTTTAAGCATGGGTGACATCATAAAATCATAACATAGCAGGTGTAACATGATAATGTATTTTACAGATTCAAAAGGGGTCAATTTACTAGTTATAAAAGTACATATTGTCTGGTGAGAATAACTCACCGGTTTGAGCTGATGACCCAACGACAAATTTAACAAACGGGATCTACACAAGCACAAAAGCACGACACAGATTCGAATGGAGGAGCCAAATGTCAAATTCCTTGGATACACATCAAACAAAACAACATAACAACGATGAGTTTCAAATCAACTACGATCAAAACTACACTAGAATAGACTGCACATAATCAAATAGAAATGCTTGCACTTGCTTTTAACCCTTACCAGGCTCAGCCATAAGGGGAAATAAAAAATAATGGCAGGTGTTTGGGTCAGGTTATGGTGGGTATGGGTCGGCCTATATGTCATTTGTGATGGTGCCAAAGTGGGTGAAGGGAATAATACACATAAGCATGAATACATGCATTTGGTCATGGATTTGGGCTCGGCTAAGGCTTCAAGTGTCACGGACAGAGGTGTGGGGTCTATTGTGGTGGTGTGGTCGAGGGTGCTGGAGGTGGTGGAGGTGTGGTGATGGAAGTGATGTTGTGCTCGGCTAGGCTAGGAATTCGGGTTGTTTTGAAAAGTTTGTGGATGGGCATCACCAATGGGGGTCACGGCTTGGGTGGCTGGTGAGGAGGAGGTGTTGGCGGTGTGCCATCAGGTGGTGGAGGCGGCTAGGCAGCAAGGTAGCATGGCCGAACCTAAATGGAAGAGCAAGTGCAAACAAAAATCAAAAGGAATAAGCAATATAAGTGAAAAAAAAGAGATAAAAGAGAAAAAAAATTTACCAACTTCCCAAGCATGTGATGGCCGAAATTTTTTTCTCAGGAAGGAGGAAAGGAAGATACGTGAAATGAAAATGAATTAGTCAGCTGAAATGTGGGGAGTTATGCCAAAAGAAATGAAGAGTTGTGAGGAAAATGAAGAGGTGGAATTCAGAAAGGCAAAAGGCAATTCAAAAGTCAAAAACTCTTCATATATCCTTATTTAATTTATATAACTTTATATTTCTGGAAATAATAATAATCCCAGATAAAATTTCGAAAATTTATCAAAATATAAACATTTATATAATATTTATTAATTATATAAAGTTAAATTAAGAAAAATAGCTAAAAATAGTGAACTAGACTAGAATATTTGAAATTAAATAGAATAATTTTTAGAAAATTCATATGAGCTTGTAAAATATTTTTAAATATAAATAATAACATAAAATAAAAATACATTCACAAAATAAATATATAAATTTTAATTTAATATAATTTAAATGAAGAAAATAGCAAAAAAATAGAAAACAGCCTTTAAAAATAGGAAATAAATACAGTAAATTTTGGAAAATTTTTATTATCACTTTAAAAATATAAATAAAATAACATATTAACACATATTAAAATAAAATATAACATAGAAAATATGATTTATGTAATTTAAAATAGACAAAATTTCAAAATAAAACAAATTATACTCAAAATTGAAATGTACATAACTTTCACAAATTAAATCCATTTTCAATGAAACGAAAAGCAGTATTAAAGTTATTAAATATATTTTCATAATAAAAGATAAAATTTAAGAATTTAAATATTTAAATTTGAAATTTAAAAGTCAAAGTTTGACTAGTTTGAACAGAAATTCATCTTTCAGTAAAATATCCAATTTATACCGGTTTGAAATTATAATTCACATAATAATCAACACCTACATTTAAAAATGAAATGTTTAGAATAAAATAAGTTTAAAATATTTTCAAAATAAAAAAAATTCAAATATTAAAATATATGAAAAATCTAGGGTTGTTACACTCTCTCCACTCAAATCTTTTCGTCCTCGAAAAGGAAGGAAGCGGATAAACAACAAGAAAGAACAATAGGTTGGAAGACATCCTAAAAGCAGGTAGGGAAAAAGTATCTAGGAGGGAAAGCAGGTTGAAATACATGGATGAACCATTATTTAATTTTTTTTATATTTGACATGTTAAACATTTAATATGATAATTAGTTATTTGATTCAAATTTGATAGTTCGAAGTAAACAATATTTAAGACATTTCAAATCATGATTAGAATATCCTTTATATAATACTTTACCAAAATACTTTTATAACTCGATGTCTTAACAAGTTTACTTTCGTTCCTGCAAACTTTGGCTATGCGTTGATCAGGCGCAAAGCTAGAATTCTCCAAGTACTTAGTAGACCTGTTTCAACACCCAGTGAAAATACTAAAAAAAATAGGTATGAGAAGTTTCGCTCAAAATCCAATGTCAAATGATGATAATACGATAGCAGTGGCCCGCTGTTGATCCAGGATTTACGAAATGGACACAACACTTTCCAGAAGATCCTTCTACCTTTCGGATTTTGGTAAAATATCGTAGCCAGTTCGTAAATAAGGGACCATCGACCCCTGCTGCAGTGGTACGCTGCTGATTCAATGATTTACGCAATGGATGCACTTCCTTCCCGGAAGATCCATAAACAACAGATCCCAAGATCGAAAGCGCCTCCATTGGGTAAACTAAAGAACCATCTACCCTGGAAAAAAAATCGAGGAACTCATGAGTTTAAGTTCGGACAACCATATCAGTTCGAATCCATTTATGAATTCACCCAAGTCCATTAGGGTTTATCGGTCGAATCCATTCCTGGATTCCCCAAGTCCATCTGGGTCGAAGCATATCACTATACTTTTTCCGGAGGGTACTTCCCATACCTCTTACTTCAAAATATAATATACCATATATAGTAGCCCTTCAAAATCATAGCTTTAAATATCGCACTTATATAAATTCCATTATATATAAGATTTCATTTTCAAATCGAATACTTTCCAAAATCAATAGTATATCAAATCATACTTATATAAACTTCGATTATATAATATTTTAATTTACAAATTGAGTAACTTTTCAATTCAACATTTTCAAATCAACTTCATACTTATACAAATCCATTTTATATAAGTTCGATAACTCCCAAATCAAGTATTTAGTAAAACAAGGTTCTCAATTTTAATTTGTTTCAATAACATTTCAGTTTCAAAATCATATATGATTTCGCCAAATCATTTCTTCTAAATTACATATACTCAGTTTCAAAGTTTCTTAAAATAATAGATTTAGAAAATAATCCAAATTTCCAAATCAAAAAAAATTTAGGTCAAACAAATTCATTTATCTCATTACATTTCGTTCCATTTAGCTCATAACCAAGTAAACCTTATTTAAATTCAAATTCAATTTAAATTCCTTAAAATTCAAATTTAAGTATTAAATTATATTCAAAACTCCTTAAATTTCACAAATAATCAATTCCAAAATTAAATCATTTAACTTTTTAAAACATAACTCAACAGTGTTAAAATCTATAACATTACGAAACATTGTCAAATTATAACAATGACAGCATTTAAAAGTGCTATCGTAACTTATAGTTTCCAAAATAGTTTAGTTCAAGAATAACGGCATTTATAATATGCCATAACAGATATTTAGATAATTCAAACAAAGTTAAATTCAAAAACAACAGCATTTTAACGTGTTGTCATAAAACTATAGCATTTTTGAAATGCTATTAATAAAATTCCAGATATTATTATAGCTTTTAAAAACAATACAACTTCAATTTTAGCAAATTTTAAACTTATAAATCATATTTCTAGACTTCAAAATTTCACATTTAAATAGTTTTTTTAACATATGATTTATCACAACAAAATTTTAAATCAAATATTCAATTTAAAACTCACTTTCATTTGTTAAGTCAAAATTCACTGTTTTTCTTAACTTATAAATTTAACAAAAACTCAACATTTTACTTCAAATATCTTTTCAAAACTATATTTCATACCAGTATAATTCAAAATAGTCTTATTTATTTCACTCCACAACAGTTTCAAACTTATATAAATCATATTACTTTATACATTAATCATACCAAGCTAAACTTATACTTTATCAAATACCTTATACCATTCAAAATTTCTTAGCTTTGAAAAGTTAACCTTGATTTGGAAGTGCTCGAACCTTCAAAATAGTCGAAGAAATCATATTTTCAATCCAAGAGTTGGAAATCACCAACAAATTAGTAAATCGATTCCAATAGGTAAGGTAATACATAAACAAATCTGAATCTCGAGGATTGAACGCCGGCTTATTTTAAATCATTTCAATTATATATATACACACATATCTTTTGAATATCAAACCATACTTCGAAATCGGAAATCAAAATTTGGTTTCATAAAATCACGCGCATAGCAAAGCTACTAGAGTGGCCTCTTCCCCACTCAGAAACTCAAAAATCAATGTCGATGATGCATGTATTCATCAACGAAATTATTTTTCAGCGACATAAGTGGGTTCTGGACTTTTATTTCTTGAAACTTCTTTGAAATCTCTTTGACATCATTGGAATTCATTTGAATACATTTGAAACATTTCTTATTTGGAAAAATATCTTTAAATCATATTATTATTATATATTTTCCAAAATCTTAAAAATCCATTTCAAAACACCAGAGTTCGATTCCTCGAAATTCAGATTCAAACCCTTCATTTATAAATCATTTTTATATAAATC
The DNA here is from genome assembly GCA_030765085.1 of Allium cepa. Lineage (NCBI taxonomy): Eukaryota > Viridiplantae > Streptophyta > Magnoliopsida > Asparagales > Amaryllidaceae > Allium > Allium cepa. Next base: position 630,427,906 of record CM060934.1, read on the forward strand.
ACATTTTCTTATAAATTCCAAAATTTCAAATCCTTTCAAAGCTTCAAATTTTCATTTTCCAAAGGTAAAAATCCTTATGGAAAACATTTCACTTTTACATACGAGATAGGGTCATCCTTGTCAAAATAATAATTTCAATGTGTGCACAAATCCAAAATACAATCAAACATAAATTTTCAAAGAATGATTCAAGGTTAGATTTCAAGCAATACGGAGATTCGAATTTAGAGGAACTCTAATCAAATAGAATTCTGTTTCGAAGATAAGCTCGAACGAAGATAAGATAATTTTATTACCAAATAGAAGATGATAAGCCTATATAAATCGCGGACGACCTTAACCGGTCAACCGTGACTTCAGTAATATAATCAATTCGAAAATCTAAGGCAAATCGACATTCGATCGACAGAGATAAAATCCGGGTAGAGCAGGAGATAGATAGCATCGAAAACCGAAGATACAGGAATCTCCGGTGAATCAATGCCAATTATAAAGGATTTTCACCCCTTTTCAAATCATTCAAAGATTTGCGGAATCACCGATCTTTATAGAGGTCATTCCAAAGTGGAGTTATGAAATGCTCCAAAATCAAAATGGATAGAATAGGGAAGACAAGACTGGATTTCAGAACAAGTAGGAGCGTTCCAAAGTTCAAGGAATCCTAATCGATAAGAATCCTAACCAAGAGATTTCTAACAAGATGGATACTGAAGGGATGAAGTTTTGAAAATCTTGGTTTCAAAATAGGAAATTTTTTATACCAAAATAATCTTTGAAAATCCTTTAAAAATCATTTGGAAATTATTTTATACTTCGAAAATACGTTCTCTCACAAGAAAGGATTCTGAGATTGATTTCACTCATTTTAGGGTATTTCTACCCTATCTCTAACGAGTTTTTTCTCCACAGGCTATGGTTTGCCTAAAACCAAAGCTCTGATACCAAATGTAACAACCCGATATTTTTAGCCATTCGCAGCCGCACATGTCGGACTTGAATTGCTCAAAATTCTGCATTGTAAATAAATTTGGAGAAAATGAAATACAAATCACAGACACAGAACAAACAGAATACCTTGCAGCGGAATATAAAATACATAGTAGTTCATGAAGCTACTACGGTAGAGTCTCAAACCAAAAACATAATACAGTCTGAAAACAACATAATAGAAATCCCAAATACATAGAAGTTCACTAATACATGAGATAAACTAGAATAGCTGAAACAGAAAGTAGATATAAATGTAGATAAGCAGAAACTCCAGCAAAGACCAGCTCCAGAAAGAGAATCCAAAGCTGTGAATACTCAGGCTGACCCGAGCGTAAAGTAAAACACAAAACACTCGAGTCAGGACAATATATACTTATATAATGTAAATCAACTCAAGTGAAATTTAGTAGAAATGCACCATAACTTAAATGATGCTTGAGATCGCCCATCCTTTAAAGATCAGTTAAACCATAAATTAAATACATCCCGTGGTTAAAATTTCAAAATAGTATTTATACTTCGAAATCAAATATCATTTAAAAATTCAATATCATTCAAAATCCATTTCAAAATATTAAAATATCATATCTTCCAAACCACATTCATTTTTATTTAATTTAAATACCATTTCAAAACACATTTCATACATTTCGAAACAAATTGCTTCATTTAAATCATTAAAATGAAGATATTATATTTAATAATTGAATTTTTTAAATTTTCAAAATTTTAATTTTTCAAAGTTCATTCATTCACTTAAATTTATTAAAACAATGAAAATTCAACTTTCGCAGCATTTAGAAAATGCTACGGAAAGTCACACTTAAAACAGTTCAATTTAACAAAAGACAACATTTAAAATGCTGTAATAGGGTTCCATTAGTTTCAAATAAACTTAGTTATATTCAACCATTATAAAATTCACAAAAATGCTATAATAGCGTTTAATTAAATTGAGCCATTTGGTTCATTATTATAAACTACAGCGTTTACAAATGCTGTATTATCCTTTATATTAGAATTAATAGCATTTTAGAAATGCAGTAAATTAACTTCAAACATTTATATTTTTATTTAAACCATTTTTAACTTATAAAATCATATAATTTCACTTTTAAAACAATCATTCAAATACCCTTATACTCATGATTTTATAAAGTTAAATCTCTATTCAAAAATCAAAATTTAATAGTAATTCACTTATTAAATTCCAACATTAAATTTTAAATTCATTAAATTTAATTTAACTTAACACTTAATTTTAAATTTTAAAATATAACTTAATTTCATTTTTATTTACTTAATTTAAAATTCACTTTTAAGCCAAATTCACAAATTTCCAATTTTAGTTATATTTCAAAATTTCAACTTAAATATTCATTCATTTCACATTTTAACTTAATTCAAAAATCATTAATATATTATAAAATTATTTTAAATTCATTTAGTTTAAAATATCATAAATTCATCATATTTTCATATTTAATTTAAATTCCATTTATCACCAAATTATAATTTCCAAAAAACTTACATTTCAGATTTTCTAACTTCACCATTAATTTATTTCACTTATAAATTTTCAGAGAGTCAATAATGCTATACAAAAATCATTTTTAATCAAATTTAAATCAAAATATTATAATATTTACATTCCTAAAATATTTTAAAATTTTAAGAAAAACATATTTTAACAACGGGTCCGTATTTCATTTTCTAGCCTAGGTAAAGTGATACGGGTAATATATCATTTCAACCCGTAATTTACAAAGAAAACCCGGGTTTGATCATTTCAAACCCGCAATCCCAAGTAAATGAAAATATTTGAAAATCATTCAGGCCTATCATTTCAGCCCATAACTATTTTCTCTTATTCTAAAGTCCGTTCGGGTATGTATCATTTCAACCCATAGTGATTCTAATCTAAAAGGAACTTGCAGTGTGATAAACTGCTAAAAATAATAGAACAACATAATATAAAAGTAACATATGATATAACAAGTGTTTAAGCATAGGTGACATCATAAAATCATAACATAGCAGGTGTAACATGATAATGTATTTTACAGATTCAAAAGGGGTCAATTTACTATTTATAAAAGTACATATTGTCTGGTGAGAATAACTCACCGGTTTGAGCTGATGACCCAACGACAAATTTCACAAACGGGATCTACACAAGCACAAAAGCACGACACAGATTCGAATGGAGGAGCCAAATGTCAAATTCCTTGGATACACATCAAACAAAACAACATAACAACGATGAGTTTCAAATCAACTACGATCAAAACTACACTAGAATAGACTGCACATAATCAAATAGAAATGCTTGCACTTGCTTTTAACCCTTACCAGGCTCAGCCATAAGGGGAAATAAAAAATAATGGCAGGTGTTTGGGTCAGGTTACGGTGGGTATGGGTCGGCCTAGATGTCATTTTTGATGGTGCCAAAGTGGGTGAAGGGAATAATACACATAAGCATGAATACATGCATTTGGTCATGGATTTGGGCTCGGCCAAGGGTCCAAGTGTCACGGCCAGAGGTGTGGGGTTCACTGTGGTGGTGTGGGCGAGGGTGCTGGAGGTGGTGGAGGCGTGGTAGGTGGCGGCTAGAGGGATGGTGAGGTGATGGAAGTGATGTTGTGCTCGGCTAGGATAGGAATTCGGGTTGTTTTGAAAAGTCTGTGGATGGGCATCACCAAGGGGGGTCACGGCTTGGGTGGCTGGTGAGGAGAAGGTTTTGGTGGTGTTCCATCAGGTGGTGGAGGCAGCTAGGCAGCAAGGTAGCATGGCCGAACCTAAATGGAAGAGCAAGTGCAAACAAAAATCAAAAGGAATAAGCAATATAAGTAAAAAAAAAAGAGATAAAAGAAATAATTTTTTTTTACCAACTTCCCAAGCATGTGATGGCCGAAATTTTTTTCTCAGGAAGGAGGAAAGGAAGATACATGAAATGAAAATGAATTAGTCAGCTGAAATGTGGGGAGTTATGCCAAAAGAAATGAAGAGTTGTGAGAAAAATGAAGAGGTGGAATTCAAAAAGGCAAAAGGCAATTCAAAAGTCAAAAACTCTTCATATATCCTTATTTAATTTATATAACTTTATATTTCTGGAAATAATAATAATCTCAGATAAAATTTCGAAAATTTATCAAAATATAAAAATTTATATAATATTTATCAATTATATAAAGTTAAATTAAGAAAATAGCTAAAAATAGTGAATTAGACTAGAATATTTGAAATTAAATAGAATAATTTTTAGAAAATTCATATGAGCTTGTAAAATATTTTTAAAAATAAATAATAACATAAAATAAAAATAGATTCACAAAATAAATATATAATTTTAATTTAATATAATTTAAATGAAGAAAATAGCAAAAAATAGAAAACAGCCTTTAAAAATAGGAAATAAATACAGTAAATTTTGGAAAATTTTTATTATCACTTTAAAAATATTAAAAGACAAAATATACATAAAATAACAAATTAACACATATTAAAATAAAATATAACATAGAAAATGTGATTTATATAATTTAAAATAGACAAAATTTCAAAATAAAACAAATTATACTCAAAATTGAAATGTACATAACTTTCACAAATTAAATCCGTTTTCAACGAAACGAAAAGCAGTATTCAAGTTATTAAATATATTTTCATAATAAAAGATAAAATTTAAGAATTTAAATATTTAAATTTGAAATTTAAAAGTCAAGGTTTGCCTAGTTTGAATAGAAATTCATCTTTCAGTAAAATATCCAATTTATACCGGTTTGAAATTATAATTCACATAATAATCAACACCTACATTTAAAAATGAAATGTTTGAAATAAAATAAGTTTAAAATAATTTCAAAATAAAACAAAGTCAAATATTAAAATATATGAAAAATCAAGGGTTGTTACAACAGTGGAAGTAGGCTATACGCCGAACCACTCTAAATCGTTGTGTTTCTGCGTGTTTTCATATTTTTTTTGAAGTCTTTGTTAGATAATCCTTTTTTACATTTCTATTCTTCATTTTTATCTCTTAAAATACTTCCGAAGAGTGTTGTGCCCATTTTTGGTACAAATAGTATATTGAATAAAACGTTTTAGTAGAAAATTTGAAATTTGGTTGGACTAACAACAAACGAGTTTTAATAAAATGGTTAATTCTTTTGAAAAAGAAATATATTGGAGCTTATGTAGCTCGTTGATTTTTCTAAAATGAATTTTTTTAAGTGGATAAATTCACTTTACGGGTGGACAATAGGAAGTAGTACAAGTCTAAAACGGGGTAAGAGTACAGGAAAAAGATTAGAACCCTAAAAGAAAGCAGTGGGCAAATGCACTGTATTGGTTAAACCGAGAAGATGGTATACTGGGAGGAAAACTATATAATTAGAAATAATGTTAGAAGATTATATTAAAAGTAATGCTAGTAAGCAACATAGGAAATTAAAGACAAAACAAAGAAAAATGGACGTTTTCGATTGTTATGCGCATTTATTGTAAGTATCTTTTAAAAGTACCTCTTATATGATATTAGAGACTCTGCCCAGAATTGAAAATGGAGATGGTATGAGTAATATGGAAATGATAGAGTGAGATTTGTTCTTATCTGCTTCGGTTTTCATTGTTTCATAAAGGATATTTAGAGATACAGTAAAGTCTGTTTTTGAAAAAGGATAGTATGGGATAATAATTGAGTTTTTAAAATAGAAAAACTAATAAATGGTTTGAGTTGAATATCCTAATTTTTAGAAGTAAAAGTGAAAAAAAGAGTATTTAAAAGGAAAAGAACTTTTAAAAACTTAATTGTAGTTTTAAAAGTGAAGACACTAAGTTATTTTTGAATTTGCCAAAAAATTTTTTAAGTTGTACTTTTAAAAAATAAAGTTTTATATTTAAAATATGTCAAAACTTTTAAGTTTTTAATTTTGAAAATTGCAATGACCAAACCAAAATTTTTAAATATGAAGTAGATAGGATATACTGCCTAGGTAAGATAGGGTAAAAGGTAAGGCTATGAAGAAGGTAATGATGAATGCTCCTAAAGTAGCAATAAGATATCCCCGTGGAGTGTAAAAAATAACGATGAGAACTTAGGAACGTTTTGTTAGACATGTATGCAAGCCATTGGAAGAGCTGCGAAGGAATGATAGATGGCACTAAACCCACTTCTATGAGTTCCAGGGTATGCTTATAGGAAAGATCAAGGGTAAAGGAAGCAAATACCAAGATTTGAAAATACAATCAAGAGATTATAAGAAGATAGTAATAGAGGGTAATGAGATAGTAAACACATATAGAGGACACTGGTAGACTCAAAATTAAGGAAGGTAAGATTAATGGCAAAAATGTTATTCCGCCAAGCTGCCAATAAGTCATCCAAAGGGTGCATGTTTGTATTTCTTACCTACTACAGTATGAAAGGATGCACAATTTGTTCCATAAATGGGTGTGGTAATGGAAGTATTGGGTGCACCTTATTCATCAGAAGCCGTGAAAGATAGTTAGATATGTGGGTTAGAGAATTATGCACGTTAGAAAGGTCCGTAGGTAGTAGTAGTTAATAGCTACTAGTAATAGTTATATCTCCTTCCAGCAGTTGCTTTTCGTTTTGTTTGTTATAAGCATTAGTTGTTTCTGTTATGTAAAAGTGTGTATGATGTTTATGGAAATGTTCCATTTTTTGTGTTTTCTATATGGATCGTGATATTATTAAGAAAACATTAAGACAATGAAATTTCAGAAAAGACACTTAAATAATGCAAAAGAGAAGAAAATAGAAAAGGGATGGAAGTATAAAATAAAATAAGGAAATTTTATTTAATTAGCTACTAAAGCAAAAGAAGAAAAGATTTGAATCCCAAAAAGTAGAGAATTTTCAGGAAGTAAAGTTTGGCAAGCGAAGGACAAGGCAAAAGTTGTTGCAAAGCCACGGGTATATGTCCCTGTACCTTAGAAACTGAAATTTATAAATGAAGTTGTGTGTTGGTTGTTATTACAAATGAAAGAAAAGTTTTTGAAAAGTTAAAATTTACCACGTAGGTAGATAGAATCCGCGATGGACGTTAAACTGTTGATAAGACCCTAATTTTATGTAATGTGGCATAATTTGTCTTGAAAAAAAATATGTACACTTTTGAAAGTTTTGTTCAAAATTCTGGGTTTGGAAAATAAAATACTTTATGAAAAGTTTTTAAAAAGTTTTGTGAAGGAAGAAATTTTAAAATTTAATTTATTTTACTAATATTTTAAAAAGTTTATATAAAAAGATTTTTGAGCAGAAAAATAAGGAATTTTATAATTTTCAAAATGTCGCATACTTGACATGGGGAAATAATTGACATGTTAGCTAATATATATTTTATTGTGCAATAGAAATGACAATAAAATAAAATACTGCTAGAGACAAGGGAAAATGCTATTTTAGCTATGGAATGTTTTCATATACACCTTGTCTATAGGAAAATAAAAAGTTGATTTTTGAAATAAACCATAATTTGAAACATTAAAAATAAAAGTTTGATATGTGAACCGTACTTTGGAAAACTTGGAAAGAGATATCAAGGCATAAGTAAAGGTTTTGAAGTAAAATGGTAAGTTGGGAACTCTAGAGAAAAAGAATGAAAATATGAAATTTTCATTTCAAACCTTCTTTCCCGGCTAAAGAAATAGGTTTACAAACTGGATTTTTTCTAAATTTTGGTGTTAGCAACTATGTGCTAGGATTTTGAATGTAGTTATTAGATGAAAAATTGGTTGAACTATATATTCTATTCATAGAAGCATGGGAAAATTTGGATGCAAAAACAATTTTTGATTTTTAAAAGTTGCATACATGTAGAACTTCCTATATATTTAGGGTGTTTGCATCATATTTTCAAAATTGATTTAAAAGAAGCATTCATAAAGGAGGCGCCAATTAGATTTATTTTACATACATATCATATGTATTGTGATACGCCGTGCACTTGTACATGGTTGATTTCAAAATTGTTTGTATACTAATTGATTTGATAGCTTAGAATGGTTGTACGTTATGTTACATTGTGTAATATCCCGGAATTTTGGACAATATAAATTTGATAATCTAGGTTTAAATTTGTATTGAATTGATGATTTTTGTTAATAAATTTGATATTGATTTAAATAATCTTCTTTATTTAAATATTTAATTTGTGAAATTATTTTTAATAAGTTAATAAATTGTTTTCTATTGTATATGTATTTATGTATATATTTTAAATAGACAAGTTGTTTTTAGTTAAATTAGTATAGTATAATTTTAATATGTTTTGAAAATAAGAAATTGTGATTTATTTTTGGATTTAAGTTTTTTAAAAGTATTTAATAAAATACTATATGATTTTAAATATGTAAGATAAATATTTTATTGGTTTAAAATTTCATTTTAACTTAAGTTTGTATATTAAAATATGTTACATAAATGTTTGTGTAATTCTTTTTAAATTTTAATTGATAATTTTGATTTGTAAATTTAATTTGAAATTTAAAATACAATTTAAAATGTGAACATGTATTCAATAAGTTATTGTAACCTCTTTTATAAATTTATTTTAATTATTTAAGGGTATCTTTTTCGAATGATTTATTAGTATGTTGTTTTATTTATATTAACAACTTGCTTTATTCTTTAAAAATTATTTTAATTCATAACTATGTATAAGAACTAATTAACTAAGCTTAATATTTCATTAACTTTAATTAAAAATGCTAATTAATCATAAAGACAAGTGTTGTTAGGTTAAGATTGCATTATAACAAGTGTAAGCCTCTTAGAACCTAAGTTAACAAGTGTTAGTAATTTTGTACAAGTGTCATGTTTTAATATTTATTTTTCTTTAATTTTAATTCATCATAATCTAACTATATAAGCTTGCATATACCCATTTCTTCTTCTCTTTCTCATTTTTTTCATTCTAAAACAAAGAAACCTTTTTCCTCCTTCAACAAAATGAAAATAAAATCTGTAGCATTTCAGATTCTAAAATCAAACTCTTCAAGCTGCAGTTCTCAAACAAGTAAAATACATTGCATTCAGCTCCTCTTTTCCAAAATACAAAACCTGCATTTCTTCTGGAAACATGCAAATTAGATCATAGCAACATGCATTTGAAACTGCAAAAGCCTTTATCCATTTTCAAATCTGCATTTCAACTTTTATCATGAAGACCTGCAATTCATCTGGAAGCATGTATAAATCAAGATTTAAAAGCAAGCAAAAGGTCTGCATTTTTTTGCATCTGGAAGCAAGGGCCTGCATTTCATAATCTGGAACATGCAAATTGAAATTGTGCTCTGCATTTTGCAAAAACAGGTGAGTAACACCTAATTTAAAATAATTAAGTAGGATTGCATGCTTGTTTATCTGATGAGTTAAGTTTTTGTATATGTTTTTTTTTTAAAACTGCCTGTGTATATATAAAATGCAATGCATGTTTGATTTCAAGGTTCTGATTATTATAGTTTAAGTTCAAAATTTGATAAATAGTTTTTCTTTCTTGATCTGGTTGCTATTATGGATTAGCATTTGAATGGAATTTGTTTATTACATGATAAAATAAATTTTTAAAGGCTTTTATGAGTTGTTTAGTTTCTGTGTTGTCTGAAACACAAAATACAACCAAATTCTGTAAAATTTGAAAAAAATTTAGGTATCATGAAAATGTTTCAGGTTAGTATATCAAACCATCATACAAAAATAGGATTTTTAAAGGTAAAACTACAATTTTTATTGCTTTAACTAGAAAGCAATTTAAACTCTACTGTAATATACATTTTGGGGTAGCACTGTTAGTTTAGGAGTTCGATTGGATTGGATTTGATTCTGGAGGTAGTTTATCTATCATAGATCATAGGAAAATTACTGAATTGATTTACAATTCAAGTTTGAGATTGAAATTTGGAATTTCTGTTATGAACCCTAGTTTTACCGGGTTTCTGTGTTTGCTCGAGTATGATCTCATGGGTTGATCGAGTTCAAAGATCTTTGGGGTGTGAATAGATGATGTGTTGAAGGAGTCGTCGCCGGAGTATGGATGTTGATGATGGTCGAGAAGTGGAGAGATTGGTGATGACAGGTTAGTCACTGAAGTGGGGTTAATGTTACAGGTTTTGGTTGTAAACTTGAATTTCAAATTCAAGTTGAGTTTTGGGAATTTGAGGTTTGAAGGGGGTTGTGGGTTTACTGATCGATGGAGGATGGCCAGAGTTGATGGCCAGTGATGGCCGGAGAGAGGAAGTGGATGCACAGTGATGATGTTGTGCAGGTTTGTGATGTGTTTTGGTTGCAGGGTTTGTTGCTCGGGATAGCCTCGGGTAATTTTTGTTCTGACTCGAAGCAAGTGAGCTTCTGTCTCGAAGTAATTTTTAAGGTGGCTCGAGTATACAATGTTTCAGGTAGAAAACAGAAACCTGTTTTCCAGGTTTCTAAATTTTGAAGTAAAAGTAAATTTCAAACAAAAATCTGGAAAAAAAACTAAGTTGAATCTGAAATTTAAATATAAAAGCAATTAATTTAATTTTGGGCTTTTGAAATAATTTAAGTTTTGAAGTTTTTAATTAGTTTTAAAGTTTGGTTAGAAACCTATTTTTCAGGCTTATTAAAATTTAAGTAAAAGAAAATTTGTAAACTACAATTTTAAAACAGAATTTAAACATGAATTCAAATGAGTTTGAATTCTGGTTTTTAGAAATAATCTAAATTCAGGAAAATTTAAGTTTGGATTTTTTTTTTAATAAAAACAGAAACTGTTCTGTTTTTAAATATAAAATTTAAATTTGCAAGCTGAAGTTCAAACTGGATTTTAAATCTGAAGATTTGAATAGGATTTAAAATTAGATTTGTCTGAGATTTGAGATCATTTATGTTATTAAATTTAAATTTGGTTTTCAAACTCACAAGTGTAAATGCATATGTGTTTTGCATTTGAATTGGAAGGTTAAATATTTTAATTAGAAATTCAAACTGAATTCAAATCTGAGTTTTTAAAACTGGGATAAAATTTAAACTTCAGTTTTAAATAAAGGTTTAAATTTAAATGGCTTTTAAATGATTAAACTGATTTGCATTTGAATTGAGTGTGAAGATTTGTAGGAAGAATTTTAAAGAGTTAAAACTAAAATGAGTTTGAAAGTTGTATTTAAATTTTGAAATTTTAAAGTAATTTTAAATTGATTTGAATTTAAATTGAATTTGTAATTTAAATTGTTTTAACTTATTAATAAAGTAGATGTTTCTTTTAACATATAAGATTAAGTTTTGAATTGTTTAAGATAAATTTGAGTCTTAAGTTAAAATGAAGTTAAATATTAAATAAGAAATGTTTATCTAAAAGATAAATAAAATTAAAATGATTGGATTCATTTAATTATTAAGGTAATTAAGATGAACAATTAATTATTTAATTAATTAATAATGTGGATGTTTAATTAAGTAATTAATGATTTTCTTTTAAGATAATTAATTAGATTTGAGATTTATTAATTAAGGTTAATTAATCTATAATTAAGGATGATTAATTAAATTTTAATTTATGATTAAGATTTATTTAATCAAGTGATTAGAGATAATTTAGATTTTAATTAACACTTAATTAATTAATAATTAAAGATTAATTAAATGATAATTAAATATTAATTATTTGATAATTAATAATGATTAATTTAAGTTAATTCTTAATTAAGTAATTAAGAAATGTTAATGAAGGTCATTAACTTAAGATTATTTAACAATTAATTAATGTGATTGATTTTGATAATTAATTAGATTAATTAATTAATAATAATCAATTGTTTAAGTTTAATTACTTAATGGAAGTAATTAATGAATTAATTACTTGGTGTAATTAATTTGATTAATGTGATTGATTTAGATTAATTAAGTTAAATTAATTTAAACATTTGTTGATTGTTTGTTAATTACTTTATGTAATTTATGAATTTATAATTACCTAAGGAAGTAATTAATTAATAATTACATGATGTAATTAAAGATATTTGATATAGAAGTAATTGGATTTAAAATTACTTTGAAATTAATCAAGGGGATTAATTTAGATAATTAATTAAGAATAATTAATTATGGGATGAGTAATTAAAGTACTTAATTACTGAATGGTTACTAATCATGGGTGATTTATATATATGTGGATTAATTTCAGATTAATTACTTATGTAATTAATTTATATTTAGAATTTATTAAATGTAATTAGAATCATTAATTAATTAATTAATGATGTAATTTGGAATTGATTAATCAAGGTATAATTAATAATGAATAATTGATTAATTAATTAAGTAATTACAAGTTAATTGTTTGCAAAGGGTTTAAGTAATTAACTTGTGTGATTAACTTATAAACTAATTACTTATTGTAATTAGAGATAGTTAATCAATATTAATTGAAATATTGAGATGGTGATTTATAAATTGATTTGAAATCAATGGATGGTTAAGTTAAGCAGAATTTTGATGATGAAGTAATTAATTTAATTCATTTTAAATTAATTAGAGATTGAGTAGTTAATTTAATTCATTTTAAATTAATTATAGAAGTGTGATCATTAGATCATTGCTTATGTTTGATGAATAGTATTAGTTGCCTGGTATGGTTTGTAATCTCAATTATGAGATGAGTAGTGTATGTGATATGGATGCATTGGTTGCTTTTGGATGATAATATGGATTATCTGATTATGATATGAATTATCTGTTGATAATGATAAGGTTGATTATCTATTGTGTTGTGAATTATCTATCTGTGTATATTTAGATAATGAATTGAATTGTTTTAAACTTAAAACAACTTGGACCTAAAAGACACGCTTTGGATTTCGATGAGACCGGGATCGGGTTTCCATATTTGGACATCCGAAAACCACATCGATTCCAATTAAAAGCTAGGTCGTTAATCCAAGTGGAGCGAGTGAAGACTCGAGGTGTAAGGGCTATACGTCAGTATAACTCTGTGGGTGATTCCGTAATAAGTTTGACGGAATAGTACTTATAGATTCGAGATGGTGATTCAGAGTGCAAGGGTTATTGTCGTTAACTCTGAGGGTGATTCCAAAATGATTGTAACGAGATAATGCCTTCGGTTTCATTCGAACACGGAACGAACTTGTATGGATTGAATGCTTTCAGAACATCGTCAGGAGGACGATGAGCATTCTAAGTGATATGTCCTATAAAGGTAATCGTAGCCTCAAGCCTCATCAACCGGGAATGGCTAAAACAGGGGAGGTGCAGCAAAGCTTCGTGGGTCGCACCCACTGGAGAGTAAGATTTACCCCTGTCTAGAGGTCCCTTTATATTTCGGCTGTGTGGACGGTTGATCATGACAACCGTCGGGGTTGTCTTATTCGGAACGGTTCAGTAAGGAATGGGTCCGGCTTTGTGTTGCAGGGGATTGGGAGTAATCCTCGGTACGATGATCTAGGCCACGTACTGTTACGGGCGGTACCCCAGTAGTCCTGCCATTGTATGGAATCTAAAATCCAATAAGTGCCAACGGTTTTGATTGTATTACCCACTTTTGTGGCTAGTAGCTGGAATTTAATCATGTAACAATTTCGGCTATTTCTTATTTATTTGAAAACCCTAGACCCTATTATAATATCATCAGATTTCCTATCAAATGTTTTGGTTAGCGTAAGGTAAAAACTTTTCCATGTTTATGTGTGAGAAGTCTTACGTGATACCTTTCTTTCAAAAGGTTTTGAAAATTAAGCAACTTTAACCTGTTACTCACACCAGACTCATGTCTGACCCGGAGTTATTTTTGTTTTTCTTTAACTCTTGGGTACTCAAATTTTTATGAGTAGTCAAGGGAATTCAGGTTAGGATTCAGGTTAGCTTTGACGAATAATGGAGGAGCAATGGAGCAGGAGGCTTCTGCGTTAGATATAGTTCCGCTGTGTTTTCTCTGAGTGTTTCTGTATTGTGATTGAGTTGTAATAACTAGACAGGTGTTTATAACTGTCTAGTATGTGTTGTATATGTCTGTGTAACTCTGATATTTGATGTATACTATGTTATACTTATGTTACTAATATAATTTATTCGTTCCGCTGTTGAGATTCTTGTGTTGTTTCTTCTTTCTCTTCCTTCTTTTCTCTTTTCTATCCCTTTCTTTCTTCGGGATGATACGACTTTTTGTGGAGAAAAAGTCAGGTCGTCTCACTTGGTATCAAAGCGTTAGGTTGAGTGAATACCTAGGCTCTGTAGTGGTTTCTATCTTGAGAGAGCGTATTTGTATTTTTAATATATATATATATATATATATATATATATATATATGGTTCTGCCTTTTTGTTGGGTTACCCGTTCAGGTTTTTCCAATATAAGTTATAAAGGTAGATGAGGTAGAAGTGTGTGTAACACGACTACCATTGGTTGGAGTTTGATGGATGAGGTTGGAAGGGTATTTGTCGAGATTGTAGACCTAATACCGTCTCGAGTGAGCTCTGTTGTGATGAAGGACTTCATCGATCTCTGAAGGAAACCTGTAAAGGTTCGGAGTTCATCTTTGAAGTGCAGAATTGAGTTTGGATCTGTCGGTTGGGCAGAAGCAAGCAAGTGATGATATCTTGATATCTCAGGAAGTAGTAGCTGCGTGATGAGATGCAGTGACTATGGACATTTCCGAAGATGTTTCTTTGGAACTAGAGTAAGAAGTGAGTCTGCTCGGTGGTGTGGCTGAGTTTAGCTGAGTGTTCTGAGTTGATAGGGAATCTTCTGGCTGAGTAGTTTTTCTGAAGTGGAGTTCAGAAGCAGCAGAGTGGATCCGTTTCTCTGGTAAGTTGGCTAGGCCAGCATAAGCTGTTTTGTTGGTAAAGAGAGAGCAGTTTTCTTTGGATTTAGGCTGATTTGATCGCAAAAGTGACTTGCGATAGTATGTTCTCTTGTGTTTGTTGGTGATTGTCCGGATTTCTTCCAGGAAGTCAGAAGTTTGTTAGCATCTGGAGATCGAGTTTTCTTTCCAGGATTGGTACTGGTGGTCCAATTAGTAGATGGATGGTTCCTGGAGATAAAAGTTGGTGAAGTAACTCTGGTTTCGGAGAAACATCTGAGTTTTCTTATGGATATATGGAACCATATTTCTGTGCTGGGTTGTTTAGTCTGTGCTTGTGCTCTTCGTCAGCATTTTCTTCTGTTTCGGATCAGAGTTGTGCAGCGGAAGCAGTTTGGGGGTGTTTCTGTTTGGTTTCTTTTCCGGATAAGGAGAAGTTTGTTCTGTCCTCTATTGTTGAGAAGCAGGTTGTGTGTTCTTGGTTTTTGAGTGATCTTGAGGAGACCATTAGATTGTTTTTGATTCAGTCTGTTTCTTTTGGAATCAGCAAGAGTAGAGCTGATCAGGAAGAATGTTGGTAGCCCAGGATCGTCCGAAGAGATTTTATGGAGAAGAGACAGAGAAATTTGGATTTTGGTTCATTTTTTCTCTGATCCAGGGAGCTATAGTTTGGGAAGCTAGCTCCGAAGTGTTTTGGTTTCTTCTGTGATTGGTAAGATGAGTGTTTGGTTTTCTAGAGTTGAATTGCCAGTTTGGATAACTGGGATTCAGGGTGTTTCACGTATCTCTAAGGGAGTACGTGTTTGATATTTCTGGTTTTAGAACCAGCAATTTAGGTTGGTTTGTTTGTTGAGTCAGACTCGTCTGTAGTCTAATATTCTGTATAGAATTGTTGTTAGGAGCTCTATAGTTTAATAGTACTGGTTGATTGGATTTTATAGAGCGAGTATCCCGATATATATATATATATATATATATATATATATATATATATATATATATATATATACACACACCGGGGAAACTCGTGAAGGTTTTATCCAAAATTCTTTTGGATAATTAGATTTGTTCTGATTGTGTGAATTGGTTGCTTTGGTTGTTAGCATATGATTAGCATATGCTGTGTTTTAAAATAAAATCTGTAAATAGATTATTAAATTACCTTTGTTTTAAATTTCGGGGACGAAATTCTTTTAAGGGGGAAGGATTGTAATATCCCGGAATTTTGGACAATATAAATTTGATAATCTAGGTTTAAATTTGTATTGAATTGATGATTTTTGTTAATAAATTTGATATTGATTTAAATAATCTTCTTTATTTAAATATTTAATTTGTGAAATTATTTTTAATAAGTTAATAAATTATTTTCTATTGTATATGTATTTATGTATATATTTTAAATAAACAAGTTGTTTTTAGTTAAATTAGTATAGTATAATTTTAATACGTTTTGAAAATAAGAAATTGTGATTTATTTTTGGATTTAAGTTTTTTAAAAGTATTTAATAAAATACTATATGATTTTAAATATGTAAGATAAATATTTTATTGGTTTAAAATTTCATTTTAACTTAAGTTTGTATATTAAAATATGTTACATAAATGTTTGTGTAATTCTTTTTAAATTATTAATTGATAATTTTGATTTGTAAATTTAATTTGAAATTTAAAATACAATTTAAAATGTGAACATGTATTCAATAAGTTATTGTAACCTCTTTTATAAATTTATTTTAATTATTTAAGGGTATCTTTTTCGAATGATTTATTAGTATGTTGTTTTATTTATATTAACAACTTGCTTTATTCTTTAAAAATTATTTTAATTCATAACTATGTATAAGAACTAATTAACTAAGCTTAATATTTGATTAACTTTAATTAAAAATGCTAATTAATCATAAAGACAAGTGTTGTTAGGTTAAGATTGCATTATAACAAGTGTAAGCCTCTTAGAACCTAAGTTAACAAGTGTTAGTAATTTTGTACAAGTGTCATGTTTTAATATTTATTTTTCTTTAATTTTAATTCATCATAATCTAACTATATAAGCTTGCATATACCCATTTCTTCTTCTCTTTCTCATTTTTTTCATTCCAAAACAAAGAAACCTTTTTCCTCCTTCAACAAAATGAAAACAAAATCTGTAGCATTTCAGATTCTAAAATCAAACTCTTCAAGCTGCATTTCTCAAACAAGTAAAATACATTGCATTCAGCTCCTCTTTTCCAAAATACAAAACCTGCAGTTCTTCTGGAAACATGCAGATTAGATCATAGCAACTTGCATTTGAAACTGCAAAAGCCTTTATCCATTTTCAAATCTGCATTTCAACTTTTATCATGATGACCTGCATTTCATCTGGAAGCATGTATAAATCAAGATTTAAAAGCAAGCAAAAGGTCTGCATTTTTTTGCATCTGGAAGCAAGGGCCTGCATTTCATAATCTGGAACATGCAAATTGAAATTGTGCTCTGCATTTTGCAAATACAGGTGAGTAACACCTAATTTAAAATAATTAAGTAGGATTGCATGCTTGTTTATCTGATGAGTTAAGTTTTTGTATATGTTTTTTTTAAAACCGCCTGTGTATATATAAAATGCAATACATGTTTGATTTCAAGGTTCTGATTGTTATAGTTTAAGTTCAAAATTTGATAAATAGTTTTTCTTTCTTGATCTGGTTGCTATTATGGATTAGCATTTGAATGGAATTTGTTTATTACATGATAAAATAAATTTTTAAAGGCTTTTATGAGTTGTTTAGTTTCTGTGTTGTCTGAAACACAAAACACAACTAAATTCTGTAAAATTTGAAAAAAATTTAGGTATCATGAAAATGTTTCAGGTTAGTATATCAAACCATCATACAAAAATAGGATTTTTAAAGGTAAAACTACAATTTTTATTGCTTTAACCAGAAAGCAATTTAAACTCTACTGTAATATACATTTTGGGGTAGCACTGTTAGTTTAGGAGTTCGATTGGATTGGATTTGATTCTGGAGGTAGTTTATCTATCATAGATCATAGGAAAATTACTGAATTGATTTACAATTCAAGTTTGAGATTGAAATTTGGAATTTCTGTTATGAACCCTAGTTTTACTGGGTTTTTGTGTTTGCTCGAGTATGATCTCATGGGTTGATCGAGTTCAAAGATCTTTGGGGTGTGAATAGATGATGTGTTGAAGGAGTCGTCGCCGGAGTATGGATGTTGATGATGGTCGAGAAGTGGAGAGATTGGTGATGACAGGTTAGTCACTGAAGTGGGGTTAATGTTACAGGTTTTGGTTGTAAACTTGAATTTCAAATTCAAGTTGAGTTTTGGGAATTTGAGGTTTGAAGGGAGTTGTGGGTTTACTGATCGATGGAGGATGGCCAGAGTTGATGGCCAGTGATGGCCGGAGAGAGGAAGTGGATGCACAGTGATGATGTTGTGCAGGTTTGTGATGTGTTTTGGTTGCGGGGTTTGTTGCTCGGGATTGCCTCGGGTAATTTTTGTTCTGACTCGAAGCAAGTGAGCTTCTGTCTCGAAGTAATTTTTAAGGTGGCTTGAGTATACAATGTTTCAGGTAGAAAACAGAAACCTGTTTTCTAGGTTTCTAAATTTTGAAGTAAAAGTAAATTTCAAACAAAAATCTGAAGAAAAAAAACTAAGTTGAATCTGAAATTTAAATATAAAAGCAATTAATTTAATTTTGGGCTTTTGAAATAATTTAAGTTTTGATGTTTTTAATTAGTTTTAAAGTTTGGTTAGAAACCTGTTTTTCAGGCTTATTAAAATTTAAGTAAAAAAAATTTTGTAAACTACAATTTTAAAACTGAATTTAAACATGAATTCAAATGAGTTTGAATTCTGGTTTTTAGAAATAATCTAAATTCAGGAAAATTTAAGTTTGGATTTTTTTTTTTAATAAAAACAGAAACTGTTCTGTTTTTAAATATAAAATTTAAATTTGCAAGCTGAAGTTTAAACTGGATTTTAAATCTGAAGATTTGAATAGGATTTAAAATTAGATTTGTCTGAGATTTGAGATCATTTATGTTATTAAATTTAAATTTGGTTTTCAAACTCACAAGTGTAAATGCATATGTGTTTTGCATTTGAATTGGAAGGTTAAATATTTTAATTAGAAATTCAAACTGAATTCAAATCTGAGTTTTTAAAACTGGAATAAAATTTAAACTTGAGTTTTAAATAAAGGTTTAAATTTAAATTGCTTTCAAATGATTAAACTGATTTGCATTTGAATTGAGTGTGAAGATTTGTAGGAAGAATTTTAAAGAGTTAAAACTAAAATGAGTTTGAAAGTTGTATTTAAATTTTGAAATTTTAAAGTAATTTTAAATTGATTTGAATTTAAATTGAATTTGTAATTTAAATTGTTTTAACTTATTAATAAAGTAGATGTTTCTTTTAACATATAAGATTAAGTTTTGAATTGTTTAAGATAAATTTGAGTCTTAAGTTAAAATGAAGTTAAATATTAAATAAGAAATGTTTATCTAAAAGATAAATAAAATTAAAATGATTGGATTCATTTAATTATTAAGATAATTAAGATGAACAATTAATTATTTAATTAAATAATAATGTGGATGTTTAATTAAGTAATTAATGATTTTCTTTTAAGATAATTAATTAGATTTGAGATTTATTAATTAAGGTTAATTAATCTATAATTAAGGATGATTAATTAAATTTTAATTTATGATTAAGATTTATTTAATCAAGTGATTAGAGATATTTTAGATTTTAATTAACACTTAATTAATTAATAATTAAAGACTAATTAAATATTAATTAACTGATAATTAATAATGATTAATTTAAGTTAATTCTTAATTAAGTAATTAAGAAATGTTAATGAAGGTCATTAACTTAAGATTATTTAACAATTAATTAATGTGATTAATTTTGATAATTAATTAGATTAATTAATTAATAATAATCAATTGTTTAAGTTTAATTACTTAATGAAAGTAATTAATGAATTAATTACTTGGTGTAATTAATTTGATTAATGTGATTGGTTTAGATTAATTAAGTTAAATTAATTTAAACATTTGTTGATTGTTTGATAATTACTTTATGTAATTTATGAATTTATAATTACTTAAGGAAGTAATTAATTAATAATTACAGGATGTAATTAAAGATATTTGATATAGAAGTAATTGGATTTAAAATTACTTTGAAATTAATCAAGGGGATTAATTTAGATAATTAATTAAGAATAATTAATTATGGGATGAGTAATTAAAGTAGTTAATTACTGAATGATTAGTAATCATGGGTGATTTATATATATGTGGATTAATTTCAGATTAATCACTTATGTAATTAATTTATATTTAGAATTTATTAAATGTAATTAGAATCATTAATTAATTAATTAATGATGTAATTTGGAATTGATTAATCAAGATATAATTAATACTGAATAATTGATTAATTGATTAAGTAATTACAAGTTAATTGTTTGCAAAGGGTTTAAGTAATTAACTTGTGTGATTAACTTATAAACTAATTACTTATTGTAATTAGAGATAGTTAATCAATATTAATTGAAATATTGAGATGGTGATTTATAAATTGATTTGAAATCAATGGATGGTTAAGTTAAGCAGAATTTTGATGATGAAGTAATTAATTTAATTCATTTTAAATTAATTAGAGATTGAGTAGTTAATTTAATTCGTTTTAAATTAATTATAGAAGTGTGATCATTAAATCATTGCTTATGTTTGATGAATAGTATTGGTTGCCTGGTATGGTTTGTAATCTCAATTATGAGATGAGTACTGTATGTGATATGGATGCAATGGTTGCTTTTGGATGATAATATGGATTATCTGATTATGATATGAATTATCTGTTGATAATGATAAGGTTGATTATCTATTGTGTTGTGAATTATCTATCTGTGTATATTTAGATAATGAATTGAATTGTTTTAAACTTAAAACAACTTGGACCTAAAAGACACGCTTTGGATTTCGATGAGAACGGGATCGGGTTTCCATATTTGGACATCCGAAAACCACATCGATTCCAATTAAACGCTAGGTCGTTAATCCAAGTGGAGCGAGTGAAGACTCGAGGTGTAAGGGCTATACGTCAGTATAACTCTGTGGGTGATTCCGTAATGAGTTTGACGAAATAGTACTTATAGATTCGAGATGGTGATTCAGAGTGCAAGGGTTATTGTCGTTAACTCTGAGGGTGATTCCAAAATGAGTGTAACGAGATAATGCCTTCGGTTTCGTTCGAACACGGAACGAACTTGTATGGATTGAATGCTTTCAGAACATCGTCAGGAGGACAATGAGCATTCTAAGTGATATGTCCTATAAAGGTAATCGTAGCCTCAAGCCTCATCAACCGGGAATGGCTAAAACAGGGGAGGTGCAGCAAAGCTTCGTGGGTCGCACCCACTGGAGAGTAAGATTTACCCCTGTCTAGAGGTCCCTTTATATTTCGGCTGTGTGGACGGTTGATCATGACAACCGTCGGGGTTGTCTTATTCGGAACTGTTCAGTAAGGAATGGGTCCGGCTTTGTGTTGCAGGGGATTGGGAGTAATCCTCGGTACAGTGATCTAGGCCACATACTGTGACGGGCGGTACCCCAGTAGCCCTGCCATTGTATGGAGTCCAAAATCCAATAAGTGCCAACGGTTTTGATTGTATTACCCACTTTTGTGGCTAGTAGCTGGAATTTAATCATGTAACAATTTCGGCTATTTCTTATTTATTTGAAAACCCTAGACCCTATTATAATATCATCAGATTTCCTATCAAATGTTTTGGTTAGCGTAAGGTAAAAACTTTTCCATGTTTATGTGTGGGAAGTCTTACGTGATACCTTTCTTTCAAAAGGTTTTGAAAATTAAGCAACTTTAACCTGTTACTCACACCAGACCCATGTCTGACCCGGAGTTATTTCTGTTTTTCTTTAACTCTTGGGTACTCAAATTTTTATGAGTAGTCAAGGGAATTCAGGTTAGGATTCAGGTTAGCTTTGACGAATAATGGAGGAGAAATGGAGCAGGAGGCTTCTGCGTTAGATATAGTTCCGCTGTGTTTTCTCTGAGTGTTTCTGTATTGTGATTGAGTTATAATAACTAGACATGTGTTTATAACTGTCTAGTATGTGTTGTATATGTCTGTGTAACTCTGATATTTGATGTATACTATGTTATACTTATGTTACTAATATAATTTATTCGTTCCGCTGTTGAGATTCTTGTGTTGTTTCTTCTTTCTCTTTCTTCTTTTCTCTTTTCTATCCCTTTCTTTCTTCAGGATGATACGACTTTTTGTGGAGAAAAAGTCGGGTCGTCTCACATTGGGACGAAATTCTTTTAAGGAGGAAGATTGTAACAATCTGTAATTTTAATGCTAGTTAGTTTAAAAGAAAATAAATAATAACGCTTAAAAATAGAATTTTCACAAACATTAGAATTTGGCTACGTAACTTGCATCGTTGTGTTCATGGTGATTTTCATATATAAACTTCCTTGATCGGAGTTCAAACAAAAAAATTAATAAATTTGAAATTTCAAAATTAGAAATAATTATATATGTAATTAAGGAAACATATGATAATTAACCAACGTTAATTACAAATGGTTTTGTTAAACAGTAGCTTAGATGTTAAGAAAAATTAAGTTCAAACAAATCTTAGGAAATTTATGGGCAGTGAGAGAAACAATAACAATAATTTAAACAAAGCAATTAATCGAACATGATAATTAACTGCCATTAAACAAGGCCAATGGTCGACCTATAGTGGTCGACCTTGGGGCATGAACAGTCGACCGTTGTTAGGAAATTTTTGAGAATAGACCGTGGCCTAAACGGCCTAGATTTAAACGGTTTAATCGCACGACCTGCATTGATTTGATCCCCTATAAATATAGACCTACCACTTCCAAACTATATTTTCTAATGAACGCGGAAGCTTTATCATTTTCTCTTCTCTTCCAAATTACTAAATTGTTAAATTAGCTTTAGTTTGGGTGTGTATACAATTAGAGGATTGTAGAAGATGATAGAGAAATGGAATAAGGCTAAGAAAACCACCAAAGTCGAGGTAAACTGTAAAACCAAATTAAATTAATCAAAATCTCATTTTTCTGATCTAAATTTCTAATAGATCTATATATGCTTGTGACATATATCATAATATGATGGAAAAGGGTGTCAAATTGGAATAATTGGAATTAGATCCGGAGATTTGGAAGGCTAAAAAAATAGGTGAGTGGGACAATTACATGTTTTGAAATAAGACTAGAATTTTGTCGTTATGATCTATTTCATTTATGCTAGGTATAATCAATATGGATATTTAATTGTAAGTGTCCAATGATCAGATATAAATCTCAACTTGGATAATTTCTTGTATATACATAATGAATTAATGTAAATAACAAATTGGATAATGAATTATATACGCATAATGATTACATAATGGATTAATTGATTATGGAATAGATTAATTGATTATAAAATAGATTTGATTTGACTATTTTGGGATTCATTGTAATTTGATTTGGGATTTGACATATTTTAATTCGTTGAAATGAAAAAGGGCAACAATATAAGTCTCTATGAATCATCCAAGTTAAAATAAAGGTGTATTGTTGGAAATAACAAGGAATGCAAATGTAAAGAAAGAGATGTACAAAGTAAGTAAAATCCCATATTTTCTACTGTCTATTTCAAGAAAGAAATAATATATAATTCCGTGTAATTTTACACAAAACACAAATCCTCTTTCAAGCAATTCATAGAGAATTATAGCGTTAACAATTCATTTTGAAGGGAAAAGTAGTTCCAATGCATTAAAGTATAAGGTCCTCAAGTATGATAAAAAGTGAAGTAAATATAAATAAGGGCAATAGTTAAAAAGGGAATTCAATACACACAATTGGATAAAAAGTAAAACCTAAACTGTGTAAGATTTATTTAATACTAATGACACTTAAGTCAATGAAAAAGAAATGGATAACAATGATAGTAAATAAGAAAATATATTTGAAAGAAAGCGGTAAATGACCTCAAATTAAATAAGATGTAAATACATAGAGAAATATTGCCAACAATGGAAAGAAGAGTAACAATAATTAAATAAGAACGAATGAAGATATATAAGGAAGACATATATACGTAGCCTTAAGTATGTGTTTATGATGGGTGTGAATTACATAAGTATGTATACAACTTAAATAGAAAAGAATGACATTAGTCATTAGAATGTATTGGAATGCAAGGTCAGTATTGTTACACAATAGAAGTTCACCCACAACAAGGGGCTACCGGCAGTTGTGTAATGGTACACTAATATAAGACATACCCAACCATATGATCCATGAAGGTTATATGCTTGAGAATAGATGAAGGAATAGCCTCAATAGATAAATTAGTTTGCTTTAAAAATACAAAAGGAAGGGGTATTGCCTTGATTGCATTAGGAAATCTAAATAAGATGGTGAGAAGCTTGTTGCTATGTCTGTAGATGTAGGCACCGAATGAGGAGTAGGGCTGTGATATCCCGGAATTTTAGACAATATCAATCTAATAATCTTTATATAAAATTAAATTGATATTGACAAATATTGATTAGTAAAATATGTTTTGGTTTAATAATCAGATTTAATAAATATTTAATTTGTGATTTGTCTTTTCAAAATGCTAAAATAAATGTTTAAATTATAATATATATATATATATATATATATATATATTTGTATATATATTATAGTTTATCTTTGTTTGGAATTTAACTTACATGATAATAAATAAATGAAGTTTTGTTTTTAAATTCTAACAAAATATTGAGTAATTAGGAAATTATGTTTTAAATTAATATTAAGCTTTTTAAAATCTATTTTTTACTAGTAATTATATGGTTTGATAATATTTAAAATAAGTATTAAATTGTTGAAAATTTGTCTTAGTTTAATTTTTGTTTTAAATTTAAATAAAAGTTGATTTTATTTCTTTTTAAATATTACTTGATATAAATATGATTTAGAAATATTTTATATAAGTCTAAAATATAAGACAGCATATGATTTAAATTCATTTAATAATAAGAGTGATTTATAAATTCTTTATAAATCATATAAAATTTGTTAAATTGTTATTTTAAGCCATATTAATGAATATACTATTTTTCATAATATGAAAGGAATTAAAATAGGAAAATAGAATCTTCATTTTCAATTTGAATAAGTTGATTTTAATTTTGATTTCAAAAGTTTAATTTGATTTGAAATTGTTTTCGAAATTCAAATTTATTGATTCTTTAAAATATTTGTGTAAGTCTTAATTTTATAAATTGTTTTGTTTACATTTACTTTTAATAGGAAATTCATATATATTTACATAAACATAACATAAATTAAAGAAAACTCTTTATAAACATTTAAAAATATAACTAAATTAATTAAAAGACAAGTGTTAACATATTAACAAATCAAATAACATGTGTTAAGTAATGAATAAAGCAAGTTGAACAATGTTAATTCATTAAGACAAGTGTCATTATATTTTTTTCTTTATTTTGATTAAAGTAATTTCAGCCCTTAAACATATTCTTTTCCCTTCCTTCTCTTTTTCTATCCTTCAAAATCAAATTCTAAGCTTCAAAAGAAAATCTGAAAATCCCTAAAAACATACAGATCTGTAATACACTCCTCAATCCTAAATTTCAAACTAAATCAAAAACCTGAATCAAAGCTTGTTCTTCTTCAACCTGAGACAAGCAATTACATCCTCAAGCAATTCAAACTAAAATATAGATCAGTGTCTGCATTTTCAAAACTCAAAGAAATCAAGCCTGCATGCATTTCTTTCAACTTGAGATTTTTAAAAGCATGCATCATCATCCCTGATTCCAAGTGAAGATTTTCAAGTTTTTAAATCAAGAATAAAGCTGCAAACATCATTCTTTAGCCCAAAAAAAAATGGGGCTGCAAGCATTTTCTTCCAATCTGGGAATTATCTGAAGCAAGTGATCAAGCCTGTAACTTTCTTCAACCAGGAAGTCATCTCTGCCAATTTCAAACTGCATGCAACTACATCCTTTCAAACTAAAGCAAGCATTCCAGTTTTTAAGATCAAAGCATCTTTATTTAAGCAACTCAAGTTTCAAAGGCATTTCAGTTTTAATGGTATCAAAAGCTTTTCAAAATATAAAGTGCTATGTTCTTCTGAATATCAGGTGAGTAGCATTTTTTTTAAACTAAATTAAGTATGATTCTAGTTGTGTAATTTAGTATGATTCTAGTTGTTTGATTTTCTCTGAAAGTGAGATTGCCTGTGTGTATATTTATGAGTATACTTGTGTATATATATGGATGAATGATGTGTGCATGGATGCTAATGTCTGTAATGCCTCTGTCCCCATATTTAAGTCTAGTATTTTTGTTTTAAATTCCCTATCTCATGATCTAAGCATTATTATAAATTGTGATACAAACAAAATTGTTTGGGAGATCATAAGTTTAAGCTTAAAATTTTAATTAAGTTAAAATAAAATTAAACTTGCTCTGGAAAACCCAAAAAGGTCACGAAGACATGAGATTTGTTCAAATCCAAATACCCTAATTCATTAATTTAAGTTTATGATCTAAAAGCTGATATGATAACATGATTTTTAAAACCAAAATCATAATTTCTAATTTGGGAATTTAGGAGCAGTTCTAGGATGAACTGGAGATGAATATGTGGGGTTTTCTGGTAAACCAAATGTTTGGAGAGGTCAAAATTTTGGGTAGAGATGGTGGAGTGATTGTAGTTGATGGGAAAAATGGCTACTGGTGATACATTTTGTCAGGGAGGCAGCGGTGGTGGATTCTTGGTTTGGAACCCTAGTTTTGACAAGGCTAGGAAATTCGAGCACCTCACCTCCTACAGTTGATCGAGTGTTAAGGGGTCTTGGGTGATTGAAGCTTGGGAGTAGACGATGGCCTGGCCGGAATTTCAACGACTCTGGTGGACGAGATCGTGCTGGCGAATTGATTTCCAGGTTGGGGTTGTACTGATGCTTTCTTCCAGATTTTGGGTTTTGACTCGAGATCGAGTTCGAGTTGATGTAGGAGCAATCTGATGTTCGAGTTGGAATTAGGAGTTGTTAGTGGATATGGGGTGATCATCGTTGATGATCAGAGACGTCCACAACCTCCTTGCATATGGCACGGTGGACATTGGAAAGTTTGTTTGTTGCTGGAACTTTTGGTGTTGTTGTTCTCGTGAATTGCTCGAGTATTTTAAGTTTTTACTCGAAGATAGGTGATAGGTGACTCGAAGAAAATGGGTATGGGCTCGAGTATGTTGTAGTTTTCAGTGTTTTGTTTTCTACAACCTGACAGTTACAAGTTTGTGTGAATTTAAACTTAAAAAAAAGCAAAGACTGATTTAAACAGGAATTGAAGCAAGTTTAAACTAAGGATTCAAAATGAATTTGAATTTTAGTTTTTGAAAATAAATAAAATTATAAAAGAAGAAATGGTTAGCAACTTAAAACCTGCACAGTTTTTATAAAGTGATTTATAAATCTGAAAATAAGATTTTAAAACAAGATTTAAAATTTAGTTTAAAATCTGAATTTGAAATCCTGAATTCAAATTTGGAATTTGAATTTGAAATTTTTCAAAGGGGTATAGTTGATAAGTTCAAATGTTATAATTAAGTTTGAATATTTTAGTATGTATAACATGTGTTTATAAAATCTGAAATGAAATTTAAAACAGAGTTTAAATTTTAATCTTTGAATTTAAATCTGAAGCATGATTTGAATTTTGGTTTTAATATAATTAAGAATTAAATTTATATGTTTCAATATCATTTGAAATATTTAAGGTAATTTTATTTAAATTGAATATAGGCAAAGTTCAATTTTTCTTCTAAAATTGCTTTAAGAATTAAGTGATTCTTTAAAAAAAGAAAAATAAAGATTTTTTTTTAAATACTTAAAACCTTGTTTAAGTTTAAATTTAATTTTAATTTAAAATGGAATTTAGAGAAATTTAAAAGTAAATTATTTTTAAATTACTTTAATAATGATAATTAAATCATCAATGAGATTAATGATTTTCATTAAATTGTTTTGAATTTAATAATTTATTAACTGATTAAGGAAATTAAGTTTTGTAATTAATTAATTTATAATTAGGGTATTAATTAAATAATTAAGGGTTTATTTAATTAATAAAAGGATTTAGTAAGTTAATTAAACTTGATTAAAGTATGATTTAGAAATTAAATAAGATTTGATAAATTTAATTAATGATTTGAATTATATTAATCAAGTAATTAACAATTAATTAAGTTTTTAATTATCACTTGATTAATTAAATAATTAGCAATAAATTAATGAGTTTCTTTAAATAAATTAAGAATTAATATTGATTAATTCAGTTAATTACTTTGGAAAAGTAATTAAAGATTGGTTATTGGTTAATGAAGGTCATTAGCTTAGTATTATTTTATAATTAATTAATGTAATTAATTTTAATGATTAATTGTATTAATTAATTTAAAGATAATCATTTGAGAATTATTTAAGTATAATTACTTAATGAAAGTAATTAAGAAAATTAATTACTAATTGTAATTAATTAAGTTGTTGATTAATTAAGTAATTAATTAAGTTTAATTAATTTAATTTAATCACTGGTTGATTTGAGAAGTAATTACAAATGTAATTAAAAATGAATAATTACTTAGTAAACTAATTAAGGAGATAAATTACTTGATGTAATTTAAATAAGGATACTTGGATAATGGAGGAGTTTTGGAAAATTAATTACTTTGTGTAATTAATATGTAATTGGTATGTGGATAATTACTTAAGTAAGTAATTAGTAATTAATTACTTAGTGTAATTAATTTAGGTTTTGATAATTGAGTTATTTGAAAATGATT
The DNA here is from genome assembly GCA_030765085.1 of Allium cepa. Classification (NCBI taxonomy): domain Eukaryota; kingdom Viridiplantae; phylum Streptophyta; class Magnoliopsida; order Asparagales; family Amaryllidaceae; genus Allium; species Allium cepa. The sequence continues at coordinate 630,456,652 of CM060934.1, forward strand.
AAGAGATGTAATCAATTTAATGTAATTACTTAATGTGATTAATCAAGAATGATTAATCAATAGAGATAATTGATAATTAATTTAATGGAGTTATTTTAAATAAAATAATTTGAGATCATTAATTTATATAATTAATGATGTAAGTAAGATGGATTAATTAAGAACAATTAACCCATGAAGGAATTAATTAATTAATTAAGGATTAATTTATGAAGTAATTACAGGTTAATTACAGGTTTGGTTTGGAATAATTAATTAGGGAAATTAATTAGAGATTAATTATTTGAATGTAATTAAAGGGTAATTAATCAAGATGATTAATTAGGGTAACTTGTTAAGAGTAATTAATTGATTGATTTATAATTAATTGATGCGTAAGAAAGATTTATATGGATAAGTAATTAATTTAATTCATTTTAAATTAATTGAGGAGGAAGTAATTAATTTAATTCGTTTTAAATTAATTATAGAATGATGATTTGATAAGTAATTGCTTATGAATGATGATTGATATTTATTACTCTGAATGGTTGAGATCTCAGTTATGAGATAAATGATGTTGTGTGATTTCGATGATATGGTTTTGAGTTGATAATATGAATTATCTGTTTGAGTTGATAATATAGATTATCTGTTGTAATGATAGTATTGATTATCTATTATGATGTTAAGAATTATCTATCTGTGTGTATATAGATAATATTGAATTGAATTGTTTTAAAATTTAAAACAACTTGGACATAAAAGACACGCTTTGGATTTCGATGAGACAGGGATCGGGTTTCCATATTTGGATATCCGAAAACCACATCGATCCAAATTAACGATAGGTCGTGAATCTCAAGTGAAGAAGAAGATTCAGAGTGCAAGGGTTGTCGTCGTTAACTCTGAGGGTGATTCCAAAATGAGTGTAACGAGATAATGCCTTCGGTTTCGTTCGGACCCGGAACGAACATGTATGGATTGAATGCTTTCAGAACATCGTCAGGTGGGCGATGAGCATTCTAAGAGACGTGTTCTCTAAAGGTAATCGTAGCCTCAAGCCTCATCAACCGGGAACGGCTAAAACAGGGGAGGTGCAGCAAGGTTTCGTTGGTAGCTCCCACTGGAGAGCGAGATTGATCCCTGTCTAGAAGTCCCTTTATATTTGGCTGTGTGGGCAGTTGGTTGCAAACAACTGCGGGGTTGTCTTGTTCGGAACTATTCAGTAATGAATGGTTCTGGCCTTGTGTTGCAGGGGAGTTAGGGTGGCTCCTCGGTAGGGTGATCTAGGCCACGTACTGTGACGGGCGGTACCCCAGTAGCCCTGCCATTGTATGGAATCCACAATCCAATAAGTGCCAACGGTTTTGATTGTATTACCCACTTTTGTGGCTAGTAGCTGGAATTTAATCATGTAACAATTTCGGATATTTCTTATTTATTTGAAAACCCTAGACACTATTATAATATCATCGGATTTCCTAAATGTTTTGTTTAGCGTAAGGTAAAAACTTTTCCATGTTTATGTATGGGAAGTCTTACGTGATACCTTTCTTTTCAAAAGATTTTTAAAGTTAAACAACCTTAACCTGTTACTCACACCAGACCCATGTCTGACCCAGAGTTTAACTTTTGTTTTCTTAAACTCTTGGGTACTCAAATTTTTACGAGTAGCCAAGGGATTCAAGTTAGCTTTGACGTATAATGAAGGAGCAATGGAGCAGGAGGCTTCTGCGTTATAGATATATAGTTCTGCTGTGTGTTCTCTGTGTTGTGATTGTATTGAGTTGTAAATACTAGACAGGTGTTTATAACTGTCTAGTATATGTGATGTGTATGCTGTGTATCTCTGATTGGTATTGTACATTATGTAAATACTTGTGTTATTAATAATATTTATCCGTTCCGCTGTTGAGATTCTAGTGTTGTTTCTTCTTTCTCTTCTTTCTTCTCTTCTTCTATCCCTTTCTTTCTTAATTGATGATGCGATTTTCTGGGAGTAGAAAGTCGAGTCGTCACAACGGAAAGTCGTATCGTTTTTAAGAAAGAAAGGGGTGAGAAAATAGAAAAGATAGAGAAGAAAGAACAACAACATCAGAATCTCACAGCGGAACGAATAAATTATATTAATAACATAAAATATTACATAGTTTACAATCACTATCAGAGTACACAGATGTACAACACATACTGGACAGTTATAAACACCTGTCTAGTATTTACAACATAATGCAATCCAGAGACAACACAGAACACACAGCGGAATACTATATATCTAACGCAGAAGCCTCCTGCTCCATTGCTCCTCCAATATTCGTCAAAGCTAACCTGAATCCCTTGGCTACTCGTAAAAATTTGAGTACCCATGAGTTTATGAAAACAAGATAAACTCCGGGTCAGACATGGGTCTGGTGTGAGTAACAGGTTAAAGTTGCTTAACTTTCAAAATCCCTTTTGAAAAGAAAGGTATTACGTAAGACTTCCCACACATAAACATGGAAAAGTTTTTACCTTACGCTAACCAAAACATTTGATAGGAAATCCAGTGATATTATAATAGGTTTAGGGTTTTCAAGTAAATATGAAATAGCCGAAATTGTTACATGATTAAATTCCAGCTACTATCCACAAAAGTGGGTAATACAATCAAAACCGTTGACACTTATTGGATTTTGGATTCCATACAATAGCATGGCTACTGGGGTACCGCCCGTCACAGTACGTGGCCTAGATCAACGTACCGAGGAGCCACCCTAACTCCCCTGCAACACAAGGTCGGACCCATTCCTTACTGAATAGTTCCGAACAAGACAACCCCGCAGTTGGTGCGCATATCCAACTGCCCACTAAGCCGAATATAAAAGGGACCTCTAGACAGGGATCAATCTTGATCTCCATTGGGAGCTACCCACGAAGCCTTGCTGCACCTCCCCTGTTTTAGCCATTCCCGGTTGATGAGGCTTGAGGCTACAATTACCTTTATAGGACACATTATCTTAGAATGCTCATCGTCCGCCTGACGATGTGCTGAAAGCATTCAATCCATACAAGTTTGCTCTGGGTTCGAACGAAACCGAAGGCATTATCTCGTTACACTCATTTTGGAATCACCCTCATAGTTAACGACAATAACCCTTGCACTCTGAATCTTCATCTTCACTTCAGATTCACAACCTATCGTTAATTTGGATCGATGTGGTTTTTGGATGTCCACATATGGAAACCCGATCCCGGTCTCATCGAAATCCAAAACGCCATCTTTTAAGTCCAAGTTGTTTTAATGTTTAAAACAATTTCAATTTATTATCTATACGAACACATATAGATGATTCATAATATTACAGAAGATAAATCAACATCATCACAAATAGATAATTCACATCATCACATTTACAACCAACCATCCATAACATTGATTATTTCATATCAAAGATATTAGACCATTCAAAATAACAATACCATCCATTTATATGAGCAAGAAATTTAATAATTATTCTATAATCAATTCAAAATGAATTAAATTAATTACTATCTCTTTAATTAATCTAAAATAAATTAAATTAATTAATCATTATAAATCTTGCTTACATAACTCTAATTAATTTCCCATCAATTAATCAATCTTCATCCACTTATTCACTTCAATTAATCTTCTTGATAAATAAATCTCTTAATTGCATCCAAGCAATTCTTATTAACCATTTATAATAATTGACCCTTAATAAATCCATGAATTAATTATTTAAATTCATTCTAAATTAATCACATTTATTTCCTAATTTATTTATTATTCCCAAATTATCCATCGTTAATTTCATCCTTAATTAAATAATTAATGATATCTAATTACATTTTTAATCAATTATTCCTTTTAGATTACTTATATTAAGAAGGTTAAATTTTCATAATCACATATATTAATCACCCATGATTAATAACATTAATTAATCCCTTGATTAATTATTCTCAAATGACTCATCATCATTCCATTAATTACATTTAGAAATTTTTCATCAATTACTTCTCTAAGTAATTATTCTTCCAATTTTATCAAGTGACTAAACTAAATTAATTACACTAAATTAATTTACTTAGACTAATCAAATTTTAATCAATTACAATGAGTAATAAATTTTGTAATTACTTCCACTAAATAAGTACACTTAAAAATTTTCAATTTTATTACAAATTAGTTAATCCAATTAAATATCAAAATTTATCACATTAATTCATTTTAATACAAATTTACTGATCTTTAATAATCCACTTATTAATTTCTAATTACAAATTAATCTAAAGTAAATTAATTTATAATTAGTTCACTTATCAATTTTAAACCTTAATTATCTCTAAGACAATTCCTTTCTTTATTTATGACTTAATTAATATTAACATAAGTATAAAAATAAATAGTAAGTAAATTAAGTATTTAATAGTTTAAGTTTAAAATATAAGAGAAGTAAAAATAAGTAATAGAACTAAATACTTAAGTTAGAAAATTTATAACAAATTAACTAAACCAACTTTATCTTGGTACATGTAGCATAAAAACAAACCTGGCAAGGGTAAATAGGTATGCAGTATGTAAAGTAGCATGCAAGATAAAAATAAGTAAAATATGTATATAACCTGTAAGTAATTATGTAAGACAAGAACAAAGTAATAATAAAATGTCTATGTACATGCATAAAGTATGTAAGCAAATCAGTTATGGAATAAGGCAAAGAAAACATAAACTGGCAAAGTAATCTTATGTGTAGCCTACTAGTAGAAATGCAAAGCAAAAGAAGGTAAGGATGAAACAGATAAAAAAATTATACGCATATATAAAATCAAGCAATATAGATTCGAGATGATACCAAATGTGATGACCCGACTTCCTATCCAGGAAATCGCATCATCTTGAAGAAAGAAAGGGATCGAAGAAGAAAAGGAAAAGAAAGAAGAAACAGAACAATATCAGAGAACTCACAGCGGAACGAATAACATATAATATATCACATAAAATATTACATAGTATCTTATTACATCAGAGTACACAATAAACAACACAGATTATAGACAGTTATAAACTTCTGTCTCACTATACAACTTAAATACAACAGAAACAGATACTAAACAAACACAGCGAAATCAATATTTATCTACACGTCGAAGCCTCCTGCTCCATATCTCCTCCAGAATTCGTCAAGCTAACCTCAACCACTTGACTACTCATACATAATATGAGAACCCAAGAGTTTTATAAAATATACAATTTTCAAAGTTGAAAGTTGTTGTTTTGAAATAAAAGAATAAATCAAACTTTTAAAAAATATTGATTGAATTTTATTTAAATTTAAGTTGTTAAGATGTTCTGCTGTTTTTTTCGAGCAAGAGGGTCAATTTCGATTCGTGATAGGATTTGTGGATTTGGTTGGTCGAGAGGCACATCGTGGTCATTGGTGACTTGGTGATGGCCAGAGGAAGGCTCGACGTCGATGGGTTCGCCGTGCGATATGCACGCGTGCACGATTTGTGCACTGAAGAACGAGTTTGGGGAAGATGAGTTACAGCCGAAGTGTAGCTCGGAGTAACGCTCGTTAATTCCTGATGACGACTCGAAGTGGGTAGATCTGAGTTTGCTTCTGGGCAACCTCGAGTTTTAGGGTGATTGTCTCGAGTATTTGTTGCTGTGTTTTTTTTAGTTAAGTACTGTGCAGAGATAGAAGTGCAGATTAAAACTTACTGATGGAGTAAATGAAATCAGGCTTCAAACTATAAACAAGTTTATAAAGAGACAGATGAATAAAATTAATACTTGTTGTTTTGAAATTAAGTTAATCGAATTTTAAAATGTAAATCGAATTTACATTTCAATTTAAAATGTTTTGAAGTGATTTCCTTTGAGTGTAATTTAATTAAATTTTAAATTTAAAGAAGAATGTTTTGAATTCAAAGCATTGAATCAAAGTTTAAAGTAATTTTTAAGTAATGATTTTATTTAAATCGAATAAATTTAAAATTGGATACTTTAAAGTATTTTAAATTTTGAAATTGATTTCTAAATACCTTATTTTAAAACAAGGTTATTGGTATGATTTTGGAAACCAAATTGAATAATTTGTTTTAAGATATTAAAATTTGATTTAATTCAAATAATTTATTTATGAAGATAGATAATTATTTGATAGGAATTTAAGGATACTTAATTAGATATAAGTAAAGGTTAAGGTTATCTTAATTAATTAAGGATTTTGAAATAATAGTTGTTAATTAATTAATTGTTTAATTAATTTTAAATAATTAGTTAATTATTTATTTAATTTATATAATCACTTAATTATAGATTAATTAAGTATAAATACTTAATAGAGTAATTAATGGTTAATTGTTGAATGTAATTAAGGAAGTTAATTACTTATGGTGGTGATTACTCATGGAGTAATTAGTTGAAGTGATTATTGGTTAATCACTTGATGATATTAATTAAAGAATTGATTAATATAATTGTTTTAAAGATAATTGATTATGAAGTAATTAATTAAAGGATTAAGGATTATTTAATAATGGAATTAATTATTTAAGAAAGTAATTAAGATTCATTAATGGAAGTAATTAGGGATAATTACTTATGTAAGTAATTAACAGTTAATTACTTAATTATTTAGTTAAATAATCAATGTGATTAATTAAGTAATGAATTTAACTTAAGGTTAATTACTAAGTGTAATTAATTAAAATTGTAATTAATTAGTAAAGTAATTAATTAAGGATTATTTGTTAATTGAATTGAATAATAATTTATTAAATAAGTAATTAAAGATTAATTAATCAAGAATTAATATAATTAATTTAGAAGTTAATTAATTAAGAAGTTAATTAATTAAGATAAGTAATTACAAATTGTTAATTACTAATTATGATTTGATTAATTATAAGTTAATTATTTAATTAATTAAAGTAATTATTAATTAATAAGAATCATTAATTAATGTGATTAATGATATTAATCAAGGTTGATTAATATAAATAATTAATTTAAGGGTGATTAATTATTGTAATTAATTGAGGTATAATGCAATTAATTATAGTTAATTAATAGAAGTAAATGAATGATCATTAATTATTGTGATTAATGATAGTAATTAAATGGTTAATTACTGAATATGGTTAAGGATAATTACTTGAATGTAATTAAATATAATTAATCAAGGAAGATTAATTAAGGAAAATCATTAGAGATGATTGAATAATTTATTTGGAATAATAATTAATGAAGAAGGATTATGGTAATTCAATTGATTTAGAGATAATCAATTCTGTTTTGTATGTTTGATTAATATGGATTGATTGATTAATACGGGTTAATTTGGTTAATATTGGATGATCAAATTTTGGTGATTGCTATTGGATGTTTGATATTGGTTGATACTGGATATCTCTGTTATGTGATATGTTGCTCTGTAAAGATGAATATTGTTATGAATTATCTATTGTGATAATATGATTCATCTATCTGTTTATATATCATCCTGAATATGAGTTTAAACTATTTAAACCCTTAAGTATAACTTGGACATTAAAATGGCGTTTGGTTTCGGTGAGACCGGGATCGGGTTTCCATATTTGGAATCCGAAAACCACATCGATTCCAATTAAACGTTAGGTCGTGTATCCAAGTGGAGCAAGTGAAGACTCGAGGTGTAAGGACTATACGTCAGTATAACTCTATGGGTGATTCCGTAATGAGTTTGACGGAATAGTGCTTATAGATTCGAGATGGTGAATCAGAGTGCAAGGGCTATGGTCGTTGACTCTGAGGGTGATTCCCAAATGAGTGCAACGAGATAGTGCCTTTGGTTTCGTTCGAACCCGGAACAAACTTGTATGGATTGAATGCTCTCAGAACATCGTCAGGTGGACGATGAGCATTCTAAGATAGATGTGTTCTATAAAGGTAATCGTAACCTCAAGCCTCATCAAATGGGAATGGCTAAAATAGGGGAGGTACAACAAGGCTTCATGGGTAGCCCCCACTTGAGAGCGAGATTTACCCCTGTCTAGAGGTCCCTTTCTATTTCGGCTTAGTGTGTGGTTGGTCGCGACAACTACGGGGTGGTCTTGTTTGGGACTGTCCAGTAAGGGATGGTTCCGGCCTTGTGTTGCAGGGGAGTTAGGGTGGCTCCTCGGTACGTTGATCTAGGCCACGTACTGTGACGGGCGGTACCCAAGTAGCCCTGCCATTGATGGAAACACATTCTTCCTACGAGACCCTACGGTTTTGATTGTATTACCCACTTTTGTGGCTAGTAGCTGGAATTTAATCATGTAACAATTTCGGCTATTTCTTATTTACTTGAAAACCCTAGATACAATTATAATATCACTGGATTTCCTGTCAAATGTTTTGGTTAGCGTAAGGTAAAAACTTTAAGTGAAACGACCCGACTTTCTTACCACAGAAAATCGCATCATTTTTAAGAAAGAAAGAGATAGAAAAGAGAATAGAAAGAAGAGAAGAAAGAAAAAACATCAGAATCTAAACAGCGGAACGGATTAATTATATTAATAACATAAACATTACATAGTTTACAACCACTATCAGAGTACACAGATATACAACACATACTAGACAGTTATAAACACCTGTCTAGTTATTACAACTCAATACAATCCAGAGACAACACAGAACACACAGCGGAATACTAATATCTAACGCAGAAGCCTCCTGCTCCATTGCTCCTCCAATATTCGTCAAAGCAAACCTGAATCCTAACCTGAATCCCTTGGCTACTCATAAAAATTTGAGTACCCAAGAGTTTATGAAAAACAAAAATAAACTCCGGGTCAGACATGGGTCTGGTGTGAGTAACAGGTTAAAGTTGCTTAATTTTCAAAAATCTTTTGAAAAGAAAGGTATCACGTAAGACTTCCCACACATAAACATGGAAAAGTTTTTACCTTACGCTAACCAAAACATTTGATAGGAAATTCAGTGATATTATAATAGGGTCTAGGGTTTTAAAATAAATAAGAAATAGCCGAAATTGTTACATGATTAAATTCCAGCTACTAGCCACAAAAGTGGGTAATACAATCAAAACCGTTGGCACTTATTGGATTTTGGATTCCATACAATGGCAGGCTACTGGGGTACCGCCCGCCACAGTACGTGGCCTAGATCACCGTACTGAGGAGCCACCCTAACTCCCCTGCAACACAAGGCCGGACCCATTCCTTACTGAACTGTCCCGAACAAGACAACCCTAACGGTTGGAGCTCAAAAACCGTCCACACAGCCGAAATAAAAAGGGACCTCTAGACAGGGGTAAATCTCACTCTCAAGTGGGGGCTACACACGAAGCCTTGCTGCACCTCCCCTGTTTTAGCCATTCCCGGTTGATGAGGCTTGAGGCTACGATTACCTTTATAGGACATATCAATCTTAGAATGCTCATCGTCCACCTGACGATGTTCTGAAAGCATTCAATCCATACAAGTTCGTTCCGGGTTCGAACGAAACCGAAGGCATTATCTCGTTACACTCATTTTGGAATCACCCTCAGAATTAACGATGATAACCCTTGCACTCTGAACCACCATCTCGAATCTATAAGTACTATTCCGTCAATTCATTACGGAATCACCCACAGAGTTACATTGACATATAGTCCTTACACCTCGAGTCTTCACAAAGCTCCATTTGGATTCACGACCTAACGTTATTTGGAATCGATGTGGTTTTCTGATATCCAAATATGGAAACCCGATCCCGGTCTCATCGAAATCCAAAGTGTGTCTTTTAAGTCCAAGTTGTTTTAAAGTTTTAAAACAATTCAATTACAATATCTATGTACACACAGATAGATAATTCATAAATCATAACTGATAATCAACATTATCATATAATAGGTAACCCACATTATCAATACCAAAATAGATAATCCATACAATACCATCACAATAGATAACCTATGTTATCATCACAATATAATCAAGTCATTCATACCACACAATATCATTTATCTCATTACTGAGATCTCAAAGCATCCAAGACAATCAATGTCATCCATATATATATATATATATATATATAAGCAATGATTTACTTATCACAATATAATTAATTTAAAATGAATTAAATTAACTATCTCTATCTCTAATTAATTTAAAATGAATTAAATTAATTACTTCATCTTTAATTAATTTAAAATAAATTAAATTAATTACTTTACCAATATAAATCTTGCTATCTTAACCATTTAATTGATTACAATCAATTAATCATTCATTATTAATTACCTTAATTAATCACCTTTGATTAATTCTCCTTAATTACATTCATGTAATTATCCTTAATTAATTTCACAAATTAATTATTCTCAAACAAACAGTAATTAACCTTTAATTACTTCAATTAATTAATTAATCATAATTAATTACATTTATCCTTAATTAATTACATTAATTAATTACCTTTAATCACTTCTCATTGATTAATTAATCATAATTAATCAACTTTAATTACATCATTAATTATATTAATTAATGATCCTAAATTGTATTTTAATTAATTATCTTCTTAAATTAATTACCTTTATTTTATTATTTCTTAATTAATTACATTAATTAATCATGTTTTCAATTAATCAAATACAAACATTAATTAATTATTTTTAGTTACTTCTTAATTACTTCATAAATTAATTTATTTATTACACCAAGTAATAAACCCTTAATTACTTTAACAGGTAATTATCCATTTAAAATTACTTTCCAATCAGTAATTTACCTAACTCAATTACCTTTGTAATTTATCAATTACTTATCTTAAGTAATTAGCCTTATCACAACTTATTAAGTAAATATATTTAATTCTTTATCAAGTGACTATAATTAATTAATTAACAAATTAATCAACTTACTTGATCACACTTATCCCATTAATTAAAATCGAGTAATTCATCCCTTAATTACTCTTAACCAAATTAATCTTCGATTGACAGATTAATTATCTTCAACTATTAATTAATAAACCTTAATTATTAATCAATCCTTTAATACAAAGTAATTAATCACTAATTACTTTTATAATCAATTAATTAACCTTAATTAACTAATTAATCAACTCTTAATCATTAATTAATAAAATTAATTATTAATTAACAACCTTAATTACAAATTAATTAATCCATAAATATAATTAATTAATCCTTAATTAAAATTAATTAACCTTTAATAAAAATAGTTAATTAATTCTTAATTAACTAGCATTATATTTTAATAATCCTTTAATTATTAATTAAGAAATCTCAATTAAAACTTAATAAAACCTTTATTAATTATTTACTATCTTGATTAACCCTTAATTACTTAATTAATAAGTAATTATAATTTAATTAATCATTTGTCATTAATTAAATCATCATCTCAATTAATAGTAAATTAAATAATCAATTATACTTAATTAATCACTTAATTAACCCACTTTAAAATAATAATTAAATAAATTAATTAGCTTAAAATTTCTTAATTAACTAACTAATTACAAATTATTAATACTTAATTATTATTTAAGGTAAAACATTATCTTAAATAAATCTTGAAATCTTGACTTAACTTAATTCATAAATTAAATTAAATTATAAAGAAATCATTTTTACTTCTTTAATTATTAATTAACAATTCTAATTCCAAGTTCATAAATTATCTTAAACTTTAATTGTTCATTAATAAATCATTTTCCACTAATTAATTTAAATAAAACATTTACTTAAAATTCTCTTTTATATTTCAAAATAAGTTTGAAATAATATTAAGATTTTAACTTAAGATATTTAAAAAAATTATACAAGTTTATTTATGAAAACAATTCAATTTCAAAAACAAGAATTTTAATTTAACTTAAACTTTTTAATGTTTAAAACTTATTTTATATTTTAAACTAAATATCAGGTTGAACATTAATTTGGGTTTTGGTATGTTTTGTATTACTGGGATATAGCTCGGGTAATAAGGGAGGAGACTCGGGGGAAAGCTCGAGTACATGTGGTTGTGGCTCGGGGTATTACTCGTATGGTCATAGGGTTTTGAGTTGCAGTGTTTAACTGTTTTGTTTTAACAGTTTTTAAGTTTCAATTTAAACAGTTTTAAAATTTTAAAAAGGGGCAGATCATTTTAAAGAAAGTAAAGTTACTTGTACTAGAATTCAAGTATATAAAGGGGGTTGAACCACTTTAACGACCCAGCTTCCTATCTCCAGGAAGTCGCATCGCTAATAAGAAAGAAAGGGATAGGAAGAGAAAGAAAGAGAAGAAAGAAGAGCCAACACATCAGAATCTAAACAGCGGAACGAATAAATTATATTAACAACATAATTATTACATAGATATACAACAACAATCAGAGTCACACGGATAATATAACACATACTAGACAGTTATAAACACCTGTCTAGTTATTACAACACAGTACAAAACAACTCCAACAAACGACTCGGAGATACCAACACAGCGGAATACTAAATAACTATAACGCAGAAGCCTCCTGCTCCATTTGCTCCTCCACAATTCGTCAAAGCTAACCTGAATCCCTTGGCTACTCGTAAAAAATTTGAGTACCCAAGAGTTTATGAAAAACAAAAACAAACTCCGGGTCAGACATGGGTCTGGTGTGAGTAACAGGTTAAAGTTGCTTAACTTTCAAAAATCTTTTAAAAGAAAGGTATCACGTAAGACTTCCCACACATAAACATGAAAAAGTTTTTACCTTACACTAACCAAAACATTTGATAGGAAATCCGATGATATTATAATAGGTCTAGGATTTTCAAGTAAATATGAAATAGCCGAAATTGTTACATGATTGAATTCCAGCTACTAGCCACAAAAGTGGGTAATACAATCAAAACCATTGGCACTTATTGGATTTTGGATTCCATACAATGGCAGGGCTACTGGGGTACCGCCCGTCACAGTACGTGGCCTAGATCAACGTACCGAGGAGCCACCCTAACTCCCCTGCAACACAAGGCCGGACCCATTCCTTACTGAATAGTTCCGAACAAGACAACCCCGCAGTTGGTGCACATATCCAACTGCCCACAAAGCCGAATAAAAAGGGACCTCTAGACAGGGATCAATCTTGCTCTCCAGTGGGAGCTACCCACGAAGCCTTGCTGCACCTCCCCTGTTTTAGCCATTCCTGGTTGATGAGGCTTGAGGCTACGATTACCTTTAGAGAACACATTTTTTAGAATGCTCATCGTCCACCTGACGACGTTCTGAAAGTATTCAATCCATACAAGTTCGTTCCTGGTTCGAACGAAACTGAAGGCATTATCTCGTTACACTCATTACGGAATCACCCACAGAGTTAACGACGATAACCCTTGCACTCTAAATCACCATCTCGAACCTATAAGTACTATTCCGTCAAACTCATTACGGAATCACCCACAGAGTTATACTGACTTATAGTTCTTACACCTCGAGTCTTCACTTGCTCCACTTGGATTCACGACCTAACGTTAAATTGGAACCGATGTGGTTTTCGGATATCCAAATATGGAAACCCAATCCCGGTCTCATCGAAATCCAAAGCGTGTCTTTTAGGTCCAAGTTGTTTTAAGTTTAAAACAATTCAATCTAATTATCCATATACACACAGATAGATAATTCACATCATCATAATAGATAATCAACATTATCATCATACAGAGGTAATCCATATCATCATCACAACTTGATAATCTACAATATCATCATCAATAGATAACTCATATCATCAACATAATGCAACCAATGCATCCGTATCACACAATACTAATATCATCTCTGAGATTCAAACCATTCAAGTCAAACCATATCATCCATTCATAAGCAATGATTTACTTAATTATACTTTAATAATAAATTAAATCAATTACTCCCAACTCTAATTAATTTAAAGTGAATTAAATTAATTACTTATCTTAAATTAATTTGAAATGAATTAAATTAATTACTTCACCAATTAAAACTTGCTTACTTAACCATTAATTGATTACAAATCAATTAAATAATTATCCTCAAATTAATCACCTTAATTAATCACCCTTGATTAATTATCCCTTAATTACATTCAAGTAATTATCCTTAATTAATTTTACAAATTAATCATCCTTAACCAAAATCAGTACTTAGCCTTGAATTACTTAATTAATTAATTATAATTAATTACATTAATCCTTAATTAATTACATTAATTAATTACTCCCTTAATCACTTATCATTGATTAATTAATCTTAATTAATTAATCCTTAATTACATCATTAATTATATTAATTAATGATCCTTAATTAAATTTAAATTAATTACTTATTTAAATTTATTACATTAAGTAATTAACCTTAATTAAACCAAAATTATTAATCACTTTTGATTAATCATATTCAGTAATTAACTAACCTTAATTTCTTTATTAATTACTCCTAAATTAATTACATTTAATAATTAATTATATTTATTAATCACTCTTGATTAATTTCATTAGTAATTAATTACCTTTAATTAATTACATCACTTAATTATTCCAAAAGACTTAATCAATCAATACTTAAATTAATTACACTAAGTAATTAATAATTAATCACTTTTCAAAGTAATTATCCTCATCATTAATTACACAAAGCAATTAATCCCAAAATACCATACTTCAATTAATTATCTCCAGTAATTTACTTAACTTAATTACTTCTCTAAGTAATTATTCCTCATTGATTACTTATCAATCCATTCAATGATTATTCTAAATTAATTAAACTTAATTAATTAATTTAAACTAATCCAATTAAAAAATTAATTACAATGAGTAATTAATATCTTTAATTATTTCCATAAATTAACCTACTTAATTTGACACGTGTTAGTTCTTTTTACATGTGTCCTTCTATTTTTAATTTTTTCTTTTATTTTTAAATAAATCATTCATACTTATATAAACATGTTTCCTTTATCTCTATTCTTTTCTAATTTTCATTTCTCAAGTTAAGAAGAAAAGTTTTCAGCTGAAAACAAATTTGTTTTCAAACTCTTAAAAACAAAAATTTAACATCATGTTCAAGATTTGATTTCTTTTCAATACTCAAATTCTTCACAAACCTGAGAATCAAATCCATAATCAAATCTGTTCAAGCATGCAAACAACATCATCTTGAAGAAAGAAAGGGATAGAAGAAGAAAGAAAGAGAAAGAAGAACACAAACAACATCAGAGAACTCACAGCGGAACGAATAAAATATAATATATCATATAAAATATTACATAGTATCTTATTACATCAGAGTACACAACTTAAACAACAGATAATAGACAGTTATAAACATCTGTCTAATTATACAACTCAAGTATACAAGAAACAGATACTAAACAAACATAGCGGAATCAATATATATCTACACGTCGAAGCCTCCTGCTCCTATTCTCCTCCAGAATTCGTCAAGCTAACCTGATCCACTTGACTACTCATACATAATATGAGTACCCAAGAGTTTAATAAAACAGAAAATAAACACTCGGGTCAGACAGGGGTCTGGTGTGAGTAAACGGGTTTTAAATTGCTTAACTTTAGAAAAACCTTTGGAAAGAAAAGGTATCACGTAAGACTTCCCACACATAAACATGGAAAAGTTTTTACCTTACGCTAACCAAAACATTTGATAGGAAATCCAGTGATATTATAATAGTGTCTAGGGTTTTCAAAATAAAATACAGAAATAGCTGGAATGCTTACATCTCACGTTCCAACATAGTTGGGCACAATCAAAACCGGACAGGCAATTATTGGATTTTGGATTCCATACAATGGCAGGGCTACTGGGGTACCGCCCATCACAGTACGTGGCCTAGATTACAGTACCGAGGAGCCACCCTAACTCCCCTGCAACACAAGGCCGGAACCATCTCTTACTGGACAGTCCCGAACAAGACCACCCCGTAGTTGGCGCGACCAACCACACACTAAGCCGAAATAGGAGGGACCTCTAGACAGGGGTAAATCTCACTCTCAAGTAGGGGCTACCCACGAAGCCTTGCTGCACCTCCCCTGGTTTAGCCATTCCCGGTTGATGAGGCTTGAGGTTACGATTACCTTTATAGAACACATCTATCTTAGAATGCTCATCGTCCACCTGACGATGTTCTGAAAGCATTCAATCCATACAAGTTCATTCCGGGTTCGAACGAAACCGAAGGCACTATCTCGTTGCACTCATTGAATCACCCTCAGAGTCAACGACCATAGCCCCTGCACTCTGATTCACCATCTCGAATCTATAAGCACTATTCCGTCAAACTCATTACGGAATCACCCACAGAGTTATACTGACGTATAGTCCTTACACCTCGAGTCTTCACTTGCTCCACTTGGATACAAGACCTAACGTTTAATTGGAATCGATGTGGTTTTCGGATTCCAAATATGGAAACCCGATCCCGGTCTCACCGAAACCAAACGCCATTTTAATGTCCAAGTTATACTTAAGGGTTTAAACAATTTAACTTATATTCAGGATGATATGTAAACAGATAGATGAATCATATTATCACAATAGATAATTCATACCAATATTCATCTTCACAAAGCAGCATATCACATAACATATATATCCAAATCATCCAGTATCAAACCAATATCAAACATCCAATATCAACCAATCATCCAATATCAATTTCCAAATATTGATCATCCAATATCAATCAATTAACCAATATTACTCAATCAACCCATATTAATCAATCATCCAAAACAGAATTGATTATCTCTTAATCAGCTTGATTACCATAATCCTTCTTTATTAATTATTAATCTAAATAAAATAAATTAATCATCTCTAATGATTTTCCTTAATTAATCTTCCTTGATTAATTATATTTAGTTACATTCAAGTAATTATCCTTAACCATATTCAGTAATTAACCCTTTAATTACTATCATTAATTACAATAATTAATGATCATTCATTAATTAATTAACTATAATTAATTACATTAATTCTTAATTAATTACAATTAATTAATCACATTTAAATTAATCACTTATATAAATCAACCTTGATTAATATCATTAGTCACATTGATTAATGATCCTTATTAATTAATAATACTTTAATTAATTAAATAATTAACTTATAATTAATCAACTCATTAATCATAATTAGTAATTAACAATTTTTAATTACTTATCTTAATTAATTAACTTCTTAATTAATTATTAATCTTTGATTAATTAATCTAATTAATTAATCTTTAATTACTTCATTTAGTAATTCTTAATCAATTAAATTAATAAATCCTTAATTAATAACTTTATTAATTAATTTCAATTTTAATTAAATACATTTAGTAATTAACCTTAAGTTAAATTCATTAATTAATTAATCACATTGATTATTTAACTAAATAATTAAGCAATTAACTCTTAATTACTTACATAAGTAATTATCCCTAATTACTTCCATTAATGAATCTTAATTACTTTCTTGAATAATTCATTCCATTATTAAATAATCCTTAATCCTTTAATTAATTACTTCATAATTAATTATCTTTAAAACAATCATATTAATCAATCTTTAATTAATATCATCAAATGATTAACCAATAATCACTTCAACTAATTACTCCATGAGTAATCACCATTAATTACCTCCATAAGTAATTAACTTCCTTAATTACATTCAACAATTAACCATTAATTACTCTATTAAGTATTTATACTTAATTAATCTATAATTAAGTGATTATATAAATTAAATAAATAATTAACTAATTATTTAAAATTAATTAAACAATTAATTAATTAACAACTATTATTTCAAAATCCTTAATTAATTAAGATAACCTTAACCTTTACTTATATCTAATTAAGTATCCTTAAATTCCTATCAAATAATTATCTATCTTCATAAATAAATTATTTGAATTAAATCAAATTTTAATATCTTAAAACAAATTATTCAATTTGGTTTCCAAAATCATACCAATAACCTTATTTTAAAATAAGGTATTTAGAAATCAATTTCAAAATTTAAAATACTTTAAAGTATCCAATTTAAAATTTATTCAATTTAAATAAAATCATTACTTAAAAATTCTTAAACTTTGATTCAATGCTTTGAATTCAAAACATTCTTCTTTAAATTTAAAATTTAATTAAATTACACTCAAAGGAAATCACTTCAAAACATTTTAAATTGAAATGTAAATTCGATTTACATTTTAAAATTTGATTAACTTAATTTCAAAACAACAAGTATTAATTTTATTCATCTGTCTCTTTATAAACTTGTTTATAGTTTGAAGCCTGATTTCATTTACTCCATCAGTAAGTTTTAATCTGCACTTCTATCTCTGCACAGTACTTAACTAAAAAAAACACACAGCAACAAATACTCGAGACAATCACCCTAAAACTCGAGGTTGCCCCGAAGAAAACTCAGATCTTCCCACTTCGAGTCGTCATCAGGAATTCACGAGCGTTACTCCGAGCTACACTTCGGCTGTAACTCATCTTCCCCAAACTCGTTCTTCGGTGCACAAATCATGCACGCGTGCATATTGCACGGCGAACCCATCGGCGTCGAGCCTTCCTCTAGCCATCACCAAGTCACCAGTGACCACGATGTGCCTCTCGACCAACCAAATCCACAAATCCTAACACGAATCGAAATTGACCCACTTGCTCGAAAAAAACAGCAGAACATCTCGACCCTAAACCCCTCCACGGCCATCACCCTGACGCCGACCAACCCTGCCGTCCTGACCATCAAAGCGTCACGACTCGAACTTCGTTTTCCTCCATGTGCGAACACCAAAATCCCACCCTCCTTCGTCGCGAAACCAACTACAGCCAAACCGAAACCAAAACCAAACTAAATCCTAGTTTCTGCAATTCCCTTTAATCCACTACTTGAAAAAAAAAATCTGTATTTTTCCCATGATCTATAGCTTACATACAAGCTACGATCCAAGAATCAAATCGAATTATTATGTATTTAATCTACAGTTCATGAAAATTCCCAATACATTCAAACCCAAATTTCGAATGAATTACTAAGCTATAAATTACAAACTTCATATCTAAATTCATGATTTTACATCAAGATTACACGCATGTAGTTGAATTTTGAATTTAATCTATTAATTTTTATGTGTATGAATTTTAAATTAAAGCTTTGTTTTAAAACTAAACATTTTTCAAAGATTAATTTAAAGATTAATTCATTTGTTTTAAAATATAAGATAATCAGTTGTTTTTAAATATGATAATTTATAAAGGAATTAATCAATGTTTTATATTTTTTTCTTTAAAATGCTTAATATAAAATGGTTATGAATGTATAAACATAAATGTTTTAGGTTTTAGATTTTAAATTTTACATGTATAAGAAGTTATATTTGTATTAGAATTTGTTTTCTAATATTTCTTTAAAGGATTAAACATATATTTAATATGTAAATATTTATTTATTTAAGAGAATTAAAATATGTAAGTTTATGTTTACATTTTAAATTAAATAAAAATTCATAAATAAATTTCTAAGTACAAATGTAAACATATTAACACCCTTCAAAAACACATGTAAGGAAATTATCAATAAAGTGACAAATGTAAATTTTAAGACAAGTGTCTTCACTTTAGAATTTAAAACCATAATATGATTCATATAAAAACAAAAATCTTTTCATTCCTTCTCTTTTCTACAATCTAATTCCTATTCTCAGCTGAACAAATAAATTTGTTTCTTTTTCAATTAATGGCAAAACTGGATTTATTTTACTTCAAACCTGAATTTAAAGCAAAAGCAAATCTGCAAGTTAAAGTTCTTTACAACAATTTAAAACCTGCAATTCAATTCAAACTGCAACCAAAATGAAGTTCTACTGCAAGTCATCTACAGTTCAACACTTTTAAGCAACAACAATCTGTAGGCATGCAGTAGGCATTCAATTTCAATCTGCAATTTCAGCATGCAGCAGGATATTAGCAAACATCAAAGTTTTTTTCAAATTTAACTGTTCAAGCCTGGGTAAAAGCAATGAAGCTTGTTCTGTTCTCTGCTCTGCAAATTGGTGAGTAAACTTCTTTTAAAAACAGTTTGAATTGTTTTTAACTACCATGCATGTGATGTTATAACTTGTATTGAAGTCTGATGCTTTGAATTTCATATGAATTGTGTTGTGTGAGCTTGTTTATTCTGTTCTCTGTTGATTCAATTGAGTGTTCTGTTTAAAAAAAATATATACTATAGAATTCATATCTACAAATCTAATCCATATTAGGCTTAAGTATTTGAATGAAATTGCTTTGTAATTGTATGATAAAGATTATAAAATAGTCCGAGAATTTTAAATATCATAAATCATGATTAAAGTATAAACCCTAAACATTTGGAATGAGACGACCCAACTTCCTGTCTCCAGGAAATTGCATCATCTTGAAGAAAGAAAGGGACAGAAGAAAAAAAAGAAAGAGAAAGAAGAACACAAACAACATAAGAGAACTCACAGCAGAACGAATAAAATATAATATATCACATAAAATATCACATAGTATCATATTACATCAGAGTACACAACTTAAACAACACAGATTATAGACAGTTATAAACTTCTGTCTAACTATACAACTCAAGTACAATAGAAACAGATACTAAACAAACACAGCGAAATCAATATTTATCTACATGTCGAAGCCTCCTGCTCCATATCTCCTCCAGAATTCGTTAAGCTAACCTGAACCACTTGACTACTCATACATAAAATGAGTACCTAAGAGTTTAATAAAACAGAAAATATACACTCGGGTCAGACAGGGGTCTGGTGTGAGTAAACGGGTTAAAATTGCTTAATTTTAGAAAAACCTTTGAAAAGAAAAGATATCACGTAAGACTTCCCACACATAAACATGGAAAAGTTTTTACCTTACGCTAACCAAAACATTTGATAGGAAATCTAGTGATATTATAATAGTGTCTAGGGTTTTCAAAATAAAATACAGAAATAGCTGGAATGCTTACATCTCACGTTCCAACATAGTTGGGCACAATCAAAACCGTACGGGCACTTATTGGATTTTGAATTCCATTAATGGCAGGGCTACTGGGGTACCGCCCGTCACAGTACGTGTCCTAGATCAACGTACCAAGGAGCCACCCTAACTCCCCTGCAACACAAGGCCGGAACCATCCCTTACTGGACAGTCCTGTAGGATCGATTTCACCCTAGAGGGGGGGGTGAATAGGGTGATGGTGTTAATTGTTAAAATTAATCGCGAAAGCTTATAAATTAATTTCAATTCAGATCACAGAATAGCAGCACAGATATCGCAGAATATAAATAACAGAATAAAACAGAACAACACAGAATTTACCCAGCTTCGGCAAAACCCTGCCTACGTGCTGCCCCCAAGATTTCTACTAGAAATTAGATAGTCCCTCGCTTACACACGTAAACTCGCTATACCCGCTATTGACTAATCTAATTCTACGCTCAAAACCCTGCCACAACTCAACTACCGAGTTGCGAATTCTCAAACTACACACCGTAGTTTGTACCCTAGTCACACGACTAGAAAATTAAACGGTTTAAAAAAGAAATTACAAATTTAAAAACAATTTAAAAATAAAATAAACCCTAATTGTAATCTAAAAGCCCTTTATAATTATAAAGTCCAATGTTAGAATTAACGGCCGGCCCCCTTTTTCTTCTTTTATAATTTTTGGCCCGGTCCTTCTATGTTCGAGATAATGGTGGCCGTGTCTTTGCAAATTAGGGCTTCGTTCGATCTCTTTCCTTTTCGCTCTTAAATTAGGGATTTTGAGAAATTGAAGCGCCGCTTCGATGATTCGAGTTTCTGATCTTGGATGCTTGCTTTGTCGAATAATCGTCTCTTCGATTTCGCATGTGGCTGCTTCTCTTTCGTCGAGTTCGATTGCTTCGGTATGTATTTTTTGCTTTTTGCTTCTTCTAATCTTTCGTACTTGAACTCGATCTGATTCGAGATGAATGATTATTATTCTCAGTTTTGCTTGAACTCGAATACATCAATTGCCGATGATGTTAATCACTTTTATAGGGTTCGACCCCCCTGTATTTTCGTCGTATATATTTTATTTGAATTTGTCAATTATTCATCTCTGCCACTTGATTTTTCTTCAACGAATGTGATGACTTCTGACTTCTTCAATTTCGAATATTTCATGTTTACTTGGTTAACACGGTTTGATTCAATTTCATGATGACCACGGTATTTTGATTTCTGGAATTTATACTTTGTTGACTTGTTCAACATTGACATGGCGATTTTACTATGACTTCGGCCTTGACACTGATTTCGACTTCACTGAGAACTATAGTCTCTGGCCATCTTCTGATCGGTTTAACATGAACTGACTGCACTTGCTTGATATGAAATTCTGGTGGCATTGTCATCTTTTCACTGTTACAATTTGTTCATCTCTGTAGTATTGATTTTCACGCCATTGTCTTTAGGTACTCTGATTTGTATGTATGCTGTGCATTTGTAGTTGGTTTGAAAACTTTTGTGTTGTAGCTATCTTGTATAACTTGAACTTGATCTGTGCCTTGTCCATTCTCATGTGTTCATCCCTGTAATATATGCTACTGATACATTTGGAGTTGGTTCATGTTGCATTGACTTGTTTTGTACTGGTGCATACTGTTGCGGCCTGTACTTGTTATTTGCATCATTTTGATACTCCATTTCTTGACCTGTCTCATTTCAGTTGTGTCTGCATTGTCACTGTTTGGTTGATGTCACCTGAACTTGATATTTTGGTATCGTGTAGCTGTGACATTGTTTGATTGTTGTTTGTTCTTGCTTTTGATGTATTCTGTTGCGGCCTTTAACGAGCTTGATTCATGCTGTTAGGATTGGCGTGAATCTGTATTCATGTTGCTGTGTTGCTCACTGATGCATTGTTGTAGCTGGTTTATTGATGCATTCATTGTAGCTTGTTGTTGTATATTTGTGACATTCATGTTGCTGTTGCTTAGTATCTTGAAACTCGGCCTATTGTGTACTTCATATAGTTGGTTCATGTTGTTGCTTATGTTGGTGGCCATCTTCAAGTCAGTTTGCATGATCAACTTGTTGTAGTTTGCATATCAACTTGTTGCAGTTAATGGTTGCTATGCACTTTTGTGCTTGCATTTTGATGCAGTCTTCCTTAGCATGCTACCGATTGGTGTTTCATTTCTTGTGATATCCATGTTGCAACTGTTTTTGACATGTTAACTGCCCTGTGTTGAATCCAGTTTCAAAAACTCGGGTTTGACCTTGTGCTCGTGTCGAAATTTTGAATATACTGCACGTGAGTTGAACCCGGCTTTTCATTTGGGTTTGACCTGTGCTCACCTGTCCCTGTAAATCAATCAAGTGTATATCGGTGTGCACGGCCTTGTGGCATATACAGTAATACACTGTATATGTCACAAGTTGTTCGTGTATGATGAATTCAAATTTAAATTATGACGAACAACCCAAATAACTGAGGCAAATCATATTTTCAAAAATTCACGTTTTATTTTTTATTGCAAAAATATTTCTTTTTCAATTTTACTGCGTTAGTGAATATTTTTGCAGATTGCTCAGATGCTGGATTCAAACTGGAATGCAGTTGAAGATAAATATGAGTGTGAGTGATATGTAGTGAGGTGAACTGTAAATATGAAATGTGATGTAATTGTAATCAAAGTTGTATAGTTATAGTGAGAGCTTGAGATTGTACTATTCAAAGTTGTAATAAATATTTATTTGAATAAAATATTCGTTTAAATTCAAATTTTGTGTTATTTAATTTTATTCAACAAATATTTATTTAATCTGTGAAATATAAAATAGTACATTAACAAATACATTTAAACGAATGTATATATGTTTATTATCATCAAACAAAAATCATATAAGCGCATATTCAACAATCTCCCCCTTTTGATGATAACAAACATATATTTAAGATTTTGAATGTATTAAATGTATTTGATTGTTCAATTTGCTCCCCCTATTTGAATGCTTCCTCTCTACATGATACTCCCCCTACATATATGCATACAAATAGAAATATATAAATGAGCCTATATGCAAATGGAAAATTATTTGACCCTTGCTTGATTTTATTTAACAAAATCTTAACTTTTCTCTCCCCCTTTTGTTATCAGCAAAAGAATAACAGTGTTATAAAAATAGGGATGAAGTGACAGACATGAATTAAACATTTAACTCAATTGAATATAAATATCAAATTTCAATAAACTTCAAACAAAAATCATAATTACCCATGTCAGACGCAT
The DNA here is from genome assembly GCA_030765085.1 of Allium cepa. Taxonomy (NCBI): domain Eukaryota; kingdom Viridiplantae; phylum Streptophyta; class Magnoliopsida; order Asparagales; family Amaryllidaceae; genus Allium; species Allium cepa. Next base: position 630,480,970 of record CM060934.1, read on the forward strand.
ATTCCACTTTCAGAAATGATGGGGATAAATTCATAAAAATCATACAGTTCTGTCTATTTGTGGTATATTTATTTCGGGAAATTTGAATATCTACTAACCATGCATAACCGTTAGGACTTTTAAATGAGATTAGTAGTATTCCAATTTAATTTTAAAAATGAAATCAAGTATCTTCTAACCACGCATGACCGTGAGGACTTTTAAATGGGATTAGAATCAACTTGTCTATTTAACCAATTAATTTTGATATGCGTTCCATACATGCATAACCGTGAGGACTTTTAAATGAGCATGGAAGCACATAATCAAAAATCCAAGTAATTCACCCATGCATAACCGTGAGGACTTTTAAATGAGAGTGAATACTTTGGATATTTATTTTTATTGAAGAATAATAAATTGAAGCACAGATAATTTCCTTTATGAATCTGAAGATAAAACAAATTGAAGAACGAATAATTTCCTTTGTAAACTACCACAAATTTACATACTATATATGATTTTGATGAGTGATGGTCGATAGAAAGATGATAGAAATAGAAATGATCATGGAATTTTTACCCAACAAAAAGTTTTTATAACTTTTGTTATGAAATTCTAAAGAAATTTTTTCTAAATATATTGTCTTGAGTAATGTATGACAAATATCGACACTCGTCACTTTTTCAATCACTATTGATCTTTTCGATAATCATTAGGGAGTTAGATTAGTCAAAATAGTCATTTAAAATCAAATCCAAAAATTATAAAATTAATTTTTCAAAAATGACTAATCTGTAAATATGGTCAAACATGATTTTCTCGAGGGGGTTTTATAAGAAAATTTTCTGCTATTTGAAAATTATTTCAAGTGAAAAATATGCAGATATTTTCTTTGAAAAACGATGCAGCAAATGAATGTTTCAAAAATTAATCACGTTACACTAATAATTTTTCTATCAACTATATTACCAGTGTAATCTGCATCTGAATTTAAATTTCACTCAATATTCACTCGTTGAATGTCAAAGACCAGATTGTGAAATTTCAACAAATTATCTCATAATTTTTTTCAACGATTTTTAAATGAAATTTGAAATGAAGCCATGTTATCACTCAAACAAATATCATAGGGTTAATTTCAGAAACCTTAGGATAAACAGTTATATTCATGAGTAATCAACAGTCAATCATCATCATTATTCTTTAAACAAATTCTTGAAGTTTCAACAATTTCTCAAAAAAAAACTTTTTAACATCTTTCACATGAAATTTGAAATCGCGCAAATTTATAAGCAGTGACAAAAATGTCAAAACCAATATATCTACGTGTAGCATGAGTAATCAAATACCATCATTTGACCGAACAAATTTATATGGATTAGTTCAATGTTGAAAATCTGATTGGTCATCATTTAAGCACAAATCAATGTCATAAAACAAGTCAAAAATTTCTTAAAATCCTTTTTACAATTTTTTAAATAGAATTCATTAGGATTTTAAGTTGAAGCCATGTAAATAGAAGAAACCGTGAATATAGATTTAGCCAAAAATATTATCGTCAATCAATAAAAGCACCATCAGCAATCCAAATTAATCGATATAAAGTATTTCAAGGATTGTAGTGTTTTTGGCATAAAAGCATAATTGGCCAACAATTTTGAAAAAATCAGAATCAAAATCATCATCTTTTATTCATCTCAATATTGGCTGAATTAATTCAAAATACGGTGCAGATTATCACAATTAATATATCGTTTAAAACATACCATACCTGTTTTACCTTTACGATATTTTTCGTTGTTGTCCGTTGTGATTCTGTCACCTTTATACAAGGCTAAGGAACTTAGCTTTGTCGCCCGTTGTGTTTCTGGAACAGCCAAAATCCAGAGAACACTATTGTTGTTCCTTAGCCTGCCACCACACCTACACGGAAAAGGATTTATGTGACCTATTTGTTTTTATAGGTCCATGGTTGTTAGTGGCAGAAAATTTTGAAAAATAATTTTGTGTAGACCCAAAACTATTTATAATTGTTCCCTTTGGCACCCAAATTTGTTTAACTTTGAGAGATTTTATATTTGTGCCTTTTGGAACCAAAAACGGTATAGTTTTCACATGTTTGGGTCTATACCAACAATTATTGTGACCGTGTCCAAATTTTCTACAAATTATGCACATAGAATTAACTTGATTAATCTTGTTTTCAACAATTTTCGAATTATTATATCCAAGTCCTCGTCTAACCGTATTAACAGTTTGCTTTCCTAATAGCATATTCAACGATTTTTCACTTTTTGAAAATTTATCTAAAGTCGTTGACAATTGTTGGACTTGTGATTTGAGAGATTCATTTTCGTTTAACAACTGTGTGCACTTTTTAATAGAATTCTCTCTCCTAGTATTTTCATTCTCCTTTAAAATCAGAATTTCATTTTCAAGCGATTTTATTTTAATTTCTGATTTTTTAATTTCTTCATCAAATGTTGGACACTTATCACACTTAGGGATCCTACTTTGATAGGTTTTAACTAATTGATCAAGTTGTTTATTACATTCTATCAAAGTATCTTTTTGAGATTCAAGTTTGGCGTATTTTTCCCTAAGTCGTTCAAAACAACCGTTTACTTCATGAAAATATATAAGCAACTCAGAATGGGTAAGTTTTGATACCTCACTTGGCTCGTCATCGTCACTGTCAGTTGTATCACCTCGAAGACACAATTCTGCCTTTTCGCTTTCACTGCCAGTGCTTTGATCATTCTCGTCTATTTCATCCCAAGTGGCTGCAAAACTTTTCTTTTTCTGTTTCTTTCCGTGGCTGGATTTAATTTGTGGACAATCGGGCTTGATATGGCCGGGTTTGTTGCAATTATAACAAATAAACTTTTGTTCTTCTGAGTAGTCTAGTGCTTTGGCTATTCTGCTTTTTGCTTTTTGAATTCGAGCTGAATTTCCATGTTTTTGATTCCATTTTTTGAATTTCCTTATTAACAGCTCCAATTCTGCTGCTCCATCATCTTCATCGTTATCATCATCACTTTTGATTGTTCCTTTGAGAGCTATTGATTTCTTTTGAGTGTCACCTCCTTCACGCTCTTCCTTGAATTTCATTTCTAGCTCATAAGTGGTGAGATTTCCGATGAGTTCTTCAACTTTAAGTTGTTTCAAATCTTTTGATTCTTGAATGGCAGTCACTTTCGCTTCAAATTTTCATGGAAGGACTCTGAGGATTTTTCGGACTATCTCCAACTCTGTATATGATTTTCCAAGAGCTTTTGATTTGTATACGATATTGGAAAGTCGTCCATGCATCTCTTTGACATTTTCTTCTTTCGCCATTGTGAAGTTCTCGTATTCGCTGCTTAGCATGGCAAGGCGAGATTCTTTGATTTGAGATGTTCCTTCGTGAGTCACTTCTAGTGTGTGCCATATTTCCTGCGCAGTTAGACAATGTGAGACACGATTAAATTCAAATTGATCCAATGAACAGATAATAGAATTCATAGCTTTAGCATTGGTATTTTGTAATTTATTTTCTAGTTCTGTCCATTGTTCCTTTGGTTTATCTACTTCCTGATTATCTACAGTTATAGTCGGCGTCCTATAACCTGTCTCAACAATATTCCAAGCGTCAATGGTTTTTAGAAAGATTTCCATCCTATTTTTCCAATAAGCATATTCACCATTGAACAGTGGTGGTCTAACTATAGATTGACCCTCAGCAAAAGCAGTATTAAAAGAAGCCATTTAAATAAGTTAAATTCTTAAAACAAAAACCGATTTTTTTTTTTTAAAACACGAATTTTTTAAAACAAAATTGATTTTTGTAAAATCAAATTTTTAAAACATAAAACGGCTTTTGTTCCTTGCTCTGATACCACTTGTAGGATCGATTTCACCCTAGAGGGGGGGTGAATAGGGTGATGGTGTTAATTATTAAAATTAATCGCGGAAGCTTATAAATTAATTTCAATTCAGATCACAGAATAGCAACACAGATATCGCAGAATATAAATAACATAATAAAACAGAACAACACAGAATTTACCCAGCTTCGGCAAAACCCTGCCTACGTGCTGCCCCCAAGATTTCTACTAGAAATTAGATAGTCCCTCGCTTACACACGTAAACTCGCTATACCCGCTATTGACTAATCTAATTCTACGCTCAAAACCCTGCCACAACTCAACTACCGAGTTGCGAATTCTCAAACTACACACCGTAGTTTGTACCCTAGTCACACGACTAGAAAATTAAACGGTTTAAAAAAGAAATTACAAATTTAAAAACAATTTAAAAATAAAATAAACCCTAATTGTAATCTAAAAGCCCTTTATAATTATAAAGTCCAATGTTAGAATTAACGGCCGACCCCCTTTTTCTTCTTTTATAATTTTTGGCCCGGTCCTTCTATGTTCGAGATAATGGTGGCCGTGTCTTTGCAAATTAGGGCTTCGTTCGATCTCTTTCCTTTTCGCTCTTAAATTAGGGATTTTGAGAAATTGAAGCGCCGCTTCGATGATTCGAGTTTCTGATCTTGGATGCTTGCTTTGTCGAATAATCGTCTCTTCGATTCCGCATGTGGCTGCTTCTCTTTCGTCGAGTTCGATTGCTTCGGTATGTATTTTGTGCTTTTTGCTTCTTCTAATCTTTCGTACTTGAACTCGATCTGATTCGAGATGAATGATTATTATTCTCAGTTTTGCTTGAACTCGAATACATCAATTGCCGATGATGTTAATCACTTTTATAGGGTTCGACCCCCCTGTATTTTCGTCGTATATATTTTATTTGAATTTGTCAATTATTCATCTCTGCCACTTGATTTTTCTTTAACGAATGTGATGACTTCTGACTTCTTCAATTTCGAATATTTCGTGTTTACTTGGTTAACACGGTTTGATTCAATTTCGTGATGACCACGGTATTTTGATTTCTGGAATTTATACTTTGTTGACTTGTTCAACATTGACATGGCGAATTTACTATGACTTCGGCCTTGACACTGATTTCGACTTCACTGAGAACTATAGTCTCTGGCCATCTTCTGATCGGTTTAACATGAACTGACTGCACTTGCTTGATATGAAATTCTGGTGGCATTGTCATCTTTTCACTGTTACAATTTGTTCATCTCTGTAGTATTGATTTTCACGCCATTGTCTTTAGGTACTCTGATTTGTATGTATGCTGTGCATTTGTAGTTGGTTTGAAAACTTTTGTGTTGTAGCTGTCTTGTATAACTTGAACTTGATCTGTGCCTTGTCCATTCTCATGTGTTCATCCCTGTAATATATGCTACTGATACATTTGGAGTTGGTTCATGTTGCATTGACTTGTTTTGTACTGGTGCATACTGTTGCGGCCTGTACTTGTTATTTGCATCATTTTGATACTCCATTTCTTGACCTGTCTCATTTCAGTTATGTCTGCATTGTCACTGTTTGGTTGATGTCACCTGAACTTGATATTTTGGTATCGTGTAGCTGTGACATTGTTTGATTGTTGTTTGTTCTTGCTTTTGATGTATTCTGTTGCGGCCTTTAACGAGCTTGATTCATGCTGTTAGGATTGGCGTGAATCTGTATTCATGTTGCTGTGTTGCTCACTGATGCATTGTTGTAGCTGGTTTATTGATGCATTCATTGTAGCTTGTTGTTGTATATTTGTGACATTCATGTTGCTGTTGCTTAGTATCTTGAAACTCGGCCTATTGTGTACTTCATATAGTTGGTTCATGTTGTTGCTTATGTTGGTGGCCATCTTCAAGTCAGTTTGCATGATCAACTTGTTGTAGTTTGCATATCAACTTGTTGCAGTTAATGGTTGCTGTGCACTTTTGTGCTTGCATTTTGATGCAGTCTTCCTTAGCATGCTACTGATTGGTGTTTCATTTCTTGTGATATCCATGTTGCAATTGTTTTTGACATGTTAACTGCCCTGTGTTGAATCCAGTTTCAAAAACTCGGGTTTGACCTTGTGCTCGTGTCGAAATTTTGAATATACTGCACGTGAGTTGAACCCGGCTTTTCATTTGGGTTTGACCTGTGCTCACCTGTCCCTGTAAATCAATCAAGTGTATATCGGTGTGCACGGCCTTGTGGCATATACAGTAATACACTGTGTATGTTACAAGTTGTTCGTGTATGATGAATTCAAATTTAAATTATGACGAACAACCCAAATAACTGAGGCAAATCATATTTTCAAAAATTCACGTTTTATTTTATATTGCAAAAATATTTCTTTTTCAATTTTACTGCGTTAGTGAATATTTTTGCAGATTGATCAGATGCCGGATTCAAACTGGAATGCAGTTGAAGATAAATACAAGTGTGAGTGATATGTAGTGAGGTGAACTGTAAATATGAAATGTGATGTAATTGTAATCAAAGTTGTATAGTTATAGTGAGAGCTTGAGATTGTACTATTCAAAGTTGTAATAAATATTTATTTGAATAAAATATTCGTTTAAATTCAAATTTTGTGTTATTTAATTTTATTCAACAAATATTTATTTAATCTGTGAAATATAAAATAGTACATTAACAAATACATTTAAACGAATGTATATATGTTTATTATCATCAAACAAAAATCATATAAGCGCATATTCAACAAGTCCCAAACAAGACCACCCCGTAGTTGGCGCGACCAACCACACACTAAGCCGAAATAGAAAGGGACCTCTAGACAGGGGTAAATCTCACTCTCAAGTGGGTGCTACCCACGAACCCTTGCTGCACCTCCCCTGTTTTAGCCATTCCCGGTTGATGAGGCTTGAGGCTATGATTACCTTTATAGAACACATCTATCTTAGAATGCTCATCGTCCACCTGACGATGTTCTGAAAACATTCAATCCATACAAGTTCGTTCCGGGTTCGAACGAAACCGAAAGCACTATCTCGTTGCACTCATTATTGGAATCACCCTCAGAGTCAACGACCAAAGCCCTTGCACTCTAAATCACCATCTCGAATCTATAAGCACTATTCCGTCAACTCATTACGGAATCACCCACAGAGTTATACTGATGTATAGCCCTTACACCTTGAGTCTTCACTTGCTCCACTTGGATACACGACCTAACGTTTAATTGGAATCGATGTGGTTTTCGGATTCCAAATATGGAAATCCGATCCCAGTCTCACCGAAACCAAATGCCATTTTAATGTCCAAGTTGTACTTAAGGGTTTAAATAGTTTAAACTCATATTCAGGATGATATATAAACAGATAGACGAATCATATTATTACAATAGATAATTCATAACAATATTCATCTTCATAAAACAGCATATCACTTAACAGAGATATCCAGTATCAACCAATATCAAACATCCAATATCAACCAATCATACAATATCAATCTCCAAATATTGATCATCCAATATCAATCAATTAACCAATATTAATCAATCAATCCATATCAATCAATCATCCAAAACAGAATTGATTATCTCTTAATCAACTTGATTACTGTAACCCTTCTTCATTAATTATTATTCTAAATAAATAAATTAATCATCTCTAATGATTTCCATAATTAATCTCCCTTGATTAATTATCCTTTAGTTACATTCAAGTAATTATCCTTAACCATATTCAGTAATTAAATCTTTAATTACTATCATTAATCACAATAATTAATGATCATTCATTTACTTATATTAATTAACTATAATTAATTGCATTATACCTCAATTAATTACAATAATTAATCACCCTTAAATTAATTACTTATATTAATCACCCTTGATTAATATCAATGATCGCATTAGTTAATGATCCTTATTAATTAATAATACTTTAATTAATTAACTAATTAACTTATAATTAATCAACTCATTAATCATAATTAGTCATTAACAATTTGTAATTACTTATCTTAATTAATTAACATCTTAATTAATTAATTTCAAATTTAATTATATTAATCCTTGATTAATTAATTCAATTAATTAATCTTTAATTACTTCATTAAGTAATTATTAAACAATTAAATAAATAAATAAATCCTTAATTAATTACTTTATTAATTGATTACAATTTTATTAATTACCTTAGTAATTAATCTTAAGTTAAATTCATTAATTATTTAATCACATAGATTAATTAACTAAATAATTAAGTAATTAACTCTTAATTACTTACATAAGTAATTATCTCAAATTACTTCCATTAATAAACCTTAATTAATCTCTTAATTAATTACTTAACAAATAATTAATCTCATCATTAAATAATTCTTAATTCTTTAATTAATTACTTCATAATTAATTATCTTTAAAAAAATTATATTAATTAATTCTTTAATTAATATCATTAAGTGATTAACCAATAATCACTTCAACTAATTACTCCATGAGTAATTACCATTAATTACTTCCATAAGTAATTACCAATTCTTAATTACATTCAATAACTAAACATTAATTACTTTATTAAGTAATTACACTTAATTAATCCATAATTAAGTGATTATTTAAAATTAAATAAACAATTAACTAATTATTTAAAATTAATTAAACAATTAATTAACTTCTTATATTTAAAATCCTTAATAAATTAAGAAAACATTTATCTTAATTAATTCTTAACTTAATTTCAAATCATATTTAATTAAATATTCTCAAGTTAATAACAAAGATAAATTAACCCTATTTATCTTCATAATTAGATTATTTGAAACTAAATCAAATTTTATTAACCTTAAAGACAAATTCATTCAATTTGGTTTACATAATTATAACTTAAACTTTATTTGAAAATAAGGTATTCAGAAAAAATTTCCAAATTTAAAACACTTAAATCATCTAATTTTCAAACCTATTTATTTCAATATAAATTGAACTTGGTTTTTAAACATTACTTAAAAATTTATCTTAAAACTTTGATTTAATATTTAAATTCAAAACACTCTTTTTAATTGAATTTCAAATTTAAGATAATCACTTTCAAAAACCCAACATCTTAATAACTTAAATTTAAATAAAATTCAATCAATATTTTTTAAAAGTTTGATTTATTCTTTTATTTCAAAACAACAACTTTCAACTTTAAAAATTGTATATTTTATAAAAATTGTTTATAATTTTAAACCTGATCCTAAATTATTCAACTACAAGTTATCTGCATTTATATTATACAGACCAAATCACCCAAAACTCGAGAAAACCCCAAACATTCCCGACATTTGCTCCGAGACAAACCTCCATCTCATTTACTTCGAGTCGACCCTGGATCTAACGCGATGCTGCTTCGAGTTCTTCAACTCGTCTTCCCCAAATTGTTTTTCCCCAGCCCAAACTGTGCACGAAAGACACGGTGCATATGCACCCCCGCCGCCGACCATCCACGTCCAACGCGACGATCCTCCACAGTCTCAAACCCACTCGCGAGCACGTAGGTGAACCCAGATCCAACAAAAGACGCGAATCGAAATTTCGTACTCGAGCTCGAAATACTGCAGATTTACTCGAACCCAAAAACTCCATTGCCGCCGTCAATCTGGTCACCGTTCATCCTCACCGATCCCACCATATAGACATCACATCCATGAACTTCATCTTCACCAAAAATGAAGGAACTCGATCCACTAACCAAGCCACAATTTCCTTCACAGCCGAGCCGAAAACAATAACAACAGAAACCCTAGTTCGAACAAATTCGAATGATTTACCCAATAGAAAAATTTTCTTGTATTTTTCCTATAATCTACATCCTACATACCAGCATCGACCAAGATTTCAAATCATATTATTGTATAGATTGACGGCAATTCATCCAAATGCCGAAACCTTTCAACATCAAATTTCAAATGGAATATCAATTTAAAAATTACGAATTTCATGTTAAAAATCATGATTCCTAACATCTAATCCATTCATATTATCCAAAACAAAAATCAAGATGATTGATTTTCTGACATGAATCAATATTCACTGAATTTTCCAATTTAAAAATTATTTATAAATTTAAATTTACTGTAACTATTTTTAAAATTAAACCTACATCCTTAAAATCATCTTCCTACAAGATACCTAACTCAAAAATTGAATGATTAGTGAGAAAATGAAATTTTATTTGAAAGAGAATGGACCTGAACATAGAACAGAGATGGTATTCATTCCCATATACAGAATTTTGCACAACATATCATACATACATACATGCATTCAAAATCAAGCATACATGAGAAAAATTCATACCATTATACTTCAAGATCTTATTCATATTTCCCAGTAAATTCTCAGATGTGAAACTGTTTTTAAAATAAAATTTACTCACATGTATCCCTTAATTTCATCAAAATCTATGATTTGTGAAGTGGTTCTCTAATTACAGTCAAACTTTCTTTTGCATGTTATTTCTATCTTCTCTACAGGTTATTAGAGGCTATCTTTCAAGCAAAAGCTTCAATCTTTTTCATTTAATTAAATTTCTTTCTTACTTAATTACTTTTAATCCTTTTATTAATTAATCATTAATTAAATAATTTAAATCTTTAACTAATTATTAATTAATTCTTTAATTAATAACTCATGTGATTAATCCTTAATCACATTTACTTAATTACATTTAATAAAGTAATTCACTCTTACTTAATAACATCTAGTACTTAACCACTTAATTACTTTAATTACTTCCCTAAGTAATTATATAAGATTAACCCATAAGCGATTATCTTAATTAATCACAAATTAATTACTTAATTAATTATTTAACTTAATCATTAAAATTAATTAAATGATTCTTTAACTTGTTATATTAAAAAGATCCTTAATTAAGAAAGTCATTATCTCAATTAAATCATTCCTTAACCAATAACACTTGATAATTAAAACTAATTTAATTATCTTCATAAATTTATTTATCTTTAATTAATCAAAATTCTAAATACTTAAGATAACCTTAATTATAATTGATTACTTAATCTTAATCATTAAATCTTATTTAAAATAAAATATTATAACATTTTAGAAATCAATTTATAATTAAACCATTTAAATATTCAAATTAAACCTTTTAGATCTATAAACTTTTCCAAAATTATTTGATAAAATTAATATAAACTTTATTCAAAATTTCACTTATTTTATTATAAAACTTTCATATTTTAAAATATATAAACTTGTTTAACCTTAGACTTGAAAACAAATTCATTTTTTAAAACAAAACTTGTTTAACAATTGTTTTAAAACTTTGATTTTCTACACAATCACATTATCATTGCTTTGAAACTTTTGGACTTTACTGATAAATTTAAAACTTCAAACTCCCCAGCACCCAACTAAAAACATGCTCGACAACCTCGAGCAAAAACTCAGAAAACACGCGACAACATCGAGCAACCCAAACTCTAAGCTTGCTTCGAGCTCAACCCACAACAAACCCGAGATCGTCTTCGAGTCTCCCCCTTTCTTCTCCCCATAACCCAAAGCAGAAATATATGATCGTGCACGTAAACGTGCACGTCGCCGATGGTCGACGGCGAGCTCCTCTCCGGCCATCCCCAAGTCGCACTTAACCACTACATCGTATCGCACAACACAGAAACCAACATACGATCGAGAATCAAAATCTTGCCCTTCAACCCAAACTATTTCGAAACCCACATCCTCAAACTCGACCACCGCCGGCCATCCCCCTCACTAGAGACCACGCCGCTACTACCCTAGCTCCGCCACCACCCCCAGATCCTACGGCACAAATGCGGTCTACTCCGGTAGCCTCATGACGCCGTGAAGTCACGATGAACACATTGGCCAAAAACAGGAAATAAAACCCTATTTCGATCACAACCGGCCAACACGAACAATTAAAAATTCCAATTGCATTTTTCTGATGAACTACCACATCCCCTCAACCTCCATGCCCAACAACGAGGTCCAATTCGCCATCGTTCGCCATGAATTGACCAAATTACCCAAAACCAATAACCCGAGATACCTCACTAATTACCGAATTAAAAATTGTAGTAATCACACTAAAATTCATGGTTTTCAATTGCTATTTCAATCATGTAATCAAAACTCAAAATTGATTTAATTAATTTTTGATCCATACTTAAATTTTACTGTAAATTTTAAAAAAAAGAGCTAATTATTTACTTTTAAAACTTACAATTATTTTTAGATGATAGATTACTTGTTCACAAACAACTTTTGTTTACAAATCATAGGCCAAATTTAATTCAACAAATAGTTATTGAATTTATTATGAAAGTTTAAACGGTTATTATCATACAGAGTGTATGCTTTACCACATAGATATTCGAATGAAAGAAGATAAGCATGCATCCATTTAAATCCAAGGAATAATGTAAATCATCATGGATTCATACACATAACTAAATGAAATCCAAAATAAACTGTTTTTAAGAATTCATTTACTCACTTGATATCTAGGGCAGAGAACAGAAGCTGTTCTTTAACCTTCAGGCATTTTAAATTTTCCTTTGCATGATCTTGAATTTTAATTTGAATTTACCCTTGCATTGATTACTGATTGTACTAGAAGATGAACTTGCATGTTGATGTTTCTTCTGAATTTCTTGTTTGAACTGCTTCCAGGTTCTTGAATTAATTTTTCTTCATTGCTTCAGATTTAACAGATCTCTGTAGTTAAAAAAAATCATTTACTCACCTTAGATAGCAGAAGGCAGAACCAATTTAGCTTCCAGGCCTGTTTAATTTATTTGCATGTTGAATTCCCTTTGCCTCTGATTTCTATTTGAAAAAAAACTTGCATCATGTTGTAATTCCAAATTAACATTTTAAAATGCCTGAAAGTTAAAGAAACTTTCTATCACCAGAAAATCGCATCACTAATTAAGAAAGAAAGAGATAGAAGAAGAAAAGAAAGAGAAGAAAGAACAACAACACATCAAAATCTCACAGCGGAACGATTTAAATATAATATAGAACATATACATAGTATCATATAGATCAGAGTATACAACTATACATCTCAATTTAGACAGTTATAACATTTCTGTCTAATACAATACAAGAACATCAACACAGAATAACACACAGCGGAAACTCTAACTATATCTACACGCTGAAGCCTCCTGCTCCAAAGCTCCTCCAGATTTCGTCAAGGATAACCTGAATCACTTGACTACTCATATATAATATGAGTACCCAAAAGTTTAATAAAACAGAAAATAAACACTCGGGTCAGACAAGGGTCTGGTGTGAGTAAACGGTTTAGGATTGCTTAACTTTAGAAAATCCTTTGAAAAGAAAGGTATCACGTAAGACTTCCCACACATAAATGTGGAAAAGTTTTTACCTTACGCTAACCAAAACATTTGATAGGAAATCTAGTGATATTATAATAGTGTCTAGGGTTTTCAAATAAATATGAAATAGCCGAAATTGTTACATGATTAAATTCCAGCTACTAGCCACAAAAGTGGGTAATACAAACAAAACCGTAGGGTCTCGTAGGAAGAATGGGTTTCCAACAATGGCAGGGCTACTAGGGTACCGCCCGTCACAGTACGTGGCCTAGATCACCGTACCGAGGAGCCACCCTAACTCCCCAGCAACACAAGGCCGAGACCATTCCTTACTGAACAGTCCCGAACAAGACCACCCCGCAGTTGGCTGCAGACCAACTGCCCACAAAGCCGAAATAAAAAGGGACATCTAGACAGGGATGTTTCTTGCTCTCCAGTAGGAGCTACCCACGAAGCCTTGCTACACCTCCCCTGTTTTAGCCATTCCCGGTTGATGAGGCTTGAGGCTGCGATTACCTTTTATAGAACACATCTATCTTAGAATGCTCATCGTCCAGCTGACGATGTTCTGAAAGCATTCAATCCATACAAGTTCGTTCCGGGTTCGAACGAAACCGAAGGCACTATCTTGTTGCACTCATTTTGGAATCACCCTCAGAGTCAATGACCATATCCCTTGCACTCTAAATCACCATCTCGAACCTATAAGCACTATTCCGTCAAACTCATTACGGAATCACCCACAGAGTTATACTGACGTACAGCTCTTACACCTCGAGTCTTCACTCGCTCCTCTTGGATTTACGACCTAACGTTTAATTGGAATCGGTGTGGTTTTCGGATATCCAAATATGGAAACCCGATCCCGGTCTCACCGAATCCAAACGCCATTTTAATGTCCAAGTTGTACTTAAGGGATTTAAACAGTAGATGTTTAGAAATATCACTTAACATAAATGGATGATTCACATTACACAGATAGGTAATCCACTATTATCACATTCATCCATACATATCACAAAGCAGCATATATATGACATCTCAGATGTAACATATTCATATCATCACATATCATCCAAAGACATATAATATCAACCAATATCATTACTCATCTAATGATGCTTATCAACCTATCAATAAACATCCATACACAAGGTTGATCCAAACTTAAATAATTTAATTAATCCTTAAATTAAATTAATCCTTACTTAATCACTTGGATTTATCTTCAATCCATCTTACTTATTCATTTATTAATTACAAATTAACTAATTAACTAACATCACTTAATTATCCACTTCAATTAATCTTCCCTGATTAATTATCACTTAATTGCTTTAAGTAATTATTGCTTAATTACCATATTAATTAATCATCCTGATTAATTACTTCCAAATTATACTAAGTAATTACCTCTTAATTACCTTTTAAAATTAATCATACTTGATTAACTATTCTTTAATTATCCTGATAATTATTCCTTAATTATCCTTTAATTAATTACACCTGATTAATCACTTTTAATTAATCACACTTGATTAATTGCTTTTAATTAAAATTACTTGATTAATTATTTTTAATTAATCATATTTAATTAATTACTTTTAATTAATCACCTTTGATTAATTACTTTAATTACAATTATTAATTAAAACTTAATTATAAATTAATTATCCTTAAATTATTAATTAATTAATTATTTCCATTAATTAATGATTGCTCCATTAATTAAATTCTTTCTTAATTAATTACTTTAACATGTAATTAATCACTTAATTAATTACTCTTAATCCTTTTATTAATTAATCATTAATCAAATAATTTAAAACTTTAATTAATTATTAATTAATTCTTTAATTAATAACTTAAGTGATTAACTCTTAATCACATTACTTAATTACTTTTAATAAAGTAATTAACTCTTACTTAATAACATCTAGTACTTAACCACTTAATTACTTTAATTACTTTCCCAAGTAATTATATAAGATTAACCCATAAGTGATTATCTTAATTAATCACAGATTAATTATTTAATTAATTATTTAACTTAATCATTTAAAATTAATTAAATGATTCTTAACTTCTTATATTATAAAGATTCTTAATTAAGAAATTCATTATCTTAATTTAAATCATTTATTAACAAATAAAACTTGATAATTAAAAATAATTTAATTATCTCAATTATCTTTACAAATGTATTTATCTTTAATTAATTCAAATTCTAAATTACTAAAGATAATCCTTATTTTTAATT
The DNA here is from genome assembly GCA_030765085.1 of Allium cepa. Classification (NCBI taxonomy): domain Eukaryota; kingdom Viridiplantae; phylum Streptophyta; class Magnoliopsida; order Asparagales; family Amaryllidaceae; genus Allium; species Allium cepa. The sequence continues at coordinate 630,496,462 of CM060934.1, forward strand.
GATCTCTAAATCTTAATTATTTAACTTAATTAAAATAAAATACTTTAGAAATCAATTTTAACTAAAACCATTGAATCATTCAAATTAAAATGTTTGGACTTTCCAAAGTGATTAAATAAAATGTAATACAACTTATTATTAAAATCCACTTATTTCATTTTTAAAACTTTTATGTTTCAGAATATAAAAATTTATTAAAACTTAACTTTGAAATCAAATTACAGCATGATAGGGGGTTCTCGCTTTGCGTTAGGTGGCGAACGGGAGACTCTTACCCCTACATGTCCCTTTTGGGTAGTATAAGGCCCTGGGTTGGTTGCGAGTCGAGAGGCTGGCCGTAAAAGCAAACCCGAGGTACCACTGGGAGCCACGGGGGGGCTGGGATGGTTGAAAAGCCTACCAGTCGGTGAGCCGCTGTTGATGGTTGCAAAGCCTAGACTATCTCAGTTGGTATCAGAGCATTATGTTGAGTGAATACCTAGGCTCTGTAGTGGTGTCTTTCTTGAGAGAGCGTATTTGTAATTTTTAATATATATATATATATATATATATGTATATATTTATTTCTACCTATTTGTTGGGTACCTGTTCAGGTTTTCCAATATAAGTTATAAAGGTAGATGGGGTAGTAGTGTGTGTAACACGACCTACCATTGGTTGGAGTTTGAATGTTTGAGGTAAGTTGGCAAGTGATTCTGTTCTGTCTTTTCCAGATGGGAAAAGTTGTTTTCTACTGTTGATAGTAAAGTTTAGTTTTGATTTTTGGACTGATCTTGTGTGGATCAGTTTGTGAGTTGATCCAGTTTGTTTGTAGAAGCATCAGCGAAGGTTGATCTGATCAGGAAGGATCTGTTGGTAGCCCGGATCATCCGGTAAGTTTTAAGGTTAAGTAACGGAAGAATTTGGAATTCGAAGTTGGAGGCTTCGATGTTGTTGAGGTTTTCTCTGATAAAGGAAGTAATAAGTTTTGGTAAGTTTCGAGGCATATTGGATTCTTCTGAGTTTTTGTTGAGATCAGTGCTTTGGTTTAAAGAGTTGAATTGCCAGTTTGGAACACTGGAATTCAATATATTTCACGTGTGTCTGAGGGAGTACGTTTTTGGTTCATCACTGGTTTTGAGACCAGTAATTCTGTGAAGGTTTGAGTAATTGATCAGACTTGTCTTTGGTCTGGTATCTTGTGTAGATTTTAGATCTAGCTGAGTAGAAACTTGAATATGCATGCAAATTTGAAGCTCCTCAATCCAAACCATCCACAAACAAAATCTGGAAATTTCATGCTCAAAAATTAAACATCCAAAAACCTGAAATCTTTTTAAATGCAAAACCTGTTAACCTCTCCTCAAACATTCTCAAATCTGTAACCACTTTATATCAAACCCTGTTAACACTTCCCAAGCCTGCAAACACTCCTCAAATGCTCAAATCATAAAACCTGAAATCACCTCAAACCATTTCTGTGATCAATGCCTGCAGTTTATTCAAAAAAAAAAAAATTGCTCAAACAAAACTGCATGCATGCGGTTGTTCTTAAAACAAAATCACAGCAATTTTTCAATCCCCATGTCTGCCTCAATTTTTTTTTTAAATGCATGCAAGTTTTAAGATGGAAATCTGAAGCAACCTGAAGTACTCCAGATTTTAAATAGCATCAAGTTCAAAGATTATTTTGCCATTTTTTCAAAATGCAATCTGGAAGCAATTTCAGTTGAGCCTCCCTGTTCTTTTCAAATCTCTGCATTTCTTATTAAAGGTGAGTAAACATTTTTACTAAAACTTAATTAGTTAATTAGCTGTTGCTATGAGTTTGTGATGATGTTTATATACATATAAGTCTGCCTCTGTGTAGATATAAATGTTAATATGTTTGTTATGCTTTGAAACTGTGCATGCTTGTTTGTATTGATCATCTCTGTTTTTACTTACTGCAGAATTAAGTTAAAATCTAAACTTCAAGCTATTTTTGTTTAAACAACTATTAGAACATAGATTCAAAACAAAATAAGTAGTTTAAGTATAAACTAAGAACTAAAAATAAAACTAAGTTCTGGAATTTGAAGTTATTTGAAAAAAAAATGCGGTAAACAAATTTATCCTAAATGTTTGAAACCAAGTATTTAATTTGGTTAAAATGATTCTATAAACTAAAATGTCATTGAAAATTATGAATTTTAAAAAGAAATTCATAATTTTTAATACTGTATTAAGTGGGTATTTGGGAATTTACTGGAAATTGGATTTTTGCCCAATTCAGTTGATCTGTGTATCTGGGTGGCTTGAGTTTGTTGATGGAGCTAGATGAAGTATTAGTGAGTGTTGCAAAAATGGTTAAAGAATTTTTAAATCATTATGGAGATTGATTTTGACAGAGATTTGATTTAACCTAGTTTTGGAAGCCTACTGTAAATTGATTACTGAATCCTCCATATCGCATCGAGTTGAATGAAATCTTGGATGAAGGAGGCGCGGCGGGTCAGCAACTGATGGCCGAAGTTGTAGGATCTATACATCATCGAAGGCGAGGGTGCAGAGGATTTTACTGGTGATGTATTTGGGCTTAGTTCACCTGAAGAACTCGATTTTGATTCGAGACATGAGGTGGTGTTTGGTTGGTCGTAGAGGCTTGCAAAGTGCTTGGGTGACTTGCCGGAGGTGTCGCCGTTGACCGGAGGAGGTCCTGGTGCAGGTGCATGTGCACGAGAGGGGGTGGGTGTCAGAACATTTGGGTTTTGTTTTGTTTGTGTTTCTGGATTTAGTTCGGGTAGTAGGGGTGGAGATTCGAGGGAAAGCTCGAGTACATTTAGTTGTGGCTCGGGGTATTACTCGCATGGTCATAGGGTTTGAGTTGCAGAGTTTAACTGTTTGTTTTAACAGTTTTTTTTTAAATTTAAAACAGTTTTAAAATTTTAAAAAGGGCAGATTGTTTTAAAAAGAAGACGCACTTGTACTTGAATTCAAGTATATATGGGTTGAACCCAAATAAATGTTCAACCTGATATTTAGTTTAAAATATAAATTAAGTTTTAAACTTTAAAAAGTTTAAGTTAAATTAAAATTCTTATTTTTGAAATTGAATTGTTTTTATAAATAAACTTGTATGATGTTTTAAGTTAAAATCTTAATATTATTTCAAACTTATTTTGAAATATAAAAGAGAATTTTAAGTAAATGTTTTATTTAAATTAATTAGTGGAAATGATTTATTAATTAACAATTAAAGTTTAAGGTAATTTATTAACTTGGAATTAGCATTATTAATTAATAATTAAGGGAAAGTAATTAATGATTGGTTTATATCTTAATTTAATTAATGAATTAAGATTAAGCTAAGATTTCAAGGTTAATAAAGATAATGTTTTATATTAAATAATAATAAAGTGTTAACGAATAATTATTTAGTTAATTAAGAATTTTAAGTTTAATTAATTTATTTACTTAATTATTTTGAAGGATTAATTAAGTAATTAATTAAGTATGGTTATTAATTTAATTAACTAATAATTATGATGATTAGATTAATGACTAATGATTAATTAATTTGTAATTACTTATTAATTAAGTAATTAGGGGTTAATTAATACTTAATAAAGGTTTTATTAAGTAATAATTAGGTTCCTTAATTAATAATTAAGAAGTTATTAAATCTATAAATTCAAGTTAATTAAGGATTAACTATTTTTATTAAAGGTTAATTAAATTTAATTAAGGATTAATTAATTTTAATCATGGATTAATTAATTTGTAATTATATTTGTTAATTAATAATTAAGTTTATTAATTAATGATCAAGAATTGATTAATTAGTTAATTAAGTTTAATTAATTAATTATAAAAGTAATTAGTGATTAATTACTTTACATTAAAGGATTGATTAATAATTAAGGTTTATTAATTAATAGATGATGATAATTATTCTGTTAATTGAAAATTAATTGAAAATTAATTTGGTTAACGAGTAATTAAGCGATGAATTACTCGATTATGTTATATGAGATGAGTGGAATCAAGTAAGATAATTAATTTGTTAATTAATTAATGATAGTCACTTGATTAAGGATTAAGTATGTTTACTTAATAAGTTTTGATAAGGCTAATTACTTAAGATAAGTAATTAATAAATTACAGAGGTAATTGAAATAAGTACTAATTGGGAAGTAATTTTAAATGAATAATTACTTGTTAAAGTAATCAAAGGTTTATTGCTTGGTGTAATAAATCAAAGAATTTATAAAGTAATTAAAAGTAATTAAGAATAATTAATTACTGTTTATAGTTGATTTATTTTAAGTAATTAATTTAAGCATGATTAATTAATGTAATTAATTAAGAAATAATGTAATAAATTAAAGTTAATTAATTAATAGGAGTAATTAATTAAGGTTCATTAATTGATATGATTAATGAAAATAATTAAGGATTAATTACTTGATTAAGAGTTAATTAATCAAGGTTGATTAATTAGGATGATGATTAATTAATTTGTTTAATTGAAGAATAAGTAAGCAAGATATATTTGGATGAAGTAATTAATTTAATTTATTTTAAATTAATTATAGATGAAGTAATTAATTTAATTTACTTTAAATTAATAAGAGATAGAGATAGTTAATTTAATTCATTTTAAATTAATTATATTGTGGTATGAGTAAAATCATTGCTTATGAATGAATGGATGACATTGATTGACTTGAATGCTTTGTGATCTCAGTAATGAGATAAGTATGGTTGTATGATATGAATGCTTGGTTGCATTGTGATGATTACATAGATTATCATTTGGGATGTTGATATATGGATTATCTATTATGATATTGATAATATGGATTACCTGTTATTTGATAATGTTGATTATCAATTATTGATCTGTGAGTTATCTATCTGTGTGTATATAGATACTGTATTGAATTGTTTTAAACCTTTAAAACAACTTGGACTTAAAAGACACGCTTTGGATTTCGATGCGACCGGGATCGGGTTTCTATATTTGGATATCCGAAAACCACATCGATTCCAAATAACGTTAGGTCGTGAATCAAAGTGGAGCTTTGTGAAGACTCGAGGTGTAAGGGCTATACGTCAGTATAACTCTATGGGTGATTCCGTAATGATTTGACAGAATTAGTTCTTATAGATTCGAGATGAAGATTTAGAGTGCAAGGGATATTGTCGTTAACTCTGAGGGTGATTCCAAAATGAGTGTAACGAGATAATGCCTTCGGTTTCGTTCGAACCCGGAACGAACTTGTATGGATTGAATGCTTTCAGAACATTGTCAGGTGAACGATGAGCATTCTAAGTGATGTGTTCACTAAAGGTAATCGTAACCTCAAGCCTCATCAACCAGGAATGGCTAAAACAGGGGAGGTGCAGCAAAGCTTCGTGGGTAGCCCCCACTTGAGAGTAAGATTTACCCCTGTCTAGAGGTCCCTTTTTATTTCGGTTGTGTGGGTGGTTGAATAGCTACATCCGCCGGGGTTGTCTTATTTGGAACTGTTCAGTAAGGAATGGGTCCGGCTTTGTGTTGCAGGGGAGTTAGGGTGGCTCCTCGGTACGTTGATCTAGGCCACGTACTGTGACAGGTGGTACCCCAGTAGCCCTGCCATTGTATGGAATCCAAAATCCAATAAGTGCCGTACGTATTAGTTGTGCCCAACTATGTTGGAACGTGAGATGTAAGCATTCCAGCTATTTCTGTATTTTACTTGAAAATCCTAGACACTATTATAATATCACTGAATTTCCTATCAAATGTTTTGGTTAGCGTAAGGTAAAAACTTTTCCATGTTTATGTGTGGGAAGTCTTACGTGATACCTTTTCTTTCAAAAAGGTTTTTAAAGTTAAGCAACTTTAACAGTTTACTCACACCAGACCCATGTATGACCCGGAGTTTATTCTGTTTTTCTTAAACTCTTGGGTACTCAAATTTTTACGAGTAGCCAAGGGATTCAGGTTAGGATTTTAGGTTGGCTTGATTAAATCTGAAGGAGCAAATGGAGCAGGAGGCTTCTGCGTATATCTATAGAGTATTCCGCTGTGTGTTCTCTGAGTTGTTGTCTTTGAGTTGTATTGAGTTGTATAACTAGACAGGTGTTATAACTGTCTAGTATGAGTTGATTATGCTGTGTATCTCTGATGTATATGATACTATGTAAAGTATTATGTGATTAATATAATATATTCGTTCCGCTGTTTAGATTCTGATGTTGTTTCTTTCTTCTTCTCTATCTTTTCTCTTTTCTATCCCTTTCTTTCTTAAAGATGATGCGATTTTCTGATGGTAGAAAGTCGGATCGTCTTAGTTGGTTGCAAGTTTTTTTTCAAGAATGTACACAAAGTATCATCACACAACAGTCAACAAGCATACTCAATTCTATCAGATCTCATGCACAGGTATATTTAAAACAACCTATAAATAGCGAGGTTACTTACTAAAAAGAAGAACAGTGCAGTTATTTTTATTTTATTTACCACTGTTTTGATTTTCTTATTTGAAAAACATTTTGAATTAAAATTGGAGTTCTGGAAATCTTATTAGCTTGATTTTTAAAAGAAGAAACTGTTTTTAAACAGAGATTTACTCACCTTTTGATAGAAGAGCAGAGAACAATCCAAATGCAAGTTTCACATTCCTGAAGCCTGATTTGCATTGAATCTGCTTGCTCGTCATGAATTACTTTGTTGATGTTGAATCTGAGCTTGCTAGTTGAAGTTGATTATAACATGTTGTTTGCAGGTTTTTGAAACTGCATGCAGACCCATCTTCAATTTGCTTGAGTTAGAGTTGAAGTTGAGATTGAATTTTTTTTGTTTGCAGATTAAACAGAATTTGCAATTTGGGTTTATCATTACTTCACCAATATCAACTTGCTCATATCGCTATTGATTAATTATCAATCAATTAATTAATCATCATCCAATTATTCATTTTAATTTATCATCCTTGATTAATTAACCTTTAATTATACTCAAGTAATTATTCATTAATTATTTCTCAATTTAATTATACTTAACCAAATACAGTAATTAACCTTTAATTACTTCATTAATTAATTAACTATAATTAATTACATTAATCCTTGATTAATTATATTAATTAATTACCTTTAATCACTTATTATTGATTAATTAATCTTAATTAATCAATCTTAATTACATTATTAATTATATTAATTGATGATTTCTAATTACAATTTAATTAAGTACCTTACTTAAATTAATTACATTAAGAAATTAATCTTAATTTAATTTACTTTAAATTAATAGAATGATGTAATTAATTTAATTCATTTTAAATTAATTATATTTGGTGTGGTTAATCATTGCTTATATAGATGGATGATGTTGTTTACTTTGGATGGTTTGAATCTCAGATATGAGATAGATAATGTTGAGTGATTTGAATGCATTGGTTGCATTGTGATGTTGATATAGATTATCTTTTTGGATAATGATAATATGGTTTATCTAATATGATGATAATGTTGATTATTTGTTGTGGATCTGTGATTTATCTATTTGTATATATAGATAATTGAATTGTTTTAAACCTTTAAAACAACTTGGCCTTAAAAGACACGCTTTGGATTTTGATGTGACCGGGATCGGGTTTCCATATTTGGATATCCGAAAAACCACATCGATCCAAATTAATGTTAGGTCGTGAATCCATGTGGATAGTGAAGACTCGAGGTGTAGGAACTATACGTCAGTATAACTCTGAGGGTGATTCCGTAATGAGTTTGACGGAACTAGTTATTATAGGTTCGAGATGGTGATTTAGAGTGCAAGGGTTATCGTCGTTAACTCTGAGGGTGATTCCAAACGAGTGTAACGAGATAATGCCTTCGGTTTCGTTCGAACCCGGAACGAACTTGTATGGATTGAATGCTTTTAGAACATCGTCAGGTGGACGATGAGCATTCTAAGAGATGTGTCCTCTAAAGGTAATCGTAGCCTCAAGCCTCATCAACCGGGAATGGCTAAAACAGGGGAGGTGCACCAAGGCTTCGTGGGTAGCTCCTACTGGAGAGCAAGATTTACCCCTGTCTAGAGGTCCCTTTTTATTTCGGCTATGTGGGCAGTTGGATGTACACCAACTGCGGGGTTGTCTTGTTCGGAACTGTTCAGTAAGGAATGGGTCCGGCTTTGTGTTGCAGGGGAGTTAGGGTGGCTCCTCGGTACGCTGATCTAGGCCACGTACTGTGACGGGCGGTACCCCAGTAGCCCTGCCATTGTATGGAATCCAAAATCCAATAAGTGCCAACGATTTTGATTGTATTACCCACTTTTGTGGCTAGTAGCTGGAATTTAATAAATGTAACAATTTCGGCTATTTCTTATTTACTTGAAAACCCTAGACCCTATTATAATATCACTGGACTTCCTATCAAATGTTTTGGTTAGCGTAAGGTAAAAACTTTTCCATGTTTATGTGTGGGAAGTCTTACGTGGTACCTTTCTTTTCAAAAGGATTTTCAAAATTAAGCAACTTTAACCTGTTACTCACACCAGACCCATGTCTGACCCGGAGTTTATCTTTTGTTTTCTTAAACTCTTGGGTACTCAAATTTTCACGAGTAGCCAAGGGATTCAGGTTAGCTTTGACGAATATTGGAGGAGCAAATGGAGCAGGAGGCTTTTGCGTTAGATATATAGTATTCCGCTGTGTGATCAGTGATTGTCTCTGAGTTGTATTATGTTGTAAATACTAGACTGGTGTTTATAACTGTCTAGTATGTGTTGTATATCTGTGTACTCTGATAGTAGTTGTAAACTATGTAATATTTTATGTCATTAATATAATTTATTCGTTCCGCTGTTGAGATTCTGATGTTGTGTTCTTCTTTCTTCTCTTTCTTTTCTCTTTTCTATCCCTTTCTTTCTTCATGATGATACGACTTTTCTGGGGAGAAAAAGTCGGGTCGTCACAGTTGGTAAGAAAGAAAGGGATAGAAAAGAGAAAGAAAGAGAAGAAAGAAGAAATAACACATCAGAATCTAAACAGCGGAACGAATAAATTATATTAATAACATAAAATATTACATAGTTTACAAATACTATTAGAGTACACAGATAATACAACACATACTAGACAGTTATAAACACCTGTCTAGTATTTACAACATAATACAATCCACAGACAATACAGAACACGCAGCGGAATACTATATATATAACGCAGAAGCCTCCTGCTCCATTGCTCCTCCAAAATTCGTCAAAGCTAACCTGAATCCCTTGGCTACTCGTAAAAATTTGAGTACCCAAGAGTTTAAGAAAACAAAGAATAAACTCCGGGTCAAACATGGGTCTGGTGTGAGTAACAGGTTAAAGTTGCTTAACTTAAAAAAAACTTTTGAAAGAAAGGTATCACGTAAGACTTCCCACACATAAACATGGAAAAGTTTTTACCTTACGCTAACCAAAACATTTGATAGGAAATCCGGTGGTATTATAATAGGTCTAGGGTTTTCAAGTAAATATGAAATAGCTGAAATTGTTACATGATTAAATTCCAGCTACTAGCCACAAAAGTGGGTAATACAATCAAAACCGTTGGCACTTATTCGATTTTGGATTCCATACAATGGCAGGGCTACTGGGGTACCGCCCGTCACAGGACGTGGCCTAGATCAACGTACCGAGGAGCCACCCTAACTCCCCTGCAACACAAGACTGGACCCATTCCTTACTGAATAGTTCCGAACAAGACAACCCCACAGTTGGTGCGCATATCCAACTGCCCACTAAGCCGAATAAAAAGGGACCTCTAGACAGGGATCAATCTTGCTCTCCAGTGGGAGCTACCCACGAAGCCTTGCTGCACCTCCCCTGTTTTAGCCATTCCCGGTTGATGAGGCTTGAGGCTACGATTACCTTTATAGGACTCATTATCTTAGAATGCTCATCGTCCACCTGACGATGTTTTGAAAGCATTCAATCCATACAAGTTCGTTCCGGGTTCGAACGAAACCGAAGGCATTATCTCATTACACTCGTTTTGGAATCACCCTCAGAGTTAATGATGATAACCCTTGCACTCTGAATCTCCATCTCGAATCTATAAGTACTATTCTGTCAAACTCATTACGGAATCACCCACAGAGTTATACTGACGTATAGCCCTTACACCTCGAGTCTTCACTCTTCACATAAGATTCACGACCTGTCGTTAATTTGGATCGATGTGGTTTTCGGATATCCAAATATGGAAACCCGATCCCGGTCTCATCGAAATCCAAAGCGTGTCTTTTAGGTCCAAGTTGTTTTAGAGTTTAAAACAATTCAATTATATTATCTATATACACACAGATAGATAATTCATAGATTCACAACAGATAATTATCATTATCATAACCACAGATAATCCATATTTATCACAATCAAAAGATAATCCATATCAATATCACAATGCAACCAATGCATCCATATCAATCAACATTACTAATCTCATAACTGAAATTCAAACCATTCAAAGCAACCAATAACAACCATTCATAAGCAATGATCTATAATCATACCATCTATAATTAATTTAAAATGAATTAAATTAATTACTTACATAATATAAATCTTGCTTACATTATCATTAATTAATTACAAATTAATTAATTAACTAACCTCTAATTTATCATCTTAATTAATCACCCCTGATTAATTCACGTTAATTAATTTCACCAGATTAATTACTCTAAACTAAACACAGTAATTAATCTTTAATTACTTCATTAATTAATTAACTATAATTAATTACATTTAACCTTAATCAATTATAATTAATTAATCACCCTTAATCATTTATTATTGATTAATTAATATTAATTAATCAATCTTAATTACATCATTAATTATTAATTAATGATCCTTAATTATATTTAATTAATTACTCTATTAAATTAATTACTTTCAGTAATTAATCTCACTTAATCCATAATTATTAATCACCTTTGATTAATCTCAATTTGTAATTAACCACCTTTAATTACTTATCAAATTAATTACCCTTTAATTAATTTCTTAATTAATAATTTAATCCAAATTACATTCACAATTCCAACACCATCCACTAATTACATCCAGTAATTATCTCTAATTACTTAACTGAGTAATTCCATTAATTCCATTAAGTAATTATTATCAAATCAAATGTTTAAAATTAATTAAACTAAATTAATTAGTTTAAATTAATCTCAATAAACTTCATTAATTACATTAAGTAATTAATGTCTTAATTACTTTCATTTAAGTAATTAAACTTAAATAAATTTCACAATTTATTAACATTAATTAATCAATCTAATTAATTATTAAAAATTAATCATATTAATTAATTACTAAATAAACTTTAGTTAATGACCATCATTAACTATTATTAATTCTTTAATTACTTTTTAATTAATCTCTAATTTAAATTAATTCAAATTATTAATTATAAATTAAATAAATAAGTCACTTCTTCGTTATCTTATTTATTTAATTATTTTAATATCCTAATAATTTTTAAGATAAACCATTCCTTATTAATAATTATATAAATATTAAAGTGTACTTAGAACATTTAAATTCAAATTTTCAAAAATTCAAAATGATATTTATTAAAGCATTATCCAACTTAAATTCCATTTATGTTCCTTTTTAGAATAAATGTAAATAACATTTATTACTTATAATAAAACTTATATAAGATAAGTCTTAATATACTTAATTTAATTAAAAATTAAGTTTAAAATACATTACCATTTAAATTTCAAATTCAAGTTAATAATCATTTAACTTTCTTTTATAAACTTTTTATAATGACTTCATTCATAAGGAAAAGCAAATTTAAATATTTGTTTGAAAACAATTTATTTCTAATAAATAATTTAAATTTGAACTTGTTTGAAAACATTCAAAATTTAAAACTTATTTAAATATCCAGATTTTTAAATTCAAAACATTTGAACCATTGCTTATTTAAAATTATTTGAATTTAAACTTGCTTCAAACTTTTGATTTAAACCATGATTCTAAAACTTTTTATTCAAAAACTCAAATTCCATTTTAAAAAGGAACTGAAGATTCAGACCCTTAAGAAAACTGAACTTACATTTGAAATTCAAATTTGCTATTTAAAATTTTGTTTCAGGTTCAAAATGAAATTTTAAATTTCCAGAAACAGCCAGGTTTCCATCTTCTTTTATTTTATTTTTTAAAAAAAAAAAACTGAAACCACTTTCAAATTTTAAAACTTATAAGATTTCAAACTTCTTTAAACTAAAACTCTTCTGCAGATTTAAACTAATCTTATCACAACTACTAATTCATTTTAAATTTTGATTTAAAATTTTAAAACTGCAGACAGTTTTCTACAGAAAACTGTAATATTACATACACCCGAGCCCACTCAAATTCTCTTCGAGTCAACAAGCCCAATGCTTCGAGCCATATCCAACAATTTCTCGAGTGATTCTCGAGTTTCCCTTCTACTTAAACCGAGGCAATCATCAGAAATTAAAACTTGCACGGTGCACATGCACTGTGCCTACGATCATCACCAGCCACCTCCGATGGTCTCACCCCATCAACGCTCAACACTCAAACTTATGCCGACCATCAGATTGCCACCCAATTCTCGAAACCGAATTCAAGAATCAACTCCAAAACCTGGAACAGTAAAACAGACAACACCACCAAAACCTGTCAACACTAAAACCACCATCCTCTGACCATCATAAGCCTTGCAACTCCGACCACAACTTCATCGTCACCCAAACTACCATCTCCTAAAATATCAATACACTCGATCCACAATAGAAGACGAGAAGGATCGATCAACCTAACCTAGTTAAACTAGGGCTACAGACAAGAAATCCACACCACTGAAACCACGATGAAGTTCATCGTCATCCAGCATTTTTCCAAGCTTCACTGGTCACAGCTCTCTCTACTAGAAGAATCCCAACCCCTAAATTTGCCTAGATTACCCAAAAGCTCAAAAATCCCCTTATCTGTTCTAACCAGGTCTGCATGTTAAACCTAGCTTTAAAAATTGTGAATTTAGTTTCAAAAATCATAATTTTGAATATTGATTTAGATCTTATTCCTGAAACAATGAATCAATGTGTTTGGTATTTCATTTATATGCAATTTAGTCCTGTTACCCTGAGTTTCCAGAGACAGTTTCAAATAATTTTGATTATTTAATTTGAACAAAATCTTGAACTGTGATTCCTGATTCTACAACACATTTGTGTGATCCTTGAAAACACTAACATATACTGTATTATGTGTTAATGGTGTTTGAACAGATTCTTGCATCTGGAAAAGAGAATACAGAGACATCATGATCAAGTTACTCAAACACTTCTACAGAAAACAACAGATACAAGTGCATATATCATTCATACTGAAACATGAAAATCAACAAGCAACTTTCTAAAATGCTTAAACTTCATTAATTAGGATGTTACTCACCAGATTTAAAATGAAGGCAGAGCATTCCAGATTTGAAAAACAGGTTGATGAAAAGCTTTAGAAAACTTTGAATCTCTAAAAACTGAAATCCATTTGCTTGAATTAAAAATTTATACTTGAAAATGAAGTTGCTTGCTTTGATTAGAAACTGGAATGTTTTGATTAGATCCCAGGTTTGCTTTGCATGCAGCTACTACAGAATTTTCAGATTTTGAAATAAATGCAGGCTCAACAAATTTTGCTTTTTCAACTTGAAAATGTGCTGAGGAAGTTCTTGGTTATGGTAGTATAGTAATTAAGATTCTATAAAGCGAGTGTTCCAGTATAGGTATCTAGAAAACTCTTGATAATATTAGGAAGTTCTATTCAGAATTTTCCGGATAGATAAAATTATTTGCTTGAATTGGTTGCTATGATTGATTGTGTGATTGTTGTTTGAAAAATTTAAATTCTTTAGCTGGGTTATTAAATTATCTTTGCTTTTAAATTTCAGGGACGAAATTCTTTTAAGAGAGGAGGAATGTAACGACCCGGAATTTTGAGCAATATCAATTTAATAACCTTTGATAATAATTAAATTGATTTGATCATTTTACATTATAAATTGACAAGTCAAATTTATTTTAAAGGTTAATGATAATAATTTGTTAATATCTATAAACGTTTTCTTAACAATATGAATTGACAAATTTAATTCTTTTGAAAATTTATAATATTTTAATTTGGAATATTTATTTTGGCAATTTAAAATTAGTAAGATTTATTTTATTTTCTATTTATAATATATATATATATATATATATTGATATATCTTGTAAATAGGGAATGTTTAATGTAATAAAAACTTTATATTCAAATTGTAATGTATATGAATATATATATATATTATGATTTGGTTTGTGTTTTAAAAATTCAACACAGTAAATTTCAAATTTTATGTTAAAATGTTTTCTATTTGAAATGTGTATACCACAATGTAACGACCCGCCTTTCATTCCATATAAAGACGCATCATTAAGAAGAAAGAAAGGGATAGAAAAGAGAAAAGAAAGGAAAGAAAGGAACATACAACATCAGAATCTCACAACGGAACGAATAAATTATATTATATCACATAATACTTTACATAGTATTATATACATCAGAGTTTTACAGCCAATACAACACAAATAAGACAGTTATAAACATCTGTCTAGCGATTACAATTAAGTACATCAGAGAAAAACAGATACAACTCAAAGACAGCGAAACCACTATATATATCTACACTCTGAAGCCTCCTGCTTCATTATCTCCTCCAGAACTCGTCAAAGCAATCCTGAATCACTTGACTACTCATACGTAATATGAGTACCTAAGAGTTTAATAAAACAGAAAATAAACACTCGGGTCAGACAGAGGTCTGGTGTGAGTAAACAGGTTTAAAAGTTGCTTAACTTTTAGAAAATCCTTTGAAAACAAAAGATATCACGTAAGACTTCCCACACATAAACATAGAAAAGTTTTTACCTTACGCTAACCAAAACATTTGATAGGAAATCCAGTGATATTATAATAGTGTCTAGGGTTTTCAAAATAAAATACAGAAATAGCTGGAATGCTTACATCTCACGTTCCAACATAGTTGGGCACAATCAAAACCGTACAGGCACTTATTATAATATCACTGGATTTCCTATCAAATGTTTTGGTTAGCGTAAGGTAAATTTTTTCCATGTTTATGTGTGGAAGTCTTACGTGATACCTTTTGTTTTCAAAGGATTTTCTAAAAGTTAAGCAACTTTTAAACCCGTTTACTCACACCAGACCCCTGTCTGACCCGAGTGTTTATTTTCTGTTTTATTAAACTCTTGATTCGCAAAATTGACTTGCGATGATTCCGGATTTCTTTGAAGCATCTGTTGCTTGGAAGCGAGGTATCTCCAGAAGGTGTAGAGTTCATCTGGTGGTTGGTATTGGAGTTTACTCGAAGCATTGCTCGAGAGTTTGGGAAGAATACTCGAAAGCAAACCCGAGTAGATTTAGTTGTTTTTAAGCTTCAGGTTTTAAACTGAAATTTTTTTAAATTAAGTTTCAAAATCAGGAAGAAAGGGAGTTTACTTGGGGGAAGACCCAAGTTGTCTTCGGGATTGGCCCGAAGCAGAGATGCTTTGCAGTTTTTAAAATTGTATTAAAATCAAATTGGGTTTGAAATTTTAATTTAAATCTAGTTTAAATTTCTTATATAATCTTACTCTATTTATAATTGTTCCTTTAACAAATGACTAAGAGATTTTGAAATTGATTGAATTTAAAGTGATTTAAAATATCAATTTAAAATGAAAGTTCAAATTTGTAGAAAAGTAAGTTTTAAAATACAAATTGTAATTAGTCTTAAACCTTTACTTGGAATGTTTTAAGTTTTTTTTAGAAATTTAAGCTTTGATAACTATAAAATTATTGAGTGAATAATTAATTATTATTTTTAAACTTAATTAATGATGTAATTGAGTAATGATAAATTATAATGTTAAAATGTTTTTAAGTGTTAATGTTAATAAAGGTATTAATGATATAATGTCTGGTCTTAAGATGATTGAAGGTTCAATACCTTGAGATAGAATAAGTTAATTGTGGAAATTAAGTATAATTAATTAATTTGATTTATTTAGTTATAAAGGATTAATTAAGTAATTAATCAAGAGTAATTAATTGGTTTAATTAATAAATAAATTAAGGGTTATTACAGTAGTGTCTAGGGTTTTCAAAATAAAATACAGAAATAGCTGGAATGCTTACATCTCACGTTCCAACATAGTTGGGCACAATCAAAACTGTACAGGCACTTATTGGATTATGGATTCCATCAATGTTTTAGTTAGCGTAAGGTAAAAACTTTTCCATGTTTATGTGTGGGAAGTCTTACGTGATACCCTTTGTTTTCAAAGGATTTTCTAAAGTTAAGCAACTTTTAAACCCGTTTACTCACACCAGACCCCTGTCTGACCCGAGTTTTTATTTTCAGTTTTATTAAACTCTTGGGTACTCATATTTCGTATGAGTAGTCAAGTGTTTCAGGATTGCTTTGACGAGTTTCTGGAGGAGATAATGGAGCAGGAGGCTTCAGCGTGTAGATATATATAGTGGTTCCGCTGTGTTTGAGTTGTATCTGTTTTCTCTGATATACTTGAATTGTAATTGCTAGACAGATGTTTATAATTATCATGTTTGTGTTGTATTAGCTGTATAACTCTGATGTATATGATACTATGTAAAGTTTTATGTGATATAATATAATTTATTCGTTCCGCTGTGAGATTCTGATGTTGTCTGTTTCTTTCTTTCCTTTCTTTTCTCTTTTCTATCCCTTTCTTTCTTCTTAGCGATGCGACTTCCTGGAGTTTGGAAGTTGGGTCGTTACATTGTGGTACCAACTTTAACGACCCGGTTTCATATCTCCAGGAAATCACATCATCTTGAAGAAAGAAAGGGATAGAAGAAGAAAAGAAAGAGAAAGAAAGAAACAACATCATCAGAGAACTCACAGCGGAACGAACGAAATATAATATATAACATAAAATATTACATAGTATCTTATTACATCAGAGTTACACAACTTATTCAATACATATTAGACAGTTATAAATATCTGTCTAATTCATACAACTCAAGCACAACAGAAACAGATACAACAAACACAGCAGAACCAATATATATAACTATACGTGGAAGCCTCCTGCTCCATTACTCCTCCAGAATTCGTCAAGCAAACCTGAATCACTTGACTACTCATACATAATATGAGTACCCAAGAGTTTAATAAAACAGAAAATAAACATTCGGGTCAGACATGGGTCTGGTGTGAGTAAACGGGGTTAAAAGTTGCTTAACTATAGAAAATCCTTTGGAAACAAAAGGTATCACGCAAGACTTCCCACACATAAACATGGAAAAGTTTTTACCTTACGCTAACCGAAACATCTGATAGGAAATCCAGTGATATTATAATAATGTCTAGGGTTTTCAAAATAAAATACAGAAATAGCTGGAATGCTTACATCTCACGTTCCAACATAGTTGGGCACAATCAAAACCGTACAGGCACTTATTGGATTATGGATTCCATCAATGGCAGGGCTACTGGGGTACCGCCCGTCATAGTATGTGGCCTAGATCACCGTACCGAGGAGTACGCCTGCTCCCCTGCAACACAAAGCCGGAACCATTCCTTACTGAACAGTTCCGAACAAGACCACCCCAGCGGTTGTCCCGAATTCAACCGCCCCACACAGCCGAATAAAAAGGGACTTCTAGACAGGGGTAAATCTTGCTCTCCGGTGGGAGCTACCCACGAAGCCTTGCTGCACCTCCCCTGTTTTAGCCATTCTCGGTTGATGAGGCTTGAGGCTGCGATTACCTTTATAGAACATATCTATCTTAGAATGCTCATCGTCCGCCCAACGATGTTCTGAAAGCATTCAATCCATACAAGTTTGTTCCGGGTTCGAACGAAACCGAAGGCACTATCTCGTTGCACTCATTTTGGAATCACCCTCAGAGTCAACGACCATAGCCCTTGCACTCTAAATCACCATCTCGAATCTATAAGTACTATTCCGTCAAACTCATTACGGAATCACCCACAGAGTTATACTGACGTATAGCCCTTACACCTCGAGTCTTCACTTGCTCCACTTGGATTAACGACCTAACGTTTAATTGGAATCGATGTGGTTTTCGGATATCCAAATATGGAAACCCGATCCCAGTCTCACCGAAACCAAACGCCATTTTAATGTCCAAGTTGTACTTAAGGGTTTAAACTGTTAAACTTATATTCAGGAGGGTATATAAACAGATAGATGAATCATAATTATCACAATAGATATAACAACATTCATCTCACAACAGCATATCACATAACAGAGATATCCAGTATCAACCAATATCAAACATCCAATATCAACCAATCATCTAATATCAATCTCCAAATATTGATCATGCAATATCATTCAATCAACCAATATTAATCAATCAACCCATATTAATCAATCATCCAAACATAATTGATTATCTCTTAATTAATTGATTTCCATAATCCTTCTTCATTAATTATTATTCCAAATAAATAAATTAATCATCTCTAATGATCTTCCCAATTAATCTCCCTGGGTTAATTATCTTAATTACATTCAAGAAATTGTCCTTAACCATATTCAGTAATTAACCTTTAATTACTATCATTAATTACAATAATTAATGATCCTTTATTTACTTCCATTTATTAATTAACTATAATTCATTACATTAACTTAATTAATTACAATTAATTAATCACACATAAATTAATTACTATATTAACCAACCTTGATTAATATCATTAATTACAGTCATTAATGATCCTTATTAATTTATAATACTTCAAATAATTAACTAATTAACTTATAATTAATCAACTCATTGATCATAATTAGTAATTAACAATTTGTAGTTACCTATTTTAATTATTGAACTTCTTAATTAATTAATTTCTAATTTAATTATATTAACCCTTGATTAATTAATCCAACTAATTAATCTTTAATTACTTCATTAATCAATTTAAATTAACAATTAATCCTTAATTAATTACTTTATTAATTAATTTTGATTAATTACACTTAGTAATTAATCTTAAATTAATCTCATTCATTAATTAATTAATCACATTAATTAGTTAACTAAAATAACTAAGTAATTAACTCTTAATTACTTACATAAGTAATTATCTCTAATTACTTCATTAATAAATCTTAATTACTTTCTTAATTAATCACTTGACAAATAATTAATTCCATCATTAAATAATCCTTAATTCATTAACTAATTAATTGCTCCATAATTAATTATCTTCAAACACTTAAGTTAATCAATTCCTTAATTGATAACATTTAGTGATTATCCATTAATCACTTCAATTAATTACCCCCATGAGTAACTTCTCTAATTACTTCCCTAAGTAATTAACATTCTAATTACATTCGAAAATTAACCATTTATTACTTCATTAAGTAATCACACTTAATTAATCCATAATCAAGTGATTATTTAAAATTAAATAAACAATTAACTAATTATTTAAAATTAATTAAACAATTAATTAATTAACCTCTTATATTTTCAAAATCCTTAATTAAATATGAAAATCAAAATCTTAATTAAACTCTTTACTAATTAACAAATCATATTAATTAAGTACTCTCAAATTCAAATCAAAATAATTTAACATTATTTATCTTTATAAATAAGATATTTGAAATTAATCAAATTTTAATAACTCAATCAACTTATCCTATTTGGTTTTCAAATTATAATAATAACCTTATTTGAAAATAAGGCATTTAAAATTTAAAACAATTAAATTATCTAATTTAAACTTTTCATTTTCAATAAAATTTAAAACTTAAGTTTTTGAACATTTCTTTTAAATTTAACTTAAAGCTTGATTTAATATTCAAATGTAAAACATTCCCTTTTTAAAATTAAAAAGTCAAATTTAATTAAGTTAAATTACTTTAAATGAGAAATCATTTTAACCAATTTAAATTTAAAATAAATTCAATTTACACCTTTTTAAAAATTTGATTAATTTGTTTCAAACAACAAGTTTAAATTACAAATCTATTTCCTTTTATAAAATCTTAAACAAGATTTCTATTTATTTATATAACCAGTAAAATCTGAAATTCACCTCACTACACAGTACTAACCAAAATAGCACACGACCTCAAACTCGAGTTCAAATGCTCCTCTACTCGAGTCGAAACCTAAATCTCACGCGTCTGTCCCGAAGCGCAACCATCTCTCATCAACTCCGAGTCGACTACAGGTATAACATGAGGAGCTCTTCGAGTTGACCTTCGAAAACAACGCGAGCAAAAAAATCAAATAATCCTTCTTCCCCAACTTCACCTTCACACGAATCAAAATATGAACTTTGAACCCAAAAAGTTCGAACAACACCTGATGCCACCACCCAAAAATCCACCCCCGTTCATCACCACGTCACCGTTAAACCACGCCGACCCCATTATCGAGATGCCACGACCACGTACACCATCCTCTCCAAACGCGTTCAAACCCGATCCACAATCCTCGATGCAAAATCCGCGACAACCAAGCCAGCAAAAGTCAGCAAAAAAACCCTAGTTCGCTTTAATTCGTACGATTCAGACATTGGAAAAATCTAATTGCAATTTTCCCATAATCAACAGTCTAAGCACAAGCTTCACTCTGAGTTTCAAACCAAATTAATGTATGGATAATCGAAATTTCACAAAATTCCCAATTTCGAATAAAACCCAAATTCACCATATTTACACCATTAAAAATTATGATTTCTACTTCTAAATTCATGATTTCATACCACAAACACAATCATACTCTTCCAAACAAAAATTAGGATGGTTAATTTTTTTACTAAAGTTTGGTTTACTGTAAATATCCTATATTTACATTCCTGTAGCTAAAAAAAAATATAGAACAAATTTTAAAATTTATATCAAACTATAACATACACTTTTCATTTATATACAAATCCAAACAAGTTATAGTTTTGAAGGATTTTTGGATTTAAAGAATGAAAATCAAATTCTGCTTAAACAACAGAGCTTAAACAACAGTGTTGATAATCATGCATTCTCATAATCAAATATTCATTATCAAAGCAAGAATTCACTTGCATGCATTATTATTTAATTAAAGATTAAGCCAAATCTGTTTTTAAAATGATTACTCACACATTGAAAGGCAGAGCAGGTTCTTGATGTCCAGGCTTTAAATCTTTAATCTGGAAAGTATTTTTAATTTGCATGCTTAATTTGATGCTTTAAAAGATTGAAACTTGCTGGGAAGACTTGAAATTGAAGGTTTTGGTTTGCAGGTTGTAGCTTTGTACAATGCAGATTGAATTCCATTGAAATGCAGGTTAGAAAGTTGCAGTTTTGAATTGTTGCAGATTTTTAATTTGCTTTTTAGTTTCCATAGAATTAAGAAAAGAAACAAGAATGAAAGTGTTTGAAAAAAATAGTTTTCTTCTTTAAAACATTTATTAAAAATTAAAATAGGAATGTTGCCCCTTGTTTGGATCACCGTACCGCCCGTCCAGTACGTGGCCTAGATCACCGTACCGAGGAGCCACCCTAACTCCCCTGCAACACAAGACCGGGACCATTCCTTACTGAACAGTCCCGAACAAGACCACCCCGCAGTTGGCTGCAGACCAACTGCCCACAAAGCCAAAATAAAAAGGGACATCTAGACAGGGATGTATCTTGCTCTCCAGTGGGAGCTACCCACGAAGCCTTGCTGCACCTCCCCTGTTTTAGCCATTTCCGGTTGATGAGGCTTGAGGCTGCGATTACCTTTTATAGAACACATCTATCTTAGAATGCTCATCGTCCACCTGACGATGTTCTGAAAGCATTCAATCCATACAAGTTCGTTCCGGGTTCGAACAAAACCGAAGGAACTATCTCGTTGCACTCATTTTGGAATCACCCTCAGAGTCAACGACCATAGCCCTTGCACTCTAAATCACCATCTCGAACCTATAAGCACTATTCCGTCTAACTCATTACGGAATCACCCACAGAGTTATACTGACGTATAGCTCTTACACCTCGAGTCTTCACTCGCTCCACTTGGATTTACGACCTAACGTTTAATTGGAATCTGTGTGGTTTTCGGATATCCAAATATGGAAACCCGATCCCGGTCTCACCGAATCCAAACGCCATTTTAATGTCCAAGTTGTACTTAAGGGATTTAAACAGTAGATGTTTATAAATATCACTTAACATAAATGGATGATTCACATTACACAGATAGGTAATCCGCTATTATCACATTCATCCATACATATCACAAAGCAGCATATATATCACATCTCAGATATAACATATTCACATCATCACATATCATCCAAAGATATATAATATCAACCAATATCATTACTCATCCAATGATGCTTATCAACCAATCAATAAACATCCATACACAAGGTTGATCCAAACTTAAATAATTTAATTAATCCTTAAATTAAATTAATCCTTACTTAATCACTTGGATTTATCTTCAATCCATCTTACTTATTCATTTATTAATTACAAATTAACTAATTAACTAACATCACTTAATTATCCACTTCAATTAATCTTCCTTGATTAATTATCACTTAATTGCCTTAAGTAATTATTGCTCACTCAATTTAATACTAAAATTTATGATTTTCATTTTAAAATTCATGATTTCTTAAGTCAATTCGAAATATGTACCTGAATTAACTTAATTCAACATTTAATTATATCATGCATTTAAGTTTGCTCTTGTCCTATGCTATTTTTACAAGTATTAAAAAATCTTAATTTACTAAAATAATATTAAACTTTAATTTAGGATTAAACAAACATATTTGGCTTAAGTATTTGAATGAAATTGCTTTGTAATTGTATGATAAAGATTATAAAATAGTCCAGGAATTTTAATATTTCAGGATTAATTTAATTAATAAGGTAATTAAGATTAATTAATTAATTTAATTAATTAATTGAATTTTGAAGCATGCAAGGGAATAAATTTCATCAGCAGCAATCAAAGCATTTTCAGATCTAAATATTTAAAGGCCTGAAAATTTATTCTTCTCTGATACCAAATGCCACGACCCGACTTCCTATCTCCAGGAAATCGCATCATCTTGAAGAAAGAAAGGAATGGAAGAAGAAAGAAAGAGAAAGAAGAACACAAACAACATCAGAGAACTCACAGCGGAACGAATAAAATATAATATATCACATAAAATATTACATAGTATCTTATTACATCAGAGTACACAACTTATACAACACATGTTAGATAGTTATAAACATCTGTCTAACCATACAACTCAAATATACAAGAAACATATACCAAACAAACACAGCGGAATAAATATTTATCTACACGTCCAAGCCTCCTGCTCCATATCTCCTCCAGAATTCGTCAAGTAAACCTGAATCACTTGACTACACATACATAATATGAGTACCCAAGAGTTTAATAAAACAGAAAATAAACACTCGGGTCAGACAGGGGTCTAGTGTGAGTAAACGGGTTTTAAATTGCTTAACTTTAGAAAAACCTTTGGAAAGAAAAGGTATCACGTAAGACTTCCCACACATAAATATGGAAAAGTTTTTACCTTACGCTAACCTGCCATTGATGGAATCCAAAAAGTGCATGTACGGTTTTGATTGTGCCCAACTATGTTGGAACGTGAGATGTAAGCATTCTAGCTATTTCTGTATTTTATTTTGAAATCCCTAGACACTATTATAATATCACTGAATTTTCAAATGAGACGACCCGACTTCCTATCTCCAGGAAATCGCATCATCTTGAAGAATGAAAGGGATAGAAGAAGAAAAAGAAAGAGAAAGAAGAACACAAACAACAGCAGAGAACTCACAGCGGAACGAATAAAATATAATACATCACATAAAATATCACATAGTATCATATTACATCAGAGTACACAACTTAAACAACACAGATTATAGACAGTTATAAACTTCTGTCTAACTATACAACTCAAGTACAACAGAAACAGATACTAAACAAACACAGCGAAATCAATATTTATCTACACGTCGAAGCCTCCTGCTCCATATCTCCTCCAGAATTCGTCAAGCTAACCTGAACCACTTGACTACTCATACATAATATGAGTACCCAAGAGTTTAATAAAACGGAAAATAAACACTCGGGTCAGACAGGGGTCTGGTGTGAGTAAACGGGTTAAAATTGCTTAACTTTAGAAAAACCTTTGAAAAGAAAAGGTATCATGTAAGACTTCCCACACATAAACATGGAAAAGTATTTACCTTACGCTAACCAAAACATTTGATAGGAAATCCAGTGATATTATAATAGTGTCTAGGGTTTTCAAAATAAAATACAGAAATAGCTGGAATGCTTACATCTCACGTTCCAACATAGTTGGGCACAATCAAAACCGTACAAGCACTTATTGGATTTTGGATTCCATCAATGGCAGGGCTACTGGGGTACCGCTCGTCACATTACGTGGCCTAGATCAACGTACCGAGGAGCCACCCTAACTCCCCGGCAACACAAGGCCGGAACCATCCCTTACTGGACAGTCCCAAACAAGACCACTCCGTAGTTGGCGCGACCAACCACACACTAAGCCGAAATAGAAAGGGACCTCTAGACAGGGGTAAATCTCACTCTCAAGTGGGGGCTACCCCCGAAGCCTTGCTGCACCTCCCCTGTTTTAGCCATTCTCGGTTGATGAGGCTTGAGGCTACGATTACCTTTATAGAACACATCTATCTTAGAATGCTCATCGTCCACCTGACGATGTTCTGAAAACATTCAATCCATACAAGTTCGTTCCGGGTTCGAACGAAACCGAAGGCACTATCTCGTTGCACTCATTATTGGAATCACCCTCAGAGTCAACGACCATAGCCCTTGCACTCTAAATCACCATCTCGAATCTATAAGCACTATTCCGTCAACTCATTACGGAATCACCCACAGAGTTATACTGACGTATAACCCTTACACCTCGAGTCTTCACTTGCTCCACTTGGATACACGACCTAACGTTTAATTGGAATCGATGTGGTTTTCGGATTCCAAATATGAAAATCCGATCCCGGTCTCACCGAAACCAAACGCCATTTTAATGTCCAAGTTGTACTTAAGGGTTTAAACTGTTTAAACTCATATTCAGGATGATATATAAACAGATAGATGAATCATATTATCACAATAGATAATTCATAACAATATTCATCTTCATAAAACAGCATATCACTTAACAGAGATATCCAGTATCAACCAATATCAAACATCCAATATCAACCAATCATACAATATCAATCTCCAAATATTGATCATCTAATATCAATCAATTAACCAATATTAATTAATCAATCCATATTAATCAAACATACAAAACAAAATTGATTATCTCTAAATCAATTGAATTACCATAACCCTTCTTCATTAATTATTATTCCAAATAAATTAATCAATCATCTCTAATGATTTTACTTAATTAATCTTCCTTGATTAATATATTTAATTACATTCAAGTAATTATCCTTAACCATATTCAGTAATTAAATCTTTAATTACTATCATTAATCACAATAATTAATGATCATTCATTTACTTATATTAATTAACTATAATTAATTGCATTATACCTCAATTAATTACAATAATTAATCACCTTTAAATTAATTATTTATATTAATCAACCTTGATTAATATCAATGATCACATTAACTAATGATCCTTATTAATTAATAATACTTTAATTAATTAACTAATTAACCTATAATTAATCAATTCATTAATCATAATTAGTAATTAACAATTTGTAATTACTTATCTTAATTAATTAACCACAGAAAATCGCATCATTTTTAAGAAATAAAGAGATAGAAAAGAGAATAGAAAGAAGAGAAGAAAGAAACAACATCAGAACAGCGGAACGAATAAACTATATTAATAACATAAATATTACATAGTTTACAACAAATATCAGAGTTACACAGACATACAACACATACTAGACAGTTATAAACACCTGTCTAGTTATTACAACTCAATACAATACAGAGACAACACAGAACACACAGCGGAATACTAATATCTAACGCAGAAGCCTCCTGCTCCATTGCTCCTCCAATATTCGTGGACGAATATTGAAGGAGCAATGGAGCAGGAGGCTTCTGCGTTAGATATATAGTATTCCGCTGTGTGTTCTGTGTTGTCTCTGGATTGTATTATGTTGTAAATACTAGACATGTGTTTATAACTGTCTAGTATGTGTTGTATATCTGTGTACTCTGATAGTGATTGTAAACTATGTAATATTTTAAGTTATTAATATAATTTATTCGTTCCGCTGTTTAGATTCAGATGTGTTGTTTCTTCTTCTTCTCTTTCTTTCTCTTTTCTATCCCTTTCCTTCTTATTAGCGATGCGACTTCCTGGAGTTTGGGAGTTGGGTCGTCACAAGTGGTATACCACAATGTAATGACCCACCTTTCATTCCATAGAAAGACGCATCATCAAGAAGAAAGAAAGGGATAGAAAAGAGAAAAGAAAGGAAAGAAAGAAACAGACAACATCAGAATCTCACAGCGGAACGAAAAATCTTTCAAAAAATATTCAACTAATATTATCAATGAATTAAGTTTCTTATTAGACCATGCATTTGATTCACCAAATACATCATTATTGTATACTCTTTGATATATATGGCGCAACCCAATTTTTGTTTTTCAAGTTTATAATTGAACTTGGGCACTTTCCATTTTGAATCTAAAAAAAAAATACTAAGAAAAATTCCCCCTTGACAGTGATATGTGTTGTATATGTAAATCCTAGATGTGAAAATAGGGATAATTCATCGATGAAAGAGAAGGGGAATAAAATAAATTATATTATATTACATAAAACTTTACATAGTATCATATACATCAGAGTTTTACAGCCAATACAACACAAACTAGACAGTTATAAACATCTGTCTAGTGATTACAATTAAGTATATTAGAGAAACAGATACAACTCAAACACAGCGGAACCACTATATATATATCTACTTGCTGAAGCCTCCTGCTCCACTATCTCCTCCAGAACTCGTCAAAGCAATCCTGAATCACTTGACTACTAATACATAATATGAGTAGCCAAGAGTTTAATAAAATAGAAAATAAACACTCGGGTCAGACAGGGGTCTGGTGTGAGTAAACGGGTTTAAAAGTTGCTTAATTTTAGAAAATCCTTTGAAAACAAAAGGTATCATGTAAGACTTCCCACACATAAACATGGAAAAGTTTTTACCTTATGCTAACCAAAACATTTGATAGGAAATCGAGTGATATTATAAGAGTGTCTAGGGTTTTCAAAATAAAATACAAAAATAGCTGGAATGCTTACATCTCACGTTCTAACATAGTTGGGCACAATCAAAACTGTACAGGCACTTATTGGATTTTGGATTCCATCAATGGCAGGGCTACTGGGGTACCACCCGTCGCAGTACGTGGCCTAGATCACCGTACCGAGGAGTACGCCCGCTCCCTTGCAACACAAGGCCGGACCCATTCCTTACTGAACAGTTCCGAACAAGACCACCCCCACGGTTGGAGCTCACAACCGTCCACACAGCCGAAATAAAAGGGACCTCTAGACATGGGTAAATCTCACTCTCCAGTGGGGGCTACCCACGAAGCCTTGCTGCACCTCCCCTGTTTTAGCCATTCCCGGTTGATGAGGCTTGAGGCTATGATTACCTTTAGAGAACACATCTATCTTAGAATGCTCATCGTCCACCTATCGATGTTCTGAAAGCATTCAATCCATACAAGTTCATTCCGGGTTCGAACGAGACCGAAGGCATTATTTCGTTACACTCATTTTGGAATCATCCTCAGAGTTAACGACGATAATCCTTGCACTCTGAACCACCATCTCGAACCTATAAGTACTATTCCGTCAAACTCATTACGAAATCACCCACAGAGTTATACTGACGTATAGTTCTTACACCTCGAGTCTTCACTTGCTCCACTTGGATTAACGACCTAACGTTTAAATTGGAATCGATGTGGTTTTCGGATATCCAAATATGGAAACCCGATCCCGGTCTCACCGAAACCTAACGCCATTTTAATGTCCAAGTTGTACTTAAGAGTTTTAACCAATTTACTCATTTCATTATCATCTATTTCACACAGATAGATAAACTACATATCACAATAGATAATCACATTCTCATCATAAATAAATAATCTGTATCATCATCACAAACAGATAATCATCACACTCAGATAATTCATCACAAACCATCATACTTTAACCAAGCATCCATATCATACAGATACAACTCATCTCATTACTGAGATCACAATCATCCAATCAATAACATCCATAAGCAATGATTTATTAACCATCAATTTGTAATTAATTTAAAATGAATTAAATTAATTACTTCTATTTCTAATTAATTTAAAATAAATTAAATTAATTATCCATCTATAAATTCTGCTTAATATCCATTAATTAATTAACCCAGCTAATTAATCATTCACTAAGTATTTAACTTGCTTAAGCACCTTTGATTAATCACCCTCTAATTACAATATGTAATTAGTCTTTAATTAATTTTATAAAATTAATTATCCTTAATCATAAGTAATTAACATTTAATTACTTAATTTATTAATTAACTATAATTAATTATATTTATCCTGGATTAATTACATTAATTAATCACTTAATTAATTAATTATTACTTAATTAAACAATTCTTAATTACATCATTGATTATATTAATTAATGATCTCTAATTAATATTAAAATTAATTACTTTATTTAAAATTAATTACATTTAGTAACTAATCTAATCATTTATCACCTTGATTAATATTCAATTTAGTAATTAACTATCTTAATTACTCATTAACAAATTAGTACCCAATAATTGATTATCTTTATTAATTAATTCCTTGATTAATTACAAAAGTAATTTATCCAAATTACTATATTAAAATAAAACATCTCTCCATAATTATAATTCAGCAATTATTACTTCTCTAAGTAACCCTGCTCCATAAATTACATTAAGTAATTATTATCATCAAATTATTAAATTATTTCTTAAATTAATTAAACTAAATTAATTAATTTAAACAAAACACATTATCAGAATTAATTACAATAAATAATTAATCCCTTAATAACTTTTATAAAGTAATTATACTTAACAAATTACAATTGATTACCTTCAATTAATTAATCTAATATATTCATCAAAATTAATCACATTGATGAACTATTTAATCATCCTTAGATAATTATCTTATTTAATTAACAATATTTCCATTAATAATTTACTTAAGAGAATTGCCTTAAATTAATTATTCATTAATCATTTCTAATTGTAAATTAATTCAAGTCATTATTTAAAATCAAATAAATAAGTAAATTCTTAATTATTTCCAAAATAATTCATTTACTTACTAATAACTTAATTAATATTCAAAATGTATTTAAATAATACATTTCTAAAATCTAATTCAACTTTTATTTAAAAATTTAAGATTCCAAATGTTTAACTATTTAAACATTATCCAAATTTTAAATAAATTTATAACCCTAAAGGTAAAGAACTATCATTATTAAACAAGAAAAGTTTAAAAATCTAAGTTACTAAATTTTACTAAAGAAATCAAGTTTTTGAAAATAGATAGATTATTTAACTTTCCAATTTAAAGTTAAACATACCATAATTTTATTTCAATATTTAAAGGGAAGAATTCTTTTAAATTTAAACCTTTATTTGAAATCAAATTTATTTTAAATCTACTTTTAAAACATTGAATCTGTTCAATATTTAAAAATTTTCAAAACTGTTTTGAATTCAAACTGGTTTCAAAGTAAAACTGAAATCATACTTAAATTTGATTTCAAAACTAAATTTAAATCTTGCTTAAAATTTAAAATTTTCATTTTTAAAACTTTGAATTCAAAAGTACTCTTGAATCCAATTCAAACTTACACCTGAATTTAAAGCCTGTTTTAAAAATTGAATTCCCTTCAAAATTTAAAAAAAAAGACAAAACTGTTTTAAATAAAATCTGGATTCAAAGAAACATGAAACTTATATTTACACTTGATTTCAAATTTGAATTTAAACCTTACTTTAAATTTAAATTCTACATTTTTAAACCTTTGAATTCATAAGCCTACTTGAATTAAATTCAAACTTCCACTTGATTTGAAATCTCTGTTTTAAAAAAATGGAAATTTCCCCAGATTTTAAAAAAACACAACTGCTCAGGTTTACAACGTGTACAACAAAACCCGAGACCACAATCAAAACGCTTCGAGTCAAAACCCTGCCCACTTCGAGTCACAACACATTCTGCCCGGGAGTGTCTTCGAGTCACCCAAAACCCTGCACACCCAGAGTTCACCAGAGTCCAATTAAACACTGTGCAAACGCACCACTGCTCCGGCGGCTTCCAGCTACCTTCACCAACCCCTCCAAGACACTGTCCATCTGTAACAACCCGCATATTTATCGATTGTATATTTAAATATTTTATTTAAATATTTTATCGTTCGTCGGATTTTAGTCCGAAAACCTACTTTTTGCAAACAGTCGAATTGGGACTCGAGACCCCTTCCATTGAGTTCAAAATGCCATTTGCAACCTTTTTGAGTATAAGCTTCGATATGTTTGGAGAAAGTTGAATTTTGCTACTTTTTTCCTTAGGGCTTTGGGTTGGGTTTCAGCCCATTAACCCCACTTATACTCTAGCTCAGCCCTCTCCTCTCCATTCATCCATTCCAACTCCTCAAACTCAAGCTCCAACTGAAAATGGTGGAAAGGAAAGGGAATTAGAAACTCCAAGCCCTAGTTCCTCTTGCTAGCTCAAATTCTTGCTCCAAAATCAAAGAGAAGCCATTAGTAAGCATCCTCTTCTTCTTCTCTAACTCTATCTCCATTCAATTTCAGAAATTTCCTAAACCTAACTTAGGGAATGTTCTTCTTTTGAGCTTAGATTCAAGCTTCTAGTGTTGAGATTGAAGTGTGGTTGATCTTCCCTTGTCTTCAAGCTTCTCATTCATTGTTTTTGGGTTCAAAGGTGAGATTTTATCTCACATCTTAGTCTATAACTATCTTCGATTGTTAGGTATGAATTCCTAACACTTATTCGTGTGCATTTGCTTTTGGTTTGGATTGATTTGGTGAATATTCCAATTTTTAGTGTTTTGAGTTCAAATCTTTAAAAATCCTAACTTTGATATTTGATCATGTTTTTGGTGGTGTATCGAGGAGCATATAGGGCCGGGTAGTCGATTGGCATAAACCCTTAGCGCCGTTGCTCGTGCGATTGCAATTTGGTTGAGATTTGCACCTCATTTGAAATAGGTTTACATTGGCAGAACATCAGGTTCGGCCGACCGAACCCCTGGGCCGGTCGACAGACCTGCTACCAAAGTGCATAGGCACTTTTCTGTCTCTGGTCCGGTCGACTGGCTACAGGGTTCGGTCGACCGACCTGCTTCCCGAGGATTTTTCAGAACAGGGTCCGGTCGACCAAGCTCTGTAGCCGGCCGACCGACCTGTTGCTGTTTTGCCTATTTCGCCTATATTGCGTGACTTCCCAAATTTAATCGATTTGTGTTATTTCCCTATTTGTTGTTATCATTTGTTATTGACTTTGATGACCTATTTTCTTCGGGAATTCTTGGAATATCCATTTCGATGGATTCGGTATCGATTTCTTTGGATTTTATTCACGTCTTCGAATGTGAATTTTAGTGATTGATTGTTCCTACAATCTTCTTTGTGATTTGTCACTTTAAAAATATAAAGGTTTTCTATACTAGTAGTAAATATCAAAACTCTTTCTTCAAATGATTTCAACACTATTTTAGTACAAAGCTCGTTTTCTCAAACCGATTTCCAATCTATTAATATATACAAGCCTTTACCTCACTCGGATGAGAAATCTAATTAAACGGATTAGTAAAACAAGTGGTATGGAACGCTTTCGTTTACTTCGTGGGTTAATTCTTGGACTTGTTCGATTGAATTTCTTGTGACAATTTTCTAGTGGAGATCTACAATTTGTTCGTAAATATTTAAGTTAAGCTAGTGGTTATGGGACATGAAGCTAAGCTCATATATTTACTAGCTTACTGTAATTGACACTTCTCTTTGATCATGACGATCATTTTATGTTTTAGACTAGCATTGTGCGATGTCTTTTTGATTTGGTTCATCGGATGTCACGTTGTACGACGTCCATGCTCCGAATTATTTGATACATTGGATGTACCATTTGCACTACATCAATGTCTTTGCTTTTGATACATTGGATGTACCGTTTGCACTACATCGGTGTCTTTGCTTTTGATACATTGGATGTACCGTTTGCACTACATCAGTGTCTTTGCTTTTGATACATTGGATGTACCGTTTGCACTACATTAGTGTCTTTGCTTTTGATACATTGGATGTACTGTTTGCATTACATCAATGTCTTTGCTTTTGATACATTGGATGTACCGTTTGCACTACATCAATGTCTTTGCTTTTGATTCATTGGATGTACCGTTTGCACTACATCAATGTCTTTGCTTTTTGATCCATTGGATGTACCGTTTGCACTACATCAATGTCTTGGCCATCCTTTTCTTGTGATTTTCTGGATTTCGTGTGTTGAATTCTGGAATTTATGTTTCACCAACTTTTACGATTGGCATTGATATATATGTCAGTTATTGTGGCTTGGTGAATGAAATTAGGAGTATGACATTCCTTTTTATCTTTGAGAAGATCTTTGCGATATTGATTAATCTCTTATTGATTTTTCAATTATTTATTTATCACAGCTTGGCATTGTGATTATTATACGTTTAGTCATATTTCTTATTCTATATCATTTCATCTGATATTTGTAGCTAGACTGATCCGTTTATTATTTTCTTCTTAAATAATACTCGGGTCAGACTGAGATATTACAGGTGCTTCCTCATGGCTTCCTATTTGGAACCATCTTCTGACTTTTGGCTAACTACTTTAGTTTAGTAGTTTTTATTGTATGCATTTGAGAAATAGACTCCTTGATGTATACATATTCTTTTGTCTAGCACTTGTATCTATTCTTTTGTGATGTTGTGGATCTTATTTGACCACTACTCTGATATACACTTTTATGTGTTAGTTATATGTTCATATCTATTTCCTCCTTTGTGATATGAATTATCTGTGACTGATTTGTGTTATGTTTATTTCTATATTTGTTTCCGAAGACATAATAGCCACTGTGTAGTTGCTTTGAGTTTGTGTCGGTATGTCGGATGTCCTCTTGAAAAGAAATGCAAGTTACATCTTATCTGGCATATCGGTACTCGCACAATGCAATTATACAGATGGTCGCTCCTCAACAGCCTTATTCTCCATGCTAGTTGACGGCATTACACCGTAGTGTCCTTGCCTAGCATGGGTATAGAGGTGGGGCGTCACAGCTTGGTATCAGAGCCAAACTTCGGAACAATACGAAATATTGTAACAAGGATCATCGTCCTAAGTCTATCTTAGGAGTCGTGCCTTAGGATTTAATTCGAGTCTTCGTACCATTCATCCTATTTTCTTTATGATTCCTTGTTTTATCTATCAAGATTGCTTGATATTTATTTTGAGAATAACTTTTTCCTCTTCTTTCTTTCTTTCTTTCTTAAAGAAGAGAAATGGTTAGACCAGACCGTCCCAGCGCCGGTCAATCTAGTGCTACTCCTCAGGATGGAGTATTTATGTCTACCCAGCAGCTTCTTGATCTAGTAAAGAACGCTCAAGCTGCCGGACCCATTCCAGAGCCTACTCATCCTAGATCCGGTTTTGCACGCTTGTGCAGAGACTACATCGATTTGGGTGGAAGGCCATTCAAGGGATCCGAGAGTGTTACAGAAATTCAAGCTTGGCTCAAATCATGCGATCGTATCTTTTCTCGCATGAACCTTATTGATCTACATCGAGTCCAAGTGGCTTCTAGCATGCTCCAAGAAAGAGTGTTAGATTGGTATGAGCTTTTAATTTCTGAAATCGTTGAGGCGGATCTCACTTGGTAGCAATTCCGAGAAAGATTCGAATTGAAATTCGTGCCGGAGGCTGAAAAAGTAGCTTTGGCCCGACGTTTTATTGACCTTGTTCAAGGTAAATCTTCTGTGACAGACTATGTCACCTCTTTCGAATCTCTTTCCAAATACGGGGTTGAGTACATCAATACCCCATTGAAGAAAAATCAGAGATTTTTCTATGGCTTGAATAAGAATCTTAAGAAGCCATTACTTCTGAAACTTGAGGTTTCATTTGATCAGCTTATTGATATCGCTCTTCGTCTTGAAGAGGCCGATAATGAAGGTGATGTTGAAGTTGTGCGTGCCCAACAGAACTTCGACAATAACTTGAAGAGGCCTATTAAATTCAATGGCCCCGATTCTAATAAGAAAAGGAAGCAACAAACTCCGGTAGCAAAGACTCCTACCTCTAGTCGTGGACGATGCTACAATTGTGGTTCCACCGACCACTATGCAAGGGAGTGCCCGAAACCCCTCTTTTGTCTTTATTGCAAAGGTTCGGGTCATCTTTTATCTTCGTGTCCTAAGCTTCCAAGCAAGAGAGAAGGAAAGCTGCAAGCTCCTGGCAACTCTTCTCTTGGTCAAGGTATTTCTCGTTCAGTCCTTGATTTCATTTGTTTTGTGATTATCCTTTTCAAGTTCTTGTTGACATAATCATCTCATTATTTTATATCAAGAGAACTTGTGATTCTTTTTCTTTAAACATTTATGGGCTTGATGACTTCTTTGAGGATTGCGAATCCGGATTAGTGGATCCGCAACACTCAATTTTCTTTCTATTGATGTCGAAATTATTTTATGTGATTTTTCTTTCCGAGCCGATTTTTACTTAGGCTTCGGAATTGATTTTTGTAAGGATTGGCTTAATCGTTGTGAAGCCCATATCCTATTTTTCCGTGTGGACTATTCATCTTCGACATTTTCTATCTGTTAAGCAGATTTCTATTTTTTCTTGTGATACCGATTTCAAATTTTTGAAGACATCATTTTGTTCTTTAAGCCCTCAAGATGAGAAAAGTGTTATTTCTCTTGTCTAAATAATTCGTGAAAATTTTCCGGTATTTTTGAGTTTGTCTTAGGATTATCACCTAAGAAATCTTTTGTGTGGTGTTACGGTCTTTCTAGTTCGACCTTGCCACCGATTTTCATTTGGCTACGAGTTGCGGGAATTAGCATTCCACCTACCGCATTCCGCACTCGTTATGATTCTTATGAATGACTTATTTTTTCATTCAGTTTGTCCAGCTTATTTCATCCATTTTATTAATCGAGTATTCTATGAATATTTCGGTGAGACCATTCTTGTGTTTATTGATTTTTGGATGAACTTAGCAATTTAAAATTTTTGAAAATCTTTTTCATAAGATTTATTTTTAAGTACAAACAGGATTTTCTGTTTTTAGAACGATTCAAAAGTTTTTAGAAACATGTTTATCCTATAAAAGATGATTTTGTGATTGTATTGCCCATTTAGTGCTTTAAGAATTCTGGTCGATGCGCTTGATCAACGTTACCGATAGGAATTTCCTAAATGCTTTGATGAGACAGTCAGACACAATAAATTGACTTGTAAAAATGTAAATTTTTCTAGAAAGATTTTTACATTAAGATAATTGTAATTTTGAAAGTTTTAGCTTTTCGGGAAAGAAGATTATTTAAAAGAACTTTTTTCCGATACTCTTATTCTTGTGATTCCCGAAGGGAACCAAGACTTTATCTTTTGTACCAATGCTAACCGTATTGGTTTGGATGCCGTTCTCTTGCAAAAGATAGCGTGCTATCACTTGTGCTTCTAAATCATTAAAAGCCGATTGAGACTAGATATGCCACTCATGATCTAGTGCTCGCGGCTATTGTTTTCGCTTTTAGAGTTTGGCATCATCATTTTTGGGGGAGAAATTTGTTCTCCACCTTGATCATAAATCTTTGGAATATTTATTTTCTCATAAGGAACTTCATGTCAACTCGAGTTCCTGGCATCTTATGATCTTGATATTCTTTTTATTCCCGGAAGGGAAATTGTGTTGCCAATGCGCTTTGCCGTAAGCAACAAGTGGTTGATTCTTTGATGTTGTCTGAATGGAATTATCTTTTTATCAAGTTCATCGGACGTTTTGATATACTTCGTTTTATTGAGCTTTATCTCATTTTTTTATGGACTAGCGTCCGATGTTCTTTTATGCTGTTTGGTTCATCGGATGTACTGTTATTATACTACATCGATGTTTCGTCTTATCTGGATCAATGGATGTACCATTATTATACTACATCGTTGTTCCGGTTTATCGTTCATTGGATGTACCATTTTTGTACTACGTCGGTGTTACAAATTAGTCGAGTTTCTAGTTTCTCGGGCGTACCGTTTCTGTACTACGTCGTTGCACTGGCTCAATTTTCTGCTAATCTTGACGTTTTCTGCGTCTTTTAACTATGGAAATGCTTTTAGGTTTCCTATTTTTATTCTCGAGCCGGTGTTATTGATGAAATTGAAGTCTCACCAGTTTTGAATTATGAGCAACATTCCATTCGCATCATTACTTCGGAGGTTGAGCGCCTTCGGAATAAAGATGTTCTTCTTGTGAGAGTTCAATGGTTCTCAAATCCTAAGGATTGCTCTTGGGAATCCAGAGAATTCATCGAGCAATCCCGTTCAGGATTACTCTTTCATGCTCCTTATGGTGAACTTCCTATTTCAAATTTTCTTTTGTGTTGATATGCTTCTATGGTTGTTACTTCTTATTTTCTTCTTAAGTATTGCGAGGATGCAATTTCTTTAAGGAGGGGAGTCTGTAACAACCCGTATATTTATCGATTGTATATTTAAATATTTTATTTAAATATTTTATCGTTCGTCGGATTTTAGTCCGAAAACCTACTTTTTGCAAACAGTCGAATTGGGACTCGAGACCCCTTCCATTGAGTTCAAAATGCCATTTGCAACCTTTTTGAGTATAAGCTTCGATATGTTTGGAGTAAGTTGAATTTTGCTACTTTTTTTCTTTAGGGCTTTGGGTTGGGTTTCAGCCCATTAACCCCACTTATACTCTAGCTCAGCCTTCTCCTCTCCATTCACTCATTCCAACTCCTCAAACTCAAGCTCCAACTGAAAATGGTGGAAAGGAAAGGGAATTAGAAACTCCATGCCCTAGTTCCTCTTGCTAGCTCAAATTCTTGCTCCAAAATCAAAGAGAAGCCATTAGTAAGCATCCTCTTCTTCTTCTCTAACTCTATCTCCATTCAATTTCAGAAATTTCCTAAACCTAACTTAGGGAATGTTCTTCTTTTGAGCTTAGATTCAAGCTTCTAGTGTTGAGATTGAAGTGTGGTTGATCTTCCCTTGTCTTCAAGCTTCTCATTCATTGTTTTTGGGTTCAAAGGTGAGATTTTTATCTCACGTCTTAGTCTATAACTATCTTCGATTGTTAGGTATGAATTTCTAACACTTATTCGTGTGCATTTGCTTTTGGTTTGGATTGATTTGGTGAATATTCCAATTTTTAGTGTTTTGAGTTCAAATCTTTAAAAATCCTAACTTTGATGTTTGAACATGTTTTTGGCGGTGTATCGAGGAGCATATAGGGCCGGGTAGTCGATTGACATAAACCCTTAGCGCCGTTGCTCGTGCGATTGCAATTTGGTCGAGATTTGCACCTCATTTGAAATAGGTTTAAATTGGCAGAACATCAGGTTCGGCCGACCGAACCCCTGGGCCGGTCGACAGACCTGCTACCAAAGTGCATAGGCACTTTTCTGTCTCTGGTCCGGTCGACTGGCTACAGGGCTCGGTCGACCGACCTGCTTCCCGAGGATTTTTCAGAACAGGGTCTGGTCGACCGAGCTCTGTAGCCGGCCGACCGACCTGTTGCTGTTTTGCCTATTTCGCCTATATTGCGTGATTTCCCAATTTAATCGATTTGTGTTATTTCCCTATTTGTTGTTATCATTCGTTATTGACTTTGATGACTTATTTTCTTCGGGAATTCTTGGAATATCCATTTCGATGGATTCGGTATCGATTTCTTTGGATTTTATTCAAGTCTTCGAATGTGAATTTTAGTGATTGATTGTTCCTACAATCTTCTTTGTGATTTGTCACTTTAAAAATATAAAGGTTTTCTATACTAGTAGTAAATATCAAAACTCTTTCTTCAAATGATTTCAACACTATTTTATTACAAAGCTCGTTTTCTCAAACCGATTTCCAATCTATTAGTATATACAAGCCTTTACCTCACTCGGATGAGAAATCTAATTAAACGGATTAGTAAAACAAGTGGCATGAAACACTTTCGTTTACTTCGTCGGTTAATTCTTGGACTTGTTCGATTGAATTTCTTGTGACAATTTTCTAGTGGAGATCTACAATTTGTTCGTAAATATTTAAGTTAAGCTAGTGGTTATGGGACATGAAGCTAAGCTCATATATTTACTAGCTTACTGTAATTGACACTTCTCTTTGATCATGACGATCATTTTATGTTTTAGACTAGCATTGTGCGATGTCTTTTTGATTTGGTTCATCGGATGTCACGCTGTACGACGTCGATGATCCGAATTATTTGATACATTGGATGTACCGTTTGCACTTACATCAATGCCTTTGCTTTTGATACATTGCATGTACCGTTTGCACTACATCAATGTCTTTGCTTTTGATACATTGGATGTATCGTTTGCACTACATCAGTGTCTTTGCTTTTGATACATTGGATGTACCGTTTGCACTACATCAGTGTCTTTGCTTTTGATACATTGGATGTACCTTTTGCACTACATCAGTGTCTTTGCTTTTGATACATTGGATGTACCGTTTGCACTACATCAGTGTCTTTGCTTTTGATACATTGGATGTACCTTTTGCACTACATCAGTGTCTTTGCTTTTCATACATTGGATGTATCGTTTGCACTACATCAATGTCTTTGCTTTTGATACATTGGATGTACCATTTGCACTACATCAATGTCTTTGCTTTTGATACATTGGATGTACCTTTTGCACTACATCAATGTCTTTGCTTTTGATTCATTGGATGTACCGTTTGCACTACATCAATGTCTTGGCTATCCTTTTCTTGTGATTTTCTGGATTTCGTGTGTTGAATTCTGGAATTTATGTTTCACCAACTTTTACGATTGGCATTGATATATATGTCAGTTATTGTGGCTTGGTGAATGAAATTAGGAGTATGACATTCCTTTTTATCTTTGAGAAGATCTTTGCGATATTGATTAATCTCTTATTGATTTTTCAATTATTTATTTATCACAGCTTGGCATTGTGATTATTATACGTTTAGTCATATTTCTTATTCTATATCATTTCATCTGATATTTGTAGCTAGACTGATCCGTTTATTATTTTCTTCTTAAATAATACTCGGGTCAGACTGAGATATTACAGGTGCTTCCTCATGGCTTCCTATCTGGAACCATCTTCTGACTTTTGGCTAACTACTTTAGTTTAGTAGTTTTTGTTGTATGCATTTGAGAAATAGACTCCTTGATGTACACATATTCTTTTGTCTAGCACTTGTATTTATTCTTTTGTTATGCTGTGGATCTTATTTGACCACTACTCTGATATACAGTTTTATGTGTTAGTTATATATTCATATCTATTTCCGCCTTTGTGATATGAATTATCTGTGACTGATTTGTGTTATGTTTATTTCTATATTTGTTTCCGAAGACATAATAGCCACTGTGTAGTAGCTTTGAGTTTGTGTCGGTATGTCGGATGTCCTCTTGAAAAGAAATGCAAGTTACATCTTATCTGGCATATCGGTACTCGCACAAAGCAATTATACAAATGGTCGCTCCTCAACAGCCTTATTCTCCGTGCTAGTTGACGGCATTACACCGTAGTGTCCTTGCCTAGCGTGGGTATAGAGGTGGGGCGTCACACCATCCCTCGACTTTATAACGACCATCAACAAAATCCTTTGCAGCTCGAAATTAAAATCAAGCAAAATCAAGCAACCTGGAAAAAACTTCACCAAAAAACATGCCAAACCTGTCAACCCTCACGACAACCCACTCCGACCATCTTATGATCTCCAACTCCGGCCATTGCTCCACCTATACCCCCTCTGCCAAACCCCAAAGCCTCAGACCACTCGAATCACCATAGAGTTCAAGGAGTTACAAAACCTCTGCCACTTTAAAACTAGGTATTCAAACCTGAAAACACTGCCATCGCCACCACTCTCTGACCATCTTCCCCTTAATTTTTCTCCACTCTCCAGTCAAACTTACACCTCCAGGAAGGATTCTAGTTTCCAAAATCGATTATATGATTTGATACTCCCAAAATCCCAAATTCCGGAACCATCCCTTACTGGACAGTACCGAACAAGACAACCCCGACAGTTGTCGCGAACCAACCGCCCACACAGCCGAATATAAAGGGACTTCTAGACAGGGATCAATCTTGCTCTCCAGTGGGAGCTACCCACGAAGCCTTGCTGCACCTCCCCAGTTTTAGCCATTCCCGGTTGATGAGGCTTGAGGCTACGATTACCTTTAGAGAACACATCTCTTAGAATGCTCATCGTCCACCTGACGATGTTCTGAAAGCATTCAGTCCATACAAATTCGTTCCGGGTTCGAACGAAACTGAAGGCATTATCTCGTTACACTCATTACGGAATCACCCATAGAGTTATACTGACTTATAGTTCTTACACCTCGAGTCTTCACTTGCTCCACTTAGATTCACGACCTAACGTTAATTGGAATCGATGTGGTTTTCGGATATCCAAATATGGAAACCCGATCCCGGTCTCATCTAAATCCAAAGCGTGTCCTTTAGGTCCAAGTTGTTTTAAGTTTAAAACAATTCAATTTAAACTATCTATATACACACAGATAGATAATTCACATCATCATAATAGATAATCATCATTATTATCATAAACAGGTAATCATCACAAATTGATAATTTATATTATCATCATCAATAGATACTTATATCATCATCACAATGCAACCAATGCATCCATATCACACAACACTATTTATCTCATGTCTGAGATTCAAACCATTCAGGGTAAACCATATTATCCATTCATAAGCAAGGATCTATATTCACACCATCTATAATTAATTTAAAATGAATTATATTAATTACTTCTATTTCTAATTAATTTAAAGTGAACTAAATTAATTGCCTATCTTTAATTAATTTAAATGAATTAAATTAATTACTTCCTCATTTTAAATCTTGCTTACTTAACCCTTAATTGATCACAAATCAATCAATCAATTATCCTCAAATTAATTACCTTAATTAATCACACTTGATTAATTATCCTTTAATTACATTCAAGTAATTATCCTTTAATTAATTTCATAAATTAATTATTCTTAACCAAAATCAGTAATTAATCTTTAATTACTTAATTAATTAATTAATTAATTAATTACATTAATCCTTAATTAATTACATTAATTAATTACTTCCTTAATCACTTATCATTGATCAATTAATCTTAATTAATTAATCCTTAAGTACATCATTAATTATATTAATTAATGATCCTTAATTACATTTAAATTAATTACTTATTTGAATTAATTACATTAAGTAATTAATATTAATTAAACCACAATTATTAATCATTCCTGATTAACTACATTTAGTAATTAACTACCCTTAAGTACTTCCTTAATTACTTCTAAATTAATTATATTTAATAATTAATTATATCTATTAATCACCCGAGTAATACTCGAGTTCTCCATAGATCCATCCACGATCATCCAAAACCCCACAAACATCACGACAACAAATTCAATTACCCCAATTCAAAACCTGGCAGCACAGGCATACCTCCATTTCCCAAAACTTGAAAACATTTCGTACCTCCATCGCTGACCACCAGAACACCGGCGACTCCGGCCATGCCCTTTTTCTTTATTTGTATTTAGGGCACTCATATTATATATGAGTAGTCAAGTGATTCATGTTATCCTTGACGAAATCTGGAGGAGCTATGGAGCAGAAGGCTTCAGCGTGTAGATATATAGTTAGAGTTACCGCTGTGTTGTTATTCTGTATGATGTCTTGTATTGTATTAGACAGAAATGTTATAACTGTCTAAATTGAGATGTATGGTTACGTACTCTGATGTATACGATACCATGTATATATTATAGATTATATTTCTTTCATTCCGTTGTGAGATTCTGATGTGTTGTTTCTTTTCTTCCCTTTCTTTTCTTCTTCTATCCCTTTCTTTCTTAATTAGTGATGCGTCTTTCTGGTGATAGAAAGTCGGGTCGCTTAACGCCCCACCCCGAGACCTACATTAACAAAGAGCATTACTGGGTAATACTGTCTGCTAATGCAGATAATAGGGCTGGATAGGAGCGATCATCTATAGCCTTGTCT
The DNA here is from genome assembly GCA_030765085.1 of Allium cepa. NCBI lineage: Eukaryota > Viridiplantae > Streptophyta > Magnoliopsida > Asparagales > Amaryllidaceae > Allium > Allium cepa. The sequence goes on from CM060934.1 coordinate 630,539,006, forward strand.
TAAATATCTATTGAATACATCGACAATGCCATATAGATGAGCCGGAAGCGAAACTCTATAAGCCATAGGGCCAATACGTTCAGTAATAGGAAATGGTCCAATAAAGCGTGGATCCAGTTTCCCAGTCGTACTGAAGCGCATTACCCCTTTTAGAGGAGAAACACGAATAAAGACGAGATCACCAACCGAGAACTCGAGAGGCTTCCTACGGTTGTCCGCGTAGGATTTCTGGCGGCTTTGTGCCTCTTTCATTCTTCTGAGACTGAGATGTAAGCATTCCAGCTATTTCTGTATTTCACTTGAAAACCCTAGACACTATTATAAATATCACTGAATTTCCTATCAAATGTTTTGGTTAGCGTAAGGTAAAAAAGTTTCCATGTTTATGTATGGTAAGTCTTACGTGATACCTTTTCTTTCAAAAAGGTTTTTAAAGTTAAGCAACTTTAACCGTTTACTCACACCAGACCCATGTCTGACCCAGAGTTTATTCTGTTTTTCTTAAACTCTTGGGTACTCAAAATTTTACGAGTAGCCAAGGGATTCAGGTTAGGATTTTAGGTTGGCTTGACGAAATCTGGAGGAGCAAATGGAGCAGGAGGCTTCTGCGTATAGCTATAGAGTATTCCGCTATGTGTTCTCTGAGTTGATGTCTTTGAGTTGTAATAACTAGACAGGTGTTTATAACTGTCTAGTATGAGTTGATTATGTTGTGTATCTCTGATGTATATGATACTATGTAAAGTATTATGTGATTAATATAATTTATTCGTTCCGCTGTTTAGATTCTGATGTTGTTTCTTTCTTCTTCTCTGTCTTTTCTCTTTTCTATCCCTTTCTTTCTTAAAGATGATGCGATTTTCTGGTGGTAGAAAGTCGGGTCGTCTCAGTTGGTATCAGAGCATTAGGTTGAGTGAATACCTAGGCTCTGTAGTGGTGTCTTTCTTGAGCGGGCGTACTCCTCGGTACGGTGATCTAGGCCACGTACTGTGACGGGCGGTACCCCAATAGCCCTGCCATTGTATGGAATCCAAAATCCAATAAGTGCCGTACGTATTAGTTGTGCCCAACTATGTTGGAACGTGAGACGTAAGCATTCCAGCTATTTCTGTATTTTACTTGAAAACCCTAGACACTATTATAATATCACTGAATTTCCTATCAAATGTTTTGGTTAGCGTAAGGTAAAAACTTTTCCACGTTTATGTGTGGGAAGTCTTACGTGATACCTTTTCTTTCAAAAAGGTTTTTAAAGTTGAGCAACTTTAACCGTTTACTCACACCAGACCCATGTCTGACCCGGAGTTTATTCTGTTTTTCTTAAACTCTTGGGTACTCAAATTTTTACGAGTAGCCAAGGGTTTCAGGTTAGGATTTTAGGTTGGCTTGACGAAATATGGAGGAGCAAATGGAGCAGGAGGCTTCTGCGTATAGCTATAAAGTATTCCGCTGTGTGTTCTTTGAGTTGATGCTTTGAGTTGTAATAACTAGACAGGTGTTTATAACTGTCTAGTATGAGTTGATTATGCTGTGTATCTCTGATGTATATGATACTATGTAAAGTATTATGTGATTAATATAATTTATTCGTTCCACTGTTTAGATTCTAATGTTGTTTCTTTCTTCTTCTCAGTCTTTTCTCTTTTCTATCCCTTTCTTTCTTAAAGATGATGCGATTTTCTGGTGGTAGAAAGTCGGGTCGTCTCAGTGGTATCAGAGCCAGGTTTCGATCCTGGGACCTGTGGGTTATGGGCCCACCATGCTTCCGCTGCGAAACTCTGATCTGGAGCAGATGAAAATGCCGTCGAATGGACACAGGCACAGACTAAACATCACATCTTGGAAATAAGGTTCAACATAAATTCCAAGAAATACGAAGCTGGTTCACCAAACAATCAACCTAGGAGACATCCTTCTACCCAGCTGAATCATCGGTATCACTCCTGACATCAAGTTGATTCTGAACTTAAACTCCAATGTGGGCAAATCTCTAACTTTCCTGAAGATATATCCAGAAAAATCTTCAGCAACTCCATAACTCATACATCCTCTAGAAATGCCACAAATCCAAGTAAAAGACTATCTAAGATAATCACCAAACTATCGCAAGTCACTTTTGCGATCAACCAATCCAATATCCAAGATACTGTTCTCTCTCCACTAATCAGAACAATTTATCCTTGAGCAACTAATCCATCGCAGAAACAGATATTCACTGCTGCTTCTGAATTCCACCTCTAGGAAATGCTAAGCCAAAAAGATCTTCCTGCTGAAACACAGAACACTCCCGAGCTGCAGCGCTAACACAGATGCCAAAGACTCCTTATCCAAAGTTCTTTGAGAACTCGGACCTCCAACTAAACACATACATCCTGCAGAACTCAGCTACAACACCTGAAACAGACACACTTCCTTAAACTTGCTCCGAAAGAAAACATCTTCAGAGGCATCCATAGTCACTGCATCTCATCACGCAGCTACTACTTCCTGAGGTATCAAAATACCATCACTCGCTTCTGCCCAACCGATAGATCCAAATTCTACTCATCCACAAGTGAAACGACCCGACTTTCTTACCATAGAAAATCGCATCATTTTTAAGAAAGAAAGGGATAGAAAAGAGAATAGAAAGAAGAGAAGAAAGAAAACAACATCAGAATCTAAACAGCGGAACGGATAAATTATATTAATAACATAAACATTACATAGTTTACAACAAATATCAGAGTTACATAGACATACATCATATACTAGACAGTTATAAACACCTGTCTAGTTATTACAACTCAATACAATCAAGAGACAACACAAAACACACAGCGGAATACTAATATCTAACGCAGAAGCCTCCTGCTCCATTGCTCCTCCAATATTCGTCCAAGCTAACCTGAATCCCTTGGCTACTCGTAAAAATTTGATAAGGTGAGTTTTAAACACTCACAACATCTATCTCTAACTATTAGGCTATGAAATGATTGTTTTTTTAATGCTAATTTATTGTATGATGGTTGTTATGAGGTAAGAGTGAAATTGGTTGATTTGTTTGGTTAACATTATGTCAATTTAGATTCATCAAATCTGAGTTGAAAATGATAGTTAAAGAATATGAAATCTGTACCAATTGGTAAGGTTTTTGGCATTGAAATTTTATACATATAAGATAGACTAATATTCAAAGCTACTGTAAAAAGTTTGAGTAAAAAATATTAAATTCCGAATTTATATGATTTTTGCAAAGTGTGCATATGTAAACTGAAATTTACAAATCTGAGTTGAAAATGGTGATTAAAGAATATGAAATCTGTACCAATTGGTTAGGGTTTTTGGCTTTGAAATTCTATATATATAATCTATACTAATATTCAAAGCTACTGTAAAAAGTTTGAGTAAAAAAGAATAAACTTTGAATTTATATGATTTTTGCAAAGTGTGCATATGTAAACTGAAATTTACAAATCTGAGTTGAAAATGGTGATTAAAGAAATATGGCATTGTCGATGTATTCAATAAATTTTTAAGACAAGTCTATAGATGGTCGCTCCTATCCAGCCCTATTCTCTGCATTAGCAGACAGTATTACCCAGTAATGCTCTTTGTTAATGTGGGTCTCGGGGTGGGGCGTTACAGTTAGAATGATTAATAATTGTGGTTTAATTATGGTTAATTACTTAATGTAATTAATTTAAGTAAGTAATTAACTTAAATTTAATTAAGGATCATTAATTAATATGATTAATGATGTAATTAAGGACTAATTAATTAAGATTAATAAATCAATGATAAGTGATTAATGAAGTAATTAATTAATGTAATTAATTGTAATTAATTAATTAATGAAGTAATTAAAGGTTAATTACTGATTTTGGTTAAGGATAATTAATTTGTAAAATTAATTAAAGGATAATTACTTAAATGTAATTAAGATATTCATCGCAACTTCACGGCGTCATGAGGCTACCGGAGTAGACCGCATTTGTGCCGTAGGATCTGGGGGTGGTGGCGGAGCTAGGGTAGTGGCGGCGTGGTCTCTAGTGAGGGGGATGGCCGTGAAGCTTGTTCTGTTCTCTGCTCTGATACCAAATGAGACGACCCGACTTCCTATCTCCAGGAAATCGCATCATCTTGAAGAAAGAAAGGGATAGAAGAAGAAAAAGAAAGAGAAAGAAGAACACAAACAACATCAGAGAACTCACAGCGGAACGAATAAAATATAATATATCACATAAAATATCACATAGTATCATATTACATCAGAGTACACAACTTAAACAACACAGATTAGACAGTTATAAACTTCTGTCTAACTATACAATTCAAGTACAACAGAATCAGATACTAAAAAAACACAGCGGAACCAATATATTGCTACACGTCGAAGCCTCCTGCTCCATATCTCCTCCAGAATTCGTCAATCTAACCTGAATCACTTGACCACTCATACATAATATGAGTACCCACGAGTTTAATAAAACAGAAAATAAACACTCGGGTCATACATGGGTCTGGTGTGAGTAAACGGGTTAAAATTGCTTAACTTTAGAAAAACCTTTGAAAAGAAAAGGTATCACGTAAAACTTCCCACACATAAACATGGAAAAGTTTTTACCTTACGCTAACCAAAACATTTGACAGGAAATCCAGTGATATTATAATGGTTTAAAACAATTTGATTCAATATTATCTATATACAAATAGATAGATAATTCACAACATCATAATAGATAATCAATACCATCATTACAACAGATAATCTATATTATCAACTCAAACAGATAATTCATATTATCAACTCAATGCAACCATAGCATCCAAATCACACAACATCATTTATCTCATAACTGAGATCTCAACCAGTCAGGTTAATAAATATCAATCATCATTCATAAGCAATTACTTATCAATCATCATTCTATAATTAATTTAAAATGAATTAAATTAATTACATCTTCCTTAATTAATTTAAAATAACTTAAATTAATTATATATAAATCTTGCTTACACATCAATTGATTAATTAATTAATTATTTAATTATTCTCAACAGATTATCCTAATTAATCATCTTGATTAATTATCCTTTAATTACATTCATGTAATTAATCTTTAATTAATTTCACAAATTAATTATTCCAAACCAAACCTGTAATTAACCTATAATTACTTCATTTATTAATTAATTATAATTAATTACATTAATTCTTAATTAATTACATTAATTAACTCCTTCATTGATTAATTGTTCTTAATTAATAAATCCTTAATTATATCATTAATTATATAAATTAATGATCACAAATTATTTTATTTAATTACCCTATTAAATTTATAATTATCAATTATCCCTATTGATTAATCATTCTTGATTAATCACATTAAGTAATTAACTTAATCAATTTTATTTTAATTATCTTTAAATAACTTAATTATCAAACCCAAAATTAATTACACTAAATAATTTAATTATTAATTACTTACTTAAGTAATTATCCACATACCAATTACATATTAATTACACAAAGTAATTAATTTTTCAAAACTCCTCCATTATTTAAGTATCCTTATATTAAATTACATCAAGTAATTTATCTCCTTAATTACTTTACTAAGTAATTATTCATTTTTAATTACATTTGTAATTACTTCTCAAATCAACCAGTGATTAAATTAAATTAATTAAACTTAATTAATTACTTAATTAATCAACAACTTAATTAATTACAATTAGTAATTAATTTTCTTAATTACTTTCATTGAGTAATTATACTTACATAATTCTCAAATGATTATCTTTAAATTAATTAATACAATTAATCATTAAAATTAATTACATGAATTAATTATAAAATAATACTAAGCTAATGACCTTCATTAACCAATAACCAATCTTTAATTACTTTTCCAAAGTAATTAACTGAATTAATCAATATTAATTCTTAATTTATTTAAAGAAACTCATTAATTTATTGCTAATTATTTAATTAATCAAGTGATAATTGAAAACTTAATTAATTGTTAATTACTTGATTAATATAATTCAAATCATTAATTAAATTTATCAAATCTTATTTAATTAATTTCTAAATCATACTTTAAACAAGTTTAATTAACTTACTAAATCCTTTTATTAATTAAATAAACCCTTAGTTATTTAATTAATACCCTAATTATAAATTAATTAAATTAATTAATTACAAAACTTAATTTCCTTAATCAGTTAATAAATTATTAAATTCAAAACAATTTAATGAAAATCATTAATCTCATTAATGATTTAATTATCATTATTAAAGTAATTTAAAAATAATTTACTTTTAAATTTCTTGAAATTCCATTTTAAATTAAAATTAAATTTAAACTTAAACAAGGTTTTAAGTATTTAAAAAAATTCTTTAGTTTTCTTTTTTAAAGAATCACTTAATTCTTAAAGCAATTTTAGAAGAAAAATTGAACTTTGCCTATTCAATTTAAATAAAATTACCTTAAATATTTCAAATGATATTGAAACATATAAATTTAATTCTTAATTATATTACAACCAAAATTCAAATCATGCTTCAGATTTAAATTCAAAGATTAAAATTTAAACCCCGTTTTAAATTTCATTTCAGATTTTATAAAACACATGTTATACATACTAAAATATTCAAACTTAATTATAACATTTGAACTTATCAACAAAACTTTCAAATTCAAATTCCAAATTTGAGTTCAGGATTTCAAATTTAGATTTTAAACTAAATTTTAAATCTTGTTTTAAAATCTTATTTTCAGATTTATAAATCACTTTATAAAAACTGTGCAGGTTTTAAGTTGCTAACCATTTCTTCTTTTATAATTTTATTTATTTTCAAAAACTAAAATTCAAATTCATTTTGAATCCTTAGTTTAAACTTGCTTCAATTCCTGTTTAAATCAGTCTTTGCTTTTTTTTAAGTTTAAATTCACACAAACTTGTAACTGTCAGGTTGTAGAAAACAAAACACTGAAAACTACAACATACTCGAGCCCATACCCATTTTCTTCGAGTCACCTATCACCTATCTTCGAGTAAAAACTTAAAATACTCGAGCAATTCACGAGAACAACAACACCAAAAGTTCCAGCAACAAACAAACTTTCCAATGTCCACCGTGCCATATGCAAGGAGGCTGTGGACGTCTCTGATCATCAACGATGATCACCCCATATCCACTAACAACTCCTAATTCCAACTCGAACATCAGATTGCTCCTACATCAACTCGAACTCGATCTCGAGTCAAAACCCAAAATCTGGAAGAAAGCATCAGTACAACCCCAACCTGGAAATCAATTCGCCAGCACGATCTCGTCCACCAGAGTCGTTGAAATTCCGGCCAGGCCATCGTATACTCCCAAGCTTCAATCACCCAAGACCCCTTAACACTCGATCAACTATAGGGGGTGAGGTGCTCGAATTTCCTAGCCTTGTCAAAACTAGGGTTCCAAACCAAGAATCCACCACCGCTGCCTCCCTGACAAAATGTATCACCAGTAGCCATTTTCCCCATCAACTACAATCACTCCACCATCTCTACCCAAAATTCCGACCTCTCCAAACATTTGGTTTACCAGAAAACCCTACATATTCATCTCCAGTTCAACTTAGAACTGCTCCTGAATTCCCAAATTAGAAATTTTGATTTTGGTTTTAAAAATCATGTTATCATATCAGCTTTTAGATCATAAACTTAAATTAATGAATTAGGGTATTTGGATTTGAACAAATCTCATGTCTTCCTGACCTTTTTGGGTTTTCCAGAGCAAGTTTAATTTTATTTTAACTTAATTAAAATTTTAAGCTTAAACTTATGATCTTCCAAACAATTTTGTTTGTATCACAATTTATAATAATGCTTAGATCATGAGATAGGGAATTTAAAACAAAAATACTGGACTTAAATATGGGGACAGAGGCATTACAGACATTAGCATCCATGCACACATCATTCATCCATATATGTACACAAGTATACTCATAAATATACACACAGGCAATCTCACTTTCAGAGAAAATCAAACAACTAGAATCATACTAAATTACGCAACCAGAATCGTACTTAATTTATTTTAAAAAAAAATGCTACTCGCCTGATATTCAGAAGAACAGAGCACTTTATATTTTGAAAAGCTTTTGATACCATTAAAACTGAAATGCCTTTGAAACTTGAGTTGCTTAAATAAAGATGCTTTGATCTTAAAAACTGGAATGCTTGCTTTAGTTTGAAAGGATGTAGTTGCATGCAGTTTGAAATTTGTAGAGATGACTTCCTGGTTGAAGAAAGTTACAGGCTTGATCACTTGCTTCAGATAATTCCCAAATTGGAAGAAAATGCTTGCAGCCCCATTTTTTTGGGCTGAAGAATGATGTTTGCAGGCTTTATTCTTGATTTAAAAACTTGAAAATCTTCACTTGGAATCAGGGATGGTGATGCATGCTTTTAAAAATCTCAGGTTGAAAGAAAAATGCATGCAGGCTTGATTTCTTTGAGTTTTGAAAATGCAGACACTGATCTATATTTTAGTTTGAATTGCTTGAGGATGTAATTGCTTGTGAATGATGATTGATATTTATTACCCTGAATGGTTGAGATCTCAGTTATGAGATAAATGATGTTGTGTGATTTGGATGCTATGATTGCATTGAGTTGATAATATGAATTATCTGTTTGAGTTGATAATATAGATTATCTGTTGTAATGATAGTATTGATTATCTATTATGATGTTGTGAATTATCTATCTGTTTGTATATAGATAATATTGAATCAAATTGTTTTAAACTTTAAAACAACTTGGACCTAGAAGACACGCTTTGGATTTCGATGAGACCGAGATCGGGTTTCCATATTTGGATATCCGAAAACCACATCGATCCAAATTAACGATAGGTCGTGAATCTTATGTGAAGAGTGAAGACTCGAGGTGTAAGGACTATATGTCAGTATAACTCTGGGGGTGATTCCGTGATGAGTTCGACGGAATAGTTTTTATAGGTTCGAGATGAAGATTCAGAGTGCAAGGGTTATCGTCGTTAACTCTGAGGGTGATTCCAAAATGAGTGTAACGAGATAATGCCTTCGGTTTCATTCGAACCCGGAACGAACTTGTATGGATTGAATGCTTTCAAAACATCGTCAGGTGGATGATGAGCATTCTAAGAGATGTGTTCTCTAAAGGTAATCGTAGCCTCAAGCCTCATCAACCGGGAATGGCTAAAATAGGGGAGGTGCAGCAAGGCTTCGTGGGTAGCTCCCACTGGAGAGCGAGATTGATCCCTGTCTAGAAGTCCCTTTATATTCGGCTGTGTGGGCAATTGGTTGCAAACAACTGCGGGGTTGTCTTGTTCGGAACTGTTCAGTAAGGAATGGTTCCGGCCTTGTGTTGCAGGGGAGTTAGGGTGGCTCCTCGGTACGGTGTTCTAGGCCACGTACTATGACGGGCGGTACCCCATTAGCCCTGCCATTGTATGGAATCCACAATCCAATAAGTGCCAACGGTTTTGATTGTATTACCCACTTATTTGGCTAGTAGCTGGAATTTAATCATGTAACAATTTCGGCTATTTCTTATTTATTTGAAAACCCTAGACACTATTATAATATCATCGGATTTCCTATCAAATGTTTTGGTTAGCGTAAGGTAAAAACTTTTCCATGTTTATGTGTGGGAAGTCTTACGTGATACCTTTCTTTTCAAATGGTTTTTAAAATTAAGCAACCTTAACCTGTTACTCACACCAGACCCATGTCTGACCCGGAGTTTATCTTTTGTTTTCTTAAACTCTTGGGTACTCGAATTTTTACGAGTAGCCAAGGGATTCAGGTTAGCTTTGATGAATAATGGAGGAGCAATGGAGCAGGAGGCTTCCGCGTTAGATATAGTTTTCCACTGTGTGTTCTCTGTGTTGTGTTTGTATTAAGTTGTAAATACTAGACAGGTGTTTATAACTGTTTAGTATATGTGATGTGTATGCTGTGTATCTCTGATTATTATGGTATATTATGTAAATACTTGTGTTATTAATATAATTTATTCGTTCCGCTGTTGAGATTCTAGTGTTGTTTTCTTCTTTCTCTTCTTTCTTTTCTTCTTCTATCCCTTTCTTTCTTAATCGATGATGCGATTTTTTGGGAGTAGAAAGTCGGGTCGTCACAGGTGGTATCAAAGCTTTTCAAAATATAAAGTGCTCCGTTCTTCTGAATATCAGGTGAGTAGCATTTTTTTTTGATTTGAATATAAAAGTTTTAAAAATCGCATTGCGTTAGGTGGCTAACGGGAGACTCTTACCCCTACATGTCCCTTTTGGGTAGTATAAGGCCCTTGGTTGGTTACGAGTCGAGAGGATGGCCGTAAAAGCAAACCCGAGGTACCACTGGGAGCTACGGCGGGGCTGGGATGGTTGAAAAGCCTACAGTCGGTGAGCCGCTGTTGATGGTTGCAAAGCCTAGACTATCTCAGGTGGTATCAGAGCATTAGGTTGAGTGAATACCTAGGCTCTGGAGTGGTGTCTATTTCGAGAGAGCGTATTTGTAATTTTTATATATTACTATATATATATATTTATTCTACCTATCTATTGGGTTACCTGTTCGGGTTTTCCAATATAAGTTATAAGGTAGATAAGGTAGTGGTGTGTATAACGCAACTACCGATTGGTTGGAGTTTGTATGTTTGAGGTTGGAAGTGTATCTGTCGAGACTGTAGACCTAATACCATCTCGAGTGAGTTTGAAGTGGTGTAAGAACTTCATTAATCTCTGAAGGCAACCAGTTAAGGTTCGGAGTTTATCTTTGAAGTTGGATGAGTAGAGTTTGGGTCTGTTGGCTAAGCAGAAGCAAGTGATGATATCTTCATACCTCAAGAAGTAGTAGCTGCGTGATGAGATGCAATGACTATGGATATTTCCGAAGATAATTTATTTGGAACAAATTTTAGGAAGTATGTCTGCTTCGGTGTTGTGGCTGAGTTCAGCAGGATGTTTCTGTTTGGTTTGAAGTCTGAGTTTCTCGAAGAGCTTTGAATTGGAAATTCTTTGGCATTGGTATCAGCAGTGCAGCTCAGAGTGTGCAGTGTGTTGGCAGAATTTTCTGGCTTAGCAGTTTTCTGGAAACGGAGTTCCGAAGCAGTGAAGTAGAATACATTTCTTCAATGGATTGGCAAGACCAGCATAAGCTGTTCTAATTGGTAAAGAGAGAACAGTTTTCTTTGGAATTAGATTGAGTTGATCGCAAAAGTGACTTGCGATAGTTGAGTGTTCTCTTGGATTGTTGGAGATTTTTCTGGATATTTTCTGGAAGTCAGGAGTTGTCTTCATCTAGAGATTTAGTTTTCTTATCGACCAGGATTTCAAGTGTGTTACCGGTGGTTCAACTAGTTGGAGGGTTGGTTTCTTGAGATGGAGTTTGTTGAAGCAACTCAGGATTGGAGGAACTTCTGAGTTTTCTCTGGGGTATTAGAGATCTTCTTGGTTTTGCTGTCCAGTTGTGCTTGTGTTCTTCATTAGCATTCTTTTCTACTCCAGATCAGAGTTGTGCAGCGGAAGCAGTTTGGGAGTGCATCTGCTTTTCTTTTTCGAACAGGAGAAGTTTGTTTTCTTCTGATGGTTGTGAGTGGAGTTGTTCTTGATCTTGGTTGATCGAGGAGGATCATTCTGGTAGATTGGGATTGGTCTAGTTTGTTTCTTGAGACATCAGCAAGGATTGAGCTGATCAGGTAGGAGATAGGCGGTCGAATATTTGATTTTGGATAAGTTTTCTCAGTTGTAGGAGCTATAAATTTTGGTAAGGTTAGGTAAGCTAGCTCCGAGATGTTTTGGATTTCTTCTGTGTTCTGTTTTGGATAAGTGTTTGATTATCTGGATTGAATTGCCAGTATGGACAACTGGAATTCGATGAGTTTCACGTATCTCTAAGGGATTACGTGTATATCTATTTCTGGTTTTGAAATCAGCTGTTCGGGGAGATTTGGTTGTTGAGTCAGACTCGTCTGTAGTCTAATATCTTGTTCAGTTTTAGATATAGATGAGTAGGAGTTCTGTAGCTTAGTAGTGTTGATTGTTTGGGTTCTATAGAGCGAGTATCCCGATGTTTACTTGGGAAACTCGAGGAAACTCTATCCAGAATTTTGTCTGGATAGTTAATTTTGTTTGATTGGATGAATTGATTGCTATGGTTGTTAGCATATGTTTGATATATGCTTGGTTTTAAAATTTAAAATCTTAAATAGGTTATTAAATTACCTTTGTTTTAAATTTCGGGGAACGAAATTCTTTTAAGGGGGAAGGAATGTGATATCCCAGAATTTTAGACAATATCAATTTAATAATCTTTATATAAAATTAAATTGATATTGACAATATTGATTAGTAAAATATGTTTTGGTTTAATAATCAGATTTAATAAATATTTAATTTGTGATCTGTCTTTTTAAAATGCTAAAATGAATGTTTAAATTATAATATATATATATATATATTTGTATATATATTATAGTTTATCTTTGTTTGGAATTTAACTTACATGATAATAAATAAATGAAGTTTTGTTTTTAAATTCTAATAAAATATTGAGTAATTAGGAAATTATGTTTTAAATTAATATTAAGCTTTCTAAAATCTAATTTTTACTAGTAATTATATGGTTTGATAATATTTAAAATAAGTATTAAATTGTTGAAAATTTGTCTTAGTTTAATTTTTGTTTTAAATTTAAATAAAAGTTGATTTTATTTCTTTTTAAATATTACTTGATATAAATATGATTTAGAAATATTTTATATAAGTCTACAATATAAGATAGCATATGATTTAAATTCCTTTAATAATAAAAGTGATTTATAAATTCTTTATAAATCATATAAAATTTGTTAAATTGTTATTTTAAGCCATATTAATGAATATACTATTTTTCATAAATATAAAAGGAATTAAAATAGGAAAATAGAATCTTCATTTTTAATTTGAATAAATTGATTTTAATTTTTATTTCAAAAGTTTAATTTGATTTGAAATTGTTTTTGAAATTCAAATTAATTGATTCTTTAAAATATTTGTGTAAGTTTTAATTTTATAAATTGTTTTGTTTACATTTACTTTTAATAGGAAATTCATATATATTTACATAAACATAACATAAATTAAAGAAAACTCTTTATAAACATTTAAAAATATAACTAAATTAATTAAAAGACAAGTGTTAACATATTAAAAAATCAAATAACATGTGTTAAGTAATGAATAAAGCAAGTTGACAAATGTTAATTCATTAAGACAAGTGTCATTATATTTTATTTTTTATTTTTCTTTATTTTGATTAAAGTAATTTCAGCCCTTAAACATATTCTTTTCCCTTCCTACTCTTTTTCTATCCTTCAAAATCAAATTGTAAGCTTCAGAAGAAAATATGAAAATCCCTCAAATCATACAGATCTGTAATACACACCTCAATCCTAAATTTCAAACTAAATCAAAAACCTGAATCAAAGCTTGTTCTTCTTCAACCTGAGACATGCAATTACATCCTCAAGCAATTCAAACTAAAATATAGATCAGTGTCTGCATTTTCAAAACTCAAAGAAATCAAGCCTGCATGCATTTTTCTTTCAACCTGAGATTTTTAAAAGCATGCATCATCATCCCTGATTCCAAGTGAAGATTTTCAAGTTTTTAAATCAAGAATAAAGCCTGCAAACATCATTCTTTAGCCCAAAAAAAAATGGGGCTGCAAGCATTTTCTTCCAATCTGGGAATTATCTGAAGCAAGTGATCAAGCCTGTAACTTTCTTCAACCAGGAAGTCATCTCTGCAAATTTCAAACTGCATGCAACTACATCCTTTCAAACTAAAGCAAGCATTCCAGTTTTCAAGATCAAAGCATCTTTATTTAAGCAACTCAAGTTTCAAAGGCATTTCAGTTTTAATGGTATCAAAAGCTTTTCAAAATATAAAGTGATCTGTTCTTTTGAATATCAGGTGAGTAGCATTTTTTTTAAATAAATTAAGTATGATTCTGGTTGCGTAATTTAGTATGATTCTAGTTGTTTGATTTTCTCTGAAAGTGAGATTGCCTGTGTGTATATTTATGAGTATGCTTGTGTATATATATGGATGAATGATGTGTGCATGGATGCTAATGTCTGTAATGCCTCTGTCCCCATATTTAAGTCCAGTATTTTTGTTTTAAATTCCCTATCTCATGATCTAAGCATTATTATAAATTGTGATACAAATAAAATTGTTCGGGAGATCATAAGTTTAAGCTTAAAATTTTAACTAAGTTAAAATAAAATTAAACTTGCTCTGGAAAACCCAAAAAGGTCAGGAAGACATGAGATTTGTTCAAATCCAAATACCCTAATTCATTAATTTAAGTTTATGATCTAAAAGCTGATATGATAACATGATTTTTAAAACCAAAATCAAAATTTCTAATTTGGGAATTTAGGAGCAGTTCTAGGATGAACTGGAGATGAATATGTGGGGTTTTCTGGTAAACCAAATGTTTGGAGAGGTCGGAATTTTGGGTAGAGATGGTGGAGTGATTGTAGTTGATGGGAAAAATGGCTACTGGTGATACGTTTTGTCAGGGAGGCAGCGGTGGTGGATTCTTGGTTTGGAACCCTAGTTTTGACAAGGCTAGGAAATTCGAGCACCTCACCTCCTACAGTTGATCGAGTGTTAAGGGGTCTTGGGTGATTGAAGCTTGGGAGTAGACGATGGCCTGGCCGGAATTTCAACGACTCTGGTGGACGAGATCGTGCTGGCGAATTGATTTCCAGGTTGGGGTTGTACTGATGCTTTCTTCCAGATTTTGGGTTTTGACTCGAGATCGAGTTCGAGTTGATGTAGGAGCAATCTGATGTTCGAGTTGGAATTAGGAGTTGTTAGTGGATATGGGGTGATCATCGTTGATGATCAGAGACGTCCACAGCCTCCGTGCATATGTACGGTGGACATTGGAAAGTTTGTTTGTTGCTGGAACTTTTGGTGTTGTTGTTCTCGTGAATTGCTCGGGTATTTTGAGTTTTCACTCGAAGATAGGTGATAGGTGACTTGAAGTAAATGGGTATGGGCTCGAGTATGTTGTAGTTTTCAGTGTTTTGTTTTCTACAACCTGACAGTTACAGGTTTGTGTGAATTTAAACTTAAAAAAAAGCAAAGACTGATTTAAACTGGAATTGAAGCAAGTTTAAACTAAGGATTCAAAATGAATTTGAATTTTAGTTTTTGAAAATAAATAAAATTATAAAAGAAGAAATGGTTAGCAACTTAAAACCTGCACAGTTTTTATAAAGTGATTTATAAATCTGAAAATAAGATTTTAAAACAAGATTTAAAATTTAGTTTAAAATCTGAATTTGAAATCCTGAATTCAAATTTGGAATTTGAATCTGAAAGTTTTCAAAGGGGAATAAGTTGATAAGTTCAAATGTTATAATTAAGTTTGAATATTTTAGTATGTATAACATGTGTTTATAAAATCTGAAATGAAATTTAAAACAGGGTTTAAATTTTAATCTTTGAATTTAAATCTGAAACATGATTTGAATTTTGGTTGTAATATAATTAAGAATTAAATTTATATGTTTCAATATCATTTGAAATATTTGAGGTAATTTTATTTAAATTGAATATAGGCAAAGTTCAATTTTTCTTCTAAAATTGCTTTAAGAATTAAGTGATTCTTTAAAAAAGAAAACTAAAGAGTTTTTTTTAAATACTTAAAACCTTGTTTAAGTTTAAATTTAATTTTAATTTAAAATGGAATTTAGAGAAATTTAAAAGTAAATTATTTTTAAATTACTTCAATAATGATAATTAAATCATTAATGAGATTAATGATTTTCATTAAATTATTTTGAATTTAATAATTTATTAACTAATTAAGGAAATTAAGTTTTGTAATTAATTAATTTAATTAATTTATAATTAGGGTATTAATTAAATAATTAAGGGTTTATTTAATTAATAAAAGGATTTAGTAAGTTAATTAAACTTGATTAAAGTATGATTTAGAAATTAATTAAATAAGATTTGATAAATTTAATTAATGATTTGAATTATATTAATCAAGTAATTAACAATTAATTAAGTTTTTAATTATCACTTGATTAATTAAATAATTAGCAATAAATTAATGAGTTTCTTTAAATAAATTAAGAATTAATATTGATTAATTCAGTTAATTACTTTGGAAAAGTAATTAAAGATTGGTTATTGGTTAATGAAGGTCATTAGCTTAGTATTATTTTATAATTAATTAATGTAATTAATTTTAATGATTAATTGTATTAATTAATTTAAAGATAATCATTTGAGAATTATTTAAGTATAATTACTTAATGAAAGTAATTAAGAAAATTAATTACTAATTGTAATTAATTAAGTTGTTGATTAATTAAGTAATTAATTAAGTTTAATTAATTTAATTTAATCACTGGTTAATTTGAGAAGTAATTACAAATGTAATTAAAAATGAATAATTACTTAGTAAAGTAATTAAGGAGATATATTACTTGATGTAATTTGATATAAGGATACTTGGATAATGGAGGAGTTTTGGAAAATTAATTACTTTGTGTAATTAATATGTAATTGGTATGTGGATAATTACTTAAGTAAGTAATTAGTAATTAATTACTTAGTGTAATTAATTTAGGTTTTGATAATTGAGTTATTTGGAAATGATTGAGAGATGTAATCAATTTAATGTAATTACTTAATGTGATTAATCAAGAATGATTAATCAATAGAGATAATTGATAATTAATTTAATGGAGTTATTTTAAATAAAATTATTTGAGATCATTAATTTATATAATTAATGATGTAAGTAAGATGGATTAATTAAGAACAATTTACCCATGAAGGAATTAATTAATTAATTAAGGATTAATCTATAAAGTAATTACAGGTTAATTACAGGTTTGGTTTGGAATAATTAATTTGGGAAATTAATTAGAGGTTAATTATTTGAATGTAATTAAAGGGTAATTAATCAAGATGATTAATTAGGGTAACTTGTTAAGAGTAATTAATTGATTGATTCATAATTAATTGATGTGTAAGCAAGGTTTATATGGATAAGTAATAAATTTAATTTATTTTAAATTAATTAAGGAGGAAGTAATTAATTTAATTCATTTTAAATTAATTATAGAATGATGATTTGATAAGTAATTGCTTATGAATGATGATTAATATTTATTGCCTTGAATGGTTGAGATCTCAGTTATGAGATAAATGATGTTGTGTGATTTGGATGATATGGTTGCATTGAGTTGATAATATTAATTATCTGTTTGAGTTGATAATATAGATTATCTGTTGTAATGATAGTATTGATTATCTATTATGATGTTAAGAATTATCTATCTGTGTGTATATAGATAATATTAAATTGAATTGTTTTAAAATTTAAAACAACTTGGACATAAAAGACACGCTTTGGATTTCGATGAGACCGGGATCGGGTTTCCATATTTGGACATCCGAAAACCACATCGATCCAAATTAACGATAGGTCGTGAATCTCAAGTGAAGAAGAAGATTCAGAGTGCAAGGGTTGTCGTCTCTGAGGGTGATTCCAAAATGAGTGTAACGAGATAATGCCTTCGGTTTCGTTCGAACCCGGAACGAACTTGTATGGATTGAATGCTTTCAGAACATCGTCAGGTGGGCGATGAGCATTCTAAGAGATGTGTTCTCTAAAGGTAATCGTAGCCTCAAGCCTCATCAACCGGGAATGGCTAAAACAGGGGAGGTGCAGCAAGGCTTCGTGGGTAGCTCCCACTGGAGAGCGAGATTGATCCCTGTGTAGAAGTCCCTTTATATTCGGCTGTGTGGGAATTTGGTTGCAAACAACTGCGGGGTTGTCTTGTTTGGAACTGTTCAGTAAGGAATGGTTCCGGCCTTGTGTTGCAGGGGAGCGGGCGTACTCCTCGGTACGGTGATCTAGGCCATGTACTGTGACGGCCGGTACCCCAGTAGCCCTGCCAATGTATGGAATCCACAATCCAATAAGTGCCAACGGTTTTGATTGTAGCTGGAATTTAATCATGTAACAATTTCGGCTATTTCTTATTTATTTGAATACCCTAGACACTATTATAATATCATCGGATTTCCTATCAAATGTTTTGGTTAGCGTAAGGTAAAAACTTTTCCGTGTTTATGTGTGGGAAGTCTTACATGATACCTTTCTTCTCAAAAGATTTTTAAAGTTAAGCAACCTTAACCTGTTACTCACACCAGACCCATGTCTGACCCAGAGTTTATCTTTTGTTTTCTTAAACTCTTGGGTACTCAAATTTTTACGAGTAGCCAAGGGATTCAGGTTAGCTTTGACGTATAATGAAGGAGCAATGGAGCAGGAGGCTTCTGTGTTGTAGATATATAGTTCCGCTGTGTGTTCTCTGTGTTGTGATTGTATTGAGTTGTAAATACTAGACAGGTGTTTATAACTGTCTAGTATATGTGATGTGTATGCTGTGTATCTCTGATTGGTATTGTATATTATGTAAATACTTGTGTTATTAATAATATTTATCCGTTCTGCTGTTGAGATTCTAGTGTTGTTTCTTCTTTCTCTTCTTTCTTATCTTCTTCTATCCCTTTCTTTCTTAATTGATGATGCGATTTTCTGGGAGTAGAAAGTCGAGTCGTCACAAGGGCCACATAGGTTGGGCGCATCGTCGGTCCATAGCAGTCAATGGGGAAAGATAGGGTTACACTTAATGGGCAATGCGTGTTACTAGGGTAGACCATGTTGGTGTAATGAACCTAGATTTTCGAACCTCGAAAATCGACATCAATACGTTCACTGTATACCATGTCGAGCAATCGAGTGTCGAAAATACTAGATCATTATGGATAAAGAAGAAAGAGATAGAAGAAAACAGAAACAACACATAGAATCTCACAAATCGCAGCTGAAAATATATAATAGGAAATAACAAATTTTTATACAAAAGAATCTATAGCTATTAATATACACACAATCATAAAAGTATAACAATCAACAATCAATCTGTACAGTTATAATAAATTGTCCTCACAAATACTGAATATAAAGCATAACACACATAGCAAAATATAATCAAGTACGTGGAATACGCCTGAGAATCATCCAGCACGTCTGCTGTGCTCCATAGCGTCCAAACCCGAATCTGTAATACTCGGTCTGACCCGAGCATTATAATGAAATAACACCCGAGTTAGTCTGAAAAACCAGCGTGATAAAACACACTCAATTTGAATTATTACTGATATCAAAATCCTTTGGAACAAAGTTATCTCGTAAGACCACGCCACACATAAACATGACGGGATTTTACCTTATGATAACCAAAACATTTCATATCAAAATCATCTGATATTATAACAGTGTCTATGGAAAATAAACTATAAAATAGCTGAAATGCTTGCATCTCACATTTCAACATAGTTGGGCCACAACTAAAACAATACAGGCTTGTAGTGGATATTGGATTCCATATAATGACGGGGCTATTGGGGTACCGTCCACCATAATTCACCTCTAGAAAAATGTACCGAGATCATATCTAACGATCCCTACCAACACAGAACCGACCTACCCCTGACTTGGATAGTACCGAATATGTTATCACCCTGGGTGTTCCTACACTATCGAGCGCTCTCTTTTCCATACACAACCATATCCATAATTGTAATATATCCAAGGGTATCTAGAAAAGTGATAACATACCCTACCTGGGTACGACCTACTTAGCCCTACTGCATCTCCCATATTTTAGTCATTGCCGGTTGATGAGGCTTAAGGCTTCATTTTACCTTAAGAATAGCACTCATACTTGGAACGCTAACACCGCCTTTCAGACCACGATGCAAATGATAGCATTCATCCATACAAGTTGTTCTGGGTTAGAAAAAAACCGAAGCTCCAAAATCACCGTCTTCGTTATCTTCACGATATCACAATTCGTAACGCACAAATCAGATCGAAGAGGTTTTCAAACAATTAGATTCGATCCCTAATTCTTCGAAACGATTAACGAATTAGGCCAGATTTGATAGTCGGTTATTTATCTATCAGATACATCATAAGCAGTCATTAGGCTCGTATTATAAATTTTCTGAAATATCTATTTCAAAATATCTTTACAAAGATATATATCTAAATCACTTCCAATATTTCAGTATTCGAAAACAAATTCAGAAACTTATATCCATAACAGATATTTCGAACCATTTCGGTACTTAGAAATATTTCTTCCAAATCCATTTATGATTCAACACTTTGAAAATATTACTATAATAATAGTCTCGTAGTTAAAATATTTCAAGCCCTTCCAGTCCAATAATTGGAATTATTTCATTTATTTCATATTTCTCAACAGCCTTTACAATTTATTCTATAAATTTTTTAACTCATTTTAAACCGATTCTGTATGTTTCCAAAATTTATTACTTAACTTCCTTTAATTTTCCAAAATCGATTATACTTGTTTATAACTCCAACTATGCATTTCTAACTTCTTCTATAAAATTCTAATTCATTTGTCGAAGTTCTCACGTTTAAACATTTCGGAAGTTTTCTTTAAGTTTCCAGAATTCCATTAAAAGATTTTCTTATAAAAATCATGTTCGTTAAATAAACCCCGTTTACAAATCTCGAGATCAATTATAAATCGACTCAAATCACTTTCAAAATCTCTCTCTATATATAAAATAAGTATTTTTTAAAGAATGGTAATTTATTTTCAAAACACATTTGTGCAATTATTTAAAATATTAAAAACACTTGAAATAAAACATCGATAACTCATTTCTAGCTCATTTTTAAATAAAACTAATCAATTTACAAAGCTGGTTATAAAAATTAAAATTTATTTCAATTAATATTAAATATTTGGAAAATCCACTTTCCGAAGTATTTCAATACCTAACAGCTTCAAATTACATAGTTTGAATAAATAAAAATTTCTTTTAAAACAGACTTACCTTCTTGATAAAAATATGTTTTTAAAATCCCGACAACCAATTTCACTTTATAAATCCCTCTCGATTCATAACTCATTGATTTCATTTCGATTCACTAACCATTCTTACATTTCAAAAATAGAATCCACTATTTTCCCAAAACCGATTTCCATATCTCGATATAAATTCACATCGTGAATTTATAATCATAATCTATCAACTGATAATCATTTCCCCTTATTTATAAACATCATTTATAACTTTATAAACTTATTTGGGATTCACTCGTTTATAAAAATATTCTCATTTATAAAATTTCAATTATGAATCCATTTCTTTATAAATTCCATTTATTTTACAAATCTATTTTAAATATCAATTACAACTCCTTTTCCCTATTT
The DNA here is from genome assembly GCA_030765085.1 of Allium cepa. Classification (NCBI taxonomy): domain Eukaryota; kingdom Viridiplantae; phylum Streptophyta; class Magnoliopsida; order Asparagales; family Amaryllidaceae; genus Allium; species Allium cepa. The sequence continues at coordinate 630,560,384 of CM060934.1, forward strand.
CCAGAAATATCATTTAAAAATCCATTGTTAAAAATCCTTTATACAAATAATTTTTAAAATTTCTATTTAAAATAATTTCCGAAATAGACAAGTACAAATCCCGAAATCAAATCATATATTTTATTCAACCCAATTCCTTATTAAATAATCCTAAAATTCAATATAAATATTTTCATTTCCAAAATCGCTTTTGAATTCCATTTTTAAAATTAAAAATATTATTTATGGTATTTATAATACCAAAATTAAGTCCAGTGCTACCATAGCATCCAATAAATCAAATCACACGACAATCCATAACAGATTATTCAGTTACATCATATATCACTCTATATATGAAAAACAATCAATATATTTGAGAATCCAATGGGATCCCTCCAACCTATTTCCCTGCATCCACAGATGTTATATAACATAAAAATACCAATCCCACTTCGAGGCGGGATATCGCGGTAATATAGGGTTATCCGCTAATATGTTGGAGCATAGTGTCTCATCCGCTCCAAGAGCGGGAAATATATCCAACTACTAGTATACATACATACATAAATATGTATATATATAATATAACATTCAACTGATAATAGTATATCAACTCAACCAATCATCGATAATTAATTAAAATTATTATAAATTTAACTAGTCAACCAAATTGAGTGAGATTTACTCACTTTGATTTTAACTTTGCCGAACATACAGATTTTTAAATTTTCTAAAATTCCAGCCGACTGCAAAAAATCTCCAAACCAATTTCATTGTGAAGCTCTCGTCATCATGATCGCAACGCAACATTTTTTTTGATTTCAACCTCACACGAATTAGATATTGCATTTATATGTTAATGATTTTAGATAATATAATTACTTATATTTACTTACATCATTCACCAGTTAATTACCTTTGTTAAAACTAATTGTTGCTAAACCCTTCCCCAATCTCGTTCGCGGTCAGAGAACCCAACTCGAACACTAACGGGCCCTCCATTGCCCACTTCCATCATTTGCCACCACGCGAAATACCCCAACCTCTCATGTCACCATGCCCTCACCGTCCGCCACGAGCGCCACCATTTCCTCAAAACTAATCTCTGCCCACAATCGTTGTTTCCCTCTTAGTCTCGCGCATGTCATATGACGTTGCTTTCCCTTCGTTCGTCGCCCCTCCTCGTCAATGTGCACGAGCGACTTCCAGCAGTAAACCCCAAACCGCGAATCGAATGCGAGCCCTCCCCAAGCCATTACGACATCGACCAGAACATGTTGCGTTATTTTCTTTTTTTTTTCCTTCTAATTTTCGAATTTTATTTTGTTCTAAGGGAAGAAAAAGGGAATACGCAATTTAAATGAGTATAAACATGGGTAGGGTGGCTCATAGGTCGGTCTTTTCAAAGTTAGAGCGGCTGGGTTGACCTTTGATTGATTTTTTTATAATATTATATTCAAAATATCTCGTTTGCATAACTCAAAACCCCAAATCCCTATTTAGGCGGGTCGCCTGGCGTTCCTAATGCTGTACCGCTATTCCGAACCCAAATGGAATAAGTTTCGGGATGTAATTCGATCGAATGTGAAAGATAGCATTTTAAATCGACTATTTAAATTAAATTATTTCTAGGCGTTTTAAGATCGCACGACCAAACGGTAAATCCAAACGGTATGAAATTTGAAATCCGATAATAAAACGCTATTACGAATTCGATAGAACTAGTTTCGTCAAATTTTGAGACTGTGCCTCAGATTGCTATTTTAACGCGCCGATTAAATCGACGATTTCAAAATTTGGTGAAATTACTTGAAATTCCAGTTTTAAAAACTTATTAACTCAATTCCAATTCAAATAGAATTTATATCAATATTAGAAATCATTTCGATTCATATTCAACTCAAAATTTATTTATTCACAATTTTCGTATTATAATAAATCGCTATTTTTGAAATTTATATTCATTCTATAAATTTCGACCAAAATCTTCATATTCAAAATCAATTTATATTCTAAATCCAATATTTAAAATAAATTAAATGTTCAAAATCAAATGATTGAAAATCTAGGTCGTTGCATTCCCCCCCCCCCTTAAAAGAATTTCGTCCCTAAAATAGCTAAGTAGGAAAAATGCAACAAACCATTTATTTTTCAAAATCCCCTTAGTTAAAACTCAGTACTTCACTTTTCTAAATCCTTAAGTTCCGTACAAAAAATTTAGTTTCCATTTCTAAACCAAAACACTTTATTTCAATTGTAATTTGAAATCAAATTTTAGTTAACAAAAATTTTCCTAGCACCCTAAAATTTTGAATTTTTTTGGTAGAGTCTTCCTTGTACGGAGAGCCTTTTGCAATATGACAAATACGATAAAAAGATATACGTCGGCTCTCATGGCCGAAAATCATAATATACATATCAATATTTTTATTTTTTCGTCCTAAATTTGTTACCGTACCTTATTTTAGCGTTATTAAACGAGTTCGCTTAATTTATATGCCATTCACGCCACCAAAATCAAGCTAGATGGTCTTCTTATACCTGTACTTACTCAATTAAACACGTAAGTTTCGAAAAAAACATGAAATTTAATAACATTTCATTCATTTAAATAGTTAAACACATACTTTCCGTAACTAAACATGTTAAATATGTATTTTTGAATGTATACACAAATATAAGGTTCAAACATTCAATTATTAACTCCCAATCAACTTATATATATATATATATATATATATATCATTTATGCCATTTCAAATATCCATATTCCATTCGTTTGCTTTATTTATATCCATCCACTTCCAATCAGTTCACAAAAATACATTGCATCAGCTTTGTATTCACAATCTCATTATACTTCAGAATCATTCCATTTTAACTTGATGCATAATCAATCTATCTTAGTTTCATTCACTTGTATTCATTCTAAACTCACATCCAATTTATATTATGTGACATTTCATTTGCATGCTAATTCATTTACGTGCCGTTTCATAAACATTTCGTACGTTTATAACTCAATGCCATACAACAATTCATGTTTAATATTATTCCAAACTTAATTTCAATTTTTATGAAGCATCATTCCAAAATAATCTTTCATTCATTCACACTTGGGTTGAATTTTTATTTTGTAATCCAAGTTTGTATTCGATTAATTCAAATTCGACACAATTTAAATCCAATTTTATTTTTAACAACAAGTCATTGTAAACTAAATTCCATTCTCATTCACTAACTAATTTAATTAGTGCATTCACTTAATCCACTTCAATATTCAGTCCACAAATTAACTTATTTAATTAGTTTTCTTTAATTTTAAAATTCTACATCGGATTTTTATTCCGAAAATCAATTTATTTGGTTCGACTTGAGTTCAACTTTATTTTCTAACCTAAGTTGGGTTTCCATTCCCTTACCAAAATATCAATTCGTTTCATTTTGGTTTTCCATTCCATTTCTTAATTTAGTAAGTTATACCACTTATTATTCACAATTTCATAAATTCGATATTCGAGTTTATTCCATTCAAAATTTATAACTCATAGTTATATAATCATTTTACATCCAAATTTTATATTCAGTTCAATTCGATATGGTTTCAAATCCAATTAAATTTTATTTAACTTAGCTTAAGTTAAATTTCCATTTCATACAATCCATTTAATTTACTCAAGTTAAAATTCAATTCAAATTCAATTTTCCGCACTTTCTTTCCTTATTAACCTCATTTCAAATTATAAGTTCAAAAGCTTATTTTTTTTCCCGTTTCACATACCTTCAAATGAATATCCTTTTCATTCACGCCCAATTAATTTTCATTTAATTAATTCACACTCATTGCTTCATATTTATATCCATTTGCACATTCCTTTATCACTCTCATTTATATTCTCTATATTTATTTAGTTGCATTAAACTATTTGGCATTCAATCCATATAATTAATTCATTAATTCTTTTCATTGTCACAATCACGTCATTTATTTATTCCATTTACTTTGCTTAAGTTAACTCCTATTTCATTAATTCAGTTCAAATCGAAATTACTTTTATTTTAACAAATATATTTTATTTAACTTAGGTTGAATTCCATTTAATTTCATATCTCAACTTTTAGATTTTCCTTTCTTTTCTACACTATTTTTCAAATTATAAGTTCAAAAACTTATTCTCCTTATAATTTTCACCCAACACTTTAATCACAATTTCAGAGTTCAAACACTCGGTTTTATTTCAAATCAATTTGAAATCATATATATATATATATATATATATCATTAGTATATCAAACCATATTGTTAGAATTTCCAAAAAAAACTTGGTTTTATCCAAGTCAACTCTTTTTGGGATTTAAAAAAAATTAGTTTACCAACAAGCTTGGAGCAAAACAATCTTAGCCAACCACTACGATAGCAATTCATCATTTAGAAACTCGAAAATGAATACCGACGATGCGGCAGTCATCAGCAGAATTATTTTCCAACGAATGAAGTGAGTTTACTGCTTTCTTACTTTCAACATCCATTTAAAACACTACCATTCAAAAATATTTCAAAAATAATATCACCATTCCTCTTTTCAAACACTTTGGAAAACACTTCCAAAATCTTCGAGATTTTAAAAATATCCAAATACTTAGTTCAAATTCATTCAAAACATTTTCCAAAATTTTCGAGATTTAAATTTCCAAATTCTGGTTTGAATCCACTTTTAGTTACAACTCAAATGTATAATCATACTTATACAATTTCTATTTGGTTATATAAACCATCTCAATTTTTATAATCTTATTTTGATTATAATAATATCAACCAAACACTCCAATATACTATTATAATTTCAGAAAATTATTTATTTTCTATTGGGTAAAGTTATTTCATTTACCCTCTTTTCAAAACCATACTGTGTTAGTTTACCTTGTTTAAGAGTTTAGAAACCCCTATCGATGCAGTTGCACTTCCCGTATCGGCTGGAATTCATAAACGCTCAACCAATAAGTCAACACAATATAAAACATTTCATATTCACTAACAAATACGCACTCATACCTATAATACACTAAGACTCATTCTGGGGTACTACTGACCGTATCTCTAATGAGTAATCCCCACCAAAGATAAGGTTCTCGCTTAACCTTGCACTTTGATACCACTGTAATGGACTGAGATTTTCGACCCTCGAAAATCAACATCAATACGTTCAGTGTATAACATGCCGAGTTATCGAGTGTCGGAAATACTGGATCATTATGAATGAAGAAGAAAGAGATAGAGGAAAATAGAAGCAACACACAGAATCTCACAAATTGCAGCAGAAAAATGTATAATATATAATAGCATATTTTTATACAAAAGAATATGTAGCTGTTAACATACACACAATCATCAGAGTACAACCATAACCAATCAATTTGGATAGTTATAACCTGTCCTCACAATATCGAATATACAGCATAACACACGCGGCTGAATATAATTAAGTACGTGGAATATGCCTGATGATCCTCCAGCACTAACCTGAATATGTAATACTCAGTCTAACCCAAGTATTATAATGAAATAACACCCGAATCAGTCTGGAAAACCAGCGTGAGAAAATACACTCAGTTTGAATTAATACTGATATCAAATTCCTTTGGAATCAAAGGTATCTCGTAAGACCACGCCATATATAGAAACGATGAGTTTTTACCTTACGAAAACCAAAACATTTTATATCAAAATCATCTGATGTTATAATAGTGCCTATAGAAAATAAACTATAAAATAGCTGAAATGCTAGCATTTCACATTTTAACATAGTTGGGTACAACTAAAACTATACAGGCTCGTAGTGGATATTGGATTCAATAGAATGACTGGGGTACAGCTCGCTATAGTACACCTCTAGAAAAGTGTACCGCGATCGTACTTAACGATCCCTGCCAACTCAGGATCGGCCTACCCCTGACCTGGATAGTACCGAATATGTTATCACTCCGGGTGTTCCCACCCTATCGAGCGCTCTTTCCCATGCACAACCGTATCCATAATTATAATATATCCGAGGGTATCTAGAAAAGTGATAACATATCCTACTTGGGTGCGACCCACTTAGCCTTGTTGCATCTTCCCTGTTCTAGTCATTCCTGGTTGATGAGGCTTGAGGTTGCGTTTACATTAAAATAACATTCATATTTGGAATGCTAACACTGCCTTTCATACCACGATGCAAATGATAGCATTCATCCATACAAGTTGCTCTAGGTATGAACAAACCGAATCTCCAAAATCACCGTCTTTGTTATCTTTATGATATCACAATTCGTAATGCACAAATAAGATCAAAGTGGTTTTCATACAACTAGATTCGATCCCAGTCTCTTTGAAACGATTAACGAATTTGAACAGAGTTGATAGTCAGTCATTTAACTATAAAACATCCATAAGCAGTCACTAGGCCCATAATATAAATTTTCTAAAACATTTATTTCAAAATATCTTTACTAAGATATATGTCCAAATCGATTCCAATATTTCAATATTCGAAAACAAATTCAGAAACTTACATCCATAACAAGATATTTTCTAACCATCTTAATACCTAGAAATATTTCTCCCAAATCCATTTATAATTCAACACTTTGAAAATATTACTATATTAATAATCTCTTAGTTAAAATATTGCAAACCCTTCCAGTCCAATACTTAGAAAATATTCCATTTATTTCATATTTCTAAAAATACTTTACAATTTATTTGTAAAATTCTTAACTCATTTTAAACGGATTCTATAAGTTTCTGGAATTTTAACCAATTTTACTTTAGAAATCCCACTCGATTCATAACACATTGATTTCATTCTGATTCCCTAACCATTCTCACATTTCAAAAATATAATCCACTATTTTTTCCAAAATCGATTTCCACATCTTGATATAAATTCACACTATGAATTTATATTCCCAATTTATCAGCTGATAATCATTTCCCCTTATTTATAAACATCGTTTACAAATTTATAAACTTATTTGGGATTCACTAGTTTATAAAATAACCTCATTTATAAAATTTCATTTATGAATCCATTTATTTATATATTCCATTACAAATCTATTTTAAATATCGATTACAACTCCTTTTCCCTATTTCCAGAAATATCGCTTTAAAATCCATTGTTAAAATCCTTTATGTAAATTATTTTTAAAAATCTCTATTTAAAATAATTTTCGAAATAGACAAGTACAAATCCCAAAATCAAATCATTTATTTTATTCAACCCAATTCCTTTTTAAATAATCCTAAAATTCAATATAAATATTTTCATTTCTGAAATCACTTTTGAGTTCCATTTTTAAAATCAAAAATATTATTTATGGTATTTATAATACCAAAATTAATTCCAGTGCAACTATAACATCCAATAAATCAAATCACACAACAATCCATAACAGATTATTCAATTACATCATATATTACTATATATATAAAAAAATCGATATATTTGAGGAATCCAGTTGGATCCCTCCAACATGTTTCCCTGCATCCACAAATGTTATATAACATAAAAATACCAATCTCGCTTCGAGGTGAGATATCGCAGTAATATAGGGTTATGTGCTATTATGTAGGGCGCATAGTGTCTCACTCGCTCCAATGGCAGGAAATGTATCCAACTACTAATATATATACTAATATATATAATATAACATTCAACTGATAATAGTATGTCACCTCAACTAATTACCCAATAATTAATTAAAATTATTATAAATTTAACTAGTCAATCAAATTGAGTGAGATTTACTCACTTGATATTTAATTTTTCCAAACATCTAGATTTTTAAATTTTCTAAAATACCAGCCGACTCCGAAAAATCTGCAAACCAATTTCATTGTAAGGCTCTCGTCATCATGACCGTAACACAACTTTTTTTGTTTGATTTCAACCTCACATGAATTAGATATTGCATTTATAAGTTAACGATTTTATATAATATAATTGTTTATATTTAATTACACCATTTACCAGTTAATTACCTTTGTTAAAACTAAATGTTGCTAAGCCTATCCCCAATCTCGTTTATGGTCAGACAACCCAACTCGAACCCTAGCCGGCCCTCCATCACCCACTTCCATCACTGCCACCACGCGAAAAACCCCCTAACCTCTCATGCCACCACACCCTCACCGTCCGCCACCAGCACCACCATTTCCTCAAATCCAATCACCGCTCACAATCGCAGTTTTCCCCTTGGCCTCGCCCACGCTGTTTGACGTCGCTTCCCCTTCGTTCGTCGCCCCTCCTTATCAACATACAAGCGCCGCGCGCGACTTCCAGTAGCAAACCTTAAACCATGAATTGAATGCGAACCCTCCCCAAGCCATTGCGACATCGACCAAAACATGTCACGTTAATTTCTTTTGTTTCTTATAATTTTCGAATTTTATTTCGTTCTGAGGGAAGAGAATGGGAATACGTGGTTTAAATGAGTATAAATGTGGGTAGGGTGGCTCATAGGCCGCCTTCGGAGTTAGGGCAATTGGGTTGACCTTTGGCTGATTTTTTATAATATTATATTCAAAATATCTCATTTGCATAATTCGTAATCCTAAATCCCTATTTAGGCTTGCCATCTGGCGTTCTAATGTTATAGCGCTATTCCAAACCTAAATGGAACATGTTTGAAACCTAATTCGATCGTATGTGGAAGATAGATTTTTCAATCGACTATTTAAATTAAATTCGATTAATTTATTTCTAGGCGGTTTCATATTGCGTTACCAAATGGTAAATCCAAATGCTATAAAATTTGAAATCCGATAATAATACACTATTAAGGATCTAATTGAACTAGTTTCATCGAATTCCAAGACTATGTCCCGGATCGCTATTTTAACACGTCGATTAAATCGACAATTTCAAAAATTGGCGAAATTACTTGAAATCCTAGTTTTAAAAACTATTAACTCAATTCTAATTCAAATAGAATTTATACCAACTTAGAAATCATTTCGATTCATATTCAACTCAAAATTCCAATTATTCACCATTTTCATATTACAATAAATCGCTATATTTGAAATTTAAATTCATTCTATAAATTTAGACCAAAATCTCCACATTCAAAATCAATTTATATTCCAAATCCAATATTTAAATTAAATGTTCAAAATCAGATGATTGAAAATCTGGGTCGTTATAGTTGGGTAATGCACAACTATAGTTGTTTGCAAGTTTGTTGTTAGGGCATGGCTAGTTAACCCATGACAGAGTTTTTTCCAACGTGAATGGGGTAATCCATGGAGCTGAGTTCACAATAGGAAGCAGCCAAATCAATAAATCCCCAAAGCGAAGCCATAAAATGCGGCTAAATTATAGCGATGCCATTAATAGGCACGGACGGGAGGTTCTGCTTTGCACGCAGGCAATTTGGCATAGACATGATGATGGTGCCCGATAGTGTAGAATTACAGACACTAGCAGGGATATTATCTTGGTCAAATGGGGACTGTGGTACTTATATATACATACTTAAATATATACATACACGCACATACACATACACATATATATGGGTACATAGTTATAGTCCACTACGAATAAATATGACGTATCATACGTGTATGTGGAGTCGAGATGACTAGATTAAAAGTAATGAAAAGGCATAACATGTAATGGAAGACAATTAACATATACTGGTTTTATGTACGAAGCATATAATTTTACCAATCGCCAGAACGTTGTTCGGACCCCCTCCTCATTATAACCCATAGGATAGCTTAGACGGACAAGTACTCGTACAAGGCATAAACAGTGAAAATTCATGTTCCTTATCCATGCTCGACATTGATAAGGACACTATAAATTGGAAGTGTCAAACCTTGGCCGGTAATTATATGTTCTATTATACTTTACTTTTCTGCTGTAAGTTATGTTATTAGTGCTCCATATGCATTCATTTGTTTAAATTAGAGGTCACCAAAATAGTGATCTGTACTTTGGTGGACTTGGGTTTTCAATTTAGTGAAAATCCAGGCCCACCGGGGTGCCGGTTGTTACATAAATCCCATCGGGTGCAACTAGATTTTTAAGGAAAAGCTAATGCAAATGGACAAGTGTAAACTTACAAAGCGAGGCTAATTGCGAAAGGATTTCATCATATTCAAGATATTGAATTATAATGATTTTTTTTCTTATAGCAATGCTTAAGTCCATTAGGACAGTGCTAGCTATTGCTGCATTATACGTCTATGATGTTTTTAAATGGTGACTTAAAAGACCCTTTACATGTCATGGCTAGAAGGTTTTGAGGCCAGTGGAAGTGAGGACAAGGCTTGTAAGTTGTTAAGATCTATTTATGGTCTTAAGTAGGACTCAAAGAGCCGGAGTAAGTATTTTGATAAATTAAACAAAAGTTCAGTTTTATCAAATCATAGATAAAGTGTGCATATATCGAAAAGAACAAAGAAGTGATATGGTGTTCTTGGCATTATAAGTCGATGATTTACTATTGATTGGCAACGATATTGTGTTGTTGCAATACAAGGTCAGTTATTCAAGAATTTTTCCATAATGGATTAGGGAGAAGCAGCCTATCTACTAGGCATTAGATCTAAGAGGCTGTTGGGATTATCCTAATCCGTGTACCTAAATACTATAGTGAAAAAGTTCAGAATGGAGAATTCCAAGCATGGAATGTTGTCGCAATCTAGAATCGTCATTTTTAAGAAGGACGGTCTTCAAAATGATGAGAAGAAAAAGCGTATGAAGAAATATCGCACGCATTACAATCATTTCCATAATGTATGTTATGTTATATACTATACGAATATGGAATACGCATTAGCATGCGTAAGTCGATACCAATCTAATCTTAGAGAAAAACATTGGACTACTATAAAATGTATACTTATTTATTTAAGAAATATTAAGGACTTATTCCTCATATATGAGAATGGAAACCCCCTTATGAAGAGGTATACTAACTCCAGTTTTCAAAAATGATATCGATGACTAAAGTCAGTGTTGGGTTACAAGTTTACTTTAAAGGATGGGGACGTTAGTTGAAAAAGTTCCAAACTAGAAACGATAGCTGATCCATGATGGAGGCCGAGTACATCGCCCTCAATAAAGTAGCCAAGGAAGCGGTCTTGATACACAAATTTATAAGCGAACCAGGGGGATTTCTAGCATGGAAAATCCAATTGCATTATTTGGTAACAATAATATGGCAATGCAGATCGCGAAGGAGCCCATATCACATAAGAAATCGAGATACATTCTTCGAAAGTTCCATCTCATTGGATAATTGGTCGAGAAGAAAGAAATCATTATTCAAAGAATATATATAAAGGACAATATAGAAGACCCATTCATGAAAGGCCTGGCTCAGTCAATTCTTAGCAAACCAATCGAATGGATGGGATTGAAATTCCATAATTATCCCCAAGTATAAGTGGGAGACCGAAAGAGTTAGGGGTATGCCCTAAGGTAAAATTTATAGTTTATTGTAAATTATTAACTCTATAAGAAATTCTCATTTGGAATAATAGTGTTTTTCTTTCTAATATATTAACTACAAGCTATTTTGTGATGATGAGAGAATTCGAGTTTTTAGGGCTTAGTCGCTTTTTCGACTAATTAATCATGTTTGCGAAGACATTATGAGGTCGGTCCCAACATGATTATGGTCGGTGTGATAATGTGGGGTCCGAAAGGATTTGAAGCGTGGATTTTGGGGTTTGTGCCATTGTGATTCGTTCGTTCAACGCATAGTTTCGATGTTACGGCTCTATGATGAATGATTTTTAATGGTGAAGCTATTGTGATGCTTCGATACGGTGGCTTTAGAACTTCAATGAGATGACTCTACGACTAGTAATATACATCTATGGATGTTTCGGATTGTGAAGTGTCGATGGGTGAATCATTTTGGTTTAGTACTTTGGGAAAGAAGTAAATTAATCATCTTAGTTCAGTACTTTTGGTGAGAAGCGTATATGGACTTGGTGATGTCTAAGAAGGCACGATCAATCGATGAAGCGATGTAAATTGACATGGTGTGCTCCAGTGATCAAGTCAAATGCCGAATGTATTAGTGATAACTCTGGATGTTATGTTTGTTTCATGGGGCAATGTTATGTGAGAAAGCTCACCTCTATACCCTAGACTATAGGATTGTCTGGACTAACATGAAGGGCAGTACCTATGGGATAGGAATGTGAACGAGCACTAAATTCAATTTTGACATGGGATTTTGCTAACCTAAGAGGTTATCTTATGCGTTATCATATATCTAAGAGCATCTTGATGGTGATGCGATACCTTGGTGATGGTCATGGCGATGCATGATCTTGGCGATGGTCGACACTATGTGAGACCATGGCGATGGTCGAGACGATGTGAGACCTTGGTGTTGGTCGAGACGATGTGAGACCTTGGTGATGGTCGAAGCGATATGAGACCTTGGTGATGGTCGTGGTGAAGCGAGACCTTGGTGATGGTTGTCATTTTGTGTTTACTATTTATTTTCTATTATTGCTATAATTTAGTGTGACTGCTATGTGATTTGGATCGCATCTTATGGTGTAGGTATTCTCAAGTTAGGTACCTCAAAACTCATATTACTTAGTGCAGTATACCATATGGTGATAATAGTTTAGCATACATTATGTTGTATGATAACTTGTTGGATGCATGGACATGTCAGGTATGATTCTCTGTACTAAGTATCTCTGTTTTATTATATGGGCTTTTATAAAATTTTGAGATTATTTATCGCTCAACTATTGTCTGGCTAGAGGTTTTACGCTTAGCTTCTTATTATTTTGAATACTCTAAATGAGTAGACTAGATAACAAGTCCAGGATTAGTGCATGGGGTTGCTTAGTGAATGAGCATGAGGCCGACACTTTTGTATATTAATTTTTGGAGCTTATTACTATTTCACTATGTGGCACAGTGAGTGTTTGTCAGTGCGTTGCTTTATTTAGAGATGGTACATTTGGGCTTATTATTTGGTGCATAAACTTTGTGATCTATGTATATAACTATGGAGAACCCATTGCACTTTGATTACGCGATTCATTTAGTTACTATATCTCTCCTGCTTTTATATTGTTTTGATTATTATATTTTATCCTTGCGTTGTGATGTATATGACTAGTTTATCTATTGGGATTTTAGTAATTTTACCGTTGACAATCTTCCTACATTAGTCGGGTACCATCACAACACACTCTACTGGTTATATTGGATAACGGGGGTGCAAGATGGTCATAGCACTTAGTACCAGAGCTTGAGTTATGCAATTAGTCTAAGTTGGTACTTAGATTCAATAGAGATAAGGTAAGTGCATCACCTTAGAATGGATCGAGTGATGTATGAAAGAGCGTACTTGTTATATATTTTGGTTTTCAAAACTGTATAATAGTATGCGTGCATGTATGTGCATATGTGTTATGTTAGTCGCATTGCACACCCAAGTACTATAGATGCACTTTTCCTATATGAGAGTCCGATTAGTCTTATTATAGATTTTAGAATGAGCCGATATGTAAGGAACACTGCCAGAAATTCCATGTCAAGAGTAGAGGAAGCACGCTCAGGGGTAGCAAACCAATATGAAGACTTTGTTCATAAAGATGATGAGGAACATGTTGCAGGTTTCCTAAAGCATTGCTCCAATTGCTGTTCGTGGTGGTGCTCCCATACAAGCATTTAGAACCGATTTTGCCAAGCTAAATAAGGATTACTCTAGCCTTAGGGGTAAACCATTCCTTGGAATGTGATCAACTATGGAATTTTAGGATTGGTTGGGTACCTTCGAGCGTACCTTTGAGAATTTAGAGCTTGAAGATGCAATAAAGTGGAAGTTAGCCTCTAGGCAACTTCAGGTTCGGGCCAAGGGATGGTCGAATGCTGTTTAGATTGCTACTCGTGAGGATCATTTCACTTGTGTGCAGTTTAAAAGTAGATTCAAAGAGAAGTTTATACCAGCTGCCCAAAAGTGGATACTTTTCAAGAAGTTCGCTAAACTGAATAGGGAGAGAAGTCTGTTTCTGAGTAAGTGGTTTAATTCGATATGCTGTCAAAGTATGGGTTTTTCTTTATCGACATTCTGCTAAAAATGAATGAAAAGTTCATAGTTTTCTAAATGAGAATATGGAAGAGAGGTATGGATAGGGTGATGATAGGTGTGATAACCTAATGCATACTACATCAGTATGAATCTTAAGGCTATTTTAGATGAAAAGGATGTAAATAGTGTATTTAAACATTTTATCCATGTACTTGCAAATTTCAAATTTTATAACAGAAAATTCAAAAACATGTAATAATATAATCGTAAAACAATAGTAAGTAAATGCGGTAAAAGTAAAGCTAAAGAAGACACCAAGAATCTTATACTGGTTTAGATTCCCAATCCTATATCTAGTCCTATATCCCACACAGAATTTCACTAATCACGTCTTGACTTTAATTCAAGTGGCAACAACACACTTTACACCTCTTGATATTGACTTAGGCGGCAAAGGAGACATACTAGAATCTTACTTGCGTAACCTACACACCCTTTGGAATTTGACTTGTGTAACTAGAATGCCTATCCTATCTTTGACCCAAGAGGCAGGATAGCTCCTTTTACAATATCGTCTTATCTATCGCTTGGTTGGTTAAGATCGCCCCTTTACAAGTAGTAGTTGTTGACTACAAGAAATCGAATCTTTCGATCATAGTTCCAAGTGTTTTGTTGATACAATTTCCTATAGACCTTCAGTACTTTAATGTCTTTGCTTTTGAGTAGAATTAAGTGAAGATTAGAGCGCTAATGGAGTATAATAGAAGTGAATCTTCTTTAATCAATTGTATGAATGTAAAGAAAGAGAATTGTATAAATCGGAAGTACTTCATTGAAATTTTAAAGAAAATGAGGGACAAAGAAAGCAATCAGAATTTTTTAAAATTCAAAATTAGAGGCATTTAAATAGAGGTTGAAGAGTTGCATTCATTCATGAAAGGATGGTGCCACAAGTTTCTTCTTTTGAAAATTTAGAAAACACCTCTATTGACCTGAAAAATGGACCAACACCCTGACTTCGATTTGAAAGTACTAGCCCTGTTCTGACGAGAAATATCATAGATAACATATATAGAAAAGGAATAGTAAAAGAAAGTAGACAGAGAATTTTTTATAGTGGTTCGGCTGTTAATGAAGCCTACGTCCACTTCATAGTTTTATTAAAGACTGGTTGTTGTTACAAGAGATGTTTGATTACAAGGCTTTGATTATTTCCTAGCTAGATTGAATCTCTAGAGTTGGAATCCACTGGAGAATCACAGTGTATTCCTTTGGATATTGTTGTGAGGGAGGTAAAGAGCGAACAATAATTCCAATAGAGCTTCAGCAACCGGTCTGGAGAAGATCTAGTTTATGATGCAGGCAGGGTGGTATTTATATGGATCAGAGACCTTTTAGGTCAGGCCATGCCTCCATCAGCTCGTAGGTACATAGTAGATGACCTAGGAAGTGTTTGGCTCGCAAAACAAGTCAAAGCCGTGGGTTGCTGGTGACCCATAGGCTTTTTCTCATTTGTGAGCCAATGCCTTGCCTCCTTTCTTAGTGTTTCGTAGCTTGTTTTTTGAAGTCTTAGGAGAGGCATGGGTCACTGATAATCCGGCCACTTAGGATTTTTCTCGAGTCTGGAATTGGAGAATTTTTCATATCCCTTTTATCGTTGTTGTTACATTTCGATGGCAAGTCACTAGCTGTTTACATTCAAATACTGATTGGACTAAAGGAGTGCTGATCTCTCAGCTTTATTGATCCCAGCCGTTGTCTTAGTCTTCTAGCTTGTCCCTTGTTGATCCCTTGTCTTAGCTTTTCTGGTTAAGTCCTAAACCACCCCATTTACACAAGGTTGTTTTTTTCTATTGGTTTCCGCTAGGTTAAAAACCTGAATAACTTTTTACCCTAGAGCATTCTTCATTGTAAATAAGGTGTGCTCTGAAAGTTATCGCTTTCAATATCCATTTGTTGATTTTCGAGCAATTGCATTAGAGCTTTACGAATATGCTATCCCAAAGATGTTGATCATCTTTCTTTGGTCCTGATTACTTTTGCTTTCCACAACGTATCACATTTCTGCTTGTAGTTTCCCTAGATGCTTTGGAACGATGAACAGTTTTAATAAATCGAGTCTGAGATGAATAAAAGGATCTTCCTTTCTTCTTTTTCTTTAAATGTATTTACGTATTCATTTTTTTTCTTTTTTTACTGCGCCACTAGCGATCCATGTGAGATGGGTCGCTAGCGACCAATCTGCTTGAGAGGTATTTTCACTATAAAGCTAGGTTCGGGTCGCTGGCGACCCAGGTACTTAGCAAAACTTTTTCCTTTTCTCCTTTCTTACTTATACTCGAACGGCCTCGTTTCCTTTATTCGACCCGAGCTACTCCCCTCCCACAAGCGACCAACTCCTCCGGTGACTCGACCCGAGCAATCTAAGCATCAACTCGATCTGCTTTCCTACTTCGTTTGAATCCATTCACTACTGATTCATCCAAGCATTCGCCGTTCTCGTGAAGCCGTAGTCATATCTTCATTTTGCTTGATCTCAAACCCTAGTTTGCCTATGAACCGTAGCCGACCCTATCTTGTCACCGACTTGAAGTTAGCTCGCCATCGATCCATTCAAAGCTCGTTGAATTCGATCCTTGAATCTTTCAATGCCTTAGAAACGGTTTGAGGTAGGTTTGCCTAGATGATTTTCGAATTATTGCATTGGTGTTATGACTTGACGACTGGTTTTCTGTTTTGCAACGTCGATTATGAGAAGTCCAAGTCGACTACGGTTTGACGAGTCGAGATAGCCTAACGGGTCTTGAGTTTCTTCCTGAAACGACATTTGGGCCGTGGTCAACACTTGGTGCATTTTTCTATCGTCGTCCATCAAACCGGAATTGACTTGTGCCCAGTTCCGTATATGTTACCGCATGACATATCACTTGTCGAATAAAGAACCTGGACTTATTCTGCTTGATTATTCCACATTCGATGTTCCTGTAGCGAGAAGAGTTCTCCGTGTCACTTCGGACAACGAATCCATTATCGGTTATTGATCGATAACGAGTAAGTATATAAGAAGTAAACAAAAAATGAAAAATGTACTGGCATGAGAAGTTTTTTCTTTTTCCACTATGAGCGAACTATCTATACGGGATAGAGCATTTGCAGTGCATCAAGCACTAAGTTTATCCCATATAAGCAGCCCTCTGTACTTGCCCAAGTTCGCACTTGAAGTCCAACGTGTCGATTACAAGTCAAAGTGTCTTCAAAATTCAAGTGTGATAGTGAAAACTTATGAAATTAGGATAGACTTACCTGACCATTTTTGGATGCGAGTTCTGTTATATAGAATGAAGAAGCTATCCACATGTCGTAAGTCAAGCTGGCGAAGCCCGATGCTCTCCGAAGTTAAATCATCATCTACCTTACAAACCCAGTATGGTCAATTAGTTCCGGTTGGGCCCATTGTGGACTGCACGCCTCCTAACTTTCAAGTCCCTCTTAATCCACCCTAAAAAGCATCGCCAGTGGTTTCTGCCAAGGTTCTTCACAATATATGTATACAACATGGAACTCCCGAAGCGGACGTGTGTCTGCCAGCGAAAGACGAATTCGCTCATATGCCCCCTCGAGGTACACTGCTTGTCATCGATACATGTGTCTGAACGGAGTCATGTCTCCCTTCAATGATTTTCTATGGGAGACACTCTTGAACTTGGGAATTGCCCCATTCTAGCTTCATCCGAATAGCTACGCCATCCTTACTTGCTTGCATGTCTTTTCATGCGGACGTTCAACTATGCTCCAAGTTTCGATGAGTGGTGGTATTCCCTAGCATTCAAGAGGAGAGACGATTGTCCCTCTTTGGTTATAATCGAGGCCTAAAGGAATCGAAAGGTCATCTTACGCTTGCAAAACAACTTATCATGGTTCAAGACGCAGTACTTTTTCATTAGATGGCTGAAGGGGTTCAACCGTCAATGGACGATAGAGGTAAGCATCTCTTTTTCATTTATCAAGATCCGAGGCATTGCAATGGAGTTACTATACTTCTCTTGCAATTATCACAAGGCTAAATAGAGATGCGGCGGTTGATGAAGTCTGCCGAACCTTAAAGGCTATTGACGCCAAAGAAAGGTGCATTAAAGTTCTACTGACCAATGAGAACTTGCGTCGGTATGGACCGTTAGCTCCGGGTAGATCCGCTATTTGGATTGAAACCTCCTCTCCTGGTCGATCCATGGTTCTCACAAGGTCCGCTTGTTCATTCCATGGTTCCAAAGAAGGTCAAGAGAGAGGTAGCCCGTCCGAAGGATCACCCAGTGAGGCCCGCGAGGAGGGAGATGCTGCTGCGACTGGACTGAGTAGTTTAGTTAGAATGCCTTTGATCCCGGAGGAAGTAGAAGACGAGTTCATGCATAGAGAAGGCAAAGCTGTAATAGGCTTAGAAAAAGAAGAAAGGGAGTTCGAGAGTAGTAGCGACGAGTCTACCGCTAGTGATTACTTCTCTTCATAATCTGAAGGTGAAGACTTTGAATCTTGTGATGAGACTCCGAGAATGAGTCCCGATCTCCCGAGCCCACCTCCTTTCAATGCAAGTGGTAAGGGCAAAGCCATCGAAACTGGAAGGCATCATGGTTCTCTAGGTAAGTATGCCATAGCAGGGTTCAGAGATTTCAGCGATGTTGTCAACTTCGACGCGCTCATGAAGGGAGACTTCAAATTTGACACGACGCCGTCCTGTTCAAGCGATAACGCTCTATCAATCAGCTTAGCCCTGCTTATAACAACCAAAGTCAGTGTGATTCGAACTACAACGGCCATTCGTTCCGGTTTGTGACGATGTCTTAGGCCCATATCAGAATTACACGGCACTTTGCACTAGGATTACATTAATTTCCATTCTTTCGTTCCTTCATATATTTTCTTAACTTATGTTATGCTTCTGAAACCTTTCATGCATGCCTTATTCCAGGTATGACGAGAGGATGAGGCTTCTATGACAACTTTGAGGACTATACTAATTCACAGCGGTACCCCAAATGCTCCTCCAACCGCCATCAAGTCCGAAAGATGGAAGAAGAGTACCGACGGAGGAAGGAACTTGAAGATGAAACCTGTCACCAAGGGGAGAGACATAAAGCTCATTCACATAAAAGGTGGGTATGAGAAAAGAAGATCTCAAGAGGGAAGAGATGAGCTATCTAGGAAATTAAAGTTTGACCATCGCTCCCTTCCTTCGGAGCTTGCTTCGAAACACACTTCCGTAGGCTAGGAAATTCCTATCACTTCTACCCCGTTTTTGTCCCAAACTCATATTTCATCTTCTTCCATTGTTACTGCTACTCCTGGCGCATCTCATCCCCACCGAAGGCCGATCTACACTCTTTCTTCGGGCCTCCCTAAGCTTGATGCTACGCTTCTGGGTTGGTTCTTAAGAGGGGTTAAATTTGACATGGACCTTCACCTCGTTCGCAGGGATTCCTTCGTGCCGCATCTCCATGCCATCCAAAATGACCTAGAGCAAGCCGAGAAATGGGAGAACTGCAAGTAGCTGGCAGACATTAACATAAATAATTACCAAGAGATTCTCGCCTTCGAAAATGAAAAAGATGATTTTGAAAGGGCAATGGCCGATCGGGATGCTAAAATTAAACGATTGGAGGAGGAGAAGGAGACAAAGCTCCGGTAAAGTAGGAGAACCGCCAACCTGATGAAGGAGTTGAAGGACGTGCATGAGAAGGTCGAGATTTTCTGGAGAGACAAAATCAAAAAGACTCATGCGAAAGAGGCTAAATTGAAAGAAGAAGTGGCCGCTTGTAATGCTATCATCAAAGCTTAAAGAAAAACAATCACCGGTTACGATCTAATTGTCAAAAGGCACAACAAAACAATCTCCAACCAAGCCAAGACCATTGCTAAGTTACAGGCTTAGGCCGCGCAACTCAGTGCCAACAAGACTGCTGTTGAGATTGAGAAGGCTGCAGTGACTGTGCATTATTTGGACCTCCGACACGCTTTTGATCAGAAAATGGAGAAGCTGGATGCGATAATTCTAAACTTCTACGTTAAATCTCTGTTGCATCAAGGGAGCCTCAGCTATCTCGCCATGAAGTTTACGCGCACTCTCACCCTCATTTGGGAGGAAATCTTATCTCGTTTTGTGGACATCGGCGACGTTTACTCCAATCAAGAGCTGCGAGATACCTATCTCAAAGATGAATCCAAGACAGAGCTACTTAAGGGCTAGGAGATTCTCTGAGTTGAATGAGAGAGGGAGGCCACCAATGCTGCCTTGATGACTTCCATCAACACGCTTACCAAACCTTCTACCTCCTGTGCGGGCGGACCACCAAAGCAGCTCCACGACTAACCGATGAGTTCCGGAGTTGATATTATTCCTTATGTGGCAGAGCCCTTAAAAGAAGGTGACGATGGTGAGTTCGAAGATGTTATTCATAATTCTTCCCTTGGTGCAGGTAACATCCATGCTTCTCCCAAATTCAGGAGTCTCCATCTTATGCCACGGGAGTAAGAGGAGTTTAATACGTTCCTTTTTGATATTATAGGTTCATCCACTTATCTTCTTGATGCGCCAACTACTTCGACGCCTACACCTGCGATCATTTTCACATCCTTTGAGATTGTATCCGTTCTTGATCCAGTTCCCACATCCACGTCTATTCACAACCAGGGCCAGAGGCCGAGAAAATAGCGGCGCTCCATGGCTTGGATGACCCTTCAGCATATTTAGAAGGTGATATAACTGCAACAGAGGCTAAGGAGTTGGAGACGCAGACGAAGCAGCCAATGAAGATTTGGCATGATTTGGTTGCCGTCAAGAAAGAAAAGGTGAAGGCAGTCAAAGCTTCGAAGGGCTCCCGGAAGTCAAGAAAATGCAAAAGGAAGGGAAGCTCTTCTAAAAAACATTCGAAGAAGGAGGAGGAGATTGCCACCAAAGTGCATGTTGACATCACTAGCAGCGACACCTCTCCTGAAAAGAAGCAAAAACTGCCAATCGGAGGTGGAAAGGGAAGCGATGGCAAGAAGCGTTGAGCGGTTGGCGTGAGGATGGACTTGATTTTGGCCAATAGCTTGCAAGAAGAGTAAATTGTTTTTGTTTCTTTTTAATCATTTTGTTCAAGTGCAGAGTCTGCACTTTGCATCCTTACTGTAGAGTCTATATTTTCTCTTTACTGGCCGTTGTTGTGTGGGTACAGCCTCCATATTTTGATCCTGTGTATAGAAAATCATAAGCAATACAATGAAATTTTGATTGTATTTTTATATATCTATTCATATATGTTTTGTGTACTTGCGCTAGTTTCATTTTTAGTTCTGTGACTATAGCCAAAGTCCCTCATTCGAAGTAATAAAATTTTAGAGATTGACAGCACTTAGAGAATTTTTTCTTATAAATTCACAAAACATTTAAAAAATATCCAAAACATAGAATTTTTTTTGTATGGGAGCTAATAAAACTTTAAGATAGAACTTTTGAACTTTTGATTTTTTGAGTGATAGAACTTATGAACTTATTGTATTTGTTTGGTCTGTTTCAGTACATGTGTATGCCCCCAAGTTCATAGGGCTGTTCACTTTAAACCATTTTCAAGTTACTGATAACTTATGGTTTAACTAATCTTTATTAAATATTTGGCTAAATTACAATTTAATTCTACTTTTTTTGAGATATTGTGATTTTAGCATGCAATCTCATTTTTTTGGCGACATTCAAGTGAACATGCAATTTGCACATGGGCATGTGTTGTCGATCATTGAGTATGCTCCTTCTAGCACCAATTTTGTCCGAGTTACACTCATTATTCCTAACTATATGTGTGCAGTTTCTCACGTTCCTTGGCGTTGCCTATCTTCGGGCAATGCGAGGAGTTAGAATTTTGTGTGCGGCTCATGAGATGCATGTCTTTTGTTTTTCCTTGGTGTTGCCTATCTTCCAACGACACGATGAGTTGTCATTTTAGTGCTCCTCGGTGTTGCCTATCTTTGGGTAACACAAGGAGTTGTTATTTTGAGGCTCTTCGATGTTGCTTATCTTCGGCCAACACGAGGAGTTTTAGTTTTGGTGTTCCTCGATGTTGCCTATCTTTGAGCAACACGAGGAGTTTTGATTTTCCTTGGTGTGGCCTATCTTCTAGCAATATGAGGAGTTGTGATTTTGGGGCTCCTCGATGTTGCCTATCTTCAGGCAATACGAGAGTTCTAGTTTTGGTGCACCTCGGTGTTCCCTATCTTCCGGCAACATAAGGAGTTTTGATTTTGTTGCTCCTTGATGTTGCCTATCTTTAGGCAACATGAGGAGTTTCGATTTTCCTTGGTGTTGCCTATCTTCGGGCAGCATAAGGAATTTTGATTTTAGTGCTCCTCGGGTTGCCTATCTTCGGGCAACGAGGAGTTTTTATTTTGGTGCTCTGCAATGTTTCCTATCTTCGGGTAACACGAGGAGTTTTATTATGAACACAACTTGATTGTTCAAGAAGAAAATTTTATTAAGAAACGCATGGCATATTCTTTGCCTATTTATAATGCCATCGGCTTTTCCAGGATAACTTATTTGCTGAAAAATAGAAAATACATAAAGTTGCTTTTAAATGAAAAAACGGAGGAGCGATTCGCTGTTCCAAGCTCTAGGAATTGCGATCCCATCAACGACCGTCGACTTAACGGTCCCATCCCTAAGCTTCTGATTAACGACATATGGTCCTTCCCATTTCGGTCCAAAGGCTCCCGGGACGGGGTAGACTCGCTTAAGCACAAGATCTCCAACATCAAAGGTTTGACCGTGAACTTTGGAGTTGAAATACCGTGCTACCTTTTTTGGTGGGTGGCAATTCTCAACTCTGCTTCTTCTCTTTCTTCATCAACCATGTTGAGCGATTCGAGTAGGAGTTGCTCATTTTGCTTTTGATTGAAATTCTGCCTTCGGTGCAAAGGGACTTCTAATTTAACGGGAATCTTTGCCTCTGAACCATATGCTAAGGCGAAAGGAGTGTGGTCAGTTGTTGCTTTGTGTGTTGTCCTGTACGCAAATAGTGCGAGTGGAAGTTCATCAACCTAATTTCCTTTTGCTTTTGTTAAACGCTTTTTGATGGTGGACTTGATGATCTTGATTATTACTTCCACTTGTCTATTTGCCTGCGATGAGGCACTACAGAAAAACTTTTTTCGATCTGGAAGTGCCTGCAGAAGTCTTAGAACTCGACACTTTCGAATAGTGTTCCGTTGTCAGTGATGATTTTTTACGACACGCCAAACCTGTTGACGATTTTTTAGTAACAATGACTTTCATTGTGGTTATGGTGGACAGCATTTCCGCTTCGATCCATTTTGTGAAATAATCTATGGCAAATATAGCCTATTTGGCTCCTCCTTTAGCTATTGGAAGGACACCAATCAGATCGATCCCTCATATCACAAATGGCAATGGACTGACCATTTGTGTTGGTTCCATTGAAAGAGTTCTCTTAATTTGGCTGAACCTTTGACAACGATCGCATCTTCTGGCGTGATCTGCGACATTGCAATTTATTGTTGCCAAAAGTATCCGTATCAAAGGACTTTCTTTGCAGCATCTTCCCCTCAGTGTAGTCCCCGCATTCGCCTTCATGTACTTCCTTCAAGATTTATCATGCTTCACCATCGGTCACACACTTAAGAAGAAGGGTCGAGGATCCCCTACGATAGAGTATCATATCCTGTATCATGAACCTTGGCACCTTAAGAAGGAGCTTCTTCCATTGATTTCGGTCAGTTGGTAGGGTTCCTACAAGTAGATAGTCTTTTATCGGTGTCATCCATGTATCTGGCTCGATGATGGTCTCTAGAATCTAGTCCATGTCCATTTCGTCTATGCTTGGGTTGGTTAGCGTTTCAATCGAAACCAATCCCAATGACTAGGCTTCTCCGGAGCTTGCCAGCTTGGCCAAGTAGTCTGCCTTGGTGTTTTGCTCTCGTGGGATGTGAGTTATGGTGTAGTGCTCGATATCACTTAACAGCTCTTGTATTTTGGACAAGTACGGGGCAAATATTTTCTCCACGCGCTTGGTACTCCCCTTTCACTTGACATACGACCAGATGGGAGTCGTTGTATATGTGAACAGATTTTATCCTGAGTTCCTTCACAACCTTTAGTCCAGCGATCAAGGCTTCATACTCTACCTCATTATTAGTTGCTGGGAATTCCAAGTGCAAAGCATAGCTAATTGCTCGCCCCTCGGGAGTTTCAAGCACTAACCTTTCTCCCAAAACAGAGGTTGTTTGATGCACCATCGATGAAGAGCTTCCATTACGTGCCTGCTTCTGACTGAACTTCTTCCTCATCATCCCTTACAGTAAATTCGGCAATGAAGTTGGCTAACGCTTTCCCATTGATTACTTTCCTTGGATGGCGTGTGATGTCTTATTGCTCAACTCTATATTCCACTTGAGTAGTCGTCCATAAATTTTTGGCCGGTATAAAACTTGCTTCAGGGGATGGTCACTCAATACTTTAATTGGATGAGCCTGGAAGTACGGTCGTAATTTCTGGAATGCGATCAAAAGGCAACACGCTAGCTTTTCTAGCTTTGGGTAATTCTTCTCAACTCTGATGAATCGTTTTCTAATGTAGTACATAAGTCGATGGATTCTCGCTTCTTCCTGCACGAGAGCCGTGCTCAATGCGTGCAGGAAACCACTAAAATAGATGAATAGGTCTTTTCCATCAACAAGCTTTGATAAAATCAAGGAGCCTCCATGTGTCATAGCAGTTCCTCAAAAGCTGTCTGGCAAGCTTCACTCCATTCGAAGTTATTCCTTCCTTTCTCCAGTGTGTCGTAGAATGCTTTGCACTTCTCTGTAGCTTTAGAGATGAACTGACTCAGTGTTGTGACATTTCCATTCAAGCTTTGAAGTTCTCTCTTATTTTTAGGGGCTTGGACTTCCCGTAACGCTGTTATTTGCTCTAGATTTGCTTTGATGCCCTGGGCACTTACTATAAATCCTAGGAATTTCCTAGAGGCTACTTCGAAGTGACATTTAAGCCGGTTGAGCTTCATTCCATATTTTTGGAGTATTTCAATCATTTTAGCGAGATTATCTAGATGGTTAGCGGCTACTCGGGATTTGACTAACATATCGTCCACGTAAACTTCCATAGTCTTCCCAATCTGGCGTTTGAACATAGTATTCACTAGCTTTTGGTATGTTGCCCCTACATTATTCAAACTGAATGGCATTATTCGGTAGCAATACAGTCCCAAATCAGCGACGAAGTCGATGTTCTCTTGGTTTGGTTCATGCATCAGGATCTGGTTATGACTCGAGTACACATCCATAAATGACAGCAGTTCGTGTCCCGCCGTTCCATCCACCAGTTATCATAGGGAGCAGGAAGCCATCCTTTGGACAGGGTTTATTGAGGTCTGAGAAATCAATACATGTTCGCCATTTTCCATTGGACTTCTCGACTAAGACTGGGTTCGATACCCATTCTGGGTAGGTTGCATCTCGAATGAAGTCGTTAGCCATCAGTTTATCTACTTCCTCTCTCAATGCCTTGGACCGTTCAGGGACCAAGCTACGCCTTTTTTGCTTTAACGGTGTGAATTTGGGGTCAATATTGAGAGCGTGGTAGGCAATTTTAGGTGATACCCCACACATATCAGAGTGTGTCCAAGCAAATACGTCCAAATTGGCATGAAGGAATTTGGTTAGTTCAGACCACATCTAATTTTGGAGCTGCGACCTAATTTTCAGGACCCGTGTTGGGTCATCCATACAGACTGGGACAAACCCCGTCAATTCAGCCGGTGCTGCCGGATCTTCCCCTAAGCTCTTCTTTCTAGGGTCCAAATCCTTGTCAAATCGACTATGGTCGCCAAGCCAAGGGCGGTTTTGTAGTTGCTATTCGGAGGGTTCACGAATGTGGAGGGTTTTCCCCACATCCTATCCTTTCTTCTTGACTCACGTAATTCTACTGCGTAGCATTCCCGAGTAGGGCTTTGGTCTCCTTTCACAATTCCAACCCCGAGTTTCGTAGGGAACTTCATTGTAAGGCACTAATGGGCCAGTGCTATTCTAAAGTCGGCTAATATGGGTCATCCAAGAAGGCATTGTATGATGACATTTTATCCACGATCACTAAAGTCTGAATAAGGGTGGCCCTTCGCTTACCCTCTCCAAGCTCCACGGGTATGCCAATTATTCCCATCGATTGTTTGGGTCCACCATTAAACCCCTGAATCTTTGTTTGGCATGCTGACATACTTTTCATGCCAATCTTCATTTGATCGAAAGTGCGTTTAAAGAGAATGTTAATGGAGCGACCACTGCCAACCAACACTCATTGAATTACAGCAGGTCCAATTCCTACCGTCTCCACCATCAGATCGAGAGTTGGAGCTTCGATCTCTTCAGTGTCTCGATTTTGGAACATAATATCGTCATTCAAGATCCTTTGCATCTTCACTGGACTTTCTTCTTCCATAGCCAAACATGATTCCTTGGAGCATGCTTCAACGAACTTGCATATTGTTCCATTCCCTCCAACTTCTTTGTGCGGGATGTGATCCCTCGGATATTGTTCCGATAATAAGCCTTTGGTCAGTTCGTTTCGACCCTTCTTTACTGGTTCCATCTTGATTGCTTCGTTCTCTTGGGTTTTGAGGAGTCGTAGACTGATTGAGGTTTTGTGGATGTTTTACGTACTGTTGGAATTTGTTATTCTGGATCAGTTCCTTAATGGCATTCTTTAGATGGCGACATTCGTTTGTATTATGGCCATGTGTCTTATGGAAGTGGAAAAACTTTCCTGAGCGCTTCTTCTGCTCGGTTGCCTCCTTTCTAGGTTGCTTTTTGCATTCCTCAATTCCTTGAATTACGAGAAAAATGTTATCCGATATATCGCTTAGGGGAGTGTAGCCTTTGGACCTAAACCCTTTGAGCTTTTATTGCTGCCATTACCCTTCTTCTTATTGGAGTTTTGACCTTTTCTCTTTGAATTCCCATCTTTCCCAGTGGTTCCTTCAGCAGTTCGAGAAGTATGTGCATTTTGATTCATTGCTACATTGCTTTGCCCGGCATTTGTCGGTTGCGCACTGATAAACTTCCCTTCCAATTCCTGCAGTTCCTCCAACCTTAGGTACTAATTTTCTTTGCGATTGAAATCTTTCCTTGTAGTAGGTTGCTTCATTTTAATCCACTTTTCTAGTTCAGTTTCCAGGTGAATGACACAAACTAATGTCATAAAAACCATGTCTTCGTTGGGGTTGCTAACTTCCATCACCATTGTGTTAAACCTGTTCATGGAAGACTTCAGTGATTCGTTATGCCCTTAGAACAACCCAGATAGGGACATGACATCTTTTGGCTGCACAATATGGAGTCTGAAATGATCAAGGAACTTTGTTGCTAGTTGGTCAAAAGTAGAGATAGATCTTTGTGGAAGCCTAGTGAACCACATTGACGTAACCCCTTCGAGAAAGATAAGGAAGAATCTGCATCGAACAGCTTCAGAGGCATTCGCTCCATCCATATACCAACTGTATTTGTACAAGTGTGGCTTTGGATCCTTTGTTTTGTCATAGGATGGAATAGTTGACATTGTGAACTTTTTTGGATATCTCTCGTTCAGGATTTCATTGGTGAAGGGAGTTCGACTTGGGGCATATCCCCACTCATCATCTCTTCTATCTTTACTCTCCTCCATTAATCATTTAACCATGTCCGCTATGTATGCCTCTGATGTCTAGTAGTCCTAAGGATGGCGGTCAGTCACTATACCAAGTGTTTGCCTTTGCAAACGGTCTTGATGAGTGGGCTGAGGCCTAGGCTCTCCTATCTTTGGGAGAGCACTCCTGCAAGGTCCTGTTGGCTTGCAGTTGGTCTCACTGGAGCAGTTTGGGTATTCCTTGTGTTATCAAATGCATTGGTATTTTCTTCCAATTTGTCGTCAGGCTCTCTATCCTTTGAGTCGAAAAGATCCATAACTATGTCTTCTATGTGGGCCTTTGCCCCCGACCCAAATTCAGAATAGGTTGCCTTGTGGCATACGGAGTACTTGCATTTCCATCCATGATAAGTCCTGTTGTCACCCTTTTTTATGGATGTATTCCATTTCTTTTATGTAGACCAAAAACAGAGGAATTCTCTTGTTCTATAGCGACAGCTGGTTCGGGCATAGTCCTTGGAGCCGGATTTGACAGTAGGGTTAGGAGAGCGTTAAGCTTATCCATTGGAGCCTTTTAGATACTCTTTATTTTTTGGTTGATCTCATCAACTATTTTATTTAACTCATCCTTGGTCATCAATTCATGCTGACTGGAGGAGGCAGACGCCTGATTCCCTAAGTTAGCGCCATTCACTTCAGTTTGTTGAGGATTAACATCTTCTCTAGCTACTACTACCCCTATAGACCTTCTAGAGGAAATTCTTCTTCTTCCAAGAGCCATTGATTCTAAATAGTGGATTATTCAAGCAAAGATAAGGATCTAACTTCTAGACCTATGATATCTAAAGTAGATGGCTGATCTGGATCCTGAGTTGGAGTTCTTAGTGAAAGCACCAAAATGTTGACTCAAAAAATGGACCAACACCCTGGCTTGGATTTGAAAGCACCAGCCTTATTCTGACAGAGCAATATCGCAGATAATAGATATATAAAAGGAATAGTAAAAGAAAGTAGACAGATAAATTTTATAGTGGTTCGGCTGTTAATGAAGCCTACGTCCACTTTATAATTTTATTAAAGACTAATTGCTATTACAAGAGATGTTTGATTGCAAGACTTTGATTATTTCCTAGCTAGGTTGAATCTCCAGAGTTGGAATCCATTGGAGAATCACAATGTATTCCTTTGGAGATTGTTGTAAGGGAGGTAGAGAGTGAATAATAATTCCAGTTGAGCTTCAGCAACCAAACCAGAGAAAATCCATTTTATGGTGCAGGCAGGATGGTATTTATATAGATCAGAGACCTTTTGGACTAGGCCATGCATCCATCAGCTCGCAGGTAAGTAGTAGACGAACTAGGAAGTGTTTGGCTCGAAAAATGAGTCAAAGCCATGGGTTGTTGGTGACCCATGGCCCATGGGTCGCTAGTGACCCATCGGCTTTGGCTTGTTTGCAAGCTAATGCCTTACTTCCTTTCTTAGTGTTTCGTAGCTTGTTTGCTTAAGTCTTGGGAGAGGCATGGGTCACTAATGATCCAACCTCTTAGGATTTTCCTGAAGTTTAGAATTGGAGATGTTTTTATAGCTCTTTTATCGTTGTTCTTATGTTTCAATGGCAAGTCACTAGCTGTTTACATTCAGCTACCGATTGGACAAAAGGAATGCTGATCTCTCGGCTTTGTTGATCCCAACAGTTGTCTTAGTCGTATAGCTTGGCTCCTGTCGATCCCTTGTCTTAGCATTTCTAGTTAAGTCTTGAATCATCCTGTCTACACAAGGTTGTTTTGTTTTCTATTGGTTTCTGCTGGGTTAAAAACCCGGACAACAACCTCATCGGTCTATATGTCGACATGCATATTTTTTATATGTCGACATATACAAATTAATTTGTATATTTCAGAAAACACTTTGAATATGTTTTAAAATATATTTCCTTATAGAAAATCTACTAAACATTATTTTATAATTAAATTAAATATTATTCTTTATTAAAACATTTTGAGTAGAAAAATAATTTTCAAAGTGAACTTAATCAAAGATATGATACTACTCATGTCTCCAACATTTAATCCAAGACTAGGTAAATACTGACACAAATGTATTGAGCTCTTCATGTTTTTATTTTGAATTCTTAGAAACTCATGAGTCTTCAAATATATCTCTATCAACTCTTGATTTATACTGATTAGTTCTTCAAGCTTTTATTCAACCATTACTTATATAAACCTAGTAAATATTCCTACCATCCTACATAATATACTGTATAACTCATGAAAACATTAATAATAATATTTATATGGTTATTCTCATCAAAATGAATACCTTAGGTAGTAACAGTCTCCCCCCTTTTGATGATTATAACCATTAAATATTATGGTGTTTATTCAAAACTACCCCTAACCCCCTTGAATATATGGTATACAACTCTTCCTACCTTTTTGCCGATTATATTGAATACAACTTATCCCCCTTTGTCCTCAACAAAAATGAATAAATAAGTTGTGTTAACGAATTATATAAGTAGTTATAATATTTCTACTTTTAGATATCAACAATATATGATTATTATAAGTTATATATAGGGAGCTATCAGGAGCCAGTTTATTTTTATACGAATGAAGTACTATTCTATAAAGTCATCAATAAAACACTTCTTTTATTAATATATATATATATAAATATATGTATGTATGTATGTATGTATTTAGATATATATTTAGTATTAGAGTATATTAATTTCAGAAACATAAAAACACAAACAACATAACATAAAACCGTTGGAATAAGGTCAGCCCGCGACGGAGTAGATGGGTAAATTTTAAAAAAAATCCTTTTGGATCTTTATGGGTCTTATGTAGTCTAAATCCATCTAGACTTTTCTAAATTTTCTTTTAAATAAAATGTTCTTCTTATTATAATTTTTTAAAATTAGTTTGATTTAATTTTGAATTATTAATGTTGTTATTTTATTTATTTGATAAGCACATCAAATGCGTTTATGTGTGAATGATAAGTGTCATATATAGAATGTGTGCATAGAAAATATAAACATTTTATGTGTTGGGATTTACACCACAACGATCACATATCCCCATCCCACTGTTGTCCAAAGAAGAATAAACCTTTTTTTTTCAAATGTGCGTACGTATATAGATGTAAATATATGTGTAGGAAAGATATAAAAGGCAATCTAAAATTGGATTTATTAAAAAGATAGTTCAAACATCATTACATTACTTTGAAAGCTCATTTTGTAAACTTTAAAAATTATATATGTGTGTATGTGTGTAGATACACACGCATACTCACATATTATACTTCACCAATCTACAACTCAAAACCATACTTTCAAAACAAAATAGATTGCCATAAGTCCAAACATTAAATTAAGAAACAAATCAAGGGAAATTTATAGGTTTCCCTTTTTTCCTTGTTTTTTGGGAACAATATATGAAATTTAAATTCAATTAATTTACGTGTAATCAATATTCAGAAATATTTCAAAAGATCTATAAAATTTCTTTCAATCCATAACTTTGTAATATTTATTATGATCTACTAATATAATTATTCCAAAATTTTATTCGAACAATGTTTTTTGAATTAAAAGGATTAGATGAATTAAGCATATATGAATACGTGACAATTAGATCAAGATCTAAATTACATATGTAAATAATGATCAAACAAAAGAGAGCAGAAGTGAATTTGCGATTGATATTATTAATACCACATGGGTGACATATAAAAGGGAAATCAAATTCAGCTTGATAACAAAATAAATGATTCAAATGTAGAACTTAATAATCATACATAACCTAAAAACACACAAGGAGAATAAAAAAAAGATGTGGAGAATTATAGGTATATGAACATGACAATTTACAAATAAATAGAACAAAATTACCTTTCAGATGAAGCCTACAGTATACATCTTGAATGAAGAAGAATTCCTATATTGTACAAATTGATCTCTAGATATGCAATTTTATAGAGACAACCACCTTTTTATCTTTTCTTTTGTTTTGAAATTTTTAGAATCCTATTCCTATGGAAATTACAACATTGAGAAGAAAAGATAATAATAATAGAGTCCAAATTGACGAAGAGAAAATTTTATTAAAGGACGAAATAAATATGGCATTCAATATATGTCGATTCCTCCTTTTAATATGATTTTCTTTTTATTTCAAAATAAAAATCCCATTTTATTCCTCATAGTAAGGCCAACCATTGCATAGGCTATTTGGGCTCTAAAACATTCCAAAAACCAATTAGTATTTTTCACATTAAATCCAATTTAAATTTCCTATCGATATCGTATGCCGATACATGCACTTATAACTATTATATACGCACTTTATGAAACATTAATGGAAACCCAAAAAATTAAATAAGAAATTTTTAACAATTAATATTTCACAAATATAAATTTAGTTTAATTTATTTAAAGCTCAAATTAGTTTTTTTAATTTAAATCAAATTTAAACATTCTACCGATATATCAATATGCACATTTATGACTTTTATTTACACACTTTACTAAATTCTAACGGCATTCAAATAAATTAAATATGATTTAATAATTATTATTTCATAAATATTAACTAATTTATTTAACTTTCAACTACTAAAAGTCAATTAAATCGTGTGGTTGATTCAGAATTTTTATCATTTCGATTGTGTGACTCATATGTGTAAATAAAGTCAGTGATTAATAATGAACAATTCAAATATTAATGTTTACATGTCAACTTAACTAGAGTGTGACATTTTGGCTGAACTTATCACTTATACATCTTTTGATGAAATCCAATTTTATTTATTATAAGTGTTGCCTACTGGGGACAATTATGTACACTATTTCTCTTTGTCCAACTTATATCACTTTGGACTTATGGAATTTGGTAAAGGTTAAAATTCCAGTATCGTCCATATTTAATTTTATAATCCAAACACAAAGTCCTTGATTCAACAATAACAATTATTATTAACCGTACTATTATGGCCAGAGATTTTGACTTTGAGTTGACATCAGTTGACCGTGATACCAACCTTATATAACTAAGGAGATGTATCCTCTCTTAAATACTAATTCACTTCCAATACTTCCACTCCACTCAACTATAGTTGTTCGATGGACGATGTGTCATGATTAAACTATAACCAAAGTAGAGCTTTAACATTGAAGATCAACAATAATTTCAAGTAAGAGAACTGTGTAAATTAGTCACTTTGATATTTTCTGTTTGAGGTTAGTTATATTAACTAACATAAAACTACTGAGTGAGCCATGCTATAATTATCTGATAAATATCAGTACACGATAGAGTTAGGGGTATGCCCTAGGGGCAATTATGTAATTTTTTATATATATCTGACTCGTTGAACAATTTTGTTCATAATAAAGGTGTTTCTTTCTATTATATACTTGATATAATGTGGTTATATCAATTAATTAATTAATTTAATTACAAGTATATTTAGTAGAAAATCCATAAATGGCTTATTTTGTGATAGTAGTTACAAAGTGTTGTAACCGTCGGTAATTTATCACAATAAAACAAATATAGCATTTTAAATGTTCCTAGTCAAGATGCATCGAGACTGGATATCGGTGTATCCGTTGAGACTGGAGTATGTAGCGCTCTCCAAATGTTGGGTAGTGTATTACTTATGACTGCTAGGGGCACCTAGAGTTTATGTACTGTAGTTATCGGATAACTATGGAACGACTCACTCGATAGTTTTCTGTTGGTTAATATAACTAAGGTCAAATAGAAAATATCCATATGAATGATTTACACAATTCTCTCAACTTGAGAATACTATGGATCTTCAACATGAAGCTCCACTTTGATTATAGTCAAATCATGGCATGGTGTTCCATCGAATGACTATAGTTGGGTCAAGTGGAAGTATTGGAAGTGAAGCACTATTCAAGATAGGATTCATCTCCTCAGTTATATGGGGTTAGTATCATGGTTAACTCATGTCAACTCAAAGCCAAAGTCTATGGCTGGAGCATTTTGGTTAATAATAATTGTTATTATTGAACCATGGACTTTGTATTTAGACTATAAAGTTGAATGTGGATGATATTAGAATTTTGACCATTACCAAACTCCATAAATCCAAAGTGATATAGTTTTGACGAAGAGAATTGGTGTAATAATTGTAACTATTAGGTACCGTTTATAATAAGTAAAATTGGATTTTACCAAAAGATGTGTAAGTGATGAATTTAGCCGAAATGTCACACCTCCTGCTAAGTGACATGTGAACGTTGATATTTGAATTGTTCAATAATAATCGTTGATCGAATTTACACATTTGAGTCGCACAATCGTAATGATGAATTCTCCAAAAACCACATGATTTAATTAATTTATAAAAAGTTATAAATAATTAAATTAATTAGTATTTGTGAAATATTAATTATTATTTATTTTATTTGATGTTTGGGAGTTATTTGTAATTATTTGAATGCATTTATAAAAGTCATATTTGCATGCATTGATATATGATATCATTGTAACTAAATAAAAGATAATTACATGCATTAATTTATGGAATCTTATGTCATTTGATGGCATGTAATTTTCAACCATATCATGTAAAGAAATAGGAGTGAAAAACGAAAGTTAATCAAGAGAATTAATTAGAAAAATTTTAATTAAAGAATGGGAGAGGTATCCTTCTTTCAAATAAAACATATTCTCTAATTCATTTTGTATGTACAATTTAGTTTCTCGGTTTTTTCATTCTTCTTTCTGTAACGTCTCTAGTTCTCTCCTTCTCTAATGGCTGAAAATACGGAATCAATCATGGCTTCAATTATTCCTAAAATCAATTATGGAAAGTGCTTTATTGTTCTTGATCCTTGCAACATCTAGAGGCTGATTTCTAAATCAAGGAGATTTGATTCCTCATTCAAGGTGCAAATCATTAGCTTCATTTTTGGTGATTCTAATTTTATTTATTTGTACCCTCATCATGTTGAAATGGTCCAGATTTATTCATATTATATATCTTCTATCTCATCATGTTTAAAAGTTTTAGACTTATTCATATTATATCTCTTCTATCTTGTGTATTCATCTTGTAATATAACTTAGATCCCCTTTTGTTCATCTCATTTAATTATATGATCATCATGTAGATTTAATTTGAATCACTCCTTATATATATCCACCGACTATATGTTTACTATGGTTGACTTCAAACCCTTTATCTATTTTATTGTGCATCCCTTTTGTACAGTCAGATCTGATTTATCATACAACAAATTTGTATATGCCTAAGTTGTTTGATATTTTTTTTGTCATTGTTTTGGAACTATAAAAAAGGAATTTGAAATGTTTTATTATGTTGTAATGTTGTATATAAAATTTTGTAACATCTGTATACATAAACATTAATAAACTATATTTGTTGGTGGTTTAATACAGTTAAATTAATTTCCAATGTTGCATAGTTAATTTTCAAAATGATTTAATTTTACTTGTTTTAGTTATAAAAGTAAAATTTTCATTTGTTTTAGAATTCATAAGTGGTCATTTATGTAAAGTTATAGACTTTTATTTCATACCTATGATTAAACGATTGACTCATTTTGCTAGCATTAAATTTAAACATGTATGTTACTTAAATTGCAATCTTCATACATACATACATACATATATATATATATATATAAATATATGTGTTATTTTAAAATGAATACATAACTTGCAATAATTTATAAATATAGATATACATGTGTTTATGTTATTTCAATCTAAATCAAAACGGACCTTTTTTTTTGAAACTGTAGAATTTAAATTTCATGTTCTTTCTTAATTGAAACCTTTGTTACAATTGTTAATTCTTGTTTTGACAAACTCATATATATAGAAAAACTTATTTTAACATGTGTATGTGTAAACTTATCAATTATTATACATGTATATTTTATTACTTAAAAAAACTTGGACAACAAAGGCATATGCAAATTCGATTTAATATGTCATTCAATGTCATTAAAAAGAGAGAGAAACGTATGGGTTTCTCTCTCTACATTTATAGCATTGTCTTTCCTCAATTCATTATACATGTCAAGGGAAAGAAAACCGAAGGTTTACCTTTCTAAAATTTCTCATTCTTAGTCACACAAATATACACTTCTTATATGTTACACTTATATTTCACAACATGGATGTATTTGATACATTCATTCCATTACACACAATATGTATATAAGAGTATATTTGATATACTCTAATTTACATACACATTGGATTAAAGTAAAACTTTATTTATAAATTAAATAAATTATTGATTTTATTTAAAAGAAACTTAGAAAAGTTCTAAATGAATTTAGACTTTATAAGCCCACTAATGATCTAAAATGGTAATTTTTTTAAATTCATCCATTTCTTCAGCTGCGGACTGGCCTAGTACCTTCAATGGTATTGGAGCCCAATAGCCTATGCGGTCTAAATTAGTCATGTTAGGGCCAACTAATTAAATTTATGCACTTAGTACGGTGTCTAAAAAGGTTTATGTCTAGCATTGGAATTGGGTAATCAAGTACCCTGTCCTACCCGGTTACCTGCCTGGCCTAAAAGGTGATGTGAGCCCAAAGGTTTCCCCTAATAGAAAAGGCTCAATTTGAATTGGGCCTTGGGCTAATTTTAAAAATAGTTTTAAAAATTAAGACATGATTTTAAATTTAAATTTAAAATAAAAACACATTTATTATAAAAGGTTATAATATAACATAAATTTTCAAAATGCAATGAAAATTTCAAAATATTAAAAACTGTTAATTTAAACATTTAAAATTTGCTAATAAGACTAATAAAATAAATAAATTAAATGAGTTGATTAATTAATACTTATATGAAAGTGTTACATATGTTGATATATGTTATGTTATTTTAAAGTGTAAAGATAACATAAGTATACGTTTATGTAAGATAAATTTTGAAATTGATATAATTAATTAATTTTTTTTAGTTAAATAAATTAATTAGAGGTTAATTAATTAAATAAAAATATGCATATATAAGATATATATGTTATATTATAAAGGTGGTTGTATACACTATAAAGGTTATAATAGATTTGTCCATAAAAGTTGTACCGAAACGGTAATTTAAAATTAATTAAAGAGTTAATTAATTAAATAATATTTAATTAATAAAATATCGTACATAAGACTATCATATTAGTAATATAAAATATAAAACTTATGTAACAATAAAACTTATATGGTATGATTGTATAAACTAAAGATGGAACATTAGATAAACCCAAATAGACTTAAGGAATAAATATATACGTTAATGTTATTTATGATGTGTTTAACACTTGAATCACGAGGGTGTTTCACAAGAAATACGTTATTCTATAAGTCGATATCACTCAATCCAATATATTAAAGATTATAAATCTTTAATATAATATTATCCTATACCATATATATATATATTAATAAATTACTTGCATACTCATTAGTTATTGAGCAAACTCAAGCTGGGAATATTATGTGTAGCATTATTAATATATCGAACAGATGAGGTAAGATAATTATATGTATTTGTTGAGAAAACTCAAGGTTGAAATAATGTTATAATTATCTCTTTCGATTTGTTGAGTAAACTCAAGGTCGAAATGAGATTAGGACAAGGAAAAATGGGTTAGGAGTTGTATGTGATACAACCGATAAGGAGTTATCCATCGTTTGTAGGGCTATGATTTGTTGAGCAAACTCAAGGTCAGAATACAAAGACAGACGAGTCCTAACACCCACTTGTGAATTTGAAAGACTTTTATATTTCATCTTAGGGTTTGGAGAAACATAGAAGACTAGTGGGAACCTTATTTGAAAAATGAAATGGTAATATTTAACCTTTCTAATATTGTAAGAACATATGCGAAATAATGTTATAATTTTCTATAATGATAAATTTATGTATTTAATATGATTGATAAATTTTTTATCAGTTAAAATGTACAATTGAACTGAATTGAAATTTGACAAATGAAAATATAATAGCCACTATTAAATGCCTATTGCATGTTGATGTTTTCTATACCCATGCAGGTTCTGATTTTACAACTACTTAATACATTCGTAAAATGGTCACTTATGTGCTTATTTGGTTGAGACTGGTGTTGCACTCTATGTGTTTCGAACTCTAAAAGCAATGTATGACTATGAATATTTGATCCATGTTCTATCATTTATAAATGTTATATGGTGAACAGTCATAGTTCGGAACGTACGATACTTCAATGAATATAGTTCATGGGAAATGATCCAATAAGTAGTATTGTGAGATCATGTATTCAACTTGATTGATTGCAAAAAGGATCATATTGTGTTAATGTAACACAAGACCAAAAACTATAGGATAAATCTATCGCTGAAATGTCATTTTGATCGGTTTACACAAAGTGCAACATATTTGATATCCTTAAATGTTAAGGATAATCGAATGTGCTTTTGTAAAGAGTTTATTATGATATTGGAGTATGGTTTTCTTTCGAATAGTTTGGCCATTTGAAAGGAAAACAAATGTATAAGAATAGATGTAATTTAAGGTACGATTAGGATGAAGGGAACGAATAGTCACTTCTGCTTCATAGAGAAACATTGGAAGCGAGAATTATAATAATAATTGATACTTAATATCGAAATAATAAATATGATTTGTTTTTCGAAATGTATTTACATATAGAAAATTGTTTTCTATGAGATTTATATCTTTGAGCTCAAGATTTAGATTAACGAACTCTCCACTGTAAATAGTTGAAGTACATGAAATAAACAAATTGTATTAAGTGAACGGCGGACCTTCGAATTTAGTATGCTATTAAAGTAATGGTGGAAATAGTAGGAGCATGCCATATGGCACTTATTAATTGGATCAGTATGAAAATATTTCCATAAAACTTACCGTACATTATTTATGAAATAGTGATTATTTTTGGGTATCGATTGAAAAAAATAGACATAGCTTTATTTCAATATGTATATTATGAATATTCTTTGTGAAATAAATCTATAATGTGGTAATTGTTTTATAACCAAAGTGATGCATTGGAAAATACAAAAGTATCCAATATTATTTATGGTTGTCTTGGAATTATAGACTAATCCGTAGTTTTGAGAAATAATTTTATTGTATGATTTTGAATCATATGGTACTTGTTAATTATATCTCAAACAATAAAGGGCTAAGCACCCATTTAGTGGGAGTATCATAAGAGTTGATGAACTCTTCGGATTGATACATATAGATGTATGAAATCAAAATTCTATAAATACAAAAACGGTTTCATGTACTTCGTCATATTCACCGATGAGTTATCTTCGACATGGACATGTGTATTTGGTACACATGTAGTATGTCTATAGTAAACTTATAGAATATACAACATAAGTAAACAGAATAACGTGCAATAGAAATGATTCGATTTAATCTAATGAGTGAGTATATTGGAAAAAGTTCCAAACGTACCCAAAAATGAATAAAGATTCAATTTCAAAGTTACTCCCCCATATGATTCATAATGATGCATCGATAAGGGGTAATCGAACTTTGTTGGACAATATGCGATCAATTATGAGTGAAGTTGGGTTAGTTTCTTTCTATAAGGTCATGCACTTAAGAGTAGTACACAAGGATACTATTATTTCATCTAAATAACAGTTTACAAAATCACATGAGATAAGGATTTATAAGATACTCCAACATATCCTAGGCCAAGGAGTTGGCAGGTTTTGCGTGTCAAAAGATTGCACATAATAATTGTTCATGAAGGATCTTGTATGAATATCCTCAAAAGGATTTTGAGGAATAAGGAAATTCACAAAATGTTCATGAATACATTCTATTGCACTGAGAAACAATTGTTGTTTCAAGATATACCAACTTCATTGTGAAAAAATTTCATTGAGGAATTATTGGTAGTAAAATGGAATTGGATACGATCCATGGATAGAACTGATTATATGAGATGAAACGAAATTAACTAACTTAAACGAACACATAACATTAGAATGTCTAACAAGTATTCTCGCATATCGAAGAGAAACTATGAGTTTTTTTATTAATGTCGAAAATATATAATCCTAGATTTTTTAATTAAGCCATTGAGAGTGTTGACTCTATATTGTATGATGCACAAATCTAAAAGAATTCCAAGTACGCGATCAAAATATAGATTTTGGTTGTCATAACTGAAGGGATATGACCCATCGACCATGAATATAATTTTATGAGTAAGACTAATGTAGTTGGAATTAAATGAGCAATGTTGATAAGAATAATATCACAAATTTCAATCATTGAAATTTGTTCAACACGTTCAGGTCAATTTGAATTTACTCACAAAATTATCGCTTGATAAGTCCTAATATTTTAGTACATATGTATTGAACCAGAAAATTCTAAATAACGATTTAGAGTAAGCTGTTTACACATATTAACAAAAAATGTCTTAAAGTCAGTGAGAGCGATATTGAGTTTGTGAGTTTTTGGACATGATCTAAGAAATGACACAAAAGTATCATTTTATAAGCATCAAGATTGAATAAGTATTTTGATAGAAATATCAAATAGTTTGATTTTCAATCAAAGTGCAAAGGAAGCATATGTTCATAAGAAAGAGTACATTGATATTTTTAAACTATAAGTAAACAACACGTTGTTGATTTTAACGATGTTCTTGTCTTAAAACTAGTCTTAGTTGTTTTAAAACTCAACATTAGATTAATAAATGATGTCTTTTATTGTAAGCATAGAAGATGCTGGGAATGTCCCAAATGATATGCAAGGACACCTTAATAAAATGTTTAATTTGGAATATGTAAGATTGATTCCTCTGCATTGGCAAAAAGAATTATCATACATGTTGTGTTGTCTACGATATCATGATTTGTTTATGTACTTAACACATGAAACGAATATCAAATCCAAACTGATATCAATAAATGGTTGTTTGAAGTGTTCTCGTGTATTTATGAAACACTAGAGAATTGTTTACCGAAACAAAACTCCTTATGAAGGAGTGTTCGAACTCAAACTTCATAAGTCAAATTGGGTGTAGTATGTCAATAATAAATTCAAGTTAAGAATATTTAAGTTGGAAATGTTCAAAATAAAAGACTATGGCCTATTTAATAAAAAAAGGCTACGTACATTGCATTGAATATTGCCGCAATAAAAATAATGTATATAAAATTATAAGTGCACAAATTTATAACTGAGCAAATTCAAAATGTTGAGAATCTAATAACATTTTTGTATGATAACAATGTCATGATATGGTTCATAATAAACTTAGAGCTCATTAGAGGTCAAGAGACGTACTCCGAATTGTTCTACGTCATAAAGCAGTTAATCATCGTCAGAGAGAGTTGATTGACAGAGTAGTTAATTGAAACATAATAACATACATGTTCACAAAGGGGCTGACCCAACTGGTTTTGAAAAACGATTGGAGAAGTTGGAATAAGGTTCCATAATTGACCCCAAGTGTAAATGAGAGATTGATATAGTTAGGGGTATGCTCTAGGGGCAATTATGTAATTTGTTAAATATATCTAACTCGTTGAACAATCTTATTCATAATAAAGGTGTTTCTTTCTATTATATACTTGATATAATGTGGTTATATTAATTAACTAATTTAATTAAAAGTATATTTAATAGAAAATCCATAAATGATATATTTTATGATAGTAGTTACAAAGTATTGTAACCATGAGTAATTTATCACAATAAAACAAATATACCATTTTAAATGTTCATAGTCAAGATTCATCGAGACTGGATATCAGTGTGTGCGTTGAGACTAGAGTATGTAACGATTTTCATATGTTGGGCAGTGCATTACTCATGACTGCTGGGGGTACCTAAAGGTTAAGTACCGATAGTTACTGATAACTATGGAATGACTCACTCGATAGTTTTCTGTTGGTTAATATAACTAAGGTCAAACAGAAAATATCTATGTGACTGATTTACACAGTTTTCTCAACTTGTGAATGTTGTGGATCTTCAATATGAAAGCTCTACTTTGATTATAGTCAAACCATAGCATGACGTTCCATCGAGTGACTATAGTTGGGTTGAGTGGAGCTATTAGAAGCAAAGCACTATTCAAGAGAGGATTCGTCTCCACAGTCATATAGGGTTAGTATCATGGTCAACTTAAGTGAACTCAAAGTCAAAGTCTACGCCCAGAGCATTTTGGTTAATAATAATAATTATTATTGAACCAAGGACTTTGTGTTTGGACTATAAAGTTAAATGTGGATGATATTGGAATTTTGACCATTACCAAATTCCATAAATCCAAAGTGATATAATTGTAACGAAGAGAATTGGTGTAAATAATTGTTGTGAGAAATGCGGATTAAGGATCTTAAGGCTAGGATAAACACTAAGGGGGGTGAATAGTGTTTTAGAGAATTTTTAAATCTTTTTGAGTTTTTGTTAAACACAAATGTATGCTATATTCAGACACAGATATGATCACATAAATAAACATAGATGCAGAAATAAAGTAAAAGCAGTAAAGGAAAGAACACACTGGATTTTATACTGGTTCGGAGTTATCCTACATCCAGTCCCGCACACAAGTACGGATTTCCTTTCAAAAACATTCTTTACAATTACACCCTCGATTTCAAGGCAACGAGG
Organism: Allium cepa; assembly: GCA_030765085.1. Lineage (NCBI taxonomy): Eukaryota > Viridiplantae > Streptophyta > Magnoliopsida > Asparagales > Amaryllidaceae > Allium > Allium cepa. The sequence goes on from CM060934.1 coordinate 630,602,789, forward strand.
TACACCCTCCAGAATCACAATCCTCAGGGTAGAGATACTTGATTTTTCGGGCAACAAGTTCACCCAATTGATTTCCCAAGGCTACAATCACACCTTATCTCGCTTGATTGATTTCCAAGGCCACAATCACACCTTTTCTTGCTAAGTTGATTACAAAAAGCCTATAACTCTGAATAGCACTAAGGATCTTGTTGAGATAGTGATAGAGAATCAAACCAGAGATAATCTAGTTAGATTCAATGTTGATTTCGACAGAGTAATGGTAAGAATATGTATATAGAAATGTGGAAGAAGAAGAGGAGTGAAAAACCAGAAAATCCATATTAAAATTCGTTGAAACCAACCCCTATTTATAGAGGAACAACAGCCATGTCCATTCATGAAGAGTTATGACGAATAGACACTTCTTTTGAAATTTAAATTTTGAACTCAACTGACACCATGTCGACATGGGGTACTTGAGTATGTCGACATCCCAAAGGGATTTTTGGTGTTTTTATTTTCTTTGAAAATAACCTTTATCTTATATTAAAACTATTTTAAACTTCATAAATATACTTGACTATAATTAAAATACATAAGTAAATATAGAGAATAATATATATAGAATTTTACTATAATTTTATATTTAAATCTAAGTATAAATATTTAAAAGTTAAATATATTATATTTTAAAAATAGTTTAAAATGAAGGATAATTTGACTTTGAAATTAAAGATTATTTTGAGGCTAAAAGTATTTAAAATCAGGATAGATGTTTTTGATTCTTTGAAAAGGAAGGTTTTGAAATCATTTTGAAAACAAGATATAATTTTGAAAAATCATTTTGAATAAAAAGTTAGCGGATACAAAACAATGTTCCACTAGAGTTTTCATAGGTTCCATCCTATTTAGGGTTCCATCCCTTTAACAGGCTCGAAGCTCGAAGTGGATTCCATTCCACGAATAAATTAGATTTTAAGATGCCAATGCTTTTCTAGGAGTTTTAACAAAATTTCTAATTAAAAAGTAAATTACTTGAAATCTTGATATTCTTGTTACTCATGAGTCTTCAATCTTGATATCTTGAATCTCTATACTGTACAGTCTTCATTCTTGGTACCTGCATCGTTAAATCCTGCATATACATATATATCTAAACTTATACTGTTAGTATTTATATTTTATAATCCATTCTAAGGTTATTGTCATCAAAACCATCGTCTCATGGACTAATAATTTCCCCCTTTTTGATGATGACAACCTTTGCTTATAATATATTACTTATATCCTAATAACTCGCCCTTAATCTATGCCTAACTACCCTATTTTATATTTCTTCCCCTTTGTTATCAAAAAAAAAAACTAACTCTAAACATAACACCAGACTATATAACTCCCCCTCATTCTTGGACTAAAATACCAGCATTAATAAACTTATATAATGGAATATGGAATTAAGAGATAATTATATTGATAGTCACAATAATGAATCAAAGATTATATACATATCAATGTATAATTATATATGTTTTGTACAACAAACATCAATCCACACTAAATATCAATCAATATCAAACCAAGCCAAAGCAAATGAAATCAAATCAATCAAAGCAAACAATTCAAACAAAGCAACCAAATAAAATTAAACGTTACGAGGAACTTCCACCCATCCTTCTTCTCCAAAGATAGGGTCTGCTTTAATAGCATCCCAATTTTCATTGTCGTTGGTGAGAGAGACTGGAGGATGTGCTTCGTTATCATCCTTGTGTAGGGAGGAAATCATCCATCGTATTGCATCGAAATGCCTTTCTTGCTCCTTAATCATCTGCATTTGACTTAGTTCTAAGTGTCGCTGGTTACGAAGAATAAACGAGAGAATATTCTTGAATGAATTTAAGAGTTTCTTCAAGATTTTCGGATAAACTATGAATTGGATTAGCCATATTTGAAATTGTGAGAAGAATGAGAGATAGAGAAGATAAGAAGTGATGAATTCTAGAAGAAATAGGTATTTATAGGTGTAGGAATTCGTTTGAAATGAATAGACATATGGTAGTTATTCAAATTTAAAATTCAAAATGAATTGTCATTTCTGACCAGTACATGTCGACATGGTCATAGGGGGTATGTCGACATGGTGTAGTGAAATTTGATGATCTATTTTGATTTTGTGAATAATTGTGTGCATATATATATATATATATATATATATATATAATATTAACATTTATTTTGGAGATAAGACAAGCTAGATAACAGAAAGGAAATTCCATTTCGTTTCATACTAAGATGATACAATGATCAATAATAAAGAACTACGCGAACATTCAAATCAAAATAAACTAAAACAAATACAACGAGATACGAAAAGGTAGAACTAGTTAGAGGATGAGTCCAAGTTTCTTTCCGACTTTGGAAATAAATTTGTTCATCTTGGATGACATTTTGTCCAACTTCTTACTAACGGATCGTTTAAGAATCCATTGATTGTCAACAATCGTCTTTTGGTTTTTTGAGAAGAGTTTTGTTGGATGGATTAGGAGGATAGTCGATGCTTTCCAAAGAGGTTTCACCTTCTTCTTCTTCTTCTTCAATTTCCATTTCATCCCCTTCTTCTTCTTCTTCTTCCTCTTCCTCTTCTTCCATTTTCTCATGAGCCAAACGCTCTTATTTTTCGGCAAGAGTCTCATAAGGTTGAAAAATAAATGGAATTTTCATAAGAGAAATGTTGGAATAATTGAAAATTTTTCTAGAAACAAATTCTTTGCCTTTGAAATCCACTCCAAAATAGTTAAAAATCCGAGTGAGATAAATTCATGATACAAAGTATTCTCACCCATTTCAAGATTTTTAGGACGAAGTTCATCCAAAATAACTTGCGCCCAATTAATGTCATAATTTTCAAAAATAGCAAAAAGTGCTTTGCAAACTTTTGAAGAAGGATTGTTAAAATTCTCTGATCTTGGGGTCAAAGTATGTTGCAAAAGAAGATTGACAATTCATGCTTTTGGTCGAAAATTTTGATTTTTGAATTCAAAATTATCATTCCCATCGAAAATGTGATGAAATGTCTCACGATCATTTTCATCGATTTTCAAATTAGAAAGATCCATTCTCGTACTCTTGCAATTGAGAATGGTATCCAAAAGATCACAATTCTAGTGTCTTAGACACTACTCCAAATTTCATCCTCATTTCCATTATAAAATCTACGGTTTAAATTTGCATAGAAAATTTTGACAAGGTTTGGATAGCAAACAAAATCATTTTGAGAAGCATCAACAAGACTAAGAATTTGATTGTTTGCAAAACGATAATCAATTTCATAAGAAGAAAAATCTTGAAAAATAGCAAACTTTCCGGGATAGACTTTGGCATAATTAGCATCATTGATGTACGCTTTTATTGCCTCCAGATCATTGAAGAGTTGCCCTTTTATTTTTCTGGAAATTCTCATGTTGGAGGAGTTTCTTGAAGAAGCCATTAAAGTAGAGAGTAGAGAGCTTGAAGTTTTGAAGAGAGAGTTTGATTTTGAAAATAAGAGTGAAAAGATATGATAAAAGATAGTGAATAAATAGATTCTCAAAGACATGTTCTCTGGTCAAAAGATGCCTTTTCAGAGAATTGAATGAAGTGAAAAGGTGGAGGGAAATTCAACCATTTGAACTCAAATTTTGAATTTCAAATTCTGGTACCTATGTCGACATCACAGTGGGGACCATGTTGACATATGCCTATGAATTTTTGTGATTTATTTTTCCTAAGTACTCTAATATATGTATATATACTTATTACATTTAATGTATATATATCTGGAATATTATTAGAATTATAGTATTTTCAATATATTATTATACTATGAAAATAATAATAAAAATAATAATAAAAATAATAAAATAATAGTAAAAATTTTAAAATTCAAATAATACACCAATTTAAAATGGATCAATCAAGCAATCAAATATCTAATTCTAAGCATGCAATTTCAACCAATTATATTGTAAACGTGTACCTTTTTTGAGTCCATTTCTTTGAATTCGTCGCAGTCATGAACTGCCGTGAAACACAAATTTGAATTATCTGTCTTCTAATCATCATCACTTGAGGACGAGCCTGAGTCATCTAGAGGAGCAGTAAATGCACGCTTCTGTTTCTTTGCTGGATCATTGTTTATAGGAGGATCTTGCGTGTCTAGATAAGGACAGTCTCTTTTGATATGGCCTGGTTCATCACAGTTGAAACATTTGACATTATTTGGCATTATATTCCGATTTCCAGAGTTCTTATAGTGTTTCTCTTGAGATTATTCATCTTTCTGTATTTCAGGAATTTTCTAAAATTTTTGGTCATAAAGGCTATCTCTTCATCATTATCACTGTTTGAGTCTGATCCATCGGGCAATGCATTGAATGCCATTGATTTTCAAATGCTTTGCTTTCTCTTCTCCCGATCATTTGGACTTCAAACGACATTAGATTTCCAATTAATTCTTCTATCTTTAAGGTATTGATGGCATTTGCCTCTTCGATCGCAAGTATCTTTTGATCCCATTCTGAAGTAAGAGAATTTAAAAAATTTCTGACTTGATCTTCTTCATAAAATATCTTTCCCAAGGATATTAAAGAATGCACAATATCCTGAAATCTACTATACATATCGAAAATAGACTCATTGGAATTCATTTTAAATAATTTAAACTGATTTTTGAGCATGGAAATTTTGGTCTGTTTAACTTTGCTTGTTCCTTCGTGAGTCACTTGCAAAGTTTTCCAGATTTCTTATGCAGACTTACAAAATGTCACTCTATTAAATTCATTTCTATCAAGTGAACAAGACAGAATATCATTGCTTTAGAATTATTTTGTGAACAGTCTTTTGCTCAGCGGTCCACTGTGCAAAATCAGTTGTGGGTTCAGAATATTCAGTTTGTGTGATATTCCAAGTATCCAGTCCTATAGACTGTAAATATATTTTCATCCTACATGCCTAATATGCATACTTACTGCCATTAAAAAGTGGTGGTCTGACAGTAGACTGACCTTTTATAAATGAACTAGTGACATGGATACTAGTGTTAGTAACAATACCAGTGTTGGTAGCCATTTTGAAAACTTTTTCAAAAATCAGATTAGAAACTTTGAAAACCTTGCTTTGATACCAAGCGTGAGAAATGCGAATTAAGGATCTTATGGCTTGGATAAACACTAGAGGGGGGGTGGGGTGAATAGTGTTTTAGAGAATTATTAAATCTTTTTGAGTTTTTGTTAATTTAAACACAAATGTATGCAATATTCAGACACAGATATGATCACAGAAACAAACACAGATGCAGAAATAAAGTAAAAGCAGTAAAGGAAAGAACACACCGGATTTTATATTGGTTCGGAGTTACCCTACATCCAGTCCCGCACACAAGTACGGATTTCCTTTCAAAAACATTCTTTATAGTTACACCCTCGATTTCAAGGCAACGAGGTACACCCTCCAGAATCACAATCCTCAGGGTAGAGATACTTGATTTTCCCGGCAACAAGTTCACCCAATTGATTTCCCAAGGCTACAATCACACCTTATCTCGCTTGATTGATTTCCAAGGCCACAATCACACCTTTTCTCGCTAAGTTGATTACAAAAAGCCTATAACTCTGAATAGCACTAAGGATCTTGTTGACATAGTGATAGAGAATCAAACCAGATATAATCTAGTTAGATTCAATATTGATTTCGACAGAGTAATGGTAAGAATATGTATATAGAAATATGGAAGAAGAAGAGGAGTGAAAAACCAGAAAATTTCTGTTAAAATTCATTGAAACCAACCCCTATTTATAGAGGAACAATAGCCATGTCCATTCGTGAAGAGTTATGACAAATAGACACTTCTTTTGAAATTTAAATTTTGAACTCAACTGACACCATGTCGACATGGGGTACTTGAGTATGTCGACATCCCAAAGGGATTTTTGGTGTTTTTATTTTCTTTGAAAATAACCTTTATCTTATATTAAAACTATTTTAAACTTTATAAATATACTTGACTATAATTAAAATACATAAGTAAATATAGAGAATAATATATATAGAATTTTACTATAATTTTATATTTAAATCTAAGTATAAATATTTAAAAGTCAAATATATTATATTTTAAAAGATAGTTTAAAATCAAGGATAATTTGATTTTGAAATTAAAGATTATTTTGAGGCTAAAAGTATTTAAAATCAGGATAGATGTTTTTGATTCTTTTAAAAGGAAGATTTCGAAATCATTTTGAAAACAAGATATAATTTTGAAAAATCATTTTGAATAAAAAGTTAGCGGATATAAAACAATGTTCCACTAGATTTTTCGTAGGTTCCATCCTACTTAGGGTTCCATCCCTTTAACAAGCTCGAAGTGGATTCCATTCCATGAATAAATTGGATTTTAAGATGCCAGTGCTTTTCTAAGAGTTTTAACAAAATTTCTAATTAAAAAGTAAATTACTTAAAATCTTGATATTCTTGTTACTCATGAGTCTTCAATCTTGATATCTTGAATCTCTATACTGTACAGTCTTCATTCTTGGTACCTGCATGGTTAAATCCTACATATACATATATATCTAAACTTATATTGTTGGTATTTATATTTTATAATCTATTCTAAGGTTGTTGTCATCAAAACCATCATCTCACAGACTAACAATTGTAACTATTAGGCACCGCTTATAATAAGTAAAATTGGATTCTACCAAAAGATGTGTAAGCGATGAATTCAGCCAAAATGTCACACCACCTGCTAAGCGACGTGTGAATGTTAATATTTGAATTGTTCAATATTAATCGCTGACTGTATTTACACCTTTGAGTCGCATAACCATGATGATGAATTCTTTGAGAAACTGCATGATTTATTTAATTTATATAAAGTTGTAAATTAATTAAATTAACTAGTATTTGAGAAATATTAATTGTTGTTTATTTTATTTGATGTTTGAGAGTTATTTGTAATTATTTGAATGCATTTATAAAAGTTATATTTGCGCGCATTGATATATGACAGCATTGTAGTTAAATAAAAGATAATTACATGCGTTAATTTATGGAATCTTATGTCATTTGATGGCACGTAATTTTCAGCCATACCATGTAAAGAAATAGAAATGAAAAGAGAAAGTTAATCAAGAGAATTAATTAGACAAGTTTTAATTAAAGAATGTGAAAGGTTTCCTTCTTTCGAATAAAACATATTCTCTAATTCATTTTGTACGTACAATTGAGTTTCTCATTTTTTTCATTCTTGATTTTGTAACTTTTTTGGTTCTCTCCTTCTCTAATGGCAAAAAAGATGATATCTTCCATGGCTACAATTATTCCTAAAATCAAATACAATTAAAATCAATTATGAAAAGTAATTCATTCCTCTTGATCTTACAACATCTGGATGCCGATTTCTGAATCTAGGCGATTTGATTCGTCATTCAAGGTGCAAAGCATTGGCACCAATTTTGGTTATTATAATTTTATTTATTTTATACTCATCATGTTGAAATGGTCAAGATTTATTCATATTATATATCTTCTGTCTCATCATGTTTAAAAGGTTTAGACTTATTCATATTATATCTCTTCTATCTTGTGTATTCATCTTGTAATATAACTTAGATCCCCTTTTGTTCATCTCATTTAATTGTACGATCATTATGTAGATTTAATATGTCATAAAAGTAAAATTTTCCTTTTTCAGAATTCATAAATGGTTATTTATATAAAGTTATAGACTTCTATTTCATATCTAAGATTAAAAGATTGAATCATTCTGTTAGCATTGAATTTGAACATATATGTAACTTAAATTGCAACCTTCATACATATACATAAATATATGTGTTATTTTAAAATGAATACATAACTTGCAATTATTTATACATATAAATATACATGTGTTTATGTTATTTTAATCTAAATCAAAATGGACCTTTTTGTGAAACTATAGAATTTAAATTTTAAGCTCTTCCTTAATTGAAACATTTTTTACAATTGTTAATTTTTGTTTTGAAACTCATATATAAAAAAAAATTATTTTAACATGTGTATGTGAACTTATCAATTATTATACATGTATATTTTATGGCTTAAAAAAACTTAGACAATAAAGGCATATGCAAATTCTATTGTTAATGACACTTAATATGTCGTTCAATGTAACTAAAAAGAGCAAGAAACCTAAGGGTTTCTCTTTCTGCATTTATAGCCATCTTTCCTTAATTTATTATACATGTCAAGAGAAAGAAAATCAAAGGTTTTCCTTCTCTAAAATTTCTCATGCTTAGTTACATAAATACACACTTCTTATATGTTGCACTTATATTTCACAACATGAATGTATTTGATACATTCATTCCACTCCACATAAATATATGCATAAGAGTATATTTGATATACTCTAATTTAAATACACATTAAATAAAGTAAAATTTTATTTATAAATTAAATAAAAAATTGATTTTATTTAAAAGAAACATATAAAAGTTTTAAATGAATTTAGACTTCATAGGCCCATTAATGATCCAAAATGGTTTTTTTTTTTGAAATTCACTCATTTCTTCCATTATGGGCTGGCCCATTCAGTACGTGACTCCTGGGTATCCCATGAGTAATACACTGACCAACATTAGGAGATCCTTACGTACTCTAGTCTCAATGCACGCATCAATGTCCAATATTTATACAGCTTCACTAGGGATATTTAAAACGATGTACTCATTATATAGTGGTATAAGACTCATGGTTACAACTATTTATAACTACTGTCACAAACATATCATTGTGGACTTGCTGACTATATACTTAAATTTAATAAATTAATTATTAATGGCATTTTATAACAAGTATATAACATTAAGGAACAACCTTTTATTTCGAACAAGATGGCTATCCAATTTAGATTGATATAACAACTTAAGTAATTTCTCCTAGGGCATAAACCATAACTCTCTCAATAACAATATAAGAAAAATACACGAACCATTATTTGTGGAAACCATGGTATCTTTGGTGGAAGTTTTACCCATCCATTGTCCAGACCAAAAATTCCTTCAATAGAACTTCCTTCCCAGTCTGTAAGTTTCTCCATTTCAGCATCCATGTTTTCATCATGGATCTCCTTATAACCAATCATTTTAAGAACAGATTTTTTCCCTTAAGACATAACATATGAAGCATCAATGTGATGCGAGATGTCTTTTAAGTTTGTGAATCATTTGCTTTTTATTCATTTCCAATTTTTTTTATTTCTCAAATTTACATAGAAAGCCTTCTTGAAAGATTGTAGTGTCTCTTCCATGTAGTCACTCAAATTATCTTTATAAATACCCTTTTTGAAATCCGTTTTTCTTTGATAAATTAGAATTTTTAGAGAAGAAGATATGGATATTTATAGAAGAGAAATTTTAACTTAATAACTATGCGCTCTTAAAATAATTAAATTCAAAATTTCTGAAATTTGATCGTTATACGTCAACATATAGATTTATGGTATGTTAACATACATGTTTTCTTTAAATTGTCATGAATTATAGCTTGGTTAAGTATTTTATAATTTTATAATTTTTTATAGTAGTTATTATTTCTAAAGAGTAAATTAACATTTTTTAATGTAAAAACCAATATTCTTTATTTATGTGTACTATAATCATTTATTAATAGTAAGTGATACTTTTAAATATTTGTATAGAAATTTCATAATAATACTAGTTATATAGGATACAAACTAAACTATCATTATACAAAATAAATGTAATTGAATACTATTAACAAACACATTTATAAACATACACGCAGACAAATAATTATGCTAACTACGTGATGATTGGAGATTTGTGAATGCTACAATTTGATAATTGAAACTAAAATTCCCATTTTAATCCACTAAATTTCCATTAGCATCAAAAGTTACTTCTCCAACATATGTAACTTCATTTTTGTCGTCAACTTCCGTTTCTACTTCCTCCTCCTCTTCTTCCTCTTCTTCTTCCTCTCCTCTTCCTCATCCTCCTCTTCCTCTGATTCCCTTTTCACGTTAATGAGGTTATAAACAATCAAATTTTTAGGTTCTTCCCCATCTATTATAATAAGGTTCATGATTGTCCACAAATTTCACTTGGAAAAGAAAATGTTCCATACTAATGGATTCGAGACCATAACCATGGGTTCTAATGCATGAGATCTTGTAGCACTTATCAATGATGATTTTGAAGATTCCTCAGGATTCTTCCATGCCTCCCCTGTTCACTCTTGACCAAGATTTGAAGTATTGTATTTCAGTAAGCATGTCCATGACATGCTTCATTTCTTGTTCTATTTTTCCTAGTTTTGAGAATATAATGTTGAGAAAAGGTGAATTTTCTTCAATTGGGCGTTTGGACATGTTTGGATCCATTAATGGTGTGTTGTTTTAATTTTATAGGGAAGAAAGAGAGAAAATAGGCCTGGTGACAAAATAATTTAGTTATATACGTGGTTTTTACTTTTAAAATTTAAGCTAAGGAGGGAAATCTATTTCAATGGTCTATATGTCGACATACGAAATTATCGTATGTCGACATATCCATGTTTATTATATATTCTATTTTTTATTTCATTTAACTTATATATATAAATATATAATATATTTTAGAAAATAAGCATATTCTTGGTTTTATTCATAATCTAATAAATTTATTAATTTTTTTTGTTAATAAACTGTACATTAAATTTTCATGTTTTATAAATTTGAGTTAATTGTTTTATGATTTCTGAATAATATTATTACTAAAAATTAGAAAAAAGAGATTTAATACTTCAAAAGAAATTATTATAAAAAAATTTCTTTTGAATAAATTAGAGTATTTCATGAATATTTATTGTTAATAAATAACTTAAAAGAACTTATTTTTATAATATGATTTCATCTTATTATTAATCAATATCGTGTTATGTAATTTTTTCAAGTTTATTCTTTTAAAACATATAAGTATGTATATATTTATTTTATAATTCTATTATTTTTAAATTTGTATTTTTTGTTTATGTATATTATATAATATTTTGAAATAATTATTTTTTAATTTATATGAATTTTTTATTAAATATAAAGGCTATTAATTTGGAGTGCTATTTTGCTACTCAAACAAAGTCTCTAAAAGAAATTATAAAATATAAAATACATATTATCTAGAAAGTCTAATTATCTTAACTAATAAATTTCAATAAATAAACTAAATACAAAATTATCAATTTTTGAGTTACCTCTAGTTCCCTTCATATCCTTGGCTTTTGCTTTGTGATCAACTGGTATTTATTCATCTTTTATTAGGTGGCACATATATGCATTTTATGTCTATGAGTAGCTACTTTTTGATGTGGAGGCTGGATCATCCCATGTTGCATTGTAAACTTGTTTTTTTCCGATGGAGTTTGTGTTGGGGGAGAACTTCGTTTCTTTTGCTTTGGACAGTCCTTTTGAAAGTGTCCACTTTTGTTGCATCCAAAGCATTTGATGGTATCTTAACTCTTTGATTTGTTTGGATTTTCATCAGTCCTTCTTAATTTGTTTCTTTTTTGGCATTTTGGGAATTTTTAAAAATTCCTAGTCGTAAACGACATTTCTTGTCATCATCTGATCGTTCATCTCCATGAGTAACATTGAATGCCAATGTTTTCTTCTCACCTGACTGGCTTTCCTATCAACCCTACAATTGAACTTCATATGAGATTAAATCACATATTATTTTTTCTACTTTCATCATACTAATATCATTACTTCTTCTATGGAGACTCTTCTGATCCCATTCAATTGTAAGGGAACTAAGAATCTTTCGGACTTAATCCGCTATAGTGTGTTCTTTTCCTAATAAAATGAAAGCACATAATATGTCTTGAAATCTAGAATACATATTAGAAATAGACTCATTTGGTTTCATTTTAAACTACTGAAATTGGTTAGTTAACATAGAAATCTTGGTTTATTTATCTTTATTAGTGCATTCGTTTGTAACTTGTAGTGTTCTCCATATTTCATATCCATACTTACATACAGAAACTCTATTATTCATTATTATTTAGTAAACAAAGTAGTATATTTATAGTTTTTGAGATACTAAGTTCTTTTTCCTTTTGCTTATTTGTCCGTTGAGCATATGTAGTCTTGGGTTTTGCATACTCACTTTGGATAATATTCCAAGTTTCAAAGCTATTAGAATGTAAATAAATTTTCATTCTACATGGCTAGAATGCATTATTACTACGATTAACAAGTGGAATTCTAACAGTTGATTGGCTTTCTACAAAAATGTTAAAATTTATGTTACTAGTGTTAATGGCCATTAAAATTTTCAAAAATTAGATTACAAGTTTATACTATATTTAAAGATGGCGTGCTCTGATACCAAATCTGGTCGGGGTTATGATAGGTGTGATAACCTAATTTATACTATACCAGAGTTGATCTTAAGGTTACTTTACACCAGCGGGAGGGGGTGAATACTGTATTTAAACTTTTTATCAATATACTTGCAAATTCAAATTTTATCACAGAAAATTCAAACACAAGCAATAATATTATCATAGAACAATCATATAATTGTAATTAAATGTAGTAAAAGTAAAGGTAAAGAAGACACTAAGAATTTTATACTAGTTCGGATTCCCAATCCTACATCCAATCATGTACCCAGTACATAATCCACTAATCACTTATTGACTTTAACCAGGTGGCAAGAACACTCTTTACACCTCTTGACTTTGACTCAGGTAGTAAGGACACCTATTAGAATTTGACTCGGGTAACTAGCACCCCCTTTGGAGTTCGACTCAAGTAACCATAACACATGTACTGTCTTTGATTCAAAGGTAGAACGATTCCCTTTACAATCTCGTCTTAACTTTCACTTGAGTGTTTATGGTCATAATTCCAGTAGTTTGTTAATACATATAGACCTTCAATAGTTGAATAACTTTGCTTTTGAGTAGAATTGAATGAATATTAAAGTGTTAATGATGTACAACAGAAATGAATGTTCTTTAATCTTTTATATGAATACAGAAAAGAGAATCGCTATAGAAATAAGTAGTACTTCGTTGAAATCTTAAAGAGAATAAGAAAGAAGAGAGACAGAGAGATAAAGTAGTTAGAATTATTGTTAAAAAATAGAAATGAGAGGGCTTTGAATAGAGGTTGAAGAGTTGCATCTATTCGTGAAAGCATGGCGCAAAAAGCTAAAAGTTGCTTCTTTTGAAAATTTAGAAAACACCTCAATAGTCTATATGTCGACATACATATTTTTTATATATCGACATATACAGATTAATTTTTATATTTTTAGAAACACTATATATATGTTTTAAAATATATTTCTTTTTAAAAACTCCATTCAAATTTATTTTATAACTAAATTAAATATTATTCTTTTACAAAAATATTTTTAGTGGAAAAATAATTTTTGAAATCAACATAGTCAAAGATATGATGCTACCTAGGTCTTTAATATTTAATTTAAGACTCGACAAGATACCGACACAAATGTCTTGCTCTTTATGCTTCTACTCTTGAATTCTTCATTGTCAAATATATCTCGATCAACTCTTGATTTATACCGATCAGTTCTTCAAGCTTTTATTCAATCATCATTTGTATAAACCTGTTAAATATTCCTCATATCCTGCACTATATAACTCAAGAAAACATTACTAGCAATATTTATATGGTTGTTTTCATCAAAATCAATACCTTGGATATAAACAAGAAGATGTTTGGTCATTTTAATGAGACCTTCGAGAAGTTTGTAGAAAGGGCTATGAGGTACGAGAGCCTGCACCTAAAGCAGAAAGCTGAAGTTGTTAGTTCAAAGGAAGAGCCAAAGCCGCAAGTATGCGGGGGAGGTGGCAAGGGGAAATGGAACAAAAAAGGAAAGAAGCGGTCCTAAGAAGGGGATGGCTAAAACAACGGCAAATGGAAGCTGATGTGCTTTAATTGCAATGAGAATGGTCATTTTAGTAAGAAAAGCAAAACCTCGAAAAGTGGGGCGAAAAAGTGCTTCATCTGTGGTATTGTCTGACATGTGAAGAAGGATTGTTTAGAGCCAAGTAAGGGTGAGTAAGATGTGTCTTCTTATGCATTGAATGTCACTCATACTTCATCGACTACTCCATCGGTGAAGGAGAAAGAGAAAGGGGTCATTTTTTGAGCTATGATTTCCGTTTATGCTATACCTATAGGTGCTTTATTTGATATTGATGTGTTGGACCATTTTTATATCCAATGATTTAGTGAGTAGCTTAGGGTGGTGTCCTGACCTTGTAGGAAAACCTATAGTTGTTTTGAACTTGGTGATGGTTCAATCAAATTAAGTATCGTTTGCCCGGAATTTATATGTTGAGTCATAGATGCTTGTTTGCTTATGATTGTTTTGTTTGGGCTCGGTTGGATTTGGTATCCTTTTAGGTTTGAAGCGACTAAAGAGGTGCAAAAGTATAGTGGATGGTGAGATATAGTTGATGGTGAGATATAGTTGATGGCGATAGGAACATGAAATGGGTGTAGGCTAGAATTGAGCTGCATGCTTGAGGATACATGTTACACCAAGCTTTGTGATTTGCTCGTGATCCTCCATGTGAAGTCATCGTCATTACCCATAGTGGGCGAATATCCATAGGTGATCAGACTACCACCATGTAGAGAGATTGACTTGAAGAACCGAGCCAGTTGGAAGTAGGTGAAATGGATAAATTTCCAATAAAATTCATATATTGGATCTATTCGGCCTATGAAGTGTAAATAGTTTGTTAGATCCAATATAATATAATTTTAAATAAAGCTTATTTTATTTATTTAGTCGAAGAAAGAGTCTTGATTTTAATTAAATTTTAATCAGTGTAGGATTTATTTAAAATAGATATATCAAATATACGCTTGTGTGTATGTGCGTATAACAATTACTTGTTAATTTAAAGAAGAAAACATTTATTTCTCTTTCTCAACTTATTCAATCAATTAAGGGAAGATTTTTTTTATTTAAAGAGAGAGACTTTCATTTCTCTCTCATTGATTAAATTTGTTGATTTATTAAATGACATATATGATCAAATTTATTCTTGGCATATGTGGTGAGTATATCAAAATAAACTCCAGTGTAAAATCTACAAGTGCAACATACAAAAAGTATACATGGCTGATGTGACTGTATATAGCGTCAAGATTTACACCGCAACATACACACTTATCCCTTATATATGCCTCTGTTATCCACGGTTTTGATTTAAAAATATAGACACATATATATTTCAGGAAGGGTTAAAATTTAAATTTTGTAGTTTTTCACAAAATTCAATTTCAAAAATTTGAAATAGCGTACACATGCATATGTCGGTATATAAGTAATTTTAAACTATGTTTAATATTTGAAATAATATATGCATGAAAAGTTTGTAATATGATATGTATGAAAATTTAAAGTTAACAAATATAAATCCAACTTTCAACTAGGAAGGAATCAAATGTTCATATTTTTTTTATAGAAGTTCACTTATAGATTTTAAAACTAAAATAACTTTTTCACTTACGTAAACAACAAACAAATTATATTCGAAACAAAAACCATGTAACATATGTATTCTATTTAAAGGCGTGTTTAAATAATCAAAATCATTTTCAATTAAAATTTGTTTAAATAACCATGTAACATATGTATATACACTTATTTAAAAAAGTTTTCAATCAAAATTCTTTTTTTTAAGCAATTATTTCAAAGAACAACAGTAAAATATATCAGACAATTTAGCCACATTTAAATTCATTGTAAAGATTCAGATCTAGACTATGCAAATAATATGAACAAATAATCGAAAGAGATGAAGGATCTAAAATATATTATCTAATGATCATATTATCAATTAATGTGCAATACAAAAGGGGATCTAATTTAAATTAACATGCTAAAAATTTAAGGAATTGAGGTGTGGCATAAGGCGATCTGAATTATATAGCAAGGTGAACATACTAACAGATGATATGTAGCATGTATTAAATCTGAACCATATGAACATGATTGATATATGATTAAATAAAATTTGGATGTCACCATAATATGTTGCCAAAAAGTTGCACCTTGAATGATTGGTAGGTCTTCGATCCTCGATAGCCTGCTGGGCCAGCTCTAGTGCCTCCTACCCCCTGATCATCTCTATTTGCTTCTTTGCAGAGGAGTTTTAGGGTTTATACTCCTCGGTCCTCGATGTAGTTGAGATTGATGGTGTGATGGTTCCACCTACTGAAGTTTTGCATGCAGAAGTTTCCTATTGGTCTGATTATTTGGTTGGATTTTCTAGATTCTATCCCGCCCTATCATCTTGTTAAAGTGCGTTGTCGTCAAGAATGGAATCTTAAAGGGAGGTCTACAAGTGCATATTGATAACTCCTTGTTCTTTTTCAAATTCTTGGGAGTTAAGGAAAGACTTCATATTCTTTAGTCTGATCCAGTTATCATTGTTGGGAAACCTTTCATTATCACAACTTGGAGTCCTTCGGAAGACAAGGTTAAGGAACAATGTAGCACGCATAACTTTTGAGTAACATTATTCAGGATGTTTAATTAGATAAATTAAATAGAATAATGTATGTTGTGATAAGGAAAATGGGATTTGTTAACTAATATGGTTCGTGCCTTAAGTAATGAATTAATAAGATTGATTTGAACATAAAAAAGAAAGAAAGCAATGAGAGGAGCATAATGGGAATACCTCCTTTATTCATGTCCCTAAACCCTCCATCTCTCGTTCATTCTCATTCTATTTATAAATCAACAACAAAACATAAGAGAAGGCTGGCTATTACATAGGAAGAAAAGATTGGGAAATCTAAAGGGAATCAGAAGAAAAACTTAAGGGGATTAATCAATATCAAATCTCAATCTCTCTTATCAAATCTAAGATCAATAGTAGTATCCATCTCATTTAATTATGCATGTTTTTGGATCTATGAATGATTTTCAAATTGATTGTGAAAATATGTCATGCTTTGATTGATGATCACACTTTTGAGTTGAATGATGATTTTTTGGAATTCTTATGGAATTGTTTTAATAGGTTTCAAAGGCAAAACCTAAGTTTTTGATCTCCAATTGATTTGAAATATGAACATGTTGTGTAAAATATTATTTTGGAGATGATTTTTTAATTTCATAATTTTCCAAGTTTATACGAATATTTTATGAATTTCCTCAGATGGAAAAGGAGTTTATTTTGGCTTCTAAACCGTTTGTAGAGGAGAAAGGAAAATCTATGACGGGAGGTACGCTTTTGATTCATGGTATACCTATTAAAATATTATTTGATACTGGCGCATCACATTCTTTTATCTCACATTGCTTGGTAGATAAGTTAAATCTAAAACCATCATACCTTATTACTTTCTTAATAATTGTGAATCCGATAAGAGGTTAGGCAACTCTTGGGATGAGATGCGACCACTTAGAAATTGAGCCGTTAGGTCATGATTTACCTTAAATTTGCATGTATTTGATTATATAGGATTTAGGACTACTCTGGGTATGGATTGATTAAGCAGATATGGTGCTAGGATATTTTGCTATGATAGAAAGACATCATTAAGATACCTTAATGACCATGATCTAATTGTATACTCAGTACAAAATCCGAATTTTGATATATGTGCTTTATTGGGTTCAACGGAAGATGAAGATGCAGTCAATCGGGTTTTTGTTGTAAGAGAGTATGTAGATGTCTTTGAGCCAGTAATAGGACTACCATCGAAAGGAGCTATTGAGTTTCGAATAGATCTTGTACCTAGAGCTAAACCCATTAGTAGACCACTAAGCAGGATGACACCTACAGAGATGAAAGAATTAAAGGTGCAGCTAGTGGATTTAAAAGGGAAGAATTTCATTAGACCAAGAAGTTCGCCCTAGGGAGCGACCGTGGTGTTCGCAAAGAAACCAAATTTTTCATTAAGGATGTGTACTGATTATCGTAAGTTAAATGAGAAGACGATAAAGAATCAAATACTTTGTTGAGAATAGATGATTTGTTTGATCAACTGAGTGGAGCCAATGTATTTTCCTAACTAGATTTATCAATAGGGTTCCATCAATTGAGAAAGATGGAGGGTAGCATTCCATTAACGATGTTTTGAACAAGATATGATTTGTATGAATGGTTAGTCATCCCCTTAGGATTGACTAATGTGCCTACTTACTTTGTGGATTTGATGAACCAGATCTTCCGAGTGCATTTGGCCAGATTCATGTAAGTGTTTATAGATGTCATTCTGATTGATTCTAAGAATGAACAAGATCATTAGATTCATCTTAAATAGTGCTAGAATCGTTGAGGCATCATCAACTAAAGGCGAAGTTTTTAAAATGTCATTTTTTTTAAAAAGGAGTGAAGTTTCTTGATATTGTAGTTTTGGAAAGTGAGTTATTAGTAGATCCAGTTAAGACTAAAGCTGTTAATAATTGGAAAAGACATGAGATTGTGATCGAGATAAGAAGCTTTCTAGGGTTAGCATGCTATTACTGGAGATTCATTAAGGATTTCTTTCGTATAGCGGCACCTATGATTAAACTAGCAAGGAATGATGCAAAGTATGTTTGGACCGATAAGTGTGAATAGGCATTCTTAAAGCTAAAACATTTATTGACCAACGCACCTATGTAAGTTGTTACAGATGGAATCAAGATTTAGCAATGTATACTGATACATGCGGATAAGGATTAGGAGCTGTGTTAATGCAAAAGGTAAAGTGATTGCCTTTGCTTCTCGACTACTTCTACCGCATGAAGTTAGGTATTCGACTCGTGATTTGGAGTTGGCAGTAGTGATCTTTGCTTTGAAAGTTTGGAGACACTACTTTGGGAGAACGGTTCGAGTTATTTATGTATCATAAGTCTTTGAAGTATTTATTATCTCAGAAGGAGTTAAATATGAGACAACAAAAGTGGCTGTAGTTTTTGGTGCCTTATGATTTTGATATTGAGTATACGCCAAGAAAAGGAAATATAGTTGCAGATGCACTTAGCAGGAAACTTTGGAGCGTGGTGTTAGCTAAGTTAGCAGTATGGAAAGATATAGAGGCATTGACTACTTGTGGTGTGCAGTTAAGGTCAATGGCTAGTTCTAGTTGGAATACTGCAATGTTATCCTATTTAGAAGGTCGACCGGTAACGATCAAAAGAATTGCTTATAAACAAGGAGATGATTCCTTACTAGCTGAATGGATCAGAAGACTTGAAGAGGAAATGACATTGTTGATTTAAAAGGATTTTAGTCTTGACCAGAATGGATGGTTGTGGAAGAAGGGACGGTTATCCATTCCAGATGTTGGTAACCTAAGGAAGGAAGTTCTTAGGGAATGTCATTGATTGAAGTTTACCATTCATCTTGGAGGAACCAAAATGTATCGAGATATAAAGAGGACTTTCTTTTGGGAAGGAATGAAGATAGATGTAGGCTTATGGGTGAAGCAATGTTTGAATTGTCAGCAAGTAAAAGCTGAGCATCAGAAACTAAGTGGATTGCTTCAACCTTTACAAGTGGCACTTTGAAAATGAGATTCTATATTCATGGATTTTGCCGATGGGTTGCCAAGGTCGAGTAGGGGAAAAGAAAGTATTTAGGTCATGGTTGAAAGACTGACCAAGAGTGCACTCTTTATTCCCGTTAAGTCGACATGGTTGACACCTGCTTTGACGAAGTTGTTTATGAAGAATATTGTAAGAACGTATGAGATTCCTAATAGTATAGTAAGTAACATAGATACTTTATTCACAAGTGAATTCTGGAAAAGTCCACAAGAAGTGTTAGGTACCAAGCTAAAGACGATTACCACTTACCATTCACAAACGGATAGGCAAACAGAAAGAATTAACAAAGTTTTTGAGGATTTATTGAGAGCTTGTACACTAGACTTTGGAGGGTCATGGGAGGACTATTTGCGCTTAGTCGAGTATTCCTATAATAATAGTTATCAAACTAGCATAGGAATGGCGCCCTTCGAAGCACTTTATAGAAGGCCTTACAAATCATCGGCATGTTGGCTAGACGTCAAAGACAGGTTGATTCTTAGCTTAGATAGGGTGAGATAAGTCATAGGAAAGATTGAGTTGGTTTGAGCAAGGATGACAAAATCTTGGTCTAGGTAGAATAGTTATGCAGATAAGAGGCATAAAGATCTAGGGTTCTCCGTTGGAGACTATGTTATTGTTAAAGTATCACCGATGAAGTATGCGGTATGGTTTGGAAAGTTAGGGAAATTAGTTTTGAGATATGTTAGTCTGTTTCCTATCATAAAAAGGATTGGGAAACTCACTTGTTGGATAGAGTTACCGAATAGTTTGGCAGGAGTCCATAATTTTTTTTATGTTTCTCATCTTAGAAACTATGTGCATGATCCAGAGACTAGTATTGCATCGACTGTATTGGAAGATTTAGTAGTGGAACCGGATATGACTTTTGTTAGACAACGATTTCATGTTGTAGCAAGAGATGGGAAGAAATTAAGAAACAAAGCAGTCAAGTTATTGAAAATTCAATGGAGTAATAATGAGAAGGACTCTAACTGGGAGACATAAGACAAGACTAGAGATACTTAACACGAGTTGTTTTGATTGTATGTTCCATATTTGTCATATGAGCCTCTTAGTTAGTCTGATATATTAGTATTGTTGTTATGTGTCTATCACACATGTTTGCATGATTGATATGCCTGTTATTTTTCCTTATCATAATTTCGAGAATGAAATTCTTTACGGGAAGCCTGCAACACCCATAATTTGTGGTTAACATTAATCATGAGGTTTAATTAGATAAATTAAATAATAATGCATATGATAAGGAAAATGAGATTTGTTAACTAACATGAGTCATGCCTTAGGTAATCAATTAATAAGATTGATTTAAACATAAAATAGAAAAAAAACCAATGAAAGGCTCAAGCTGGGAATATCTCCTTTATTCATTTACCTAATTCCTTCCTTTCTCATTCATTCTCATTTCATTCTATAAATCAAAAACAAAACATAAGAGAAGGCCGGCCATTACCTAGGAAGAAAAGAATGGGAAATCTAAAGGGAATCAAATGAAAAGCTTACGCGCATTAAGCAACATCAAATCTCAATCTCTCTTATCCAGTTAAGGTGAATAATGGTATCCATCTCATTTATTTATGCTTGTTTTTGGATCTATGAATGAATTTCGAATTGATTGTGAATATATTTCATGCTTTAATTGATGATTACATTTTTGAGTTGAATGATGATTTATTGGAATTTTTATGGAATTGTTTTAATAGGTTTCAAAGGAAAAACTAAGTTTTTTTACCTTTAATTGATTTGAAATTTGAATATGTTGAGCAAAACATTATTTTGGAGATGTGTTTTTAATTTCATAATTTTTCATGTTTATATGGATATTTTATGAATTTCCTAAGAAGGAAAAGGAGTATATTTCAGGTTTTAATTATTAAAAATAATTAAATAAATATTTTGTCCTCGATAATTTTATATGTAAAAGAAGATGGTAATTCTGATTTTCTTTGATTTTTGAGGATTTTCCCCAACTAATTTTGATTTTCTATGAATTATTCATGGTAGAAAGGCTACTAATTAATGCTAAATACTGATGTTAAGTACAATGATTTGCTGATTATTTTGGGAAGGTAAAACGTAATCTTTTAGTAAATTTTTGAAGGGAATATGAAAAGCAAATTGTTAACCAATCATATTTTAAGAAGAGGTAAGAGTTGGTGAAAAGATTTGACTTTAAAATGAAAAATATAGTTTTATATTTATTTTCAGAAATGCCATATTGCTAAACTTAGAGGTTCGATACCTCTTCTCCTTACCTTCAAAATCTATGAAAGCCAATACCTAGAAAAACTATCTGATATAGTTATATGAGGCATTTAATTTATGAATTCGACATCTATTTGAGATGATGTATGCGATATCTACTTCGTAGATATGTGATGTATCAGCCCTTATAGAGATTTGGCACCAAGTAGTTTAGGGGTTCAGTATCTCTGGTTTGTAAAGACTCGGAACCATTCTTGTAAAAGGTTGGGCACCTCTTTTGTTTGTGGGTTCGAAACCCACAAGATTTTAAAGAACCAACACCATTGAGTTTTAGGGGCATGATATCCCAAAATTTTAAGGGTTCGATAACCCTAATTGTTTTACTCGGAACCTCTTGTCTCCAATATTTTCAAATCTATGTTCACGGCATAGTAGTTGTATGTTTATAAACTTGAATCTTAGTTTTATAGGATCGGAAGCCTTATGATATGCAAAACAGAAAGCTATGTTTTAAAGGTACAATAACATATGTATTATAGAAACTCGATAACCGTATATCTTCGACATTATGGCCATATGTTTTGGAGACTTGATATAGAGGTTCGATACCCTATTTAGAAGCATAGATGCTGCATGTTTATAAATAGAATAGCTTTATTTATTGGTTCGATGAGCCATATGTTCTAAAGGCTCGACAACCTCATTTTGATACCAAATGATTAAAAGAAGCTAATTAATGATGATCATATTTTGGTATAAGATTTTGGCAAAGTATTGGGCTAAGTTTTCCTTGTTTTAAAGAATGATTTTAAGTGGTTAACCATTTACAAAGGTAAACATTTTCAAAGAAATAAAATGCAGTTTTGCCCAAGCTTTATATGAATTTGCCAAAGGAAATTATTACTTAAGATTAAGTAATTTTGTGATGCCAATGACTATTGATTGAACATAAGTTGATGAATGATGTTATATGTTCTAGTTATCCTTTGATCAGTTAAATTTGCATATTTATCTTTGTTATTCTCACACCATATGACCTAACATCGCATCATGGGATTTAGAGGAAGAATTACCAATTAGGTTGTCCCAGTAGTAAGTATGGCTAGAGTAAGCTCCTGAGTGGGTATGATTGCATCCAGGAGATCAAGCAGATCAACTGTGTTAAGATGCCTTGAACTGATCAAAAAGATATGACTCATGGACTTAACAGCTAGATAAGTTGATTAGTTACCTATGAAAATTATTAGGTTCATAGTATCCCTATGAAAACTATGACATATGAAACAGATAGTCCATATGATATTGGATAAGGTTGATTATTTACCAACGAAAACTAGTAGGTTCATAGCAACCCTAGGAAAACTATGACTCCGGATGAGGGTGATTAGTTATCTGCAAAAACTAGCATGTTCATAGTAACCTTAGGAAAACTATAATACAGGGATAGATGGTCCTCCGACTCAGACAGACGGTTCAGTTTTACTCCTAACCATATTTGGAGAATTTGGAATATCTAGTTTAAATTTTGGTTTGAGTTAGCTCGATAGGTTATTGGTTAGCCTGTAAACCATTAGGTTTATAATGAGCCTATGAAAACTATGATTTTAGACAGATAGTTTATTTGTAGGAAGGGTAAACCTTGGGTGTGCATAACCCGAAGATGGAAGGCTAGTTAGACTTACCCATGTTGCATGCATATGATCATGTTATGTTCGTTCTAACCATTGTGGGTGCAGGTGCATGATTTATGATTGACATATTTAGATATGATACTAGTAAGGGGAAAACCCGTTCCTCTCAATGGCGTGGTCTCACTAGATATTTATTTTGGTTCAAAATTATATATTATTATTCACACATACTTTTTGTCTGACCCGAAGTTTTTGTTTTTCCCCCTAAACTCTCGAGCACTCATTTGAGTAGGTCAGAAGTATGGATTTTTAGGTTAGACAAATAACTTTTGAAGACGTGTAAGAGGCAAGCTAGTTAATATTAGGAGTCTATTTTCATTGTGTTGTTTAAAGTTTATATTTTGTTTGAATGGATAAGACTCTGATAACCCAAGAGGGCATCTTCATATGTCGCTCTTGGAATATAATTGTAATTATTATTTTATTTTCTCTGAACGTGGAATCGATGGGATTATGTAATAGGATGTAAAGAATGTGAATGTTATTAATCAAATGAGTTTCGAAAATTTTCATATTCATATGCTCTTGATGTTACAGATATAATTAACTAATCTTATTTTGTCATCGAAAATTAATACTATGGATGACTGCAGCATCCTTAGCGCTTAGTGTCAGAACTTAAAATGGAGGATGTTACAAAAAAGTATTATCTATCCCTATTTGGGCTCACTTCTCTCACATCCCATCTGTTTTATAGCCCATGATTGGTCTTGACTGGTTAGCCAGCAAGTGTTTTAATGACAACATAGTTGCTGAGAAATGATTAGTGTATGCTAAAGCATTGATTGAAATCACTCTCAATAAGCCTTTACCTTGAAAACTTAGAGTCAGGATTGCTGAGGGTCATGATGCTGAGGTGGATGTTCGCTACAGTTGGAAACCAGTTATTACCCGACTTGCCAGTATTTTAGTCACATTATTGAGTCTGTAGGTTTGGAGTTTCCAACCCTCCTCTTCCTATTCCTGTTAAGATTCCTCTTCCTCATCCTCCTGCTTTGAAGTGGGTTCCTAAGCGTCGGTCCACTGTTGAAGAATTTGGTCGTTGGTGTCCCTGATATGGATCCTTCTTTCTTTGTTGATCCAAAGGTCATTTCAGTGCCTAGTGCATCGGTAGTTCTAGTTATTGCCCAGCCTCGTAGACGTCCTATTTATTGGAATCATAGTGAGAATTCATGGGTTCATGAAGATTCAGAAATGAGATAAAAGCCAAAGAGTGGCAGTATCCATATGTTTGTCAGAGGTGGGGATGAGAAGTGTACTCTGATTTATCATGTTAAGGAGGAAGTTTGATCTTATCTTCTGATGGTGAAAGCCTAATAAGATTGTTTTAGAGGATGACACTAGGGATAGGAAGTATTTTTACTCTTGTGATTCCTTGCACTTGGTGCTAAAATTGTGGCCTTTATTTTCTCTGTATATACATGTCACGAGGCCTGTTTTTGCTATTGACGGTAGTATTGATGATAGGGATTAGTGCTCCCTTATCTGCTTGTAGTCTAGGTGCTTGTACCTAACTCCTGTAATTTTTTCTTCTTTAGTTGTTTAGGCGCCTGTGTCAAACACCTGTTATTAATGTTCAATAATAAAAGTGGAAACCGGCTAGCTTTGCTAAAAAAGAATCTGAAACACCACCTTTTATTTATATTGCTTCATTTTGATTTCGTAGTGGGAAGAGGAGGAGAGAAAGAGAAAAACCTGTCAGAAGAGTAAGTGAATGAATGAAAGAGAATTTGTTTTAAAGGGAATATTGAAACCATTTCGGTTTCCTCTTTTAAAACCTTCCTTTGTTAATACCTCATTAAATCTCACTCAAACCCTGTAACAACCTCTCTACACCTCCGGTACCCAATATACCTATATAAAGCGCTGCTATGTGCCTAGTCAATGTAAGACTGTGATAACCTGCATCCCCCGACACACTAATCCAAAGTCTAGAGTGACTTTCAGATTGGTATCAGCGTCAAGAAATACCAGCTATTAGTTTTTTATAATATTAACGAGACTAAAAATAAATAGACATGATCCTAGATATACTGCACTTTCATAACTCACAGCAGAATGGCACAAAATATAAGTATGGAAAATAACCATCTTAGAAAATATCTTAAACACAGTCTTAAAAAAATAGTAGGTAGTCAAATATAGAGTATGTAGAAATACCACTCACAATCTGATAAAGGAAATACTAAGTATTCATAAGGTAGACAGTTGCATGGAGAGTAAATAAAGGATAAACAACTCTTGGGATGAGCTCGCCTCTCCACGTACTGAAGTTGGGCCAATTCACCTGCGGCCCTATCCTCTGTGGTGAGGAAAGAAAGGAAAATGGGCTAGACAAAGTCCAGCAAATAAGTACATGTTTAACATATGGTGATCATATGCAGTTGACTCTAATTCTGGTCTACGTGACCTAGGGTGTCCTACAAGTGTTCATGTTTCTTAGGGTCCTTTACTTAGGATCTTTATTTAACACACACCTACACTATAACTTGTACAGACCCTTATAGGGATCGAACTATGGATTGAACCCCAATAACTAACAATCGACCACTTCTCATAGAACTACTCAACACAGGTTCATCCTACAACTTTGCTGTGACGCCCCACCTCTATACCCACGCTAGCCAAGAACACTACGGAGTAATGCTGTCGACTAGCACGGAGAATAAGGCTGTTGAGGAGCGACCATTTGTATAATTGCTTTGTGCGAGTACCGATATGCCGGATAAAAATATAACTTTTCATCTCAAGAGGAAATCCGACATACCGACACAAACTCAAAACTACAACACAGTGGCTATAAAGGTCTTCGAAAACAAATGTAGAAATAAACATAGCACAAATCAGTCACAGATAATTCATATCACAAAGGCGGAAATAGATATGAATATAACATATGAAAGTGTACATCAGAGTAGTGGTCAAACAAGATCCACAATATCAAAAAGAATAGATACAAGTGCTAGACAAAAGAATAAGTATACATCATAGAGTCTGTATCTCAAATGTATACAACAAAACTACTAATCTAAGTAGTTAGCCAAAAGTCAGATGATGGTCCGATAAGGAGTCAAGCAGAAGCACCTGTGAAATCTCAGTCTGACCCGAGTATTATTTAATAAGAAAATAATAAACGGATCAGTCTAGCTATAAATATCAGATAAAATGATATAGAATAAGAGATATGACTAAACGTATAATAATCACAATGCCAAGCTGTGATAAATAAGTAATTGAAAAATCAATAAGAGATTAATCAATATCGCAAAGATCTTCTCAAAGATAAAAAAGAATGTCATACTCCTAATTTCATTCACCAAGCCACAATAAATTACATATATATCAATGCCAATCGTAAAAGTTGGTGAAACATAAATTCCAGAATTCAACACACGAAATCCAGAAATCACAAGAAAAGGATGGCCAAGACATTGATGTAGTGCAAACGGTACATCCAATGAATCACAAAGCAAAGACATTGATGTAGTGCAAACGGTACATCCAATGTATCAAAAGCATATCATTGATGTAGTGCAAACGGTACATCCAATGAATCAAAAGCAAAGACATTGATGTAGTGCAAACGGTACATCCAATGTATCAAAAGCATTTCATTGATGTAGTGCAAACGGTACATCCAATGAATCAAAATCAAAGACATTGATGTAGTGCAAACGGTACATCCAATGTATCAAAAGCATATCATTAATGTAGTGCAAATGGTACATCCAATAAATCATAAAGCAAAGACATTGATGTAGTGCAAACGGTACATCCAATGTATCAAAAGCATATCATTGATGTAGTGCAAACGGTACATCCAATGAATCAAAAGCAAAGACATTGATGTAGTGCAAACGGTACATCCTATGTATCAAAAGCATTTCATTGATGTAGTGCAAACGGTACATCCAATGAATCAAAATCAAAGACATTGATGTAGTGCAAATGGTACATCCAATGTATCAAAAGCATAGACATTGATGTAGTGCAAACGGTACATCCAATGTATCAAAAGCAAAGACATCGCACATGCTAGTCTAAAACATAAAAATGATCGTCATGATCACAGAGAAGTGTCAATTACAGTAAGCTAGTAAATATATGAGCTTAGCTTCATGTCCCATAAACACTAGCTTAACTTAAATATTTACGAACAAATTGTAGATCTCCACTAGAAAATTGTCACAAGAGATTCAATCGAACAAGTCCAAGAATTAACCGACGAAGTAAACGCAAGCGTTTCATACCACTCGTTTTACTAAGTCGTTTAATTAGATTTCTCATACGAGTGAGGTAAAGGTTTGTATATACTAATAGATTGGAAAACGGTTTAAGAAACGAGCTTTGTGCGAAAATAGTGTTGAAATCATTTGAAGAAAGAGTTTTGATGTTTACTACTAGTATAGAAATCTTTATATTTTTAAAGTGACAAATCACGAAGAAGATTGTAGGAACAATCAATCACTAAAATTCACATACAAAGATGTGAATAAAAATCCAACGAAATTGATAAAGAATCCATCGAAATGGATATTCAAAAATCCTTAAAAAGGAGTCATCAAAGTCATAATAAATGATAACAACAAATAGGAAACAACACGAATCGATTAAAGTTGGAAATTCAAGCAACTAGGCGAAATAGGCAAAATATCATCAGGTCGGTCGGCCGGCTACAAAGCTCGGTCGACCGGACCCTGTTCCTAAAAAGTCTCGGGAAGCAGGTCGGTCGGCTGAGCCCTATAGCCAGTCGACCAGACCAGAGACAGAAAGGTGCCTATGCACCTTAGTAGCAGGTCGGTCGACCGGCCACAGGGGTCGGTCGACCGGCCACAGGGCTCGGTCGGCCGAACCTGTTCCCAGTCCCTTCCTAGCCCATCGAATACTATGGCCAATCACGACCAATTCGCAACCACTCGAGCATCGGCACTAAGGATTTATGCCAATCGACTACCCGGCCCTATGAGCTCCTCGTTGCATCACCAAAAACATGTTCAAAGATCAAAGCTATGATTTTTAAGGAATTGAACCCAAAACACCAAAAATTGGAATATTCACCAAATCAATCTAAACCAAAAGCAAATGCACACGAATAAGTGTTAGGAATTCATACCTAACAATCGAAGATAATTCATAGACTTAGATGTGAGATTAAAAATCTCACCTTTGAACCCGAAAACAATGAATGAGAAGCTTGAAGACAAGGGAAGACCAACCACACTTCAATCTCAACACTAGAAGCTTGAATTTAAGCTTAAAAGAAGAACATTCCCTAAGTTAGGTTTAGGAAATTTCTGAAATCAAAGAGAGAATGAGTTGGAGAAGATGAAGAGAAAGCTTACCAATGGGTTCTCTTGAGTTTGGAGCTAGAAATTGATTTGCAAATGGAAACTAGGGTTTTGGATTTCTATCTCCCATTCTCTTCCACCATTAATCTCTTTAGAACTGAAATTAGAGGAAGAGGGAGTGAATGAAGAGGGGGTTTCCAGTTTGGGGTATTAAGTTAGAACATTGGGCTGAACCCAACCTAAACCCAAAGCCCTAAGTGAAAAGTAGCAAAATTCTACTATCTCCAAACATATCGAAGTTTATACTCAAAAAGGTCGCAAACGTCATTTCGAACTCAATGGGAGGGGTCTCGAGTCCCAATTCGACCGTATGCAAGAAGTAGCTTTTCGGACCAAAATCCGACGAACGATAAAATATTTAAATATACAATTGATAAATATGCGGGTTGTTGCAGACTCCCCTCCTTAAAGAAATTGCGTCCTCGCAATACTTAAGAAGAAAATAAAGAGTAACAACCATAAAAGCATATCAACACAAAAGAAAATTGAAACAAGAAGTTCACCATAAAGAGCACGAAAGAGTTAGCACGGACGGGATCGCTCGATGAATTCTCTAGATTCCTAAGAGTAATCCCTAGGATTTGAGAACCATTGAACTCTCACAAGAAGAACATCTTTATTCCGAAGGCACTCAACCCCCGAAGCAATGATGCGAATGGAATGTTGCTCATAAATCAAATCTGGTGAAACTTCAATTTCCACAATATCACCGGGCTCAAGAATAAAAACTGGAATCGCTAAGGCATTTCCGTAGATAAAAGACGTGGAGAACATCAAGAATAGCAGAAAATTGAGCTGGTGCAACGACGTAGTATAATAACAGTACGCCCGAGAAACTAGAAACTCAAATAATTTGGAACATCAGCGTAGTACAAAAACGGTACGCCCAATGAACCGATAGACCGGAACAACGATGTAGTATAATAATGGTACATCCACTGATCCAGATAAGACGGAACTTCGATGTAGTATAATAACAGTACATCCGATGAACCGAACACCATAAAAGAACATCAAACGCGAGTCCATAAAAGAAACGAGATGAAACTCAATAAAACGAAGTACATCAAAACGTTTGATGAACTTGATAAAAAGATAATTCCATTCCGACATTATCAAAGAATCAACACCTAGTTGCCTGCGACAAAGCGCGTTGGCAACACGATTTCCAGAATATCAAGATCATAAGATGCCAGGAACTCAAGTCGACATGACGTTCCTTATGAGAAAATAAATATTCCAAAGATTTATTATCGAGGTAGAGAACAAATTTCTCATCCAAATATGATGATGCCAAATTTCCAAAAGTAAAAACAATAGCCGCGAGCACTAGATCATGAGTGGCATATCTAGTCTCGATAAGCTATAAGGATTTAGAAGCACAAGTGATAGCACGTTCTCCTTTGCAAGAGAACAGCATTCCAACCAATACAACTAGTATCGGTACAAATAGCAAAGTCTTGGTTCCCCTTCAGGAATCACAAGAATAAGAGTATCGAAAAGAAAGAATTTCTTTTAAATAATCTCCTTTCCTGAAAAATTAAAACTTTCAAAATTACATTTATCTTTATGTAATAATCTTTCTACAAAAATTTACATTTTACAAGTCAATATATCGTGTCTGATTGTCTCATCAAAGCGTTTAGGAAATTCTTATCGATAACGTTGATCAAGCGCATCGACCAAAATTCTTAAAGCATTCAACAGGCAATAAAATCACAAAATCGTCTTCTAGATAATAAACATGTTTCTTAAAAACTTTTAAGAATATTCTTCGTTCATTTCAAGAACAAAACCCAATTTTACTTATAAATAAATCTTATGGAAAAGATTTGCAAAATTTTAAATTACTATTTTCATCCAAAATCAATAAATAAAAGAATGGTCTCATCGAAATATTCATAGAATACTCGATTAATAAAATGGATGAAATAAGCTAGACGAATCGAATGACATAATAAGTCATTCATAAGAATCATAACGAGTGCGGAATGCGGTAAGTGGAATGCTAGCTCCCGCAACTCGTCGCCAAATGAAAATCGGTGGCAAGGTCGAACTAGAAAGACCTTAACACCACACAAAAGATTTCTTAGGTGATAATCCTAAGACAAACTCATAAATACCAGAAAAGTTTCACAAATTATTTAGATAATAGAAATAACACTTTTCTCATCTTGAGGGCTTAAAGAATAAAATGATGCCTTCAAAAATTTGAAATCGGAATCTCAAGAAAAATAGAAATCTGCTTAACAGATAGAAAATGTCGAAGATGAATAGTCCATACGGAAAATAGGATATGGGCTTCACAACAATTAAGCCAATCCTTACAAAAATCAATTCTGAAGCCTAAGTAAAAATCGGCTCGGAAAGAAAAATCACATAAAATAATTTCGACATCAATAGAAAGCAAATTGAGTGTTGCGGATCTACCATCCGGATTCGCAACTCTCAAAGAAGTCATCAAGCCTAAAATATTTTCAAAGAAAAGGAATCACCAAGTTCTTTTGATATAGAATAGTGAGATGGAACCCATATCAAAAAGAACTCGAATAAGAAGATCACGAAATAAAACAATGCGATCTAGGATTGAATGTAAAATACCTTGACCAAGAGAAGAGTTGCTAGGGGATTGTAGCTTTCCTTCTCTCTTACTTGGAAGCTTAGGACACGAAGATAAAAGATGACCCGAACCTTTGCAATAACGACAAAAGAGGGGTTTCGGGCACTTCCTTGCATAGTGGTCTGTGAAACCACAATTGTAGCATCGTCCACGACTAGAGGTAGGTGCTTTTGCCCCCGGGGTTTCTTGCCTCCCTTTCTTGTTGGGAATGGGGCCTTTGAATTTAATAGGCCTCTTCATGTTGTTGTTGAAGTTTTTTTGGGCACGCACAACTTCAACATCACCTTCTCTATCGGCCTCTTCAAGACGAAGAGCGATATCAATAAGCTGATCAAATGAAACCTCAAGTTTCAGGAGTAATGGGTTCTTAAGATTCTTATTCAAGCCATAGACAAATCTCTGATTTTTCTTCAATGGGGTGTTGATGTATTCAACCCCGTATTTGGACAGAGATTCTAAAGATGCGACATAGTCTGTCACAGAAGATTCACCTTGAACAAGGTCTATGAAACGCCGGGCTAAAGTTACTTTTTCAGCCTCCGGCACAAACTTTAATTCGAATCGTTCCCGAAATTGCTCCCAAGTAAGATCCGCTTCGATAATCTCCGAAGTCAAGAGCTCATACCAACCTAACGCTCTTTCTTGGAGCATGCTAGAAGCCACTTGGACTCGATGTAGATCAATAAGGTTCATGCGAGAAAAGATACGATCGCATGATTTGAGCCAAGCTTGAATTTCAATAACACTCTCGGATCCCTTGAATGGCCCTCCACCTAAATCGGTGTAGTCTCTGCACAAGCGTGCAAAACCGAATCTAGGATGAGTAGGCTCTGGATTGGGTCCTGCAGCTTGAGCATTCTTCACGAGATCTAAAAGCTGCTGAGCAGACATGAATACTCCATCCTGAGGAGTAGCACTAGATGGACCGGCGCTGGAACGGCCTGGTCTAACCATTTTCCTTCTTTAAGAAAGAAATAAAGAAGGAGAAAAGGTTATTCTCAAGATAAATATCAAGCAATTCTTGATAGATAAAACAAGGAATCATAAAGAAAATAGGATGAATCGGTACGAAGACTCGAATTAAATCCTAAAGCACGAATCCTAAGAAAGACTTAGGACGATGATCCTTGTTATAATTTTCATATTGTTCCGACGTTTGGCTCTGATACCATGCTGTGACGCCCACCTCTATACCCACGCTAGCCAAGAACATTACGGAGTAATGCCGTCGACTAGCACGGAGAATAAGGCTGTTGAGGAGCGACCATTTGTATAATTGCTTTGTGCAAGTACCGATATGCCGGATAAAAATATAACTTTTCATCTCAAGAGGAAATCCGACATACCGACACAAACTCAAAACTACAACACAGTGGCTATAAAGGTCTTCGGAAACAAATGTAGAAATAAACATAGCACAAATCAGTCACAGATAATTCATATCACAAAGGCGGAAATAGATATGAATATAACATATGAAAGTGTACATCAGAGTAGTGGTCAAACAAGATCCACAATATCAAAAA
Source organism: Allium cepa (assembly GCA_030765085.1). Taxonomy (NCBI): domain Eukaryota; kingdom Viridiplantae; phylum Streptophyta; class Magnoliopsida; order Asparagales; family Amaryllidaceae; genus Allium; species Allium cepa. The sequence continues at coordinate 630,635,786 of CM060934.1, forward strand.
GAATAGATACAAGTGCTAGACAAAAGAATAAGTATACATCATAGAGTCTGTATCTCAAATGTATACAACAAAACTACTAATCTAAGTAGTTAGCCAAAAGTCAGATGATGGTCCGATAAGGAGTCAAGCAGAAGCACCTGTGAAATCTCAGTCTGACCCAAGTATTATTTAATAAGAAAATAATAAACGGATCAGTCTAGCTATAAATATCAGATAAAATGATATAGAATAAGAGATATGACTAAACGTATAATAATCACAATGCCAAGCTGTGATAAATAAGTAATTGAAAAATCAATAAGAGATTAATCAATATCGCAAAGATCTTCTCAAAGATAAAAAGGAATGTCATACTCCTAATTTCATTCACCAAGCCACAATAAATGACATATATATCAATGCCAATCGTAAAAGTTGGTGAAACATAAATTCCAGAATTCAACACACGAAATCCAGAAATCACAAGAAAAGGATGGCCAAGACATTGATGTAGTGCAAACGGTACATCCAATGAATCACAAAGCAAAGACATTGATGTAGTGCAAACAGTACATCCAATGTATCAAAAGCATATCATTGATGTAGTGCAAACGGTACATCCAATGAATCAAAAGCAAAGACATTGATGTAGTGCAAACGGTACATCCAATGTATCAAAAGCATTTCATTGATGTAGTGCAAACGGTACATCCAATGAATCAAAATCAAAGACATTGATGTAGTGCAAACGGTACATCCAATGTATCAAAAGCATATCATTAATGTAGTGCAAATGGTACATCCAATGAATCACAAAGCAAAGACATTGATGTAGTGCAAACGGTACATCCAATGTATCAAAAGCATATCATTGATGTAGTGCAAACGGTACATCCAATGAATCAAAAGCAAAGACATTGATGTAGTGCAAACGGTACATCCAATGTATCAAAAGCATTTCATTGATGTAGTGCAAACGGTACATCCAATGAATCAAAATCAAAGACATTGATGTAGTGCAAACGGTACATCCAATGTATCAAAAGCATAGACATTGATGTAGTGCAAACGGTACATCCAATGTATCAAAAGCAAAGACATCGCACATGCTAGTCTAAAACATAAAAATGATCGTCATGATCACAGAGAAGTGTCAATTACAGTAAGCTAGTAAATATATGAGCTTAGCTTCATGTCCCATAAACACTAGCTTAACTTAAATATTTACGAACAAATTGTAGATCTCCACTAGAAAATTGTCACAAGAGATTCAATCGAACAAGTCCAAGAATTAACCGACGAAGTAAACGCAAGCGTTTCATACCACTCGTTTTACTAAGTCGTTTAATTAGATTTCTCATACGAGTGAGGTAAAGGTTTGTATATACTAATAGATTGGAAAACGGTTTAAGAAACGAGCTTTATACGAAAATAGTGTTGAAATCATTTGAAGAAAGAGTTTTGATGTTTACTACTAGTATAGAAACCTTTATATTTTTAAACTGACAAATCACGAAGAAGATTGTAGGAACAATCAATCACTAAAATTCACATACAAAGATGTGAATAAAAATCCAACGAAATTGATAAAGAATCCATCGAAATGGATATTCAAAAATCCTTAAAAAGGAGTCATCAAAGTCATAATAAATGATAACAACAAATAGGAAACAACACGAATCGATTAAAGTTGGAAATTCAAGCAACTAGGCGAAATAGGCAAAATATCATCAGGTCGGTCGGCCGGCTACAAAGCTCGGTCGACCGGACCCTGTTCCTAAAAAGTCTCGGGAAGCAGGTCGGTTGGCTGAGCCCTATAGCCAGTCGACCGGACCAGAGACAGAAAGGTGCCTATGCACCTTAGTAGCAGGTCGGTCGACCGGCCACAGGGGTCGGTCGACAGGCCACAGGGCTCGGTCGGCCGAACATGTTCCCAGTCCCTTCCTAGCCCATCGAATACTATGGCCAATCACGACCAATTCGCAACCACTCGAGCATCGGCACTAAGGATTTATGCCAATCGACTACCCGGCCCTATGAGCTCCTCGTTGCATCACCAAAAACATGTTCAAAGATCAAAGCTATGATTTTTAAGGAATTGAACCCAAAACACCAAAAATTGGAATATTCACCAAATCAATCTAAACCAAAAGCAAATGCACACGAATAAGTGTTAGGAATTCATACCTAACAATCGAAGATAATTCATAGACTTAGATGTGAGATTAAAAATCTCACCTTTGAACCCAAAAACAATGAATGAGAAGCTTGAAGACAAGGGAAGACCAACCACACTTCAATCTCAACACTAGAAGCTTGAATCTAAGCTTAAAAGAAGAACATTCCCTAAGTTAGGTTTAGGAAATTTCTGAAATCAAAGAGAGAATGAGTTGGAGAAGATGAAGAGAAAGCTTACCAATGGGTTCTCTTGAGTTTGGAGCTAGAAATTGATTTGCAAATGGAAACTAGGGTTTTGGATTTCTATTTCCCATTCTCTTCCACCATTAATCTCTTTAGAACTGAAATTAGAGGAAGAGGGAGTGAATGAAGAGGGGGTTTCCAGTTTGGGGTATTAAGTTAGAACATTGGGCTGAACCCAACCTAAACCCAAAGCCCTAAGTGAAAAGTAGCAAAATTCTACTATCTCCAAACATATCGAAGTTTATACTCAAAAAGGTCGCAAACGTCATTTCGAACTCAATGGGAGGGGTCTCGAGTCCCAATTCGACCGTATGCAAGAAGTAGCTTTTCGGACCAAAATCCGACGAACGATAAAATATTTAAATAAAATATTTAAATATACAATTGATAACTATGCGGGTTGTTACATTCCCTGTGTGGAATTACATCTCACATACGCCTATGCGTAACTATCTCACATAGGTTTCCCTATAATTACCACATGAGAATAAATTTCCTATAACTACGACCACACGTAACCCAACTACACATTGAGTGGGAGCCCACAATGCTGACTCCTCGTTAGTTTAATCGTATACCTCAGTGTCTACCTCCGGGTAGTAGTATTCGCCTCTTATTCCGTGCGTCGGGATCCATCAACAACACAGTAATACGCCACATCAGGATCGTGAATAACAAGGTGTCATGTTGTGTCGGGCCCACCACTTTATGACAACTCTCAAATCCATACCCTTTGAATCGACAATAAACCACACATGTCCAACCCAAAAAGCACAGATTGATTGAAATTCAGGAGAAAGAAAAGAAGAAAGAAGAACCGAAGAGAAGAAAGAGAGAAGAGAAAATAAAATAAAATAATACAGAATCTCACATCACAGCGAAAAACATATAATATCATATCAATGTTCTTTACAAAATAGAAATCGTATATACATATATCAATCAGGGTTCAACAATCAATCACCAGTTATCAGCCCGAACAGTTATAATAACATGTCCTCACAACTGCCAATAATATACAACAACTAAGCAGCGGATGATCAAACAGATACCTGTATACTAAAATGAAGATTTCCAGCTCTCCTGCTGAAACTCCAAAGTACCAAATCTAAACCTGTGCATATACTCGGTTTGGCCCGCCAATCTGGGTCGCTATTTTTGCTTCTTCACATCAGGGCCGCCAATCGTTTTCTTCTTCTTTCCCGTGAAAACACGTACGTGAAACCCAATTAGCTGCCTTCTTTCACAAATTATTACGACGCCCTCGATGATTGAGACGTCGATTAGGAACTACCGTTGTATAGCCCTTCTCGAGCTCCACCTACGCTATGATCGCCGTCGAAATCGGTGCCCCCCTTCGTCTCGAAAATCGTTCCCAACCGACGAATTCACGTGTTATTTCCCCCTTGGTCTTTGCACCATATTCGATCATCACCGTGTGCATTCGAAGATCTCATGAAGCTCTTCAACTTTCGTGTAGAAGCCGGAGTGTGAAAGTATATGGATCGAGAGAAATTAAGGGAAGAAGTTTTGAATGTTTATGGCCATCGAAATTTTAATGGCGGCCGTGACCTAGGAAATTAGGGTTTCGCAAAATAGAAAAAAACGTGGCCTTTTACAGAAAATTTTGCGACACTATTCAACCAAAATTTTCCAAACTCCAAACGAAGCATGCCGCCTAGCGTTTATAATATTTTACCCCTATTCCAAACACAATGGAATATATATCGGGAGCCAATTCGATCATACTTGGAAGATAGGTTTTCGAGTCGATTATTTAAATTTAAAATTTACTTAAACAAATTTCCACGTCTTTTAGCTTGCCCCGGACAAACTGTAAATCCGATTGAAGCGAAATTTGAAATCCAACAATGTAACGTCCCGCCTTTTCGCACGCTTTAAATCGACACACGTGCCAATTCAAACCATACAAAAGGGCGGATTGTTATGGGGTAAATAAGAAAAATGAGAAGAAACAAAAAGAAAATAGAATCTCACAGCGGAAGGATAAAATATAGTGATCAAATATACAGTTTATAAATCTGTTTACAAAAAAAACATTGATTATATTTATATAATACATATCAGAGTTACACATACCAATAACAATGCAGCGGAACAATATGAGTGTAGTGGAAATATATAATATAATAATAATGATGAAATCTTTGTCCTTGTCCACCAGAAATAAAGTCTTCAAATCCTGAAACGCTCGGACTGACCCAAGAAAATTGAAAAGACAAAACACTCGAGCCAGAACTAAAAGATCTTATGTAAGTTAAATTAAAAGAAATAAATATGAGTGTAGTAACTTAAAAGATGCTCGGGAATCACATCTCTTAAGGATCCGTTAAACTATTTACTATGTAGTATATTTCGCTATTATAATAATGTCTAATTGTAAAATAAACTTAACTTTAAATAGCATTAAGGAGTTACCCAATCTCCCCCTTAACACAATAATAGTCCTAGTAGTCCATCCAATATCATAGTCCCTCCTGATCGAAAAGCCACCAGAGGATACCATACGGGCTACGGGAGAAAACCAAACTCGTACAAGGCGCGATAGGGTAGGTGACACGGTACAACCAGGCAATGCCAGGGTAGATATACCAATTACGCTTCCGGGTCCGTGGTAACGTGTAGCGCGCAGCTACCGCCCACCTCGAACAAACTCCCCCAAATCAAAGAAATCAAAAGTGAAGGTGGCCACCGAATCAATCCAAAATCAAAGTATAGTACCGAAGGGAAGTGTCCGATCAAAGATGCTACCTTATTAACCCGTCAATCGCTCCTGTTATAGCCACCTTATGCCAACTCTCGGGAGTTGGGTCCACATATTTACCTTACAGGGAAACGCCGCCACCATCCTACTTCATTCTGGAATCTCCACCGCGTACACGGTTGTTAAAGTGGTTTTCGGGGTTGGCAGAGAGTATGACTACTTCCGATCCCGGTCTCTTTAACAACCAAACGTTATTATAACACCGCGGTCATTTAAAATAATTTTACTTTCAAAACCAGAATAAAATATCTATTTCAAAACCGTATAAATACGATATCCTTTTCATTCCAAAACAAACTCATTTGATATTATTTTTATAACCCTAAATTAATATAATATCATTTTATTTCAAATATATTTCTTTTCAAAAATCATATTGCTTTAAAATTTATAATAATTGGAAACCAAACATTAAATTATAACTTTTAAACTATAATACTTCGAAAATTCATAGCTTTAAACCATACTCTAAAACTTGGATGGTTTGGATATTCAAACGGTATATAGAATAAAATAGTTTGCATTTAAAATTACTTTATAAAATAAAATAATTTCCGCGACTTACAATTTATTTTATTTAAAAATTAAGTCAAAATCCATAAATTTCAAAATTGCTTTCAGTTTCAATAACCACTTCAGTTTCAGTATATTTCAAACTTTGAATATTAAACAATTGGAACTAAGGTTGGAAATTTCTATTCAACAATTTAAAGTCCTATTTATTTAGTTTGAAATATTTGCATAATAAATCCGAAATCATTTAAATAAAACTCAAATTACTTTTAACTAAAAAAATTCCTTCAATTTATTATACTAGAAATATTCATTTAATTCACCTTGAATAAAAATTCAGTTATAAATATCATACCCTTTTTTTACTTCAAGTTAATAAATTTACATCAACTTATGAAGTTAAATTCTTAATTAAGCTCAATTCCAAATAAAATTTTCAATTAAACTACCAACCTTAATTGATTTAAATCATTTAAAACTCTATATATTTTCAATATCTTAACATGTACTTAACCATATAATATAATCAAACTCCATTATTCAACGTATTTATTTTATTTAACAAATTCATACATAGCTTAAATTCAATACTTTAACTATAGATGTATATATAAAATAATATTTTATATAATACCAAAATTTATATTTATTAACCGCATCCTATCCAAACCATAGAAAATCATTTCAAAAATAATTATATATATATATATATATACACACACACACACCGCGGTGCCTGTATATAATTTTCTATCCTATGGTCAAGTGATACAGATATTTATCATTTCAATCCGCAATTTAAAAAAAATAAGAATTACGGTTATATATCATTTCAAACCGCAATCCCGAATAAAATGAAAATGCATAACAACTTGTAGTTTATACAATATAAAATATAGCATCCATTCATCCAAATATCAATCATCAACCATTTATTACAATCATCATCCAATTTAAACAAACATCGATATAGAGCATATAAAATATACAGGTAATAAATAACAGGTATTAACTAACAGTTATATTCAATAATAAATTTAATAACTGTTTAACTAGCAGTTTATATGCAAATAAATAAATTTTAACTGTCAATTTATATGCAAAGAACTAAAATTAATTAACAGTTAATTAAATAAATGCGATGTAACTGACATAATGAATAAAACATGCCAAACAGTCATAAATAAATTTCTACTCATATCTTAAATCAATTTAACAAACATAAGAAATCTTAGAAGTTGTGAGTGGGTTAAAACACTCGCCTTTTGAATTTAAATTGAATTTAAATCCAATTTAAACCCAAAATTTGAACGGTCTCCAAATTTGTCCAAATCTGCGTCAAAGTGTCTAGAATTTTATTACGATCCTAACAAAAAAAGTCGCGCGTGAAACGGAGCTCGTATGAAAAAGTTAGGAAAATTAGAAGATTGGAAAATTCTGGCCCTGAGTCGACATCGGGTTCAACTTCGGACCACCGCCTCAATTCCCCGGTGCTTGCTTGGAGTTTTTACCAAAATGACCCGGAGCGACCCGAGTAACTTTCTTCCTAACCCGAAGTAGATGCAGCATTTTTGCCTCTGAAACTTGAAGCGCGACCAGAAGTTGCTGCAGATCCGTAATTTTTTTTTTGAAATTGAAATTGGATTGGGAAGATTAGGGTTTGAGGTGGAATGAGGAAGAGCATACGTTCAGAATGAGGAATATGCAATGACCTAGGGTTTATAACCACATATATATAGGCAAACAGAATAGAAAGAATGTGCTAGGTTGGATTTGGGTTTTGAACGATAATTGACCCAAAAGCCCGTTTTGATTCCAGAACGGAAAATGGTCACCCCATATATAAAAATATATGTTTAAAAATATTTTAAACGCGATGGAAAAAGGTTCACGTCCAAATTCCATCATACGAAGAAGTTATGCTAAATTCAAATCTTCCAAATTGATTTCAATTGATCTAAATTGCATAAATTTCAAGGCGTTTTGAGTCCGTACAATCAAACGGCAAGTCCGATTGCTACGAAACTTGAAACACTATTATAATTCACCGTTACGGATCCGATGAAACTTGTTTCGTCGAAATCCGAGTCAGTGGCCAAAATGGAAAATTTTCCATTAATTAAATAAATTAAAAATTAAATTAATTAAATCCAATTTAAATTCCAATCTTAAAATTTCCAATTTCAACATTTTAAAATTCTTAACCATTTACATGGCTTCGAACAAAATTTAAATGTCAATAATAGTTGGTTTATTTATCATTTCCAATGTAAATCTACATTTCAATATTAAATTTCAATTTCATTAAATTTAGAAATTAAAAAAAATAAAACTCCAAAATCCACTATTTAAATTCTTACCCTTGTTATTCGAGTCTTATTAAATTTAATATTTCAAGTAAATTAACAAAGCTTGGTTTTCAATCCTTAAATCTACCAATTTACATTTTATAATTAAAATTAACATTTATTACATATTATAGAATTAATCATTTCAAATGACCAATCACATCTACCATAACTGCACAATTTTATAAACTAGTTGATTTTTGTCATTTTTAATCCCTTAGATATTTATAATAACTAAAAGCAAATTCACATATCAATTTAGTGTCAATTATTCCAGTAAATACAGTGTTCAAATGTCAACTGCAACTAATCTAATTAATTGCAAATTAATTCCAATAAAATTGATTTTATTCGATTACGACTAAATATTCAATCAATTATTACTCAACTAACATAGTTAACATTGTTATATATTTCATTACATTAATATTCTATATACATCTTAGATTTGTATCAACGGTTATACTTAAAAATGTGAATCTTGTCAATTACGCGTATTAATTAGCGTTTTAAACTTAATTAACAAAATTTCCTAAGTCAAATCCCTTTTTACCAAATTTGACAATCCCTAACCATTTGTACTACATCCCATATTAATGTAATATTTATTAGATTTTACTTCAAATTAACGTACAACTTAATTTCCCTTAATTGAGATCTGATTTCCATTTTTTTTTAACATACTAAATGAATAAATAACCTATAGATTGTTACCTATTTCCTTTACATGCCTTTATAGGTTTATTACTTAACAATCACCGTTAAAAATCCCGTGTATACACAAATTTTATATTTCGTAATCACATTCAATAAATTACATATTCTTTCCAGCAATTAATATGATTACTTAGAGAACGTTGACTTTTATTCAATTACCATTTATTGAAATCCACATTAATTAATTTATTAAATGCTTACATTTATTTCTCTATTTCCAATTTGTTTCAACTTTATTTACATGAATACTATTCCATTATTTTGGTTATTATTTATCAACTTGTTCTGACTTTATTACCTAAATTTCCGTTATTGTAAACCTTTAATTTTTTCATTTAAATCAAATTCTAAATTCCAATTCAATCAACCATTTCAACATGCAACTTATAATAAATGCTTACAATACGAATGGAATTATCATTTATTCGAATATTTTCTATATTTACATTAACATATAAATTTATTTCCTTTTAATGAATTTATATCCAGGTATAATATTTACCCCATTTCATTTATTGAAATTTATTCAAATTGCTAGTAAATAGGTTTTAAGTCACCATTTATATAATTAAATTTAGCGTTCATTTCAATATTTATTTATAAAGTTTTTATTTCTACTAAATTTAATTACAAAACTCATTAATTCAAGCAAAGTAAATCCAAGAAAATTTACGGGTCGTTACACTCTCCCCCACTCAAAACTTTTCGTCTCCGAAAAGGAAAAAGAAGGGAAAAGAAGAAATGAGAGATCAATATATCTTTCTTAAATATTAAATTTATAAACAAATAAGTTTACAAAATAAAATAATTTAAAATAAATATATACCAATTTATACCCATTTAAATCTTTTATACATAAATCGGAGTGGTGCTCGTATTTTCTCCAATATTGACCATGCCTTTTCGAACTTCAAAGCCCTTTCCATTTGGCCTAATCTCTCCTCCTATTTGCCCCACCCCATCCTCTCTGACCATTCTCCTATTATTTTGACATCAAGGAAGCAGTCTCTTGGAATCAAAACAAGTTTTAAATTTTACAACGCTTGGGTCCGTGATCCAGAGTATAATAACATAATTATTAAAGCTTGGTCTGTTAAGGTTTTTGGAAACCCCATGTTTATTTTTTTGCAGCAAACTTTGTGCTGTTAAGGAAGAATTAAGAGCGTGGGCAAGAAAGAAGTATGGCAATGGCAACCTGCAGTCTTCCTCCCTCATGGTCCAGCTTAAGGTTGCTCAGGAGCAAATGATGTTGAATCTTGACAATGCTGAGATGGCTGAGAAGGAATCAGCCCTGTTCACTGACCTCAATCTCGCTTTGGCTACTGAATGTGACATGAAGAAGCAGCAACTTAGGATCAAATGGGCTGCTGAAGGCGATAGGAATACAAAGTTTTTTCATGCGTCCATTAAGGTTAAACACTCTGTTAATAACATAACTTCCATTTTTGATGAAGCAGGATCCCTTCACACTACAACTGATACTGTTGACAAGGCTTTTCACAAGTATTTTTCCTCCCTTCTTGGGAATGGTAATCATTTTGAACCTGATTTGGATCTGCTATCTAGCATCCAACTGCCAAAAATTAATCCTGAAGAAGCTGTTCATCTAGTGGCAAAAGTGACAAATGACGAAATTAAGAAGACACTATTTGCAATGAATAGGAGCTCCTCCGGTGGACCTGATGGATTCAATGTAGTTTGTTTTATAGCTAGCTGGGACAGTGTGGGTGCTTTATTTTGCAAAGCTGTGCATAACTTCTTCGATAAGTTTAAAATGCTCAAGTCTGCTAACGCTACCAACCTGGTGTTAATCCCCAAGTCCAAGCAAGCTACGGCTGTTTCAGATTATAGGCCTATCGCTTGTTGCAATGTGGTGTATAAGTGTATCTCGAAAATTATTGCAACAAGACTTGTGGCGGTTTTGCAGAGAATTATTTCCAGCAACCAGGTGGCCTTCTTACCTAACAGAAATATACTTTACAATGTAATGCTAGCCCATGAACTTTTAAAGGGGTATCCATGTGCTAATGATACGCCTGCTGCCATGATGAAACTTGACTTAATGAAGGCATATGATACTTTACAGTGGAAATCGGTTGTGAGAATTATGTCTCTCATGGGCTTTCCCAAAAAATTTGTAGCTTGGATATATGAATGCATCTCCACTCCCTCTTTCACTCTCATTATCAATGGTTCTAGTAAGGGCACCTTTGTCTCCAAACAGGGCATTAGGAAGGGGGATCCAATGTCGTCATACATCTTCATTATGGTGATGGAAGTTTTCAATTGCATGCTGAGACCGTTGTATCAAAATAAGCAAATCCATTATCACCCAAAATGCAAGGACTTAGAGATCAGCTCCCTTCTTTTTGCTGATGATATAATGATCTTCACCAAACCCGATCAGCTTTCCATAGATTCTATTAATGGAGCTCTCCACAATTTCTTCAGAAGCACTGGCCTAAAACTCAATCTTAATAAGTCAAGTATTATGTTCTCTGGCATTTCCAGCTTGCAACAATCTGCTCTCTCTTCCAGTGCTGGTATGCAGGCAATGGCGGATGATATGCAGTACCTTGGATTGCCTCTTTGTTCTTCAAGAATTTCCTATGCCAAATGCTTGCCTCTATATGAAAAAATTACTGCAATCATAGACTGTTGGGCTAACAGATTCCTGTCTCAAGCAGGTAGGTTGATTCTGATCCAATCTGTAAGTTTCTCCATTATGGTTTATTGGGCTAGAGCTTACATTCTTCCTATTAAGCTATTGAAATTGATAAGAAGGGCAATGATGAGATTTTTTTGGTTTGGATCGATACATACAAAGAAAGTGTTTCCTTGTTCTTGCACTGCATTTGAAAAACCAAAAAACAAAGGAGGTTTGGGGTTGCATAGCATTGAGATTTGGAATAAGGCTGCGTTTAGCCACCATTTCAATGCCTTACTTACCAAAAAGAACACCCTTTGGGTGAGATGGACTCTCAGACACAATGTTCGTGATAAAAACTTTTGGCTAATGGAAGTACCGCAATCTTGCAGTTGGATTTGGAGGAGTTTGTTAAACTTGTGGTCCTGTTTCAAGCCTCTTGTTCAATTACGTCTATCTGCTAGTAGTTTGTGCAAGTTTTGGACTGAGCCTTGGATTGATAAAGGCGTCATCCTTGATCAGTATCTCTCTTCCCAGCAGAAGTATCAATCTGGCATTGGGATTAATGCTCTTGCAGTTCAACATATTGTGAATAGTAAGCTTATGTTACCGTACTCAAGCAACCAGTTTGTCAGGCATCGTTGGAGCAAATATCAGGTTAAATCTTATGCATTCAATGAACATGATACTGCCCAGTGGAATGGTAAGGCACATACCATCTCAGCTGTATACGATGTTTTGCTTGGAGTGGAGTTAATGCCGGATTGTAAGTGCAGCAAGTTGATGTGGAGTTCAATATCTACTAACAGTGATAATTTAATGTTTTGGAAAGTTTCAAATAAGTCTTTAATGACTAGGGATAAACTCATCAGTTATGGGATGCCAGTCAATCCTATTTGTGAATTATGTCAACATCAGGGTGAGAGTGTTCAACACTTGTTTTTCGATTGTGGTTTTGTGTCTGATATTTGGGGCAGAGTGGTAGTTTGCTGTAGTTGGGTAACTGCGTATACGTTTGGAACTAACCACTGGGAATATATTGACAGTGCAAATAGGTGGAGTGAAGATAATAAGCAATGTTTTTTCTTTGTTTTGAAAAAACTGATTACGGTGATTTGGCGGGAAAGAAACAAAAGGTGTTTTGAAGGTATAAGGAGAAGTAAGGAGGTCGTTTGGGCTGTTTTGAAGAATGATATTTTCAAGGGGATGCGTGACAGCTCGCACCCTTTTTGTGATGATCACATTGAGCCATGGATTCCATAAACTCTTCCTCCGTAGTTGATATCGTTTTCTTTTCTCCTTTCCTTGTTTGTGTGTGTTTTCCTTGTGTGGCCGTTGTTGTTTTTCTTCTTTTTTTTCCCCTTGTCTTTTCTGTGTTGTTCTTATGACCTGTTTCTTCCTCGTTGTTTTAATAAAGCTGGTAGGGGCCCAGTTTAACCCCGCTTAATCTGCAAAAAAAAAAAAAATTCAAAATTTTCTAAGTCCAAAATTTACGGAAATTTTGGTAGAGTCTCCTTTGTACGGAGAGGATCGGGAGAAAATATAATATCAAAATATAACAATTATATTACATATATTATCCAAAATATTATATCCCAACCCGGGAAAATATATAAAATAGCGCTATAAACCATAATCCGAAACGTACCTATTGTCGGGCAATTCACGCTTAATTTATGGAACCAAAAGCAGTAGCAATTGCTTCCATAACCTGCATTTCACTTATAAAATCCAAAGGGTTAACAATTTATGTAAAGTGAAATATTAAGTGGTTTCAATCATTAACAACAAATCAATACAACAACCATCAATTTCAACAAACAACATACACAACAATTACAAAACAACCATTCAATCAAACAAACAAATAGTTGTTCGGGTTCAAAACTTTTAAATTGTTCGGAATGAAGAATAAACTACCAGCGCATCATTTACTCAACAGTCTTAGATAAAACTAAATAGATTATTCATTCACCCGAATCCAATTTTAAAGTATTCTTGCCCAAACAACCATCAACTAAACAACAACAAATCCAACAACAATCAATTTAACTTATTATTAATTTCATTTCATACCTTTGTTGTTTGATTTTCTTTTTATTTATATAGTGATTTATCTTTTAAATTTACATTTACTCATTAAATGTTTGCTTCATTTATTTTTACTTATTACTTACAATTATTCAACTCCATTAACTCAGGTCATGCCAGTTCCTTTTATTTCGTTATAATTATTCATTCATTTATTATTGCATGTCCTCATTTATTTATTACAATATTCATTTTCCTACTAATTTTATTTATCATTTTTTTATTACTAAATTCCATTTACAATACTCACTTTTCTGTTTTAACTTGTAGTCTTTTCAATTTAAGCTTAAGTTTATAACTCTATGCTACCAATTCTAATAAATAAAAGCAATTTATTGAACACTTTCATTACATACTTTTACTGTACAATTTCCATTACATTTCTTATTAAACATTTCAACTTTTAATATTTGGTAAGTTATATATATGCTTTTAAAGAATGTAATTGAAGGTTATACAAGTTTTCTCATTTCATTTAATTGATTCATTGTTCAATAATTTTTTACCTTTTATTAAATGTTCAATAATTATATCGTTTATTTCATAGGTTCCAATTTCAAATTTCATTTAATACTATTTATAACTTAGCATTAAATCTCTTATTTCCTTTAGAGGCTTCAATTTATTAATTACCTTCGTTCCAATTCACTACAGTAATTGAAACTATTTATTAATGGAAACTTAAGAATTAAATACCGGGTTTTATTTCAAATCATTTTATAGATAATAGGTAACATATAATTACCATTTATGTATTCAATTATATTTAAAACAATTAAAATTTATATTTATTTATCAAATTAAATCTGTAGTAAAACTACTCTAGTGGCCTTCCTACTTCGAAACTCGAAATGAATGTCGATGATGCGGCCGCCATCATCGAAATCATTTTCCAGCGACAGAGAGGGGAGTACAGAAATTTTCTTTTCGAAATTCACTTTTTAAAACAATTCTTTCAATTTATATGGAAATATTTATATCAGAAAATACTTATAAACAATATCATTGTATTCAAAATTATTCAAAAGAAATTTTCAAAATCCCGGAACTAAAGCTTTAAGTTTCCAATTTCATTTATCTTATTTTCAATCTTGTTTTGACTGTTAATTATAAATTTATTACCTAAAAACAAAAATACTACAACCAAATATAAAATTTATTACTTTATATATAGAAAATATAATAGGCAAAATTATTTCATTCACCTATATAAAAACAAATATTATGTCGGTCTGTCTTATTAAGTGTTTAGAAATCCCTATTGATATCATAGCGTCCCATGCATCAACCAGAATTTATAAATACAAAACGGAACAAATTAACATAATATTAAAACCTTTTTATAACACTAACAAATACGCTCTCTCATATTTACTCTCAGCGACTCCCATAGGATATTATTATTACCCTATTAATAAAGAGTCAGACCCCACAAAGCTAAGGTTTTTCACTACACCAAAGCTCCGATACCACGTTACAACGTCCTGCCTTTTCGCACGCTTTAAATCGACACACGTGCTAATTCACACCATACAAAAGGGCAGATTGTTATGGGGTAAATAAGAAAAACGAGAAGAAATAAAAAGAAAACAGAATCTCATGGCGGAAGGATAAAATATAATAATCAAATATACAGTTTATAAATCTGTCTACAAAAAAACATTGATTATATTTATATAATACATATCAGAGTTACACATACCAATAACAATGCAGCGGAATAATATGAGTGTAGTGGAACAATATAATATAATAATAGTAATGAAATCTTTGTCCTCGTCCTCCAGAAATAAAATCTTCAAATCCTGAAACGCTCGGACTGACCCGAGTGAATTGAAAAGACAAAACACTCCAGTCAGAACTAAAAGATCTTATGTAAGTTAAATTAAAATAAATAAATATGAGTGTAGTAACTTAAAAGATGCTCGGGTTTCACATCTCTTAAGGATCCGTTAAACTATTTACTATGTAGTATATTTCGCTATTATAATAGTGTCTAATTGTAAAATAAACTTACTTTTAAATAGCGTTAAGGAGTTACCCAATCTCCACCTTAACACAATAATAGTCCCAGTAGTCCATCCAATATCATAGTCCCTCCTGATCGGGAAGCCACCAGAGGATACCACACGGGCTACGGGAGAAAACCAAACTCGTACAAGGCACGATAGGGCAGGTGACACGGCACAACTAGGCAATGCCAGGGTAGATATACCAATTACGCTTCCGGGTCGGTGGTAACGCGTAGCTACCGCCCACCTCGAACTAACTCCCCCGAATCAAAGAAATCAAAAGTGAAGGTGGCCACTGAATCAATCCAAAATCAGAGTATAGTATTGAAGGGAAGTGTCCGATCAAAGGTGCTACCTTATTAACCCGTAAATCGCTCCTGTTTTAGCCACCTTATACCAACTCTCGGGAGTTGGGTCCACGTATTTACCTTACAGGGAAACGTCGCCACCATCCTACTTCATTCTGGAATCTCCACCGCGTACACGGTTGTTAAAGTGGCTTTCGGGGTTGGCAGAGAGTATGACAACTTTCGTTCCCGGTCTCTTTAACAACCAAACATTATTATAACACCGCGGTCATTTAAAATAATTTTACTTTCAAAACCAGAATAAAATATCTATTTCAAAACCGTATAAATACGATATCCTTTCCATTCCAAAACAAACTCATTTGATATTATTTTTATAACCCTAAATTAATCTAATATCATTTTATTTCAAATATATTTCTCTTCAAAAATCATATTGCTTTAAAATTTATAATAATTGGAAACCAAACATTGAAATATAACTTTTAAACTATAATACTTCGAAAATTCATAGCTTTAAAACATACTTCTAAAACTTGGATGGTTTGGATATTCAAACGGTATATAGAATAAAATAGTTTGCATTTAAAATTACTTTATAAAATAAAATAATTTCCGCGACTTACAATTTATTTTATTTAAAAATTAAGTCAAAATCCATAAATTTCAAAATTGCTTTCAGTTTCAATAACCACTTCAGTTTCATTATATTTCAAACTTTGGATATTAAACAATTGGAACTAAGGTTGGAAATTTCTATTCAACAATTTAAAGTCCTATTTATTTAGTTTGAAATATTTGCATAATAAATCCGAAATCATTTAAATAAAACTCAAATTACTTTTAACTAAAAAATTTCCTTCAATTTATTTATACTAGAAATATTCATTTAATTCACCTTGAATAAAAATTCAGTTATAAATATCATACCCTTTTTTTTACTTCAAGTTAATAAATTTTACATCGACTTATGAAGTTAAATTCTTAATTAAGCTCAATTCCAAATAAAATTTTCAATTAAAATCCCAACCTTAATTGATTTAAATCATTTAAAACTCTATATATTTTCAATATCTTAACATGTACTTAACCATATAATATAAAATAATCAAACTCCATTATTCAACTTATTTATTTTATTTAACAAATTCATACATAGCTTAAATTCAATACTTTAACTATAGATGTATATATAAAATAAGATTTTATATAATATCAAAATTTATATTTATTAACCGCATCCTATCCAAACCATAGAAAATCATTTCAAAAATAATTATATATATATATACCGCGGTGCCTGTATATAATTTTCTATCCTATGGTCAAGTGATACGGATATTTATCATTTCAATCCGCAGTTTAAAAAAATAAAGATTACGGTTATATATCATTTCAAACCGCAATCCCGAATGAAATGAAAATGCATAACAACTTGCAGTTTATACAATATAAAATATAGCATCCATTCATCCAAATATCAATCATCAACCATTTATTACAATCATCATCCAATTTAAACAAACATCGATATAGAGCATATAAAATACACAGGTAATAAATAACAGGTATTAACTAACAGTTATATTCAATAATAAATTTAATAATTGTTTAACTAACAGTTTATATGCAAATAAATATATTTTAACTATCAATTTATATGCAAAAAACTAAAATTAATTAACAGTTAATTAAATAAATGCGATGTAACTGAGATGATGAATGAAACATGCCAAACAGTTATAAATAAATTTCTACTCATATCTTAAATCAATTTAACAAACATAAGAAATCTTAGAAGTTGTGAGTGGGTTAAAACAGTCACCTTTTGAATTTAAATTGAATTTAAATCCTATTTAAACCCAAAATTTGAAAGGTCTCCAAATTTGTCCAAACCAGCATCAAAGTGTCCGGAATTTTATTACGATCCTAGTAAAAAAAAGTCACGCGAGAAACGGAGCTCGTATGAAAAGTTAGGAAAATTAGAAGATTGGAACATTCTAGCCCTGAGTCGACTTCGGGTTCAACTTCAGTCCACCGCCTCAAGTCCTCGGTGCTTACTTGGAGTTTTTGCCAAAACGACCCGAAGCGACCCGAGTAACTTTCTTCTTAACCCGAAGTAGATGCAGCGTTTTTGCCTCTGAAACTCGAAGTGCGACCAGAAGTTGCTGCAGATCCGCAAATTATTATTATTATTATTATTATTATTTGAAATTGAAATTGGATTGGGAAGATTAGGGTTTGAGGTGGAATGAGGAAGAGCATACGTTCAGAATGACGAATAAGCAATGACCTAGGGTTTATAACCACATATATATAGGCAAACAGAATAGAAAGAATGAGCTAGGATGGATTTGGGTTTTGAACGATAATTGACCCGAAAAGCCCGTTTCGATTCCGGAACGGAAAAGGGTCAACCCATATATCAAAATATATGTTTATAAATATTTTAAACGCGATGGAAAAAGTTTCACGTCCAAATTCCATCGTACGAAGAAGTTATGCTAAATTCAAATCTTCCAAATTGATTTTAATTGATCTGAATTGCATAAATTTCAAGGCGTTTTGAGTCCGTACGATCAAACGACAAGTCCGATCGCTACGAAACTTGAAACACTATTATAATTCACCGTTACGGATCCGATGAAACTTATTTCGTCGAAATCCGAGTCAGTGGCCAAAATGGAAAATTTTCCATTAATTAAATAGATTAAAAATTAAATTAATTAAATCCAAATTTAAATTCTAATCTTAAAATTTCCAATTTAAACATTTTAAAATTCTTAACCATTTACAAGGCTACGAACAAAATTTAAATGTCAATAATAGTTGGTTTATTTATCATTTCCAATGTAAATCTACATTTCAATATTAAATTTCAATTTCATTAAATTTAGAAATTAAAAAAACAAAACTCCAAAATCCACTATTTAAATTCTTACCCTTGTTATTCGAGTGTTATTAAATTTAATATTTCAAATAAATTAACAAAGCTTGGTTTTCACTCCTTAAATCTACCAATTTCCATTTTATAATTAAAATTAACATTTATTATGTCTTATAGAATTAATCATTTCAAATGACCAATCACATCTACCATAACTGCACAAATTTATAAACTAGTAGATTTTTGTCATTTTTAATCCCTTAGATATTTATAATAACTAAAAGCAAATTCACATATCAATTTAGTGTCAATTATTCCAGTAAATACAGTGTTCAAATGTCAACTACAATTAATCCAATTAATTGCAAATTAATTCCAATAAATTTGATTTTATCCGATTACAACTAAATATTCAATCAATTATTACTCAACTAACATAGTTAACATTGTTTTATATTTCATCACATTAATATTCTATATACATCTTAGATTTGTATCAACGGTTATACTTAAAAATGTGAATCTTGTCAATTACGCGTATTAATTAAGGTTTTAAGCTTAATTAACAAAATTTCCTAAGTCAAATCCCTTTTTACCAAATTTGACAATCCCTAACCATTTGTACTACATCCCATATTAATGTAATTTTTATTAGATTTTACTTCAAATTAACGTACAACTTAATTTCCCTTAATTGAGATCTGATTTAAATTTTTTTTTAACATACTAAATGAATAAATAACCTACAGATTGTTTCCTATTTCCTTTACATGCCTTTATAGGTTTATTACTTAACAATCACCGTTAAAAATTCCGTGTATACACAAATTTTATATTTCGTAATCATATTCAATAAATTACGTATTACTTTCCAGCAATTAATATGATTACTTAGAGAACGTTGACTTTTATTAAATTACCATTTATTGAATCCACATTAATTAATTTATTAAATGCTTACATTTATTTCTCTATATCCAATTTGTTTCAACTTTATTTACATTAATACTATTCCCTTATTTTGGTTATTATTTATCAACTTGTTCTGACTTTATTACCTAAATTTCTATTATTGTAAACCTTTAATTTTTTTTCATTTAAATCAAATTCTAAATTCCAATTCAATCAACCATTTCAGCATGCAACTTATTATAACTGCTTACAAGTACGAATGGAATTATCATTTATTCGAATATTTTCTAAATTTACATTAACATATAAATTGATTTCCATTTAATGAATTTTATATCCAGGTATAATATTTACCCCATTTCATTTATTGAAATTTATTCAAATTGCTAGTAAATAGGTTTTAAGTCACCATTTATATAAGTAAATTTAGCGTTCATTTCAATATTTATTTATAAAGTTTTTATTTCTACTAAATTTAATTACAAAACTCATTAATTCAAGCAAATTAAATCCAAGAAATTTATGAGTCGTTACATACAATAATATAACATTACGGATCCAGTGAAACTGGTTTCGTCGAAATTCGAAACTATACAAAAATGACTATTTTTACATGTTAATTAAATATTAAAATATTCAATTTCTATAAATTAACTTTTAATTCAATTTTAAAAGTTCTCTAACATCATTCTAGTTCAAATAGAATTTAATTCAACTTTATAAATCATTTTCATTCACATTAAATCCCAATCCCAATTATTTCTGCAATTTCAGATATTAAATTAACAATTAAATTGTCCAATAAAATCCTTATATTTCAAATATAAGTTATCCAGCTTATAAAATTAACTTGTGAATATTTAAAATCAATTAAATATACAAATTTCGAATGACTGGACTTCTGCGTTGTTACATTCTCCCCCACTTAAAAGAATTTTGTCCTCGAAAACCAAGTAAGAAAAAGTCTCAAAATCCATTATCATTTCAAAAAAAATTCGTTCAAACTAGATATCAAATTCATCTAAACATTTTAACTTTTCGAAAATCATTTAGTTAAACTTCTTACAACAACTTCTCTAAGTTTTCAAATCCATTCATAGTTATCTTTTCAAAACCAACTAACATCGTTTACCTTTTAACTCAAAAAAAAATTTAGTTATAAATTTTTTTCCAAAGTTCCCAAAAAATTCTAACTCTTTAAATTTTCAAAAAAAATCGCCAGCGTCTCCTTTGCACGGTTTGATCGTAGTATGATCTCAACATATATATCATAAATATACATCTTATCTCCGAGGATGAGGCATCCCGTAGAGAAAAAGTGTAAAAGTACGTTATGTAATTCAAGATATGTACCTTATATATTATTAGCGAGCATATAGATCTAATATGGCACGAAAGCGACCTCCAAACGCGAAGCATACGCCATCCGCACCTACTAAATACTCAACAAACAAATGAAAAACATGTATATAAAATAATATCAATATACGACATATACCAATACAACAACTATATATGCCAATATAACAATGCAATCAAAAGCAACAAATCTAACCATCACACAACTATCATCCAACTAACATCCAACAACTCCATAACCAAATCAATATACATTCACTTCTCATTAATATTCATTGAATTGGTCTTCAGATTTATACACATTTGATTCATTAACACTGGATTTTACTAATATTCATTTATTCATTTTCAATTAGTTTACATTCACTAATTTACATTCAAGTTATTTCACTTCCATAATAAATCAAATTCAATTCTATATAGCTTTCAGTTTCATTGATTCAATTTCATATGATTTTCTATACAATCAACTAACAACCTCTAATCAACCAATGTATATTTAGTATAATCAAATTTATTTAATTTTCTTACATTCAATTTGGTTTAACACTTTTAATTTCAATTGGTTGATATCTAATTAACTTCCGTTCAGTTTCTGATTGCTAATTCATTTTATAATTAAAGTTGAATTTCATTATATAACTCAAGTTCATGTTCATTAATTACTTCATTTCATTAACTCACTTTATTAATTCATTTTGTTATCAAATTCAACTTCATTCAACATTACTTAAGTTATGTTACATTTCATTTCAATCTCACTTGCATCTACTTCCACTATACAACTTAGATTCACTACTAATTAAATCAAATTCTATTTTATTTAACTCGTTTCATTAGCTCATTTCTTTTTCTTTATTTGAGTTGCATTTCATTTTCAAAGGTCATTTCCTTGTAACTTAGATTTTATTTCTAAATTCATTTTATTTAACTTTTACTTAAGTCAAATTTCATATCACTATTCAAATTCAGATTTCATTTTGCTTAACAAAATTGTTTACCATTTTAACAATTCGTTTTACTTACAATTTTTCGCTGTATAAGTTATACAGTTCATTTATTCAAACTTTCAAATTGATATTATATAATCGCTTACCACTTAAGTTTAATTTTCATTTCAATAATTTATCTAATCCGGTTCAAATCCAATTCAATTTATTATTGGTAGAAAACCCATCACACAAAAACTCGAAAATGATATTGATGATGCTGTAGTCATCACCCTTATTTTCCAGCAATAGTAGTGAATTCAGTGCTTTATATTCTTTTTAAAAATTATTTTATTTTTTATAAATCACATTTATAAATCATTTACTTATATAATTTCACTATTTTACTTTACTTATATAAATCATTCCAAATTCATTTAACTTATTTAGATTTATAACAATATTATCTCTTTAAATTTTGAATAAAAACAACTTTCAAAATAAACGGGATTCAAAATTATCAAATTCTTAGTTCAAATCCATTTTTATTTACAACTCATATTTATAAATATACTCATTTTGTTTCATTTCTTATATATAATATTATTTCATAATTGTAAATCATTGTAATTATAATTCCATACTATATAATTCCTTTGCTTATATATTTATTCTTTTACAATTGTTGTTTCTATTTAGATTATTCAAACAACTTTTATCAAGTTATATATATTTATATTTTCAAACTATCAAACAATCAATTTACATACACTTTAATAATTTCTGGAAAATTATTTCTTTATATATAAAATATAATCGAGGTAAAATTATTTCATTTACCTAATTTAAAATGATACTATGTCGACTTGCCTCGTTTAAGTGTTTGGAAATCCCTATCGATAATATGGCGTCCCACATACCAACCAGAATATACAAACAGCTCAACGGATAAGTAAACACAATACAAAACATTTTATAATCACTAACAAATACGCGCTCATATATATACACTCAAACTCAATCTAGGGTGCTACTGTCCCTATATATACTGAGTACACATCAAAGCTTAGGAATATACAAAATCTAAGTTCTGATACCAACTGTGACGACCCATAAATCCATACCCTTTGAATCGCCAATAAGCCACACATGTCCGACCCAAAAAGCACAGACTGATGGAAATTCAAGAGAAAGAAAAGAAGAGAGAAGAAGAGAAGAGTAGAAAGGGAGAAGAGAAAACAAAACAAAACAATACAGAATCTCACATCGCAGCGGAAAACATATAATATCATATCAATGATCTTTACAAAATAGAAACTATATATACATACATCAATCAGAGTTCAACAATCAATCACTAGTTATAAGCCCGAACAGTTATAATGACCTGTCCTCACAACTGCCGATAATATACAACAACTACGCAGCGAATAATCAAACAGATACATGCATACAAAAATGAAGATCTCCAGCTCTCCTGCTGAAGCTCCAAAGCACCAAAACTAAACCTATAAATATACCCGGTCTAACCCTGAGCATTGAAAGGGAAGAACGCCCGGATCAGTCTGATAAAGCAGCATGAGAAACACACTCAACTGAATTTATTAAGTTACCAAACTTTTCCTTTGTCATAACAAAAATATCTCGTAAGTCACGCCCACACATAAACACGCACATGTTTTTACCTTAAGATAACTAAAACATTTATATCAAATCCTCTAATATTATACTAGTGTCTAGTATACAAATAATATCAATCATAGCCGAAATTGTTACATTGATTAAATTCCAGCATATAGCAAAAAATGGGTAATGCAATCAAATGGTAGGCACATAGTGGAGTTTGGATTTCCATACAAGTGACCAAGTGAAGGGACTACCTTTCGATGGGTACACCTCTGGATGGATGTCCCAAGAAACCATCACAAAGTTCCTCTACTAACACAAGACTGGACCACCTCTATAACTAGATGGTACCGAATATGTCATCCTCCGGTCGTTATCGACCTTTTCCAAGGGCCCTCGAAGCATACAAAGCACAATAATCAGATACATGACGTCATAGCGTGTAAAGATATATTTAGAAGAGGATGATCATATCCTAATGGGAGAGACCCACTTAGCCTAGCCGCATCTGACCCGGTTTTGGTCATTTTCGGTTGATGATGCCAGAGGTAACGATTGAAAGTCTAACGTATGGTGGATTGATTATACAAATGACAAGTATATAACTAAATTAAACTATAGTGTAATTAGTTAGTAAAGAATGTAAATAGGAATAACCACACCAGGGTTTTTATACTGGTTCGGACCTCCCGTCCAACGTCCAGTCTTGAAGCTCCTCTTCGGAATTTCCTTTCACCAAATAACCCTCAGTTCACCCGGAGGTACAGGTTTACAATAGCAGAGTTTCTTTGTCAAGAGCGTATTCTCTATTACACTGATTTTGACTATATCATACAATTAAACTTCCTATATCTCTTGAATGATTGAATACAATATCGTTCGAGAGAATATAGAAGTGTATGATTTCAGATTTACAGATTGGATAGCAAATAGATGATTAGAACAAGTGATGATCAAGATAGGAACTAAGTGAGTAAATTAGTGATTTGATTCATCTTGATTCTTGTTTATATAGTTATAGAAAGTTGCTTTTAGTAATTATATCTCTTCCCTTTCAATTTAGAGTCGTCACTGTTCACTGGTGAAGAGTTGCGGAGGAGAGATGGAGTTGTGACTCTTTGGAGATGACAGTTGTGATTTGAAATATTTGTCCCGAGCCCAGTTTCAGACGTCTAGATATAGTTTTCAGACGTCTGGAATCTATTATTAGTTTTAGTCCAGTATCTACGTTTAGATGTCTGAAGTTTTGCATTCAGATGTTTGAACCTGTCAAGTGATGTTTTCTGGATTCATTCTTGCGTGTTTGTTACTTCGATCTTCGTGCAACTTTGTAGATGAATTTCTTTAATGCTTTAGTCATCGTCTTGTCAAGGTAAAGGTTTGTCTTGCCTTATATCTGTGTATGATATATATATGATTTCCGTTGTATAGTTGTTATCGTTGAAATAGTAAACTCAGGGTTCTAACAACGATTAGCTTTCACAAATCACATACCACATCACTTTGAATGCCACATGGCCATTTTCCGTTGACTACTAATTGCCTTCCACAAAAATACAACCCTTAAGCTCATACATCTCAAGGAGGGTGTTAAGCTAAGAGAAGTTGCCTTCTCCACCACCACTGATGCACATTTGTGAAAAGCAATTGTACGTAACCTTTAGAAATGCAACGTCTGACAAACATCCATACAAGTTGTCCAAGAACAGGACAAACCGAAGGTACTTTCCCACCACATCCTGTTGGAAAATCCCTAGGATTAGTAGTGAATAGTCTTTGCATTTGAAACAGACTACCGCTACTGGATGTATATTGGGATTTTAACCCCAAACGATCAATAAGCAGCTCTCCACTATGACAATACTGAATATCAATATCATCGATGACCAGCACAATTAACGCATATACGTTGGTTCGAAGTGGTTTTCAGATAAATCCAATCCCAGTCTCTTCGCACAATTAACGCAAAAGCATCGCTCATCCTTACATAGAAACTAATTCTCATAGACTTATCACGTCTCCAACTTTCAACTTGCGATCCTTCGGGCCAAGAAGGAAGCCCGATAGATTGGTGTAATACTCAGCACTACACGAATCAACATCCTCAACATAAACGATAATCAAGCCTACACAGATGGCTACGTACTAAGTGTACAACTAAGTAGTTTCCACACAAAGCCGAAGAACTAAAATGCCAAATTTGATAGTCGGTTATTTAACTATCAAAGCAAACAAACAAATATTTAGTACCATATGCAATCACTAAGCCCTTTTAATCAATCTTTTATTAATTAAATGACTTATCAAATATTCACTTCAAATTATCTTTAAAAGATATAATTCCAAATTCATTTCAATATTAGAAAACATTTCCACATACTTATTTAATAGTAAGTATTTCGCAAATCAATTTATTTTCAACACTTGACAAATATTACATATACTTAATTCAAGATCAAGTATATATACTTTATTCTTTAAGGAAAACATTTTCTTTAAACACATTTATTTGGGTCAAAACGAATGTTTCATAGAACATCATTACGACAACCCAAAATCACTAGCATAGGGATTCGAAAATTAGATAGATATATAAACCCCATATACTATACAAAAAAATTTCCTTTCGAAAACCATTTACTATAACAACAGTGATTATAGTCCATCATTACCTTATTTTTCGAAATGTCTATTTCAACAATGAATGTTGAAATTTATGTATTCGATACTTAACACATTTTTAAAAAATCTTCAAACCATTTTATTCCATTTAAAATATCACTTTTTCAAAACATATTCATTTAATTTAAAATATTATTTACCATCCAAAATCGTGAATACAATTCATTTACCAAATCCAATATTACTACACATTTATTCTAGGGATGATCCACGGTCTAAAATCATGGATATATTTCATTTACAAAATTCAAAACTTCTACATATTCAATTTTAAAGGATAATCCACTATCCAAAATTATGAAAATATCTCCTTTAATAAACTTCAATATTTGACTTATCAAATTCAGTTGATTTTGGATTTATAAAACAATGTTTATAAATTCCATTTATTATTTATACTAACTTCAATTTTTAATTCGTTTACTAACCAAACTCATTAATTTATTTTATATGCCAAAATCCAAATTATAAGTTAATTACTTATAAATCTATTTATTTCCAAAATCCATTCTTTTTATAACTTCATCAATTTTAAATGTTATTCACTTATAAAATCCAATTATAACTTCATTTTACACATTTACAAAAACTCCTTTACAATTCCATTATTTTGATTTATAAAATATCACTTTTATAGATCTTATATAATCGTTTATAATAAATCAAAATCTCAATTTTAAACTATTTACAAAATAGTTAACTTCATATTTCAAAATCACATTCTGGTTTTATTTCACAAAAATCATAATTTTTATAACGTAAAAATTATAATATTTTTTTATTTAAAATAAATCCATTCCTTTAACAATTCAAAATTTAATAAAACATCTATTTTCAAAATCACTTGAAAATCCATTTTAATTTGAAACCATCACTTTAATATTTTAAAATTCCAAAATATGGCCCAATGCTACAACAACACTAAAACATCAATCATGGCATCCAAATCATCATATATCACATGATAATAGCATATCAATAAATAATTGTAATTAAAACCAATACTGGTGAGGAATCCAGTTGGATCCCACCAACCTGTCACCTGTAACAAATATACATATTAAAATATGTGTACATTGTCCACTTCGAGGCAGACGCGCGTACAAAGGGTCATCCGCTCATACACGGGAACGTATAGAGTCTCATCTGCTCCAATGGGCAGGAATATATCCAAATACCAATCAATATATATACAATATATCATATATCATCCAAACAATCATCAATTGGTATAAAATAAATTTATTCTCACTTATATAAAAATATCAGTGAGTCAGAAAGAGTGAGTTGTACTCACATTGGTTCCAATAGCAGTTGTAGTGTTTTATTCCGAATAAAATTAAACAAGCGTTTAATTTTATCCAAAATTCACACTATCTCTAATCAACTCCAAACTAGATCTAAAATGTAGTGTTTTTAATACGGACCCAACACAACTTGTTTCGTCAGAAACAGACCTTGTATGAAGAAGTTATGCATTTTTAAAGATTGTACGAATTTATATTATATAAATTTACAATTTTTATTCCGTTTTCAAACCCTAGTTAATCTGGGCCGTTGATTTTGCTTCTTCACATCAGGGCCGCCGATCATTTTCTTCTTCTTTCCTATGAAAAAATGTACGTGAAACCCAATTAACTGCCTTCTTTCACAAATTATCGCGACACCCTCGAACAACCATCGTATAGCCCTTCTTGAGCTCCACCAACGCCGTGATCGCCGTCGAACTCGGTGCGCCCCTTCATCTCAAAAATCGTGCCCAACAGCATGACTTCACATGCTATTTTCCCCACGATCATTGCACCATATTCTATCACCACTGTGACGCCCCACCTCTATACTCACACTAACCAAGGACGCTATGGAGTAATGTCGTCGATAGTATGACGAATAAGGCCGTTGAGGAGCGACCATCTATGTAATTGCTTTGTGCGAGTACCGATATGCCAGATAAAATATCGCTTTCATTTCAAGAGGGAATCCAACATACCAATACAAACTCAAGCTACTATACAGTGACCATGTGGTCTTCGGAAACAAATATAAAATAAGCATAACACAAATCAGTCACAGATATTCATATCACTAAGGCGGAAATAGATATGAATATATCACATAAAAGTAAACATCAAAGTAGTGGTCATACAAGATCCACTACATCACAAAAAAATAGGTACAAGTGCCAGACAAAAGAATATGTATACATCAAGGATTCTCTATCTTGAATGTATAAAACAAAAACTACTAAGCTAAGCAGTTTGCCAAAAATTGGATGACGCACCCTAATAAGAAGTCAAGTAGAAGCACCTGAAATACCACGGTCTAACCCGAGTATTATTTAAGAAGAAAATAATAAATGGATCAGTCTAGCTTTAAATATCACATAAAATGAGATAGAGTAAGAGATATGACAAAAACGTATGATAACAATAATGCCAAACTGCGACAAATATACATTTAACGATAACAAAATCATACAATATCTCAAGAATCTCAAACACCAAGAAGAATGTCATATTCTTTATTTTATTCACCAAACCATAAATATTGATAAACATATCAATGCCAATCGCAAAAATTGGTGAAACACAAATTCTAGGAATCATCAACTAGAAATCCAGAAATCACAAAGATGTGTATCACAATCAGGAGCATGAAAACTCACCAACATGTGTATCACAAACGGGCCGTGTGACGCTCCACCTCTATACCCACGCTAGCCAAGAACACTACGGAGTAATGCTGTCAACTAGCACGGAGAATAAGGCTATTGAGGAGCGACCATACGTGTAATTTCTTTGTGCGAGCACCGATATGTCAGATAGTAAAGCAAGAAATCCGACATACCGATACAAACTCAAAGCTATGACACGGTGGCTATATATAATCTTCGGAAACAAATATAGAAATAGACATAACATAAATCAGTCTCAGATAATTCATATCACAAAGGCGGAAGAAGATATGAATATATAACTAACACATGAAAGTGTACATCAGAGTAGTAGTCAAAAAGATCCACAATAATACAGAAGAATAGCAACACGTTCTATACAAAAGAATACAACTATGAGTCTATATCTCAAGTGTATACAACAAAAACCGCTAATCTAAGTAGTTAACCAAAAGTCAGGATGATAACCCCAGAAGAGAAGTCAAGCAGAAGCACCTGCAACATCTCGGTCTGACCCGAGTATTATTTAAGAAGAAAATAATAAACGGATCAGTCTAGCTATAAATATCAGATGAAATGATATAGAATAAGAGATATGACTAAACGTATAATAATCACAATACCAAGCTGTGATAAATAAGTAATTGAAAAATCAACAAGAGATTAATCAATATCGCAAAAATCTTCTCAAATATCAAAAGGAATGTCATACTCCTAATTTCATTCACCAAGCCACAAAAAATGATAAATCATATCAATGAATATCACTAAAAGTGGTGAAGCATAAATTCCAGAATTCAACACACGAAATCCAGAAATCACAAGAAAAGGATGGCCAATCCTAAACGGAACGCTATTCTATGAACCGGGCATCGACGCACCTAAATAGATACGCCCCATGCACAGTCAAACATCGTCGCACCTAGAAAGGTACGACCCATGCAAAGGCAAACATCGACGCACCTAAATAGATACGCCCCATGTAATGTCTAACATCGATGCACCTAGAAAGATACACCCCATGCATAAATAAGCATCGACGTACCTAGAAAGATACGCCCCATGCATAAATCAACATCGACGTATCTAGAAAGATACATCCCATGTAATGTCTAGCATCGATGCACCTAGAAAGATACACCCCATGCAAAGTCGAACATCGACGCACCTAGAAAGATACGTCCATGCATAGACGAACATCGACGCACCTAGAAAGATACGCCCCATGCCCCAACTTATTGAGCCGATTGCTCCACAAAGTAAACAAACATCGACGCACCTAAATAGGTACGACCCATGCGAGAAATGAGACGAAGCTCAATAAAATGAAGTACGGTCCTCCACATGGACAAAGAGACATCGCACATTGCTAGCCTAAACCATAAAATGATCATCATCGATCATCAAGAAGTGTCAATTACAGTGAGCTAGTAAATATATGAGCTTAGCTTCATGTCCCATAACAACTAGCTTAACTTAAATATTTACGAACAAATTGTAGATCTCCATTAGAAAATTGTCACAAGAGATTCAATCGAACAAGTCCAAGAATTAACCGACGAAGTAAACGCAAGCATTTCATACCACTTGTTTTACTAAGCCGTTTAATTAGATTTCTCATACGAGTGAGGTAAAGGTTTGTATATACTAATAGATTGGAAATCGATTTGAGAAAACGAGCTTTGTAATAAAATAGTATTGAAATCATTTGAAGAAAGAGTTTTGATATTTACTACTAGTATAGAAAACCATTATATTTTTAAAGTGACAAATCATAGAAATGATGGTAGAAACAACCAATCATCAAAATTCACGTTCGAAGACGTGAATAAAATCCAAAGAAATCGATTACGGAATCCATCGAAATGGATATTCCCAAAAATCCCGATATAAAAGTCATCAAGTCCATAATAAATGATAATCAACAAATCGGAATCAACATAAATCGATTAAAGTTGGAATTCTCAAGCAAATAGGCAAATAGGCAAAAGAGTGCAGATTCAGACGTCTGAAATCAAGGATTCAGACGTCTGAATCTGGAAAACCAAAAGTGTTCCAGAACAGAATACAAACGTCTGAGTCTTTGATTTCAGACGTCTGAAATAGGCACATTTTAGCCTATTTCCTTTCTGGTCCCAAATGGACCAATTCAGACGTCTGAATACAACGTTTCAGACGTCTGAAACCTGGGTTCAGGGCATTCCCTGAACCTAGGCCAAAAATGGCCAAACGAATATCAGAAGCGGTTCGGACGAGCAAACGACGACTAAGGATTTACGTCGAGCGACAACCCAGCCTTAACGGCTCTCCGATACGCCTCAAATATCACTGTCCAAATATCCATAAAAGGATTTTCATAAATTTTGATTTCAAAACACCAAAAATTGGAATATACACCAAATAAATCCAAACCAAAATCAATTGCACAAGAATAAGTGTTAGGAATTCATACCTAACAAACGAAGATAATTATAGACTAAGATGTGAGATAAAAATCTCACCTTTGAACCCAAATCAATGAAGAAGAAGCTTGAAAACAAAGGAGGATCAACCACTCTTCAATCCCAACTCAAGAAACTTGATTCTAAGCTTAAAAGAGAAATATTTCCCAAATTAGGTTTAGGAAATTTCTGAAATTGGAAGGAGAATGAGTTGGAGAAGAAGAAGGAGATGCTTACCAATGGGTTCTCTTAAATTTGGAGCTAGAAGTTGGATTTTCTAATGAAGATTAGGGATTGGAGTTTTAATTTCCTCTTCTCTCCCCCATTATTGCTTTAGCTTGAAGTGTTAGGAATATGAAATGAAGTAATGAAGAGTTAGAGTGGAGATAGAGTCTTAAGATGGAACATTGGGCTGAAACCCAAACTCAAACCCAAAGTGAAAAAGTAGCAAAACTTTACTAACTCCAAAAATATCGAAGCTTATACTCAAAAAGGTTGCAAACGGCATTTTGAACTCAATGGAAGGGGTCTCGAGTCCTAATTTGACTGTTTGCAAAGAGTAGGTTTTCGGACTAAAATCCGACGAACGATGAAATATTTAAATAAAATATTTAAATACACAATCGATAAATATGCGGGTTGTTACAGACTCCCCTCCTTAAAGAAATTGCATCCTCGCAATACTTAAGAAGAAAATAAAGAGTAACAACCATAAAATCATATCAACACAAAAGAAAATTTGAAATAGGAAGTTCACCATAAGGAGCATGAAAGAGTAAGCCTGAACGGGTTCGCACGGTGAATTCTCTGGATTCCCAAGAGCAATCCTTAGGATTTGAGAACCATTGAACTCTCACAAAAAGAACATCTTTATTTCGAAGGCACTCAACCTCCGAAGCAATGATGCGAATAGAATATAAATCCTAAGTCAAATCTGGTAAAACTTCACTTCCTTTAATAATACCGGCCTCAAGAATAAAAATCGGAATCCCTAAGGCATTTCCGTAGTAGAAAGACGTGAGAAAACGTCATGAATAACAGAAAATTGAGTCGGAGCAACGTTGTAGTACAAAAACGGTACGTCCAATGAACCGATAAACCGGAACAACGATGTAGTATAATAATGGTACATCCATTGATCCAGATAAGATGGAACATCGATGTTGTATAATAACAGTACATCCGATGAACCGATCACCATAAAAGAACATCGGACGCTAGTCCATAAAAGAAATGAGATAAAGCTCAATAAAACGAAGTATATCAAAACGTCCGATGAACTTGATAAAAAGATAATTCCATTCAGACAACATCAAAGAATCAACAACTTGTTGCCTACGACAAAGCGCATTGGCAACACGATTTCCAGAATATCAAGATCATAAGATGCCAGGAACTCGAGTCGACATGAAGTTCCTTATGAGAGAATAAATATTCCATAGATTTATGATCGAGGTGGAGAACAAGTTTCTCCCCCAAAAATGATGATGCCAAACTCTAAAATCGAAAACAATAGCCGCGAGCACTAGATCATGAGTGGCATACCTAGTCTCAATCGGCTTTTAATGATTTAGAAGCACAAGTGATAGCACGTTATCTTTTGCAAGAGAACGACATCCAAACCAATACGATTAGCATTGGTACAAAATATAAAGTCTTGGTTCCCCACGGGAATCACAAGAATAAGAGTATCGAAAAGAAAGAACTTCTTTTAAATAATTCTCTTTCCCGAAAAGCTAAAACTTTCAAAATCACAATTATCTCAATGTAATAATCTTTCTAGAAAAATTTACATTTTTACAATTCAATATATCGTGTCTGATTGTCTCATCAAAGCGTTTAGGAAATTCCTATCGATAACGTTGATCAAGCGCATCGACCAGAATTGTTAAAGCACTCAACGGGCAATACAATCACAAAATCATCTTCTATATGATGAAAATATCTCTTAAAAGTTTTGAGAATATTCTTTGCTCGTTTAAGATCAAAAATCCAAATGTACTTTTAAATAAATCTTATGAAAAAGATTTGCAAAATTTTAAATTTCTATTTTAATCCAAAATCAATAAATACAAGAATGGAATTATCGATATATTCATAGAATACTCGATTTATAAAATGGATGAAACAAGATGGGCAAACTGAATGACATAATAAGTCATTCATAAGAATTATAACGAGTGCGGAATGCGGTATGTGGAATGCTATCTTCCACAACTCATAGCAAATGAAAACCGGTGGTAATGTCAAACCGAAAAGACCTTAGCACCACACAAAAAATTACTTAGATGATAATCCTAAGACAAGCTCAAAAATACCGGAAAGTTTCACAAACTATTTAGATGAGAGAAATAACACTTTCCTCATCATGTGAGCTTAAAGAATAAAATGATTCCACCAAAAATTTGAAATCGGAATCACAAAGAAAAATAGAAAGCTGCTTAACAGATAGAAAATGTCGAAGATGAATAGTCCACTCGAAAAATAGGATATGGGCTTCACAATGATTAAGCCAATCCTTTCAAAAAAAAGTCAATTCCGAAGCCTAAGTAAAAATATCGACTCAGAAAGAAAAATCACATAAAATAATTTCGACATCAATAGAAAGCAAATTGAGTGTTGCGGACCCATCCGGATTCACAATCCTCAAAGTAGTCTTCAAGCCCAAAAATGTTTAAAAAGAATCAACAAGTTCTTTTGATATAAATTAGTGATATGGAACCCATATCAAAAATAACTCAAATAAGAAGATCACGAAATATAACAATGCCATCAAGGATTGAGTGAAAAATACCTTTACCAAGAGAAGAGTTGCTAGGAGCTTGCACTACATTGAGTTTTCCCTCCTTCCTACTTTGAAGTATAGGACATGCAGTTATATGGTGACCCGAATTTTTGCAATAGCGACAATAAAGAGGTTTCAGACACTCCCTTGCATAGTGATCTGTGGAACCACAATTGTAGCATTGTCCATGACTAGGGGTAGGGGCTTTTGCTACCAGGGTTTCTTGCCTCCCTTTCTTGTTGGGAATGGGGCCTTTGAATTTAATAGGCCTCTTCATATTGTTTTTGAAGTTTTGTTTGGCGCCCACAACTTCAACATCACACTCTTTATCGGCCTCTTCAAGACGAAGAGCGATATCAATAAGCTGATCAAAAGAAACTTCTAGTTTCAAAAGTAATGGCTTCTTAAGATTCTTATTCAAGCCATAGACAAATCTCTGATTTTTCTTCAATGGGGTATTAATGTACTCAACCCCGTATTTGGACAGAGATTCGAAAGATGCGACATAGTCTGTCACAGAAGATTCACCTTGAAAAAGGTCAATAAAACGCCGTGCTAATGTTACTTTTTCAGCTTTCGGCACGAATTTCAATTCGAATCTATCTCAGAATTGCTCCCAAGTGAGATCCGCTTCAACGATTTCAGAAATTAAAAGCTCATACCAATCTAATGCTCTTTCTTGGAGCATGCTAGAAGCCACTTGGACTCGATGTAGATCAATAAGGTTCATGCGAGAAAAGATGCGATCGCATGATTTGAGCCAAGCCTTAATTTCTATAACACTCTCGGATCCTTTGAATGGCCTTCCACCCAAATCGGTGTAGTCTCTGCACAGGCATGGAAAACCGGATCTAGGATGAGTAGGCTCTGGAATGGGTCCGGCTGCTTGAGCGTTCTTTACTAGATCAAGAAGCTGCTGGGCAGACATAAATACTCCATCCTGAGGAGTAGCACTAGATTGACCGGCGCTGGGACGGCCTGGTCTAACCATTTCTCTTCCTTTATAAAGAAAGAAAGAAGAAAAAGGTTATTCACCAAATGAGTATCAAGCAATCTTGATAGATAAAATAAGGAACCATAAAGAAAATAGGATGAATCGGTACGAAGACTCGAATTAAGTCCTAAAGCACGACTCCTAAGATATACTTAGGACGATGATCCTTGTTACAATATTTCGTATTGTTCCGAAGTTTGGCTCTAGTACCAAGCTGTGACGCCCCACCTCTATACCCACGCTAGCCAAGAACACTACGGAGTAATGCTGTCAACTAGCACGGAGAATAAGGCTGTTGAGGAGCGACCATCCGTGTAATTTCTTTGTGCAAGCACCGATATGTCAGATAGTAAAGCAGGAAATCCGATATACCGATACAAACTCAAAGCTATGACGCAGTGGCTATATATAATCTTCGGAAACAAATATAGAAATGGACAAAACATAAATCAATCTCAGATAATTCATATCACAAAGGCGGAAGAAGATATGAATATATAACTAACACATGAAAGTGTACATCAGAGTAGTGGTCAAAAAGATCCACAATAATACAGAAGAATAGCAACACGTGCTATGCAAAAGAATACAACTATTAGTCTATATCTCAAGTGTATAAAACAAAAACCGCTAATCTAAGTAGTTAACCAAAAGTCAGGATGATAACCCCAGAAGAGAAGTCAAGCAGAAGCACCTGTAACATCACGGTCTGACCCGAGTATTATTTAAGAAGAAAATAATAAATGGATCAGTCTAACTATAAATATCAGATGAAATGATATAGAATAAGAGATATGACTAAACGTATAATAATCACAATACCAAGCTGTGATAAATAAGTAATTGAAAAATCAACAAGAGATTAATCAACATCGCAAAAATCTTCTCAAAGATCAAAAGGAATGTCATACTCCTAATTTCATTCACCAAGCCACAAAAATTGATAAATCATATCAATGAAAATCACTAAAATTGGTGAAGCATAAATTCCAGAATTCAACACACGAAATCGAGAAATCACAAGAAAAGGACGGCCAATCCCAAACGGAACGTTATTCTATAAACCGGGCATCGACGCACCTAAATAGATACGCCCCATGCACAGTCAAACATCGTCGCACCTAGAAAGGTATGACCCATGCAAAGGCAAACATCGACGCACCTAAATAGATACGCCCCATGTAATGCCTAACATCGATGCATCTAGAAAGATACACCCCATGCATAAATAAGCATCGACGTACCTAGAAAGATACGCCCCATGCATAAATCAACATCGACGTATCTAGAAAGATACGTCCCATGTAATGTCTAACATCGATGCACCTAAAAAGATACACCCCATGCAAAGTCGAACATCGACGCACCTAGAAAGATACGTCCCATGCATAGACGAACATCGATGCACCTAGAAAGATACGCCCCATGCCCCAACTTATTGAGCCGATTGCTCCACGAAGTAAACAAACATCGACGCACCTAAATAGGTACGACCCATGCAAGAAATGAGACGAAGCTCAATAAAATGAAGTACGGTCCTCCACATGGACAAAGAGACATCGCACATTGCTAGCCTAAACCATAAAATGATCATCATCGATCATCAAGAAGTGTCTATTACAGTGAGCTAGTAAATATATGAGCTTAGCTTCATGTCCCATAACAACTAGCTTAACTTAAATATTTACGAACAAATTGTAGATCTCCACTAGAAAATTGTCACAAGAGATTCAATCGAACAAGTCCAAGAATTAACCGACGAAGTAAACGCAAGCATTTCATACCACTTGTTTTACTAAGCCGTTTAATTAGATTTCTCATACGAGTGAGGTAAAGGTTTGTATATACTAATAGATTGGAAATCGGTTTGAGAAAACGAGCATTGTAATAAAATAGTGTTGAAATCATTTGAAGAAAGAGTTTTGATATTTACTACTAGTATAGAAAACCTTTATATTTTTAAAGTGACAAATCATAGAAATGATGGTAGAAACAATCAATCATCAAAATTCATGTTCGAAGACGTGAATAAAATCCAAAGAAATCGATTACGGAATCCATCGAAATGGATATTCCCAAAAATCCCGATATAAAAGTCATCAAGTCCATAATAAATGATAATCAACAAATCGGAATCAACATAAATCGATCAAAGTTGGAATTCTCAAGCAAATAGGCAAATAGGCAAAAGTGTACAGATTCAGACGTCTGAAATCAAGGATTCAGACGTCTGAATCTGGAAAACCAAAAGTTTTCCAGAACAGAATTCATACGTCTGAGTCTTTGATTTTAGACGTCTGAAATAGGCACATTTTAGCCTATTTCCTTTCTGGTCCCAAATGGACCAATTCATACGTCTGAATACTGGGGAATAAAAATTCCCAGTATAATATTCAGACGTCTGAATACAACGTTTCGGACGTCTGAAACCTGGGTTCAGGGCATTCCCTGAACCTAGGCCAAAAATGGCCAACGAGTATCGGAAGCGGTTCGGACGAGCAAACGACAACTAAGGATTTACGTCGAGCGACAACCCAACCTTAACGGCTCTCCGATACGCCTCAAATATCAATGTCCAAATATCCATAAAAGGATTTTCATAGATTTTGATTTCAAAACACCAAAAATTGGAATTACACCAAATAAATCCAAACCAAAATCAATTGCACAAGAATAAGTGTTAGGAATTCATACCTAACAATCGAAGATAATTATAGACTAAGATGTGAGATAAAAATCTCACCTTTGAACCCAAATCAATGAAGAAGAAGCTTGAAAACAAAGGAGGATCAACCACTCTTCAATCCCAACTCAAGAAGCTTGATTCTAAGCTTAAAAGAGAAATATTTCCAAAATTAGGTTTAGGAAATTTCTGAAATTGGAAGGAGAATGAATTGGAGAAGAAGAAGGAGATGCTTACCAATGGGTTCTCTTAAATTTGGAGCTAGAAGTTGGATTTGCTTATGAAGATTAGGGCTTCGAGTTTTAATTTACTCTTCTCTCCCCCATTATTGCTTTAGCTTGAAGTGTTAGGAATATGAAATGAAGTAATGAAGAGTTAGAGTGGAGCTAGAGTCTTATGATGGAACATTGGGCTGAAACCCAAACTCAAACCCAAAGTGAAAAAGTAGCAAAACTTTACTAACTCCAAACATATCGAAGCTTATACTCAAAAAGGTTGCAAACGGCATTTTGAACTCAATGGAAGGGGTCTCGAGTCCTAATTTGACTGTTGGCAAAAAGTAGGTTTTCGGACTAAAATCCGACGAACGATGAAATATTTAAATACACAATCGATAAATATGTGGGTTGTTACAGTTCGCTGTCCCATGGTCGCTAACCTTAGAGCCGATACAATGACGTAGTACTGTAACGGTACGCACGAGGAACATAAAACTCGAATAATTCAGAACATCGACGTAGTACAATAACTGTACGCCCATTGAATCTAATAAGTAGAACAACGATGTAGTAGTACAATAACGATACATCCAAGGATACTGATAAGCCGGAACAACGATGTAGTACAATAACGTACACCCGATGAACCGAACTCATAAAAGAACGTGTCGCTAGCCTATAAAAATAAGTCGAAACTCCAAGAACCCATAGTTCATTAGCCTATAAAAGAAATGAGACGAAGCTCAACAAAACGAGGTACAGTCCCCTACGTGAACAAAGAGACATTGCATATCGCTAGTCTAACTATAAAATGATCACTATTGATCAATAAAAAGTATGAATTAAACTAAGCTAGTAAATAAATGAGTTTAGCTTCATGTCCCATAACCATTGGCTTAACTTAAGTATTTACGAACAAATTGTAGATTTCCACTCGAAAAATGTCACAAGAGTTCAATCGAATAAGTCCAAGAATTAACCGACAAAGTAAATGCAAGCGTTTCATACCACTTGTTTTGCTAAGTCGTTTAATTAGATTTCTCGAACGAATGAGGTAAAGGTTTGTATATACTAATAGATTGGAAAATGGTTTTTAAAGCAAGATTGATATTGAAAGTAAATGTTGAAATTGTTTTGATGAAAGAATTTGAATATTTACTACTAGTATAGAAACCTTTGTATTTTAAAGTGAAACATCACTGAAAACAATTGTATAAAAAATTGATCACCAAAAATTCACATTCGAAGACGTGAATCAAATCCAAAGAAATCGATACCAAATCCATCAAAATGGGTATTCCCAAAAATCCAGAAAAAGAAGTCATCAAAGTCGATAAAAGTGATAACATCTAATCGGATCAATAAAAATCGATAAAAATTGGAAACCCATTTAAGAAATAGGAAAATAGGCAAAAATTGAACAGTTCCAGACGTCTGAGGGTTACATCTGGATTTGGTTTCTGGAAATATTCCAAAAAAAAACTCCCAAACATCTGAAATTATAAAACCAGACGTCTGAACCAATAAATCAGACGTCTGGAATTTATCTCTGCCGTTTTATTTTCTGTGCGTTCGTTATATAATTTCTCCAGGGACCAAAACCAGACATCTGAAATTACCAACCAGACGTCTGGTTGGTTCAGCTGGGCAGAAA
Organism: Allium cepa; assembly: GCA_030765085.1. Taxonomy (NCBI): domain Eukaryota; kingdom Viridiplantae; phylum Streptophyta; class Magnoliopsida; order Asparagales; family Amaryllidaceae; genus Allium; species Allium cepa. The sequence goes on from CM060934.1 coordinate 630,675,451, forward strand.
TTTGCCTAGGCCAATGATGGCCAAAACGATTCAGAAGCGATCGGACGAGCAATAGAAACTAGGGATTTATGCCAAGTGACAACCAAGCCTTATAGGCTCTTCGGTACGCCCCAAACAATATTTCCAAATATCCAAGATTGGATCTTTAAAGATTTTGACTTCAAAATACCAAAATTGGAAAATTGTCCAAATCAATTCAAATCAAAAGCAAATGAACATGAATAAATGTTAGGAATTCATACCTAACAACAATGAAAGTTATAGACGTAGATGTGAGTTCAAAAACTCACCTTTAAAACTCAAAGATATAGAATTAGAAGCTTTAAAACAAAGCAAGACCAATTCCTCTTCAACACACCTCTAGAATCTTCAATCTATTATCAAAGGTGAAGTTTTTCTAAGTTAGGTTATAGGAGTTTCTAAAAATTGAAGAGATGATGCTTACCTAAGGCCCTGTTCGGCTTGTCATTTTTAGTTTTGTGTTTTCATCTATACAAAAGCGCATTCGTTATATGTATCGTTGAAAACAAATAATTTTGAAAAATGAAATTGACATTAAAATATAAAACAAGTTTATTTTGTTTTTCGTGTTTTGAGAGATAACAAAAGCACGGAGAACAATCCAACTCTTTCATCGTTCGTTGGTCGTCGCAATGGCTATGAATTACGAATCTTATTCTCTTATTTTTTTCTACTTCTTCGTGCAAGTTGAAAACACAAAAATCAAAATACAAAATGAACCAAACATGCCCTAAGCTTCTCTTTGGTTTTAGAGCAAGAACTTGAATTTCCTAGCAAAACTAGGGCTCAGGAATTTTGTTTTCTTTTTTCTTCCCCCATTTTTCTTTGGCTTAAGTGTTAGGAAATAATAGAATGAGTGAAGAGGAGTTGGATGAAGAGTTAGGGTATTAGATGAGTTCAAGGGCTGAAACCTAAACCCAAAGCCCAATAGAATAATGGAAAAATTCCACTCAACTCCAAACATGTCGATGTTTGTACTCAAAAAGGTCGCAAACTCCATTTTGGACTCAATGGAAACGTTCTCGAGTCCTAATTCGACGGTTTATGAAAAGTAACATTTTCGACTTTAATCCGACTAACGATGCTATATCTAAATAAAATATTTAAATATATAATCGTAAAATATGCGTCCTCGTAATACTTAAGAAATTGCATCCTCGTAATACTTAAGAAGAAAACAAAGAGTACCAACCATAAAAGCATATCAACAACAAAGAAAATTTGAAATAAGAAGTTCACCTCAAAGAGCTCGAGAGAGTAAGTCCACATGTGTTTGCTCGATGAATTCCCTAAATTCCCAAGAACAATCCTTAGGATTTGAGGACCATTGAACTTTCACAAGCGGAACATATTTATTTCTAAGGCGTTTAACCTCTGTAACAATTATACGTATAAGATGTTGCTCATAAGTCAAATTAGGTGAAACTTCAGTTTCTTCAACAACATTGAGCTCAAGAATAGAATCAGAATCCCTAAGACAATTCCGTAATTGAGAGACGTGGAAAATGTCATGAATAGCAAAAAATTGAGCCGGTAATAAGAGGCGATAAGCCATGGGACCAATGCGTACAGTGATGGGAAAGGGACCAATATATCGAGGTGCTAATTTTCCCGATCGACTGAAACGCACAACACCCTTCATAGGTGAAACACGAATAAATACCAAATCTCGCATAGAAAATTCCAAATTCTTTCTTCGGTTATCGGCATAGGATTTTTGTCTACTTTGAGCTTCTTTCATCCTATGACAAATAAGGTCAATCTTTTCTGTGGAATCACGAACAAAATTTGGACCTAAAACAAGCTTCTCACCGGCCTCAAGCCAACAAGAAGGAGATCGGCATGGCCTTCCGTAGAGTGCCTCGAAAGGTGCCATAGTAGTACTAGATTGGAAGCTATTATTATAGGAAAACTCAACAAGAGAAATATGATCTTCCCAACTTCCACCAAAATCAAGAACACATGCATGAAAAAGATCTTCAAGAGTTTGATTCACTCACTCGGTTTGTCCATCGGACTGAGGAGGATAAGCGATGCTAAAATTAAGCTTCGTTCCAAAGCTTTTTGAAGACTCTTCCAAAATCCACTAGTAAATAAGGGACCACGATCACTAACAATAGAAGTAGGGACTCCATGAAATTTAACAATTTCTTTAACATAGAGTTTGGCCAAAAGGGGTACGGTCCGAATAGACCAAACAGGAATAAAATGTGCGGATTTTGTAAGTCTCTCTATTATCACCCATAAACTGTCATAACCCGATTGAGAACGGGGAAGACCATCAATAAAGTCCATGGAGACTTAATCCCATTTCCAAACTGGAATGCCCAAAGGTTGCAATAACCCATCGGGCCTTTGATGCTTGGCCTTAACGAGTTGGCAAGTCATGCAACGCTTAATGAAGTTAGCAATATCAGATTTCATTCCATCCTAATAATAAAGTCGCTTCATATCCGCATACATTTTACTGCTACCGGGATGAATTGTAAATTTAGAACGATGAGAATCTTCTAAAATGTCTTTACGAAGATTACTAATATTTGGCACAATAAGTCTACCAAATTTTCCAATGTCGCCACGAGCATCGATCTCATAGTCTTTCAAACCATTAATATTCCTATCCCAACAACTTTGGCTAAGATGAGCCAATTCGGGATCATGCTTTTGAGCATCAAGAATGCGATCAAAAAGAAAAGGATGAGCCTCAAGGCTACATAAAGCAAGAGATGAACATGAACCAGATTCACGATCTCGAATATCACAAGTGGATAAAGTCTTGAGATCATTCCATTCAAATATCATCATTGAAACAACTGCTTGTTGCTTACGACTAAGGGAATCGGCAACACGATTCCTCTTTCCGGAAGTATAAATAATATCAAGATCATAAGATGCAAGGAACTCGAGCCAACTTTTTGATGCAAATTAAGTTCCTTTTGAGAAAATAAACACTTCAAAGATTTATGATCGGTGTAGAGAACAAATTTCTCTCCCAAAAGATAATGACGCCAAATTCTAAGGGCGAAAACAATAACCGCGAGCTCTAAATCATGAGTGTCATATCTAGTCTCGGCAGGCTTTAATTGCCTAGAAGCATAAGCAATAACACGTTCCCTTTGCATGAGAACGGCTCCCAAACCAACACGACTAGCATCGGTATAAAGAATAAAACTTGGTTCCCCTCGAGAATCACAAGAATAGGAGCATCGGAAAGGAGTTCTTTTAATTTTTGAAAAGAAGCTTCACATTTGTATGACCAAATGTACTTAACTCCCTTCTTTGTCAAACTAGTAAGAGGCACAGAAATTTTAGAAAAGTCTTTTATGAACCAACGGTAATAACCTGCCACTCCAAGAAAGCTAGGAATTTCCGTCACACTCTCCGGTCTCTTTCAATTTTGAATCGCTTCAATCTTTGAAGGATCCATGAAAATTCCAAATTCAGAAATAATACGTCGAAGAAATTTCACACGAGATTGCCAAAAGTGGCACTTAGAAATTTTCGCTTTCAATTGATTGCTCCTAAGAGTTTCCAACACAATTCGAAGATGTTTTTCATGCTCTTCCTCGGCTTTAGAATAAACATGTATATCATCTACAAAAATGAGAACAAATCGATCGAGGAAGTCTTTGAAAACTTGATTCGTAAGTTCAATGAAATAAGCTGGAGCATTCATCAAACCAAATGGTATAACAAACCATTCATAAGATCCGTAACGAGTACGGAACGATGTCAAAGGAATGCTATCCTCTACAATACGAAGCTGATGAAAACCGATTGCTAAGTCTAATAGTGAAAAGATTTTAGCATAGTTAAGTTGATCGAATAGGTCATCAATCCGAGGTAAAGGATATTTATTCTTGATGGTGAGAACATTAAGCTTGCGGTAGTCAACGCAAAGTCTAAGTGTACCATCAGATTTCTTCACAAAAATAGTTAAAGCTCCCCAAGGAGAGGAACTAGAACGAATAAATTGCTTCGCTTCCAATTTGGATAATTGTTTACGCATTTCTTCATTTTCCTTACTAGACATACGATAAGGAGGAGGAGTGATGGATAGAGCTCCAGGGATTAAATTAATTCTGAACTCAATTGCTCGCTTAGAGGGTAATCCTAAAATAGGCTCAAATATATCAGGAAATTCATGAACAACGTGGATGAGGGAAATGACATCTTCCTCGTCGTCGTCATCGCCATCATGAGGATTTATATAATACAAGGATGCCACCGAATTGGGATTTGAATCTTTAAGAATAATAGAAATCTGGTTAACAGATTGAGGATGTCAAAGATGAATAGTCCTCTCAAGATATAGGATATAGGATTCATAAAGGTTAAGCCAATCCATACCCAAAATCATTCTGAAGCCTAAGTAACGCATAACATGCAAATCCGCTCAAAAAGAATAATCACGTAAAATAATCTCAACATTTTTACAAAGTAAACCAAGTATTGCGGATCCACCATTCGGATTCGCAATTCTCAAAGAAGTCATCAAGCCCATAACATTTAATAAGTATTAACAAGTCCTTTTGATATAAAAGAGTGGGATGCACCCGTATCAAAAAGAACTCGAATAGATTGATCACAAAACGTAATAACGCCATCAAGGATAGAATGAGAAATACCTTGACCAAGAGAAGTGCAACTAGGAGCTTGCGCAACATTTAACTTTCCCTCTTTCTTGCTTGGAAGTTTGGAACATGAAGATAGAAGATGACCCAAACTTTTGCAATAACGACAAAAGAGAGGTTTTGGGCATATATTAGCATAATGGTCCTTAGAACCACAATTGTAGCATTGTCCACGACTAGAGGTAAGGAGTCTTTGCTACCGAAGTTGCTTGTTTTCATTACTTTTTGGGATTAGGCTTAAACTTAATAGGCCTCTTCTTGTTGATTTGGAAGTTCTGTTTGGCACCCACAACTTCAACATCGCTTTGTTTATAAGCATCTTCAAGTCGAAGAGCGATATCAACAAGCTGATCAAAAGAAACTTCTGGTTTCAAAAGTAAAGGCTTTTTGAGGTTCTTATTCAACCCATAGACAAACCTTTGATTTTTCTTCAATGGGGTATTAATATACTCGACCTCATATTTAGTGTGATTCAAAAGATGCGACGTAATCCGTCACTGAAGATTCACCTTGAACAAGGTCAATAAAGCGCCGAGCTAAAGTTACTTTTTCAGCTTCCGACACGAACTTTAATTTGAATATTTTCCGAAATCGCTCCCAAGTAAGATCCGCTTCAATGATTTCAGAAACCAAAAGCTCATACCAATCTAATGCTCTTTCTTGGAGCATGCTAGAAGCCACTTGGACTCGATGAAGATCAATAAGATTCATGCGAGAAAAGATGCGATCGCCTGATCTAAGCCAAGCTTGGACTTCTATAACACTTTCGAAACCTTTGAATGGCCTTCCACCCAAATTGGTATAATCACTACACAAGCGTGCAAATTCGAATTTAGGATGAGTAGGCTCTGGGATAGGTCTGACAGCTTGAGAATTCTTTACAAGATCTAAAAGCTGCTCGGCAGACATAAATACTCCATCCCGAGGAGTATCACTAGATTGACCGGTGCTGGGATGGCCTGGTCTAACCATTTCTCTTCTTTAAGAATGAAAGAAAGAAGAAGAAAAGGGTTATTCTCAGAATGAATATCAAACAATCATGATTGATAAAACAAGGCATCATAAAAGAAAATAGGATAGAACGGGTCCAATGACTCGAATTAAATCCTAAGGCATAATTCCTAGGAAAGACTTAGGATGATGATCATTGCTATAATATTCTATATTGTTTTGAAGTTTGGCTCCGATATCAAGCTGTAACGTCCCACCTCTATACTCACACTAGACAAGGACATTACGGAGTAATGTCATCGACTAGTACAAAGAATAAGGCTGTTGAGGAGCGACCATCTGTGTAATTGTTTTGTGTGAGCACCGACATGCCAAATAAAATATCTCTTTCATTTCAAGAGGGAATCCGACATACCGGTATAAACTCAAAGCTACTACACAGTGGCTATGCGGTCTCCGAAAACAAATATAAAATAAGCATAACACAAATAAGTCACAGATATTCATATCACTAAGGCGGAAACAGATAAGAATATATCACATAAAAGTGTACATCAAAGTAGTGGTCATACAACATCCACTACATCATAAAAAAATAGGTAGAAGTGCTAGACAAAAGAATATGTATACATCAAGGAGTCTCTATCTCGAATGTATAAAACAAAAACTACCAAGATAAGTAGTTAGCTAAAAATTAGATGATGGACCCTGATAAGAAGTCAAGTAGAAGCACCTGAAATACCTCGGTCTGACCTGAGTATTATTTAAGAAAAAAAATAAATGGATCAGTCTAGCTATAAATATCACATAAAATGAGATAGAGTAAGAGATATAACAAAAACGTATGATAACATTAATGCCATGCTGTGACAAGTATACATTTAACAACAACAAAATTATATAATATCTCAAGAATCTCAAACACCAAGATGAATGTCATATTCTTTATTTTATTTACCAAACCACAACTATTGACAAACATATCACTGCCAATCGCAAAAAGTGGTGAAACACAAATTCCAGGAATCATCAACTAGCAATCTAGAAATCACAAAGAGGGAGGCCTATCACAAATGGGAGCATGAAAACTCATCAATAGATGTATCACAAACGGGTCGCTATCCCATGGTTGGTAACCATAGAGCCGGTGCAACGACTAGTACAGTAACGGTATGCTTGAGGAACCTGAAACTCGAATAATTCAGAACATCGACGTAGTACAATAACGGTACGCCCGATGAATTTAATAAGCAAAACAACGATGTAGTACAATAACGGTACATCCGATGATCCTGATAAGTCGGAACAATGATGCAGTACAATAACGGTATACCCAATGAACCGAACTTCATAAAAGAGCGTGGGTCGCTAGCCCATAAAAGTAAGGCGAAACTCCAAGAACCCATAGGTCGTTAACCTATAAAAGAAATGAGACGAAGCTCAATAAAACGAGGTACAGTCCCTTACGTGGACAAAGAAACATCGCATATCGCTAGTCTAAACCATAAAGACCACCATTGATCAATAAAAAGTGTGAATTACACTAAGCTAGTAAAAAATAAGTTTAGCTTCATGTCCCATAACCACTGGCCTAACTTAAGTATTTACGAACAAATTGTAGATTTCCACTTGAAAATTGTCATAAGAGTTCAATCTAACAAGTCCAAGAATTAACCGATAAAGTAAACTTAAGCGTTTCATACCATTCGTTTTGCTAAGTCGTTTAATTAGATTTCTTGAACGAATGAGGTAAAGGTTTGTATATACTAATAGATTGGAAAAGGGTTTTAAAAGCAATCTTGATATTGAAAGTAAATGTTGAAATCGTTTTGATAAAAGAGTTTGAATATTTACTACTAGTATAGAAACCTTTGTATTTTAAAGTGACAAATCATAGAAAACGATTGTAAAAATATCGATCAACAAAAATTCACATTCGAAGACGTGAATCAAATCCAAAGAAATCGATACCAAATCCATCAAAATGGATATTCCCAAAAATCCAAAAAAAGAAGTCATCAAAATCGACAAAAGTGATAACAACTAATCGGATCAACAAAAATCAATAAAAATTGAAAATTCATTCAAGAAATAGGCAAATAGGCAAAACTGAACAGTTCCAGATGTCTGGGGGTTCAACAGACGTCTGGATTTGGTTTCTGGAAATATTCCAGAAAACCTCCCACACATCTGAAATTATAAAACCAGACGTTTGAACCCTAACCAGACGTCTGAACCAATAAATCAGACGTCTGGAATTTGTCTCCGCCATTTTATTTTCTGCATTTGTTATATAATTTCTCTAAGGACCACAACCAGACATTTGAAATTACCAACCAGACGTCTGGTTGGTTCAGCTGGGCAGAAATTTGCCTAGGACAATAATGGACAAAACGATTTGGAAGCGATCAGACGAGCAACAGAGACTAGGGATTTATGCTAAGTGGCAACCCAGCCTTATAGGCTCTTCGATACGCCCCAAACAACATGTCCAAATATCCAAGATAGGATCTTTAAATATTTTGACTTCAAAACACCAAAATTGGAAAATTGTGCAAATCAATTCAAATCAAAATCAAATGAACATGAATAAATGCTAGGAATTCATACCTAAAAACAATGAAATTTATAGACGTAGATGTGAGTTCAAAAAATCACCTTTAAAACTCAAATGCATCAAATTAGAAGCTTTAAAACAAAGCAAGACCAATTCCTCTTCAACCCACCTCTAGAATCTTCAATCTATTATCAAAGGTGAAGTTTTTCGTAAGTTAGGTTATAGGAATTTCTGAAAATTGAAGAGAGATTGAGATGGAGAAGATGAAGAGGATGCTTACTTAAGCTTCTCTTTGATTTTAGAGCAAGAACTTGAATTTCCTAGCAAACCTAGGACTTAGGATTTTGTTTTCTTTTCTCTTCTCCCATTTTTCTCTAGCTTAAGTGTTAGGAAATAATAGAATGAGTGAAGAGGAGTTGGATTAAGAGTTAGGGTATTAGATGAGTTTAAGGGCTGAAACCCAAACCCAAAGCCCAATAGAAAATTGGGAAAACTCCACTCAACTTCAAACATATCGATGTTTATACTCAAAAAGGTCGCAAACGCCATTTTGGACTCAATAGAAACAGTCTCGAGTCCCAATTTGATAGTTTATGAAAAGTGACATTTCAGACTTTAATCCAACTAATGATGCTATATTTAAATAAAGTATTTAAATATATAATCGTAAAATATGCGGGTTATTACGATCACCGTATGGATTTGAAGATCTCATGAAGCTCTTCAACTTTGGTGTAGAAGTTGGAGTGTGAAAGTGTATGGATCAAGAGAGATTGAGGAAAGAAGTTTTGAATGTTTGTAGCCATCGAATTTTTAATGGCGGCCATGACCTAGGGAATTAGGGTTTTGCAAAATAGAAAAAAAAACATGGCCTTTTATAGAAAATTTTACGACATTGTTCACCCAAAAAATTTCAAACTCTAAACGAAGCGTGCCATCTGGCATTTATAATGTTTTATCCCTATTCCGAACACAATGGAATATATATCAGAAGCCAATTCGATCATATTTGGAAGATAGGTTTTCGAATCGACTATTTAAATTTAAAATTTACTTAAACAAATTTCTACGCGTTTTACCTTGCCTCGGACAAATAGTAAATCCGATTGACGCGAAATTTGAAATCCTACAATAATATAGCATTACGAATCCAATGAAATTAGTTTCATCGAAATCCGAGACTGTATGAAAAATGACTATTTTTACACGTTAATTAAATATTATAATATTCAATTTCTATAAATTAATTCAATTTTAAAAGTTCTCTAACATCACTCTAAATCCAAATAGAATTTAATTTAACTTTATAAATCATTTTCATTCACATTAAATCCCAATCCCAATTATTTCTGCAATTTCAAATATTAAATTAACAATTAAATTATCCAATTAAATCCTTATATTTCAAATATAAGTTATCCAGCTTATAAAATTAACTTGTGAATATTTAAAATCAATTAAACATATGAATTTCGTATGGTTAAAATTCTGGGTCGTTACACACTTCATCAGGCATAGTCACTGCTACATGTCCACCATAAAACTTCTTGTGAGTGCCATTTGCGATAGAATCGCCTCCAGTCAAATATCAACCCCCATTGGGTAAAATACATTTACCTAACCCTGCAAAGTCCTAGCATCGTCTAATAAGGAACTAGCTTCCCTGCTATCTCTAACATCCACACATATGTATACAATATAGTTATACATACTATTATTATTTTTATTTCTAACCTGGGCCTTATGTCGAGGTTCAGATTACACATTTTGGTAATCAACCAATCGATCGCTCAGGGTGAATGATCGACTAGTCGCAGTGTAAATTTTAAGGTTTCTGATTTCGTTTATTAAATTTTAATAATTTATTAATTTCATCAATTCTAACTTACCTAATGAACCTTAAGCATCAACTTACAGTGACCAGTCTTTGTAATTTACCCTATTTTGATATTATCAAATTCATAGGTTTGCACAGTTTAATTACGCTGGTTTAATTTAGGGTTAACTAATTCTAGAGGTTTCTATTCAAATACAAGGGGTTTAACTTGGGTTAAAATTATATAGCAAATTTACACTAATTTCAATTACTAATTCAAATCTTAAAATTTTAACAATTAGATTTACAGTTGAATTTCTAACATCCTAGATCAGGTAGAATATATTAAAATTAATTGTAAATAATCAACTTATCAAACTTGTTCCCACTCACCTCGGATCCAATCTCTAACACTAAAGTCCATCAGAGAATTGAAACTCGTTAGCTTGCCTCCTCCTTGATCCGATTACTAGTTATTATCTTTTCTTTGTTTTTGATTTCTCTTTAAAGAAATTATATAAGTTGATAGAATAAATTTTGGCAAAGTTTCTATATTTTGTAAATTTTCTAATGAAATTAGGGTTAGGTTAGGCGTTTATTTATAGGAATTTGAGGTCAATTTGGAGCATTAGATTTACCCGAAGGAATCTTTAATCCCATCCTAGATGCACATCAGTTACTTAGAAGCAAAAAAATAATATTTGGTTCAATCGCCTACATCCGATTGTCGCTCTAGATTGTCAAAAATATGCATCAATGGTCGACCGCTTCATGTCGACCAGCACACCCTAGGATGTCGACCGGTGACATTGTTTTATTAGGAAAAAATTTATTTTTAATTTATTTTGTTTTCAAACTTTCAAGCATTAGTAACTTCTCCGTAATAACTTCAATTTCAAAGTATTATATATAAAAATTGTTTATAAAATCTCTATGAAAGAAATTGTGAAAGTTTCATTGCCAAATTCGAATGTTTGTGAAAATTTCGTTTTAGCCATTGTTATATTAAAATTTAATTTTCTTATTAAATTTTTTGCTAAATTCTACGGTGTTACATTCTCCCCAAAATATCAAAGGGGGGAAAATGTAACTCATACGTACTACAATCAATAATTATAATCATCTACTCATCCATCATCCATGTGCAATCATTGTCCTTATTAATATTTCTAATGCAATATGTATATATGCAAGCATAAAATGCATGTGAACCTATACTAACACAAAGAGTAGGTGGTCTCCTATCTATTCAACCTCTTATCATGCGAGTGCTCATGTCATGAATCCAATGCAACATCCTAAGTAAGTATGCTTGTAATTCCACATGTATGCACAACTATTCAATCCATATTCATCATACGTACTCAACAAGATAAACAAATAAACAAGTGATGATTGGAGTGTGTGTACTACCTAAAGGATATACTATCCTAAATATGTAAAAGAAACTATCCAACTAATACATCTACTAGCATCCATCATCCATAACATGTTCTAATGACACGTTTACAACCATCCTTATCATTCAATGGTCTCTACCTAAAGGGTTATACCAAGCTAAGTGCTAATGCATAAGTGATCACTATGTACTAAACTTAAATTGGAAACATACCAGAAAAGAGTCATGGGTAGGTAGCTCAGCTCTTCTCCTTATGCTCCCATGCACTCTCCAATGGATCGTCTCCTAATTGGGCCTTAACAGGGTTGATTTCTTTGTTACGGAGTCACTTTGTACCATGCTCAAGAATACAAGTGGGTTCACAACAAACAAGTGACTCCCTCTCTACCTCCACCTTCTCTAGCTAACTCGGCTTGGCTACGGTAGCTGAATCATGCATACACTTCCGCAAGTGCAACACATAGAAAACATAATGTACTCCTGCCAACTTCTCAAGAAGCTCTACTCTAGATGCCAACTTCATTACCCTCTTTGTAATAGGAAAAGGTCCTACAAACTTCGGTGCTAGTTTCCCCGAACTACCAAACCTTATTACATACCTAAGCAGTGAGATCTTAACAAATGCTAGTCACCCACTACGAACTCTGACTCCATACATCTCCTATCAGCATAAGATTTCTACCTATCTTGCATGGTTTTCATTCTTTTACGTATCAAGTCTATGTTTTCCAATGTCTCCCTCACAATGTCTGGTCCAAGAATAATTCTGTCCGTAGTCCCACCGACATGATAGTGATTTACATGGTCTACTGTATAATGACTTAAATGGTGCCATCCTAGTGCTCACCCGATAGTTGTTATTATAGGTAAACTCCACTGACAGAAAATGATCCTCCAAAGATCCCCCAAAATCCAAGATACACATCCAAAGCAAGTCCTTTGAAACCCGATTCACTCTCTCTATTTGGCCATTCATCTATGGTTGATAAGCGATACTCAAGCTCAACTCAGTTCCTAAAGCATGATGTGGACTCCTTCAAAATTCGTTGGTGAAAAGTGGATCTCAGTCGCTAACTATGCCAGTAGGAACTCAGTGTAACCCAATAACCTTCCTCATGTATAGAGTCACCAAAGATGTCGTCGTCCTTGTACTCATAATTGGCATGAAATGAGCGCATTTGGTCAGCCGATCAACTAAGACCCAAATACTCTCATTCCTTTTCCTACTCCTCGGCAAACCATCGACAAAATCCAAAGAAATACTCTCCCACTTCAACTAAGAAATATCCAACCGCTATAACAAACCTCTTGGCTTCTTCTACTCCATCTTTATCCTTTAGCAAGTCATACATTGAGCTACATACTCTGTTATATGCTTCTTCGCACTAGCTAATGAAAGATTCTCTTCATGTTATGGAACATTTTTTTCTCCACTGGGACGAATAGCTACCCTTGAACGATGAGACTCGGCTAGTACTATGTCAATCAACACCATAATGGGAGGAACACATAGTTTACCATCTCTCTATAACCAACCCTTCGAGTCAATGACATAACACCTCAAATGACTTGACTGCTCACCTCTAGCAAGCTTCTCAAAAATATCTACTAGCTTCTTATCTTGCTTTTGACTGGATATAATATGTTCCATAACTATAGGATGCACATCTAAAGCTGCTAGCAATCCCGAGATAATATCCAATGATGATCAAAAATTAAATGTGGAAATGAACTCCAAATGTCTCCACTCTAATAACAAAGGACTCAATACTGCATGCTGTCTACTTAAGGCATCGGGCACTACCTTGCCCTTTTCTAGAGAATATGAGATATCAAAATTGTATAATGCCGAAAACTCCATCCACCTTTGATGCCCTAAATTCAATCCTTTTCGGGAGACAAATAAATTAGAGACTTGTGATCCATATACAGCTGAAACTACTCTCCTAAAATATAATGTCTCCTTGACTTGAGCGCAAAGGCAATGGCCGGTAACTCAAGATCATAGGTAGGGTAGTTTTTCTCATGGACCTTCAACTATCAACTAGCATAGCTCATAACCCTTCCTTCTTGCATCAATACCGTGCCTTAACGATATACCACAAGCATCGTTATATACTATGAATGTCTTCGCCCCATCGGGCAATACATAAACAGGTGCACTAGTCAACGCCTCCTTCAGCTTAACAAAAGCATCCTTACACTTCGGATCCCACGAGAAAACTGAATTCTTCTTGGTAAGACAAGTCAGTGAGGCATAGATCTTTACCAATTCCTTAATGAACTTCCGATAATATCCCTCCAAACCAAGGAAACTCCACATTTTCATGGCATTCTTCGACACGTGCCAATTCTAAACCGCTATAACTTTAATAGAATCAATTTCCATCCCACTCTCTAAGACAACATGTCACAAAAAGCGTACCTCCTCTGGCCCAAAATGGAACTTTGAAAACTTTGCCTTTAGATTATGCTCATGGAGTGTATTAAGAACTTTTAAATACAATACGTACACTCTTAAAATAGACTAAAATGTCATCCACAGATAACATTACAAGCTTATTAAGCTACTCTTTGAAAAATCGAATTATCAAATCAACAAAGTAAGCAGGTGAACTGGTCAGTCCAATGGGTATTACTACGTAGTCATAAAGTCCATTGGGTGTACGAAAAGCAGTCTTTTACATACTATCCTCAACTACACACAACTGGTAGAATCCGGTAGCCAAATCAAGTTATGAGAACACCTTCGCTCCAACCAACCGATCAAAGAGATCGTCCATACGAGGCAGTGGATTACGATTCTTCTTTGTCAATTTATTTAGCCCCTACAGTCAACGCAAAATCTCAAAGAGCCATCCGCCTTGGTGACAAAGAAGACTGGTGCTGCCCACTTTGAAATGCTCCTCCTAATAAAGCCTTCTCCAATAGCTCACTTACTAGCTTGTTCAACTTGTGTCTCTCCTTTGGAGCCATATGCCTTAAGGGCAAGGCAATAGGTCTGGCATTCTCTATAAGGTAAATTTGGAACTCGATCTTATGCTATGGTGGGAGATCGATAACCTTGGAAAATACATCCAAGTAATCTCTAAATATAGGCACTGAATCTAGCTCATTATGTGATAGATCTAACAAATATAAGTACCTCAACATTATTGATCCTCAGGGATCGCAATAAACCTCCAAGCTACATCCACTACATGTACTTAACCTAACAACCTTCCTACACAATCTAATATTGCCCCATATATTATCATCCAATCCATGCCCAGTATCAAACCAAACCTAGAAAATTCTAAGATGAAAGCATCACAATCGAACTCAACCCCCTAAATGAATAATTTCAAACCCCAACATACCATAGACAAATAGGCTGACCCTCCAACTAGGTTTGACACAACTATAGGGTTTATTACTATGCTAGTGTCCAAGTGTATCTCATCCACAAGTCTACTAGATATAAGAGTGTGATGCTCCTATGCCAAACAAAGTGAGAATAATTAAACTAGATAAAGTCAATACACCTTCGATTACAACCTTCTTCCTGGTGACGTACTGGAGATAGGTACTGCATTCCGTGCATAAGCTGGGACCACCTGGGTAGAGATTTTCTAATGTGCTAGGCACTTCCGCTCCATGTGCCCAAACTGATTGCAATTATAACACTTGAACATCAAACCCTCTGTCTTGCACTCCTTCCCGAAATGACCCTTCTTTCCACACTTACTATGATTCATATCCTTTTTCTTAATCTTCCCCACGGGTCTAAATCCTTCCGTGAGCTACTCTATTGCTGCACTTTCTCTCCAATCTTCTTGGGTTCTTCCTTTGTCTCTTCCTTGGAGATGTTATTCAACAATGTCATCTCCACTAAACCCTTATATGTAGCAACCATGAGAATATGACTTAGAGCTAAATCTTGAAGAGGTTGGTTCAACTTTTAGCAAACTTCAAAGCCTTTTTATGTGGGATGTCGATCGGCCCCATCCCAAATTTAGCAAGTTCATTGAACTTATTGACATACTTCTTTACTAACATGTCTTCTTGCTTCAACTTGATAAATTCCTCTAACTATAGTCCTTCCTCAGCTCTCAAAAAACATCATCTCAAAGCGTCTTTAACCCAAGTAATATCTCCTCCCTCTTCTCTACCTTAACCATTTCCACTAACTAAGAGCCCCAACTTGTAATTGCAAAATAGTTAACTGCCTCCTTATCTCATCAGTAAGACCTATCAACCCATTTCTCTCACAATATTGAGTCCATATCCTCGAATCTACATACTCGGTCCCCACGTATGGCTTTCTTCTAAGGTTAGTGAAACCTTTACATAACTTGGGAAAACCTACGGTAGGTGGGTAGGGATGTACTACACCAGTCGCTCTCCTCGTAGGTCTTCTAGTAGGATTAAGCTCGGCTAGTCCCCTCACCTGAGGATACCGACAGAACCAAATTGGGACATTCACACTTGGAATCTCAATCGCATCACCCGAGCCTAAAACTATGGGATCGCTCGTCTTCTATCTGTGATTTTTTTTTAAAATATTTGCAACTTTTCACATATAGTATTGGCACAAATAAGAGATAGCATAGGCATGGATCTGTGTAGTTAATGCCCCGCTATTACCCCACTATAACCACGCAATATCTCATAGCGTATTTCTACCGCAACGATTTTTCCATATAGGCCCAAGATATAGCCTTTCCGTTTTAATCCCCGCTATTTCCGCTATATCCCGTTATTCCGGCTGTATTTTACTATTTCCGCTATATCTTCTCTAATAAAATGAATTAAAAAATTGCATATGTACATTATAAAGATTATGAAACTAATTTTTTTGATTTAATTTTTAACATATTTTCAGAAATGAAAATACTCTAATATTCTACTAAATTTGTTTTTTGTTTAAAATCATTTATGTTTTAATTATAATTCAATTGAATGATAATTCATTTAATTACCATTTGTATATTTGTAAAAACATTAAGTACGAGTTTTATATGCTATTTTAGAGCAATCCGCTATATCCCGCTATATCCTTGCTGTATCCCCGCTATGACTTTTTGCACCTCCACCGCTTTGAATCTACCGAGCGCTTTAACTGCACAGGCATGGATTAAAGAGAGAGATTGGGGTGCATAATTTTTTTTAGAAAACTTATATATAAATACACACACACTTTTTGAAAACTTTTCAAACAACCATTTTGATTTCAGAAACATTTCAAGTACGTTCTCTTAATACACTCCTAATCCCTATGGAACGTTGTACCTAGGCTTTGATACCAAATGTGACAAACTACACCCCTCGACACACTGGTCTAAAGCCTAGGATGACATTCAGACTAGTGTTGGTGATAAGATATACGAGCTATCCGCTTTTTATAACGTTACAAAGACTAAAAATAACTAAATATGATCTAAGATATAATACAATTTCAAAACTCACAGCGAAATGGAACAATATATAAGTATAGAAAATAACCATCTCAGAAAATATCTCAAAAACAGTCTCAGAAAAACAGTACGTAGTCAAATACAGTATACATAGAAATACCATTCATAGTCAGATAAAAGAAATACCAAATACTGATAAGACAGACAGTTACATGGAGAGTAAATAAAGAGTAAGAAAATTATGTGATAAGCTCGCCTCTCCACGTACTGAAATCGGGCCAAATCACTTGCCGCCTTGTTCTTCTGTGGTGGGGAAAGAAAGGAAAAAGGGTGGTCAGACAAAAGTCTAGTAAATGAGTACATATTTAATATATGATGATCACATGCAGTTGACTTTAATTCTACTCTATGTAATGTAGGGTGTCCTACAAGTGTTTGTGTATTCCTAGGGTCCTTCACTTATGGGCCTTTTTTTAACGTACGCCTACACTACAACTTGTGCAGGCTCCTATAAGGATCAAACTATGGATCGAACCTCAATAACTAATGATCGGTCACCTCTCCTAGAGCCACTTAACATAGAACCATCCTACAACTTCCCCATATGGGACTACATCTCACATTAAGCCTATGCATAACTATCTCACATAGGTCTCCCTATAATTACCAAATGGAATAAATTTCCCACAACTACGAGTACACATAACCCAAACACGCAACGAGGGGAGCCTACAATGCCAATCTACTGGTGTGTCTCATCGTCTGCATCCATACCAACCTCTCAAGAACAATAGCATTCCATGTTAGAATCATGAATACCAAGGAGTCCCATTGTGCTAGGCCCACACACCTCTTTATGCATCAATCAGTGCTACGCTTCCACTATAGAACCATATGTAAGTGCCATTTGTGGTATAATCACTTTCTGTTGAATAACCGACTCGCATTAGGTAAACTACGTTTACCCAACCCCACAATGTCCTAGCGTCATCTTATAGGAAACTATCATCTTACTATCTCTAACATCCATAAATATGTATACAATATAGTTATATATATACTATTATTATTTTTATTTCTAACCTGGGCCTTAGGACAAGGTTCAGACTATGCATTTTGATCATCAACCAGTCGACCGATCCTAGTGTAAACTTTAGGGTTTTCTTATTTTGTTTATTCGATTTTAATAATATAATAGTTTCATCAATTCTGACTTCTACAGTGAACCATAATCATCAATTTATAGTGTCCAATCTTTGCAATCTACCCTGCTTTTAGATAATATCAAATTCATAGTTTCGCAAAGTTTAATTTATGTTTAACCAATTTTAGATGTTTCTATTTAAATACAAGGGGTTTGACTTGGTTTAAAAGTAGATAACAAATTTATACCAATTTCAATTACTAATTCAAATCTTTGATTTTTAACAATTTAGGTTTATAGTTTATTTACTAACATCCTAGATCAGGTAGAATAGAATAAAATGAATTGCAAATAATAAACCTATCAAACTTGTTCCCACTTACTTCGGATCCAAGCTCTAACACTAGACTACATTAGAGAATCAATACCTCTTAACCTGCCTCCTCCTTGATCTAATTACTAGTTATTCTCTTTGCTTTGCTTTTGATTTGTCTCTGGAAGAAATTTAATAAGTGGAGAGAATTTTTTTTGGTAGATATTTAGTTGGATGTAAATTTTCTAATGAAAATAGGGTTAGATTAGGTGTTTATTTATAGGAGTTTGAGGTCAATTTGGAGCATTAGATTTACCCTAAGGAATCTATAATTTCATCCTGGACGCATATCACTTATTTGGTGACAAAGAAAAATATTTGGTTCAATCGTCTTCGTCCGAACATCGCTCTAGATCGTCAAAAATATGTGTCAACGGTCGACCGCTATGACAGACCGGTGATCGCTTCATGTCGATCGGCAAACCTTAGGGTGTTGGCCAATGGCATTATTTTATTAGAAAAGTTTTAATTTTTAATTTTTTTCAAACATTCATAGTATTGTATATGAAAATTGTCTGGAAAATCACTACGAATGAAATGGTGCAAGTTTCGTAGCCAAATTCGGATGTTTACAAAAATTTCATTTTAGCCCTTGTTATATTTAAATTTGATTTTCTTTTAAATTTTCCGCTAATTTCCATGGTGTTATAAGGACGATTGTTAAGGTTGAAAAGTAGATAAAACAACTACAAAACTTATCTTATATCTCACTGCACATGGAATAAAATATAATAATTAACATCATAGATATAAAACAAGTGAGATAGTAATAACTAAATGAACCACAATATCATAGCACATAAGTTCACAAAGTCAAACAACATAGAAATCAGTTTATAAAAATGGAAATAAACTAAAATAAAACCGTCTTCTAATATATTAGACACTATCTAGGCTCCATAGCACCGCATAATGGAATAAGCATAAGTAAGTTCGTATATAATATGGGAAAGCACTATCTGCTATTCGTCCTCTGCACATCACTGTATACCAGCTAAACCTACTATATAGTCTACTTATTTAAGAGAACCTGAGATAATAAGAAAAGTATAAAACCTTGAGTCAGACAAAAGTATGGTGTGAGCGACAAGAAATCTCAAAATACTATAAAAGTCGATATAGGAAGGAACAAAGGTATAACAATCATATCCGACCTGTCTCTGCAACCAGAAAGTTAGCATATAACAACTATAATATGCTACTCTACTACCATCAAGAAAAAATACATAAACATACTAGTATACTATCGAGTGTTTAGACATCGATCTGCTAAATACCTATGTCATGTGACATCCCTAGAGCGACAAAAAATGGCAAACATAACATCTATCGAACAATCCTCACTATCAATCAATGTGCTTTAGATATATGATAACTCATATAACCATGTCTCTGTCAATGATTAATGGAGAAATCTCGATTTTTAATGCACACTAGATCCATTCCACCGATATAGGGTATATAGGTCTATTCCTCCGATCTGGGGTAGCCATTCCAAGTTCCCAATGAGCTTTCTCACTATACCCCTGCTTATGAGCACATCAGAAAATACTTTGGGCATCAACGATCCCTTCGCACATGTATTCAAGTCCTTTTCCTTGTTTCATTTTGTTTTCACTCATTCTTACAAAACCCTTCCATGTTCCTTTCTTTCCATGATAGAACCTTTCAACATTCTATACATGGGTCACCCTCCTAGAACTCGCCCTTGTGGATAATCAACATTACGACTTCATTGACATAGAGTCATCATCATTGAAAGATAACTCCATCATCATCGTGTTACCATCATCAAAGTCCCAATGTCGTCATCCTTCATCGTGCTGCCACATCACAACCGAACACAAAGCGAACGAACACCTTTGGCACGCCCTATAAGACTTACTCATCATCCCTGGGAAGTTTGGCCTAGATTGGACACCCCCATTCATATTAAAACTGAACCCATTCATGTTGATGCTAATATGAATTACTTAGCCAGAAATTTGGCTAAGTAATTCATTCTTTAAACAGTCCCCTTTCGGCTTTCCTGGACCACCTCTTTCACTCGTATGTATCCCTAAAGTTGTTGGTGAGGTGTTTTAATGTTTTTACCTGTTCAATAAGCAAGCACTGATTTATAGGATCATGTGCTGTATCTTTTACCACTTCATGTTATCATGTACCACGTGTATAATACGTGGGTAGTTTTTTTTTGTTTGCTCTCAGTTTTCTTTTAAGGCTATATAGGTATTGGACTGCAAATAATAAATACAGTTTTTGCTGAGTGTGTTCTTCCAAATCTGATTGTAGCTTTCTTACTTGATTCATAACAATAGTGTGATACAACAAGTGGTATCAGAGCGAGGAGATGGAAAACTCTGATAAGTTTGTGCAGCCAGCAATCCCTAGGTTCGATGTCCATTTTGACCATTGGTCAATGTTGATGGAGAACTTCTTGAGGAGCAAGGAGATGTGGAACCTAGTGGAAGAGGGAATTCCTATAGAAGCTGAAGGGTCGGGAGCTGCAAGTGAAACTTTTAAGAAGAGAGTTGAAGATGCTACACTCAGAGATATGAAGGTAAAGAATTATTTATTCCAAGCTATTGATAGGGAGATCCTGGAAACCATCTTGGATAAAAGAACATTGAAGGGGATATGGAATTCGATGAAACAAAAATATCAGGGTTCTACGAAGGTGAAGAGAGCTCAGCTACAAGCACTAAAGAGAGAATACAAGCTCTTAACCATGAAGGAAGGAGAAAAAGTTGACTCCTATCTCGCTAGAACTCTCACCATCGTCAACAAAATGAAGATTAATGGCGAGAGCGTAGTTCCTAGCACTGTTGTATCAAAGGTTCTTCGTTCACTCACTCCTAAGTTCAATTATGTAGTGTGTTCTATAGAAGAATCAAATAATCTCGATACAATGACCATAGATGAGTTACATGGCAGTCTATTGGTTCACGAACAAAGAATGCTTGATCAAAAAGAAGAAGAGCAGGTGTTGAAGGTTGTCACAGAACCAGCCTACAGAGGAAGAGGACGAGGAGGCTATAGAGGTCGAGGAAGAGGGTGAGGAAGATTCTTTGTCAACAGAAGCACGGTTGAATGTTACAAGTGCCATAAGATGGGGCACTTTCAATCGGAGTGTCCAGAATGGGAGAAGGATGTCAATTATGTGGAACTTGATGATAGAGAAGAGATGGTTTTAATGGCTCACCTGAAGGAGAAGCATGCAACAAGAGACCAGGTCTGGTTCTTGGACTTAGGATGTTCAAACCACATGAATGGTGATAAGCAGTGGTTTTGTTCACTGAATGAAGATTATAGACACAGTGTAAAGCTTGGGAATAATTCGAAGATGTCAGTAATGGGGAAAGGTGACGTTAGATTTGCAATAGAAGGTGTTAATCATGTTCTAACTGACGTGTGCTTTGTTCCAGACCAAAAGAATAATTTGATTAGCATTGGTCAAATCCATGAAAAGGGAGTAGCAGTTCTTATGCAAAATAAAATGTGCAGTGTGTACCATCCGAAGAAAGGATTGATCATTCAGACCCATATGATTGCAAATCGCACGTATGCTGTTGTTGCAAACGTAGTGCAATATGTGGCTACTTGTCTCAAGACAGATGCAGAGGAAGTTACTCAGTTATGGCATCAACGCTATGGACATATCAATAATAGGAGTCTGAATATGTTGAAAAACAAGGAGATGGTGCTAGGATTTCCTACAGTTAAAGAAGATAATAATCCATTTAAAGACTGTTTGGTTGGAAAACAACAAAGAGAGTCCTTTCCAAAGAAGAGTTTTTGGAAAGCATTGCAGAAACTTCAACTAGTTCACTCAGATATTTGTGGACCTATCTCACCCGAGTCTAGTAGCCAAAGGAGATATTTAATCACATTTATCGACGATTATTCACGTAAGTGCTGGATTTATTTTTTAATTGAGAAATCACAAGCACCGGAGGCTTTCAGAAAATTGAAAGCACTGGTTGAGAAAGAAACAGGCTTGATGATCAAATGTCTCAGAACTGACAGGGGGGGTGAGTACAACTCCAGAGAATTCAAAGTTTTTTGTGAAGGTCATGGAATTCGAAGACAGTTGACCACTGCATACACACCACACCAAAATGGTGTGGCCGAGAGGAAAAATAGGACGGTTCTTAATATGGTTCGAAGCATTCTAAAGGGGAGAGATGTTCCAAAGATTTACTGGCCTGAAGCAACAGCATGGTGTATACATATTCTAAATCATAGCCCTACTGCTGCAG
This sequence comes from Allium cepa, assembly GCA_030765085.1. Lineage (NCBI taxonomy): Eukaryota > Viridiplantae > Streptophyta > Magnoliopsida > Asparagales > Amaryllidaceae > Allium > Allium cepa. The sequence continues at coordinate 630,698,001 of CM060934.1, forward strand.
TGGAGAAAATGACGCCAGAAGAAGCCTAGAGCAACAAGAAGCCATCAGTGAGTCACTTCAAGGTGTTTGGTTGTGTGGCACATGTACATGTACCAAAGGAAAAGAGAAAGAAGCTTGATGATAAGAGTATCAAATGTGTGATGTTTGGAATTAGTGAGGAATCCAAGGCGTATAGATTATATAATCCTATTGAAAATAGAATCATCATTAGCAAAGATGTTGTATTTGAAGAGCAGGTAGCATGGGACTGGGGCCAAAATTCAAGTGGAAACCTGGCGACGCTGAAATGGGATGATGCTGAAACCAGTAGTGAGCAAGGAACAGAAACACAGAGCAGTGTCTCAAGTATTTCAGAAGAAGGAAAAACACAAGAAGAAGAAATACAAGTGATTGCTGAAAATCAAGTGAGAAGAGTGAGAAGAGCTCCCGGTTGGATGAAGGACTATACAAGTGGAGAAGGCTTGTCTGATGATGAAGAAACACATGGTGATCTTGCATTGTTTACTTCTATTCAAGATCCTGTAAGCTATGCTGAAGCTGCTACTCATGAGTGTTGGAGAGTTGCTATGGCACAAGAAATTGAAGCTATTGAGAAAAATGACACATGGGACTTATGCAGCCTACCCACTGGAGCAAAAGTAATAGGCGTCAAATGGTTTTTCAAGACCAAACTAAACAAGAATGGTGAGATTGACAAATGTAAGGCCCGGCTGGTGGCAAAGGGATATGCACAAAAATATGGCATAGATTACACTGAGGTGTTCGCACCTGTGGCAAGATGGGACACCATTAGAGCTATTTTAGCTCTTGCGGCACAAAGGGGAATGAAGATTCATCAGCTTGACGTGAAAAGGGCCTTTCTGCATGGAGAACTCACAGAGACAGTTTATGTACAGCAGCCCGAAGGATTTGAAAAGAAAGGCAGCGAAACAAAAGTCTACAAATTGAAGAAGGCATTATATGGACTCAAGCAAGCACCTAGGGCATGGTACGGCCGTATCGAGTCCTACTTTTGCAAGAATGGATTTCACAAGTGTCCCCATGAGCCTACCTTGTTCGTGAAATCAGGCAAAGAAGGTAACTTGATAATTGTTTCATTATATGTGGATGATCTTATCGTAACTGGTACTAGGCTGAAGATGATTGAAGAGTTCAAAGCTTCCATGAAGGTCGAATTTGATATGACTGATGTTGGGGAGATTCGATATTTTCTTGGGGTTGAAGTCAATCAAGATGAATCAGGAATACACATAAGCCAGGGAAAGTATGCTCGGGAGATCTTGAAAAGGTTAAAGATGGAGGACTGCAATTCTGTGAGAAATCCCATAGTTCCAGGATGTAAACTTGTGAAGGATGATCGTAGTGGCTTTGTGGATGCAAGCTTATACAAACAAATGGTAGGTTGTTTAATGTATCTAGGAGCTACTAGGCCTGACCTCATGTTTATTATCAATTTGACAAGTAGATACATGGAAAAACCAACTGAGCAACACATGGCAGCTATGAAAAGGGTTTTAAGGTACATTAAAGGTACGCTGGATTTTGGTATTCATTACAAGAGGAATGGTGGTGACACGTTGATTGCTTATTCAGATTCTGATTATGTTGGAGACCAAGATAGCAGGAAAAGTACTTCTGGATATGCTTGTTTTTTGAGTAATGCAGTAATTTCCTGGTCACCAAAGAGGCAACCTGTTGTAACCTTGTCTACAACAGAGGCGGAATTTGTGGCAGCAGCCGCGTGTACATGCCAAGTTATTTGGCTTAGAAGGATTTTGGAGAATATTGGCTTAACGCAGGATGGATGTACAATGATTTATTGTGATAATATGTCCACAATCAAGCTCTCAAAGAATCCGGTGATGCATAAAAGGACTAAACATATTGATGTGAGATATCATTTTCTTCGTGAGCTTGCAAATCAAGGTGTTATAGAGCTGGTGTACTGCAGTACGCTTGTTCAAGTTGCAGACATCATGACGAAGCCATTGAAACTAGATTTATATGAAAAGCTTCGTGGTATGCTTGGCATGTGTGAGATTCCAAGGATAAACTAAAGACATGCTGTCTTAGTTTAGGAGAAGGTTTGTTGATGAGGTGTTTTAATGTTTTTACCTGTTCAATAAGCAAGCACTGATTTATAGGATCATGTGCTGTATCTTTTACCACTTCCTGTTATCATGTACCACGTGTATAATACGTGGGTAGTTTTTTTTGTTTGCTCTCAGTTTTCTTTTAAGGCTATATAGGTATTGGACTGCAAATAATAAATACAGTTTTTGCTGAGTGTGTTCTTCCAAATCTGATTGTAGTTTTCTTACTTGATTCATAACAGTAGTGTGATACAACAAAAGTCCCCAACACCATTCCATGTTCTAGAAAAGAGGCCGGCACCGAATAGAATTTTCTCCATAAAATTCTACTTAATTCCTAAAATTCCCTTCCTTAGCCTTTCCTAAGCCTTTCCATAAGTTTCATAGCCTAAATCATGAAGCAATTCCTTTAATGACTTGAAATGCTATTTCCACCGACCTTTTTTCAGATCTCCATCAAAATGAATTCGAGCATCCAAACTAACTCCAATCCACTTGAAACTAGAATTGTAGGCTCTCTTACTCCTCAAGAACCTCTCCTCAAAATTATATCAAATTTTAAGCAATTCTGAAATCCTTTGCCCAAACCGCCGACTACTTCCTAATTACACTAAATGCATAACTAACATATCAAAATAATCCATACAAAGACAAACATCATTCACACTTATCTAAACAACATATTCAGTTTATCCAAACATTATTTGCAAATATTTAATTTCCTAAATCTAGTTTTATGAAAAAGTGACAACATGGTTCATAAGGTGACGTAAAACCATATTAAAATCCATTTTTGTCTTTTTAAATTCGTCCATAAACATGTATGAAGATTATATTAAATTTCAAAAACATTTTAGCATTAAAATTATATTTAAAACATCACTTTTAGCTGTATATACAAGCATATTGTAGTGAGAGATCAGAAATCACTCACCAAGTACCCAGATTTACCAATTTAATCCCTGAATTTGAAGTGGAAAAAAAGAATTTGGATTTCAAAGCAACCAAAAAGTGAATCCAAGATCTACCCCTTGTTAATTACCTTCTAATAATGGTTTGGACTAGACTTAACATGAAAAAGAGAAGACTTTTGATCACATTAAGGTTAATGGAGGTTTAGGCTTGTTTTTAGGAAGTGGGAAATGATTTGGATCTATTCCATCAGTCTCAATTAGGCAGAAATCTCCAAATGGGTTAGCATGCTCAAGTTTAGGCTTAACAAGTCACTGACCAATCTAGCTAGCAGCAGTCCAAATTAAAGCGATCATATCTCCTAAATAGTTAAGTCCGTTTTTTATTACGACCACTCTATAAAAAGAGAAACTATTATCCCGATGTAATGGAAGTGGTTTCAGACCATAATTCAACCCATATCAAAAGTTATAAGCATTACAAGAATTTCTAGGTCCAAACTATCCATAAACATTCTAAGGATGTAAAATGTCCATAGTAGTCATTTTCTAAAATTTTAGAGTCGTACGACCTCATACAAATAATAATAATAATATTTTATGATCCTCCGATACGTAAAATATGGATCGTTACAAACCCCCTCCCCCTATCATGCATGGTCGACTATAGTTGGAGGCTATTAAGGCCCTTTGAATTTCTAAAAAAACTTAGTAATTAATCAATTTAAATCAAATTTAAATGTTCAATATCGTATATCAATACGTACATATATAACTTTTATATAGGCGCTTTATTACATACTATTGGCATTAGACAAATTAAATAATTAATATGTTGTAAATACTAATCAACTTAATTAATTTACAATGATTATAACTTAATTAAATTATGTAGTTTTTTTGGAGTATTCATCATCACATTATGCAATTCAAAGGTGTAAATTCAGTCAGAGGTTAATACTAAAAAATTGGAATGTTAACATTCATGTATCATGTTTGCTAGTTGTATGACATTTTGCTTGAATTTCCTGCTTACACATCTATTATCAGGCGTTTTGACCTGGCTATATCCGAACTGACTGAACAAGTAACACTCGGTTGTCATCAAGGCCAATAGACCAGAGCGATGATCGTGGGGTCCAAAAATCAGGCATAGATGATAATATGAAGCAGAAGCAAGAAAGTTCACCACTCCCCGAAGAATGGATCAGGTACGATCCGTATTCTACACCATGGATCATATTGATTCCACAACTTAATGTTGCAATGATGATCGGTTAATAACACAAAATCTACATATGCTATCAACATGATACTTGGAGTACAAGCTTACTACAACATGTTGAATGCCCCTTAGGGATCTCATTCCAATTGAAGGAAGTTGGAGGGATCGACATAACTCTCTTTGGAGGGATCGGCAAAAATTAGAATTCAAGCAACACAACTTCATGGAAAATGCGATATCTCATGAACTGTATGTCAGAATTGCATGAAATTTGAGGAGATATTATCTAACATCATGAGGCACCCCTCATAAGGATCGTAGCCCATTTGGAAACACTAATAGGGATCGGTCGCGATCCATATTGTGGGTCTCGATGGGCCTGGAAATTTCTGGGTGGCCTTGTCTTAGTCTCCCAAACCTTCAATCGGAATTTCAATCTGATCTGTGCATGTTTTTCCCTATAAATACAGTAGGCATGGCATAGGAAGAGGGTTCTGGCTTTCTCAACCGAGGACCTACAACTTTTATTCTTCACTTTTGTACTAAGCGACCCCAGCTGATCCAAACATTCTTGTAATCATAATCAAGTGGAATATCAATAAAATATAAAGTGAACGTAGGCCAAGATTGCTGAACCACTACAAAAATCCATGTGTTCATTTATTACTTTTATCATGTTTTAATTTCATTCTTCATTTAATCTCTACTAGATTCTATTTGGTGCTGATGCCCAATTCGGTACTTTCATTGAGAGTCAAATTCTTAGCTTGATTGGATCTTATCGTCTACATGTGGATTCCCATATTCATGAGATTTATCTAGTTATTAACCTACAAGCTTCCTATTCTACACAGATTTGAAGGAAATCTAAAGGAAGCTGATAGCGATGGTTGGAGGAACTAAGTCTACTTCCCGTGTTTTTGAAGGATTTGATTATGCCAGTGTTCTTGTTTGGTGTTGTTCATGTGTTCGTGTCCATTTAGAAGGGATCAGATTCACTCATGTATGCATGTTCTTGGGATCAGATGCCAAAGTTTTCACTCAAGGTAGCCAAAATGGTTATTCCCTCTCTTGAAGCCTAGATGGTCGATCCCTCTTTCAAGGCCAAAATGGTCGATCCCACTCTCAAAGCCTAGATGGCTGGTCACTCCAATCTCAATTGCAATCGATCCCTTAGCCTAAATGGTCGAACCCTCACCAAGGTAATTCATTCGACTCTTAAATATATATACATGCTCAATACCGATCCCTCACCAAGGTAATTTAGTCGACTCCTAAATATATATACATGCTCAATACCGATCCCTCCAAAAACGTCAATAACGATCCCTTTAGCATATATACCTATCCATCTATAAGGTATATATACCTATTCCTCTGAAAGGTATATATACCGATCCCTCTTTAAGGTATATATACTAATTCCTCTGCAAGGTATATATACCGATCCCACTGTAAGGTGATATACCGATCCCTCGTTTGACTGATCCCTCCATATAACCAATCCCTTCATATTACCGATCCCTCCTTATTACCGAACCCTCCATATATGACCGATCCCTCATATGGGTAATCCCTGTATGGATTGGGTACGAACCTATGTCATAGTGCAGTGGATAGACCCGAACCTGTGTCGTAGTTCCCCCGCATTCTAGATTCAAAACTCGACTTGAAGACAGTGCGCTCTATCCGCTGCCCTTACATCCTGTGACTGACCAAGGCATAAGGGATCAAGTGGCAGCTGCTGAATTGCAGCAAGAAATGGACAAGGAACTGCTACTTAAACTGTACACCCAAAGGTTAGAGAACCACAAAGATATGACACGAACTGGGATCGGTTACTGGATCAGGCTTCTATGGTAGATTATGACTTCTCTCAACCGACCAACTTCATGCTTGACTTGCTAGCTATGATATGATGGCATGTGTGACAACCTCCTACGCTGCTTTTTATGCTATCTCAAAGTATAGCTATCCATCATCAAAGTCGAACATGAAGTAGTCACCCGTTCGACTTGAAGAAAACTCAGGAAGTTCGGGCCCAAGGTCAAATTCGGGTAAAACCAAGATTTTCCCCTAGCAAATACCAAATCTTCTCCGGTCGAACTCCAAGTAAATTATCATCAATCCATCACACGTTGGACCATCATGCATACAACATTCAAAAGGATTACAAATAGTCGTAACTTGAAAATGGACTGAACTAACGACTATTGGAGCTTTCCCCTGGTCAATGCACATTCACTGAAGCCATTCAATATGCAGAATATCCCAAGATATTCAATATGCCAACTAGGTCGGCATATTCTGGAAACACTAACCCATAAAAGCATCTCATGGAAAATGAAGGGCATATGAATTCCGCTAGAGCAACGAAAGCAATTAAATGCTAATTCTTTCCCATATTCCTTAGGGGATCAGCGAACGATCATGTGATTTATGTGGTCACCGCCCAGGTCCATCTCCTTATTTAATCAGCTGGCTAAGTAGTTTCCCCAACTTATCCTAAGCACCAAGTAAGCCGCTCAAAGACTTTTGGCAGAGATTTAACCCCGTTGTCACTAAAGTGAGCAATCCCAACGAGAATATCATACTGATAGCGTTGATAAGGGGAATCAACCTCAAGACACACTTTGGAGATTAGCTACCTGGAGAGCCTCATATGACCATGAATCATTTATGTTACAAAGTGAACAAGAACTTAAGGAAGGAGGAGGTATAGAAGACTAGGAGAAAGAATGATGCATGCCCATTTGCTAAAGGAAGTCAAAGTGAGGGCAGCATTGAGGTCTTAGATGAGGACTTAGATTCTAGAAGACGACCCAGAATCCCAAAATCCGACACATATACTCCTTTGAATGATTCAATCAGAACCATGTACTTAGAGACTCACGACTCGAAGCGGTAATGGAAGCTAACCTCGAGAGAATCCATCGAAATCCAGAAGAAATCCGGGAAATGTTGTATATCTAAAGATACACGCGGTCATAACACTAGGGATTGCAAACACCTCGAAGATGTGATTAGAAAGCAGATCCAGAAAGGAAAGCTTCAAAAATATATGCAAGCCTCATAGAATAGTGGGCAGGTAACATCCGACACTTACCAATAATGACCTTTGATTATCAAGCAGACCACCTACGATCGACCTCCAACCGAGAAGGGCTGGGGAAAAGTGGAAAAGCGAGCACTCGACTCTGCTTCACTTATCAATAAGATTTATTTCATTTTCAATTATGTTGAGAACTATGACTAACTTGAGCTAAACTACTTCTAAACGATGTAGGTGACCAAGTAATTAGATATGGGTGCCAACCAACCTCAATGGACCATGATCGAACCTTTGGAGGATCATCAAGAGAGCATGATTCAATCGCTCATCAGCTACTATATTCCTCTGACTTAAGGGCAAGGTCTCGAAATGCAGAATGGCTATTACTTGGCCATCCACTTCCTACTCCATGCTTCAATTCCGACAGAACATCTATGCCTTACTCAGAGCTCGACAAGGTCAGAATCCAATACAAAACGGACACAACTAACCATCCACTCAAGAACCTCCACACTTGACATTGAGACCAAAGAAAGACTTGTTGTGGTTGCAACCCAACCATTCACTCCCCAGCTCATACTTGAAGTTCGCCAAAATACTTATGCCTCTCCCGAAGCTCAACACGACCAAGGTCTAACAAAAGTAGACGCAATTTGACCATCTACACATTAACTCTTACTCTGGACGCGGGAGGCAATTCGAAAGGTCGACTTAAAGTAGGCACGAATGACTGCCTATTCATCAACTATGGCCCTTAACACGTAGACACGATTATAGCTTGAGGTGGATGTAACTTGATCGTCCACCCGAAAACTCTCTCCCTCAACTTCCCGGGAGGAGTATGAAGCAAAAGAATGGACGCAGTTCGACTGTCTATTACCCAAATCTAATCCCTAGAGCACAGACCGGAGTATAAACGTCAAACGGGTATGACTGACCATCCATCATAAAACTCTAATCTATAGAGTGTAGGTCGGAGTATAAACACAAAAAGATGGATGTGGTTCGACTGTCCATCGATCAACTCTAGTTCCCATAGCACGAACCAGAGTATAAACATCAAATGGGTGTGATTGACCACCCATCATAAAACTCTGGTCCCTAAAGTGCGGATCAGAGTGTAAACTCAAAAAGATGGATGTGGTTCGACCGTTTATCGATCAACTATAGTTCTCAAAGTGCAGACCGGAGTATAAACATCAAATGGTGGTGATTGACCACCTATCATAAAACTCTGGTCCCTAAAGTGCGGATCAGAGTGTAAACTCAAAAAGATGGATGTGGTTCGACCGTTTATCGATCAACTATGGTTCTCAAAGTGCAGACCGGAGTATAAACACAAAAGGATGGATGAGGTTCGACTGTCCATCGATCAACTCTGGTTCCGAGAGCATGGATCGAAGTACAAACATCAAACGGGTGTGACTGGCCATCCATTATAAAACTCTGCTCCCTAGAGTACGAATTGGAGTGTAAACACAAAACGATGGGAGTAGTTCGACTGTCCATCGATTAACTTTGGTTCCTAGAGCAAGGATCGGAGTATAAACATTAAACTGGTGTGACTAACCACCCATCATAAAACTCTGGACCCCAAAGTGCAAACCAGAGTATAAACACAAAAAGATGGACGCGTTTCGAATGTCCATTGATCAACTCTAGTTCCTAGAGTGCGGGTCAGAGTATAAACATTAACAAGGTGTCACTGACTACCCATCATAAAACTCTGGTGCCCAGAGCATGGATTAGAGTATAAACACCAAAAGTGGACGTGGTTCGACCGTCCGCTCCTCAACCCTTGCCATTTACTTAGGGGAAACACACAACTCAAGGTGGATGAGATTTGACCATCTCCTCCCCTAATCAAGCTAGAAATTCTTCAGAACATTTATCTTACTCTCAAAGCTCGACATAATCTGGATCTAAATGGAAGTGGACATAGTATGACCGTCTACGCATCAACTCGTGCCTTGGATGCAAGGGTAGTTTAAGAGCCTAAGCCTAAATTGGACGTGGTTCGACCGTCCGATCTAAAGAGGATGTGATACGTCCATCCATGACTTGGTTTGCACCTAAGGTATGGCGAAATATCTAAGCCTTGCATGGACAACGGTAAGCCCAAATTCCAAACCAAGACATGGACATGATTCGACCGTCCAGCAAATAACTCTAGTCCCCCAATTTGAATTGGAGTATAAATGTTTAGCAACGGAATTTCTATCGAGTTAGAAAACCGTCAACAAATTACAAATTAAAATTTAACCGTAAGCGCACAGCGTATAATTTTAGTACGTGGCGAGTACGGGTCGATTCATAAGGAATGGTTTTAGATTTTAAAAATCAATCCAATCAAATTAGAGCAAAGTGGAGAGAAGATTGTTAACTACAATTTGTAAACAAAATGAAGCTAAAATTAGAAGGAAAATGAGATTGAAAACTATAAGATAAGAGAACGTTTTGGACGCAAATCCACTCTCATTTTTTCGTAAATCAACAAACAAATAATTTATAATCTCTAACTCTGATATTAAGTGAAATAATTATTGTATTTATCATAAGAATGGTTTATTTATGTTATTAATTAACATAACTCAAATCATCAAACTATAATACAACAAACAACCACTTATTAATTCTCATGAAAATGAATCCAAAGCAAAATTTATTTTAAGTATGATCTATTTACTATTGTAATTAGTAATGTAGATCGTCAAATTTTGTTTTTACTTTCATTTCAAAATAAAAAATTAATTAGCAAAAGATGATGTAAATTGTATTTATATTGAATAAGAATAGCTCATTTGCAAAGGCAACATAAGCTATCAAACTCACTTATATAAACTTACATCAACATCTTCTCTCATGAAGTACAAATAAAAAAATCATAAACCATAGAAATGTTGAAATTACATAAAGTTAGAGAGCTTCATTACCCCTAAATCAAAGGGGTTTAGCTACTCGTTTGTGTTATCAAATCAACACTTGTAAATTTCAACATTAAAAAGCAAAGAAATGGAAGCAAAGCAAATAAAGAAAGAGAGATTAACTACTAATTACTTGCATAAAAAACAAAGCTACACTACTTGTATGAATGTAAATCTAAGCAACAAACATGAAATAAAAGAGAGCATAGAAATAAACATCAATACAAAAGTAAATAAAAGCAAGTAGAAAAGAGAAGAGAAAGAGGCTTGGAAGCCATTTTATTTCACTTTGATTTGTATTTACAACTTGCTAATTTCCGAAGTAAATAAGAAAGAGTAGAAGATCCTTTTCATGTATATAAGATGGCTATTTATACATGCATAAAACCCTAATTCAATTTTTAGGGTTTCCTAAAATGCCCTTAAGGAAGTGTGGCCACCAAGTAACCATTAGCCACTAATTAATCCATCATTTAATGTACATGAAGCTTTGACCTTCACTTAGTTGTCCATTAGCTTCTAATTGTAGATTTAGGTAAATGGGTGGGGTCCTCCATGATCATGAACTTGAATTATTTCCTCTTCTTTCCTTTTATTCTCTTGTGCATGCATATATATTCATGAATCCCTCTCCCATATGCATCAAAATTTCCTATAAAAATCATAGAAAACGTCCAAGTAAAAATTCTCAAATTGACACATACACAAAATTGACCATTTTTCTCCTAAATGAAGATGAATATATGATGAAACCAAAATAATTGAATTTTGGTTTTAAACATGTTAAAATGCCCAAATATGAATTTTATTTAAATAAAAATAGATAAAATATGGATGTAAATATATGCACATTTACGTTCGCATTAATAAACACAAATTGGATGCGCTTCGAACACCCGTCAACAAAATCTTATCCCAAGTGTGCGAATATGAATATAAAAAAATTAATGAGTGCAGTTCGACCACTCAATATCCCACAAACTCCGACCTGAACTCGATAGGAGGAGTATAAACTCACTACGCATGGAATTCAACCATCCACGAACTAATTCTGCTAACCCAAGAATGGGAACGAGAATACAAACTACTACAAGTTGAATACGACTTCTTACTATAGCTTCGGCTAGGTGATCTTTATAACTTATGGCAACGACCACAAGAAGGCCTCAATACAAAACCAATCGAAATGACGTCCAAAGTTATGGGCGACCGAGTAGGTCATACCACCGGTTGATAGGCAATGTTGATCCAAGCTTTCCATATGGTCCCACTAGGTCGATGGTCAATATCGATTCACATCAAACACAAATGGATGTGTCACAGATGTCCTCTGAAATTTTTTAACCACCAGAGTATGGATAGGAGGATAAAACATGAATGAATGTGACTGGATCATTAATTCTCCAGCACCCTCCCTCAATCCTTCAGAAGGAGTATGAAACTAGAAGAGCATGACCCCACTGCACCTAAGCCAACTCTATTTCTAAATCTGGCGCGAGAATATGAATCAAAATAGACTTGACTGACCATCTAGTTGCGAACGAATGCGATGCGACCATTCATTCGTTGACTCTTACCATGATTTGACTAGAAGAGCAATACCAAACGGACGTGACTCGACCATCCACACACTGAATCTTACCCTTGGTCCGATAGGGAGAGCATCAATCACTGATTGGACCTGACTTACCTTCCTACTTATCAACATATGCCCCAGACTTGAGGGCATGAGCAAGAAACAAGATGAATGTGAACCGGCCATTCATCGATCAACTTTAAGTCCTTGGAGCTTAGGTGGGAGTATAAACACGACTAGGACAAGACTCGACCGTCCATGCATTACATTTATCAACTTGAGATCGATGGTAGAAGTGGGATCATTCAAAGACTTACTACAATAGCTCAATACTGTGACTCATACCTGGTGTTTATGATGACTCGAGGCTATGTCCGAAAAGATGCCTAAAGATAGAACTGTCAAATCGATGCCCAAGCTCATTAGCAACTGACCATCACTCCAACCCGAACAACGAGTAACAGATCGTGAATACATTGAATGGAAAGCACATTACTCGAATATACAAGACTAAACTCAACTTGGTGCTTGATTCAACACTCCTTTAAGCCTGATCTTTAACCATTGCAGATAATCTCTAAAATCATCTAAAACCCATCACTATCAGGCTCAATAGTTAATGACAAGACTCTGGGATTTGACCGGAGTGACCGTCATCATTGACCATCCCAACCGGATTTCATGTTGATTGCTACGCGAAGCAATTACATTTGAACTCAAGGGTCGACTATCGGCATATAGGAATCTGACATTCATATTCAATTTCACTCAGGGCTCATGTTACAATCCATACAAGTATAAATATGCTAATCTATTCAAGTCTAAAGTGGTAAACATCTGGTTTAAAGCCATATGCTAGTTCAAGTATGCAAGTAATATATGGCATGTCCTATTGTTTGATTTGGAGTTCACATGGTCTAATATGTTCATGTAAAATCTAAAGCTGCTAAGTTCCACAAAAACAAGGGATCAAAACTGATCTCGTTGCTTGGGCAAATCCATTTAAGCATTTTTCAAATCACAACATAACGCCAATATCAAGCAACAATAACACAGTCAGTTTTATAAAAAAGTATACCATAAAGATGAAGCAGAGGAGCCCAAAGAATCTAAGGTTGCACCCGTTGATCTAACGATCGATATATGGTCAACCATAACGAAACATCACGAGTCTAGAAGATTGGATCACAACTTAGTGCAATGATGATGAAAAAATTAGCAGTTTTCTTTGAGCGAAGCTAGTTATATTCGTTTGGACCTATTCTGACATGTGTGGGATCTCGCCAACTATCATGAGCCATGCATTGAATATCGACCCGAGGCATGTCCTTGTGAAACAAAAGCAATGCGTCTTAGATACGGAGAGATCTAGTACACTTAAGTGGAAGTGGATAAACTCAAGAGCAATAGGTTTACCCGCGACTCTATCCACCCGAAATGGGTATCCAATCCTATTCTTATGAGAAAAGCTGATGGAAAGTGGTAGACATGCATCGACTATTCTTACCTGAACAAGGCATGTCCGAAAGACAATTTTCCACTTTCGAGGATCGACCAATTGGTAGACTTAACCGCTAGATATGAACTGCTTTCATTTATGGATATGTACTCCGGATACAACCAAATCCTAAGCATGTCCTCGTCCAGGGGAACACCAACTTTATTATCGATCTAGGGCTATATCGTTATGCTGTGATGCCATTTGAATGAAATAATGCTGAATCTACTTACCAGAGATTGGTCAATAGGAAGTTCAAAGACCATATCGGGTGATCGACAGAAGCATATATGGATGATATGCTTGTAAAGTCATGATGATCGAACAACCACATCGATGACTTAGTGGAGATGTTCAACTTTCTATAAAAATATGGAATGAAACTAAATCCCTTGAAATTCTCTTTCGGTGTTGTGTCAAGGAAATTTTAGGGTTTCAATGTCAGCTCTCACAAAATCAAAGTCAATCCTAAGAAGATGCAAGCAATTCAAAACATCCAATTGCCCAAAATGATTAAGCAAGTACAATGCTTAAATGAGAAGATTGTCGCCCTAAGCCGCTTCATATTTTGGGCCACCGACAAGTGAATTCCTTTCCTCGACTTGATTAAGAGAGAGAAGAGGAACTTTGAATGGATGTAGGATTGCATAGATGCATTTCAAGCTCTGGTAGATTACTTAAAGAGACCTCCCATCCTATCTAAGCCACTGGGTTGTGAAGACTTATACATCTTTTTAGTGTTGTCGGTACAAGCCATAAGTGCCACACTATTACGTGAAGAGAATTAGGTCCAGATGCTAGTATATTATGTTAGCAAGCGATTGACAGGTGCTGATAGAAAATACACAAAGCTAGAAAAGCTCGCATGCCTATTGGTTGTGTCACAAAAGCTTCGCCCTTACTTTCAGGCTCACCCTATCAACATCTACACCGACTAACCGTTATAACTGGTCCTACAGCAACCTTAGGCGTCTGGAAGGTTGATCAAATGGAATATTGAGGTAAGCTAATTCGATATCACTTATCTTCCTTGGAGAGCTATCCAAGGATAGACATTAGCAGACTTCATAGCTGAATCCATTACATCAGACGACTATCCGAAGAACATTGGAGAACCGACCAACCGGTGGAAAATGTACATGGATGGAGCATCCAATGATCGGTGTTCTGGCACCGAAGTTGTGTTAATGACTCCAGAGGAGCCATCGACCTATACGCCCTGAAAATCGACTTCCCTGCAACAAATAGCGAAACTAAGTATGAAGCCTTGGTTGCCAGGCTCAAACTTGCTAAAGAACTGGGAGTGGAAACTTTACATATCTTTTGTGATTCTTGGTCAGTAGTATGCCATGTCAATGATGATTATCTTGCTAGGGGCAGCCTCTTGCTTCATATCTCAGCTGGGTCCAAGAGCTACTGGCTGACTTCGAGTATTACACCATTACACACATCCTCAGAGAACAAAAGGAAAAAGCCTAGTCACTAGCCAAGCTGGCCAGTTCTGGGGATTCATAGCAAATAGACTTCTCCCGGTAGAAGTACTTAACATTCCAAGCATTGACAGATGTTGATCGACTAGATGCTGGAGAAGGAGCCAGAAAAGGAGTCATGAAAGACTCCTATCAAAGACTATCTACAATAGGGAATTCTTCATGAGCGGAGGAATGAAAAAAACGACAGATCCTCCTTAAAGCTTCACACTGCATCATCCAAGATGGAGTCATGTATAGAAAGGACTCTCTGTTCCCGGGCTTTGGTGTATCACCCATGATGAAATTAAACAAGTCTTGAGAGAAGTCTATGAAGAAGAATGTGGCGATCACACCAGGGGGCAAACCCTATATAGGTATTACTAGCCAATTATCAATCAAGAAGTTACTGATCATGCTAGACAATGTGACGAGTGCTAGATATTTGCAAAAATTCTAAGAACCCTGCTGACAGAAATTACTCAAATGGCCAATCCATAGTCGTTTGCCACTTGGGATATTGGCATCATCTGCTCCTTGCCGATTTCTAAAGGTGGTGCGAAATACTCCATTATAGTAATGGATTACTTCACCAAATAGGCTGAAGCTGAACCTTTAGCCGCGATCACAATGAAAATAAAGCAATCAACTTCATTATCTAGAACGTCAACTTTCGTTTTGGCCTTCCGTGAACCATTGTAACTGATAATGGAACCCAATTCGGCACAGTTGAATCCAAAAACTTCTACCAACGACATCATATGAAAAAGAGATTTGCGGCAGTTGCTCACCATGAGAAAATGGACAAGTTAAAGCTGTGAACAAAATCATAAAATCCTTTCCAAATAAATGTTAAAAAAGGCTAGAGGTAAGTGGGTAGATGAACTCTCAACAACATTATGGGCTTATTAAACTACCCACAAGTCCACGACTGGCCATTCTCCATTTTCCCTTGCTTATGGCTCCGAGACCGTCATCCTTATAGAACTTGAAGTCCCCTCTTATTGAGTGACTTATTACAACCCCTAGTTCATTTTAAATAAAATATAAACAAGGAGTTACAATCGAATTGCAATTAAACTGGATGGAATTAGTGATGACTAGTGAGCATACAAACCATCCAGGAGCCATTGACAGGAACGTGTACCTAAACGTGCAAGTGTATATTCAAAAAATTCGATTTCTTGAAATGGATAGAAATTGAATTTTCACCTAATGTTATTAAATAAAAGACTGGATCAGAAAGTCAAATCTTACTAACTCCATAAACCGGGCATAGATAACAATTGATGGAATACAAACTAGAATTTATACTATTGGAAATTGACCAAGCGTCAAGATGATCCAAGAGAGATACACAACTTTGGGAAGTTAATTCAACGGAAGGATATCGACTATTTAGGAAACTGGATTGATTTCTCTCCGGTGACTCTAACTTGCTTCGATTCAAAGCATGTCATATACGCAACAAGACGTACTCTGAGGGGGCAAATGTTATCCGGCATTTTGACTCGGCTATATCCGAACTGACTAGACAAGTAACACTCGGCTGTCATCAAGGCCAGTATCCCAGAGTGATGATCGTGGGATCCAAAAATCAGGCATATCTGATAATATGAAGCATAAGCTTGAAAGCTCACTACTCCTCGAAGATGGATCAGGTATGACCGTATTCTACACTATGGATCGTATCGTATTGAATCCACAACTCAATTTTCCAGCAATGATCGGTTATTAACTCAAAATATACACATGATATCAACATGAAACATGGATTACAAGCTTACTACAACATGTGGAACACCCTTAGGGATCTCATTGCAATTGGAGGAAATTGGAGGGATTGGCATAACCCCCTTTGGGGGAATCGGCAGAAATCAGAATTCAAGCAACACTACTTCCTGAAAATGCGATATCTCATAAGTTGTATGTCGGAATGGCAACAAATTTGAGGAGAAAGTAGCAAACATCATGTGGCACCCCTCATAGGGATCGTTACCCATTTTGACATAGGCTTAACAATTTTTGGTAACCTCATCTTGGTCTTCCGATCTTCATTCGAAATTTCAGTTCGATCCATGCACGTCTTCCCCGACAAATGTAGCGGGTATGGCGTCAGAAAAGGGATCCGGCTTTCTCTGTTAAGACTCTGCCATTTTTATTTTTCACTTTTGTACTAAGGGATCGCAGCTGATCCAAACATTCTTGTAACCGTAATTAAATGGAAGATCAATAAAAATATAAAGTGGACGTAGGCTAAAATTGCCGAACCATTATAAAAATTGTGTGTTCATTTATGCTTTTTGTTATTTTCTTAATTTCATTCTTCATTTAATCTCTATTATATTTTATTGGGTGCTGATGCCAATTTTTGGCATCAACATCTTTTTGGTAATATTCGATTTTACTATTATCAGCGATCCCGGTAGTAATGGTTATTTATATAATTCATTTCGTCAACGCTATATCACATTAGGACTTATGGAATTTGATTTTGGTTAAAAATCCAACATCATCCACAATCGACTTGATTAGTCCAAACATAAAAGCCTTGGTTCAATAATAAATATTATTATTAACTATCCGGCTCTAGCTAGAGACTTCGACTTCGACTTAACTACAGTCAGCCATGATACTAACCTCAAATTACTAAGAAGGCGAATTCTCAATTGAATAGTATTTTACTTCCAATGCTTCAAATCAGAACCAACACAATCATTTATGAAGGAATCGGGCTAGTCAGAAGCTGGTTAAATGGGTGAATTTAAAAAAGTTCCATTACAGACCTTTATTGAGCCAATGAAGTCCAAAAATATTTTAGATACTATCTAAAATATAATGGATAAAATCTTTATTTTATTTATTTATTTTAATTTTATTAGGTTTTAGTTTGTAAGTGTATCAAATACACTTGTATGTGTAAAGTGTACGTGTTATAGGTAAGAAGTCACTATAACAAAATATCCATTTCACAACTGGCAATGCCCATTGCAATTGGCTTAGAACAATGGTTAGCCAAAAGTCATAATATGCAAAGTTGTAATAGGGTCGAAGCATTTTACAACCATTTTGGATCATTGTATGGTATCATTGTAATAAAACATTTGACAACTATTTTTACCTGTTGTAATAGTTCTTTAACAACTACTTTTGCATGTTGTAATAGGTCTTCTACAATTTATTTTTCCCATTATTAAAATATACACCTTAGAAAATACATTGTTGCAGCGCACACCTGTAGATTCACTACAAGAACGGCAACAGTTAGCGACGGCTTTAAGCCGTCGCCGGCCGTCGCCGGCCGTCGCTAGCCGACGCTAAAAGCCGTCGCTATATTTGTCGTCGCCCAATAGTGTAGCGACGGCTCCGTCACCAAAATAGCGACGGCTAGCGATTGCAGATGTGCCACGTGGAAATTTTTCCAACGTCTAAATGCCGTCGCTAGTCGTAGCTCGCCGTCGCTAATCTGTGCAATTTGGCCGTCGCAAGCCGTCGCTAATCTGTGCAATTTGGCCGTCGCTAGCCGTCGCAAACCTGGGTAAATTTTCAGTGCACATGCACAACCCATACATACCTCAACCAATCTGAACCAAACAACCACTATACACAATAATCATCAAGTATAACCATCAGATATCCATCATATATCCATCATATAACATAACTATACATTCAAACAATATAAAATCCAACCAAATCTCATTTTCAAATCCACTACTCGAAATATGTAAATAGTAAACCGAAATTTCTACATAATATCCCGACATAGATATACATAATATCCAACCAAATCCAGCAACTAGAAGTCATCAAAATATATGTACATAATATCCTGAAATATATATACACCATACCAACCAAAATGTGTATATACCAAACTATCAGCAAACAAACATACCTACTCCTCGCCATCGCTGCCGTCCTCTCCATACATCCTCCCATGCTGTTGCAAATAGGCCGCAATCCGCTCATCCAGCCGTTGCTCAAAGAAACTCTTCCTTCAATCATTTATTTCTTCAACTGTCGCCCTCAACTGAGCAATCTCCGCCTCTTGCTGCGACCTCCTGTATACACTCTACATTCTCGTGGCCTATAAAATAATTCATAATTATTTATATATTAGTATATATATATAATATTATTAAAATTGTTAAACTATTCATATGCATGATTAAATTTATGTATTAGTACATGTCTAAATTTACCTCCACATTTCCATAGCTATACCGTCGACTGGTCCGAGAAGGCGGGTCAATAATAGCATCCCAAATATGGTTCTCCTCCTCCAACGTAAGCTCTTTCCGACCAGTGGACTGTGCTACACGAGCCCGCTCTGCTTCGTACCTCTCCTGCGATTACAAACAATTGTTTTACACGATAAAAACCGAATTTCAAAATGTTGAAAATAAAATAAGAGAAAATATTGTTATTAACAGTAAATTAATTTACCATTACGGATTGTGATTTGTCATCCGTCCACTCGTACGAAACATTGCCCTCTTCGTCAGTCCTCTCCATGGCATGTGTGGCCTTAAACAGCTCGGCCATAGTGGGCTCGCGGTTGTATCTTGCGGCCTGAAAATATATAAATATTATTGCTAATCTGATTATAAAATATTGTAATAAAATGTAAACACAGTTTATAAATTTAATTACCAGCTCTCTCTTGTGCTCCTGAAAGGATTTGGAGCCACCACGGTGCAATGCAGGATTTTTATTCCTGTTTGCCCGGTTCCGCGCAGATAGCTCCTACAAATTAAGCTAAATGATCACGTATACATCTTGCGAGATTTATATTAGATTTAAATAACAAAGCAAACATATATTACTTACTCTTGCTGCCGGACTGTCCCAAAGCTGAAGAAAATCATTCCATACTCCCTCGCCCATCCAATTCGGCTTTTTCCCTGAATTTTTGGCCTTGGACAGTGTATCCCTGTAATTTTTTCTCATTCGTTTGTTTCCAATGATTTAAAAAATGTCCAAGTCATCAGGGTCGACGCGGACTGCAGCCTGTAAATTTTAAGTTATAAAGATTATATTAATTTACAACTGAAATTCAAACTACTACTTACAAGTAAATCCGCTTGTATGGCGTTCTTGACATGAGGGGGGATGTCATCCCAGCGAGGCCAACAACCATGCATCCGGCTCTGAAAAGCCTTCCTCCAAACCTGTAAAATATAATCTGATGGCTCCACCTCAAAGCCACTGCAGAAGTTATGATATACATGTTTAGTGGATTTTAAAACTTATACTTTAAATAAAATTGATACTTACCCAGCACTTCTTGGAACAAGTTCTGCAATCGGACGTAAGTCCGGTGCAGTGCCACTACCACCTGCACCGGAAGATGGGGATGGCGTGCCACCACCACCTCCACTCCGTCTCCTGCCAGACATATCTGCTATAGAAAAACAATATCATCACAGAACAATTATAGAAATTCACTACTACATATCATGTTTCAATCACTTTCACAGAAACAATTATAAAAATTTACTAGTACAAAACATGGATAAAAATTATATAAATAATCATCACAGAACCATAATAGAAATTCACTACTACATAGCATGCTTCAATCACTTTCACAGAACAATTATAAAAATTTACTAGTACAAAACATGGATAAAAATTAACTAAATGATCATCACAGAACAATTACAGAAATTAACTAAGTGTTGTCGAAATTTTGTAACCGTTTAAAATGAATTGATTTATAATATGTAATTACTTTATTGTGTTTGTAACTTGTCCAATATAGGGACAAATCCGACAAATATTGTATCAGATGAATATAAATGTCCGTTCCGTTACAATACGAACATCCATATAACGATCATATACAACACTTGCCAGACCGGGCCAAAGACAATCTAAGGGATAAAGAAATTTCTTTAAATTTTATCAAATATTATTGTTCATTTCAAATTTTGACAATGTTTCAACTATTTATATTTTATTTCAAAAATTTGTGTATTTAAATTTGTAAGTTTTAAATTTGTTTCAACTATTGTTCTTTTAAATTTGTGTATTTAAATTTCAATTTTTTGTACAAACTTTATTTTTTACAATATATACAACCTTTTGCATTTTGTCCGTCGCTAGCCGTCGCGATTCATCGCTAAAATTATCAAAATGGCAATCGCTAACCGTCGCTAGCCGTCGCTCAATCAACAGGGTAAATAAAACAATTATCAACGAATATACTTAGTAAACAACAAATTCTAATTATCAAATAGATAACTAGAAAACAATAAAAAACTAATTATTTAATAAAAATTTGTCAATTTAAATTTACTTCACAACTTAAATTTGTAATTTATCAATTTCATAAACTATGAAATACTTTCATGTAAATTTATCAATAACCAAGTTAATCATTAATATACACTATTTTTTCAGCTAAAACAACTAACCATGTTAATCGCCAACACTAATTATCTACATCAACCATTTAATCAACTTCATCATGATGAAATAATTAATATGTACTTAATTCAAGTTCATGATAATAAACTAATTAATCTACCAAATCAACATACAACACAATTAAAACCTAATTTAACAACACTACTAATACTCAAATTAACAACAAATTTAAATTTTACAACAAATCATAATTGAATTAGGGTTTAAATTAAACCTAAAAACATCACATTTACATTCAAACAAGAGATTAGAAGCATACCGACACAAATTTGGGTGATTTGGAGGCTTTGAAGGGTTGGGCGCCGGCTGGGGTGACGGGGGGCGACGGAGTTGGGGGAGGAGGAAAAGATTTGGGGAAGGAGGAGAATGAAATCTAAGCTCTCGGTCAGGACCTGTATACTGCGATTTGCGACGGCTAGCGACGGCCGCTTTTTTTAGCCGTCGCAAGCCGTCTCCCCCTTTCGTCGCAAATCGAAGCCTTTCTTGTAGTGATTTAATATCATTTTGCAATTGAAACCGACATTGTACTAATAACAAAAAAATTCATATTTGCTAAAAATAACACGAATGATTCACATCCCAAAAACCAAAATAAATTAAATATTCACATCATCGTAGCTCAAGCCAAAACATATATTAAAATAATAATACAATACAATTGCATTACAGCAAGTATACAAATAATGGCAATCAATATATTTATAGTCAGTAAATAGACCTTAAACCTAAGTTTGACGCCCATGTTTTGAGATACATGAGTAGCAACACGCATAGCAGCAACTTTTCTTAAGATATTTAAGAAAGGTATGCACACCACAAATGAGTTCAACATTAGATTCATAACTTGTAGTGAATGAGAACATAATAATTTTATTTTCATAACTTGTAGAAAATGAGAAAATAATACCTTCCTTAGGTATATGACAAAACCACTGGAAGCTATTTGACAAAACAAAACTGCAAAGTTGCCTAAAATTAAGGTCACCGCATGCTAAAACAAAATTCCTAGCCATACTACTCTCATTTGAACCCTTGATCATTAGATTATCCATGCAGCTGCAAATGTTAACTAAAATAAAATAACAAGTGGATGCAACTAGTATATGTATATAAGAAGACATCGAACATGGATGAAAATACATGATGAAAATTCATTAACAAACTCTAGCAAATGTGATTGATAATACCCAAAGGACTAGAAACATATAAACATGCATTTTTCTCTCTCTAGACAGATGGCTACAATTACTACATGTACATAGAATACAACCAATATTACCTTGCTAAATGATTACATAACGAAGGTACCCTAAGAAAGGAATCATGTTATAATATACATCACACTCTTTTTTTCCCTATGACTGCGTACTCCTTAGGATCCTTGCTAGGGTCTGTCTAGGTTGACATTGTTGTGTCTAAAAAATGAGTAAGAAAAAATTCAAAACCAAACCCATATAAGAGGAACATCTAAATCAGTTATACTAAAGGATCCACAATTCAAATAGCACGATTTAATACAAATAAGTACAAGAGATAAGCAATAGTACTGGATGCACTAGTAACTAAATTAAAAATGCATTAGAAACTGTTAATCTTACCAGTAATTTATGTGCAGTAGTAAAAGGAGGAATAAATCAAAAAGAAAATATCTTGCACATAATCTGGAAACCCTACTTCATGGGTTTGAACTTATCATAGGGCTCAAAAACTAAGATTACAGGAAACATTAATGGATTACAAGAAATGAGATGCATTAATAATTCAGCAAATATCATTACTGATCCAAAATAAATCATAAATTAATCGGTGCAAAATATGGTTACTGCATCTAACTAAGTATACAAGTACAAAATCAACTGAAAGAGAAAAATCACCACAAAACACTCTCTCTTTATCGCTCTCTCTTGTCGGATGGCTATAAATAGAAGAGCAATGATTATTAAATGGAGGATAATGCTCCTGTAGCTTCTAAAGAAAGTACTCAGCCACGATCATCTTTTTTTGATAAAAGAGTGGTCCTCATATGAGGAAAGCACTCCATTGGTCTGCTGCTAGACTTAAACGGATTGTCCGTAAGCATTCCATTGGTCTGGTGGCTATTTTAGAACCTTTAGTGGGTTCTGGAGAGATTTCTAAGACGGTTTTATCTTTGGGTTTTGGCGGCGCTCTTTCAAACGCTTCGGGTAAGATCTGGATTCTCTGGTCCAAAGATTACGCTGTTTCTCCCTTTTTTGACTCGTCTCAGCTTTTTTCTGTTTTGTGCCGAACTCCATTATTCCCACATCCGTTCATTTTCTCAGGTGTATACGCCAGACGCGATAGGTTTGAGAGGTTATCTCTCTGGGAAGACATTATGTCTCTTGGTGAAGCGGGCTTCCCTTATTCTGTTGTGGGCGGGGATTTCAATGTGGTCGCTAGTCAGGCTGAGAAACTTGGCGGATTGGCGGTCAATCGGCTATCGGTTTCAGATTTCAACTCTTTCATTGTGCGATCTGGATTATCTGAATTTCCTTTCGTTGGCTCTGCTTTTACCTGGTCTAACAACCAGGAGGGTCCGGATCGGATTCTCTCTAGATTGGATAGGGTTTTTGGTTCGGGCAGCTGGTTCGACCTACCTCTATCCTTCTCTATTTCCCATCTCCATCGAGCCTGTTCTGACCATGCGCCAATGATCTTGCATTGTGCTTCGCGTTCTGCTACGGGTCCCTCCTCTTTCAGATATCTCAACATGTGGAGTTCCCACCATAATTTTTTTCAGATGGTGGAGGAGTCGTGGTCCACTCCCTTAGTGGCTGCTCCCATGGTCTCCTTTTCTCGTAAACTGAAACGCCTTAAGGTGGCCCTTAAGGCGTGGAACTCCCTTGTCTTCAAGAACATTTTCGACCGGGTGCGAGCGGCTGAAGAATCTCTGATTCTTGCTGAATCTCTGTTCGACGAGATTCCCTCAGCTGAAAACAAGGAGAAATGGGCGCTGGCTCAACAGGCTTTCTCCTCGGAACTCCGTATTGAAAATTCTTACCTTCGCCAAAAGGCCAGGCTCAAATGGGTTGTTGATGGTGATATGAACTCCAGGTTCTTTCATTCATCTATTCGCAAGAAAGCCAATCTGCTCTTCATCCGCGAGATTTTGCGTGAGGATCAGTCTATGGTCTCTTCCCAGTCAGGGGTTATTGATGTTATTGTATCTCACTTCCAGTCTTATCTTGGCTCACCTTCTGCTTCTGGTGAGGTGTCGGATATCCTTTCGTTTATTCCTCATTTTGTTGTGGCGGATGAGGGTGATGCTTTAGCATGCCCGCCTACGACAGATGAGATTCGAGCTTGTGTCTTTGCTCTTAGTAAGGATAGTGCCAGTGGTCCGGACGGCTTTAACGGATCTTTCTTCCGTAGTGCATGGCATATTATCCAAGCTGATTTCTGTCTGGCTGTTCAGCATTTCTTTTCAGGAGCCAGCCTCCCGATTAGCTGGTCTTCCACAAATTTGATCCTCATTCCTAAGTGTGATAACCCGAGGTACTGTTCGGAGTTTCGTCCGATTAGTCTTTGTAATTTCGCCAATAAGGTTATTTCTAAGATTTTGGCATCGAGAATAGCTCCGCTTCTCGACCGCATTATTTCTTCTTCTCAGGCGGGTTTTGTTAAAGGCCGTTTGATCACTGATAACGTTCTTCTTGCCCAGGAACTTATCTCTCAGATTAACCGTAAGGTCAGGGGTTCCAACGTGGTCTTCAAACTTGATATGGAGAAAGCCTATGATCGTATGTCTTGGTTTTTCATCATAAAGGTGCTTCGTGCCTTTGGTTTCCCGGAAACTCTGATCGATTTGGTTTGGAGGCTCATTTCCAACTGTTGGTTTTCTGTTATTATCAACGGAACGGCCAATGGCTTTTTCAAGGCTGGTAGAGGCATTCGCCAAGGAGATCCTTTATCTCCTACTCTTTTCGTTATCGCGGCTGAGGCATTCATTCGTGGAATCCACACGTTGACCGTTTATAGTCAGATTCAGCGTTTTGGGATTCCCAGTGGGTGTCCGCTTATTTCCTCTCTATCTTTCGCAGATGACATTGTCATATTCTCCAATGGCAACCGTTCTTCCGTTCGACGTCTTGTTAGGTTTATCCAGCTTTACGAGAGGTGTTCAGGTCAACGGGTCAACTCTTCGAAGAGCTGCTTCATTCCTGCTCGGGATATGATCCATTCGCGTGTTTCGTGGGTTGAGTCCTTTACTGGTTTCAGGGCGTCTTCTCTTCCTCTCCCTTACCTTGGTATTGTTCTTTACAGAGGTAGGAAATTGAATGCTATTTTCGACCCTCTGACGGATAAAGTGAGGGGTAAAATTATTCGGTGGAATTCGTCTTTTCTGTCCCAAGCTGGCAGACTGGTTCTGATTCAATCTGTTTTATGCTCTATGGGTACTCATATTTTCGCTGCTATGACCCCTACTTCCTCTTTCTTCCGCTCCTTTCAATCCTTGGCTTCTTCCTTCTTTTGGGGTTCAAAGGGCGATAACCGTCGTCATCACTGGGTGTCGTGGAAAGTTATTTGTCGTCCGAAGAATGAGGGCGGGCTAGGATTGCGCAATCCGAAGGACATCTGTTCGGCTTTCGCTTGTAAGTTGTGGTTCAGGTTTGGGACCAACGACTCCTTATGGGCGAATTTTCTCCATGCTAAATACCGAGGTCTAGCTCCTTCGGGTTACACCGGTTCTCCTTCTTTCGCCAGTGAGACTTGGAAGCATATGCAAGCTGTCAAACTTCTGGTTGATTCTCACAATGGCCTTATCGGATGGGATGGTGGTTCCTTTTCCATTCAGAAGGCCTGGAATTCTGTTCGTCTCCAGTCTCCTATCCTTCCTTTTTTTGAGTTCATTTGGGACGTTCGTATCCCCCCAAAAGTTTCTGTCCTGATGTGGAGGTTGTTCCACAAGGGAATAGCGGTGGATGCGAAT
Organism: Allium cepa; assembly: GCA_030765085.1. Classification (NCBI taxonomy): domain Eukaryota; kingdom Viridiplantae; phylum Streptophyta; class Magnoliopsida; order Asparagales; family Amaryllidaceae; genus Allium; species Allium cepa. Next base: position 630,724,132 of record CM060934.1, read on the forward strand.
CTCCAGCAGATCGGCATTCCTTTTGTTTCCCGATGCAGGTGTTGCGGTAACGGTGATATGGAGACCGTGGACCATCTTTTCTTCGGTGGCTGGTGTGCCAACGTCTGTTGGAACTACTTCCGATCTCTTCTTGGTGTCAGTGGTACATTGTCCACTTCCCAAGATTTGGTGCTCTATTGGTGGGCTGGGTGTTCTGGTCGATCTCTTCGATCAATCATCTTCCGTCTGATTCCTTGTATTTTATGCTGGCATCTGTGGTGTGCGCGGAACAAGGCAATTTTTGATGAATCTCCGATGGATCCTCTGTCAGTTATTCGAAGAGTCAGAGAGGATGTGTTCTTAGCTTTTCGCGGCCGTCCTTTTCGTGGTATGGTATCTTTGCGGTCTGCTCATCTTGTGAACCTCTTTTCTGTTTCATGTTCTCGCTCTTCTGTCAGAGCGGGAATTGGTTGACTCTCTTTGCTTGTCGGGTGCCTCTCCTTCCTTTTCTTCCCTGGCCCATCTGGATCCTTCTCTCCTCTCCCATCTTCCTCCCCATTTTTATTGGTGTTTTTGTTCGTTTTTTTTGCTGTGTGGCTTTTCTTTTCAGGTTCGGTTACCGGTGGTGTTCAGGTCGTCTTGTCATTCTTCCTAGCGCAGCTGTCTTCAGGCTCTTGGTGATTGTTTTGGCTTCGGTGTTTGGGTTTATCGAGTTCTCCAATCTTTTCCATGGGGTACTGGTTTGGGATCTTTTGCTCCTTCTTTTCGCTCGGATTCGGGTTGTGGTTTGCTGGGTTCTGGAAACTATTGTTTCTGCTGTGAGTCCGCTGGGCTTCTTCCATTTGTCTTTCCTCCGGATATGGTAGTAGAAGCGGTGATTGGCTTTATCTATGGGTACTGTTCCTACTTCATTGTAGTCGGGCGGTGGCCTTGCCGGAGCTCGATGACGATGTTGGTTATGGGGTTGTTTCTGGGAGTTTTTCGGAATAGTTCTCTGGCTGGTTCCTGGGTTCTGGCTTTGCTTTTTGTTAGGGATTTCTATGGGGAGGGCGTGGTTCTTCGCCCGATCTTTGTTTGGTCTTTGTTTTCAGACTTTTGTTTCTCTTTCCGGTATCCGACCTGTCTGTTGTTGGGTTGTTTGTGGTGGTTTTATCTTTATTTGGTTGTTGCTGTTTTTCAGGGCTTGTTGGTTTTGTCATTGTATAGATTCTGTTTTTGCTTTGTTCTCAGGTTACCTGTCAGGCTTGTTGACAGCTTTTGGTGGATGTTATATATATTTTCTTTATTTAAAAAAAAAAAAAAAAAAAAAAAAAATATGAGGAAAGCACTCTGACATTTTATTAACAAAAATAAGAGCTTACAAGTGTCCAAATGATAACAGTGATTATGACTAATTAAGTAGGATCATCCCTTAGACAATCATCTTCAACGTTATCGTTGAAATAGCTCATTTCCTTTTTCCGCCTAAGCATGCTGATTTTATAGTGGTTGTACCACTTTTTATAATCAATGTAAAACATGTGTGGGGTTGAAATACCACTACAGCTAAAGAGAAATCTAGAATAGGAATAGTGTGGACAACACCGGCTACTATAAAATGTAGTATAAAAGAAACTAAAATTAGAACCACATTGACAGACTTGGCCTAAGGGAGAAACTAACCATTTGAATCCTTAGAAGAAGTGGAGTCAAAAGAACTAATAGAGTGGGCCACTCCAACAGCTTCAAGCAAAGGTTTGATAATATTTTGTGAGGAGATAATAGATCCCAAGTTATAAACCGTATCCCTATTCCAACTATCATTAGACAATAGTTCTGCATTGTGTTCCCTTACTGACCTTCCTCCGCTAGAATTAGCACTTCCTCAATGGGAACATAGTATAAAAATTGGAGGCCCTAAATGTCGTTTGAGATGAATTTAAAAAATTTCCTCTTTGTTGGCTCATAATACGTACTAGATCGATGTATCCAAACAACATCACCTGCAAGCCACTTTATGTCATACTGAGGATCCACAACAGGAGAGGTGAACAAGGAGGGTGCAATAATGACTTCCCCATCAATGATGTCAAAATCTACCATGATCGATTGTTGCACTAGAGAAGTTGTATAAAGAACAGGAGTACCAGTTAAGGACTTTGGATGCCATAATCTCATGGCACGCCTAAAGAGAAGGACTTTCTTAAGTGGAGGCAGAGAGGAGTGCAAGCAAGCTTCTATTAAGTGTCCAAAGAAGTTGCATAAGGAACATATAGGGGGATTCCATAAGTAATTAACATCTTCAATGGCAGATGACCTGACGCAAATTCCATGGATAGAATGGACGACAACAATCTATCCATCTTTACCTCAATCAATGCCCTAACATAAAGCAATATCTCCCTCCTAACAATGGCAACATCAAAATAAACCAAATTACCTATCATATTTGCTAACCAATTTATACCAACTAAAGATTATAACACTAAAGGAATTTTTGTGAATTTAACCCAAACATGTAAGGAGAGAATCTGTTCTCTAGAAGAGTCAACAGAAGAAGACCACTTTGTAATAATGAATGGCTTATCGTCAACGATGACCTGTTCAGCCTCAAGGACATACTAACGATCAGTTGGGCACGAGAATTTAAAAAGGAACAAAGCGTTGTCATACCTCATAGTGATTTTGCCTTTTAGTTTCCATTTAGCTCGAAGATAGATTTGGCTAAGCCGAAAGGAGGAGCCCTTTCTAAAAGAAGCCGATGAGATGGTCCTTCCAAAAAAGGGAACCAGTCTCAATAATTTCTGATGGAAAAATCAAAACACCATCAACACAATGAATGTCAAATTTTATAAGTGAGTAAGCACCCGCATTGTGTGGCTTATTTAAGAATAGCGATGATCAAGGCATCTTAGCTTTAGTACTCGCGGTAAGTCATTAACTATAATAGAAGGCAAGGCTGGCAGCACCGCGTTAGGCAGGGGTAAAACATTTGATTCAACAAGCAGCGGATTAGTGTTAACCCAAAAAATGGATCAACACCCTGCATCATGTGTGAAAGCACCAGTGTAGAGATAGCTAGCAACACAAATCTCAGATAAACAACAAATAAAGAGTAGAAGTAAGAAAAAAGACGTAGAATTCTCATAGTGGTTCGGCTGACTCCGACCTACGTCCATTTTAATCAATCTTTATTATGATTATACTAGTTGAATCTCTCTGGATATCAACTAATTAGTCCTTAGATCTAAGTTACAATGAGTTAGAATAAGTTACAAATTCAAGGGTTGACTGGAGAATCACAGTAACCCCTTGATGACTGTTGGGAGGGAGAATAAAGTTGAAGAAGTGAAGAAATTCCAATAGAGTAATGGCAGCTCTCTCTCCAAAAAGTTTCCATCTTTAGTTGAAGGTAAGTGAGTATTTATAGGAAATTTTAGTGAGTATTGGACCAGAAGTCCAGGTGCAGAAGAGTCCAGTTGTTATGCCGTAGTGCAACAAAGGAGCTCAGAAAGTTTGAGGATGATCCGACCTATTTTGATGGATCACTAGCTATCCATAGGGGATGGATCTCTGGCTATCCATTCACTTAGCATATTTTTGAGTGATCTTTATTTGGTTGTCTTCCTATCTTCTATTTAAGTGCATTGTCCAAATATCAAGTCATTTGGAGTTAGTTTAATCATCCATCTTCATGAGTCATCTGGTCCAGAAGAACCATTCATATCTCGCTCAAATCTTAACAGAATCAAACGAATCTTTGCTGGAACACTCTAGGGGGTGTTAAGGACCTATATGAAAAATTGAGGTGGTGGGGCCTAATCTGGATGTATCGCTAGCGATCCTTCTAGATGGATCGCTAGCGATCCATAAAATCAATTCTAAACGACTTCATTTTTGTTATGAGCCTTCTCCTATTTTTTTCTAAATGTTCTCCCAAAATTCCAAGTCAATCCAACTTCTTATGAGTTCTGTATGTCTATTTTAAGTTAGCTAATTCTGGTCAAACAGCTTGAATCAGATGAGTCTTCACTTCTTGAGCTAGATTGTTTGGAATGCTATCAAACTTGGCAAGCGTACTTAGAAATGGTAATGAGTCATGATGCAATAGGTTTGGAGGGTCCATAAACAAGCCTTATGGATCGCTAGCGATCCATCACCTTATCTTATTATAACATCTTTCCTCTTGGGTCTTTCTCTTCTTCTTTTTCTATTCCTTTTGGTTGATTCTTGATTTATTCTAGCATAGCCTGAATGTTCTAATTCTTATTTAATTTTAATGGGTTAAAAACCTATTTAACACCTGCCTCCTAAAGTATGCCTTTTAAATGAAAGGTGTGCTTTGTTTAAGAACAAGTTTCTGTCTCCAGTCTTTGATAATTGAGCTTTTTAGCTACTTTAGCCTTAGTGAATCGTCCAATTCCTTCGGATTCTCTTGCCAATCACAAGTCGTTCCAAACCAGTTACATCCTAAGACTATAAACTCTACCCAAATGTAATCTATACATCACAATGATTCCGATTTCATTCGGAGTTATTACATCACATATCTCTAATTAAATCACATGCTTCCAATTACACTCCATATTTCCAATTACATCACATATCTCCATTTACATCACATATCTCTAATTGTTCCATGTTCATTCGGGATTTACATCATTATCGATTTTTTCTTCACATCAAAACCACATTATATATCAAAATCACATCATATATCAAAATCACATCATATATCAGAATCAGGACATATATCGAAATCATCTTGTGCTAATCTAGGATTTAACGATTTCTGTTTATAAGGCATTCAAATCCTTTTATTAAATCAAACCTGTTTTAAGGCTCGATATCTCCTGATCATTTAAGTTTAATGTGTGATCTCTCCAAATCGTTTAGTGTTTAGTGCAATGCACGTTCTCTCCGGATCGTTTAATGTTTAGTTTAATGTGCGATCTCTTCGGATCGTTTTAATGTCTTGAGCTAAGGGGACGATCTCTCCAGATCATTTGTTTGTTAAGTTAATGGGGATGACCTCTCCAGATCATTTTCTTATTAAATTAAGAGGAATTAATTAAGCTCATCCACTCACTCTCCGATGAGGGGACTTACTTCTTGCACTCCAGACTCATTTCTCTAGTCGAGACTCTATGGTGTTTGATATCGTACAAGTCCATCCACTCGCTCTCCGGCAAGGGGACTTGCACCTTGTACCCTAGTCCCTTCTCTCCGGTCGGGACTCTGTGTTGTTCAAAATTAGTTATCACATTAAATATGGATTTTACAAAATTCAAATATCAAATCTAAGCAAACAAGTTGAAATTAAATAAGTTGAAATCCTAAATGTCAAACCCAGACATGACTTAGAGCATGGCAAGGGACCAATCTAGGTTTTATGCACATCCAAGCGGACTGAGATTTTTATCCTAAGCAATTATCCCATATATCCAACTCAGATCTTGACTAGGAACCAATCTAGATTTAGAACATGTTTATGCGATCTAAGGTCGTTGTTTTCCTAAATATTCATCTCAGGCATTCGACTCATAGTGTGTCTTGGGATCATTCGGGATCCGTACACGTGTAAGCAGCCTGAGGTTATTAAATGTAGAAAAAGCAGAAGGCAGAGAGTAATGGACGAACCTGCCCCCCGTTCCAACTGTGGGATTCTGGTTTTCGCTCTCGTGGTCATGTATACATACTCTGCTTTGCTACTCTAGCTCCAACATCACCCATTCCGGGCGTTAAAACTTATCCTAGATCTAAATCTGTAGTGCTCCTAAGACCCAAGTCATGTGGGCATTATTTTAGTTTATTTTTCTCTAACTCCAGATGCTCTTACATTGGGTCCTACTGTAGATTCCAATGTTACCCTCATGTATCAGTTACACTGGGCATGGGTGCAAGACTCCACCTTGTTCCAATCCAACTCCGGCAGCTCCTATTTTGTTCCTTGGAGTTTGGTTCCTATTCTCGGCAGATCCTGCTATCCCTTGTTGCTCTATCATCTGGAAGAAGCTATCCATCATCTCTTGTTGCCTTGGAAAGATCCCATCTTGCATCTCCTTGATCATCCTTTTCATTTCTTTTCTAATCACACAGATGGGTTGATGATAAATTGAGGACACCTCTTGGTTGCCTCAGGCTCCGGTTGGCTTGTTACAGCTCTAGATCTAGTATTAGGCCTACTCATCTTCTCTAAATCTTAGATTCAAACTTTAGTTCTTCAGATCTCGTTCTAAGTTCTTAGTGAAAGCATCAAAATGTTAACCCAAAAAATGGATCAACATCCTGGATCATGTGTGAAAGCACCAGTGTAGAGATAATCCGCAGCACAAATCTCAGATAAATAATAAACAAAGAGTAGAAGTAAGAAAAGAGACACATAATTTTTATAGTGGTTCGGCCGACTCTGCCGTACGTCCACTTTAATCAATATTTATTATGATTATACTAGTTAAATCTCTCTGGATATCAACTAGTTAGTCCTTAGATCTAATTTACAATGAGTTAGAATAATCACAAGTTCAAGGGTTGACTGGAGAATCATAATAATCCCCTTGATGACTTTGTAAGGGAAAAGGAAGTTGAAGAAGTGAAGGAATTCCAGTAGGGTATTGGCAGCTCTCTCTCTGGAAAAGATCCATCTCTAGTTATAGGTAGGTGGATATTTATAAGGAAGTTTAGCGAGTATTGGGCCAGAAGTCCAGTTGCAGAATAGTCTAGTTGTTATGCTAGTGCTACGAAGGAGCTCGGAAAGTTTGAGGGCAATCCGACCTATCTCGAAGGATCGCCAGCTATCCATAGGGGACGATCGTTAGCTATCCATTCACTTAGCATATTTTTTAGTGATCTTTGTTTGATTGTCTTCCTATCTTCTATTTAAGTGCCTCATCCAAATATCAGGTTGTTTGGAGTTAGTTTGATCATCCATCTTTATGGGTCATCTAGTCTAGAAGAATCATCCATATGTCACTCAAAACTTAACAAAATAAAAAGAAACTTTGCAGACACACTCTAGAGGATGTTAGGGATCCAACATAAAAATTTAAGGTGGTGGGGCCCAATCTAGATTGGTCTCTAGCGATCCATCAAATCAACTTTAAATGACTTTAATTATTTTATGAGCCTTCTCTTATGTTTTTTAAGCGTTCTCTCAAAATTTCAAGTCAATCCAACTTTATATGAGTTTTATAGGTCCATGTTATGTAAGCAAATTCTAGCCAAACAGCTTGAATCAGATAAGTCTTCACTTCTCGAGCTAGATTATTTGGAACGTTATGAAACTTGGCAAGCTTGCTTAGAAATGGTAATGAATCATGATGTAATAGCTTTGGAGGGTCCATGAGCAAGCCTTATAGATCGCTAGCGATCCATCACCTTATCTTATTTTGGCATCATTCCTCTTGGGTCTTTCTCTTCTTCTTTTTTCGGTTCTTTTAGTTGATTCTTGAGTTATTTTGGCATAGTTTGAACGTTCTAATTCTTATTGAGTTTTGATGGATTAAAAACCCAGTTAACAATTAGCAAAATGGACACGATTATTCGCACACAAGGTTATTTGGGAAGAACCATGAATGCTAGCAGCAGGTATTGTCTCAACAAAAGTGTATTTAGCAGCGGGGAGGGAAATAGCGTCAATAAGAGAAGGAAAACCTTCAACAGAAGAAAAATTAAGCATGGTCGGAAATAGCGTGGTAGGATTATGGCCAAAATAGGTACCGGATCTAGTAACCGAAGGTGGCTCAAGGAGGTCACGGCGAGGACGAAACTTGTTGCGGCCCATGAGGATGACGACACAAAGCAATGTGTGCGGGCGCTGAATGGGGATAGTGAAAGTGGTGGGGCGGATCGTGCAATAAGGAATTATAATATACTAGTGCGGAAATAAAACAAAGTTACTGTAGCAGAGTAAATAAGAAAAAATAAAACAAGCACACCAGGAATTTTTATACTGGTTCGAACTTCCCGTTCTACGTCCAGTCCCAGACTCCTTGTGGAATTTCACTAACAACAATTCTCACTTAACCCGGAGGAACAGGTTTAAAACAACCCTTGAACAGCCGAACAAGGGACCTGAGCAGCAGAACATGATTTTGCCTCAACAGCCAAAGAGGACTTCACTTGCCTGAACAGTAGAATATGACTTCAACTTATACAGAAAGTATATGAGACAGTGTGTTCTCAATAACACGAATTTGTCTCTTGATAGTACAATCTTCCTATAATCTTCTCTTTTTGATATATATGTGTGTATGTGAAGAATATGGAAGTAAATGAATGATTATGTAGAAATTTGAATGCTCAAAAATGTTAGAATCAGTGTAGTATATAAATAGAAAGCTTTTGATCAATTCGATGAATTAAACAAATGATTCTAATATGTTTATATAGAGTATAAAGAGTTGTAATCATTCGTGAAAAGTTATCATGAAAGAATATGGATGTATCTCTTAGTAAAAGGTTGTAACTCTTCATGAAAATGAAATGTCTTTTAAAAAATATAGCAGTTGAAGAAGTTCAGCCGTCTGAAAATAAATTTCAGACTTCTGAAATTTGAAACGTGCAAACCAGAAAAGAAATAGGCTATTTTAGCCCAGATTCAGACGTCTGAAATGGTCAATTCAGACGTCTGAATTTGACTTGTAACTAAAAATTACCATAGCTCAAATGGTTAGAGTACTTGCCTTCTAAACTAGTGACCTGTGTTCGATTCCTGCTCCATGTAATTTTTGAAAACTTGATTTTTCATTTAAAATATGAATGTATATGTGTGTATACCATTTGGAGAAGATTTTAACATTTTTATACTCTAGACACGACACTATGTGACTACTAATACTTTGTTTATCACCTTTGTCTTGTCTCTATCGTATATATCTCTTCTTGTATCTCCATATACATTCTTTTATTCTTTTTGTACTATGTATCTTTATTTTGAATGTATTTGATTATCTCTTTTTGATGCCCATGTACCTGCAAATTAGCTTAGAGATTCTTTGACATAATTGTATAGTTGTTGTCATTAAAATCCAACAATTGAGGTTCTAACAAATAGGACGACAATGATGGAGGAGGACAATAAGTGGAAAGAAAAGATGCGAAGTATGGTCAAATAGAAAAATAGGGGAAAGAAGCATATCTATTTCAAAACAAGGACAAATAGGAAATTTTGTAGGAGGATTCTTTCTCCTAAATCTTAATACTCGTCTTTAGTAAAACATTTTATTCTCGCTCCTTTTGCCTCTCATATCCCCAAAAACAAATTCCTACCAACAAAATTAACTAAAAATAATACAATATATGAGATTAGTGTGCTATATGTTGTACTGTAAGTGTGTAGCTCCAGTTCCACTTACTAGGAATCTTTTAAAACTAAATAGAATTTTAAAGTATAGTAAATCACAAAAAACCAATCCATTCACCTTGTCTTTCAAACATTGACTTTTACATTATACATTGAATATATGTTATTGGAACTAAGAAGATTCAAGCTCCAAAGTCAAGTACTCAACCTTTATCAACACAATATTTAAAGGAAAAAGAGCTTTATTGGTATTATTTGCATAATATTCAACCTATTCATTTTCGTGAAATATCTTGTTTTATCAACATAAAAGCCGGCACTGAAACTCTCCTCCAAACATATGGAAAGTAATCGAAGTTATTTGTGTACTAAATTTTAGCAAACCACTAATCATTTCCTTCTTGCATAAAGTATCATAAAAAAAATGCTATTATGACCTTAATATGAGTGATCCAAATACGAAATCTAATTTATTAGAATAATAATGTATATGTATTGTAATACCCTGGGAAATTTTAAAAATTATTATAAGGGCATTTTTGTCATTTTTTAGAAAAAGGGCAAAGTGGTCATTTTTATAAAAATTGGAATTTGGCGATGAAATCAGCGCTATTGCGACCATCTCATTTTTTTTGATTTGCAAGGTATATTTGTTTGTGTCGTTTGGAGTTTGTATGAAGGAGATATGATTGAAAAAGTCGTCGAGTCAAATAGACGCTACACGATTTGAATTCAAATTTAAAATTTGATGGTCAAATGGTTTTATAACTTTTGAGACTTAAAATAAAAATTCTTATCTCATTTTTATTTCAGAATCTGGCTCCTGTTCTTCCTTCTTCTTCCTAAAATGCTTTGACCAGCCCCAATTCCCAAAATTCAAAACCAAATCAAGAAACTGAAACCCTAAATCGAATAGAGCGGCAAGGACGAGCACTTAGCAGTCACTAGCGGTATTAAAACAACAAATTAAGGGGTGTTCTATCTCTGGACTGTGAAGAAAAGACGCGCTAGAGATTTGAAATTGGAAGGAATCGACTCGGGTGAGTGGGTTTACCTTAGTTCTACGTTTATTCGCTTGATTCCATAGATTAATATGATTAAATTTGGTAAATAAATAATAAATTTCAAAATTTATCTCTAGGATTTCTATATATCTTGCCTGACTTGATTAATGAATGGTTTTGGGTAATAAAATGGATTAGTGTAATTATATATTGTGTATGTGAATATTATATGAAAAATCATGCAAATTGGAGACATATATTTAGAAAGGTCATAGTAAAATGATGAGAATTATATATATATATATATATATATATATATGAATATGTATGCATGTATGTATAAATTTTTAAGGTGAAATATGATATTAATATATCTAAGTATAATTTTTGTGAATTTTAATGTAATTTATATGAATTAGTAAGATGGCATTTCAGTATGTGCAAAAGCTATCCAAAACTATGAATTTAACGATTTGAGACATCTATACACATCATATTTACATGAATTTTTTTCTGAGATTAGGTATGATTATTTTAAATTTAAAAAGTATTATTATATAATTTCATTCAATTTATATGAGTTTATAATTATATATCTTATAAAATGTGAAAAGCAGCCCATAAATTGTATATTAATGATTTGATGTATACAATCATTTCGAAATGCCACGAAAATAATTTATGAAGTTAAAGTAAGTGTTTATATGAATTTAAAAAATTTATTTTAGATTTATAGAGGTGTATATTATGTAGAGATGATTTATTTATTGAAAATGCAATAAATGGTGATAATGTATGTATGTGAATATATACATGATATATATATATATATATATATATATATATATAATATAGTTCAAAATTTAAGATTTAGTTTTAAAAAATTCATACCTATATTTGAATAAGAAATATATTTTTATTTTAAATTTAAACTATACATAGGACTTTATATAGTGATTTTAATATATGAAATTTAAAGAAATTATAATTTAAAAATAGCAAATGATGAAAAACATTTATGGAAAAATATAGAAAAGTGTATTATGAATGTATTTAAGTATGAAAAAAAGGCCAATGAATTAAAAAAAAAGAAATAAAAACAAAAATACACAAAAGTATACTGAATTAGAAAACTGGCTTCGGACATGTACACCGGTGGACCTGTGGTCTGCACCGATGCATCGACCAATGAATTTGATGAATTGAACCTGGACCTAATTTAGGCCGTAATATATATAACTTAAGGCTCGTGCTAGATTTCTTGAGTTTGTTGGGCATAAGTGAAGGGTTAGAAGATGTACCCTAGTCAAAGTGGCAATGAATGTTAGCACACATATATCGCATGCCTCAATGGGGAGATGTTTATAAGTTATAAGACTTAGTTCAATTATCGATTTGAAATAGAGCTGGAATGGGAGAGAGTCATGACCTCTTTAGTTATTGATTTTCATTGTATATATTAGTGACATGTGAAATTATGTATGGATTGGTTTAACATATTATTTGATTATTATATTTTATGTTCCTCCCGCTATGAGTTCTAAAAGAAAAAATAGATAGTTTCTATTTTGTTTTCTTATATTAATCACCTAACGATTCGCTGTTTTTTGGCTTTTCTAGACAAAGCTATAGTTTTGTGTCGGAAACCAAGGGTCTGAAAATAGCGAGTTGTTACATGTATAATAACATACAAAATTATTTAGATACACATGGCCTCACTGAATCTTAAATACAGACCAGAAGTGTTTAATTAATTTCATACGATATAACATAATTTAACAAGTTTATTAGGCATATCTTACATTTAATATAATATTTCATTTTGATTTTAATTGTAACTATAATATAGTGGATGACTTAAGCATTAAAGTCTCAAATGGTTGTTACAATGTCCGGACTTCGCAAAATTTCAGGTCTTAGAGGCAGTCCTAGATAAATCCATATGTTGTAACACATGTAAATGGTTGCTATTTTTGTTAGCATCATGCTTATCCATTTTATCCTCAGCAGAAACAGGGTAATCAGACTCACTTTTAATTTTATCATTTTAAGTATTACTTGGTACTATGAAAGGTATTACGGTAATGACATGAACAAATACTAGTAGTGGCCTAGTATTATGGTTGGAACTGTTTGCATATACTACTTACACATAAACTACTACTTCTTTGTATCATCGACTGTTCGCCACATAACCCATATAAAATTGCAGTATTTTTTATTTGTCTCCAACTTTGAACATGCATGTTCTTTTAGAAAAATATTTTACCATAAAGTGTATATATATTGCAGACATAATTTTACTACTATTTTGTACATTGCTTAAAATCATTGTCCAAAAGAGTCATGCTTTAACCACATTCATCCTTTAGTACAACCAACTTATTTGATTAAAAAAAATTATTATCAAAATGACATTATATTCAACCATTTTTCGGTTTATTACTTATGTTTACTACATTTAACTTCATATTTTAAAAAATTGAAATCCGTGCAGAACAATAATGATTCACCAACTCTTGCATCAAAAAAATTAGATGGCTATAAATGAAAACCAACGGGTCTTTTTAGATGCAATCAAACTGCCAAAAAAGAATGTTATAAGATTCATAAGATTAGTATTCTAGTACTATAATAGGATAGAGCTAGAGTTTCATATTACCTAGACAAATAAAAAATGAAATGCCATTATGAATCAGGTATCTTTAAGAAGTGTCGGCATCACATGAGCACGGGGCTACTAGCCGATGTAAGATTGAGATGGAGAGGAGGTCGAGGTATTGGCTGGGTTGCAACATAGGAGAATGATGAATTTAAGGCTTTCATATCTAAGGAAGGAATGAGTATTTTGGAATTTAAGTTTAGTGAAAAGTAAAGTTTTAGCGGTGGCCAAAATTTACATAGGCGGGCTTTAAATTTAAGTTTTACCACTATGTGCATCTGTTCCTTGTCAGTTATTATTTATATATTAGTATTAATAAATTATTAATTATAATTTATTAATTGTGAGTCATAAATTATTGGATATAAATTTAATAAATTATTAATTATGAACCATTGGTTATAATAAATACTAAATTTTAAGTTACTAATCATCTATTATATATTTTTGAATCATTAATTATAAATCAACAATTATAATAAATTATCATATATTAAGCATATATTATAATCCATGTATTATTATTAATTATTAGTTATAATCATAAATCACTAATTATAAAAAATAGTTATAAATTATAAATTATTGTTTACAAATTATTCATCAATTATTATTAATATCGGTATGTCGACTGAGAATTGTCGCTAGTTGTTGACAACATTTCCTTGAAAGAGAAAGACCACTATAGATTAGGGTTGTTATAAATTAATATTTACAATGGTCGTGTAGAGAAAGTTAAAGAAATCTATTACAATTGCAATATAAAAACTATTGTTAAAAACAGCTTTATTACCACTGACAAAAAAAAAGTTGTTAAAAAACCTTAATACAACTATCAGTCAATGAACATTGTAAGAAAAATGTTGAAGTAATGTCATTTTGTTGTACTGAGTGTGTATGGTTAATGTAACCATATATAGATATTGGGATTTATAATGCAATGGACCCATTTCCCCTTTACATATGCCTTTGTTCTCCACGATTTATATTTAAAACATAACTATATATAATGGTGGGTACATAATTAAAGAAAGGCTTAAAATTTAATTTATAGTTTTACACAAAAATTCTTGTTAAAAAACGTTATTTAGAATAACACACATGTACCATTCCATATATATAAATAATTAACTTTGTTTCAATTTTTAGAATAACACATGTACGAAAAGATTGCAATCTAATATTTACGTACATAAATTTAAAGTAACTAGTCCAACTTTCAACCTAGGAAAGGATCAAATGATTTAAGATTTTATATAAAAGTCCACTTATTGGTTTTTGAATCAAAATAACTTTTACACTTATGTAACCAAGTAAAACATATTCTCACAACAACCATTTAACACGTGTATTCATATTAAACGCTAATTTAAACAATTAATTTGGTTTTTAATCAAAATTATTTTCAATCGGAATTAATTAAAATTCATCAAAAATTGTATTCAATCAAAATTGTTTAAATAACTATATATAATGTTAAAAAGCATTCAGTCTCTAATGGCGACCCTTGAAGTAAAAGAGTGTGTGTCTGTAGGAATATATATATATATATATATATATATATATGTATATGTATATATATATATATATAATTAAAAAGCATTCAGTCTCTGATATATATATAATATTAAAAAATGTATGTGTGTGTTTGTAGTAAGTGCGTTCGTGCGTAAAAACATCCTGTTAGACTCTCGATTTTGATTATAACAACCTATATAAAATGTTATGTGTATAATAAACCATCTTTGCAGGAGATTTATTGCAGATTCATCTTCAGATGTTTATAGTTGTATATTATGTGTCTAGAGTCTGTATATTACTTAGAAAATTTGTTAAAATCTCTCCTTACATGATATATATATAAATATATACACACAAATGCACACACATGCTCATACATGCACAAAACAGAAAACTCAGACGTCTGAAACCATTCATTCAGACGTCTGAGTACTGAAATAGGATTATTGTCTTCACAATATTCATACATCTGAACTAAAATATTCAAGCGTCTGAATGAGGTCAAAAATGAACTATTTCCTTGCTGTTTGCATTTCAATCTACTTCAGAAGTATGAATTTTTTTTTTTAGACGTCTGAATATCCCTAACTGCTATTTTCTTGAAAAGTCGCTTCTTTTCACCAAGAGAAACATTCTTTTAAATCAACAATTTCATCCGTTCTTTTCAATATAACTTTTCATTTAAAGATGCAACTCTTTATATACTATAAATAGATTATATAATTCAACAAACAAATCACCGAATTTACTTTTAGCATTCTTGAATTCTCATCTATTCTCAAAGGTTTCAAACAGCACTCAAATTACTTACATACTTTGATCTTTGATCACTTTATCTTCCACAATTCTCAAAGCACATCACTATATATCATTAAGGAGAAGATTATAGGAAGATTGTACTCAATTGACTTATCAGTGTTATTTAAGAACACACTACAGTCAGATACCTTTGTTATTTTTATTGAAGTCCTATTCGGTTGCTTAGGCGGGTGAAGTCCTGTTCGATTGCTCAGGCAGTCAGTGTAAACCTATTCCTCCGAGTTAAGTGAGGGTTGTTGTAGTTCAAATTCCAGAAGGATTCTGGGACTGGACGTAGAACGGGAAGTTCGAACCAGTATAAAAATTCCTGGTTTGCTTATTTTATTTTTACTTATTTTTTATTTACTTTGCTATTATAATCTGTTTCCGCATTTAGATTTCATTATATTCCATATTAGTCGATCTTGCGTAATAACTTACATTTTTATTTAACTTTCACATCCAGTATGAAGCATATGAAGGATTTAATCCAAGTGGACATGATTAATATAATTGAATAAATAAATTTGAAAACCATCCCATCTCTGATGGCAAACCTTAGAGTAATAGAGTGTAGGATAACTTGAGAATTTAGAACAAAAACTTATTCATATGGAGAATGCTAAAAAATAACTTACTAACAAAAGAAAAGTTCGAATACACGGGTGTCTTGAATTTATCCCTATGCCCTATGTGCGAGAAGGCGAATGAAACAAATGAACACTTTTACTTTCGTTACCGGGCCAATAAAAGCATATGGTAAGAAGTGTCAAAAATTAAGGGCTTTCAGCCTTATAAGAATAATAACGAGGTAGAGTGATTGGCCGTGTTCAAGGCAACAAGATGAAGAAGCTTTAAATCTAAGGTGTTTCTTATCTCATTTAAAATAGTGTTCAGTGAATTATGGAAAGAAACGATGAATGGATATTCCATAAGGTGAAGAGAAGAAAAGGGAAATCATTTGGAGCTGCATAAGGTAGATAGGATGGAAAATATTATGGTGGGGGGAGAAAGGAATTAATACATCAAGTGATAGGCAATTGTATGTCAGCTGGTTTAGTTTAAGTGTTTAGCCAAGTGTTTTTGTATTTTCATTGAATATTAATAAAGAGGTAAGGGACATCATTAATAACCCTGCTTAAACTCCAAAAAAAAACTAAAAATCAACTTAGGATATAGCCAAAAATTTGCACCTTGAATGGTCAACGTAGCTCCTGATTCAATCGTACGTCGACCTCTAAATTTTGCAAGAATTAATAAAGATAGCAATCACCTTTTATTTTGATTCAACCTGGATTTTGTAGTTGGGGTTTTTTTATGGTGCCATAGAATTTCGGCTATTAGAGAGTGAAGAGAAGAGAGAAATAAAAGTAAATTATTAAAAACATTTCTAATGAATGAAAGGGAAGTTTTAAAGGAAACATTAAATCTTTTCAATTCCCACTATTAAAATCCTCCATATTTTATTCCTCATTAATCATATTAATCCTCTACCCCATCTTTATATTTTCGGTGAAAAACAATTATCCAAGAGAAAAGGAAAAAAAATCATTTCATAAATAAGATTTAAGTGAGCCATAAAATATAGTAATGGTTGGAGATTTATTTCCTTCTTTTAGTTGCTCCTTTGGATTTTCAAATCGCATTTGAAAAACTTTTCCCCCCTCATCATGCATGGCCAACCATAAAAGAGGCATGTGCGCCTCAATATTTTCCAGGATCACTTAGCCATTGATCTACTTAAAAAAAATTAAATATTCTATCTATATCATATATTAATACATGCATGCACAACTTTTATATACACATTATTAAATACTATTAGTATTCAAACACATCAAATACAATTTAATAAATATATATTAATTAAGTTACAGTGATTATAAGTATTAACCTTTTTTTAACCAGGCAAATTTCAACTTGAATTAGAAGGCCACAATGAAGACGAGATGAATCATGAGCTTGGAAACATGCCTAGAAAGGCTAGAAGATGGATCTCAGAAAGTTGTAAGTTGTAATCTAGCTAAGCAAAGGACTCGATATCTAGAGAAACATCTCAATATCGAGAGGTTTTTCTTCCCACCTATGCCTTCTACAACTCCATTTACTTGATACATTACTTCAACCTATCATCGTCAAGCGCTTTTCTCAGAAAATAGATAAGAAACCTCAATGATTGATAAGAAGAAAACAAAGAAAGCAAAACAAGATAAATAATATTAAGTAGATCGCTAGAAAGAACTTAATCTTTAAGGAAAAGAGTTTGAAAATCATCGACCTAAAGATATGAGAGCAAGGCATTGGAAAGTTGAAGATTTGCAACTAAGTAAACCACTCGGTACCAAGAGGAAACTCTTGGTAGTGAGAGGTTTTTATGTCCAATTGGGTTAGTGTGTTCAGTGGTGACTTTTTGGATCGGTCTCTAACTTAAATGCAAGCGAGCTCCTAAACCTACATGGCTATTTCTCTGTAAATACCAGCCCAACAGCAACTAAAGAAGGATATTCTTTTGGACTTTGATGTTCACTCTGATCTAGGATTCACAATCTACATCTTCTTTACTCTTATCTTCTTCCTCATACATTCTAGAAACTCCATAGTAAATCTGTGATCCATTAGTTTGTGGTCAGCTCTGATATAACTTATTGCGTAATGACCCGTCTTTTCGACCATCGAATGTCGACACTAATACATTCACGGTATTCATGTGCCAAGCACTCAAGTACCAGAAAGACGAATTGTTAGGGTAAAAGAAAAGGAAAAAGAAATGGAACAAGGAAGAAGGAACACAATATTAGAATCTCATAATGAAACGATGATATATAATATCAAAAGAATAGTACAAATGGTTACTCTGATATAGAAATCTCGGAGTTACAAAATCAAAGTACCATCATCATCCTAGAAAGTTATAACAACCTGTCTTCACAAATGCTGATATATGCAACAGTAATGTGGCGGAAATAGGAATACCATGGTAGGTTAAACATCCAGCTCATCTTCTCCAGCTCCAACGAAAAACCTGCATTTCTTAGACTACTCGAAAGAGCACGCAAGGAATTTAGGAAAAATAAAAACCAAGCGTCAGACATAAGTCTAGTATGAGAAACTCAAGAAATATGTGTACAACATACAATAGTACTTTTGAGACCGCATAGAATGCCATAACGGTTATCTCCTAAAAAGAACCACCGTCTAATAGGTACATAAGTTGATATAATAGATAATGTCTAGGGTGTAGAATATTAATAATATAACATTGCTGGAATGGCTACATTGGTCACATTCAACAACATATTAGAGGGTACAATCAAGATCAATAAGGAACGTTCGCAAAATGGATTTTACATGGAGACGCCTCCAGTAAATTGAAACGGATCTCCATGCATAAGATCAAAAAATACTTTCCGAGCGTCGTATATCCCTAGATAAAATATACTATAAGGTAACACAAGCAGCCTATGCCAGAACATAAACATGAACCACGTGGAACCAAATATCATCAATTCCTCTGACCAACAATTGATAAGTATCTCTAGATTTAGAGTTGATAACACCCTGATGCGAGTCAACTAAACCCCAGGTTGTGCAGCCTACTCTGTCTTTAGCCATTTCTGATATTGAGGTTACATTCGACACCTTTCACATGAGTCTTCATCACTTGAACAGAACACGAATCCCAAATTGGATCCTCACATCTCGAGCGGATCTCTAAACCACACATGAATTCCATATCTCAACAAATCTCAGAGTCACACATGGATTCCCACATCCTGAATAGATCACGAAGAACTACATGTGTTCGAGCATCTTAAAAAGATCTCAAACCACTACATAGGTTCCCGCATCTAGAACCAATCCACTTCCAAGAGATAGAACACGTATCTCAGTCTTGAAGTGGTTTTTGGTAAGTAAAACACTTATAGATCCCGGTCACTTCAAGACTGAATTGATGAAATTGGTCATTCAATTATAATGAGAGCGATCACATATGGAAACTAAGTCTTGTGTACTTATCAAGTTTTTGATATTTTCATCTCACACCATCCCTCGATCAAGTGTGAAACCCATAAGTTAGAGCTTATTGCTTATATCCCAACACAAACATCTGTCTTTTTTCCCATCTGCTTCATCTGCTTTTAGTGCTAAGTATATGACTAAATGTTTTCCATAAAAGAGTAAACATACAAAGCACAATCAAGTCATACAAAGCATACTCAAGTCATATAAGCGACTTCTAATCCCCTTTTTGTTTAATTAATCTTATATTAATAAAAATCTCTTTTATCTGTATAACTTCTTTTATCTAATAAAACATCGTTTATCAATTTCTACTTTTATTTATACTCTTTCAATACTTCCAAAATAATTCATATACTTATCTCCAGTGGGAAAAGTATATTCCTAAATCATTAATAAGGCTTCTTACTTGAAACCTTTTCTCTTTCCATCTTTTACAAAAGATTCCTTACTTATAATACCTTTTAAAATATCCATTTTACGGATCTAAATAATTTCATAAATCCATTCAAAAGGTTTAAGACTAATGTTATTCAAACACTGTCACAACAAAGCTAAAGCCATTTCGCTTATGCTTATCTTTAAAACATTCTTTTAAAGATCTATTTATATTCATAAGTACAATAAAAAAGGGTTAATGATGAATGTTATTAGCACATTGTCACAACAAATCCAAAATCATTCCAAACTTGTATTAGCTTTAGAACGTCCTTTTAAAGATCTAAGTTTGATAATAAGTTAAGTTTGATAGTCGACTAATCGATTATCTAGTTAAAACAGTTGCTTATACAAATCAATGTTTGTATATTTAACTCATTTCCGATATTCTCGACTTAACTATTCCTCATTCAAGTGGAAAACCGATAAATTAGAGCTCTATTACTCCATCCTACTCAAATCAATCTTTAACTCTCATAAATAGATAAACCTACTTCGTTGGCTTATAACGTTAAGCAGAGTTAGCTACCTTTTCCGACAAGTAAGTAAACGAAAAAAAAAAAAATGACATTTCAACATATATTATTCCTCATTCAAGAGTGAAGCTAGATAAGTTTGGGCACTGGTTGCTCAAGCCTCGCGTAGACACAGTCTCGTAAACTGACAAGTTTACTTGTCGGCTTTTAGTGTTATGTCTAGTCAATCACCTTTGTCAAAACTTATATATATAAAATAATAATTTAGAAATACTTGCGAATAGAATTTAAATATCTATGTAAAATATTACTTGAAAATAACTAATTTAGAAGTTTGAATAAAAACATGTTTTACATTTTGCAGCACTTTACTTTCAAAAATCATAAATAATCTTTAAAACTATATTTAAACTTCTACTCTTTTTTTCATACTCAAATTCATTTTATAAGAACTTCCATAGAAAGATTTTATAAAGAATAGAATTTATAAACCATCTAAATCATTAAAAACATGCTAAAACATCACATTTTAAATACTTAAAACAATAAGCAACTTACTACAGCATTTGTAAATGTTGTTATAAGTCCTTGTTAAAATAACATTGAAAAGGACAATCTTTGCGATTAATTTTAATCATTTAGACAAATGATTTAATACTTGAAATATTTATAGTAAGTATTGCGATTAAAGTAGTTCAAAAACATAGAAAGAAATCCTTAAGAATATCTTTTTATTTATTTATAAAAATTCCCAAAATAAGGGATTCCGAAGTGCACTTATAACAACTATTCTCATTTCAAACCCTTTTAAACTTACTTCAATATATCACACAAGTTAAACAACCATTTAAACAACTAATATCATCAAAAGCCCCCTTCTCATAAATCTGAAAATTACCACATCAACCAAATCTCCAATCTCCTAGGATTCTGCATAGGCAGAGAAAGCTTCAGTGTTTTCACTATGGAGACATAAATAAGCTTACATTAGCATGCGTGACCCTCTCCGCTACTTCTACTGTGGTAGGTTGGCCATAAGCAGTATTTTTATGCTCTAATAAATCTATGTAAGTCTCTGTATTTGAACACAAAGATTTCCAGCAGGTTTAAGGCAAACCATAGTATTCCAGTTGTGACGACTTCTAAGTAGCAACCCAAATCTTTGAATGATTTGCAGTTTGAGTTTTGTATAAACTTCCTTCAACTACAAAAGTCAAATCCATACCCCTATAGAACCCTCAATAACCCACCTTTTCTCTTAGAAAATGAAAGTCCTGCTTATCGCCTTCAACGATTTTGCTTCAGTTTCTTCCAAGCAGCAACTGAACCAGGCATAAAATCCACTCTAACTGAAAGTGTAGGAATTCGATGGGTCCTTGCATGTTCAAAAGCTTACTATCTCTTCATTTGAAAATAACTCAGATGTTATGGTTTTAGATCTTGATGTTGTCGTGGCATGTCATCAGACCATAATTTTTTCGAATACCAAAGCCTCATTCAAAAAGTCTTGTCCTTCTTAAGGTTCAACTTTATGTTCTGCTCTTGCATAAAATAACATAATGGAAATCGAAAATTTTGATTTCTTGTCTGCGAAAACATTTCTTCAATTCGAATGAGATTCATAAGAAAAATAATTTTAATGCTCTATATAATGGAATGGATGAGGTTAAAGATGACGTGAATGATCATGTGGAGGCTGATATAAATTCAAAAGAAATGTCTTATTTGCAGCCTAGGTCTGTAGTGTTTGACATGGAATTTGATCAAGTCTTGACTGGTGGTTTGGTAGCAGGTAAGGTGGTGCCAGGCAAGGTCAATGGTGTAACAACTTACCTTTTCGATCCTCAGAAGTCGACGCTAATACATTCACGATATTCACGTGTCGAACATCTAAGTGCCAAAAGGATAGATTATTACGGTGAAAGAAAAGAAAAGACAAGACAAAATCTCACAACGTGATGAGTAATATATAATATATAATAGGATTGTACGGTCGAACTAACTCCAGAGAAAGGGGTGAATAGGGTTTAGAAAAATTCACATGTAAATAAAAATTGCAGTAATAGCAGAGTAAATGCGAAAATAAAAATGGCACATAGATTTACCCAGCTTCGGTAAAACCCACATGCTACTCCCCTAAGATTTCTTCTAGGAATTAAACAATCCGATGCTTACAGAACCTACAAACTTGCGACCCTCACTAGCCTAATTGTTCTAACCTTACGCTCAAAATCCTACCACATTGGCCGCTGAGTTGCGAATTCTTGAACTACGCCCCGTAATTCAATCCTAGTTAAAAACCTAGAGTATTACAAAATTAAAACGAAAATACAATCTAAAAATAAAACAAAACCAAAAAAAATACTAATTTAATTTAGCCCAGTAGAAGGAAAAAACAACGTTCCAATTAAAATCATTCTTCCTTATTCTTTAGCTCGCTTCATTATCTTCACTTCGTCTTTTACTTTCAAGTTGTTCCTCTTTTGCCCCAGCGTTCTCAAAATTAGGGTTTCTTTGATTCAAAGCTTCCAATCAATATTCGGCTAATCAAGGAAAGATATTAGCTTTGATACTTAGTTGATCGAACTCCTTGCTTGAATCCTCTCGGTCACTTCGTCGTCGAGTTAGATGTTGACAAATTAGTACGCGATTTTTGCCCTTTTCAATTTGTAGTGTTCTTGACTTTGATTCTAGTTATAAATTGGTTCATGATTTATTTTAAGGCTTGCTCCCTTTTTTCTTGAGCTTGAATCAATTATGCTGATGATGATGTTGGGTTTATATAGTGATTGATTTCCTATATTTTCCTTCATGTTTTGGTTTTGAAAATTGATTCGAATTCTTCAACTACTTCCCATGTCCATTCGATTTTCTGATAAATGATATTTTAAGTTCTGACTAGATAAACCCTGCTATATATTCGTATATATTTCTATATGCTGTTTTGAATTTTTGATTTCGACCATATGCATTTCTGACTTGTTCATTGATACACACACACACACACACACACATATATATATATATATAAATATATATGTATATATAATCATTGATTTTCTGAGATCAGCCTTGACTTGATAAAAAACTGCTATTGCACAAATGCTTTGTTCTTTAGTTGATACGACTTTGACTTGTTTATAAAACTACTTTGTTGTGATGGTGAACCTTAAAACTGGTTGCTGCTTCGATGATGTCGAGACTCCGGTTGTATCTTGTCATTGCATGTATATACATACTTACATATGTATGTATATATGTATGAACAGTTGTTTTTCGTGTTTGAAGTGGCCACCATGTACTCGTATACATGTATATACATATATGTATGTTTGTGTCCCTATCTTGAGCCCGGTTCGCTCTTATTGAAATGCACTTGTACTCCATGCTAGTTATTTTACCGACCTTGCCTTTACTCGTATGTTTACTGTGAGTTTCTGGTTATGTTGCCTTATTGCCATTGTCTGAGTTAATTGTGTCCCTTTGTCCCTTGTTGCACCACTGCTCTTGCCTTGTTTTTTTGAGTTGTTGTCCACTTCGGTTTCGATGACATATGCCTTGACTTGTATATTACCTAGTGTGTTGATGCCTTTGTTTGTGATTCTCTAGACCTGTTTGTATGTGTGTTGCTTATACTTTCTTGCTTGATCATGTAAGTCCTTCGTGTGTGCATGTCCCTGAACTTGTTTGTGTTACTTATTCACGGCTTTTGTTATGTACTTGTACTTCCTGGCTGAATGTTTATTTGTTCATGCCTTTAATGTATTAGCATGCTGGTGTTTTATTACTTTTGCTAGTGCGCATGTATATATTATTGCATCTTTATACGTGGCTGCACTAGTTAACTGCTTAGAGTTCATTGATGTGCATCCCTTTTGAAGCTTGCTTGTGCACTGATCATTACTTTTGCCTGCACATGTATGCTTGTATATTTTTTTTATGATACGTGTGCCTGAGTTGAGCCTGAGATGACTTGGGCTTGGCCTTGTGCACATTTGCACTAAGTTGAGCCTTCAGGCTTGACCTTTGCAATTGTCCGTGAGATCAGATCATCCATGAGATCAGATCGAGGCTTGATCTTATGATATTCATAGTGACCCACTGTGCATATCATGAGTTGTCCTGCACCTATATTTGTCCCTATCTAAATATGAAGAGAAAAAAAAATTCAATAAACTAAGGCAATAGTAACATTCAAATTCAATTTTATTTTTGTAATTTAGGTTTGTTTCTTTTTCCATTTACTACGTTGTTTATTTGAAGGTATAAAGGATGATTGGACACAAGCTGGAGTAAGCAAATCAAGATCAAAATCAAGTGTGAGTGAGGAAACAAAGTGTTGTATATGAGTGTGTAGAGAAATTATGTATATAGGAGTATGAAATTTTGTATATTGATAGATTTATTGGAATTGAAAATTGTAAATATAATGCAAGCAAATAATGTGTATTTTGAAATTGAAATAAAATATTTATTTGAATAAATGTTTTTTTAAATGATATTCCGATTCATTTATTTTATTCAGCAAATATTTGACACATTCTGTAAAATCGCAATAGTACTATGACAAATACATTTAACGAATATATATATATTTATTATCATCAAATAAAAATACCAAACCATTGTATTCTACAATCTCCCCTTTTGATGATAACAAATATATATTAAGATTTTGAATTTTAAATAAATGTGTTTGGTATGATGTGTACAAGCTCCCCCTATTTAGACGCTCCCCTTAAAACTAAACTCCCCCTACACAGATGCGTGCAATTGGAAACGAAAAATTAATTTTTCAAAAATAATTTTTAAGCAACTCTTGAATAATAAAAACACTCTCGAATATCAATAATATTATTACCCAATCAACGAAATCTTAACCTATCTCCCTCTTTTGTTATCATCAAAAATAATAATAGTAATTGAAATAATAATGAATTTTGATTAAAATTGTAAAATCAAATCCAAAGGGGAATATATATCGCAAATTCCAATTAATCAAACAAAAATCATAATATTTTATTTATTAAAAACAAATTCCACTTCAGAGAAACGATAGGATTATGGTTTAGGAAAAAAAATTATATACTGACATCGGTTTGGCATTTTCAATAAAGGAGTAATTTGTGAATCTTCTTTTTAAGTATTATATTTGGCACTTTCTAACAATGCATAACCGTTAAGACTTTTAAATGAGGGTAGTAGTTACTTAAAAATGAATGTCAAGTATTTTACAACCATGCATAACCATAAGGACTTTTAAATGAGTTTAGAATTTACTTGAATATTTATCCCTTTCTTATACGACTCCTATCCATGCCTAACTGTAAGGACTTTTAAATGAGAATGGAAGCACATACATAGAAATTAAAGCGACTCACACATACATAACTTCGAGGACTTTTAAATGAGAGTGAATACTTTAAAATAATATTATTTAACGAAAAGAAATGTTTTCTTGTTTTGAAATATCACTTTATGCACGCTATATTCAATTATGATATACGAATTGAAAGAAAGGGAATAGTGATAGAAATGATCATGGAATAAGTAATAATTTAAAAGATATTATAAAATTTGTTTAATTTTCATGAAATTTTAAATTATACTTCCTCTTGTTATGAAATATAATTTAGTCACTATCCATCACTTTCTCAAACGCTATTAATAATTTCGATAAATTTCAAAAAGGTTCAATTAGTCAAAGATTATCTTTTCTAGAGTAAATTCCTAATCAAAATAAGCAAAGGTATTTTCATCAAAGTATAAAACCCAAGTTATTTTAAAATTTTAAAAATATGTGTGAAAATCAATTTTCTACAAGGGGTTTTGTGAAAATGTGTCCTAGTGGAAAATAAGTTGAATACAATCAATCAAATGCAAATATGATTTCAACATGATGTGTGTTACCACTTGTATTTGGATTGACCAAGTTGATTTATAGTGGTATATAAGAATACAAGCAAAACTTTTACTTCTGGAAATCAATCGAATTAAGTTTCAAAATTTTTAGCAAGACCATTTATATTAGTCAAAGGAAAAGGCATTTATAGTAAAGCAAAAACAAAAACATTTCTCCAACCATTACTTTATTAGTCACGAACAAGACAATGAGAGATAACAATTCTACCAAAGCAATTCAAAATTCCTATTTTGAAAATTCAGTCCATTTGAAACCACTAATTGAAAGCTTTATGTCTGTAATTTGATTTAGCACAGAACACAAAAAGTTTTAGATATTAAAAATGCTATTTACCAAAACTAGTCTCAAATCAAAATGATAAATTTATCAAAAGTTATGAATGAAATACTACAACTTGTTTGAGTAAATCAAAAATACTTTCAAGTAATGTGTCGAAAAGATTGCTGTTTTTCAATATTTTCATAAAAAAATCAACGAAAACTCAAAACAGTAAAGTTGTAGTGCTATAAGTTAACTTTTTAGAATCTCATAAATTTCCAAAATCAGGGTAAATTTTTCTCTATTTATGATCGAAATACTGTAACCGTGTCAAGATGTTTTGAAACTATTTTCAAACAATACTTCAAATGATTTGCAGTTTTTCACCTATTTAAGTTCAGATTCAGGGAAAAAAACAAAAATAAAACTTATGGAGTTTTTGTCTATTATCTAGAACATCTTGAATTTTGCAAATTGAAGTTAAGAAGCTCAAGATATGGTAGAAATACTACAGCAATGCTAACAAAAACATAATTAACAATAAGAGAACAAAATAGAGCTTAGATATCATACCTTACTTACCTTCAGTGCCATAATATCCAAAATGTGTAGATCTCCACCTTATCTTTTAAGGCTAAGGAAAAGTAGTATTTTTTGGCTCATCAATTATATTGAACAACTCAAAATCTGTCTCAATTGAAGTTGTTCCTTAGCCCGCTTTTGTACCTAAATGTTAGAAGAGTCAAGTGGTCCAATAAAGGTTGTAGGACCACTCTTATAGTCATTTGTAGCCATGGATACCCAAACTCATCTATATAACAATCTGTTAGCATCTACAATATACCCTTGGGAACCCAAACTTGTTTAAATTTCAAAACATATGCATTTCTACCTTTTGGAACCCAAAAATGTTTAACGGTTTTGTTTTTTTTTCTATTCCAGCATTTATTTTGATTATGCGCTCTTTTTCCACAAATTAAACATTTTGAAAATCTTTTTGAAATTTGACATTATCAGAATTTCTTTCTTAATCGGTTCAACTTTATCAAAACCAAGTCCCTTTTTATTTTCAACAAAAGTTTGATTACTTAGCAACATATTCAATGATTTTTCTCCCTTTGAAAATTTCTTTATTGTTGATTCAAGTTGTTGAACCTTAGCTCTAAGGGAATTATTTTCATTCAAAAGTGAGGTACGCCTTTTAACGAAATTCTTTCTTTGTATCGTCTTTATTTTTCAAAATCAAATTTCAATTTTGAGAGTTCCAATTTTAGTTTTGGACCTATTAATTTCATCTTTTAAAGACTGACACTTCTCACATTTTGAGTTAAACTTTTTAAGGTGTTCAATCAAAGATCTAACTTATTATTTGTCCCAAGTATATTATTTTTCTTTAATTCAAGTTTACCATATCGTCGTTGAAATGTATAGAGTTTTGAGTTTAAATCGTGATATGATAATAATTAATCAGTATGTGATAATTTTGATATTTCACTCGGTTTATTGTCGCCGTCGCAAAATTTTCCCAACATAAGACACTTATATGCTTCTTCTTTCTCACTATCATTGTTGTCCTCTTCTCCTTTACTATCATCCGAAGTGGTTGTGAAACTCCTTTGCTTCTTCTTCTTTCCTTTGTCAAATCATTTTGCAGACGGCTTAGCTTAAGGTGACCCGACTTCTTACATCTATGGCATATGATTTCCTCCTCTTCAGAATCATCCAGAACTTTGACTATTTTGGTTTTTATCCGTTGATGTATTGCTGGATGTCCATGATTTCGGGTCCAGTTTTTGAATTACTTCATTAATAGTGCTAACTCAGCCGCGACATCGTCATCATCATCATTATCAGTTATGCTTTTTAGAGTGATTGATTTCTTTTTCGAGTCTCCACTTTCACGTTCTTATCTGACCTTCAGTTTGTTCTCGTAAGTGATGAGACTTCCCATTAGATCCTCCAGTTTAGGCTTCTTCAAATTTTTGGATTCTTGAATTGCAGTCACTTTCGCTTCAAAATTTTTAGGAAGGATTCCTAGAATTTTTTGGACCATCTCCAATTCTGTATAAGCTTTCCCTAGATTTTTGGATTTGAATACTATATTTTGAAATCGTCCATACATCACTATATTTTCATCTTTCATCATCACAAAATTCACATATTCATTGTTGAGCATGGCTAGATGAGATTCCTTGATCTGCGATGTACCTTCATGCGTTACTTCAAGAGTATGGAAAATTTCCCACATAGTTTCATGGTGAGAAACATGATTGTATTCAATTTTATCTAATGAAAAAATAATAGAATTCATAGCCTTAGCATTAGAACGATGTAAAATAAGCTCATTTTCATTCCATTTATCTTTTGGCTTAAAAAATTCATGACTATCTATAGTTATCATAGGTAGATTATATCCAGTTTCAACTATATCCCATGCATCTATAGTATCTAGAAAATTTTCATCCTATTTTTCCAATACGAATTATCAGTACTACTAAACATGGGTGGCCTAGCAATAGATTGACCTTTAGAAAAAGCATTATTAAAAATAGCCATCGTTAAAAAAGTGAACTTTTTCTACATAGCTCTGATACCACTTGTAGGATCGTATTAACCCTAGGAGGGGGGGTGAATTGGGTTTATAAAAAAATTCAAAGATAAATAAAAAATGAGCATAGATAATAACAGAGTGAATGCGGAAATAAAAACGATACACAGATTTATCCAGCTTCGGTAAAACCCGCCTACTGCTGTCGGAAGGTTTCTACTAGGTACTAAACAATCTAACACTTCTAGACCCTGTAAACTCGCGACTTTTCGCTAACCTGATTGTTCATACTTTACGTTCAAAAGTCTACTACAACTCAGCCACTGAATTGCAAATTCTCGAACTACGCCCCACAGTTCATACCTAGTTAAAAAACTAGAGTTTTAAAAAGTTAAAAAGGAAATACAATAAAAAATATATAACGAAACCCAAAACAAATCCTAATTTAATTTGGTCAAAAAGAAGAAAAATAGGACGGCCCAGTTAAAATCATTCTCCCCTATTCTTTAGCCCACTTCATTACCTTCACTGTGTCTTTTATTTTTAGGCCATTCCTCTTTTGCTCCTACATTCTCAAAATTACGGTTTATTTGATTCAAAGCTTCTAGTTTCAATATTTAGTTGATCAGGAAAGATATTAGGTTTGACGCTTAGTTGATCGAACTCCTTGCTTAAATCCTCTCGGCTGCTTCGTCGTCGAGTTGGATGTTGACAAATTGATAAGTGATTTTTGCCCCTTTTCAATTTGTAATGTTCTCGACTTTGATTCGAATAAATTGGTTTGTGATTTATTTCAAGGCTTGCTCTCTGATTTTTCTTGAACTTGAATCAATTATGCCAATGATGACGTTGTGTTTATATAGGGATTGATTTCCTATATTTTTGTCAATGCTTTGGCTTTGAAAATTGATTTGAATTCTTCAACTGCTTTCCTTGGTCGTTCGATTTTATGATAAATTGTGTTTTGATTTCTAACTAGGTCAACACTGTTATATATTCGTATATATTTTTACACGCTATTTTGAATTTTCAATTTTGGCCATATGCATTTCTAACTTATTCATATTTTTTTCTGAAAATTGGTTAATAATTTTATTACCTCAAAATAAATGTTCGGGCTCAAAGCCCATGATTACAAGGCAGCCATATAAACAAGGCAGACAAAATATAGCTACAGACCATAACTCAAACTTTCCTTTTTTTAACATCTCAAAGCTCCGATCTTCTCATGGCGGCTCCCGAGAGTCTCACCGAGTTTCTGAGCAATCTATCTTCTACTTCATCCTCTCCAGCAGTTGTCTTTCAAGTACAGTTAGGCTGGTTGTGACGCCCCACCTCTATACCCACGCTAGCCAAGAACAATACGGTGTAGTGCTGTCAACTAGCACGGAGAATAAGGCTGTTGAGGAGCGGCCATCCATGTGATTTCTTATCACACGGTGGATATAAATAATCTTCGGAAACAAACATAGAAATAAGCATAACACAAATCAGTCACAGACATCCATATCACAAAGGCGGAAGAAGATATGAATATATAATTAACACATGAAAGTGTACATCAGAGTAGTGGTCAAAAAGATCCACAATAATACAAAAGAATAGCAACACGTGCTATACAAAAGAATACAACTATGAGTCTACATCTCAAGTGTATACAACAAAAACTGCTAATCTAAATAGTTAGCCAAAAGTCAGAGCAGCAAATCCCGGGAGGAAGTCAAGCAGAAGTACCTGTAACATCTCGGTCTGACCCGAGTATTATTTAAGAAAATAATAAACGGATCAATCTAGCTATAAATATCAGATGACATGGTATAAAATAAAAGATATGGCATAAACATAAAATATCCATACTGACATACTACTATAAGTATGCAAATGATGATCACATAAGATCAATCAATAAGAGATAAATCAATACCACAAGAATCTTCTCAAAGATCCAAAGAGGGCATCATACCCTAAACTTGTACTCATAACAAGTCAATGACATAAATTCCAGAAATCAACACAAGAAATCCAGAAATCACAGAAAAAGGAAAAGAGGCCTATCACATGACGGTCCGAAGACCATGGGGAGCAACCCCATATGGGTGAGTCGAAATCACCCAGATGAGGTCTAGGCTAACCAAAAGGAAAAAGGTATGTGTGAGTGGAATCACACAAATGGTGTCTAGCCTAACCTCGCAACAAAAAGGTATGTGTGAGCGGAATCACACAAATATTGTCTAGACTAACCTTGCGGACAAAGAGATATGTGTGAGTCGGAATCATACCCATGAGGTCTAGTCTAACCTTGCAAACAAAGAGACATCGCACAATTGCTAGTCTAAATCATAAAATGATCGTCATGATCAACGAGAAGTGTCAATTACACTAAGCTAGTAAATATAAAAGTTTATCGTCGTGTCCCATAACCACTTGCTTAACTTAAATATTTACAAACAAACTGTAAATCTTCACTAGAAAATTGTCACAAGTGGTTCAATCGAACAAGTCCAAGAATTAACCGACGAAGTGAACGCAAGCGTTTCATACCACTTGTTTTACTAAGTCGTTTAATTAGATTTCTCATCCGAGTGAGGTAAAGGTTTGTATATACTATTAGATTGGAAAACGGTTTAAGAAAAGAGCTTTGTTATTGAAAATAGAGTTGAAATCATTTTGTTGAAAGAGTTTTGATATTTACTACTAGTATTGAAACCTTCATATTTCTAAAGTTGTTATCCCGCCTTCTTAGCAAGGCCGTGATACCATAAAATCGACTGAGAAGCCCAAAATAGTTTTTCTCGAAGAATGGTCAAATCAGCATCCTACGGAGGGGGGGTCCAGGGGGGTGGCAACCCCCCAAGGTGGGGATGTGGGGGAAACACCCCCGCTACGGGGTTCGACCTGCCCGGTCAGGTCGCGGGGGTCCAGGGGCAGCGCCCCCGGCGGGGTGCGGGACAGCTCCCCGTCCGAAATGGTACGACCTAGTGAAGACCTAAGGGAGAATAGGATCGAGCGACCTAGGGGTCTAAGGGGTCAAGCGACCTAGTGTTTGCGACCTAGAGGTGTTCACGAGTTAGCAGAAGCGAGCGACCTAACAGAGGCGAGCGACCTAAGAGACTCGTGACCAAACAAGGTAATAAGGTCGAGCGACCTACGACCTAACGAGGTAAAGGCCTAACGGCCTAGTGAAACACGTGACCTAAAATGTACGTGACCTAATGCGGCCGAGTGGTTTAAGGTCGGAGACGACCTACGACCTATAAAGGTTGAGCGACCTAGCGAGGCTCGCGACCTAACGACCTAATGGTGAAAAAGGCCGAGCGACCTAACGTGTGAACGAGCCGAACGACCTAAGGGATAAAAAGGCGAGCGACCTAATGTCTTACCAAAGCCGTGCAACCTAACGCTATAAGGCCTAGCGACCTAGATCCAAGCGACCTAAGACCGAGGTAACGTTTCCAACAGAGGGAGCGACCTAACGACCTAAGGCCTAATGACCTACGACCAAGCGGCCCACGACCTACGGCCTACGACCTACGGCCTACGACCTACGACCTAGCAGCCCACGACCTACGACCTAATTCCGAGGCGAACGACCTAAAGCATGCGAACGAGTTTAAGGCCAAAAATGAACTATTTGGTGACCGAGACTTTTCCACGCAAATGACCTAGCATAGGCAGAACGACCTAAGTGCAGAATTTTACCAAAAACACTAAAAATTGGAGTTTTTCGCCAATCCAATCCAAACCAAAGTCAAATGCAAATGCTAAAGTGATGGGAATTCATTCCCAACAGTCCAAGATAGTTATAGACAAGAATGTGAGATAAAAATCTCACCTTTGCACAAATTCAATGAAGAAGAAGCTTGAAGTCAATAGAGAAGCAACTACAAGCTTGAATCCAATGTCTTTACTTTGATTTTGGGGTTGGATGTTGAATTTGCTAATGAACTTGGGCTTGGAATTTTAATTTCCCTTTCCACTCACCATTAATGCTAAAACTAGAGTTAGGTAGGAATTTATGAAGAGATGAGGAGAAGGGGTTGGAACTTAGGTTTAATAGGCTAAACCAACCCAAAGTCCAAAGCGGGAAAAGTTAGTGAAATTCCACTAACCCCAAACATATCAAAGTTTATACTTAAAAAGATTGTAAACGGCATTTCGAACTCAATGGAAGTGGTCTCGAGTCCTAATTCGACCGTTTGCAAAAAGTAGCTTTTCGGACCAATATCTGAATAACGATAAAATATTTAAACAAAATATTTAAATATATAATCGATAAATATGCGGGTTGTTACAGACTTCCCTCCTTAAAGAAATTGCGTCCTCGCAATATATAAGATGGAAATAAAAAGTAACAACCATAAAAGCATATTAACACAAAAGAAATTTGAAATAGGAAGTTTACCTCAAAGAGCAGGAGTAAGCAAGTCCGGATGTGCTCGCTCGATGAATTCTCTGGATTCCCAAGAGCAATCCTTAGGATTTGAGGACCATTGAACCTTCACAAGCGGAACATCTTTATTTCGAAGTCGTTTGACCTCCGAAGCAATAATTCGAATAGGATGCTGCTCGTAAGTTAAATTTGGCGAAACTTCAATTTCTTCCACAATACCAGGCTCAAGAATAGAATCGGAATCTTAAAGGCATTTCCGTAATTGAGAAACATGAAACACGTCATGCATGGCAGAAAACTGAGCCGGTAATGAAAGGCGATAAGCCATGGAACCAATACGTTCAGTGATAGGAAATGGCTCAATATATCGAGGCGCTAACTTTCCCGACCGACTGAAACGTACAACACCTTTCATAGGTGAAACACGAATAAAAACAAGATCTCCAACAGAAAATTCTAATTTCCTTCTTCGATTATCGGCATAGGATTTTTGTCTACTCTGGGCTTCTTTCATGCTATGTCGAATAAGTTCAATCTTTTCTGTGGAATCACGAATAAAGTCTGGACCTAAAACCAGCCTCTCACCGGCCTCAAGCCAACAAGAAGGAGATCGGCATGGCCTTCCGTAGAGTGCCTCGAAAGGTGCCATACCAATACTAGATTGGAAGCTATTATTATAGGAAAATTCGACAAGGGAAATATGATCTTCCCAACTTCCACCAAAATCAAGCACACAAGCTCGAAGAAGATCTTCAAGAGTTTGATTCACACGCTCGGTTTGTCCATCGGACTGGGGGTGATAAGCAGTGCTAAAATTAAGCTTCGTTCCTAAAGCTTTTTGAAGACTCTTTCAAAATCCACGAGTAAACAATGGATCTCGATCGCTAACAATAGAAGTAGGAACTCCATGCAATTTAATGATTTCTTTGATAAAGAGTTTGGCTAAAAGAGGAACGGTTCGGTTAGATCGAACGGGAATAAAATGGGCGGATTTAGTAAGTCTATCAACGATCACCCATAAGCTACCATGACCCGAACGAGAACGGAGAAGGCCATCTATAAAATCCATGGAAATTTGGTCCCACTTCCAAATTGGAATTTCTAAAGGTTGCAATAACCCACCAGGCTTTTATTGTTCGGCCTTAACAAGTTGGCAAGTCATGCAACACTTAACAAAGTTAGCAATATCAGATTTCATTCCCTCCCAATAATAAAGTCGCTTCATATCAGCGTACATTTTACTACTACCGGGATGAATGGTGAATTTAGAACGATGGGAATCTTCTAAAATATCTTTACGAAGATCACCAATATTTGGTACGATAAGTCTACCAAATTTTCGAATGCCGCCACGAGAATCAATATCAAAGTCTTTCAAACCTTCAATATCAATTTTATCCTTAACATTTTGGCCAAGAAGAGCCAATTCAGGATCTAGCCCTTGAGCTTCAAGAATGCGGTCTAAAAGAGAAGGATGAGCCTCAAGGCTACATAAAACAAGTGATGAGCATAAATCGGATATGCGTTCTCGAATCTCACAAGTGGATATAATCTCGAGATCGTTCCATTCAGATATCATCATAGAAACAACTGCTTGTTGTTTACCGCTAAGAGCATCCGCGACACGATTACCCTTACTGGGGGTATAAAGAATATCAATATCATAAGGTGCAAGGAACTCAAGCCAACGCTGTTGACGCAAATTAAGTTCCTTTTGAGAAAATAAATATTTTAAAGACTTATGATCCGTGTAAAGAATAAATTTCTCTCCCAATAGATAATGACGCCAAATTCGAAGGGCGAAAACAATAGCCGCGAGTTCTAAATCATGTGTGGCATATCTAGTCTCGGCCGGCTTCAATTGCCTAGAAGCATAAGCAATAACACGTTCTTTTTGCATAAGAACGGCACCCAAACCAACGTGACTAGCATCAGTATAAACAACAAAATCTTGATTCCCCTCAGGAATAACAAGAATAGGAGCATCGGAAAGGAGTTCTTTCAATTTCTGAAAAGAGGCTTCACATTTGTCCAACCAAATGTATTTAACTCCCTTCTTAGTCAAGCCAGTAAGAGGCACGGCAATCTTAGAAAAGTCTTTAATGAAACGACGGTAATAACCCGCCAATCCGAGAAAACTACGAATCTCTGTCACACTCTCCGGTCTCTTCCAATCTTGAATCGCTTCAATCTTTGAAGGATCCACGGAAATTCCGGATTCGGAAATAATATGACCGAGAAACTTCACATGAGATTGCCAAAAGTGGCATTTAGAATATTTCGCCTTTAATTGATTACTCCTAAGAGTTTCCAATACAATCCGAAGATGCTTATCATGCTCCTCCTCGGTTTTAGAATACACAAGGATATCATCAATGAAGATGAGAACAAACCAATCGAAGAAAGGCTTGAAAACTCGATTCATGAGGTCAACGAAGTAAGTCGGAGCATTCGTTAAACCAAATGGCATAACAAGCCATTCATAAGATCCATAACGAGTACGGAACGATGTCAAAGGAATACTATCCTCAGCAATACGAAGCTGATGAAAACCGGTAGCCAAGTCCAACTGTGAAAAGACCCTGGCTCCGCTAAGCTGATCAAACAGATCGTCAGTCCGAGGTAAATGATATTTATTTTTAATAGTCAGATCGTTAAGCTTGCGATAGTCAACGCAAAGCCTAAGCGTACCGTCGGATTTCTTCACGAAAATAGCCGAAGCTCCCCAAGGCGAGGAGCTAGAGCGAATAAATTGCTTCGTCTCCAATTCAGATAATTGTTTGCGCATCTCCTCATTTTCCTTATTAGACATGCGATAAGGAGGACGAGTAATAGGTTGAGCTTCAGGGGTAAGATTAATTCTGAACTCAATTGCTCGTTTAGGTGGTAAACCTAAAATGGGCTCAAATATGTCGGAAATTCACAAACCTTGCTCAAGTATTTGTTTTATATAGTAGATAAATGTTGTGTAAAACAAAGATAGTATTAATATGCACCTTATGTAAACGAAAATATTCCAAAGTTGAAAATTTGTATTACATAAACAGTTTTACAGTGCCTTGTGATCTGAGTCTGGGAGAGGACATGCCCAAATCATAATTTGATATCATATAACTCATAAAGCAATATGAATACACTGTTGTAGTTACATACTAAATCTATCAAAAAACAACAAAATATGCCCAACTTCCAATTATGGACCATATTAAGTTAATCATGGTTTTATCACCTGCTTAAAAAAACCCAGTCTTTTTCCATTTTCGACATATGAAGGCAAATAAGTTTTCAATCTTTGACGTATAAATTGGTTATCTGTTGTAATCAAAAAAAAAAACAACTAGACGTTGAAGTTATTACCCAAAAAAACATCCAAGCATCTTATAAATAATGCACTATCTGGAACATTGGTAACACGCACATAGTAAGGATAATAAACTACAATAAACCACATAAAATGAATAATAACAGAGATATAATGTGTTGCAGTGAATGAAATAACAGGGATAGTTTTTATTTTTAGGATACTACACACATGAATCAAACCCCGTTCATAAGGTTACATAGATTTGTTTTTCTTCGTTTGGTGACTGAAATTATGATGCATTTGTTGAAAATATAACGCATATAGATATGTATCAGTGAGATAACTCCATGTGACCATGTAAACGCATCTGCCGGAAAATTATTTATAGAAAAATAACACATACGTTTTTCTTATTTAAACTCATTCTTATCTATCATTTGTATATTTTATACATATAAATATACATGCATCATTTCAACATTCAGTGACATGCTTCTAAAATTATAATCAAGTATAGAGATTATATCTGAGTTTTACTTACAGTTTCTTTCGCAATGGCACAATTAAAGCATGGGAATATGATTAATCCTCATATTGGTGATGAAGAAGAATATCAAGAAAACAATGGTTATGATGGATATTTGAGCTCTTTATCAGAAGAAGAAGAAGATTACGATGATAGCTGCAATTCAATTGGCGAAAATTCATCTAAAGATGAAGATTTTATAGACGATTTGAATTCATCTTCGTGTTCTTTGAATTCTTCCTTATCATCATCGAATTCATCACTTTATGGTATGTCATCACTCATTTCACATCTTCCTTTGAAGTAAGTTTTTGTTCAATTATGTTCTGATTTTGCTTCTTTTCATATATAGAACATTTGTTCAAATTTCTTTTTCTTAATTTCTTTCTTTCTTTTTTTTGTTTTTATTTTTTATGTCTAAAACATTAATCATACGTAAATAATTTATGGTATCATAACATTCATAACACGTATACATAAGTTTTCATATACAAGTTGTCTAACAAATCATTTGAATTTCAGGAGAGGTTTATCAAAACATTACAAAGGAAAATCACAGTCGTTTACATCACTATCGAGCGTGAAGAGTTTGGAGGATCTAATCAAAACTGAAAACCCATCAAGTAAGAAGATTAAAGCATTGAAAAATAATAGTTGGAGTATGATGAATTCATCCAGAATTATAAAGAAGAAAAGCTCTAAAGGATCAGTAAGCTCTTTGTTAAGAAACTTGAAGAGGAATGATAGTTTTTTCAGAGACAAACCATGTAAATGCAAATAAAAAAATAACATAAATTGGATACAATTAAAACAAGCACATCGCACTAACATAATAGGAAATGATTAGAATATAAATAAAATTTATAAAAAAATAGCTCGAACATAATAATATAAAATCAATTATTACAGTTAGGATTTATTCCAATTAGGGTTTAAACGACTATTCCAATTAGGGTTTACGTAGAAATTCGTATAGAGTATCCATACATAATCATATAAAATCCAGTAGACTCATAAAATCGGTTTATAAAATTTCATACCTAATCCGCAAGGAGAGATCTGTGAAGGGCTACCGCGACGATGTGGAGAGGAGTAAAATGAAGAACGTCTACCGCAACAATGATAACAAAGCAAGGTGGATTTTGTTGGAGGGTGAGGTAGATTTTGCTGGAGCGAAAAGGAAATCGTGAGGAGAAAAGTTTCTAAATAATGAAGAGGAATGGAAATGTGACAGTAAATAAAAAAATTTCACGAAATATTTTTTACTTTACGTGGGTGCAAAGCAGGAACATGAAATATTTTTAGCCGCGTTTATATTTTTTAAGGAAATACTTTTGGTTGCATTTAGAAAGAAATGCCGCCAATTTTTGCGACTATAAATGGTTTTTATTGTAGTGGCGCGCGCCTTGTATGAGTTTGGTTTTCTTCCATAGCCCGTGGAGTATTTAGGGTAGTCATCCGATCTGGAGATGCGCTGACACTGGATGGACTACTGGGACGTAGATTGAATAACTCCTTAACGCTATTTAAAAGTAAGTTTATTTTACCATAGACATTATTATAATAACGAAATATTACTATATAGTAAATAGTTTAACGGATCCTTAGGAGATGTGAATCCCGAGCATCTCCTAAGTTACTGCATTCACGTTTGACACTGGATATGCGATGTCAAATCCTGTAAACATCTCTGATGCCATTACACTCATATTTATTTCTATTGATTTAACTCACATAAGATCTTTTAGTTTTGACTCGAGTGTTTTTTATTTTCAATTCGCTCGGGTCAGTCTGAGCATTTCAGGATTCGAATACTTTTTTCTGGAGGACGAAAACGAAGATTGTATTACTATTATTTATTATATTATTCCACTACATTCATACTGTTCCGCTGCATTATTTATTATTCTCCGGTATGTGTAACTCTGATATGTGTTGTGTAAGTAAAATCAAATGTTTTGTAAAACAGCTTCATGAACTATTTATTTGATTATTATATTTTGACGTTCTGCTGCAAGATTCTGTTTTCTTTTTTCTTTCTCTGCTTTTTCTTATTCACCCCAATAACAATCCGCTCTTTTGTATGATTTGAGTATGACGTGTGGTTTATCGTCGATTTAAAGCATACAAAAAGGCGGGATGTTATAGGTTTTTTGACTTTTGGGATTAGGGAAATGAAAGTATGATTTATTTCTTATAAAAATTCACCATTGTCTAAAGCTTCCTGATATGCTTGTAACATGAGACTTTTCAGGTGTACCCAGTGCACTTTAAAGACAGCGGCCCTCATTCCATTTGGGCCAGGACTTGAATCAATATGAATGGACTATATAGCTCTCCATAATTCCCTTTCAGTAATCTGAGCTGTGAGCATGGAACATCCTTCTTGAGAGATATTCCTTCTACATTGGATAGCAGGTAATTCTTGTGTTTCATCTCCATTATATAAGTCCATAACATAGGATAAGGCATTGGCTTCTATCTCCTCCAAGTTCCTCACAACTTTCCCTTCCTCATTCAAGCAATTTAGTGGATTATTATGATGGGTTTGTTGAGACATTTTTGTGTAAAAGAATTTAGTACATTCGTCTCCCTGGGTTAACCAATTTTCTTTTGCTTTTTGTTTGATCTCTAAGGCTTGTTTATTGAGCTCTTCCTTCAATTTCCCCTGTAATTGGTAATATAAAGAGTTAAGATTCTCATTCAATGGATCCTTATCAAGTTCTTCTTGGATAACCCCTAGTTGGTTCTGAATATTGAGGATTAAGTCTTTGTTTTTGGGTCTCTTTCTATTCCATTCCTTTAATCTATTTTTCATAGTTTTAAGCATCATAATGAATTTATACATATGGTTCACGGGGGGGAAGTAAAGTGTTCTCCATGTTTAAAGCCTCATTGTACCCTTCTAATTGATTCCAATGGTTAGCATATCTAAATGGCTTGCCCTTATGACTGCTATTTTCTTTATAGAATTGAATAAGTATGGGACAATGGTCACTGGTAGAACTGGGTAAGACTGTTGTTTACAAGGTAGGGATCTTATTAATTAGATCTGGATTGCCTAAAGCTCTGTCAATTCTAGATGTTATTTTCCTCGTCTCACCACTTTTCCATGTAAACTGCAGGCCTGTGTGGAATGTTTCAAGTAGTCCACTTGCTTCCACACAATCATTTAACTCCGCGACTTGGGATACCTTCAGGGTAACTCCTCCTCTCTTTTCTCGTGTTTTCAAGACTGCATTGAAATCTTCCATAACCATCCATGCATTTTAATTTGTTTGGAGAGATCAATTATTTGTTGCCACAGTTTAGTTCTTTCTGAAGCCAAATTTTTTGCATAAACAAATGTAGGGTAGATTACCATCCCTCCTATGTTTTTAAATAAGATTGTCATTTGTTGTTCTCTCTTGTCTATTAATGAGCCATTCCAAATATTGTTGTCCCATAGGACAAGAATTCTGCCTTTTATTTGTTGTGTGATGTTGTGTTCAGAGCTCCATTGATTACCTATCTGGTATTTAAACATTTCGAAGCTTTCTGCACTAAATTTATTTTCCAATGATGTTATATAATAAATGAACTATATAAGGCCCTTAAGTTATGGAGGTCTAATTGACGAATGTCATTTTTTAGACCTCGCACATTCCAGCAAAGAATTGCCATTTGATTTTTTTGGTTTTGCTCCTTGTGATAGAAGCAGTCCCAACATTTACATTCTTTGAAGTTCCACTTTCACCTTTTTTGTTAAACTAATTTACATACTGTTCATTAAACTCTGTGTATTTACTAAGTTCTTCTTCTTCATCTATACTTTCTTCATCAGATGACTCCACCTGAATATTCATCTTTTGGATTTCCTCTAGAGACTCAGGCATACCATTCTCAATACAGTGAGGCTGCTCTATAAGAGACTCAGACTGTAGGGAACCTGATTCAGACAGATGAACAGCTGCGTGGTCAGGAACTAGAAGAACTGCTTGCTCTGATGCAGAGCCCTCAAGAATAAAGGTAGACTGACTGATAGTAGGTGTTTGGGTACTAACTGTAGCTTTTTGTATGTTACTTTTTGGAGCTGCTATATTTTTTAGGTTAATAGAAGGAGAATTTTTTTGTATAGGGGATGAAGTGTGAATTTTGTTCTTCTCCACCAAAACTTGTTCTGGTTTCTCCTTTATGTTATTACAATGTGTTAAGGAATGACCAAACACTTGCATTCACTACACCTAGTAGGCACAAATTCATATTCAATTTCCTGTGTATAAATATGCACATGTTTGTTCATAGCCTTGACTGTCCTAGGTAGGTCACTGTCCCCCTTTAATTCTACTAAGACTCTAGCATAGTTAATCCTTTTTACCTTTATTGTATTTTCATCGATGTCCAATAGTTTCCCAACCATACTAGCTAATTTACTGATACATCTTGTGTTCCAAAGTGCCAAATTGAGATTATGCATTTTGATCCACACTGGGTAAGACGATAGCATTTCCCGTTCGAAATTAAATTCTACTTCCCACTTTTTCAATATAATAAGTTTGCTATCCATAAACCAAGGGCCACCATTTAATTTTTTTTTTGTAGTCTTCTTCTTGTTCAAACTTTATAAGATAGAAGCCGTTATCCCTAGGGAAAACATCCTACGCTCCTTTAGGATTCCAGATCCACTTTACATAAGCATTAAAGTGAACAACATACAGCCATTTTCCTGCCATATAGATGTATATTGAACTTTTCCAAAAAAATTTGTGCTTCTGCGTAGTCATCTTCATCGATTATCTGATAGATTTCTTCACCTTCAATTATTGGTTCTACATAGTTAACCGATCATTTAATTTCTACCTGATTACTGACTACATCGGTCCAAGATTTAGGGTTTTGGCCAGATTTTTTGGGATTTTGCAAAATCTCAACAAAGGACAGATTTTTGCCCTCTCTTCCTTTCTCCTTCCCCTTTCGTTTAACTTCTACCCATCTGTCTTCATCATCATCAGGATTGTTAGCTGAGGCAGAAGAATCGAGATTCATAGTAGGGTTAGTGGTCGCCACTAAAGTTATATATATATATTGATTTTCAAAGATCAGCCTTGACTTGATCAAAAATTGCTATTATATGAATGCTTAGTTTTTTAGTTGATACGGTTTTGACTTGTTTATAAAACCGCTTTGTTGTGATGGTGAACCTCAAAACTAGTTGTCACTTCGATAATGTTGAGACTCTGGTTATATCTTGGTATTGCATGCATATAATGTGAACAACTGCCTCTTGGAGTTTGAAGTGGCCACCATATACATGTATATACATATATGTATGTATATATGTTTTTGTCCCTATCTTGATTCTGGTTTACACTTATTGAAATGCACTTGTACTCGTTGCTAGTTATTTTGCTGACCTTGCCTTTACTTTTTTGTGTACTGTGAGTTTCTGGTTGTGTTGCCTTGATGCCATTGTCTGAGTTAGTTGTGCTCCCTTGTACCCCTGCTGCGCTATTGCTCTTACCTTGTTTCTTTGAGTTGTTGTCCACTTCGGTTTGGATTACATATGCCTTGACTTGTATGTTGCCTAGTGTGTTGATGCCTTCGTTTGTCGTTCTATGGACTTGTTTGTATGTTTATTGCTTAGTATTTCTCACGTGATCATGTAAGTCCATCATGTGTGCATGTCCCTGAACTTGTTTGTGTTATTTATTCATGGCTTTTCTTATGTACTTGTAATTCCTAGCTGAATGTTTATATGTGCATGTCTTTTTTATACTAGCATGCTAGTGTTTTATTACCCTTGCCAGTGCACTATATGTACTATTGCATCTTTGTACTTGGCCGCACTGGTTCACTGCCTAGATTTCATTGATGTTCATCCCTTTTGTAGCTTACTTGTGCAATGATCTTTACTTTTTCCCGCACATGTATGCTTGTATATTTGTTTTATGATCAGATCGAGGCTCGGCCTTGTGATATTCACAATGACCCACTATGCATATTATGAGTTGTCTGTGCACATATATTTGTCCCTATCTAAATATGAAGAGAAAAAGCAAACAAATTAACTGAGGCAATACAATCAATTTTATTTTTGCAATTTAGGTTTGTTTGTTTTTCCATTTTTCTGCATTGTTTATTTGACAAGTATAGCGAATGACTGGACACAAACTGGAGTAAGAAAATCATGATCAAAATCAAGTGTGGGTGGGCGAGGAAGCAAGGTGTTGTATGTGAGTGTGTAGAGAAATTGTGTATACGAGTGTATGGAAATTTGCATAATGACAGATTGTAGTGTAACTGAAAATTGTAAATATAGTGGAAGCAAATAATGTGTACAATTTGAAATTGAAATAAAATATTTATTTGAATAAATATTTGTGTAAATGACATTTTGGTTCATTTATTTCATTTAGCAAATATTATCTCAATATGTAAAATCGCAATAGTACTATGTCAAACTCATTTAACAAATATATATGTTTATTATCATCAAACAAAAATACTAAACCATTGTATTCTGCAAGGACTTTACAAATAGAAAAGAACTTTAAAATACATACTTCCATTAGAGCAAACTAACCTATCATTGGCCTGGACAATTATAACAACACGTTCTTATAATTTGCTGATAAACAAAGACAAGAACAAACAACAGAAGTAAAATATGGAAATATGTCTTGGAGGATCCAACTTATCTCCTAAAACTTCAAAGTGTGTAGCTAAATATGGAAAATATGCTTGGGTTGACTCGAGCATTATAGGAAAAATAACACCCAGATAAGTCTGATAAAACCAATGTGAGAAACACAATCAAATTAGATTTTTAATATTTTAAAAACCTCTTAAAATAAAGGTATCTCATAAGACCACGCCGCACATAAACACAGACGGGTTTTTACCTTACGATAGCCCAACCATCTTTACTAGAAAATCCAGTGATATTATATCAACGTTTAGGGGTGGAAAATAAATATATAATATATCTAGAATGGTTATCCATAATTACATTCAACAATACTAGGTTCTACAACTAAAAATGTAGGGCATGTAGTGGAGACTGGATTTCCATAATTGATAAGGCAACCGTGGTACCGCCTACCATAGTACATCTCTAGACAATGTACCTAGGGCCTCACATGGACCCCATACAAATAAGAATCGGCTTGCCCTTGAACATGGCATGCTATATTACATCATTCCCTAGTCACAAAGGCTGCAAAAGGTTTACCCCTGGCCCCAATCTTCCCATGCACACACATATCAAATCCATAAATGTCGGTTCTAAATCGAGAAACGACTGCTCCTAATGGTAGCAAACTACATAGTTCTAAAGCATATCCCTTGTTTCAGTCATTACCGAGTTTTGAGGCTTATGAGTTCTTGAATACATTATTGCTCCCTAGAAATTCTCACTTTGAACGCTAACACTCCCCTCCAAGAACAATGTAATTTCAACATTCATCCATACAAGTTGTTCAGGATATGAACAAACTGAAGCCACTACATCTACTACATCCATTTTGGAATTACCCTTAGGATTAGTTGCAAGTAACCCTTGCAATTTAAATAACTCCATCTTTAATTACACGATCTTGAACTAGTCTTGAACCTCTTCCAAAATGTCGAACATGTATATGGTATTGGAGTGGTTACAGGTCGAGTCATC
This sequence comes from Allium cepa, assembly GCA_030765085.1. Lineage (NCBI taxonomy): Eukaryota > Viridiplantae > Streptophyta > Magnoliopsida > Asparagales > Amaryllidaceae > Allium > Allium cepa. Next base: position 630,768,910 of record CM060934.1, read on the forward strand.
TTATATAAGTACACCTCCTCACTTACCAGTTACTCCTAAACCAAATCAATAGTTCCGGTAAACTCAACTCTAGTTTTTTTTGGAAATAATTAGACGATAAATAAGAGTGGAGATCGCCTCCTAACCATTTAAGAGGATGGATTTCCATATCGTTTATCCTAGGAAAACAAAATGAGATTTATGTGCAAAATATAGCCTCGTCGAAGATAACTGCGCCACATAACTCCTGTGTTTCTCCTAGATATTTTTAGAGTTATATTTTGGAAAAGATTTTGATTATCGGTTATTTAACTATCAAATAAACAAACAACTAAGCAAAGATTTAATCCCACATGGGATCCACTAAGGCTCAATTAATTAATATTTCATTAATTAAATCTCTTTCAATTATTTGATTCGAAATATCTTCACAAAAGATACTATTTACAAACCATTTATACTCCTTTTAATACTTGGAAAATCATCCATATACTTATCTCACTGGTACAAGTATATTACAAATCATTATATTTTCAATACTTGGAAAATATCCATATACTTATCTCAACAGTATAAGTATATTAACAGAACATAAGAGAGATTTCATCTTTTCCAAAATCATATTTAAATGGGCCAAAACAAATATTATTTAAACATTTCTTACTCTAAAACCCAAACCACTTTTCCTTCGGTGTTAATTATGGAAAGAATGCTTACGTACCACCATAATTATGAAAGATTATTTGCTAAATTTTTTTTTATTCCTTTTATAAAATTCTCTTTTTATCTACTCACTCCATATTTAAAAATCTTTTTGTAAATCTCCCAAATTAATTTATAAACTTCTTTTATTAATCTCTTATTTTGTAAAACTCCTTTTATAAATCTCCAAAATCATTTACAAACTCCTTATAAACTCCACCAAATATTGTTTATAATCTCCTTTACAAAATATTATTTGTAAATCTCCTTTAAATAAATCCTTTTTATTAAGTGCAATCCCTAAAACAAATTATTATTTGTAAATCCTTTATTAAATTAATTAGTTACCTTTAAACATCATAAATAAAAATTTGGTTTACCTAAAAACATCATTAGTAAATTAAGTAATTGTCCTAAAAATTCGTTAATAAAATAAATAATTAACTTTAAGCATCATTAATAAAATAACTAATTAACTTTAAACAAAATTAAACCAATTAACTAACTTAAAATAACATTCATAATATAATTGAAATATCATTAATTACCTAATTAAATAACTTAAAATAATATAATTAAATATTTTAAACAATAATAATAATATAATTAAATGACGTAAACCACATTAATACAATAATTAATTAACTTAAACATTAATAAAAAAAAATTTACTTAAACATCCTTAATAAAATAGTTAAAATTATTTAAAATTAAATAAACACTTAACCCTAAGTTGTTAGAAAATTGAAGTTACTTTATTCCATAACCTTTCAAATTTGGAAAGAGGCTCAGTGTCCCAACGTTACTTAGTTAAGCAACCATTTATTTCAGTTCAACATTTCTAGTCATATCATCGGTATTTACATAAGCCAACATATATGTGAATAAAGTCCATAATTATCCATCAATAGGTAACACGTTACTTTTCCAATATTAATTAACTGGCACATAATTACATGTCCGAATTGATATGATTACAGAACGCGATTTATTCTACTAAATAGATGTTCAAATAATCTATTCAATTTAAACAGCTCAGAATGGTGTTTTATTATACTAAACATATGTTATTAATGAAGTAATATTAATTAACTTTGTTATTATCCAAATCAACTTAATTATATCCAGTCTAATCCATAAAAAGATGTCATTAATGAAGTAATACTATAACAAAACTATTAACTATTTATAACAAGTGTTCTACTCGTCCTTACGAGTCTAATGCAAAAACCCGTGGGTCAAACAGATTTAAATGAGTGGATTATGGGGTTTCAAATTTCAAAATTGAATTTGTATTAACTTAAACAAATAAAACTAAACTATTCGCACCAAAGCTTAAGCATGCCAAAAGCCCAAACCACTTTCCTCCAACCCATCCATCCTCTACAGTATCTACATCTCCTCCAATTCAAAACAAATTCCTTTCCCTTCCAAATTGAATGTCGACACCTATTACAATGTGCATGCCGTGCATGTACACACACCACTCCGACCACACACCATCGATCCAAGGCTACTCGCAAATTTTCCTCTCCATGATCGACTCCCTACACCTACCAATGTTGCCTCACATTGCCTTAATCCATTTTTGACCATGTTCCACCAAAACCAATTCGCTCCTCGAAATAAACTTTGAGCACGAACATGCCTCCCGTAACGTTCACCTCGACCAGAGATCACCCACGCTGTCGCCCATGGAACGGTCACAAAATCTCTCACCTTTGATCCCACACATGGCGAGCTCAACGCAACTTTATGTCACCGCGAATCAAAAAAGTCGAACCTAAAAAACCCAAAGCCGAAACCCTAGATTAACTCGTCGCCGCCACCATGATACACGAAACCACCTTTAATTGCACCCATGGCTTGGCTTTGTCCCGACACTCCTCCTAGCATCGATCAGAGCTCCCCTCATCCTCTAGATCGTTTAAAATTAATTTATGACCAGTTTCATCTCACCACTACAATTGATTTTGGTAACTAAAATCTCACATTACCACCACGAACACAGCCATAAACTGCGTTCATCGATTCATAATGGTCGAAAACGTCATCACTTTTCCATTCACTGTAATCGACAAATTACAACCACCCTACTCAATGAAACAACAACCAACTATTTTTTAAAAATACAAGGAGCTAAGACAAATAACTTTATGGTTGATCGCATTTGTTAATTCTCTACGGTTTAAGAAATAGTGATTTTTGAACATATGAGGTGCAGGTGTTTGTTTTATTTACAGAGGATAGAAAGGAAGAAGGAGATGAGTTCCTATGTCTGAGTTTATTTGTCCGTGTTTGTTTCATTTACAAGAAGCTAGCAAAACATTCAATCCAAAAGCAAATATCAACATATGATTTTAAAAAATTACATTAAATTTGACTACCCTTTTTTGTTCCAAATCAAGCTAGTAATAAAATATTCAACATTATTTACGAAAGTGTTTGACAAGAATTAGAGCTCTCACAGCATTCATTTATTACCAAAAGTATGTAACAAAGGTCGGGTGTTCTCAACTTCCCGATTTATTGAAAAACAAAAATCCAAGCTTCCTATGCAGCAACCTGTTGGAAATGCGGATTACGGATCTTAAGGCTAATTAACACTAGAGGGGAAGTGAATAGTGTTTTAATGGATTTTATGGAATTTTTGAAATTAAATACAAACAGATGCGATTCACAAACATAGAGACAATCAAAGAATCAAACACATATGCAAATAGTAAATAAAAAGCCGTAAAGGAAAGAACACACAGGAATTTTATACTGGTTTGGAGTTACCCTACATCCAGTCCCATACAATTTATTGTGCATATATCTTTTCAAATATAATGTCAATATTACAACCTTGATTTCAAGGCTACGAGACACACCCTCCTATCTTTGAGTCCACGGAAAACTCTCTTGATTTAACCAGGCTACAAGATCACCTAATTGACATACGGGCTACAATCACACCCAACCGATTTATGGGCTATAATCACACCGTTTCTAATCACACTTTTATAGAGAGTGACTCGATACATTTCGATCTTTGATTGCAAATGATCCTATGACTCTGAATGGCACTGAGATCTTTGAGAGAGTGGTAGAGAATCAAACTAGAGATGATCAAGTTTGATTCACTTAGGATTTCGGTAGAGTTTTGTTAAAACATTAAAGAATATTTGAGTGGAGAACAAGAAGTGAAGAAATAAAGAAAAACTAACTTAAAATTCATTGAAAATAACTGGTATTTATAGAAGAAGAACAATCATGTCCATTTGGAATAGACAGATCTTTTGAAAATTTGAAATTTGAATTCTACGGCTACCATGTCGGTATGGGGGGATGGGGGATGTCGACATGCCTATGTTCGAGAATTGATTTTTTTTAAATGACTTCTATTCCAAAACTTCTCAAAACAATTTAAAAACTTTGTAAACCATTTTGAATATAGTTTAAACAAATAAAAGAGATTTAAAAAATAATCTTAAAAATAAAATATTATCTATAATATAAAAGTAATATTAAAAACAACCGGCAGTGACAGTTGGACAACTGAGAGTTGGTCCATCAGTCAGTTTCCAAACTGGACCATCCTCCCGAGGAGGTGTCGTTCCTCACCACACCGCAGAATACCGCACCACTAACGTTGCGGCTGACCCAGGAGTCGACGTCCAAGATCAGTCAGACCTGGACCGTCGTCATAGCGAACGTACTCCTGAACCGTACGTCCCAGAAGACTATGAGCCAAGAAGGCAAGACTTGGACCGTCGACGACATCCGGTTCAACCCCAAAGTATGGAACGTAATCATACTCCGGTGCAAGCCGCACAAAACGCGCAAATGCCGGATCTTTCAACTATGATACGTCAGATGATCCGTGAGAGCCAGGGATTCACAAATGACGATTGGGGAGTCTCCCGAAGTCACACTCCTTTTACGGACGATATCCTTACTGCTGAACCCCCACGGTAATTTAGGATGCCAACTCTATAGGTTTCTTTAAAATATATTAAAGTTAAAATTTTAAAATAAAGAAACTATTTAAAAAACAAGATATGATTTTGAAATTAATATGATTAAAAATAGTTTTTGAATTAAGGCTAAAGTATTTAAACTGAGAGAGATGACTTTAAAAAGTTTTTGGAAAAATATTTGAGATAAAATCATTTTGAAAATTTCATGGGTTCCATTCCACTAGATAAGTTCATGGGTTCCATCCCATTAAAGAGGTCGTGGGTTCCATCCCACTATTAAAGCGAAAAGGTGGATTCCATTCCATAATTAAAATGCGAATAAAGATCTTAGTGCTATTATGAAGTTTTATAATAAATCTAGACACTATTACTTATCTGGATATCTTGAACTCTTACACTCTTGATATTTTGAACTCTTGATACTCATGAGTCTTCAATCTTGGTTTCTTCAATCTTAAATTCGTCAATCTTGAATCTGTCAATCTTGAATCTCTATACTCAGTCTTAAATCTTTATACCCAGTCTTGAATTTTTATATTATACAGTCTTCATTCCTCAGTTGCTGCATATATATCCTGCATATACATATATATCTTGACAAGAATATTAGTATTTATATTTTATAACAAGTCCGAAGGTTGTTGTCATCAAAACCATCATCTCGGTAACTAACAATCTCCTCCTTTTCGAGAATGAAAACCTTTGTTTATAAAATCTACTCCACAACTCCGATTCTACTCTAACTCCACTTTACTCCAACAACTCCCCCCTTAATCTAAGCCTATCTAACCTATTTTATAATTCTCCCCCTTTGTCATCAACAAAAACTTATCCTAAACTACATAACTCCCCCTAAATGTGAGAGATATGAAAATTTCAAACATAATCAATCAGTGTATTTATCAAACCACACCATTTCAATCATATATTACATACCATGTTCAAATCAATTCAAACAATTCAATCTAGTCATATCAAACCAAACAATTCAAACCTACATCAAACCAAATCAAATCAAAGTAAATCAAACCATACAAGTCAATTCAAACATTTCTTGGAACTTCAACTCATCCTTCTTCACCGAAGATTGAGTCTGCCTTTATAGCATCCCATTCTTCATTACCTTGTTTAGAGTTCCTTCTGGATTCGCTTCGAGTTCTTCTTTGTTGACGGCTGAAATCATCCATCAAATGGCATCAAAGTGCCTTTCTTGTTCCTTTATCACCTACATTGGCTTAATTCTAAGTGTTGTTGATTGCGAAGGATAAAAGTAAGTATGTTCTTGAAGGATTTGAGAGTTTCTTCAAGATTCTCACTTAGATTACAAATAAGAGAGGCCATTATTTGATAAAATATGAAGAAATTCAATGGGAAATAAGGAGAGTTTTAAAGTATGCATTTTTTTGGAAGAAACAGGTGTTTATAGGGTTAGGAAGTCATTTGAAATGAATAGAAACAAGGTGTTATGTCAATTTTAATTTCAAAACAAAAACTACTTTCTGGCCGTTACATGTCGATATGGGGGTAGGGGGACGTCGACAAGCCCAATTTTCTTTGTTTCTTTAAATTATGTACAAGTATATATATATAAACTTATATAATTTAAAAGCAAGCATTATAGTGGTATTTTAAGCTAATGAATAGAAATAAACGATTTTCATTGATAAATTTTAGTTAACATTATATAAACAATACATAACATTAACTAATCAAAAGATACAAACTAGTGCAACATGAAATGAAAATTAAAATTCGATAGTGGATGATGAAGATGATAATAATCCAAGTTTGCGACTGACTTCCCAAAGAACTTGTTCATTTTGTCCAACTTTTTACTAGCGGATCTTTTGAGAATCCGGTGGTTTTCCACGATAATCTTTTGATTCTTAAGAAGTATTTTGTTGGGTGGATTGTTAGGAGTGATAGGGTATTCAGTGCTTTCCAATGATGTATTTTCCTCCTCCTCTCCTTCTTCTTCAATCTCCATCTCCTCCCCTTCTTCTTCTTCCCCTTTTTCTTCTTCCATTTCTTCATGAGCCAACCTTTCATCTTTTTTTGGTAAGTGTTTCATATGGTTGAAACACAAGTGGGATTTTCATAAGAGAGATATTTGCATGGTTAAATACTTTTCGAGAAATAAACTCCTCTCTCTTATAATGAACTTCAAAATAGTTAAAAATCCGAGTATGATAAATCCCATGATACAAAGTGTTTTCGACTAAAGTAAAATTTTTAGGACGAAGTTCATCCAAAATTACCTGTGACCAATTAATGTCATAGTGCCCATAAATAGCAAAAAGAGCCTTACAAACTTTTAAGGTCGGGTGACTAAAATTTTCCAATCTTGGAGTTTTGGTATGTTGCAACAGAAGGTTTACAATTCTTGCTTTTGGATGGAAATTTCGATTATAAATTCAAAGTTACCATCTCCTTCGAAAATGTGATGAAATGTCTCACGAGCATGTTCATCAATTTGAAAATATGAAAGATTCATTCTCGTTTGCTTACAACCCAAAATATTTTCCAAAATCTCACTATTTAAAACAATTCGTGTTCCTTTAACACCACTCCAAACTTCCCCTTCATTACCATCATAAAAACCACGATTCAACTTTGCATAAAACATTTTAACAAGATTTGGATAACAAACAAAGTCATTTTGAGAATCATCAATTAAACCGAGAACTTGATTCTCTTCAAAAAGAACACTGAGTTCATAAGAAATAAAATCATTAAAGATTGCAAATTTTCCCGTATGGACTTTCCCAAAGTTTACATAGCTCATGTAAGCTTTGATAGATTTTAGATCATTGTAGAGGAATTCTTTAATGGCTTTGGATAGCCTAATTGTGGAGGGAGTGCTTGAGGAAGCCTTTTTTGAAGAGAGTAGAGAGCTTGAAAGTCTGAAAGAGAGTTTGAATTTTGAAATGAAAGTGAAAAGATAGGATAAAGTTAAGGAGATAAATAGATGTTCAATAGTCATGTTCTCTGGTTAAGGGACACCTTTTCAGAGCTTTGGAGTTAGTGAATTGATGGAGGGAAATTCAAAGTCTTGAATTCAAATTTGAATTTTAAAATTCTGGTAGGGATGCCGACATAGGGGGTAGGGCAATGTCGACATGGGCCTATAATGCATGTGACTAATTTTTTTTATATTTTGTTTAATATATATATATATATATATATATCCTATAATCTAATTTATATTTTATCTGAAATAATAATAATATAATAACACTTTGATATTAATATTTTAATACTAAAATAAAATTATTTTGAAAATCAAAATTTTAAATTCAAACAACAAGCAATTTCAAAACATTTAAATAATTAAACATTTAAACATTCAAGCAAATAATTTCAACCAATATAATTTAAATATGTACCTATTTTTAGATCCATATTTCCAAGATCATCGGATTCGTGAATAGTTATAAAGCAAATATTTGAATTTTCCGTCTTCTGATCTTCATCACAGAAGGATGAGTCTGAATCATTTAGTGTAGCAGTATACGCTCTTTTCCTTTGCCGAATCATTACTTAGAGAAAATTTATGCTTATCCGGCTGCGACAATCTCTTTTTAAGTGGCCTGGCTCATCACAATTATAGCTTCTAACCTTTTTGAGAGTCTAATTATTATTTTCAAAATTCTTGTCATCAAGGCTATTTCTTCATCGTCGCCACTGTTTGAGTCTGAACCATCTGTTATTGTATCAAATGCTATGGACTTCCTTCATAAGGCCTTACTTTCTCTTCTCCCTTGCATTTGTACTTCAAATGACATCAAATTCCCTATTAATTCTTCAATTTTCAGCGTACTGATATCATTAGCCTCTTCAATTGTTAGAGTCTTCTGATCTTATTCCGGAGTGAGTGAATTCAGAATTTTTCTAACTTGATCTTTGTCAGAAAAGTCCTTTCCTAATGCAATTAATGAGTGCACGATGTCTTGAAACCAACTAAACATGTCTAAAATGGACTTATTTGGATTCATCTTGAATAATTGAAACTGAGTGGTCAAGATGGATATTTTGGTCTATTTAAATTTGCTTGTTCCTTCATGAGTAACTTGCAAAGTTTTCCAGATCTCATATGTAGACTTCCGGATAGATACTCTATTAAACTCATTCTTATCTAGTGAACAGAATAGAATATTCATGGCTTTGGAACTATTTTGTGCAACAGTCTTTTGCTTAGTGGTCCACTATACAAAATTTGTTGTCGGTTTAATGTACTCAGTTAGTGTGATATTCCAAGTGGCTAATCCTATTGATTGTAAATAGATTTTCATCCTACATACCCAATATGCATAGTTGCTGCCATTAAAAAGTGGTGGTCTGGCAGTAGACTGACCTTCTACAAATGAACTAGTGATGGTGTTGACATTACTAGTGTCAGCACTTATTTGAAAACTTTTCAAAAATTAGATTATGCAAACTTTGAAAACCAATGCTCTGATAGTAAATGTTGGAAATGCGAATTATGGATCTTAAGGCTGGTTTCACACTAGAGGGGGTGAATAGTGTTTTAATGGATTTTATGGAATTTTTGAAATCTTTTGAAATTAAGTACAGACAGATGCAATTCACAAACACAGAGACAAATACATAATCAGACACAGATGCAAATAGTAAATAAAAAGAAGTAAAAGAAATAACACACCGGAAGTTTATACTGGTTCGGAGTTACCCTACATCTAGTTCCACACAATTTCTTATGCAAATTTCTTTTCAAATATAATGTCAATATTTCAATTCGATTTCAAGGCTATGAGATACACCCTCCTGCCTTCGAGTACAAAGCAAACTCTCTTGATTTAACCAGGCTACAAGATCACCTAATAGATCTACGGGCTACAATCACACCCAATTGATTTATGGGCCACAATCACACCGTTTCCAATCACTCTTTGATAGAGAGAGACTCAGTACACTTCGATCTTTGATTACAAATATACTTTACCTCTAAATAGCACTGAATTCTTTGAGAGAGAGTGGCAGAGAGTATCAAACTAAAGATGATCAAATTTGATTCACATAGGATTTTGGCAGAGTTGTAAAAACCCGAATCCCAGTGAGTTCGATTTTTTGCAAAAATCCTAAAATCCAAGCCCATTGAATCTCAAGTTGGGTGTCTGGTATCCTGCAAAATAGGCAAAGATAAATATACCAGAGCTCAGATAAATATCTCACAACGGAACTGACTACCAATAAGATAACGCTTTCGAAATAAGTGTCTTAAAGATGGAATGTCTCTACCATCTATCTAACATATAGGATGTTATGAGGAGGGGGTAAGAACTAAAGTTTTGGTGAATGGACAAATTATACACTTCTAAGCTTAATTCTACATATACCGTTTTATTTCCATTAACTATTATATTAGGTTAATTGGGTTCATAATAGTCTCACCTCAGTGCGTGAATCGTGCCTTTCTACTCCCTAGTAGATTAAAACCTAATAACTAATATAAATATAGCTATATGCCCCTTGACCGCATCAGTCCAAGATACTACCCATAGTACCTTCCGTATCCTCCTCGCAAAGGACTCCATTTTCTTGCTACTATGGCGTTCTGTGACTACATCTATAAAGGACTGCCTCATGAGGCCTACAATAAAGATGTTTCGTCGTCTACTATGAAAACATAAAACTGCATCCGCACTAGTCTATACTAATGGTCGAACATCCACAATATACTACCCAGTGCGTACCTTGAGGACTATATGTCATTTTTCACTCTACTCCCTGAATCCTGCTTAACATGGTCTACCTTGTATGAAACTCAGTCAGGGATTTTTTATTTCCGTAAAGGACTGCCCTGTTAGGCCTACAATGCAGATATTTTATTCGGTTTATCTCTTTTCTTATCATGGCTATGGCCCCACGTAGCCACCCCTAAACTAATCGAATGACCTCTAAAGAGCAGAGTGGTTGTGCCCTGCTGCAAACAATCTAAACATCCAATTGGCTGCGCCCATCATCCCTCATCTAATGTCTCGATAGAGAAAGGTACATTGGAGTGTTGGTTTAACTCTAGTCTTTTCCAAATTCGCTTCTTGGTTTTGATGCTGGTTCGATATCCGCATGTGACTATCCTTTTGGGTCCTTCCCACTAAAACTTACTTGCAAGTACCGGGACGTGCGAATATTTTACTCCAAACATCAACCCCTTTTGACTGCTTACAATGGTCCTACCATGCAAAAAGCAGTCAAGGCATACCCTTTTGATGGAACACCTACAGACCTGCCTTTGAGGGACTGCGCCGTTATGCCTACCCCAAATGGCCATCCTAGAGTACCCTCACGTCCCGTTGAAGTCTCATACTTCCTCTAGCCCAAAATATCTAAGTTGGACGTGCTCCTTCTGTGCTGAAATCTGTGATGAACTGCTTCATTAGGTCTTCATCCTTTAGGCTGCTTCAAATGCATTTCTCTTTTATTAGACCCTAAGTCTAATCTTTTATTTTGCATTTAGCTTACTTTCCTTATTCTATTGGCTACTTATTTACCCTAATTAGCATAATCTTGTCCCAGCCTCACCTAACTATTGTGAGACCATCAGTTCCTAAATGAAAGGGAATGTTGCTGGTATGTGCCACTTCTATTATCTTGCTTATTAACTTAATTTAAGTCTTAAGTTTATTAAAATAAGCATCTTCTATTATTTTTGCTCTATTTGCTTATTAACTTAATTATAACCTATGTTACAACTTTACCTGTAATTGCAACTTTTATTTTCTTTTATAATATGTACATTATAAATATAACTACAAGTGTCTCTTGTCTATTCTAGTCTGTCTTCTTTTAATATGATATTGAATTCTCTTTAATTCTCTTATATTATACGACAATCTTGGCTTGGGACTATGTCCAACTATCATAAATTTACTTATCATAATAAATGCTTTGCCTTTATTCTATTATCTGTGTAGTAATTGCACATCTTGGTATATTTCTTTTAATTGCTTCTAGTCTTGTCTAATAATTAACTTGATTTTTCCTTTACTCTCTTTAATTCTTCACTTTATTTTCTTATATTCTAGGAAATAGTTCAATTCTATTTGGTTGGTTACAAAAACTGTGCTAAAATTCCATTTCCATGTTTTAATGCTAAACAATACTATAAATGATAATCCGCGACTACAAGATGTTTCTTTTACTATTTCTTTTACTTTTTGGATACTGCGAAATACAATTGTTTCTCTATTTTGCACTAATTCTCTTTTTCTTTCTTTTATTCTTGCAATTACGTTTATCCTTATCTTTTAAATATTAAACTATGGATATATATTCTCTTTTCTAAGCTAACTAACTAATCTATCACTTACTTCCCTATCAAGTTATTAAATTTTCCCTTTGAATTTAATTTTCCCCCGTTTTGGCATAATTTACTGCAAATTTCTATTTTTCTCTTTTCATTTCAGCTTTTCTTATTTACATCTAATTTCTGTAAACCTAATATTCTTCTGTTTTAGTTCATATTTGTGAATTCTTCTCTTTACTATTTTATTCGCATAAAAAGGAATAAAAAGAAGCTAACATTTACAGGCTAAATTTCAACTTTTAAAATAGATGTAAATAACTGTAAATTTCTTATTTTTTTAGGCTTATGTCTTTCTCTAACTGTCAAGCCTAATCTTATTAATATTTAATTTGATTACTATTTTCCATATAAATAATAATTACATATAAGCTCTCTTATACAATTTACAGTCTTAGCATAACTAATTAACAGAATTAATTACTGAAATAAATACTTAATAAAATTAGTTAATGGGAATCTAATGATAATATATCGTAAATGTAGAAGAAATATAAACCACTCACATGTCGTCCTTTGCTTTGCTTGTGCTCAGCTTGGCTCCATGGTCTTCTTGGATCTCCTTCTAAGGTGTCTAATATTTTTATTGAGAAGATCTTCTCTATAGAAATATTTTTTTTAGGGTCCAACCTCAGACAATGAACCCAATGGGAGAAAATCTGATTGTGAGAAAACAGCTAGGCCTAGGGTTCTATTTATAGTAGAGTATGGGGATCTCAGACAGTTGGATTCTTGGATTGAATCTGAAGCCACCATGTCACTGGGTCGTTCAGAGCCATCTGATAAATCAACGTATGGCTCAGATTGTGGAAAAATCGAATTTGAATTAGTTCGGCACATACCTAGACGAAACTACGTCCAGGTAGTGACGTGGCGACCTTAGGGTCGACCTATGCTTCCCTCGAGTCAGCTTGGGGATGTTCTGGGTCGACCTATTGGTCGACCGATATTTGTTTTTTTATTATTGTTCGTCTCTCGTTTCTTCCGTAACTTCTTCATATTGACTCGGATTTTGACAAGTTATATATGGAAATTGATCAGAAAATTTCCATGGACACAACGGTCTAAGTTTCAAGGCTATATTCTGACAATTCCAAAAAATTTTATGTGACGAGAAGGATTTTTCACGCTTGAAAATCGACATCCATACTTTACATCATACTCGAATGCCGCAGATTCGACCGTTCAAATCCAAGTCGCCGGAGCTTATACACAATTAAGTAAACAACACAGCAAAGTAAAAGAATAATACATTGATATACAGCTTTTATACAATATCTGATACAATGATCAACAGATATCAATATACATCAGAGATATGATACAATAAAATAGCAGCGGAAAAGAAAAATAGATAACACTAGCAGCGGAACAATATAACTCTAAGATAGTCTTCAAAAGAGAACTCTAGCAGCAGCAGCTCGATCCAACATCACTATACGCAAAGACAAGCAAGTCTCGTCCACATCCAAAGACTGAACTAGCTCCAGATAATTCACTGAACCTAACTATCTGAAAAACCCAACTCTAGACTGCTCGTGTAGAGGAAATTTTGAGCATCCAGAGTTTAGGAAAGAAACAATAAACTCCGGATCAGTCATGGGACTGGTGTGAGCAACAAAAACAGTTTATCTTTAAAAACAAACAACGAAATATTTTAAAATCAATTCGCAATGCATTTTAGAAATGAGACTACCATAAGGCCTCCCGCACACACACATAATGCAAACGCAGAATCGGAGGAGATTTCTCCTTATGATAGTCAAAGATGCTTGATACGCATTAAAAAGAAACATTTGATATTATTACTAGTGCGTAGTGTAGTAAAAATCATTTTGAAAGTAAAGATATAAATCTGAGCCAACATACGACCATTATCGTATGCCTACTATAGCTACCATCCAAACAGTGGGGCGCCACCATAAGTAGATGACAGGTAATACAACTAAAACCGTACAAGGTACGTATTTTGAAGAATGGATTTCCAACAAACCGTCAGGCCAAGGAACTTCCCATTGCCACATTGAAACGCCTCTGGAATGACGTCCCGAGAACCAAACCGGATCTCTGCCAAACAAGGCCGGCTACCCCCCTTCCCGGGGAATATACAAAACCTCAGATATGCCACCCCCGGTCCTTTGGGACCTTTATATGAGGCGCCTCTAAACCAACAACCACACAGAAATAAATATAGTGTGTCCACATGAGTAAGTATCAGGGCTCCATACCATGACACTACCCTTTTCCAGAAGGAGTGGTCATACCCTAGGTAAGCTACCCCTGAAACCTTTCCGCACAATTCCTGTTTCGACCATTACCGGTTTGTGAGGCTCGACGAAGTCTCGTCCACAAAGCTACGCTTTCTACAAAAGCCACGCTTTGATCTACAACACTCAGCATGCCACATTACCAAGTTGGGAACATATCACTGATAACCTTCAACTACATAACCTCTAAGGGTGTTAAGCTAAGAGAATAAATTGTCCGCCACCAACGGAAATGTATTTGAAAGAAATCTGCTTTATATCTCAAAATGTAATGTCAGACATACAATCTATACAAGTCTGTTCTGGATTTAGAACAGAACCGAAGGCACTTCCAAAGAAGCCCTTGCAATCCGTATATTCACAATCCCGATCGGACTTCCCATCACTTAGGAAATCTCTACACCAGAGCAACTCAGTGCAGAGACAATCGATAGGTCATCCTATCGTTCTCGCAAATACTCAGTCTTCACCACTGGTCTTCAAATGCTATCCATAATGACGTATCACATATTCGGAATGGGTTATACGACCCAAAGGTCCTTTCCCGGCTAACCCGAATAGTGAGCGCAACATTTAAAACATATGGATATGGGATTTCAATTAAGTCACAACTTAATAATTCAAAACTTTCTTTCAAATGGTTTAAACAAATTACCACTTTCAAATCTTTTAAACAAAAGATTTATTTCACTAAGTTCACCCATTTTCACAAAGATTCATTCCCGGATTTCAAAACAATTTCATCTCAATTGGATTAATTCATTTAAATCTTTAAATCAAGATTTTATCTTATAGCTTTCAAATCGTTCCTAAATATTCTCAAAAAAAATTCGTTTCCAAATATTCATCTATAACTTGGAAACTATTTCAGTTTACTTGAAATCCCTTTTAATACAATTTGAAATTCATTTCTCCTATGAAAGCTTTTTATCATTTAGAAACAACAGTGTTATTTCGGAAAAACCCTATTTCATTTATACAAGTTACAATCTTTGGGTTAATTCAAATTCCCAAAAGAACAATACTTTAAAAATGGTTTGACTCATATATAACTAGTATAATATCGTTAATCCCTAGTTTCAAATCATAGAATTCAATTTCAAATCTTGAAATTAAGTTTAAGTCAAATTATTTAAACTTCATACTTTATCAAGTTATTCAAAATAAATCTCATCTTTGAAATTTTATTCCAAAATCTTTTCACTTTAACCCAATCTCATTTTCAAAACATTTGAATTTAAATATTCAATTTTATAAATCATTTCAAAATCTGTGACTTAATCGATTTCCTCGTGAAATCCATATTTGTGTGTGTATAAGTGTGGTCCAGGGTTTAACACAATAGTGCAACATCATTCACTCATCACAGATTCAAATACAACAACATAGTTGATAAGCGATATAACTATAACTCTTATCGCTCATTCACAGATTCACAGATAATATACATATGTATCATCAATAAATGAATAAATTATACACAGCTCAATCCATAGAACAAAATATCACAGATCAGATAGACAATCAATTCAAGGCATCTCATATAATACAATCATTCATAAGTAAGGCCAAGTATTCAATAGTCATTTATGAGTAGGATTAATTAATCGTTTAATCCTAATCAATTCTATTTATTTCCTATTAAATTCATCACTTATGAATCTATTACCCAATCCTGATAAATTAATTACAAATCATTTGATGGAATAAATTAATTTATCAATCGCTTTAATTAATTAATTAATTTTAATTAATCATATTAATTAAATTAACCTCCGAACCAATTACGTGATTAATTAACCCCTTGATTAATTATCTTAAGAAATTAACTTTTAATTTCTTACCATTAAGCGATCATCTCATACCAATAAATCATTAATTACCGATTAATCTTTATCAATAAATAAATCAAAATATCCAATTTAAATTACAATTAGTAATTAACCCCTTAATTACTTTCATTAAGTAATTAACAATTTACAATTGATTATCTTAATTAATACATCAAGTAAATTATCAAAATTAATAATATTAATTTAATTACTTAATAATCTCTAGTTAATTATCTTCATTAACTAATAACATTTCCTTAATTCCTTTCTCAAGAAAATTATCTTGGATTAATCCATTATTAATCATCTCTAATTATAAATTAAATCTAAATTATTTATTTATAAATTAAATAAATCATTCTCTAATTACCATATTAATTAAATCATTTTATTACCTTAATTATCTCTAATATAATTCATTTCTTATTGATGACTTCATTAACATGAGTGTAAAACCTTACACTTCTAAATTTAATTTCAAGTTCCATTTTGAATATAAGGTTCAAAATGATTATTCATTTACACATTAAACAATTTAAATATCAATTTATAAACCTTAAAATAATATAAAGAACATTTATTATTTACACAGGAAACTTATATAAGGAAAAGCTTATAAACTCAATTACTTCATTTTTTATTTTAAAATTTAGCTTTTGCATTACACTACATTTTAACTTGCAAAATTCAAGTTAAACAAATTATTTAACTTATGATAAGTTTTAACTTAACAAAATTTACATTTGTTTACCTTGTAAATGCCAAAGGTTTACTTAATATTTGTTAACTTGAAAATTTTGTTTGGGCTTAACCCAATTTTCTTTAAAACCCGAGTAAAACAGGTATTTCACTCGAGTTAACCTCGACGTCTACTCGTTACTTCCCAGAGACCTTTCCTTTCTTCCCCGTGCCTGTTTCTTCTTCCCTCTTTTTTTTAGTTTACATTCAAGTTACAGCAGCAGTAGCTCGTGAAAACAAACCACATGCCCAGGTCTCGCCTCGAAGAAACCCTTCATCATGCTCGAGCATCACTCGAGTCGAGTCAATATACGAAATCGCTGACAACCCACTGACACGAACGCGCATGCGTACACGTGCACAAACGCCGCGACCAACTCTGGTCAACGCCGCAGCCCCACCCAAGTCACCATCGATCATCCCAATCGTTCCGAGCCATCCACGATGCAATATCATCACCGAGTCAAAATCGAGTGAGTACAGGGCCAATTCTCTTTTTCCTGTACCCATTCGAACACCAAGATCTGCCTCGTCCCACCTCATGACGCCACTGGAGTCCACGTGAACCTGACCAAGCCTCCGCCACTCACCCACGAGCCCATCCCCATAGGTGCGATCGCCCAGATTACCGTGATGATGACAAGATTTGCTCGTGAACATCAGCAAACCAAAACGAACCCGAAACCCTAGTTGCGCCTCGTTCTAATATCTCACACAATAGAAAAATCATATGATAATTTTCGCAACCTCATCGATGGCCAAGTTTGCTTCGAGCAAAATTTCAACACCCAAAATTTGTTCAATCGCCAGTAATCGATTCAAAAGCATATTCTATTCAAATATGAACTGCACATAAGATACTTGATTAAAAATCATCGTATTGATTTTAAGTATCATAACTTTGTATGTTTATACAAGTTATATAAACAAATCCAAAATTTACAACATCCCAAATTTTCATGTGTTCATACTTTTACTGTAAAACTTGATTTACAGAACCCATACTTCAATATCAAGCTTAAGATAAATCCTAAGCCATGATTTAGGTTCAAACAACTTGTTTAAATTTGAAATTCTAAGCCTAAAATTGTGGTATGAAGATATATAAATTTTCCTCTACTTTACTTTACTCTGTAGCCCAAAACCAGAAGAAGAACAACATCTTCAATTTACACAGGAAAATCACAATCTTGCACACAGAGCTACAACTTGAACATATATACACAAAATCCAATATATTATGCACAGATTTTACGATACTTAAGTATTGGAAGAGTTTGTTTACTCACCTGATTCTTTTTGAAATGGACAGAGTTCTTTTATGTTGAGATAAGCAGTGAGTTTGCAAGCTGAAGCCCTCCCTCTTGAATCTCTGGTTTTCAATGAGGTTATATGTTTTATTTTTGTTTTAGTTTGAAGTATTGGATCTCTAAGGCTTCAGGTTTGTTTGAGTTGCTTTTGAAGTTGAACTTCCAGATTTGAATTGATTTATTCTTCTTTGAATTGTTTAAAGCTTCCAGGTTTGAAACATTTTTTTTTCTTTTCTTAGCTTTTGATTATCGAAACTAAGACGAGGAAGGTTGATATTGATATATAGAAACAAGTTACAGGTTATTATATTGTTTTGTATAATCAAGGACAGATTTTTTTCTTGCTTGTCTTGGCTGATGATTTCTTTTGTATAGGGTATTATATTTAAGTTTGTACAACAAGAATTGTTGAGCTTCTGTGCGTTATGGCTGAGATGTTTGTATACATCTTATTATTTTTTTCTTTGTTTGATTAACAAGATCTCGGCTGATATGAAATGCTAGATATCATATTGTGTGCTAAGGACATCTTTGCATTAATGGCTTAAGTCCTTCATGTCTTCATTATGGTATTTCATTCCTTTTGTCTGTGTTCTTACTTATCTTCTTATATATTTCCATATCAAATTGATTTGTTTACTTTGCATTGACTAAAGAGATTTTTCTCTTCTACTTTGGTAGCTGCAGATCTCATCTGTTGGTGGCTGATGATATTTCCTTGTGTGCTAACATTTATTTCTTTGTTTTGTTTCTTATTACTTGTCTGGTTTACTTTCAAGTATCTTATGTGCTTTTATAAAGTTATTATATTTTAGTATCATCTTAAGTGTTCAATTTATATCCCTTTATATAAGAATTTAACTTTAAATAACCATTGAAAATTCATTGTATTAAATTCAAGGTAAAATAAAAATGCATACTATAAATACAAAGTAACTTTCCTATAAATTTCAAAATTCTATAAACACACATATAATTTTTTTAGAAATGGTTTTAAAGTTAAATTTTCAAAAGCTATCTATTTATAAAAATAAATAAGCATATATCTCATTCAATTTGAAAGATTCAAATTAATTCTCAATTCTAAACTTTGTTAAAATTTGAGATCGTTACAGTTTATTTTCACTTTTCATCGTTATTTGATTATTTAATTATTAAAAATGCATGGTGTTACATTCTCCCACCCTTTAGGAAATTTCATACCCAAAATTCAATACCGGTAAACATTAAGTAATTCCTCGCATCAATCACATCCATTTTTTTACATCCAATTTTATGGCCATCCGTGCACTTATGCAAAGGGTCATTCAACATGAGATATATGCATGAACATGAATTTCTAAGTGGTACCTCCTATATGAATCTTTTCTTCTTTCAAAATTTCTTTTAATACATGATGCATACATCCTAAATATACTTGCAATTTCTATATGAATGCAATCTTTTTGAAAATTCAAAACATTTTTCATCCAATTTTTCCCGCACTCCTACTGAATAGGGGTGTAGTTCAATGAATTTTTCATCCAAATCCTATCACACAACTTTTAATATTCGAATTTCAAAAAATATAATTTTCTGAACTCGATTTCTTATGTCAGAAAGAAGGTAGAGAACGACAAAACTTCACATTTCCCCGTTTTACTTTTGCGTACCTCCCACTCCATACTTGGAACTTATGCCACTATCCTATAAAATCTCTATTTTCTTTCTCAAGCACAGTTTACGTAAGAAAGATTTTTCTTTACAAACTTTTTCCTAAGCTTAATTTAAGGGAAAGATGTATTTTTCTTTTGAAATTCTCATTTATTTCTATAGACGTTTCTGTTGCTTTCTTTAGATCTTACTGTTTTTCTTTTAGTTACCTTTTATCTGCTTTTATTTTTCTTTTAATATAGCAACTAAACACAACTATTATCTAGGGCTAGATGGTTTAGGACCATGTCCATGCTGACATAGAAATGTCCTATTCTAGGAATCCAAGTAACTCATATGCTCTTCCTACAGCCTATTACTTGTTACCAACTTACGTTGTGTTACTCATGACGAATAAGGTCTATTCATTCTTCTATTCCATGCTCAAAAAGGAATAACTAAGTCTCATTTACTGCAATGGATAAGGGTTTTCAATCTATGCAGTCTCTATTCAAAAAAGCAACTAAGCTTGGGTAAATTTTCTCTTTACCTCCCATTTTCCCCCAACTAAGGTCTATTTTCCCCACATGCGTGTCTTAATGTCTTACTAATATCACTTCACTATTCCTCTATAGTCTACATGCATAAAGCAACATTTCTAGGTTTTCACTAGTGTCCTATACACCTTACGAGAACTTTTATTATTACTACTAGGAGTAATTACTGCCATAGCCTTACACATTTCCGTTACACCAAGGAAATGATTACTACCTTAAAAGTCTGGTTTGGTTTGGTATTTATCATTTTACTTCAAAAATTAAAGCATCTAAATTTTTGAAACATCAATTCCCAATTGAAAGTGTTATTTTGAAGTTTTCTGTTAAATTCAAAGGTACTTGGTTACCTAAAATTTTATCTTTTCAAAAACTTATTTACTTTTCCACCAGACCATTTTTCTTTGAAACATGTCTTGCTTGTTCTTAGAATATTTCTCTTTTTTCTTGACTTCAAAAAAAATGTCCTTACATGTTTTCAAAATATCTTCTTTTCGTAGATTTTCAAATTTACTAAAATTGGAGTACATAAGAACAATTATTTTATCAAAATTCCCTTAAATTTTCTACCCTTCCAATTACTTAACCTTGGAGGAGCTTTTTAACTTACTACACTTAATGGTTTTATACCTTAACGTATTAGAATTACTTTCTCTTATGAGAAACTAGTAACGTTAAAACCTTCTATGAATTCTTTAAAAGAGGATTTCATGTTTATGTGAAATTATAAGGAATTTATTTTATATTTTATCGAAATAGGCTATACAAAATATAGTGCTTTCCATACCTTGTACATCTCTTTCTCGTATTCCTTATAACTTGCACAAAACATCTTTACTTGTGATTCATAGAAAATTATATCATTATTTTTTTCATTCCAGTGGATTAAAGTATGTTTACTCTATATTCACTTACATAGGATATTTCCTACTAAATTCATTAATTTAACGTACATTATTTTTCAAAAGAATTCATTTTCCAAAACTGCTTTAAAATTTTCAAAACTAGAAAATACTCTCACATACTTATGTAAATAATAAGTCTACATACAAACTACTTTAGAAATTATCTTCAAAACTCATTTAGGTCAAAACAGATGTGGCGTAAAACATCGTTACTACAACCCAAAGATATTACTTTGTGGATTCAATAAAAATAAATATTAATAAATCACATAAGCTATGTAAAAACATTTCCTTTGGGAGTCACCTACTACAACAATAGTGTCATAGTCTATGCTTCCTTTGTTTTTACCGAAAATATCTATTACAATAATAAATGTTGTAACCTACGTTTTCGATACTTAACACACTCTAGGTTAAATTTCATACCCCTTTTTTTTCAAAAACACAATATCTGCTTCCTCAAATATATTAACAATTATATTTTTCTACTTTTCAATTTCAAAAGTTTCATTTTATTGGGCTAGACATAAAGTGGATTTTCTTCTTACTAAAACCTCTTATTCCTTCCAAAATAAAAACAGTCTCCCTACTATCCGTAGGGAACTTCCCTACTTCCTATAACATATGGATACCAATCATTTCTCAAAAGATGGCTTATTGTCCACTATGAATCGGTAAATACACAGGGCTCAGTATACCTGGGTCATCCCAAACCCAACTAGCAAATTATGCACAAATATACTTTTGAAAAACTTTTCATATGTTAAAATCTATAATTGGGGACTATTTGGATTTTAGTACATAATATATTTATATTTTATTCAAAAATGCAAATACGTTCACTCACTATCTACCTATGAATCTTAAACCTAGGCTCTGATACCAAACGTAACAACCCGAACCCTAGTGAGTCCTGATTTTTCGCAAAAATGCTAAAATACAATCCCACTGATAACCGAGTTAGGTATCTGGTATCCTGCAAAATAGGCAAAGATAAATATATTAGAGCTCGAATAAATATATCACAGCGGAGCTGACTAAAATATAATAACAAGTAAATACTCACCAATAAAATAACACTTTCTAAACAAGTGTCTCAAAGCTGAAAGGTCTATGCTATCTACCTAACCTGTAGGATGTTATAAGGAGGGGTCAGAAATAAAGTTCTGGTGAATGGACAAATTATACACTTCTAAGCTTAATTCTACACATACCATTTTATTTCCATTTAATGTTATATTAGGTTTATTAGGTTTATAATACTCCCGCCTCAGTGTATGAATCGTGCCCATCTACACCCTAGTAGATTAAACCTAATAACTGATATATATATATATAGCGATATGCCACTTGACCGCATCAGTACTAGATACTACCCATAGTACCTTCATATCCTTCTCGCGAAATACTCCATCGTCTTGCTATATGGCGTTCTGTGACTACATCTATAAAGGACTGCCTCATAAGACCTACAATACAGATGTTCTGTTGTCTACTATGAAAACGTAAAACTGCATCCGCACTAGTCTATATTAATGCTCGGACATCCATAATGTACCACCCAGTGCGTACCTTGAGGACTATACGTAATCGTTCTGTCTACTCCCTGAATCGCACTTAACAAGGTCTACCTTGTATGGAACTCGGTCGGGGATTTTCTATTTCTTTAAAGGACTGTCCTGTTAGGCCTACAATATAGATATTCTATTTGGTCTGTCTCTTTTCTTATTGGCTATGGCCCAATGCAGCCACCCCTCAACCAATCGAAAAACCTCTAAAGAGCTAAGTGGTTGTGCCCTACTACAAACAATCTAAACATCCAATTGGCTGCGCCCCTCATCTAATGTCTCGATAGCGAAAGGTTTATTGGACTGTTGGTTTAACTCTAGTCTTTCCCGAACTCGCTTTTTGGTTTTGGTGCTGGCTCAATATCCGCATGCGACTATCCTTTTGGCTGCTGCCCACTAAATCTTACTTGCAAGTACTGGGACATATGAATATCCTACTCCAAACTTCAACACCTTTTGACTGCCTACAATGGTCCTTCCATGCAAAAAGCAGCCATCACATAATCTTTTAATGGAACACCTACAGACCTGCCTCCGGGGCACTGCTCTGTTATGCCTACCCCAGAGGGCCATCCTAGAGTACCCTCATGTCCTGTTTAAATCTCGTACTTCCTCTAGCCAAAAGTATCTAAGTTGGACGTGCTCCTTCAATGTTGAAATCTATGATGAACCGCTTCGTTAGGCTCTTCATCCATTGGGCTGATTCAAACGCATCTCACTCTTTTATTAGACCCTAAGTCTAATATTTTATTTTGCGTTTAGTTTACTTTAATTATTCTGTTGGCTAGTTATTTACCCAAATTAGCATAATCTTGTCCCAACCTCACCTAATGATTGTGAGACCATCGGTTCTGGACTGAAAGGGAATGATGTTGGTATGGGACACTTCTTATATCTTGGTTATTAACTTAATTTAAGTCTTAATTTCATTAAAATAAATCTCTTCTATTATTTCTACTCTATTTGCTTATTAATTTAATTATAAACTATGTTATACTTTTACTTGTAATTGTCACTTTTATTTTCTTTTATAATCTGTACATGATAAATATAATTACAAGCGTCTCTTGTCTATTTTAGTCAGTCTTCTTTTATTATGATATTGAATTCTCTTTCTTGGCTTGGGACTACGTCCGATTGTCACAAATTTACTTATCATAATAACTGTTTTGCCTTTATTCTATTATAGTGTAGTAATCACACATCTAGGTATATTCTCTTAATTGCTTCTAGTCTAGTCTAATAATTAACTTGATTTCTGCCTTACTTCATGTAATTCTTCACTTTATTTTCTTATATTCTAGGAAGTAGTTCTATTATATTTGGTTGGTTACAAAAACTGTGCTAAAATTTCATTTCCATGTTTTAATACTAAACAATGCTATAAACAATAATCCATAACTGCAAGATGTTTCTTTAATTATTTCTTTTACTTTTTGGATGGTGCAAAAGATAGTAGTTTCTCTATTTTACACTAATTCCCCTTATCTTTCTTTTATTCTTGCAGTTCTGTTTATCGTTATCTTTTAAATATTAAATTATGGATATGTATTCCTTTTTCTAAGCCAACCAACTAATCTATCACTTACTTCCCTATCAAGTTATTAAATTTTCCCTTTTAATTTATTTTTCCCCCGTTTTGGCATAATTTACTGCAAATTTCTATTTTTCTCCTTTTATTTTAGCTTTTCTTATTTACATCTAATTTACGTAAATCTAGTGTTCTTCTATTTAGTCCGTATTTGCGAATTCTTCTCTTTACTACTTTATTCATGTAAAAAGAAATAAAAAGAAGCTAACATTTACAGGTTAAATTTCAAATTTTAAAATAGATGTAAATAACTACAATTTTTTTGCTTATGCCTTTCTCTAACTGTCAAGCGTAATGTTATTCATATTTAATTTGATTACTATTTTCCATATAAATAATAATTACATATAAGCTCGCTCATACAATTTACAGTCTTAGTATAACTAATTAATAGAATTAATTACAGAAATAATTACTGAATAAAATTATTTAACAAGAATATAACGATAATATATCATCACCGTAAAAGATATATAATTAAATCCACTCACATGTCATCCTTAGCTTTGCTTGTGCTCATCTTGGATCCATAGTTTTCCTGGATCCCCTTCTAAGGTGTTTAATATTTGTATCGAGAAGTTCTCGCCCCTAGAAATACATTCTTTTTAGGGTCCATCCTGTGGCAATAAACCCAATTGAGAGAAAATCGATTGTGAGAAAATAGCTAGGTCTAGGGTTCTATTTATAGTGGAGTTTGGGGATCTCAAACAATTGGATCTTGGATTGAATCTAAAGCCATCGCATCATAGGGTTGTTTGGAGGCATCAGATAAATCAACTTATGGCTCAGATTGTGGAAAAATTGAATTTTAATTGGTTCGGCACGTACCTGGATGAAACTACGTCCAGGTAGTAACGCGGGTCGACCTTAGGGTCGACCTATGCTTCCCTCTAGTCGATCTGGCAGTCGACCTAGGGATGTTCTTGGTCGACCTATATTTGTTTTCTTTTTCTCGATTATTTCCCGTCTCTCGTTTCTCCCGTAACTTCTTTATATTGACTCGGATTTTGACAAGTTATATATGAAAACTGATCAGAAAATCACCATAGACACAATGATATATGTTTCGAGGCCATATTCTAATAATTCCAAAAATATTAATTTTCACTATTCATCGTTATTTGATTATTTAATTATTAAAAATGCGGGGTATTACAAGAATTTTGTTAAAATATTAGAGAATATTTGAGTCGAGAAGAAGGAATGAAGAATTAAAGAAAAATTAACTTAAAATTTGTTGAAAACAATAGGTATTTATAGAAAAACAACAATCATGTCCATTTGTGAACGGTTATAATGAATGGATACTTCTTTCGAAAATTTAAAATTTGAACTCTACGACTACCATATCGACATGATGGGATGGGGGATGTCGACATGCCTATGTGTATTTTGAAAATAGATTTTTTTTTAAAACGATTACTATTCTAAAACTTGTCAAAACAGTTTCAAAAACTTTGTAAACCATTTTGAATATAGTTTAAACTTATAAAAGAGATTTAAAAAATAATCTTAAAAAAATATAATCTATAATATAAAAGTAATATTAAAAACTAAGTATAGATTTTTTTTTTAAATATATTAAAGTTAAAATATTAAAATCAAGAAACAGTTTTAAAAAAAAGATGATTTTGAAATTAATTTGATTAAAAATAGTTTTCGAATTATGGCTAAAATATTTAAACTGGGTGAGATGACTTTAAGAAGTTTTTGGAAAAATATTTAAGATAAAATCATTTTGAAAATTTCGTGAATTTCATTCTAGTAGAGAAGGTCGTGGGTTCCATCCCACTATTAAAGCGAAAAGGTGGATTACATTCCACAATTAAAATTCGAATAAAGATTTTAGTGATATTATGAAGTTTTAACATAAATCTAGACACTATTAATTATCTGATGGCTTGAACTCTTGATATCTTGAACTCTTAATACTCATGAGTCTTTAGTCTTGGTTTTGAATTCATCAGTCTTGAGTCTCTATACTCAGTCTTGAATCTATTTACTTGGTTTTGAATCTTTATACCGTACAGTCTTCATTCGTTAGTACTACATATATATCCTGCATATACATATATATCTAGACAAGAATATTAGTATTATATTTAATAACAAGTCCTAAGGTTGTTGTCATTAAAACAATCATCTCATGAACTAACACAACCATCCCCTTAGCTACTATTCATCAAATATATCCTTAAATTTCAAACTTTAACTTAAAAAGAGAAGATTTTTATTATCATGAGTGGAAGAGGAAGTAGAAATAAAAAATGGAGTTAGAGAATGTAGAAATGGAAAAGAGAAATAAAATGAGAAGTTAGATAAAACTTATTTTTACAAATGAATGAAAATGATAAAGACCAAAAATACCATTAAACATATTATTTTTTTCAACTCTCAAATCTTATCACAAGCTACCAAATTATCATTTTCAAAATCAATGCGGTAACCATATGAAAATATAATAGATCTTAGAGTGATCCTTGTACTTTTGTTAATTTGCTTCTTACGGAATCTTTCAAATTCCAAATCCATCTTTTCATTTTTAAATTTAAAAATAATAGTATATTTAAATTAATTCTTATTATTATAATATTGTTACCTTTCACAAATATGGTTTTCTTAACTTACCCTAACTGATTAAATGTTGTTTAAAACGTATACAAAGGTACAACAACTTTTTTAAAATTGTTATTCGATAAAAAATTGAAATCCTAAAAGCGAATTTCGATTACATTTTCAGTTCCGTCAAACTGCATATTTTCTAAAAAAAATTCAAAAATGAATTTTCTATGAGTAGTTATAAATTAAAAGAAATTTATTTAATTATCAAAATCTTTTAATTGAGTTTTTAAAATAAATTAAATATTTACAATCAAAGCAATAAAATTTTGGGTCGTTTCGTTCTTCCCCTCTTAAAAGAATTTCGACCTCGAAATTTCAAATCACTCAAACAAAGGACACCAGTTAACACAAAAACCTAACCGTTTACTTTCCATGACTATTTACAAATTTGTAAATCACCACTTAAGTTCACAAACTTATATAAAACCCCACTTCATCCTTGGGGGTATATACCACTATCTGGTTCAAACCTTTTTATTTTTAATTTATTTCCCTTAAGTAAACTTAAGATCCAAATACTTAGTTTTATTTCAAAACCCTTTTTGAAATGATACTATATATTTTAACCATAAAATATATAAATAGCATTTTCAAAAAAACAATTATATATATAGCACATGTAACACCAAAATGACGCTATGAACTGGGTATTGCCAAACAATATCATATATTTTCTTTCCAAAAGGGCATTACTTAAGAGAAGTGTTTATCATTCGAACATATCTCTTTCCCACTTTTAGTTGTTTTCGGGTCACTCAAACTGGTCAACATAAATACATCTTTTATTTCAATATTCCCTTTTGAAACAATGATGTATATATTATCACATATATTTCAAAAAAAATATAAACTTCCAACTTGCTTTGGGTTTATTCGAATTCTAATTATTTCGATCGGACAATGATAAAGAGAATAATTTACAAAGTGCACAACAATGTTCGCCTAGGAAAACATCCGATCGTCACTTAGAAGATTATTCGGATCATCACAAAACTACTCGAGACATTTCCTCGAACCATTCGAAGAAAATAAAATTTGCTTATAAAATTTTTTTTCGAAATATTAATACATAAAAATATTTCCAAGTAAAAATATTACTACCTTTCCATAGAACATTTGAAATCTTCTTCAAGACTCTGGTATTTGGATCCTCAAAATCTTTTATTTATAAATCACGTTTTTGTAAACCAAATTTATATAAAATTACTCCTTTATACAAAATCATCTATCAAATATTTATTCCCAAAATATTCTAGCTTTCTCTTAATAAACATCCATATTAACTATAGTCAAATAGTGAAACTTAATTCACAAGGTGTCTGTTTCAATCTTTCCACAATTTCTATCTACCCAACCCATGTTTTAAAAAGGAAAGTTGCTGATAAATCAACAATCAATAGTCAATGTGCAAAACTCGACAAGCATGACTAATCAAACCCTAAATGATAATAATTGAATATTATCATTTCCTAACAAACAAGCACATTAAAAATAACTACATCAATTTCGAAAATAATTCCATTATATATAAAGTATAATCTTAGGTAAAATTATTTCATTTACCTATTTTAAAAACAAGACTGTATTAGTTGGCCTTATTAAAGTCTTTAAATCCCTATCAATAATGTTAGCTACTCGTATTAACCAAACCCCATAAACCACTCAATAGATCAATCAACACGATACAAAACATTTTTATAAAAATAACAAATACACGCTCGCATGCACACATTCGAATTCTTTCTAGGATGTTACTAACCCTATCTCGAATGAGTTTACCCTACTGGTGCCAAGGTTCTTGAATACCTTTAGCTTTGATACCACGTTAACAACCCATCATTTCAATCCTCATAAGTCGGCACTAATACATCCATGATATTCATATACCGAGCATCCAAGTCTCGAAAAGACAGATTGTTAGGGTGAAAGAAAAGAAAAGACAGAACCAAATCATAGAACGTGACAAGTAATATACAATATACAACGGGACTTTATAAAAAGAAAAGAACTTTAATATGAATACTATCATCGTATAGGATCGATTTCACCCTAGAGGGGGGTTGAATATGGTGATGCTATTAATTATAAAAATTTAATGCGGAAGCATATAAAATAATTGCAACATAGAAATCGCAGAATACTAAAAGCTCAGGTAATAGCAGAATAATAAAAGAACAACACAGATTTACCTAGCTTCGACAAAACCCTACCTACGTGCTGCCCCCAAGGTTTCTACTAGAAATTAAGTAGTCAGACGCTTATACACGTAAACTAACGACACCCGCTATTGACTAACCTAACTCTACGCTCAAAACCCTACCACAACTCAACCACTAAGTTGCGAATTCTCGAACTACACCACCATAGTTCGTCCCCTAGTCACACGACTAGACTTTACAATAGTTTAAAAATGAAATAGAAAACTAAAAAAAAAAACCGTAGTTTTAAAAATAAAGCCCAATCACTATTTATAATAACCGGCCACACAATAAGCGATAAAACAGTATTCCCCTTTTTATTTGTTTATTTCTTCGGCCCGACTTCTTGCTTTCGTTCTGTAATTCGTTCCACTTTCAAAAAGTTTAGGGCTAAATCGAGGCGCCGCTAGATATCATTTGAATAGTGATGAATTTTTGATTTGGCTTGCTGATCGTTGCTTGCGGCTGCTCCAATTTGTCGAGTGCGTGTGCTTGGTTTAAAATTGGTACGTTTGTCCCTTTTTCGATTTATACTATACTCGACTTTGATTCGAGTTGAATGATTATTACTCTCTATTGTTGCTTGAACTCGAATGATTTGGTAACCGATGATGATATGGGTTTAAACAGCGTTATATTCCCTAGAATATTGTTCGAATAAATTTTTGAATTCGTCTCTTACTTTAAGCTTGGCCGTTCGATTTAAGTAGAATGTTGGTGGTTAAACTTGACTTGTTCAATTCGTATATTATTATTACTTGATTATCACGGCTTGTGGATTCTGATATATTCTTTTTCTTGGCCACTATGGCTCTGACTTTGTTGATAAACTGGTAGTGTTGATTCTTTTTTTTTTCTTTTTTTGGCTGTAACTTGATCAAACTCAACCTTGATTGACTTGCGGCTTGATTTGTTTTTGTATCGTGACTCGTGTAAATACTTGTTCGATTTGAAACCGTCCTTGGTTCAAAACTACTTCTTTGATTTTGAACTTGTACATTATGTTATTCTCTGTTGACTTTGGTTACTTTGAAACTGCTACCTCGATTTTAACTGCTAATTGACTTCGACCTCTACGAAATTTTTGTGACAATTTGACTTGTTTACCATTTTGTTCACCATGGCCACATGCCTTGATTTTCTAACATGCTTACATATTTTTCTGCCTCCATTGTATCCCATATTTCCACTATAAGTCGGTTATGTGTGTGCTTGGTTCTCTGACCATATGTGCTACGCTCTTGTTGCTGCAGTGTCATCTCAGTTTTGTATTGTTCGAGCCAGTGTAGTTATGTTTCTCTTGAGTACTTTGATATGTTATTTTTTGATTTGTCACCATATATGTACATACATACATATGTATGTGTGTATATATATGTATTATTGCAATCCTCTTTGTTATATATCATGATGCTTGTGTTTGCAGTCTTCGAGTCACCGTGTAGTCTGCTTTGGAGCTGTATTCTTGCTTGAATATTGAACTGCTTCATAATGCCATTTTATTTACTGCTCTGGTCGTCTGTACTATTGCTTGTTTTGATACATGTCCTTATGTATATTGCATCTGTAATAACCCGGATTTTTGGTTATCAGATAATTGAATAATTATCTGAGTTTAACTATTAAAATGTGATAATCCATTTATTAAGCTATTTAAAATGGATAAAATTGTTATCTTCAAACATAAATAACCAAAATAAAATTTGTTTTATATTAATTTAAAACAAAAGAATTTTATAAATTTAGATAATATTTATTTAGTGGTAAACAAATGCAAAAGCATTTAAAATTGGCATGTAAAAATGACTAAATAATTTTATTATTATATTAATTGAAATCTAATTAGGTCATATCTTACTTTCTTTTGAAAGTTTTTATAAGAAAGAAAAAAAATATAAATTTATAAAAAGCATTTATGAATTAGTAAAGTGTTTACATATTAAGAAAAAAAAGGGGAGGGCTTCCATTTATTTACAAATATATTTATTAAAGCTTTAAATGTCATTTTTAATAAATAAATATGAAATAGATACAAGTGTTGATTTACTAAAGCTTATAAGAAACACTTGTAGGTTAATTAATAATAAATTTTGACAAGTGGCTAAACTTGTAATTTCTTTAATTTAAATTTTATATAACATAGACTTGAGAAGAAACAGGTTCCATTTTCTTCTTTCCCACTTATTAAGAAACCTGCATAAAAAAAAAGAGAAACAATGAAAATTTCTTAAATCAAACACTCTAAAACCAGAAATCACAATGCAAATCAAAGTCAAAAAAGTTTGCAAACCAGAAGTTCATCTGAAAATCTAAGCCTGTAGCATGTTTCAATATTGCATATTTGGAAACAAACTCAGCTGCAAGAATCAAAATCAACTAATAAACTCACCAGATTCAACATGCAGATTCAACTTACAATGAGGAGAATGAATTGCAACAGAGTTGTCCTCTGCATTCTTCTATAAGGTGAGTAACACCTAATTTAAAATAAATTAAGCTTGCATGCTAGTTTATTTTGATGAGTTTAATTTTGTATATGTTTTTAAAATTGCCTGTGTATATGGGTATGAGGCATGTTGTTTCCCCAAAGTTCTGACTATACAATCTATGTTAAAAAATAATCCATTTCTCTTAATCTGTTTGCTATTGTGTTTTATCATTGAATGAAATTTGAATATTTCATGATAAAATAATTTTTAAAGGTTTTCTTTAGCAGTATAGTTTGGGTGTTGACTGCAATATAAACAACATAGCTTAATTCTGTATAAATGGAAATTTAAAGTATCATGAATCAATGTTTCAGAGATTCACTTCAAAACAACTACTAAAATTATGATTTTTTTTAAAAAAAAAATATTACAATTTTTAATGATGGAATCATGGTACAGTTTCATATTGACTGTATTATACATAATTGATAAGCACTGTTGATTCATGCATTTGATTTGGTTGATATTGCTTCTGAGTATGGTGAAATTATCATAGATTATAGGAAAAATCTTAGATTGAGTTGAATTTAAAATTTTAGATTGTAATTTGGGTTTCCAGGTTTAGAACCCTAGTTTTTACTGGGGTTAAGAATTTTAGTATTGCTGCTTCATCAATAGTTCGAGTTCAAGGATCCTTTGGGAATGGATAGATGATGTGTTGATGGGGTTGTTGCCGGAGTTTGGAGGGTGATGGTGGTCGGAGATGGAAGAAGTTGATGTTGACAGGTTGGGATGTTGTTGCTGTCGGCCTGTTCCAGGTTTGGGTGAGAAACTAGTTTCGAATTTGAATTTTAGGTGGTGTTGTGATGATCGTGAATGCGGTCGTGGTTGATTGGTGATGTGTAGAGATCATCAGAGGTGGTCGGTATGGGTTGCGTCATGGGTGCATGTGCACAGAGCAGGGATGATAATTTTTTGGTGGTGATGTTTTGGTTGCAGAGTTTTTACTTCGGGATGGTCTCGGGGGGAAATGGGGAGTAACTCGTAGCATAGGGTCTTGTGACTCGAAGTTAAAATAAGGATTTCTCGTGTAGATGTATGTTTCAGGTTTTAGAGGTTTTAATAGAAACCTGTTTTCCAGGTTTCTAAATTTTTAAAATGAAAGTAAATTTCAAACAAAAATCTGAAAACTAAGTTGAATCTGAATTTAAATATAAATTCAATTAATTAAATTTTGGGTTCTGAGATAATTTAAATTTTTAAATTTTTAAATTAGTTTAGAGTTTGAACAGGAAACCGGTTTTTTCCAGGTTTTACAAATTGATGTAAAAAGTTAAATTTAAAAATTTAAAGGATGAAGTTCAAATTGGATTTTTTTTTTAACCTGAAACTTAAATTTGAATTCAATAATTTAAATCTGAGATTTTGTGACACTTTTGAATTCAAATGTAAGATGATTAAACTAGACAGAAAACTGTTTTTTGTTTAATTTAAAAGCAAATTTTAAAATGCATCTGAAAACTTAAAACAAGTTTAAAATCTGGAAAACAGGAATATGGAACCTGTGTTTGAATTTAATTTAAATCTGGAATTCAAATTTAGATTTTAAACTTTTTAAAGTATAAAAGAACATTGATTTGAATTTAAAACCGTAAGATTTAATTTATGAAATAAAGTTTAAAATAAGTTTAAATTTAGTTTTAAAATCTGGAATTTGACTTTAATGTCAGTTTTTAAAATTTAATAAGTTTTTAAAATTAAATTTGTTTTAACTATTTTAGAAAGTTTAAATAATTTGAATTTAAAAATGAAGATGGAAGTGTAAGTAAGTTTTTTTTTTTAAGTTTGAATCTAGAATGAAAATTTGAATTTTGTTTCAGTTTGAAATTTAAAAAAAAAAAATTAATTTGAAATTTATTTGAAACAAATTGTTTAAAATACTTTAAATAAGAAGAATGTTTCTTAATTTTGAATTTAAGAAATTGATTTCATTTAAATTATTAATTTAATTTAAATGGGTAATTAATTATTTAATTAATTATTAATGTGAATGATTAATTAAGTAATTAATAATTTTTAAGTTAGATAATTTAAGATTTGAGATTAATTAATTAAGGTTAATTAATCTATAATTAAGGATGGATTTTTAAAACAATTTTTAAAGGTTATTCTTAAATTTGAAATCTTAGGTTATTCTTAAAGGTTAATTACCATGAATGGTTAAGAGTAATTAATTTGTACAATTAATTAAGGGTTAACTACTTAATGTAATTAAAGACAATTAATCAAGGGTAATTAATTAGAGGATGATTAATTAATTAATTGATTTGTAACTTATTAATGAATAATTAAGCAAGAGTTATTGTGATGAAGTAATTAATTTATTTTAAATTAATTAAAGATGAAGTAATTTATTTAGTCAATTTTAAATTAATTATAAATGGTGATTAATAAATCATTACTTATGTATGAATTGATGATATTGATTGCCTAGAATGGTTTGAGATCTCAAATTGAGATAAGTAATACTACGTGACTTGGATGTTTTGGTTTATGATATGTTTAATTTAAATTGTGATGATGTGGTTATCTATTGATGATGAATTACTGTGACCAAAGTTGAATTGTATTTCACTTGAATAATGTAAGTTAATATGACACTGGGTTCGAAGAGACCGGAGTTGGGTATTAGTAAATACCCGAAACCACTTCGATTCTTTATAAATTGCTAGGTGAAATTGATAAGCTGGAATGGAATGATTTAAGTGAATTAGACCATTTAATCTAAATTGGTACTTAGAAATTGGTGACTAAAATAAATGATGTCGATAACAATTTGTGAACTTGTAATTGATACAAGTTACTGGGGTTATATATAAATTGTATGCTTTTGAAATTTATGTTAGATGGGTTTACTCACGCTGGTTTCCAGCCTGACCAGGGTGTTACTTTGATGTAATGCTCGGGTTAGACCGAGTATTACAGATTTTCAGGTAAGGACGTTCTGGAGCTCAGGAGGCGAGCTGAAGAGCAGGAACGTATGGAGAGTTTCCGCTATGTTATATTATAGTATCTGAAACTGATTATTTATCTGTCCTGTGGTTGTAAATATGTTGTAACTCTGATACATTGAAGTGTAATTTGACAAGTACAGTTTTTCTTGTATAACTATTATTTATGTAATATTATATTTTGATCCGCTGCGAATGTGAGGTTTCTGATCTATGTTCTTCTGTTTCTCCTTTTCTTCTATCTATTTCTTCTTCTTTTCATAGCTATCTGGAAATTTCGGGATCGAAATTTCTGGGTCGTTTCAGCATCACTGTATCTTTTGAAGCTTTGCTCGACTTGATACTCTGTTGGTCTAGTTCAATTTTACCTTTTGATCTATTCATTGTTGTGGTCTTGTAGTTGATTCCATATGCTTTGTTTGCATATTGTCTGGTTGCCTCAAGTACATATGTATTTGATGCTTGCTGCTGCTCTGTTCATGCTTTGATTTGAGCTTGGGCATGTGTTGTTTTGGTTCACTTGAGTTTTCATGTTATATGGTCATTGAAGGTTGTTGTTTTGTTCATGTTTGTTGCCTGGTCTGCACTTGCATTTTGTTGCACTGCTTTACTA
Organism: Allium cepa; assembly: GCA_030765085.1. NCBI lineage: Eukaryota > Viridiplantae > Streptophyta > Magnoliopsida > Asparagales > Amaryllidaceae > Allium > Allium cepa. Next base: position 630,804,147 of record CM060934.1, read on the forward strand.
CAACCATATTTTCACTTCTATCCTTGGTAGCCTTTGATATTTGCTCTACTTCATGTAGTCTGCACCTCTGTTGTCTTCACTGGTTCATTCTTTAACTGTTGTTGGTGCACTTGATGTACAGTTGCTTCAAGCTAGTTTGCACTTGCTTCCATGTTCCCAGGCTTGCTTTGTTCTGGTTGAGGTTGTTTTAGTTGTCTTGACCATTTTATTGAACTTGCACCTGTGGTGAATCCAACTTATAGCTCGGGTTTGACCTTGTGCTTGTGTCGTGACTGTATTTGTATTACACCTGAGTTGAACCCGGCTTTTGCTTGGGTTTGACCTTATGCTCACCTGCCCCTGTAATTTGATCAATTCATTGGTATGTACGGTCTTTTGGCATGTATAGTGACACACTGTGCATATCACAGGTTGTTTGCGTATGATGAGTTCAAAAATTAAATGATGACGAACAACCCAAATAACCGAGGCAAATAGCTTTTTGAATAACACATTTTATTTTGCACTGCATGAATATTTCTTTTTCAATTTTACCGCGTCAGTATTTTCTTTGCAGATAATTCAGATGTTGGATTCAATCTGGAATAGAGTTGGAGATAAATACGAGTAAAATGTAGTGGTGCAAATATAAATGGAAAATTGTGATGTAATCAAAGTTGTATTCTAATTGAAATTTTGTGTGTGTATATATAGTGAAAGCTGAAATTTGTACTATTCAAAATTGTAATAAAATATTTGTTTGAATAAAATATCTGTTTGAATTTAAATTCTATGTTGTTTATTTTATTCAGCATATATTTTATTAATTATGTGAAAAATAAAATAGTATAATAACAAATAAATTTAAACGAATATTTATATATATATATGTTTATTATCATCAAACAAAAATCATATACTAGCATATTCAACAATCTCACCCTTTTGATGATAACAAACATATATATAAGATTTTAAATTTATTAAATGCATTTGATCATTCAATTTTCTCCCCCTATTTAAATGCTTTGTCTCTACACAAAACTCCCCCTCCATGTATGCATGAAAATAAATACAAATATGCAAATGTACCTAGATGCGAATAGAAAATAGAAAATAAAATATTTGACCTTTATTTGCCAAAATCTTAACTTTTCTCTCTTCCTTTAGTTATCAACAAAATAATAATAGTTTTAGAAAAATAGAGATAAAGTGATAGATATTAATACAATATCAATACTCAATCGAGTATAAATATTAAATTTAAATAAAAATCAAACAAAAATCATAAATACGCTGTTAGACGTATATTTCACTTTAGAATGATAGTGATGATGTCATCATATAAAACCATATAGTTGTGTCTATTTGTGGTATATTTATATCAGGAATTTGAAATCTACTAATCATGCATAACCGTTAGGACTTTTAAATGAGGTTAGTAGTATTCTTAATATATTTAAAAAAAATGAATTTCAAGCATCTTCTAATCACGCATAACCGTGAGGACTTTTAAATGAGATTAGAATCTACTTGTCTGTTTAATTAATCAATTTTGATATACGTTCCATACATGCATAACCGCGAGGACTTTTAAATGAGCATGAAAGTACATAATCAAAAATTCCAAGTAATTCACCCATGCATAATTGTGAGGACTTTTAAATGAGAGTGAATACTTTGGATGTTTTTATTGCTAAAAATATGAAAAACAAATGTTTTCTCGTTTAAAATACAACATATTGACATACTATATTGGATTTTGATGAGTAATAGAGATGGTCATGGAACTTTTACCAACAAAAGGGTTTTATAACTCTTGTTTAAATTTCTAAAGAAATTTATTAATTATACCGTCTCAAGTTATAATATATGATTAATTTCAACACTCATCACTTTTTTAATCAATATTTATCTTTTCGATAATTAGTAGGGAGTCACATTAGTTAATGTAGTCATTTAAGATCAAATCCAAAAAATAATTAACAAATTTTCTAAAAATGACTAATCTGAAACAAGGTCAACAAAACGATTTTTTGGAAGGGGTTTTATAGAGAAATGTCTGCTAATTGAAAATTATTTGATGTGAAAAATATGCAAATATTTTCTTTGAAAGTGATGCAATTACTGAATGTCATAAATCACGTTCCACTAGTAATTTTTGTATCAACTAGATTACCGGTGTAATCTGCATCTGAATTTCTCTTAGAATCAAGATTATTATTAGTTTGATGTCATAGACCAGACCACGAAGTGTGCAACAAAATATCTTAAAATCATTTTGAATAGCTTTTAAATGAAATTAAATTGAAGCCATGCAAATAAACAAATAGTGAACATAGTATTAGATCCAGAAAATAAATAGATCCACTTGCATCATGAGTAATCATCAATCAATAAAAAAACATCATTAGTTCAAACAAATTTATATGAACTAGACCAGAGATTATAGATGTACTTATAGTGTTCTCGACACAAAAATATAATTGTCCAATAATTTTGAAAAAGTCAAAATTAAAATCATCATTTATTTCTTTATCACATAACTGGATGATTTTATTCAGATTATGGTGCAGATTATCACATTTAATAAATCGTTCAAGATAATTATACCGTTACCTATTTTACCTTTGTGATAACTTTTGTTGTTGCCCATTGTGATTATGTCACCTTTGTACTAGGCTAAGGAACTTTGATTTATCGCCTGTTGGGTGTTTGGAACAGCCAGAATCCAGATAACACTGTTATTCTATAGCCTGCCACCACACCTACAAGAGAAAAGATTTTTGTGACCTATTTTTTTTTATAGGTCCATGGTTGTTAGTGGCAAATAGATTTTGAAAAGTATGTTTGTGGAGACCCAAAACTATTTATATATGTTCCTTTCGGCACCCAGATTTGTTTGACTTTGAGGGATTTTATATTAGTGCCTTTTGGAACCCAAATTGGAATGGTTTTCATGTGTTTGGGTCTATTCCAAAAATTATTTTGATTGTGTCCAAATTTTCTACAAATTGTGCATATGGAATTGACTTATTTAGTTTTACCTCTAATACGTTCAGAGTGATTATACCCAAGTCCTTGTCTAACGTATTAATAGTTTGTTTCCCTAACAGCATAATGATCTTTCACTTTTGGAAAAATTTTCTAAAGTCGTAGACAGTTGTTGGACTTGTGTTTTGAGCGATTCATTTTCCTTCAATAATTATGTGCACTTTTTGATAGAATTCTCTTCCCTAGTATTTTCACTTTCTTTCAAAATTAAAATTTCATTTTCAAGTGATTTGATTTTAATTTTTGATTTTTTTATCTCTTCTCCAAATGATGGACACTTATCACACTTAGGGCCCTTGCTTTGATGTTTTTACACAATTGATCAAGCTATTTATTTAAATCTATCAAAGTATTTCTTTGTGATTCAATTTTAGTGTATTTCTCACTAAGTTGTTCGGAACAGCCATTTACTTCGTGAAAATATATAAGCAATTTTAAATGAGTAAGTTTTGATACCTCACTTGGCTCATTAACACTGTCAGTTACATCATGTCGAAGACACAGATCTGCTTTTTCGCTCTGACTGCCAAATAGTTTTATCATCTTCATCAGTTTCTTCCCAACTAGCTTCAAAACTTCTCATTTTCGGTTTCTTTCCTTATTGAATCGATTCTGATGTGGCCAGGTTTATTGCAGTTGTGACAAATGATTTCCTGCTATTTCGAGTTGTCTAGTGCTTTGGTTATTCTGCTTTTCAATTGTTAGTTTAGAGATGGATTTCCATATTTGTGATTCCACCTTTTGAATTTCTTTATTAATAATGCTAGATCAGCTGCTCCATTATCATCGTCATGATCATCACTTTCTGTTGTTCTGTTGAGAGCTATCGATTTCTTTTGAATATTTGCTCCTTCACGCTCTTCCTTGAATTTCATTTCTAGCTTATAAGTGGTGAGATTTCCGATGAGTTCTTCAACTTTAATTTGTTTCAAATCTTTCTATTCTTGAATGATAGTGACTTTGGCTTAAAAATTTCGTGTAAGGACTTTGGAATTTTTCGAACTATTTCCAACTCTGCGTTTGATTTTCGAGAGCTTTTGATTTGTATACGATATTGGAAAGTCTTCCTTACATCTCTTTGACATTTTCTTCCTTGGCCATTGTGAAATTCTCATATTCACTACTAAGCATGGTAAGGCGAGATTCCTTGACTTGAGATGTTCCTTCGTAAGTCACTTCAAGTATGTGCCATATTTCCTGTGCAGTTAGATAATGTGAGACATGATTAAATTCGATTTGATCCAATGAACAAATAATAGAATTCATGGCTTTAGCATTAGAATTCTATAGTCTATTTTCAAGATCTGTCCATTGATCCATCAGTGTATCTATTTCCTGATTATCTACTACCATAGTTGGTGTCCTATAACCTATCTCAACTATATTCCAAGCATCAATGGTTTTCAAAAAAAATTCATTCTATTTTTCCAGTAAGCATATTCTCCATTGAACATTGGTGGTCTAACTATGGACAGACCCTCAGCAAAAACATTATTTAAAGAAGCCATTTCAAAAATTCAAAATTTTAAAACAAAAATTGGTTTTGAAAAATCAAAATTTTAAAACAACAATTGACTTTTATTCCTAGCTCTGATACCACTTGTAGGATCAATTTCACCCTAGAGGGAGGGATGAATATGGTGATACTATTACTTATAAAATTTTATTGCGGAAGTATATGAAATAATTGCAACACAGAAATCGCAGAATAATTGCTGCATAGATAATAGCAGAATATAAAAGAACAACACAGATTTATCCGGCTTCGGCAAAACTCTGCCTACGTTCTGCTCCTAAGGTTTCTACAAGTGGTCAGACACTTACACACGTAAACTCACGACACCTGCTATCGACTAACCTAACTCTATGCTCAAAACCCTGCCATAACTCAGCCACTGAGTTGCGAATTCTCGAACTACACCACCGTAGTTCGTCCTTAGTCACACGACTAGACTTTACAATAGTTTAAAAAATAATACAAAATCTAAAAACAAAACCCTAATTTTAAAAATAAAGCCCAATCACTATTTATAACAACCGGCCCACAATAAGTGATAAACAGTATTCCCCTTTTTCTTCAGCCTGACTTCTTGTTTTCGTTCTGTACTTTGTTCCTCTTTCAAAAAGTTTAGGGCTTTTCTAAATCGAGGAACCGCTTGATATCATTCGATTGTAGTGAAGAATTTTTGATTTGGCTTGCTGATCGTTGCTTGCGGCTGCTCCAATTTGTCGAGTGCATGGGCTTGGTTTAAAATTGGTATGTTTGTCCCTTTTTTAATTTATGCTATACTCGATTTTGCTTTGAGTTGAATGATTATTCCTCTCTATTGTTGCTTGAACTCGAATGATTTGGTAGCCGATGATGAGATGGGTTTAAATAGGGTTCTATTCCTTAAAATATCGTTTGAATAAATTTTTGAATTCCTCTATTACTTTAAGCTCGGCCAATCGATTTAAATTGAATGTTGGTGGTTAAACTTGACTTGTTCAATTCGTATATTATTGTTGCTTGATTGTCACGGCTTGTTGGATTCTAACTTGCATTTTCTTGGCCATTACGGCTCTTACTTTGCTGATAATCTGAAAGTTTTGATTTTTATTATTTTCTGTTTTTGACTGTAACTTGATCGAACGATTGACTTGCGACTTGATTTGCTATTGTATCGTGACTCATGTGAATACTTATTCGATTTGAAACCTTCCTTCGTTCAAAACTACCGCTTTGATTTTGAACTTGTACACTGTGTTATTCTCTATTGACTTTGGTTACTTTGAAATAGCTACCTTGATTTGAAACTGCTAATTGACTTCGACCACTTTGAAATTTTTGTGACAATTTGACTTGTTTACTGTCCTGGTCACGACAGGTACATGCCATAATTTTCCAACTTGCTTGCATATTTAGCTTCCTCCATTGTATCCCATATTTCCACTATAAGTCTGGTTATGTGTGTGCTTGGTTCTCTGACCATATGTGTTATGCTGTGGTTGCTACAGTGTCATCTCAGTTTTGTATGGTTCGAGCCAGTGCAGTTCTATTTCTCTTGAATGCTATGATATGTAACTATTTGAGTTGTCACCATATATGTGCATACATACATATGTATGTGTGTGTGTGTATGTGTTGTAGTCCACTTTGTTGTATATCATCATTCTTGTGTTTGCAGTCTTCGTGTCATCATGTAGTCTGCTTTGGAGCTGTATTCTTGCTTGAATATTGAACTGCTTCATATTGCCATTTTGTTTACCGCTGTTGTCGTCTGCACCATTGTTTGTTTTGATACATTTCCTTATGTATATTCCATCACTATATCTTATGAAGCTTTGCTCGACTTGATACTCTATTGGTCTAGTTCACTTGTACCTTTTGTTCTATTCATTGTTGTGGTCTTGTAATTGATTCCATATGCTTTGTTTGCATATTGTCTGGTTGCGTCGAGTATATATGTATTTGATGCTTGCTGCTGCTCTGTGCATGCTTTGATTTGAGCTTGGGCATGTGTTGTTTTGGTTCAGTTGAGTTTTCATGTATTGTATGTGGTCATTCAAGGTTGTTATTTTGTTCTTGTTTGCTGTCTGGTTGACACTTGCATTTTGTTACACTGCTTTACCGCAATCATATTGTCATCTCTGTCCTTGGTAGCCTTTGGTATGTGTTCGACTTCATGTAGTCTACACCTCTGTTGTCTTCATTGGTTCATTCTTGAACTGTTGTTGGTGCACTTGATATACAGTTGTTTCGAGCTAGTTTGCACTTGCTTCCATGTTGCCAAGCTTGCTTTGTTCTAGTTGAAATTGTTTTAGTTGTCTTGACCATTATTGAACTTGCACCTGCGTTGATCCAGCTTATATCTTGGATTTGACCTTGTGCTCATGTCGTGATTTATAAGTATTGCACTTGAGTTGAACCCAGCTTTTGATTAGGTTTGACCTTGTGCTCACCAGTCCCTATAATTTTATCAAGTGTACATTCGTGTGCAAGGCCTTATGGCATGTACCGTGATACACTATGCATATCACAGGTTGTTCGTGTATGATGTATTCAAAAATTAAATGATGAAGAACAACCCAAATAACTGAAGCAAATAGATTTTTCAAAAACACATTTTATTTTACACTGCATAAATATTTATTTTTCAATTTTACCGTGTCTGTGTTTTTCTTTGTAGATAATTCAGATGTTGGATTCAATCTGGAATGGAGTTGAAGATGAATATGAGTGAATGAGTGAAACTTGGTGAGGTGCTAATGTAAATGCAAAATTATGATGTAATCAAATTTGTATTGTAATTGAAATTGTATATAATAGTGAGAGCTCAAATTTGTACTATTCAAAATTGTAATAAAATATTTGTTTGAATAACATATCTGTTTGAATTTAAATTCTGTGTTATTTATTTTACTCAACAAATATTTTATTAATTATCCAAAAAATAAAATAGTACAATAACAAATCCATTTAAATGAATATATATATATATATATATATATATATATTATCATCAAAAAGAAATCATATACTAGCATATTCAACACATCGGAGCACACTAATATATCATCTGCCTGGACAGTTATAACAATCCGTCCTTACAATTGGCTGATAAATACAGACAATAACAAATAACAGGTGATAAAATATAGAAATATATCTTGGAGGATCCAATTCATCTCTTGAAGCTCCAAAGTGTCCAGTTAAATCTGTAAAATATGCTCCAAAGAAAAATAACGTTCGGATCAGTCTAGTAAAACTAGCATGAGAAACACAATGGAATAGATTTTTAACATTCCAAAAACCTTTTAGAATAAAGGTATCTCGTAATACCACACCCCACATAAACACAAATGGGTTTTAAATTACGATAACTAAACCATTTTTATTAGAAAATCAAGTGATATATAATAAAGTCTAGGGGTGGAAAATAAATATATAACATATCTTCAATGTTTACCCATAATTACATTCAATGGTACTAGGTTCTACAACTAAAACCGTAGGGCATGAAGTGGAGATTGGATTTCCATCTATGACAAGGCTATATGGGTATCGCCTGCCAAAGTAAATCTCTAGACAATGTGCCAAGGGAGTCGCATGGACCTCTTGCAAATCATAGCTCTCCCACCCCTCAAACATAAAAAGCCAAATTACATCATTCTCCAAGCATAAAGGCTGCTAAACATTTTCCCCTGCGCCCATTCTTCCCCTATGCATACATACCAAATCCATAAATATCGACTCTAGATCAAGGATAACTACTTCTAATGGTAGCGAATCACATAGCTTTGAAGCACATCCACTATTTTAGTCATTATCGGGTTGTAAGGCTTGTGAGGTCACAATTACCTTTATCCTCCCTAGCAATTTTCACTTAGAATGCTAACACTGCCCTTCAGGCATAATGCAATGGTAACATCCATCCATACAAATTGTTTAGGATATGAACAAACTAAAGGCACTACTTCTAGTACATACGTTTTAGGATCGCCCTCGGGATTAGTAGTAAGTAGCCTTTACACTTCAAAAAACTCTGTAGTCGATTCCATGATCTTGAACCAGGCTTGAACCTCTTCCAAAGTGTCGAATACGTATATGATTTTGGAGTGGTTATGGTTTCAAGTTTCTAGCCTTCTCATATAAATACACACCCCGCTTACCAACTACTCCAATACCAAATCGATAGTTCTGGTAAACTCAACTCCAGTTCTTATGGAAATAATTAGACAATACATAAGAGCAGAGATCACTACCTAACCGTTTAAGCTGATGGATTTCCTTATAATTTGTCCTAGGAGAATAAAATGAGATTTATACACACAATATAGTCTCAATGAAGATAACTGTGCCTTATAACTCCCGCTTTTCTTCTAGATATATCTAGAGTTATATTCTGGCCAAGATTATGACAGTCGATTACTTAACTATGAAATAAAAAAACAATCAAACATAGATTTAATTCCATTTGGGATCCATTATGCCTCTGTTAATTTATCTTTCATTAATTAAATCTCTTTCGACTATTTGATTCAAAATATCTTTACAAGATATTATATTCACAAACCTCATATACTTCTTTCAATACTTGGAAAACATTTATATGCTTATCTCACCGATATAGGTATATTACAAACCATTATATTTTCGATACTTGGAAAATATCCATATACTTGTCTCAACCGTATAAGTATATTAGCAAAACTTAAGGGAGATTTCCTCTTTTCAAAATCGTATTTAAATGGGCCAAAACAAATATTATTTAAACATTTCTTATTCTAAAACTCAAACCACTTTTCCTTCAGCATTAAGTATGGAAAGAATGCTTCTATGCCACCATATTTAAGAAGGAACATTTATCAAAACCAAATTTCATTCCTTTTATAAAGTTCCCTTTTTATAAACCCATTCCATATTTATGAAACCTTTTGTAATCTCCAAAATTAATTTATAAACTTCTTTTATTAGTCTCTTAAATTTTATAAAACTCCTTTTATAAATCTCTAAAATTATTTGTAAACTCCTTCAATAAACTCCTTCACCCAGTATTGTTTATAGTCTCCTTTACAAAATATTATTCGTAAATTTCTTTTGTAACGACCCATAAATTTCAATAATTAAATTGGTTAATTTAATAAGATTTTTGTAATTAAATTTAGAAAGAAATAAAAACTTTATAATTTATAATGAAGTGAATGTTAAAAATGATATGCAGCAATGGTAATTAAAACTAATCATTGACAATTGGAGTAAAACCCCAATAATGAAATAGTGTAAATTGTTGCCCTTGGTTATAAAATTTAAAATAAGTAAGTAAGGGAAAGTGTTGTATAAATAAATGAATTAGTATAATTAATGGTAATCGGATGAATTCGGTATTATGTAAGTAATTTTGATAATTAGTTGAATATAAAATAAACTTAAGTATAAATTAAAGGTTGTGATAACAATTATTATAAACTAGCTAATTAAGGTGTCAATGAAATTAATTGAAAATCAATTTCATTTAAGTGTTAAGTAAATGAAAGGTAAACAATAGTAACTAGGTTTATAGAGTAATAATGGACTTAGTATAAAGATTGGAATTGAATCAAATGAAATTTATTTGGAATTAATTATAATTAATTGGAATTCAAATTTTAATAAATGAATTTATTGTAAATGAAATTAAATACCACATTAATTGGAATTAAGATGAAATTGGGAAATTTTGAGGTGTTGGTATATAAACCAATGTTGATATCACCTTTAAGATGGTAAGTTAATTGATTCAATAACAAGATTTAGAAATCAAATGAATGGATTTATTGGCATTTCAATTGATAGTTAATGAATTTAATGAAATTGAAACTTAATACTATAATTGGTAAATTTATTAACTTTAAATTTATATATAAATTGTTTAAATTATTGTAGTGGCTTTACGAGTCAAAAATGATAAAATTAGTCTAGTGTAGATTTGAAATTTGAAAGGTAATTTAATCAATTAATTATTAATTTATTGAATTAACTGGAAAATAGCCATTTTGGCCATTGACTCGGATTTCGACGAAACTAATTTCATCGGATCTGTAACGGTGAATTATTATAGGATTTCAAGTTTCGTAGCGATAAGACTTGTCGTTTGGTCGTACGGACTAGAAACGCCTAGAAATCAATGAAATTGAAATCAATTAAAATCAATTTGAAATAACTTAATTTTAGCATAATTTCTTCATACGATGGAATTTGGACTTGAAAACTATTCCATTGATTTTAAAATATTTTAAAACATCTATTTTGATATATGGGTTGTCACATTTTCGTTCCGGAGTCAAAACGGGCTTTTTGGGTCGTTATCGTTCAATTTTCCAAACCAATCAAGCCCATTTGTTTCTATTGTGTTCTGCCTATATATATGTCATTATAAACCCTAGTAGCCCTTCTATTTCTCATTTCTGTATGTACGGAAATTTCTGTTTGCTCCTCTTTCTCAATGGAAGACAAACCCTAAAATTCACAACCCAGTTTCAATTCAAAATTCAACTTCAAAAATTCAAACTCCTCAATATATATATCGAATTATATATCGATCTGAAGCACTCGACAAGCATATCTTAGATCTATAACTCATCTTCCAATTTGGGGTACTGTTTGTCCAGAAATCGAAGAACAATTATTGGCCGTTCATCATGTTCCGATGAACGTCGTTGGATCGTCAAATCAATTGTACTGTTGTGTAAAGGGACTGAAGGGATGGCATCGGCGTGTTTCATTCGATGATTGGACGGTAGGATTTTGCATAAAAATTTAACCTAGGTAAAAAAATTAATGGAGACGGCTGCTCACGTTTTTTTCGAACAACGATTGGAGGTCGCAAAGGGGGTCTTGGCGCTTGGGGGAGAGGCCGCAGTTGGCCGAGGCGGCACTGAGTTCGAAGCCGAGGTAGCATGTGTACGGGGTTGCGTGCGTGCTCGTTGCTAGCTGGGTTTCAATGATTTGGGTTGGTTGGGTACGATAGTTGACGTGGCCGAAGGTGATAGTCTTTTTTCTTTTATTTTTTTATTTTTTATTTCGTTTATTTAAAATTTTGATTTTAAATCTTCTAATGCTAATAACTTTCGCATACGAGATCTGATTCATGCGCAGTTTTTTACATTGGGATTGTATTGAAATTTCGGACATTTTGGCGTTGGTTTAGATAAATTCTGAGATAGTTTGAATTTTGGGTTTAAATTGGATTTAAATTCCATTTAAATTCGAAAAGGCGAGTGTTTAACTCACTCACAACTTTTAAAATTTCTTATGTTTGTTAAATTGATTTATGATGTGATTAAAAAGTTAGTTATGATGGTTTGGCATATTTTGAATCATCGTCTCGGTTTATTTGAATTTATTTGGATAAAATAGTTATTTAATTTATTATCGAATATAAACTGTTAGTAAATACCTGTTATTTACTAGCTGCTCTATATTGATGTTATTGATTAAATTGGATGATGATTGTGATAAATGTTTGATGATTGATATTGGGTGAATGGATGTTGTATTTTATATTGTTATAAACTGCAAGCTGTTATGGATATTATTTCATTCGGGATTACGGTTTGAAATGATATATAACCATATCTATATTTTAAATTGCGGATTGAAATGATAAATATCCGTATCACTTGACCAAAGGAAAGAAAATTATATACAGACACCATGGTCTATATATAAAAATATTTTGAAATGATTTCTATGGTTTTGCAAAAAAATATATGGTTTTAGATAAATATTGATATTAGATATTATATAAATGTTAGTTTATCCTTGATTTTGAGCTATGTATAATTTCTTTTAATATAGAATAAGCTTAATAATAAGTTTGATTTCTTTTATTGAAGATGATATGGTTAAGTATTTGAATTTTATTTTAATATAGAGTTTATAATGATTTAAATAAATTAAGATTGGAAGATAAATTTGAGATTTATTTGAAATTGGATTTATTTAAGAATTAAACTCGAATAAGTTGATGTGAAATTTAATAAATTTGAAATTTTAAAAAGGTATGATTTTTATAACTTGATTTTGGTTTAAGGTGAATTAAATGAATATTTCAAGTATAAATAAATTTAAGGAAATATTTAGTTATTTATAATTTAAGTTTTATTTAAATGATAATGGATTTATTATGTAAATATTTCAAAACTAAATAATAGAAAATTGAATTGTTGAATCGTAATTACCAAAATTAGTTTTGAAATTTTTGAAAACTTAAAGTTTGAAATATATTGAATTTGAAATGGTTTATTCTGTGGATCAAATCTGTTTTGAAATCGATATAATTTGGAATAGTATTTGGAGACTGAATCGTATTGAAATTTATGATTTGGGATTTGTTTAAATTTAAAGTTTAGAAATTTAAGTTGTTGTAGAATCGATTTGTGAAATTGAAAGAAGCTAGTTTATTATATAAAGTATATTAATATTTAAACTAATTAAGTGGTGGTGGTTATTTTTCAAAGTTATGAGTTTCAAAGTATTATGATTTGAAAGCGTTACATTTCAAGTTGTAACGACCCTAGATTTTAATTTAATTTAAATTGATAATTAAATGAAATTTTGAATAAAAATTTATAAATGATGATAATTTGAGTTATATAAAATATATGTGTATATATAGAGAAATATAAAACAATAATTTTTAAAGTAAAATTTATGATAATTATTTAAACTAAAAATAGAAGTAAATTTAAAATACAAGAATAAGAGCAAATAAAAGTATTCAAACAAATAAAAATATGTTATTTATCAAAATAAAGATAGTTTCTTTTATAAATTGTTTTAATTAAATAATGAGTTGTATTTAAACAATATTAATAGTATAATATTTATACAAATGGATTTTTATAGATAGAAATGGTTATTTCAGATTTATATATATATATGTATGTATGTATTTTTAAAAGAAAGCTAGGATTTGTGAATTTAAAATGAAATAAATTACAAACAAATGTATGCATACAAACATAATTAAAATAGAAAATTATTTGTAATACAAAGTAAATTAAACAAAATAACAAAACAAAACAAAAGATAAAAACAAAAGAAAAAGTAACAAATCAAATACAAGAGCTTGTATATTAAATCAAGCAAGTTATGTTATATAAAATCGAAATTTATTTAAGTTATTAAAAGCAAAGTAAAAGAAAAGAAAATACAAGATACATTCAAGTGAACAAACAAAAGAAACAGTACAAGCATATTTACATCTATATTACAAAAGTACAAAGCAATATATATACTCAGCTGAAAATAAGAAGTAAGTAAAAACATTAACTAATAACTTAACAACATAATTAAAATAGAAACTTATTTACATTTTAAAGTGCTAATTTATAACCAATATATGAAGTGAGGTATTAACAATTGTATACAACAAGACAGTAAAACATGTTTATGCAGGCAAGTAAAAATAAAAGATCCATCTACATACACAAATAAAATAAAAACATGTACAAATGGAAAAGTAGTCAGTTTTAACTTTGAATAGAGATCTACAAAATATATGCAAACTATCTATGTACTAAAGAATTTAAAGAAAAGCAAAGTACAAAAGAAGATGTACCAGGTTTGTATAAATAAAGAGTGTAGCCTGTAATGTAGTAATGCAAAGGCAAGAATAAACAAAGCAAAAGCAAATACCACCAAGAATAAACAAAGAGATCTGCCCTTTCATTTTAATTCGAAAACTAATATTTCAAAACTTAACTAAGCAAAGCTAGAAAAGAAAAACTGAAGCAAGCATTGTTTAAAACTTAAACAAAACTCAACTTACTAACATCAACACAATCAATACCACCAGAGATCAAGAGAATAGCTTCAGCTAGCAAATACAAAACAGGTTTCAAATAAAGAAGACTCTGTTCTTATTTCTGGAAAAATCACGGTGAGTAACTCTTTCTTAAAAAAAAAAATCTCAACTGTGGATCTGTTTTGTGATAAGTATGTTGGTCATAAACATGAATTCTGTGTATATTGGTTGATGAGTGTGGGTGTGCTGGCTGATGTATAAGTGTTCTCTGTTCTGAAATGTTAAACTCAAAACCCTGAAAAGAAATAATTATTCCCTCCCAACCTGCATGTTGTTTCGATTTAGCATCAAAACAAAAAAATTATTTGATATGGTATGAACTCAAGATTTAAATTTGATTCAAGTACGTATAAAGGCCTCTGGAAATTAACATGACTGAACAAAGCTTTTAAAAGGTTAATATTCAAAACTTTTAATTTGCAAATTCAGATATATAGATTGAATTCATATACCTTAACGTGATTTTTAAAACAAAATTTTTGAATTTTCAGTAAGTATGTGAAGAGCGGTTCGAATTTGTTCGATTTTTCCATTTCGAGTCGCCGGGGTCGGTCTAGTTGATCAGAGGGGTCGGGGCTTGGGCTGGAGGTGGAGGAGCGAACAGGAAGTGTGAAAAAAAATGGTAGGTGGTGATGCAATTCACCATGGAGGTCGCGGCAGTGGGTTTCCTCTTGGAACCCTAGTTTTCTGGGTTTGGTAAAAATTTGGTCACCTCGGCATTTGTAGATGATCGAGTGTAATATGGCTCTGGGAGGTGATAGAGGAGAGATAATAGAGTTCGTGGCCGGAGTTTAGTGGCGAATGGTGGTCGGTGGTCGGAGAACTTGGCGTTGCCAGGTATGGGTGTGGCGGAAGATGCGGTTTCCAGGTTTGGGTCTTTACTCATTTTTTTGAATTCGAAAAAAAAGAAGGGTGATGGCAACCTGGAAGTGGTGTGAGGAAGAAGGCCGACTTGTTCGACTTTGCAACGAAGATCGGAGGAGATCATCGGTGTCGTGCACGTGCACCGTGCACACTTGGATCTGAAGAACAGAAAAAAAAAAAGAAGAAGAAGAAGGAAACGCGAAAGGAAAGGAGCAGGGGGAAGACTCGAGAAATCTTCAGTTTGACTCGAAGCAAATGATGCTTTGACTCGGGAAAACACTATGCTTTGATTCAGAGTACAAGAGTATGTACCCAGAGTAAAATTTATTTGTTACAGGTTTTAATAATAACCTGTACTATTGTGTTTTAAAAAGTTTAAAATGAAATTTAAAATTGATGTTTTAAATAAGTTTAAATATCTTAAATTTGAAGGGAATTTAATATCAAAATCTTTTAAATTTTCTAAATAAGAAAGTAGTACTTTAACATATGAATTTAAAGCAAGTTGAAAAATCAATGTTTCAAATATTTTTTTTTTTGTGTTAACTAAATCATTAATAAATACGAGTTTTACTTTTAAGTAGATGAAGATTAAATAATTTGTAATTCATTAATTTACTTTGAAATAAATTAGAAGTTTAAATTTATAAATTATGGTTTAAGTAAATTAATTAAGGAATAGTTAATGTGTAATTAAGAATCATAGATTTCCAATTTGTGTTAAAGGAAATTCAATTTGAAAAGAAATTGGATAATTTATGATTAGAAATTAATTAATTGAAATTAAGAACTATTTAAGTTGCGATTAACACCTAATTAATTAAATAATTAGGATTAATTAATGGATTATTAATGGTTAGTCAATTTCTAGAAAAAATAATTAAAGTTAATAAATCAAGTGATTAATATATAATTACATTTAATGTAATTTAATGCTGATTTATTTATAAAGGTAATTAATTACTTAAAGATAGTTATTTAATGAAATTAAATTAAGGTTAAATGGTTAGGTAATTAACTTAAGGCTAATTTAATTAATATGATTAATTAAGAATCATTTAATAAATTAAAGCGTTTGATAAATTAGTTTATATCAAATGATTTAGAATTAATAAATCAGAATTGGATAATAAATTCATAAGTAAATAAATTTGATTGGAAATAAATTGAATTTATTAGGATTAAACAATTAGTTAATCCTGCTTATAAATGACTATTGAATACTTGACCTTGCTTATGAATGTTTATATTGTATGAAATGCCTTGAATTGATTGTCCTAACTGATTGTGATATTTGCACTGTGGATTGAGCTGTATATGATTCATTCATTTTTACATTTGTATATTATCTGTGTTCTGTGAATAAAAGATAAGCGTTATAGTTATATCGCTTATCAACCATATAATTCTGTGTTTAATCTGTGATGATTGAAAAATGTTGCACTATTGTGTTAAAACCCCTTGACCACACTAATACACACACCAATATGGATTTCACGAGGAAATCGATTAAGTCACAGATTTTGAAATGATTTTTAAATTTGAATATTTGAATTCAAATATTTTGGAAATGGATTGGGTTTAAAAGTGAAAAGCTTTTGAAATGGAATTTCATAGATGAAATTTATTTTGAATAACTCGATAGAATATGAAGTTGAATTCTATGATTTAAAACTAGGGATTAAAACCAGTTATATATGGGTTAAACTATTTTAAATGTATTGATTTGGGAATTCGAATAGAATTCAAGGGCTTTAACTCGTGTAAATATAATTGGATTTTTCTGAAACGAAAACTGTTGTTTTCAGATAATAAAAGCTTTCACATAAGAAATGAATGTTCAATTGTGCTAAAAAGAATTTCAAGTTTGAAAATGAAGAAAATTTCCAAGTTATGAAAACGATTTAAAAGCTATAAGTTGAATCTTTGATTTGAAGATTCAACAAGTTAATCGAATTTTGAAAGTTATAAGTTAAATCTTTGATTTAAAGATTTAGTGAGTTAATCCAATTGGAATGGAAATTGTTCTGAAATCTATGAATTGATCTTTGTGAAATAAATCTTTTTGTAATATAAAGATTTGAATTGGTAATTGGATTAAACCATTTGAAAGAAAGTTTTGAATTATTAAGTTGTGACTTAATTGAAATCCCATTATCCATTGTTTTTTTGAATAAGCGCCCACTATTCGGGTTAACCGGGAAAGGACCATGGGGTCGAATAACCCATTCCGAATATGTGATACGTCGTTGTGAATTGCATTTGAAGATCGGTGTTGAAGACCGGGTATTTGCGAGAGCGATAGGATGACCTGTCGATTGACTCTGCACCGAGTTGCTCCGGTATAGAGTTCTCCATATGTGATGGTGAATCCGATCAGGATTGTGAATATCCGGATTGCAAGGACTTCTTTGTAAGTGCCTTCGGTTCTGTTCGAGCCCGGAACAGACTTGTACGGATTGTATGTCTGACATTACAAGTTGAGATATAAAGCCGATTTCTTTCAAATATATTTCTGTGGTGGCGGAGAATTTATTCTTTTAGCTTAACACCCTTCTCTGAGACGTACGAGCTCAGAGGTTATATAGTTGAAGTTATCAGCGATATATTCCCAAATTGGTAATGTGACATGCTGAGTGTTGCTGTAAATGATCATTGTGTTGATCATTGTGATAGGATCGTTTATTTGATCGTTTATCTTGGTGATCATTGTGTTGATCATTTGTTGACCCAAAGCATGGCTTTTGTATAAAGTATGTTTTTGTGGACGTGACTTCGTCGAGCCTCACACCCCGTGAATGGTCAAAACAGGAAAGAAGCAGCAAGGTTATGAGGGGTAGCGCCCTTTAGGATGTGTGCATTTCCTTCTGGAAAAGGGTGGTATCATGGTATGGAGCCCAGATACTTACTCATGTTGAAAACACTTTGTTATGATTGTGTGAATTGATTAGAGAGCTCTCGGATAAAGGTCCCAAAGGACCGGGGGATGGCATATTCGGTCAGTTGTTACTCAGTTAGGGGTAACCCGGCCTTGTGTTGGTAGAGATCCGGTTTGGTTCTCGGGGATGTCCATCCAGAGGCATTCTCATGTGGCAATGGGAAGTTCCTTGGCCTGATCATTCGTTGGAAATCCAATTCCCAATACGAAACTTTTACGGTATTAGTTGTAGGACCTGCCATTCACTTATGGTGGTCACCACTGTTTGGATGGTAGCTATAGTAGGCATACGATAATGGTCGTATGTTGGCTAAGATTAATATTCTATTTTCGAAATGATTTATACTACACTATGCACTAGTAATAATACCAAATGTTTCTTTTTAATGCGTATCAAGCATCTTTGACTATCATAAGGAGAAATCTCCTCCGATTCTGCGTTTGCATTGTGTGTGTGTGCGGGAGGCCTTATGGTAGTCTCATTTTTAAAAAGCATTGCGAATTGACTTTGAAAATCTTATGTTGAATGTTTTTAAGAGATAAACTGTCTTTGTTGCTCACACCAGTCCCACGACTGATCCGGAGTTTATTGTTTCCTTCCTAAACTCTGGGTGCTCATTATTTTCTACACGAGCAGTCTAGAGTTGGGTTTTTCAGATAGTTGGATATAGTGGATTATCTGGAGTTAGTTCAGTCTTTGGATCACACCAGTCTTGCTTAGCTTGGTGCATCGTTATTGGGAGTTCGAGCTATTGCTGGATTGATTCTTGGAAATGGAGTTGCAGTTATTTTTGGAGTTCTTCCTTGAAGACTATTTTAGAGTTATTTGTTCCGTATGCTAGATGTTGTCATCTATTTTCTTTCCGCTGCTATTTTATTGTATCATATCTCTGTTGTATATTGATATCTATTGGATCATCTGTTGTATCAGATATTGTATCAAAGCTGTATATCAATGTATTATTCTTTTTATTCCGCTGTGTTGTTTACTTAATGTTGTTATAAGCTCCGGCGAATCGGATTTGAACGGTCGAATCTATGGCATTCGAATACGATTTGAAGTATGAATGTCGATTTTCGGGCGGGCAAAATCCGCGTCGTTACATTTGGTATCAGAGCTAAGGTGAAACTTTAGCTCAGGAGTGTAACACGTTAAGTAGCTCATTATAGATAGGGTGAAGTATCCCTAGAATGAGTGTATCCCTAAGATATCTGTTTGAATGCCTCAGTAAATTCTCTTACTATCCACTAATAGTGAGTATGAGTGCAAGAAGAGAACGAGATAGGGGACAGGGAAATACGACTATAATTAGTCAAAACTCTGTAACAACAACGGAAATCACTTTCTCTATCAATTTTCCTTTGATTCGTATCCAAATTCTTTTGATTGCTTCGAGATGGCTCTAGAAAGAAGTTTCGGTGCGGGGATGCCCTACGAATCGTTGAAGGAAATTCTTACTTCGTATCTTCATCTGATTTCTTATCAGTTTTTGATTTAAACCTTAATGAATTTGAAACTGAAAATTTTAAATGAAATAGAAATTTTAAATTGAGTTAAATTGATTAATAAAGTATGAAGGATAATCAAATTCTATTGTAGTTTCTTGTGAATACCAAGGTCCGAAGAGGGACAAATTGGTATATAATTTGAGATATTCTGACTTGAGTTTGAAATTCATATCTTAAGTTGAGGAATTATAGGAGATCGAATCTGTCTATCTCTGTGTTGTTTTCGTGTCTGCGAATTTCGAGGACGAAATCCTTTTAAGGGGGGAAGTTTGTAACGACCCTAGATTTTAATTTAATTTAAATTGATAATTAAATGAAATTTTGAATAAAAATTTATAAATGATGATAATTTGAGTTATATAAAATATATGTGTATATATAGAGAAATATAAAACAATAATTTTTAAAGTAAAATTTATGATAATTATTTAAACTAAAAATAGAAGTAAATTTAAAATACAAGAATAAGAGCAAATAAAAGTATTCAAACAAATAAAAATATGTTATTTATCAAAATAAAGATAGTTTCTTTTATAAATTGTTTTAATTAAATAATGAGTTGTATTTAAACAATATTAATAGTATAATATTTATACAAATGGATTTTTATAGATAGAAATGGTTATTTCAGATTTATATATATATATGTATGTATGTATTTTTAAAAGAAAGCTAGGATTTGTGAATTTAAAATGAAATAAATTACAAACAAATGTATGCATACAAACATAATTAAAATAGAAAATTATTTGTAATACAGAGTAAATTAAACAAAATAACAAAACAAAACAAAAGATAAAAACAAAAGAAAAAGTAACAAATCAAATACAAGAGCTTGTATATTAAATCAAGCAAGTTATGTTATATAAAATCGAAATTTATTTAAGTTATTAAAATCAAAGTAAAAGAAAAGAAAATACAAGATACATTCAAGTGAACAAACAAAAGAAACAGTACAAGCATATTTACATCTATATTACAAAAGTACAAAGCAATATATATACTCAGCTGAAAATAAGAAGTAAGTAAAAACATTAACTAATAACTTAACAACATAATTAAAATAGAAACTTATTTACATTTTAAAGTGCTAATTTATAACCAATATATGAAGTGAGGTATTAACAATTGTATACAACAAGACAGTAAAACATGTTTATGCAGGCAAGTAAAAATAAAAGATCCATCTACATACACAAATAAAATAAAAACATGTACAAATGGAAAAGTAGTCAGTTTTAACTTTGAATAGAGATCTACAAAATATATGCAAACTATCTATGTACTAAAGAATTTAAAGAAAAGCAAAGTACAAAAGAAGATGTACCAGGTTTGTATAAATAAAGAGTGTAGCCTGTAATGTAGTAATGCAAAGGCAAGAATAAACAAAGCAAAAGCAAATATAAAAAAAAAAAAAAAGCAGCCTATATCTTCAAGTATTGAAGCAAAGGACAGCAAGTATATGTTTGAGTATATAAACATAAAGTAAAAGCAAACAAGTACATAATGTTATATCTCTAGCCCATGACTGAAATCATCAGCCTCCATACCCAAAGAGATTTCTGTCTGGTTTGTACAAAAGAAAGAAAAGTATTATCACTATTTTGTACAAAGTATTATCAACCTGTCTGCAAATCTTTGCCATATATCTCTGCCCTTTCATTTTAATTCGAAAACTAATATTTCAAAACTTAACTAAGCAAAGCTAGAAAAGAAAAACTGAAGCAAGCATTGTTTAAAACTTAAACAAAACTCAACTTACTAACATCAACACAATCAATACCACCAGAGATCAAGAGAATAGCTTCAGCTAGCAAATACAAAACAGGTTTCAAATAAAGAAGACTCTGTTCTTATTTCTGGAAAAATCACGGTGAGTAACTCTTTCTTAAAAAAAAAAATCTCAACTGTGGATCTGTTTTGTGATAAGTATGTTGGTCATAAACATGAATTCTGTGTATATTGGTTGATGAGTGTGGGTGTGCTGGCTGATGTATAAGTGTTCTCTGTTCTGAAATGTTAAACTCAAAACCCTGAAAAGAAATAATTATTCCCTCCCAACCTGCATGTTGTTTCGATTTAGCATCAAAACAAAAAAATTATTTGATATGGTATGAACTCAAGATTTAAATTTGATTCAAGTACGTATAAAGGCCTCTGGAAATTAACATGACTGAACAAAGCTTTTAAAAGGTTAATATTCAAAACTTTTAATTTGCAAATTCAGATATATAGATTGAATTCATATACCTTAACGTGATTTTTAAAACAAAATTTTTGAATTTTCAGTAAGTATGTGAAGAGCGGTTCGAATTTGTTCGATTTTTCCATTTCGAGTCGCCGGGGTCGGTCTAGTTGATCAGAGGGGTCGGGGCTTGGGCTGGAGGTGGAGGAGCGAACAGGAAGTGTGGAAAAAAAATGGTAGGTGGTGATGCAATTCACCATGGAGGTCGCGGCAGTGGGTTTCCTCTTGGAACCCTAGTTTTCTAGGTTTGGTAAAAATTTGGTCACCTCGGCATTTGTAGATGATCGAGTGTAATATGGCTCTGGGAGGTGATAGAGGAGAGATGATAGAGTTTGTGGCCGGAGTTTAGTGGCGAATGGTGGTCGGTGGTCGGAGAACTTGGCGTTGCCAGGTATGGGTGTGGAGGAAGATGCGGTTTCCAGGTTTGGGTCTTTACTCATTTTTTTGAATTCGAAAAAAAAGAAGGGTGATGGCAACCTGGAAGTGGTGTGAGGAAGAAGGCCGACTTGTTCGACTTTGCAACGAAGATCGGAGGCGATCATCGGTGTCGTGCACGTGCACCGTGCACACTTGGATCTGAAGAACAGAAAAAAAAAAAAGAAGAAGGAAACGCGAAAGGAAAAGAGCAGGGGGAAGACTCGAGAAATCTTCAGTTTGACTCGAAGCAAATGATGCTTTGACTCGGGAAAACACTATGCTTTGATTCAGAGTACAAGAGTATGTACCCAGAGTAAAATTTATTTGTTACAGGTTTTAATAATAACCTATGCTATTGTGTTTTAAAAAGTTTAAAATGAAATTTAAAATTGATGTTTTAAATAAGTTTAAATATCTTAAATTTGAAGGGAATTTAATATCAAAATCTTTTAAATTTTCCAAATAAGAAAGTAGTACTTTAACATATGAATTTAAAGCAAGTTGAAAAATCAATGTTTCAAATTTTTTTTTTTTGTGTTAACTAAATCATTAATAAATATGAGTTTTACTTTTAAGTAGATGAAGATTAAATAATTTGTAATTCATTAATTTACTTTGAAATAAATTAGAAGTTTAAATTTATAAATTATGGTTTAAGTAAATTAATTAAGGAATAGTTAATGTGTAATTAAGAATCATAGATTTCCAATTTGTGTTAAAGGAAATTCAATTTGAAAAGAAATTGGATAATTTATGATTAGAAATTAATTAATTGAAATTAAGAACTATTTAAGTTTCGATTAACACCTAATTAATTAAATAATTAGGATTAATTAATGGATTATTAATGGTTAGTCAATTTCTAGAAAAAATAATTAAAGTTAATAAATCAAGTGATTAATATATAATTACATTTAATGTAATTTAATGCTGATTTATTTATAAAGGTAATTAATTACTTAAAGATAGTTATTTAATGAAATTAAATTAAGGTTAAATGGTTAGGTAATTAACTTAAGGCTAATTTAATTAATATGATTAATTAAGAATCATTTAATAAATTAAAGCGTTTGATAAATTAGTTTATATCAAATGATTTAGAATTAATAAATCAGAATTGGATAATAAATTCATAAGTAAATAAATTTGATTGGAAATAAATTGAATTTATTAGGATTAAACAATTAGTTAATCCTGCTTATAAATGACTATTGAATACTTGACCTTGCTTATGAATGTTTATATTGTATGAAATGCCTTGAATTGATTGTCCTAACTGATTGTGATATTTGCACTGTGGATTGAGCTGTATATGATTCATTCATTTTTACATTTGTATATTATCTGTGTTCTGTGAATAAAAGATAAGCGTTATAGTTATATCGCTTATCAACCATATAATTCTGTGTTTAATCTGTGATGATTGAAAAATGTTGCACTATTGTGTTAAAACCCCTTGACCACACTAATACACACACCAATATGGATTTCACGAGGAAATCGATTAAGTCACAGATTTTGAAATGATTTTTAAATTTGAATATTTGAATTCAAATATTTTGGAAATGGATTGGGTTTAAAAGTGAAAAGCTTTTGAAATGGAATTTCATAGATGAAATTTATTTTGAATAACTCGATAGAATATGAAGTTGAATTTTATGATTTAAAACTAGGGATTAAAACCAGTTATATATGGGTTAAACTATTTTAAATGTATTGATTTGGGAATTCGAATAGAATTCAAGGGCTTTAACTCGTGTAAATATAATTGGATTTTTCTGAAACGAAAACTGTTGTTTTCAGATAATAAAAGCTTTCACATAAGAAATGAATGTTCAATTGTGCTAAAAAGAATTTCAAGTTTGAAAATGAAGAAAATTTCCAAGTTATGAAAACGATTTAAAAGCTATAAGTTGAATCTTTGATTTGAAGATTCAACAAGTTAATCGAATTTTGAAAGTTATAAGTTAAATCTTTGATTTAAAGATTTAGTGAGTTAATCCAATTGGAATGGAAATTGTTCTGAAATCTATGAATTGATCTTTGTGAAATAAATCTTTTTGTAATATGATTTGAATTGGTAATTGGATTAAACCATTTGAAAGAAAGTTTTGAATTATTAAGTTGTGACTTAATTGAAATCCCATTATCCATTGTTTTTTTGAATAAGCGCTCACTATTCGGGTTAACCGGGAAAGGACCATGGGGTCGAATAATCCATTCCGAATATGTGATACGTCGTTGTGAATTGCATTTGAAGATCGGTGTTGAAGACCGGGTATTTGCGAGAGCGATAGGATGACCTGTCGATTGACTCTGCACCGAGTTGCTCCGGTATTGAGTTCTCCATATGTGATGGTGAATCCGATCAGGATTGTGAATATCCGGATTGCAAGGACTTCTTTGTAAGTGCCTTCGGTTCTGTTCGAGCCCGGAACAGACTTGTACGGATTGTATGTCTGACATTACAAGTTGAGATATAAAGCCGATTTCTTTCAAATATATTTCTGTGGTGGCGGAGAATTTATTCTTTTAGCTTAACACCCTTCTCTGAGACGTACGAGCTCAGAGGTTATATAGTTGAAGTTATCAGCGATATATTCCCAAATTGGTAATGTGACATGCTGAGTGTTGCTGTAAATGATTATTGTGTTGATTATTGTGATAGGATCGTTTATTTGATCGTTTATCTTGGTGATCATTGTGTTGATCATTTGTTGGACCCAAAGCATGGCTTTTGTATAAAGTATGTTTTTGTGGACGTGACTTCGTCGAGCCTCACACCCCGTGAATGGTCAAAACAGGAAAGAAGCAGCAAGGTTATGAGGGGTAGCGCCCTTTAGGATGTGCGCATTTCCTTCTGGAAAAGGGTGGTATCATGGTATGGAGCCCAGATACTTACTCATGTTGAAAACACTTTGTTATGATTGTGTGAATTGATTAGAGAGCTCTCGGATAAAGGTCCCAAAGGACCGGGGGATGGCATATTCGGTCAGTTGTTACTCAGTTAGGGGTAACCCGGCCTTGTGTTGGTAGAGATCCGGTTTGGTTCTCGGGAATGTCCATCCAGAGGCATTCTCATGTGGCAATGGGAAGTTCCTTGGCCTGATCATTCGTTGGAAATCCAATTCCCAATACGAAACTTGTACGGTATTAGTTGTAGGACCTGCCATTCACTTATGGTGGTCACCACTGTTTGGATGGTAGCTATAGTAGGCATACGATAATGGTCGTATGTTGGCTAAGATTAATATTCTATTTTCGAAATGATTTATACTACACTATGCACTAGTAATAATACCAAATGTTTCTTTTTAATGCGTATCAAGCATCTTTGACTATCATAAGGAGAAATCTCCTCTGATTCTGCGTTTGCATTGTGTGTGTGTGCGGGAGGCCTTATGGTAGTCTCATTTTTAAAAAGCATTGCGAATTGACTTTGAAAATCTTATGTTGAATGTTTTTAAGAGATAAACTGCCTTTGTTGCTCACACCAGTCCCACGACTGATCCGGAGTTTATTGTTTCCTTCCTAAACTCTGGGTGCTCATTATTTTCTACACGAGCAGTCTAGAGTTGGGTTTTTCAGATAGTTGGATATAGTGGATTATCTGGAGTTAGTTCAGTCTTTGGATCACACCAGTCTTGCTTAGCTTGGTGCATCGTTATTGGGAGTTCGAGCTATTGCTGGATTGATTCTTGGAAATGGAGTTGCAGTTATTTTTGGAGTTCTTCCTTGAAGACTATTTTAGAGTTATTTGTTCCGTATGCTAGATGTTGTCATCTATTTTCTTTCCGCTGCTATTTTATTGTATCATATCTCTGTTGTATATTGATATCTATTGGATCATCTGTTGTATCAGATATTGTATCAAAGCTGTATATCAATGTATTATTCTTTTTATTCCGCTGTGTTGTTTACTTAATGTTGTTATAAGCTCCGGCGAATCGGATTTGAACGGTCGAATCTATGGCATTCGAATACGATTTGAAGTATGAATGCCGATTTTCGGGCGGGCAAAATCCGCGTCGTTACACAAGTGTTTTGATTTCGAAGTGTTATAACATTGAAAGTGCTATGATTTTTGGAAAAGGATATATTCAAAATGAAAAGGAGATCGTATTGATTTGATTTTGAAAAGACAATGATATTTTGGTTTTAAAGTATAAACTATTTTGAAAATGACCGCGGTGTAATAATAACATTGGGTTGTTGAAGAGACTGGGTTCGCATATGGGCATACTCTCTGTCGATACCGAAAACCACTTTAACAACCGTGTACGCGGTGGAGATTCCAGAATGATGTGGGATGGTGGCGGCATCCTTTGAGGAATATACGTGGACCCAACTCCCATGGATTGGCATAAGGTGGGTAAAACAGGAGCAATTGACGGGCTAACGAGGTCACTCCTCTGATCAGACACACTCCTTCACTATTATATTCTGACTTTGAGATTGATTCGGTGGCCACTTTTGATTCTTTTGATTTGGGGGTATGGCTTGAGGTGGGTGGTAGTAGCTTCCACGCGTTTCCACCGGCCCATAAGTGTAATTGGTATATTTACCCTGGCATTGCCTAGTTGTGCCGTGTCACCTACCCTAGCGAGCCTTGTACGAGTTTGGTTTTATCTCGTAGCCCGTGGAGTATTTAGGGTAGTCTCCCGATCTGGAGATGCGCTGATACTGAATGGACTACTGGGACTATTACGTTTTAAGGTATAAAATGTAAAGCCTTAATGCTATTTAAAAGTAAGTTTATTTTACTAATAGACATTATTATAATAGCGTATGTTACTACATAGTAGATAGTTTAACAGATCCTTAGGAGACGTGAATCCCGAACATCTCTTAAGTTACTGCACTCATGTTAGACACCGGATAGGAGATGTCAAATCCCGTAAACATCTCTGACGCCGTTTCACTCATACTATTTACCGTTGATTTAACTTACATAAGATCTTTTAGTTCTGACTCGAGTGTTTTGTCTTTTCAATTCGCTCGGGTCAGCCTGAATATTTCATGATTTGGAGATCCTATTGCTGGAGGATGAAGACAAAGATTTTATTATTATTATTTATTATATTTCACTGCATCATGTATTCCGCTGCATATTTATTATTTTCTGGTATGTGTAACTCTGACCTGTGTTGTATAAGAATAATCAAATGTTTTGTAAAACGGCTTCATGAACTGTTATTTGATTATTATATTTTGTTATTCCGCTGCAAGATTATGTTTTGTTCTTTTTTTCTTTCTTCCTGTTTCTTATTCACCCTAATAACAATTCATCCTTTTGTATGGTTTGAGTCTGACATGTGTTGCTCATCGTCGATTTAAAACGTACAAAAAGGAGAGGATGTTAAATTTGGTATCAGAGCATTGGTTTAGTGATAAACCTTAGCTTTGTGGGGTCGACTCTTTACTAATAGGGCGGTAATACCCTATGTTGAGTCGCCGAGTGTATATATATGAGAGAGCATATTTGTTAGTGTTATAAAAATGTTTTGATATTGTGTTAATCTGCTCCGTTTTGTATTTATAAATTCCAGTTGGCGCATAGGACGCTATGACATCAATAGGGATTTCTAAACACTAAATAGGACAGACTGCCACAATATTTATTTCGAAATATATGTAAATGAAATAATTATGCCTATTGTATTTTTTTGTATATAAAGCAGTAAATTTTATAAAGGTTATATTTGGTTGTAATATATTGGTTGTAAAATAAAATTTACAAATAAAAATAAAGTAAAATTGGAAATTTAGAACTTAAGTTCCGGGGTTTTGAAACTTTCTTTCGAATAATTATGGGATATAATAACAATATTGTTAGAAGTATTTTTCGATATAAATATTTCAGTATAATTTGAAAGAATTTCTTTAAAGAAACTTTGGAAAGAAATAAGTTCTGTACTCCCCTCTGTGTCATTGGGAAATAATTTTGGTGATGAGTGCACGCATCATCGACATTCATTTCCGAGTTTCAAAGTGGGAAGACCACTGTAGTAGTTTTACTACAGATTTATTTTGATAAACAAAAATAAATTTTAAATTGCTTTAAATATACTTGGATATATATAAGTTGTAAGTATATACATTTATCTGTTATTTTAAAATGATTTGAAATTTAACCCGGTATTTAATTCTTAAGTTCCCATTAATTAATAGTTCAATTACCGTAGTGAAATGGAATGTTACTAATTAATAATTAGAACCTCTAATTTAAATAAGAGATTAAATGCTGGGTTATAAATGAAATTTCCAGAAAGTTGAAATATGTAACCTATAAGAAAACAAAAGATATGATTATTGAACGTTTAGTTTATTAAGAGAAATAAGATAAACTTGTATAGTTTTCAATTTCATTCTTAAAAAGCATTTAAATAACTTACCAAAAGATTTAAAATTTGTAATTTTTAATATAAAAATGCAATGGATATTATACAAGTTAAAAAAAACTTGAAGTAATGAAAGTATTCAATGAAATTCTTTAAACAATAATAATTTGATGTTGTAAATGTATAAACTTAAGTATAATTGAAATCGTACTAATTAGATATAATAGAATGGTAAGTATTATAAATAAATGACTATAAACTTAAGTTAATGAATTGAAATGCGAAGTAATTGAATTGCACATGAGTACTATAAATAAATGAATAAATGAAATTAAGTAATAAATGAATGAATGGAAACTGAATTTTTGCATAAAATAAATATAAACTAAAGAAATGATCATTTAGAGATGAAATTAAAAAGAATGAACTTGATTTATTGCTTGGAATTTGATATTTGTTTAGCTTTTGGGTTGTTTGGGATATGATACTTCTAACTGATAAGATGTATGAATAATCTATTGAGTTTTACCTAAGTCTATTGAGTAAATGGTGCACTTAGTAGTTTGTTCGCCATTCTATAGGATTAAAAGTTTCTGGACCAAAACAAACCATTTTTTTTGCTTACTATGGATGAATGATTGATTACTTTGATTCCTTGTGATGAATGTATGCTTGTTTGCAAATAATGGTTGCTATGTAGTATTGATTTGTTTGTTATCGATTGAAACAAATTTAAATATTTCATTTTATAATTATTATTAACTTCTTTTGGATTATATAAGTGAAATACAGTTTATGGAAGCAATTGCTACTGCTTTTTGTTTCATAAATAAGCGTTAATTTCCCGACAAATAGGTACGTTCTCGGATTACGGTTTTATGGCGTTATTATATTGTTTTCCCATGTTGGGATATATTATTTTGGAAATTATATGCGATATTTTGTTATATTTGATATTATATTGTCCTCCGAGCCTCTCCGTACAAAGGAGACTCTGCCGAAATTTTTCATGAATTTTGGACTTCGAAAAATTTTGAAAAATGTTTTCCAAACTTTATTAATTTGAGTATAAAAAGGTTTAATGGTTATAAATTGGTATATTTTATTTAGATTAATTAATTTTGTAAATTTATTTGTTTATAAAGTTAATATTTTGAATAAGCTGTATTGTTTACTCAATCCTTTCTTTTCCCTTCTTTTTCCTTTTCGAGGACGAAAAGTTTTGAGTGGGGGAGAGTGCAACGACCCGTAAATTTCGATAGTTAAATTGGTTAATTTAATAAGATTTTGTAATTAAATTTAGAAAGAAATAAAAACTTTATAATTTATAATGAAGTGAATGTTAAAAATGAAATGCAACAACAGTAATTAAAACTAATCATTGACAATTGGAGTGAAACCCCAATAATGAAATAGTGTAAATTGTTGCTCTTGGTTATAAAATTTAATATAAGTAAATAAGGGAAAGTGTTGCTGTGACGACCCGACTTTCCACTCCCAGAAAATCACATCATCAATAAAGAAAGAAAGGGATAGAAGAAGAAAAGAAAGAAGAGAAAGAAGAAACAACACTAGAATCTCAACAGCGGAACGAATAAATTATATTAATAATATAAAATATTACATAGTTTACAACCATAATCAGAGTACATAGATATACATCACATACTAGACAGTTATAAACACCTGTCTAGTATTTACAACATAATACAACTCAGAGACAATCACAGATCACACAGCGGAATACTATATATCTAACGCAGAAGCCTCCTGCTCCATTTGCTCCTCCATAATTCGTCAAAAGCTAACCTGAATCCTAACCTGAATCCCTTGGCTACTCGTAAAAATTTGAGTACCCAAGAGTTTATGAAAAATAAAAATAAACTCCGGGTCAGACATGGGTCTGGTGTGAGTAACAGGTTAAAGTTGCTTAATTTTGAAAAACCTTTGAAAGAAAAGGTATCACGTAAGACTTCCCACACATAAACATGGAAAAGTTTTTACCTTACGCTAACCAAAACATTTGATAGGAAATCCAGTGATATTATAATAGTGTCTAGGGTTTTCAAGTAAATAAGAAATAGCCGAAATTGTTACATGATTAAATTCCAGCTACTAGCCACAAAAGTGGGTAATACAATCAAAACCGTTGGCACTTATTGGATTTTGGATTCCATACAATGGCAGGGCTACTGGGGTACCGCCCGTCACAGTACGTGGCCTAGATCAACGTACCGAGGAGCCACCCTAACTCCCCTGCAACACAAAGCCGGACCCGTTCCTTACTGAACAGTTCCGAACAAGACAATCCCGCAGTTGGTGTACATCCAACTGCCCACACAGCCGAAATAAAAAGGGACCTCTAGACAGGGATCAATCTTGCTCTCCAGTGGGTGCGACCCACGAAGCCTTGCTGCACCTCCCCTGTTTTAGCCATTCCCGGTTGATGAGGCTTGAGGCTACGATTACCTTTAGAGGACACATCTCTTAGAATGCTCATCGTCCACCTGACGATGTTATGAAAGCATTCAATCCGTACAAGTTCGTTCCGGGTTCGAACGAAACCGAAGGCATTATCTCATTACACTCATTACGGAATCACCCACAGAGTTAACGACGATAACCCTTGCACTCTGATTCACCATCTCGAATCTGTAAGTACTATTCCGTCAACTCATTACGGAATCACCCATAGAGTTATACTGACGTATAGCCCTTACACCTCGAGTCTTCACTTGCTCCACTTAGATTTACGACCTAACGTTATTTGGAAACGATGTGGTTTTCGGATATCCAAATATGGAAACCCGATCCCGGTCTCATCGAAATCCAAAGCGTGTCTTTTAAGGCCAAGTTGTTTTAAGGGTTTAAAACAATTCAATTATCTATATATCCAAATAGATAAATCACATATTCACAACAGATAATCAACATTATCAACATATCAGATAAACCATATTATCATTATTCAAAAGAATAATCTATATCAACATCACCATGCAACCAATGCATCCAAATCATTCAACATAATCTATCTCATATCTGAGATTCTAACCATCCAAAGCAAACAACACTATCCAACCATATAAGCAATGATTAACCACACCAAATATAATTAATTTAAAATGAATTAAATTAATTACATCATCCACTAATTTAAAGTAAATAAATTAATTACTTCACCATATCATCCTTGCTTATATCACTATTGATAATTTATCAATCAAAGAGTTAACCTTCATCCAATTATTTATTTTAATTAATCATCCCTGATTAATTAACTCTTAATTACATTCAAGTAATTATACACTAATTAATTTCTCAAATTAATTATACTTAACCAAACACAGTAATTAACCTTTAATTACTTTCTTAATTAATTAACTAATTAATTACATTAGTGCTTAATTAATTACATTAATTAATTACCTTTAATCACTTATTATTGATTAATTAATCTTAATTAATCAATCTTAATTACATCATTAATTATAATAATTAATGATCTTCTAATTACATTTTCAAATTAAATTAATTACTTTAAGTAATTAATCTTCATTTAAATCATAACTGTTAATCACCTTTGATTAACTCCATTCAGTAATCAACTATCCTTAATTACTTCACCAAATAAATTAATTACTCATTAATTAATTATCTAATTAATCCTTGATTAATTTACAAGTAATTATACTCAAATTACTTTTATCAACAAATCACCTTCAATTAATTACATATATAGTAATTACTTATTAATTACTTTCCTAAGTAATTTCTCTTCATTTAATTAAGTAATTATACTTCACAAAATCATCAAATGATTATTTTAAATTAATTAAACTGAATTAATTAACATAATCTAATCAAATTAAACACAATTAATTACAATAAGTAATTAATTCCTTAATTACTTCCATAAGTAATTATACTTAATAACTTACACAATTGATTATCTTTAAATTAATTAATCTAATTAATAATTAAAATTAATCACATTAATTAATTATTAAATAATCCTTAGTTAATGATCTTCATTAACTATTAACAAATCATTAATTATTTTCTAAAATAATTAACTTATTTTAATCATTATTAATTACAAATTAATTAATCATTAATTAATCCCTTAATTAATCCCTAATTAATTAAATAATTAAGTGTTAATTAAGACTTAATTAAATCCATTATTACTTGATTAATTAATTATTAATCATTAATTAAAAACTAATTTTATTTAATTAATTATTCTTTATTACAAGTTAATTATTCAAAGAATAATTAATTCTAAACCCTTAAGATTAAACCCCTAATTACTTTAAGTAATTATTTACTTCATTAATTTATTAAATAAATTAATTATTCAACTCTAATAATTAAATTTAAATACAAACATTAAATTGTTATTTAACTTTACAAGTTTAAATTCAATTTAAAACCTTTATTTGCTAAATAACACTTTTATTATAAAAGAAATTTTTCAAAAGTTAAACAAATTTCTTTTAAAATTAAAACCATTTAAATTTTCACATTATTATTCAAATTTGGTTTTAAACACTTAAATTTATAAAACTAAAATACATTTTAAACCAAAGATTCAAAATTAGATTTGAATCAAATTTAGACTTTATTTAAACATTACTACATATTTCAATTACAGATTTAAATTCAAATTTTTTTAAAGACATTTTAAACTATAAACTCTTTTTAAAAAAAATTTAAAGCAAATTTTAATTTAAAACTTAATCATTTCAAATTTTAAGATTCAATTCAACTTGAATCTATAATTTAAATTTGATTTAAAACTTAATTTAAATCTTTGCTTAATGATTTAAATTTTCAGTTTTAAAATTTGAAACATGACAAATCCTATCCCGCAACAAATTAGCTCGAGCAAGACTCAAACAACTTGAGTAACTCGAGTATCATTTCATTTAGCAAATAAAGAAAAACTTTAAGATACTGTCAGGTTTATCAAAAACCTGCAATAACCAAAAGTATCTGATTCCCATCACTGCCACTTCGAGTCCAACACCCCTGCTTCGAGCTAAAGTATGAAACAACCCAAGCAAATCTCAGAATAACTCGAGTAACTCGAGTAGCCCTTTCCATTATGAATACGTATGAATTAAATACTGACAGGTTTACATAACCTGTAACATCAACACACTCGAGCTCTCTTCACAAATACTTCGAGTCCAACATTCCAGTGCTTCGGGCAAAACGCGATTCTACTCGAATGACTCTCGAGTATCCTCTTTTCCCAAATCATAGCTGACACAGCACTATCACCGTGCACCTGTACCACCGTCGCCGTCAACGTCGACCGCTCGCCACCACACGCGCAAGTCAGCAATCATCCCTCATCCTGTTTCCGACCCTCAAAACAATTCCAGAACCCAATTTCAAATACGAGCATTCGAGGCCAAAACTGAATAAATGTCGATCACTAGAAATCACCTCTAACACCTAAATCCGACCATCAGAGGAGCTTCTCCTCCGGTTGCTTCATCATCCACCCACCATCTATCATCCCCCCCCAAATCTGAGAAGGCTCGGTCAAACATAGAAGTCACGGTGCATAATCTTTTCCAGATGCACAAACTAGGGTAAAAAAAAAATTCAATCCTTAATTACTATCACCACAGTGCTTTGATTCACTTCTCACCATTTTTTTTATGATTCTACCATTACCATTCTATCACCAGAAACAATACTGGCCATCCAATCTCTCTAGATCGACAGAATACCCCTAATATGATTTCTAGATTAAACCAGAAATGCTCTTCCCATTTCAAACTAAAATTTCTTATTTCAATTTAAAATTCAAGTATTAGTTAAAGTATTTAATTTATATTGTTGAATTAATAAAATTGGATGATCAAATTTCTATTTACAAAAAGTTGTTTTGTTATATTTTGACTTACAGAGTAAATTACAGAGATTTATTTTTTTCTTCTTCTTATATTAATAAAGTTTAAACTCTAACTTTTTTTACACAACATACTATGTTTATATTTTAAACTATAACAAAGATTGAGTATGATATCATGATTTTTGAACAGAATTTAAATCTGAATCCTGTACAAGCAAGATCACATATTCAACTGATGCATACATTCAATATTAATCAAAAATGAACTTGAAATATAACATACAAACACACTTATTTCCAGAAATAATCAAGCAACTAATTTAACACTTAAAGTTTATTTAGTAAAAATTGTTACTCACTTTAATTTTAGGAGCAGAGCACATTTTTTTCTTCAGGAAAATGCTCGAACTTTAAAAATCCTGTTTTGCACAATGCTTGGCTTCCTGATCTACATGCATGCTTCCATATATGAAAATGCAAGCTTGATTTATTGCTGAAATGCCTAAGCTCCATAAATTTCATTTGCATGCTTTCCAGAGTAAAAATGCAGGCTTTGGTTCTACTTCCAGATGCATGCAAGTTCCCAGAAAGGATATGCAGGTTTGTATATATTTTTTTTTTAAAGGCAGAAAGGAATTTGCAAGCTTTTCACAAATTTGCAAATTGATTGCAGGTCTACATGCATTTCAGGTTGGTGAATATGATTCAGATAGTTTTCTTTTTGGTTTTGAGTGAAAATAGAATTTGCAGATTATTTGAAGGTAGATGAATTCATATTTGGAATCTGAAAGTTTTCTTAAGTTTGAAGAGTAATAGGAAAAAGAAGAAATGAGGTTAAGAAGAAATGTATTTGTATAAGTGTATTTGATTTTAATAGAAATAAAATGAAAAGAAAATTTTAACATTACACTTGTTCTCATTTTAACAATTGTCACTTAAGTTTATTACATGACTAACACATGTCAATTTACATCCTAAGAAACTTACACATGTATATTAAAAGTGTTTTTTTTTAAATTTTAATTTAAATTGTTTAACTTATTTTATTCCATATGTATATATATAAACGAATTTTATCTCTTCTTTTCTAATTTTAGAAATCAAAACAAAACAAGTTATAAACAAAAGCTTATTCAAATATATTTTAAGTGTTTATTCTTTTAAATTTTTAAAACATTGAATTCCAATTTAAATTAAATTATAAACTCCATTTTTTTTAAATCAAATTATACATATGCATATATAACTCTTATAAAATTTTAAAAGAACAAATCCTATTTCTATAAAAATCCATTTATGTTTATAAGAACTTAAGTATTATAAATTTTATTTAAAAATACAAATTAAACAATATTAAATAATTTACAAAAGATATTATAAACCAATTATATTTGAAATTTACATTGTAAATTCTTATACAAAAATTCCAAGTAATATAAAATAAAACTTAGCTTTTATATTTATCAAATTTTAAATTCATATTTTTAAGCTAAATAAAATTTTAAAATAAATAAGATTTGTCATAATATAAACCATAACATTATTTATTATATTGCTTTAAAAAGCAAATTTTTAATTTACTAAAAATAAACTAGAATTAGAAAATCAATTCATTTACTAAATTCAAAATCAAAATTTATCAGTTTACAATACATACAAATATATATACTACAAACAGAAAACAATTTATTTGTTCAAAAGGATAAAATCTTTCAATTTAAATATTTATTTATTTTTAAAATATTATTATTAAATCAAATTCCAAATTTGTTATTAAAATTATCAAATTAAAATAAATTTATAACACAGATTATTAAATTTATATTACCCAAATTTCCGGGATATCACATTCCTTCCCCCTTAAAAGAATTTCGTCCCCGAAATTTAAAAGCAAAGTTAATTTAATAATCTATCTTAAGATTTTATTTTAATTCACAAGCATATATTATCAAACATATGCTAACAACCATAGCAACCAATTCAAACAAAACAAACCTAATTATCCAGAAAAACCTGGATACAATTTTCACGAGTTTCCCCGGTATAAATATCGGGATACTCGCTCTATAGAATCTAAACAATCAATATTATTAAGCTATAGAGCTCCTATCCAACTAGATCCACAAAACTAAACAGTATATCAGACTACAGACGAGTCTGAATCAACAATCACATCCTCCTGAACTGCTGGTTCCACAACCAGAGATAAACCATACACGTACTCCCTCAGAGATACGAGAAACACATCGAATTCCAGTTATCCAAACTGACAATTCAACTCTGAAAATCAAACACCAATCCTTTCAAAAACACAGAAAGGATCCATAACATCTCGGAGCTGACTTGCCCAGTCTTACTAAATCTTATAGCTCCTCAGATCGGAGAAAACTTATCCAAAATCAAATCTCCAACTCCGGAATCCAAACTCGATCATCTCTTAACCACAAAATACTTCTGACGATCCTGGGCTGCCTCAACTCTCCTGATCAGCTCAACCTTCGCTGATGTCCCTAGAAACAAACTGGACCAAAACAATCCAACAAAATGATCTCCTCAAGATCAATTCCAATCCAAGAACACCAACTCTACTCCAAAAATATCAGAAGATAAACTTTCTTCTCTTATCCGGAAAAGATAAAACAAAAGCACTTCCAAACTGCTTCCGCTGCACATCTCTGATCTGAAGCAGAAGAAAAACTCGAGCACAAACTGGATAACACATCACAGAAATATGGTTCAACATATCCATAAAAGAAAACTCAAATGCCCCATCTGATCCAAAGCTGCTTCACTAAACCTCCGGCATCACTCCTAGAATCCAGTCGATAAGAAAACTCAACCTCCAAATGTGGACAAACTTCCCATAGCTCCAGAGAACACTCAGACTATCGCAAGCCACTTTTGCGATCAACCAGTCCAATATCCAAAGAAAACTGTTCTCTCTTCACCAATCAGAATAGCATAAGCTTATCTAGCCAATCCATCGCAGAAATGGAATCCACTCTGCTGTTTCTGAAATCTACCTTCAGAAAAACTGCTAACCAGAAAACTTCTTGCCAGCACCCAGAACACTCCGAAATGCACTGCTGACACCGACGCCAAAGACTTCCTAATCCAAAGCTCTTCGAGAAACTCAGGCTTCAAACCGGACAAAAACATCCTGCTGAATCCAGCCACAACATCGAAGCAGACTCTCCTCCTTAACTTGTTCCAAAGAAAACATCTTCGAGAACATCCATAGTCACTGCATCTCATCACGCAGCTACTACTCCCTGAGATATCAAGATACCATCATTCTCTTCTGCCCAACCGACAGATCCAAACTCTACTCATCCAATTCAAAGATAGACTCCGAACCTTTACAGGTTACCTTCAGAGATCTATGAAATCCTATACTCCGCACATCTTACTCGAGACGGTATTCGATCTACAGTCTCGACAAATACACTTCCAACTTCAACACTCAAAACTCCAATCCATTGGTAGTAGTCATGTTACATACCCCACTACCTTATCTACCTTTATAACTTGTATTGGAAAACCCGAACAGGTAACCCAACAAATAAGTAGAAGTAATTATATAAATATATATATATATATAATAAAATTACAAATACGCTCTCTCAAGATAG
Source organism: Allium cepa (assembly GCA_030765085.1). Taxonomy (NCBI): domain Eukaryota; kingdom Viridiplantae; phylum Streptophyta; class Magnoliopsida; order Asparagales; family Amaryllidaceae; genus Allium; species Allium cepa. The sequence continues at coordinate 630,842,328 of CM060934.1, forward strand.
ACACCACTCCAGAGCCTAGGTATTCACTCAACCTAATGCTCTGATACCACCTGTGATGACCCGACTTTCCACTCCCAGAAAATCGCATCATCAATAAAGAAAGAAAGGGATAGAAGAAGAAAAGAAAGGAGAGAAAGAAGAAACAACACTAGAATCTCAACAGCGGAACGAATAAATTATATTAATAACATAAAATATTACATAGTTTACAACCATAATCAGAGTACATAGATATACATCACATACTAGACAGTTATAAACACCTGTCTAGTATTTACAACATAATACAACTCAGAGACAATCACAGATCACACAGCGGAATACTATATATCTAACGCAGAAGCCTCCTGCTCCATTTGCTCCTCCATAATTCGTCAAAAGCTAACCTGAATCCTAACCTGAATCCCTTGGCTACTCGTAAAAATTTGAGTACCCAAGAGTTTATGAAAAATAAAAATAAACTCCGGGTCAGACATGGGTCTGGTGTGAGTAACAGGTTAAAGTTGCTTAATTTTGAAAAACCTTTGAAAGAAAAGGTATCACGTAAGACTTCCCACACATAAACATGGAAAAGTTTTTACCTTACGCTAACCAAAACATTTGATAGGAAATCCAGTGATATTATAATAGTGTCTAGGGTTTTCAAGTAAATAAGAAATAGCCGAAATTGTTACATGATTAAATTCCAGCTACTAGCCACAAAAGTGGGTAATACAATCAAAACCGTTGGCACTTATTGGATTTTGGATTCCATACAATGGCAGGGCTACTGGGGTACCGCCCGTCACAGTACGTGGCCTAGATCAACGTACCGAGGAGCCACCCTAACTCCCCTGCAACACAAAGCCGGACCCGTTCCTTACTGAACAGTTCCGAACAAGACAATCCCGCAGTTGGTGTACATCCAACTGCCCACACAGCCGAAATAAAAAGGGACCTCTAGACAGGGATCAATCTTGCTCTCCAGTGGGTACAACCCAAGAAGCCTTGCTGCACCTCCCCTGTTTTAGCCATTCCCGGTTGATGAGGCCTGAGGCTACGATTACCTTTAGAGGACACATCTCTTAAAATGCTCATCGTCTACCTGACGATGTTCTGAAAGCATTCAATCCATACAAGTTCGTTCCGGGCTCGAACGAAACCGAAGGCATTATCTTATTACACTCATTACGGAATCACCCACAGAGTTAACGACGATAACCCTTGCACTCTGATTCACCATCTCGAATCTATAAGTACTATTCCGTCAACTCATTACGGAATCACCCACAGAGTTATACTGACGTATAGCCCTTACACCTCGAGTCTACACTTGCTCCACTTAGATTTACGACCTGACGTTATTTGGAAACGATGTGGTTTTCGGATATCCAAATATGGAAACCCGATCCCGGTCTCATCGAAATCCAAAGCGTGTCTTTTAAGGCCAAGTAGTTTTAAGGGTTTAAAACAATTCAATTATCTATATATCCAAATAGATAAATCACATATTCACAACAGATAATCAACATTATCAACATATCAGATAAACCATATTATCATTATTCAAAAGAATAATCTATATCAACATCACCATGCGACCAATGCATCCAAATCATTCAACATAATCTATCTCATATCTGAGATTCTAACCATCCAAAGCAAACAACACTATCCAACCATATAAGCAATGATTAACCACACCAAATATAATTAATTTAAAATGAATTAAATTAATTACATCATCCATTAATTTAAAGTAAATAAATTAATTACTTCACAAATATCATCCTTGCTTATATCACTATTGATAATTTATCAATCAAAGAGTTAACCTTCATCCAATTATTCATTTTAATTAATCATCCCTGATTAATTAACTGTTAATTACATTCAAGTAATTATACACTAATTAATTTCTCAAATTAATTATACTTAACCAAACACAGTAATTAACCTTTAATTACTTTCTTAATTAATTAACTATAATTAATTACATTAATGCTTAATTAATTACATTAATTAATTAACTTTAATCACTCATTATTGATTAATTAATCTTAATTAATCAATCTTAATTACATCATTAATTATAATAATTAATGATCTTCTAATTACATTTTCAAATTAAATTAATTACTTTAAGTAATTAATCTTCATTTAAATCATAACTGTTAATCAACCTTGATTAACTCCATTCAGTAATCAACTATCTTTAATTACTTCACCAAATAAATTAATTACTCATTAATTAATTATCTAATTAATCCTTGATTAATTTACAAGTAATTATACTCAAATTACTTTTATCAACAAATCACCTTCAATTAATTACATATAGTAATTACTTATTAATTACTTTCCTAAGTAATTTCTCTTCATTTAATTAAGTAACTATACTTCACAAAATCATCAAATGATTATTTTAAATTAATTAAACTGAATTAATTAACTTAATCTAATCAAATTAAACTCAATTAATTACAATAGGTAATTAATTCCTTAATTACGTCCATAAGTAATTATACTTAATAACTTACACAATTGATTATCTTTAAATTAATTAATCTAATTAATAATTAAAATTAATCACATTAATTAATTATTAAATAATCCTTAGTTAATGATCTTCATTAACTATTAACAACTCATTAATTATTTTCTAAAATAATTAACTTATTTTAATCATTATAATTACAAATTAATTAATCATTAATTAATCCCTTAATTAATCCATAATTAATTAAATAATTAAGTGTTAATTAAGACTTAATTAAATCCATTATTACTTGATTAATTAATTATTAATCATTAATTAAAAACTAATTTTATTTAATTAATTATTCTTAATTACAAGTTAATTATTCAAAGAATAATTAATTCTAAACTCTTAAGATTAAACCCCTAATTACTTTAAGTAATTATTTACTTCATTAATTTATTAAATAAATTAATTATTCATTTAATTACTCTAATAATTAAATTTAAATACAAACATTAAATTGTTATTTAACTTTACAAGTTTAAATTCAATTTAAAACCTTTATTTGCTAAATAACACTTTTATTATAAAAGAAATTTTTCAAAAGTTAAACAAATTTCTTTTAAAATTAAAACCATTTAAATTTTCACATTATTATTCAAATTTGGTTTTAAACACTTAAATTTATAAATCTAAAATACATTTTAAACCAAAGATTCAAAATTAGATTTGAATCAAATTTAGACTTAATTTAAACATTACTACATATTTCAATTACAAATTTAAATTCAAATTTCTTTTAAAGACATTTTAAACTATAAACTCTTTTTAAAAAAATTTTAAAGCAAATTTGAATTTAAAACTTAATCATTTCAAATTTTAAGATTCAATTCAACTTGAATCTATAATTTAAATTTGATTTAAAACTTAATTTAAATCTTTGCTTAATGATTTAAATTTTCAGTTTTAAAATTTGAAACATGACAAATCCTATCCCGCAACAAATTAGCTCGAGCAAGACTCAAACAACTTGAGTAACTCGAGTATCATTTCATTTAGCAAATAAAGAAAAACTTTAAGATACTGTCAGGTTTATCAAAAACCTACAATAACCAAAAGTATCTGATTCCCATCACTGCCACTTCGAGTCCAACACCCCTGCTTCGAGCTAAAGTATGTAACAACCCAAGCAAATCTCAGAATAACTCGAGTAACTCGAGTAGCCCTTTCCATTATGAATACGTATAAATTAAATACTGACAGGTTTACATAACCTGTAACATCAACACACCCGAGCTCTCTTCACAAATACTTCGAGTCCAACATTCCAGTGCTTCGGGCAAAACGCGATTCTACTCGAATGACTCTCGAGTATCCACTTTTCCCAAATCACAGCTGACACAACACTATCACCGTGCACCTGTACCACCGTCGCCGTCAACGTCGACCGCTTGCCACCACACGCGCAAGTCAGCAATCATCCCTCATCCTGTTTTCGACCCTCAAAACAATTCCAGAACCCCAATTTCAAATTCGAGCATTCGAGGCCAAAACTGAATAAATGTCGATCACTAGAAATCACCTCTAACACCTAAATCCGACCATCAGAGGAGCTTCTCCTCCGGTTGCTTCATCATCCACCCACCATCTATCATCCCCTCCCAAATTTGAGAAGGCTCGGTCAAACATAGAAGTCACGGTGCATAATCTTTTCCAGATGCACAAACTAGGGTAAAAAAAAAATTCAATCCTTAATTACTATCACCACAGTGCTTTGATTCACTTCTCACCATTTTTTTATGATTCTACCATTACCATTCTATCACCAGAAACAATACTGGCCATCCAATCTCTCTAGATCGACAGAATACCCCTAATATGATTTCTGGATTAAACCAGAAATGCTCTTCCCATTTCAAACTAAAATTTCTTATTTCAGTTTAAAATTCAAGTATTAGTTAAAGTACTTAATTTATATTGTTGAATTAATAAAATTGGATGATCAAATTTCTATTTACAAAAAGTTGTTCTGTGATATTTTGACTTACAGAGTAAATTACAGAGATTTATTTTTTTCTTCTTCTTATATTAATAAAGTTTAAACTCTAACTTATTTTACACAACATACTATGTTTATATTTTAAACTATAACAAGGATTGAGTATGATATCATGATTTTTGAACAGAATTTAAATCTGAATCCTGTACAAGCAAGATCACATATTCAACTGCATGCATACATTCAATATTAATCAAAAATGAACTTGAAATATAACATACAAACACACTTATTTCCAGAAATAATCAAGCAACTAATTTAATACTTAAAGTTTATTTAGTAAAAATTGTTACCCACTTTAATTTTAGGAGCAGAGCACATTTTTTTCTTCAGGAAAATGCTCGAACTTTAAAAATCCTGTTTTGCACAATGCTTGGCTTCCTGATCTACATGCATGCTTCCATATATGAAAATGCAAGCTTGATTTATTGCTGAAATGCCTAAGCTCCATAAATTTCATTTGCATGCTTTCTAGAGTAAAAATGCAGGCTTTGGTTCTACTTCCAGATGCATGCAAGTTCCCAGAAAGGATATGCAGGTTTGTATATATTTTTTTTTTAAAGGCAGAAAGGAATTTGCAAGCTTTTCACAAATTTGCAAATTGATTGCAGGTCTACATGCATTTCAGGTTGGTGAATATGATTCAGATAGTTTTCTTTTTGGTTTTGAGTGAAAATAGAATTTGCAGATTATTTGAAGGTAGATGAATTCATATTTGGAATCTGAAAGTTTTCTTAAGTTTGAAGAGTAATAGGAAAAAGAAGAAATGAGGTTAAGAAGAAATGTATTTGTATAAGTGTATTTGATTTTAATAGAAATAAAATGAAAAGAAAATTTTAACATTACACTTGTTCTCATTTTAACAACTGTCACTTAAGTTTATTACATGACTAACACATGTCAATTTACATCCTAAGAAACTTACACATGTATATTAAAAGTGGTTTTTTTTTAAATTTTAATTTAAATTGTTTAACTTATTTTATTCCATATGTATATATATAAACGAATTTTATCTCTTCTTTTCTAATTTTAGAAATCAAAACAAAACAAGTTATAAACAAAAGCTTATTCAAATATATTTTAAGTGTTTATTCTTTTAAATTTTTAAAACATTGAATTCCAATTTAAATTAAATTATAAACTCCATTTTTTTTAAAAAATAAAATTATACATATGCTTATATAACTCTTATAAAATTTTAAAAGAACAAATCCTATTTCTATAAAAATCCATTTATGTTTATAAGAACTTAAGTATTATAAATTTTATTTAAAAATACAAATTAAACAATATTAATAATTTACAAAAGAGATTATAAACCAATTAAGAATATTTGAAATTTACATTGTAAATTCTTATACAAAAATTCCAACTACTATAAAATAAAACTTGGCTTTTATATTTATCAAATTTTAAATTCATATTTTTAAGCTAAATAAAATTTTAAAACAAATAAGATTTGTCATAATATAAACCATAACATTATTTATTATATTGCTTTAAAAAGCAAATTTTTAATTTACTAAAAATAAACTAGAATTAGAAAATCAATTCATTTACTAAATTCAAAATCAAAATTTATCAGTTTACAATACATACAAATATATATATTATAAACAGAAAACAATTTATTTGTTCAAAAGGATAAAGTCTTTCAATTTAAATATTTTTTTTTAAAATACTATTATTAAATCAAATTCCAAATTTGTTATTAAAATTATCAAATCAAATCAAATTTATAACACAGATTATTAAATTTATATTGCCCAAATTTCCGGGATATCACAGTTGCATAAATAAATGAATTAGTGTAATTAATGGTAATTGGATGAATTCAGTATTATGTAAGTAATTATGATAATTAGTTGAATATAAAATAAATTTAAGTGTAAATTAAAGGTTGTGATAACAATTATTATAAATTACCTAACTAAGGTGTCAATGAAATTAATTGGAATCAATTTCATTTAAGTGTTAAGTAAATAAAAGGTAAACAATAGTATCTAGGTCTATAGAGTAATAATGGACTTAATATAAAGATTGGAATTGAATCGAATCAAAGTTATTTGGAATTAATTATAATCAATTAGAATTCAAATTTTAATAAATGAATTTATTGTAAATGAAATTAAATACTACATTAACTGGAATTAAGATGAAATTGTGAAATTTTGATGTGTTAGCATATAAACCAATGTTGATATCACCTTTAAGATGGTAATTAATTGATTCAATAACAAGATTTAGAAATCAAATGAATGGATTTATTGGCATTTCAATTGATAGTTAATGAATTTAATGAAATTGAAACTTAATACCGTAATTGGTAAATTTATTAACTTTAAATTGATATATAAGTTGTTTAAATTATTGTAGTGGCTTTAGGAGTCAAAAATGATAAAATTAGTCTAGTGTAGATTTGAAATTTAAAGGTAATTTAATCAATTAATTATTAATTTATTCAATTAACTGGAAATTAGCCATTTTGGCCACTAACTCGGATTTCGACGAAAGCAGTTTCATCAGATCCGTAATGGTGAATTATTGTAGGATTTCAAGTTTCATAGCGATCGGACTTGTCGTTTGATCGTACAGGCTCGAAACGCCTAGAAATCAATGAAATTGAAATCAATTGAAATCAATTTGAAATAACTTGATTTTAGCATAACTTTTTCATGCGATGGAATTTGGACTTGAAACCTGTTCCATTGATTTTAAAATATTTTAAAACATCTATTTTGATATATTGGTTGTCACATTTTTGTTCCGGAGTTGAAACGGGCTTTTCGGGTCGTTATCGTTCAATTTTCCAAACCAATCAAGCGCATTTGTTTCTATTGTGTTCTGCCTATACATATATTGTTATAAAATCTAGTAGCCTTTCTATTTCTCATTTCTGTATGCATCGAAATTTCTATTGCTCCTCTTTCTCAATGGCAAACAAACCCTAAAATTCACAACCTAGTTTCAATTCAAAATTCAACTTCAAAAATTGAAACTCCTCAATATATATCGAATTATATATCGATCTGAAGCACTCGACGAGCGCATCTTAGATATATAATTCATTTTCTAATTTGGGTCACTATTTGTCTAGAAATCGAAGAAAAATTATCGGCTGTTCATCACGTTTCGATGAACGTCGTTGGACCATCAAATCAATTGTACCGTTGTGTACAGGGGACTGAAGGGATGGCATCGGCGTGTTTCGTTTGATGATTGGACGATAAGATTTCGCATGAAAATTTAACCCAGGGCAAAAATTTAACGGCGGCGGCTGCTCACGTTTTTTTCGAACGGCGATCGAATGTCGCGAGGGTGGTCTTGGCGCTTGGGGGAGAGGCCGCAGTTGGCTGAGGTGGCGCTGAGTTCAAAGCCGAGGTGGCACGTGTACGGGGTTGCATGCATGCTCGTTGCTAGCTGGGTTTCGATAATTTGGGTTGGTTGGGAACGATAGTTGATATGGCCGAAGGCGATAGCCATTTTTTTTATTCTTTTAATTTCGTTCATTTAAAATTTTGATTTTAAATCTTCTAATGCTAATAACTTTCGCATACAAGCTTCGATTCACACACGGTTTCTTGCGTTAGGATCGTATTGAAATTTCAAACATTTTGACGCTGGTTTGGATGAATTCTAAGACTGTTTGAATTTTGGGTTTAAATTGGATTTAAATTCAATTTAAATTCGGAAAGATGAGTGTTTAATCCACTCACAACTTTTAAAATTTCTTATGTTTGTTAAATTGATTTATGATGTGATTAGAAATTATTTGAATTTATTGGGATAAAATAGTTATTTAATTTATGATTGAATATAAACTGCCCGTAAATACCTGTTATTTATTAACTATTCTATATTGATGTTATTGATTGAATTGGATGATGATTGTGATAAATGTTTGATGGTTGGTATTGGATGAATGGATGTTGTATTTTATATTGTTATAAACTGCAAGTTGTTATGGATTTTATTTTATTCGGGATTGCGGTTGGAAATGATATTTAACCGTATTTATATTTTAAATTACGGATTGAAATGATAAAAATCCGTATCACTTGACCATAGGACAGAAAATTATATACAGACATTGTGGTCTATATATAAAAATATTTTGAAATGATTTCTATTGTTTTGTAAAGAAATATAGGTTTTAGATAAATATTGATTTTGGGTATTATATAAATGTTAGTTTATCCTTGATTTTGAGCTATGTATAATTTGTTTTAATATACAATAAGCTTAATAATAAGTCTGATTTTTTTATTGAAGATAATATGGTTAAGTATTTAAATTTTATTTTAATATAGAGTTTATAATGATTTAAATAAATTAAGGTTGGAAGATAAATTTGAGATTTGTTTGAAATTTAATTTATTTAAGAATTAAATTCGAATAAGTTGATGAGAAATTTAATAAATTTGAAATTTTAAAAGGGCATAATTATTATAACTTGATTTTTGGTTTAAGGTGAATTAATAGAATATTTCAAGTATAAATAAATTTAAGGAAATATTTAGTTATTTGTAATTTGAGTTTTATTTAAATGATAATGGATTATTATGTAAATATTTCAAAACTAAATAATAGAAAATTGAATTGTTGAATCGTAATTACCAAAATTAGTTTTGAAACTGTTGAATACTTAAAGTTTGAAATATATTGAATTTGAAATGGTTTATTCTATGGATCAAATCTGTTTTGAAATGATACAATTTGGAATAGTATTTGGAAACTGAATCGTATTGAAATTTATGATTTGAGATTTGGATAAATTTAAAATTTTGAAATTCGAGTTGTTTTAGAATCGATTTGTGAAATTGAAAGAATCTAGTTTATTATATAAAGTATTTTAATATTTAAACCATTTAAGTGGTGGAGGTTATGTTTCAAAGTTATGAGTTTTAAAGTATTATGATTTGAAAACGTTATATTTCAAGTGTTTTGATTTCGAAGTGTTATAACATTGAGAGTGCTATGATTTTTGGAAAAGGATGTATTCGAAATGAAAAGGATATCGTAATGATTTGATTTTGAGAAGACAATGGTATTTTGGTTTTAAAGTATAAACTATTTGGAAAATGACCATGGTGTAATCAAATGTTGGGCTATTGAAGATACTGGGATCAGATATGGGCATACTCTTTGTCGATACTGAAAACCACTTTAACAACCGTGTACGCGGTGGAGATTCCAGAATGAAGTATGATGGCGGCGACGTCCTTTAAGGTATATACGTGGACCCAACTCCTATGGATTGGCATAAGGTGGCTAAAACATGAGCAATTGATGGGCTAATGAGGTCGCTTCTCTGATCGGACACACTCCTTCGCTATTATATTCTGATTTTGAGATTGATTCGGCGGGCACTTTTGATTATTTTGATTTGGGGGTGTGGCTCGAGGTGGGCGGTAGTATCTGCTACGCATTACCACCGACTCGGAAGTGTAATTGGTATGTCTACCCTGGCATTGCCTAGTTGTGTCGTGTCTCCTACCCTAGCAAGACATGTACGAGTTTGGTTTTCTTCCTAGCCCGTGGAGTATTTAGGGAAGTCTCCCGATCTGGAGATGCGTTAATACTGGATGGACTACTGAGACTATTACGCCTTAAGGTGGAAAATGTAAATCCTTAACGCTATTTAAAAGTAAGTTTATTTTACTAATAGACATTATTATAATAGCGTATATTACTACATAATAGATAGTTTAACGGATCCTTAGGAGATGATAATCCCGAACATCTCTTAAGTTACTGCACTTACGTTAGACACTGGATAGGAGATGTCAAATCCCGTAAACATCTCCGACGCCGTTTCACTTATACTATTTACCGTTGATTTAACTTACAAAAGATCTTTTAGTTCTGACTCGAGTGTTTTGTCTTTTCAATTTGCTCGGGTCAGCCTGAGCATTTCAGGATTTGAGGACCCTATTGCTGGAGGGCGAAGACGAAGATTTTATTATTATTATTTATTATATTTCACTGCATCATGTATCCCGTTGCACATTTATTATTCTCCGGTATGTGTAACTCTGATCTGTGTTGTATAAGAATAATCAAATGTTTTGTAAAACAGCTTCATGAACTGTTATTTGATTATTATATTTTGTCATTCTGCTGCAAGATTCTGTTTTGTTCTTTTTTCTTTCTTCCTTTTTCTTATTCATCCCCATAACAATTCGCCCTTTTGTATAGTTTGAGTCTGATATGTGTGCCTCATCGTCGATTTAAAACGTATAAAAAGGGGAGGATGTTACATCTTTAATAAATCCTTTTTATTAAGTACAATCCCTAAAATAATTTATTATTTATAAACACCTTTATTAAATTAATTAATTTGTAACGACTCGTAATTTTAATTAATTTAAAATAGTTGATTTAACAAAGATTTATGATTTAATATCGGGAGAAGTAAAAAGTTATGATTTAATAATAAGAATATACTGGAATGAAATCAAATAGTATTAATTTAAGGTAGTTGATAACTACTTTAAAATGTAATTCCAATTAGTTAAAAGGCTTAAAAAAAGTTATAATTGGTTAGAGTGTAAACTAATTGTAATAAGGTCTGTATTAATTCATAATTGGATTAAAAGAGCAATTGATGATTAAATGTTGATTAATTAACAACATAACGTGTAATAAGTGGAAAATGAATAAAATTAGTGTTGTAGTAGTAATTATATCACTTCTTGTGGATAATAAACATATAAGATGTGACTAAAAGTTAATGGTGACAGTTATTATATATTACCTATTCATTTAGCCTGTTAAATTAAAATTGAAATCAATTGCAATGAATTCGCTTAATTAATATAGCTAATGTAGATTAAATTGATTACTGTAGAATATTAATTCAATAAGATGTAACCAATGTAAATTTTATTCATAATATGAAAATTGATTGAGTAGAAAGAATTGAAATCATGTTTGATAAATTTATTGGCATTTAAATTATAATAATTGGATTTATTGCAAATAAATGTAATTAAATATTACGTTAATGAAAATTAGGATGATAGCCGTAGATTATTTGTGTAATAAGATATAAACAAATGCTAACTATGTTAATAGAATAATAATTGGATGAAATAAAAAGGATTGAAATCAAATTAGATCAATTTATTGGAATTAAATTTTAATTAATTGTATCTAATTATTGTTGAAATTGAACACTATACTAGTGTAAAAATTTACATTAATTTGTAAATTTGTTTTAAATTATTATAAATATCCAATTAATTAAAAACGACGAAAATTGTTAGTTTATAAATACTGAATTAAAAGGTGATTTTATTAATTTAATTAACGTAAAAATAGCCATTTTGGCCACTATCTTATATTTCAACGAAACCAGTTTCATCGGATTCGTAAAGGTGAATTATTATAAGGTTTCAAGTTTCGTAGTGATCGGACTAGTCGTTTGATTGTACGGACTCGAAATGCGTAAAAATCAATTGAAATAAACTGATTTTAAGCTAACTTCTCCATACGATGGAATTTGGACTTGAAACCTATTATATTGAATTTAAAAATATCAAAAACATCTATTTTGATATATGGGATGATCCATTTCCTTTTCGAAAATGAAACGGGCTTTTCAGGTCGGCTATCGTTCGACTTTCAAATCAATCTAGCCCGTTCATTCCTATTTTTGATCTACCTATATATAAGCTATTACAAACCCTAGCTATATCTTGTTCCATTATTCTGTACATACAATTCGATCTGCTTCACTCTTTCCAATGGCAGACAAACCAAAACAAATTTCCAATTCCAAATTCAATTTCAAACCAAAATCAAATTAAAAAATCAAACTCCTCCAAACCATATCATATTATATACCATTTCGAAGCTATCGACGAGCACAATGCAAATCTGTGTTTTGTTTTTCGATTTGGCTTTCCATATGGCCAGAATTGGGTGATTTATTCTCGGTCGTTTGTCGCGCTTTGATCAAGTTCAACTGATCGTCGTATGAAGGGTACCGGGTCGTGGAGAGTGTTGCGCGTTGTTCATCAGTGTGGCTCGCTCGTCGAATTGATGGCTAGATCGTAGTGGAAAATTGGATTGGGGTTTCGTCTCAGGCTGGCGGTGGCATGATATCTGTAACGACCCGCCGCTCTGACCGCCCCCAGTCGGTAATTAAACCAACTCGAAACGTTCAAAATGACGGATTGTTATTCAGTTTATAGAGTTTAAACAGAATCAGCCATAGAATCACAGAATAATCATAATATTTCTCATAAATGAATTTTTATATATATATCAGAGTTTGTACAATGCATTTAATTTTATACAGCGGAATATTTCTTTTTAAGTACAAAAATTCTTCGAAAAGCTAAAGTGAAGCAATTTCCCCAACTCTCTCTAACTTCGCGGCCTGAAAATCTTCAAGCTGTAAAATTACTTGGTCTGACCCGAGTATTACATTCAAAAGAAAATAATACACAGGTCAGTCTAATTCAAACTCAGTTATCATTTTCCCTAAAACATATTTGTTTTATTCAATAATATATTCACTGTCCAAAATCGTGAATATACTTATTTAAATCAATTCAGTGTTTCTACACTTTTTATTTAAAAGATTATCCACTGTCCAAAATCGTGGATAAAATTTCCAACTAATATTTACTATCACAATATCTAATATAAAGGATAATTCGCTGTCCAAAATCACGAATATATCTCCTTTAATAACTTCTATTTTTCATTTATCAAATTCAATTGGTTTCGAATTTATAAACAACTTTTACAAATTCCATCTCTATTTATAAACTTCGATTTATAAATCTTCTTTATTAATTCAATTCAATTTATATAACTCAATTATATACCAAAAGTTCATTTATAAGTTAAGTACTTATAATCCATTTATTCACTAAATCGTTCTTCAAAACATTTGAAATTAATTTTCAAAAGAATTCAGAATCAAATTCCCAAGTTATAGTTTAATTATCCTCTTGGTTATACTAAATTGAAATGTCATTTTATTTCCCAATTATTACTTTGTAGATATTCAAAATATTCGATTTAAACCAATTCATTAATTCACTTCACTTATATTTTATTTACCATAAGTCTTAATAATTCGATAATGGATTTTCGAATGAGAAATTATCGCAATCCTAAATTTAGAGAGGGGAATTTTCGAAAAAAATTTGAATTTTCAAAATACCTTTTATTTTTCAAAGAAAACAATTTTATACTTCTTTAGATTTGAAAAACGTTTTCTTTAAAGTGATCCTAGTAACTATTCATATTAAACATCATAAACTGAGCTTTGTGTAAACCAAAGCTCTGATACCACTTTTGTAACGACCCGCCGCTCTGACCGCCCCCAGTCGGTAATTAAACCAACTCGAAACGTTCAAAATGACGGATTGTTATTCAGTTTATAGAGTTTAAACAGAATCAGCCACAGAATCACAGAATAATCATAATATTTCTCATAAATGAATTTTTATACATATATCAGAGTTTGTACAATGCATTTAATTTTATACAGCGGAATATTTCTTTTTAAGTACAAAAATTCTTCGAAAAGCTAAAGTGAAGCAATTTCCCCAACTCTCTCTAACTTCGCGGCCTGAAAATCTTCAAGCTGTAAAATTACTCGGTCTGACCCGAGTATTACATTCAAAAGAAAATAATACACAGGTCAGTCTAATTCAAACTCAGTTATCAGTGCATAGAAGCAATAATAATTTAAATAGCAATTAGATGACAGTCAAATATAAATTTACCTATCCGATCCTTTAACAAGTAATCGGATAACGGTAAATACAACACTTAACAGTGTTAAACAACAAATCAGTAGATTCAAATTATCAATGAGGATAGATGAAGGGATTATTGATGAAGATAATTTAGAAAACAATCAAAATCTGCCTAAACGGCAATTAACAACAAAATCATCAAAATCAGTTCAAAATATATTGAATTGTCAACATAAAACAATTTTCATCAAAATGAAAACATCATTTAAAACATTAGATTTGGTAGGGCTGCAGTACACGCACTCGCGTACGGCCTCGTCACATTTTTTTTGTTAATTTCGTGTGGCTGCAGTTCACGCTTGCGTGCACTGCCTCGCCACTACAACGTGTGAAATCATCACAACAGAGAATACTATCTGAAATCAAAGCTGTAGAGGTCAAGTCAGTGACTCAACACAGCTGCAACATGGTCAAAACCAAGACAACAAATATGCAACATTTCATATAACAACGCCACTGTCTCAACATTCAGAGTATCATCGACACAGTAAACTACAAGTATTCACAAGCTAATGCAAATTCCAGCTACGAATGAGCAAGTGTATTTGCATATTAATTATGCAAACACAGGTTGCAATGAAGACTACACACTGTTCAATGCATTCAAAGTCAGAGATTTAAAACAACTGAATACAATGGTAAGGCACGGCAAATACAAGTGCAAGGATGTGTGCATAAATGGATGCAGTCACGTATGACAAAAAATCTGAAGTCACATATGAAAATGTGATATGCCTCAAAGTCCAAAATACAATAACAACAGTTCACTAAGTACAACTGCATGAAATGAAGCAGTACTTATGTTCAATGAACATGAAGGCAAGGCACAAGTCAGGTAATGGTAAAGTCAAAAAATCAAAGTGAGAAATGCAAGCGCAGACAAATGAACACAGTGAACATACATAGGCAATGCCTATATAAACATGTGATACAATACATATATACGACAGTTCGAATAACAATGCGACTCAAATCAAAGTGTGTACGAGTGGCAACATGTTACAGTAAGGGACAACATGAAATAATGTTTGCATGCCCAAAAGGTCAGAGGCAATATAAATGCAAACTGCACAAGAATGAAGACCACACGAGCTCAATGCATCCCAAATGCTCAAATATACAACAAGTGTATATATGTACATGAAGATAGCAGACAACATAACATGACCAAGAAATGCATATACAAGGATGAATGAAACTGATCAAGCAAGTGCAACAGGTACAAAGGTCACTGCAACATGAATACAAGTGCAGTGGGAATACAAAATACTCAAGTGTATCCACATATTAATTATGCTAACCCAAGTTGCAGTGAAACAATAAAAAGACTCAAGTCAGCATATATATTCAAAAATGCAACAAAAATAGAACTGCATGATTCAGTTCAAACCAAATTTGATCAACTACAAAGGCAGTAGTGAGTGTAGACAAACCAAACTCAAGATTTTAGAATGTAGCGGCCAAACACATATATACATACAAGAATGTATGTATACAAATGATCAGCCATCAAAGAACAGTACATATGCAATTTGGATATGCAAGCATACAGTATCAACATATTAATTATGCTAACCCAAGTTGCAGTGAAACACTGCAGAGACAATTATCATCAGAAAACAAAGCACGTAAAGGCGTCCGGGAATATGCAACCTGATCAACCCGGTGCAGACAAAATGAAGTCGAGACCAACAATGATGGCAACAACTCTATTAGGTCATGATTTAAACCCAAAATGCAAAACAGTGACAAAGATATCACAATATAATTCATAGCTGAGAGACCAAAAGCATAACCAAGTGGAATCGAACAGGGTCGAACAGTGGGAAGTAAGGCCAAATCCACAGAGTACAACTCGAGTAAATCACAGTGGACATTACTCATATAACACATATATACACACATAGATGTGTGTATACACATGGTAGTAAAGATATAGTGACCGATATAGCATGGCAAAAGTCGAACAACCAACATCACAAAAATCAAGTTCAATATAGTCAAGGCCGAAGCCAAAATATTATCATAAAATCGAAGTCGAAGTTGAGCAAGTCATAAGTCGACATCGTGGTGGCCAGCAAATGACCGAAGTCAAAAAGGGAACCACTGTGATGAACAAGTCATCAACAATTCAGAGCATAAGACAACTACCAAATGAAGTCAACTGCCAAAAAAAAAACAGAATCAAATATTATGGTGATGGTGACCCAAAATCACAACGGTGCCATGATGACCGAACTACATGAATACATGGAGCATGGCAACAGTCAACATAAATCAATTGCCAGAAATTCGAAACCAGTGAACACGGAAATCAACATCAAAACAAGGCAATCTGCAGAATCAAAGTGACCGAAGTCACAGTTCAAAAATTATAAAACTCAGAGATCAAAACCAGGAAAAACACGAAATCGAACCCATACGAAAAAAAAACATCAACATCAAAATAAACTCGAACGGCCTAAGAGTGAAGTAGATGTGAGTGATAGTTCACTCACCTTTGCCTGGAGCGGCCGCGAGTAGAGAGGAGAGTCGAGCAAACCCTAATTTGAAAAGCCCTAAGCTTTGAACGTCGCCATTTTTTTTCTTTTCGTTTGCTGATTTGGGTTTTAAAAATGAACGAGAAAATGAATAAAGGGATCGGGTATAAAAGAATAGGGAGAACGTGTTTTTTGCGTGGGTTACGGCGTGAATTTTGGCGTGGGGGAAGGCAGATATTTAGGCACGAGTTAAGGCTGATAAGGGTAAGGTAGTGTACTCTTATTTTATTATTTATTTATTTTATGTTATATTATTATTATTATTATTCAATTTAAATTAAATTTTGTTTTGTAAATCATTTTCTTTAGTAAATATAGAAACGTTTTGAAGTTCAACTATCAATATCAATTTATAAATTTACGAAAAAAAATTCGTAAATCCAAACTATTTTTTCTAAGTCATTAGTTTGAATTTTAAATACACATTCAATATTCAATTTAACTCCAAAGTCGAATTCAAATTTTTATTCAACTTTCTATAGATTAAATTTTAAAATTTAATCGCCAATTTATCCTGAAAATTTGAAATTCAAGTCAATCATCATTCGAATATTTAAAATTAATTAAATATTTTCATTTTTAAATTGTTCAAAATTCTGGGTTGTTACAATCTTCCCTTCTTAAAAGAATTTCGTCCCGAAATTATAAGTTAGGAAAAACGATTGCTAAAATCTCACCGATATTTATACCCTACTCAATTTTACTAAGTTCTAAACTTATAAATAAATATAGGATTCATTCCATTTATTTTATTTCTCTAGCTTTATTCATCGATTTCAATAATCAAGACACAAAAGTCTTTTACCAAAATTTTTTTGACTTACAAAACTCAGATTTTTAAACTTGAAATCTTTCATGCTAAATATTTGCATATTACATCTTTTCCAAAGCTGTGTGCTTTCAAGATATTTTAAAGATCTTCTTCCTTAATTCATTAGGTTAGAATTATGTAATTCTAATTTCAGATTATTGATTTTCTATTTAAAGTTTGAAAATACTTGATAACTCGAAGTTTAACAAGTCCATCTTCGTTCTCACAGACTTTAGGCATACGCTGGCCAGGCGCAAGACTAAAAATCTCCAAGTACTAAATATACTTGCTTCAACTTCCAGTGAAAATACTTTTTTAAAAATTCTTTTAAAAATGGATATGGAAAGCACGTTCCCCCATGGATCACAGTTTACCCGGCGGTTACGCTACTATCCCAGTAGAATCGCTTGTAACTGTAGATTTCACATCTCTCTTGAATTTCGCCATGGTTGTTGCCATAGATCGCGGTTCACACGGCGGTTACTCTACTATCCCAGTAGAATCGCTCGTGACCGTAGGCATCTCGCCCCTCGAATTACGCTTCGGCCTCTAGATCGCAGTTTACACGGCGGTTGAGCCACTATCCCAGTGGAATCGCTTGTAACTGTAGGCATCACGCCCCACGAATTACGCCAGCATCAATTCACATAATCCCAAACACGATGATCCATCGTGGGGGATCCCAGTCAGTCCCAATGGACATTCCACTAATGGAAATTCTACGTAGCTACGATTTCCAATGGACACTCCACCGAGTTCCAATCACCTTCACAAATAATAAATGGAAGGTACATTTCCATATCCTCAGTTTTTAGAAAACATATATCATATACATATAGTACTTCATTTCACATTTCGTACATATCATACCTATGTAAACTTGCATAGGACTTTTCATAATAATGACTTTCCAAACTGATGGTTTTCGAATTATTATATCCACATATATAAGTTACGAAAACTCAATTCACATCATAACAAATAGAGGATTCCAAAATTTTCCATCTCATTTAAAATTTTCCTCTAAATCGATTTGAAAATTTAAGGTTATCTCAAACCTAATTCACATTTATAATCCAATTCATTATCGACTTCACATTCGATTTGGATTTCACGTTACATCGTCAATTCTCAACACATAATTGATGTCTATCGATATATAACATCTAAGCTCGTACGTCTCAGAGAAGGGTGTATATAGCTAAGAGAATAAATTCTCCGTCACCGCAGATATATATTTAATAGAGATCAATTGATATGTCATCAATTCACAATGTTAGACATACAATCCAAATCGACTATCCAAAATTCAAAGCTCAACTTATATTGTTTTTGATGTCAAAGTTAAACTCAATTTAACTCAAAATTCAATCTTTTTGGAAAATATTCAAGTTGAACTGATCGTTCACATTTCTCAAAAATAATATCTTTACAAGATATATATAATTTTCCAACTTAACCATTTGAAATAAATTTCAAATATTCATTTTTTTCAATTTATCTTTAAAAGATAAAATTTCAAACCTTTCATTTCATATTGGAAAACATTTCCCTACTTATTTAATAATAAGTAATTCACAAGTTCATTTATTTTCAACACTTGAAAATATTCAATATACTTGAATCAAAATTAAGTATATATTCCATTCTTTAAGGAAAGCGTTCTTTTAAACACATTTATTTGAGTCAAAACTAATGTTGCATAAAACATTGTTACAACAACTCAAAAATCACTAGTATAGGGATTCGAATTTAAGATAGATATATAAATCCCAATACTATAAACAACATTTCCTTTCGGAAACCATTTACTATAACAACAGTGTTATAGTCCACCATTTCCTTATTTCTCGAAAACGCCTATTTCAACAATGAATGTTGAAATCTATGTATTCGATACTTAATGCATTTTAAAACATCTTTAAAACCATTTACTTTTTCAATTTCAACTTCAACTTAATTCATGGTTTGAATTCCTCATACTTTTCATAATATTTATTTTAAACCAATTTCAAACCTTTCAATATTAAGTTTTTCACTTAATTTAATTTTCCGCACGTTTAAATTCAAATTCATCACTGAATTTATTAAACCTATAATGGATTATCATGTTGACAACTTCAAATTTGAAATCTAAATCTCATTTGAACTTTGCATTTGCTTTTCTATTCCCAAAAATAATCAACTAGTTCTTTAGTAAGTCATTCGTCGATTTAGTTCCATTAAATTCATATTTCCACATTAACTATTTTAGGCATTAGTTTTAAACTTGAAATATAAGCTTTTCATCAAAATTAGTTTGATTCATATAGTTAAGTTAACAAATAAACTTCCTTCCCAAGATGCTATTTCATTAAAATATTTCCTTCAGCACAAAATTTTACATAGCTTAATACTTTTAAAAAACGTACACAGAAGATTGTGGACTACAAAAGATAGTATTACGGAATATATTGATTGGTTTAAGATTCAGAATTTTTTAAGGACTATCGACTTCTCGTCTGCTAGTATGCATCTTCGCCAAACTTTCATCTTCGGATGACACTATTTCAGGTTGTATTAAAGGAGAATTAACACATTCAAAATCAACATGTCCCCAATCCCCACAGTTACTGCAAAAATATGAGATGTTTCCATCCTTATCTATCACCTTAACAGTTTTCGCTCTAGCTGGTCGGGCAATAGCTTGCTTTCCATGCTGTCTTTCGGTGCAGTTTCTGGCTATATGTCCAGTCTGACGACAATGGTAGCAGATTGTCAATCTATCGACGGGTAAATCGAGTATGCACTTTTTCCTTTTCACTTTAGGGCAATGACTAAGAAAATGCCCTTTTTTCCGACATTTAAAACACACAATCTCAGGACGAGCGAACCGGTCATCCACATTCCTTTTCTTTCTCCTTACTCGACACTTAATGGCATAGTGTCCCTTTTTATGACATCGATAGCAAATAACCTTATCATATGGACCAGGTGCTTGCCTTTCACTGAATCTCCTTTCAATCTCCGCACGTGTCGCTTCTGCTTCTCTACGGGCAATTGCTCTTTGTTCACGACGTGCTAATTTTTATGCTTCGGTTTTCGCCATTATGATTAACAAGGTGTTTTCAAAGTTTCCTATATATATTTGCAATCCTTATTAGCAGAGGTTGGATTATTCAATCATTTTCCCTAAAACATATCTGTTTTATTCAATAATATATTCACTGTCCAAAATCGTGAATATACTTATTTAAATCAATTCAGTGTTTCTACACTTTTTATTTAAAAGATTATCCACTGTCCAAAATCGTGGATAAAATTTCCAACCAATATTTACTATCACAATATCTAATATAAAGGATAATTCGTTGTCCAAAATCACGAATATATCTCCTTTAATAACTTCTATTTTTCATTTATCAAATTCAATTGGTTTCGAATTTATAAACAACTTTTACAAATTCCATCTCTATTTATAAACTTCGATTTATAAATCTTCTTTATTAATTCAATTCAATTTATATAACTCAATTATATACCAAAAGTTCATTTATAAGTTAAGTACTTATAATCCATTTATTCACTAAATCGTTATTCAAAACATTTGAAATTAATTTTCAAAAGAATTCAGAATCAAATTCCCAAGTTATAGTTTAATTATCCTCTTGGTTATACTAAATTGAAATGTCATTTTATTTCCCAATTATTACTTTGTAGATATTCAAAATATTCTATTTAAACCAATTCATTAATTCACTTCACTTATATTTTATTTACCATAAGTCTCAATAATTCGATAATGGATTTTCGAATGAGAAATTATCGCAATCCTAAATTTAGAGAGGGGAATTTTCAAAAAAATTTGAATTTTCAAAATACCTTTTATTTTTCAAAGAAAACAATTTTATACTTATTTAGATTTGAAAAACGTTTTCTTTAAAGTGATCCTAGTAACTATTCATATTAAACATCATAAACTGAGCTTTGTGTAAACCAAAGCTCTGATACCACTTTTGTAACGACCCGCCGCTCTGACTGCCCCCAGTCGGTAATTAAACCAACTCGAAACGTTCAAAATGACGGATTGTTATTCAGTTTACAGAGTTTAAACAGAATCAGCCAAAGAATCACAGAATAATCATAATATTTCTCATAAATGAATTTTTATACATATATCAGTGTTTGTACAATGCATTTAATTTTATACAGCGGAATATTTCTTTTTAAGTACAAAAATTCTTCGAAAAGCTAAAGTGAAGCAATTTCCCCAACTCTCTCTAACTTCGCGGCCTGAAAATCATCAAGCTGTAAAATTACTCGGTCTGACCCGAGTATTACATTCAAAAGAAAATAATACACAGGTCAGTCTAATTCAAACTCAGTTATCAGTGCATAGAAGCAATAATAATTTAAATAGCAATTAGATGACAGTCAAATATAAATTTACCTATCCGATCCTTTAACAAGTAATCGGATAACGGTAAATACAACACTTAACAGTGTTAAACAACAAATCAGTAGATTCAAATTATCAATGAGGATAGATGAAGGGATTATTGATGAAGATAATTTAGAAAACAATCAAAATCTGCCTAAACGGCAATTAACAACAAAATCATCAAAATCAGTTCAAAATATATTGAATTGTCAACATAAAACAATTTTCATCAAAATGAAAACATCATTTAAAACATTAGATTTGGTAGGGCTGCAGTACACGCACTCGCGTACGGCCTCGCCACATTTTTTTTTTGTTAATTTCGTGTGGCTGCAGTTCACGCTTGCGTGCACTGCCTCGCCACTACAACGTGTGAAATCATCACAACAGAGAATACTATCTGAAATCAAAGCTGTAGAGGTCAAGTCAGTGACTCAACACAGCTGCAACATGGTCAAAACCAAGACAACAAATATGCAACATTTCATATAACAACGCCACTGTCTCAACATTCAGAGTATCATCGACACAGTAAACTACAAGTATTCACAAGCTAATGCAAATTCCAGCTACGAATGTGCAGGTGTATTTGCATATTAATTATGCAAACACAGGTTGCAATGAAGACTACACACTGTTCAATGCATTCAAAGTCAGAGATTTAAAACAACTGAATTCAATGGTAAGGCACGACAAATACAAGTGCAAGGATGTGTGCATAAATGGATGCAGTCACGTGTGACGAAAAATCTGAAGTCACATATGAAAATGTGATATGCCTCAAAGTCCAAAATACAATAACAACAGTTCACTAAGTACAACTGCATGAAATGAAGCAGTACTTATGTTCAATGAACATGAAGGCAAGGCACAAGTCAGGTAATGGTAAAGTCAAAACATCAAAGTGAGAAATGCAAGCGCAGACAAATGAACACAGTGAACATACATAGGCAATGCCTATATAAACATGTGATACAATACATATATACGACAGTTCGAATAACAATGCGACTCAAATCAAAGTGTGTACGAGTGGCAACATGTTACAGTAAGGGACAACATGAAATAATGTTTGCATGCCCAAAAGGTCAGAGGCAATATAAATGCAAACTGCACAAGAATGAAGACCACACGAGCTCAATGCATCCCAAATGCTCAAATATACAACAAGTGTATATATGTACATGAAGATAGCAGACAACATAACATGACCAAGAAATGCATATACAAGGATGAATGAAACTGATCAAGCAAGTGCAACAGGTACAAAGGTCACTGCAACATGAATACAAGTGCAGTGGGAATACAAAATACTCAAGTGTATCCACATATTAATTATGCTAACCCAAGTTGCAGTGAAACAATAAAAAGACTCAAGTCAGCATATATATTCAAAAATGCAACAAAAATAGAACTGCATGATTTAGTTCAAACCAAATTTGATCAACTACAAAGGCAGTAGTGAGTGTAGACAAACCAAACTCAAGATTTTAGAATGCAGCGGCCAAACACATATATACATACAAGAATGTATGTATACAAATGATCAGCCATCAAAGAACAGTACATATGCAATTTGGATATGCAAGCATACAGTATCAACATATTAATTATGCTAACCCAAGTTGCAGTGAAACACTGCAGAGACAATTATCATCAGAAAACAAAGCACGTAAAGGCGTCCGGGAATATGCAACCTGATCAACCCGGTGCAGACAAAATGAAGTCGAGACCAACAATAATGGCAACAACTCTATTAGGTCATGATTTAAACCCAAAATGCAAAACAGTGACAAAGATATCACAATATAATTCATAGCTGAGAGACCAAAAGCATAACCAAGTGGAATCGAACAGGGTCGAACAGTGGGCAGTAAGGCCAAATCCACAGAGTACAACTCGAGTAAATCACAGTGGACATTACTCATATAACACATATATACACACATAGATGTGTGTATACACATGGTAGTAAAGATATAATGACCAAATATAGCATGGCAAAAGTCGAACAAGACCAACATCACAAAAATCAAGTTCAATATAGTCAAGGCCGAAGCCAAAATATTATCATAAAATCGAAGTCGAAGTTGAGCAAGTCATAAGTCGACATCGTGGTGGCCAGCAAATGACCGAAGTCAAAAAGGGAACCACTGTGATGAACAAGTCATCAAAAATTAAGAGCATAAGACAACTACCAAATGAAGTCAACTGCCAAAAAAAAAAACAGAATCAAATATTATGGTGATGGTGACCCAAAATCACAACGGTGCCATGATGACCGAACTACATGAATACATGGAGCATGGCAACAGTCAACATAAATCAATTGCCAGAAATTCGAAACCAGTGAACACGGAAATCAACATCAAAACAAGGCAATCTGCAGAATCAAAGTGACCGAAGTCACAGTTCAAAAATCATAAAACTCAGAGATCAAAACCAGGAAAAACACGAAATCGAACCCATACAAAAAAAAACATCAACATCAAAATAAACTCGAACGGCCTAAGAGTGAAGTAGATGTGAGTGATAGTTCACTCACCTTTGCCTGGAGCGGCCGCGAGTAGAGAGGAGAGTCGAGCAAGCCCTAATTTGAAAAGCCCTAAGCTTTGAACGTCGCCATTTTTTTTTTTCGTTTGTTGATTTGGGTTTTAAAAATGAACGAGAAAATGAATAAAGGGATCGGGTATAAAAGAATAGGGAGAACGTGTTTTTTGCGTGGGTTACGGCGTGAATTTTGGCGTGGGGGAAGGCAGATATTTAGGCACGAGTTAAGGCTGATAAGGGTAAGGTAGTGTACTCTTATTTTATTATTTATTTATTTATTTTATGTTATATTATTATTATTATTTTTCAATTTAAATTAAATTTTGTTTTGTAAATCATTTTCTTTAGTAAATATAGAAACGTTTTGAAGTTCAACTATCAATATCAATTTATAAATTTACAGAAAGAAAAAAAAATCGTAAATCCAAACTATTTTTTCTAAGTCATTAGTTTGAATTTTAAATACACATTCAATATTCAATTTAACTCCAAAGTCGAATTCAAATTTTTATTCAACTTTCTATGGATTAAATTTTAAAATTTAATCGCCAATTTATCCTGAAAATTTGAAATTCAAGTCAATCATCATTCGAATATTTAAAATTAATTAAATATTTTCATTTTTAAATTGTTCAAAATTCTGGGTTGTTACAATATCCAGAGGCTACTAGAGGTAGTCACGAGCGTATGGGGGGGTGCAGCCTTAGGTGGCGAGTTGAACGGGGATGCGTGATGGGGTCAGAGATGAACATGGGGCGTACGGCGATGTGATTTATGCTGGCGGCAACAGGTTGTTTGCGTGGTCGAGGTTGCTCGAGTATGTCAGGGTTTTGCAATAGAATGAAGGTAAGTGACATGTAATGTTTTAGTCCTTTTTTGTTTATTTTTATTTAAATTTAATTTAAAATGTTCTAATATTAATAACTTTCTCATGCGAGCTCGGATTTGGGCACGGTTTTATCCACTACGATCGTAGCTAAATACGAACAATATGGAACTATTTTAGTTGGATTTTGAGACTGTTGAATTTTGGGCCCTAATTTGGATTTTTAATTCGATTTAAAAATCAAAGGTGAGTGTTTTGACTCACTCACAGCTACTAGATTATCTTATGTTAGTTTAAATTTATGGTGTGATTTGAAATTGATTGATTGATGTTTGGTATGTTTAAATTGTCATTCTGGTTAAATTTGACTTTACTACATTTAATCATCGTTTAATTTACTATTGAATTTAAATTATCAATTTAAAACCTGTTATTAAAAATCAGTTATCTATTGATGTTTATTGATTGATTTGGATAATGATTTTGATAGATGTTTGATTATTGATATTAGATGACCGGATTTTGTGTTTTATATTATTATAACACTACAAGTCTTTAGGGGTTGAAATGATACATACCCGAACGATCTATGGATTAGGGAAAAATCGTTATGGGTTAAAATAATTGACTCGAGCGATTTTATGGATTTTTTTATTAAATTCGAGATTGGGAAATGATATATATACCGTAAAATTTTCCGTACCACTTGACCAAAGTATAGAAAATTATATACGGGAACTAAATTGGTTAAATTAAATGATCTTTTAATCTTTAAATTTTGAATGCAGTTAACTGGCATTTTGAAATAGAGATGTATTTATATAAACTAAATTATTTTCGATAATCCAAATGTAAATGCTGAAATTGTAATTGATTTAATAAATTGTGCAAAGGATTTAAATTGGCATATTTACCATGGCATTACCTCGAGTGCCATGTCGCATGCCTTATTGCGCCTTCTACGAGTTTGTTTTGTGTCGTACTTATGGAGTGCTCCCTGATGGCCCACTTGCAGGTGGAGTTTATAGTATCTGTATAGACTATGACATTATATAAAATGTGTTAATGGGGATATGGGTAACGCCTTAACGCCATTTTAATATTTTACTTTACTGTAGACATATTATAATAGCGTATTGTACTACATAATAGATAGTTTAACGGATCCTTAGGAGTTGGTAATCCCGAACATCTCTTAAGTTATTGCGCTCATGTTAGACACTGGATAGAAGATGTCAAACCCCATAAACATCTATGAAGTCGTTACACTCATATTTATTTACTGTTAATTTAACTTACATAAGATCCTTTAGTTCTAACTCGAGTGTTTTGTCTTTTTAATTCGCTCGGGTCAGTCTAAGCTTTTCAGTTTATCGAAGACTGCTTTCTGGAGGAAGAAGACGAAGACAAAGATTTGTACTTTTATTTCTTATTATATGTATTCCACTGCATCATGTGGTTCGGCTGCATTTATTTATTTATTCATGTTTTCTGTACCTCTGATTTTATGTTGTAAAAGAATAATCAAATGTATTTATAAAACAGCTTCATGAACTATTATTTGATTATTATATATTGTCATTCCGCTGTAAGATTATGTATTTGTTTTACTTCTTTCTCTTCTTTTTCTAACTTACCCTATAAAAATCTGCCCATTTGAATGGTTTGAGTTTGACGTGTGTGGTTTATCGTCGATTTAAACAGTCCAAAATGGAAAATCGTTACAGTTGGCATCAGAGCTTTGGTTTAGCGATAATCTTAGCTTTGTGGAGTCTGACTCATATTAAATTGGGTAGTAATACCCTGGAATGAGTCGTTGAGTGTATATATGAGAGAGCATATTTGTTAGTGTTATAAAAGGTTTTGTACTGTGTTAATTTGATCTTTTTTGCATATATATGGTACGTAGGATGTCATGGCATCGATAAGAATTTCTAAACACTCAATAGGACAGACGGACACAATATTGTTTGGAAATATAGGTAAATGAAATAAATTTGCCAATTATATATTTTTTATATAAAATAATAAATTTTATAAATGATATAATTGGATGTGATATGTTGTTTATTAGATAGATAAATTTTATAAATACTGATTGAAAATATAGAGTTACAAATAAAAGGAATATAAATTGGAATTTTAGAACTTAAGTTCCTGGATTTTGAAAATTTCTTTCGAAAGATTTTAGAAGTACCAGTAGTATTTAGAAGTATTTTCTGATATAAATATTTCAAGATGGTTTGAAAGAAATGTTTTAAAAGAAGTTTTAAAGGAAATAAGTCCTGTACTCCCCTCTCGGTCGTTGGAAAATAATTTCGGTGATGAGTGCACGCATCATCGACGTTCATTTTCGGGTTTCAAAGTAGGAAGACCGCTGTAGTAGTTTTACTGCGTACCCATGTTGATAAACGAATTTTTATTTTTATTTCTAAATATGATTAGATATGTGTATATATAAGTTATGGGTATATAATACTTTAAATGGATTAAAATGGAACCCGGTTATTTAGTTCTTAAGTTTTGTAAATTAAAAATTGAAATTGTGGTAATGAATGGAATCTTGACTATATTAATAATTGGAAACTTCAGAAAAAAATGAAGATAAGGAATTTGATGTTAAAATGATTAATGAAATAGATAAGAAACTGAAATTTTGTAAACTGTAAATAAAAGGGAAATGAAGATAAGAAATGTAACTATTGAACATTTTGTTAATAAAAATATTTAAGAGAAACTTGTGTAACTTTATATTGCATTCTAAAAGACATATATATATATATATATAACTTACCAAGATGTAAAAAGTTGTAGTGTTAAATAGGATATGTAATAGAATATTGTACAAGTAAAAAACTTGAAAAATGGAAGTGTTCATTGGAATTACTTCTAAATAAGAAATTCTAATGTTATAAATTGTTACAAACTAAAGTTAAGTTGAAATGTTACTAATTAAATATAATAAAAGTGAATAATGCAAGAAAAATAATTATAAGCTTATGTTAACATTTAAGCTATCTATAATCAGATTGAATGGTAAAGGTAAATACTGCAAGTAAATAATTATAAACTTGAATTAACATTGAAGCCATTTATAATTAAAATGAGTACTATGGAAATTGAATGGTTATAACTTCAGAAACCATTGAAATGATTTAGAAATGGATTTAATATTCAATAATACTATATATAGAAGAATGAATGTGAAAAAGAAATAATCTATAAATGGTGAATTAAATTGTAAGGGAACTTACCTAGTAATGTATAATCCAATAATTGAAATAAAAATAACTTATTTAAGCAATGAATATCGAGTAATTAAATAACACCTATGGATGACTGCAGCAACCATAGGAGTTAATTTTGAGCCTTTGAAAGTGGGATATTACAAGTTGGTATCAGAGCATGGTTTATGTACTTAAAAGGAATTTAAACCTTAAATTTTTTTAAAGCATGATCTAATGAATTTAAAATATAGTTGGGCTTGGATAAGTGTTATAGTAACGTATGTGTGCTTTGCTATAAATACCTAAGTATGTATTCCCCAGTCTCTTAAACCGTTCTTCTGTATCTTACCAAGATTGGACTTTAGGTAGTAGGAAAGTAAGATTCAGGGGTAGGAAACGGAAAGTGGATCAAGGTAGGAGACGCACTGCAACACGTGGAAATGTTTGACCTAACACTAAAAGCAACCAGGGTGAACAGACAAATGCAAACCTGGATGCAAATGCTAATGTTGGTGCTGAGATCCCACCGGTTAATATAAGGATAATGTATCAGTTTTTCATGAAGATGATGCAAGCTGGAACAGCTGCGGGATTAGCTGTAGGAAATGCTGGAGGAGCAAATCCGGTGGCTCCAGTTGGCAATAATTATGCCAAGCTGAGCAGGGATTACTCTAGTCTTGGAGGAATGCCTTTTCTTGGAACTGAGGATACAGTTGGAGTGTAGAACTGCTATTGCATTGTGAGAGGATATTTGCAAATCTCAGCTTGATGGATATGCAAAAGAGGATACTTTTTTCCAGGCAATTGCAGGGAGCAGCGTTGTTTTGGTGGAACGGAGTTACCGTAGGAGAGTCAGATGAAGACCTGACTTGGGCTGAATTTCGAAGGAGGTTCGAAGAAAGATTTCTATCAGAGGCTGCCAAGTTAGCATTGCTTAGGAAATTTGCAGATTTAGTCCAGGGTATAGATCGGTGATTGAGTATGCTACAAAGTTTGATGAGCTATCCCGTTACAGATATGCCACCATGGATACTGTCATTCGAAGGAATGATAAGTTTATCAGGGGTTTGAATCCTGAGAATGCCAGAGAAACCATGCAAAACCTCTGGGATCTGTGTCATATTGTTGTTGAGATGGCCATTAGGAATGAAGAGTTGCTTTCTGCTTTTGAAAAGGGAAACCTGTTGAGATTCAGAATTTTTAGGGTAAGAAGCGGATGTTCTTCAAGAAGAAAGGTGCCCAGTCGGGGGTAACAGCAAAGAAGAGAAAGGCTCATATTGTTTGTTACAAGTGTGACAAGAAGGGATACTATGCTAATGAGTGTTGCTTGGGTGATGGAAGATCAGTTGAAGTGACATCGAATGTGAAGTGCTGCAACTGTCTCCAGATGGGACATTACAAGGACAAGTGTCCCGTGGCTGCTAAGGTGAAAAGGGGGAAGTCTTTGCGTTGGAACCATCATCCTCTAGACCAACGTCTATTGAGAAAGGAAAAGATGCGATGGAAGGTATGCTTATGATTCATAGTACCTGGTTAGGATACTATTTGATACCAGTGCATTGCACTCATTTATATCTTAGTATTTGGTAGATTGCTTATATCTGGAACCTTTATACCTTATTACTCCTTTAAGGGTTGTGAATCCTATAGGAGGGTATGCAACTCTGGGAACGAGATATGACCAGTTAGAACTTGATTTTTTAGGTCATATGTTTGCATGCAGTTTATATGTTTTTGATTTCGTGGGTTTCGAGATCATATTGGGTATGGATTGATTAGATAAATATGATATTACGATATTTTGCCAGGAGGGGGAAATATCATTGAGACACCCTAATAGTCGTAATCGAGTCATTTACTAAGCAAGGAGTTCGAAGGGAAATGCTTATGCGT
Source organism: Allium cepa (assembly GCA_030765085.1). NCBI lineage: Eukaryota > Viridiplantae > Streptophyta > Magnoliopsida > Asparagales > Amaryllidaceae > Allium > Allium cepa. Next base: position 630,872,900 of record CM060934.1, read on the forward strand.
TATTGTGTGCTATGGGAACAGAAGTAGAGTTGAAGTAGGTTTATGTAGAAAGAGAGTTTGCAGATGTGTTTGAACCATTTTTGGGCTTACTACCGAAAAGAGCTATCGAGTTTCAGATAGATATCATACCGAGAGCCGAACCCGTAAGTAGACCACCTAGCCGGATGTTACCAACCGAGATGAAGGAATTGAAGGTGTAGCTAGTGGAATTAGAAGGAAAGAATTTCATCCGGCCAAGCAGTTCACCTTGGAGAATGACAACGATATTCGTGAAGAAGCCAGATGGGTCGTTAAGGATGTGTATCGACTATCTTATGCTGAACGAGAGGACGATCAAGAATAGATATCCTTTGTCGAGAATCGATGATTTATTCGATCAGTTGAGTGGAGCTAGAGTGTTTTCCCAGCTCTATTGGAAGAAAGGTTTCCATCAGCTAAGAGTGGCAGAGGACAGTATTCCTTCGACAGCGTTTAGGGCCAGATATGGGTCTTACCAATGGTTGGTTGTGCCATTTGAGCTTACTAATACGCAGGTTTCTTTATGGATTTGATGAACCGGTTTTTTCGAGAGTACTTGGATAGGTTCGTGTAGGTTTTTATTGATGACATTCTGGTATATTCTAAGAATGAGAAGGATCATGCGGATTATCGTAGAATAGTGTTGGATAGTCTAAGGCAACTCAGCTTAAAGCAAAGTTCTCAAAGTGTCATTTCTGGAAGAAGGAAGTGAAGTTCTCAAAGTGTCATTTCTGGAAGAAGGAAGTGAAGTTCCTTGGTCATGTAGTTTCCAAGGAAGGTTTAGCAATTGATCCGGATAAGATTGAAGCTGCTAACAATTGGAAAAGACCAGGGACGGTAAGTGAGATTAGAAGCTTTCTTGGACATGCAGGTTACTACCAAAGGTTCGTTAAGGATTTCTCATGGATAGCGCCATCCTTGACTATCCTAACCAAGAAGGATGTGAAGTTTGTTTGGTCTAATAAATATGAGGAGACATTCCTTAAGTTGAAACATTTGTTAACTAATGCACCCGTGTTAGCAGTTCCTGGTGGGAATCTGGGGTTGGTAGTTTACACCGATGCATGTGGTACTAGGTTAGGTGTTGTGTTAATGAATAATGGAAAGGTTATTGCTTCTAGGTAGCTTAGACCGCATGAAGTGAGATACCCTACTCATGATATGGAGTTCGTAGCAGTAATCTTCACGTTGAAGGTGTGGAGGCATTGTCTTTTGGAAGAAAGGTTTGAGCTATTCACGGATGATAAGTCTCTACGGTATTTATTCTCTCAGAAGGAGCTGAATATGAGACAGCAGAGAAGGCTAAAGTTTTTTTGCAGCATATGATTTTAGCATCGAGTATGCATTAGGAAAGGAAATAAGATGGCGGATGCGCTTAGCAGGAAACATCATAATGTTGTGTTAGCTATGTTGGCGGAATGGAAAGACTTAGAAGCACCGACTGCTTGCAGTGTTGAGTTGAGGTCGACTGCTGAATCTAGTCGGAATATCGCCATGATGTCTTGCTTGTAAATTCGACCAATTCGCATCGAGCGGATTGTTTCTGAGCAGGAAGAGGATCCAGTGTTAGCCAAGAGGATTAGAAGGTTAGAAGTTGGAACCAAGATTCATGGTTTGAAGGATTTTGTTCTTGACCAGAGCGGTTGGTTGAGAAAGAAGGAACAGTTATGTGTTCTGGATGTTGGAGACCTTAAGAAGGAAGTTCTTAGGGAATGTTATCGATCGAAGTTTACGATTCATCCTGGGGAACCAAGATGTACCAAGATATAAAGAGAAGTTTCTTCTAGAAAGGAATGAAGAGGGATATTGGCTTATGGGTAAAACAATGTTTGAACTGTCAGCAAGTAAAAGCCGAACATCAGAAGCCAGGTGGTTTGCTTCATCCTTTGGATATTCCATTTTGGAAGTGGGACATGGTATCCATCGATTTTATTGACAGGTTGCCAACGTTAAACTGGGGTAATGAAAGTCTATGGGTCATAGTGGACAGATTGACTAAAAGTGCTCATTTCATTCCGGTAAGGTCAACCAGGACGGCACCTGTTTTGGCTAAGTTGTTCATGAAGAACATTGTTAGACTGCATGAAATTCCTAGTAGTATCATCAGTGATAGAGATGCTCTGTTTACTAGCAAGTTCTAGAAGATCCTGGAGAGTGTGTTAGGCACTAAGCTCAAGATGAGTACCACATATCATTCTCAGACGGATGGGCAGATATAGAGGGTCAATAAAGTACTAGAAGATCTGCTGAGGGCTTGTGTGCTGGATTTTAGCGGTTCTTGGGAAGATCACTTGCACTTAGTGGAAATTTCCTATAATAATAGTTATCAGACTACTATTGTAATGACGCCTTTTGAAGCTCGGTATGGAAGGCCATGCAAATCACCAGCATGTTGGTTAGAAATCGAAGACAGATTGGTCATTGGTCCTGATTTGGTGAGAAAGGCGACAGATAGGATCAAGTTGATACGGGAAAGAATGAAGGAAGCTCAATCTAGGCAGAAGAGATAAGCAGACAAAATGCATAAGGAAATAGAGTTCTCAGTTGGAGATAGAGTTTCCATCAAGGTATCGCCGATGAAAGGTGTGATTTGGTTCAGGAAGACTGGGAAGCTAGTACCAAGATACGTTAGACCATTTCCTATATCATAGAGGATTGGGAGACTCGCATATCGAGTAGATTTGACAAGCAGTTTTGCCAGGGTCCACAATGTGTTTCATGTTTCTTATCTTAGGAAGTATGTTCATGATCCAGAAACTACTATCGCTCCGACGGCATTGGAGGACTTAGTGGTGGAACCAGATATGATTTTTGTGAGGCAACCAGTTCATGTTGTGGCAAAAGATGATAAGAGGTTAAGAAACAAGACAGTCAGGTTGGTGAAAGTTCAATGGAGCGACAATGTGAAGGACTGTACTTGGAAGACAGAAGAAAGAATTAAGGCTACTTTTCCTAGGTTGTTTTAGATGGTATGTTCTATATAGGGTTTATATAAAATTTGGCCGGTAGGTTATACTAGCTTTGCTTGCATGGGCTATATGCTTGTTGTTGTGTCCTTACTGAAATTTTAGGGACGAAATTATTTAGGGGGGAGTCTTTGAAGCCCCTGAATTTTAATTAACATTGTTCGTGATATTTAATTAGACAAATTAAATAGAATAATGTGAATAATTAGGAAGTTTTGATTAATAAATCCAATGGTTGTGTCTTAACGATTGGACTAAAATAAGGCTTAACTAAATTAAGAAGGAGGAATTTCCTAAGGGGAAATTTGGAAATGGAGCAACATTTCTTAGTATATATTCTTCCTCCACTTTAATAAACTTTCACTTTCTCATTCATAACTCCTCACCTATATTTCGGTAGGCCTTTAAAAGCTCCAGAAAGAGCATAAATTGAAGAAAAAGCTAAGGAATTAAAGCTAGGAAAGTATCTCATTCTCCAATCAACTAATCAAGGTGAATAATCATGTTTATCGTCTCATTTTATGTGTTTGGATCGGTTATGGGTTATACCCGATTCATGTTTGTGATTTGGTTAGGCTATAACCATTTAAACCTTATTTGGATAAGACTTAGGTGTTTTAAATGTTAATGTGTTAATTAACACGTTTTGTTCGGTTTTGGTTAAATTCAGAGTTTTTTTGATCTTCATATGCTATGAAATTTAATATGTTGAAGTATATGATTTATAAGATTTTTGGTGATTTTTGAGGATTTTTCCTTAGTGGTTAACTACGGTAATTAAAGTAATTAAGCCTAAGGGATAAACTGCAATATTGCTTTCGCCTTAGTCAAAGCCGGAGGGAAATTGCTTTCAAAAATTGATTTGGGGAAGAAGTATGGTGTTTTAAGAAAAAGGGTTGACTTTGGTATACTTTTTACTATTCGAAAGCATAGGTGGAAGCCCTTGACCAATCACAATTAGGAAAGCAAGACAAAACATCACTTCAGCAGGCCCAGATTGAAAGGGATCGTGGATTAAGAATCATGAGGCTAATTTAACACAAAAGGGGTGGTGAACGGTGTTTAATGAATTCTACGACTTATATGAACTAAATTGAAATTATGACACAAACAAATGCATAACATAATCACAAAACAATCACAGAATCAAATATAGATGTACAAAGTAAATAAAAAACAGTAAAGGGAAAGAACACACTGGATTTTACACTGGTTCGAAGTTACCCTACATCCAGTCCTGTACCAAGGCAAATCACCTCATACAGATTTTTATTAAACTAGTGTGAGATTACACTCCTCAATTTATAAAGGCCTTGAGGTACCCTCCTGTCTCACGAGTCTAGGGCAAACTCTCTTTATTTACGGGCCACAAGATTGCCTAATTGATTTCCAGGCACAACCACACCTTATAGAGAGACTCGATAAACTTTTGATTACAAATTGATCCTATAACTCTGAATATCACTTTGATCTTCGAGAGAGAACAGAGAATCAAACAAAAAATGAAATTCTAATTTGATTCGCTTGAGAATTTGGCAGAATTTTGGCACGATCTTAAAAATATGATAATTATAGAACATGGATTTATGGAGAAGAAAAATGAAGAAAATATGAGAACTGTATATTAAAAAATTCGTCTGAGAAGGCTATTTAGAGAGTACCAACAGTCATAACCATTCGTGAAGAGATTTAAACGAATAGACACTTCTTTTGAAATTTGAAACTTTTGAATTCAACGGCCACCATGTCGACATGGGGTATCCCATGATGTCGACATCCCCTTGTTAAAAAAATGAAAAACTTGTTCTGAAAATGGTATTGAAATGAAAACAAAATGAAATGACTCTGGAGAAAAATAAACTAATTTTACTATGTTTTAAAATACAAAAACAAACATCTTTTTGAAAATCATTTGAAAAGATAATTTTAAGGTTAAAATATTTTGAAAAGCAGTTTTAAAATCGTTTTTAAAAATCATTTTGAAGTAGTTTCGCAAGCTTCTTCCTATAGAATATCTCATCACATTAGGACCCGAGAACTTGTACAAAAGCAGGATGTTCGTGGGTTTGTAAGCCACTTGTCGTAGGTTTGTAAGCCACTCGTCGTAGGTTTGAAAGCTACTCGTCGTTGATTTGTAAGCCACTAAGAAAGTAGAAATGGGCTCCATCCCAAATGAAATTCGGAATGAAGATTTTCATGCTATTATGAAGTTTTAACAAAAACTAGACACATATCTTGAATCTTGATCTTGATACTCGTGAGTCTTCAAACTTGATTTCTTCATTCTTGATCTTGATATTGTACAGTCTTCAATAATCAGTACCTGCCTTATATATCCTGCATAATATCATTCATATATATCTAGACAATAGTGTTAGTATATAAGTTATAATAAAATAAGTTATAAAGGTGTTGTCATCAAAACTACTATCTCCAGTTCCTAACAATCTCCCCCTTTTTGATGATGACAACCTTATAAAATATACTTACCACTTCGATCATACCATAACTTCCCCTTACACCAACAACTCCCCCTTACTCTAAGCCTACTATTTATATAACTTATCTCCCCTTTTGTCATCAACAAAAATAACCTATAAACCTTGAGCTTAATAGAAAAAGTGATAAACGAACATATGACATAAGAATAATAAGTATGTATGAGTGAAACGTAGAATCCTAAGTTAAAATGGAATTTAAGATTTTATGTAACAAAAATTGTTAGAAGAATATTAATTAATATACTAATCATATAAAAATTTGCAAACCATTATACAATCAAGAAAATGAAAAATCACCTAATGAGGACCCCTAACTATCGGTGATTTATGGACCGAACAATTTGGATAGTGAAGACAAAAGTTTCCATGTTGTTCGACCAAGTTCCCATTGGCGTCAAAAAGGACCTCTCCAATGCAAATCACGCCATCGTCGTCGTTCATATGAATATCCGGATTCGACAGAGGACGTTCTTCTTCTTGATCCTCTTGTGGTTCTTCTAGAGGCTCTTCTTCTTCAGAGTTCATGGCTTGTAATGATTCTTCGATGACAATGGGATTGGCATGGTTATCCATAAGGAATTTTTGTAAATTCCTAAGAATTTTGCCTTGCCTATCTTGTTCTCTAGCTATTCGCAGTTGACTTACTAGAATTTCCACCGTCATTTGAAGTAAATCTTTCATCTTCTCTTGCAGTTTGATGACTCATACGTGTGTGGAACGTTGAAAGGGGTTGAATGAGGAGAAGTGGGCAAAAAAGTTTCATTATTAGAGGAGGAAGCCATTAATTTACTGTTTTTGAAGTTTATTATAGAGAGAAGAATAGTGAAAAGGAGTAAAAGTCGAAATACATAAATATATAAACAAATAACTAAATTTAAAGGGAAATTTAAATTTGAAAATCTCGGCCTATATGTCGACATAGGGGGATGGGTCATGTTGACATGCCCAGTTCAATTTTTGAATTTTTTTTATATACACGTGTATATATACACGCCTAGATGGGCCTACATTTAATCACAGCGTGCATACATTTATAATTGCACCATTGGAAGTAAATTTGACAGTACCATTGTCAATATAAACTGAAACTGAAGCAATAACCAAGAAGACCGAGACAACTGAAGTGTCACGACCCGTCTTTCTTAGCCCAGAAAGACACATCATGATATAAAAAGAAAGAAAGAAAGGGATAGAAGAAGAAAAGATAGGAAAGAAGAAACTCAACAACATCAGATACTCACAGTGGAAAAAATGTAAGATAATATATCACATAAAATATTATTGAGTATCATATTACATCATAGTTACACAACTTATACATCTTATATTAGACAGTTATAAACACCTGTCTATTATACAACTCAAGTACATCAAAGAGATATAAACACAAACACTAGCACAGCGGAACCACTATATATCTACAAACGCTGAAGCCTCCTGCTCTAAATCTCCTCCAGAATTTGTCAAAGCTAACCTGAAAACCTTGGCTACTCGTTAAAATTTGAGTACCCAAGAGTTTAATAAAACAGAAAATAAAGTCTTGGTAAGACATGGGTCTGGTGTGATTAAACGGGTTAAAATTGCTTAACTTTGGAAACTTTTGAAAACAAAAGGTATCTCGTAAGATTTCCCGCACATAAACACGGAAAAAAATTTACCTTACGATAACCAAAACATTTGACAGGAAATCCAGTGATTTCAAGTAAAATACAGAAATACCTGGAATGCTTACATTTCACGTTCCAACATAGTTGGGCGCAATCAAAACGTACAGCATTTATTGGAGTTTGGATTCCAAAAAATGGCAGGGCTACTGGGGTACCGCCCGACACAGTACGTGGTCTAGATCACTGTACCGAGAGTCCACCCTAAATCTCCTGCAACACAAGGCTGAAACCATCCCTTACTGGATAGTCCCGAAAAGTCAACACCATGGTTGGCGCAACCAACCACACACTAAGCCGAAATAAAAAAGGACCTCTAGATAGGGGAAAATCTCGTCATACTTGGGTGCTACCCACTTAGCCTTGCTACACCTCCCCTGCTATAGCCATTCCCGGTTGATGAGGCTTGAGGCTACGATTACCTTTATAGAACACATTTATCTTAGAATGCTCATCGTCCTCCATTGACGATGTTCTGAAAGCGTTCAATCCATACAAGTTCATTCCAGGTTCGAACGAAACCAAAGGCACTATCTCGTTACACTCATTTTGAAATCACCCTTAGAGTTAACGACCATAGCCCTTGCACTCTGAATCTCCATCTCGAACCTGAAAATACTATCTCCGTCAAACTCATTTTGGAATCACCTCAGAGTTTTAACGACGAATAGTTCTTAAACTTCAAGTCTTCATCTTGATCTTCACTTGGATTCTTGACCTAACGTTTAATTTGGATCGATGTGGTTTTCGGATATCCAAATTTGGAAATCCGATCCTGGTCTCACCAAAATCCAAAACACCATTTTAAAGTCCAAGTTGTTTAAGGGTTTAAAAAATTTAACTTCTGTTCAGAATAACATATGCAGATAGATGATTCACATTATCACAGACAGATAATTCATATCAACCAAACATCTCACGAAGCAGTACATATCACATATCAGAGATATCACATCCAAATCATCCAATATCATTCAATCGTCCATAAGAAGGTTTGATTCACTCTTAATCGATTTAATTACTCTCCAATTAAATTAGTTACTAACTTTTAATCACTTGGATTACCATAATCCTGCTTACTTAACATTAATTAATTACAATAAATTAATTAACCATCTCTTAATTATCTACTTTAATTAATCTTCCTTGATTAATTATTCCTAATTACGTTTAGTAATTAACCTTTAATTAATTACACAAATTAATTATCCTTAACTATTTATAGTAATTAACCTTAAATTACTTTCATTAATTATACTAATTAATGACCCTCCGTTTACTTCCATTAATTAATTAACTATAATTAATTACATTGATCCTTAATTAATTACATTAATTAATTATACTTTAATTAATCACTTTCATTAATCAACCTTAATTAACCATAAACAGTAATTAACTATCTTGTAATTACTTACCTTAATTAATTAGCTCCTTAATTAATTATATTAATCCTTTGATTAATTACACTAAGTAATTAATCCTTAATTACTTCCATTAATTAATTACATTAATTAATAATCTGTAATTAGTAATTAATCTTAAATTAATCACATTCATTAATTAACTAATCACATTAATTAAATTAATTACACTGAGTAATTAACCCTTAATTACTTCCATTAAGTAATTATCCTCTAATTACTTCATTAAATAATCCCCCTTTAATTAATTTCATCCAGTAATTATCCATTAATTACTCCACTAAGTAGTTATACTTAATTAATTCATAATTAAGTGATTATCTTTAATTAACCAAACTAATTAATTTTCTTTAGCTAATTATTTTAACTAATCAGTAAAAATTAATTAATTAAATACTTAACTCCTTATATTTAGAAGACCTTAATTAATTAAGAAAAACCACTTATCTTAATTAAACTCTTACTTATTAATAAATCATTTACATTAATTAACTGTTCTTTAATCAATAACAATAATTAATTTACCTTTATTATCTTCACAATTTAATTATTTTAAATTAATAAAAATCTTAATAACTTAAAGATAAACTCTTTATTATAATTGATTTACTTAATTATATCATTAAACCTTATTTTTAAAAAACATTTAGAAATCAATTATAATTAAAAACAATTTAAACATCTAATTTAACCTTTTAAATCTTTGAAATCCTTTCAAAGTTATTTAATAAATTTTTAACATATAATTATTTTAAAAACTTAATTATCATATCTCTAAAAACTTATCTACTTTAATTATATTTTAAAACTTGTTAAACATTTATCTTTGCAAACTAATTATTTTTATAACTTTTAAAACTTTGCTTTTAAACTTAGAAACATTAATTTTGAAAACAAAGATATTTTAAACCTTGAAACATTCAAACTGTTCATGCTTAATTTTTTTAAAACCTGGCAACACTTTCTTTACCATTGATACCTGATGCAAAATCATAGTTGCCCGAGTCGAACTCGATCCCTCCCCAAGCAAAACACGATGCGCTCGCGTTCGTCCACTGCTCCGAGTTAACCACGCAACCCTCTCGAGACCTGTCCGAGAATTCCCAAACTCAACTCGTCCCAGATACAACATGTACGTGGTGCACGTAAACCTTCACTCCGACCGTTGGAGATCACCCATGCCGCTCTCGACAAACCACCCATACTCACACTAACCCTCATGTGGACCCCGATCGTTCATCTCCTATACGAATCGAAATCGAACCAATCTCGACTAAGACTGGAACCCATCACTGTCGAAAATCCACTCCTCTCCATCGTTTCCGACCTCAGGATCACCTGCCATCTTCATCGAAGCTTCGTCACTCCTTCCAGCTCCAATTCCCCCAACGCGAACCACTCCAGTGCATTGCCGTTGCCAAATGACCCAAATAAACAACGCGACAAAAAACTACCCCAAAACCCTAAATCCACTATGCCCGGCCACCATGGCCATCGGAAAAATATACAAATATTTTTCCTACCATCTGCAACCCTCCAGCTAACTTCGACCAAGATCTCGACTCCAACCACCGTGTCGATCAATGGCAATCAATCCAAAACCCAAAAATGTTCAACTCGAAAATTCTAATTGATTATCAAACTAAAAATCATGATAATCACATTAAAAATCAAGATTTTCTACCACGAATACATCCATGCAATCCAAATTCGAAATTGAATTGGTTGATTTTTGACATAAATATGTATTTTACTGTTACTTTCATTTTAAAAATTATTTGTTAAATTTAAAATCCAGAAACTATTATTATAATTATCATTATACTTCAACAAACAACTTTCATTTAAATATCAAAGATAAATATGGATTCGATTGGGAGATTTAAATTATAGAAAGAAAAACAGGGAACTGTGAATCAACAAAAACCTGGATTTCTATATATATAAATATATATACATACCTGCTCATACTACATATATATATATATATATCAATTCAAATAAATTCAAGCAGAAGAACTTCCATACAAACCAAATCATCTCACAAGTTATGACATGCACTAGAGTTAAATCCAAATTAAACTATTTTTTTAGAAAGGTGTACTCACCAGTTTGGAAGACAGAGCTTGAAACAGAAGCTTGAAATCTGAACTTGATTCTTGAAATTACTTTGATGTTGATATGATCTTGCATTTTGAACAGAATTGAAATTGCTTGCTGTTGAAATATAGTTGATTTGCTTTTGTTTAAATCTTAGGTTGAAGAATGTTCAGGCTTTGATTTTTGATTTGCAAATTTTGATTACAGATTTTGATGTTGATTAGTTCCCTGGTCTGAGGAAGGATTGATTATCAGTTTTTTTTGAGTATATGGTTAAGTTTTCTTGCTGATAAATTTATTAACAGGATTTTGTTTCTTGCTTTTGGAAATGAGAAAAAGAATGAGAAGAGAAAAGAGATGTATATATAGACTAAATTTGGATTTATTAAAAATTAGAGAAAATAAAATAAATAAGTAACACTTGTACAATTTGTTAACATTTGTCAATCTCATATTTTAATCTCATAACACATGTTATTAACATGATTAAAAAGCTAACACTTTTCATTTCACATTCTAATTATTTTTAAATGTTTTTATAAAGCTTTTATATTTATTTTCCTAATTAATAAATCCTTTTATAAATAATATTTCTTTAAGAAAAACAATATAAAACAAATTTTATTGTAATAAAAATCTTATACCTATATTTTTAAATCCAAAATATTTCAAAATATCTATTCTTTGAATTTGAAAAATCAAATCCAAATTCAAATACAAATTCAATTTAAAAATCCAATTTAAAGTCAATTCAATTATGCTTAAACAAACATAATCAATTAAAATTTATTGATCTATATTTGAAAACAACACATTATTATTAATGTTTGAAAATAACAATTTTTTCATTTTAAAATAATTTATAAAAGAGATTATCCCATTATTTATAAATTATTTATTTTACTAAATGAATTAACTTATCATATTTATCAAAAAATATTTAAAAAGAAAATAAAACAAACCTTTATATTAATTTATTAAATTTAAACTTAAGCTAAAAAATATATTTTAAACAATTAAACATTTAACCTAAATATTTTAAAACTATATGGTTAACTATTTAAATAATCTTTGAAAAGTTTTATATTATATTTAATCATAATTTCCAAATTACCAAAGTATATATTAGAATTTGAAAACATAATTTTATTTATTGAATTCAAACCAAAGCTTTTCTATTTACAATATATACAAGTATACACACACACACACACATTATAAATAGAAAACATTTTATTAACTTTAAAAGATAAAATTTACCAATTAAATATTTATAAAAGAAGTTTATTAAACCAATTTAAATTCTTATTAACAATGATTATTAAATAAATATTGCTCAAAATTCCGGGTCATCACATTGCTCCCCCCTTATAATAATTTCGTCCCCGAAATTTAAAAGCAAAGATAATTTAATAATCCAGCAAATGTTTTTATATTCAATCAGCAAACCTATGTATCAGCCAGATACTAACAACCATAGTAACCAATTTATTCTAACAAAAAAATCTAACTATTGAGAAAAAATTCAGAATAGCCCTACCTAATACTATCTAGAGTTTTCCAAGTACAAACACTGGGATACTCGCTCTACAGAACCTTAATTAGCTACACCACTAGCTCAAGTGCTTCTTCTCCTCTAGATCCACAATGCTGAAAAAGACATCAGACTATACTCAAGTCTAGCTCAACTTCCAAATCCTAATGAACTGTAGATTCTACAACCAGTAATGGATCATACACGTATTCCCTCAGAGATACGTGAAATAAAATGTGAATTCCTACCATCCGGAGTGGCAATTCGATCCTATAGACAAAAGAACTTATCCTATCAAGAACACAGATAAGAAATCCCAAATACCTCGGAGCTAGCTTTCCAATCTTACCCAATCTTACTACTCTCTTAACCAGAGAAACCTTAACAACAACAAAGTCTCCAACTTTGAATTCCAAATTTATCCATCTTATCCACATAAATCCTTCTAACGATCCTGGGCTGTTTATCTTCTTCCTGATCAGCTCAACCTATGCTGATGCTTCTTGATACAACTGGACCAAAACAAACCAATTTCTGGATCCTACTCAACAAAATGATTTTCCAAGATTTGTCGAAATCCAGAACACAAGTTCTACTTCCCAAGCATTAGAAGACTGAACTTACTTCTCTTATATGGAATAGCCAAGAAAGGTGTACTTCATAACCTTGCCTTTAGATCCTAAATTTTTTATATACTTAGGAGATCCATATAAACTTTCTGTAGAAACCCTTTAATCCAAGAATACTATAGACTTCCGTAGGAGTCTTTGGTTGCTTCCACTCTAGAATAGCTGCTACCTTGCTTCCGCTGCACAACTCTGATTTTGGAATAGATGAGAATGCTATTGATGAACATGAGCACAAAATTATCAACATATCCCAAAAACACTGTTCATCAAATCCACAAAATTTTTGTGACCCATCTGACTCGGTCACACAACCTTACAGCAGAATCCAAACTTGAAAACTACATCTAACCAATCCATTTCCAAAAAAATTCCTGAGCTGCTACACCAACTCTTCTCTCTCTAAAAACCATCCTACTACCAAGCTAACCACCGGTATCGCTTTTGGAACCAAGTCGATATGGAACTCAAACTCCAGATACGGACAAACTTCTGACTTCGTCGATGACATCTGGAATATCTCTGACTACTTCAATAGCTCCTACTTCCTCATGAGAAGCCTCAATCTCAAACAAAAGATTACCCAAGATGAATTCCCAAACTAATCGCAAGTCACTTTTGCAATCCTACCTAGTTGGATTCCAAAGAAACCGTTCTCTCTTCACCAATTAGAACAGCCTTAAGCTTTTCCAAACAAGGTTGACCCTTCAAGAATGCCTTACCTACCAGAAAAACTGATGGTTCGCCTTCAAAACAAAAATCCTACTCTGCAGAGCTTCCAAAAGAAATGGACAAGCCTTCACCATCTTCCCAGACTGCTAATAGAAAGAATACAAAGATTCCTAAACCATCGAAGAAACGGGGCCACTTTACTGCTTCTGAACTCCACCTCTAGGACACTGCTAAGCCAGAAGACCTTCTTGTAGGCACACAGAACACCTCTAAGATGCACTGCTACCATAGCTAATCAAAGACTTCTTTATCCATAGGCTCCTCGAACCCCAAAGCCATCAACTAAATTCACAAATGAACCTTCAAGATGGGTAGACATCCTCTAAAGAAACTCGGGCTCCAAACCAAGCATCAACATCTCACTCTCTTTAAGGGGTGACAATGAGACCATGCCATAGCGAAGCAACTTATAGACCTTAGTCTCACACTCCAATACAAATAAACCTCCATGCTTGAGATCCAGATAAATCCTATGCAACCGAGTCTTCCCTGCAGTAGGCATCAATTGCTCCAAGATAAATTACCTTCAGGAATACCCATAGATACTGCATCTCACCACGCAGCTGCTCCTTCTTGAAGTTGCCAAGATACCATCACTTGCCTCTGCACATCCGACAGATCCAAACTCTTAAAAATCCGCTCATACGAGCGCAACCAAGCTTACAATTCAAAGATGGACTCTGAACCTTGAAAAGGTTTCCTTCAGAGATTTGTGAAATCCTTACACAATGCTACCTATCCTACTCGAGACGGTATTGGGTCTACAGTGTCGACAGATACACCTCCAACCTCAACATACGGACCTCTTCCATTAGTGGTAGTTGTGCTACACATACCACTACTTTGTCTACCTTTAGAACTTATGTTGGAAAACCGGGACAGATAACCCAACTGACTAGGTAGATACATAAAAATATATAAATATAAATTACAAGTACGCTCTCTCAAGAAAGAAATTACTCCAAAGCCTAGGTATTCACTCAACCTCGCTCCGATACCAACTGTCATGACCCGACTTTCTTAGCCTAGAAAGACACATCATGATATAAAAGAAAGAAAGAAAGGGATAGAAGAAGAAAAGATAGGAAAGAAGAAACTCAACAACATTGGATACCCGCAGCGGAACGAATGAAATATAATATATCACACAAGATATTACATAGTATCATATTACATTAGAGTTACACAACTTAAACATCTCATATTAGATAGTTATAAACACCTATATATTATACAATTCAAGTACATCACAGAGATACAAATACAAACACTAGCACAGTGGAACCGCTATATATCTACAAACGCTGAAGCCTCCTGCTCCAAATCTCCTCTAGAATTCGTCAAAGCTAACCTGAATCCCTTGGCTACTTGTAAAAATTTGTGTACCCAAGAGTTTAATAAAACAGAAAATAAACTCCAGGTCAGACATGGGTCTGGTGTGAGTAAACGGGTTAAAATTGCTTAACTTTTAAAACCCTTGAAAACAAAAGGTATCTCGTAAGACTTCCCGCACATAAACACGGAAAAGTTTTTACCTTACGATAACCAAAACATTTGATAGGAAATCCAGTGATATTATAATAGGGTCTAGGGTTTTCAAGTAAAATACAGAAATAGCTGGAATGCTTACATCTCACGTTCCAACATAGTTGGGCACAATCAAAACCTACGACACTTAATGGAGTTTGGATTCCATACAATGGCATGGCTATTGGGGTGCCGTCCGTCATAGTACATGGTCTAGATCACCATATCGAGGATCCACCCTAAATCCCCTACAACACAAGGCGAGAACCATCCCTTACTGGATAGTCCCGAACAAGACAACCCTATGGTTGGAGCGACCAACCACACACTAAGCCGAAATAAAAAGGGACCTCTAGACAGGGGAAAATCTCATCCTACTTGGGTGGTACCCACTTAGCCTTGCTGCACCTCCCCTGTTTTAGCCATTCCCGGTTGATGAGGCTTGAGGCTACGATTACCTTTATAGAACACATTTATCTTAGAATGCTCATCATCCTCCATTGATGATGTTCTGAAAGCATTCAATCCATACAAGTTCATTTCGGGTTCGAACGAAACTGAAGGCACTATCTTGTTACACTCATTTTGGAATCACCCTCAGAGTTAACGACTATAGCCTTTGCACTCTGAATCTCCATCTTGAACCTGAAAGTACTATCTCCGTCAAACTCATCTTGGAATCACCCTGAGAGTTTTAACGACGAACAGTTCTTACACTTCGAGTCTTCACCTTGATCTTCACTTGGATTCACGACCTAACGTGTAATTTGGATCGATGTGGTTTTTAGATATCCAAATTTGGAAATCTGATCCCGGTCTCACCGCCATCCAAAACGCCATTTTAAAGTCCAAATTGTTTAAGGGTTTAAACAATTTAACTTATGTTCAGAATAACATATACATATAAATGATTCACATTATCACAGATAGATAATTCATATCAACCAAACATCTCAAAAATCAGTACATATCATATATCAGAGATATCACATCCAAATCATCCAATATCATTCAATCGTCCATATGTAGGTTTGATTCACTCTTAATCAATTTAATTACTCTCTAATTAAATTAATTACTAACTTTTAATCACTTGGATTACCTTAATCCTGCTTACTTAACATTAATTAATTACAATAAATTGATTAACCATCTCTTAATTTTCTACTTTAATTAATCTTCCTTGATTAATTATTCTTTAATTACATTAAGTAATTAACCTTTAATTAATTACACTAATTAATTATCCTTACCTATTTATAGTAATTAACCTTAAATTACTTTCATTAATTACACTAATTAATGACCCTCCATTTACTTCCATTAATTAATTAACTATAATTAATTACATTGATACTTAATTAATTACATTAATTACTTATACTTTAATTAATCACTTTCATTAATCAACCTTAATTAACCATAACAGTAATTAACTATCCTGTAGTTACTTACATTAATTAATTAAATCCTTAATTAATTATATTAATCCTTTGATTAATTACACAGATTACTTAATCCTTAATTACTTCCATTAATTAATTATTAATTAATTACACTAACTAATAATCCTTAATTAATTACTTTCATTAATTAGTCACACTTTTAATTACATTTAGTAATTAATCTTAAATTAATCACATTCATTAATTAATTAATCACATTAATTAATTAATTTAATTAATTACACTAAGTAATTAACCCTTAATTAATTCCATTAAGTAATTATCCTCTAATTACTTCATTAAGTAATCCCCCTTTAATTAATTTCATCTAGTAATTATCCATTAATTACACCACTAAGTAGTTATATTTAATTAATTCGTAATTAATTGATTATCTTTAATCAACCAAACTAATTAATTTTCTTTAGTTAATTATTTTAACTAATCATTAAAAATTAATTAAATAAATATTAACTCCTTATATTTAAAAAACCTTAATTAATTAAGAAAAATCACTTATCTTAATTAAACTCTTACTTATCAATAAATCATTTACATTAATTAACAATTCTTTAGTCAATAACAATAATTAATTTACCTTTATTATCTTCACAATTTAATTATTTTAAATTAATCAAAATCTTAATAACTTAAAGATAAACTCTTTATTATAATTAATTTACTTAATTATATCATTAAACCTTATTTAAAAAAACATTTAGAAATCAATTATAATTAAAAACAATTTAAACATCTAATTTAACCTTTTAAATCTTTGAAATCCTTTCAAAGTTATTTAATAATTTTTAACATATAGTTATTTTAAAAACTTAAGTATCATATCTTTAAAAATTTATCTACTTTAATTATATTTAAAAACTTGTTAAACATTTATCTTTGCAAAATAACTATTTTTATAACTTTTAAAACGTGTTTTTACTTTGCTTTTAAACATAGAAACATTACCTTTGAAAAAAAGATATTTTGAACTTTGAAACTTTCAAACTGTTCATGCTTACTTTCTTTTAAAACCTGGAAACACTTTCTTTACCATTGAAACCTGATGCAAAATCATATTTACCCGAGTCAAACTCGATCCCTCCCCGAACAAAACACGATGGGCTCGTATTCGTCCACTGCTCCGAGTCAACCACGCAACCCTCTCGAGACCTGCTCGAGAATTCCCAAACCCTACTCGTCCTAGATACAACGTGCACGTGGTGCATGTACACCTTCATTTCGACCATTGGAGATCGCCCCTGCCGCTATCGACAAACCACCCATACTCACGCTAATCCTCACGTGGACCCCGATCGTTCATCTCTCATACGAATTGAAATTGAACCAATCTCGGCCAAGACTGGAACCCATCACTGTCGGGAATCCACTCCTCTCCATCGCCTTCGACCTTAGGCTCACCTGCCATATTCACCGAAGCTTCATCACTCCTTCCAGCTCCAATTCCCCCAACGTGAACCACTCAGGTGCATCGCCGTCGCCAAACGACCCAAATAAACAAAGCGACTAAAAACTACCCCAAAACCCTAAATCCTCTCTGCCCGGCCACCATGGCCATCGGAAAACTATACAACTATTTTTCCTACCATCTGCAACCCTCCAGCCAACTTCGACCAAGATCTCAACTCCATCCACCGTGTCGATCAATGGCAATCAACCCAAAAACCCAAAACGTTCAACTCGAAAATCCTAATTGATTATCGAACTAAAAATCATGATACTTACATTAAAAATCATGATTTTCTACCATGAATACATCCATGCAATCCAAATTCGAAATTGAATTGGTTGATTTTTGACATAAATATGTATTTTACTATTACTTTCATTTTAAAAATTATTTGTTAAATTTAAAATCCAGAAACTATTTCTATAATTATCATTATACTTCAACAAACAACTTTCATTTAAATATCAAAGATGAATATGGATTCGATTGGGAGATTCAAATTTTAGAAACCAAAACAAGGAACTGTGAATCAACAAAGTCCTGGATTTCTATATATATAAATATATATACAGACCTGCTCATACTACATATATATCAATTCAAATAAATTCAAGCAGAAGAACTTCTATACAAACCAAATCATCCCACAATATATGACATGTACTAGAGTTAAATCCAAATTAAACAGTTTTTTTAGAAAGGTTTACTCACCAGTTTGGAAGACAAAGCTTGAAACAGAAGCTTGAAATCTGAACTTGATTCTTGAAATTACTTTGATATTGATATGATCTTGAATTTTAAGCAGAATTGAAATTTCTTGCTGTTGAAATATAGTTGATTTGCTTTTGTTTAAATCTCAGGTTGAAGAATGTTCAGGCTTTTATTTTTGATTTGCAAATTTTGATTACAGGTTTTGATTTTGATTAGTTCCCTGGTCTGAGGAAGGATTGATTATCAGTTTGATTTTGAGTATATGGTTTGAGTTTTCTTGCTTGTAAATTTATTAACAGGGTTTTGTTTCTTGCTTTTGGAAATGAGGAAAAGAATGAGAAGAGAAATGAGATGTATATATAGATTAAATTTGGATTTATTAAAAAGTAGAGAAAATAAATAAAGGACACATGTACAATTTGTTAGCATTTGTCAATCTCATATTTTAATCTCATAACACATGTTATTAACATGATTAAAAAGCTAACACTTGTCATTTTACATTCTAATTATTTTTAAATGTTTTTATAAAGCTTTTATTTTTATTTTCCTAATTAATAAATACTTTTATAAATAATATTTCTTTAAGGAAAATAATTGAAAACAAATTTTATTGTAATAAAAATCTTATACCTATATTTTTAAATCCAAAATATTTCAAAATATCTATTCTTTGAATTTCAAAAATCAAATCAAAATTCAAATACAAATTCAATTTAAAAATCCAATTTAAAGTCAATTCAAATATACTTAAACAAACATAAATTCAATTAAAATTTATTGATCTATATTTAAAAACAGCACATTATTATTAGTGTTTGAAAATAATAATTTTGCCATTTTAAAATAATTTATAAAAGAGATTATCTCATTATTTATAAATTATTTATTTGACTAAATGAATTAATGTATCATATTTATCAAACAATATTTAAAAAGAAAATAAAATAAACCATTATGTTAATTTATTAAATTTAAACTTAAACTAAAAAAAATATTTTAAACAAGTAAACATTTTCCCTAAATATTTTAAAACTATATGGTTAACTATTCAAATAATCTTTGAAAAGTTATATATTATATTTAATCATAATTTCCAAATTACCAAAATATATATTAGAATTTGAAAACATGATTTTGTTTGTTAAATTCAAACCAAAGCTTTTCTATTTACAATATATACAAATATATATACACATTATAAATAGAAAACATTTTATTAACTTTAAAAGATTAATTTTACCAATTAAATATTTATAAAAGAAGATTATTAAACCAATTTAAATTCTTATTAACAAATATTATTAAATAAATATTGCTCAAAATCCTGGGTCATCACATGAAGAACATTCATAGAACCAATAACTTATAAGCATTCATAATTTTATCAATCGTTTCATTTGTTTTGGTTTATTTATAATATTGGAAATGGAAATAATATTTGCACTTTTACATGCATATGCTCTTTTAGCTAATGTGGGCTGTGAGCAAAAAATAGTCTTCGTTGCCTTATGACAGGGTTGGGTCGGTTGAAAAAAATCATGCATACATCCAGATGCAGAGACATAGAAACAGGCATATAATAGCAAACAGGAGATTTTTTCTAGTGTGTAGAGGAAGTTGGTGCCCATGTAGAGAAGCTTAAGCCGAAAGTTCCAGCCAAGGTAGAGGAGATGAAGAAGGGTAGTGAGAAGAAGGATGAAAAGGATGAAGGTGTCATTGGAGATGTTAATTTTTTTTGCTGGATTGACCAAGTGAACTTTGAGAATTTGCATGTGATCCTACTTTAATTGTGTGATTTCTACATGGGTTTGCATGTCCAGATGTGTACCATGTACGTGACGATTATGTATCTATGTTATTGATGTGAAATTTAATTATGTGTGTTCATTTTTCACTCCCTTATCCAATGGAATAAATCACTACTACTCAAAATATAATAAAAATATTCTCAAACCAAATATTATGTAGTTAACTTGGTACCCAACTCATCTACACTCAAAATAAAAGCTGAATTACATTAAGTTATGGCAGATACACAAAACAAATTTGAGCTAAGTTGCTCAAACCAGTTACTCCACTTTACTAATTCAAGAGTCATCCACCAACTTGTAAAGACAAAAACAACTTATCACCCACGACATCCTTTATTCAAATATGATACATCTATTCGTGTGAATACAATAGATTAAGAGGAATATAAGGCAACCTAATATGCATTATAAAAAGAAAGAGGAAATAGTGGATATAATAGTTCTTTAAAGCATTTGTTTTTTTCTAGATCTGTTAGTGTATAGTGAAATTGTGCAATGAAATCCCGGTTAATGAGAATAATGCACATTTGAAGAAAATTATGCTCGATCCATGAAGTTTAAAAAATTGTTCGCTAACTTAAAACTCACTTTCGGCAAAACATGCACAATGTTTTTTTCACCTTATGTTAATGTTCTTCACCTAATTACAATTTTAACCAAATCCTAGAATAATATATGAAAAACGGATTAGCCCAAAATATTACAATAGGTTTCAACAAACAATTAATGATTATAGATGTATTGATTAATGCAACAAACTTACTCCAACCTTGTTGTTATTGCCTTCTGGCATTGCTTATCACACATTATATGTATTAGGGCCTATGATTGAACATGCTACCATGATATTAATTAATAATTAATTAAAGCTCTTATACTGACTTATGCAAAGATATCTTAAATCTTTTTTTATAATGGACGATTTAGATTTTGCAATCAACCAAAGCTTATCACACAATAAAATCCCCGACGCTAATGCTCCTTATACCAAATAAAATTACCTTATATAAACAGCGTAACTCACAGTTTAAGTGTCAAATGCTTACTACCATTATTCTTAGTTACATGATTATTTCTGCGCTAGAAATATATTCACTTTCCATGCATTAAAAACACATGACCAAACTCATAAAAACTTAGTAAAAATAATAATAACGCTAAAATGCTCTAAAAGATAAATAAAAAGGTATACAATTCAATAGAAACCTTGGGAACAACATTCATATTCATGTGCTAAAGAGCTTAAAGTCTTCCCAAACATAACTATTGATTACAAACTAATAATGAACACATCAAAGATAGTATGGACCACCCTTCCTTCATAGCATACTGGAATTTTTACCTGGAAGTGTTCATACTAACTAAATATGGATATTCATATATATATATATATATATATATATATATATATATATATATGAACATACACACACACCTCCCAATGTATAATAGATCTAACAACACTCCCAAAGAAAAGGCTTATCCAGCCGAAATTCAATAGTCCCAATAACTAGAGCCACTAAAACTACCTTCGAGTTCAAGCAAGAGATCAGGCAAATCAAAGAAAACAACTTCCTCATTTTCATCGTCTATAACATCTTTGCATTTCTCCTGCATTGAAAAATTCAATGCAGCTGCTTTAGCTGTAGCAGCCTATATATCTTTAGGGAATGTAGAAGCAGGCTCGGGCAAATAACGATGGATTAAAAAAAAATCTAAATATCATTAAAAAAAATTAAAATGGTTACCCATTAGTCAGATACGAATTTACAACAGTGTGAATTGCAACCATTTTTTATTTATTTATACTATGCATTCTAAATGCATATGATAAGTTATATTAGAAAATACAGATTACATCAACTCTTACCAAGAACATATATAAGAATTTGACAACTATTAAATTTAGCCATGTGCATAGAAAATACTACCAAAGGTTAAGATGCATTTTAAAATTTTACACGGTAAATTTTTTCCAAAAATTAGCAAAGCACCTTGATAGGTAAAAGGAAGTAAGTAGTGTTTCTGTTACTATTTGAAAGCCTCTTTGCAAAATAGATAATAATGGTCAATTAATGAGGGATTTAATGCATGGTAGTTTATCTAAAATTTATAAAGCAAAGATAAAAAGCAAACTAACAAATTCATAAAAATCAAAAAATCAAGAAGCAGCCAGGAAACATGATATATGTTTAGAATTCTCATGCATTTCACATTTATCACAACGACAGATCTAAAACAACGCAACTCATCAAATCTTAAAAGACCCACATTAATTCCGAGTTACAACCCTATTTCTCCGAGCCTATTTGAAAGCCATTTCTCTGACCCACATCAACTATTTGAAAGCCAATTCTCCGACCCACATCAACTATTTGCAAGCCTGTTCTCCTATATCTCTGAGTTACAACCCAATTTCTCCGAGCGACCGCTATAATTCTCCAGGTAGCAACCCAACTTCTCCAAGCTACATCCCAACGTCATTAAGCTACTTCCAAACTTCACTAACCCACAGTCTGACCTTGTCAAGCTATAGCCTTACATCTTCAGTTTATAGCCCCATTGCTCAGTCTATGGTCATACATCACCTGCTTACAGTCCCACTTCACCAAGTCCTACCTCACTGTCATATAGTCCAACTTTGCCTTGGTATAGCCCTACTTCTCCAAGCTGTAGTTCGACTTCTCCAAACTACATCCCATCATCTCCTGTGTATATTTTGATTTCATATGCATACATCCAAACTTTTCTAAGCTATAGTCCTAATTCACACAGTTACAGTCCAACTATTACAGTTAGAGAATATACTTATCTTGTTTACTTTCCGAGCAGTCGTGGACTATCATGTCCTTACAGTGGAAGCTCCCAAGATTTTACCAATAGTTCATTTACACTAACTTGTTCTAGTATCATTCTTAGCGTGATCATAACTTGACTATTTATATCCACTGTAGCGCACCTCTAATCAATCAGGCTATAGTAAATTATGCTTGTTTGGATTTTGGTGGTCAGTCGTACTACTACGTTAGGTATATGTATATTTTTTAATAGTAGATACACACACACATATGTATGTATGTAAATGTATATGTGTTTTGTGCTATAAGCAAAAAATAATAAAAACTCGATGATATGCTAATATACCTTATAACTCTATCATTTCAACTCAAATGTATATGGTATAAGTTGATTAACATACCAACTTTAATTGGAAAATAAAGCAATCTGTAAAGATTAATTTATAAAAGGCCCAAAGCTTTTAATAATTATCCAGAGTCTGGGTTCGTTAGTACATATCACTTGCACCTTTCTTTTTATGTATTACAACATTTAAAAAATAGTTTGAGAAATTTGATTGTGCCATGGATGAAGATTAGCAAACCATAATAGATTCTATGAATATCCGTATACACTAAGTCTGACGTTCATAATTTTTTCCCTTGTCAATCTACAAAGCTAAGTTCATGTATTTTCATATTTATCCATGCTGGTAGTAATCAGTTTGTAGAACATTATATGTCAGCCAGCTACACACCCTCCTAATGCAAGGATGCCTTGCTAATTTGGTGAAAAGCTGATACCTTACTAATGCAAGGATACCTTGCTAATGCTGGTAGTAATCACTTACTGGCTCGATACCGATTGAGTTGATACTGATATTCATTAATTTCCTTTCCCTTTTTTGGATTCTGATTGGGTTGATACCGATACTAACGAAAGTGGAGTGTTAAGAGATTGAAAATTTGAAACTTTTCCTGATACTATAATTTTGTGAAATTTTTTAAAACTTCATTATCAACCTTATCTATTCTATTTTTTAAGTAATCAAACTGAACACAATCAGTCACAGTAACTATTTTTAGTTTCTTTAGTAAAGAAAGTAGTAAAACAAAACAATAAATGGTGAACTGTACTTGTGAATCATTAAAGGATCTGATAATTACTCAAAATCTAAAGTAAGTAATAAAAATCAATGAATAGTTACATGAGATTCAAGTCTGATGGATATTAGACTATGATGAATATCATATACTACTCAAAACCCTAAGCAAATCGTGCATAATCGTAAATCGCCGTTGCAGATTCTAATCGATAATCGCACTGATCAAAATTTAAGCAGTTAGTGAAAATCAACAAATTATTACTTGATTCTGAAGTCTGATTATCGGGTTAATGATGCTTGAGCTTAACACTTTATGTAGTGGTCAATAATCATCATTAGAGGTGAGAGAGCCGATTTATGGTTTTTATTTTTCCTATAGGATGCTAAATTATTAAAAGAGATATGGTATCAATACTATATCTAGATCAATATGTAAAAACAGAAAGTAGAAGAGATACCAATCAACATCATTAGAAATTATTAAAAATCAGCGATAATTGCCATTAGACCTTAGAGATCGGATTTACTTTTTTTTTCTTATAGAAGCAAGAGGGAACATCGCGTAATAATAGAACGTAAAAAAAGGGTATTTTGGGTATTCCAAAAAGATATAATTGAATCCTTATTCAATGAATTATCATTATTAATAGGAAAATGAAAGATAAAGATAAGAATCAAATATGAGATTAGAGACGAAATGTATTCGTGTTTATAAGAGAAAGCTATGGTAAAAAGAATTATTTCTAAGCAAACTTCATATATCTATGTTTAAATATGCCTTGGCTTTTTCATAATTTTGAAAACCTGCAAAATGAGAATTGTAAACATACTTCACAAATCTTTTTACACATAGCGGTCTTGACCATGTGCAAATATAAAAATTGAATATTAGTTCGTTTTTTCTAAGTTGACTTCTTGTAGGCTATTAATTTATAGACAATCTTATTATATAATGGATGCTTTATAATATACTCACATACAACTAAATATTTTATATTTCTACTTGGGGGAGCAAAAAACAGTTCAGTTTTCCAATGTGATTCAAAATCAATTCATATTATGTTTTGAGATTGTGAGCGTAAGAACGAATGTCTTTTATGCTGGATGTATAACATTGTTTTGTAGATGTTTGACCTCAGATAATTTTACTATTATTTTCAAAATAAAAGTGAAAAGCGTTGTATAGAAAAATCATAGTACAACAGTTTAGAGAGTAAATTCTTTATCTACTAGAAATAAAAAAAAGAAATACGTTGTCAGATACTGAAAGGCGGAAATAAATTTAACGTGGGAAAAGAGAAGAAAATCATAAATAAAGTAATTTGGAGAAATGTGGATAAAGTAAATAAATCTATTGGCGATGAGAAAGCCAAATTATCCATTTAATTTGGGTGGATTTAGTGAATATTATGGGATAGAAAAATAACTTTCCACTATAGATATGTATAAAAAGGCATCAAGAGATAATGAACTAAAAATAAACTCAAGATACATGTTTAGGAATTATCAATATTAAGAACCTTTTTCCATAACTTTCAACCCAATTGATTAATAAAAATAGTTGTAAATAAAAACTTCACATAGAATACTTTAATAAAATATAAAATAAAAATAATGGGTGGATCAAATTTAGTTATTACCATAAGTTTATTAATCATATGCATCTTATAAAGGACACAGACTCTTCATTGCTAGTGTGGAGATCCTAGCTAATTGATTATTTTTTCTCCATTGATGGAACTATCTGAAATTAAGATCAATAGAAATGGAAATAAGAGATAATATGGATCTAAATGAAATTGAGGAATACTGTGCACGAAGATATTTGTTAAAGGATTAAAATTATAGTATTATACACATTCCATAATCATGCATGACTTATTTTAATAGCCATATGAGATCTAATGACACAATGCATGACTTGCTTCATGATCCAAATTGAGATCTATTTATATCTTCACTAAGTTATACATATTACACACATGCGCATGCATATTATGTCATTTGTATTTGTTAAAAAAAGCTAGGTCATATTTGGATAATAAATTAATAAATATAATGCATTCACAAATTGAGCTCTCCTTTCTCACTCTTTCAGTTTCATTCCTTAACTTTTCTGACCTACCAATTGCACTATCTTATCCCTTTTCTTTCCTTTATAAATTGCTTTCTCACCATTACTGCTAATTAATTATTTCTTGTGACTCGAGATATGTAATGTTTTATTTTGCAAGAAACATCTAAATCATTATTTCTTATTATAGCTCACCTACTATACTGTTATAAGATACTTTCTTCAATACCTAGCTATGCACGTACATTTAAACTCATTAATTAAATGCACAATTTTCCTATATTTGACAATTTGCTACTATGTGGTCTTCCACTCTTGAAATTTGAAACAAAGCAGCCAAACTGGAATTATTTTGCAATATACTTGAAGAATTGAAGTAAACTTTATACCAATTCAATTTTTTATGTAAACTTGTGATGCATTTTTAAACTACTGAATTACAAGATCGAATAACATGCATTTAGCCTTAATTAGTACAATATGTAGAAAATTTACTTTGCCTTCCATCACTGCTACACATGAGTCAATAATACCCAGGTAAATCCCGATTACGCCGTTTCTGATAAGCTTTGAACATCAATCAGTCACAAATGGTAAGAAACAAATATTAGTTGATGATAAACTTAAAGACACTAATAGCGAAGTTGTGGAATCGTCTAGGTTATCAGATGAAATGTGTGAGGAAGAGAGGGAAAATGGATAATAGAGAAGTTTGGATTCGATAACAAAATAGCTTTTGATTTAGGGTTTTATGAGCACGAATGGACATGGATCGAAGGGTATTTTTGGTAATTCAAAATGACACGGATGAAATTAGTTCATGGAATTCTCATTATTAGTAGTAAAGATATATATATATATATATATATATATATATTTCAAAAATGGTAGTATAAATGTTAAATTCATTTGCTATACTTATTACTAAATTAATTCAAATCTTATTTGACAAAATAAAATAATGTTAACAATGTTTTGAAATTTCAAATAATAAGATTAGGTTCAGCTTGTAAATTTTTATATTTGAGACCCTTATGAAGCTTGCATTAAAGAATAATCGATAGACAACTTCCAAATATTACTTCAATTTCTGCATACATTGCAAAATTTCAAAACAACTATCAGCTTATATGGCTTGTCGATATTGAATTAGGAGGAGATGTAAGTAGGAATGATACATATTGTACTATAGAGAAAGACTCATTGATAACATGGAGTGGAAAAATTTAGCACTCATTTTTACACAAACAGAGCTCTTAAAACTGGCCATATATTATTGTTCAAGCATTCAGGTAATTCACTAAGTTTCACAAAATTTTAACATACAAACCCATGTAAGTGAAGTGTGTATGATATATGCTTGATTCCAACAACAGTTGCATGTAGTATGGACATTAAATGGTTAATATTCCAACTACAAAATTCATAATTTCGTTATTTAAACAAATACTACTAAGTCTTTGTTTATTCTGCCATTTTCTGATATGTACAACATATCATAAAACTTATGGACAACCAACATTGGTTCTCTAAAAGTAGAAAAGTTAAGTTCATACTTCGTGTTCATGTCATAACTGATAACTGACATTGATAACTGATAGTTATGTGTAAAAGTTTCAGGTAGTAAAATAAGTAACAGCTACAACAACCTCGTCCATTGATAATTGTAATTGACAGCAATGAACATTAACACATAACTGACAATAATGAACAGAATCACTGTTGTGCATATTCAGAGCAGCATATTCATTTCTTTAAAAAGATAGTCGGGGTCAGTTTCATATGTATATGTCGTAATTGAAAATCCAAAGGTCAGAGCTTAAAATTTTGACAATTTAAAACTGACAGTAGGAACTACCTCAGCATGATATTATCAATATCTTTGAATTGTTAGAGGTTTGAATACAAATATTAGAGCTTAAAAAGACACATTTGTTAATGGAGATTCCTTCTCCAGTTGTTACACTGGAAGTGAATATAAATATAAATAACAATTAGAGGTTTGATTATTCATTTACATAATACATTTTTTACTTGGTAATTACAAAAGCCCAAAATTTTAAATACACATTATTGCAACTTTGGATTAGATGTTACAGATCAAAGTTTATTTTTTGTCATCTATAAACACCATTCAAAATATATTTGCAGCTAACTTTTGCATGTATATAAGGCACCTATAAGCTTCATCACGAGAAATGAATGCATAGGATTTGATTATGGAATAATCAATCAATCATTGTGGGTGCATGGACTGAATTGTTGGAAAAACCTTTTATTTCGCTACTCACCATCTGGTTATTTCGTAAAAAATAATTTTGATTTTTGTTTTAAAAATCCTTTAAATAATTTTAGTCCTCCTATTTTCATTTTAGCAAAAAATAGGGTATAAAAAGAAATGTTGACCTGATAAACATTGAAACCTAGCCTTTGAATGGGTTTCAAGTCAGCCTTCTATCATCTTTTATTGATCAGTATTTTTATATTGTAATTTCCCGCTTCCTTTAAATAATTTTAGTCCTCCTATTTTCATTTTAGCAAAAAATAGGGTATAAAAAGAAATGTTGACCTGATAAACATTGAAACCTAGCCTTTGAATGGGTTTCAAGTCAGCCTTCTATCATCTTTTATTGATCAGTATTTTTATATTGTAATTTCCCGCTTTGATTATGATGGCCTTGCTCATACCTGCATTGAATTTATGAAGAGAGATAATGATCAAACGTGCTCTATGAAAATTAATAAATTCCCAAAACCAAAACCTTGTCCATCACTGCTAAAAGAAACTCAGGCATGAGTTTAATCTTTTCATTTACAATTGGTACTACTCATGAATTGATGTCATACTAAATAATTTTAATGGTTTTATTTTCCATGGATGGATGGTTTACCTTTTTTCTCTCTGTAAAAGAACTCGCACCATCTCCCATTATATGCACGCAATTCCATTTTGGTAATCTTGGACATATACATGTCATCATCAATGAGATGCTTCATCTCTTTCCTATTATAAAGGGTATACACTTTATTAGCAAAGTTGAATGGTAACAACATAGAGATTAGTTCATCAGTATTAGTTTAGAATACATAGGTAATAATATTATAATATTGGTAAATTAAAAAGAAGAACTGAATGATTTACAATGACTATCTACAGGGTGTAAGTGCTCATATTTGATTACACAGTATAAGATAAATCAATTAAGAGTAATTTACAGCCTAATGAAGCACTTAACTCAACTATGCTTATTCTTTTCATGTTCAAATTGAAGCTGATAGTAAGACCATTAGTGGATCATTTAAATTAAGTTAATAATAATATGATTATATCATTTCCTTGCCAATTTTGAGCCTCGTTTTTGAACTGAGGCAACTGCTTAAGAGTTAGATTGTGGAAATAAATAAGACTGAGATTGTTCACATTACATAAATTGTGATTAATAAGTGGCAAAAGCCCATACATTAATATTTTTTGTCTCTCTAGAATTTTAGTCAGCAGTTATATTTAGGTGTCTCATAATACACGATAGTTCAATTAATTCATTTCGCATTTATTGCAAATTCGATGTAGATGACATGTTAACAAAGACTTGCATGATTTATCAGTATTGTCAAATCTTCAAAATGCAAAATGATCGATATGGTACATAGGCATCTATGATATATGTATGCTTACCAAAAATGAAAGATAATGATAAAATTCAAAAAAAGAGGAAGAAAAAACTCAACAATGTTAATAGATTGAATAGTTTATATATTAAAGAGGGAAAGAAGTATTATTTATTCGGTAGAAAATAAGAATAAAATATACAACTATGGACATTAAACTAAATGATTTAATCAGTAAACAAAAAGGCCCTAAATTAATAAAATATGAGTTCGCCCATTTTTGCGACTATTTTTTAGCAAGACAAAATGTGTGTGGAAGGTTGAGAATGAAAGTGAGTGCAGTGGTGGTTCTTTTATAATTTCTAGCGTTCTTTAAATTTTGATTATATTGAGCAACAATATCAAAGTATTACACTTGAGCATACAAATTTAAACTACTTGTGCACTTCAAATATTTTTCAAACCTGGAAAATTTTAAACAGTAAAGTAATCATCAATTATTGTTTAATTTAGTAAAACCTCGTCAGGTTTAAAATTATTATTTAATTTTAGTCAAACTAACAAATTCAAAGCAAACATATTAAGCTGTCAAACAGTAAATTGAGGACAAATTTCATCTAACACATCCAATTTTAGGCACTACTTGAAAACATGGTGAAATGAAAATAAAATAAAATAAATTGATAGAGTTTTCTGCTTCAACCATGCACATTTGCTAAATTCAGCATGGGTTTTGGGTTTTTTTATAAATTCAATGGACCATTATCACAATGACACATCAACGTGTACTTGCTACCTAAGAGCATCTAAACTACAATTATAGTTGAATTGTTACCTTTTGAAAACTTTTGCATGCTGTAGCAAAACTGAATAGCGGTGTTCTCAATCGACTTGGAGGATGAAGGATGTATGGTAGTGCAGATTTGGTCTAGGGAAACAGCGTCGATCGACTTAGAGGCGTTGATGATTTCTGAGGAGAATAGCAGTGAATCGCCCTGGCGACTAGAGATTAGAGATGAGGAGGATGAGCGATGCAATCGATTTAGTAGCAGGAGGCGTTTGATTTATAGGGAGGATGAGCGGTGAATCGCGTTCGCGTATGCGAATAGAAGTGAACGAGATAAGACCTGAACAAAATAGTAGAAGGAAGGGCATTTTTGATACCACAAAAAGACATGGTTGAATCATGTTAAAAAAACTCTTATTATTAGTTGTAAAGATTAATTATTAACTGTACTTTTATTATTTATAATTTATATTTCAGTTAATGAACATATACCTAATTCTCTTCTAAATTTAAGTTTTGTTCATTTAATGGTTTGGTTAATATATCAGCAATTTGTTTTTCGGTACTAATATATTCAAGGGATATGACTTCTTTACTTATATTATCTCTAAGAAAATGATGTCTAATATCAATATGTTTTGTTCTAGCATGATGAGTTGGATTCTTAGATAGGTTTATTACGCTAGTATTATTACAATAAATTGGTGATTTAGTTATGGTTAATCCAAATTCTTTTAAGGTTTGTTGCATATATATAACTTGAGAACAAGCTAAAGTAGCAGATATATATTCTGCTTCAGTTGTTGGCAAAGATACAGTGTTTTGCTTCTTACTAAACCAGAAAACCAGAGAATGTCCTAGAAAGTGACAAGATCTACTTGTACTTTTTCGGTCTGATTTACAACAAGCGTAATCAGCATCACAATATGAAATTAAATCAAATACATCGTTTTTAGAATAAAATAAACCATAATTTAAAGTATGTTTTGCATATTTTAAAGTTCTCTTAACCGCTTTTAAGTGAGTTTCTTTAGGTTGAGATTGGTATATTGCATAGAGACAAACACTATGCATATGTCAGGACGACTTGCTGTTATATAAAGCAGCGAACCAATCATTTCCCTATATAATTTTGATCAACATCTTTTGATTTATCTTCTTTACTTAAAGCTACATTAGTTGTCACTGGAGTTGGTTTCCCACTAGAAGTGGCCAATTCAAATTTATTAATTAAATCTTTAGCATATTTTTCTTGACTAATGAAATTTTCTTTATCTAATTGTTTGATTTAAAGTCCTAAGAAGAAACTTAGTTCTCCCATATGACTCATTTCAAATTCTTTAGTCATTATATCTAAAAATTCTCTATTCATTATGTTATTAGTTGATCCAAATATTATATCATCTACATATATTTGTATTATTTGAATATCATTTTTTCTTTTAATAAAAAGTTGTATCTATTTTACCAATTTCAAAACCAGATTATAGTAAATAAGATCTTAGTCTTTCATACCAGGCTCTAGGAGCTTGTTTTAGACCACATAAAGCTTTCTTTAATTTATATACATGATTTGGAAATTTAATATCTTCAAAAAGTGGCTGTTGTTCTACATAAACATCTTCTTTTACAAAACCATTTAGAAAAGCACTTTTAACATCCATTTGATATAACTTGAAATTATTGTAATTTGTGAAAGCAAGTAGAATTCTGATTACACTCCATTTGATATAACTTGAGATTACACTCCTCGATTTATGAAGGACTTGAGGTACCCTCCTGTATCACGAGTCCGAGGCAAACTCTCTTGATTTACGGGCCACAAGATTACCCAATTGGTTTCCAGGCATAACCACACCTTGTAGAGAGACTCGATAAACTTTTGATTACAAATTGATCCTATAACTATGAATAGCACTTTGATCTTCGAAAGAGAACAGAGAATAAAACAAGAATGAAATTATAATTTGATTCACTTGAGAATTTGGCAGCGGCACGATCTTAAAAATATGATAATTATAGAACATTGTTTTCTAGAGAAGAAGAAGTGAAGAAAATGTGAGAATTGTATATTAAAAATTCATTTGAGAAGGCTATTTATAGAGTACCAACAGTCATAACCATTCGTGAAGAGATTTAAACAAATAGACACTTCTTTTGAAAATTAAAACTTTTGAATTCAACAGCCACCATGTCGACATGGGGTATCCCATGATGGTTGATATCCCTTTGTTAAAAAAACAAAAAACTTGTTTTGAAAATGGTATTGAGATGAAAACAAAATGAAATGGCTCTGGAGTAAAATAAACTAATTTTACTATGTTTTAAAACACAAAACAAAGACAATTTTAAGGCTAAAACATCTTTTTGAAAATCGTTTGAAACGATAATTTTACTAAAATATTTGGAAAAGCAGTTTTGAAATTATTTTGAAAAACCATTTTGAAGTAGTTTTGCAAGCTTCTTCCTACAGAATATCTCATCACATCAAGACTCGAGAACTTGTACAAAACCAAGATGTTTGTAGGTTTGTAAGCCACTTGTCGTAGGTTTGTAAGCTACTTGTTGTGGATTTTTAAGCCACATAGAAGGTAGAAATGGGTTCCATACCAAATGAAATTCGAAATGAAGATTTCCATGCTATTGTGAAGTTTTAACAAAAACTAGACGCATAACTTGAAATCTTGATCTTGATACTCATGAGTCTTCAAGCTTGATTTCTTCATTCTTGATCTTGATATTGTACAGTCTTCAATAATCGGTACCTGCCTTATATATATCCTGCATAATATCGTTCATATATATCTAGACAATAGTGTTAGTATATAAGTTATAATAAAATAAGTTACAAAGGTTTTTGTCATCAAAACTACTGTCTCTAGTTCCTAATACAGACGTTTCCTTCGACTCCTAAAGCCGCTTTTATCCCAGATCTTTTGCTTTTAAATGGAAATAAAACTTTCTTTTAACTGAGATGAAGGGGGATCCTTCGATTCTATAAATTTTATAAAAAGACTAAGTTTTATATACTCAGGGAGGGGCCACGAAGAGGATCTTCAAAAGCCAAAACCTTCGAGAGTTAATGTTTTATATGCTTTCTAGAAAGATTATTATAACCTTCGACAAAGTCAAAGGGTTCGACAAAGTCGAAGGGAAAGGGGGAGGAACTCCCAGCAATCCTATTGTTTTTAAAGTAAAAGTTTTAATACGTTTCGACAAAGTCGAAGGGTTAACCTTCCTACAAGGTCGGAAATATCAAAGGTTTGGTTCCAACACCAACAGTTCATTGTTTTTGAATGGTTTCGAAAGGTTTTGATTTCGAAATGTTTGATTTTGAAAGGTTTTGAAAGGGTTACCTTCAATGATTGCAAAAGGTTTTGAGTTTTATTGCTTTTGGAAGGTTTGTAAATGGTTTTATAAGGGGATGCCCCAGGATTTCAACAAGGTCGAAAGGTAGAACCTTTCGACAAGGTCGAAAAGAAACCTTCGACATGGTCGAAGGTAGGACCTTCCAACAAGGTCGAAAGGTATGATTTTGTGATGCTTTCAAAAGGAAGGTTTCTAAAGGGGCTAACTTTGGATGTTTATTTTCTTTCGAATGGAATTTCATTCGAATGGTTTTAAGGGGTTGCTTTTAGCCATTCTTCTTAAGTAAAACTTTGCTATATCGAAGGGATTACTTCGAAAGGTTAGAGCATAAAATACTTATCTTTTCTTGAATATATAAAGGGGGATCCTTATTTATGTTGAATGTTATAAAACCTTATAGACACCGGGATGAGTTTAATGTTTTCGATATATAGTTTGGGGTTACAAAAAGAAATATGCTTTCGAAAATATACATTGGGGCTATCAATATGTTTTTATTTAATTTAACTTAATTGGGGCTACCAATGGGAATAAGTTAAACAAGTGGTATACCAAGGGAAAATAATTAATCATAAGGATCATGAATTTTTATAAATAATCATGGGGATCATCATATTTTAATTGGCCAAGTGATGGGTTCTTGGTTAGCCTAGGAAAACCATGAAGTGTGCGGTGGATAGCCCACATCAAATTTCTAAAGTAAAGAATGTTTTGCTAGAGGTGGTTAGCCTCGGGATTTAGCACCCCAGGGTTCATAATCATCCTAAGAAATCTATGGAGTGTGGGTGGATAGCCCACACTATCTTTTATAAAACTATGTGCAATGGATAATCTGCATTTATTTTAAAGGGATTTGGGATGGACGGTCTTATTAAATTATGATGGATGGTCATTTTAATGACTTTAGAGGGGAACTCTAATAAATTGATTTTAGATGGGAAATCTAATAAATTGCTTTTAGATGGAATATCTAATAAATGAGTGGATGGTATATCCAATACATATGATTTATGGCTTTATTTCATATTATGTTAAGACTAATTATTTTGGGTGCAGGGGCATAGTAAATGATTTGCATGTTTTATTTTGGATACTAGTGAGGGAAAAAACCGTTCCGCTAAGCGGCATGGTCTCACTAAATATCTATTCACGACAAGAGATGATAGATGATTATTTATACCAGACATATTGTCTGACTCGAAGTTTGTGTTTCTCCACAAACTCTCGGGTACTCAAAAATTAATTTGATCAGTCTGAGAGTGGGAGACTTTCTGGTTTTTGGACGAATAAGCTTCCGAAGACATGCATGAGGCAGTATTAGGTATATAGGAGTTATTTTGTGTATTCTGCTATGATGTACTAAGAACTGTAAAGTTTATATTTATTAGTTCTCTGCTCGTCATAAGGGGACATCTTCGTATGTCGCTCTTATCGTATTTTATACATGTATATTTGATTTGAGCGTGGTTAACTTCTGGGAATATGTGATTAAATCTTAAATTGAAATTCATAAGAAATGAGAAATTCTGTTTTGTTGAAGTTTAATTTTTTTTTCATATTCTTGTGTTTCTGTGTTGCCAATAGTTCCAAGATTCCGATCGGTCACTCAGAAATAACACTTACGGATGATTGCAGCATCCGTAACAGTTAGTTTTAAGCCTCCGAAAGTGGGATGTTACATATATTAACCAATAAAGAACTCTTGAGTTTGTTATTCTATGCTTGTCCCAAAAATATCAGTACATAACGCCTTGGTGCCGCAAACAACCAAGCGTAATACACTATGCAATAATTGGTGAGCATTGTGTACTCCAGTCTCAATAGATATATCGATATTCCATCTTAAAAATCTCGACTAGGAATATTTAAAATAATATGTCATTTTAATGCGATAAATTTCTCTCGGTTACAACACACAGTAATTAATATCACATAACATATCATTTATGAATTTTCTATTTAATATACTTCAAAATTAATTACTTAATTAATTATACCATAATATAACATGTGCATAATAGAATGAAAACACCTTTTATTTTGAACAAAATTGGTTATTGAGTTAGGTATATGTAATAAATTATATAATTTCCCTTAGGACATACCCCTAACTTTATCAATTCGATGGATATTATGTCACGATTGAACTATAATCAAAGTGGAGTGTCAGCATTGAAGTTCCACCATATTCTTAAATCAAGGTAACTGTATTACATCGTCACTTTAAGATTCTCTGTTTGACTTTACTTAGATTAACCAATAGAAAATTCTCAAGTGAGTCATTTGATAATTATCCAATAACTTTCTGTATGTACCTTCTTGGTTCCTCTAGTAGCCATGAGTAATGCACTTCTCAATATTTTCAAAGTGTTACGTACTTTATCTAAACAAATGAATCGATATCCTTTCTTGAAACATCTTGACTAGGAATACTTAAAACAGTTTGTTATTTTTCAATAGGATAAAATTCTCATGATTACACCACATTGTAATTACTACTATATAACATATCATTCAAGGATTTTATGTTTAATATACTTTAAATTAATTATGTAATTCATTATGAACAAAGTATATAATTGAAATCAAACGTCTTTATTATAAACAAGATTGGTTATCGAGTTAGATATATGTAACAACTTACATAATTACCCCTAGGACATACCTCTGACTCTATCAATCTTCTACTTACCCTTAGGGTCAATAGTTGAAACTTATCCTAACTCCTTCGATCGGTTTTCTAAAAACTTATTGAGCTAGTTCCATAGTGAATGGGTATGCTATTTTGTATTAACTATCTACGTTGCCAATTAACTCTCCCCAATGCTGATAAACTGCTTTTATCATGTGGAACCTTATGGTGTGTGTCTTTAAAATTTTAGTGAGCATTAAGTATTTTTATGAAATATATTATAACATTGCTATCATATAACAATGTCGCAAGATACTCAACGTTAAAAAATAACCTCTAGATCAAATATAAATTTGTGCACTTGTTGGTATATCTTTCATTTTAGTGCTATTCAAGGTGATTTACTTAGCCTTTTGTTGAATCAATCACTACTTATTGTTTGGAACATTTCTAACTCAAAATTCTCTACTTAAGTCTTAAACATGAATTTAGGATTGGCATACTATACTCAATATCACTTATGTAGTTCGAGTCTTCGCACTCCTTCATAAAGAGTTTGTTGTTTCTATAGAAAATTATCAAGTATTTCATAAATAATCGAGAACACTCTAAACTGTCATTTAGTGATCTTAATTTGGATTTGGTACTAGCCCTATGTATTAAATATATAAGCAAATACAATATCATAGGCAATACAACATGTAGGATAATTGTTATTGCCTATGCATAAGAAATTCATCTTACATGCTCCATATTATGCATTTTAATTTGTTGTTTATGTATATTGTTTTTGGATAATTCCAACATACTTTTATATTAATTATAAAAGATTCCAATTTAAAATCCAATATCGAGAATCAAATAACCAAACTAAAATGGTTTTAACATGAGTACAGTGTTAACAATTATAAGTTTATTATTCACTTATAGTTTTGAAAAAAAATTAGTACCATTGTAGCGCTTTCTTACAGACACTTGCTTCCTTTGCATTTTGACTAAAAATTCAAATTATTTGATTCCTCTGTCAAACTACTTACTCAACTTTGGTGCTTATTGAACGCTAGTTTCGTATCAATTCTTGGATCATATCCATTAACCCATAAACTTCGAATCGCTCTCACCGACTTCAAGGCATTTTGGTTATTAGTGCCAACAACATATTCTAAATCATAATTTAGAATTTTATTTCAGCATATGTATACCAAAACTCAAAATCTTAAGTGATAATTTTACGAGTAAAATCCAAATTTACATAAATATGTTGAATTATGATTCTCTTATGTTAATTTTAACAATTAAAATTTGCGTTGTTATTCTATCAACGTAGCTTACCATATTCCAACTGCATTAATCTTCTTCTTGAAGACACTTTTGCGGCCTACGGATCATATCACTTCGAGTATAACTATTAAAATCGCATTTCGATACATACTTGGAATCTATTCAGGATTTTACGCATCGTACCATACGATAGAGTTAATACTCTTAGTGACTTTGTTGACAGTTGAGGAAATTCAATTCTCAACATTGATAATAAACTCCTAGTTTCTCTTTAATGTGCGAGAATTCTATTAGACATTTTAACGTGTCGTGTTTATTTTGGTTTGCTCACTTTCATTTAATATTACATACCAAGTTTTATTTTTGCATCATATACAAATCCAATTTGTTGCTAATAATTTCTAAAAGAAAATCCATCATCATGAAGTTGGCATTTCTTAAAACAATAGGTGTTTCTTAGTGCAACAAAATATGTATTCATAAACATTTTATTAATTGCCTATATATTTATGTATAAAAATGATTTGGTTTTTAAGTTTACAAAATTTATGTACATAACATAAATTGGTCAATCAATATTGATCGTTTCCAAACTCATTTGGGGTGGTCCGCACAAAATTCCTTACGAATGAGTATTGCGTGCAGTCTCTTGACTCACGAAACCTGTAAACTCCTTGACCTTGGAAGTGTAGTGGCTGTTGTTAACTTTTATGTTGTATAATCACATAAATCATGCTTTAGATGAAATTAGTTTCAACCTTATGTACTTACTCTAAAGTATCCAACCTCATAGAATAAAGTTAACTCAACTTCGCTCAATATTAGTCGTACTTTGTCCAACGAAGTCCGACTATTCGTTATCAATACGTCGTTACGTATCATAGAGCGGAGTGACTTTTGAGATTGTACCTTATTCATTTTAGGTACATTCGAACTCTTATCCAATACACTTACCTATTTCATCAAATCAAAATCTTTTATTTCTTTTGCATGTCATGTTATTTACTTTCGTTTATATTCTATGGACTTATCATAGACATATTACATGTGTATTAAACACACATATTCTTGTTTGAGATAATTCATCAATGAATTTATTGAAGTATATGGAACTATTTTGGTATCATAGACCTATGATTACATGCATCTATATGTTTCAATCATAAGAGTTCACTAACTATTATATCACTCCCACTAAATGGGTGTTTTGTCCTTAATTCCAAAATAATCGAAAAACTTTTAGATTCTTATATGTTATGTGGCTAATGCACCAAATACTGTTATTCCAATAGATTTATTTTATAACCAAAATTCAAATTATTCATAACAAAATAAAACTATATTCATTTCATTCAATACTGAAAACAATTATTATTTCATATATAATATTTGGTATATTTACAGAATAATTTTTTAGATCTTGATGCATCCACAATTAGTCTCACTGTTTTCGCCTTTACTATAATATACGAAGCGCTATTTAACTACTTAGTATGGGCCATTTATTCCTTTTATTATAACTAGTTTATAGCCAAGAATTTTCGATCAAATATTTTATACACATAGAAAATATTTTTATACATAACTATTTTCTATATCGAAAAACACGATTGGAATAAAAACAAATTTCTTATTCCATATTAAGTGCCTACTAGTCTTTTTACAACTTTCATTTTTGATGTCTCATTATGAAGCAGAGATGATCATTCACTCTCTTTATCCCAACCATGCTTAAGTTACATCCACTCTCACACATTTTCCTTCCTTTCAAATTGTCTGATCATTTAAAAGAAACACTTACAACAAGACGGTACTAAACTATTTACAAAAATGCATTTGGTCATCTTTTACATTTAAGGATATCAAATAAGTTGCATTTTACATAAACTGATCAAACCGACATCTTAATGATCGAGTTCCAAGTTACATCTTGTTGTTATGTTACTTCTAACACAAGAAGATTCTTATTATATCCAATCGCATTGAACATATGACCATGAATTATAGTTTACTTCCGTAATTCAAGTGAAACAATTTTATTAAGATTTCGTACACTATGAATATGACTAGTCACTATATAACTTTTGTATGTGGTGTAATATAAAATCCACATTTGTTTTGCTTCATAGTTTAGAACTCATGAAAACAAATAGCATGGTGAAAATAAAAAATTAAGTGGCCAATTAAGCAACCAAGTTATGAATGTATTTGTTAGTGTATAGATAGGCTCTTACATTGGTCTTGAAGAGATAACATGATAAAATATTTAAAGGTAAGTATGTTTTATATTTTTACGTCAATCATTAATTTAGTTCGTTTGTATATCATAATTTATAAACATTTTATCAATTTTATTTGTTGCATAAATTCATTTATGTAGACTGTTAACTTTATATAGCGAATGTTCTTACAATATTAGAAAGATTAAATGTTATCATTTAATTTTTCTAATATGGCTCCCACTAGATATTTAAGTTTCTTAAAACCTCAAGAAAAACATAAAAATCATTTGATTTCTCCACTGGACGTTAGGACTTGCTTGACTTGGGATTCAGGTCTTAAGTTTAGTCAACAAACCATAGGCCTGCAAGCAACGGATAACACTTTATAAGTTGTATCATATACAACTCCTAATCTGTGGTCTTTTTCCTAATCTTAATCTCAAGCTTGAGTTTTTTCAAAGAATCGAAAGAGATTATTCACACATACACACCATTTCACGACGGCTTAAGTATAAAAATATATTCTTCGAGTTTGTTAAACAAATACATACATTTGTCTTACCTTGTCTAGTCAATATATTAAAAATACTAAACATAACATCTTTAGCTTGAGTTTTCTTAATAACTATAAAGTACAAAAATAATTTATTAATATAGAAATGTTAGAGGAAAACATTTATATTGTAACGACCTGGAATTTCGAACACTTCGTATAAATATCTGAAATATTAAAATATTGAATCTTGGTTTAATTCAACAAAATGGATTTGATAACCTTGTTAACCTCCTTTTATTAGTAACAAATGATGAGAAAACTTGAATTTAAAATGCATTTACAAAAATAAGTACTTCAAAGAAATATCGATAATGTGACCAGAAATCTTTTTATGGATAAATGGCTTTTTACTCAATAAATGTTATTCAATATTTTTAGACATACATAATTTATTAATGTGTAATTAATTAGCAACTAATAATATTTTTCGCTGATGAAAATTAGTTGAGTGGGATGATGTCATGGGTGATATCATATGGTTGAAGACATTTTGGTGATAGTAAAAGATATTTCCAAAAGGGTGTGTGGTGGAAAGTGAAGCACATGGAAGGGAGCATGCATGGCGACCTTCAATGGAGGGTAAGAGGTGAGTGGTTACTTCTTGGCTACTTCTATTTAAGGCTCTTCATAGGTTACAATAACTCATTTGCTAATTTTTAAAGATAGAAACCCATAGCCTTAATCCTCTTCTATCTTCGCTAGTCAATCTTTAATCAAAGTAAGTCACCTCCAAACTTCACCAAACTCAAGTTGTACGCCTAATACAACATAGAAAGATGGAAAAGAAACTCAAATAATAAAGGAAAGGAGCATAACAACTCCATCATAGTTGGGCTGCGAGCAATTATGGAGAGGGGAGATGGTTAAGTACAAAATTGGTGCTAAAGGTGGAAGCTTTGGGCATTTATGTTAGGAAGTGTTCTTGTGACTCTAGTGGATTGTGATTGGTTGTAGGCTTGGTTTTCGGTGAGTTAACTCACCATTAAAAGGAACATAATATGTGTATATATGTGCATGAATATAAAGTCAAGACATTAACTAATAAAGATATAGCATTTGACCCTCTTGCTGTTGAAGGTAAATGATAAATACATATGATTTATATTCACTTCCATTACCTTCTACAATATGTAACATGGCTTTGACCTTCTGTTTACATGTCTGGTTTGGTTGTGTGTGGTATTGGAGTGCGTTGAAAGTGTTTGAAGCGAGAAGTGCAATTTAAATCCCTTGCGTTTTAACTTGTGTTGAATGATTATATGTGAATATATCATGAAAGGATATATCTTGGTTGTGCTCTACACTTATAATAGTGTTTGGAATAACAAGGAAACGTTTTGAAAATCAATATAAGTGATAGAACAAAGTTGTAAAAGTTATAGTAAAAAGGTCGCTATGGATGCACTTTGAAAATGCCTTATGTTTGGCCATTTTTAATATTATTTGAAAGACATCCTTAAGGGTTTCCTTGCATATTTATCAACAAATATATACATACTATAAATATTTGGATTTTAAATTAAATTTAAATGGATGAAAACTGGTCAAACATTTAAGGCTTTAAAACTGGTTTTTTCTGGTAAGAACGGGAAACTGCAACAATTTGAAACTATACTGCTGTAACGACCCACCTTTTCAACCCTCAAAAGTCAACAATAATGCATCCATGGTATTCATATGCCGAGCATCCAAGTGCCAAAAAGAAAGATTGATAGGATAGAAGAAACAAAAAGATAAAACATAATCTCATATCGTACCGAGTAATCTATAATATAGACAATGGACTTTATAAAAGAAAACTATAATATGTATACATCAAATCAGATACAAGTAAACAATCATCAGTCTAGACAGTTATAACAACCAATCCTTACAATTTTTGATAAATACAACAGGAAAATGCAGTGGAAACAAGAAGATACGCGAATACCTCTTAGAGGCATCCGGCTCGTCTCTTGAAGCTCCAAAGCGTCGAGAACTAAATTTGAAACATACTCAGCCTAACCCAAGCATTATAAGAAAATAATGCCCAGATCAGTCTGGTAAACCAGCGTGAGAAAATTCTATCAAATCATATTGATTTCTATATTTATAAAACCATTCAAAGTAAAACGTATCTCGTAAGACCATGCATCACATAAACCCGGAGGGGTTTTTACCTTGGTAATTAAAACCTTTCATAGGAAATCTTTTGATATTATAATAATGTCTATGGTTTAATATAAATATTGAATCAAAGCCGAAATTATTGTATTAATTATATTCTAGCATAATAGGTATACAATCAAGTCTAAAGGTTCATATTGGAAAACGGATTCCAACTATGAAAGGGTAAGATCTACCCATCGAATCAGTACACCTCTAGATAAAATGTACTGAAAACTATAACACGTTGCACTTCACCTACTCAGGCCTAGCCCTACACTTTACTGGATAGTGCCGAATATGATCACCCTTAGGTTGATAAAAAAACCGTAATGGACCCCAAAGCATACATAAATATTGACTCAAGATAAGCATGATCATACAGTAATGCGAGCGACCCACGTAGCCTTGCCGCATGTCCCTGTTTTAGTCTTTTATCGGTTGTCAGGCTTGAGGCTACATTTTACCTTTTAGCAATTCCCACTTAGAATGCTAACAGTGCCTTCTAGGCAGAAATGCAGTGCCAGCATTCATCTATACAAGTTCGGTCTAGGTCTCAACGAAACAGAAGGCACTACCTCTACTACATCCATTTTAGAATCACCCTCAGGATTAGTAGTAAGTAGCCCATGCACTTCAAACAGCATCGTCTTCAATCATCTTCAAGATATCTTCCATTCGAACGCATATGTTGGCTCGAAGTGATTTTTGGATAATATATCTGATCTCGATCTCTCTGAACCAACATAAGATAATTTTCAATCGACTCATTCTCGATTCTTTCAAAAGTAAACGTACTACATGAGAATCCAAAGGGTATCTCTAATATATCCCTTGGAGCTGGAAACGTTCCACCCGAATGAGTTATCCCGAGGAATGTCAAACTGTATGAATACATGAAGCCCATATTTATATCCTAAATCAAAACTGGCCAAGATTTGATAATCTGTTACTTAAATATCAAAAACAACAATCCAATTGGAGGTTTATTTCATAGGGAAACCAACATTGGCTAAGTGCATAAGCAACCATTAAGCCCCTTCTAATTACATCATTTATTTAACCTCTTCATAAATGCTTGATTTAAATATCTTTACAAAAAGATATATTCACAAAACCACTTTCAATACTTGGAAAAATATCAGTATACTTAATTCATTGGTATAAGTAGATTCACAAAACACTAAGAAAGATTTTCTATTTGGTGTTAAGTTTGGAAAGATGTTCCACACTAACATAATCATTAAAAAATCACTTATGGAAATCAAACCTCATCTCCATTTATAAACACCCTTTTATATGACTCTAAAAATCAATTTAAATTTCTTTTATAAATCTATAAAACCATTTATAAATCCCTTTTACAAATTTTAAAAACATTTATAAAACTCTTCTATAAATTTATAAAACTCTTCAATAAATTTATAAAACTCTTTTATAAATTTATAAAACCAGTTATAAATTAATTTTATAAATCTCCTGAATAATGTATAAAAGTCTTTCCCTTTTATAAACTCCGCCATAAAAATCTTTTATAAAAATCCTTTATTAAGTCTTTATAAAATCTTTTATTAATCCAAAACTCCATTTCTTTTATAAACTCTTTTATTAAATTAAATTCCATTTATAAATCTACTATATATTTATAAAATAATCAAATAAGTTAA
Source organism: Allium cepa (assembly GCA_030765085.1). Classification (NCBI taxonomy): domain Eukaryota; kingdom Viridiplantae; phylum Streptophyta; class Magnoliopsida; order Asparagales; family Amaryllidaceae; genus Allium; species Allium cepa. The sequence continues at coordinate 630,917,655 of CM060934.1, forward strand.
TTGACTTTCAAAACATTATCAATAAATAATGATTTTTTATTCCAAAACATTATAAATAAATAACGATTATTAATTCCAAAACATTATCAACAGATAATAATTATTGATTCCAAAACATTATCAATAAATAATTAGTATTATTTCCAAAACATTATTAATAAATATTAATTCTAAAAATTATCAAAAATTATAAATATTAATTCCAAAACAGTATTAATAAATAGTAATTACTAATTCCGAACATTATCAATAATTAGTAGTTATTAATAATTATTATTTTCAAAACATTATTAATAAATAATAATTGCTAATTCCAAACATACCAGTAGATAATAATTATTATTTCCAAAAAATTATTAATATATAATAATTACAACTTCCAAACATTGTCGATAAATAATAATTATTATCCTCCAACAATATTAACTATTTATTAAATAACTTTTCACAATATAAAATATTAATAAATAACTTTAAAGAAATATTAAATATGAATTAATAACTTTTAAACATTATTAAACAATAATTAAACAACTCTAAAACATTATTATGTAATAATTTAAATGCTCTAAACATTATTAAATAATAATGAAATAACTTCAAAACATTATAAAGTAATAGTTAAACAACTTTAATACATTTCTAAATGATTTAGAAAAGACAAATTTAAAAGGTTGGAGGAATATAGAGGAGTTCAGAATCATTTTAGATAAAACAAATCAGAAAAACCAAAGGTTAGATTTGAAATCATTCTCCAAATCTAAAACCATTTTCAAGCCAAAATGGTAATTATTAGTGTTTTACAAAATACTAAAATTGAGGACAATAGCCCCCATTGCACTTAACCATTATTGCTATTGATTTTTACCACTACCGAGGTCCAGTTTTGAACATATAAAAATGTCATAACTAATAGTACTAAACAATCAAGATTCAGCAATTGACAATCTGTATAATAGTGTTATAATTGAAATAGAATCAATAGGTATATATAACTAGGAATTAAAACCACTATGGTGAGAAATCCGATTTTCCCTACATATTTTCCTATATTACAATTTTTAATGACAATCGCTTTTAAAAGTGGATATTTACCCAATCAGCCAGTAATTTCAAGCAAACAATAAACAGTAAAATTTATCTACCATATAACATACCGATTAACCAAAAAGGTGAGTTTAGCTTACTAAAATTCCAGTTATCTCTCCCATATTTTGGTTCCTTCTAAATCAAACATCATTTTATTATCCCCTCTTTTGGCAAGGCCGTGATACCAAAGACTTGGCTAGAAACCAAAGACAAGTCAACTCGAAGATCGGTTATACACAGCTTCACTATGGATACTAGAAAATTTGGTCTAAGCCATATCGAGCTACAATTGATATGATACGACAAGCAACGCTGTGGAAGACAACATTCCAAATTTCAGGTCAATCGGAGTTTGTATGCTCAAGATATGGATCGATCAAGATCAAGAAAATCAACCTCATTCGTATCCATGCGATTTTGTATCCATCAACCCACAAGCGTCTATTTCGTATCCATCCCTCGAGTTACTTCGGTTCGTATCCATTAAGCAGAAGCAGTCTAGTTCGTATCTATTACTCTCTCAATCGGTACGAAGGAGAGAGTCAAGGATCGATATGAAAGAGGTCACATTACATCGATACAAAGCGGCTCCTAAAGCATTGTTCCGAATGAAGTTACTCCGGATCAATACGAACAAGGCACAGTTAAGTGAAGGAAACGGTCAGGAGACATGAAATGTGGATCTCTCCTGAACCATCGCTCCATGTCACCACTGAATGATATGATCGATACGCATAACATCGATACGTAATGCTATCGATATGAACCGATCGATACGCACTGTTTAGCCCATTGCAAAGTCAAACTTGGATCGATCATAACTCAAAATCTACAAGTCCAAATGCCACCAAATTTTCGCAGGAGCTCACTTACCACCTCAACATTGTCTCTGATCGATCTTAGCTCAAATGGATGTCTTTTTGATTGATACGACAAGTGAGCAGGGGTATTCCGAGATTTAAGCCAGATATTTTTATACTACACCTATAAATAACAGCCCTATGCCTTCAGAAAAGGGACTTTTGACAACATTATGCCACACAACCGGAGATTCATTGTAACTTGAATGTTTGAGTTATTCTCTATTTTAATCAGTTAGCAATCAGCAATAAAGATTCAAATCATTCAAAGTGGACGTAGGCTACAACGCCGAAACACTATAAATCTCTGTCCTTTTCTATTTCTATTTGCTTGAATTGACGTGTTTGTTAGGTTATCCTCTTTTTACATTTAAATTCTTCATTTTAATCTCTTCAAATACATACGAAGAGTGTTGTGTCCAATTTTGTACAAATACTTTGGTGCTTTCACTGAGAAAACCCAGTTTTTCTCATGCTCATTGGATCTACTACCGTCGTTGGATTGCACAAATCTATGGAGGAGATCCAGATCTAATATCTAGTAGTTCCTTCCATTCTATTTAGATTCCACTTGATCTAGGAAAGAGCTACATCACTCACCATGGTTACTACCAAAACAGCTTCGACTGCTGCCGATCCAGAAGGAAGGGATAGGTAGAATCCCACACGGCCGAATACAACGGGTCAAGCGTCTACCAGAGCTCTGAATCCACAAGGCCCCATGACTTAGGAAGAATTCCAGATTCTAATGCAAGAGCTGAGTTAAAGCAATCCGCAACTCACCCATCAGATATGTGCCAACACGGAGCTCTCAAACAATTGAACAAGGAAAGACAAAGGAAGTCCAAAAGGGATCGTGCTTCTTACTCATCAACAGAAAGATCAGCTTTCTCTGACTTCCATCATAGATCTACACGCCAACAGCGGGATGGAAACTATGCACAAACCTTCGGGCATCAGCGCGCTCTAAATCTCAGACAAGCTGGAGTTGGTCCTTCCATAGGACACCAAGCTGGACTCGCCTCCGAAGGAGGGGCACTTCCTTATCACACCATCGATAGCCATACAACTGTTGCCATTGTAGACTTGGAAGCCAAGATTCATAACAGAGCAGAACCGACACTTTGTCGACATATTCATGCTCTAGAACCCTATGTTCGTGAAGACCCAATCGATCGCGCCCGGACCGTCCACGCAACATGGAACCCGATCACGCCTTGGCTTGAATGTCCAAATGCCTGACATTCTAACCATGATCTGCCAAATGATCCGTGAAAGTCAAGGCCTTACTAATGACGACTAAGGAATCTCCCGAAGTCATAATTCATTCACGAACGGCATCCTTTATGCTAAGCCACCTTGCCGATTCAGAATGCCTACCTACCTGTGTATGGTGGAATCCTAATTAGCACATATTAAAGTAGGAATAGCTCATGAATGTCGCACGAGATGACGATGCGGTTAAGTGCAAGAGTTTCTGTAACGACCCGTATTTTTACGGATCGAAAGATTGTAAAACTGTCGACATTAAGTCGTTGATGTTGTTAAGTCGTTTAGAGTATGAGTCGACCAAAGTTTAAGTCGTGTCAAGTTATCTCGTGTGGTGCTTAGGTCGTATGAGAGTTAGGTTGAGTGGAGCGACCTATAGAAGTAATGACTTAAGTATGATTGGGCGAGTTAAGGGATTTGAGTTGAGCGACTTATAGGTTTGGAACGACCTAGGAGTTAGATCGTGTAGGGGTTAAGTCGTATAGGAGATAGGTCATGTGGAAGTTAGGTCGGTTGAGCGACCTAAGGTGTTGAGCGACCTAAGGTAGTGGAGCTACTTATGGTAGTCAGCGAGTTAGTGGCTAGCGACTTAGGGTTAGGTCGTAAGTTGCTGGGTCGTATGCGACCTATGGTGGTTTGCCGTGTGTAGTTAGGTCGCTGTAGTGGTTAGGTCGGCATCTCAGCTAAGTCGTAAGTCGCGCACGTGTGTTAAGGACTTAGGTCGTTAGGTCGAGGCACTGCATGTGTTGAGTCGTGCCTGTGTTGAGTCGTGCCTGTGTTGAGTCGCGCATAGGTTAAGTCGTGGACTTGTTAGGTCGTTGACTCGAGTCTGTAGGCCGCATGAGTGTTAAGTCGTGCGCATGCTAAGTCGTGTGTGTGTGTGTTGTGTTGTTGGGTCGGCAGGGGGTGTTAGGTCGTAGGTCGGGGATTTTAGGTCGTGGACGACTCATGGGGGCGGCGACCTAAGGATTTCCAGCCTATAAATAGAGGGGTTTGGTTCACTTTTTGGCACCGGATTTTGAAGCAACGAAGTGCTGCCATTTTGAGAGCTCGACTACAACACTTCTTCACTTCTTTTCTCCACTTTAATCTTGTGATTCCTTCCATCTAGATTGAAGATTAAATCGAAGATCCAAGAGCCAAAGTTGAAGATCTCCATCCATTGAAGAGAGATTTCATCGTTTGAATCGGAATCTTGTCGGATCAAGCTAGATCCTTTGCTGTCCAGATCTGGAGTTAGTTGTTTTTGAGGTGTTTAGGTGATTCGGTGAGTGGTGGTTATCTCTCACACGGACCCAAAGGAGTATATTGGATCAGTGGTTTGTTTATGTGCTAAAGAGAGTGATTTCTTGCATTTTCCTTAAGTTTGCATGTAGATCCATGGTCTATGAAGTTTTGGATACCCATTTTGCTACATGTTAACTTATATAAGTTTATTCATCAAGTTGTAGAGATATTTGCTTATAATTCATACTTGTTAGATTTGGACATTTTAATTACGAAATTGCCATTCTTGTATAATTGCTTATTAGATCTTGTTTGAATGTTTGATTGCTTGGATTAATGATTGATTTGATTGATAGATTGTTGCAAATTAGCTAATAGTTGATTTGGACAAGTTGGTCGAAGATGATTCAAAAGCTAAGTGGAGAGGCTCTTGAATGGTGAAAGCTGCTTGTGGCATATGAAGCGGATGTTAAAGCTCATATGGATAGATTCGATGATGATGGACTTTGATATGATGCGATAGAGCAAAGTGTGATGTTGGGATGAGACTTTGCTATGATGAGAGGAAGCAAAGCATGATGTTGAGACGGGACTTTGCTATGATGCGATGAAGCAAAGCATGATGTGAGATAGCCTTGGTTTAATCCAGATGGGATCATCCCAAGCATGTTGATAACTCGATGATGCGGTTCGAGTTGGTTGATAATGGTGGGCTTGAGAGGCGCTTGAGCTAGTATGAAAATAGTCGTCAAGGAGGATGACTAGAAGGCTGAGATCTCATCGTTATTGAAGGTTCTAGCATGCTCAAAGCAAGAGTACGTTGGGACGGGCTGCGACGACGTCCCAGACACGGGCTGCGACGACGTGCTAGTACTCTGGGTAGTTGCGAAAATTCCTAGGCACGGGCTGCGACGACGTGCGGAGTTGTGTCTAGAACCGGGGTTACCATTAGCCCTTGACTGACGGCTGAAAGAATGTGCCGGTCATTCAATTAACGATGGTATCGAGGCAATGATAACAGTGATAGCCAGAGTCATGGATGTTTGGTTGTATCGTCACTCGGTCTCAAGAGCGATGTTTTGTGGGTGCTTATCTGATCTTGGTTTAGGCCTTGGGGGTTTGTACTTGGAAAACATTGACCTTGACTCGAGTGATAATTGCTTTGCTTTGAATGTCTGAATTGCTATGTTTGCTTCTGCTTACTGTGTTTAGGGGCTATCACTGTAGAAAGAGGTGGAGTGGGATGGTTGGATTCCTATTCCTTTTACCCCTTTTATGCTCTTTTGGTATGTTTGATAGTTGATTTACTGCTCACTAAGACTTTTGTCTGACTCAAGGTTTTATGTTTAACTCTTATTACCTTGGGCTGTTCATCCATGTTGGGATGGGCAGACTAGGTAGCAGGTGACAGGTGCTGTTCTTAGTGGTCAACGCTGTTGATGACGAAGACGAGCTGGAGGCTTTTGCATATTGTTTTCTTACTATATGTACTGGATGTTCCGCTGTTTGTTTGATGCTCTGAGTGTTATGTAGTGAGGCTTGATGTATTGACTATTCAGATGTTGTAATAAACTACTATGAGTTTATATGATAAGATTCTGTTCAATGAGCTTCACTATGTATACTTTTCTATTGTATTTTATCCCTGCGCTGTGAGTAATACGATAGACTATTTGTGTGTTTTACCTTATCTTGACGGTCGTCCATGGCGGCCTGGCACACTTTTCAGCGCACCATTTCCTTGTTTAGTGCAGGAGTCATGGGCGGTCGTCACATTTGGTATCAGAGCTTTGGTTAATCGATTTTAGCCAACGCTCGCTGACGTAACTACGTATGAGAGACGTAATTGTATTTTGATGGATGATTACTATATATAATATAGTAGCTTAGAAGGATTTGAACTCCTTATGTAGTTGTTTCTCAAGGTGTTCTAATCATTCCTTTTTATAGATATTAAGGATGAGTCGAAGAGGGAGACCAGCTGCTAGGGAAGGCCGTGCTGCTGAAGGGGCTGCTGATTATGCTGCTATGTTTGAGGCCATGATGACTTCAATCATGAGAAGGATGCCAGCTCCGGGGCCATCGGTAGTTGTTGGAGTTCAAGTTCAAGCTCCAAGACCAGTGGATTTTGCTAAGCTATGTAAAGACTATACTGCTCTTGGAGGAAAGGTTTTCTTGGGGACAGAATCAACCATTGAAGTTCAAAGGTGGATAGATGCTTGTAGAAGGATCTTTGGTGACTTGGGAATTGAGGATGCAACTAAGAGGAAGCTTGCATCAAGACAGCTTCAAGGAAGAGCTTCTAATTGGTGGAATTCTATCACCATTGATACTCCAGAGGAAGAGATTACTTGGGAGCAATTCCAAGTCAGATTTGAGGCTAAGTTCATTTCTACAGGTCAGAAATCTGTTCTGTTTAAGAAGTTTATGGAGCTCAAGCAAGGTGGGAGACCAGTTCTTGAGTATGTTTCTGAGTTTGAAGCTTTGTCCAAGTATGCTCGGTCGTATATCGATTCTCCCTATCAGAAGAATGAGAAGTTTGTGACAGGCTTGGACACTTATCTTGGGAGACGGTTGGTGGATCATTTGGACGATCCGTTTGAGAAGCTTGTGGAGAAAGCTCTCAGGCATGAGAATCTGTTTGCTAAAGAAGGATCTGTTGTTGCTGTGACCAAGGAGCGAAATGGAAACAAGAAGAGGAAGCAGCAGCAGCAGAAGGGTAAGGATGGCCAGAAGAAGCCGAAGGGTGAAGTGACCTGCTACAACTGTCAGCAGAAGGGTCATCTCTCCAGGGATTGCAAGAAACCGAAAGTGCCGGCGAAGTGCCACAACTGTGACAAACCGGGGCATTTTAGGAAGGATTGTCTGGAACCGAGGAAGGCAAGCAGATTGTGCAAGCCTATGCTTTGGGGGCTGTGCCATCGTCTTCGAAAGCTCCTACTGCAGATGAGAAAGGGAAGAGTGTGGTGGTTTAAGGTACTCTTTCCATTTGTGGTGTTCCAGTTCGAGTGTTATTTGATACTGGGGCGTCGCATTCCTTTGTTTGTAACGAACTTGTAGGCCGGTTGGGTTTGGAACCGGATATTGTTGATAGACCATTGGTTGTGACTAATCCAGTTGGGGGTTCGTCTTGTTTGTGTATGGTATGCCGTGGTCTAGTTGTGTCGAGTCATGATTGCTCTTTTGTTTGTGATTGTTTTGTTCTGAACTTTGCGGGGTTCGGAATTATTTTGGGTATGGACTGGCTTAGGAAGTATGCGGCAAGGGTTGATTGTAAGAGGCTGGAGGTGACAGTCGAGAATGTGGAGGGGCGAAAGGTTGTGATACGATGTAAGCATGAAGAAGGCGTCTTCATGAGCTTCATGTATTCGCTGGTTGTTCCAAGGGATGGACTGTCATCGGTGCCTATTGTGAATGGATTTGAGGATGTCTTTGACGAGGTCAAAGGGTTACCGCCGCATAGAGAGATCGAGTTTCGTATCGATCTAGTTGAGGAAGCCAGACCCGTTGTGATGCCTCTTAGGCGGATGGCGCCTAGGGAGCAGCAAGAGTTGAAGGTGCAAGTTGATGACCTTTTACAGAAAGGGTTCATTCGGCGTAGTGCGTCCGAATGGGGTGCACCAGTTGTGTTTGCAACCAAAGCGGATGGATCGTTGAGGTTGTGTGTGGATTATCGTGAGCTGAATAAAGTGACTAAGAAGAACAAGTATCCATTGCCGAGAATAGATGACTTGTTTGATCAGCTTCACGAAGCTAATGTGTTTTCTCAGATGGATTTGGCATCGGGATTTCACCAGTTGAGAGTGGCAAAGGATAGTGTTCCGAAGACTGCTTTCAGGACACCATCCGGTTTTTATGAGTGGCTGGTAATGCCGTTTGGATTGACCAATGCACCAGCATATTTTGTGGATCTTATGAATAGGGTGTTCAGAGATCAGTTGAACAAGTTTGTACTTGTGTTCGTGGATGATATTTTGATTTATTCCAGAACTGAAGAGGAACACAAGACACACTTGCGGATTGTTTTGGAAATCTTGCGGAAACATCAGTTGAGGGCTAAGTTTTCGAAGTGTCACTTCTGGAAGAGTGAAGTGAGGTTCTTAGGCCATGTTATCTCTGGAAATGGAATAGCGGTTGATCCTGCCAAGGTGGCCGTGATCCAGAATTGGGTTAGACCTAAGAATGCATCTGATGTGAGAAGTTTTCTTGGATTAGCAGGATATTATCGTCGGTTTATCAAAGACTTTTCCAAGATAGCTGCACCGTTAACAGGATTGACGGAAAAGAACCAAGTGTTCAGATGGGATGATAAGTGTGAGCAAGCTTTCGGAATCCTGAAAGAGCGACTGACAAGTGCTCCTGTTTTGACTATTCCAAGTGGGAATGATGAGATGGTGGTTTACACCGATGCATGTGGTACTGGACTTGGAGCAGTGCTAATGCAGAAGGATAAAGTTGTTGCATATGCAAGTCGACAACTAAAGCCGCATGAAAGGAATTATCCGACTCATGATTTGGAGTTAGTGGCGATTGTATTTGCTTTGAAGATGTGGAGACATTACCTATTGGGAGTTCGATTTGAGTTGTTTACAGATCATAAGTCGTTGAAGTATCTGTTCTCCCAAAAGGATTTGAATCTTCGACAGCAACGGTGGCTAGAGTTCTTAGCATCATATGATTTTGGTATAGCCTATACTCCGGGAAAAGGTAACGCAATGGCAGATGCGTTAAGTCGAAGACATGCAGGTTTGGGAGCCATGTTTTCGGAATGGAAGAGTCTTGAGTAGTTGGCTGGATTTGACTTCAGACCTAGATGTGAATTGGAACTTGAGGTGTTGGCAAACTTATCGATAAGACCTACTCTAGTGGAAAGAATTGGCGAGAGCCAAAGGCGAGACGATAAGCTTGTCAAGATTATCCGTGATGTGAGATCTGGAGTGGACCCAGAAAAGGATAAAGGATTCGAGGTCGATCGAGAGGGTTGGCTTCGGAAACAAGGACGACTAGTTGTTCCCGATATAGATGAATTGAGAGATGAAGTCCTAAAGGAAAGTCATCATTCGAAGTTGACAATTCATCCAGGTGGAAATAAGATGTATCGGGATATGAAGAGAACCTATTACTGGGAAGGTATGAAAAAGGATGTTGGAAATTTTATTTCCAAATGTATGAACTGCCAGTTGGTAAAAGCCGAACAGAAGAAGCCAAGTGGATTGCTTCAGCCATTAGAAGTTCCTACATGGAAGTGGGAGCAAATATCGATGGATTTTATCGATGGGTTACCTAGAACCAGAGCAGGAAATGAAGGGATTTGGGTCATCGTAGATCGTTTGACTAAGAGTGCAAGATTCATTCCTGTTCGATCAACTAGGACTGCATTGAAGTTGGCTGAGTTGTATGTTAAGTGGATAGTTCGATTTCATGGTATTCCGAAGAGTATAGTGAGCGATCGAGACCCATTGTTCACTAGTGGATTTTGGAAGAGCTTCCAAGAAGTTTTGGGAACCGAGTTGTGTTTGAATACAGCTTATCATCCCCAAACGGATGGTCAGACCGAGAGAGTCAACCGAGTTTTAGAAGATCTACTCAGAGCGTATGTTTTGGATTTCGGAGGATCATGGGAAGATCATCTTCATTTGGTGGAATTTGCGTATAATAACAGTTATAAGAAAAGTATTGGTATGGCACCGTATGAAGAATTATATGGAAGACCGTGTAACTCTCCGACATGTTGGTTGGAAACTGGAGAAAAATTGATACTTGGGCCAGAAATGATTCGTCAGACTTGGGATTGTATAGAGACCATTCGGCGACGAATGAAGGCAGCCCAAGACCGTTAGAAAAGTTATGCTGATAAGCGTCGTAAGGATTTGGAATTCGATGTAGGTGATATGGTTTTTGTGAAGATTTCTCCATTGAAGAATGTTATTCGATTCGGGAAGAAAGGAAAATTGACTCCGAGATTTGTTGGACCATTCCCGATCATCGAGCGAATTGGAAAGCTCGCCTATAAATTGGAGTTACCAAAAAAGATGGCGGGTGTGCACAATGTTTTTCATGTATCATATCTACGGAAGTATGTGCCCGACCCAAGTACAGTGGTTTCGGTTGATAGCTGTGAAGATTTAGAGGTTGATCCAGTTGTTACGAGACCTCATAAGCCGCTTCGTGTTGTTGAAACCAACACGAAACAGCTTAGAAGGAAGACGATTACGTTGCTCAAGATACAATGGAGTGATGATGTTAACGACTGTACATGGGAGGAGGAAGAGAGGATGAAAGCAGCTCATCCTGAACTTTTCGAGGTATGGCCCTAAGGTGTCGTCGCATCTCATGAATTTGTAACTTGTTCTAATATTAGAATTCTGTGTGCAAGGCTAGTAATTGGATGCATGGTTTGTTGGTTGCTATGGATGTTAGGCATGCAGAATAGTTTCTGATTGCTCTTGTTTGTTTGGAATTTCGAGGGCGAAATTCCTAAGGGGGAAAGAATGTAACGACCCGTATTTTTACGGATCGAAAGATTGTAAAACTGTCGACACTAAGTCGTTGATGTTGTTAAGTCGTTTAGAGTATGAGTCGACCAAAGTTTAAGTCGTGTCAAGTTATCTCGTGTGGTGTTTAGGTCGTATGAGAGTTAGGTTGAGTGGAGCGACCTATAGAAGTAACGACTTAAGTATGATCGGGCGAGTTAAGGGATTTGAGTTGAGCGACTTATAGGTTTGGAACGACCTAGGAGTTAGATCGTGTAGGGGTTAAGTCGTATAGGAGATAGGTCGTGTGGAAGTTAGGTCGGTTGAGCGACCTAAGGTGTTGAGCGACCTAAGGTAGTGGAGCAACTTATGGTAGTTAGCGAGTTAGTGGCTAGCGACTTAGGGTTAGGTCGTAAGTCGCTGGGTCGTATGCGACCTATGGTGGTTTGCCGTGTGTAGTTAGGTCGCTGTAGTGGTTAGGTCGGCATCTCAGCTAAGTCGTAAGTCGCGCACGTGTGTTAAGGACTTAGGTCGTTAGGTCGAGGCACTGCATGTGTTGAGTCGTGCCTGTGTTGAGTCGTGCCTGTGTTGAGTCGCGCATAGGTTAAGTCGTGGACTTGTTAGGTCGTTGACTCGAGTCTGTAGGCCGCATGAGTGTTAAGTCGTGCGCATGCTAAGCCGTGTGTGTGTGTTGTTGGGTCGGCAGGGGGTGTTAGGTCGTAGGTCGGGGATTTTAGGTCGTGGACGACTCATGGGGGCGGCGACCTAAGGATTTCCAGCCTACAAATAGAGGGGTTTGGTTCACTTTTTGGCACCGGATTTTGAAGCAACGAAGTGCTGCCATTTTGAGAGCTCGACTACAACACTTCTTCACTTCTTTTCTCCACTTTAATCTTGTGATTCCTTCCATCTAGATTGAAGATTACATCGAAGATCCAAGAGCCAAAGTTGAAGATCTCCATCCATTGAAGAGAGATTTCATCGTTTGAATCGGAATCTTGTCGGATCAAGCTAGATCCTTTGCTGTCCAGATCTGGAGTTAGTTGCTTTTGAGGTGTTTAGGTGATTCGGTGAGTGGAGTGGTGGTTATCTCTCACACGGACCCAAAGGAGTATATTGGATCGGTGGTTTGTTTATGTGCTAAAGAGAGTGATTTCTTGCATTTTCCTTAAGTCTGCATGTAGATCCATGGTCTATGAAGTTTTGGATACCCATTTTGCTACATGTTAACTTATATAAGTTTATTCATCAAGTTGTAGAGATATTTGCTTATAATTCATACTTGTTAGATTTGGACATTTTAATTACGAAATTGCCATTCTTGTATAATTGCTTATTAGATCTTGTTTGAATGTTTGATTGCTTGGATTAATGATTGATTTGATTGATAGATTGTTGAAAATTAGCTAATAGTTGATTTGGACAAGTTGGTCGAAGATGATTCAAAAGCTAAGTGGAGAGGCTCTTGAATGGTGAAAGCTGCTTGTGGCATATGAAGCGGATGTTAAAGCTCATATGGATAGATTCGATGATGATGGACTTTGCTATGATGCGATAGAGCAAAGTGTGATGTTGGGATGATACTTTGCTATGATGAGAGGAAGCAAAGCATGATGTTGAGACGGGACTTTGCTATGATGCGATGAAGCAAAGCATGATGTGAGATAGCCTTGTTTTAATCCAGACGGGATCATCCCAAGCATGTTGATAACTCGATGATGCGGTTCGAGTTGGTTGATAATGGTGGGCTTGAGAGGCGCTTGAGCTAGTATGAAAATAGTCGTCAAGGAGGATGACTAGAAGGCTGAGATCTCATCGTTATTGAAGGTTCTAGCATGCTCAAAGCAAGAGTACGTTGGGACGGGCTGCGACGACGTCCCAGACACGGGCTGCGACGACGTGCTAGTACTCTGGGTAGTTGCGAAAATTCCTAGACACGGGCTGCGACGACATGCGGAGTTGTGTCTAGAACCGGGGTTGCCATTAGCCCTTGACTGACGGTTGAAAGAATGTGCCGGTCATTCCATTAACGATGGTATCGAGGCAATGATAACAGTGATAGCCAGAGTCATGGATGTTTGGTTGTATCGTCACTCGGTCTCAAGAGCGATGTTTTGTGGGTGCTTATCTGATATTGGTTTAGGCCTTGGGGGTTTGTACTTGGAAAACATCGACCTTGACTCGAGTGATAATTGCTTTGCTTTGAATGTCTGAATTGCTATGTTTGCTTCTGCTTACTGTGTTTAGGGGCTATCACCGTAGAAAGAGGTGGAGTGGGATGGTTGGGTTCCTATTCCTTTTACCCCTTTTATGCTCTTTTGGTATGTTTGATAGTTGATTTACTGCTCACTAAGACTTTTGTCTGACTCAAGGTTTTATGTTTAACTCTTATTACCTTGGGCTGTTCATCCATGTTGGGATGGGCAGACTAGGTAGCAGGTGACAGGTGCTGTTCTTAGTAGGGGTGGGCATTTAACCGAGTTAACCGACCTAACCGACTTAACCGATCTTAACCGAACCGCTTTAACCGAAAAATTCGGTTAACCGAACTTTCGGTTAACCGACCGATGTTAACCGATCATAATCGGTTCGGTTAACGGTTAACAACAGTTTAAACCGCGGTTAACCGGTTAACCGAAACTATTTAATAGCCCAAAATCAAATCACACAATCCTATTCGCAACCCGATGCACCTGTTCCCTAACCCTAATCGTGCCTTCCTCCTTTGCCATCCGCTATTCACATTTCACAAAATAATCTACTCGTTCGTTTCCAAAATAAATAAACGAATCTTCAAAATTTGTTGCCTCGGCTAACCATTCAAATCCAAATACAAATCGATACTCCTCCGCCTTTGCCTTCATTCTTTGCTATCTAGAATGATGATTTGAGCAATGGCGAATGCTAGTAGGAAGAGGAAGAACATGAGTATGATTTATTTTGTTTATTAATAGGCTTTAGCTGTTTGATTAAATCAGATGAACGATCTCTAATTTTTTCTGAAATAAATGATCCCTTTTATTCTGTTTTTTTTCTTAGTAAAGAAAGTTTGTTTTTGCCCCATCTTTAGTTTCTTCCAATTCTTTAATTTAAAAGTAATACTTAGTATGAATTTATCGTTGTGGCAAAACTGGCAGTCATTTGTATAATCAAGTTTTTACAAAGCTTGGATGAAAATGAGGATGGAAGTGGTTATGATGGCATTGATGATGAGGATGAAGAAGGCAAAATTGTAAGTAGAGCTGTTATTATATTTGCTTTGTTCAAGTATTCCAATGCATGGGAAATGTTTCTCGTGTTTTTGGGTTGCATGGGTGCTTTGATCAATGGCGGGTTTCTTCCTTGGTATTCTTATCAGTTTGGTCACTTTGTTAATAAGATCGCTGAAGAGTCTGTGACTGATAAAAGTAAAATGATGCAAGATGTTCAAAAGGTACATGTAACCTTTTACTGTTCTCAGTGTTCTGTTTCATAAATTGACATTACTGCATGAATGAGAATTTTGATGTACTTTTGTTATTTCATAGATCAATATACATGGTTGTTCTGGCAGCCATAGTGGTGACAAGAGCATATATGGGTACGCGATATTACTTTTAGGGATCATAAAACAGTTTTGCATGTAAAATAGATTATTAAAATTTTACATTATTAAAACTGATTGTAAACTTGATGTTGATGCAGAGATTACTTGCTGGAGAATGGTAGGGGAAAGATCTGCTCAAAGAATACGAACATCCTATCTTAGAGCAGTTCTAAGGCAAGATGTTGGGTTTTTTGACACTGAAGTGAGCACAGGTCAAGTCATGCATGGCATCTCTAGTGATGTTGCTCAGATTCAAGAAGTCATGGGTGAAAAGGTGTGTTCATTTACTAATTGATTAGTCACTGCCTTTGTTATTTTATGAAAACTTGCTAGCTAGAAGCAATTACTGTTAATTAGAAAGAATACAACAAGCAACATGACAGGTTGATGCTCATATCAGTTGCACTATTTTTTTTGATTCATTATATTCTTTTGGCTGATTATTGGTGGATTAATGGTAGATTATAGTAAGAAACTTCTGTTTTGAATGTCCATTTTAAAGCGTCGTATTAGCATACAGTTCTTTCTGAAGACAAATAAGTGGTCATTATCTTGGTTTACTAGCATATAAAAGGTATCAAGTTAGACATAATTAAGTAATAACTTGGTTATTCTGATATCATAACTTTATTGTATATGGCATTTGATATCCCTCCTTTAAGACATAAGGTCTGATTGATTTATGCATGCAGACACATAGAAAACATGCACATATGCTCACACTCACATACACACTTTCTTATATATGTGTGTGTGTGTGTATTGCACATATACACCCATACTTTGTTTTATTTTGCTGAAACAACATTTTGGCAGAGAATAGTCTTGGTGTGAATGGTGCAAAGAAGAAACTGCAACTGTGTATTAACTCAATGATCTCACCTCAGTCGACTCATTTCTACTGGTATTTGTTATTAATATTTCTTTTACATTTATTATGTAAAGGTTAAAAATAAATAATAACATTTTAAAGCTTATATTCTTGCAGTTGGAAAAGCATTGCTCTGATGCCTCTTTTACCAAGTATTATGCTAGCCTCCTTTAGAATGCATGGTCTTAATCTGGAGACAAAATCGGTAAAACATTATATGACAAAAACTACACTGGTGTACTTTTTTTCCTAATAAAAAGAGTTAGATGGAATATATTGATTTTGTTCATGTGTAGGCAAAAGATAATTGTTGTCTTAGTAGTTTTACTTATGAAAATACCGCATTAGAGAATTCAACATGTCATGAGACACAACATCATGGCAGAACACATCACAAATTACAGACTTTTAAAACTTAAATTGAAATGTTAAGTGCTTGTTTGATTTTATTTTGTTTAGCTATGGTATGCATACAGTGGGACTGTGAAAGCAATAAGCAAGAATGTCTTGTAATAACATAGTGTGTATGCTTTAGCACTCTATTTCATAAACAAAAACCGCTTGTCGATTTCATATTATTCGGTACTTACTAAAGACCGTCTACTGATTTTCTTAGTCTCTCTACTTACAGGTGGAAGTAGGTGAAACTAATGCTTCATTGGGGAAAGTGTTGTTGAAAGGTATTTAGCAAATAGATTAATATTACATATATTTAATTATGAGCTTGGTTTATCATTGTATAATTTATACATGGGAATGATTAACATGTATCAAGTAACAGTTTCATTACATGTACACTAACAACTGACATGGATATAATTGCTTTCATATAAGGTACCGCTTTCACATATATCTCGTTATCTCACGGTTTCATTTTGATATTCCACATATATCAAATAATGGTTCCATTTTGAGTTTCTTATTTTCATGCACTTAGATATCTTCTTACTCATATTCATAGGAAACATATCTTGTTGTTCATAAGTTGCTGATGTGCAATATGCATATAAAAAACATATCAGTTCAATGCATATATTACTATATTTCTTAATTAGTTTATACTACTAAGGTCGGTTCATCATTTATACTACTAAGGTCGTCGGTTCATCAGTTCAATATGCACTAGGAAGTCGGTTCATCATTTATACTACTAAGGTTGGAGCGGAACATATATGAAAGCACTGCTATGTTTTTAACTACATGTATACTTGTATAGGCTATACTTTATAGGTTTAATTTATCATGTTTTGAGTTTTAACTTACTAAAAGTATTACCCAGCTTCTTACTGTAATAGCATGGAAAACTGGAGACTTAGAGTGGCCTGCTAGACTCCCGTTAACTCGGTTTATCATGTTTGGATTTGGAGATGCGCATATATCTGATGAGTGATAATGTGTGTTGTATGTTTATGTTATTGTGGTTCTTGTTGTAGTAACATGCATTGTATGTTTATGTTACATATTTTGGACATTGAAACTTTGAATCACTTTCTTTGTAACTGGTTGGCTGTTGTATTTGTTGGACAAATGCTCTTTGAAATTTCTAGTTGATAATTTGCGTTGTATTCCTGTTGTATTTGTAACAGTTTATGTACATTGAATCATTGATATTATGTCCATACATTTTTGAATTTGAGTTACATTTAATCTTTTATACAGTAACAGTTAACCAATAAAATTTAATCGGTTAACCATTTGTTCGGTTAACCGTTCGAACAGAAGGGTTAACCGATTCAGTATAACGGTTAATCGCGGTTAATATTAACCGGTTTGGTCGGTATTGGCCAACCAATATTAACCGATTAACGGTTAACCGAACCGCTCATGCATTATGGTTAACCGAAAATATTAACCGATCGAGTCGGTTAACCGACCGTGACCACCCCTAGTTCTTAGTGGTCAACGCTGTTGATGACGAAGATGAGCTGGAGGCTTTTGCATATTGTTTTCTTACTATATGTACTAGATGTTCCACTGTTTGTTTGATGCTCTGAGTGTTATGTAGTGAGGCTTGATGTATTGACTATTCAGATGTTGTAATAAACTACTATGAGTTTATATGATAAGATTCTGTTCAATGAGCTTCACTATGTATACTTTTCTATTGTATTTTATCCCTGCGCTGTGAGTAATACGATAGACTATTTGTGTGTTTTACCTTATCTTGGCGGTCGTCCATGGCGGCCTGGCACACTTTTCAGCGCACCATTTCCTTGTTTAGTGCAGGAGTCATGGGCGGTCGTCACAGTTTCTATATATCGTTGGGAGGTATTGCAACGTTGTGGTTTACTCGTTTACCCCCTAGATCTATTTCCAGCTTTGATCAATTGGCTACGAAGTTCGTTGAACAATTCCGTATGCATGTCACAAGGCCAAAAGATGTCAACACCTTGTCCAGCATTACCCAAGCTCCAGTAGAGACACTTAGACATTATCTGGAAAGGTTTCATGCTCCCTGTGCTGAGGTCAGCAACTCGAATGACAATTCTACCTTAACGGCACTGACTAAAGGAATCGATCCTGATTCTGGGTTTGGCAATTAGTTGGCTGGGAAACCCCCCTCATCATGGGATCGTTCCTATGCTAAGGCGGCCCAGTTTTTGAGGAGAGAAGACGTTGGGCGATATAGGAAGCAGGACGATGTGGGCCCAGTGTCGAAGGCATTCAAAGTAATGTTGCTGTGAAACAGACCGGTGAGAGTTCTGGTAAAGTGAAGTTGAATGTACAGAACAAGCAAGGTCAACAGAAAGGTAACGGAGGTCGGGGGAAGAATAGAGATCAAAATCGTGGACCCAGACCCAGAGATCCCATATTCAGTTGATATACCGCTTTGAATGCATCCCTAGAGAACGTTTATTTAAGACTTGTAATACTGGCCAGTATAAGTAACCAGCTCCGAAATAGTCATTTAAGAACCAAGTTCAAACTGGAAAGTTATGCATATTCCACGATTGCTATGGCCACAATAGTAATGAGCGTCATCATTTACAAGACATCATTATGAAGTTAATCAGAGAGAGGAAGTTGGAACAGTCGTTTGGGCACCACAGGTTGGAGGTGTGAGCCCATCAAACCTGAATCTAGGTCAAAATAAGGCTAGACCAGATGAACCAACGCGTACTGGCGGGAGGTTGGTAATAAATACAGTTAGTCATGGTCCTCATCCAGCTGATTGGAGCTAGAAGGAAATGGAGTCGTATGCTAGTTCGATTAGGCATGCGGACTTCGAATGTTGTAGTAATGTTGATGACGGGGATCCAACAAAACAATAGAAAATGATGACAGATGACATCGTTTTCCTGAACAGAGATGCTAATAGAGTCGAACCCCCACTATCGGTCCGCTAGTCATATCAGCTTAGATAGGTCCTGCTTGGATGAAGAGGATCCTGGTAGACAGTGGAAGATCTGTGAATATCCTTTTTACTTGGGCTTGTGATCAGATGAGAATGGAGGCGAAGGATCTAAAGTCGTGTCAATCTCACATACATGGCTTTAATGGAGGTGCAACGATACCCGCTAGGATGGTGGAGTTGCCAGTCGAGTTGGGAATTAAAGATCCGGAGAGTTTGAATGCTACACTTTGTTGTGTTAGACATTAATTCTCCGCATAATGATTTCTTAAGCTAACCGGCCCTCACTGAATTTAGGGCAACATTGCCCCATGGTGTTTTACTCTTAAGTTCCCTACAGACAATGGGGTTGGACTAGTTCATGGAGATTAGGCGGCTGGACGTGCCTATTATGTTGCTGAGCTGCAGGAGGCGTAGCGTAAAGAGAAGGGCAAGGACATAAGGAATCTTCCTACGTCCATTTTCTGAGAATTGACAGCTAACGCCCAGGCCTAGGCTCGGGCGCCACAACCAGTTTCTTAAAGATCTTGATCCACGAGATAATGATAATGAAGAGGATATCAAAGACAGTCAGGCTTCCCTGACAGAGTTGACGATCGATATTCCGATCGATGATAATGATGACTCCAGAATGATAAAGGTTGGATCTCAACTTAGCCACCAAATGAGAGAGGAATTGGTTGAATTTCTCTGGGTAAACCTTGACGTGTTTGCCTGGGCTCACTCTATGTATGGGATCTCACCGGACATCGCAAGCAATGCATTGAATATTGACCTACCGCATGTCCCGGTTAAATAAAAAAGGCACTGTATGGATCTAGAGAGACCTATCGTCCTGAAGGAAGAGGTAGACAAACTCAAATCGAATGGGTTTAATCGATATGCTCCATACCTGAAATAGGTATCTAATCTAGTGCTTGTCAGGAAATCCAATGAGAAATGGAGAACTTATGTGGACTACTCAGATCTTTATAAAGCTTGCCCTAAAGACAGTTTTCCACTTCCTAAAATTGATCAACTTGTAGATTCAACGGTCGGACACAAAGTATTTTCTTTCATGGATACATACTCCGGCTATAATCAAATGCCAATGCACATGCCTGATTAGGAGCATACCAGCTTTGTCACTGATCTGGGACTCTATTACTATAAAGTGACGTCGTTCGGACTCAAGAATGCTGGGGCAACTTACCAAAGGCTTGCGAACCGAAAGTTATGGTTGTCCATGGACGTGGATGATATGCTTGTAAAGTTATGGTTGTGAACAATTATGTCAAAGACTTGGAAACAATGTCCGTAAAATTATGCTTGTAAAGTTATGGTTGTCCATCAATTATGTCAAAGACTTAGAAACAATGTGTAACATCCTCCGATGGTACCGAATAAAGTTCAATCCGTTGAAGTGTCACTTCAGAGTTGCATCCAGAAAGTTCCTTGGATTCATTATCAATGCTCGAGGAATCGAAGCCAATCATGAGAAAATCTAAGCGATTCGGAGTCTCGAGACTCCAAGAACCATAAAGCAAGTACAAAGCCTTAACGGGAAGGTGGCAGCCTTGAATAGATTCATCTCCAAATCCACAAACAAGTGCATTTCTTCGATCTGATCAGAAAAGGAAAGTCGAATTTTGAATGGACGGAGGAGTGTGAAGGCGCGTTCCAAGCACTGGTTTAACATATGGCAATGCCACCTATTCTGTCAAAGCCGGTTGATCATGAAAGATTGTACATCTATCTGATGGTTTAAGTGAATGTGATTAGTGCTGCATTGCTTCAGGAAGAGGATCAGATCCAGCGACCGATCTATTACATCAGCAAGCGATTAACTGGGGTGGAGAGAAACTACCCGAAGTTAGAAAAGTTGGCTTATTGCCTCGTCGTTGCCTTGAGAAAGCTCCATCCTTATTTCCAGGCTCATCTGATCATAGTCTACATCGACCAGCCGTTATGGCCGATCCTTACACGGCCAAGACATCTTGTAGATTGCTTAAGTGGAACATCTCGTTGAGTCAATTTGATATTGCTTATATGTCAAGGCAAACTATTCAAGGACAAGTTCTAGCGAACTTTATAGCTGAATTCATCATACTAGAGGACTTGCCTGAGTGAATCTCCCAAATACATATGAAAGCTATACACTAACTGTGCATTAAACGGTAGCTTCTCAGGCGCTGGAGTCATGCTCAAAACTCAAGAAGGTTGGTCCATATGATATGCTTTGAAGTTTGACATACACGCGACTAACAACGAGGCCGAGTATAAAGCTTTACTCACTGGACTTAGGCTTTCCAGAGACTTGAGAACTGTTGTTGTGGAGATTCATTATGACTCGCAATTTGTCGTATGCCAGGTTCGGGGAGAATACCAAGATAGAGACCGGAGGTTGGCTAATTATCTTGCCCGGGTCCAGGAAGTGTTGAATCAGTTCGACTACTATGCAATCCACTATATACCCCGGAAGCACAATCAAAAAGCCGAATCTTTAGCAAAGTTGGCCAGCAGTAGTGAAGCACAACAAATAGGACTCGCCTCCGTTGAAACACTTACCACTCCAAGTATGAATCAGATGGAGACGGATTAGGCGCACGAGATAACGCCCGAGAAGGAGCCATGATTGTCCCAGTTCAGTAATTATCTTGAGCATGGAGCTTTGCCTGGGCGCCAAAGTGAGAAAAGAAAGGTTCTCCGGAAAGCTTCAAGATTTTTTATCCAAAATGGAGTCATGTACAAGAGGGGATACTCCATTCCTTTACTTCGGTGTATCGCCCACGACGAGATCAAATGAGTGTTACATGATGTGCATGAGGGAGAATGTGGCGATCACACTGGGGGGTAAGCCCTTGCTAAGAAGACACTCTGATATGGTTATTACCGGTCGATAGTGAACCGAGACGCATCGAACTATGCCAAGAAATGCGAAAAATGCCAGAAGCATGCCGAAATTCCAAGGGCCTTGCCTAATGAAATCACCCAAATGGTCAGTCCGTAGCCGTTCGCCACATGGAGCATCGATATAGTTGGGTTATTACCTCTGGCTAAAGGTGGTGCAAAGTACGTCATCATTGCAGTTGACTACTTCACTAAATGGGCGAAAGCCGAGCCCCTTGCTACCATCATGATGAAGAAAGTAATCAAATTCGATATAGTTGGGTTATTACCTCTGGCTAAAGGTGGTGCAAAGTACGTCATCATTGCAGTTGACTACTTCACTAAATGGGCGAAAGCCGAGCCCCTTGCTACCATCATGATGAAGAAAGTAATCAAATTTGTTGTACGCAACATTATCTGTCGTTTTGGCCTCCCGCATACAATCCATACTGACAATGAAGCCCGATTCGATAGTGTCGATTCAAGAATTTCTGTCAACGTTTCCACATCCAGAAGAAATTCTCGACTGTTGCTCATCCTCAAGAAAATGGATAGGTTGAAGCCGTTAACAAAGTTATTAAGTTCATCCTAAAGAAACGACTGGAGAAGGCTGGAGGCAGATGGGTCGATGAACTTCCCATGGTCCTATAGGCATATCGAACTACCCACAAGTCCACGACCAGCCACACTCCGTTTTCACTTTCCTATGGGTATGAAGTCGTTATTCCAGTTGTGCTGGAAATACATTCTCATTATGTAACATATTATGATCCAAATACAAACGCCATTTTACTTGCTGGATCTTTGGATTTACTGGATGAGAAGCGTGAAGAGGCTTATTTGAGGGTAACCACGCATCGGAGTCGAGTCGTCCGATTGTACAATGGTAAAGTTTGACCTAGAACCTTTGAACTTGGCGATATCATACTCAATAGAATCTATCTGATCCCTTCACATATGAAACCAACATGGGAAGGACCATATGTTATCGAGCGGAGACTTGGAGACGACACATTCAAACTATCAACTGTTGATGGTCTCACTTTACCACGAGCATGGAACAGCGAGAGTCTCCGTCGTTATTCACATAATAGGCTTTATTTGTTCATTTCGTCTGCTTTTCCTTTGAAATTTGTTTATGCGTTTCGATATCTGAACATGTAATAAGACAACCGACTTTGTCGTACGTTCTTATTTCAGTAATAAAATACAAACTCATCAAGCCACGGTGGCGATTCTTGAAATGCGTCATGCGACCATCACGATAAACAAAGAGCTAAGCTCCATTTTACGGTGGGACTTATTCAAATAGGAAGTGACTATGAT
The DNA here is from genome assembly GCA_030765085.1 of Allium cepa. Classification (NCBI taxonomy): domain Eukaryota; kingdom Viridiplantae; phylum Streptophyta; class Magnoliopsida; order Asparagales; family Amaryllidaceae; genus Allium; species Allium cepa. The sequence continues at coordinate 630,940,576 of CM060934.1, forward strand.
CCGACCTGTCACTTGCTAAATGAAACCCAGAGCTCGGGGGCAAGAAACCACGCTAAAGCCAAAAGGATTGAAATACGACAATCCTTTAACGAACTCCAGCTCCCGGAGTGTGAATCGGGGTACGAACTCCAAAACATGGGCTCAAGGAGGGTGGATCCATCTGCCCATGACTTCGCCTGAATTCAATCTAAACCTGAGGAGGATGGATCCATCCATCCACGACCTTGCCTTCCATTTTTACAAGCTTAAGGAGATAGACCCGTCCATCTACGACTTCGATTGCCTACTCATGGTGGATGTAATCTGACCGTCCATAACCCTGATCAACCCCTCGTTCCCAGAGTGAGAAAGAGATCATAATACTTAAACAGATGTGGTCGACCGTCTAACAACTAACTCCATATTCCCGAAGTTTGAACTAGAGTATAAACATTGAAATGGGTGTGATCAACCGCCCATCAACTAACTCCAGTCCCTAGAGACCGGGCCCGAGTATAAACACCAAATGGGCGTGAGTGACCACCCGTCGACCAACTCTAAGTCTCCGGAGTGCGGACTAGAGTATAAACATAAAACCGGTTTGATGGACTACCAACAAATCAACCTAAGTCCTCGGAGTGTGGATATAATTCTAAGTGTTAAAACGGGTGTGACTGACCACCCGTAAAATAACTTAAGTCCCCGGAATGTGGATAAAACTTTAAACATTAAGCAGGCATGATCGACCGCCGGCATACAAGTTCAATCCCCAAAGTGTGGATGCAATTTCCAACTAATGAACAAGTGTGATCCGACCACTAAAACTCATTTCACTTCAAACTATGTTCTGATTACGTTAAGGTTAAAATTATTGAAGGCGACAGCCGACCAACTACTTCAATTCTCTCTAGAACCGGGGGCATAACTCAAGTGCAAGCCGCTAACCGAGATAGTGCAATATTGGGACTCAACTTAATGTTTGGTTATGACCTGAAGCCATGACTTTATGACTTAACAACCGAAGTCATGGCCGACCCAGAGACTAAAGCCTCACAAGTACATTTAATAGAAATTCGAGCGCTAAAACACTTAAGCAAGTGAACACATAGTTATGCTGAAGAAAAAAGGAATTTTTATTTCAACTATTCTTTGGAAAAAAGATAAGTACAAAAACTTATTCCAAGAACTCCTAAAAGCAGGGGCCGAACTCGCATCTATATACGGCCTGCAAAAAGCAAAATGAAATCCTATCTATCTATCTACCAAAAGAGGAAATAGAAGGACACTTCTACTCCTCGACTTCTTCTTCTTTCTCGGTGTTGACCCATAAGAACTATCTATTAAATGCCTTTTTGAGACTTTGCCTCCCAACCACCTTTTGTTGGCTAGTCTTCGGCCGAGAGAATTATAGTGGTCTCTTCCTCCAAACTCACAGGGATCGGGATACTTTCTGAATGCGGAGCCAGAGGAATAGTGGCACTTTCGGTGTAGGAAGATGGAGGAGCCAGCATTTCGACAACGCATGTGAACCTGTTGTAAGCAGTATACACTTCTGGGGGATTATGGGTTCTATCTTCCATGCCCGGTACCAAAACGTCTTCCATAGATAGCCCACGCCTAAGGAAAATCCTGCCCAACATGTCTTCAGAAATTTTTTAACGGACAGAATCCTATGGATTCATGATAAAAGTAGCACCCAGCATCTCATCCGGAGTGGGACCTACTACTTCAGCTGCAATGGCTGGCATTTCAAGAGAGAAGGACTTTGGACATCCTATGGCTTAGAAATTCCGGGTTCCATAACTATTGAACTCAGTAAAAATTATCATTAGACGATAGTAAACCCGTGTTCCCCCGGTGTGAAGTGTGAACGTGTTGTGCAGTGCCGTGCTACATAATACTTTAAATTCTACAGAATTTTAGAGATGTTCAGACGACAAGACTTTGAGGTTCAACCAGAGTGATCGTCATCGTTGACCATCACAACCGTACCATCCTGACTTCGGAGAGCGATCCAAGTTAGAGTTCATAAAATTTGTCAAGTTATAGTTCCATCAATGAGCTCTGAAGGGCAGTCAAATATGCAATTTAATGTAAGGCTAAAGCATGTTGAATTCAAGTGTTCGACTATGCAAAGATTTTATATCCATCACAGTTCGAACTTGGATCGATCACCAGGAGCACAATTCGTATCGATCATGGAAAGCAGCACTTCGTACCGATCGCCCAAAGTTCAATTCGTTTCAATCCTAAACCCTATGTTTCTTATCGATCGATAGCAGCCTCTTCATATCAATCGCAAGGTCTAAAATTTCATATCGATCACTCTGAACCGATACGAGTGCCCATCATCAATCGGTATGATACAATTCCTCCCATCCATACAAAATTCTATTATGCCTAGATCGATATGAACTTCTTCTTCATCCATGATCGATACAGATGTGTCCTTCGAATCCATCGTCCTTTTTTCTTCCCAAGCAGATAGCACACCATTAATCCTTCTTCAATCTCATTCCAACTAACTTCGGCATCATCATCACCAAAATCGGCCATGACTCTGGATGATTTGGCATTAGAACTCGAGTCTCATCATTTTAATGTGAATTTAACGATTAGGTACCTAATTTAAGTAATTAGTTCGAAGGATTAAAGGTCTGAATGGTTCGAAGGCGAAGACAATTTCTTTTTCCCGAGCTCTTGATCGATACGAAAGCGAATGAGCATACAAACCTGGAGAAAAAAAAACCTAGAGGATTAAAGGTCTATGCCCCGACTGGTTCATGTTATATGGATGCAAAACCAAAGGGAAAAACGATTCGTCTCCCAGTAACATGAACCAGTCAGGGCGGTCAAAGTCAGATCGATACGAAAGCTAATGAACAAACAAACCTGGAGTGGTCACAACTTCCATCGATACGTAGAGGCTACTCCGTAGCCATCGATTCAGATCGATCCAAAGCATGGCTGTTCATATCCATCGATCACCAACCAATACGATAGATGCAATAAAGGCTTATTTGAACTATTCGAATCCCTTGATACGAAGTATTTCATATCCATCCCCTTGAAGACTACAAGAACTAGTACCCATCGAAACGAATCGTCTCCAAAACCACCTGCTTCGTATCGATAACCATCGATATGAAAAAACATACCCCAACTTCTCAAATTGATCTAGGAGAGGATCGATATGAAGAAAGGACTTAAAACGACCGTCAAACGTCGTTACAAATCGAATTTCACATCGATTCAGGAGAGGATCGGTGCGAAACTCGATCCGAACAAAAACTAAAGAACTTAAAAATGACCCGTGAATATGCAAACGTTAACAGGAGTCAAGTTAACACACGTGCATGTACGACGAACTAATATACAATTTTCAAAATTTACAGGAATTAAATGCTCGCTTGATGATAATTACAACAATGAACGAAAAATCGCTAGCACTCAACACTCAGTTACAGTAAAGCACTGCATTCGTTGGCAGTCAACAATTCAGCATTTATATTACTGAAAATCAATCAAAGGTTGCATCTCTTGATGAAAAGGCAACAGCTATTCAACGAATCGGATAAAACTTTTTCAGAATAAAGAATGCAACTTTTCAAAGCATGTCATGCTCACACAAGACGTACTTTGGGGGGCAAATGTAATCTCGCCTTTTGGCAAGGCCGTGATACCAAGAACTTGGCTAGAAACCAATGACAAGTCGGCTTCGAGATCAGTTATGCACTGGTTCACTATGGATACTATAAAATTGGTTCCAAGTCTGGATCGAGCTGCAATTGATATGATATGACAAGCCAAACAATGGAAGACAACATTTCAAATTTCAGATCAAACGCAGTTCGTATGCTCAAGATATGGATCGATCGAGATCAAGAAAATCAACCTCATTCGTATCCATGCACTTTTGTATCCATCAAACCACAAGTGTCTATTTTATATCCATCCCTCAAGTAACTTAAGTACATATCCATCAAGCAGAAGCTACCTGATTCGTATCGATCACTCCCTCGATTGATACGAAGGAGAGAGTCAACGATCGATACAAAAGAGGTCACATTACATCAATACAAAGCACCTCCTAAAGCATCGTTACGAATGAAGTTACTCTGAATCGATACGAACAAGGCATGGTCAAGTGAAGGAAACGGTAATGCGGCATGAAATGTGGATCCCTCCTGAACAATCGCTCCACGTCACCATTGAGCGATCTGATCGATACGCATAACATCGATATGAAATGCTATCGATATGAATCGATCGATATGCACAGTTCAGCCCATTGCAAAGTCAAACTTGGATCAATCATAACCTAAAATCTATAAGTCCAAATGCCACCAAATTTTTACAAGAGCTTACTTCCCACCTCAACATATCTCTGATCGATCTCAGCTTAAATGGATGTCATTTTGATCGATACGAATATGGTAGTGATCGATCAGGGATCGATACCAAATAATCTCGGATCGATCAAGTGGCCCACCCACGTGTGAGAAGGGGTATTTTGAGATCTAAGCCAGATATTTTCGGACTATGCCTATAAATAGCAGCCCTATGCCTTCAGAAAAGGGACTTTTGATGCCATTACGCCATTGCTTGTCGAAGATCCATTGTAACTTGAGTGTTTGAGTTATTCTTTGTTGTAATCAGTTAGCAATCGGCAATAAAGATCAAATCATAAAAAGTGGACGTAGGCTACAACGCTGAACCACTATAAATCTGTGTATTTTTCTATTTCTGTTTGCTTGAATTGGCGTGTTTGTTAGATTATCCTCTTTTTACATTTAAATTCTTCATTTTAATCTCTTCAAATACGTCCGAAGAGTGTTGTGCCTAATTTTGGTACAAACACATTCGATTTTAGCACGAAATTCCATTAGCTCAAACCTTAACCAATCTAATTCCAAAATATAGACAGCGTTCCTCCGAGTACAACACAACTGACTGTGTTCGATTTGGATCCCTTATAAACTACTTCTTCTTCAATACATTCCCGCTCTTAAAATCTGGTGTCTAAAACCATGGCTGAAATTTCACCTACCACCTGCTCCCTCTCCGATCAACGAATCAATGCATCGTCGAATCCCACGCGCTAACCATCATGAGAGCAACCTCCCTAGCACCATGAAATTCTACTTGGCTACCCATAGAAATTTGCAACTCCATCCACTCCCTCTATTGTAGTGCAACGACGCCCCCACCCATCATTGACCACACTCCCCCAAACCCTGGTGCCAAAGCACCATGCCCCCGAGAATCCAAATCTAAGCTCCGATCGTGCTAATTCTTCCTTGGATTCAAAAAATGTCAACCTTAGTTCAGCCAATCACCCTTTCAACCCATCGAACCCCTTTTTCCTCGACCACACTCCCCAACAATCCTTCCATAGGTGGATCTAGGCACAAATACTCGAACGAATCAAGCTTTTTTTCGTTTGAATTGATTTTGAATTTATATGAAGAGGATTTTTTCTTTCTTTAGTTTGTTTTTGATGGAGCAATATAAGGATGGAAGAAAATGAGCCATGTTGGATGTATAAAGTGTTGACTTATATTTACTTCAATTTTACATCTTGCGTCATAGATTTTACAAATGAGAAACAAAATACAGTCGCACTCAGAACAGAGACGCGATCTCAAAATAAAAATAATATACACTGGTTATTGAATTCTGTAAAATCATAAAAGCACCGTCGTTTGTCAAAAATTTGTAAAACGATAATTTAAATTATTCCCAAATTAAAATTTATGGAGAAACCAAGTCAATTTTTATTAAAAATACTCAACAAAAATCGAGTTGTCAAAATAAAAATAAATTTACATATGAATTCACGGTTATTATTTGTTAATAAAATGGAGTTAAAATGTCCCTCAAATCCATTAAATAAATATCCAATTCAAAATTTTGATTTTTAAATCACCATTCAAATATCTTAAGTTCACAAATTCAAATATTTTAAATAACTTCTGTAATTAAATTCAAGCTATAAACTTTTAAACCAATTATTTGATTATTAAATATTTAAAATTAATTAAACATTCATAATCCAATGAACAAAAATTCCGTGTTGTTACATTCTTCCCCTAAAAGAATTTCGTCCCCGAAATTCACAAGGTAAGAAAAATGCTTCCAAACCTATTAACTTTTAAAACCAATTATTTAAAACTTGTTACCCAAATTTCTAAGTTTTTTAAAGGGGCATTTCACTAGAAGAACATACTCTGCAGTCTAATTAGTTTCTAAAACACACATCCATAGAAATTAATTTCAAGGCCTAAATCAGCAAAATAATTACTTTTAAGGACAAAAGCAGCTGTCTAATTACTTTCAAAGACATAAATTCATAGGTTTTTAGGCCTGAGAAACTAATTATTTTGCATTTTGTCCTTAAAAGTAATTATTTCAATTGTGTGTTCTAGAAACTAATTGTATTGCTAAAGAGGCCCTTGTGGCTAATTTTCACTTTTTTTTAAATTTATGGAAAATTTCAATAGCGTGTCCTTTACACGGCTCGATCGGAATAAAATACAAATCACCACTACGGGCCCAAACCAATGAAAGAATACAAGAGCTAAGTGGCATCCAATATCTAGGGTATTGAATCATCAAACCAAACCAAAAACATAAACTTATACCTAATAGTCGAGCAACCAAACTCTACTTATGAAACACAAAGCATCAAACTAGCCTTTGCTTCAATGAACCAGCATCTTGCTTACAAATAGTATCCAACCATATAACTTGCATTACTAATATCAATAGCATATAATTTAGTGAAGCTCGTATGATGTACATATACCATTTATACGCAATATCAATTCCAATCGCTCACTCGATCACATAATTTTTTCCATTTCCGAACTAGTATCACGTACTCGACTACTCTAGTGCGGACTCCGATCCAGTTCCTTGATTAGAAACCCTCATTCTCCTTACATAGCTATATACTATGATAGAAAACTTTAGAATAAAATCCAAAATCCATATCCATTGTTCGCCGTCAAGAATCGAGTAAAAATCCTAGTCAGATTGGTCCAAATCACCTCGAAATTATGCACTCAAATCTGGATCAAAACAGTTATGCGAATAAAATGATCTACATAAAACTTACATATTTATTCAATTGATTTCTTAATTATACCAAACTATATTTTTATTCATATTCATTTTAAATCACCACAAATTTCACCGATAGTATTTCATGTAATGCTAAAATTACTTATAAACCCTTTCATAAAATCGCTACTTAAGTTTATTAATCCTATGAAACACAAATTATGTAAATCAATCACTTTTAAACTTAAGTTCATATCCAATTCAGTTTAATAACATCCCCATCCATACTCAATTCATTTTGGATTATCCCATAAAACATTGCTTAAGGGTGTAAATAATTAACGACTTAAGTTTATATTCTTATAACACTCTTCTACATCCTAAGAGTATATATACAATATCATATTTGTTTTACTTAACCAAGATGTTCAACAAATTTTAAACTTGTTTTAAATCTCATCACAACATAAGAGTTACGAAAACTTAACCTACACATTTTCTAACAAAATACTTAGCTTTAATTTATACATCAAATTTGGAAGTCCCGGCTGTCCAAAATGTTCAGAAATTCCATTTCATTTCAATAAGTGGGAAAATTACCATACAACATATCAAATTAAGATGCAAAACCAAACTAGTCTATTGCATAGGGTATATGCACCAATAAAATAACTTAGCAGGGAACTTAAGAACCAAACATCCAGTTCTATTTCAAATCATTTTGAAATAATAATTATATATATCTCACTTTGTATATCAAATCATACTTTTGGGATTTTTTAAATCAAGATCTGTTTTAACAAAACAACTCCAAACACATTTACCATGGTAGTAATTCCCCAATTAGAAACTCAAAAATGAACAATGATGATGCTTCAGTCTTCATCGGATTTATTTTCCAATGACAGAAGTGAGTTCAGTGCTTTCTATCTTCTTCAAAATCCTTTTAAAAATATTCCTATTCTATATATATTTCCAAATAATACTATTATTTTTGAGAAAAATGTAGGATCCACTAGAATAGAGGAGAGCACACTTGCAAATATGTTTATATCACAAAAGACAAGGTGTTGCCAACATTCCTGGTGGGTAGCTAATCATAGTACAAATAATAATAAAAAGAACTTAGGTACCCCTAGAATGAGCTAGGGCAAGGCCACCGTCCAGTATTGAGTTGCTAGAAGTACCTAAAAATCTGTGAAGCAACTCAGCGTCAATAATACTAGAAGACAGCTCCATCTAAGAAGGAAACTCCATGCTGCAGACTCTAAAGAACTGGAAATGCGAACGATCTGGAATGAAAAACGCCACTCTGTAGACTTGGTAGAACTAGAGAGAGCGCCTCATAGAAAAATGAATCATCAAGAAAGTAGAATGCCACACTGAAGATGTGGAAGAAATGAGAAGAACTCCTTACTGCAAATAGCAATCCTACCATCAGTAATCCTACGAACCTATAAAAAGAATCTAACACCATTTCTGGCCAAAACCTATAACTATAAAAGGAACTAAATAAAATTATAAGAATATATAAATGGAATTAATGTACATATATGTATTAATGAAATAAAAGTAACGATTCAAAAGCTAAGATAATAGGTCAGAATACAATTAAAATTAGAAAACAGACTAAAAAAAAATCCATGATCAAAAGAAGTTAAAAATCTGTAAATTAAAACAAAAATAAACTAAAGCTAAAACAAAAACTAAAACAAATTAAAACTTATGTTTATGCTCCTTTAATCAAAAGGATATTATCATAATTAGTGAAATCATCATTTAAGTTTGAAACAATGTTAATGATACAATTATTAATGCTTTTAAGTTTCAAAAAGAAGCACCATTATAGCAATGTTTAGTAATAATTTTTTTCCAAATAGAATTATCATTTATATCCCTAAATTTCCTTAACCACTTTCCTAGTAAATATAAATCCATGTTATGCAAATTAATGACTCCTAGTCCACCTTCCTTCTTGGATTTACAAACATTTTCCCAATTTACTACACATTTAATACTACTTTTAGAGTTGTCCCCACCTTATAAGAAGTCCCTTCTTATTTTATCAATTTTGTTAATCACCCAATTTGGAAAAAAATGCATAGACATCCAACAGATCGGGAGAACTGATAAAACAGAGTTTATAAGAACTAATCTACCTGTTCTCAATAAAAATATCTCGTTCCAATTAGAAATCCTATTTTTAATTTTATATATGATAATAAGCCAATCATCATGTTTAAGTTTAGTTGGTCTAATCGAAAAACTAAGATAATCAAAAGGAAAATTCATAGTTTTACAATTAAGTGTATTAGCAACTAAATCTTCACCCTTTTCAAAATCATTTAAAACTAAAACCAAACTTTTATCAAAATTTATTTTTAAACCTGAAAGAAATTAAAAACTGTATAATATAAATTTAAGGGTAATGATATGATTAGGCAAATGAGAGGTAAAATGTAAGGTATTATCCATAAATTGAAGGATAGATAGACCATTACGCGAGATTTCACTACCAACACTCCCCAAAGATCCATTATCAATTGCTTTTTTAATTATCTGAGCGAAAACATCTACAACTAAGTTAAAAAAGAGAAGCGACAAAGGATCACCTTGCCTTAATCCTCATTTAGATAAATTTTATTACCTAAAATACCATTAACCATTATACTGGAGTTACCCGTTTTAAGTAAAGCCACAATCCATCTAATCCATCTACGACTGGAACCTCTAGCTAATAACAGATCAACTAGGAAATCCCATTTAACCAAATCAAAAGCTTTCACGAAGTACAGTTTAAGAAATGCATAGGTAATGTTATTTTTACAGCAGTGATTAATGTAATATTGAATAACAACCACTCTATCTGTGATATTTCTATCCTTAATGAAAGCTCATTGTGAACAATCAATTAAATCATTCATTTTCATACTAAGTTTGTTAGCTCAAACTTTCGAAATAATTTTAACAGAGCAGTTAATTAAAGAAATAGGCCTAAAATCTTTTAGATTATTAGCATCGATTTTTTGATGTAACAAAATTACATTTGCAAAATTAAATCTTCCTAGTTGTAATTTACCATTATAAAAAGCATTAAACATGCTAACTAAATCGAATTTTAAGACATCCCAAAATAATTTGCAAAATAAAATAGGGAACCCATCTGCGTCCTTCGCTTTATCACTAGGCACGTCATTAATAGCTTTCAAAATTTCCTCTTCAGACAAAGGATTATCAAACTCAGAAAGGTCAATTCTAGAATAAACAGGATAAATATCATTCCATCTAACGTTAATTCTATTTTTATTCTTAGTACCAAATAAATCTCTATAATAATCAGTAAAGGCCATGCTAAGATCCTTTCCATTAACCAATTCTACATTATTCACAAAATTTGAATTTATCGTGTTATTACATTTTCTATCATTAGCCATATTATGAAAAAAAAATTGTATTATTATCACCTTCATTAATCCATTGAATTCTAGATATCTGTTTCCACATAACCCTCTTCCTTTTCTAAAATAGAACTAAGATCTTCATTTAAATTAGCGAGAATATTACGCTCACCTCTATTTAGTTATCTAGTTTCTTCTATCTGGTTTATTTTAAGCATTTCAGAAAGAATATTTTCTTTTTTAATTTAATACTACTAAAAACATTCTTACTCCAAGTTTTTAAAAAATTCCTAAGACCTCTAAGTTTTAAATCAATTTTTTTGCAGAATTATATGTATTTCCATTATTAAATTCATAGAAATCCATTTATTTTTAACTAGAGTTGAGTAATTGGATTCTAATAACTACATTTTTTCGAATTTAAAAGATTTAATAACAATCTTATGCTGATCACACATAAGAATTTTATGACAATGATCGGAATAAGTGTAAGGCAAACCCAAGACTCTACAAATATGAAATTTATCCTCGATTTCGTCACTGATAAAAAATCTATCTAGAAGGGCCACTGAGGGAGCCTCTCTAGTATTACACCAAGTGAATTCTGTATTAGATAGTGGAATTTCAATCAAATTAGAATTAATGATAAATTTATCGAATTCTTCCATTGAAGAGAAATCACCTTCCTAGGATGAACGCTCTCCTAAAAAACGCGTAACATTGAAATCACCACAATAATCCAAGAACCAGGAGCTAATGGTCTAAAATCTAAACATTCATTCTAGAACCTTACAACCGACTTTTGAGTTTGGCCCATAAACATTAAATATATTTAAAATAGAATTGTCACTAAGATTGATAAGAATAATGTGTAAAGAATGTTGTATAGAAATACATTGAATTAATTTAAAAGAATTATCCCACCACCCAATAAGTAAACCTCCAGAAGTACTAACAGAAGATAAACAAGCCCAGTTCCTAAACTGATAACCACCCAATCGTTTATAAAAAATGTCAGGACATTCAATTTTGGTTTCCTATAATAGTGCGATGTCAATAAAATAATCTTTAATTTTTTTAATTTAATCACATTTATTTAAATCATCAAACCTCTAATATTCTAGCTAAAAGTCCTCATAAATCAACAGATCTAGCCCTTTCAACTTCCCTACTTCTAATATAAGCATAATCTAACTCAATGTCAGTAAAAACAAAAGCGGTATCCCTGGCTAACTAACAAAACTCAGTAGAAGACAAACTACCTAAAGCATAAGAAGAATAAGTACTGCCTAAATTCATAGTTGTAACGACCCGTAAATTTCAATAATTAAATTTATTAATTAAATAAGTTTTGGAATTTAATGTTGTGAAAAATTTAAAAATTTAAGTTTAATGACGAGGATAATAACTAGAATGAAATGTAATGATGCTAGTGTAAGTTAATAGATAACCATTTTAATTTAATTTCAATTAATTGAAATTTAGTAATGTTAATTTAAGGCAGTTGATAACTATTTTGATGAAATCTCAATTAATTGGAATGATTGTAAAGTTAAAATTGGGTATAAGTTGTAAATGAGTAAATAAATCAAATGTTGTATTAAACGGTGAAATTGTATGTAATTAATTGGAATTGATTAAAATAGAATAATTAATCCACATGTGAATTTATTAGTTTTGTTGGTTAACAATAAACATAGAATTGTGTTTGAAATTGTAAGTTGTAACAATGGTTTGATTATCATTCCATTATTTAATCTGTTGAAATTTAACTGTAAATCGAATGCCATAAATGCATGTAAATATTGCTTTAATATAAATTAAGATGAAAATTGTGGAATATTGATGTAATAAATGGAAAACCAATGTTAACTATGTCCATAAAGTAATGATTGATTGAATAAAAAGATTTGAAATCAAGTTTGACCAATTTATTGGGTTTTAAATTATAATTAATGATTTTATTGTAATTGGAATTGGAATGCTATAATTAGCGTAATAATAATAGTTGAATTTGACACGGTAAATTTTTTTAAAAACATTATAATTAATAGTTAATCAAAAGTGATCAAATTTTGTTAGTTATAAAATTTGAATTTGAAAAGCGATAAATTTAATTTAATAATAATTTATTTAATTAACGTGAAAATAACCATTTTGGCCACTATCTTAGATTTTGACAAAACAAGTTTCATTGGATCCGTAACAGTGAATTTTTGTAGGGTTTCAAGTTTCGTAGCGATCAGACTTGTTGTTTGATGCGGGCTCGAAATGCATAGAGATCAATTTAATTTAAATCAACTGAAATAAGCTATTTTAAAAGTAACTTCTTCATACGATGTAATTAGGACATGAAACCAATTCCATTGAGTTTAAAAATATCAAAAACCAATATTTCGATATATTGGATGACCTATTTTCGTTTCGGGCTTAGAACGGGATTTTTGGGTCGCGTAGTCATTTCGATCCAACCCTGCCTATATATAGGCTGTTATAAACCCAAGTTGTTTCTCATTTTATTATTTTCTATATGTATATCTCCTTCCTCCTTCTCAAACATCAGAACATCAAGCCTAATTCCCAAATTCCAAAATCTAATTTCAAAAAAAAAAAAAAAATTGCTCCAGGTTTACTTCTAGTTAGGAAGAGGTTTACTTCGAGTTTCAAAGGCGAAAACCCTTGCAACGACTTAGGGTCAGGAGAGTTCCATGCTAAAAAAAGTGGACCTACAGCTACTTCGAGTTATGCTTCGGGTTCCAGAGGCAAAAAGCCTGCAGCAACTTCGGGTCAGGAAGAAAATGACTCGGGCCTCGGATCATTTTGGCAAAAACTCAAAGCAAGCATCAGGGATTTGAGGTGGTGGACCGAAGTTGAACCCGAAGTCGGCCTAGGACCAGAATTTTTCAATCTTTTAATTATCATAACTTTTTCATACAAGCTCGTATTCATGGGTGGTTTGTTTCATTGAGATTGTATCGAAATTCTAGACATTTTGACGATGGTTTGGAAAAATTCAAAGACAGCTGAATTTTGGGCCTTACTTTGAATTTCGAATCGATCTGAAATCAAAGGTGAGTATTTTAACTCACTCACAACTACTAAATTATCTTACGTTAGTTAAATTAAATTTACTATGTAATTAGAAATTGATTGATTGATGTTTGGTATATTTAAATTGTCGTTCCAGTTAAATATGACTTTTATTGCATTTAATCGTTGTTTAATTTAATATTAAATTTAATTGTCAATTTAATACCTATTAACGGTAATCAGTTATCTATCGATGTTCATTGGTTGATTTGGATGATGATTGTGATGTATGTCTGATTGCTAATATTTGATGATTGGATGTTGTATTTTATATTGTTATAACACTACAAGTTTCCTATGGGTTGAAATGATATATGCCCGTACAATCTATAGATTAAGGAAAAATCGTTATGGGTCGAAATGATAGACTCGAGCAATTTTATGGATTTAGAATTTAACTGGGACGGGGGATTGAAATGATATATATCCGTAAATTTGAATATTTGCAGATTGAAATGATAAATATTCATACCACTTGGCCATAAGGTAGAAAATTATATACGGACACCGGATTGGTTAAATTAAATGATTTTAATTCTTTAATTTTGAATCCAATTAAATTATAATTTGAAATAAAATTTGATTTATATAAACTGAATTATTTTTGAAATTCTAAGTTTTAAATGTTGAAATGGAATCAATTTAATGAATTGTTTAAAGAATTAAATGGAAGTTTCAAAGTTGAATTTTTGAAGCATAAATGAAATTTATCGAAATTGAGTTATTGAAATTATTTGAATGGAGCTTGGAAATCTATTTAATCTAGAGTGGTTAAATTGATAATTCAAACATGGATTTGAAATTTATATTGATTTAAGGGTTAAATGAGAACGTGAATTTGAAACCAATTTTAGTTAGTTTATTTGAAAAAAGATCTGGACATGGTCCAGATGTGTTGAAATAAAAGAAATGGCTAAATGTTGATATTAATTTAAATATAATTATTTTAATATAAATTGTTTAAAAATTAATTATTTGAGAAACACTGATTTCTAAGATTTTTAACTATTAAACAATATCAAACTATTTTAACCTATTTTGAACTATTTTAACTTATATTTAAACATTCAAACTATTTAAAATATTTTAAAATAATTTAAAGTATTTTAAACCATTTTTAAAGTATTTTCATTTAAAGTATTTAAACTATTTTTAATATTATAAACTATTTAAATCTATTTTCAACTATTAAACAATTTAAACTATATTTATAGTATTTTAACCATTTAAAATCTAATTTAAACGATTTAACTATTTTAAAACTATTTTAAACTTTCTAAACTATTTCTAAATTTCAAATTGGGTAAAGTTGAAATGTTTATACTTAAGTCCTTGATTTAAAGGCAAACCTAGTTAAATGAAGTTATAACCTAAGTTGGGAATTTAAATATACTTTCTTGTGAATAAATATACTTGAGTAAATATGATGATCTCGAAAAGAGAATTTAACCTATATTTTCGATATGGTTTTTGAAAGTGAAGTGATGTGGTTTAAATCGAGTATGATATTTTGATATTATGAAACAGTTTTGGAAATGTAAAAGAACCATCCGGTGTGTAATAAGCATTTGGTTGTTAAAGAGACCGGGATCACATATTGTAATACTCTCTGCCAATACCGAAAACCACTTTAACAACTGTGTATGTGGTGGAGATTCATGAAATGAAGTAGGATGGTTTGGCGAATGATTCTGTATAAGGTATTTACGTGATCCTGACTCCCGTGAGTTAGCTTATATGTGACTAAAACAGGAGCTATACTGGGCAAAGTGAGATCATTCCTCCTATCGAACACATTTCTTCGATACTGTATTTTGACTTTGTGATTGATTTGGTGGCCACACCTCGATTTTGACTGTGGGAGTGTATCCGAGGTGGGCAGTAGTAGCTGCTATGGGTTACCACCAGTCCGTGGGTGCAATTGGTATATCTACCTTGGCATTGCCTCGAGTGTCGTGTTCACATTCCCTAGCATGCCTTCTATGAGTTTGGTTTGTACCATACCTATGGAGTGCCCTCTGATAATGCTCCAGTTTATGGAGGAATTACGGTACTGTATAGACTATGAGAATATATAAAAATGTGTTAAGGGGGATATGAGTAACGCCTTAACGCTATTTTAATACTTTACTGTAGACACTATTATAATAACGTATTGTACTATGTATATTGATAGTTTAACGGATCCTTAGGAGATGTAAATCCCGAACATCTCTTAAGTTATTGCACACGCGTTGACATTGGATAGGAGATGTCAAAACCCGTAGACATCTCCGACGCCGTTACACCCATATTTATTTACTGTTGATTTAACTTACGTAAGATCTTTTTGTTCTGACTCGAGTATTTTATCTTTTCAATTCGCTCGGGTCGGTCTGAGCTTTTCAATTTATCGAAGAATGCTTTTTGGAGGACGAAGACGAAGATTTAGTACTATTACTATTTACGGTATTCATACTACTGCATCATGCTATTCCGCTGCATTATTTATTTATACTGCTAGATGTACTCTGATTTTGTATTGTAAAAGTGTAATCAAATGTTATTTGTAAAACAAATTCGTGAACTATTTATTTGATTATTATATTTTATCATTCTGCTGTGAGATTCTGTGTTTGTTTTCTTTCGTTCTCTGCTTTTTCTTATTTGCCCCATAACAATTTACCCTATTAAATGGTTTGAGTCTGACGTGTGTGTCTGCTTAAACTGTCCAAAAGGCATTTCGTTACAATTGGAATCAGAGCTTTGGTTTAGCGATAACCTTAGCTTTGTAGAGTCTGACTCACTAAAAATAGGGTAGATGTACCCTAGAATGAGTCGTTGAGTGTATATATGAGAGAGCGTATTTGTTAGTATTATAAAAGGGTTTTGTATTGTCTTACTTTGTTCTATTTTGTATTTATAAATTCTGATCGGTACATTGGACGATATGGCATCGATAGGAATTTCTAAACACTTAGCAGGATAGACTGACACAATATTGTTTTGAAATATACGTGAATGAAATAATTTTACCTATTATATATTTTGTATATAAAATAATTTTTTTTATAAAATGATATAGTTGGATGTAATATGTTGTTTGTTAGGTAGAGAAATTTTACAAATATTGATTGAAAATTTAGATTTACAAATAGAATGAATATAAATTGAAATTTGAGAACTTAAGTTCCGGGATTTTGGAAATTTCTTTCAAATGATTTTGACAAATAATCCTAGCATTATTTTGGAATAAAATACTTGTTTTCTGGTATAGATATTTCAACATGATTTGAAAGAAATGTTTAAAGAATTTTTGAAGGAAATAAATTCTGTACTGTCTCCTCTATCGCTGTAAAATAATTTCAAGGATGAGTGCACGCATCATCGACGTTCATTTTCGGATTTCAAAGTGGGAAGACTGCTGTAGTAGTTTTACTACACATCCATTTTGATAAACAAATCTAAAATTTATTTTTGAAGTTTGATTCGATATATATATAAGTTATGAGTATATATATATATTATTTTAAATAATTGAAATGAAACCTGATTGTTTAGTTCTTAAGTTTCTGTAAATTAGAAACTGAAACTATGGTAATGAATGGAATTTTGACTATATTAATAATTGGAAACTTCTAAAATGAAAACAAGAAATTTGATGTTAAGATAATTAATGAAATAGAAAAGAAACTAAAATTTTGAAAACTGTAAATAAAAAGGAAATGAAAATAAGAAAATGTAACTATTGAACATTCTGTTAATAAATATAATAACTTGTGTAACTTTCTATTACATTATTAAAGACACACACACACACACACATATAACTTACCAAATTATTAAAGGTTGAAATGTTAAAAAGAATATGTAATAGAATAGTATACAAGTAAAACTAGAAGGAAAAAAATGAAAATGTTCAATGGAATTACATCCATAAATAAGAATTCTAATGTTATAAATTGTTATAAATTGAAGTTAATAGTTTGAAATGCTACTAATTAAATGTAATAAAAGTGAATACTGTAAGAGGATGATTATAAGCTTAAGTTAACATTTAAGCTATCTATAATCAGATTGAATAGTAAAGGTGAATACTGTAAGCAAATAATTATAAACTTAAATTAATATTGAAGCCATTTATAATTAAAATGAGTACTAAATATATTGTCAGATTATAACTTCAGAGAATATTGGAAATGATTTAGAAATGGAGTTAATATTCAATAATACTTTATATGAAAGAATGAATGTGAAAAAGAAATAATCTATAAATGGTGAATTGAATTGTAAAGAAACTTACCTAACAATGTATAATCCAATAATTAAAAAAGAAAAATAACTTATTTAAGCAATGAATGTAAAGTAATAAAATGAAAGAATATGACACTGTATGAATAAAGGAGAAATGAAATTTGTAAGTAATAATAAATGTAAATTAATGAAAATAAACATTATATGAATGAGAAAAGAAAAGTAAATGATTAAAAAAACGGAAAATCAAACTAAAATGTAAATGTGAAGTAAACTAAAATAAAATGTATACGATACTTCAATAATGAATTGATTTATGATCCAAATAATTGAAATGGATATAACTTATATAAGTAAAGAAATGTAAATTAATGAAATAAGCCTTATATGAATGAATAAAAAATTAAAATTTTGTAAGTAATGAACATGAATTACATAAAATCGTTGTATGAAATGAAAAGGAAAAAAATGAACGACAAATGATGTGAAAAAGAGAAATAGTGTAAACATAAAAATGTGTGGAATTCTTTGCTTGTGTGGCTTATGGATTGGTTGGGAAAAGATAGTTTTATTGTGTAAGGATGTATAAATAATCTATTAATTTTTATTTAAGACTGTTCAGTGTATGGTATATTTAGTAGTTTATTTATCATTCTATATAATTAGATTTGTCTAAACCCGAACAAACCATTTATTTTGATTGTTATGCATGGATAATTGATTACTATGATTGCATGTGATGGTTATATGTTTTGTTTGCAAAGAGACTATTGTTATGTTGTGTTAATTTGTTTTTTTATTAAGTGAAACAACATAAATATTTCTCTATTTCATAATTCTAACTCTTTTGGATTATATAAGTGAAATACAGGTTTATGGAAGCATTAGCTACTGCTTTTGGTTTCATCAACAAGCGTTGTTTGCCCGAAAAATAGGTACGTTTTCGGATTACAGTTTTCTAGCGATGTTATATTGTTTTCCATGGTTTGGGATATATTATTTTGGTATATGTGATATATATTGATTATTTTTGATACTATTCTTCCAGACCTCTCCGTACAAAGGAGACTCTGCTGAAATTGTCCGTGAATTTTGGACTTAGAAAAAGTTTGTGAAATTGTTTTCAAACTTTATTGAACTTGAAAATAAAAGGATTTAATTGTTTATAAATCGATATATTATAATTAAAATATTTAATTATGTAAGTTAATTTTTTATAAATTTAATATTTTCAATAAGAAATATTGTTTAATTAATTCCTTTTTCCATTCTTTTCACTTTTCGAGGACGAAAAGTTTTGAGTGGAGGAGAGTGTAACGACCTATAAATTTCGATAATTAAATTAATTAATTAATTAAATTTTGGAATTTAATGTTGTGAAAAATTAAAAATTTAATTTTATTAACGAGGATAATAACTAAAATGAAATGTAATAATGCTAGTGTAAGTTAATGGATAACAATTTTAATGCCAAACAAAGTGGATCTACAGCTGCTTCGGGTCGCGCTTCGGTTTCCAGAGGCAAAAACCCTACAGCAACTTTGGATCAGGAAGAAAATCACTCGACCTCAGATCGATTTGGCAAAAACTCAGAGCAAGCACTGGGGATTTGATGCGATGGACCGAAGTTGAACACGAAGTTGACCCAAGACCAGAATTTTTCAATCATCTAATTATCATAACTTTTCATACAAGCTTGGATTCATGCGCAGTTTGTTTCATTGGGATCGTATCAAAATTCTGAACATTTTGACGCTTGTTTGGACGAATCCTGGGGAAGTTGAATTTTGGGTCTTATTTTGAATTTCAAATCGATTTAAAATCAAAGGTGGGTGTTTTAACCCACTCACAACTAGTAAATTACCTTATATTAGTTAAATTAAATTTATGATGTAATTAGAAATTTATTGATTGATGTTTGGTATGTTTAATTTGTCGTTCCAGTTAAATTGAATTTTATTGTATTTAATCGTTGTTTAATTTAATATTAAATTTAATTGTCGATTTAATGCCTGTTAATGGTAATCAGTTATCTATTAATGTTTTTTGGTTGATTTGGATGATGATTGTGATGTATGTTTGATTGTTGATATTGGATGACAGGATGTTGTATTTTATATCGTTATAGCACTGCAATTCCCTATGGGTTGAAATGATATATACCCGAATGATTTATAGATTGGGGAAAAATCAATATAGGTCGAAATGATAGACTCGAGCGATTTTATGGATTTTGAATTTAACTTGGGATTGGGGATTTAAATGATATATATCCGTAAATTTAAATATTTACGAATTAAAATGATAAATATCCGTATCACTTGACCATAGGGTAGAAATTTATATACGGACACTGGATTGGTTAAATTAAATGATTTTAATTCTTAAATTTAAATTCAATTAAATTATAATTTGAAATAAAATTTGGTTTATATAAACTGAATTATTTTTGAAATTCCAAGATTTAAATGTTGAAATGGAAGCAATTTAATGAATTATTTAATGAAATTAATGGAAGTTTCAAAGTTGGATTTTTGAAGCATAAATGAAATTTATCGAAATTGAGTTACTGAAATTATTTAAATACAACTTGGAAACCTATTTAATCTGGAGTGGTTTAAATTGATAATTCAAACATGGATTTGAAATTTATACTGATTTAAGGGTTAAATGAGAACTTAAATTTGAAACCAATTTTAGTTAGTTGATTTGAAAAAGGTCTGGACATGGTCTAGATGTGTTGAAATAAAAGAAATGGCTAAATGTTGATATTAATTTAAATTTAATTATTTCAACATAAAATGTTTAAAGATTTATTATTTTAAAAACCCTGATTTCTAAGATTTTCAACTATTAAACAATATTAAACTATTTTGATTTATTTTAAACTATATTAAACTATTTTAACCTATATTTAAACCATTTAAACTTGTACAATATTTTAAACTAATTTTAAGTATTTTAAACCACTTTTAAAGTATTTGAAACCAATTTAAAGTACTTTAAAGTATTTAAACTATTTTTAATATTATAAACTATTTAAATCTATTTTCAACTATTAAAACCAATTAAACTATAATTAAAGTATTTTAACCATTTAAAATATAATTTAAAATATTTAATTATTTTAAAACTATTTATAACTTTCAGATTGGGTAAAGTTGAAGTGATTATATTAATTCCCTTGATTTAAAGGAAAATATGGTTAAATGAAGTTATAACCAAAGTTAGGAATTGAAATGATATTTTCGTGTGAATCAATATATTTGAGTAAATATGATGATCTCGAAAAGAGGATTTAACCTATATTTTCGATATGGTTTTTGAAAGTGTATATGATTTCGAAGTGATATGGTTTGAATTGAGTATGATATTTTGATATCAGTTATGAAAGGGTTTTGAAAATGTAAAAGAACCATTCGGTGTGTAATAAGCGTTTGGTTGTTAAAAAGACTGGGAATTACTCTCTGCTAATATCAAAAACCACATTAACAACTGTGTACGTGGTGGATATTCCAAAAATGAAGTAGAATGGTTTGGCGAACGATTTTGTATGAGGCATTTACGTGACCCTGACTCCCGTGAGTCAACTTAGATGTGACTGAAATATGAGCTATACCAGGCCAAGTGAAGTCATTCTTCCTATCAGGCATATTTCTTCGATACTATATTTTGACTTTGTGATTGATTTAGTGGCCGCCCCTCTATTTTGATTATGGGAGTATGTGCGAGGTGGGCGGTAGTAGCTGCTATGCGTTACCACAAGTCCGGGAGTGCAATTGGTTTATCTACCCTGGTATTGCCTCAAGTGTCATGCTCGCATACCCTAGCGTGCCTTCTATGAGTTTGGTTTGTACCATACCTATGGAGTGCCCTCTGATAGCCCTCCAGTTTATGGAGGAATTACTGTACTGTATAAACTACGAAAATATATAAAAATGTGTTAAGAGGGATATGGGTAACGTCTTAATGCTGTTTTAATATTTTACTTTACCGTAGACACTATTATAATAACGTATTGTATTATGTATGTAGCTAGTTTAACGGATCCTTAGGAGATGAAAATCTTGAACACCTCTTAAGTTATTGCACTCACGTTGACATTGGATAGGAGCTGTCAAACCTCGTAAACATCTTTGAAGCCGTTACACTCATATTTATTTACTCTTGATTTAACTTACATAAGATCTTTTCGTTCTGACTAGAATGTTTTATCTTTCCAATTCGCTTGGATCAGTCTGAGCTTTACATTTTATCGAAGAATGCTTTTTGGAGGACGAAGACGAAGATTTAGTATTATTACTATTTATGGTATTCATACTACTACATCATGCTATTCCATTGCATTATTTATTTATACTGCTATACATACTCTGATTTTGTATTGTAAATAGTGTAATCAAATGTTATTTGTAAAACAAATTCATGAACTGTTTATTTGGTTATTAAATTTTGTCATTCCCTGTGAGATTCTGTGTTTGTTTTCTTTCTTTCTCTTCTTTTTCGTATGTGCCCCATAACAATCTACCATTTTGAATGGTTTGAGTCTGACGTGTGTGTCTACTTAAACTATCCAAAAAGGCAGGTCGTTACAATAGTGCCACTCGAGGCACTCGAAACAGGTAACTCGCCCTTAGCCTAAGGCTGACTACTACGGAGCCTGGTACTCCGACGAACAGATCCACTTACAGTAATAGGTTTCCTTCGCCTACCTATCGTAGCCGACGAAGATAACGAAGAAGATTTGCTGCCAATACTAAAATCACTGATACTAGCGAATGATGTTCGTGTTGTATGCTGCAACATAGAATCTGCACCATCTCTACTCTCTAAATCAACAACTCCATAAAAAATAAGTTTTCCAACCACTTTATTTTCATTAAAATTGGACCCTACCATGCCAGCAACCACATTCTTCTCTACAGCATCTATGAATTGGATTTCATCTTCTATTTGAGCCAACTCCACCTCCGATCGAAGATCCCCAACACTAGAAATAACATAACCATTCCCATCCCCAAAAATAAGCATTTATAGAACTTGAATTAGCATTTAAATCCATCCCATCCTTGAAATTAACTTTCTCACAGTAGTTATTTTTATCAACAGTCTACTTTACATTCGACAATCATATATATCAGAAATCACATCTGAAGTATCTGTTGATGACTATAATAAACCATTAGTAGTTGAATTATACAGACTATCAACGGTTTGAATTTTAACTTGATCATTAACTTGAAATCCCACATAATTTTTGAAAACCATAGACACAGGTTGAATATCAACCATATCAATAATTGTATGACATACTTCCCTGTTATTAACAACCAAATCACTACCAGGACACCTCAATTCAGATATTCTGTGTATGTCATTCCCATTCTTCAACATACCATGACCATTCAATCTATAATCAGTAGACATTAAGGATTTAACATTAGCATTGTGGAATTCCTCTGCCTAAGAAATAATCCTCTTTACCCCTGAATCCAATCCATTATTCAACTGATTACACAAACCAAATTTGATGTACCATCTGACTTGAGCAATTTACTGCCTGAAACCTCCTCAATTACCAAGCACTTGGACTCAGTATTCTTATTTACTGAATCATGAATTAGATCGGAGCAATAGAAAATACCATCCAAATCAACAAGACTATCAAAGCAATTAGATGTATCAATCTCCATACACTTCTTCTTACAACCTTTATCCTTAAGCTTAATGTTCTTATAATGCACAAATCTGTGATCTTCCTTCTACACACTATCAGCTTCTTCTCCTACAAGATATGATACTCCTTTATGGCAGTTAGAATTCATGTTTAACACCATTATCTTAGGGTCAAAAAATAGTGGATCGGAACGACGAAATCAAACTGATCATCGGTCGATAGCCCCAAATTATCATCAGTCGAATTACAAGAATAGATTTTTAAACCACTCGAAAGAATATACCAGTACTCTCATTTCCTTTCGAAGTAAGGTCAGAATCTCCAAAATAATCAAGTGGATCACCGATACTTGCTACCTATATTGACTTCATTTATCACACTAAAGTGTTTGAATAAATTCTCTAATAGTTCAATCCCATCATTTCTCTGTACCCATAGATTGTCCAGTAAAATCCGCTTAGGTCTCATACTCTTTAACGCAAATTGAAATCTACAATCATTTAAAGAAAGAATTGTCCTATTCCTAGTAAAAGAATTCTCAAATGTAAACTTGTCAGTGGAAGATTTAGATTTCTTCGAGCAATTGAATTGTTTGTGACCAACAAAGCCACACTCAGAACATCTGATGGGATCGCGACAAGAATTAACCAAGTGAGATAAGCCTCCGCATTTAAAACAGTATTTCTTCCCTCTTCTAGAATCGATCAATCTCTTAGTTGTAGAACTACGATAGACTGAATTAGATGTGGGAATTGATGACGCCTTCAAAACCTAGGTGTACGATTGATTATCAATAGGAGCGAAGTCAGCGAAGGAATTTGAGTTGAAAAGATTTGAATGAGGATGCACGAAAGAATAAGATGAAGACGCCATTTTCTTGATCAAGAAGGAATAATTTTACAAGAAATGAGTCACAGATCCCTGTTTTTGATGTTAGTACAAGAAAAGTCCCTTATGAATATGAAAATTTAGCCCATATTTTTTGAAAAATAGAAAACGCAAGGTGTTTTGCATTTTTCTGACAAAAATGCAAGCCAATTTGCAATTTTTTGGCTATAAATTTTTTAAAAAGCTTTCTATTAAGAAAGCGCAAGCTAGTTCGAGCTTTTATTTTGAATTTTTTTATGTTTGAAAATTTTGAAAAATGCAAGTTAACTGCGCTTTCCATCCGGAAAGTACAAGTTAGTTTGCGCTTTCTGATTTTGAAATTTTCGAAATTTTCAAAAAGCGCAAGTTAACTTGCACTTTTTATTGGAAAATCGCAAGCTAATTTGCGCTTTTTGATTTTGAAATTTTTTTCGAATATTTTTTCAAAAAAATCAAATTTTTGAAAAGATCAAGTTAACTTGCACTTTCTATAAGGTAAGCGCAAGACAGTTTGCGCTTTCTGATTTAGAAAAAATAGGGACTTAATTTACATACTCATTATCATAGGAACTTTTCTTACAACAACGTCAAAAATAGGGACCTTAGTACAAAGCCCCATAATTTTAAGTACTTGTCTATTCAATTATAATGTTTCCCAAATAACACTATTATTATTTCTTCCAAAACTTTGAAAATCCATTTCAAACGCATCGGGATTTAAATTCTCAAATTCTAAGCTTAGATTCTTTTTATTTATAAATCACATTTATATACCATATTTATATAATATCACTTTCTTATACCTAAAACGTTTCACAAATGTATATCTTTATTTAGAGTGTAACAATTTTTTTTATTAATGTTAAATTTTAACCCAACATTATTATCGAACGCCTTATAGTAAAATTGTGAAACTAAATCCACAAGGTGTTCGTTTCAATGTTCTCACAATTATTAGTCTACCGAACCCATGCACTATAATGGATAAAACTGCTCCTAATCAACGACAATGGTTAATGCCCATAAACTGGTCGAGCATAACTACTCAATCATCAAACAATAGGGCATTCCCCAACTAGGTGAGCATGACTAATTAAACAATAAATGATAATAATTAAATATTATCAATTTCTAACAACCAAACACAGAAAAATATCTATATCCATTTTATTAGAATTATTCCTTTATATGCAAAATATAAATCTTGGTAAAATTATTTAATTTACTAAATTTTAAACTGTGTTGGTTTCCCTTATTCAAGTGTTTAGAAACCTATCTATATTGTGGCATCCCATGTCTCGATAGAATTTATAAACTACTTAACAGATAAATCAACGCAATATAAAATATTCTTATAATCACAAACAAATACGCGCTCCTATAAATATATACACTCAACTCATTCTAGTGTCCTACTGACCCTGTCTCTAATGAGTTACTCATTTCGGAGTTTTTCTAACCCTATCTATAATGAGTTCACCCCACCAAGGTCTAGATGTTTTCTCAACCTAAGCTTTGGTACCAAGTGTATTGACCTGCCTTTTCGACCTTCAAAAGTCGACATTAATACGTCCGTGGTATTCACCTGTCGAGCATCCAACTATTGGAAAGGTATATTTTTTGGGTACAAGAAAAGAAAAGACAGAACATAATCTTACATCGTAACGAGTAATCTATAATATACACTATAATCTTTATAAAGGAAAACTATAATACATACACATCAAATCGGAGTCAATTAAACAATCATTAGCCTGGATAGTTATAACAGCTCGTTCTTACAATTTCTGATAAATATAATAAGAAAATGCAGTGGAAATAAGAAGATATGAGAATATGTCTTGGAGGTATCCGACTCGTCTCCTGAAGCTCCAAAGTATCCAGAACTAAACTTGAAACATACTCAGGTTGACCCGACCATTATAAGGAAATAACACCCGGATCAGTCTGGTAAACCAGCATGAGAAAACTCTATCAAATTATATTAATTTTTATATTTATAAAACCATCAAAGTCAAAAGTTATATTGTAAGACCACGCCGCACATGAACACAGACGGTTTTCACCTTACGATAACCAACATTTCAGAGAAAATCTTTTGATATTATAATAATTTCTAAGGTTTAAAATAAATATTGAATCATAGCCAAAAAATTACATTAATTAAATTCCAACAGAATAGATATATAATCAAGTCCGAAGACCCGTATTGAAAAATGGATTCCAACTATGAAAGGCTAAGCATCTACCCACTAAATCAGTAAACCTCTAACTAAAATGAAGTGGAGGCTACAACATGTTGCACCTCAGCTACTCCGGACTGGCTCTACCCCTTACGGGAAAACACCGAATATGATCACCTTTAGGTTGATAAACTGCGATAATGGGCATTGAAGCATACATAAATATCGACACTATATAAGGTATGATCATATCCTACTAGGAGCGACCCACATAGCACTGTCGCATGTCCCTGTTTAGTTATTTACCGGTCATGAGGCTACTTTTTGTAACAACCCGCCAATCCACAGTATTCAAGCTGACAACAAACCGCATACGTCAAAACCAAATTGAACGGAAATACGGATAATTATGGGAAAAAGGGAGGAAGAAGAAGAAAAGAGAAGAAGAGAAGAGAAGAAGAAGAAGAAGAAGAAGAAGAAGAGAAAAGAAATTAAAACAACAAGGAATTCCACAATTGCAGCGGAACAATATATAATGTAGTATAAATGATTTTTACAAAAGATAAACTGTTATATACTTACATTCATCAGATTACAATAACAAACCAAAATCATCGGCTTGGACAGTTATAACAACATGTCCTCGCAATTGTCGATGATTTCAACAACAAAACAATAGAAAACAAAAATATACATAAATAGGACTTGAAGACCTCCAACTCATCTCATGAGCTCCAATGCATTCAAAACTATTTGTAAATATACTCGGTCTGACTCGAGCATTGTGATAAAATAACACTCGAGTCAATCTGGAAAACCAGCATGAGAAAACATACCCAATCGGATTTTTAAGTTATAAAATCCTTTGAGATCAAAAGTATCTTGTAAGAGCATGCCGCACATAAATACAGACAGGTTTTACCTTACGATAACCAAAACATTTTCTACAGAAAATCCTTTAAAATTATAATAATGTCTAGAATAAAAATACTTATTAATCATAGCCAAAATTGTTACATTATTAAATTCTAGCATACTAGGTTCTACATTCAAAACCGTGAAGGCACTTATTGGAGATTTGATTCCATATTATGACAAGGTAAGAAATTACCTTCGAAAGGTATATCTCTAGATAAAATGTACCGAGGTCTAACAAGTACATCTTTTACCCTTACCACATAGGACTGGCCTATCACTTGATTAGTAGTACTGAATATGATCACCCCTCCGATAATGGACCCCGAAACATACAAATGAGAGATAATAACCGATCTATATTTTGAATCATTATACCCTACTAAGAGTGACCCACTTGGCCATGCTGCATGCTCGACTTTTGTCATTCCCTGATTGATGAGGCTCAAGGCTACAATTTACCTATATATAGCACTTCCCACTTGGAATACTAACACTGCTCTCTAGGAATAATGCAATATTAGCATTCATCCATATAAGTTTGATCTTGGGACTGAATGAAACACTTGAGAGATCTGTCTCCAATTTTCACCATCTTTAAGATGTCTTCACTTTAAAATGATTTGTTGGATCGAAGTGGTTTTCGAATCATATATCTGATCCCGGTCTCTTCAAAACAACATTCGATAATTCTCGGTAAACTCAACCCTGGTTCTTTCGAAAATAAACAGTCAATGATAAGAGCAAAGATCACCTCCTGAATATTAGTGGATGGATTTCCTTATCATTGTCCTAGGAGAACGAAACAAGATTTATACGCACAATACATCATTATCAAAGATGACTATGCCATATAACTCATGTGTTTCTCCTACATATTTCCAAAGTGACATTTTGGGTCCAAATTCTATAGTCTTATTTAACTATCGAATAATAAACAATTAATCAGGGATTTAATTCCATAGGGAAAACCAACATTGGTTAAGCACCAAGCAACACTAGGCCTCTTTTAGCTAATCCTTCCATTAACTCAAATCATTTTGTAAATATTTGTCCCAAATCCTTTTACCATATATATATATATATATATATATATATATATATATATATATATACATATACATATATATATATATCCACAAATTCTTATTTTTCAATATTTGAAAAAATATTCATATACTTTTCTCGATGGTATAAATATATCCACCAACAGTGAGAGAGATTTCATTTTTATACAATCCTAAAATCATTTATAACTCCATTATAATCCATAAATCCTTTCATAAATCTATAACCCATTTCTAAAATTCTTTTATAAATACCTAAAACCATTTATAAGTTCTTCAATTTTGTAGAGAATCTTCCTTTAAGTTTTTTAAACCATATTATAAAATTCCGCTTATAAAAAATCCACATCTATTCATAAAATCCTATTTATAAACCTCGAAAACATTTATAAATAAGATTCTAATCATTTACCTTAAAACATTATTATATAATAATAAGCATTCTAAATAAATAAGTATTAACTTTAAAACTTTAAAAAAGTTTCCAAAACTCTCTTAAATAACAATAATACTCTATCCTTAACATTATTATAAATACTAAGTATTTTATTAATTTGAAAAAATTTATTGATAATAATTATAAATAAATTTCAAACCATATAAATTATTAAAATAATTAACCATTCAGATGTTAAAATATTGATAAACAACTTTAAAACAATAATATAAGTAAACAACTTTTAAACATAACTATATTTCTTTGATAAAAATCCTACTTAACTTTCCACATAATCATTCCCATATTTATGAAGCTGAATTTATAAATATCTTCGATTTTATGAAACTTCCTTTCATAAAATCCCTTTATATGAACCCCATTCATAACTCCATTCCTTTATAAGTCTCACTTATCTATAAAGTTCTATTCAAACCAAATTTCAACCGTATTTAATCTTGCTTCGACAGGTATAAATTTCTTTCATAAATTTCTTTCAATTTATAAAATATCATTTTACAACTCCCAACTTATTCTCACCTTCAGTTTCCAAGGTAAAATCAACTATTTTTCTAGAATATCATTCCACATCTTATAATAAGTCCACCGTTCGATTTTTCTGTCTAATATTTTAAATGATAATAATTTCCTTTTAATTTATAAAACACCATTTATAAATCTATCCCTTTTAATTAAAATATGATTTTACAAATCTTAACTTTATTTGTAAAATGTCACTTTATATTTTATCACCTTTATGAATCTCCATATTTATAAATAAATCTTAATATTTGTATATACTCTATACATACCACTTTATAAAAAAACGGCTAATAATTATTTCTATCATCTTTTTAAAAATGTAGTCCTTTATTATAAAACACTGACCTATTTTTAAGATTATTAAAATCTTTATTCACAGTTCAAAATCTCTACTTAAAATATCCCATAAAACTACAAATTATAGTATTTAACATAAAACTACAAATTATAGTATCTAAAAATCATATTATTTTAGAAAAAATTATTAAAACATATATAATTCCAAAATCACTTGAAAATCCCACTTAAATCAAATCATCATTTATAGTATTTTAAAATACCAAAAAATAAGGCTTAGTGCTACTAAAGCACTAAACAAGAAAAATTATATCCATGGCATCCAAAACAAATCATATATCTTAATAAATATGAAAAATAAATCCAACAGTGTAAGGAATCCTGTTAAATCCCTCCAACCTATCCCCCTGCATCACACACAGTATATAATCAGATAATATAAATCAACCACTTCGAGGCGGGATCGTAAACAAAGGGCCATTCACTCTTACACGGGAACGTAATAGGGTCTCATCCGCTCCAATAGGCGGGAATATATCCAAACCAATAATATAATTTAGTAAATTATCCAAACAATCGATAGGAGTCAACAACAAAATATTCACACATCCAAACAATAATTTTATCGACTAAAAGTAATTCTGGTTAACCAAATAGGTGAGATTAACTCACTTTGATTTTCAGTTTCGTCAAACGCCCCGATTTGGACTAAAACTAAACGACCATTCGATTTTAGCATAAATTCTAACTAGCTCTAATCTCGTTCAATCCGACTCCATAGTGTAGTATTCGCCGATATGATCGCAACGTAACTCATCACATTCAATTTTGATCTCGAATGAATTTGATACGGATTAACGAACTTTGGAAAAAAGTTAAATGATCATTAACTTAAATTAATATACTTTAAAAATTATACCCTTCCCCTCTTCAAAATCTCGTTCGAACATGAGACCCGGGCTGCAACACGAAAAAGCGACCCCACCCGCCTCCACCATCGCCATCGCTTCGCTTACGACCACCGCTTCCATGCTGAAGCATACCATGACTCCCCAATTCACATCGCCATAGGTCTGGCCCCCAATCAATGCATTGTCATCGGGAATTTTGCCCCCATACTTCCGCTGAACGAAGGCCATTTGTCGTCGATCTGCCATGCCAAACTACATCTACACCATTGATTAAGTTCTTCTCTAATTCGTGATTATTTTCCTAGTTAGTGACTTCGCTTGATCTTGCTTGGATTGGTCCCGACGAACTATAGCTGTTGGATTGAAGGAGAAGTTTAATTTAACAAATTTCCAACTATATCTCTGGTCAAACATGGTAATATAATGATAGGGTAAGGTGAAGACGTGGGAAAAGCATGGGCTAGGAGCATAAGTATGGTGATGGGACAAAGGCTAAATATATACATTATTTAACTTTAAAATATTCAAGCTTAAACTTCCGAAAATCTCGAACCCCTATCGAGGCATGCCACCTGATGATCTATATGTTATACCTCTATTTCGAATGAAATGGAACTAGTCTCGAGGTCTAATTCAATCGTACACAGAAGATAACATTTCAAACCCAATTATTTATATAAATTTCTAAAATTAATTTCTACGCATTTCGATCTCGCACAACCAAACGATTCGTCCAATCGCAACAAAACTCATTGACATATAATAATTCACTATTACGGATCAATTGGAACCAGTTTCATCGAAATCCAAAACAGTGCCCCAAAAGGCTATTTTTCATATTAATTAAAACAAATCATTATAAAAAATAAATTTATCGCTTTTAAATCTAATTTAAAAGTTTACTACCTTCATTCTTATTTAATTAGAATATAATCAACTTTCGAAATCATTTTTTTTGTTCACTTTAAATTCAGTATTTAATTATTTGAACAATTCCAAATATTCAATTTAACAACTTAATTATCAAATCAACTGTTATATCTAAAATTCAAGTTATCTAACTTATAATTTAACTGTTCAATATTTAAATTCAATTAAATATTTCAAATCCAAATGACTAAATTTATAGGTCGTTACATTCTCCCCCTTAAAAGAATTTCGTCCCCGAAATTGCTAAGGTAAGAAAAATGCCCAAACCTATTAACTTTTCAAAACCAATTAGTTATAATAGATTCCCAGATTCTTCTAAGTCTTTAAATTTATTCACCAATACCAACTAATTCCCATCCCTTCAACCATACTAGGTTATAACTCAAAAATCCATTTTTAAACCAAAAAAAAATTATTTAAAAAAAAATTCAAAAAATTTCTAACGCCTTAAATTTACTAAAATTTCGTCAGTGTCTCCTTTGCGCAACTTGATTGTAAAAATATACAATACACACACACACACATACATATAATCACAAATATGCATCACATCTTCGAGGATAAGCATCCCCTAGGGAAAAATATAAAAATACGGTATGTAATCCGAGATGTGTACCTTATTTTTGTATTAGCAAGCATATACAACTAATATAATGCAAAAGCGAGCTCCAAATGCGAAGCATACGCCATTCGCTTCTACTAATCACTCAACAACTAATAAGAACAAGAATATAAAAAGTAAAATCAATATATAGCATAGAATGACTATATATAATAAAAGAAACCATCCAATATAATATCCATCCAATTTAGTCATACCCATTTCGATTTGCATTCTCCAAATGCCAACATCTAATTTATACACTTTCGTTTCTTATTAATATGCAATTGATTTACTTCCTGTTTATTCACAATCATTTTACTAACATTCAGTTATTCATATTCAATTAGTTTACATTCAATTAATTAATATTCAATCTCTTTGCATTCAATTGATTTACCTTCAATTTAAATCAAATTCAATTATTCACATTAATTTTACTTACGCTCAATTTTTCACATTCAATTGACTCTCATTCAGTTTATTTACTTTCAATTGATTTGCATCCAATTAATTAACATTCATTTATTTAACACTTCATACAACACTTATCATGTTTTTACTTCATAACTTAAGTACATATTCATCTCACTGATTTATTCCACTTGTTCACTTTATCAATCCATCTAACTCCTTTCAAATCCAATTCAACTCCATTTAACCTTTATTAGGTTAAACTTTATCTCATATAATTCGCTTTATTTACATTTACTTAAGTTAAATTTTAAATTTCATATTTCAATTCCAAATTTTCTCCTCTTGTCTTTACCATTTTCAATTTATAGGTCCAAAGCTTATTATATTATGTTTTCTCAAACATTTTGATAAAAAATTTCAGATTTTTAAACACCCGGTTTTATTTCAAATTATTTTGAAATCATATATACACATAACTTATTTATATATCAATTTCACCTTTGGAATCTAAAACAAATTTATTTTACCAAATCAAAACTTCAATGGTAGCGATCCATCACTTAGAAACTCAAAAATGAACACTAATGATGTGGGCGTCA
The DNA here is from genome assembly GCA_030765085.1 of Allium cepa. Classification (NCBI taxonomy): domain Eukaryota; kingdom Viridiplantae; phylum Streptophyta; class Magnoliopsida; order Asparagales; family Amaryllidaceae; genus Allium; species Allium cepa. The sequence goes on from CM060934.1 coordinate 630,973,784, forward strand.
TCGCCTGAATTATTTTCCAACGACCGAAGTGAACTCAGTGCTTTCTATTTTCTTTTAAATCCTACTTCAAAATATTTCTAACCAAAATAACTTCAGTAATACTATTATTATCTTTCCAAAACCTTTTGAAAATCAATTTTCAAAACCAATAGGGTTTAAATTCTCAAATTTCTTGTTTTAAATCCATTTTTATAAACAAATTATATTTTTAAATATACTTATACAATTCCGTTTGTTTTCCATTTATAAATCACATTTATAAATCATATGTACAAAATATCACTTCTTATGTAATTCAATTTACAAATGTTCATCTTTGTTCTTAAAAAAATACTGTGTAGATTTCCCTTGTTTAAGTGTTTAGAAACCCTTATCAATATTGTGGCATCCCACATACCGATCAGAATTCATAAGCCACTCAACATATAAACTAACATAACATAAAACATTTTTATAATCAATAACAAATACATGCTCATATATATCTACTCAAACTCATCCTAGGTTCTTGCTTACCCTATCTCAAGTGAGTAAATTCCCACCAAAGCCTCGTTATTTGCATAGCTTAAGCTCTGATACCATGAATAACAACCCACCTATCCGTATTATTCAAGCTGACAATAAACCACAAATGTCCAACCCAAATTGAATGGAATGACGAATAGTTATGGGAAAGAAGGAAGGAATAAGAAGAGAAGAGAAGAAGAAGAGAAAAGAAATTAAAACAATACGGAATCTCACAGTCGCAACTGAACAATATATAATATAATATCAATGATTTTTAACAAAAGATAAAATGTTATATACTTACATTCATTAGAGTACAACAAAAAATCATAATCATCGTCCTGGAACAACTGGTCCTCACAATTGCTGATGATTTCAACAACAAAACAATGAAAAATAAACATATACGTGAATACGACTTGAAGAACTTCAACTCATTTCCTGAGTTCCAATGTATTCAAAGCTATCTATAAATATACTCGGTCTGACCTGAGCATTCTGATAAAATAACACTCGAGCCAGTCTAGAAAACCAGCGTGAGAAAACACACCCAATTGGATTTTGAAGTTATAAAATCCTTTGAAATCAAAAGTATCGCGTAAGACCACGCCGCACATAAACACGGATGGGTTTTAACCTTACGATAACCAAAAAATTTCTATAGGAAATCCTCTAAAATTATAATAATCTGTAGAATATAAGAACTTATTAATCATAGCCATATTATTACATTATTAAATTCCAACGTATTAGGTTCTATGATCAAAACCGTGAAGGCACGTATTGGAGATTGCATTCCATACTATGATAAGGTAAGGAACTACCTTTCAAGGGTACATCTATAGATAAAATGCAACGAGTCTGACAAGAACATCTTGCACCCCTGCCATACAGGACTGGCCTACCACTTGACTAGTAGTACCGTATATGATCACCCCTCTATTAATGGGCCCGAAGCATACAAATGAGAGATAATAACCGATCTAGGTTTGGAATGATCATGCCCTACTTGGGAGCGACCCACTTGGCCTTGCTGCATGCCCGATTTTTTTCATTCCCTAGTTGATGAGGCTCGAGGCTAAGTTTTACCTTTATATATTAATTTGCACTTGGAATACTAACATTGTCCTCCAGGCACAATGAAATATCAACATTAATCCATATAAGATTGTTTTGGGACTAAACGAAACACTTGAGAGCTTCTTCTCTGAATTTCATGATCTTCAAGATGTCTTCACTTCAAAACACATTTATTGGATCGATGTGGTCTTCAGATCATATATTTGATCCTGGTCTCCTCAAAACAACATTCGATAATTACTGGTAAACTCAAGCACGGTTCTTTAGGAAATAAAAAGCCAAAGATTAGAGCAGAGATCACCTCCTAATCATTAGTGGATGGATTTTCTTATCATCGTCCTAGGAGAACAAAACAAGATTTACACACATAGTATAGCATCATGGAAGATGACTGTGCCATATAACTCACGTATTCCTCCTAGATATTTCCTAAGTTACATTCTGGGTCCAAATTTGATAGTTTGTTATTTAACTATCGAATAATAAACATTCAATTAGGGATTTAATTGAATAGGGAAAACCAACATTGGTTAAGCACCAAGCAACATTAAGCCGCTTTTAGCTAATCCTTCCATTAAGTCAAATCACTTTATAAATATTAGTCCCAAATCCTTTTGTAAGATAAATATATCCAAAAATCCCTATTCTTCCATGCTTGGAAAAATATTTATATATTTATCTCAAATATATAAGTATATCCACCAACACTGAGGAAGATTTCATTTTTATATAATCCTAAAATCATTTATAACTCCATTATAGATCCACATATCCATTTATAAAACTCATTTTATAAATCTATAAACCTATTTCTAAAATTCTTTTATAAATACCTAAAACCCTCTGTAAGCTCTTTTATTTTGTAGATAATCTTCCTTTAAGTTTTTCAAACCATATTATAAGATTCCTCTTATAAAACCGACATTTTTTCATAAAATCCTATTTATAAACCTCGAAAACATTTATAAATAAAATTCTAATTATTTACCTTAAAACAATATTATATAATAATAAACATTATAAATAAATAATTATTAACTTTAAAAATAATAATAAATAAATTTCAAAATATTCTTAAATAACAATAATAATCTATCCTCAACATTATTATAAATACTAGTAGTTTTATTAATTCCCAATACTTTATTGACAACAATTATAAATAAATTTCATACCATATAAATAACTAAAATAATGAACCTTTCAAATGTTAAAATATTAATAAACAGCTTTAAAACAATATTAATATAGATAAACAACTTTTAACATTATATTATTTCTTTGATAAAAATCCATACTGAACTTTCGACATAATCATTCCCACATTTACGTAGCCGAATTTATAAACCTCTTTGATTTTATGAAACTTCCTTTCATAAAATCCCTTTAATTATGAACCTTATTTATAACTCCATTCCTTTGTAAATTTCACTTATCTATAAAGTCCCATTCAAACATAATTTCAACTGTTTTTAATATTGCTCCTATAGGTAAAAATTTCTTTTATAAATTTATTTTAATTTATAAAATATCGCTTAACAACTCCTAATTTATCCTCACCTTCAGTTTCCAAGGTAAAATCAACTATTTTCTAAAATATCTTTTCACATCTTATAATAGACCCACCGTTCGATTTTTTTCTTCAATATATTAAATGATAATAGTTTCCTTTTAGTTTATAAAACATCACTTATAATTCTATCACTTTTAACTAAAATACGATTTTACTAATCTTAACTTTATTTGTAAAATGCCTCTTTATATATTATCACCATTATAAATCTCCATATTTATAAATATAGCTATGGGAAACCACATCTCCACTGTTGATTAAGTTCCCCTCCAAATCGCGAACATTTTCCTAGTTAGTGACTTCGCTTGATCTTGTTTAGATTGGTCTCGATGAACTATAGCCGTTGGATGGAAGGAGATTTTTAATTCAAAAAATTTCCAAATATTTCTCTGGTTAGACGCGATAATATAATTAGAGGGGCAAGGTGAAGATGTGGAAAAAGAGTGGGCTATGAGCATTGAATATGGTGATGGGATATGGGCAAATATATATATTATTTAATTTTAAAATTTCAAGCTTAAACGTCCGAAAATCTCACACACCTATAGAGGCGTACCGCTTATAGTTCTATGTGTTATACCCCTATTCCGAACAAAATGGAACTAGTCTCAATGCCTAATTTGATCGTACACAGAAGATAGCTTTCAAACCCAATTATTTATATAAATTTCTGAAATTAATTTCTATGCCTTTCGATCTCGCATGACCAAATGATATGTCCAACCGCCACAAAATTCATCGACATACAATAATTCACTACTACGGACCTAATGAAATTAGTTTCGGTGAAATCCGAAACAGTGTCCAGGAAGGCTATTTTACACGTTAATTAAAACGCATTATTATAAAAACCAAATTTATCACTTTTAAATCTAATTTAAAAGTTTACTATCTCCATTCCTATTTAATTAGAATTTAATCAACTTTCGAAATCATTTTTTATTCACGGTAAATTCGGGATATAATTATTTAAACAATTCCAAATATTCAGTTTAACAATTTAATTATCAAATCAATTACTATATCTGAAATTCAACTTGTTAAACTTATAAATTTAACTGTTCAATATTTAAAATCAATTAAATATTCCAAATTCAAATAACTAAATTGCTGGGTTGTTACAGCTTTACCTTTTAGCAATTCCCACTTGGAATGCTAATACTACCCTCTAGGCATAAACGCAATGTCAACATTCATCGGCTCAAGTTCGTTCTAGGTCTGAACGAAACCAAAGCCACTACCTCTACTACCTTTATTTTGGAATCACCCTCAAGATTAGTAGCAAGTAGCCTTTGCACTTCAAAGAGTACCGTCTTCAATCATCTTCAAGATGTCTTCCATTCAAACGCATTTGTTGGTTCGAAGCAGTTTGCGGATAATATATCTGATACTGGTCTTCCTAAACCAATAATCCATAATTTCCGATTAACTCATTCTTGGTTCTTTTAGAAGTAAGCGGACTACGTCTGAGTCCTAAGGAGATCTCTATTATATCCCTTAGAGTTAAAGACGTTCCACCCGAATGAGTTATCCCGAGGAATCTCAAACTGCATGAATACATGAAGGCCATATTTACTTCCTAAGTCAAAATTGACCAAGATTTGATAGTCGGTTATTTAACCATCAAATAACAACAATCCAATCAGAGGTTTATTTTCATAGGGAAACCAACATTGGTTAAGCGCATAACCAACCATTACGCCCCTTTTAAATAAATTATTTATTTAAGCTCTTCATAAATACTTAATTTAAATATCTTTATAAAAAGATATATTCATAAAACCACTTTCAATACTTGGAAAAATATCCATATACTTATTTCATCGGTATAATTATATTCATAAACTGAGAAAGATTTTCTATTTGGTGTTAAGTATGAAAAGATGCTCAACACCAACATAATTATTAAAAGATCACTTATGGAATTGAAATCTCATCTCCTTTTATAACCTCTCTTGTATACAACTCCAAAAATCATTTTAAATTTCGTTTATAAATCTCTAAAACCATTTATAAATCCTTTTTACAAATTTCAAAAACATTTATAAAACTCTTTTATAGATTTATAAAACCATTTATAAATCTACTTTCATAAATCATTAAAACAACGTATAAAACTCTTTCCCTCTTATAAACTCCATCAAAAAAATCCTTTATAAAATATTTTATAAATCTAAAACTCCATTTCTTTTATAAACTCTTTTATTGAATGAAATTCCTTTTATAAATCAACTATTTATTTAGAAATACAATTAACTAGATAAATTAATTAACTTTCTGAGACGACCCGACTTTCTCACCACAGAAAATCGTATCATCTTGAAGAAAGAAAGGGATAAAAAAGAGAAAAGAAAGAAGAGAAAGAAGAAACAACACTAGAATCTCAACAGCGGAACGAATAAATTATATTAATAACATAAGTATTTACATAATATACAACATTAATCAGAGTTACACAACATACACAACATATACTAGACAGTTATAAACACCTGCCTAGTATTTACAACTCAATACAACTTAACAAAAGATACCAACACAGAGAACACACAGCGGAAAAACTATATGTCTAACGCAGAAGCCTCCTGCTCCATTGCTCCTCCAATATTCGTCGAAGCTGACCTGAATCCCTTGGCTACTCGTAAAAATTTGAGTACCCAAGAGTTTAAGAAAACAAAAGATAAACTCCGGGTCAGACATGGGTCTGGTGTGAGTAACAGGTTAAGGTTGCTTAACTTTAAAAATCCTTTGAAAAGAAAGGTATCACGTAAGACTTCCCACACATAAACATGGAAAAGTTTTTACCTTACGCTAACCAAAACATTTGATAGGAAATCCGATGATATTATAATAGTGTCCAGGGTTTTCAAATAAAATACAGAAATAGCTGGAATGCTTACATCTCACGTTCCAACATAGTTGGGCACAACTAATACGTACGGCACTTATTGGATTTTGGATTCTATCAATGAGGCTACTAGGGTACCGCCCGTCACAGTACGTGGCCTAGATCACCGTACCGAGGATCACTCCTAATCCCCTGCAACACAAGGCCGGAACCATTCCTTACTGAACAGTCACGAACAAGACAACCTCGGCAGTTGTTGCAATCAACCTCCCACGCAGCCGAATATAAAGGGACCTCTAGACAAGGGAAAATCTCGTCCTACTTGGGCATGACCCACTTAACCTTGCTGCACCTCCCCTGTTTTAGCCATTCTCGGTTGATGAGGCTTGAGGCTACGATTACCTTTAGAGAACACATCTCTTAGAATGCTCAATGTCCACCTGACGATGTTCTGAAAGCATTCAATAGATACAAGTTCGTTCCGGGTTCAAACAAAACCGAAGGCATTATCTCGTTACACTCATTTTGGAATCACCCTCAGAGTTAACGACGATAACCCTTGCACTCTGAATCTTCATCTTCACTTGAGATTCACGACCTATCGTTAATTTGGATCGATGTGGTTTTCGGATATTCAAATATGGAAACCCGATCCCGGTCTCATCGAAATCCAAATCGCCATCTTTTAGGTCCAAGTTGTTTTAATGTTTAAAACAATTCAATTCAATATTGTCTATGTGCACTCAGATAGATAATACACAACATCATAACAGATAATCAACATTATCACAATAGATAATCCATATTATCATCCCAAACAGATATTTCATATTATCGACTCAAATACAACCATAGCATCCAAATCACACAACATCACTTATCTCATATCTGAGATCTCAACTATTCAGGGTAATCGGTATTAATAAACATTCACAAGCAATGACTTATTAATCACCATTCTATAATTAATTTAAAATGAATTATATTAATTACTTCTTCTCTAATTAATTTAAAATAAATTAAATTAATTACTTCATCCATATAAATCTTGCTTACATAACCATTATTAATTAAAAATCAATCGATTAATTACCCTCAACAAATTGCCCTAATTAATCATCCTTGATTAATTATCCATTAATTACATTCAAGTAATTAACATTTAATTAATTTCACAAATTAATTATTCCAAACCAAATTCAGTAATTAACTTATAATTATTTCATTAATTAATTAATTATAATTAATTACATTAATCCTTAATTAATTACATTAATTAATTCCCTCATTAATTAATTTTTCTTAATTAATCTATCTTTAATTACATCATTAATTATATAAATTAATGATCTCTAATTATTTATTTATAATTACCCTATTAAATTAAGTAATTAATTATCAATTTTCCATATTGATTAATCACTCTTGATTAATCACATTAAGTAATTAATCACATTTAATTAATTACATCTCTTTATTATCTCCAAATAACTCAATTAACAAATCCTAAAGTAATTACACTAAGTAATTAATTATTAATTACTTCCTTTAAGTAATTATTCTGCAAACTAATTACATATTAATTACACAAAGTAATTAATTTTCAAAACTCCTCCATTACCCAATTATTCTTCAATTTAATTACATCAAGTAATTATCTTCTTAATTACTTCACTAAGTAATTATTCTCTATTAATTACATTAGGTAATTACTTCTCAAATTAACCAGTGATTATTTTAAATTAATTAAACTTAATTAATTAATTTAACTAATCAAAATAAACTTGATTAATTACAATTAGTAATTAATTTTCTTAATTACTTTCATTAAGTAATTCACTTAAACAATTTTTCAAATGATTATATTTAAATTAATTAATCCAATTAATCATTAAAATTAATCACATTAATTAATTATTAAATAATTCTAAGTCAATGACCTTCATTAACCAATAACAAATCCCTTCTCTAAAGTAATTAACTGAGATTAATCAATATTAATTACAAATTAATTATCTATAAAACACATTTAATTAATCTCTAATTATTTAATAAATCAAGTGATAATCTAAAACTTAATTAATTTTTAATTACTTGATTAATAAACTCAAATCATTAATTAAATTAAAATCTTATTTAAATACTGATTTCTTAATTACAATTTAATCAAACTTAATTAACTTACTAAACCCATAATTAATTAAATAAAACCCTTAATTATTTAATTAATCAACCCAATTATTAATTATTAAATTAATTTATTACTAAACTTAATTTCCTTAATCATTTAATGAATTATATATTATTAAGTTCTAATTAACTTTAAAATAAACATAAATCTTATTCATGATTAAATTATCATTAACAAAATAACTTAAAAACAATTTGCTTTTAAATTTCCTCTAAATTCCATTTTAAATTAAGATTTAAAATGAAATCAAATTTTAACTTAAACAAAGTTTAAGTATTTAAAACCTTTCAATTTCATTTTTAAAGAATTACTTACCTCCTAAGGTAAGTTTAAAAATAGTTTTAATCCATATTCAATATTAAATAAATTTAAAATATACTTTAAATATTTCAGGTGGTTTTGAAACATTTAAATTCAAAAACTTATTTAATTTCTAACTAGAATTCAAATCATGCTATGAATTCAGATTCAAAAATTTAAATTTTAAATCCTGTTTTAAATCTCATTTCAGATTTATAAAAAACACATGTTATAAAATACTATAATATTTAAACTTAATTATAACATTAGAATTTATAAACCTATTTTCCTTTCAAATCCTAAGATTTCAAATTCAAATTTGACTTTAGATTTACAATTCAGATTTTAAACTTAAATTTAAAATCTTATTTTAAATCTCATGTCAGATTTATAAAACCTCATTATAAAATACTGTAACCAATTTTAGTTGTTAAGCATTTCATATATTTTTATAAAATTTATTTATTTTGAAAACTAGAATTAAAATTCATTTTTGAATTCATAATTTAAACTTGTTTCAACTTTTCTTTAAATCTTGCTTTGATTCCTTATATTTAAATTTAATTTAAATTTAAAAACCTGCAAACTGTAAGGTTTCCTGAAACAAAACCTGCCACTATAACATACTCGAGCCCATACCCTTTTTACTTTGAGTCATCTATCACCTACCTTCAAGTAAATCACTCAAGCGACTCGAGCATTCCACGAGAACACTTCGCCCCAAAATTCCCAGAAACAAACAAACCCTCAGATGTCCACTTTGCACATGCACAAAGCCCATGGACGATTCCGATCATCAACGATGATCATCCCTAATTCACTAACAACTTCTGAATCCAACTTGAACATCCGATCATTAGAATAAACTCGAATTCAAAATCGAGTATGAAAACTCAAAAATGGAGCAACTTCATAACCTGGAACACAGAATTCCTCAAAAATCCCAAACCTGTCAACGGCCAGATCTCCCCTCTCCAACCACCATAAAAGTTGAACTCCGGCCACTTCCTCGTCATGGACCCAGCTACCATCCCCCAAAATCTCTTAACACTCGAACAACCATAGAGACAGAAATGATCGAATTCAAGATCATAAACTAGGGTTACATATTTATAATGATCACCTCCGCCACCACGATCATCTTTACATCCATTCAATAATTTTCTCGGCCTCTCCATATGCCCCACTTCCTCCAGAAGAAACTCCAAACTTCCAGAACCCCAAAATCATCAGAATTTTCCAAATTCATCTTTTTAGTTCATCACAGAACTGCTTCCCAAATCCTAAACTAAAAATTGTGATTTCTATTTTAAAAATCATGTTTCCATAAATGGTTTCAGATCACAATCTTAATTTAATAAATTAAGGAATTTAAGTTTTAAACAAATTCATGTTTTTCCTGATCATTTTGAGTTTCCAGAGAAAGTTGTATTTGTTTTAACTTAACAAAAATTTTAAACTTAAACTTATGATCACATAAACAATTTTGTTTGTAACTTAATTCATAACAATAATCAGTTCAAAAGATAGGGGATTTAAATCATGTTCAGAGCCTAGGAACAAAACAGAATAAAACACACATATATACACTGCAGGCATTCGTTTAAAAAAAACATATCAAATTGTCACTTGTATATTCATGCAATACCTATTCATTTCAAATATATTAACATGCAACCAAATTATGTTTTTAAATTTTTAAAAAGTTACTCACCTGTTTCATTAGAAAACAGAGCCTCTTTATTTTGAATGTTTTGATCTTTAAAACTGGTATGCTGCTCTGATTTTAAACTTCATGCATGCAGGCTCTTTGATCCTTTAATTTTTGAAAAAAATGCAGACTTGAGATTGCTTCAATTCCAGGTTGCTTGCTGACAATTTCCAGAGGAAATACAGTTGCATGCAGGTCTGAAAATGCTTTGATTCCAAGTTGAAAATGCTGACATGATTTTAGAATTGTTGTTTATATGCTGTTGATTTTCTAGAGATGAAATGTAGGTAGATTTCTTTGAGTTTTTGAAAATACAAACATTTATTTTTTGCAGAAATTTAATTGCATGTTTGAGGAGATGATTTCAAATATATTTTTGAGGTGTATTTTGAGTTTCAGATTTTTTTCAAAGAATGATGTTTTTTCTCTTTTTCTTAGTTTAAAATTTGATTTTGAGAAAGAGAATGAAGGGGAAAAAGAATATGGTTTAAGGGCTGAAATTAATTGAATTAAAATAAAAGAAAAATATAAAATATAATGACACTTGTCATGTTATTAAATTTGTTAGCTAACACATGTTATTTTGATTGCTTAATTGGTTAACACATGTCTTGTTTATTTAAATTAGTTATATATCTAAATGTTAATAAAGGATTTACTTTAATTTATTAATACTTATGTGAATTTCTTATTTAAAGAAAAGTAAATAAAACAAATTACAAATTAAAACTTATTCAAATATTGTTAAGAATCTATTAATTTGAATTTCAAAATAAAATTCCAAATTCAAATCAAACTTTTGAAATCTAAACTAAAATCAATTTATTCAATTAAAATGAATATTTCATTTTCTTATTTTAATTCTTTTTATATTTATGGAAAAATAATACATTATAAATATGGCTTTGAAAATAACAAATTTAACAAATTTTTAAATGATTTATAAAGAGATTATAAATCACTTTTATTATCAAATGAATTAAAACCATATTTTACATTATATTTTACGGTTATATACAAAATTTCCAAATCATATTTATTAAATAATATTTAAAAAGAAATAAAACTAACTTTTTATTTAAATTTAAAAATTAAGCTAAGATAAATTTTAAACAATTTAACATTTATTCTAGTAATCATAAATCATATAGTTATTAATTTAAAATAACTTTGAGAAACTTAAATTTTAATTTAAAACATAATTTCCTAATTACTCCATATATTATTAGAATTTGGAAACAAAATTTATTTATTTATTAAATTCCAAAACAAAGATTGTCTATAATATATATACAAATATATATATATATATATATATATATATATATATACACACACATTATAAATAGAAACATTTATTTAGCTTTTTAAAGATAAAATCACTAATTACCAATTCATATTTTATTGATCAATATTATCAAATCAATTTAATTTTAAATAAATATTATTAAATTGATACTGTCAAAAATTCCGGGATATCACACTTTCAAAACTTTATTAACAAATAATCATTTTTAATTCCAAAACATTATAAATAAAAAATAAATATCAATTCCAAAAACTATCATTAAATAATAATTACTCGTTCCAAATGATTATCGATAAATAATAATTATTAATTCCAAAACGTTATTAATAAATATGAATTATTAATTATAAACATTATCAATAAATAACAATTATTAATTCTAGAACATTATTAATATGTAATAAATAATAATTCCAAACATTATCGATAAATAATAATCATTATTGCCAAAATATTATTAATAAATGATAATTACCAATTCCAAACATTATCAATAAATAATAATTATTATTTCCAAAAATTATTAATAAATAATAATTTTTAATTCCAAACTTTATCGATAAATAATAATTATTATTTCCAAAACATTGTTAATAAATAATAACTACTAATTCCAAATATTATCATTAAATAATTATTATTATTTTTAAAACGTTATTAATAAATAATAAGTACTAATTCCAAACATCATCAATAAAAAAAATTATTATCCTTCAACAATATTAACTATTTATTAAATAACTTTTCATAATATAAAATATTGATAAATAACTTTAAAACAATATTAAATATAAATGAATAACTTTTAAACATAATTAAACAACTCTAAAACATTATTACATGATGATTTAAACAACTATGAACATTATTAAATAATAATGAAACAACTTTAATACATTACCATTTAAATAAAATATTATAGAAAAATCCAAAGATTAGATTTGAAATCAATCTCCAAATCAAAAACATTTTCAAGCCAAAACTACAATGAATAGTATTTTTCAAAATATTAAATTGAGGCCAGTAGCCACCAATGCACTTAACCATTATTGTTATTGATTTTTATCACTACAGTGGTTCAGTTTTGAACATATAACAATGTCATAACTAATAGTGCTAAACAATTAAGATTCAATAATTAACAAACTACATAACATGGTTACACTGAAATAGAATCAATAATTATATACAAATTGGAATTAAAATGACTATTGTGAGAAATCCGGATTTCTCTACAAATTTTCATGTCTTTCAATTTTAATAACAATCTCTTTTAAAAGCGGATATTTAACCAACCAGCAAATAATTTCAACCAAACAATAAACAGTAAAATTTATTAACCATACAACATACTAATTAACCAAAAATGTGAGTTTAACTCACTAAAGTTTCAGTTTTCGCTTTTGCATTCTAGTTCTGTCTAAATTCGGACAATGTACAATTTTATCGTGAAATTATATTAGCTCAAATCTCAACCAATCCAATTCCAAAATGTAAACATCGTTCCTAAGAATGCAAAGTGACTGACGGCATCCGATTTGGACCCCTTTTAAACTTCTTCTTCCTCAATCCATTCCCGCTCTTAAAAATTGACGTCTAAAACCATAGCTGAAAGTTCACCCACCACCTGCTCCTTCTCCGATCAACGAATTAATGAATCGTTGAATCCCACATGCTCCACATCGCGGTATCAACCTCTTCGAGGCCACAATATCCCACTCGAATGCCCTTAGAAAACGAGACACCATCCACTCCCTCCATTGTAGCATGACGACGCACCCACCCATCATCGACTAGACCTTCCTCGAAACCCGACATTGAGTCTCCATACCACCGAGATTCCAAATATAAGCTCCAATCGAGATAATTCTTCCTAGATTTCAAAAAATGTCAACCCTAGTTCTGCCAATTACCCTTCCAAACTACCAAACACCTTTTTCCTCTACTGCACTCTTTACCAGTCCTTCCGCATAGAAATCTAAGCTCAAACACTCCAAAGAATTGAGCTTTTTATTTTTTTTGATTTTTGTTTGAATTGATTCTGAATTTGTATGAAGGGAATTTTTTCTTTGCTTTTTTTTGATGGAGCGACAAAAAGATGGACGAAAACGTGCGATGTTGGATGTATAAATTGTTGACTTATGTTTATTTCTATTTTCCGGCATCTCACCGCATGGATTTTTATTCACGTACGGGCTGCGAACAACAAAACAAAAATAAAATTGCACTTAAAATAGAGACGCAAACTCCAAATAAAAATAAGATACACTGGTTATTGAAATTTTGAAATTACAAAAACACTGTCGTTTATCGAAAAATCATAAACAATAATTTAAATAATTTCCAAATTAAAAATTATGGAAAAATCAAATAAATTAAACTAAATATATGTCAATAACAATCGAGTCGTGAAAATAAAAATAAAATTACAAAATGAATTCACGGTTATTATTTATTAATAAAAAGGAGTTAAATAAGTCCCTTAAATCCGTTAAATAAATATTCAATCCAAAATTCCAATTTTTAAATCATCATTCAAATATCTTAAGTTCACAAATTCAAATATTTTAAATAACCTCTGTAATTGAATTCAAGCTATAAACTTTAAAAACCAATTATTCAATATTTAAAATTAATTAATTATTCAAAACCAATGATCAAAATTTTGGGTTGTTACAATCACTTTCTAGGTGTTTCTAAACTTTTGATTGCAGTTCTACAAATGCTATTGTTTGCTATTTGAAACATTAAAATGGCTAAAAGTGCTATTTAAATTATCTATCCAAGATCTTTTTAGGATTTTTAGTAACATTAATTAGTGTATTTTAGAAACATCTTTTAGTTTAAATTTATTTTTAATAATTATTTTGAACTTTTAAATTAAAGGGTTTTCAAATATAAAACATGCTCTTTTTAGGATTTTTGTTAAATTTGAAATTAGTTATTTTTAAGTACTATTTTATATAGCTATTTAAAACCTATTTATAAGTGTTTTAAAAGTATTTATACATATATAAGTTTAGAAAAGTAAGTTAAGTAATCTATAAAAGGATAAAAGTGGTTTTGTTATAACCTTAAATCACAATAAATGGGCTTGAGAAGTAAATTAAAAGTACGATACCATGTTAAATAAGTGTAGATGTAAATAGATCTATAAAAGGAATGTTTCAAAGATATTGTTAAGTATAAGATAGTTTTGGGTTTATGGTAAAAATGTTTTAATAACATTTGTTTTTAACCTATTTAAATATACTTTTGAAAATGTGAAATCTTGTTTAAGATTTATGAATATTCTTGTACCATTTGGGATAAGAATATAAATACATTTCTAAGTATTGAAGAGAGTAGAAATATATAGTGAAATAGAAGTATATATGTAAATATCTTCCATAAAAGTATTATATATATATATATATATATATATTAACAAAGAAGTTTTAATGTAAGAGATCTGTTCGAGTGATGAAGATTCATATAAGAGATGCTGAATGTGACTTCACCATCGAAAATGACATAAAATAGAGTATGCCTCATAGCCAATGGGCTTAGCTATCCTTAAAGGGTATATCAGCTCCAAATCTAGAGATGCTTATTAATGTTGCTAGCAGGAGTTGATGGTATTCGGTATCACGTGTTCGAGCATGAACCGGCTATGTTTCTCCTTTGTGGTATATTTTATCCAGAGATATACGATGCTTGGATGGCAGTTTCTAACTTGTAGGAGGCTTGTCCTTGATGTACTGAGGACACCTAAAACAGAAATCCATACGCAAACATACCTTAGTGGTTTTAGTTGTAATTCTAAAATTGTTGTATTATGAGATGCAAGCAGCATAACTATTTGTGATTTATATTCTACACCCTAAACACTATCTTATATAGCACCTTATTTACTTATTAGATGGTTTCGGTTCTTTAGAGGGGAAAATCGTTACGGTGATTCAAACAGTTTCAAAATTTATTGCCATATGATGCATGTATTTCTTAAGTTTATCACACCAAACTTGCATTTGAATCGTGGTTTTATTTTTCCCATAATTCCTTTCGGGCTGTTTAGGAAAGGCAGCTTTTAGGTGGATATTCTTTGGAGCTTCAGGAGATGATCTGGATGCTACCATTCGCCTACGGTTGTATTTTATTTCCACTACCAGTATGTATATATCAGCATCTGTGAGTACTGTTGTAACTGTCCATGTTGATGATAGTTTTTAGGATAGTAGCTTTGAAATGCTATGTATTTTAGAGTAACTACTTGTATTATCCTTTCGATCTTATATATTATCTTTTATTTGTGAGATTTTAATTTCGTGTACTCTTCTTTCTTGTTCATTTTCTTTTTGCCTTTGCGCTTTACCCTAATAATCTATCTTTCCAGCACTTGGGTGTTTGGTACGTGAATACCATGGATGTATTAGCATCATCATTTGAGAGTCAACAAGGTAGGTCATTACATCTAGTATCAGAGCTGAAGGTTAAGTTAGGACCTTGACTATGGTTGTGCATAACTCATTAGAGATGGGGTAAGCGATGCCCTGGAATGAGTTAAGTGTCTTATACATATAGAAGCATATTTGTATTTGTTATAAACATATGCCTTAAAGGTAACTCCAACCATAAAAATTAAACATCTAATATATTGGTAATTTATATAAGTTTGATTTTTAAGTGTAGTTTAATTAATGTAAGAAATGATGAAGGTCATTCATTATCCCTCATCAATTAGTTTAGCTGTGCTCGGCCAGTTTACGAACATTGTTATCCCTTAAAGATTGATTTATCATGCTTGACCAGTTTATGAGCATTTTTATCATTTGTCGATTGAATAGTCATGATCGACCAATTTATCTTTATTATTATCATTTATTAATCAGATTAGTCATGCTCGACCATTTTATGAGCACTGTTACCATTTGTAGATTGTTCAGTTACGTTCGGCTGGTTTATGAGCATCGATGAACTCTTATTGACTATTGATTTTGTGCTCAACCAGTTTATGAGCAGTTTACCTTTTTACTGCATGGGTTGGTTGGATGGTACTTATAGATGCACTGAAATAAACACCTTGTGAATTAAGTTTCACAATTTGACTACAAGGCATTTGGAGATAATGTTGGGGTTGGGAGTGACTATAAGAAATTCAGTGATAATGTTGGAGTTGGGAGCTTATCCAATGAAAGCAGTCTAGTATAAAAATTTTACACCTGGTTTAATAAATATGCATTTTAAACAAAGAAGATTTAAACTAATATTTTGAGAATTTAAATCTCGGTATCTTCAAAAATGATTTCTAAGATTTTAGGGAAAATAATAACAGTATTAATTGAAAGTATTTATGAATATTAATGTTTTAAAAAGTGTTTAAGGATTTGTTTTAGTTCAAGCTTAATTTCGACATCGATGAGTCAATTCAGGAACAAAGTATTTTTATGTTATCTAGTTTAAGTGCCACGAAAGTGACTAAAAATGGACGAGAGATGTGTTCGATTGGTATGCGCTTCTCACGGGCATTACCCTTCTTAGTAAGGGAATATATGGTATGACTTGGTAGAACCCATTTCCATGGTATCATTTTTATGTTACTCAATCTATTCATATATTTTCTATGCATTTTAAAGTAAATATTTGGGAAATTGGTTTATGCACTAAAATCATGATGCATAGCATGATTTACAAAGTATTTAATACCGCTTTGAAAGTGATTTTTGATTTAATCCTGAAATCATGATTTCATATACAAAAGATATATGTATATACATTAGTAATTCAAATGGTTTAAAATAAAACCTTGATTTTAGTTCTAAATTTTTTTGTAAAGAAATCTTATATAAATAGTTTAATAAAGATTAGTTTTGGTAGTAACGTATTTGAGTTTTCTATAGAAAAGAGTTGTATGCATGCTATATAGGGTGCCCAAGTGGTAGCGACGTAACCAAAACAACTATGGAACCTTTTCTTGTTTTCCCTTTAAGTAAAGGGCATTTACCAAAATAAATAAGCAAAACTTTGGTAATTTATTTTATTGACGCATATATTTGTTGGAATGAAACAGATATTTCAATGATTTGGGATAGTTCGAAACTTTCAAATCGTTATAAAACCTAAAGTAAATTGCTTTTGAAAATATAAAGATGAGATTAGATAATAATGTAATTGAGAAGGTTGTAAGTTAACACGTGTTTTAAATTTTTTGAACATCCTTGTTAACTAAAACATTCGATATTATTGGGCCAACTATTAAATGTCTTCATTTTAGGTGTGTCTAAAGGAAGTAGTCCCCGGTTTTGAGTTTGGACACTAGTGTCGTGTTCTTTTCTAGCTATTTTGCTTACCCGATGGTTAAAGAAGTCAAAAGGTTGACTCCGCTATAAACCTTGATTTATTTTGGGCCCTCATTTGAATTTTAGAAAGTAAAATGAATTTGATGTTTTCTACATACTCTGAGGATGCAATAAATTATTATACGAGTATGAAGTCAAGTTTTTTATGAAATGTACTATAAATAAAGTTATGCCATTATAAAATGTTTATAGACTTGAGTATGTTTTTCGAAATGGTTCATAAATGGTTTTAGTATTGAATAAAACATACTATTCGTGTTAATGAATGTGACAAAAAAGAAAATGGTATATTTAAAGAAACTAATAAAATAAAATATGTAAATTGTATGTAGTTCAGCTTATTCTCATCACTATTCTTGATCAAGGATTCGGGCACATGGTTTCTAGGTGATTTACACTGGTCCGAAAAAGGATTTTTCACTCGATTCTCGATGGTGAATACTTGAAGAGGATTCTTAATATAATCCCGAGGTTTGCCATCATAGTATATGGATATGTAAGGTAAACAAAGCTTTCCAATCAAGGAGTATAATCAAATTCCACACTAGAGAGGTCTGGTGATCTGTACTAGTTTGGAAGTGGTATTTATGTTATCATGCATGTGATTAGATCAAATATTATGTACGGATGATCCCTTCACATCGTATAGGCTTAAATATATGTATATTATGTTTTGTTGGCTTCTAGAGAGTTCAAGAAATGACTCTTTGATTTGTTTTGAGGTAGCATGAATAATCGTCCAAGTAATAACCTAAGGTAGTTGAGCAGAAAGTACGCTTAGTAAATTGTATATCATCCATGGGCGATAAGAGGGTTTTTGTACCTGAGAAAATTATGAGCATTGTTTGCTAGTGACTATAAATATTACTAAGTATTTATTGTGCTTGTTTCTTTTGTTATTTAGTCATGTTGGAATTTTGAGGATGAAATGTTTTAAGTAGAGAAGAATGTAACAACCCAAAATTTTGAATACTTCGTGCTCAAATATCTGAATTATTTAAATATATAAATCTTGGTTTAATATGATTAAATAGATTTTATAATTTTTTTGCCCCTTTTCATTGATAACTAAAGACGAGAAAAAATGTTTTTGAAATGAGTGTATAAAAATAAATACTTTGAATAAATATCAATAATTTGACTGGAAATCGTTTTATCGATAAACAGCTTTTTACTCGGTAAATGTTGTTCACAATTTTTGGACATGTCTAAAATATTAATTTGTAATTAATTAGAAACTAAGTATATTCTATACTAATAGAAATTAGTGGGTTTGGATGATGTCATGGGTGATTTCATAGGGTAGAAGATATTTTGGTGACTAATAAAAGATATTTCTAACGGGTGTGAGGAGGAAAGTGAAGCACATGGAAGGAAGCATGCATGGTGATCTTCTATGGAGGGTAAGAGGTGAGTGGCTTCCTCTTAGATACTTCTACTAAAGGCTATTCATAGGTTACATTAACTCATTTGCTAATTTCAAAGATCGGAACATTTAGCCTTAATCATCTTCTATCTTCACTAATCAATCTCTAATCAAAGTAAATCAACTCCAAACTTCACCAAACTCAAGCTATATGCCTAACACAACATAGTAAAATGGAAAAACAACTCAAATGATGAAGGAAAGGAGCAAAAAACCTCAGCACATTTGGTCCTTTAGCAATTACGGAGAGGGAAGGTGGCTAAGTGCAAAAGTGGAGCTAAAGGTGGATGCTTTGGATGTTTAGTGGTGGTAGGAAGTGTTCATGTGATTCTAGTGGCCTGTGCTTGGTCGTAGGATTGGTTTTGGGCGATTTAACTCATAATTGAAAATCATGTTATGTGTGTATATATGTTGTGCTTGGATATAAAGTTAAGACATTAACCAATGAAGTTATAACTTTGGGCCCTTTTGCTTTTGAAAGCAAATGACCACTATATATGATGTATATTCACTTCTATTACCCTCTACATCATGTAACATAGCCTTGACTTTGTGTTTACATGTTTGATTGGATCGTGTGTAGCATTAAAGTGTGTTGAAAGTGTTTGAAGCGAGAATAGTCACTATAAGTGCACTTTGAATCCCTTGTGTTTTAACTTGTGTTAGATCGTTATATGTGAATATATTGTGTAAGAATATATCTTAGTTATGCTATACGCTTATAATAGTGTATGGTACAGTGAGTAAAATGTTTGAAAATTTACAGAAATGATAGAATAGAGTTGTTAAAGTTAGAATAAAAAGGTCATTATGGATGCACTTTGAAAATGCCTTGTGCTCGGCGATTTTGTCAATATTATTTTAAAAGACATCCTTAGGAGTTTCTTCGCATAATTGTCAAGTAATATAAGTAAGGTACTTACTGTAAAAAAATTATTTTAAATCAACTGTTAACTAGATGAAAACTGGTCAAACATTTTTGGGTTTAAAACTGGTTTTATGGTAGGAACAGGAAACTAGAACATTTTGAAACTGCAACACTTTCTACCCATTTCTAAACTTTTGATAGCAGTTCTATAAATGCTATTGTTTGTTGTTTGAAACAGTAAAATGGTTAAAAGTATTGTTTAAATTAAGTGTCATCTAAGATCTTTTTAGGAATTTTTAGTAACATTAATTAGAGTATTGTAAAAGTGGTTATAAGTTTAAATATTTCTTATAATTATTTATGAATTGTTACAATAAAGGGTTTTTAAATATAAAACAATCTTTTTTTAGGATTTTTGTGTAACATTTCTGAAAATTAATTACGTTTAATTTGATAATTAATTTGATTTTTGAATTAAATTGTGAATTATTTTATGAATTAATTAGAAAATTTCTAAAATAAATAAATAAAATTTAGATTACCAGTAGCAATTTGATTTGAAATAATAAGAATGAGTATTTTATAAACAAATATTGAATTTAAAAATAAATGTATTGGAAATAAATAGAATTAAAAAGCTTTAAAAAGTCAATGATAGTTTGTTTTCTAAAATATTAAATATATTTGGAAGGTGTATTGATTTTAAAAGCACTAATGTACTAATTTTCAAAATATTTTTTTTTAAGATTTAATCTTGTTATATATATACATATATGAATAAGAGTGACTAATTGTTAATATGAAATCAAAATATTTAAATCATTCTTTTCTTTTTATAAAGTTGTACAAAAATAAATAATAAAGAATGTAAGAATGTAAAATGTATGAAATACATGTATATAAACATGTTGAACTAATTAAAAAAATTGAATGTGAAAAATAATGGAAATTTTTATAAAGAAAACATTAATATTTTAGAATGGAGGCATATGAAATATACATATGAAATTTTATTTACATGAAGGATTAAATAAAAATTTACAAAATAATTGGAACTAAGGGTATAAACATAAAAAATGCTATAAATGAACATTTGTAAGGAAATAATTGTACAAGTGTAAGCCATGTGGACAAGTTGCATTCAACTTTTGCAGAAAAAAAATAATAATAATAAACAAAAGAAAAATCATAGAAGGTTCTCCTATAAGCTTCATAGATTTCTGAAAGAATTAAAGCCTGGAAATCAAGTCCAGATCAAAGGAAAGGATGAAAACAAAACCTGAGAAAATAAAATTCCAAGCTTAGAGTCTGGGAATCAAAGCAGAACAACCACTTTCCTTCATTGTAAATAAACCTAAAGTTCAAAGCTCAAGTTGTAGAGGAGAGATTACAAACAATTGAAGAACAATCCAGCAATCAAATAAAAGATCAAAGATTCACCACTAAAAATCAATTCATACAACATGAATCAGGTTTAACTCAGGATAGAAAATCAAGTTTCAAGTTTGCAGACCAGGGTTTTCTCTGTTTGAAAAAGAAAAAAAATACAAAATTGTAAGTAAATCCTTTCAGAAAATTTTGAGTTAGAATTTTTTTAGTTGAGAGATTTAAGTAAGTAATTCATCTGGAAATCAATTCAAGTTTTCAATTGCAACCTGGAATCAAATAAATTGTCAAAATCTTGAATCAACAACAAACAAATGCTTGCAGTTCGAAATTCAAACAGCTAAAGCAATAAAAAGAAAAATCAACAGCAGTACAGTCCTCTGTTCTTCATCCTAAGGTGAGCAAACTACCCACTCTACTATTTTGATTGTGTGTGATAAATATCTGATGTTTGTGATTGAGATCTGTTGTATGAATATAATTGCATGTTTGTATATAAATGCAAATGTCTGTGCTTCTGAAGATATACATATATATGTCTTCTCTGTTAAACAACGGGCCCCAAACTCATAAAGAAATCCAAATCTTCTGAATGAATAAATTTTTGACCTTGATTCTTAAAGAGAAAATAATTGAAAGAATATAAGTCTAATTCTAAAAATAATTTCAGGAAAATTTAGTAAGTAATTAACTGGAAAATGAAATATACAGTGAGATCTCAACATATCAAAGAATTCAACTTTCATGATTTAATGTTTCATGTATATAATTTGACTTATCTCCGAAAAATATGAATTTTAAAAATGGAATCAAGATTTTTTATTGGGTAAACCGAGAGAAATCTATGGATGAACAGAAAACACAATTTGATCGATTTCTGATGATCGCGTGATTGTAAAATCCTGAAATTGTTTCTGAAGGAAGATGGAGGTGTGGGGATTCATGGAAAAATAATCTATGATTTTATTATACGCCGTGTTGATAGATGGTCGTTGATTTAGGGTTTAGTAGCAACTCTTGGTCGATTGGGTTTTACGAAGCTATTCGCTGAAGAGGGATCACCGGAGTTTATCAGTGTGGGGGGAGTTCGGTGGATCATTGGGGAAGCTTTGGTCAGAGTGACGTAGTCGATGGTGGCCGATATCATCGATGGTGGTGAGTTTTGGCATCACAAATGTGGTTCCAGTATTTGGTCTGGAGGGTCGATTTTGGTTGATGATGTGATTAAGTGAATTTGGGTGCTCAGGCAAGGTGATAGGACCTTTGGCGATTGATAGGCATCGACAACAATTGTAACAACCCACATATTTATCGATTTTATACTTAAATATTTTATTTAAATATTTTGTCGTTAATCGGATATTGGTCCGAAAAGCTACTTGTTGAAAACGGTCAAATTAGGACTCGAGACCACTTCCATTGAGTTCGAAATGTCGTTTACAACTTTTTTAAGTATAAACATTGATAGTTTTGGAGTTAGTGGAATTTCACTTACTTTTCCCGCTTTGGACTTTGGGTCAGATACACCATTATAACTCAAACCCACTTCTCTCCTTCTCCCCACTCTTCATAAATTCCTACCAAACACAAACTTTAACATTAATGGTGAGTGGAAAGGGAAATTAGAAACTCCAAGCCTAGGTTTCAACTCCAACTCCATCATTCAACTCCAAATTCAAGAAGAAAGCATTGGATTCAAGCTTGTAGTTGCTTCTCCATTCACCTTCAAGCTTTTCTTCATAATTTGGTGCGAAGGTGAGATTTTTATGCCACATTCTTGTCTATAACTATCTTGGACTTTTGGGAATGATTTCCTATCACTTTAGCATGTACATTTGCATTTGGTTTGGATTGGCCAAAAACTCAAATTTTTAGTGTTTTTGGAGATTTCCTGCACTTAGGTCGCACTGCCACGAAATGCCACTTCGGAATTAGGTCGTAGGTCGTGGGCCGCTAGGTCGTAGGTCGTGGGCCGCTAGGTCGTAGGTCGCTCGCCCTGATCTTCGTATGGTTGCTCGGCGTGTTCTTTGTTAGGTCGCGGCAAAGTTAGGTCACACGATCTTGTTTTAGACCTTAGGTCGCTTGCCCTGTCGCATTGGTGTGTTGCTAGGTCTTAAACCCTTAAGTCGCTCGACCTTTAGGTCGTAACTCTTTAGGTCGCGAACCCCGTTAGGTCGCTTGACCCATAAGCCGCTCGACCTTTAGGTCGTAACTCTTTATGTCGTAACTCTTTAGGTCGCGAACCCCGTTAGGTCGCTTGACCCTTAAGTCGCTCAGCCCGTTCACACTTTAGGTCGCAAGACCACTCGGTCGTGCAACATTTAGGTCGCTTGGCCTAGGTCGTTAGGTCGTAGCCCGTTCATTTGCTCGGCTGTGTCTTTAACTCGTAGGTCGCTCGCCACTTCTAACCCGCGAGTTCCTTAAGTCGCTCGCCTCCCATAGGTTGTTAGACCTTAATACCGTTAGGTTGCATGACCTTAATACCTTTAGGTCGTGTACCCTGTTAGGTCGCGAGTTTAATTGGGTCGTTCGGCCTTAAAATGTTAGGACGCTTGGCCTGTGCTTTTGTTAGGTCGCGAGTCCCCTAAGTCGCTCGCCTCTGTTAGGTCGCTCGTTTCTGCTAACTCGCGAATACCCCTAGGTCGCAACCAATAGGTCGCTCGATCCTATCCTCCCTTAGGTCTTCACTAGGTCGAACCCCGTAGCGGGGGCGTTGCCCCCGCACCCCCACCTTGGGGGGGTGGCCATCCCCATGCACCCTCCCTCCGTAGGGGATCATATCTGAAAAAACGTTCAATAGAACTTGCTTTGTTGAGATGCTGAGTTGACCATTCTTCGAGACAAACTATCTTGGGCTTCTCGGTCGATTTTATGGATTTTTGAATATCTATTTCGATGGATTCTTTATCGGTTTCTTTGGATTTTATTCACGTCTTTGAATGTGAATTTTTATGATTGATTGTTTCTACAATCACTTCTATGATTTGTCACTTTAAAATATGAAGGTTTCAATACTAGTAGTAAATATCAAAACCCTTTCAACAAAATGATTTCAACTCTATTTTCAATAACAAAGCTCTTTTCTTAAACCGTTTTCCAATCTACTAGTATATACAAACCTTTACCTCACTCGTATGAGAAATTGAATTAAACGGCTTAGTAAAACAAGTGGTATGAAACGCTTGCGTTTGCTTCGTCGGTTAACTCTTGGACTTGTTCGATTGAACCTTTTTGTGACAATTTTCTAGTGGAGATCTACAATTTGTTCGTAAATATTTAAGTTAAGCTAGTGGTTATGGGACATTAGGCTAAGCTCATATATTTACTAGCTTACTGTAATTGACACTTCTCTTTGATCATGACGATCATGTTATGATTTAGACTAGCAATTGTGCGATGTCTCTTTGTTTGCAAGGTTAGACTAGACCTCATGGGTGTGATTCCGACTCACACATATCTCCTTGTCCGCAAGGTTAGTCTAGACACCATTTGTGTGATTCCACTCACACATACCTTTTTGTTGCGAGGTTAGGCTAGACACCATTTGTGTGATTCCACTCACACATACCTTTTTGCTTTTTGGTTAGCCTAGACCTCATCTGTGTGATTCCGACTCACACATATCTTTTTGTTGCGAGGTTAGGCTAGACACCATTTGTGTGATTCCACTCACACATACCTTTTTGCTTTTTGGTTAGCCTAGACCTCATCTGTGTGATTTCGACTCACACATATGGGGTAGCTCCCCATGGTCTTCGGACCGTCATGTGATAGGCCTCTTTCCCTTTTTTCTGTGATTTCTAGATTTCTTGTGTTGATTTCTGGAATTTATGTCATTGACTTGTTATGAGTACAAGTTTAGGGTATGATGCCCTCTTTGGATCTTTGAGAAGATTCTTGTGATATTGATTTATCTCTTGTTGATTGATCTTCTGTTGATCATCATTTGCATACTTATAGTAGTATGTCAGTATGGATATTTTATGTTTATGCCATATCTTTTACTTTATATCATGTCATCTGATATTTATAGCTAGACTGATCTGTTTATTATTTTCTTATAAATAATACTTGGGTCAGACCGAGATGCTACAGGTGCTTCTGCTTGACTTCTCCCCAGGGATTCATTGCTCTGACTTTTGGCTAACCACATAGATTAGCAGTTTTGGTTGTTTACACTTGAGATATAGACTCATAGTTGTATTCTTTTGTATAGCACGTGTTGTTATTCTCTTGTATTATTGTGGACCTTTTTGACCACTACTCTGATGTACACTTTCATGTGTTAGTTATATATTCATATCTTCTTCCGCTCTTGTGATATGAATTATCTGTGACTGATTTGTGTTATGTTTATTTCTATATTTGTTTCCGAAGATTATTATAGCCACTGTGTAGTAGCTTTGAGTTTGTATCAGTATGTTGGATTTCCTCTTGAAATAAAATGCATGTTATACTATCTGACATATCGGTGCTCGCGCAAAGCAATTACACGGATGGTCGCTCCTCAACAGCCTTATTCTCCGTGCTAGTTGACGGCATTACCCCGTAGTGTCCTTGGCTAGCGTGGGTATAGAGGTGGGGCGTCACAACAATGATCGGTGTTACTCCGATCACGTGTGCACGTTCACACGTGCATATCATGTTCTTAGGTAAATTCAAGTAGGAGAAGACGAATTTGTTTTCGGGTTTGGGTTTGAGAAAATTGAAGATTGTCTCGAAGTCGGGGAAGTGAGGGTTCGCTCGTATGGGGATCGATGTTTACCCGAAGTTTTTACTCAAGAGGGGATTGGTGATGTCTCGGGTTTGTTTAGTTATATACCTAGTTTTAAATAATATTAGGTTTTAAACTTAAAACAAGTATTCCAGGTTTTAAAGAAACGATAAAAACCAGATTTAAAAGCAAAGTAAAATAACGGGTTTGGTAATGAAGTTTTTTTTCAAACATGTCAACTAGTTTTCAGAAGCAATGGTAATGGAAGTTTTTTTTTAAAAAAGTTTCCAAACATAATTGACAAAGTTTTAAAAGTGAATTTATAAATAAGTTTTCACGTAAATCCGTTAAACAAGATTTTAAACAAGTTTCAAGGATTTAATTTGAAGGTTGTTTGTTTTTAAAGTCTTAATTTAATTTATGAAATAATAATAATTTTGTTTTCAAAGATGAAAAGTAAATGTCTTAAAATAATTGATGGATAATTACATATGTAATTAAATTAAAGCTAATTTCTTTGTGTAATTAGTTTGAAAGCTAAGTACCTTATGTAATTAAATTAAAACTAATTCCTTTGTGTAATCAAATTAAGGTTAATTAATTGCTGTGATTAAATTAAAGAGTAATTAATAAATTAAAGTATTTATTATCAAAAGTAATTAATTACTTAAAGATAATTACTTAATTTACAAGTAATTATTTAATGATTAAAGCTGATTAATCGAGTAATTAAGGATTAATTAATTAATTATTATAATTAATTAAGGATAATTAATCAAGGATTAATTATAAATTAAAGGTTAATCACTAAATGATTAGAGAGTAATTAATCAAATTGATTCGTAATTAATTAATGATTAATTAACCAGGATTAGTAAATTATTCATAAGTAATTAATCTAATTTAAATTAATCAGTTGATTAATGAATCTTACTTATGAATGTTTTGGATTCTTTTGAATGTTTGAATGGTTTGATATTCCTCATATGTGATGTTTTGTGATATGAATTATTCTGATATGTGTTGTAAACAGTGACGTGATGTATTCCTCTATGATGTAGTTTATTCATCGTGATGTAACTTATTTATTTGTGTTATAGATAAGCGTTATTGGAATATACCGCTTATCGATATTGATATGATTGAATCCATGATGATTGATGTTGTTGCACTATTGTGTAAAACCCCTAGGCTACACCTTACACACACAAATATGGATTGCACGAGGAAAATCGGTTAAGTCACAGATTTTTGATGATTTTAAAGATTGAATTTTTGAATCCAAAATAGTTTTGGAATTAGAATTGAAAGCTTTTGAAAATGTGTTTCAAAAATAAAACTTATTTTAAATAACTTAATAAAGTTTTGAAATTTAATAATTTGATTTATATTTGAATTCAATATTTGAAATTGAATTCAATAATTTGGGAATTATAGTTTAAAAAGATTATACAAGTTGTAAAGGTGTTTATATGGTCTTTAACCATTTAAAAAAATATTGTTTTGGGAACTTAGATTTAGATCCAATTTTTTACTTAAATGGCTTTAACTTATGTAAATGTAATTAGTTTTCCCAAAACGGAAACTATTCGTTTCAAATAATAATAGCTTTCATAGAAAGAAAGGATTTCCAATTTGTATCGAAAGATTTCAAGTTTTAAATGAAATTGTAAGTAGTTTGGAAAAACTATGAATTAACCTTTGTGAAAGATTATTAAACCTTGTATCTTTCGTATAAAAGATTTGAATTGGAAATGGTATGAAAAGTTATGAATTAAATCTTTAATTTAAAGATTGGATAAGTTAATCCAATTTGAAATGAAATTGTTTTGAAAAGCTGTGAGCAAACCTTTGTGGAAAATTTGGTGAACTTTGTGAGATGAACCTTTTTGTTTGAAAGATTTGGAACGGTAATTCGTTTTGAACCATTTAAAGAAAGGTTTTGGATAATAAGTTGTGACCTAATCGAAATCCCATTATCCATATGTTTTTAAATATTGCGCTCATTATTCGGTTTATAACCCATTCCGAATAATGATACATCGTTATGGATAGCATTTGAAGACCGATGGTGAAGACCGGGTATTTTCGAGAATGAAAGGATAACCCGTCGATTGTCTCTGCACCGAGTCGCGTCGGAATAGAGATTTCCTAAGTGATGGGAAGTCCGATCGGGATTGTGAATACCCGGATTTGCAAGGGCTTCTTCGAAAGCGCCTTCGGTTCTGTTCGAACCCGGAGCAGACTTGTATGGTGTGTTTGACATTACACTTTGAGATGTAAAACCGGTTTCTATCAAATACATTTCTGTTTGGTGGCGGAGATTTATTCTCTTAGCTTAACACCCTTCTCTGAGACGTACGAGGTCAGAGGTTATGTAATTGATGGTTATTAGTGATACATTCCCAATTTGGTAATGTGGCATACGAAGTGCTGCTGATCATTTGTTGATCAAAACATGACTTTATGAAAAAGTGTAGCTTTGTGGACGAGACATCATCGAGCCTCACAAACCGTTAATGGTCGAAACAGGAAAGATGCGGCAAGGTTTCAGAGGTAGCTCCCCTAGGGTATGACCATTCCTTCTGGAAAAGGGTGTTATCATGGTATGGAGCCCAGATACTTACTCATGTGGACATTGTAGTGTATTTATTACTGTGTGATGTTGTTGGTGTAGAGGATCCTTGGATAAAGGTCGCAAACGACCGAGGGTGACATATCTTAGGTTCTACTTCCCGGCAAGGGGGTTACCGGCCTTGTGTTGGAAGAGAGCCGGGTAGGTTCTCGAGGCGTCCCTCCAGAGGCGTTCCCATGTGCCAATAGGAAGTTCTTTAGCCTGACCATTTTTTGGAAATCCAATCAGCCAATACGAGCCTTGTACGGTTTTAGTTGTAGAACCTGCCATTTAAAATGGCAGCTATAGTAGGCATAGTATAATGGTACCTATGCTAGCTAAGATTAATATTATACTTTCAAACTGTTTTCCACTATGCACTAGTGTAATATCAAAGAGTTTTCTCGTATTAAGCATATTTGACTATCATAAGGAGAAATCTCCCTCATGTGTGCGATTGCATGGTGTGTGTGCCGGGAGGCCTCATGGTAGTTTCGTTTTCCAAAAAGCATTGCGGATTTCAATTTAAATTCCTTTGTTTGTTTTTTAAAAATAAACTGTTTTCGTTTGCTCATACCAGTCTCATGATTGGCCTGGAGTTTATTTTTCCCTTCCTAAACTCTGGGTGCCCACAATTTTTCACACGGGCAGTCTAGAGTTGGGTTTTCAGATAGTCAGATAGTAGATATCGATTTGGTAGCTTTCAGCTTTCTCTTTGGTATTCTTTGGAGCTTTGGATTGAAGATGGAGTTTTTGGAGTTTGGTATTGAAGACATTATCATTCCGCTGTTATTTCTTGTATCTCTGATAGTATTGATATCTATTATATCATTCTATTGTATCATCATTGCATCTGAATATTGTATCAAATATTGTATATCATTGATATTATCTCATTTCTTCTGTCGTGTTGTACTTAATGCGTTATAAGCTCCGGCACGAGTCAAATTTCGACGTTTGGATCTGCAGCATTTAAGTACAAGTGGAGTACGGGTGTCGATTTTCGAACGCTGAAATTTGGAACGTGGCATTTTGTTAAATTTGAAATTAGTTACTTTTAAGTAATACTTTATAGATATTTAAAACCAATTTATAAGTATTTTTAAGTATTTATATATAAGTTTGGGAAAGTAAGTTAAGTAATATATAAAAGGATAAAAGAGGTTATGTTATAATAAATAAATTTGAGAAGTTAATTAAAAGTATATTACCTTGTTAAATACGTGTAGATGTAAATAGGTCTTTGGAAAGAATGTTTTAAAGATAATGTTAAGTATAAGATGATTTCGGGTTTATAGCAATAATACTTAAATAACTTTTGTTTTTAACCCATTTAAGTAAAATTTTGAAAATGTGAAATCTTGTTTAAGATTTATGAATATTCTTATACCATTTGGGATACGAATATGAATACATTTCTAGTTATTGAAAAGACTAGAAATGAACAATGAAATAGTAATACATGTATATATCTTTTGTAAAGGTACTTTAAATATATATACAAGTATTTACAAAGAATTTTTTAGTAAAAAAAGAATTAATTACATAAAAAGGGACCAGCAGTCACTTATGTGACTTAATTGTGCTTTGTGTGTTTGCTCATTTATGGAAAGTACTTAATCATATACTTAGCACTAAAAGCCAAAAAAGTAGACTTGTTCTATCTGTGAGAGTTAATAAAGTGTCTAGGTAGAGCTTAGATGCAACCAGTGCTCTAACCTACTTAGCTTCACTCTTGGTCGAGGGATAGCGTAAGTTGAGAAGGTTGGAAACGGTGAAAAGTATATGGGACTTGGTTTCCATATGCGATCGTTTTTATTTCTATCGAACTTGACCAATTTAACTTAGCATGTACAAAAAAGTTGGTTTGAGATCCCTCGAGGAGGACTCATGTGACGACCCACCTTTCTGACTCCAAAGAACGACACTTAATACATCCTACGTATTTATGTGCCGTTGTGCAAGCTTCTGAAAGAAAAGTTCTCTTAAGGTAAAATAAAGAACAAAACAAGACAGAATAGAGAAACCTCATATCGGGATGGTTACATATAATATAAAATGATATAGGACCAAAGGTTACTCCTTATAAGAAGTTATATAGTTACAAAAAATACTACATCTAATAGATTTGCAGCTACACATTCTAACTTTTCATTTTTAAGATACAAAATACACCTACATAATCATATAACGGAAATAAATAACTAGATAACTAAGGAGCCGCCTCCGCGATCACCGTTTTCAAAGAGCTCTTACGAAAACCTGCTATTTTCGGACTACCTAGATATAATTGAGTACTTGAGAGTTTAGGGAAAATAAACAAATCCGGTCCGATAAAATGTTTGGTGTGAGTAATACTATGAAACAAATGGGGCATATTTAAACAATAATATGTAGGACCATGCCGCTAATGTGGAACGGGTTTTCTCCCACATAAACAACAACTAAACATAACTGGAAATAAACAATAGAAAACAAATCCAAACATAGATGATGGGTACAATTAGTATAACATTCAAACTTGAAAGAATTGAAATAGTCTGAATAAAAATTCAAACTGGATAGAATGGATAAAACAAGACTACAGTCTGATGTGATTGAACTTAAAACCTTAAAACCACTTTTACAGTTGTAGTTGAACGCTGACATTAGTGCAATATTTAAATATTGGATTTAACACAGAAAGAATTATGAAAATTTTTAACTTTCAATCTAGAATTTAAAGGTGATTAAATTGATTTTAAAACAATAATTTATTTAATTGACATGTAAAAATAGTCATTTTGGCCACATCTTGGTTTGCGAGGAAACCAGTTTCATCGGATCCATAGCGGTCAATTATTATAAGATTACGAGTTCCATAGCGATCATACTTATAGTTCGATCGTGCAAGGTTGAAAAACTTAGAAATCGATTAATGAAATTTAAATGAATATAATTTGATTTTGAAAAACTTCTATATACAATGGAATTAGGGTATGAAACTTGTTCCATTGAGTTTAAAAATATTGAAAACCTATATTTTGATATATGGGATGACATACTTTCGTTGCGGGAACGAAATGGGCTTTTCGGGTCGTTATCGTTTCGACCCAATTTGATCTGTCTATTCATTCTTACCCTTCTGTCTACATAAATAGATTTTTTTTATAAAACCTTAGCAATCAATTTTTGTACGTACTTCTCATCTGCTCCTTCCTTCCTTTCCAATGGTAGAAAACCCTAATTCCCCAATTCAAAATCAAACTTCAAAATTCAAACTCCTTAAAACCTATCGAATTATATATCGTTGTGAAGCCCTAAACGATACAAATCAACGACAATTGTTCATTTTTGAAAATAATACTCAGATCAATGGAAATCATGCTCAAAGTCTATGATCGCAAAACCTCAATTGTCGATTTGGGCGCTTTTGATTGCGGCCACGATTGGCGAAATTGGTAGGGGAATCGAAGAGCTCGTCGATAGGAGTTAAATGGTGGCAGCCAATGGTATGATTATGGCCTATGGTGGTCATACACGGCGATCTATGGTTTGGCAAACCCTAGAAATAGGCGGTGGCCTTCTTAGCGTTGATGTGTCATGGCAAGGCGAGGTCAGTGGAGGTGGTGTCGTGGCATACGACGGCGTGTAGCGGGTGAGATAGGCGGTCAACGTGGACGACTGGAGCTTGTTCGTAGGTTCGATTGCATACAAGATGTTGGGGATAGATAGGTATACGTTATTACCTCATATTTTATTTTAAATTTAAATTAAAAAAATTCGAACTTCTAACATTCGTAATTTTTTCGTACGAGCTCGGATTTGGGCACCGGTTTCTTGCATTGAGTTCGTTTTGAAATTTCGGATAACATGGAACTAGCTTGGTAAGATTTGGAGACTGTTCAAATTTTAGGTTTTATTTGGATTTTAAATCGACGATAAATCAAAGGTGAGTGATTTAACCCACTCGCGAAATACTAAACCTTCTTATGTTAGTTGAATTAAGTTATGATGTGATAAGATTTAATGATACATACCCGAGTGATTTTATTGATTTCAAAATTATTGATTTGGGATACAGGTTGAAATGATATATATCTGGAAAATTTAACTATTTTGGATTGAAATGACACATACCCCATCACTTGACCATAAGGTAGAAAATTATATACGGACAACGTATGTCAGTTTTGAATTATTTTCTAAATAATAAAGTATGTTTGATTTATAATGATTTTAAATTAAATTTAATGTTTTTATTTAAAAAATAATATTTGGAAAAATAATTTAATTTATATGTTTTATAGCTTCAAATTATAAGTTAATATATAGTTTTAGATGTAAATTTAAGATTTCAACTTATAATTTTATTTAGTTATAAATATATATAGAAATTAGATAGAATAAAATTTAATTTAATAAAATACTTAATATAGTTTTATATATATATATATATATTTAATTAAATTTAGTATAATAAATATAGTTTTGATTTAAGATAATAAATATAGACTTTTATAATAACTCTAATGGATAAAAGATTTTAGAATTTTGTAAAAAGTTTTGCAAGGAATTTATAAAAGTTTGTAAGAGATTTTATAATGGATTTTGTAAAAGGTTTTTCATAAAAGATTCTATAAAGAATTGTATAATGGTTTTATAAAGGAGTTTATACATGTTTAAAGGATTTTATAATGGGGTTTTATAAAGAATTTGTATAAAGAGATTTGGAAGTTTTTAAAGGAATTTTGCATAGAAGTTTATGAAAAGGGAAAGAGTTTTAAACGGTTTTTAAATTTATAAATGGTTTTAAAGCATATAAATAGTTTATAAATGGTTTAAGAGAGATTTATAAATTATTTTCGAAATTGATTGAAAGAAATCTTCCCCTATATTTATGAATATATTTATACTTTGGAATAAGTATATGGTTATCTTAATATGAAGGTATAACTATTTTCTATATTTATTATAAAAATGTTTTATAAAACGATCACGGAGTGAAATAAGCGTTTGGTTGTTAAAGAGGCCGGGGTTGGATATTGTCATACTCTCTTCCAATTCTAAAACCACTTTAACAACTGTGCACGTGGTGGGAATCCAAAACGAAGTAGGATGGTTTGGCGAATGCTACTGATATGAGGTAAGAATGCTGCCCCAACATTCGGGTCAGCTTGATATGACTAAAATAAGGAGCCATAACCGGGCCAAGTGATTTCGCTCCTCCTATCGAACATGCTTCTTCGATACCACACCGGTTACTTTGTGATTGATTGATGGCCACTTCGATTTGATTATGGGAGTGTTGTTTGAGGTGGACGGTTACTGTGGCTATGCGTTACCACCAGCCTGGTTCCGCAATCTAGTTGAATCCTACCGTGGAAATAGCCTTTTGTGCCCTATCGTGTGCCTTATCGAGCCTACTATGATTTTGGTTTGTGTCGTACCTATGAAGTGCTCCCTGATAGCCCACCGGTTTGGTGGTACTGTATAGACTACGTCGTTTATAAAAACGTGTTAAGGGGGATATGGGTAACGCCTTAACGCTATTTTAATACTTTACTTTACTTATAGACACTATATATAGAGAGCGTATATTACGACATATAGATAGTTTAACGGATCCTTAGGAGATGGAAAATCCCAAAACATCTCTTAAGTTATTGCACACACGTTATACACTAGATAGGAGATGAAAAATCTCATAAACATCTCTGAAGCCATTACAAAAATATTTAATTATTATTGATTTAACTTACGTAAGGTCTTTTAGTTCCAACTCGAGTGGTTTATCTTTACATTACGCTCGGGTCAGCCCGAGCATTTCAATGTTGAAGACTTTATTTTTGGAGGACGAAGACGGAGTTTGGTATATATTATTATTAGTAATTTTCTGCTGCATTATGTTGTTCCGCTGCATTATCCAATTTTACCTGCTGTATGTATAACTCTGATTGTATTGAAAAATTGTAATCAAATGTTATTTGTAAAACAGCTTCATGAACTGTTTATTTGAGCATTATACTTTGTCATTACATTATGAGATTTTGTTTTTTGTTTTTTTCCTTCTTTTCTCTTATTTTCATATTTACCCCATTGGCAATCCTCCCTTTTGAATGGTTTGAGTTAGCATGTGTGGCTTATTGTCAATTTAAACCATCCAAAATGGTGGTCGTTACAGCTGGTGTTAGAGCTTAGGTTTATGGATACCTTAGCCTGTTTGAGGTTAACTCATTAGAGATGGGGTTATTAATACCCTAGAATGAGTTTGAGAGTATATATACGAGAGAGCATCTTTGTTAGTGCTATAAAAAATGTTTTTATTTGTGTTAATTTGTTCTGTTTAGTATTTATAAATTCTAGTCGGAGCATGGGATGTTATGACATCAACAGTGATTTCTAAACACTTAATAGGGTAGACCGACACAATATAGTTTTTGAAATAAACGAAAATGAAATAACTTTACCTAGTATTATATTTTGTATATAAAAGAATATGTTTTATAAATGGATGTAGTTGTACGTGATATGTTTGTTTGTTAGGAAGTGAATTTTATAAATATTGGTTGTAAAATATGATTTATAAATAAAATGAATTTAATTGGAAATTTGAGAACCTAAGTTCCAGGGTTTTGAAATTGGTTTTCACAAGATTTTGGAAAGATAATATTAGTTTTATTTTTATGTATTTTGATAGAAATATTTATTTGAAAGAAATGTTTTAAAAGGAATTTTTGGAAGGAAACCAATTTTGTACTCCCCTTTTCTGTTGCTGGAAAATAATTTTAGTAATGGCTATGCAACATTATCGACGTTCATAGTTTCAAAGTGGGAAGACCGCTGTAGTAGTCCTACTATACATTTTTTCTGATAAGCAAATTTTATTTTAAATTTCCTATGCATTGTTTGAGATTAAAAAGTATAATTATATATTATTTCAAGATGATTTGAAAGGAAACCCGGTATGTAGTTCTTAAGTTTCTATAAGTTAGGGATTTCATTTATTGTGATGAAATGGAATCTTGACTATTTTAATATTGGAAACCTCTAAAATGAGAAATAAGAAATTAGATGTTAAGTGTTTAAATGAATATGAGAAGTTAAATTTTAATAGTTATGAATTACTGAACATTTTTTTGACTAAAATGAATGAGATAAGTTTGTATAACACTCAATTACATTCTAAATATATATATAACTTACCAGAAATGTTTAAAAGTTGAAATGTCAATATGAATATCTAATAGAATTTTACACAAGTAAAACTTCAGTAATGGAGTTGTGTCTACAAATAAGAATTATGTTGTACAAGAAATATTTTTTACATAAGTTAATATTTTGAAATGCTAGTAATTAAATTAAATAAAAGAAAAATGAACACTGTTTAGGTAAATGATTTCAAACTCAAGAAAATGACTAAAATGATTCATTGATGAATATAAATATTAAAATGGATATCAAAGTTATAAGTGATTAATAAATGTGAAATAAACTGCAATGAAACGTACGTACTACTTTAATAATGGATTCATTGTTGATTTCAAAGATTGAATGGAAAATAAATTGTGTAAGTGATGAAAGAAAATTAATAATATATAATTATTGAATGATGAATTAACACAAATTAAAAATAAATAATGATATGAAAATAAACCAATAGAATAAATATGTAAATTGTGCGTAAAACATTTTATTTGCATTACAGTTCTAATTCAGATTTGAATACAAGATTTGCAGTAATCCACACCGGTTCGAATTAGGATTTTTTGCACGATTCTCAACGGCGAACAATTTATACGAATTTTTGATATGAATTGAATTTTTCTATCATGGTTTATGTCTATGCAAGGAAAATGGAAATTTCGAATCAAAAAATCGGATCAGAGTTCACACTAGAGTGGTTGGGCTAACAATACTAGCTCGAAAGTGGGATGGGTGTATTCAAGCAAGCGATTAGAATTGATATTGCGTATAAAAGATTTATGTACATCGTGCAAATTTAAATAATACTTAAATCCTTTTTTGTTTTGGCTGATGGGAAGTTTGGGAAATGGTACTTCAAATTGTTTAAGGTTGTATGAATAATCTATTAAGCAAATATCTAAGGTTGTTGAGCATAAGGTACACTTTGTATTTTATTTATCACTCTTGAACGATGACAAGTTTCTGAATCTGGACAAACCATTAGTTTTGATTGTTATAAATGGTTGATAGATGCTTTTGTTGCATATAATGGTTGCACTTCTTTTGTTTGCATATGATTATAATATATTGAATGTTGCTTGTGCTATTGATTTAAAACAACTAAAATGTTATTCATTCACATCATTTTAACTCTTTGGATTATATAAGTGAAATACATGTTTATGGAAGCAACAACTACTACTTTGGGTTTCATAAATAAAGTTGTTTGCCCAACAAATAGGTAAGTTTTCTGATTACGGTTTTGAGATGATATTTTATTGTTTTTTCCATGGTTTGAGATGTTTATTATTGAAATATGATATATATATATATATATATGTATATGTATATATGTATTTTAAATATTGATATTATTATTTTTTCGAACCTAACTACGCAAAGGAGACTCTTCCGAAATTTCTCGTAAATTTTGGACGTAGAATTTTTTTATGAAAATTTTGTTATTTTCAAAGTTATATTAAAACTTAATGATGTAAATTTAAATTGTTTACAAATTGAATATTTTGAATAAATTATGTCAAGTTCTAAATTTCCTCTTGTTCCTTTTCGAGGACGAAAAGTTTTAAGTGGGAGAGAGTGTAACAACCCCTTTTTTTGATAATAAAAACTATTAAATTAAATAAGTTTTTAAAATTTAATATTGTGAGAAATTAAAATTTATGATTTATTAATGAGAAAAATAACTGGAATATGATTTAATAATGTTGTTTGAATGTTATTGGCAACTATTTTAATGTAATTTCAATCAATTAAAATAATTGTAAAGTTAATTTGATTATAATTATAAATAAGGAATAAAATAATTATTAGAATAAATTATTGGAATTAATGTAATTAAATATTGCAGTTAATTTGAGTTAAGACGATAATTGTAGAATATGAATATAATAAAATGTAAACTAATGTTAATTATATTCCTAATGTAGTAGTTAATTCAATAATAAGAGTGTAAATCAAAATAAAAGAATTTGATTGGAATTAAAATTTAATTAATTGGGGTTTTATTACAATTGTAATTGAACATTGGAATTAGTGCAATATTTAAATATTGGATTTAACATGGAAAATTTATTTTAAAAGATTATAAATTTCCGTGTAATCAAGAACGATGAAATTTGTTAACTTTTAATCTAGAATTTAACGGTTATTAAATTGATTTTAAAGTAATAATTTATTTAATTGACGTGTAAAAAAATAGCTATTTTTTCTACTGTCTCGGATCTCAACGAAACTAGTTCATCGGATCTGTAATAGTGAATTATCATAAGATTTCAAGTTTCGTAGCGATCCGACTTATAGTTTGATCATGCGAGCTCGAAACACGTAAAAACCGATTAATTAAGTTTAAATGAATATATTTTGATTTTGAAAGCTATCTTCTTTATACAATGGAATTAGGGTTTGAAACTAGTTCCATTGAGTTCAAAAATATTGAAAACTTATATTTTGATATATGGGATGACCTACTTTCATTTCGGGAACGAAATGAGCTTTTCAGGTCATTGTTATCGTTTCGACCCAATTCGATTTGTCCATTCGTTCTTATCCATCCGTCTATATGAATTGATTTGTTTTTTGAAACCCTAGCAGTCAATTTCTGTATGTACTCTCATCTTCTCCTTCCTTCCTTGCTAATGGCAGAAAACCCTAATTTCCCAATTCAAAATCAAACTTCAAAATTCAAACTCCTTAAAGCCAATCGAATTATATATCGTTGTGGAGCCCTCAACAATATGAATCAATGGAAATTGTTCATTTTTGAAAATGATACTCATGTCAATGGCAAATCGCGGTCAAAGTCTATAATTGCGAAACCTTAATTGTCGATTTGGGCGTTTTCGATTGCGGTCATGATTGGCCAAATTGGTTGGGAGGAATCGAAGAGCGCATCAATACGAGTTGAATGGTGGCATCCAGTGGTATGATTATGGCCTATGGTGGTCCTACACGGTGATCTAAGGTTTGGCCAACCTTAGAAATAGGCGACGGCGAAGTGGGCCGGAGGCGGCGGCCTTCTTGGCGTCGATGCCGCGTGGCAAGGTGAGGTTAGTGGAATGGTGCCGTGGAAAACGGCGGCACGTAATGGGGGAGATAAGCGGTCAACATGGGCGGTTGGAGATTGTTCTTAGGTTCGATCG
Source organism: Allium cepa (assembly GCA_030765085.1). Taxonomy (NCBI): domain Eukaryota; kingdom Viridiplantae; phylum Streptophyta; class Magnoliopsida; order Asparagales; family Amaryllidaceae; genus Allium; species Allium cepa. The sequence continues at coordinate 631,012,974 of CM060934.1, forward strand.
CGTACGAGATGTTGAGGGGTGGAGAAGTATACGTTGTTACATTTTTTCCCTCTTAATTTATTTAAAATTTAAAATTTTCAAACTTCTAACGTTCGTAACTTTTTCATATGAGCTCGAATTTTGACGCAGTTTCTTGCGTTGGGTTGAACAACATGGAATTGGTTTGGTTGGAATTGGTGACTGTAAAAATTTTGGGCTTTATTTGGATTTTAAATCGACGATAAATCAAAGGTGAGTGATTTAACTCACTTTAAACCTCCTTATGTTAGTTGAATTAAGTTTATGATGTGAGAAGAAATTTATTGATTGTTGTTTAGTAATTTAAATTGTCATTTAAATTTAATTTGAATTTGTATTGAATAAATTTGCAATTTAAATTAATGTTGAATTTAAATTATTAGTTAAACACCTGATAATGATAAACAGTTAATTGTTATGATTTATTGGCTATTTGGAAGTTGATTTTGTTGGATGTCTATTTGCTGACATTTTGGACGATTAGATGTTCATATCACAGTTATCATTATGGGTTGAAATGATACATACCCGAATGATCTTATAGATTACTTAAAATCATTATGGGTTGAAATTATACATATCCGTGTGATTTTGTTGATTTGGAAATTATTGATTCGGGATAAGGGTTGAAATGATATATACTCGGAAAATTTAACTATTTTGAGTTGATGTGACGACCCAAAATTTCTATCAATTAAAATTCGTATATTTCATTAATTGAAATATTAATATGTAAAATTTGTAAGTCGAATATCTAGATTTAATTGGATAATTAAATCGGTACTTTAATATTGGAAATTACAGAAATAATTAGAAATTGGGTTTAATGTGATTAAAAATGGGTTATAAAGTTGTATTAAATCATATTGGAGTTAGAACAATGTTTGTGAACTTTTAAAATTGAATTAAAAGTTAATTTGTGAAAATTGAATATTTTAATATTTCAATGACGAGTTAAAATAGCCATTTTTCAAACATGCTAGGATTTCGATGAAACCAGTTTCATCGGATCCGTAATGTTATATTATTGTATGGTTTCAAATTTCGTGTCAATCGGATTTACGATTTGTCCGGAGCAAGCTAAAACGCGTAGAAATCGATTCGAGTGAATTTTTAAATTTTAAATAGGCGATTCAAAAACTTATCTTTCAAATTTGATCGAATTGGCTCCCGATATATATTCCATTGTGTTCGGAATGGGGGTAAAACATTATAAACGCCAGGCGACATGCTTCGTTTGGAGTTCGGAAAAATTTGGGACGAATAGTGCACGAGAATTTTCTATATAAGGACCTCTATTTTCATTTTTTACATCAAACCCTAATTTCTAGGTAAGGTCGCCGGCTACAATATGAATGGCCGAAAATTCATTTCGTTTCTCCTCCAATTTCTTCAAATCTGTGAATCGATACGAGAAACCTTCAACATGAAATTCGTAGAGCACGTCAAGCTCTACGAATCGAACGGTGATGATGGAAAATGGAGCTGTGGATCGACCAGAAATCGCTCGTGTTCGTGGTCGTTTGTTCTCATTTTGCATGCAAAGAGGGAGGCCGAGCTTCACTCTATTCTGGCCGATGGCAGCTTACTTGAAGGCCTTCGATATGGCACTCTCTGATCGAGGTATAAGTCGACGTGGAGGTTGCAATAATTCAAAACCTAAGTGGTGGCTTTGGTTTAGGCCACGCGTGCGTTACTGATGATGGGGAAGAAGGAGGATACAACCTGAATTTCAAGGGCTTGGAATGAACGGCAGAGATCGTTCCTAGGTTTAAAATAATAAAAATAAATTGTAAATTCTATTATATAAATTCGTGTAAACTTTAAATTGCTATAACTTGTTCATACGAGGTCGAAATTGGACGAAACAAATTGCGTTGGATTCGTATTCGCGAACACTACACGATGGAGCTGGATTGGAGTTGATTGGAGCTAGTGAAATTTTAGGTAAAATTAAACGCACGTTTAATTTTATTCAAAATAAAACACTGCAACTGTTATTGAATGCAAGGTGAGAACTTCTCACTCAATCGAATTATTTCGATTTAAATTTTAAATAGTTAGATTTAAAATCGATTGTTTGTGCTGATTTTTATGCTTGGATGATAAATTGTTATCTGTTGTATTTAAATAGACCCTATACGCCGTATATTAAGCGGAGGTTATTTATTAAAAACATATACCGCGAATATTCCATCTTGAAGTGGAATTGGTATTATATATGTACTTGGAGTTGATTTTCCCGCATTATATAGCGGATGCGACCCTATTGCGCTGTATAATAACGGATAATATTTTTATGAACCTGTATACCGCGATATTCTGTATTGGAACGGAATTGGTATTGTGCTAATGTCTGTGGATGCAGGGAAACAGGTTGGAGGGATCCAACTGGATTCCTCACCAGAATTTATTTGATTACAGATATTGTGATATTTGTTGATTATCATATTGATATATGATGTTTGGATGCCGTGATTGATTATTTGGTGCTGTTGCATCATTGGGCCTATTTTGAAGTTTTAAAAATGTTAAAGGAACGATTTCTAATTTAAAAGTGATTTTTGAAAGTATACGTTTATTGAATTTTGAATTGATACATTTTAAATAAATAAACGTTATAAAATTTAATATTATAAAAATTATGATTTTTGTGAAATATAATTGAAATGTGATTTTGTTGAAATAAGTAGTTGATAAATTTATAAAATAGTTTAAATTGGGATTTTTGAATTATTATAAACGATTTATATAAAAGATTTATAAAATTGATATTTATAAATTAAAAATATTGGAATTATAAAACGAGTTTTTATAAGCATTAAAATGAAGTATAAATGGATTTCATAAGTAAATGAAATTTATAGATTTATAAACTGGGAAGTTATAAAATGAATAGATTTTTGTAAAATAAAAGATTTATAAGTAATTAACTTATAAATTGGATTTTGGCATTTAATTGGGATATAAATAGAATTTGTTAATAAAGTGATTTTATAAGTTAAAGTTTTTATAAAATATAAATGGGATTTATAAACATTGTTTTATAAATCCGAAACCGACTTATATTGATAAGTCAATTATTTTTAGATTTTTAAAGAAGATATATTCATGATTTTGGACAGTGGATATTCCTTTATATAAAATGTGTAGAAAAATGTTGAATTTAGTTAACGAAGAATATTCACGATTTGGGACAGTGAATAATATATTAAAGTGTTTTGGTGAAGTTATATTTTAAATAGAATTAAATTGTTTTAAAGATGTTTTAAAATGGTTTAACTATCGAAACCATAGATTTCAACATTCATTGTTGAAATAGAGGTTTTCGAGAAAAAAGGAAAAGATGGACTATAACACAGTTGTTATAGTAAATGATTTTCGAAAGGAAATATTTTTTTGTATAGTATTGGGATTTATATATCTATCTAAATTTCGAATCCCTATACTAGTGGATTTTGGGTTGTCGTAACGATGTTTTACGCAACATTCGTTTGGACCCAAATAAATGTATTTAAGAGAATGTTTTCCTTAAAGAATGAAATATATACTAAATTATGATTTAAGTACATTGAATATTTTCTAACTATTGAAAATAAATAGATTTGTGAATTACTTATTGTTAAATAAGTATTTGGAAATGTTTTCCAATGAAGAAATTGAAAAGGGTTTAGAGAATATATCTGTTTAAAGATAAATTGAAAATGAATAGATTTGTGAATTACTTATTATTGATAGTATGGAAATGCTTTTTCTAATATGAAGTGAAATGTTTTGAGATTGTATCTTTTTAAAGATAAATTGAAAATGAATATTAGAAATCAATTTGGAAATCGTTTATTCATAGATATTTTGGAAATGTAAATTCACTATGGGATTTATAAAAGAAAGGGAAATTTGTTTAAAAATAAACATTGATTTATTTTTGAAGTGTGGAAAAATATATCTAGTAAAGACATTTTGGAAATAAATAATTTGGGAAATTATTTGGAATCTGGTGATGTTGTGCATACCTATTGATAGTTAAATAACCGACTATCAATATTTACCTTTAAATGGGTAATTGTTGTGATTTGCTTGAATTTAAATCCCCACACTTATTGTAAAATAAGCACTCACTATTCGGGTTAGCCGGGAAAGGACCTTTGGGTCATATAACCCATTTCGAATATGTGATACATCGTTATGGATTGCATTTGAAGACCGGCGTTGAAGACCGGATATTTTTAAAAACGGAAGGATTACCGTCGAATAACTCTGCATCAGCTGATCTTCGATATAGAGGTTTTATCTCCCTTAGTAACGGGAAGTCCGGACGGGATTAGTGAATATCCAGATTGCAAGGGCTTCTTTGAAAGTGCCTTCGGTTCCGTTCGATCCCGGAATGGACTTGTATGGTTGTGTGTCTGACGTTACAATTTGAGATGTAAAGCTAGTTTCTATCAAATATATTTCTGTTGGTGGCGGAGAATTTATTCTCTTAGCTTAACACCCTTCTTTGAGACGTACGAGCTCAGAGGTTATGTAGTTGATGGTTACTAGTGATACATTCCCAAATTGGTAGTGTGACATATGAAGTGTTGTTGAGCATATGTGATCAAAGCACAGCTTTTGTATAAAGCGTGGCTTTATGGACGAGACTTCGTCGGATCTCACACCCCGGAAGTGGTTAAAACAGGAAGGATGCGGCAAGGTTATTAGGGGGTAGCGCCCCTTTAGTGTATGTCATTCCTTCTGGATAGAGGTGGTATCATGGTATGGTGCCCAGATACTTAACCTATGTTGTTTCTGCAAATTTATTACTTTGTGGTTGTTGGAATCAAGGATCCTCGGATGAAGGTCGGCTACGACGGGGGGATGACATATTCGTGTCAGTAGTTACCCAGTTAGGGGTAACCCGGCCTTGTGTTGGCAGAGACTAACCATAATGTTAGGTTAGTTCTCGGGGCGTCTTTCCAGAGGCGTACCTATGTGGTAATGGGAAGTTCCTTGCCATGACCATTTGTTGGAAATCCAAACTCCAATACGAAACCTTGTACGGTTTTAGTTGTAGAACTTGCCATCTAATATGGTAGCTATAGTAAGCATACTATAATGGTACCTATGCTAGCTAAGATTTATATTCTACTTTCGAAATGTTTTCCTACTCTTTGCACTTATAATAATAATATTGAAAAGAAATTTGCATATCAAGCATGTTTGACTATCATAAGGAGAAATCTCCTCCAATTCTGCGTTCGCATTGTGTGTGTGGCAGGAGGCCTTATGGCAGTCTCATTTTTCAAAAAAAACATTGCAAATCTATTTTAAAATATTCCTGTTGTTTGTTTTAAAGATAAATAGTTGTTTTAAGTTCTCACACCAGTCCCATGACTGACCTGGAGTTTATTGTTTTCCTTCCTAAACTCTGGGTGCCCACCAATTTCCACACGGGCAGTCTAGAGTCAGGTTATCAGGTCATTCTGGAATTCGGGAGTTGCTGTAGAGAATTGAAGGCAAGCTGGAGAGCATGGCGAATCAAACTAGTATATAGTATTTCTTTTCCGAAGTTTTTCTGTTGTACACTCTGATGATGTAATGTGATGTAATGTGATGTAATGAAATAACTGATATAGTTCTTTATTCAAAGATTATTCATTTATCTATTAGATGTTGTTCCGCTGCGATTGTGAGATTCTGATATTGTTTCTGTTGTTTTCTTTTTCTTTCTCTCTTCTTCTATCTTCTACCTCTTCTTTAACCCTAACGGTACAATTTTCTGCCCTTCGATTGCTCGGCAGTTGATACAGTAGACGTATTAATGTCGACCTTCGTGGATGAAAAATCGCACCCGTTATAGTTGAAATGATACATACCCTATCACTTGACCATAGGGTAGAAAATTATATACGGACACCGTTGGTCGATTAAAAATTACTTTCTAAATGGTAAAGTATGTTTGATTTATAAATTTGATTTAACGATTTTATTTATATTTGAAAAATAATTTATTTTATATGTTTTAAAGCTTCAAATTATAAGTTAATATATGGTTTTAAATGTAAATTTAAGATTTTAACTTATAATTTTATTTAGTTATATATATATATATTAAATAGTATAAAATTTAATTTAATAAAATATTTAATACAGTTTTAAATATATGCATTTTTATTTAATTTAATATAATAAATATAGTTTTGATTTAAGATAATAAATATAGACTTTTATAATAACTTTAATAGATAAAAGTTTTTTGTAAAGATTTTAGAATTTTGTAAAAGATTTTGTAAGGAATTCATAAATATTTGTAAAAGATTTTATAATGGATTTTGTAAAAGAATTTTTATAAAATATTTTATAAAGAATTATATAATTTTTTTGTAAAGGAGTTTATAAACGTTTAAAGGATTTCATAAACGGGTTTTATAAAGAACTTATATAGAGAGATTTGGAAGCTTTTAAAGGAATTTGCATAGAAGTTTATGAAAAAGGGAAGAGTAACGACCCAGAATTTTTAGAAATTAAAATTTGAATATTTAATTAATTTTAAATATTTATAAGTGAATTTATAAGTCAAATAAATTTTTATTTGAATTTTTGAATTTAATTGGATAATTAAATCGATAATTTAATACGTTAAATTATGGAAATAATTGAAAATAGAGTTAAATATGATTAAAAATGATTTGTAAAATTTTATTTGATCATATAGAAGTTAGAACAATATTTTAGAACTTTTAAAATCGAATTAAAAGTTAATTTGTGAAAATTGAATATTTTAATATTAAAATCGACTAGTAAAAATAGTCAATTTTTGAACAGTCTCAGAATTGAACGAAACCAGTTCCATTGGATCCGTAATAGTTAGTTATTACCGGATTTCAATTTTCGTGTCAATTGGAGTTATCGTTTGATCGTGGCAGCTCGAAACGCATCGAATTATTTTTAATTTTAATTTGACGAGTTAAAATAGCCATTTTTCAAAAAGTCTCGGATTTCGACGAAACCAGTTTCATCGGATCCGTAATGTGATATTATTGTAAGGTTTCAAATTTCAAGTCAATTGGATTTACCGTTTGTCCTGTACAAATTAAAACGCCTAGAAATCGCTTAAATCGGTTTAATTCAAATTGAGCGTTTACAGCCATAACTCGCACATACTTCCGAATTAGCTTCCGAAACCTGTTCCATTGTGTCCGGAACGTGGGGTAAACCCTAGAAACGCTGGTTACGGTGCGTAAATCGGAGTTCGGAATTTCTGGATGAATAGTGTTCGATTTTTCTTTATAAATAGCACCCACCTCTTCATAATTTAGAAAAAAAAAAATAAACCCTAAACTACAAACCCTAGCCGCCACCCCCTATAAGAACGGCCAGAAATGATCATCCTTTCCCCCTCGATTTCTTCCAATCCATCAGCAATTAGACGAAGCTTTCAACTAGAGAATCGTAGAGCACGTCGCGAACTACCTATCCAACGGTCATGATCGTTTCTAGTGCTCCGGATTGGCGACAAATCTCGCTCAAAGGCCTGGAGTTCGGCCTCGAACTGCGTGCTACAGGGATGGCCGAGTATCAAGCCACTTGGGCCGAGCATGAGGTGGAGCGAGGCGGTTCGAATGAGGGGTGTGTGATGAAGTTTACTGGAGCGAGGAGGGAGCAAGAATTAACCCTAGTTTTGGGCTTAGTGGGTTCATGTGCGTGTATAGTTACTGGAGAGGGAGTGAACGTGGGGGAGAAGAGGGGAGGGTGCGGCCCTGATGCAGGCCAGTGGAAATGAAGGGCTAGGATTTGATTAAGGTTTAAAATTTATTAGTTAATGTTGTAATTATTATATAAAAATCGTGTACAAACTTCAATAATTCATAACTTTTTCATACGAGGTCGAAAACGCGCGAAACCAGTTGCGTTGGAATCGTATGGACGAGAACTACGCGATGAAGTTGGTTTGGAGTCGTTTGGAGTCAGTGAGAATTTTGGGTAAAATTAAACGTCCGTTTAATTTTATTCGAAATAAATCGCTAAAACGGATTTAAAATCAAGGTGAGAACTTCTCATTCAATCGAATCAGTTTCGATTTTATTTTAAATAGTTAGATTTAAAATATTTGAATGCATGTTTGAATGATGATTGATATCTATTGATTGTTAAAATAGACATTATACGCCATTAGTAAGCGGATGTTATTTAATAAAAACATATACCGCGAATATTTCATAAACAGTGAAATTGGTATTATAAATAATATCAATATATATATTGGCATATGTATATATTGCAGTTGTTGATTTCCCGCATTTATTTATTTAGCGGATGAGACCCTATTAAGCCGTTATTAAGCGGATAATATTTATTAAAAACATATACCGCGATAATTTCGTACTGGAGCGAAATTGGTATTGTGCTAATGTTTTTGGATGCAGGAAAACAGGTTGGAGGGATCCAACTGGATTCCTCAACAGTTTTTATTTGATTTCAGATATTTTGATATTTGATGGATTTTCATATTGATATATGATATCGTTGTAGTCGTGATTGACTATTTGGTGTGTAGCATCATTGGACCAAATTAGGGATTTTAAAATGATTTTAAAGTGATTTTAGAAAGTATACGTTTTATAAAATAAGTTTGGAATTGATCTATTTTAAATAAATAAACGTTATGATTTTTAATGTTATAAAAATTATGATTTTTGAGAAATATAGTAAAAAAACTGATTTTTGAGAATATGATGCTAATGATTTTATAAAATAGTTAAATCGGAATTTTTGAATTTATTATGAAAAGTTGAAATATAAGATTTATAAAATTTAATTATTTTATGAATCAAAAGGAAGAAGTTTTTTAAAGGAATTTAAAGACGTTTAAAAAGAATAATATAAATTGAATTATATCTAGAGATTTATAAATGGATATTTATAAATTGAAATATGGACATTTTAAAACGAGTTTTTATAAGTGTTTGAATGAAGTGAAAATGAATTTCGTAATTGAATGAAATTTATAGAATTATAAACGGTGAAGTTATTTGAAGAATAGATTTGGTTAAATAAATGAATCTTATAAGTTATAAGATTTATGGTTTGGAAAGTCTTTAAAAAAAGGAACGATTTTGTAAAATAATCGTTTTATAAGTATTTAACTTATAATATGAACTTTTAGGTTATAATTGAGTTATAAACTGGAATAGGTTAATGAAAGAATTTATAAAAAGGAAGTTTTTATAAATAAATAGAAATGGAATTTATAAACGTTGTTTTATAAATTCGCAAATGACTTATTTTGATAAGTAAATTGTTGAAACCTATTAATGGAGTTATATTCACGTTTTTGAAATGTGAATAATCCTTTGAATTAAAATGTATAAAAGGATGAAATGTGTTAACGTAGTATATTCACGTTTTGAACTGTGAATAATATGTTAAAGGAAATGTTTTGAATGAGATGTTTAAATTGAATTAAAACGATCTAACGAAGTTTTAATTGTGTTGAGATTCGAAACCATAGATTTCAACATTTATTGTTGAAATAGACGTTTTCGAGAAATAAAAGGAGATGATGGACTATAACACTGTTGTTATAGTAAATGATTTCCGAAAGGAAATGTTTTGTATAGTATTGGGATTTATATATCTATTTTAATTTCGAATCCCTATACTAGTGATTTTGGGTTGTCGTAACGATGTTTTACGTAACATTCGTTTTGGCCCAAATAAATATGTTTAAGAGAATGATTTCCTTAATAGAATGAAATATATACTTAATCTCGATTTAAGTATATTGAATATTTTCTAAGTGTTGAAAATAAAAAGATTTGTGAATTACTTATTGAATAAGTATGGAATTGTTTTTCCAATATGAAGTGAATATTTAGAATTTATCTTTTTGAAGATAAATTGAAAATGGATAGTTGAAATCGTATATGCATAGATATTTTGGAATATAAATTCATTATAGAATTTATATGTGAAAGTGGAATTTGTTTAAAAGTAAATGTTGATTTATTTTTGAAGTATTGAAATTATATATCTTGTAAAGATATTTTGTGAAATATGAATTTTGGAAAATTATTTGGAATCTGGTGATGTGTGCATATCCAGTGATAGTTCAATAACCGACTATCAATATTTCCCTTTGAATGGGTAATTGATGTGATTTGATTGAATATGAATGCTACACTTATTTTTGAATAAGCGCTCACTATTCGGGTTAATCGGGAAAGGACCATGGGGTCGTATAACCCATTCCGAATATGTGATACGTCGTTATGAATTGCATTGAAGATCGGTGTTGAAGACCCGGTATTTGCAAGAGCGATAGGATGAACTATCGATTGACTCTGCACCGAGTAGCTACGGCATTGAGTTCTCCATATGTGATGGTGAATCCGATCAGGATTGTGAATATCCGGATTGCAAGGACTTCTTTGTAAGTGCCTACGGTTTTGTTCGAGCCCGGAACAGACTTGTATGGATTGTGTGTCTGACATTACAAGTTGAGATATAAAGCCGATTTCATTCAAATATATTTCTGTTGGTGGCGGAGAATTTATTCTTTTAGCTTAACACCCTTCTCTGAGACGTACGAGCTCAGAGGTTATATAGTTGAAGTTATCAGCGATATATTCCCAATTTGGTAATGTGACATGCTGAGTGTTGCTGTAAATGATCATTGTGTTGATTATTGTGATAGGATCGTTTATTTGATCGTCTATCCTGGTGATCATTGTGTTGATCATTTGTTGACCCAAAGCATGGCTTTTGTATAAAGTATGTTTTTGTGGACGTGACTTCGTCGAACCTCACACCCCGGAAATGGTCAAAACAGGAAAGATGCGGCAAGGTTATGAGGGGTAGCACCCTTTAGGGTATGTACATTTCCTTCTGGATAGAGGTGGTATCATGGTATGAAGCCCGGATATTTAACCTATGTGGTTACTACGAATTTATTACTTTGTGGTTGTTGGTTTTCGGGATCCCGTGAGAAAGGTCGTTTACGATCGGGAAATGGCGTGCTCGTGTCAGTAGTTACCCAGTTAGGGGTAACCCGGCCTTGTGTTGGCAGAGTTCCGGTTTGGTTCTCGGGGATGACTTTCCAGAGGCATTCTCATGTGGCAATGGGAAGTTCCTTGGCCTGACCATTTGTTGGAAATCCAAAGAAACAATACGAAACTTGTACGGTTTTAGTTGTAGAACCTGCTTCCTCAGGAAGTAGCTATAGTAGGCATAATATAATGGTACCTATGCTGGCTAAGATTTATATTCTACTTTCGAAATGAATTTCTTCTACACTATTCACTAATAATAATATCAAATTGATTTGATTTTAATACGTATCAAGCATCTTTGACTATCATAAGGAGAAATCTTCTCCAAGTCTGCGTTTGCATTGTGTGTGTGGCAGGAGGTCTTATGGTAGTCTCATTTTTAAAAGCATTGCGAATTGAATTTAAAAATATTCCTCTATTTTGATTTTAAAGATAAATAAACTGTTTTGAGTTCTCACACCAGTCACATGACTGACTTGGAGTTTATTGTTTTCCTTCCTAAACTCTGGGTGCCCACCAAATTTCCACACGGGCAGTTAAGAGTTAGGTTTATCAGGATATTCTGGAGTTGCTGGAGGCAAGCTGGATGGCATGGTGTATGACTACTATATAGTATTTCTTTTTCCGCTGCACTGTTTGTTGTTGTTGTTGTACACTCTGATGATATGATGTAATGAAATGTGATGTAATGTAATAACTGATATAGTTCTTTGTTTAAAGATTATTCATTTATTATTATATGTTGTTCCGCTGCGAATTGTGAGATTCTGATGTTGTTATGTTGTTTTCTGTTCCGTCCTATTTTCTATGTTCTCTATTCTCTTTGTCTTTCTCTTCTATTCTCTTTCTCTTCTATTTTAAAATTTTCTATTTTCCATTTTCTATTCTCTCCTATCTTCTTTTCCCTATCTAAATTTTCTATCTTTTTCTCTCTTTTTCTTTTCTTAATTTCTTTTTCTTAAAAACCCTCAGTGTTCGGTTTTCCGTCGTTCGGTTCCTCGGCAGTCGATAAAGTGAGTGTCGATGTCGAATTTTTCGGAAGACGAAGAATCGTGTCCTGACAATGTGGTATCAGAGCTTATGGTTAAGCGACAACCATGGTTCTGTTGGGTATTATTCATTAGAGATAGAGTCAGCAGTACTCTAGAATGGATTTGAGTGTAATAATAGCTATGAGAGCGTATTTGTTAGTGAATATAAAATTGTTTTATATTGTGATGGTTGGTTTATTGAGTGGCATATGAACTTTCGTCAGCACGGTATGTACAACTATGTCGAAGGGATTTCTAAACACTTGAATAGAACAATTTGACATAGTATTGTTTTAAATTGGCTAAATGAAATAATTTTACCTTGATTATATTTTATATATATAAAGAAATAATTTTTCAGAATTGTTAAAGTGTATATAAGTTGATTGTTTAGTTGTTTGAATAATCTAAATGGAAGAATAATTGTATAAGCAAAAGAATTATAAGAATTGAATTATAATTAAAGTGATTTACAATTGTGAAATAAACTTATTTATATGAGAAGTGAAACTATATGAATATATTTATGAATATGAGTTGTAAATACAAAAATGGGAATTTAAGTTAAGTAAAACCAAGTGATGGATGTGAACTTGAGTTATATAAATGAAATTCAACTTTGAAATTGAATTGAATTAATGGATTAAATGTAAATCAATTAAATGTAAATTTAAGTTGATGTGAAATATGAATTTAAGTGTTAATTCATTAAAATCTAATGATATTAGAAGTTGAAAGTTTGAATAAAAATTAATTTGACTAAACCAATTGTAAGCAAAGGAATTTGGTTGTTATATGATTGTTAGTTGATTGATTGTATATAATTCATTAAGTGTTAATGAAATTAAATTAATGAAATTGAGTTAATGAAATTGAAAGCTAAAGTAAATTGAATTCAAATTAGAAGTAAATAAATTTGAATAGAATTGAATTTGATTTGGAAGTGAACCAACTTGTGAATTAGTGAATACAAACTAATTGAAAGTGAATGTTAGTAAGAACATCCACTGCAATGAATCAAATGTGATTAGATTGAAAACCAATTCATTGAATATTAATGAGAATATAAATGAATATTTATTGGTTATGGATGTTAGTTGGATGATAGTTGGTTGATGTTTGCATTTGTTGTTTTGTTGCATTTGCTATGTTAGCATGTATAGTTATTATGTTGCTATATGATGTATATCGATACTATTGTCTATATGCATGATTCTCATGTTGTTTGTTGAGTTTAGTAGGTGCGGATCGCGTTTGCTTCGCATTTGGAGCTCGCTTTTGCGCTATATTAGCCGTATATGCTTGCTAATAAAATATAAGGTACATATCTCGGATTACATACCGTACTTTTACACTTTTTTCCCTTCGGGATGCCTCATTACTTGATGAGATGTATATTTGTGATATATATACTGTCATTTTTTTTTCGGATCGAGCCGCGCAAAGGAGACTATGGCGAATTTTTCCGAAAATTTAAGGCGTTAGAAAAAATTTGAGAAAATTGGAAAATTTTGAAAACTTTAACTTTGATTTTGGAATTGAAAGTTAAACAATAGTAGTTGTTTTTGAAAAGATAACTAAGTATGATTTGGAAAACTTAGTAAAGTATTGTAAAGAAGTTTAAATTTGTTTTGGGAAAATCAATAGCTTCTGTAATTTTTCTTACTTGTAATTTCGAGGACGAAATTCTTTTAAGTGGGGAAGATTGTAACGACCCAGAATTTTTAGAAATTAAAATTTGAATATTTAATTAATTTTAAATATTTATAAGTGAATTTATAAGTCAAATAAATTTTTATTTGAATTTTTGAATTTAATTGGATAATTAAATCGATAATTTAATACGTTAAATTATGGAAATAATTGAAAATAGAGTTAAATATGATTAAAAATGATTTGTAAAATTTTATTTGATCATATAGAAGTTAGAACAATATTTTAGAACTTTTAAAATCGAATTAAAAGTTAATTTGTGAAAATTGAATATTTTAATATTAAAATCGACTAGTAAAAATAGTCAATTTTTGAACAGTCTCAGAATTGAACGAAACCAGTTCCATTGGATCTGTAATAGTTAGTTATTACCGGATTTCAATTTTCGTGTCAATCGGAGTTATCGTTTGATCGTGGCAGCTCGAAACGCATCGAATTATTTTTAATTTTAATTTGACGAGTTAAAATAGCCATTTTTCAAAAAGTCTCGGATTTCGACGAAACCAGTTTCATCGGATCCGTAATGTGATATTATTGTAAGGTTTCAAATTTCAAGTCAATTGGATTTACCGTTTGTCCTGTACAAATTAAAACGCCTAGAAATCGCTTAAATCGGTTTAATTCAAATTGAGCGTTTACAGCCATAACTCGCACATACTTCCGAATTAGCTTCCGAAACATGTTCCATTGTGTCCGGAACACGGGGTAAACCCTAGAAACGCTAGTTACGGCGCGTAAATCGGAGTTCGGAATTTCCGGATGAATAGTGTTCGATTTTTCTTTATAAATAGCACCCACCTCTTCATAATTTAGAAAGAAAAAAAAATAAACCCTAAACTACAAACCCTAGCCGCCACCCCCTATAAGAACGGCCAGAAATGATCATCCTTTCCCCCTCGATTTCTTCCAATCCATCAGCAATTAGACGAAGCTTTCAACTAGAGAATCGTAGAGCACGTCGCGAACTACCTATCCAACGGTCATGATCGTTTCTAGTGCTCCGGATTGGCGACAAATCTCGCTCAAAGGCCTGGAGTTCGGCCTCGAACTGCGTGCTACAGGGATGGCCGAGTATCAAGCCACTTGGGCCGAGCATGAGGTGGAGCGAGGCGGTTCGAATGAGGGGTGTGTGATGAAGTATACTCGAGCGAGGAGGGAGCAAGAATTAACCCTAGTTTTGGGCTTAGTGGGTTCATGTGCGTGTATAGTTACTGGAGAGGGAGTGAACGTGGGGGAGAAGAGGGGAGGGTGCGGCCCTGATGCAGGCCAGTGGAAATGAAGGGCTAGGATTTGATTAAGGTTTAAAATTTATTAGTTAATGTTGTAATTATTATATAAAAATCGTGTACAAACTTCAATAATTCATAACTTTTTCATACGAGGTCGAAAACGCGCGAAACCAGTTGCGTTGGAATCGTATGGACGAGCACTACGCGATGAAGTTGGTTTGGAGTCATTTGGAGTCAGTGAGAATTTTGGGTAAAATTAAACGTCCGTTTAATTTTATTCGAAATAAATCGCTAAAACGAATTTAAAATCAAGGTGAGAACTTCTCACTCAATCGAATCAGTTTCGATTTTATTTTAAATAGTTAGATTTAAAATATTTGAATGCATGTTTGAATGATGATTGATATCTATTGATTGTTAAAATAGACATTATACGCCGTTAGTAAGCGGATGTTATTTAATAAAAACATATACCGCGAATATTTCATAAACAGTGAAATTGGTATTATAAATAATATCAATATATATATATATATATATTGGCATATGTATATATTGCAGTTGTTGATTTCCCGCATTTATTTGTTTAGCGGATGAGACCCTATTACGCCGTTATTAAGCGGATAATATTTATTAAAAACATATACCGCGATAATTTCGTACTGGAGCGAAATTGGTATTGTGCTAATGTTTTTGGATGCAGGAAAACAGGTTGGAGGGATCCAACTGGATTCCTCAACAGTTTTTATTTGATTTCAGATATTTTGATATTTGATGGATTTTCATATTGATATATGATATCGTTGTAGTCGTGATTGACTATTTGGTGTGTAGCATCATTGGACCAAATTAGGGATTTTAAAATGATTTTAAAGTGATTTTAGAAAGTATACGTTTTATAAAATAAGTTTGGAATTGATCTATTTTAAATAAATAAACGTTATGATTTTTAATGTTATAAAAATTATGATTTTTGAGAAATATAGTAAAAAAACTGATTTTTGAGAATATGAAGCTAATGATTTTGTAAAATAGTTAAATCGGAATTTTTGAATTTATTATGAAAAGTTGAAATATAAGATTTATAAAATTTAATTATTTTATGAATCAAAAGGAAGAAGTTTTTTAAAGGAATTTAAAGACGTTTAAAAAGAATAATATAAATTGAATTATATTTAGAGATTTATAAATGGATATTTATAAATTGAAATATGGACATTTTAAAACGAGTTTTTATAAGTGTTTGAATGAAGTGAAAATGAATTTCGTAATTGAATGAAATTTATAGAATTATAAACGGTGAAGTTATTTGAAGAATAGATTTGGTTAAATAAATGAATCTTATAAGTTATAAGATTTATGGTTTGGAAAGTCTTTAAAAAAGGAACGATTTTGTAAAATAATCGTTTTATAAGTATTTAACTTATAATATGAACTTTTAGGTTATAATTGAGTTATAAACTGGAATAGGTTAATGAAAGAATTTATAAAAAGGAAGTTTTTATAAATAAATAGAAATGGAATTTATAAACGTTGTTTTATAAATTCGCAAATGACTTATTTTGATAAGTAAATTGTTGAAACCTATTAATGGAGTTATATTCACGTTTTTGAAATGTGAATAATCCTTTGAATTAAAATGTATAAAAGGATGAAATGTGTTAACGTAGTATATTCACGTTTTGAACTGTGAATAATATGTTAAAGGAAATGTTTTGAATGAGATGTTTAAATTGAATTAAAACGATCTAACGAAGTTTTAATTGTGTTGAGATTCGAAACCATAGATTTCAACATTTATTGTTGAAATAGACGTTTTCGAGAAATAAAAGGAGATGATGGACTATAACACTGTTGTTATAGTAAATGATTTCCGAAAGGAAATGTTTTGTATAGTATTGGGATTTATATATCTATTTTAATTTCGAATCCCTATACTAGTGATTTTGGGTTGTCGTAACGATGTTTTACGTAACATTCGTTTTGGCCCAAATAAATATGTTTAAGAGAATGATTTCCTTAATAGAATGAAATATATACTTAATCTCGATTTAAGTATATTGAATATTTTCTAAGTGTTGAAAATAAAAAGATTTGTGAATTACTTATTGAATAAGTATGGAATTGTTTTTCCAATATGAAGTGAATATTTAGAATTTATCTTTTTGAAGATAAATTGAAAATGGATAGTTGAAATCGTATATGCATAGATATTTTGGAATATAAATTCATTATAGAATTTATATGTGAAAGTGGAATTTGTTTAAAAGTAAATGTTGATTTATTTTTGAAGTATTGAAATTATATATCTTGTAAAGATATTTTGTGAAATATGAATTTTGGAAAATTATTTGGAATCTGGTGATGTGTGCATATCCAGTGATAGTTCAATAACCGACTATCAATATTTCCCTTTGAATGGGTAATTGATGTGATTTGATTGAATGTGAATGCTACACTTATTTTTGAATAAGCGCTCACTATTCGGGTTAATCGGGAAAGGACCATGGGGTCGTATAACCCATTCCGAATATGTGATACGTCGTTATGAATTGCATTGAAGATCGGTGTTGAAGACCCGGTATTTGCGAGAGCGATAGGACGAACTATCGATTGACTCTGCACCGAGTAGCTACGGTATTGAGTTCTCCATATGTGATGGTGAATCCGATCAGGATTGTGAATATCCGGATTGTAAGGACTTCTTTGTAAGTGCCTGCGGTTTTGTTCGAGTCCGGAACAGACTTGTATGGATTGTGTGTCTGACATTACAAGTTGAGATATAAAGCCGATTTCATTCAAATATATTTCTGTTGGTGGTAGAGAATTTATTCTTTTAGCTTAACACCCTTCTCTGAGACGTACGAGCTCAGAGGTTATATAGTTGAAGTTATCAGCGATATATTCCCAATTTGGTAATGTGACATGCTGAGTGTTGCTGTAAATGATCATTGTGTTGATTATTGTGATAGGATCGTTTATTTGATCGTCTATCCTGGTGATCATTGTGTTGATCATTTGTTGGCCCAAAGCATGGCTTTTGTATAAAGTATGTTTTTGTGGACGTGACTTCGTCGAACCTCACACCCCGGAAATGGTCAAAACAGGAAAGATGCGGCAAGGTTATGAGGGGTAGCACCCTTTAGGGTATGTACATTTCCTTCTGGATAGAGGTGGTATCATGGTATGGAGCCCAGATATTTAACCTATGTGGTTACTACGAATTTATTACTTTGTGGTTGTTGGTTTTTGGGATCCCGTGAGAAAGGTCGTTTACGATCGGGAAATGGCGTGCTCGTGTCAGTAGTTACCCAGTTAGGGGTAACCCGGCCTTGTGTTGGCAGAGTTCCGGTTTGGTTCTCGGGGATGTCTTTCCAGAGGCATTCTCATGTGGCAATGGGAAGTTCCTTGGCCTGACCATTTGTTGGAAATCCAAAGAAACAATACGAAACTTGTACGGTTTTAGTTGTAGAACCTGCTTCCTCAGGAAGTAGCTATAGTAGGCACAATATAATGGTACCTATGCTGGCTAAGATTTATATTCTACTTTCGAAATGAATTTCTTCTACACTATGCACTAATAATAATATCAAAATTGATTTGATTTTAATACGTATCAAGCATCTTTGACTATCATAAGGAGAAATCTTCTCCAAGTCTGCGTTTGCATTGTGTGTGTGGCAGGAGGTCTTATGGTAGTCTCATTTTTAAAAGATAAATAAACTGTTTTGAGTTCTCACACCAGTCACATGACTGACTTGGAGTTTATTGTTTTCCTTCCTAAACTCTGGGTGCCCACCAAATTTCCACACGGGCAGTTAAGAGTTAGGTTTATCAGGATATTCTGGATATTCTGGAGTTGCTGGAGGCAAGCTGGATGGCATGGCGTATGACTACTATATAGTATTTCTTTTTCGGCTGCACTGTTTGTTGTTGTTGTTGTACACTCTGATGATATGATGTAATGAAATGTGATGTAATGTAATAACTGATATAGTTCTTTGTTTAAAGATTATTCATTTATTATTATATGTTGTTCCGCTGCGAATTGTGAGATTCTGATGTTGTTCTGTTGTTTTCTGTTCCGTCCTATTTTCTATGTTCTCTATTCTCTTTGTCTTTCTCTTCTATTCTCTTTTTCTTCTATTTTAAAATTTTCTATTTTCCATTTTCTATTCTCTCCTATCTTCTTTTCCCTATCTAAATTTTCTATCTTTTTCTCTCTTTTTCTTTTCTTAATTTCTTTTTCTTAAAAACCCTCAGTGTTCGGTTTTCCGTCGTTCGATTCCTCGGCAGTCGATAAAGTGAGTGTCGATGTCGAATTTTTCGGAAGACGAAGAATCGTGTCCTGACAATGTGGTATCAGAGCTTATGGTTAAGCGACAACCATGGTTCTGTTGGGTATTATTCATTAGAGATAGAGTCAGCAGTACTCTAGAATGGATTTGAGTGTAATAATAGCTATGAGAGCGTATTTGTTAGTGAATATAAAATTGTTTTATATTGTGATGGTTGGTTTATTGAGTGGCATATGAACTTTCGTCAGCACGGTATGTACAACTATGCCGAAGGGGTTTCTAAACACTTGAATAGAACAATTCGACATAGTATTGTTTTAAATTGGGTAAATGAAATAATTTTACCTTGATTATATTTTATATATATAAAGAAATAATTTTTCAGAATTGTTAAAGTGTATATAAGTTGATTGTTTAGTTGTTTGAATAATCTAAATGGAAGAATAATTGTATAAGCAAAAGAATTATAAGAATTGAATTATAATTAAAGTGATTTACAATTGTGAAATAAACTTATTTATATGAGAAGTGAAACTATATGAATATATTTATGAATATGAGTTGTAAATACAAAAATGGGAATTTAAGTTAAGTAAAACCAAGTGATGGATGTGAACTTGAGTTATATAAATGAAATTCAACTTTGAAATTGAATTGAATTAATGGATTAAATGTAAATCAATTAAATGTAAATTTAAGTTGATGTGAAATATGAATTTAAGTGTTAAT
This sequence comes from Allium cepa, assembly GCA_030765085.1. Taxonomy (NCBI): domain Eukaryota; kingdom Viridiplantae; phylum Streptophyta; class Magnoliopsida; order Asparagales; family Amaryllidaceae; genus Allium; species Allium cepa. The sequence continues at coordinate 631,033,022 of CM060934.1, forward strand.
TCATTAAAATCTAATGATATTAGAAGTTGAAAGTTTGAATAAAAATTAATTTGACTAAACCAATTGTAAGCAAAGGAATTTGGTTGTTATATGATTGTTAGTTGATTGATTGTATATAATTCATTAAGTGTTAATGAAATTAAATTAATGAAATTGAGTTAATGAAATTGAAAGCTAAAGTAAATTGAATTCAAATTAGAAGTAAATAAATTTGAATAGAATTGAATTTGATTTGGAAGTGAACCAACTTGTGAATTAGTGAATACAAACTAATTGAAAGTGAATGTTAGTAAGAACATCCACTGCAATGAATCAAATGTGATTAGATTGAAAACCAATTCATTGAATATTAATGAGAATATAAATGAATATTTATTGGTTATGGATGTTAGTTGGATGATAGTTGGTTGATGTTTGCATTTGTTGTTTTGTTGCATTTGCTATGTTAGCATGTATAGTTATTATGTTGCTATATGATGTATATCGATACTATTGTCTATATGCATGATTCTCATGTTGTTTGTTGAGTTTAGTAGGTGCGGATCGCGTTTGCTTCGCATTTGGAGCTCGCTTTTGCGCTATATTAGCCGTATATGCTTGCTAATAAAATATAAGGTACATATCTCGGATTACATACCGTACTTTTACACTTTTTTCCCTTCGGGATGCCTCATTACTTGATGAGATGTATATTTGTGATATATATACTGTCATTTTTTTTTCGGATCGAGCCGCGCAAAGGAGACTATGGCGAATTTTTCCGAAAATTTAAGGCGTTAGAAAAAATTTGAGAAAATTGGAAAATTTTGAAAACATTAACTTTGATTTTGGAATTGAAAGTTAAACAATAGTAGTTGTTTTTGAAAAGATAACTAAGTATGATTTGGAAAACTTAGTAAAGTATTGTAAAGAAGTTTAAATTTGTTTTGGGAAAATTAATAGCTTCTGCAATTTTTCTTACTTGTAATTTCGAGGACGAAATTCTTTTAAGTGGGGAAGATTGTAACGACCCAGAATTTTTAGAAATTAAAATTTGAATATTTAATTAATTTTAAATATTTATAAGTGAATTTATAAGTCAAATAAATTTTTATTTGAATTTTTGAATTTAATTGGATAATTAAATCGATAATTTAATACGTTAAATTATGGAAATAATTGAAAATAGAGTTAAATATGATTAAAAATGATTTGTAAAATTTTATTTGATCATATAGAAGTTAGAACAATATTTTAGAACTTTTAAAATCGAATTAAAAGTTAATTTGTGAAAATTGAATATTTTAATATTAAAATCGACTAGTAAAAATAGTCAATTTTTGAACAGTCTCAGAATTGAACGAAACCAGTTCCATTGGATCCGTAATAGTTAGTTATTACCGGATTTCAATTTTCGTGTCAATCGGAGTTATCGTTTGATCGTGGCAGCTCGAAACGCATCGAATTATTTTTAATTTTAATTTGGCGAGTTAAAATAGCCATTTTTCAAAAAGTCTCGGATTTCGACGAAACCAGTTTCATCGGATCCGTAATGTGATATTATTGTAAGGTTTCAAATTTCAAGTCAATTGGATTTACCGTTTGTCCTGTACAAATTAAAACGCCTAGAAATCGCTTAAATCGGTTTAATTCAAATTGAGCGTTTACAGCCATAACTCGCACATACTTCCGAATTAGCTTCCGAAACCTATTCCATTGTGTCCGGAACGTGGGGTAAACCCTAGAAACGCTGGTTACGGCGCGTAAATCGGAGTTCGGAATTTCCGGATGAATAGTGTTCGATTTTTCTTTATAAATAGCACCCACCTCTTCATAATTTAGAAAAAAAAAAATAAACTAAACTACAAACCCTAGCCGCCACCCCCTATAAGAACGGCCAGAAATGATCATCCTTTCCCCCTCGATTTCTTCCAATCCATCAGCAATTAGACGAAGCTTTCAACTAGAGAATCGTAGAGCACGTCGCGAACTACCTATCCAACGGTCATGATCGTTTCTAGTGCTCCGGATTGGCGACAAATCTCGCTCAAAGGCCTGGAGTTCGGCCTCGAACTGCGTGCTACAGGGATGGCCGAGTATCAAGCCACTTGGGCCGAGCATGAGGTGGAGCGAGGCGGTTCGAATGAGGAGTGTGTGATGAAGTTTACTCGAGCGAGGAGGGAGCAAGAATTAACCCTAGTTTTGGGCTTAGTGGGTTCATGTGCGTGTATAGTTACTGGAGAGGGAGTGAACGTGGGGGAGAAGAGGGGAGGGTGCGGCCCTGATGCAGGCCAGTGGAAATGAAGGGCTAGGATTTGATTAAGGTTTAAAATTTATTAGTTAATGTTGTAATTATTATATAAAAATCGTGTACAAACTTCAATAATTCATAACTTTTTCATACGAGGTCGAAAACGCGCGAAACCAGTTGCGTTGGAATCGTATGGACGAGCACTACGCGATGAAGTTGGTTTGGAGTCGTTTGGAGTTAGTGAGAATTTTGGGTAAAATTAAACGTCCGTTTAATTTTATTCGAAATAAATCGCTAAAACGGATTTAAAATCAAGGTGAGAACTTCTCACTCAATCGAATCAGTTTCGATTTTATTTTAAATAGTTAGATTTAAAATATTTGAATGCATGTTTGAATGATGATTGATATCTATTGATTGTTAAAATAGACATTATACGCCGTTAGTAAGCGGATGTTATTTAATAAAAACATATACCGCGAATATTTCATAAACAGTGAAATTGGTATTATAAATAATATCAATATATATATATAGGCATATGTATATATTGCAGTTGTTGATTTCCCGCATTTATTTGTTTAGCGGATGAGACCCTATTACGCCGTTATTAAGCGGATAATATTTATTAAAAACATATACCGCGATAATTTCGTACTGGAGCGAAATTGGTATTGTGCTAATGTTTTTGGATGCAGGAAAACAGGTTGGAGGGATCCAACTGGATTCCTCAACAGTTTTTATTTGATTTCAGATATTTTGATATTTGATGGATTTTCATATTGATATATGATATCGTTGTAGTCGTGATTGACTATTTGGTGTGTAGCATCATTGGACCAAATTAGGGATTTTAAAATGATTTTAAAGTGATTTTAGAAAGTATACGTTTTATAAAATAAGTTTGGAATTGATCTATTTTAAATAAATAAACGTTATGATTTTTAATGTTATAAAAATTATGATTTTTGAGAAATATAGTAAAAAAAACTGATTTTTGAGAATATGATGCTAATGATTTTATAAAATAGTTAAATCGGAATTTTTGAATTTATTATGAAAAGTTGAAATATAAGATTTATAAAATTTAATTATTTTATGAATCAAAAGGAAGAAGTTTTTTAAAGGAATTTAAAGACGTTTAAAAAGAATAATATAAATTGAATTATATCTAGAGATTTATAAATGGATATTTATAAATTGAAATATGGACATTTTAAAACGAGTTTTTATAAGTGTTTGAATGAAGTGAAAATGAATTTCGTAATTGAATGAAATTTATAGAATTATAAACGGTGAAGTTATTTGAAGAATAGATTTGGTTAAATAAATGAATCTTATAAGTTATAAGATTTATGGTTTGGAAAGTCTTTAAAAAAAAGGAACGATTTTGTAAAATAATCGTTTTATAAGTATTTAACTTATAATATGAACTTTTAGGTTATAATTGAGTTATAAACTGGAATAGGTTAATGAAAGAATTTATAAAAAGGAAGTTTTTATAAATAAATAGAAATGGAATTTATAAACGTTGTTTTATAAATTCGCAAATGACTTATTTTGATAAGTAAATTGTTGAAACCTATTAATGGAGTTATATTCACGTTTTTGAAATGTGAATAATCCTTTGAATTAAAATGTATAAAAGGATGAAATGTGTTAACGTAGTATATTCACGTTTTGAACTGTGAATAATATGTTAAAGGAAATGTTTTGAATGAGATGTTTAAATTGAATTAAAATGATCTAACGAAGTTTTAATTGTGTTGAGATTCGAAACCATAGATTTCAACATTTATTGTTGAAATAGACGTTTTCGAGAAATAAAAGGAGATGATGGACTATAACACTGTTGTTATAGTAAATGATTTCCGAAAGGAAATGTTTTGTATAGTATTGGGATTTATATATCTATTTTAATTTCGAATCCCTATACTAGTGATTTTGGGTTGTCGTAACGATGTTTTACGTAACATTCGTTTTGGCCCAAATAAATATGTTTAAGAGAATGATTTCCTTAATAGAATGAAATATATACTTAATCTCGATTTAAGTATATTGAATATTTTCTAAGTGTTGAAAATAAAAAGATTTGTGAATTACTTATTGAATAAGTATGGAATTGTTTTTCCAATATGAAGTGAATATTTAGAATTTATCTTTTTGAAGATAAATTGAAAATGGATAGTTGAAATCATATATGCATAGATATTTTGGAATATAAATTCATTATAGAATTTATATGTGAAAGTGGAATTTGTTTAAAAGTAAATGTTGATTTATTTTTGAAGTATTGAAATTATATATCTTGTAAAGATATTTTGTGAAATATGAATTTTGGAAAATTATTTGGAATCTGGTGATGTGTGCATATCCAGTGATAGTTCAATAACCGACTATCAATATTTCCCTTTGAATGGGTAATTGATGTGATTTGATTGAATGTGAATGCTACACTTATTTTTGAATAAGCGCTCACTATTCGGGTTAATCGGGAAAGGACCGTAGGGTCGTATAACCCATTCCGAATATGTGATACGTCGTTATGAATTGCATTGAAGATCGGTGTTGAAGACCCGGTATTTGCGAGAGCGATAGGACGAACTATCGATTGACTCTGCACCGAGTAGCTACGGTATTGAGTTCTCCATATGTGATGGTGAATCCGATCAGGATTGTGAATATCCGGATTGCAACGACTTCTTTGTAAGTGCCTGCGGTTTTGTTCGAGCCCGGAACAGACTTGTATGGATTGTGTGTCTGACATTACAAGTTGAGATATAAAGCCGATTTCATTCAAATATATTTCTGTTGGTGGCGGAGAATTTATTCTTTTAGCTTAACACCCTTCTCTGAGACGTACGAGCTCAGAGGTTATATAGTTGAAGTTATCAGCGATATATTCCCAATTTGGTAATGTGACATGCTGAGTGTTGCTGTAAATGATCATTGTGTTGATTATTGTGATAGGATCGTTTATTTGATCGTCTATCCTGGTGATCATTGTGTTGATCATTTGTTGACCCAAAGCATGGCTTTTGTATAAAGTATGTTTTTGTGGACGTGACTTCGTCGAACCTCACACCCCGGAAATGGTCAAAACAGGAAAGATGCGGCAAGGTTATGAGGGGTAGCACCCTTTAGGGTATGTACATTTCCTTCTGGATAGAGGTGGTATCATGGTATGGAGCCCAGATATTTAACCTATGTGGTTACTACGAATTTATTACTTTGTGGTTGTTGGTTTTCGGGATCCCGTGAGAAAGGTCGTTTACGATCGGGAAATGGCGTGCTCGTGTCAGTAGTTACCCAGTTAGGGGTAACCCGGCCTTGTGTTGGCAGAGTTCCGGTTTGGTTCTCGGGGATGTCTTTCCAGAGGCATTCTCATGTGGCAATGGGAAGTTCCTTGGCCTGACCATTTGATGGAAATCCAAAGAAACAATACGAAACTTGTACGGTTTTAGTTGTAGAACCTGCTTCCTCAGGAAGTAGCTATAGTAGGCATAATATAATGGTACCTATGCTGGCTAAGATTTATATTCTACTTTCGAAATGAATTTCTTCTACCCTATGCACTAATAATAATATCAAAATTGATTTGATTTTAATACGTATCAAGCATCTTTGACTATCATAAGGAGAAATCTTCTCCAAGTCTGCGTTTGCATTGTGTGTGTGGCAGGAGGTCTTATGGTAGTCTCATTTTTAAAAGCATTGCGAATTGAATTTAAAAATATTCCTCTATTTTGATTTTAAAGATAAATAAACTGTTTTGAGTTCTCACACCAGTCACATGACTGACTTGGAGTTTATTGTTTTCCTTCCTAAACTCTGGGTGCCCACCAAATTTCCACACGGGCAGTTAAGAGTTAGGTTTATCAGGATATTCTGGATATTCTGGAGTTGCTGGAGGCAAGCTGGATGGCATGGCGTATGACTACTATATAGTATTTCTTTTTCCGCTGCACTGTTTGTTGTTGTTGTTGTACACTCTGATGATATGATGTAATGAAATGTGATGTAATGTAATAACTGATATAGTTCTTTGTTTAAAGATTATTCATTTATTATTATATGTTGTTCCGCTGTGAATTGTGAGATTCTGATGTTGTTCTGTTGTTTTCTGTTCCGTCCTATTTTCTATGTTCTCTATTCTCTTTGTCTTTCTCTTCTATTCTCTTTTTCTTCTATTTTAAAATTTTCTATTTTCCATTTTCTATTCTCTCCTATCTTCTTTTCGCTATCTAAATTTTCTATCTTTTTCTCTCTTTTTCTTTTCTTAATTTCTTTTTCTTAAAAACCCTCAGTGTTCGGTTTTCCGTCGTTCGATTCCTCGGCAGTCGATAAAGTGAGTGTCGATGTCGAATTTTTCGGAAGACGAAGAATCGTGTCCTGACAGGAAGAGTTGTAAACTGTTTTGAAATTTATAAATAGCTTTATAAATGGTTTTAAAACATTTATATAGTGTATAAATGGTTTAGAAGAGATTTATAAATTATTTTCGAAATTGGTTGAAAGAAATCTTCCTCGGTATTTATGAATATATTTATGCTTTGGAATAAGTATATGGATATCTTGATTTGAAGGTATAAACTGTTTTCTGGATTTATTATAAAAATGTTTTATAAAATGACCACGGTGCGAAATACATGTTGTTTGTTAAAGAGACCGGGGTTGGATACTCTCTGCCAATTTCGAAACATTTTTAACAACTGTGCACGTGGCGGAGAATCCAGAACGAAGTAGAATGGTTTGGAGAACGCTACTGGTATGAGGTAGGAACGCAACCCTGACCTTCGAGTCAACTTGATATGACTAAAATCAGGAGCCATAACCAAACTATGTGAGGTCGCTTCTCCTATCAGACACGTTTGTTCGATACCTTATTTGTTACTTTGTGATTGATTGGTGGGCACTTTGATTTGATTGTAGAAGTGTTGTTCGAGGTGCACAGTAGTTGTAGCAACGTGTTACCACCAGCCTGGTTTCGCAGTCCAATAGAATCCTACGTGGGCATAGCCTCGTGTGCTCTATCATAGTCGTTTTCGAGCCCACTACGATTTTTGTTTATGTCGTGCCTATGGAGTGCACCCTGATAGCCCACCGGTTTGGTGGAATTTACAGTATTGTATAGACTACAAAATTTATAAAATTGTGTTAAGGGGGATATAGGTAACGCCTTAACTCTATTTTAATACTTTACTTTACTGATAGACCCTACATATATAGCGTATATTACTACATATAAATAGTTTAACGGATCCTTAGGAAATGGAAGATCCCGAAACACTCTTTAAGTTATTGCACACACGTTGTACACTAGATAGGAGATGAAAAATCCCGTAAACATCTCTAGAGCCATTACACTAATATTTACTTACTATTAATTAAACTTACATAAGATCTTTTAGTTCTGACTCGAGTTTTTTATCTTTTCTTTACGCTCCAATCAGCCCGAGCATTTCAGTGTTGAAGATTTTATTTCTGGAGGACGAAGACAGAGTTTGGTATATATTATATTAGTAATTTTCTACTGCATCATGTTGTTCCGCTGCATTATCCAATTTTACCTGCTGTATGTATAACTCTGATTGTATTGAAAAAGTGTAATCAAATGTTATTTGTAAAATAAATTCATGAACTGTTTATTTGAGTATCATATTTTATCATTCCGCTGTGAGATTATATGTTCTGTTTTTTTCCATCTTTTCTTTTATTTTCTAATTTACCCCATTGACAATCCTCCCTTTTGAATGGTTTGAGTTGATATGTGTGGCTTATTTTCGATTTAAACCGTCCAAAAAGGTGGGTCATTACAATTTAATAACTTAAAACATCCTTATTACATTAATTAATTGACTTTAAACTTCATCACACAATTTGATTTTTAAACTTAAAATGTCTTTAATAATGAAACCACTTATAAACCTTATTAATTCGATTAATTAGTAAAATATAATTAACTAAATTAATAAATAATTAATTATCATTATTTAAAATGAATAACAAAGTCAAAATGTCCTTGTTACTTTGATAAATACACTTCAAAACCTTATAAATTAAGTTGATTAATTAACTCCAACAGCCTTTGATTAAAAACGGTAAATCACCATTAAAATATCATTATTCCGTTAATTAATATATTTAATTAAATGAATAATTAATTAATTCTCAGTTTTTAAAATGATTTACTAATAATAAACATCGATAAAGCAAAGATTAATTAGAGTTAATCAAGTTGATAAAATTTAAAAAATCATTTATTAAAAAGATATTTTAATTTAAAAGCATCATTAGCAAATTGATTATTTAACTTTAATTCTTCATTATTCAATGATTTATTATCCAAGTAATTAATTTAAACATCAGTAAATAAGATGATTTATTAATTTAAACAATCATTAACCAAGTAATTAGATAAATTTAAAACACATCGTTAACTAATAATTAGTTAACCTTAATCCCTATTAATCAAGTAATTAATTAAATTAAATAATCATTATTAAAATAATTAATTATTTTTGAAAACTTCATTAATCGAAATCTTGCTTAATTTGTAAAACAATTTCAAGCACGAAGATGAAACCAAATGGTTTGATAAGACGTGGTTTTTCGAAAGTGCCAATGTCGCGACTATCGCTATACGGACAGACTGGCAAACTAACTTATGACATTAGCCATACAACAAACATCACATAGCAACGGTTTAAGCATACATACAATAAGAAATCACAGGAAATAAATATGAACATGAATATAGTTTTAAAGCTTTGGTTTCAGTATCAACCCGTAAATTTCGATAATTGAATTGGTTAATTTAATAAGATTTTTGTAATTAAATTTAGAAAGAAATAAAACCTTTTAATTTATAATGAAGTGAATGTTAAAAATGAAGTGTCTCAATGATAATTAAAATTAATTATTGACAATTGGAGTGAAATCCCAATAAGGAAATAGTGTAAATTGTCGCACTTGGTTATAAAATAAGTAAATAAAGGTAAGTATTGAATTAACCCATGAAACAATATATTAATTAATAGTAACTGAATGTAAATTAAGTTAATAACTTAATACAGGTTGATAAATAACTAATTTAGTGCAATCCCAATTAATTGAAGCAATTGTAATGTTATAATTGGTTGTAAATAGTAAATTTGGAAACAAATTCAAAGTCATATTTATTGATGAAATAATGCGCAATAAACTGTATTTTGATAAATCAATGTACGACAAGTAATTATAATATTTCTCGTTGATAATAAAATATGAATGGGATTAAATTAGGCCAATGGTGATAATCATTAATTGTTTACCCATTTATTTTAATTTGTTGAATTATATTTAAATCCATTGCAATTAAACATAATAATAAAAACTACATTAATATGAATTTAGTTGATGACTGTATAAATATTAGGGTAATTAGATATATACTAATGTTAAAATCATCCACAAGATGATGATTGATTGAATAAAGAGATTGAAAAAAAATTGAATTTGTTTGAATTTACTAAATTTTGCAATAAATCCTTATTTGATTGACATGGAAATTTTGGTTAATGAATTATAAGTTTATTTATAAATTAGAAATGATAGAAATGGTAAATAATTAAATTTGAATTGAAGAAATGATTAATTAATTTAATATTAATTTATTTAATTAACTGAAATATAGTCATTTTGGCCACTGACTAGGATTTCAATGAAACCAATTTCATTAGATCCATAACAGTGAATTATTGTAGGATTTCAAGCTTTGTAATGATTAGACTTGTCTTTTGATCGTACGGGCTTGAAACGCCTTGAAATCGATTTAATTGGAATCAATTGAAATCAATTTGAAATAAGCTGATTTTAGCATAACTTCTTTATACGATGGAATTTGGACATGAAACTTGTTCCATTGTGTTTAAACTATTTTAAAACATCTAATTTGATATATAGGTTGATCCATTTTCGTTCCGGAGTCGAAACGGGCTTTTCGGGTCATTATCATTCAATCAAATTTGGTCCATCTATTCTATTTTCCGCTTTGTCTATATATACCTTGTTATTAAACCTAAACTATTTCTTATTCCTTATTTATGTACGTACAATTCTATTTGCTTCTCCTCTTTCAATGGTAGACAGAACCCTAAATCCCAAATTGCAAATTCAAATCAAAAATCAAATTGAAAATTTAATCTTCTCAAACAATATCGAATTTTATACCAATTTGAAGCTCTCAACGAGCGCAGGCCAAATCTGTGACTTGTTTTTCGATCGCGGTTGCTGAGTGACCGGAATTTGATGATCAAGCCACGGCCGTACGTTTATCACCGTTTCATCTAACGGTGGATCTTCAATCTGGTTGCGACTGGGTGGTACTGGAGTGTTGAGTTGGTCGAGGGGCTTCGATCTGTACGGTTGATTCATTGTAGAAGGGTCAGAATTCACCACGATTTGCCCGTGCTTGGCAGTGGCGGCGAGCATCTTTGGGCATTGGAACGCACCACGTGGGAACCCACGCGGTCGGTCGAAGGTGAGCATCAAGGGGGCGTCGACAGATCTGGCCGTTGTCGAACATTTACGCGACGAATTTCGGATGAGCGTGGAGTTTTATGGCGGCCTGTCGATCGCGAATCAGTGTTATCAGCTAGGGTTAGGGACGTTCGAATATGATGATGTGGCAATCTGGTATTGGTTTCTGTTATTTTTTTTTTCAAATTTAAAACTCGATGTTCTAATCGCAAAAACTTTTGCATACGAGGTCCGATTCACGCATGGTTCAACCCGCTGGGATCGTTTTTAAATTTCGGACTTTTTGACGTTGGTTTGGATGAATTCTTAGACTGTTTGAGTTGGGTTTAAATTGGATTTAAATTCAATTTAAATTCTAAGGTAAGAGTTTTAACCCACTCACAACTTAAAAAATTTCTTATGTTTGTTAAATTGATTTATGATGTGATTAGAAATTTACTTATGACTGCTCGGTATATTTTGAATCATCATCTCAGTTTAATTTAATTTATTTGGATAAAATAGTTATTTAATTTATTATTTAATACAACTGCCAGTAAATACCCATTTTTATTATTTGTTCTATATTGATGTTACTGATTGAATTGGATGATGATTTTGATAAATGTTTGATGATTGATATTGGATGAATGGATGTTGTATTTATATTGTTATAAACTGCAAATTGTTATGGATTTTTATTTCATTTGGGATTGCGGTTTGAAATAATATATTACCGTATTTATATTTTAAATTACGGACTGAAATGATAAATATCCGTATCACTTGACCATAGGATAGAAAATTATATACAAACACCATGGTCTATATAAATAAAAATATTTCTGAAATGATTTCTATATATATAAAAATATTTTTGAAATGATTTCTATGGTTTTGTAAAGAAATGTATGGTTTTATATAAATATTAATTTTAGATATTATATTATTGTTATTTTATTTTAGATGTTTAAGCTGTGTATAAGTTTGTTTTAATATAGAATAAGCTTAATAATAAGTTTGATTTTATTAAAGATAATACGGTTAAGTATTTAAATTATATTTTAATATAGAGTTTATAATGATTTGAATGAATTAAGGTTGGAAGATAAATTTGAGATTTATTTGTAACTGAATTTATTTAAGAATTAAACTCAAATAAGCTTGATGTCAAATTTATAAAATTTGAAATTATAGAAGGTATGATTTTTATAACTCGATTTTGATTTAAGATGAATTAAATGAATATTTCAAGTATAAATAAATTGAAGGAAATATTTAGTTATTTGTAATTTGAGTTTTATTTAAATGATAATGGATTTATTATGTAAATTATTTCAAAACTAAATAATAGAAAATTAAATTGTTGAATTGTAATTACCAAACTTAGGTTTGAAATTGTTGAATACTTAAAGTTTGAAAAATATTGAATTTGAAATGGTTTATTCTGTGGATCAAATCTATTTTGAAATCGATAAAATTTGGAATAGTTTACTTGGAAACTGAATCGTATTGAAATTTATGATTTGGGATTTGGTTAAATTTAAAATTTAGCAATTCGAGTTGTTTTGGAATTGATTTGTGAAATTGAAGAAGCTGGTTTATTATGTAAAGTGTTTTAATATTTCAATCATTTAAGTGGTGGAAGTTATGTTTCAAAGTTATGAGTTTCAAAGTATTATGATTTGAAAGTGTTATATTTCAAGTGTTCTGATTTCGAAGTGTTATAACGTTGAAAGTGCTATGATTTTGGAAAGGATATATTTGAAATAAAAATAATATTATATTGATTTGAGTTTTAATAAAACTTATATCATATTGGTTTGGTTTGTGAAACAGAAATGATATCGTATTCATATGGTTTTGAAATGGATATTAATATTCTGGTTTTGAAGTATAAATTATTTTGAAATGACCGCGGTGTTATAATAACGTTTGGTTGTTAAAGAAACCGGGATCGGAAGTTGTCATACTCTCTACCAACTCCGAAAACTACTTTAACAACCGTGTACGCGATGGAGATTCCAGAATTAAGTAGGATGACGGCAGCGTTCCTTTGAGGTATATATGTGGATCCGACCCCATGAGTTGGCATAGGGAGGCTAAAATAGGAGCGATCTCGGGCCAAGGAGGTAGCCCCTCTTATTGGACACACTCATTCGATATTATATTCTGACTTTGAGGTTTATTTGGTGGCCACTTTTGATTTTTGATTTGGGGGTGTGGCTTAAGGTGGGTGGTAGTAGCTGCTACGCATTACCACCAGGCCGTGTGCATAATTGGTATATCTAACCTGGTATTGCCTTATTGTGTCTGTCACCTACCCTAGCGTACCTTGTACGACTTTGATTTGTGTCGTTCCTATGGAGTATCCTCTGGTAGCCTCCCGATCAGGAGGTATTACGGTACTGTATAGATTATTGGCACTATTTATGTGTTAAGGGGAATATTGGGTCACTCCTTAACGCTATTTTAAAGTAAGTTTATTTTACTATTAGACATTATTATAAAAGCGTATATTACAACATAGTAAATAGTTTAATGGATCCTTATGAGATGTGAATCCCGAACAACTCTTAAGTTACCGTACTCACGTTGACACTGGATAGCAGATGTCAAATCCCGTAAGCATCTCTGACGCCGTTCCACTTATATTATTTGCTGTTGATTTAAATTACATAAGATCCTTTAGTTCTGACTCGAGTGTTTTGTCTTTTCAATTCGCTTGGGTCAGTCTGAGCATTTCATGGTTTGAAGACCATACTTCTGGAGGACGAAGAAGAAGATTGTATTACTATTATTTACTGTATTGTTCCACTGCATCACATTGTTCCGGTGCATTGTTATTTATTATTCTTTGGTATGTGTAACTCTGATTCTGTGTTGTATAAGTATAATCAAATATTTTGTAAAACAACTTAATGAATTGTTTATTTGGTTATTAAATTTTGTCGTTCCGCTGTAAGATTCTGTTTTGTTTTTTTCTTTCTCTGCTTTTTCTTATTCACCCAAATTAACAATCCGCCCTTCTGTATGGTTTGAGTCTGACGTGTGTGGTTTATCGTCGATTTAAAGCATATAAAAAGGCAGGATGTTACGTTTAGTATCAGATCTTTGGTCTGGTGGAAACCTTAGCTTTGTGCGGTCTGACTCTTTATTAATAGGGTAGTACTACCCTATAATGAGTCACTGAGGGTATATATATGAGAGAGCGTATTTGTTAGTGTATAAAAAAAGTTTTAATATTGTGTTAATTTGTTCCGTTTTGTATTTATAAATTCTGGTTAGTGTATAGGACGCTATGACGTCAATAGGGAATTCTAAACACTTAATAGGATAGACCGACAAAATATTTGTTTTGAAATATAGGTAAATGAAATAATTTTGCCTATTGTATATTTTTATATATATAAAATAATAATTTTATAAATTAGATTTGGTTGTAATATATTGGCTGTTGGTAGTGAAATTTATAAACATTGATTGGAAACAAGATTTGAGGAAAATAAAATTAATTAAAATTGGAAATTTTAGAACTTAAGTCCTGGGTTTTTGAAAATTTCTTTCGAATGATTTTGGAATATAATAGTAATATTAGTTAGAAGTATTTTCTGATATAAATATTTCAATATAAATTGAAGGAATTATTTTAAAGAAACTTTGAAAATAAATAAGTCTTGTACTCCCCTCTATGTCACTGGGAAATAATTTCCGTGATGAGTGCACGCATCATCAACATTCATTTTCGAGTTTCAAAGTAGGAAGGCGACTGTAGTAGTTTTACTATAGATTTATTTTGAAAAACAAATATAAATTTTAAATTGTTTTAAATATGATTGAGTATATAAGTTGTAAGTATATACATTTATCTATTATTTTAAAAATGATTTGAAACAGAAACCTAGTATTTAGTTCTTAAATTTCTATGAATTAGAGATTTTAATTAATGAAATGGAATTTGACTAATTAATAATTGGAACCTCTAAATAAAATAAGAGATTAAATGTTAGGTTATGAATGAAATAACAAGAAAGTTGAAATTTATAATCTATAAAAAGCAAAGGATATGATTATTGAACATTAGATTAGTTAAAGGAAATAAGATAAATTTGTGTAGTTTTCAGTTGCATTCTTAAAAACATACATATAACTTACCAAAGGATTTAAAAGGTTGAAGTGTTTAATAAGAAAATGTAATGGAAAATTGGACAAGAAAAACTTATATAATGAAAGTGTTCAATGAATCACTTTAATAAATAAGAATTTGAGGCTGTAGTTGTTGTAAATTTAAGTATATTTGAAATGCTACTAATTAAAAATAATAAAAAGGTAAGCATTATAAATAGATGATTATAAAATTAAGTTAATGAGTTGATATGCTAAGAAATGAACTAATGAATATAATGCAATGAAAGGAAGATACAAACGTGAAAATAAATTAATATGAACAAACATAAATAATGTTAGAATTTGTTGTTTGTTATGGTTTATGGGTTTTTGGGCAGAGATACTTCTAATTGTTTGGATGTATGAATGATCCATTCAGCTTTATCTAAGACCGTTGAGTAAATGATATACCTAATAGTTTATTTGTCATTCTACGCAATTTAAAAGTGTCTAAGCCCAAACTAACTACTTGTTTTGGTTGATATGAACGAATAAATTAAATTGTGTTGATTGTATATGATGATTGTATGTTGGTTGCAAGTGATTGTTGTTTATATTGATTTGTTTGTTAGTGGTTGAAACAACTATAAATACTCATTTTATAATTATTAACCTCTTTTGGATTATATAAGTGAAAATGCAGGCTATGGAAGCAATTACTACTGTTTTTGATTTCATAATTAAACGTTGTTTGCCCGACAATAGGTACGTTCTCGGATTACGGTTTTATAGTATTATTATACAGTTTTTCCCATTGTTGGGAGATATTATTTTGAGATACTGTGATATATAATGTTATATTTGATATTATATTTTCTCCCGAGCCTCTCCGTACAAAGGAGACTCCCCCGAATTTTTCCGTAAATTTTTGACTTAGAAAAATTTTGAAAAATATTTTTCAAACTTTATTAATTTAAGTATAAAAAGATTTAATATTTATAAATTGAAATATTTTATTTAAATTATTAAATTTTGTAAATTTATTATTCATAAAATTAATATTATTGAATAAGATGTATTGACTACTTTATTCTTTCTTTCCCTCCTTTTTCCTTTTCGGGGACGAAAAGTTTTGAGTGGGGGATAGTTTAACGACCCGTAAATTTCGATAATTGAATTGGTTAATTTAATAATATTTTTTCATTAAATTTAGAAACAAATAAAAACATTTTAATTTATAATGAAGTGAATGTTAAAAATGAAATGTAGCAACGGTAATTAAAATTAACTATTGACAATTGGAATGAAATCCCAATAATGAAATTGTGTAAATTGTTGCACTTGGTTATAAAATTGAAAATAAGTAAATAAAGGTAAGTAATGAATTAACCAATGAAACAATATATTGATTAGTAGTAACTGAATGTAAATTAAGGCAATAACGTTAATGTAAGTTGACAAATAACTAACTTAGTGCAATCCCAATTAATTGAAGCAATTGTAATGTTATAATTGATTGTAAATAGTAAATTTGGAAACAAATTCAAAGTCGTATTTATTGATGAAATAATACGCAATAAACTATATTTTGAAAAAATCAATGTTAGACAAGTAATTATAATATTTGTCGTTGATAATAAAATATGAATGAGATTAAATTAGGCAAATGGTGATAATCATTAATTGTTTACCCATTTATTTAACTTATTGAATTAGATTTAAATCCATTTCAATTAAACGTAATAAAAAAACTACGTTAATACGAATTTAGTTGATGACTGTATAAATATTAGGGTAATTAGATATATACTAATGTTAAAATTATCCATAAGATGATGATTGATTGAACAAAGAGATTGAAAACAAATTGAATTTATTTGAATTTACTTAAATTGAAGGTAAACACTATAAATTTCGCAATAAATCCTTATTTGATTGACATGGAAATTTTGTTTAATGAATTATAAGTTTATTTGTAGATCAGAATTGATAGAAATGGTAAATAATTAAATTTGAATTGAAGAAGTGACTTATTAATTTAATATTAATTTATTTAATTAACTGAAATATAGCCATTTTGGCTACTTACTTGGATTTCGATGAAACTAGTTTCATCGGATCTGTAACGGTGAATTACTGTAGGATTTCAAGTTTCGTAACGATCAGACTTGTCATTTGATCGTACAGGATCGAAACGCCTTGAAATCGATTTAGTTGAAATAAATTGAAATCAATTTGAAATAAGTTGATTTTAGCATAACTTCTTCATACGATGGAATTTGGACTTGAAACCTGTTCCATTGCGTTTAAACTATATTAAAACATCTATTTTGATAAATGGGTTGATCCATTTTCGTTTCGGAGTCGAAACGGGTTTTTCGGGCCATTATCATTCAATCAAATCTGGTCCATCTATTCTATTTTCAGCTTTGTCTATATATACCTTGTTATAAAACCTAGCCTATTTCTTATTCCTCATTCCTATATGTACAATTCTATTTGCTTCTCCTCTTTTAATGGCAAACAAAACCCTAAATCCCAAACTGCAAATTCAAATCAAAAATCAAATTGAAAATTCAATCTTCTCAAAAAATAACGAATTTTATATCAATTTGAAGCTCTCGACGAGCGCAAGTCAAATCTGTGACTTGTTTTTCGATCGGGATTGCTAAGTGACCGGAATTTGATGATCAAGCCACGACCGTCCGTTTATCACCGTCTCATCTAACGGTGGATCTTCAATCTGGTTGCGATTGGGTGGTATTGGAGTGTGGAGTTGGCCGAGGGGCTTCGATCTGTACGATTGATTCATCATAGAAGGGTCAGAATTCACGACGATTTGCACGTGCTTGGCGGCAGCGGCGAGCGTCTTTGGGCATCAGAATGTACCGCATGGGCACCCACGTGGTCGGCCGGAGGTGAGCATCGAGGGGGCGTCGACTGATCTGGCCGTTGTCGAACATTGGCACGACGAATTTCGGATGAGCATGGATTTTGTGGTAGCCTGTCGATCGTGAATCTATGTTATCGGCTACGTTTAGGGATGTTCGAATATGATGATAACGTTGCAATCTGGTATTGGTTTCTGTTATTTTTTTTCAAATTTAAAACTCAATGTTCCAATCGCAATAACTTTTGCATATGAGGTTCGATTCACGCGCGGTTCATCCCGCTGGGATCATACTTAAATTCCAGACTTTTTGACGCTGGTTTGGAAGAATTCTGAGAAGGTTTGAATTTTGGGCTTAAATTGGATTTAAATTCAAAGGTGAGTGTTTTAACCCACTCACAACTTCTAAAATTTTTTATGTTTGTTAAATTGATTTATGATGTGATTAGAAATTTACTTATGACTGTTTGGTGTATTTTGAATCATCATCTCAGTTTAATTTATTTTATTTGGATAAAATAGTTATTTAATTTAGTATTAAATATAACTGCCATTAAATACATGTCGTTTATTATCTGTTCTATATTGATGTTACTGATTGAATTGGATGATGATTGTGATAAATGTTTGATGATTGATATTGGATGAATGGATGTTGTATTTATATTGTTATAAACAGCAAATTGTTATGGATTTTTATTTCATTCAGGATTGCGGTTTGAAATTATATATAACCCTATTTATATTTTGGATTACGGATTGAATGATAAATATATGTATCACTTGACCGTAGGATAGAAAATTATATACAGACACTGTACTCTATATATATAAAAATATTTTCGAAATGATTTCTATGGTTTTGTAAAGAAATGTATGGTTTTATATAAATATTGATTTTAGATATTATATGATTTTTATTTTATTTTTGATGTTTAAACTACGTATAAATTTGTTTTAATATAGAATAAGTTTAATAATAAGTTTGATTTTATTAAAGATAATATGGTTATGTATTTAAATTATATTTTAATATAGAGTTTATAATGATTTAAATGAATTAAGGTTGGAAGATAAATTTGAGATTTATTTGAAATTGAATTTATTTAGGAATTAAACTCAAATAAGCTTGATGTGAAATTTATATAATTTGAAATTTTAGAAGGTATGATTTTTATAACTCGATTTTGGTTTAAGGTGAGTTAAATGAATATTTCAAGTATAAATAAATTGAAGGAAATATTTAGTTCTTTGTAATATGAATTTTATTTAAATGATAATGGATTTATTATGTAAAGTATTTCAAAACTAAATAACAGAAAATTTAATTGTTGAATTGTAATTACCAAACTTAGTTTTGAAATTGTCGAATACTTAAAGTTTGAAAAATATTGAATTTGAAATGGTTTATTCTATGGATCAAATCTATTTTGAAATCGATAAAATTTGGAATAGTTTATTTGGAAACTGAATCATATTGAAATTTATGATTTGGGATTTCGTTAAATTTAAAATTTACAAATTCGAGTTGTTTTGGAATTGATTTGTGAAATTGAAGAAGCCAGTCTATTATATAAAGTATTTTAATATTTAAACCATTTAAGTGGTGGAAGTTATGTTTCAAAGTTATGAGTTTCAAAGTATTATGATTTGAAAGTGTTATATTTCAAGTGTTTTGATTTCGAAGTGTTATAACGGTTAAAGTGCTATGATTTTGGAAAGGATATATTTGAAATAAAAATGATATTATATTGATTTGTGTTTTAATAAAAATGATATCATATTGGTTTGGTTCATGAAATGGAAATGATATCGTATTTATATGGTTTGAAATGGATATTATATTCTAGTTTTTAAGTATAAATTATTTCGAAATGACCGCGGTGTTATAATAACGTTTTGTTGTTAAAGAGACCGGGATCGGAAGTTGTCATACTCTCTGCCAACTCCGAAAACCACTTTAACAATCGTGTACGTGGTGGAGATTCTAGAATGAAGTAGGATGGCGACGGCGTTCCTTTAAGGTATATACGTGGACCCGACTCTCATAACTTGGCATAAGGTGGCTAAAATAGGAGCGATCTCGGGCTAAGAAGCTTGCCCTCTTATTGGACACTCCTTCGATATTATATTCTGACTTTGAGGTTTATTTGGTGGCCACTTTTGATTTTTGATTTAGGGGTGTGGCCCGAGGTGGGCGGTAGTAGCTGCTACGCATTACCACCAGTCCGTGTGCTTAATTGGTATATCTACCCTGACACTGCCTTGTTGTGCTGTGTCACCTATCCTAGCGCGTCTTGTACGAGTTTGATTTGTGTCGTACCTATGAAGTATCATTTGGTAGCCTCCCGATCAGGAGGTATTACGGTACTGTATAGACTATTGGCACTATTTATGTGTTAAGGGGAATATTGGGTCACTCCTTAATGCTATTTTAAAGTAAGTTTATTTTACTATTAGACATTATTATAATAGCGTATATTACTACATAGTAAATAGTTTAACGGGTCCTTACGAGATGTCAATCCCGAACATCTCTTAAGTTACTGCACTCACGTTGACACTAGATAGGAGATGGCAAATCCCGTAAACATCTCTGACGTCGTTCCACTCATATTATTTACTATTCATTTAACTTACATAAGATCCTTTAGTTCTAACTCGAGTGTTTTGTCTTTTCAATTCGCTCGGGTCTGTCCGAGCATTTCAGGGTTTGAAGACCTTACTTCTGTAGGACGAAGATGAAGATTGTATTACTATTATTTACTATATTGTTCCAGTGCATCACATTGTTCCGCTGTATTGTTATTTATTATTCTTTGGTATGTGTAACTTTGATTCTGTATTGTATAAGTATAATCAAAGTGGAAATTAGCCACAAGGGCCACTTTAGCAAGTGCAATTAGTTTCTAGGACACACAACCGAAATAATTACTTTTAAGGACAAAATGCAAAATAATTAGTTTCCAAGGCCTAAAAACCTATGAAATTATGTCCTTGAAAATAATTGGATTGCTGACTTTGTCCTTAAAAGTAATTATTCTGCTGACTTTGGCCTTGAAATTAATTTCTGTGGATGTGTATCCTAGAAACTAATTGGACTACAAAGTTTGTCCTTCTAGTGAAATGCCCTATAATCAAATGTTTTGTAAAACAGTTTCATGAACTGTTTATTCAGTTGTTATATTTTGTCGTTCTGCTGCAAGATTCTATTTAGTTTTTTTTCTTTCTCTGTTTTTCTTATTCACCCCAATAATAATCCGTCCTTCTGTATGGTTTGAGTCTGACATGTGTGGTTTATCGTCGATTTAAAGCGTACAAAAAGGCGGGATGTTACAGTTTCTTTTAGGTTAAAATTTTACTTACTAACTAGTATGTTAACTAACATTTACTTAACATATTTGCATCCATCACACATATACATTTCTAAACCAAACATGAACAAATTCACATCGTATCCAAACCGAGCAAGCAGTATATATCGCAATATAACTAAAGAAAAACATTTCTCAAAAAAGTTAAGAGTTTTACTCACTGAAAGCTATCTAAACTCTTACCAACTTAGGATATGATCTAGCACTTCCATTTCTAAGAAAAAGATGGAGTCTTGGACCCATAATACACTAGGTTGGCTCGGCCTTGAAAGAAGAAGAAGTGAAACTTGTTTTGGTAAGGTGGAGTGACTTTGGATAATCATCGAACCTCAAAAATGAACCCGAAAATTGGTTATTTTCCAACTAATTTTTTGACTATTTAATATTGGATTTTGAAAAGGTGAAAAGAGTAAAGTTTTAGAAAATTATTTTCTCTACAATTCCAAAAAATTACTCAATTTGTATTAGTTTTGAAGAAGATATGGTCAAAAGAAGAAGGAAAATTTTAGGACTTGAAATTCTGGATCCGAAAATGTTTTGTAAAGAAATGAATTTTCTCCCAATCACCCTCAGAAACTGAAGAATTGGTGTAAATGAAAATATTATCAAACTCGATTCTATTAAATGTGGAAAAAAGAATTTCTTTATTTAGTGTATTTTTGAGGGAGTTATGGCTGTTAGAATAGAAGGTAAAATTTTGGGAAGAAAATGAAAATGAG
The DNA here is from genome assembly GCA_030765085.1 of Allium cepa. NCBI lineage: Eukaryota > Viridiplantae > Streptophyta > Magnoliopsida > Asparagales > Amaryllidaceae > Allium > Allium cepa. The sequence continues at coordinate 631,054,841 of CM060934.1, forward strand.
AACATGAAGTTGCTATTTATAATCTCATGCAAAGTGACTAATACTACTTATATCCTCATATCCATGGTTGCCACATCATAATGCTTGTCTCCCGCTTACCAACATGCATTTAAAACTCAAGTAGCCAAAATATCAAATCATGTCTAAACATGTTTCATTTAATGTGACATTTTCTTTTTTTGTTTTAATTTTAAACTTAGTAAATTATCACATCACTTTTTTTATATATTCTTAAATTATAAATATATATGCATTATCATTTCTAAATCCTAATTTGTTTTATAAATGTTTTTTTTGTATACTAAAACCATCACAACATTTCGTACAACTTTTAGAAGATGTAAAGTCGAAAATTCAAAAAATAGTTTCCTGTCACATTTTCTATTTTTCTTCAAACTAAATATCATTGTAAACTAATTTTGAAAACTATTTTATCTTTAAAATTTAATATTTAAAAGAGTTTTATTAATTATAAAACCTATTATTTTAATATTTAAAATTAATTAAATATTTAGAAATTAATGTGGTGAAATTCCAGCACGTTCCAAGTCATTGGTATGAAACATCTCTTGCTTTAAGAACGTATATATAGGATATCCATTGTAGGAAACTCCTTTATAATGTTAGCTTACCTCTAAAAGAACTGGAATTGAGTTAACCAAAAATTCACCGATTTGGTTAAAGACTCAAGATCGAATAAGTATACTTATGTATTACTTACTAAAAACTACTTCAAAGGAGACATACAAGTTTTGTGTTTTGGAAGCAGCTGCGAAGCAAAATGTTATAATGTTGAAATATCTATCTTAAGGTCAAGTCCAAGGGAGATGTCAATGCTAACATTTCGAACGAATTCTATAGAGTTGAACTACCTATCCTGCGACTAACTCCTTGTGAGAGGTCGGTGTTAGCATTCGTTGGACGACTTATGATGGAATCTATGAAGAGGTTTGTAAACTGTTCGTGATGCTAGGATTCATGGAGTGGTTCGAGATAAGTTCGAGTAATGAAGACTCATATTAGAAATGTTGAATATGACTTCGCCATAAAAAATGATATAAAACTGAGCTGGCCTCGGAGCTGGTAGGTTTAGCTAACCTAAAGGGTACATCAACTCCATATCTTGATATGCTTATCGATGTTGCTAGCGGGAGTTGATAATATTTGGTATCACTTGTTTGGGCATGAACCAACTATGTTTTCCCTTTATGGTATATTTTATCTAGAGATATACGATGCTCAAAAGGTATTTTCCGACCCTTGTTAGGAGGCCCATCCTTGATATACCGAGGGTACCTCCAATAGGAATCCACATGCGAACGTACCACGGTGGTTTTAATCGTACTTCTAATATTATTGTGTTGTAAGATGCAAGTAGCATAGCTATTTTATGATTTATATTCTATACCCTAGATGTAACGATCCGCCTTTTCGACCCTTAGAAGTCGACATTGATACATCCATGGTATTCACATGCCGAACAACCAAGTGCCGAAAAGACAGATGGTTAGGGGAAAGAAGAAACAAGAAGACAAAATGAAAAATAAACAACATGGAATCTCACATTACAACGAATAAAGTATAATATAACAATGATCTTTACAAAGAAACTTTTATACACATTTGTCCATGAGAGTACTACCATATTATCTACCTAGATAGTTATAACACATGTCCTTACAATTTTGATAAATACCACAAAGCCATGCACTAAAACATAGAGAAATACATAAATACATCATGGCCTCCAGCTTGTCTCCTAAGCTCCAATGCATCCAAAGCTAATTTGGAAAATATGCTCGGTCTGACCTAAGCATTATAAAAAAACAACGTCCGGATCAGTCTGGTAAAACCAGCATGAGAAACTTAAATCATAAGGAATCTATTTATAACTTATAGAACTCTTGAAAATCAAAGGCATATCGTAAGACCACGCCGTACATAAATACGGATGGGTTTTTACCGTACGATATCCAAATCATTATCTATATAAATTCCACTGATATTATACTAATGTCTAAGGTGCAAATACATATTAATCATAGCCGAAATTGTTACATTAATTAAATTTCAGCATTATAAGTTAAACTAAAACCATAAAAGCACATAATGGACAAATGATTTCCATACAATTACAAGGCTTGGGGCACCACCTACCACACCATTCCTCTAGAAAATATACCGAGGTCCTCGCCTAGACCCCTTGCCAACATAGGACCGGCTATCACTTATTAGACAGTACCAAATATGTCATCCTGGTTGCTTTACAACCTTTTCTCGAGAGCTATTGTGCACAACCAATTCCATAAATATGTATATATGTAACTAGAAGGTTGACGGCATATCATAATGCATGTGACCTGTAGGATCGATTTCACCCTAGAGGGTGGGGTGAATAGGGTGATACTGAAAATAATAAAAATTAATGTGGAAATATATATATAATAATTGCAGCATAGATAATAGCAGAATAATAAAAGCAGAAATATAACAGCACAGATTTACCCAGCTTCGGCAAAACCCCATCTACGTGCTACCCTCAAGGTTTCTACTAGAAATTAAGAAGTCAGACGCTTACACACATAAACTTACGACACCCGCTATCAAATAACCTAATTTGATGCTCAAAACCCTGCCATAACTCAACCATTGAGTTGCAAATTCTCGAGCTACACCACCATAGTTCGTCCCTAGTCACATGACTAGAAAGTTACAAAATTTAAAAGAAACATTACAAAATAAAAATAAATAAAACCCTATTATAATAACTCTAAGCCCAAAACATTAATAGGGCCGGCCCACAAAAATCCTTTTATTTTATTTCTTGTGTGCTAAAACTTTAGCCGATCTTTTTCGTTCCTTCGTTCCTTTTCAAAACGCTAGGGTTTTGGAAATTGAGGCCGCCGATTCAAACTGTTTGATTGAATGATGATCTTTCTTCAGTTTTCTTCGTCAATAAACTCATGGCTTTGATTTTCATACGGTTGCTTTAAATTGTCGAGTATGAATGATAAAATGGTACGCAATTTTCCTCTCGACTTCGATTCGAGTTTTGGATTTGTTTTCTGTAATTCGTTCAAGCTCTTTGATTTTTTCTTAAACTCGAATGCCCCAATTTGCCGATGATGATGTGGGAAATATATAGGGTTCAAATAATTTCATTTTGAACAATTTGCATGATTTTCTCTGCCATTGATTTTTGATCGAACGATGTGATTAATCTTGACTTGTTCATATCATACGTATACTTCATGAATTTGAATTTAGGTCCGTTCTTTTCTCTTTTGACTTCTATGATTTCAACGCTCTGAATTTTTGAGATAATTGACTTGGTTAATTTCATTCTACTATCGCTTGATCATCTAATTGATTTTTATCTCGGCCATGACTTGTTCATTGTACTTGCGATATGTTGTTGCTAATACCTTGGTCACCATGGCTTTGATTCTGGCATGACATGATCATTGACTTTGTTTGAAAACTGCTACCCTGATTTTTGTAAAGTTGTAAACTTCTTCATTGATTTTTTGTATTTACTTGTATGTTACCACTGATTTTTTCGGTGATGATTGTTTTGTTATGTATGAACTTGATGTATCACCGTATATATACATACATATAATGTATGTCTATATATTGTGTTGTTGATCATGCTGCACCGACCCATTTGCTTGTTGAGTTCATCCTATTTGGCCATGCCTGTCTCTGTGTTCATGCAGTTTTAATGGTCTATTGTCTTTATACATATACATATGTGTATATGTGTTTTGGTGACCCTGTTTAAGCTTGCTGACCCATGAATGCATTTGCAACTTGATAACTTGTTTGGTTCTGGTATATTTGTACATTTCTGAAATGATTCACTTCTATCAATTTGTGGTCATTCATATTTAAGTCTCTGTTACATATTTGGACTTGGAGTCTCTTGCATTTGCCTTATACTAGTTGTCGTATGTATTCTCTGGTTTACCGAAACTTGTGCTAATATATGTATGTATATAATTGCATATATGCATACATATAGATTTTGTCGCTCTGACTAGTTAGTCTACTACTGTGTTGTCTATCTTTTGTTCAACTGAGTTGTGTCTTCATGCATACAGTCTGCTTGCTTTTTGATGAACTGCATTGCACTTAGCCCATTTGACTTATTTCCTTGTTCACCTAGTGTGTTGCTTTGTTGTGTCTTCTGTTTCATTGGTTTTCAGAGTTGCAGTCTCTGCACCTGAGTTCTGTCTGATTGATACTTGTGTCTGGTCTACCATTCTCTGAAGTCTGGTGCACCATTCTATGGTTCATGTTGTTATTGATTTGTTTAGTTTTGCTTTCATCTGAGTTGTATTGTGATATCATGTTGCCTTGTATTCTCTGAGTATAACTTGATGCCATGTCTGTTGCATGTTGAATTGAGTCTGTTGCACTTTGAATGTTTGTCATCTTGCCCAATCATTTGGACTGGATTGCCTTGGTAGTCTGAAACTTGTGTACACTTGTATCTAGTTGAAGTTGTTTTTGAATTCATGCCTCATTGTTTGCTGGTCATTATCTTCTAATGCCTCTTCATTGTTAACTCACCACCGAGTTGTTTTGGTGTACATGACGCTTCTTGGCTGAAATTTGAGACGTTGAGACATGCATATGTGTACATGTACATATGTGTATATGCAGTCTCTTGGCCTCATGTCGTGACTTTATTTGTATTACACCTGAATATTTGCACTTGATTTGAGTCTAGCTATTGGTTGAGTTTAACCTTGTGATCACCTATCCCTTTAATTTTATCAAATGTATATCAGTGTGCACGGCCTTATGACATGTACAGTGATACACTGTGCATGTTACAAGCTGTTCGTATAAGATGAGTTCAAAATAAATGATGACGAACAACCCATATAACTGAGGCAAATAATATTTTCAAAAACACACATTTTATTTTACACTACAAAAGTATTTCTTTTTCAATTTTACTGCATTAATGTTTATTTTGCAGATAATTCAAATGCTGGATTCAATCTGGAATGGAGTTGAAGATAAATATAAGCGAATGAGTGATATTTCGTGAGGTGAACATTGTAAATTGAATTTGTGATGTAGTTGAAATTGTAATGTAACTGAAATTGTGTATATATAGAGAGAGCACAAATTTGTCCTATTCAAAATTGTAATAATAAAATATTTGTTTGAATTTAAGTTCTGTGTTATTTATTTTATTAAGAAAATATTTATTTAATTATGTGAAAAATAAAATAGTAAATTAACAAATACATTTAAATGAATATATATATATATATATTTATGTTTATTATAACCAAACCAAAAGCATATACTATCATATTTAACAATCTCCCCCTTTTGATGATAACAAACATATATTTAAGATGTTGAATTTATTAAATGTATTGGGCCATTGATGAACTCTATTTGATCCCCCTATTTGAATGCTCCCTCTCTAAATAAAAGATCCCCCTTCATATATGCATGAAAATAAATAAAAATATGCAAATGAACCTATATGAGAATATGCAAATAAAAAATAAAATATTTGACCTTTATTTGCCAAAATCTTAACTTTTCTCTCCCCTTTTTGTTATCAGCAAAAGAGTAATAGTGTAAGAAAAATAGAGACCAAGTGATAGACATTAATACAACATTAATACCCAATTGAGTATAAATATTAAATTTCAATAAAAAATCAAATAAAAATCATAAATACTATGTTAGGCCCATATTCCACTTTAGAGTGACAGGGGTGATGTCGGCATATAAAACCATATTGTTGTGTCTATTTGTGGTATATTTATATCAGGAATTTGAATATCTACTAACCATGCATAACCTTTTAGGACTTTTAAATGAGATTAGTAGTATTTCCAATTAAAAAAATAACGAATTTCAAGCATATTCTAACCACACATAACCGTGAGGACTTTTAAATGAGATTAAAATCAACTAGTCTATTTAATAATCAATTTTGATATGTGTTCCATACATTCATAACCATGAGGACTTTTAAATGAGCATGAAAATACATAAACAAATATTCCAAGTCATTCACTCATGCATAACCGTGAAGGCTTTTAAATGAGAGCGAATACTTCAGATGTTTTTATTAAAAAAAATAAATAAATAAAAAATGAATAATTTCCTATTTAAAATACCACATTTTGACATGCTATATTGGATTTTGATTTGTGATGGTTGTTAGAAATATGATAGAAATAGAGATGGCAATGGAATTTTCGCCAACAAAAGTTATTATAGATCTTGTTTAAATTTTTAAAGAAATTTACGGAATATACTGTCTGAAGTCATAATATATGATTAATATCAACACTAATAACTTTTTCAATCACTGTTTATCTTTTCGATAATCAGTAGGGAGTCAGATTAGATAATACAGTCATTTAAAATCAAATGCAAAAATAATTATAAAATCAAATTTTCTAAAATAACTAATCTAAAACGAAGTCAACAAATCTATTTTCTAGAAGGGATTTTACAAGAAGAATGTCTGTTAATTGAAAATCAATTGAAATGAAAATTATGCAGATATTTTCGAAAATCAATTGAATGTATCTACATAAAACACATTGCACCAGTAATTTTGCTATCAACTAGACTACCGGTGCAATCTGCATCTGAATTTCTCTTTGACTCAAGATTATCATTAGTTGGATATCATAGACCAGACGGTGAAGCTGCAACAAAAACCTTATAATCATTTTAAAGCTTTTAAATGAAATTCTTTTGAATTTGAATTGAAAACGTGCACATAAACAACCAGTGAACATAATGTCAGATCTAGAAGTAATAAAGCAAAACAATATATCCATGTATATCTAGAGTAATCATCAACCAACACAAGACACTATCTCTTACCACCTAAACTTTTAATATCGTTAGTCCAAACGACTCTATATGAATTAGTTTAAGGATGAAAAAATGATTGGGTGACATTTTTGTACAAATCAGAATCAAAATCAACATTTATTACCTTATCGCATAACTGGCTGAATTAAATCAGATTATGTTTCAGATTTTCACATTTAATAAATCGTTTAAAATAAATATATTGTTACCTATTTTACCTTTACGATAATTTTTCGTTGTTACCAATTATGATTCTGCCACCTTTATACTAGGCTAAGGAACTTTGATTTATTGCCCATTGTATGCTTGGAACAGCCAGAATCCAAGTAATACTATTATTTTCCTTAGCCTGTCACCACGCCTACACAAGAAAAGAATTTTGTGACCTATTTGTTTTTATAGTTCCATGGTTATTAGTGACAAAAGATTTTGAAAAATATGTTTGTGAAGACCCAAGACAATTTATATTTGTTCCTTTTGGCACTCAGATTTGTTTGACTTTAACGGATTTTATATTCATGCCTTTAGGGATCCAAATGGTATGGTTTTCACATGTTTAGGTCTATACCAGCAATTATCATGATTGTGTCCAGTTTTACCACAAATCATGCACTTGGAATTGACTTTATTAATTTCGCTTCTAATATGTTTAGATTGAGTATACCCAAGTCCTTGTCTAACAGTATTGACAGTTTGTTTCCCTTGTTGGATTTATGTTTTGAGTGATTCATTTCCATTAAATAACAAGGCGCACTTCTTAATAGAATTTTCTCTCCTAGTTTTTCACTTTCTTTCAAAATCATAATTTCATTTTCAAGTGATTTAATTTTAATTTCTGATTTTTTAATCTCTTCTTCAAATGATGGACACTTATCACACTTAGGGCTCTTATTTCGATAGTTTTTAACTAATTGGTCAAGCTGCTTATTTAGTTCTATCAAACTATCTCTTTGTGATTTAATTTTAGTGTACTTCTTCCTAAGTCGTTCAAAATAGCCATTTACTTCATGAAAGTATATAAGTAATTCCAAATGAGTAAGTTTTGATACCTCACTTGGCTCATAATCATCACTGTCAGTTGTTTCTCCTTAAAGACACAAATTTTCTTTTTCACTCTCACTACCAATGCTTTTTTCAGCTTCATCAGTTTCATCCCAAGTAGCTGCAAAACTTCTCCTTTTCGGTTTCTTTCCATGGATGAGTTGATTCTGAGGACAATTGGGCTTGATATGACCGAGTTTGTTGCACTTGTGATATATGATCTCCTGCTGTTCTGAGTTGTCTAGAACTTTGACTATTCCTCTTTTCAGCTGTTGATTTAGAGCTGGATTTCCATACTTGTGATTCCCCCTTTTGAATTTCTTTATTATCAGCGCTAGTTCTGCTGCACCATCATCGTCATCATCATCATCTTCACTTTCGGTTGTTCCTTTGAAAGCTATTGTTTTCTTTCGTGTATCACCTCCTTTGCGTTCTTCCTTGAATTTCATTTTTAGCTCATAAGTGGTGAGATTTCCAACGAGTTCTTCAACTTTGATTTGTTTCAAATCCTTCGTTTCTTGAATAGCAGTGACTTTGGCTTCAAAATTTCATGGTAGAACTCTGAGGATTTTTGAACTATTTCTAATTCTATGTATGGTTTTTCGAGAGCTTTTGATTTGTATACGAGATTAGAAAGTCATCCGTACATTTCTTTGACATTTTCATCCTTCGCCATTGTGAAGTTCTTGTATTCGCTACTAAGCATGGTAAGACGAGATTCTTTGACTTGAGAGGTTCCTTCGTGAGTCACTTCAAGTGTGTGACAAATTTCCAATGCAGTTAGATAATGTGAGACATGATAAAATTCAGTTTGATCCAATGAACAAATAATAGAATTCATAGTTTTAGCATTAGCATTCTGTAGTTTATTTTCAAGATATGTCCATTGATCGATCGGTTTTTCAATTTCTTGATTATCTACCGCTATAGTTGGTATCATATATCATGTCTCAACAATATTCCAAGCATCAATGGTTTTTAGAAAAAAATTCATTCTATTTTTCCAGTAAGCATATTCACCATTGAACATAGGCGGTCTAACTAAGGATTGTCGCTATGCAAAAGCATTATTAAAAGAAGTCATTTAAGAAATCAAAATTTTAAAACAAAAACTGGTTTTTGAGAAATCAAATTTTTAAAACAAAAATGGTTTTTGTTCCTAGCTCTAATACCACTTGTAGGATCGATTTCACCCTAGTTGGGGAGGTGAATAGGGTGATACTAAAAATAATAAAAATTAATGCAGAAATATACATATAATAATTGCAGCACAGATAATAGCAGAATAATAAAAGTAGAAATAGAACAACGCATATTTACCCGGCTTTGGAAAAACCCTGCTTACGTGTTGCCCCCAAGGTTTCTACTAGAAATTAAGTAGTCAGATGCTTACACACGTAAGCTTGCGACAACCGCTATCGACTAACCTAACTCTACGTTCAAAACCCAGCCACAACTCACCCACTGAGTTGCAAATTTTCGAACTACATCATTGTAGTTCGTCCCTAGTCACACGACTAGAAAGTTACACAATTTAAATGAAAATTACAAAATAAAAATAAATAAAACCCTATTATTAATAACTTTAAGCCCAAAACATTAATATTATCGGCCCACAAAAATCCTTTTATTTTATTTCTTCCGCGTTAAAACTTTGGCCGATCTTTTCGTTACTTTGTGCCTTTTCAAAAAGCTAAGGTTCTGGAAATTGAGGCCGCCAATTCAAACTGTTTGATTGAATGATGACCTTTCTTCAATTTGCTTCGTCAATCAACTCGTGGCTTTGAATTGCATACGGTTGCTTCAAATTGTCGAGCACGAATGATAAAATGGTATGCGATTTTTCATCTCGACTTCGATTCTAGTTTTAGATTTGTTTTCTGTAATTCGTTCAAGCTCTTTGATTTTTTCTTGAACTCGAATGTCCTAATTTGCTGATGATGATGTGGGAAATATATAGGCTTCGAATAATTTCAATTTGAATAATTCGCATGGTTTGCTCTGCCATTAATTTTTGATCGAACGATGTGATTGATCTTGACTTATTCATATCATATCTATACTTCATGATTTTGAATTTAGGTATGTTCTTTTATTTGTTCATATCGATCGCCATTGCACTATTCATATCGATCGATTGCATCTCACTTCATATCATTCTTTTGCATTTGACTTCGTATAGATAGGAGGTGTTGGTTTCATATCGATCTGTGGTCGATCGATACGAAGTGTGTTTGAAACTTAATCAATACGAAATAAACACTTATGTCACAGTCAATGGATACGAAGTGCGATGCATTTTCATGGATGTTGACCAGTGGTCACCTGATGGATACGAAATGATGACCATTTGATGGACACGAACCAATATAGTCGATGGATACGAACTGTTGAAGCTTGATGGATGCGAAGAAGACCTTTCAGTTGATGGATACGTAGAGTGTAGTCCAGATGGATGAGGACAGAACCGATGCAAAGAGAGTAAAAATAATGGATACGAAGGAATTGATTTCTTTGGCTTGTATCGATCATATCTGAAGCATACTAACTCGGATTGACCTGAAATTTGAAAAGTTGGCTTTCATAGCTTTGCTTGTCTCGTCACATCAATTGTAGCTTGATCCAGACTCGAATGAAATTTACCGATATCCATAGTGAACCTGCGTATAATCGATCTTCATGATGAACTACCTTTGGCGTCCAGTCAATTCCTTGATATCATGGTCTTGCCAAAAGGCGGGATAACATTTTCCCCCCAAAGTACGTCATATGAGAACATGACGTGCTTTGAATAGTTGTATCTTTCATTCTGCACAGTTCTGTCTGACTTGTCAAACGGTTTTTATCTCTTTTTCAAAATATTTAACTTTGGACTGATTTTTAATAATGTGAATTTTTGACTGCCAGTTGTTATATTGTGCGCTATCGTAACTGAGTATTGGACGATAGCAAACTATTGACTGCTATTGTGATTGTTATCAGTTGAGCGTTCAATTCCTGTAAATGTTAAGAATTAAACAATGAGTTACGGTGTATAGGATATAAATGAACTTGGATCTCGTCAACATCAGTTCGTTCGTGAGTCGTCGTCAAGTTTTTAGTTCCCGTTTAATCGAATTTTGTATTAATCCTCTCCTGAATCAATGTGAAATTTGATCTATAACAAATCTTAGTGGTTGTGTTGGAATTTCCCTTCGTATCGATCGTCTCCTGAATTGATGTAAAAGGTTGAAAAATTATTTTTGCATCGACGTCGATCGACACGAATTTACTCATTGTCTTAATGTAGTTCGCATCGATAGATATGAACTTGGACGGTCTTGAAAATGATGGACGTGAAATTGTCATTTCATATCGGTAAATTTTTGATGGATCTGTATGACTCGAATGGGTTCCTGCATATCGTTCGTATCAATAGGTCGGTAATGGATACGAATGGTGACATTCTAGATCGATGGCGAGTAGAGGTGAGCAGTTGCGCTTGTGTCTAATATGTGTAGACGGATACAAACAGAGCTCTCGTGTCGATGGCATTGTTGACCTATTTAGCCGGTCGTCTTAACTGGGAGACGAATCATTTTTTGCCTTTACCTTGTATCCCTAAAAATACTTTTGTACTTAGCCAAATTTTTATCTGCTTTCACTTTTCCTTTGGCTTTTGTATCGATAAAAGAATCGAAAAAGGAAAACTACCTTCATCCACAAATTAAAATAGTTCTTTACTCCCTCGATCAGGCTTTTAAATAAGGTTGGTTATTAACTATACTATAGAAATGATGTGACAGGAGCTTAATTGCTAAACCATTCGTATCCACGGCCGATTCTGGTGATGAGGAGGCCGGAGATAAGACGGAGTAAGGATCAGGAAGGTCGGAATGGCTTCAACATCATTTGGAGAAGAAGGAGGAGTAGATGGATAGGGAGTTTTTATTCGTATCGATTAAGGAAATGTGCTTCATATCATTCTAGAAAACAATCAAAGTTCGTATCGACGGGTCACCAATAAAGTTTCACATGAAGGTCTGAAGCGGTTTCGTATCGATGGGTGATGGTTGGACTTCGTATTGATCCATAGTGATGGGTACGGAAATCTAATTATGCGATCGATATGAAGCATCGGCTCTACCAATCGATACGAAGACGTAGGGTTGAGATTGATAAAAATTGGCTCTAAGGTAATCGATATGAAGCATTTTCCTCTGTAATCGATGCAAACGAGACTCTCGATGATCGAACCGAAGTTGACAACTTAGGATAGATACAAAATGGATGTTAAATGATCGATATGAAGTGGCTATTATGGATCGATTCGAAGTCTCTGGCCCTGATCGATACGAAACTAAGGCCTTTAATCGATACGAACTAATATACTTTTGGGCCGATGCGGGTTGAACCTTGATGAACTTGAAACTTCTTGCACATTTGAACACCTGACACCAACGAGCCAATCTTGTATAATTGGACTTGACCATTTCACTGCATATTTGGCTACCCTTCGAAGCTCATCGATGGAACTATAACTTAACACAATTTTAACGAATTTTAACTTAGATGGTCCCTAAAGTCTGGATGGCACAATTGTGATGGTCAGCGATGATGGTCACTCCGATTGAATTCTGAAATCTCGTCGTTTGAATATTTTCTCAAACTCTGTAGAATTCTCTTGAGTACTACTTAGCACTGCACTACACAACACATTCACACACTTCACATTGGGAAACACATGGGCTTATTATCATCTAATGATAGTTTTTAATAAGTTAATTAGCTATGGAATCCATAAGTTCACAGCAGTAGGAAATTCAGAGTTCATCTCTTCCAATAATAGAGTTGTCGGCCATCGCAGCCGAAGTTATCGATCCAGCTCCGAACGAGCTACCCGGTGCTAGGTTCATCAGTAACTCACAAGATTATGTTTCATCCAACGTCTCCGAAGATATGTTGGGGCGGATATGCCTAAGGCACGGTCTACCATTAGCCGATGGCTTATTACCAGGACCGGATGACTGACCGCATGCTCCCCTAGAGGGCTTTACTACCTTTAATCACCATGCATGTACAGCGGGACCCTTCCTCAGTTTAACCAATATATTAGAGAAATGTTGTCCTTCTTTGGAATTACCCCATCACAGCTACATCCTAACGGATATGCTCTGCTAAATAGTTAATTAATTGTATTCATGGAGCATCTTTTTAGACCTCCGACTCTGATCGAAATCAGATATTTAATGTTAAGAGTCAAGGAGATAGTCCTTCGTTCACATTTATGGAGGTGGTTAGGAACTGTCAAGTGGTGATGGGATCTTGGACCAGGCTCAGCTATTTCAAGACAGAATGGTTCTATGTTCGATGTCCCCCAGGATTCACCAGCCGATGGTTAGCCAGACGTAAGTGTCACAATTTTCTTTGGTAATTCATGAATTTGTCATAATCGATGTTGAATGTCGTATATTTTTTTCCTTTTACAGCCGTAATTTGACAACCCGAGGGCGCACACTTTAAAGAAATAGTAAGGGTCCTTCAAGAAGTGCTGAGTGAAATGAGGGACATAGACTCGGTGCTAACAGATAGAAATTTGAGGACTGTCGGGTTAATCGAGCGAAATCGGAGCATTAGGCTTGAAGGAATGTTGAGGGTTGCTTCGGCGAAACGGGCTAAACGTAGAGCGCCCAGGATCGTAATAACCAAAGTGGGTGAGGAAGAAAATACTCCCACCGATGACGAACCCGTAGCCGGGCCTTCTGACAACTTTCAAAGTCTTGAGGGAAGGAGAAAAGGAAAGGTTGCAGCGCATAAGTGCCACAAATCTTTGAGATGGAAATCCGTAATCGTGTCTTTTCCCATTCCCGGTATTAGAATTTTAAAGGCTTCTCCCTCGTAAGTGGAGAACTTTTTCGAAGGGCTTGCCGATATCCCGATCCCGGATTATGTGTCACTTCAACATGACGTCGGATTGGAGGAGCTTCAGAGTGCTTTAGACTTAAGCGAGGCTCTTTGTACAAGCGTGGCTGACATTTTTGGCTGGTCGGGGGGTTGCATATACATATACATATATATTTCATGGTACTACACGAATTACGATCACAAACTGCTTACTTCAGGAGATTATTAACTCTGTTGTTCTTTCTTCTTTATAGATTCAATGACTAGACGAGATTCCATGCTTGGAAATCTCCGCTCTACAGGACAATCATCAAGCTCGTATTACGAGTCGTTTCGGAGGGAGGAAGATAGAAACCGTGATCGCGGTTATTTAAGCCAAGAACATCATGAGCGAGAGAGGGATAGGGATTATAGACAACGATCCCGATCGCGTTCTCCTCCTCGAGCCCGCGCACAACCATCAGGACATGGAAAACAAAAAGTAGAGCCTCCCCACCAAAAATCAACTTCTCAAACCTCTTGGCCCGAATCACAATGTCGTAGACATGAGGCTAAAACTCCCATTGCTGCCGAACAAGCTATCACTAAGCCTACTGGAGAAGGGGCTATTAGAATTTCCCAGTGGAAGAAATATTTTTCAAACTTATGCTTTGACGGCTTCGTCTTCCCCCCTCACTTAAAGAGAATTCCATCAGAGGCAGAGCACACAATGCATGATTATATTCATAGTATCTACACTCAGTACAAGGAGTAGGGGAAAGCTGTAGAGAACGCATCGAAGGTGGCTTTTGAGCATCCGAATACCATAGAGAAATTAGAAACCGAGCTCGCTAAAAAAGACCAGATTATTCGAGTGCTTAATGATGAAGCCGAATCTTCTCGGAAATTAGAAATAAAGGCCACCCAAAAGGCCAATGAAGTGAATTTGGCAATAGAGAGGATGCGGCAAACACATTTTGCCTTGGTGGAGGACACGGGCCATCGAAACACCACAGCCGAATGGGATGCTGCTCTTGAAGAACTTAACGAGCTCAAAGCCAAATTTTCCGAAATCATCAAGGAGAGGGATGATGCAAATAACGCAGCCCAGGAGGCATGTGAACAGGCTGTAGTGCTTGGGGGCAAACGGGATGCAGCTATGGCTAAGGTCTGGGAGGTGGAGACTGAGGTCGAGGAGAAGGTCCAAATGGCGAAGTCCAGGCTAGAGGCTGACATTGAAGATCTCCTCATTACCTATAATGCTAAATTCTTGAGGCATAGGAACCTATCCTGGTTTGATAACTATCTGACACATTTATACAACGCATGGGGCTGATTAGTAGAAGATGAGAAGGTTTCCCACCAGGGTGATTTGGTTGACGAATTCGAGCTCGAGAACCGAGTTCTGAATGAAGACGAAAGGAATGTTCTCCATGATGCCATGATTTCATATGAGAAGGAGAAGCTTGGCGTTCAGCACTCGAAGATTGGAGAATGTTTTGGTGTCGAGCACCGCGACACAAGTCCTAAAACTATTTTGCCAACTCAGCCTGAATCGGTTGATTCTCAATCCGTTTCTGCTTACAACCCAGATCAATCGTAGATATCTCAAGCTAGTGAGCAAATTTCTGAGGCAGTTCAGCAGCCAATGAGTCGAACTATGGAAGGAACTCTGAACATTTTGTATGCTTGTTTACGATCGGAAGCTTTACTTTAAATATTCAACTACAGTTTTTCTTTGTCTGTTTTCAGTGATTGGAGCCACATCAGTTGCACCTCCTACAACTCAAAAGTCGCATCATGAGCTAGAGGTGATTATTACGGAAGCGACCATGACATCGGCCACTGCACCTACAGATGATGTACAAGGGAGCACACTTTCATTCGATGAACAGATGATGGAGAAACTTCTTAGTCGTCATAGTGACCCTTTCTCTGACTTGTCTTTTGTCATGAGTGGAGTAGCGCCAACGACCAGCTCCTCGGTCCCAATCGCAAGCGTTTTCGGTGATGCATAAACACTTCATGAGGAAGAAATTATAGCCGAGATCAACGCTGAAATGGAAGCAGCTGCTCGGGCCAACAACTTAGGAGGTGGAATGGTGGGCCCTGGTCCGGCCCCGTTACAAATGATATCTCTTGGTGGCACTGTTGTCGACACTAGTGTGCCTATTCCGTCCCCTGTAGTGGACCCAAACCCTCCAACTCCTCCTGTTGGAATTATTTCCATATACTTGAGTTCGGAGGAGGAAATCGATATAATGGCCCCCAAAGGAGACCAGCCCCCGAAAGGCAAAGGCTGAAAGAGGAAAATCAATGGCAGCTCCAACGGGTCTACGCCGAAGAAGAAACCAAGAAATAAAAAAGAGTATATATGGTTCTTCGGCTAATTTTTGAGTAGATAGGAATTTCTTTAGCTTTTGTTGGCCGTGTATAGATGCGGGTTCGGCCCCTGCTAGTAGGATTTTTGGAAATAACTTGTACATAAATTACTTTCACATGTAACTGAAATGAAATTCTATTTTGTCTTCAACTCAATTATCATTTATTTGCTTAAGTGTTCCAGCATTTGAGTTCTTGTTCAGTGAACTTGTGAAGTTTTTGACCTTTGGATTGGGGGTTTACTCGTTAAGTCCTGGAGTCATGGCTACGATTCATGCCCGGACACTAAGTTGAACTCCGATGCTGCACTGCTTCAGTCAATGATTGACACATAAGTTCTGCCCCCAATTTTAGGGATGAATTGTAAATATCAGCTAGTGATTGCATCTCGCTTCCAATACATTGAGCTTAACGTCATTGAATTAATGCCGAAACAAGTGAGGTCAAGTGGCCGAATCACACTTGCTCACTTATTGATGATCACATCCGCACTTTGGGGATTTGCATTTGTACGTCGGCGATCGGTCATGCATGTTTAAGTTTTAAGTATATGTCCGCACTTTGAGGACTTAAGTTATTTTATGGATGGTCAGTCACACCCAAGTTATATTTATACTTTGACCACACTCTGGGGACTCAAATTTGTGTTACGGATGATTGATTCATATCCGGTTTGCGTTTAAACTTTAATCCACTCTCTGGGGATTTAGGGTTAGTCGATGTTCATTCTCCAATCCACGCTCTGGGGACCTTAGTGTTAATTGCGATTGACAATCTGGTTCGCACTCTGGGAACTCGAAGTTAGTCGACGTTTGTACTCCAGTTCGCACTCCGGCAACCTGAAGTTAGTTGATGTTGACACTTCGGTTCACACTCTGGGAATCCAGAGTTAGTGTTTATATTCCAACTTGCACTCTGGACTTGGAATTGTTATTTATACTCCAATTCGCAATGTGGGAATTTGCAGTTGATGCTTATACTCCAGTTCGCACTCTAAGAACTTGAAGTTGGTCGACAGACGGTCACTCACGTCTGTTTAGGCTTTAGGATTTCGTTCGCACTTCGAGAACGAAAAATCTATCGGGATCATGGATGGTCGGTTCACATCCACCCTAAGTTAACAAGCAAGGTCGTTAGATGGACGGGTCCATCTCCTCAAACTTGGTTAAGATATGTGCGACGTGGACGGATCCACCCTCTTCGAAACTACACTTATAAGTTTATACTCTATCTCACACTCTAGGAGATTGGAGTTAGTTAAAGGATTGTCGTGTATCAATCCTTTTTTGGCTTCAGTGTAATGGCTTGCCCCCGAGCTTAAGTTTCACTTAGCGACTAACCGGTCGTATTACAGTTACTCCTTATTTGAATAAATCCCATCGTATGATGGAACTTAGATCTTCGTGCATCGTGATGGTTGTATGACACATTCAATAAATCATATCTCTGGCTTGAAGAGATTTTATTTTATTGCTGAAATAAGAAAATACGGCAAAGTCAGTTTCCTTACTACAAATTCAAATTTCTAAATGCAGAAACAAACTGCAGATGTAAAATACACTAAATAAATAGAGTCTGTCATGTGTAGTAGTGACGAAGACTCTCGATGTTTCAGGCTCTTAGAAAAGTGAGACCGTCAATGGTCGATAATTTAAATGTACCATCTCCCAATTTTCGTTCAATCACATATGGCGCTTCCCATGTTGGTTTCATGTGCGAAGGAACCAAGTAGATTCTTTTGAGGATGAGATCGTCGAGTTCAAAGGTTCGGGGTTGGACCTTGGCATTGTATAATCAGGCGACTCGACTTCGGTATGCGGTTGCCCTCAAGTTAGCCTCTTCACGATTGTCATCTAATAATTCCAAGGGTTCATCAAGTAATATGGCAGTTGTCTTGGGATTATAATAAGTCACATGATGAGAAGGTACTTCCATCTCGACTGGAATAACGGCTTCTAAACCATAAGAAAGAGAGGATGGAGTTTGTTTTGTCGCGGACTTGTGGGTTATTCGGTAAGCCCACAGAGCCATAGGAAGTTCATCGACCCACTTGCCCTCAGCCTTTTCCAGTCGTTTCTTCGGAATAGACTTTATAACTTTGTTCACAGCTTCAACCTGTCCATTCGCTTGAGGATGCACAACTGTAGAGAATTTCTTCCGAATGTGGAGTCGCTGACAAAAATTCTTAAATTCAACACTATCGAATTGGGTTCCGTTATCGGTGATGATGGTACGCGGGAGACCAAATCGACAGATAATGTAGCATACTACAAAGTTGATCACCTTCTTCGTCGTGATTATAGTAAGTGGTTCAGCTTCAGCCCACTTGGTAAAGTAATCAACTATGACAATGGTGTACTTCGCACCACCTTTAGCGAGAGGTAGAGAGCCAATAATATTAATGCCCTAGACTGCAAACGGCCATGGACTGACCATCTAGGTTATTTTGGTAGGAGGGGCTCTAGGAATCCGAGCGTGTTTTTGACATTTTTCACATTTTCTATCATAATCTGATGCATCACAATTCACGGTTAGCCAATAGTATCCATATCATAGTACTTTCTTAGCAAAAGCTTGCTCCCCGGTGCGATAGCCACATTCTCCTTCGTGTACATCATGTAACACTCGTTTAATTTCATCGTGGGCGATACACCATAGTAAAGGAACAGAGTATCCTCTTTTATACATGACTCCATTCTGAATAGTGAACCGTGAGGCTTATCGAAGAATCTATCCTTTAAAACTCCTTCACTCTGGTGGTATTCGATGCTCGATATAATTTCTAAACGGAGTCTTCCATGATTCCTTATCGGGAATGACTTCAAATACCCCATATGTCTCCATTCGATCAATGCTTAGGGAAGACAATATTTCCATAGGAATGAGTCCCATTTGTTATGCTTTACCTGTGCTGGCTAATTTTGCCAATGAATCAGCTTTCTGATTGCGCTCTCGGGTGATGTAGTAGATAGCATAATAATCGAACTGATTTAGTTCTCCTGGACCCGAGATAAGTAAGCAATGAATCTTTGATCTTTGGCCTGGTACTCCCCCCGAACTTGACATACGACCAGTTGCGAATCACAATAAATCTCCACAGCAATGACTTTTAAATCTTGAGCCAGTTTCAATCCGGCACTAAGGCTTCATACTCAGCTTCATTGTTGATCACACGAAAATCGAACTTCAAAGCATAGCACATAGACCGATATTCAGGAGTATCAAGTACAATCTCGGCCCCTGAGCAACGGTCATTTGATGCACCATCAGTTTGTAGCTTCCAGATGTATTTGGGAGATTCACTGGTTTCAACAAAGTCCTCTGGGATGGTAAATTCAGCTATGAAATCTGCTAGGACTTGTCCTTGAATGGCTTGCCTTAGAGTGTAGGTAATATCAAACCGATTTAGCTTAATATTCCACTTGAGTAACCTACCAAACGTCTTAGGCCGCGTAAGGACCTGTCGTAACGGCTGATCAGTGTAAACAGTGATAGGATGAGCCTAGAAATATGGACGAAGCTTCCTTTAGGCAATAACAAGACAATAAGTTAGCTTCTTGAGCTTTGGATAATTTCTCTCAGCTACGGTTAGTCGTTCACTAATATGGTAGACCGATTTTTGTACTCGGTCTTCTTCCCGAATTAGGGCAGCACTGATTGCGTTTTCTGATACCGCTAAGTAAAGGTACAATTTTCCATGATCGATAGGCTTTGACAAAACAGGCAGTGGAAAGAGGTGCTGAATTAGTGCTCGGAATGCGCCCTCACATTCCACGGTTCATTCAAAGTTCTGTTTCCCTTTTCGGATCAAATCGAAGAAGGGAATGCATTTGTCATTGGATTTTGAAATGAAATTGCTCAGAGCTGCTACTTTCCCATTGAGGCTCTGGGCTAGCTTTATGGTTCTTGGAGTCTCTAAATTTCTGATCGCCCAGATCTTTTCAAGATTGGTTTCAATTCCTCGAGCGTTGATGATAAAACCAAGAAACTTTCCAGATGCGACCCCAAAGTGACATTTCAATGGATTGAGCTTCATTCTGTATTTTAGGAGGATATTAAACAATGACTCCAAGGCTTTAATATGATCAGTGGAGAATCGTGATTTCACTAGCATATCGTCCACATATATCTCCATAGCTTTCCCAATCTGGTTTGCGAACATCCAGTTAACCAATTGTTGGTAAGTTGCACCAGCGTTCTTGAGTCCAAAAGACATGACTTTATAACAATAAAGTCCCAGATCGGTCAAGAAGCTGGTATGCTCCTGGTCAAGCAAGTGCATGGGTATCTGGTTGTTGCCTGAATATGCATCCACGACGAATAGGAGTTCATGTCCAGCCGTTGAATCTACAAGCTGATCGATTTGAGGAAGTGGAAAACTATCTTTAGGGCAAGCTTTATTCAAGTCTGAATAGTCAACGCACGTTCTCCATTTCCCATTTGGCTTTTGGATGAGTACATGGTTTGATATCCATTTCAGGTATAAGGCATCTCGAATAAATCCATTCGATTTAAGCTTATCTACCTTTCCTTAAGGGCGGCAGATCTCTCTAGATCCATACCACGGCTTTTTTGTTTGACCAGGATGTACCACGGGTCAATGTTCAATGTGTGGTTTGAGATGTCCTGGGAGATTCCATACATGTCAGAATGTGTCCAAGCAAACATGTCAAGGTTTGCTTGGAGAAATTCAACCAATTCCTCTTGCATTAATTGGCTTAACTGAGATCCAATCTTTATCATTCTAGAATCATCGCTATCGTCAATCGGGACATCGATCGTCAGTTCGGTCGGAGAAGCTTGACTATCTTTACTTTCATCTTCGCTTTCGTTATCTCTCGGGTCAAGAACTCTTTGGAATTGGTTGGTATGTCGGGCCTGGGCCTAGGCATTAATTGTCAATTTTCAACAAAGCGAACGTAGAGAGATTCCTCTACGCCCTTTCCTTTCTCCTTTTGCTTCTGATCTCCTTGAACGACTCCAACTCGTCGATCGATGGGAACTTCAATGTCAAACACCATGAGGCAATGACAGCCCTAACCTCAGCAGGGCCGGTCGGTCCAAGAGAGCATTGTACGTCGAGTCTATGTCCAATATGAGACTGGCAAAGCTTCAAATCTTTAGCCTCCATCTTCATCTGGTCATAGGCTCGCTTAAACAATATATTAACAGAACTTCCACTGTCAACTAGGATCCTCATCATCCAAGCATGACCTACTTGAGCTGATAAGACAAGTGGATCAACCGTGGGGGCTCCAACCTTGTCAGCATCTCTATCTTGAAACACGATTTCGTCAGTTATCGTCTTATGTTGTTTGGCTGGAGCCCCACCTTCAAGACTACTGCAACACTCGAAGTCCGCATGCCTAATATAACCGGCATACGACTCCATTTCCTTCCAACTTCAGTTTGCTGGATGAGGACCACCACTAACAGTATTTATCACTAACCTCCCTCCAGTACGAGCAGGATCCTTTGATCTCCCCTGATTAGGTACATGATTTTGATTTGATGGGGCCGCACCTCCAGACTGCGGCGCCCGAAAAAACTGCTCTAACTTCCTTTCTCTTATCAACTTTTCAATGAGATCCTGCAAGTGACGGCACTCATTCATTTTTATGGCCGTAGCAATGTGGAATCTGCAAAACTTTCTCGTCTGGATTTATTTCACTAATGATGGTCTTGGGGCAGGTTTTTTACATTGAATTGTATTACAAGTTTATAAGTACACATTCTCCAGCGACGTATTCAAAGTAGTGTAATTATCAAACATAGGAGCCCTACGTCGTGGACCACGATTCTGATCTCGCTTCTTTATTCGATCTCAGTTACCTCTCTGCTAATTCTGTTTATGTTGAATATTCAACTGCACTTTTTCGAAACTCTTCCCGGATCGTTTAACAGCTACATTGTTATGGATTTCTTCGACACAGGGCCCTGCGTCGTCCTTTTTCCTAGATCGTTTCGCATTCTCCCTTCTTAAGAACTGGATTTCCTTGGAATAGAAACGGTCCAACGATGCTGGAGGCTTTCCGACCAACCAGTTGTCGAATTCAAAATTGGGATCAATTCCCTTAGTTAGTGCCATCAGAATAGAGTTATCGTTAGGATTGCTAATCTCAGCACACATTGCATGAAATCTTTCTCGGTGACGCCTGAGTGTCTCTCTAGGAGCTTGAATGACACTAGACAAAGTGTTAACATCCTTCGGTCTCGTTACACGCATTTGGAATGGCTCGACAAACATTGTCACCAACTGATCAAAACACAAGATAGATCGAGGTAGCAGACGGGTAAATCGCATGGTAGCTATGCCCCCAAGAGAGATCGAAAAACTTCGGCATTTAACTGCATCATCAGCTCATACAGCATTCATCAACCATTCATACTTCAGAATATGTTGATTGGGATCTGAGCTCCCTTCATAGATGGGTAAAGTTGGCATCCTGAATCACTGAGGTGGTTCAACATAGATTATGTCATCAGTGAAAAGGGTATGACTCCGGGAGATTTCCCAGTCGTCGTTAATGAGACCGTGAATTTCACGAATCATTTGACATATCATTGTTGATATATCTGGCATGCGAACAATTTAAGCGTGCTGGGCCAAGGTGTCGTCGGGTTCCACAATGCGAGGCTGGGCCGGACATGGTCGACGGTCTAGGTCTTGCCTCCTTGGTTCTCAGTCTTCAAGGATGTAAGGTTCGGGAGTATGCTGACGTTGGATCAGATCTGTCCGGTTTTGGGCAACGACTCCTTGTTCAGCAGCAGTGGTAGTAGCTCGGTTGTCTGTAGCATGGTATGAAATAGTACTTCCTTGGGAGGAGGGTCCAGTCTGATGGCTGGTGGATGGGCTAACTCTTGGTTGCCCAAGGCTCAGTGTGTGCCGATGTCCAGTAGCTTGGGTATAATTCCTATCTAGCCATGGGCACGTAGATCTGTGATGATAGTCTGAAGAAACTGAACTTGCAGTAGATGAATAAGAAGCCTGATCCCTCCTGGATCTCCTACGCCTTTGGCGATTTAGCTGATTCATCAATTTTGCGTTGGCACGTAGCTATTGAGTAAGTTGCCGACGGCTCTGTATCAGCTCTTGTAGTAGCATCTAAAACTCTTCCCTGGTGACAGGGCCTCGTGGATCTGATGGTCCGGCAGCGTTTTGATCATTTGGAGGTAGTTGTGCAGGATTCTGTCGATCCTATCCTTCTAGATCTGTAGCAGTAGAAGTGGTCCTTGTGTTTACCATGGTGGATAACGAAGCTCTTTCCTAGATTTGATGCAAATCTGAAAAGGATGGAAGAACTTTGAACTTGAGATCTGGAACTTCCTCTTTAATTTATGCAGTCCAACATCGATAGTAGATCCAACGAGCAGGAGAAAAATCGTGTTCTCTCAATGGAAGCACCAAAGTGTTTGTACCAAAATTGGGCGCAACACTCTTCGGAAGTATTTGAAGAGATAAAATAGAGAAAGTAAACGTAAAAAGAAGATTCTCTAACAAACACTTCAAATACATATAAGAAAAACACGCTGAAACACAGAGATTTAGAGTGGTTTGGCGGTATAGCCTACATCCACTATGAAATTGATGATTTTATTAATGTTTATTTGTTGATTACAACTGGTTACAGTGAATTACAACAGTAGATATCGAGCACAATAGTGCAAAAATGGTTTTTGCAGAGTCTGGACGTAGGAGAGCTCAAAAGTCCTTTTTCTGTAGGCTCTGGGATGTTATTTATAGGTGTAGAATGCAAATATCTCACTCAGATCTCGGGACACCTCTTCTGGTATGTGTGTGGGCCCATGCGATCGATCCCACGTGATTTGCTCTTGATCCATGATCGATACAAACTAGCTTCGTATCGATAAATATTTTGCCTAATTGAGTCGGGATCGATCATGAACGTTGTTGGAGATGTACGCAAGCTCCTGTAAAAATTTGGTGGCATTTGGACTTGTAGATTGCGAGTTATGATCGACGCAAGTTCATGTTTTTCGATGGTTGTCTCCTTCATATCGATGCCGTTCGTATCGAGTCGGGCACGTGCCTGCAAGTTGACTTGGCGCTAACTCCTCGGATCAATCCACTTTTCATGCTGAGTGACTAATTCTTTCATTGGAGTGTACCATGTTCGCATCGATCACCTCTACCTTGTTCATATCGATCGCATCTTCCTTGTTTGTCTCGATCGCCATTGCACTGTTCGTATCGATCAATTGCATCTCACTTCATATCGTTCTTTTGCATTCCACTTCTTATCGATGAGAGGTGTTGGCTTCGTATCGATTTGTGGTCGATCGATACGAACTGTGCTTGAAACTTAATCGATACAAAATGGACATTTATGTCACAGTTAATGGATAAGAAGTGCAATGCTTTTTCATGGATGTTGACTAGTAGTCACCTGATGGATACAAAATGACGACCACTTGATGGATACGAGCCAATAAAGCCGATGGATACGTACTGTTGAAGCTTGAAGGATGCAAGAAGACCTTTCAGTTGATGGATACATAGGGTGTAGTTCCAGATGGATGAGGACAGAACTGATGCGAAGAGAGTAAAAATGATGGATACGAAGGAATTGAATTCTTTGGCTTGCATCGATCATATCTGGAGCATGCTAACTCGGATTGACTTGAAATTTGGAACGTTGGCTTTCGTAGCTTTGCTTGTCTCATGATATCAATTGTAGCTTATTCGGACTCGGATGAAATTACCAACATCCGTAGTGAACCTGCGTATAATCAATCTTCGAGATGAACTATCATCGGCGTCCAGTCAATTCCTTGATATCATGGCCTTGCCAAAAGGCGAGATAACAGCTATGAATGAAGAAATCAAGGCCATCAAGAAGAATTACATATGAGAGTTAGCTTCACTTACAAAAGAGCATAAGGCAATCAGTGTGAAATGGGTGTACAAAGCAAAGAAAAACGCCAAGGGAGTAGTCGAAAGATATAAGACAAGATTGGTGGTAAAAGGCTATAGTCAAAAAGCTGATACTAACTATGATGAGGTATTCGCTCTAGTCGCTTGACTAGAAACTGTCAGACTAATATTTCCTTTAGCAACTCAAAAAAAATGAAAGATACATCAAACAGATGTGAAATCAGCCTTCCTTAATGGAGTTCTTGAAGAAGTAATTTATATCGAGCAACCATAAGGCTACAAAGTCAAGGGAGAAGAAGACAAGGTCTTGAAGCTAAAGAAGGCACTTTATGGGTTGAAACAAGCTCTAAGAGCTTGGAATGCTCGAATTGATAAGTACCTCCAAGAAATAAACTTCATCAAATGTCCATGTAGCAATCCAGGCATGTTTAAAGAGTTTAAAAAAGAGACGAAGAAGGAGTTTGAGATGACTTATATTAGACTCATGTCATATTATCTTAGCACTCAAGTAAAACAAGAAGATAAAGCCATCCTAATCACTCAAGAAGGTTATGCTAAGTATTGAGGAAGTTCAAGATGGATGACTCTAACCTACTTGGCACGCTAATTGAATGTGGAATCAAGTTATCAAGGCATGAGGAAGGAGAAAGGGTGGACTCAACACTATTTAAGAGCTTGGTTGGAAGCTTGTGATATTTAAAGTGCACATGACCCGACATTCTAGATGCGATAGGAGTTGTGAATCGATATATGGAGAATCCAACAACAACTCATTTGAAGGCAGCAAAGATGATTCTTCGTTATGTTAAAGGCACAACAAACTTTGGCTTGTACTACTCTGTTTTTGATAATTACGAGCTTGTTGGATATTGTGATAATGATTGGAGTGGAGATATAGACGACCGAAAAAGCACTAGTGGCTTCGTATTCTACATGAGAAACACAACCTTCACTCGGTTGTCAAAAATAATAATCGATTTTCACACTTTCCACATGCAAAACAGAGTATGTAGCTGCTACTTTATGTGTTTTCCATGCAATTTGGTTATGAAATCTTCTAAAGGAGTGAAACTACTACAAGAGGAGCCTGCCAAGATTTTCATGAGAAACAAGCCAGCAATTGCTTTGGCAAAGAATCTAGTCCTTCATGATCGAAGCAAGCATATTGATACACGCTATCATTATATTAGAGAGTGTGTCGCCAAAAAGGATGTGCAACTAGAGTACGTGAAGATGCATGATCAAGTAGCTGATATATTTACCAAGCCTCTTAAGCATGAGAATTTTGTCAGGTTGGGGAATCTGCTTCGAGTCACAAATCAAGTTTAAAGGGTGGTGGTGAAATATTAAACTTGATTTGTTATGGCTAATTTTTAGAAGATTCTTGTTATTATATTTTCCAGAGTCTTCTTGCATTTACTGTAGTTTGTGGAGAGATCTTGAATTTTCTAGTAGAAATAAGAATTATGCATGGATTCATGTCTCTAGAATTGTTTAGAGAGTCATGTTTCTAGAATAGGCTATGGAGTCTTGTAAATAGAAGATCTCTCTCATCATTTTGTATCAAGTAATCAAGCAAGAAATCTACCATCAGTAGAAGAAAAATTTTCAACAACAAAAAAGCCTCTTTTTTATATTCTCTCTCTTTCTCATAATGAATATTCAACAGATCCCTCAACCTTCTGACCATATGATCCTACCTTGCAGTGTTCCCTTCTTTAAATAGTGGATCACCAGCTATAAGGTTGCACTCATTCTAATTGCTCCTTTATCTTACTCCCAATTGATTTGAACATACATTTTATAAGTTGAGAATCTAAGCTCACCCCTTTCTTTTAATGAAATCCAATTTTTATTTTCCCTAAAGAATACTCCTAACCAAGGGCGTGACGCCTTTTCTATCTTCAATGAAGAAATTTTTCGTTTTGCTGCAACGTAAAAATTACACTTGTCGATTACTTGTGTATTGTGGTTTGATCAGGTCTCATTATGAAGTACTGTAGATTGGTAATATCCCGACAATGGCTGTAACCTTTGGACGATTATAGAACATAAAATTTTCCACGAAAGGATAATTAGTTAGAATAACATAGCCACTAATAGTAGGGGAAAAGAGAAAAGTAATGGCAAAATTATTTCCTTGTATATTTTGTAAATCACAATAGCCATGATATTTCGGCCATTTTCCTTTTTCTTCCTAAGAAAATGCATGCCGTTGAAAGCCTAGGATGGTAAATGTCATATTCATAGTCTTCATTACTGTATGATGCTGCCATTTTCTTTAACAGATGTAGTGATTTTCAAACATGCACACACACAAATATATATATATATATATATATATATATATATATATATATATATATTTGAAAATCACTATATATAAAGCAAATACCCTGTCTTTTGTAGCCTTTTTTGCACCGCCAGAAATGCCGATTCAACTTGGAAAATAAATTTACTCCCCACCGTTCAAATAGGGATGTATTTGTCTTTTTATTCTACCCACTATGTTTTGATTTTTCTACCTATTTCCTCCATAGCAGGTTTCTTAACCCCCATTTTCCTTTCCTTCTCACGTCATCCTAATAAACCAAACAAAGAAGAAAAAAGGGAAATTTTGATCCAGAACAAACTGCTAAAAAATTAACATCAGCGATGTAAATTAGTGCTTAAGTTTCGCTACCATAATTGCCAATCCTGTTTTACAATTACATGAAAACGATCAAAGCATCCACAAGGTTCGACGAAGAGAGCAACTATGGCTATGTTCGAAAATGTAACTACTGATTTGAAATTATTCGATTTGACTATAGATCACTTCTTATTTTCATTTATATTTTTTGTTTTTATTCTTTATTTTTAGGTATGGTTCACAAGGGTATCTCAGATATAATATTTCCTATGCATTATCATGTATTATGTCTTTCAGGTATGTTAGAAATAGTTTGGTTTACTTCATTATGCATAGTTGTATATTTCCATAGATGAAAACTATATCTTTTAATGCACTCAATTCTTTGTACTATCCATGTAAACTTATGCTAATTTTGTCACAACTGATTTTGTATAACATCACGATCAATATTTGGGACATCTGTCCAAAAAAAATTCTGTTGTATATTTTCTCATTTTAACTTTTGCACCAAAGGTATAGTTGTACCTTAATAGGATGGAAATGTGGTATTATGGATTATTTTGTAAACTTTTAGTTATATTTTTCTAGAACATATTATTGTGATATTCTTTTTAAATTTATCCACTCTTTGGGTTGTATAATGAGAATTTTCATATCATTGGTAAGAAAAAAAAACTAATTTTTCATTTTTCTTTCTTTCTTATAGGTTGTGCTGAAGTGATCCATTGAGCATAACTCAAAGAACTTTCATCTTTTAATAATGCACAAGGAAAGTCCAAAGTGCTCTCTGTAAAATACTGTTCACAAATTTCCTTTCGGTATAATCCTCTTTTCTTCACCATGGAATCTACTGATTATATTGATCTATCGTAAAATATTATGTTATAGATTTGTTCTTCTTCACTTTTTTTATGCATGCGTATGAGAATGTGTCTTCTGATATGTTGAAGTGAAGTATAAGGGAGTGGCAAAATCATCTAAAGCCGTTGATCTGCAATCCAAAGCTCAGCATATATTTCTATTAGCAATGCAGATCTGGGCCTTGTAAATTTCAGCCCAATAGTTATTACAGAAAGCTTATATAATGTAATTGCATTTGTAACATAATATTATCAAATTTCATTCTTTTACAACAATCTCTGTAGACTCAAAATACATCAATAAAATTGTTTTTCAGCTTTTCTGATCAAATTTCTTATTTGGTATCAGAGCAAAGTGCTTAACAGCACTGAAAGATCCAATAGTAAGAGAAAAACTCATCAGAAAATCATCAGTTGGGTTCTATATTTTTTCCTCTCATCAGATTATAACATCATCACCTGAGAGGAAGACTCAAGACAGCCATTTCTGCCTTGCCGTTTAATTTCTGGCTGCATAAGGAATCGCCATTGAGTCAAGAAGAACAGAAATCAAAACTCAAGAAAAAAACAAAATCAAGAAGAAAGTCATCAAGCAACAGAAATCAAGGAAAGTGCCTTCCTGAGAAAAGAAATCATCAGATCTTTATCATCACTTGAATTCCCTTTCTAGTTGCACTTACCTGATAGGATCTTGATCAGAATCTTGATTCTGCATCTCTGAATTAGACTTACGGTCTTCTGTTCTTTCATTCTCTGATTGCACCATCTGTACTGTAAAGTGATCTCAAGATCATCATGGGGGATGAAGCAAACTCTGCAGCACCCACAAATGCCAGTGATCTGCAATATACTACATCGAATGTTGAGAAACTGGTCAAAACCACAATCAGCCCACAAAGTCAGCTTATTACAGTTCACCTCAGTGAAGATAATTATCTCCTATGGAGACTTCAAGTTGAAACAGCTCTTCAGGGATATGGTCGTGAAGAATACATTGAAGAAACCATATCAGTACCACCAATGTTCATTGTTGATCAACAAAACGAAATGATCAGTAATGAAGAATACATCAATCATCATAAATAAGACAGGTTAATATGTTCTTGGCTATTGTCTTCAATTAATGCAAATCTTCTTACTCATGTAATAGGATGCAAAACAGCATATGAGATATGGTCTACAATAGAAAGGGTGTTTAACTCTCAGTCAGCAGCAAAGGTACTGCTCTACAAAAGACAACTCCACAATATTAAAAAGGAAAGTAACAACATGAGAGAATATCTGTTCAAGATCAAATCAATTTGTGATGCATTAGAAGCTGCAAATCAAAAAGTATCAGATTCAGAATAGATAATGACAATACTTAATGGTCTCGGCGACGAAGATGAAGCAGTAGTAGCTGTCCTAACTTCTCAAAGGAATTTTCCATCTATAGAAGATGTTCATTCCATTCTACTGTCATATGAAGTAAGAATTGACATCAAGAAACCTCAAGAATCTGACTTATCCATTAATCTTGCAGTTAATCACAAAGGCAAAATTCACAACAATAACAGAGGTGAGCAATTTACTCAAAGTGGTGGTTATTCTATCAGATCAAGGGGAAGAGGCAGATTGAATAATAACAACAGGCCAAAATGTCAGATATGTGAGAAACTTGGTCATACAGCAACAAAATGTTACTTCAGGTTAAACCTCAATTATGTTCCAGGGCAAGGACAAAGCACACAAAGAAATGTAAACCACAGTGCAAATATGGCACATCTACAACCTGAATCAATCAACCAATCTAAAATAAATAATTCACATACTGAAAGCACAAGGTCAGACCATATTCAAGATGAAGATTGGTATCCTGACTCAGGTGCAACTAATCACATCACAAATACCTTGAACAATTTAAACCTTGGAAGCAATGAATACAAAGGTATGAATTCTATTCACATGAGTAATGGTAAATCTATTGCAATTACACACACTGGTAAGTCATATATTATGGGAAAAAAGCAATTATACTTGAGCAATCTACTAAGAGTCCCACACATTAAGAAAAACTTACTGAGTGTGTCGCAATTTGCAAAAGACAACAGTGTATATTTTGTGTTTTATCCACACAACTGCTTAGTTAGGGACATTCTAACTAAGGAAGTACTTTTGTAGGGTAAACAGTGTAAAGGACTGTACAAGTTCAAAGTGGATAATTCAAGAAACCCGGTTACTAAAAGAAAGTGGTGTAATAACTCTGAATACAAACAGCAAGAAATGAGTGAGATATTTGGAAATGGCACTGTAAACTTAGGCATCCAAATGCCAATATTGTGAAGCATGTAATCGATAAGAATAGTATTTCTTTCAATGACATATCATTTCCATACATCTCTACTTATTGTCAAATGGGCAAGAGCCATAAATTGCCTTTTTTAGATTCTAAAACTTATTATAATAAACCTCTTGAATTAGTTGCTACTGATCTATGGGGACCTGCCCCAATTCATGTTGATTATGGATATAAATATTATATATCCTTTGTAGATGCATTTTCTAGATATGTATGGATAGAATGAAACTCACAATGCAGTCATGCAGTTTATAGCACAAGTAGAGAATCAAACAAACTGCAGAGTCAAGATCATACAAACAGATGGTGGGACTGAATACCTACCATTAAAGGAGTACTTTCAGAAAAGAGAAATAAATCATATAACAACATGTCCATACAATCAGTGTTTCAAATCAAAATTCTGAACAAGGGACTACTGAGCAACCAACTCCACATCACATTCAAAGTAGAATGCAAAGCACTAAATCAAACTTGCAAACTGAAAGTGAAAGAGATAGTCACCAGCAAGATGTTGGCAGACCAAGTCATCACATGATAACCAGATCCAAAAGTGGTAGTTTTAAACCAAAAATTTATCATACTATTTTAGATGCAGAGGAGCCAACCACATATGAACAAGCAATACAAAATGGGAACTGGAAAAATGCTATGGATGAAGAGTATCAAGCACTAATAAGGAACAAGACATGGGATCTTGTTCTTAAGCCAAAGGATAAAAACATTATTGGGTGTAAATGGACCTACAAGTTTAAGAAAAAATGCTGATGGTACAATTTTTTTAAGTATAAGGAAAGATTAGTAGCTAAGGGATATACAAAACAGTGTGGTTTTGATTTTACAGAAACATTTTCACCTGTAGTGAAGCCTACTACTCTAAGAATTGTCATTACTATAGCCTTACACAGAAATTGGACCATTAGACAACTTGATGTAAATAATGCTTTCTTGAATGGTATTTTGCAGGAGCAAGTATATATGGAGCAGCCCCAAGGTTTTAAGCATAATGGAAAAGAGGATTATGTGTGCAAATTACATAAAGCAATTTATGATTTGAAGCAAGCTCCAAGAGTGTGGTTTGAGAAATTAAAAGAAACAATGATCATACTTGGTTATCATTTAACCAAATCTGACAGTTCTCTCTTTACAAAATTTAGTAAAGACATAAAAATATTTGTATTAATATATGTTGATGACATTATTATTACAGGTAATAGTGAGTGGAAATCAACAATCTAATAAAGCATCTCAATTTAGAGTTTAGCATCAAAGATCTTGGCAACTTAACTTATTTTCTGGGAATAGAGGTTAAAAGACTCACAAATGCAAAAATTCATTTAAGCCAAAGAAAATACATAACAGAGATCCTACACAAAGCAAAGATGCATGAAGCTAATTCAATTTCAACACCTATGGTCAGCAACTTGCAACTGTCAAAGTACAAAGGAGAGGCATTACTTAATGATAGACAATATAGAAGTATTGTTGGAGCAGTTTAATATGTCACAATTACTGGGCCAGATATTATATACAGCTTAAATAAAGCAAGTCATTTTATGCAAAATCCAACTGACATTCACTGGAAAGCAGTTAAAAGAATATTAAGATATCTCAAAGGATCACTCAATTTTGGATTAATGCTTGAGGCAAGCAGTTCAATTAGCATCAATGGGTATGTAGATGCTGATTGGGCTAATGACCCAGATGAAAGAAAATCTACAACTGGGTACTGTATATATTTAGGTAACAATCCAATATCGTGGTGTTCAAAAAAAAACCAACCGTATCGAGATCAAGTACTGAAGCGGAATTTAGAAGTGTAGCAAATGCTACAGCAGAGGTTATGTGGATTGAATCACTACTTGGGGAGTTACAAGTTAAAAAAGAGAACAAGACAACTATCTGGTGTGACAATCAAAGTGCAGTGCATCTTACAGCCAACCCAATATTACACTCGAGAACAAAACATGTTGAACTGGATATCTATTTTGTTCGCGAGAAAGTAGCAAGAGGGAAATTGCATGTAAATCACATACCTTTCACTTACCAGACAGCCGATATATTAACCAAGCCTCTGTCAAAGAGTAGCTTCAATCGATTCAGAGAAAGACTGAAGGTAAAAGGCATGGATGACAATTCACATACCAGAAGTATATGATCAACCATTTCATTTTTCTAAGCATGCTTAGTCTCAGTCAAAATCATCGAAGAAGCAGTGCAATCAAGACCAAACTTCTGATTATTGTCTCTTCTCTGGTCCAAAGAGCAATTAATCCTCAAAGTTGTCAACTTTCATCCAAATCTCCTATATTCGTAACCACAGTTGTCGAAATTGAAAGAAGTCACCACCAAATCTCTAATCAATTGCCATCTCGTGATGACAATTGACTAGTATTTTAGCTAGACCTCAGATCGACTCAAATTTCTCTTGAATTTTTCCTGTATAAGAATTTTTAGATTCAAATCGCCGCAAACCCTAATCGTGTTTGGGTTTGAGGGGGCGTATGAGAATGTGCCTTCTGATATGTTGAAGTGAAGTATAAGGGAGTGGCAAAATCATCTAAAGCCGTTGATCTGCAATCCAAGGCTCAGCATATATTTCAATTAGCAATGCAGATCTGGACCTTGTAAATTTCAGCCCAATAGTTGTTACAGAAAGCTTATATAATGTAATTGCAGTTGTAACATAATATTATCGAATTTCATTCTTTTACAACAATCTCTGTAGAATCAAAATACATCAATAAAATTGTTTTTCATCTTTTCTGTTCAAATTCCTTATTATGCGTATTAGCTAATTAGTCATATTTTTTTGTCAACGGATATGTATTAGATTGATGTTCTACTTCACATTAATAACCTGTAGTTGTCTATTGTCTTTTGCCTATTGTTTTCTATCATGCCATTAGCAACCCAGGTGACGAGGAGATCCTAAGGAGGCAAGAAACTTGGTTATAGGCATCTAGCTATGGTTCATTCGAATTTAATATTTTCTTCCCGGTTACTCCATCTTTTGTCAATTTTATCATCTTTCTCTTTTGCCTCTTTTTGGTACGCATGTTCCATATGTCGAAAAATTTCTTTGGGTCTTCAATATTTAGAAACAACACTATTTGTTTCAATTGTTTGCATTTATGCAGTTTTGGTTGGTACACCAGGTTATAGCTCCATTATCTGATTTACTTTGAAATGTTAAGGAAGATCAACGTTCATAATTTTCATGTGGGATGATTTGACCAATGCATTTGTGATTGTGTATTAATTATACACTGCACTTGCAATCACTTATCAGATTAACTCCACAGTTAAGACTATAGATTCAGTCAGCTAAGTAGAATGCATAACATAATGGATATTGCCAACCTCTGTGTTGATTATTGCTGTTTTTTCATTTTAAGTTCCATCATTGCACCTTTTTTGTGGTTCAAACACTTTTAGTTTCCTTGATTCAATGTATTAAGTTTTATTAGTCACTAGTAGATACTTTCTCTATATTGCATGTAATTGAAATCATATGGTTATGTATTTTTCCGTATTCCCACTGATCTTATCTATTCTAACCATTCTCACCTATACTTTCCTTTCCTTCCAGGTTCATGCATCGTTTGATACATTGCAGGTTTGTCGTACATGTGTTTTTGTGTTGGTAACGAATTCATAAGTGTGCTTCCTATTTGATTATTCTAAATGGGATGCCTTCTTTGATCTAGTTGACTATACATGTTATTTCCAGTATGTCGAAGCCTTTTTCCAGTTGCCAAAATTGCCCTTTTAATTTTTGTGCAGCCGGTTCATAATAAAGAAACAAGGGTAGAGTCTTTTCCATGTGCATTGCTTTTTTAGCCCATCTCAACCTATTTCTCAGTCACCTCAACTCCATCACTACCAAGCAGGCATAGACTACTTCCCATATGGGTTCTAAACCAATTTGCATTGTAGTATGGTGCAAAACTGTTTACGTGCAAATTCCCATCTCCTTTTTTTTAAATTTCGAAATTGTGTTTTTTCTACACATCTTAAGTATCTTACATGGAATTCTGTTCCCTTCTTATTATCCATCAGAAATTCCAGGAGTTTATTCCTAACTTTTTTTAATGTTTTAATGAGATAGTGATGGAGTGAGCTTAAATTCATGTTTGTCAAATGTTGGGTTGAGGAATAGAACGAAGAGTTCACATAAGGTATCTTCTCTCCTTTTTATTCTATTAAGATTTCTTTTTTTAGAATAGTAAATGCAATATATGAAATCCATGAAAAGATTGTCATCGATCCAAAACTTCACAATTTTATTCCCTTATATTCTATTATGTTTCCATGAGATATTCTTTTTGTGAATCGTATTTATTTCAAAAATTATATATTTTTCTCTTCCGTTTGAATGATTGCTTTATTAAATGATTCCAAAATAACATACTTTATCGAATGATTATTTTACTTATTGAAATTGCATGTATGAAATATGATTAATATAATTTGTATCTATAGCAGAATTTTAGTAACATATGCAAAATATATTATTTGATGAATCTCAAGGGTAAAGAAATAACTAAAAAGATCAGGTTCTCATGCATTGAAAATTTATGCAGCACTTGCTAATTTAGAGCAAAACTTGCACATTATTTCCTAAAAAATGGATGATATATCAACCTGCTTGATTCATAGTTGATTGCTTGGTACGTTACCATGCTGATGCATGAATGGCAATAAATATAAGACTACATGTAACCTAAGAATGGACGTGCAGTTTGAATTGATATAAACACATATATAGTTATTACTTTTATCCAAATGTCGTAAGGGTTTGTGAACTATACTTAGGTATGATGAGAACCATCGGGTTCGTGGATAAACATTTCAAAAGCCAATTTGTAAAACTTCAATACTTACTGAGCAATTATAGTTATTGAAATGGAAATGAACTTTTTAGATTTATTGTAATGTCCACTTTTCAAAAAAGCTGATGAAGGAAGAGAGAGAGCAGGGCGTACAAAATCGTAGGGCTGAAGAAGTCCAAGGCCTCAGAAGCTACCAAGAAGAAATTGGTAAACATATCTCTATCATTTTAATTGATGAAGATTTGGCTTGATTTTGTTCTAAGTTCAAAGGTCTAAACCTTTTATTTGTTTCAAGACTTAATTCCATAACTGATATTTATTGCCTAAGCCCTAAAGTGCTTTGGATTAACTGTGCTTCGTTTTGTATATGATTAGCGGATGGTACATGAATGATTGACTTAGTTTTTATATGCGTTTGTACACAATTAGTCTTTGGTTCAGATTACATTATTTAAAAAAAGAAGGGGTAGGGGAGATGACTGATTAAGTCTAGTATATGATTATTGGTTTGTGTAACACCCCACATTTTTATATAATAAGATAAAATCAATTGAATTAACATAATTACAAAAAAGAATATAAATGTCAAATATATGCGTTTAAGAATTAAGAGGTTACGCAAGCAATGAGGGTGTGATTAATTGACGCATCAATCAATTAAAAGGGGAATTAATTAAGAGACATAGAGACGTCAATTAGTCAAAGAATATGTTACTTTTATAACATTAATTAATTAAGGGATCTTCTAATAAGGGGAAATGCACATAGGAAACTTATATGTTAACATACATATATTAATTTATAATTGACGTAATCAATTAATTAAGAAATTAATTAAAGACATTAAGTAAGCGTCAATTAATAAAAGAGGGAAACTTATATGTTAATTAATTGGATAATGAATTGGCAGTTTAAATATATATAACTAATAAATACATGATTGAGTGATGCATAAGAATTAATTTGAATATCGATTAAAATGGGAAAACGTGTAAATTAATTAAGCGTTTTAAGAAGGGTGTCAATAAATCAAAGAATATGCCCTTCTTGCATTAGTAATAATGTAAATTACTTATTTAGAAGAAAATGCCAGTTATAGGATTATTTTCTTTCGAAGTTAAAAAAATGGAATGCGTGTAAAAATTAAACAGAATAATTAAGTTTATGAGTAAGTTAATAAGAATAAATCAAAAAAGTATAACTTTTATATATAATCAATTAATAGAGGTATTAATTGATGTGTTCAAATAGGTAAGAAATTATAACGTATAAGAATCAATTAATATTAGATATATATATATATATATATATATATGATCTAATTAATTGGATAATTAATGGAAGAATCTTATTTAGAAAGAAACGTGAATTAATAGGGTCGTATAACGAAGGAATAAATGAATAACATTGGAGAATTATACGTTATCAGCTAAAGTAAACAAACCAATAAATGATGGCGAGGATTGTTTTTAGGTTAATCGAATGTTTCATAGTTATTCACCACACCTATAAATTGAACGCAACTTAACCCTAGCACACGCTATTTTCTCTGAATCGGCTGTTGTCATTTACAGCAAACTCTACTTCTCTTCTCCCTCTTCCTTTCTCTTTTGTCAATCAAATCTTTCCCCAAACAAAAAATTAAATTAAGCAAGGAAATATATAAAAGCAAGTCAGAGAATTGCACAATCAAATTAGGGAATTTACAGTGAATTAAAAAGCGGAGAAAAGCGTAGCAATTTAAAAGGGATAGAGATTGAAGTTAAGGACGACATGTGAGTGGATTTATTTGTATATCTTTTAAGTTTAAGATATATTATCGTTAAATTCCCGTTTAGATAATTTTATTCAATGATTAATCCTATTAATTAAGGTATGCTGAACTATAAGGAATTTATAGTTTATTTACGGTATTAGTATTTATTTACATCTGTTTCTACATTTTGGATTTCTATGGAAGCGTCATTCTTCTTCCATTTTCTCCTATTTGTTCGCGTATCGATTAGAATAGATTAAACGTGAATATGGATTAAATAATTAAGAATACTAAAATGAAGGAAATAAGATGTAAAGTAATAAAAGTTTGAGGAATGAAATTACGGTAATAAATTACGTTAAAATGAGAAAAGTTAATTAATCTAATAATTGAATTTGGGAGTAACTAAAAAGGTTAATTGGATGGTTTAGAAAATAAGATACATTTCTATGATTTAATATTTTAAAGGCGACAATGAACATAATTACTAGAATAAAAGGAAGAAAAAAATAAGAGTAAAATAAAAAAACCACTGTATTTTACACTATTCCAAAATAGTAAAAGAAATATCTAGCGGTTAACGATTGTTGTTTACAGTATTATTTAATATTAAAAATATGTAAATGGATTTTTAAATATAGTTTTCATAACCAACCAAATAAAATAGAATTACTTCCTAGAATAGAAGGTGATAAAGCAAAGTACGACATGAATCAAGAAAAGAAATGCTAGAATTATATACGGGATATAAAAGAAAATAAAATGACAATTACAGGTAGAATTATAACATAGGTATAATTAATTAATAAGAACGGAAAAGCTTATTTTGAGACTTTGAATAAATTAATGAGTACTAATAATGGTAGAAGCTCATTTAAATAATTTATATTAAGTCAATAAGCTAATAAAGCAGGAATGATAAAGTAGGCTTATTTTAATGAACTTGATTTTTAATTAAGTTAAATAAGCAAGATAATGAATGTGGCTCATGCCAACAACAATTCCTATTAAATAAATAGAAATCCCACAATAGATAGAGGTGAGACGAGGGCAAGAATATGCTAATTAGGGTAAATAAGTAGCCAACAGAATAAGAAAGTAAACTAAACGCAAATTAAAAGATTAGACTTAGGGTCTAATAAAAGAATTGAGATACGTTTGGTGTAAAGGCCCGCAAATCCGTACCCATTTGAGCTGGAAAAATCCCATAACAATTCATCCCAAAGTGGCACAAAAGTACGAGTCTTCGGATTTTAAAAAGAAAGAGGTAGAAGAAGAATAAAAAAACATCAGAGTCTAACAATCGCAGCAGAACAAAATATAATATACAATAACAGCTTTTAAATACAAAGAAATCTGTACTGTTATATATATATATATATATATATATATATCATCAAATTACAACAAACATCCATATAGAGACAACTTAATACTTGTCCATACACAACAGAAATAATAGTCAAATACGGAAGTATGCTCTGTCATCCAACTCGACTTCTGAGCTCCTTAGCTTTTAACCTGATCCTGTTTAACTCGGTCTGACCCGAGCATCATATAAAACAACACCTGAGTCAGTCTGGAAAACCAGCTTGAGAAATCACACTCAATTGGATCATTATATTTTCAAAAATCCTTTGAAAACAAAAGCATCTCGTAAGACCTCGCCACAAATAAATATGTCGAGTTTTTACCTTACGATAGCTAAAAAACTTTTTATCAAATCCGTCTGATATTATAATAGTGTCTATAGAAAGTAAAATAGAATCTAGCCAAAATGCTTGCATCTCACGTTTCAGCAATAGTTGGGCACAATCAAAACCGTGTAGGTGCTTATTGGAGATTGAATTTCATACAATGGCAGGGCTACCGGGGTATCGTCCATCACAGTACGGGGCCTAGATCACCGTACCGAGGATCACTCCCGACCCCCTACAACACAAAGTCGGGACTACCCCTTACTGGATAATCCCGAGTAAGATCACCCCGCAGTTGGCGCGACCAACCACCCACTAAGCCGAAATAAAATGGACATCTATACAGGGATGACCTCACCCTATTAGGTGCTACCCACATAGCCTTGCTGCACTTACCCTGTTTTAGACATTCCTGGTTGATGCGGCTTGAGGCTAAGCGTTACCTTTTAAGAACGAGTCCCACTTAGAATGCTCATCGTCCCCCTGGCGATGTTCTGAAAGCATTCGTCCATACAAGTTGCCCTGGGTCTGGACAAACTGAATCACCGTCTTCATCATCTTCACGGTCTTCATTCGTTATTGTTCAAACCGGATCGAAGTGGTTTTTGGATAATTAAACCCGATCCCGGACTCTTCGAAATGATCAACGCATTGGCTAATATTGATAGTCGGTTATTTAACTATAAAATAATCATTCACAAGCAACAATCAAGTCTCAAATAATTTTCCTCAAATAATTTATCTCAAAATATCTACTTAAGATATTATCTTCATACTTCAACACCTTGAAATTAGATTCAATTTCCTCTATTTCTCGTGGAACCATTTAAGTCTTTGCCGATCACTTATAATATTTTCCCACTTCATTAGTTTCTCAAAACTTAGAAAATATTTCTTTATTTATTTCTTTCCTTAAAATTCATTTACAATTTCATTTGTAATTTTCACATACTTATTTCTCATGAATCTTATCGAACCCAGGATTCCCTAGTTGATTCCCATTTATACTTCCAAAGCCATTTTGCTTTATAAAAATTTTAGGTTTCACTCATGCTCTTCTTGTGAATTTTATCTCACCTCGAAATTCACTTATCTTATTCTTGAGATTTTATTCAAGTTCTCATAACCCTCTATAAAATTTTCCGTAAAAATCTTATTCAAATTAATTACACTTTCTTTCCATCTCAAGAGGATTTATAATTGGGTTTTCAAAACGTTTAAAAGTATATACAAG
Source organism: Allium cepa (assembly GCA_030765085.1). Taxonomy (NCBI): domain Eukaryota; kingdom Viridiplantae; phylum Streptophyta; class Magnoliopsida; order Asparagales; family Amaryllidaceae; genus Allium; species Allium cepa. The sequence continues at coordinate 631,095,247 of CM060934.1, forward strand.
TAAAAATAATGGTTTATTTCAAAATGTGGTTTAAGGTAAAACTAAATATAGATATTAAAATCATATCCAGCTATTGACAAATTTACAAAACTGATTTAGAAAACTAGAATTTATTTTAATAATTACTAAGCATTAAAATAACTATGCCGGAATATTCTAAATCTAGATAATAGTTCTATACAAATTATATAGTATAGTAATTTTAAAAATATTCCTTTTAAAACAAATTTGTATTTTTTTTAGAAAATCCAACATTCATCCATAAATTACTCTTGATTCCTGTCTCAACGACCATATTCACATTTTTCACCTTCAGAAAATATTCTACTATTTCCTTCCAAAACAAATTTTCATAACTCTATATAAGTTCTCGTCATGACTTATCTCTTTACATATCCACCGATACCTTTCTATCTCATTTATAAACCCCGTTTATAAATTTATAACACCCCTGAGTTTTCCATTTATTTATAAAAACAATTTTATTCAAAAATCCTATCCCTATAATTTTATGCCTTAATAAAATCCCATATTGTTCCTTAACAAAATTCCATTTCATTCTTAATAAAGTTCCTTCTTATTTCTTAATAAAACTTCGCTTTACTTCAAATCCGCTCATTGATTCCAATATTTCTTCGAGTATTTTATATATAATTTAATTTTTCCCAAAACTCAACTTTAACCAATTTAAGTATAACCAAAGTAATAAATATACTTTTATTTTACTTAATTCTCAAATAGAAGCAAAACCAAATCCTCAATAAATATTTTCTATTCAAGTTCTATTTTAACTTCCTTCAATTAAATTATTTATAGTATTTAAAAATTACCAAATTCCAACTTCCATGTTATTTAACACTTAATTATTCAATTCGCATGCAAATCCATATTAATTCATCAATACTGTCATATGACAATATATATATATATATACATATGATCAATAAATATTCTTGAGGAATCCTGTTGGATCCCCCAAACCTGTATCCCTACATCCACAGATGTTAGCACAAAATAAAATTCCAATTCCACTTCAAGGTGGAATATCGTGGCATATGGGTTTATATAATATCATCCGCTATTATGTGGCGCATAGGGTCTCATATGCTATATAATGCGGGAAAATCAGTCACTCCAATATACATATATATACACTATATATATATAATATCATCCGATGAATAAATTATTATAAATCAACCAAGCACATCCAATGATTTAAATTTAACATTTAATTAACAAGGCATCCATATGAGTGAGAAAATCTCACCTTTGCTTTTAAGTTGCAATTCTCCCTAATCTCGACCCGATTTCCCGAAATATAAACAATTATATGATTTTATTAATATTTGAACAAATCGAACAATTAATTACCGTTTAAATAAAAAAAATACTAATAATTTAATTTTAATTAATGATTTATTTCAACAAATAATTAAATTTTAAACTAATTCTCCTTTTAAAAATCTTTTAGTAACTAAAATAATTAAACAAGTTAATTAAACGAGTTAATCACCATAATTCATTATTTCAAAATGAACTAGCAATATTTAAAATGTAGAGATATATTTTATTTTAGTTTCTTCTTTGAAACTACTTATACCAAAATGACTTATATTTATTTTAAAAATCTAATATTTATATTTTTTCCCCAAAGTCCTATATATATAATTTCTGTTTTATTGTACAAATTAAATATGCTTGTGTATTAAAAATTTGTTTTCTTTTCTGATTTCCTATATAGATGTTTTTGTCTTTCCTGAATATATATATATATATATATATATATATATATATATATCCTAAAGAAAATAAATTTATCTTCCTAATAAATATTTTAAATTTAAAATAGAAAGGATTTTAACTTCACTGTAAACAAAAAAATTCCTTCTTTGTATACACGTATATTTACTATTTTTACCTATATATATTTAAACTAAACTAGGATTAACTTAAGATTTAAAACTGCTTAACAGTTAATTTTTTTTTCAAAATCAAAACATTAACTTACTGTCAAAAAATCTTAATTGTCAAATAAAAACAGAGAAATATACCTCACTACACACAGAAACCCCAGCCCACGGCCTCTCACACGCGACTACTTCCTCGACTCCGGCCCAAATTGCAAATGCGCGACCCCTACGATCAGTCGAGGCTTCATTGACGCCTTCAACTTCGGCCTCCACTGGCTTCTCCTCTGATCAACACGACCTCGAGTTCGCGTGCCACCCAACGAAGATGAACATCCCCAATTCTTGACCTCGTGCAACCCCTCACCTCGAATTATCAGATTGTCGTTGTCGTCATGCCAAGCCCCGAGCTCTTCTCGCGATTGGGGTTTCGATCGTGAAAATCGATTTGGCCAGACGATGGAAGTCGCGATCTCCTCTTCTCGACCTTGCTTCAAAAATCACGGCTCGAATAATTTCGCTCGAACGCGATTCGATTTCGCTCGTTTCCCCTCTTTTTTTTATGATGTCGTCGAATTCGGCTTTGAGGAAGAAGAAGAAAAAAGGGGAAAACTTTGTAAATTAAAACTGGGAAGGAAATGATTTCGTGAATGGAGAAAGAAGGATACGTTAATACTTCAAAGAAGATTTTGATTTGGAACGAGAAGACATCACGATTTAAATAAAATGGGAAGCGTATGAAAGAAAACAAACTACAATGCTCTCATGGAACGAAAAAGTAACTGATGGGAAAGAATTTTAACTGTGTTGACTAGGGTATATATAAATATTAAATTCAAATTCAAACGTCTCGATAAAAGCAACTTAAAGTCTCAACATCCTATCAAGGCGTGCCACTAGGCGTGTATAATGTTATACCCCTATTTCGAACTCAATGGAGAAGGTTTTGAGTCCTAAATAGATCGTATGGAGAAGATAGCTTTTGGATCGACTATTAAAATCAATTCAATTAATTATTTTCAAGGCGTTTATATTTCGTACGATCATACGATAGCTCCAAAATCTACGAAATTTGAAATTCGATAATAGTGCGGATCCAATGGAACTGATTTCGTCAAATTCTGAGACTGTGCCTCGAAGGCTATTTTTAAATATCAATTTAAACGATTTTTTTAAAATTGAACAAATCATTTCCAAGTTCAATTTTAACACTTTTATTACCTTTATTATTATCAATATAGATTTTACAAGCCTTTAAAGTATTTTAAACAAGCTTATAACTCCAGGTTTTATATTTTACCCAATATCCAACTACTACTTTAATAATTAATTTATTCAATAGATTCCTATATTTAAATTCTAAATCTGTTTTTTTATTGAATAAGACCAAACTTACATATTTAAAATCAATCTATAATCTTAATTAAATATTTAAATCCATTTAAATATCTCAAATTAACCGTTCAAAAATCCGGGTCGTTACATTCCTCACCTCTTAAGAGAATTTCGTCCCCAAAATTATTAACATAGAAGAATGCCCATACCCACTAACTTTTTAAAAGTTACTTAGTTAGACTTGTTATTCACCATCCTAGTCTTTCCCTTTACCCAAACAATTTGTTTTCAATTCTAACTTCAAAATCCTTTATTCCAATTCCAATTTTAAATCATTTTGTCGTTAGTAAAAATATTTTTTCCAAAAATTTAAAAAAAATTCTAACTCCCAAAATTTCTGGAAAATTTTGGCAGAGTCTCCTTTGTACGGAGGTGCTTTTGCAATTCTACAAGAGAGATAAATATATTTACATCGACCCACACGGTCGGAAAAAACAAAATCCAAAACAATATTCATATTTCCTAACTTTTTTTGCGTAGGCGTATCTCTGTTTAGCATTTTTAAGCAAGCGGCTTATTTATTTAGCAATTGGTGCAACCACAATTCCGCTAAACGGCGTCACGGTACCTGTACTTACTCAATTTAAACATATAAGCAACATATCTATGAAATTTATAACATTTCACTCATATAAGCAACTACAACACATTGATACTAAAAGTAATGCATTCTAAATAACTTTCATCAGCAATTTGTATGGTTTCCATACTAGTTCAATTGCTTTTAACCAATTCATATACCATTTGCATTCAACTTAAGTGATTTACAACTCACTTGCTTATCTTTAATTTATTTTTATGTCCAAACAACTCATATTCATTTCAATTGATTCGAAAATCCACTTTATTTATTTCTATTAATCCATCAGATTTTTATTTAATCTTGTTTATGACAAACGACAATCAATTTTTATGCAATTCGACGAGATTTATACAAATAAACTGTCACTTGAGCTCATAACCATTTTAAATTGATTCTAACTCAATTTATATAAGTTTCATTTTCATTTAACTTATTCATAACTATACATTGTATTTTATTTAATATGTTTGCATAGGTTTCATTCGAAACCACTTTATTCAGCTTGGAAACACCCCATTAAGTAACCATTAGCATATTTACTTAAGCTTAGCTTCTATTCAATTATTTGCTTAAGTTATTTATTTTCTTCAACTTATTTCAATCCGATAACCCAAGTATATTTTCCTTGTAAACAATCTCCATTTTAAATCTTTAACTTGATTTCTTTTATCAAATCATTCCACATACTAATTTAATTCAATTTACTTATCATTTTAGAGTCCATTCCATTTTAATTTATTTACAAACCATACATTTGCATTTTATTCCATCTTCGCATTGGCTCCATTCAAACCATTTTATTAAGCTCGACACTTCCATGTTTATAAATTAATAACCATTTCCCAAATTAAATTCACCCAAGTTTTCATTTAATGGGATTTTACCTTTACTCGAAGCCAAGCTTCTATTATTTTTAATTTAATTTAATTTACTTATTTCAACTTCATACTTAAGTTCATTTCCATTTTCATTTGATTCTCATCTAATCAAATTCCATTTAATTCAATTAGCCATTCTCATAATCCATTTAAATTTCAAATTTCCATAACCAATTCATCCGAATTTATTTTATTATTAACAAGGTCATGTTTAACTCATTTATACTCGAATTGGATTTTATTTGCAAATTCAAACCATCTTTATTTCAATCCAATTCCACAACATTTCCACTTATATTTAATTCACCACCAATCCCAGTTGAATTTTATTTATAACTCGAGTTCATTCCCAACTCCATTATTACCTAATAATCCAACTTCTATTTAACCAATTTAAATTTCATTAACATATTCAATTAACAAATTTATTCCAAATTAGTTCACTCCCACTTCCAGTTCCATATTGGATTTTTAGAAATGTTGCTTCATATGCGTAGACTATAGAAGAATAGTGAAGTGATATTAGTAAGATAGTAAGGCACACGTGGTTGGAAAAGTAGAACATCGCTGGGGAAAATGAAGGTTAAAGATAACATTTCACCAAGCTTAGTTGCATTTTTAGATAGAGATTGCACAAATTGAAACCCTTATCCATTGTAGTAAATGAGACTTAGTTATTCCTTTTTGATCATGGACTAGAAGAGATGAATAGCTCTTATTCTTCATGAGTAATACAACATATGTCGGTAACAAGTAATAGGCAGTAGGAGAAGCATATGAGTTACCTGTATTCCTAGAGTAGGACCTTTCTGTGTCAAAGTGGACATGGTCCTAGACCTCCTCGCCCTAGAAGATCGGTGTGTTTAGTTACTGTATTAAAAAAAGTAAAAAAAAATAAGATAACAAAAAGGAAAATAATAAATTTAAAGAATACGATAGAAACAATGTAACGATCCCGATTTTTAAAACAAAATTAAATTGGTAATAAGTTTAAATTTTGAAATTTAAATTGTGAATTAATCTGGTATTTTCCAAATTAAATGGATATTTGTTTGTTTATTAATATAAATGAATATAAATATGATTTTAAAATAAAATTTCTAATTGGAAATTCTGGAAAAAAAATATCTTGAGTAATATTTTAATTTTAAAATTTGATTGTGGATTTATTTGAAAATTTTGAATAAATATATATAGATTGAGAGTTAAATTGTAAATAAAATTTTGATTTTGGAAAAAATTTAAAATATAAATATTTATAATATAATATATTGGATTTGAAAATCTCTATTTCAAAATTAATAGAAATTTGTTTTCTAATATATATTTATATATGATTATTTGTTTGGATATAATTACATTTTAAATCATTTCTTTAAAAGTTGTACAATTATAAATAAAGAAAAGCATTGTAAAATATCATGTAAAAACTATACAAATGTAAATTTTAATAACATAAGAGATTAAGATAAAAATTTATAAATTTATTTAAAGTTAAGGATTTTTATATAAAAACACAAATTTATTGCATTTGGATGATAGACAAAATATGTTTTCGCAAATGTGAGATAAGTAGCTATATAAATTTACAAATGTAATCCATGTAAATTGAAATGAACATGTGTAATCATCTTAAAAAAAGAAAATAACAAGTGGCAAACTTGATTATTTCCTTCATTTTAAATAAAAAAATATAAAAGAAAAACAAGGCAATACACTTCATTAGGAGTCAACATGAAAGGAGTCAGGAGGCTTCCTTAGGAGCGAATCAAGCCTCAGTCTTCATCACTCGAGACGAGATGGAGATAATGATTGGACCTATGCATGAAGAGCTTCTAAAAAGACAAGAGGAGATGATGCAGAATTTGCTTCGACAAGCTGGAAAAACTGGAGTGTAGAATCAAGATGAAGCAACTGCAGGAGATGCTGGCGATAGGGATCAGGAGCACGGAGTAACCAAAATTCAGAGTAGAGCAGGACCATCAGGAGCAGCACCAGATTTAAGGGGCACCCATCCGGAGCATGTTGATTCAATCCCGGGTAGGGTATCAGTTGGAGTTGTGCAACACGGCGTTGGTAGAGGAATGGATGCTCATTCAAGAGAATAGATTCCAGAACTCCCTCGTGAACTCGGAGGGCGGATCAGAGGCAATGGACAAGGACTACAACTTGGCGACAGCGACAGGCTGGCAGATATGGTTTGATGAGCCATGAGAGGCGGATTAGTGAATAGAGACTTGGAGGATGTTAATAGGAGTCACTTTGCTCCTACAATCAGGCAAGCTAGGAACCCGTCAAACTTCAAACTACCAACACTGGAGATGTATCATGGGAGAACGGATCCCATTATTCATTTGACAAGATACATGAGGTATATGGAAGTATTAGGGGCATCGGAGAAGGTTGACAGTTGCTATGCTCCGGTACCAAATGAAAACGACTGCTATGCTATAGGATCGAAATGGCCAACAGTTGTAAACAATGTAAATGTAGTGGCAATGTGATATAAACTAAGTTATCTACTGATGTCGAATATAAGTATTAAAAAACAAGTATCGAAAATAATAAAAGCAATAAAGTAAATAACACCAGAGATTTTTATACTGGTACGAACTTCCGTTGTATGGAGGTATAAGAAGAGATATATACGATAGAGACAAGATGAAGGTGACAAAAAAAGTATTATTGGTCGTAGAGTGTTGTGTCTAGAGTTTACAAATGTTAAAATCTTCTCAAAAATTATATACACACATGTACATTCATATTTTAAATGAAAAATCAAGTTTTCAGAAAATTGCATGGAGCGGGACTCGAACCCGGGTCACTGGTCCAAAAGGCAAGTGCTCTAACCATTTGAGCTATGGTAATTTTTTGTTACAGGCTAAAATCAGGCGTCTGAATAATGTCATTCAGACGTCTGAATGCTGAAACAAAATTATGGTTCCACAATATTCAGACGTATGAATGAAAATATTCAGACGTCTGAATAAGGCCAAAAATAGTTTATTTCCTTGCTGTTTGCGTTTCAACTTAATTCAGAAGTCTGAATTATTTTATTCAGAAGTCCGGATATTCTTACGGGCTATTTTCTTGAATAATGGCTTTTCTTCACCAAAGAGAAACGTTTTAAAAATCAATGGTTGCACCTGTTCTTTTCAATATAACTTTTCATCTATAGTTGCAACTCTTTATACACTATAAATAGATTATAGAATTCAACAAACAATAAACCGAATCTATTTTAATATTCTTGAATTCTTATATGTTCTCCAGTTTTCAAATTGCACTCAAATTGCTTACATTCTCTGATCGCTGATCGCTTTATCTTCCGCAATTCTCAAAGCATGTCAGACTATATATCATAAAGGAGAAGATTATAGGAAGATTGTACTTAATTGATGTATCAGTGTTATTTAAGAACACGCTTCAGTCAGATACAATTGTTATTTGTAAAGAAGTCCTGTTTGATTGCTCAGGCGGTAGAAGTCCTATTCGGTTGCTTAAGCGGTTAAAGTCCTGTTGCTCAGGCGATGTAAACCTATTCCTCCGGGTTAAGTGAGGGTTGCTAGTTTAAATCCAGAAGGAGTCTGGGACTGGACATAGAACGGGAGTTGGAACCAGTATAAAAATCTCTAGTGTCATTTACTTTACTGCTTTTATTATTTTCCGCACTAGTTATTTTTATACTCATATTCGGCATCAGTAGATAACTTAGTTTATTTCACATTGCCACTACATTTACATTATTTACAACTATTGGCCATTTCGATCCTATAGCGTAGCAGTCACTTTCATTTGGTATCGGAGCATAGCGACTGTCAGAGGTCATGGTGCGAGCTTCCCTTTGTATTTAATGAATATAGCAACATTATGGTTCATATAGCTGGAAAGTGGCTCTATTGGCACATGGACGGAGCTGATTGAAAGGTTTATGAGGCAGTTTTGGGTCCACATAGTCAGACCCAAGAATGTGATGACTCTGATGTCGATGAAACAGTGCAAGGGAGAATCGCTTAGAGATTTCTTGACCAGGTTTAATGTTGGTGGATCGACCTGATCCGTCGATGGTTTTGATGGCAGCAATTTCGAAGATGACAGACAATTCAAACTTCAAAATATAATTGGAACGGGACCCACCGATGAATTTCGGGGAGTTCTACCATGAAGCGGAGAGATTCCTAAGGCAGGAAGATGCGAGGCTGAGAGAGAATGCAGAGAGGCTGAAGCTTATGCAGTATGAGTGGAGGTCCACCGAGGGAGGACCCAAACAAAGATGATAAAGGAAAAAAGAAAATGAATGACAACGGTAGCAGTTTGAAAAGGCCACGGAGGGAGTCAAAATTTTCTTCTTACACAGATCTAATTGAAACTCTGGAGAGGATTTACTTGGATACTCGATGGCGCCTCCAGTATCGAAGGCCGGCAAGAGGGGAACCTTCTGATTACGAGCGGGCATCGGAAAGGCAATGCCTATTCTATGAGCCAGATGGGCACAACATGAATGATTGTAGGCATTTAAAGGATATTGTTGAGGAGCATGCAAGGAATGGTCATCTACAACAGTATGTAACGAATCGAGCTGTGGCAGTGGAATAGGAGCGGCCACTGCCCACCTCGAACGAAGATGGCGATTGTAACAACCCGCATATTTATCGGTTGTATATTTAAATATTTTATTCAAATATAACGTCTTTTGTCGGATTATAGTCCAAAAAGTTACTTTCTGCAAACGGTCGAATTGGGTCTCAGGACCACTTCCATTGAGTTCAAAACGTCGTTTGCGATCTTTTTGAGTATAAGATTCGATATGTTTGGAGTAAGTTGAATTTTGCTACTTTTTCTATTGGGTTTTGGGTTTGGGTTCAGCCCACTAGCAACTAAATACCCTAACTCAGCCCTCTCCTCTTCATTCACTCATTTCCACTCCTCAAACTCAAGCTCCAACTGATAATGGTGGAGGGGAAGAGGAAATAGAAATTGTAAACCCTAGTTTCTTCTTGTAAACTTGATTCTTGCTCCAAAATCAAAGTAAAGCTATTGGTAAGTCTCCTCTTTACCCTCTCCAACTCTTTCTCCTTCAATTTCAGAAAATTTTCCTAAACCTAACTTAGGAAAATTATGTGTTTTATTCTTAGATTGAAGCTTGTTGAGTTGAAGTAGAGATTGGTTGGTCTTCTCCATGCTATTAAGCTGCTTCTTCTTTGTTTTTGGGTTAAAGGTGAGATCTTTATCTCACATCTATGTCTATAAGTACCTTTGGTTGTTAGGTATGAATTCCTAACAATTATTCATGTGCATTTGCTTTTGATTTGGGTTGATTCGGTGAAATTGCCAAATTATGATTTTTGAAGCCAAATCTATGAAAATCCTTATATAGTTGATGTTTATGTTGTTCGGAGTGTTTGGGTGTGTCGTTGAGGTTGGGTAGTCGTTTAACGTAAGCCCATAATCAACACGCATCTGATTGCTTTCGATTTGTTGGCCATAGATGGCCTAGGTTCAGGAAATGCCTGACCATCAGGTTTCAGACGTCTGAAACTCCTATTTCAGACGTCTGAATATTGTTCTGGGGAAGATATTAATTCTCAGATTCAGACGTCTGAATATATTTTCCAGACGTCTGAATATATTTTTCAGACGTCTGAAAGTGCTAAATTTTGACCAGAAAGGAAATAGGCCAAATAATGTCTATTTCAGACGTCTGAAAGTTTGGATTCAGACGTCTGAATTCTGTTCTGGAAACATATTGATTTCCAGATTCAGACGTCTGAACCACTTCTTTCAGACGTCTGAATCTATTGTCTTTTTCCAATTGGCCTTGTTCGCTTAGTTTTCCAAATTTGATCGATGCATATTAATTCCAATTAGTTGTTTATGCATATTTGACCTTGATGATTCCATTTTGAATTCATTCACGGGTTTTCATAAATAATCCCTTCAAATCATATTAAAAGTTTCCTTCTCCAATTTATGAATTCTATTTAAAACACACACACAATTTCGCACTCCGAGCGAAGTGGGAGGAGAATCAAATGATTAGATAAAACGCGTGCAATGAACACGTGCGTTCATCTTCTCAGTTAGTTCCCAATCTATTCGTTTGAATGTTTTGACCTTTGTGTCTGGTTTACCGATGAGATGAGGTAAACTTTGTACTGCTTTGAGTGTGAAATTAACTAACGGATAGTAAACCGTTTAGTGCGAATGGGTGGTTATGGGACTCACGTTACCACTTTTCGGATTCCTTTCTGGAAGTTTGTGACACATATTGCCTTTGGGATAGTGTTTTCGGACTGTCTCCTTCTGGCTTGTTGCCTTTAATATCGCTTTTGGAGTTGGTCCTTTGCCCCGGCTCGAGGGATATTTGGGGTTGTCGGTTACCTTTAGTATTGCTTTCGGAGTGGTTTTTCTTCACCACCGCTCGAGAGATATTGGAGTGGTTTCTTCACCACCGCTCGAGAGATATTGGAGTGGTTTCTTCACCACCTCTCATGAGATATTTGGGTTTGTTGCAATTAAAATATTCTGATGTTTAATTCATATGTATATTCCCTAGGTATCGTCCTTCAATGTTGGTCTTTTTGAGCCGCATGATGTGTAGCGATTACCTTGTGGAACTTGTGTTACCTTCATTGGTATTTGTTATTTGCCTTTGTGGCTTGTTTTGGGATATTCTTATCCTTTGTTTCTCTGAGTTGCCGATGATACGAGGCTTGTTTTGTTATGATTCATCTTTTGTTGATGATTGTGTTATCTCCTTTAGAGATATTTGTTATACTTTGTAACCTTGCAGGTTTATTGTTGTTCAGTTTATCTAACTGATTTGTTTAGCTCGACAGATCCGTGTATTTTATACTCGGGTCTGACCGAGATGTTTCAGGTTAGGTGCTTTTGGACTTAGCCTCTTTTGCTTCCGCATGGACTATTCAGCTTGTTCCTTTTTGTTAAAGCTTTTTGTGTAGTCCTTTTATTGTAACTCTGATATATGTATTATTTGACTCGTTTGTATATGGCGGTTTGCTATACCACTTGACTCGTATTAGTTTGAATACTCTGTTATGTATCAGTATATGTGTATATGATGATCTACTGTTCTGTGATGTATATTACATTTGAGTTGTTATATTCTGTTCTGATAGATCCTCCAACCACCTATGGTTTTGTTTTAAGTATTCATTGGGTATGTCGACCTGCTTGGTATGACTATTGTCGATGTATTCAATAGATAGTTAGAGCAAGGCTATAGATGGTCGCTCCTAACCAGCCTTATTCTCCGTGTTAGTTGACGGCATTACCCTGTAGTGTCCTTGGCTAGCATGGGTATAGAGGTGGGGCGTCACAGCTTGGTATCAGAGCTGAGTTCAGAACAAAATATGATAAACACAGAATAGATGCATATATTCCGGTACATCAAAGTGTATAAGTGATACAAATCTTTGAACCATCGTGTCTCTCTATTCCTTCTACCATCAGGGTTAGATAGAGTGTGGTAATACGTCTAGGAATGCATTTTGTTCCGTAGTATTCCACATTTGAATTAATGACATCTACCTTGTGAATAATCTTATTCTTATCTTACTTTCAGCGTATGGCTGGAAGAGGCAGGGGACGACGTTCGGATGCTGGGCAATCTAGTGGCTCATATCCGGATGGCGTTTATATGTCTACCGATCAGTTTTTGGAATTGTTTAGGAGCACTCAGCCTCCAGTTCCTCCTCGAGTTTCTCCACCTCGCATGTCTGCCTTTTCACGTCTGTGCAGTGATTTTTCTCATCTTGGAGAAAAGCCGTTTAAGGGCTCCGAATCTGTTCTTGAGGTCCAAGCTTGGTTTCGCACGTGCGAGCGTATCTTCTCTCGCATGGATCTTTCTGACCATGATAGAGTTCTTGTAACTTCTAGCTTATTACAAGAGCGTGCCCTTGATTGGTATGAGCTTCTTGTAGCCGAGATTGATGAGTCTACTCTTTCTTGGACTCAGTTTCGGGAGCGATTTGAACTCAACTTCGTTCCTGAATCTGAAAAAGTTTTATTGACCCGTCGCTTCCTTGAGTTGAAGCAAGGGAAATCTTCTGTTTCTGAGTATGTTGCATCATTCGAGGCTTTATCTATGTATGGTCTTGAATTCATTAGCACTTCTTATAAGAAGAATCTGAAGTTTGTCTCTGGTCTTAAGAAATATGTTTATCGTATAGAAGATTGTTTTGTGATTGTATTGCCCATTAAGTGCTTTAAGAATTCTGGTCGATGCGCTTGGTCAACGTTATCGATAGGAATCTCCTAAACGCTTTGATGAGACAATCAGACACAATGAATTGATTTGAAATAAGAAAAATTTTCTAGAAAAATAATTACATAAAGATAATTGTGATTTTCAAAGTTTTAGCTTTTCGGGAAAGTTGATTATTTAAGAGAACTCTTTTCCGATACTCTCATTCTTTTTATTCCCGAAAGGGGGATCCTGTTGCCAATGTATTTAGTTGTAAGCAACAAGTGATTGTTTCTTTGTTGATGTCCGAATGGAATGATCTTTTTACCAAGTTCATCAGACGTTTTGTTGTACTTCATTTTGTTGAACTTTGGTTCATTTGACGTATTGTTGCACCACGTCGGTGTTCCGAATTATTTTGAGCTTAGGAATCCATAGAATTCTCTAAGCAAACAAGTTAGGGCTTATCCTTTCGTGCACTTTATGGTGAACTTCTTATTCTATTATTCTCATGAGTTGATATGTTTTTGGGTTGTTACTCTTTATTTTCTTCTTAAGAATTGCGAGGACGCAATTTCTTTAAGGAGGGGAGTCTGTAACAACCCGCATATTTATCGGTTGTATATTTAAATATTTTATTTAAATATAACGTCGTTTGTCGGATTATAGTCCAAAAAGTTACTTTCTGCAAATGGTCGAATTGGGTCTCAAGACCACTTCCATTGAGTTCAAAATGTCGTTTGTGATCTTTTTGAGTATAAGATTCGATATGTTTGGAGTAAGTTGAATTTTGCTACTTTTTCTATTGGGTTTTGGGTTTGGGTTCAGTCCACTAGCAACTAAATACCCTAACTCAGCCCTCTCCTCTTCAGTCACTCATTTCCACTCCTCAAACTCAAGCGCCAACTAATTATGGTGGAGGGGAAGAGAAAATAGAAATTGTAAACCCTAGTTTCTTCTTGTAAACTTGATTCTTGCTCCAAAATCAAAATAAAGCTATTGGTAAGTCTCCTCTTTACCCTCCCAACTCTTTCTCCTTCAATTTCAGAAAATTTTCCTAAACCTTACTTAGGAAAATTATGTGTTTTATTCTTAGATTGAAGCTTGTTGAGTTGAAGTAGAGATTGGTTGGTCTTCTCCTTGCTATTGAGCTTCTTCTTCTTTGTTTTTGGGTTAAAGGTGAGATCTTTATCTCACATCTATGTCTATAAGTACCTTTGGTTGTTAGGTATGAATTCCTAACAATTATTCATGTGCATTTGCTTTTGATTTGGGTTGATTCAGTGAAATTGCCAAATTATGATTTTTGAAGCCAAATCTATGAAAATCCTTATATGGTTGATGTTTATGTTGTTCGGAGTGTTTGGGTGTGTCGTTGAGGTTGGGTAGTCGTTTGACGTAAGCCCATAATCAACACGCATCCGATTGCTTTCGATTTGTTGGCCATAGATGGCCTAGGTTCAGGAAATGCCTGACCATCAGGTTTCAGACGTCTGAAACTCCTATTTCAGACGTCTGAATATTGTCCTGGGAAAGATATTAATTCTCAGATTCAGACGTCTGAATATATTTTCCAGACGTCTGAAAGTGCTAAATTTTGACCAGAAAGGAAATAGGCCAAATAATGTCTATTTCAGACGTCTGAAAGTTTGGATTCAGACGTCTGAATTCTGTTCTGGAAACATATTGATTTCCAGATTCAGACGTCTGAACCACTTCTTTCAGACGTCTGAATCTATTATCTTTTTCCAATTGGCCTTGTTCGCTTAGTTTTCCAAATTTGATCGATGCATATTAATTCCAATTAGTTGTTTATGCATATTTGACCTTGATGATTCCATTTTGAATTCATTCACGGGTTTTCATAAATAATCCCTTCAAATCATATTAAAAGTTTCCTTCTCCAATTTATGAATTCTATTTAAAACACACACACAATTTCGCACTCCGAGCGAAGTGGGAGGAGAATCAAATGATTAGATAAAACGCATGCAATGAACACGTGCGTTCATCTTCTCAGTTAATTCCCAATCTATTCGTTTGAACGTTTTGACCTTTATGTCTGGTTTGCCGATGAGATGAGGTAAACTTTGTACTGCTTTGAGTGTGAAATTAACTAACGGATAGTAAACCGTTTAGTGCGAACGGGTGGTTATGGGACTCACGTTACCACTTTTCGGATTCCTTTCTGGAAGTTTGTGACACATGTTGCCTTTGGGATAGTGTTTTCGGACTGTCTCCTTCTGGCTTGTTGCCTTTAATATCGATTTTGGAGTTGGTCCTTTGCCCCGGCTCGAGGGATAATTGGGGTTGTCGGTTACCTTTAGTATTGCTTTGGGAGTGGTTTTTCTTCACCACCGCTCGAGAGATATTGGAGTGGTTTCTTCACCACCGCTCGACAGATATTGGAGTGGTTTCTTCACCCCCGCTCATGGGATATTTGGGTTTGTTGCAATTAAAATATTCTGGTGTTTCATTCATATGTATATTCCCTAGGTATCTTCCTTCAATGTTGGTCTTTTTGAGCCGCATGATGTGTGGCGATTACCTTGCGGAACTTATGTTACCTTTATTGGTATTTGTTATTTGCCTTTGTGGCTTGTTTTGGGATATTCTTATCCTTTGTTTCTCTGAGTTGCCGATGATACGAGGCTTGTTTTGTTATGATTCATCTTTTGTTGATGATTGTGTTATCTCCTTTTGAGATATTTGTTATACTTTGTAACCTTGCAGGTTTATTGTTGTTCAGTTTATCTAACTGATTTGTTTAGCTAGACTGACCCGTGTATTTTATACTCGGGTCTGACCGAGATGTTTCAGGTTAGGTACTTTTGGACTTAGCCTCTTTTGCTTCCGCATGGACTATTCAGCTTGTTCCTTTTTGTGTAGTTCTTTTATTGTAACTCTGATATATGTATTATTTGACTCATTTGTATATGGTGGTTTGCTATACCACTTGGCTCGTATTAGTGTGTATACTCTGTTATGTATCAATATATGTGTATATGATGATCTACTGTTCTGTGATGCATATTACATTTGAGTTGTTATATTCTGTTCTAATAGATCCTCCAACTACCTATGGTTTTGTTTTAAGTATTCATTGGGTATGTCGACCTACTTGGTATGATTATTGTCGATGTATTCAATAGATAGTTAGAGCAAGGCTATAGATGGTCGCTCCTAACCAGCCTTATTCTCCGTGTTAGTTGACGGCGTTACCCTGTAGTCTCCTTGGTTAGCATGGGTATAGAGGTGGGGCGTCACAGCGATGGAACTAGGCAACATCAGTTTGTTATCAACTAAATGGTTTTTTGGCTTTGAATAAGTAATAGAGCTTGAAGTAATGTGGCTAAGTCACTTACACATGTAGGGGATCGAGGACGGTCCCTAACCATGCTCTGAGGCGATGACAAACCGCGTTGCTCGAGCCTATGAAATCCTGTTTTGCCTTTTGTTTTCCTGAAAACTTTGGTTTTTTCCTTGGATGTACAGACATTTATTTGGTTTTTCCTGGTTGTAAAAACTCTTATTTTGAACAGTTGGACTTGGATCAATGTAATAAATAATACAGGTCACGCGATCATAGCCCCGACCGGAGAGACGAGGCAGTGATCGAAAGCAACGAGTCCCTTCATCGAAAAGTGATGGAATGGACTCGACCACAATATAGAAAGTCTTTGGATGGTGAGCCGAGGCCGGAGAATATAAAAAGTCATTGGTCGGAGAATATAAAAAGTCCTTGGCTGGAGAGCTGAGGCCAGAGAATATAAGAAGTCCTTGGCCGAGGAGCCTAGGCCGGAAAACATAAAAGTCCTTGGTCGGAGAGCCGAGGTCGGAGAACATAAAAGCTCTTGACCTGAGAGTCAAGGTCGGAACAGAATAATGTGACCCGACGAGGTCTATGGATTTGAAGTTAAACCCGGAGTGGTCATGGATTCAGATTTCGACTTGGGATAAATAAACCCAGAGCGGTCCTAAATTTGGCAAAGGGCCCGGTGCGGTCTCGGATTTGGATATCAACCTAAAAAGGTTATTGATTTGGTTATTGGTTATTGGATATAGGTAGATTAAAGGTCGGTCGATAAATTCAGATAGCTATGGAATTTGCTAAGGTTGTGGTTACAGGACTTCGAATTGGACATCGACTCGGAGCAGTCGCGGACTTAGCTATGGCTATGGCACTTGGATATGATGGCTTTGTAATGGATTGGATTATGAATCGGATGGTATGGCTATGGATGGAATATGGACTTTAGATATCGGATTCGGAGCTATTCAAAACATGCCTTCTTACCATAGGGCATGTTTTAGGGGGCGAATATTACCCCGCCTTTTGGTCAAGACCGGGATATCAACAAGTTGGATAGGAAGGATGGATATTAAGATTGGAGATCGATTGGAAACAAGGTTGTGATCGATATCATCAAAATTTGACCGAGCTCCAATGAAGACGGGATCGATTGGCAATGATGAACAAGGCTAGGAAAGACCATGTTTCAAATTTCAAATCAATCAGAGTTTGCATGCTCGAGATATGATTGATGCAAATCAAAGGGAACAACTTCACTCGTATCCATCACGTTCGTATTGATCTGAGGTGACCTACTTCGAATCCATCGAGCACGCCCCACTTCGTATCGGTCCATACTCATCCTACTTCGCATCCATCATCAACAGCTAGTTCGTATCCATGGAAGAGGCACCACTTCGCATCCATCACATCTACTTCGGTTCGTACCCGTCGCCTAGTGACATTTCGTATTTTTCCATTAACTCATAGCTCGTATCGATATTCATCTATAGAATTCATATCGATCGGTCAAGGATCGACATGAAGCCTACCACCCATGAGTTATACGAGGCAACACCTAAAAGGTATCGATACGAAGTGTTCAACTCTATATCGATACGAAGCAAGCATCCCTAGATCGATGCGAAGTATGGAGCGCAACAGGTTAATACGAGCGAGGCACGATTAAGGGAAAGACTTGGTGTTGCGACCCAGAATTTTTTAAACTTTGAAATTAGAATATTTGATTGATTTTAGATATTTGAAAGGTTAATTTTAACTTGAATTCAAATATCACTATTTATTTGATAATTAAACTATTGAATTAAATAATTTGAAGTTAGGTAAATTATGAAAACTTGAGTTTTGAGCCTGTTAAAAATAATTTGGAGGCTTGTAAAAGTTATATTGGTAGTATGAAGATAGTAAAAGTGTTAAAATTGAATTTGGAGGTGGTTTGTTAAGTTTTGAAAATATTTCGTTTAAATCGATGTTTAAAAATAGCCTTCCGAGGCACAGTCTCGGATTTTGAGGAAACCAGTTTCATTAGATCCGTAATATTGTATTATTATCGGATTTCAAATTTGCAGTGTTTGGGTTTACCGTTTGGTCGTACAATCCGTAAATGCATAGAAGAATCTAATTAAATTTAATTTAAATGGTCGAACCTTCTCTTATACGTCACTCCCCTCCATTTTAATTTCGTTCCATCCTTATCTTCTTTGAAAAAAAGAGAGTTAGTTCAAAAATCAGAAGAAAAAAAATGGCGAACAAAGACAGATCGCGTTCGTTCCCTTTTCCCCTTCTCAAATTAAAAGTCGACAATAGTTTAAAAAAAAAGCCTTACTGGAAAGCAAGGAAACGGGGCAAGGCACGGTAGTTAGGGCTTCATTTTTGGGGTGGCGGCAATTCGAATTTGCGCGAGGCCTGGGTAGGTTGCTCGAAGGCGTCGTGAGGTCGATTTCGTCATTTTCGGTGGTCACGTGTTCGATGGGAGGGCGTAGTGATGTTGAGCGACAACGTGGGGGCCGCGTCATTCAGGAGGAGGGTTTCATTCAAAGGGGCTTGGCGGCGCGACCGTACTGCTCGTGCGAAGCATCATGGTGATGAGCGAGCTCGCGCGACGATGTGGGAAGGGAATCGTTTGGGGTGGCTGTGGGTGTCGATGTCAGGTAACTATCGATTTTAATTTAATTAATTAGATATGTATGTTTATAATTGTGGATCTGAAGAGAAATGACAATGCTATTTTAAAATTTAATACAAACATTTGTATTGAATGGAATCGTATTTAATTTAATGTGTGTATATATATATATATATATGTGGATAAAATAGAAAATGTATATAGCTAAGATTTAGAAATAAAGTTTTAAATGTTGAAAGGTTTATATAAAATTGGATTTTGTAATCTTGATAAATATATTGTTTATATAAGCAAATAATTTCAAAAGGAAATTAAATATACACGTTTTCACTTAATCAGTTATTCTTTAAAATAATAATAATATATGTATTATGAAGATTTATTTGTTAATAAATGTATTTAATTATTTTAATTACTAAAAATATTGTATTAAAATAAATTTAGGTTTTAGATTTAATAATTAGTTAATCCAATCTATTAAATGGAAATTAATTGTTCAATTAGTCAAATATTAATAAAATTATATAAATATTTATTCAAGGTCTATAATCATGACGAAACCGAGCTGAAATGGAAGTGAATTGCAAACGAAAACAAAGGTGAGTTAATCTCACTCATCTGGTTGATATTTAAAGTTTAATAGTTAAATTTAAATAATTGATTGAATGATTGAATTGTTTGGTCGTGCTATACTATAGTATATAATATATCTTGGAATGATTGATTTCCCGCATTATATAGTGGATGAGACCATATGCGCCGCATAATAGCGGATTGATTTTTATATTTAAAACCCATATACCGCGATATTCCACCTCGACGTAGAATTGGTATTTTATGTTGTGCTAACATCTGTGAATGCAGGGAAACAGGTTGGAGGGATCCAACTGGATTCCTCAAAATTATTTATATTGTTTAATATTCTCTGTTATGAATATGTGATATTCTGTGATGAATATTAGTGATAATTTGAAATATTGAATGCTATGGTTTACTTGAATATTCCTGTACACCGAGTTATCAAATATATAGAATTGAATTTTGAAAATAAAAAGAAGAGAGTTTGTAAGTGAAATAATTATAGAGAATTTTAAATAAATTAAAATGAATTAGATAAGAATATTAGTGGTTTTAAATTCTAATAAATAAATTCTGTACATGAAAAGGGAATTTTGAATAAACAGGAAGTTAATGAATTTTAAACTTCAGTGTTATTATTTAAAAGAACAAAGCATTTATTTTAAATTCAAGATTTAAATTTTGAAAAGAATAAAGAAGAAATTGGGAAAAATCTGAAATATGTATACTTCAATTAAAAGATTTAAAATCAAACGAAAAATAATAATAATAATAATAATAAAGTCTATAATTAACGAAATTTTGAAATGAATTGAGTGAGTAAAGAAATTTATTTCAAATGGAGTAAATTGAAAATCAATTTGGAAAATTGATTTAAGTGATTGAAATCGGAAATTCTCCCTGGATAACCAAGTACGTTTTCAAAGTAAATTTTTAAATATAAGTTAAAAGTTTTAAAGTTGTTTTAAAAAGCATGTTCGGAAAATTTATTATTTCTAAAACATTTAAATTCTAAAGTAAGTATCTTCTTTTAATCTACTATAGTAGTAATTATTTTAAAGTGACTTGGTATTTGCTTTAAAAGAGAAAATCTAGTTTTATATTTTATAAAAGTAACCTCATTTTAAATATTCCAAAAGTGTATATTTTTAATAAAGTATTGGAGTAGTTCTCAATCTAAATGTTAAAATATATATTTTATTTATAAGGTGTTTTAAATTATTTTAAAAATTTAAAGCTTTGTACTTGGTGTTTTCAGTGGAAATAATTATTTGGAAATTCATTCCATGAGAAGAGTATGGTTTGAAACTATTTTTCAAGAGTTGAAAAGTGGAAATATATCTTGTGAAGATAATTTGAGTTTAATAAATAATTTGATGAAGTTATTTATGTTGGATGGTTGTTGTGAATGTTAATTGGTAGTTAAATAACCGACTATCAATATTGGCCAAATGCGCTGATCGTTTCGAAGAGACCGGGATCGGGATTTATTTCTCAAAAACCACTTCGATCCAGTTTGTACGTTTTCGTGGAAAACGAGTTTGGAGTCGAAGATGGAGCAGTGAAGTGCAAGGGCTAGTCGCTACTAATCCTGAGGATGTTTCCAAAATGGATGTAGTAGGAATAGTGTCTTCGGTTTCGTTCGAACTAGGGACGAACTTGTATGGACGAATGCTTTCAGAACATCGTCAGGTGGACGATGAGCATTCTAAGTGAAATGATCTAAAAGGTAACACTTAGCCTCAAGCCTCATCAACCGGGAATGACTGAAAATCAGGGGTTATGCAGCAAGGCTTGGTGGGCAGCACCCATTTCCGGGTAAGGTTATCCCTGTCTAAATGTTCCTTTTTATTTTGGCTTAGTGGTGCGGTTGCTGATCCCAACCGTGGGGTTATCTTACTCAGAATTATCCAGTAAGGGATAGTCCGGGTCTTGTGTTGCAGGGGGTCGCGAGTGATCCTCGGTATGCTGATCTAGACTAGGTACCGTAACAGGTGGTACCCCAGTGTCTAGTCATTAGTTGGAAATCCATTCTCCCTACGCGCCTTTTACGAGTTTTGTTTGTATTATCCACTCTGTGGCTATTAGCTAAAATTTAATAGATGTAACAATTTTGGCTATTTTAATGAGTATTTGTATATAGACCCTATTATAATATCAGAGGATTTTAATAAAAAGTGTTTTAGCTATCGTAAGGTAAAAACCCGACATGTTTATTTGTGGCGTGTCTTACGAGATGCTCTTGTTTTCAAAAGGATTTTGAAACATTAATAATCAATTTGAGTGTGATTTCTCACGCTGGTATATCCGTACTGACTCGGGTGTTATTTAACTATAATGCTCGGGTCAGACCGAGTATTATAGAATACAGGGTATGATGCTGTAGAGCTCAGGAGACGAGCAGGATGGCGATTCGTATTTTGGTATTTGATTATTATTCCACTGCGTATCCAGTTGTATGTTATTGATGTTGAACTGTGATTCATGTACTTTGATGATGTAGTGTATAAACAATTATATTTGTTTTTGTGTAAAGATCATTTATTATCAATTATATTTTATTCCACTACGATGGTTAGATTCTGTTGTTGTTTTCTATTTTCTTCTTCTACCTTTTCTTCTTTAACCCTAATGGTTCGTATTTCTGTTCAACTTGAGTTGATTGTTGTAGTATAGTGTCGACTCTAGGGGTACGGATTTGCGGGCTGTTACACTTGGTTACTCGGCACGAAAAGCGAATCGATCTAGAAATTTAGCACTGCGTCACCTAGCAAGCACGTGCGTAGGAGCAATGCGATTAGGATCGATACGAATGAACCGATACGAATTCGGCAGCCCATTGAAAATCCAAACTTGCATCGATCATATCTCAAAATCTACAAGTCCAAATGCTACCAAATTTTCACAGGAGCTTGCATACAATCTCAAGAATGCCCATGCTCGATCTCGACTCAATTGGGAAAGATTTTGATCGATACGGATTCCATTCGTATCGATCACGGACCATGTCGAATTTGCTCGGGATCGATCACGTGGGCATACCCACGTGAGAGGAGGAGTCTTCCCTGATCTGGGCAAGATATTTGCAGCATATACCTATAAATAGAAATCCAAGAGGTTCAGAAAGGGGATCTTTTTGGTTCTTTTATGCTGTTACTCTATCGAATTCCATTGTAAGTCAAGTATTATCGATTGTACCCTTGTAATCAGCGAGTGATAATCAATAAAGCAGCGATTCTTCAAAGTGGACGTAAGCCGGAGAGAGTCGAACCACTATAAACCTTGTGTGTTTACTACATTCCTTTTAAAATTTGGAGTGTTCTTCACATTTATTTTCTCTACATATTTGCTATCTATGATTGTAACCGGGTGCTTTCATCGGCAATTGGATGTTTATGACCAATTTTGGCGCAAATAATATGCATGATCTAATTAATTGGATAATTAATGGGAGAATCTTATTTAGAAGGAAACATTAATTAGCAGGGTCGTATAACAAAGGAATAAATCAATAACATTAGAGAATTATACGTTATAAACTAACGTAAAAAAATCAATAAATAATGGTGAGGATTATTTTATGGGTTAATCGAATGTTTCATAGTTGTTCACTACACTTATAAGTTGAACGTAACTTAACCCTAGCTCACATTATTTTCTCTGAATCAGCTGCTATCATTTATAGAAAACTCCTCTTCTATTCTCCCTCTTCTTTTCTTCTCTGTCTATCAAATCTTTCCCCAAACAAAAAAATAAATTAAGCAAGGAAATAGATACAAGCAAATCAGAGAATTGAGCAAACAAATCAGGGAATTTACAACGAATTAAAAAGAGGAAAAGTGGAGAAAAGCGTAGCAATTTAAAAGGGATAAAGATTAAAGCTAAGGACGGCATGTGAGTGGATTTATTTATATATCTTTAAAGTTCAAGATATATTATTATTAAATTCTCGTTTAGATAATTTTATTCAATAATTAATCCTATTAATTAAGTTATGTTGAACAATAAGAAATTTACAGTTTATTTGCCGTATTAGTATTTATTTACATTTGTTTCTATGTTTTGGATTTCTATGCAAGCGCTATTCTTCTTCTATTTTCTTCTCTTTCTTCGTGTATGGATTAGAATAGATTAAACGTGAATATGGATTAAATAATTAATAATACTAAAATGAAGAAAATAAGATGTAAAGTAATAAAATTTTAAGGAATGGAATTACTGTAATAAATTACATTAAAATGAGAAAAGTTAGTTAATCTAATAACTGGATTTGGGAGTAACTAAATGGTTAATTGATTGGTTTAGAAAATAAGATACATTTCTATATTTTAATATTTAAAAGACAACAATGAATGTTCGTTTGCTAAAATAAAAGAAAGAAAAAGAGAACTAATGTAAAATATAGAAACCACTGTATTTTACACTATTCCAAAATAGTAAAAGAAATATCTAGCAGTTACGAATTATTGTTTATAGTATTATTTAATTTTAAAATATGGAAATGGATTTTTAAATATAGTTTTCATAACCAACCAAATAAAAAAATAGTATTACTTCGTAGAATAGAAGGTAATAAAAAAAGTATGATATGAATTAAGTAAATTATTAGATAAGAACTTGAACCTGTAAAGGATAATGAACCTAGGTCTGCATTCACTGCATAGACTATTTAAGAAGATAGTTATTATGATAAGTGAATTATATAATATAATTGAATAAAAGAATATTTATATCATAATAAAATAAGGTAGATTAGAACAGAAAAGAAATGCTGGAATTATGTACGGACTATAAAAGAAGAGAAAATGACAATCACAGGTAGAATTGTAATAATTAAGTAATAAGAACGGAAAAGCTTATTTAAATAATTTATATTAAGTCAATAAAAAAATATAGCAGGAATGATAAAAGAGGCTTATTTTAATGAACTTAAGATTTATATTAAGTTAAATAAGCAAGATATGAATGTGGCTCATACCAACAGCATTCCCTATTAAATAAATGGAAACCCAACAATAGATAGAGGTCAGACGATGGCAAAAATATGCTAATTAGGGTAATTAAGTAGCCAACAGAATAAGAAAGTAAACTAAATGCAAAATAAAAGATTAGACTTAGGGTCTAATAAAAGAACTGAGATGCGTTTGGAGCAACCCAAAGGATGTAGCATCTAAAGAAGTAGTTTGTCACGGATTTCAGAAATGGAGAAGCACGTTCAACTTAGTATTTTTGGGCTTAAAGGAAGTACGGGACTTCAAAAGGATATAAGGATTCTCTAGAATGGCCCTCTGGGTAGGCTTAACGAAGCTGCACCCCCGGAGGCAGGTCTGTAGGTATTCCATCAAGAGAGTATGCCTTGACTGCATTTGCATTGTAGGCCTAACGAAGCAGACCTTTGTAGGTAGTCAGAAGGGCTTGGTGTTCGGAGTAGGGTATTAGTATGTCTAGTACTTGCAAGTAAGTTTAAGGATAATCGCATGCTGATATAGGCCAACATCAAGACCAAGAGCGATTTCGAGAAAGGCTAGAGTTAAACCAACAGGCCGATGATTCTTTCACTATCGAGACATTGGATGAGGGGCATCGCCATTTGGATGTTAAATTGTTTGTAGTAGGGCACAACCACTTAACTCTTTAGAATTCTTTCCGTTGGTTGAGGGGTGGCTACATGGGGTCATAACCACAAGGAAAAAAAGATAGACCAACTAGAATATCTGTATTGTATGCCTAATTAAGCAGTCCTATATAGATATAGAAAGTCCCCAACTGAATACTGTACAAGGTCGACCTTGTTGGGGGGATTCAGATAGTAGACAGAACGATTATGTAGTTCTTAATGTACGCACTGGGTGGTACATTGAAGATGTCCGAGCACTGACATAGACTAGTGCGGACGCGATTTACGTTTTCATAGCAAGTAGTGGAGCACCTTTATTGTAGGCCTTACGAAGCAATCCTTTACAGATGTAGCTACACAACACTCACGAAGCAAGATGATGGAGCATCTGTATTGTAGGCCTTATGAAGTAGTCCTTTGCAGATGTAGTTACGGAACGCTCTTAAAGCAAGACGATGGACCACTTTTCGACGAGGTTATGGGAGGTACCCTGGGTGGTACCTAGGACCAATATGGTCATTGGGCATATAGCTACATATACATATATATTAGTTATTAGGTTTTGAATTACTATGGAGTAAATGGGCATGGTTCATGAACAACGGCGAGAATATTGTAAACTAATGAACCTAATATAAGAGTAAACGAAAATAAAACAATATATGTAGAATTAAGCCTAGAAGTATATAATTTATTCATTCACCAGAACTTTGTTCTGACCCCCTCCTCATAACATCCTATAGGTTAGGTAGATGGCAGAGACTTCTCAGCTTTATGAAACTTGCTTAGAAAATATTATCATTTGGGTGAGTATTTACTTACTATTATATTTTAGTCAATCCCGCTGTGATATAAATTATTGAGCTCTGATATATTTGTCTTTGCATATTTCCAGGATATCATATACCCAGCTCAGGTTTTAGTTGGCTTGGTTTTTATCATTTTTGCGAAATATCCGGACCACCGGAATTTGGGTTATTACAGCTTGAGGATTTAGAGTCTGGTACATGAGGTTACTGGCATAGGGAAACCAAGCATGCGACTGCGATTGTTAAGGAGGAATAAATTGAACTTATAATATCCATTGTGTTTTTTGTTTAAAAAGACATACATTGATTTATGATTATAAAAAATAAGCAATAGGTCCCTTTCAATTTCGATTATAAATTACATTCCTATTTTTTTTAAAGATGAAATTCATAGGTTATTTGGATAATTTTACTAACTTTAGCATGCGCTTTTATGGTATATATAAGTTCATAACTCATAACTGTCGTAATACAAATCAGAATGTTGCTTTTAAATTTGAAAACAAGATGAGTAAAAAATAAAGAAATTCAAAAATAATGTAGAAAATAATTTCTAAATGGGAAGGATGTAAAACAAACAAGTTTAGAAAAGAGGGACATGTCCCTAATTTTCACTTGATTTATTACAATCATTCGCATGTGAAGAAGTTTTCAAGTATGATTCTCATGAAATTGTGTATAATTTCCTTTTTTTGATTTTATGATTATGCGATAATGGAGAAGCTAATAAAACAATATTTGGCATTAGCTATTTTCCTCTTCTCTTGATGCATTATAAATATGATGTATCTTTTTAATTTCGTTAATAAATAGCACGAAAACTCATTTTTATCTGTACGTAACAAGATTCATGTTATATTGGTAAAGGGAAACAAATTTATTATCCTAAAATGGTAAATTTGAAACCTAACAACGTGTATGTTAAATTATTGATACGTTATCTTTATTAAATACTTGTACATTTATATGTACTTTTTAATTTCACATTTTGAGTCTTCACATTACGATGTAATAATCATCCGGTAATATCTCATTATTGATATTGTGTACATATATTAATATTATTTCATAACAAAATATTATTCCTCAAGCTTCTCTATGCGCACGTCCATCGGACGTGCCTTAATACTCGTATGTATAAAGCAAATATGTGACATCTGGATTTTTCGCGTTCGAAAATTGACATCCATACTTTACATCGTACTCGAATGTCGTAGATTCGACCGTTCAAATCCGAGTCGTCGGAGCTCATAACACAATTAAGTAAACAACACAGTGGAAGAAAAAGAATAAAACATTGATATACAACATTGATACAATATCTGGTACAACAGATGATTCAATAGATATCAATATACATCAGAGATATGATAAAAAATAAAATAGCAGCGGAAAAGGAAATAGATAACACCAGCAACGGAACAATATAACTCTAAGATTGTCTTCAAGGGAGAACTCCAGTAGCAGCTCGAACCAACATCACGGTTCACAAAGATAAGCAAGTCTCGTCCGCATCCAAAGACTGAACTAGCTCCAGATAATCTATTAAACCTGACTATCTGAAAAACCCAACTCTAGACTGTCCGTGTGGAAAATAATGAGCACCCAGAGTTTAGGAAAGAAACAATAAACTCCGGATCAGTCATGAGACTGGTGTGAGTAACAAAAACAGTTTATCTTTAAAACAAACAACAAGAGAATTTTTAAAGTCAATTAGCAATGCTTTTTGGAAATGAAACTACCATAAGGCCTCCCGCCACACACACAATGCAAACGCAGACTTGGAGGAGATTTATCCTTATGATAGTCAGACATGCTTGATACGAGAAAATTTCTTTGATATTATTACTAGTGTATAGTGTAGAAAGCATTTCGAAAATAGAATATTAATCTTAGCCAGCATACGTACCATTATAGTAAGCCTACTATAGCTACCATGTTAAATGGCAGGTTCTACAACTAAAACCGTAAAGGACTCGTATTTGGATGACTGGATTTCCAACAATGGTCGGGAAAAGGAATTTCCCATATAAAATAGAACGCCTCTGGAGTGACGTCCTCGGATCCTAACCGGATCTCTGCTACACAAGGTCGGGTTACCCCTAACTGGGTAACTACTGACACGAGTATGCTATCCTCCAGTCGTTTGCGACCTTTATCCGAGGATCCTCTCAACCAACAACCACAAAGTAATAAGTTTGCAGCAACCACAAAGTAAATATCTGGGCTCCATACCATGATACCACTTATAATCCAAAAGGAAATGACATGCCCTAAGAGGGCACTATCCTCAAATAACCTTGCTGCCACGATTCCTGTTTCGACCATAACCGGGTTGTGAGGTTTGATGAAATCTCGTCCACAAAGATATGCTTTTCACAGAAGCCATGCTTTGATCAACAAATGATCAGAAGTACTCAGCATGCCACATTACCAAGTTGGGAATATATCGCTGATAACCTTCAACTACATAACCTCTGAGCTCGTACGTCTCAGAGATGGGTGTTAAGCTATGAGAATAAATTCTTCGCCACCAACAGATATGTATTTGAAAGAAATCTGCTTTATATCTCAATTTGTAATGTCAGTCATACAATCCATACAAGTCTGTTCTGGGTTCGAATAGAACCGAAGGCACTTCCAAATAAGTCCTTGCAAATCTGGGTATTCACAATCCCGATCAGACTTCCCATCACTTATGGAATCTCTATACCATAGCTATTCGGTGCAGAGACAATCGATAGGTCATCCTATCGCTCTCGCAAATACCCGGCCTTCACCATCGGTCTTCAATTGCTATCCATAACGTCATATCAAATATTCGAAATGGGTTATACGACACAAAGGTCCTTTCCTGGCTAAACTGAATAGTGAGCGCAACATTTAAAACATATGGATATGGGATTTCAATTAAGTCAAAACTTTCTTTCAAATGGTTTAAACCAATTACCATTTCAAATCTTTTAAACAAAATGATTTATTTCATAAAGTTCACCAAGTTTACAAAGATCCATTTACGGATTTCAAAACAATTTCCATTTCAATTGGATTAACTCGTTTAAAATCTTTAAATTAAATATTTAACTTATAGCTTTCAAATCGTTTCCATGACTTGGAAAATCATTTTCATTTTTAACTTGAAATTCCTTTTTAACACAATTTGGAAGTTCATTACTTATGTGAAAGCTTTTATTATTTGAAAACAAACAGTTTTCATTTCAGAGAAATTCGATTATTTTTGCACGAGTTAAAGCCTTTGAATATAAATTCAAATTCCTAAATTAATACTTTTAAAATTGGTTTAACCCATATAAACTCATTTATAAGTTGAATAGCCCTTTTTAAACCCTAGTTTCCAAATCATAGAAATCAAATTTCAAATATTGAATTCAAATTTAAATCAAAATATTTAAATTTCAAAACTCAATCGAGTTATTCAAAATAAATTTCATCTTTGAAATTCCATTTCAAAAGGTTTTCACTTTAAACCCAATTCCATTTCCAAACCATTTGAATTCAAATTGTCTATTTAAAAATCATTTTAAAAATCTGTGACTTAATCGATTTCCTCGTGAAATCCATATTTGTGTGTGTATGGTGTGATCCAGGGGTTTAACACAATAGTACAACATCATTCAATCATCACAGATTAAAACAAAGAAATATAGTTGATAAGCGGTGTAAAGTATAATGCTTATCTTTCATATACAGATCACAGATGTATACATATATATATATCACAAAGCATCACATATCAAAAATATCAAACAATTCAACATCCAATATAACCCAAACATCCATAGGTAGGATCAATTTAATTAGCTGATTGATTTAAATCAGATAAGTCATCAAACATGGTTAATTAACATTAATTAATTTTCAAATCATTTGATTGATTGTCCTTTAATCATTTATTAATTAAATTAATTAACCTTTAATTTTTTTAAATAATTATCCTTTCATCATTTATTTATCCTTTGATTAATTTCCCTTAATTAATTCATAAATAAATTAATCAACCCTTAATTTATTATCATTAAATTAATTATTCTTAATTAATCATAATAAGTGATTATTACTAATTACTTAATCAATTTTAAAATATTCAAAAATAATTACAATAATTAATTAATTCCTTACTTACTTTCATTAAGTAATTAACAATTTATAATTGATTTTCTTACTCAATTCTGACAATGAATTCTGACGAACAAATCAGTGTAAGACCTGTCCTAAACAACGCCTTCTCATGGCTAAAAATGGACTTTGGTACACTGTATTTATCAGAATTTACTGCCTTCTGATGCTATTCTTAACCCATGTATTCTAAATTTATAGCTTATCATGTAATGCAACAAATTAAATAGTCATGAAATAAAATGCAAAGCACAGAGATAATTCAACACTTAGATAATTAGCCTGCCATCAGGCTTAATATATTACAAAGATTAAAAACTTACAGATATAAAGAAGTAGTCTTCTTCCTTATTGTACACACCGTACACACTTATATTACACTCAAATATTACACTCAATACTATTAATGGCAGAGAGCTTTTCTTGAAGGAGATGGAGAAGATTTTTCTGAGTCTGTCTTTCTGAGCAGAAAGCTTCCCAATATATAAGGCTTCGGAATTCAAAGCTATTTAAATCCGCATGTGTTAGCTTTATTAAAGCTGAGCTAGTTTTATTAAAGCTGAGCCATCTGTCTTCTATTATTGTCCTTCATTATTCGGGAATCTTATAAAGTCTTCTTCTTTATCAAAGTAGGTATGCCACCTGTAACTCTTTTTGCAAAGTAATTTGTTTGCTAGCCCTTGATTTCAGCTGATTGTTTTACCTTTACCCATATTGTGGGCCTCTCTTTCTAATTTTTCAAAAATTTCATTGAAATCTTCATCATTAAGATCGGAATAATGCTCCTCCTTGTCATCCTTGTCATCATTTGCCCTAGACGATGCCATTGATACGTCTGAAACATTATCTGCTTCAAAGTTTTTGGCTAAGTCTTTCTTCATTTCATCAATATATGCATATAAAATGTCTTCTTTGGTGACATTTTCTTTCTGCATTTTCAGCCTTCTATAGATATATCTAAAAGGACTTTGAACTGGTTTTTCCTGCCTTTTCTCATTCTGCTCCTGATATTTCTTAATAGAGCTTTCAATAACTGAAATCATTTCTTGACCATATATTTGGCCAGACTCATTATCTATTCTGGTTAATTTATCCCAGAATTTTGTTAAAAAGCATCTTTTTAAACAAGGAATTTCCTTGTCAGTTTCACCAATTTCTGGTTTCCATTTCCAAATCCAAGGAATGGAGAACTCCAAAAAGAAGAACATGCTTCCTGATCCTGAAATCATTAGGCTTTGATCTAATTCATATAATTTAGGGGAAATTTTCACCCACTGAGAATATAATTCC
Organism: Allium cepa; assembly: GCA_030765085.1. Classification (NCBI taxonomy): domain Eukaryota; kingdom Viridiplantae; phylum Streptophyta; class Magnoliopsida; order Asparagales; family Amaryllidaceae; genus Allium; species Allium cepa. Next base: position 631,126,590 of record CM060934.1, read on the forward strand.
ATGATATTATTTGGAAGAATAGATAATGACGGACCATAATTTGTCCACCAGTCATAGAACCAATTAGGAATTGGTCTTTTGTAAATTTCACCGCAAACCTTTATGAACCAGGAATGCTTCTTTTTAGTGTTTTCATAAAGAAACACCTTGCTTAGTGCTTTTACATAATCCCAATAGTTATATCTAATAGTAATCTTCTTATCTTGAAGGAATATTTCCTTTTCTTTAAGGGTTGATAACCCCCATTCTTCTGGCATTATGAGTTTTTTAATAATTATTTTGCTGAACCCATAATTGCTTTGGTCATTACCTGTATTATAATGGGTAATTTCACAAGTTTCTGAGGATTTCATTATTGCTTCATAATATCCCCTGTTTTTATAAGCTGTAATTGGGAATGAAGCAGTATCAAGATATCTCTGCATTAAATTCCAGGGATTATTTTCCCTTTTTATGTCACTAAATTCAAGGAAAATTATTATTTCCTTATGAGGATTTTCTGCATAAGATGTTATACTTTCCTCATTTTCTTCATTAGCTATGCTAGCATATGAGGATGATGAAGCTTGGCTATTACCCTCTTGCCTTTTCTTAAATTCTAAGAATTCCTTATATAAAGGATCATTTGTAGATGTCAAATCTGCAGCTATAAGCTTTTTGTTTCCATATTGAGCGAGGATATTTCCTCTACCTCTTCCTCCGCGAAAAGAGGAACTACCCTTTCCTCTGGGAATCATTGTCCTGTAAAAATTCACGGGTTAAGAAATCGGGAAGACTATTCTCTTCTCCTTTTTTATAAATTATTTCAAAATCAAAAGGGGCTAAATGAGCTTGCCACCAAGCGAACATTTGTTTAGAAACATCATGTTTAAAATCTTTGTTAAACATATATTTTGCAGATTTGCAATCTGTTTTTATAATAAACTTTTGATTATACAAATCATCCTGAAATTTTAAAACACACTTTACTATGGCCAGAATTTCTTTAGCTATAGTTGCATAATTTCTTTGGCTATTATTCCATTTTCCAGAATAAAATCTAATAAGATATTCTTGTTTGGAGTTTGGACAAATTTGTTTTAGGATTCCTCCAAACCCTATGTCTGAAGCATCAGTCTCTATAACCTTATCCCAATTTGGATTTGACAGATTTAGGCAGGGTAAATTTTTAACCTTTTCTTTTATTATTTGGACAGCTTTGGTATGCTGTGCAGTCCATGGTCCTGGATTCTTTTTTAGTCTATCATATAAAATAGCGGAATCTGAAGCTAGATTGGCGTAATAAGAAGAAATATAATTTAAACTGCCTAAAAACCTTTGTAATTGTGTTTTTTCTCTTATTATATTAGGGAATTTTGAAGCAAATTCTATACTTCTATTTATAGGAACTATCTTTCCCTTTTCAATATTATGACCTAAAAATCTAACATTTGTTTGAAATAAAAACATTTTCTTTTTTGATATAACTAATCCATTCTGAATAATAATTTTTCTAAAAATATCCAAGTGTTTAAAATGCATTTCAATGTTTGCAGAAAATACCAAAATATCATCTATATAGACTATGATAAATTCACTATATGGAATGAAAATATCATTCATTATTTTCTGAAATTCAGAGGGAGCATTTTTTAATCCAAAAGGCATTACTGTCCATTCATAGTGTCCTATTGGAACATTAAAAGCAGTTTTATATTGATCTGATTTATCAATTTGAATTTGCCAATATCCAGATTTTAAATCAAATTTGGAAAATATGAGAGCATTGTAAAGTCTGTCTAATAAATCCTTTTTATTAGGAATTGGGTGTCTTATCCATTTCAAGACTTTATTTAAAGGTTTGTAATTAATTACTAACCTTGGAACACCTCTCTCTTGTTCACTATGTTTATTAACATAAAAAGCAGTACATGACCAAGGTGATTGGGATGGTTTTATTAATTTTTTTTGTAATAATGATTCAATTTCATTTTTACATAATTCCAAATATTCGGAATTCATTTGGCATGGCCTTACCTTTGTAGAAATTTTCTTTTCATCAAAGCCTTCTTCATATGGAAGACTAACAACATGCCTTTTCCTATCCCAAAAAGCATTTGGATGTTCATTACATATCTCTAAAGAAAATTTGTTATAAATCAATTTTATTTTCTCTTCTAGTTTAGGATTCTGTAGCTTTTCTTCTATATTGAGGAAATTAATTTCTTGTTTTAAATAATTTAAATGAAAAGTCTTTTGTTCCAAAAGATCTTTCATTTCATGAAGGACCCTTGTAAAAGGTTTGGTTATAAATTGGAAATTTATGGGTTTATTTTCATAAATTCCTGTAATTCCCTTTTTATCAATATTAGTGATAGGATAGATTTTATCTAAGAATGGAGTTCCAAGTATAACTTGGTTAGTAATATTTTTTACTAATAAAAAACTTGTAGGGATACAAATTTTTTCCTTGCAAATATAAGCATGTGGTATTTTAAAATTTATATCAAGTTTTTGTCCACCTGCATGCCTTAAAGAGTTTGTAGTTTTTTGAAAGTATTTAGTTGGGATTATTCCTTCTTGTATTACATTCATATCCGCCCCACTGTCTACTAAAGCAAGTAATTGTTTTTTAAAATAATTATAAATTAAGAGAGTTATCTCAACAAACCATTTTTGAGATGTTATAATTTCCATTTTCGAAAGAAAGTCTTTTTGTTCAGGAAATTCTATTTGAGAAAATTTTTTATCTTTATCATTAATAGTAATACTTTGCTTTGATGATTCTAAAAAGGATATTCTATAATCAAAATTTTTGTTATCCTTTTTTAATTCTTGGATTTCTTTTTTAAGATTTTGAATTTCATTATTCAAATCTTGAATGGTAATAGGGTATTCAATATTCTGTCTTTCTTTTAACATTTTATTAACCTCATTCATAGAATAAGGATCTTTAATAATAATATTTTTATTTTTATTTTTATCTTGGTTTTGACTTGATTCTGGAATATCTTCCATTTGATCTATTACTCTAGATCTTAATTCTTGGTCTTTAATTGATTTTAAGAAATCTACAATATTGCTATTGCTCAAAACATTTATTCTTGAATCTTGAAATTGTGAAAGAATTTTATAAAATTCTTCTTTATGCTCTTCATCTTCTGTTATTTGTCTTAAACATGGCTTTCCTTGTGTACAAGGTTGGCAGCATTCATCAGATTCTGATGAATCATCTTCCAAACCTTTAAGATCTTCTGAATCATATGAATCATTTTCAGTTTCTTCGTCTGAATTATCTTCAGAACTTGAATTTAACAGAAGTTTTGTTAACGATCCTTTTAGTTTATTATCAACTTCTAATTTATCAATTTTCTTCTTTAATTTACATCTATTAGCATAATGGCCAACTTTTCCACATTTATAACAGTGAATAATTTTATTGTTCTTTTTATTTATTCTTTCTTCTTTTCTCTTCGCTTTTCTTTCTAGCCTTTTTTGAGAATAATTTCTCTTATTCTTTTTATAATGAGAATCTAAATATCTTTTCTTTTTATGAAATTTCTTATTGGTTGGAATCTCCATGCCAAATTGACTACAAAATTGTCCTAGTTGGTGTTTTTCTGTCAAATTTTGACGTTGAATTTGTTGATTTAATTTTATTTCATTACATAATGCTAAACCTTCTTGAATACATGTTCCAATAAGTTTCCCATAAGTATAAGAATCATAGGGAATACTTACCCTATCTTTTCTTAAAACTTTTCTTATTCTTTCAGCAAATAGTGAAGGTAGACCGTCAATAAATTTGGATTTCCAATGAGAGCTATTACTCTCTGGAAGTTCTAAAACTCTATTTAAAAATGTATCTTTGTACCACCTAAAATCTGTTAATGTTTTACATCTCAGATTTTGTAATAATGTACGAATATTATCACTATTATCAGATACCCTGCCAGTAAAATGTTCTAAAATTGTTACTACTAGTGTATATACAGCATTTTGGACTAATTGTCCATTTTCTTGCCGTACAGTTTTATAAATTTCTTCCTTTTGACTTAAAGGAAGGTAATTATCCCACCAACCTTTTAATTGGCCTGTGAATCCTGCAACTATCATTTTTGCAACGGTAACATCATCATTCCCATTTGTTTTACAGATGGTACTGTACATTAACATTCTATGAACCAGTACAGAAATTTGTTTTTCTGTAAAAGTATCTAAATTCCACTCATAGATACTTTTACCATTATAACTATTGTTATTAATATATTCTGGTTCTTCTGGTAAAGTATCAATAGGAGAGGGTCTTCTATAATAAAACAATGGTTGAGTAGGCTTATTAGCATACTTTTCAAGTTTATTTACTTCTTCTTGGATGGTTAAATTATCATGGATTGTTTCTTCTTCAAGAGTATTTAATCTCAAATTGTCCAATCCTATTTTCATTTTGTCCAATTTTTCTTTTAATCTTTTTTCAAACTCTTCTGATTTTAATTTAAAATTTTTAATTTCAGGAGGAGGTTGAAGATTTGAAGAAGTAATAATTTCATTGTCTTCCTCACTTGATGTTGGATTTGTTGGTGTTAGTTTATTTATGGCAGAGAATAGTTTTTCTATTTTATTATGTAAAGAATTCATTTGTTCTCCAATTATTGTTAAATAAAGATTTGTAAAGTTTTGTTGTTCCATTATTTGATTTATATGTCTTACTGTAATTTGTAAAACATCATTTTCTAATATTTTGGAAAATGCATTAAAATTTAAATTCTTTCCATTCTTTTCAATCTGAAAAGATTGCTGAGGGGGAAAGACTGATTTCAAAATATTTCCATTTGAAAGTTTATAATCTCTTTCTAATATGGAAAGATATTGTTCAACATAGTTTGATGTGAACCAGGGGACAAAAGGAAATAATATATCTTTTTCAGATGTGAATTTATAAAATTCTTCTTGAAAATATTTCTGTTCTTCTTTTGAGAAGTTTTCGAAAAACCATTTTCTAAATGGTTTCCATTTTGGGAGATTAAATTCATTTTTAATTCTTTGTCTAGCTTGGGAGCCAGGGCTAAAATCAATTTTTGATTTGTAATCCATTAAATAGAAAAATTCATTTCTGATTCGGTTATATCCTGTTCTTGGTTGTTGTAAATTCCTTTTACAATATTGTCTTTATTTTTATATAATTTTTCAACAGTATTTTCTTTTGAAGATTCTTCATCAGAAAACCTTTCTTTAATTTGAGATGTTGAAAACCAAGATGGTGTTTCAACGATACCATCTAATGGTGAAATATAGGAATGAAAAGACTTTGTTTTAGGTAAAATTAATCTGCTAGAACTTGGTCTAGAATTAGAAGAAGTTCTTTCCATTTCTATTTGTATATTTCCCTCAGGAGTTTGTATAATTTGCGTTATATTATCATTTATTTTTGGTACTGAAGGGATAGCCCTTTCAATAATCCAACTTTCAGGAAGAGGAATCTCTTCCCACTTAATTGATCTTCTAGTAGTTATATTAGACTGACTAAAATTTGTTTCAATTAAAATTGTCTCATTAACAGGTTTATCTACCAATCTACACTGTGGGTTTAGAGTATATAAAGGCTTATAGTAAATTCTATAACAAATACATATAACTTCAGATCCTGGAATATAATTATATCCATGAGTTTTAACATTCAAAGTAACAGCTTCTAATATGTTTATATCAGATAAGGAAAGCTGTAAATTTGGATATACATTAAAATATACTGGTCCATGTGCCAGACTTGACTGTATTAGTCCCATCAATGATTTTTTCCAGTCTAAATTTCTACCATCTCTTAGAGCAGCTATAAAGCTTTCTGGTAATCCTTCAAGGGTTAAAGGTTTGAAAGCAATTTGTATCAAACCTATGTGAATAAATTTATGTGTTTGCCTATAAGGCTGTAAATCTTTTTCACTTAACAATTTGATAATCATCTCTTCATTATCTAGTGAAATTGATTGTTCTGTGGTTTTTACCACTTGTTTTAACCCAAGTTTTTCAAAGGTTCCTAACTGATAGATTACCTTTGGTTCGATTTTTGGAATTGTCCATTTATTCAACAACTCCAGATTATGGGGGAGATTATATTCTTGTTTAATACTGTTTTTAACAGTCTCCTTTTTCCTAATTATATTCATTTATAAGAAACAAGTGTTGAATTATACTAATTACTTAATCAATTTTAAAATATTCAAAAATAATTACAATAATTAATTAATTCCTTAATTACTTTCATTAAGTAATTAACAATTTATAATTGATTTTCTTACTCAATTAATCTAATAAATTATTATAATCAAAATTAATCACATTAGTAATTGTTTTTATAATTCTTAGTTAATAACTTTCATTAACTATTCTTTAAATTACTTTCTAAAGTAATTAACTTAGATTAATCAATATTAATTATAAATTAATTAACCATTTATATCTCATTGATTAATCCTAATTTCATTCTTAATTATTTGATTAATTATGTAATTGAATTAATTAATTATCCATCTTAATCACCTTAATAATTTTAATGATTTATAAGTCATTAAATTATTATCTTTAAGATAAAACTCACTTTTATTAATGATTTAATTAGCACTCACAATATATATTTGAAACCATTTATTTGAAATTTACCTTTTTGAATTTCATTTAAATTTTAAGAATTAAAATGAATACCAATTTATCTTTAGTAAAGTTTAAAACCAATTGTTAAACTTGTTAAGTCCTCATGTTAAAATAATGCTTTGTCATTAAAAGATATTTAAGGAATAAAAATCAACTTCTCTTTAAATTCACATACTAAAGGATAATTTAACATTTAATTTATAAACTTAAATTTTTTCATTTCAAAATTTGGAATTCAACTAAAGTTCAGGTCTATATTTTAAGTTTAATTTAACTTGTTTAACTCTTTCTTTACATATCTAATTCCATTTGAAACTCAAATCCTTTAATTTCACTTAATTAAGTTTTTAAGAAACTAAACCATTTAATTAAACAACTTTATTCATTCACAACTAAGTCTCAGACCCACTTGAATCCTTTACTTAGTTTAAAACTTTGTTTATACTTTGAAAATTTATTTAAAAATGTCAAAAGCAAAATAGAACAGGTTTCTGTTTAAGTATAAACTGTTAATTTTATAACCACTCCTCGAACTCGATTACAACCCCGTGTAAAACCCTCACTTGCTCGAGAGTCTCCCGAGTCACACAAGGAAACCACCACCGGACACAACTAACGTCGTGCACGTGCACGACCCTTCGACGTCGCTCTAACGATCAGCGTTACCTCCGTTAAGTTACGAGTCACCATTACATTCGATTACAACGATCAACTCGAAGCCAAAAGTTCATGATTGAGATTTCCGCCCTCGTTCGAGAACCTGAACCAAACTCCGACAAAAATCACCTCGCGACCGCGTCACCGGCCACTCGAAAATTCAGTGCCTCTGGCCACGAGCTCGTCAACCCCCAAGCTATCACCTCCTAGAAGCACATGCAACTCGATGCACGTATGAGGTTGCGGTTATCAAATTCCCAACCACCTCAAAATTAGGTTTAGAAGTAAAATACCTCACGCCGTCGTCACTTCGGTCATCATTGTCAACTCCGACCATTTTTTCAAGCATCCAGGTAGGCTTCTCCATCTCCACGAACAACCCCAACATCCACGAATCAATTGATCACCAGTAATTGGTAAAAATCCACTTTTTAAACAAAAACAAACTGCTCCTAACTCCCATCACTAAAAATCACCAAACCTACCTTAAAAATCATAACTTTCAATAAGTATTCGAGTCACGTACTTGAATCAATATTTTATGAAATTCGAAATTTCCAGAAAACAAAGTTTTCACTGCAAAAATTGGATTTTTCATTCTATATACATTTTTATTCCATGAAACTATTTTTAAATTATCATCTATGCCTAAACACACCTATTTCGTTTAGGATCCAAAGTCTGATATGGATTAGAAAACAAGAAATTGAATTTTGAAATTTTTTTCTTTGTTCTATACCCTGTAAAGTAACAGTGAAGAAGATGTTCACACTGATACTATATTTATATATATATATATATATATATATATATATATATATATATATATATACAGAACAATGGCAACATATATTTAAGTTTAAACTACTAACTGTTACTCACCTTCCAGATCATGGTTTCAGAGCTTTCAAATGAAAGTTGAAGCCTTTTTGAAATTTTTAAGCTAGAAATCTTGTTTGAGTTTGCTACTGGAAGTCTTTTTCTTGATCTCAGATTTTTCCTTTGATTGCCTTGATATATTTTTACTGAGATGTTTAAGTTGATGTTTGGTTTAAGTATAGGATGATATTCACTTTAGTTTTCTTTTACTCAGTTTAAATAGATGAACGAACTGAGAGAAATTTACAGGATGATAAGTTGATTTGTTTAAGTTGAAGTGAGGTTTGATTATGCCTGGTGTGTACAAATCTTTAGCAGGGATATCTTCTTTGTTGGCTGATGTGAAATTTTTTAGTGTGCTAGCATTAATTAGCTTGTACAAATTCATATTTTTTCTTTTAGCTGTACAATTTGAGATATTTTGATGTGGCTCATCTTACAATCTTTCTATACATGTATTTTTCTTGTTTCATTTATTTTCATTTGCAAGTGTACATGTTTTTTTTTTCTTTTATTGTTCTTTTGTTTATCTCATTCTATTTGTATTATTTTGTATTATGATATTAAGATTTACGCTATATTGTATGAACTATAAATTTTATTTATTTTAAAATAGAGATGAATTTCCATTCTTGATTTGTTGTTAATATTTTAGCAATTATTTATTTACTTTACTATATATATATAGTTATCTTTTATATATTGATTTCTATTTCTAGTTTAATTTATTACTGTTATTTTACTTTAATATTCATTATCTTGCATTTATCTATATCTTTGTTTTTATTCTACTTCTAGCTATTCTAAATTTAAATCAATTTATTTATTTTCTTTCTTGTGTCCAAGGTTTATATTCTTATATCTATTTCAAAACAATTTTAATTCAAAAATTGATTTAATTATCAATTTAAATTTAGTAAAAATTCGGGGTCGTTACAGATTCCCCTCCTTAAGAAATTTCGTCCCCGAAATTTGCAGGCACGAAAACAACAAGGATAGATGAAGAATATTTCATCAAATCAAACCGAATATCTATTCTGCATTTGGCTTACCAAATCAGAATATCAACAATAAATACAAGAACGAATCTATTTAACATTCAATAGATACTCGGGCTATCCAGATTTATGAAATATGCAGTGGCATTTGTTAGTTCGAAGGGATAACTAACCATTCGTAGAATATATCGAGACCCAAATGATAGATAAATGGATTTAATCTTCCACAAATTCCAAACATCAGATATGGACTCCAAACTCATTTCAGAATGCCTTAAAATATATACCAATCTGTCCCTCTTCGGACTTCGATCAACCCAAGAAATTACAATAGAATTTCAAATTTGGTTTTAAACAAAATCGTTTTATTGATATAATTCAAATTATCCTTCATATTCTATTAATCAATTTAAATCAATTTAAAATTTCTAATTTATTCAAAATTTTCAATTTCAAATTTCAGATTCATATTCATTAAGGTTTAAATCAAAAACTGATAAGAAACCGATGAAGATACGAAGTAAGAATTTTCTACAACGATTCGTAGGGCCACCGTCACACCGAAATTTATTTCTGGAGCTACCACAAAGCCAATCAAAGAATTGAAATCGAATCAAAGGAGATTGAGAAGAAAATTATTTCCATTGTCGCAGGGTATTGACCATTTATAATCGTATTCCCCTGTCCCCTATCTCGATCTCTTCTTGCACTCATACTCACTATCAGTGGATAGTAAGAGAATTTACTGAGGCATACAAACGATATCTTAGGGATTACTCATTCTAGGGTATACTTTACCCTATCTCTAATGAGCTACTTAATGTGTTATACTCCTGAGCTAAAGTTCAACCTTAGCTCTGATACCAAATGTGACGAGCAGGATTTTTCGCGTTCGAAAATCGACATCCATACTTTACATCGTACTCAAATGTCGTAGATTCGACCGTTCAAATCTGAGTCGCCAGAGCTTATAACACAATTAAGTAAACAACACAGCAGAAGAAAAAGAATAATACATTGGTATACAGCATTGATACAATATCTGATACAACAAATGATACAACAGATATCAATATACATCACAGATATGATAAAATAAAATAGCAGTGGAAAAGAAAATAGATAACACCAGCAACGGAACAATATAGCTCTAAGATAGTCTTCAAGGGAGAACTCCAGCAGCAGCTCGAACCAACATCACGGTTCACAAAGATAAGCAAGTCTCGTCTGCATCCAAAGACTGAACTAGCTCCAGATAACCTATTAAACCTGAATATCTGAAAACCTAACTCTAGATTGCCCGTGTGAAAAATAATGAGCACCCAGAGTTTAGGAAAGAAACAATAAACTCCGGATCAGTCATGAGACTGGTGTGAGTAACAAAAACAGTTTATCTTTAAAACAAACAACAAGAGAATTTTTAAAGTCAATTAGCAATGCTTTTTGGAAATGAAACTACCATAAGGCCTCCCGCCACACACACAATGCAAACGCAGACTTGGAGGAGATTTCTCCTTATGATAGTCAGACATGCTTGATACGAGAAAATTTCTTTGATATTATTACTAGTGTATAGTGTAGAAAGCATTTCGAAAATAGAATATTAATCTTAGCAGCATACGTACCATTATAGTAAGCCTACTATAGCTACCATGTTAAATGGTAGGTTCTACAACTAAAACCATAAAGGACTCATATTTGGATGATTGGATTTCCAACAATGGTCGGGCAAAGGAACTTCCCATATAAAATAGAACGCCTCTGGAGTGACGTCCTCGGATCCTAACCGGATCTCTGCTACACAAGGTCGGGTTACCCCTAACTGGGTAATTACTGACACGAGTATGCCATCCCCCGGTCGTTTGCGACCTTTATCCGAGGATCCTCTCAACCAACAACCACAAAGTAAGAAGTTTTCAGCAACCGCGAAGTAAATATCTGGGCTCCATACCATGATACCACTTATAATCCAGAAGGAAATGACAGCCCTCAGAGGGCGCTATCCTCAAATAACCTTGCTTCCACGATTCCTGTTTCGACCATAACCGGGTTGTGAGGTTTGACGAAATCTCATCCACAAAGCTACGCTTTTCACAAAAGCCACGCTTTGATCAACAAATGATCAGCAGCACTCAGCATGCCACATTACCAAGTTGGGAATATATCGCTGATAACCTTCAACTACATAACCTCTGAGCTCGTACGTCTCAGAGAAGGGTGTTAAGCTAAGAGAATAAATTCTTCGCCACCAACAGATATGTATTTGAAAGAAATCTGCTTTATATCTCAATTTGTAATGTCAGACATACAATCCATACAAGTCTGTTTTGGGTTCGAACAAAACCGAAGGCACTTCCAAAAAAGTCCTTGCAAATCCTGGTATTCACAAACCCAATCGGACTTCCCATCACTTAGGGAATCTATATACCGTAGCTACTCGGTGCAGAGACAATCGATAGGTCATCCTATCGCTCTCACAAATACCCGGTCTTCACCACCGATCTTCAAATGTTATCCATAACGTCGTATCACATATTCGGAATGGGTTATACGACACAAAGGTCCTTTCCCGGCTAAACCGAATAGTGAGCGCAATATTTAAAACATATGGGTATGGGATTTCAATTAAGTCAAAACTTTCTTTCAAATGGTTTAAACCAATTACCATTTCAAATCTTTTAAACAAAAAGATTTATTTCATAAAGTTCACCTAGTTCACAAAGATCCATTTACGGATTTCAAAACAATTTCCATTTCAATTGGATTAACTCGTTTAAAATATTTAAATTAAAGATTTAACTTATAGCTTTCAAATCGTTTCCATAACTTGGAAAATCATTTTCATTTTTAACTTGAAATCCCCTTTTAACACAATTTGGAAGTTCATTACTTATGTGAAAGCTTTTATCATTTGAAAACAAACAGTTTTCATTTCAGAGAAATCCGATTATATTTGCACGAGTTAAAGCCTTTGAATATAAATTAAAATTCCTAAATTAATACTTTTAAAAATGGTTTAACCCATATAAACTCATTTATAAGTTGAATAGCCCTTTTTAAACCCTAGTTTCCAAATCATAGAAATCAAATTTCAAATATTGAATTCAAATTTAAATCAAAATATTTACATTTCAAAACTCAATCGAGTTATTCAAAATAAATTTCATCTTTGAAATTCCATTTCAAAAGGTTTTCACTTTAAACCCCGTTCCATTTCCAAACCATTTGAATTTAAATTGTCTATTTAAAAATCATTTCAAAAATCTATGACTTAATCGATTTCCTCGTGAAATCCATATTTGTGTGTGTATGGTGTGGTCCAGGGGTTTAACACAATAGTACAACATCATTCAATCATCATAGATTAAAACACAAAAATATAGTTGATAAGCGGTGTAAAGTATAATGCTTATCTTTCATATACAGATCACGGATGTGTGTGTGTATATATCACAAGGCATCACATATCAAAAATATCGAACAATTCAACATCCAATATAACCCAAACATCCATAGGTAGGATCAATTTAATTATCTGATTGATTTAAATCAGATAAGTCATCAATCATGGTTAATTAACATTAATTAATTTTCAAATCATTTGATTGATATTTTTATAGATATTAATAATTTGAACTTAAATCTAGTGATCAATTTGCTGATGTTGGAGTGAAGAATTTGGATCATAATCATAATATACAAAAGGAAGTAGAGTCATATATTGGGAAAAATGTTTCAGATGTTAATACTGAGGAAATGGGATATAAGGAAAATATTACAACTACAAATTCTTTTCTGGTATTATCTGATATTGATGAAGGAACAATTAATAAAGAGTTAATAATAGAAAATGAAACCTCTATCTCACAATCTGGAAACAAGCAGATATATTAGGGATCATCTGAGAACTATGGCACTGTTGGAGCTAACATGTTTGATAATAATTTTGTAGTAAAGAATTCTTCATTAACTTCTGATACACTGGTACATTCAGAGATATTGGATACTAGTTCAGATACTAATAAGGATATTCACAAGGAACCAGTGAACAATGTTGATATCACTGAACAAACCTCCTCATATATCAATATTTCTCCTCCAAATCATCTGATTTTACCACCTCCATGTAATTCAAGGGATAATTTTGAGGAACAGGTTGTATCTAAACAAAGGAAAAAGAGGTAAAAAGAAAGTCTCATTCCATGAAATATCAGAAGATCTAAACAATGGGAAAAACTACAAAATTGAAGAAATACTGCCAAGGAATAATAATGAGTCTGCATTATCATTAAAGGATTTTATTCCTCAGTCAAGTGGTATTAGACATACAAGGAAGCATCCATCTTTTCTCATTTCACCCAAACAGTTATGATGTTAAACAATAATATAGCATATTGGAATATCAGAGGAGGACACCTATCATCAAAACAGTCTGAAGTTAAACAATTAATTAAAGATCAAAAAATACAATTTATTGTCATCAGTGAAACAAAGTTAAATAAATTAAAGACTGGTTTAGCTTGTAAGAATATTGCTTCTGATTGGTCACATGAAGACAATTTGCAAAGTGCTCCATATGGAAGATTATTGGTTTTATGGAATTCGGATGTTTTCAAAATGACAAAGTTGCAGGAGTATGATCAATTAATTCATTTCAGTGCTATTTCTTTATCTTCAAACACTCCATTTTTGATTACCTTTGTTTATGCTCATAATAATCTTGATAAAAGACTATCTTGCCTCTCTAATCTCTCTTCTCTTTCTCACTCAAATTTACCTTGGATAGTTCTTGGAGAGTTCAACTGTATGTATTCCTCGGATCAAAAACTTGGAGGAAACCCACTCTCTTTGAAAGATATTTTTCCTTTAAAACAAACTCTTATTAAATCTGCTCTTAGTCATATACCATCTACTGGAGCAGTGTTTACTTGGAATAATAACAGTAAATTTAGCCCTAGAACTTTCTGTAAACTTGATCATGCATTTCATAATATCCATTCAATAAACCTATGGCTAAATCTTTTTTGAAAATTCTTAAATCCTACAATTTCTGATCACTCTCCTATTTTTTATCGTGGGGAGAGAATAAAATAAGAAGGAATCCATCTTTTAAATTTTATAAAACTTGGACTAATCATAAAGAATTTCTTAGCATTGTTATGCAGGTTTGGCAAGAAAATATTTTTGGGAATCCTCTATATATTCTTAAGACAAAGATTCAAAGGTTAAAGGAAAAGCTTAAAATTTGGGCAAAGGAAAATTTTGGTGAAGGTTCAAAAATCTCTGATGGAATAAGGGAGAAATTGTTTATTATTCAACAGCAACTGCAGAATGATATTATGAATTCATCATGGGCTAGTCAAGAAGCAAATTTATCAAAAGATTTACTTGAAGCATTAGAGTTTGAAGCATTGATGAGAAAAGAAGTACTGCATGAGACTATTGATAAGCAAGGTGATAGGAATACAAAATATTATCATAACTTTATCAAGATCAAACAAAGCAAAGGAAATTTTTTGAGTATAACTGATATGAATGGAGTAATACAAGATAATGATGATTCCATCTCAAAAGCTTTTATTGATTATTTCTCTGCTATTATTGCCAATCCAACTCCAATGATCCCAAACCTTTCACCTCTGTTTTCTATGACTCTTCCTTTTCTGAGCAATATACAAGCAAATGAAATGATAAGAGAAGTTTTACTTGAGGAGGTTAAAAGGGCGGTCTTCTCATTAAAACCTGATAGTAGTGGTGGCCCTGATGGTTTTAATGCTTTTTTCTTTCAGCATACTTGGAAGATAATAAAGGATGATATAAACAAAGCAATACTTTACTTCTTTTCTCATAACAAATTACCATCTGGTATAAATGCAACCAATATAGCCCTTGTACCAAAATGTCCAAATGCAAGAAGTGTTACTGATTTTAGAAATATTTCATGTTGCAATGTCTATATAAAATCATTTCCAAGGTTATAGAAAATAGGATCCAAAATGTTTTGCCATCAATCATTTATAACAATCAAGTTGCTTACATGCCTTGTAGAAATATCAGTGATAATATTTTGCTAACACAAGAGCTTATAAGAGAATATGGTATTGGGAATATATCACCTAGATGTATGATGAAACTTGACATACAAAAAGCTTTTGATTCAATTTCTTGGAGTTCTATTATAGCAATTCTTTCTCGGATGAATTTTCCAAAGCCAATGCTAGCATGGATTTATACATGTATTTCTTCACCTCATTTCTCCGTACTTAAAAATGGATGTATTAGAGGATTTTTCAAAGGAACTCAAGGTGTAAGGCAAGGTGATCCGATATCTGCTTATTTGTTCATTATAGTAATGGAGGTACTTAATTCTTTGATATCTGAACAAGTGAAATCTAGGACGATTGAATTGCATCCTAAATGTAAGGAACCACTCATAACTCATCTATTATTTGCTGATGATCTTGTCATTTTTACAAAACCAACTATATCGAATATCTCCACTATATTTGAGGTTTTGGATAAATTCTATGCAATCTTTGGTTTGAAGATTAATCTTAACAAATCTCACATACTAATAGTTGGTCTTAGTGAAGATTTAAAGGCTGAGATTATTTCGTACTCTGGTCTTGGAGAAATGCAGCATAATGTCGGATATCTTGGTTTACCTATTATTACTGCAAGAATCGCTACTTCTGACTGTTTGCCCCTTTATGAAAAAATTACTGAAAAGTTATCCATATGGCCTAACAATAAACTATCACAAGCAGGGAGATTAGTCATTGTGCAAAGTATTGCTGCTGCTATGGTCAATTATTTGATGAGGCATTACATTCTTCCATGTAAACTTGTATCAATGATAAATAGTGCTCTGACAGATTTTTGTGGCATGGAGATCCATTTTCTAAAAAGTTAATTCCAATATCATTCAAGATGATTCAATTGCCAAAGAATAAGGGTGGTCTGGGAATTACTAATATAAAAATGTGGAACATTGCAGCTATATCTTTACATTATGACAAAATTTTATCAAGAAGTCAAGACCTCTAGACACAATGGATTTTACAAAATTTATTAAAAGGCAAGGATTTTTGGACTATGAATATTCCAAACTTATGCAGCTGGAGTTGGCGTAATATTCTGAAGTTAAGATCTACTTTTCTGCCTATTATACAATGCAACCCACTTGAGAACAATGAATTGAACTTCTGGACATCTCCTTGGGCCAAGGCTGGTTTGATTATTCAGGAAATTCTTCCTTATCCTTTGCAACTTCAGTCTAGAATTCCTTTAAATGCTAAAGTCAATTCCTACATCAATGATGGCTTATTTGATTTACCTTATTGCAGTTCTAAACAAGTCAGGGATTTCTGGCAATATATATCATCTTTATCACTGACATCTTCAAACTTAAAAGTTCTTTGGTCTAAGAAGGGAAAGAAGCATGCAATTTCTGATGTATACAAGGCTCTGTTATATAATGCAAGCACAGAAAGTTTTCCTTGGGCATCAAGAATTTGGATGGCGAAATCTCCTGCTAAGGAAAATCTTCTTCTTTGGAAAATCATGGAAAATGCTATTAACACTAAGAAGAAATTGACTAAACTTGGATTGCTAAGCAATGAGGATTGTGTTTTCTGTCATAAGCACCCTGAATCAAATACTCATATATTTTTTGAATGCAACTTTACTTTTGGAATATGGTGCAGATTACTTGCAAATGGAAACTTTCACAGACCAGATAAAAGCTCTAGAATAGAATGGTTTAATATTTTCAAAGCTACAAGGTGGAAATCTTCTAAGACTGAAATTCTTATGATTATTTTAAAGGCTTTTGTTTACGAGATTTAGAATGAAAGGAATAGAAGGATTTTTGATCAGAAATGGAAAATGAAAATGCTTTATGCAGTATAATGCATAAGAAAATTTGCAAAAGAGTGAGGAGGCTGAATTGATTTTGATGAAATTTGTTTCGCAATATAAATATGTTTCTTAATGCATGACTGTAATTGTATGTAATACATTTTTGAGTATATGAATATATTGGGCAGGGTTCCCTTAGCCTATTTCTTTTCAAAAAAATCATTTGATTGATTGTCCTTTAATCATTTATTAATTAAATTAATTAACCTTTAATTTTTTTTAAATAATTATCCTTTCATCATTTATTTATCCTTTGATTAATTTCCCTTAATTAATTCATAAATAAATTAATCAACCCTTAATTTATTATCATTAAATTAATTATTCTTAATTAATCATAATAAGTGATTATTACTAATTACTTAATCAATTTTAAAATATCCAAAAATAATTACAATAAGTAATTAATTCCTTAATTACTTTCAGTAATTAACAATTTATAATTGATTTTCTTACTTAATTAATCTAATAAATTATTATTATCAAAATTAATCACATTAGTTAATTGTTTTTATAATTCTTAGTTAATAACTTTCATTAACTATTCTTTAAATTACTTTCTAAAGCAATTAACTTAGATTAATCAATATTAATTATAAATTAATTAACCAATTATATCTCGTTGATTAATCCTAATTTCATTCTTAATTATTTGATTAATTAATTCCAAATCATAATCTAATTGAATTAATTAATTATCCATCTTAATCACCTTAATGATTTTAATGAATTATAAGTCATTAAATTATTATCTTTAAGATAAAACTCACTTTTATTAATGATTTAATTAGCACTCACAGTATATATTTGAAACCATTTATTTGAAATTTACCTTTTTGAATTTCATTTAAATTTTAAGAATTAAAATGAATACCAATTTATCTTTAGTAAATTTTAAAACCAATTGTTAAACTTGTTAAGTCCTCATTTTAAAATAATGCTTTGTCGTTAAAAGATATTTAAGGAATAAAAATCAACTTCTCTTTAAATTCACATATTAAAGGATAATTTAACATTTAATTTATAAACTTAAATTTTTTTATTTCAAAATTTGGAATTCAACTTAAGTTCAGGTCTAGATTTCAAGTTTAATTTAACTTGTTTAACTCTTTCTTTACATTTCAAATTCCATTTGAAAATCAAATCCTTTAATTTCACTTAATTAAGTTTTTAAGAAATTAGACCATTTAATTAAACAACTTTATTCATTCACAACTAAGTCTCAGACCACACTTGAATCCTTTACTTAGTTTAAAACTTTGTTTATACTTTGAAAATTTATTTAAAAATGTCAAAAGCAAAAAAGAACAGGTTTCTGTTTAAGTATAAACTGTAAATTTTATAACCACTCCTCGAACTCGATTACAACCCCGTGTAAAACCCTCACTTGCTCGAGAGTCTCCCGAGTCACACAAGGAAACCACCACCGGACACAACTAACGTCACGCACGTGCACGACCCTTCGACGTCGCTCTGACGATCAGCGTTACCTCCGGTAAGTTACGAGTCACCATTACATGTTACAACGATCAACTCGAAGCCAAAAGTTCCAGATTGATATTTCCCCCCTCGTTCGAGAACCTGAACCAAACTTCGACAAAAATCGCCTCGCGACCGCGTCACCGGCCACCAGAAAATTCTACTCCTCCAGCCACGAGCTCGTCAACCCCCAACCTATCACCTCCCAGAAGCACATGCAACTCGATGTACGTATGAGGTTGGGGTGATCAAATTCCCAACCACCTCAAAATTAGGTTTAGAAGTAAAAAACCTCACGCCGCCGTCACCTCAGTCATCATTGTCAACTCCGAACATTTTTCCAAGCATCCCCGTAGGCTTCTCCATCTCCACGAACAACCCCGACATCCACGAATCAATTGATCACCAGTAATTGGTAAAAATCCACTTTTTTAAAAAAACAAACTGCTCCTAACTCCCATAACTAAAAATCGCCAAACCTACCTTGAAAATCAAAACTTTCAATAAGTATTCGAGTCATGTACTTGAATCAATATTTTATGAAATTCGAAATTTCCAAAAAACAAAGTTTTTACTGTAAAAAATGGATTTTTCATTCTATATACATTTTTATTCCATGAAACTATTTTTAAATTATCATCTATGCCTAAACACACCTATGTCGTTTAGGATCCAAAGTCTGATATGGATTAGAAAACAAGAAATTGAATTTTAATTTATTTAAATCAATTTATTTATTTTCTTTCTTGTGTCCAAGGTTTATATTCTTATATTTATTTCAAAACCAATTTAATTCAAAAATTGATTTAATTATCAATTTAAATTTAGTAAAAATTCGGGGTCGTTACAAAATACTTGGTCAACCAAGTCAAAGTGAAGCCTTTTTCGGACTATCCAAAATGCCCATTCATTATTTGTTGCAACAGGATACTATATAAATTAGGTTACTAAAGGCTAATTTTGTCATTTCCATCTATCTCAATACTTTCCTTCACTTCACATTCACTTCCAAGCGGTTTTTTATCTCTCCCACTCTTCTGAGCAAAAAATCCATTATCTTTCCAAGCGAGTTGAATACTAAATCTCACAAACAAGCTTTTGTAAGTTATGAAAGGAAGCAAAAATCGGGCAAGGTAAAAGCATAAAGGCTAAATCTTTGACTTCAAGTATTCAAATTAGTGAAAACGGACGAGGTGAAGGCATAAAAGGCTAATCTTCGATTTTAGGTACTCAAATTAGTTTTTCTTTCTCCATCTTCTTTGTTATATTCCTTGAGAAAACCATAAATCATGCTCAATGTCAATTTTAATGCTACAAAAAATGTTGTAGCCCTAGATTTCTTCCAACTACACTCGAGTAAGTCTCTAATGATAATCTCTTCTGCCTTTTAGATATTCATTTTTATGACTATTATCGTTTGAATGAAACTATATTTCTGTCAATAATTCTTTATCTTTGCCTTCGTATAATGTGAATCAAGAGTTAGGGAAAAACATAAAAAGGATTTGGGTAGGCATGTTTTCCATCCTCTTAGTGATGGAGTTTATTGTGGTCATGCGATGACGTCGAGTTCTCTACTTTTCTTTAAGGTTATTGTACTTTATTATTATTCTTAAAAATGCTGTTTATTTTAAGAACAAGCAAAAAAGTTTTTGGCAACATGATTGCAACCGTATCAAAAATTAGTCCAAATTTGTTTCTGACAGTTAAGTACATCTCATTTTTGTGGTATAAAGTTATACTCATTATTTTAATCGTTTTAATTTCTGTCATCTTCGGTTTAGATTGTTTACTGTGACTAATACATCTAACTAACAATTCTAATTCATTTCAGAAACTATCATTATTCCTTAGTGCACTAATGAGTCAATTTCAAGTGAGTAATCTTAAATCTAACTATTACCGACCAATTTCTTATCATCTCATATAATATGATTGAAGTGATAAATTTGTTCTACTTTGTTGCTACATTTCATCCTTTGTCGACTGAAACATCTAATTCATTCTACAGACATATTTATTCCTTTCCAAAATTGGTTGCAACAGGGATTGTAAATTGATTTTATGTAGAAAATATGATGATGGGGATAAGCACAAAAGATCGAAGGTATCTAGTTACAGAAAAGGTAAGCAGTTTAATCTATAAGGTTTTGTTTTCATATTTTCATGGATGAATCAAACTTTGTTCTACATATTGATTGTAAAAAGGATCAATAATAAGTTTTATACATATATACAAATTATGATGCTATTACATTAATGAACAATATAATTGCATTAAGTCTGTATGTGGCATATTACTCTCCAGTTCGCTTCCCATTTGGTCCTAAATATTCCTGCATATGCATGTACCTCCACCTTTCAATTGCTTCAGCTTATGATTTTCAGCATAGTCTTTAATATTAATTTTATGGTTTCAAATATAGTCTGTTTACGGATTATGGGATATGGATATAATAATACGAAGTAATTACTTTCAAAGTGTTAAAATGGCATCAAAAGGAAGAAAAAAGAGATCATTTAGAAGAGCTTGTAAAAGGTAATGACCCATGATTGTCTTTATATAAGCATATGTTATTATGAGAGTATGTACGGTAGTGTGTGTTGTATATGGAAATATAATAATATACTTTCATACTATGTATATCATAAGATACACACACACACAAAAGATATAGTGACAAAACCACACTCTATCGTGTATCTAAGAATGTCAACTTCATTAACGTTTAACCTCAAATATGTTTAGTGATTGCAAGTGACATTTAAAGCATTCAAAGCCTAAGAAAGAAAGCAAATATGGCTATGTTTGAATGGTATGGAATAATTAGTATGAGTTCTACCACTAAAATATTTCTTTTTCAAATATATAATTCTGATTCCATGATTTAAAATTCTGTTTGTTAATATATACATGATCTAATAACTATTTCTTATTCTCATTCAAATGTCTTGGAAGAGTTATAGTTGACTATTTATTTAAATTCTTTAATGTTCCTTATTTGCATCTAAAGAACGAGTCATTAAAATGGTTACATTATTTATTGTAAATTACAACCTTCATTTCTAACCTTATATATAGGCTACAAGGACTTCCTGACCTCAAGTGTATGAATGTGATATGTCAAAGGGAGAACTAATTTACATTTCTTTTATATAAGAGTATAAATTTTACATTTGTGCCCTAATTTAGAAGAATTCACCCTATCTCATATTAGCACTTTGTTCTGGCTAGCTCATTTGGTTCATTTTTATGTTCTTTCACATTTTCTTTTTTAGGAAACGCGTTTATGAATTATCAAATATTATGTTCTAGCTCTTAATTGCATTAATATTTTATGAACTTCTACGTGAATTTGACTTATAAAAAACATTAAGAGGTACGAAATTTATGAATAATATGAGACATATGAACATTATTACTTAAAAAAGAAATAGTTATGAATTTATGTTAAAATGCCAAGATTAAATTAAAGTTCAAGAATTTCACATTAATGGTGGTTAATAAGCTCTATCTTGAAATTTAATATCACATGACATAAAGTTTAATGAAACTATGAGTAATCCACATTGGTTGTGTCTGACTTCTTATTAGCAATTGAATCTACTAAGAAAATTAGCATTTTACCATGTTTAGACCATTGGTTTTTGCCTACCTATAGTGTATGATGTGCATGATTAGGATTTGAGATTACGCGAAAAGGAAAAAACAAGCTTCACAAACAGAAGAGATGATGGTGTGACTTGCAATAGTTGTAGGAGTAGAAAGTTATGGAAGAACTGTTGAAGTACAAAGAAGACTGAAAGGAGTTTTTTTAGGTATGTTCTATACAAGAAGGACCGTTCTTCCTTTTTTTGTGGAAAACACTCTATGATAATGATAATTCTCATACTGATTTGGAATTTTAGGAGAATAAGGAGAAAGCTTGTAGAGGCACTTTTAGATTTAAAAGGCGAATTAGATCTTCAACTTAAAGTGCTTCCTTCAAATCTATTTAATCACATGATCCTAGGTCAAAGAAAGACCGGCTCCATAGTTAAATTTTATATTCCATGGTCTTTCATTTTCTTGGCTTTTAGATATACATGTGAATGCTAAATCTGTTAACTATATTTTTGGTTGCTTTTATTTTAAACATCTGAACCAATGAAATCAGCATATGCTGCTAACGTGTAAAGAAGCTATAGTCTCTCTTTTATTTATCGCTTTTGATTAGCACTATGAATGCTTGGTTATTACAGGGTTGAAGGATTTTTAAGTTTCAAACTATTAAAAATGCTAATTTTAATATTTATTACACTTCTCTACATATTGATGTAGTGGTTGATTACTCTTTTTACCTGGTTAATTATTTCCTAAAATGTCTATGTTTTGATAAATGGTTGATTTGTGCATGCATTCATATAGAAAATGCAACAATTTGTACACATCAAGTCATTTCGTAGAGTAACAAAATCTATAAAAAAAGTGTTATAAAACATCAATTCTTCCTACGCACATGCCAAAGTACTCATATATATATATATATATATATATATATATATAATTTTACTCATCAACTACAGTCTTTCTTACTCATACAATTTTCAAACCAAAATACTCGCAAACTGCTTTAAAAACAAAAAAAATATTTACTTATGGATGTTGTTCACTATAATCAGTTTCCTTACTAAAATACTCATAGATTGTTAAAAATAAGTGATGCAATATTATACTCGTCTTAATGAGGAGATAATGTGGAATGCGATAAAGAAGACGGTTTGCAAAAAGGAGCTCATATGTAAAAGTTACAAGCAAATTAGTTATTACGTACAAAGTTAACGCTAATATCGGAAAATATCAAAAGCATGTGATGTGGAGATATATTAGGTATGGTAATCCAATAAAAATCAAAAGTAGCCACATATTTTTCTTTGGAAGAAGTTTGAATTTCCTAAATATATGCTCTATCGGCACTTACACAAAAGCAATCGGATCTCAACCATTTTATTATCATCAAAATTATCTCTTCTAGTTTTTTTACAGAGATTATAGTTTTGTTTGCTCCACTTTGGTAGCTATAGTCATGTAACATGGAAATCCCTTGCATTCTCTTCAAATTATAGTGAGCTGTTTGGTCCATGGATGTAGGTCAATTAGACCAGATCACATTAAATTTTATTATTTTCCTTTATTATCTATTTTGTTTATTTATTATTGAGTAGTAAATAATTTCTATTGGATTTAAAGGTGTTCAGTCGGCAAATCTAGATCTTCGCATTAGATTATTCTGCATTAGTGAAAAAATGAATTTTTTCACTACAGATTGGTATCAGAGCCAATCGATTTGTTTTAGATTTGAGCATCCATGGCTTCAGGGAAGATAGGTAGATCCGGTAGTAATTACGATGTTACTCATTTTGATGGAAATGGAGATTTTGGTACGTGGAAGATGAAAATGAATGTCATACTAAAAAAAAGAGAAGACTTTTAAAATTATTTCTAAGCCGGATAAACTGAAAGATCTAGAGAGGAATGTTTTGGAAGAGATGGAAGAAGAAGCTCTTCCAACCATCCAGTTGAGTCTTTTAGAGGAAGTTCTAAGAAAATTCTCTCAGAAGAAGATAGCGAAGGAATTATGGGATGCACTGTCTAATGCATATCAAGACAAGAGTCTTACTAATCGAATTATTCTTCAGCGGCAACTCTATTCATTTAATATGAAGCCTAGAGTCGATTTTATGGAGCATGTTGATGCTCTGACCTTTTGATTATGAACCTGAAGGCAACGGAAGTTGATATTACTGATGAGGCTCAAGAAGTGATCCTCATGTATTCATTGCCTAAGGAGTATACTGCTTTTGTTAATTCCAGATATATGGTCGTAGTAAGATTAGCCTATCTGACGTAAAGTATGGTCTTCATAATGAAGTGTTGAGAGGTAGATCGGCGAACACTAGTTTGGATAGTGATACAGAGGGCTTATCTATACGAAGAGGTAGAAGCCAAATCAAGACAAAGAATGGTGGAGGTTGAAGTAATACAAGGTCTTAGTTTAGGGGGCATAAGCGATTGACTTGCCATTATTGTAAGAAGTCAGAGTACTTTATAGCTCAATATCCCAAGCTCAAAGGAAGAAGAAAAGACCGAAAGCAAGCTTCGGCGTCTGTTGTAGAGAAATCAGATATAAAGAGTGATACCAATGTATTTACAACTTATGGTTCTTTAAGGAAGAGCAAATTATGGCCGATTGATTCTGGCGCATCCGATCATATAACGTCTGATAGGAACTGCTTTTCCGTTTACCATGAGATTGATGGACGAGAAGTTCTGATGGGCAATGATGCTTTTTGTTGTATGGTTGATGTTGGTAGTGTGAAGGTCAGCATGTTTAATGGTGTTTTTCATACTATTACAGATGTCATGCATGTACCTAATTTGAGGATTTGGTTTTCTGTTAGGGCTTTGACTAGGCTTGGTTTGAGGATGTAGTTGAGGGAGAGAAAATAAAGATATCGAAAGGTTCTATGATTGTTGTGAAAGGGGTAAGGGCAGAAAATCTTTATCTATTAGAGGGCACTACTTTAGTTGCTGAATCAGCTTTTATTACTTCTGTAGATTCAGATTCTTTTAGATTGTGACACTTACGGATGGGTAACATCGGCGAACGCAGTTTGATCGTAGTATGGATGTCATGAAAGAGACAATTGCCTTGAGAGCAAAATTAGACACAACTATGGTGCAATCGATAATAGCATCTGCTCTTCATGGTTAACATAACGATCTTTAAACTTGTGCACTCATGGTTAAATGATTTGGAGATTTGTAAGTCTCCATCCAAATGTTTTAAAATTATTTAAAATAAGATTTTATCGGAATCATGTGGAGAAAAAGAGGCGAAGAAGATGAACTTTTGTATGTTTCTTGGTTGGGAAAGAGGAAATAACGGAATGAAGGAAAAAATGAATTAGTATTTTCCCTGTTAAATGAATTAGTCTCAACGAATGAATAGTAATAATGGTCATCCATTAATGTAAAATACAAATGATCAAGCAAATTAAAAGACTAAATTTTATCATGGTTGTCCAATAATAATGCCCTTAGCTTAAATTTTCGTTGTTAAATAAACAAACAAGGTCACATTTAGGTGCACACTGTTTCAAAATTATTGTTGTTGTTGTTGTTGTTATTTATGTTGGTATTATCATGGTTGGTTTATAAAAATCAAAGAATAGCCTTGTATTGTTTCAAAGTTAGTTTTGGGAATTTCTATTGTCATTTGTCAATGATGCGTTTTCATTTATCACAAAAGTAGATGTATGGTTCATATGATGATTTTTAGACTTGTCCATCTTCAAGTTCGTCAAAATCAATACTGGTTGTCATAAAAGCCAAAGTTCGTATGGTTAGAATATCTCCACCAACAAATTTGAATTCAAAACTCCAAACCATTCGATTAATTGAAAATTATTAATGAGTCTATGTAAATGTTGTAGAGAAACAACCTAGACAAGACTAGAAAACCGATGAAAAATTTAAAATTATCATCAATTTTCTAACACTTCAAGATAGGAAAAAAATGAAAAATATTGATTTAGGAGAAAATCACAATCAACCAAATTAAAAGAACTTTGGTGTTATAGCATTTCATTTAAGTCTCACTCTAGAAGTTCAAGTTTACTCAGTTTGGTGATTAGGATAAATTTGAACATGAAAATCCCGTAACATCACACTTTGACAATAAACTCCATCAAACAAGGATGGATGGATAACATTTAAACCATTACATATGTCCCATTTTCAATGTCTCTCAACGCATATTTATTATGTATTGGGGTGCGTAGCACATGTCAAACACTAGTGTATATTTTAAAATTTATCGTTACATTTTGTAATTCCCTTTCAATCGTTCCCATCCTAAAAGCAACTGATCTCAAAGAAGGTATTCCAGCTTTCAAACAGCGTACATTACATTGAAAAATAAAATAGAAATACGTGAATAAATTTAACCCAGCCGATCAAAAATCTAGTCACCTACATCATTCGATATATTTTATTATACAGAAAAAATTAGGGACACATCCTTATTTTTTAACTTTATTAGATCCACATCATTCTACATTTTAAAATAAAAATTACGTCCATGGAATTATTTAGTCTAATCACTGCTGGATCTTCATAACTAGATATAACGTTTATATAAATATTTGCAATATTAAAAATGTGATATCTTTCAGTAGATTTATCAGGTTTCAATTTCGTTTTCACCATTAAATCTCGAATTTTATTATCTTTCTATTAAGATACATATACGATATGTTTTAATGAATTTTTTAAAGTATTTACGAAGAAAATATTTGTCTGAATATTTGTCCGGTGGCCAACTTGAATTACCCTAGGCAAATACTTGCTTCTGAAAAAAAATCGTTAAAACATATAACATATGAATATTAATAGAAATGTAATAAAATTTGTGATTTAATGGTGTAAACGAAATTAAAATCCGATAAATCTACTCAAAGATATCACAATTTTATTATTAGAATTTAACTTCACATAATTGCCCATGCGAAAGAACATTAATTAAGGTAAATAATTTCATGGATGTTGTTTTAAAATATGAAGGGATGTGGACCTAATTTCATTTAAAGAAAGTGATGCGAGCCAGAAATTTCCTTTATTGTATTATGTATTGTTAGAACTAGAATTAACAATTAATTAATATCAGCAACATTATTTTGATTTGAAGATATAAATTTATGAAAGCAGAAGATCCGGATCTCTGTCTTGTAGTGTTACCCGGTACCTTAACCCGGCTACACAAGGTTGATTATGAAGGCCAGGCTAGGTTGTTGATGGGAAGGATGGTTATGAGACAACATCCACATGACAAGAATATAATATCTGAACAGTTGTATCCAGCTCAATGTAAATAAAGTCGAGAGATGGATAATGCAGGATGTCGGAATTATGGAATTTAGTTTGGTTGGAGTTTTGATCGATATGGATGTTTGAAAAATTTAAGGAAGATTGAATAGGGTCGGCATAACTTATAAAACCAATGGGATCGGCATAGTGTGGTCGGCTCGGCATAATATGGATGAAATACAAAGGGGTCGGCATAACATCAAGGAAATGAAGGGGTCGGCATAGCAACAATCCAGAGTTATGGATCAGCATAACGTATTTGGATCGACATAGTGTGGTCAGTTCGGCATAATATGGAAGAAACACGAAGGTGTCAGCATAGCATCTAGGAAATGAAGGGGTCGGCACAGCAACAGTCCAGAATTATGGATTGACTAACGTATTTGGATCGTCATAGAGTGCTTATGTTAGCATAGAACATTGGGAAGGATGTGCGCCATACTGTGATGGATCGGTATCAACTCGATGATGTGACTCAAAGGTTCGGCAGGACATAACATGAGAAGTTCGGATCGGCAGAGCACTCTCACGAAGCATGGATTGGTATTACCTTAACCAGGTGAAGGCTATAACTAAAACATGATGAGAACTAAGGATCTACAATTCCAAACGCTATGATATTTGGAGTATCGTTGATATAGACTATAAGAAAGCCACCATAGGGATTGCCAGCCAAAACTCTATTAGAACCTCGATTTCGATGACACCAACTATACAAGCACTTGCATTCAATATACATATGTATATACATCATCCATATGTAGGTATACTTTCATGACCAAGACTTCAAGACCGACACAAGGATTGTTATATTGAGATATCTTAGTACATTCTATTAATATCGTAAATAGATGATATGTACAATCTCCTTGAGTAATCTTTACAAGCATTTGCACATACAAATTACTTAAAAAGGAAGATAACAGAATATTCATGTGTCAGACATTTGGCGTATGTCCTTAGACGTCTGGCAACATGTTCTGGTTTTAAATTTTTAAACAAACCAAACGTTTGGCACAAATGGCCAGATGTCTGACCTGGGTAACGGCCACTTTTCTCCAAAAGTCATCTTCTTCAATCGAAGAGTTGCATTCTCCTGTTTTGATCATAACTCTTTATTCTCAAACATTGTAACTCTTGAAATGAAATAGAGTGAACCAAAAGTCGTTACTTCTCAAACAAACTCTTCACCGTCTCTAAATAAACATACAATTGAAAGTTACAATTAACTTGTTGATTTTGAACTTTCGTTCTTTATTTTCTAATATTTCTGTGATTTTCAAAAGCGCTCAAAAACACACTTTTATCTCTTCCTTACATTAAAAGCTTAAAATACATACTACTCAAGGAGATTATAGGAAGAAGCTGTACTTGTAGTCAAAATCAGTGTTGCATAGAACGTACATTTGTCAGAGAAATACTTTTGTATAAAAACTTTGGTGTGATTACTTTTAATTTTTACCTGCATCATCACTCTCTGCAAGTCATACTATCATACATGTACTTGTCATATACTATATACATATACAATCCATATAGACTTTCAATTGGTATCCGAGCAAGGTTAGTTCAAATCACGGTAACACGTGTTTGAAAATTATTAATATGGCAAATATCTTTCAAGAAGGTCAGTCAACTGCACATCCTCCATTATTCACCAGATCTAATTATGCATATTGGTCAATGAGAATTTTTATGGAAGCAAATGGTTTGAAAATATGGTCAGCAACTCATATTATGTAGCAACTGAAACAAATATTTGCCCATAGATAGATGCACAAAAAACCACTGCTTCTAATAATGCTAAAGCTATGAATGTACTATTTTGCTCTCTTGATAAAAAATGAATTTTCACATGTTACATTATGTACTGCTGCTTATGATATATGGAGTACTTTACAAGTTACACACAAAGGTAAAACTAAGTCAAACAAACAAAAAATATCAATTTTACTAAATCAATTTTCATCTTTCAAAATGAAACAAAATGAGTCAATTATTGACATGTATTCAAGATTTCAAACTATACAACACGATCTTATGGCACTAGCAGTTAAATTTACTGATTTTGATTTAGTATCTCGAATTCTCAACTCTTTAACAATTGAGTGGAAAAGAAAAGTACTGGCTATCGAAGAAGCTAATGATCTCTCTGTACTCAAAGTTGAAGTGTTGATTGGAAATTTAAGGTCATATGAAAGCAAATTTACAGGCCAGAAAGGAACAAAATCATGAAAAGAAGAACATAGCATTTCAAGCAAGTAAAAAAATTTCTGAATTGGATGAAGATGATTGTGGTTATTGCCAAGAACTACTAAAAATTTAAGAAATTCAAGAAAATGACTAGATCCTAAAATAGCAGAAAATCAAACTCGGTAAATCAAACTTCAATTAAATGCTTTAAATGTGATCAATTCGTACATATGAAGAAGGATTTCCCAAAACTCAACATTGGGAAAAAGAAAAATAAGTTTGAGAAATTTAAGAAAAAAAGAAAGGCATTCCAAGTCACATGGGATGAATCTCACTCTGACTCTTCCTCTTCATCCGATAAAGACAGTAAAAGTGATACAGAGCAAGCAAATGTATGTTTCATGGCACACACTAATGAGGTATGTCCCAATCTTACTTATGATGAAATTTTAGAAATAAGTATGGAATTCGATGACAAACGTAGATAAACTAAAAAATAATTAAATGAGGAATATGTTGCCAAAATAAATCGATTAAAACTTGAAATAACGTTACGAAAAGATGAAAAAAAACTATTTTTGAAGAAGAATTAGAAAATGCTCAAGAAAAATGTAAGAATATTTCTAATGAAAATAATGCTTTATCTTGTGAATTAGGAAAAGTTAAACTAGAAAATAATAAAATTAATAATAAGCACATTATCTTAAAAGATAATCTAGAAATTTCAAGATCTGAAAATACTGATCTTAAAAACAAATTGGATAAAATTACAAATAATATTCCAAATTTTAACAAAGGAAAACAAGACTTAGAGAATTCAATCAAAATTTCCAAGCCATTCAAAAATCGAAATGGAATAGGATTTGAGAATAAAGCAAAAATTATAAAGTATAGTAAGAATTATACTATGATAAAACCTTCTTCTAAAAATAGGAAATTAATAACAAATTCAAAAATGATTAAAATATGGGTTCCAAAAACAAATAACAACCTAATTAAATAAAAATATATAGGTAATTATACGAAAGAAGTGATTCACAATAATAATTACATTTCTAAAGGAACCAAACCATCTTGGTTGTGGTTACCATCACAAACTAACACTTAGGACCCAAAAATAAAATGCGTACCAATTTAAATATTTTTATTTTTTGCAGGTATCCAAATACAAAAATAAAGAGAAATAGATATTAGATAGTGGATGCTTCAAGCACATGATGGGAAATGCTCACATGCTGTCAAAGATAAAATACATTGGCGGTGGCACTGTAACTTTTGGCAATAATTCAAAAGGATTCGTCATTGGCGTTGGAGAAGTCATCAATATCGTATCTCTAACACTCCTATTATTTCAAATGTTTTATTAGTAGAAAACCTAAAATATAATCTTCTTATTTAAGTCAGTTGTGTAATAAAGGGTTCGAAATAAAATTTGAAGAAGATAAATGTAAAATTTTCGATCAAAGAAAAAAATTACTCTTTGAAGGATTTAGAAATCGTAATATATATATATATATATATCCTAAATATGAACATTAAAAATAATTTGGATTTATGTCTATCCGCAAATCATGATGATCCTTGGATTTGGCACAAAAGTTTTTATCATATAAATTTTAAATATATCAACAAACTAGCAAAACATGATCTAGTTAGAGGTCTACCTAAAATTGATTATAAAATTAAAAATTAATGTGACGCTTGTCAAATGGGAAAGTTAAAGAAAAGTTCCTTCAAATATAAAAATAAAATATCCACTAAGCAATAATTAGAAATACTTCATTTAGATTTATTTGGACCAACACAAGTACGTAGTATAAATCATAACAAATCTGTATTCGTAATTATAGATGATTTTTCAAAATATACTTAGACATTATTTTTAAAACATAAAAGTGACATTTTGGAACTTTTAAAATCTTTGCAAAATGGATTACTAACCTAATGGATTTAAAAATAAAAAATATACGCAGTGATCATGGAGGAGAATTCGAGAATGCATTTTTCACTAATTTTTGTAACAAAAAAGGAATTAGTCATAATTTTTCGATTCCATGAACACCACAACAAAACAGTGTAGTTAACAGGAAAAATAGAACTTTACAGGAATGTGCACGAACACTACTAAATAGTAGTAATCTACCCAAAAATTTCTTGGTTGTGTGAGAAAAGCGGAATATGGATCTGAAGGGTAGGATTAACACTAGAGGGGGTGAATAGTGTATTAAGGAATTAATAAATCCTTTTCAGTTTATCTTAACTTGAGCACAAATGTATGCAACATTCAAACATAGATATGATCACAGAATCAAACACAGATGCAGAAATAAAGTAAAAGCAGTAAAGGAAAGAACAAACCGGATTTTATACTGGTTCGGAGTTACCCTACACTCAGTCCCGCACACAAGTACGGATTTCCTTTCAAAAGCAATTATACAATTACACCCTCGATTTCAAGGCCACGAGGTACACCACTCCAGATTCACAATCCTCTGGGTAGAGATACTTGATTTCAGGGGAAACAAGTTCACCCAATTGATTTCCAAGGTAACAATCACACCTTTTCTCACTTGATTGATTTCCAAGGCCACAATCACACTTTTTCTCACTTGATTGATTTCCAAGGCTACAATCACACCTTTTCTCACTTGATTGATTACAAAGAAGTCTATAACTCTGAATAGCACTGAGATCTTGTTGAGATAGTGATAGAGAATCAAACTAGAAATGATCTAGTTAGATTCAATGTTGATTTCGGCAGAGTAATGATAAGAACGTGTATAAAGAAATGTGGAAGAAGAAGAGGAGTGAAAACCAGAAAAATATGATTAGAAATTCATTGAAAACAACCCTTATTTATAGAATGTCCATTCGTGAAAGGATATGACGAATAGATACTTCTTTTGAAATTTAAATTTTGAAACCAACTGCCATTATGTCGACATGGGTATCTCGGGTATGTCGACATGCCAAAGGAAATTTTGATGTTTTGTTTTTCTTTGAAAATAACTTTTATCTTATATTAAAACTATTTTAGACTTTTATAAATATACTTAACTATAGTTAAAATACATAAATAAATATAGAGAATAATATTTTGGTATATATAAAATTTTACTATAATTTTATATTTAAATCTAAGTATAAATATCAAAAGTTAAATATATTATTATTACAAGATAGTTTAAAACTAAGGATGATTTGATTTTGAAATTAAAGATTATTTTGAGGCTAAAAGTATTTAAATTCCGGATAGATGTTTTTGATTCTTTTAAAAGGAAGGTTTCGAAATCATTTTGAAAACAAGATAATTTTGTAAAATCATTTTGAATAAAAGTTAGCGGATACAAAACAATGTTCCACTAGATTTTTCGTATGTTCCATCCTACTTAGGGTTCCATCCCTTTAACGGGCTCGAAGTGGATTCCATTCCACGAATAAATTGGATTTTAAGATGCCAGTGCTTTTCTAGGAGTTTTAATAAAATTACTAATTAAATTACTTGAAATCTTGAACTCTTGTTATTCTTGATACTCATGGGTCTTCATCTTGATATCTTGAATCTCTATACTGTACAGTCTTCATTCTTAGTAACTGCATGGTTAAATCATACATATACATATATATCTAAATTATAATGTTAGTATTTATATTTTATAATCTTATTCTAAGGTTGTTGTCATCAAAACAATCATCTCAAGGACTAACAATCTCCCTCTTTTTGATGATGACAACCATTGTTTATAAAATATTACTTCTATCCTAATAACTCCCCTTAAAACTAACAACTCCCCCTTAATCTATGCCTAAATATCCTATTTTATAATTCTCCCCCTTCGTCATCAACCAAAACCATCCTAAAATCATAAAACTATAAAACTCCCCCTTAAACTAATATTAGAACAAAGTATAGTAAATGGAATGTGAAAGACATTAACATAATTATAGTATATTTCAACACACACATCAAAACCAATCATGTCAGACAAGTCAAACAAATCAATCAAGTCGAGTAAGTCAATCAAGTCAAAAAGTTAATCAAGTCAATCAAGTAAAACAAGTCAATTCAATCAAACAAGTCAATGAAAACATTCCAAATAAATCAAAAACTAATAATCCTATATTATAAGACAATACTACAAACTCCCCCTAAATCAAATACACTCGTTATGTATACATGTATGCAATATGTAGTTTGTAACACTGTATGAAATGTATGACGTATGCAATATAGCATGAGATGATATGCAAAATGAAGTGCAACTTGTGATGCAAATGATTATGATATTTCACGCACTGTAATTTATGATGTAATATGCAATGAAATGTGATATGAAATAGGATGCATAATGATATGTAATGTGAAACAAAATGATAACGAAGTAAAAATAATAATAATATGCAGCATGATATGATGATATATATACCATGGTAAGAGATATCCAGATTATAAGATAAACATGAGTGATAAGTAATATCTAATTGACAAGCATATATATATGTGTATGTATGTATATGTATATGTATGTATGTATGTATACATATATTAAACAATTTATTATAACTCGCTTCAACCAAACAAAGGTAATACACACCAATTACTAAACTTAGGTTAAGAAAACTAATGAATGGAACTAAAAGTGTAGTAAGGACAAGAGTTTAAAGGTAATTAATGATATTAAAACTATAACATATTCATGAAAAGTAGTAATCAAACTCAATATCAAAATCAAATTGCTATGAAATATGGATTTAAACTTTATATATGATTAAATATGGTTTTTATAAAAATTAATACCCTAATTATTTAATTCATTTAAAATAATTTTTTTAACTAGGTTGATTTTTTTTAAGAATCCAAACTTCCATGTTTATAAAATACTTAACTTACTAGTTAAAAATTATATATTAAATTATTATTGATTAAAATATTTAGAAACGTGTTTAAACATCTTTTAAAAAAATCATAATGAAATATTAAAAATAACAAAATTTGAAAAACTAAAATAACATGTGTTATGTTAAGGCCTCTTTCAATTTATAATTTTAATTAATTGCAAAAAAATATCTAAACATTAATTTTAAAATATTCTAATATAAGTTAGAAAACAACTTCTAAAAAGAATAGAGAAAAATTCTTAATTTAAATATTATTTTTACATAGTTTAAAGTTTTAAGTAGAAAACACAGCATTTACAGAATGCTGTAAAAAGTTTTTGCAATAAAAAATATTCAAAGCATTATAAAATAGAATCTGCAGTATTTACCAAATGCTGCGAAAGTTTCTAAACACTACATTGTTTCAAAGCACAGAGATGCTATAAAAATGAATTTGCAGCACTTAAGAAACGTTCCAGAAGAAAAGACAGCATTTTAGATATACTATCTATTGTTCTGGGCCTGATTTTACATGATTTTGAACTAATTTTACGACTAGATATTGAAATGTAAATAATTGATTTTTTTACTCAATTTTTTAAGTACAAATAATAATGAGAAAACATGTGTAAAGACACTTGGCATTATGTATGTAAAAATGCTTTTCTACTTAGTATAGTTGTAATAAATTAGTAATAAGATTTTTATTTGAAAGAAAACACATTTTAAAAGACTTTAAAAAAATTTAGACTGATATATCGAAATTTATACTATGATGTGTCGATATATGGACCTAAATATCAAAACTTATAAAAGAGATAAATTTCTATACCTAACTAAATTCATAAATATATATTCCTAAATGCAACAATAAAGATGAAACAATAGTATAGCATACCAATTTTTGCACTACATCTTTCTAACTTTGTTGTTCTTCTATTATCATCAACCACACATTTATATCTTTCATAATTTAACGACGAGATCTGTTCTATTGCGACAGGCTTATTTTTCTTATCAGCGTAGTATATTCATTTGTTGAATTTGAAGACCGTACAAGAAAAATACAGATGATTTAGTAGGTTGACCAAATTGGCTCTAAAACTTTGAATTTGAATTTGAATGAACGGACACTTTAACTACTATAAATTGGTCCAACGGTCACCACTTTTCATAAAAGTTTCTCTTTTTCTTCTTCTTCTTCTTCCCGTTTTTCTATTTACCATCTTTTAGAAGGCATATCTCATTCGTTTCTTAATGTAATTTGATGAAACTAGCGGCAAATCGAAGAGGAAGGCAAGGGCTACGATCCAGTAATAGTTTGGTGATGAATTTGGACAGTATTGTGGTGAAACAGGCCGAACAGTAAGAGAAATATAGAAAATCTCGTACACGGTTTTTCAGTTTTGGATAGCCAACTTCAAACTGTCATTTCTCACTCAATTTTGATCGGAATTTGATGATCCACCCAACAAAACGACCATGAGAACAAGAACTACAATCTGAAAATGGAGTGGGAACAAGATACTCAAATTTTTGGATGCAATTTGAGGAATACCATTGACAGTTTTGCTTTCTTTCTCTCTTTGTTCACCAAAACTTCATTTGACCATAACTTGGTCATTTTTTGATGGATTTGCACGAAACTAGTGACATTGCGAAGTGGATGGAGAGAAGTACAGTATCATATCAAGTTGTAGATGAGAATCAAAAGCATTGTATTGATCTGGCATCCATTTCATTGTCGATTGTCATTATATATCCATTTGTTCTTCTTGATTGATGAATGGTTATCTGGTATCTTTTAACCAATAGTCATTAAACATAATTCTTCTCCTGCAAAACAACAACATTTTAAAGAATCTAGTGACTTTTCAAAATAACTAAATATAATTTTAAACAACAATATCATGATGATTCTGTGACATATTCATATGAAAATAGTGTTAATAATTTTATAACAAAACGCCATTTTAAACTTTTTCAAAATTCAGATTATAAAAACTTTGAAAACCTTGCTCTGATACCAAATGGGAGAAAAGCGAAATACGGACCTTAAGGCTAGGATTAACACTAGAGGGGGGTGAATAGTGTTTTAAGGAATTACTAAATCTATTTGAGTTTATATTAATTTAAACACAAATATATGCAATATTCAGACACAGATATGATTATAGAATCAAACACAGATGCAGAAATAAAGTAAAATCAGTAAAGGAAAGAACACACTGGATTTTATACTGGTTCGAAGTTACCCTACATCTAGTCCCACACACAAGTACGGATTTCCTTTCAAAAGCAATTGTACAATTACACCCTCGATTTCAAGGCCACGAGGTACACCACACCAGATTCACAATCCTCTGGGTAGAGATACTTGATTTCAGAGGCAACAAGTTCACCCAATTGATTTCCAAGGCTACAATCACACCTTTTCTCACTTGATTGATTTCCAAGGCTACAATCACACATTTTCTCAATTGATTGATTACAAAGAAGTCTATAACTCTTAATAGCACTGAGATCTTGTTGAGATAGTGATAGAGAATTAAACCAGAAATGATCTAGTTAGATTCAATGTTAATTTCGGCAGAGTAATCGTAAGAATGTGTATAAAGAAATGTGGAAGAAGAAGAGGAGTGAAAACCAGAAAAATATGATTATAAATTCGTTGAAAACGGCCCATATTTATATAAGAACAACAGTTGTGTCCATTCATGAAAGGATATGGCGAATAGACATTTCTTTTGAAAATTAAATTTTCAAACCAATTGCCACTATGTCGAAATTGGTATCTTGGTTATGTTGACATGCCAAAGGAAATTTTGGTGTTTTTTTTCTTTGAAAATAACTTTTATCTTATATTAAAACTATTTTAAACTTTTATAAATATACTTAACTATAGTTAAAATATATAAATAAACATAGAGAATAATATTTTGGTATATATAAAATTTTACTATAATTTTATATTTAAATATAAGTATAAATATTAAAAATTAAACATACTATTATTAAAAGATGTTTAAAATTAAGGATAATTTTGATTTTGAAATTAAAGATTATTTTGAGGCTAAAAGTATTTAAATTCCGGATAGATATTTTTGATTCTTTTAAAAGGAAGGTTTTGAAATCATTTTGAAAACAAGATAATTTTGTAAAATCATTTTGAATAAAAGTTAGCGGATACAAAACAATGTTCCACTAGATTTTTCGTAGGTTCCATCCTAGTTAGGGTTCCATCCCTTTAATGGGCTCGAAGTGGATTCCATTCCACGAGTAAATTGGATTTTAAGATGTCAATGCTTTTCTAGGAGTTTTAACAAAATTCCTAACTAAATTACTTGAAATCTTGAACTCTTGATATTCTTGATACTCATGAGTCTTCAATCTTGATATCTTGAATCTCTATACTGTACAGTCTTCATTCTTGGCACCTGCATTGTTAAATCCTTCATATACATATATATCTAAATTATAATGTTAGTATTTATATTTTTTAATCTTATTCTAAGGTTGTTATCATCCATCTCAAGGACTAACAGGTTGAAACCAATGCCACTGCCTATTATGTATTAAATCGTGTCACACTTCGACCTATGACTAAAAATACATGTTATGAAATATTTATGGAAGGAAACCAAAATTTTCGTATTTCAGATCTTTTGGGTCGAAATTTTTTATTTTAAATACTAAAGATAATCTTGGAAAATTTGATCCCAAAGCGGATGAAGGAATTTTCATTGGTTATTCAGAACGTAGTAAAGCTTATAGAATTTATAATAAACGAACAAATATTATAGAAGAAAGCTTACATGTGTCTTTTGATAAAAATTTCCAACAAACCATTAAAGAAGAAGAAGATGAAATTTTAAATCAAAATCAAACCGAAAATACAATTAATACGACTAATTCATCCTCTAATAATAATGAAAATGTTTTAAGATCACCCACACGAACATTAAAAAGTCATCCTTTGGAAAATATAATTGGGGACTTAAATTCTCAAGCTACTAGAAATAACTTAAGTCAAATAAGTCACGTTGATTTTATGTCAAATACACAACCTAAAAAATTATAAAGAAGCATCTAAAGATGATTCTTGGATCTTAACAATGCAAGAAGAATTAAATCAATTTGACCGTATTAAGGTATGGGAACTTGTTCCTAGACCATCGGATCAATCTGTAATAGGAACAAAATGGGTTTTCAAAAGCAAAGCAAATGAAATGGAAATATTAGTCGTAACAAAGCAAGATTAGTGGCCCAAGGCTACAGTCAAGAAGAGAGAATTGATTATGAAGAGACGTTTGGTCCCGTAGCTCATCTCGAAGCAATTCGCGCTCTACTTGCTTTTGCATGTCATCTCAACTTTAAATTATTTCAAATGGATGTTAAGAGCGCCTTCTTAAATAGTTTCATTGAAGAAATTTTTTTGTAGAATACTACCATTATTTATTCACAAAATATATCTAGATCATGTTTTTAAACTAAAAAAGGCTTTATATGGTTTAAAACAAGCACCAGGTACTTGGTACGATCGACTAAAAACTCATCTATAAAATTCTGGATTTCAAATTGGAAAAATAGACACTTATTATTTATAAAATATAGAAATAACGATATACTAGTTGTACAAATATATGTTGATGACATTATATTTGGGTCAACTAATGAAAGTTTATGTAATGAATTTTCTAAAATAATGAAAAATGAGTTTGAAATGCCACACATGGGTGAATTAAATTTTTTCCTTGGATTACAAATAAGACAATTGGACAATGGCATTTTTTTAAATCAACAAAAGTATTGTAAGGATTTGCTTAAACGATTCAGAATGGAAAACACTACTAGTAAACCAACTCCTATGAGTACAACCTTATATTTAGACAAACACGAAAATGGACAAGACTTTGATCAAAAATATTATCGTAGTATGATGGGCTCTCTATTATATTTAACAGCTAGCCGGCCAGATATAATGATGAGTGTTTGTTTATGTGCAAGTTTTCAAGCTCAACCAAAGGAATCACATCATAGAGCAGACAAACGAATTTTACGTTACTTATCCAACACCAAAGATTATGGCTTATTTTATCCTAAAGGTACGATTTTTGAACTTGTATCATTTAGCGATGCAGACTTTGGAGGTTGTAAAACAGACGGAAAAAGCACAAGTGGTACCTGCTATTTTATTGGTCAATCTTTAGTTTCATTGTTTAGCAAACAACAAAATTGTGTTTCTCTTTCAATTGTGAAGCAGAATACATCTCTGCTGCTCTGGCTTGTGCACAAGTAATATATATGCAACAAACACTTCACGATTTTGGTAAAACTATAACTTGTTCTCTGATATATTATGATAATACAGGTGCAATTAATCTATCTAAGAATCCTATAAATCATTCTCGAACTAAACACATTGATATCAAACATCACTTTCTTAGAGACAACGTAGAAAAAGGAGTGATATCTTTAGAATTCATTAACACCGATAACCAGATAGCAGACATTTTTACAAAACCATTTTTTGAAAAATCATTTATAAGACTTAGAACAGAACTCGAATATGCTCCTTATCGGAAATTTAAGAAATACAAGAATAAAATTCAGAATTCTTTTTACCTCTCAGCATTAGTGGCTAACAGGTCATCTAATTTCTATACCAAGTTTTTCTACAATCGACTAATATTTTATCAAATAAAACGAACAAATGTTTAAAATAGAAAATCTACTCTTATATATATCAAATGTTTTAACCAAATCACAGTAAAAATTTATTAATACATACCTTTGTAAATAAAAATTGAAGTTTTTCAACATGTCATCTGACCACGACTTTACTTACTCTGACATTGATTTTTCGTCACCATCATCTGGTAGTACATATACATCTCATGCAAAAACAACTCCTAAATCATCTACATCCCTAAACATTATTTCTTCGCCTACATATCATACTGGCTATTCTCCAAAAGGAAAGAAAGCCAAGCATGGTGTTAATCTTCTACAACCCTCTCTCTTTGACAAAGCCGAGAAAATCCATCACTATCAAAAAGAGATGATGAATGTGCAAAGGGAAATGTATTATGAACAAAGACGTCAAGGAGCTTATCTCAATTTTTTGGAGAAATGCAGTCTTTCCATTTATGGACATTCTCCTTCAAAGGATTGTGTTGATGTACGATCTCCTCGTCTGATCGAAACTCCTTCACGTGCTCATCAAATAACTCCACTTAAACTATAGGGAGAAGGAACATCTGAAGTCCAATTCAGTCCAGTGCCTCCTTCTTGGTCTTCGATACGAACATTAAAAAAGGATGCAAAAGAGAAACAAAATTCGTGAGAGAAAAAAATAACTCTGTGCTTCTAAGAATCGTATTTCATATATATATATATATATATATATATATATAATATACATATATTATATTTATTATCTAAATTGTACAACTCAACCCATTCAAGCATATACCTTATACCTTTTTCTTAAACGAAAAGTTATATAATAACAATCCAACAATTTTTAAATACAAATAACATTGTCACTATTCTACCACAAACAAGCTGTGATATAGAACTCTACTATTGACTATAATATGCTAGTTCATTCATACTTATGTTTGTAAGAATATTTGTATCAACTATTACTAATAAAATATTTTTCGATCAAACAGACGTCTGAAATATCAAACAAACGTCTGCTTATATACATGCAAAATAGGCACTTTTCAGTTCAGACGTCTATGACTTACACCAGACATTCGTATCATGTTTTTGGAAAAATTGTCTAACTCGGCTCAAATGTTTATTAAACTTTCACCAGACGTCTGTATCATGTTTCTGAAAATTTGAGTAACTAGGCTCAGATGTCTGTTCCTAGTTTCTGCCTTAAAATCCCTAAAATGGCTAGCCGTCTGATTACCGCTACAAACGTCTGACCGTACTTCGAAGTCACCTTTTAACCCCATTTATAAATCATCATTTTCATTTTTTTACAACTTTTTCACCAAAACCCTATAGCAGAAACCCTAAGCCCCAAATCAATTTGCTTTCTTCTTCTAAAAACTACAACTCTATGGCACCCAAATCTAAGAAACCTTTTCCCAAACGCAAAAAAATAGGCCAAAGCTCTTAACAACCTTCTCAACAGTTTGTAACTGACGAAATAATTGATGATTGTATGGTGGAACAAGATGGCAAGCAAAAGCTTCAAGAATTGAAAAAGAAAAGAATTCATTGTGGTCCATTTTACCAGCTGAGGAGATTTTTCAACTACGAAATCGATGATTTGGTGAGTGATGCTGATATTCACCATCTCATTAATTATGGTTCTAACTCGGGTCGACCTGATCAATTAGCTGTCTTTTTATTCTTCATAAATTTATGTTCACTTCATATTTGGAACCCCTAATATCCTAAAAATGTGATTTGGAAAAGTGTTTATGGGGACATTATCAAATTTAATGTTGAAATGTTTAGACAAATATTACAGTGCTCATATACAGGAATTAGATTACAAGATATACCTGATATGAGGTACCATCCAAGAGATGCAATTACGTATCTCATTCGGGAAGATGACATGAGAAAATTAACACCAATCTATTTTCGTCCAAAAGCGAGACTACTTAATCGAATGCTTGTCAATACCATACTCCCTAGATTAGGTAGTCATGAACAAGTATATGACCATGACCATAGCGCTTTATATGAATTTTTCAGTCATGCAAAAGTAAATTGGTCTTAATATATTTTTACCAAATTAAAAGGTTCTAGACACCAGATCGTCAAACAATCATTTATGCTCCATATATTATGCAAATTCTTCAAGCGCACAACGTGCCTTCTTTCTTATCACAATACGAAGAACTTCCTGTTAAGTAAAGTGGAATTCGCTTCCTATCTTTAATACATCTTCCTGGAAATCCTCCAAGTATTACACCATTTTTTGAATATCAACACCAATAACACCAACCTCGACCCCAGCAATCTACTCCTATACAACCTACCTCTGCATCAAGACCCTCCGAATCAATATGTTATCACTCTGATTCTGAAATACAAGAGGCTTGAATTGCATCAGGACAAGAATAAAGTATTAGAGATGTAGCACTTCAAAACCAACGTATTCTATCTCTAAATCAAAAAGTCTTAGATAAGAAAGTTTCTCGCCTTGAACG
Source organism: Allium cepa (assembly GCA_030765085.1). Lineage (NCBI taxonomy): Eukaryota > Viridiplantae > Streptophyta > Magnoliopsida > Asparagales > Amaryllidaceae > Allium > Allium cepa. The sequence continues at coordinate 631,169,312 of CM060934.1, forward strand.
ATCTTTTTCTACAAGGATGACTAAGGTCGAAAAGACTTTAGAAAAAGCCATCTCAACTCTGGGAAATGTTTTGCAAAAGTTTGCGGACGATCATCTTCACGATCTTCATCATCTACGTCTCCTACACCACCTCCATGACCTCATGAACATCGATCCAGAACTCGAACAGTGGAAGTGCCTCTTCGGAGCCAACCTCTTGGAAAAGGTCCAAACACTGCGGACACTGAGGAAAGTGAAGATTTCTTCTGGCCTCCACAAGATGCCTAACATCACGAACACTTTTCATCTTTTCAAGGACTTTTTATTCAAGAAAATAAATGAATATCATTATCAGTCACAGTGGCAACATAACGACTATGATGGCACTGTGTCTAATCTTTGGGGTTATTTTTCTTCTCAATAAGTTAGCTACTAATCTTTATTCCTGCTTGTATAAACTATAATAATTTGCCTTTTGATTGTTAACATTATGATATTGCCCTATTATTTCATAAACTTTTTTTTGATAATGACAAAGGGGGAGAGGATATATTACAAAAGAAAGGGGGAGCCTCTTATAAAATAAATTGTATAGTTGTCATCATCAAAAAGGGGGAGAATATTAGAACCTTGATTTTGATGATAACAACTATACAAGCAATTGCATTCAATATACTTAGGTATATATATCATCCACATGCAGGTAGACTTTCCGACACAAGGATTGTTATATTGAGATATCTTAGTACATTCTGTTAATATCGTAAATAAATGATATGTACAATCTCATTGAGTAATCTTCACAAGCATTTTCACATACAAATTACTTAAAAAGGAAGATAATAGAATATTCATGTGTCAGACATCTGCCGTATGTCTCAGAGGTCTGGCAACATGTTCTAGTTTTAAATTTTTAAACAAACCAGACGTCTGGCACAAATGGCCAGACGTCTGACCTGGGTAACGACCACTTTGCTCCAAAAGTCATCTTCTTCAATCTAAGATTTGCATCCTCCTATTATGATCATAACTCTTTTTTCTCAAACACTGTAACTCTTGGAATGAAATAGAGTGAACCAAAAGTCGTTACTTCTCAAACAAACTCTTCACCGTCCATAAATGAACATGAAATTGAAAGTTACAATTAACTTGTTGATTTTGAACTTTCTTTCTTCATTTTATTATATTTCTGTGATTTCCAAAAGCACTCAAAAACACACTTTTATCTCTTCCATATATCAAAATCTTAAACTACATACTACTTAAGGAGATTATAGGAAGAAGCTATACTTGTAGTCAAAATCAGTGTTGCATAGAACGCACGTTTGTCAAAAAAATACTCTTGTATAAAAGCCTATTCCTCCAAGAAAATTGAGGGTAGGTGGTTAGTGTATTTTCAAAGTGGAGCTTTGGGACTGGATGTAGGATGAAAGGTCTGAACCAGTGTAAAAACTCTGGTGTGATTACTTTTAGCTTTTACCTACATTATTATTACTATCATACACGTACTTGTCATATACTATATACATATACGATCCACATAGACTTTCAAACTCAACCCATGGAGAGGTCGATATCGACCCCCATCCATTGAGAGTTGGGCCTAGCCCTCTCTACGATCGGCCCATATGGTTGAAAGGGTCCAGATGCCGAAGTTTTAGTCAGATTGGAGGGTGCCTTCATCTATAAATACAGAGGCGGTGGGCTATTGTGAGGGACTATTTTGGGCTAGCAAGCAAAACTCTACCTGTATTGTAACCAATCTCTTTTGTTTCTTCCTTAATCTCATGTTATTTCTTATCGATTGTAATTGTAATCAAGTGACTTGTGAAGCAATAAAGAAAGTATTCAAAATGGACGTAGGTAATCAACGCCGAACCACTATAAATCTTGTTGTTTTTGCATTTTGCTACATTTTTCTTGATATTCAGTGTTATTTCTCAGTTTTCATTTAATTTCTTCATTTATTCCACTAATAAAACCATTCTCTGGGTGTTTGTGGCCAATTTGGTTACAAAATTTTTGGTGCTTTCACTTAGAGAGTCGATTGTCAAGCTATTAGGATCATCTTTGTTGCTACTAGATTGAAAAAAATACCCCGAAGGAGATCTAGGTTCATTTTCAGAAGCTTGTAGATACTATTTAGATTCTTCAAGATCTAAGCCAAGAAATCTAAGATGGTCAAGCGCACCAGATCTACTTCTCACAATGTTGATGGCAATGAAACTGCTAGTGTCCAACAAGGGGGCCCAAGTAACTAGCCTGTTAATGCGAATGTGCAGCCTGCTGCAGCCCAAAACCCCGTTGATTCCGTTACTAGAGCCGAATTTAATGACTTGATGCGGGAGCTGATGGAGAGCCGTAGGTAGCTAACGAGCAAATCCAGGCTAATGCCAACTTGATGAACCAGATTGCTCAACAACAAAACCAAGGTGCCAAAAGGGATCTCGCTTCTTACTCGACGATAGATAGCACAACATCATCGGATGAGCACCATAGACGTTAGCGTCATAGGGTCAAAGTAGCATGAGTTGGAATAAATAGAACGACACTTATAGACTAACGTGGTCTACCAAGATGGCTCTATGCCGACCCCTCCATAATGATCGGAACCGACCCTTCAGTTAGGGGTACGATTCCCCAAATGCAAGTGGGGAATCATGATCATGTTAGATCCAGGAATGTAGATGTTGGAGTACGTTTAGATGCCGATCAGCTACCTCCTTTGGATGGCGATGAAGTGAATGTTCGGGATACACATCTGGAGGATGATAGGCTAAGGAGACGTGAAATGCCCCAAAGACACCAGCCAGAACATTCACATAGGATGGAGCAAGACCACCACCTGGCGCCACCTATCGCGACACCAGATTTATCTACAGTGGTCAGGTAGCTGATGAGGGAAAACCAGGGCTTGAAAAATGATGATTAGGGAGTCTCTAGGAGTCACATTCCTTTTACCGACAACATTTTACAAGCGGAGTAATCTAGGAGGTTTAACATGCTATGATGCCTGATTGTGAAGGGAAGACTGACCCCAGGCAACATGTCATGAGGTGCAAATGGTTGATGGACTCAGCAAGAATGAATGATGCTACCAAACGTTGATGTTTCCCTATAACTCTATATGTGATTGCTACAATGTTGTTTACAAGATTACCCCCACGATCGATCTTAAGATTTGACGAGCTACCTACAAGATTTGTGGAGCAGTTCCAGATTCACGCTACTCGCTCCAAAGATGTGATGTCACTAACCAGTGTAATCCAGGCTCCACGGAATCACTGAAGGACTATTTGCAGAGGTTTCATGTTGCTGACACTGAAGTCAATAACCCAATGACTATGCCATCGTTATGGCTATGACAAGAGGGTTGACCCATAATCTGAATTCGACGATTGGCTAGTTGGAAAGCCGTCAGCCATGCTGGAGCATTTCTACAACAAGGCAACCGGTTTATGAGAAAGGAAGAGGCCAGGTACTCTAGATGAAGCAACACTGCAGGGCCAGGCAGAGAAGCGGTACAGAGCAACATCGTAGTAAAGCAATCTGGCGAGAGTTCTGAAAAGGTTTAGGTCAATGTTTAGAACAAGTCGGGTCAATAGAAAAGGAGTAGAGAAGGAAATCCTGATCGAAAGAGGGAGCCCGAAAATTAGAGGTCAAGGATTCCTAACTATACACCTCTGAATGCATCTTTCGAAAACATCTACCTGCCTACCTATAATACATTCCAATACAAGAAGGCAAATCTAGATCTTGGCGTTAGATTATTTCGCATTAGTGGAAAAAAGACAAAAAAATTCGCTACGTAGATTACTAATGAAATTAACTAATACGACAAAGTTAAAAGATATTAGTGTATGTAGAAATTGAGCTCACAGCTATGGTTGTATAGAGCACATAGTTGTAACTCGGGTTAAAATAAGTTATTGTTATCCAAGAAAAGAGCTACGGATCTATTAGGATGTGGATATCCGATAACCAAAAATGATTTCGGATGCGGATATGGCACTATCCGCATCCGAAAACATCCATTGGCAGGCCTACTTATAGTGTAAGAAAAGTGATGCACGAGAAAAAACTAAGTTTAGAAGGAACTAAAACACACTAAAGATGAGCTTCAAGAATTTTAAAATTCTTTTTTACAGTTTAAAAATCTGGTTAACCAACGGTTTAATGAACATTCAAGTCAAAACCAACCTAGACAGTCTTGAAGTTATTCTTTTTATGCTATGTATGTTAATTAGTATTTGGTTTAAGCATGTTATGTAATATTGGAACATATTGATGTCATATTTAAACTTGTGGATGTAGAACTTAAATTTGATGCATTATTTGGATTTAATTAAATAGACATTATAGAGTATTATTACTTATCATATTTAACGATTATGAATCTGTCTTTATTGATATATACTAATAATATTGGTGGTTCAATGGTATATAATTTTATCGCAACGATTTGTGGTGGTGGGAATTCAAAATTGAAGGGAGTAGGGAAGGAATAGAAAAACTACATGGTGAAGGTAGGACGTAGGAACTTCATTGTCATTTGAAGGGCGTGGGAAAATAGAAGCGTAGGAGGAACGTAGGTAAATTTCAAGCATAGGAAGGACGTAGGAAAAAATAAACGATGTAGAAAGGGCGTGGTAAAGCAAATGGCGTAGGAAGGGCATGAGAAATGTTTGGTGTAAAAAATTGTACTAAGCATGGCACAAGAAGATCGTAGAATATTTTTTCCATATTCAGTTTTCCAACGTTTAATTTGGCAAAGGAAACTTAGCTTTTCTTCGCCATTCCACTGCCGATCCGGCATAGAAAAATCAAAAAATTGTTGTAGTGGTTTTGTCATAAACGAGATCACTGCCTTGAAAGTGAAATTTAACACAACTGTGGTGCAATCGATAAGTAGCATCCGCTCTTCAAGGTTAGCATAATAACCTTCAAACTTGATTGTTGTTGTTGTTGTCGTATCATTGTTGGTTTATAAAAAGCAAAGAATAGCCATGTATTGTTAATATGTTCAGAGTTAGTGTTGGGAATTTCAATTGTCATTTGTCACTAATGCGTTGTCATTTATCACTAAAATGCAAGTATGGTTCATATGATGATTTTTAGAGTTGTCCATCTTCAAGTTCGTCAAAATCAATATGGGTTGTCATAAAAGCCAAAGCACATATTGTTAGAATATCTCCACCAACAAGTTTGAATTCAAAACTCCAAACAGTTCAATTAATTGAAAATTACTAATGAGTCTATGTAAATGTTGTAGAGAAATAACGTAGATAAGACTAGAAGATCGATGGAAAATTTAAAATTATTATCAATTTTCTAACACTTCAGGATAATAAAAAAATGAAAAATATTGATTTGGGAGAATATCACAATCAACCAAATTGAAAGACTTTGGTGTCATAGCACTTCATTTAAGTCTCACATTAGAAGTGCAAGTTTACTCAATTTGGTTTTTACGATAGATTTGAACATGAAAACCTCCTAGCAACGCACTTTGACAATAAACTCCATCAAACAAGGACGGATGGATAACATTTAAACCATTACATATGTCCCATTTTCAATGTCCCTCAATGCATATTTTATCATGTTTTGGTATGTGTAGCACATATCAAACACTAGTATATATTTTAAAATTTATCGTTTGATCTCTTCTCGGATCATTTTGCAATTCCCTTTCAACCATTCCTATACTAAAAGGAATTGATCTCAAAGAAGGTATTCCAGCTCTCAAACATTGTACATTGCATTGAAAAATAAAACAAAAACACGTGAATAAATTTAACCCAATCAATCAAAAATCTAATTACCTGAATCATTCAATATATTTTACTATACTGAAAATTGGGGACACATCCTTATTTTTAAACTATATTAGACTCACATCCCACTACATTTTGAAATATAGATTACGTCCATGGAATTGTTTAGTCTAATCATAGCTGGATCTTCATAACTAGATATCATGTTTACATAAATATTTGCAATATTAAGAACGTGATATATTTTTGTAGATTTATAAGATTTCAATTTCTTTTTCACTATTAAATTACAAATTTTATTATCTTTCTTTTAAGATCCATATATGATATGTTTGGAAGAATTTTTTTTAAATATTTATGAGCCGACTAAATATTTATTCGGGGGCCAACTTGAAACCCCCCAAGCAAATATTTGCTTTCGTAAAAAAGAAAAAAAGGTCAAAACATATGACATATGGATCTTAACAGAAAGATAATAAAATTTGTGATTTAAGGATGTAAACGAAATCGAAATCTGATAAATCTAATGAAATATATCACATTTTTATTATTACAATTTAAATTCGCACAATTGCCTGTGTGAAGTTAATTAAAATAAATAATTTCAAAGATTTAACTTGTATTTCAAAATATGAAGGGATGTGGGCCTAATTTCATTTAAAGAGAGGGATTTGAGCCAGAAGTTTCCTTTATTTTTATTATGTATTGTTAGAATTAGAGGTACCTATTAATTAATATCGAAAACATTATTTTGATTTGAAGATATGAATTTATGAAAGTGGAAGATATGAATCTTTGTCTTGTGGTCCATGTATAATAGGTAGAAACATGTATATTCTTTGCATTTATTATTATCTGATCAATCAATCACTGACTAAAATACAAACTATTACAGGTGAAGTGCTTATAAGCTATGAACACCCTTGTTCAATTGTTGGTTAGTAAATAAGAGTACATGATATATCATTCCCTTGCACAAGGTAGTAAAGGTTAAATAAAAAATTAAAAAATCTATTGTTTTAACCGAGGTAGATGCTGTAAATTTTCAAAATGTGATTTGGACATTATGGTTTGTTTTTAAAGAAGAAGAAGTGAAAGAAAAGTTTAGTTCTACATCTTAGAATATAAAGAACTATATTTGTTTAAATATAGGTTCCTCAAAAGAAGGTTGGGCCCTTTGGGCGTCCAAATGTTTGCTCTATTGTAGGGAAGGAAGCCATGCATAACCATCGCATGTGCGCCCCACCGCCGTCCGACGAACCAGGTCGGGATTTGGTCCAAATGATATGATGTAACTATTGCGATTAATGAAAAGACACATCTCTGCAACTATAAATAGCTACACCTAGAAACTGTTTCGATTTAAAATTCTTCTTCTTGTTTGCGATGCCTAAAAAGTGTTTCAAAGCTTCATTCTGAAAATCAGTAGCACTTTAAAGGTATTGAGAATCTTCTCTTCTTTCCTATCCTCTCTAATTTTTCATCGTCAGAAAATAAAAGATGAGTGGTTCTTGGTCCGATCAAAGTCATATAGACTTTGAATCTGGTTATGTTGTTTCAAAGCTTCATTGAATCCTAAAGTCAACAGTTCTTCAATCCATTTTTACCTATTGAGTTGAACTACTATCTATATGAATCTATACAGTAAATCCTTGAACTCAGAAGTACAATAATCTCCTCATCGGTATATTCAAATCATCAAACAAGTTCCAATAATTTTTTTATAATAGTTTCAACCATGGATGACACGAGTTCAAGCAACATCAATACCATACAAGTCACGAATCAATGCTTGACGCGTTTCGAGCAGTTTGACGACAAAAACTTCACACGTTATCAAGAAAATATGAAGTTATTTTTTATCACCGTCATACTCTTCTACATTCTTGAAGATGATTTGGAGGCTATATCCGAAGAAACTCTGAAAGATACGGATGAGCTGAAAGTGAAACGTGCGAAGCGCAAAGAAGATGATTTCCTTTGTAGAGGACACATACTCAACGCACCGTCTATTTTTGTGTACAATGCATATAGAAGTATGGAAATAGCCAACACTCTGGACTGCATTGGAGAGTAAATATCGAATACCCGAGGCAAGCAACAAAAAATTCATACTATGCAATTTTAAGGATTTTAAAATGAATGATAATAAGTCCATTATTGGACAAGTTAGTGAAATTATGTATAGTAAATCAACCTAAAGGTGCCAAGATTGAACTTCCTGAATCCTTTGTTGTTGGATTATAATTCTAGATTTCACCATTCTTGGAATGATATTAAAATGAAATTGAAATACATGGAAGCGGATTATGATTCAGAGAATTTATAGCATCATCTTCGCATAGAAGAAGACTCTTGTAAACGAGAACTAAATAATAATCCACAAACTAGTTTCATTTTAAGGCGAATAATATTGAATTGACAAATTCATTGAAATCTAAGAATGAGATACAATTTAAATAAAATCATTCTATGAAAGATAAGAAGAAAGGTGTTTGTTATTTTTGTAACAAGCCCGACCATTATGTTCGTGACTATCGTCAGTAAAAGAAAAAATTAAAGGCGGATATGGTTGAAGATAGATTGATGATAGTAGTGTAAGAAGAAAGCTCCATTATGGGCATAGAAAATGAGTAACGGCTTGATAGTGGAGCGACCATTCATATGTGCAAGGACCGTAGTCTCTGTAAGAACTATGAAGAAATTAGCGGAGACGAAAATCAAGTTACTGGAGAAAATAATGTTCGTAGCAAAGTAATTGTTAAAGGCAATAGAACCCCAATTCACTTCCAGAAAGACTTACTTTATTTAATGTTTTTCATACACCAGATATTTGCAAGAATTTGGTCTCTAATACCTTCTTAATTAGGGAGGATTCAAGATAGTGTATGAGTTTGACAAATTAGTGTTATCCAAGAATGGAAAGTTCATTAGACCGGGATATTCTTGTAATGGTAAAATTAAGTTGAATTTAATAAAGAAAACTTCTGATTATGTCGTTGATTCTATTGATTTATGGCATGCTAGTTTAGGACATGTTAATCATGGCTCACTCTAAAAATATGAATAAAGTTAGAATTAATTTCTGCTTGCAATTTTCACTCCATCTCTAAGTGTGAAATTTTTATTCAAGCAAAGATGCATAAAAAAAATTCCTTTAAATCTATCGAAAGGAAGACTAGTCTGCTTGATCTTGTATATAGCGATGTTGGTGATTTAATAGGCCACACAATATGGCGGAAATAAATTCTATGTAACATTTATTGATGATTACTCTAGATATTCTTAAGTTTATCTAAGGAATCAAAAAATGAAGTTTCTGATAAATTTAATATTTACAAGGTTAAAGTTGAATGAAATCAGGACTTAAAATAAAAGTATTACATTCTGATCGTGGCCGTGAATATTTTTCAAATGACTTTACTTTATTCTGTAAATAACAAGGATTAATTAATTAGTGTATTGTTCCTTATATCCCTCAACAAAATGGAGTCACTGAAAGACAAAATAGGATATTAATAGAAATGGTTAATTTTATGCTAATTAGTTCAAATTTATCTAACACCTTATGGGGCGATGTCATTTTATCTGCATGTTATATTTTAAATAGAGTTCCTTTAAAAAAGGAATATATCTCCTTTTGAACAAAGGTTTAAACGAAAACCTAACTTATCAAGACTTAAAGTTTAGGGACGTTTGGCGTACATTAGAAAACCAGATTCCAAAAGTCCAACATTAGAAAAAAGAACATTTAAGTGTGCTTTCATAGGTTATTCTCATAATAGTACAACTTATCGTTTTATTATTCTTGATACTTTTGAAGAAATTGACTCTACAGATGTATAATTTTTTGAAAACAAGTATACAACCCAACATCAAACTAGCGAGAATCCATTGATATCATCCAGTTTGAAACATATCAAAACTAATGATAATAATGACGAAAATTATACCGCTCCTCAAAACATTGAGAATTTTTCAGTACCTAAAGAGGATACTGAATGAAGGAAAAGTAAAAGAGCAAAGATAGAAAAAGATTATGGTTTTGACATCATTACGTATTTTGTAGAAGGAAGTAAGAATGAAATTCTTAACATCACCAGGTACGTAATGAATATTAATGATGACCTAAAAAGCTTATACTTAAACTATGAGCTCCAGAGATGCTATTTTCTAGAAAAAAGCTATCAAAGATGAAATGAACTCAGTTTTGATAAGCTAAACTTAGATTTTGACAGATTTACCTCATGGTACTAAACCAATAGGATTTAAATGGATAGTCGAGAAAAAAATGAACACTGATGGTTCCATTGATAAATTTAAAGGCAAATTAATTGCCAAGCTGTGACACCCCACCCTAAGTCCCATATTAACAAAGAGTATTACCAGGTAATACTGTCCGCTAATGCGGAGAATAGGGCTGGTTAGGAGCGACCATCTATAGCTTTGTCTTAAACATCTAAATAATACGTCGATTAGTGCTCTAATTTTTTTTCTATCTCAAGTCGATTGACATATTCAATAAATGCTTAATACAAAACTACAGGTGGCTAACAGATCTATCAGAACAAAATACAACAACTAAATGTACATCACATAAAAGAAACAATTCGTTAATTGGAAATAATTTCATTACTAATAATAAGCAAAGGTATGGAGTGGATTATTTCGAAACATATGCTCCTGTTGCTTGCATATCTTCGATTCGGTATTTGATATCACTTGCATCCATTCATAAATTTGTAATGCACCAAATGGATATGAAAACCGCTTTTCTAAATGGTGATTTAGAAGAAGAGATATACATGGAGCAGCTAGAGGGTTTTGTAAATCCAAGCCAAGAAAAGAAGATTTGTAAACTGATAAAATCTCTATATGGTCTAAAGCAAGTATCCATGCAATGACAAAGAAGTTTGATAAAGTAGCATTGTCATAATGCTTCATTATTAATGATTCTGATAAATGTATTTATAGCAAATCAGATGATACCAATTGTATTATAATATGTTTATTCGTTGGTGACATGTTAATATTTGGGGCTAATATATCTTATGTGAAAGAAACTAAGAAGTTTCTATCCTCTAAATTGGATATGAAAGATCTTGGAGAGGCTGATGTAATTTTAAGAATTAAAATACTGAGGAAAAAGGAAGTGTTGGTATTAACCCAATCTCACTTTATTGAGAAGTTCCTCAAGAAATAAGGTCATTATAGTAACAAATCAGCAACAACTCCCTTAGGTCCAAGTATTAACTTAGTGAAGAATACTGGACGTACAATATCTCAACTTAAATATTCCAGTATTGGTAGTCTAATGTATGGTATGCATTACACTAGACCAGACATAGCACATGCTGTAAGTGTGTTGTGTCGAGTAATCCGAGTTATGTACATTGAAAAGGTGTCTCTAGAGTTCTAGCTTATTTAAAAGGCACTATAGACTATGATCCATCTTATAAATGATATCATGTTGTATTAGAAAGATATAGTGATGCAACCTGAAATAATGTGGAATCCAAATCCATGTCTATGACTAGGTGGATTTTCACATTAGGAGGTGCAGCTGTCTCTTGGTATTCCTAGAAGCAGACCTGTATTTCTGACTCAATAATGTCGTCAGAATTGATTGCATTAGCATATGCAAATAAGGAGGCGGAATGAATTAGAAATTAATATAAATTCCTTTATGGAAGAAGTCATTGCCATAGTCTTGACTAACCATGACAATCAGGCTACGATATATAATGTTTCTAATAAAACTTATAACAGAAAGTCTAGACATATAAGTCTTAGACATCAGATGATAAGACAGTTACTCAAAATAGGAGTAATTAATGTTGATTATATTGAAACAAAGAAAAACTTGGCTGGTCCACTTACTATGTGTCTTCCAAAGGGTATGGTTTCCATAAAATCGAAAGAGATAGGACCAAGGTCTATTAATGAAGGTTGATCGTCCTTAACAAAAACCCAACTTATGTCTTGAAAAAGATAAACAAAGTTCAACGAGTACCATCAAGTTAAGAGAATGATTATGGAACACTAAAACTAATTACCCATCATTAGTGTTGGATTCTGCATAAAAGAGGATGGATGAAGATCCTTAATAAGTCTTGTTAAAATCATAGAGTGTATCAGAAACACCTTAAGAGACTTACATATATGAGTATGGAAATCAAGCTGTTTCCCAAGAAAGTAAGACCATTTTCTAAAGAAGACTCATGGACTCAGGATTTGAGCATATGACCGTTAGTATGTTGAATAAATAGAACGCTCTATATATAGAAATCGATATGTGTGACTGTTCCAGTACTATCACAAGGGGTACTTGGTTCAGATCTGTTCATTATAGACGTCGATAGAATTTTGAATGATTTACACTAAGTGAAAGTTCAAATCCAAAAGATACATATCATTTATATATTAATTTCCACAATGATGCAATATTTGATCTTGGCCACTTGGGTACGTAGGCAGTCCTTCTAGTGATGCAGTCATCTACTATATTTATTTTTCTTATTTTGAAAATGGGGGGAAATTGTTGTAAATTTTCAAAATGACTTGGGCATTAGAGTTTGTTTCTAAAGAAGAATAAGAGGAAGGAAATCCAAATGTTTGCTCTATTGCGAGGGGGAAGCTATGCATAACCACAACATGTGCGTGTCTTTGCCGTCTGTCCGACCGATCGAATCGAATCAGGCCGGATTGTGGTTGGATTTAGGTTCAAGTAATACTTTTGGATAGAATTATTTTTGGTCAGATTTAAATTTGAATTTGAATGAACAAAATTGGTGGGAGAGGCGATGTGAGATGTAAGTATTGCAAAAGAATGGACACGTCTTCTCAATGAAAATACACCTCTCTACAATTGTAAATAGCAACACACAATCAATTTTAAATTCTTCTTCTTGAAATTTGCAATACCTGAAAAGTGTTTTAAAGCGCTTCTTCATTCTAAAAATCAGTAATGCCTGAAAGGTGTTGCGAATCTTCTCTTCTTCTTCTCCACTATCTTCTTTAATTTTGCATCATCGGAAAATAACAAAAGGGCGATTCTTAGTTGTACAAACTTTGAATCTGGTTATGCTGTTTCAAGGCTTCATTGAATTTTGAAGTACTAGTTCTTCAATCCATTTGTACCTGTTAGTTGAACTATTGTTTAAAAAAATCTACAGGGTAGATTCTTGAAGTCAGAATTACAACAATCTCCTCATCATTATACTCAAATCACCGAACAAGTTCCAAAAGTTGACCCAAAAGTAACAGTAAGTGGTTGTGGAAAAATGAAGGACGTGCAAGGTAACTTGTGGAATTGTGATCGTTCCTACCTAACAAAAGCCATGAAGAATGGTGTGGTGGTCACTCGCTAATCTTGTGTTGTAAGTTTTCACTGACGTCTCATGACTTAATATGAGAAATTTAAAAGAGCAAACACAAGATGAGATACACAAGTACCACATAACCTTTTCTTAATATGTCATTAAATCAACAGTGGCTAGAATTTTGAACTTGAGCTTCAAATTTTAGAGTTAGAATTTGATATAAAATTGAAAATGTAAAAAAGAAATATTTTATTGATCTCAGATTGAAGAAGTAATACACGATATATGCTGAGTGTGACGACCCGGAATTTTTAATAATTTAAATTGGAATAATTAATTGATTTTAAAATATTTAAAAGTTAATTTTTAACTTGAATTCAAATATTTTTATTAATAACAATTAAGTTATTAGATTTATTAAACCGAAATTGGGTAAAATGTTGAATCTGGAGTTTTAAGCCTGTTAAGATTAATTTAAAGGTTTGCAAAATTTATACTAATAATACTGAAGACAGTAAAAGTGTTAAAATTGAATTTGGAAGTGTTTTGTTCCGTTTTGAAAATTTATCGTTTAAATTAAATTTAAAAATAGCCTTCCGAGGCACAGTCTCGAAATTCGATGAAACCAGTTCCATTGGATCCGTAATAGTTAGTTATTATCGGATTTCAATTTTCGTAGCAATCAGAGTTGTCGTTTAACCCTGGCAGCTCAAAATGCATAGAAACTATTTTGATCGATTTGATTTAAAATTGATCGTTTACTTCCGTAACTCGCGCATATGATCGAATTAGCTTCCGAAACACGTTCCATTGTGTTCGGAATGCGGGTAAAACCTTATAAACGTCTGTTGGCATGTTTGATTCGGGGTTCGGGATTTCGCATTATGGAACACGATATATTTTCATATTTAATTGTATAATAATCAGCGTACTCAAGAAGCCATTCCTAATTCTATTATACGTTTCCGTCCCCCTCTCTATTCTCAAAAAGCAGAACGACCTCAAAAAAGTAATCAAAATCAAAAAGGGATTAATGGCCGAAGCCTTCATCAAATTAAAAAAATGGCGAAGCTAGGGGGATAAAGGAACGGAGGCGCGATTGAAAATCGCGATCTAGGGTGGAGTCATGATCGATTATGGAGGGTGAGGCACACGATCGTTTGCACGTGGGTTGCTTGCAGTCTCGCGAGCCATTTTCAAGCTCGACGATGCAGAGGCTTCGGTGAGGAAGAGCGAAAGAGCTCGCGCGCGTGGGAGGGTTCGGCTGCTCGTGTGGCGACGAGCGATTGATGGGATACGGTTGTGATCGCGATTGGCGAGTGGAATGCCGGTTTGTTTTGGGTCGATGTTTGGCGATGGTCGACAGAGAGTTCAACTTGGATGGAGGCTCGTGGTGTACTCTCGATGCATCTTCATTGTCGACAGTTTGGGTGAGCAGTTTTTTTTTTAAATTTTCCTAAGTTTTTATAATATATGTACGTAAAAAAAAATATTTTGTGTTTACTGCAATGTTGAAATTGGAAATCTAGGTATGAACTATTATTAGTTTTTGGATTTGGAAATATATGTAAGGATTTAGAAGAAAAAGGAAAAAGGGGAAATTAGTTTAGGAAAATTTAATTATTGTTTAAATAAAGATTTAGTTAAATTAAATATACAAAATGGAAATCAATTTATTTAGTTAACTTATATAATTATTTGATAAATGAAAAATATTTTATAAACAGAAAATTAGTTTGAAATTAACTTATTAGGTAAAATGAATTTTATTAAATAGAAATCGATTCATTCAAATTGTTCGAATATTAATAAGATCATTTAATGTTTATACAAGGTTATAACCCGGGAAACCAAGTCGAGAATGAGGTGAATTGCAAATTTAAGGGGCAAAGGTGAGTAAATCTCACTCTGTTGGATTTTTATTTAAATTTAAATGGTTAAATTTAAATAATTGATTAAATGATTAAATTGATTGGATGTGCACTGATGACGATGTGACTTTGGTTTTGGTTGGTTCTCGAGTTAATTGTGGTCTGACTCGAAGTATTTGGGTTTTAAATTGTTTTAAGCTTAAGTCATGAATAAGAAAATGTTTTCATTTTAATGTTAATAAGGGCTAAATGATTTGTGATTCATTAAATTTAGAAGGGTAATTAAAATGAAAAAATAATTAATTCAATTAATGGTTTTGGGTTGATTAATTTAGTAATTAAGGGTTTGAATTAATTAATTAATTAAGGTTTAAGTTAATTTATTAAGTTTAATTAATTTAGAATAATCAATGGATGGTTTAATATGTAATTACTTAATGTAGTTAATAAAATATAATTACTTTGTGAAATTAATCAAGAGATTAATTAAAGTGATTAATTAAGGAGTAATTAATTTATTTAATGAAGTAAATAAAAGATAGTTAATTGTCGGTTGAGATAAATCAAGAATGATTAATACTTATGGTTTAATTAATGATTAATTATTTAATGTAATTAATTTGGATTAGGATAAATTGAAATATAATTGGAAATCATTCATTTATATAATCAACGATGTAATTAAAGATTGATTAATTAAGATGAATTAATTAGAAATAAGTGACTTAAGAGAAGTTAATTAATATAAGTAATTAAGGATTAATGTAATTAAAATAGTAATTAATTCATGAAGTAATTAAGATTACTTATTGATTTTGGTTAAGTATAATTAATATTGTGAAGTTAATTAAAGATAATTACTTGAATGTAATTGAAGGATAATTAATCCAGGGTGATTAATTAAGATGAAAAATGAAGGGTTGACTAATTAATTGATTTGGAATTAATTAATATTGAATGAAGGAATCTAAGTGATTAAGGTTAGGAATTCAATTAGAATCGATTGAATTAGTTTGGAAGGGATCAAATTTGCTTATGGGTGATTAAATGGTGTTGAATGCTTTGAATGAGTTGATATCTCTGATATGAAATGTTATGTATTTCATTTGGATAACTTGGGTTAGAATGACATGAGTTTAGAAGAGACCGGGGTCAGGTATTGGGAAATACTCGAATCCACTTCGAATTTTTATAGATTGATATGGGAAATCAATAGATTGAAATGAAATGATTTAAGTGAATTGGACTATTTAATCTAAAGTTTTTGGTACTTGGATATTGATGTGTGAAATTAGAGAAGACTATAACAAATTGTGAATTAGTAAGTTGATTTGAGTTACCCCGGGTTTTATATAAGTTGTTTGCTTGGATATTCCATGTCGGTTGGGTTTACTCACGCTGGTTTCTAGCCTGACCTGGGTGTTACTTTGGTGTAATGCTCGGGTCAGATCGAGTATTACAGATTTTTAGGTAAGGACGTTCTGGAGCTCAGGAGGCGAGATGGATGGTAGGAACGTATAAAGTTATTCCGCTGTATTATAATATTGTAAATCTGAGGCATGTTGAATTGTATATGTCCAGTGTCTGTATATATGTGTAACTCTGATGTATTAAAATGTAATCGACAGATTATTATTCCTTTGTAAACTGTTATTATTTATTATTATATTTTATCCACTGCGAACGTGAGATGTTGATGTTTCTGATCTTCTTCTTCTTCTATCTCTTTCTTCTTTTTCCTAACTATCTGGAATTTTCAGGTTCGGAAATTTTTGGTCGTTACAGTTGGTATCAGAGCAAGGTTAAGCGAGAACCTTGGCTCTGGTGGGAATTACTCATTAAATAGAGTCCGAAGTACACTAGAATGAGTTGAGTGTGTGTGTGTGTGTGTGTGTGTGTGTGTGAGCGCGTACTTGTTATTTCTTATATAAAAGGTTTTAAATGATTTTATATAAAAATATATTTTGATATATAAAGCAATATTTTCTTCTAATAAATATTAAGGAGATTGGTTGTTAAATCGTTGGAATTAAATTAAGCAGTAATATAATACAACCAAATTGAAATCTTGAATTGCAATCAAATTAAGTGGTAACAAAAATACAACCAAATTAAAATTAAATTGATTGAAATGAAATTCTAGAATTTGAGCTCGGAAATTAAATTGTTTAAAAACTTTAAATAAAGGCAAGTTTGAAATGGATTCAAACGGAAATTTAATCTTAAATTTATAAAAGTAAGAATAATATAAAAAAATGGAAATTGGTATCTAGATATGATT
The DNA here is from genome assembly GCA_030765085.1 of Allium cepa. Lineage (NCBI taxonomy): Eukaryota > Viridiplantae > Streptophyta > Magnoliopsida > Asparagales > Amaryllidaceae > Allium > Allium cepa. Next base: position 631,186,542 of record CM060934.1, read on the forward strand.
ACCTTGGGTATTAACATAAATAGTTATTGTGTTTAATAATGATATATTTGTTATTAAGTAAGCCAAATGAAGCAAATTTACAAGATGAGTATAACTTCTAAATTAAAGTAGGTTTTAAATTTTTGAAGCTTTAAAACCTAAGTCTAGAAACAATCAATTGTTTCAAAAAGTTAAAGAAAATAACAAATTCAGACTATTTTGAATATAGTCTTATTTTAAAACAAGAAATATTAGGAAGATTTTTAAGGGATTTGTTTTAAAATTAAAACAAAGGGTGGTTTAAAATTTAAAAGTATCCTAGTGTGTAAAGGAAATAAATATGAAAATAAACTATAAGGTTGAGTTTTGAATTTTCCTTGGAATGTGATGTGAAACCCAAAGTGAAGCAAGTTTTGAACTTAAGTGAAAAGGTTATTAATCTGAAGGTTTAAAATTTAAATGGAAAATTTGGATTAGATTAAATTGAAATGATTTAAACTTGAAGAGGGTTCAATTGATAATAGTCCAAAATTGATTGGAATAATTTGGAATTGAAATTAAGGCGAGTAGGATTAAAATCAAATGGAATTTGATTTGAAGTTGGAAAGAAATTGAGGATTAATTCAACTTGAATTGGGAATAAATCAAGTCCAATGGAAATTGGAGTTATTTAAATTGGAATTGGCTCAATTTAAATGGGAGTGGAAATTTAAATTGAATTGACGGAAAAGTGAGCAGTTTTGACTCTGGACTATTTTCAATATAAGTTATTTTAATATAAACTTATTTTTCCAAGCTATTAAATATATACAACCTTTCTTTCTTAAAGTCAAATTATTTTATACTTGTTTTACAATTATTTTTCGAGCTATTTAACCATTTTTCAACTGTTTTCTAAACTAATTACTATTTTTCAACCATGTTACAAATTAATTACTATTTTACAACTATTTTGTAATTATCTAAAATTTCTGAAACTATTTAACTATTTTACAATTATTTAACTATTTTACATCTAATTTGCAAACTAATGATTATTTTTCAACTACTTATCTGTTTTTAAAATTTCCAAGCTATTTTCTAAATATAAACTGGTCAGAGTTCAAACTGTTATTGATTAAATACCCAACTGAGATAAGAATTGAAGTGATAATCCAAATGGGGATTAAGGCAAATGTGAATAAGTGAATAAAATTCAAAGTGAGGATGAATAGAAAGGAAATTGATTTGGCTGATAATCAATGAAAATAAATACGTAGGATGTACGTATATTATTCTATTCATATAGTGATTTGATCCAGATTCGAGCACATAATTTCGAGATAGTTTATCGATCCGAGTTGGGATTTTTCACTTGATTTTCGACGGCGAACCTGGATATGGATTGTTGATTGGTTCTAGATATTCTCTATCATAGTTATAGCTATGCAAGGAGAATGACGGTTTTTGACCAAGAAACCAGATCCGTGTCCGCATTAGGAAGTCGGGTGGATGATACTGGTTCGGAAGTGAAATTCTGTAATCGAGTGAGCGATCAATTGGTATAGCGTACGGATGATAAGTGTACATCGTACAGTTTTGAATGAAATTGATATTGGAAAGAATAATCAAATTTGAAGATTTTATTTTGAATAAACAAAGTTATATATCTTTATTATATAAGATAAATCTTCCCTTGTTGAATCTATTACCGGAAGGAAATGATTTTGAAAGTGTTTGAAGTATAAAAGGAGTTTTATACAAGTTTGAAATGATCCAAAGTTTTAAAAATTATGTATATCTGTATATATATATACAGATATAAAGGATCATATGAGGATTTTGGAAAAGGTTTTGGGAACCTTTGGATTTCGAAAGGCTTTTGATTTTTGCGTAAAATCAATATTGGAATTTGGAAAGCCTAGTTTGAGAATTATCGATTTTGGGATAATCGATTTTGTGTAAAGGAGATTTGTATGAGATCATACTAGGTGTATGATTTGAAAGATACTACATGTGTGTAGTATAAAGTGTTTTGATGATGGCTCTGGAGAAAAAGGCGCTCCCTTAAAATGAACTTCTCAGGAGTGCCACCGGGTGGTGCTGCCTTGAGCCCCAAGAGGGGGTTCTAAAGTTGATCCTATGAGGAGTCTGGACAAAACTAGTTCCTGAGGATTATGAGTAGAGTACACCATAGCGAAAGTCGTGTGTGCCGCTGAGAGCAAACAGTCTGCGTTTGATTTTATATCGGTAGACTGCGACCTATGTAGGAGTGGAGAAGTTTCATTTTGATAGCGAAAGTCGTGTGTGCCGCTAGAGCCAACAATTACATGGACTTTTGCTATGATGGCAACGTAACCCTGGAATGTAACTACGATCTGTTGTGGGTTCCATGGCGTAATCGAGGGACGCGGAGTGCCTACAGTTACATGGACTTTTGTTGCGATGGAAACGTAACCCGGGATGTAACTGCGACCATGGATGGGAGTGATGATTTCCAGGGCATTCTTACCAAAGAAATTTCCTCTATTTTCAAAAACAGTTTTCGATATTTTCAATAAAATTATTTTCCAAGTATTTTCACTGGATGTTGAAAATGGGTCTACCAAGTACTTGTAGATTTTCAGTCCTATGTCTGATCAACGTATGATTGAATTTCTATGACAACAAGGATGGACTGGTTGAGACATCGAGTTATAAGAAGTATTTTTATAAAGAGCTATTTTAATAGTATGATGTGAATTTAAAAGTATTTCTAAATTTTTAAAATAAAAGTGTTGGAATTTTGGAAAAATAAAAGAAAATCCAAACTGGAAATATGGAAAACAAAATTTGAACTCAAGAAAATTTAATGAAGTGATTTTTGGTAATAAAAGCGAATATTGATTTGAAAATTGGAAGTAAGCTAATTGGTTAAATAATTATTTGATTGAGTATGTTAACAAAATATAACTTGGGTAAATAAATGGACTGTAAGTTAATAATGGAGTTTGGAAATGAATTCAAATTGTAAATAGAATTCGACTTAGATTTGATAATGAATTAAATTAGAAGAGATGTTGTAAAAATAAAATAGAGTTAGATCGAAATAGTGATGGTTTGAATTACAAATAAAATTCAAGTGTGATTTGAATAATATTTAACGAAATTTGCAAGTAAATTAGATATAAGGGAAGTGTTTCAAATGAAATGGAAGTGAATTATAATAGAAATGGTTTGATTTGCAAATAAAACCCAGGTGAGTAGAAATAACTTGAGGGTGGCTTGTATTAATAAAATAAATTTGGAAATGAATTAAGTAGGTGAATTAAAAATATATAAAATGGGGTGAATAAATGGATTAATTGAATTAAATAATAAATGGATACTCTATTAAGAAAATATCAACGAATTTACATAAAAATGATCGTTGTTTGACGTAAACAAGTAATTAAAAATCTACGAATTAATAGAAGCAAATAAAATTGATTTTGAATCATTTGAAGTGAATATGAGCTTGTTTGGATTAAAAATAAATTGAATGTTAGAAAATTGAGTTGTAAACCATTAAAATTGAATGAGATGGTATATGAATTGTAACGACCCACTATTTTGCACTATTCAAATTCGACAATAAGTTAAAACATGTCAAGCTTGAATAGTTCAAAACAATAGATTGTAAATAAAGTAGGAGCAAATGAAATCAAATCACAGAATCACAGACACAGAAATTCAGAATACTCGCAGCGGAATTTTAAATAACTTAGTGGTACATGAAGCCACTATTAAAAGTCTCAAAACAATAAAATTTACATAGTCTTTAAACCCAAATACAGTTTGAAACTACAATAGAAAATGTTAATATTCAATAGTCTTGCTTTCATAAATTTAGATAAGGAACTGAAAGGAAAATTTGCCAGCAGCTTGAAAGTGATCTCCAGAAGTCCTAGCTCCGGGATGACGACTGAACTGCAACTCAAGTTGACCCTTAGCATAAGAAATAAACACAACATTCGAGTCAGGACATACATACTTATACAGTGTAAGCTAATTCAAGTTACGGTAATATAGAGCAAGTAACTTAAAGGATGCTTGGGACCGCCCATCCTCTAAGGATCCGTTAAACTATTTACTATGTAGTAATAATTTCACTATTATAATAGTGTCTATGTTAAACTAAACTTACTTTTAAATAGCGTTAAGGAGTTACCCAATCTCCCCCTTAACACAGTAATAGTCCCAGTAGTCCATCCAATATCATAGTCCCTCCTGATCGGGAAGCCACCAGAGGATACCACACGGGCTACGGGAGAAAAACAAACTCGTACAAGGCTCGCCATGGTAGGTGACACGGCACAACTAGGAAATGCTAGGGTAGATATACCAATTACACTTCCGGAACGGTGGTAACGCGTAGCTGCTACTACCGCCCACCTCGAACAACACTCCAAATCAAAGGTGGGCACCAAAACAACCACAAAAGTAATAGAATGGTATACGAAGAAGTGCGTCCGATCAGAGGTGCTACCTCATTAATCCGTCGATCGCTCCTGTTTTAGCCACCTTATGTCAACTCACGGGAGTCGGGTCCACGTATTTACCTCAAAGGAAACGTCACCACCATCCTACTTCATTTTGGAATCTCCACCGCGTACACGGTTGTCAAAGTGGTTTTCGTTATAGACAGAGAGTATGCCCATATCCGATCCCGGTCTCTTTAACAACCAACGTTATTATTACCCGTGGTTATAAAAATCCAAAATAGTTATATTTAAATTAAATACTTCATTTTAAATTATTTAAAAGTGAAGTTATAATTTTTATAAAAGTCCAATATACATCCCAAAGGTTATACCTTAGTTTGTTTGAGAAATTTTTTCTTAATATGGTTTCAACAATAACGAAACCAATTTAACTTAAAGATTTAAAATTTCCTCCCTTTATATAGTCATTTAAATTATTCAAAAATCTACGACTTTTATAAAGTATATTTTACAAATATATATATCTAACTTCTTTTACTTATACAAATCAAGTACAAGATTTTTCTATGAAATTTGCTTAACAATTAAGTAAATTACCATTCCAAAAATAAACTATATTTCCAATTAATTTTTTTTCTTACCTTTATTTCAAAACCAGCCTCCTATCAATTTATATTTCAACTTCCATATTTTTCACTAGTTTAACTATTTAATTCAAAAAAAACTTAACCTCGCTTTATATTCAAGTTATAACAAATTTCCTATTTTATTTCTCAACTTAAGTTCCATTTATTTTTCAAATCCAAATTCACAAGATAAATTTATACTTCAAAATTTTAACTTTTATTTATTTACATCTAAACTTGTAAAATATAACTATGCTAAAGAATAATTTGAAATCAAATTTTTAGACAAATATTATAACATTCAAATTTTTTCAAATATTTAATAATTCTAGAAAGTTATATATATATATATATATAACCACGGGTGTGTATAATAGTTTCTAACCTAGGTCAAGTGATACGGATACTATATCATTTCAATCCGTAAATTACAAAGAAAACCGGGTTCTATCATTTCAAACCTGCAGTCCCAAGTTAAATAACTAAATAAATAAATGAATAAATAAATAAATAAATATTGTTCAGGCCTATCATTTCAGCCTGTACCGATTTCTATTCTACAGGGAACTTGCAGTGTGATTAAACAGTAAAAATAAATAAATAGTATACAACATAAATAAACAGTATATAATATTACTAATGATGTGTAGGTTTAATAACGGGATTTTCACATCATCAATTTATATCACAGTCAATAGAATGAAATAATAATTATTCTACAACCACACTTGTTATCAATTTACAGATATATAAGTACGTTTTTCAGGTGAGAAGACTCACCTTATTGCCGTCAAAGATTTGATTCAAGAACGATGGTAATACTTGAAAAAAGAGAATGCACAGAAGCACGATCAAATTGTTGCGGAGTCGACGCCCGGATTTAATTCTTAAAGGAAAACGAATAAATTCAACATCAAAACTAAGTAAAATTTTAACACGAAATATTTGAAACAACAGGGACGCACGGAATCAATTCGATCTGTAGGCTCGACCACTCCACCTCACAACCCGATCACAACCAAATGAAAACGTGGCCTGCCCATTTTTAAAAGTATGAAAACATGCACTACTCTTTCCTTTCCTTTTTTTTTCATGCTCACGCTTTAAATTTTATGCATGCACGAACGGTAGGAAGCTTTAGGCAAATTGAGTCCAATAGTGGTGCACAACTATACCCAAGTTAGTTTATACAGGTGGCATGAGCATTCTCATGCATGTGTCCCCTCCCCCCTTTTGTTTCTTTCGTACTAACTTTTTTTTATGTGACATGGCATGAAATAGCTAGTCTCGGTCATATCCATCTGAAGGCATGCACGCATATTCCACTCGGTGGGCTAAAAATTTTATACAAGTAGCGAACACCTAATTAATTTAATCCAATTACTCAGCATCAAAAAACTTATGAGCATACTTTCACTAGCCTATTACAAAATGGATGCATGCAGCTTCATTCTAACTCCAGTTAGTGAATCCTATCAAATTTTATTCAACAGCAAAACCTAGTACCATATTCAAACCATGAATCTGTATTAGCTAACATAAACATAAAATATAACTTATACCTAACCTAGTCAAGCATTCTATCCACGCTGTCTTAGATAATTCCATGAACATGAATATAGGCATAGAGGAAAGGTGGATAAATAGGTGTAGTCAAGTTATGTGGCGGTGTAGGTCGAGCTTTGCGTGAACGGGAAAAAGAGAAGAAGAAAAATATATATAAAAGGAGAACAATAGAAGAAGATAAGCTAAAAGGTGGCCATTACCTGAAGTATGCTTGCTCACGCACGAGACTGAAGCCAAACTTTTGATGAGGAGATGGAAAATGCGTGGGTTATATATTTATAACAGAGAAGTTTTGTAATTCAAGGGAACAATTTTGGCAAGAAGTTTTATATTTGCGTACGTGCATTGGAATATGAAGATAAACTTGCGATATTCTAGGAGAAAGAATAGGTAGATTTTTTCCTCTGAATGGTCAGGAATTTGATGTGTGAGCTTATGCAATTTCAGTTGATAAAGGCAAGAAACTTATTGCTTTGAAACGACAAATTTTTTCCCCTTGATTGCGTAAAAAAACTGCAAGTGATAAATTATTTAAGGAAATAATTGGTTTCTTTGCAATTTCTTTATTTAATAGGTTGCGTGAGTTTTTTTTTAGAATTAAATAGGCTGAGTGATTTATGCAAAGAAACGGAAAGAATTAAATTGTCAAAGATTTTGGAATTGCAAGAAATCTAAAGTGTGAACTGTAAGGAATCATGAATTTCGAAGTGTTATATAAATTAAAACTTGCGTTGATAATTGAGTATAAAGGATGAAAGTTTCATTGATAGATAAATAAAGAACGCACATATTTGGGATATGAACGTATGGAGCGAATACCCGGTATGAAAGAAACGAAAAGCAAGCAATTTGTATTTTTGCTTTGAACGGTAATAGGTTTGTGGATAACGCTTCGATTAAATCAGAAGAGTAAAAAGGAAGTGAATATATTTAGAATGCGTACAACAGACGCAAATAATTTATGCCCAAATATAACGAAAATAACGGATTTAAATTTTATACGTTTTCTTATACGTTATTTATCCCATCAATTAACGCGCCCTTTAAACGCACAATTCAACAGTTTATTAATACATTGTAAATCGTGAAAGTTATTACTTAAATAAAAATAGAATTTGTTTACATTCTTCGGATTTATTTACTATTCTCTAATAAATTTATTACTTAATTTTGATATATATAATTCATTTTAAAAAGAACAAAAAGAGGAAATAAATGTTATTACGACATCCTCACAATAAATCTTGTACATATATAATTCTTATATAAAAGATTTAAAAATTTAAAATTTTAAAATTCCAATTAGAGTTATCTTTAACCAAAGTTGAAATTTCAAAACCCTTGTCTTTTATTTAAATTTTGGGAAATGATTTAATCAAATTAAAGATTTATATTATAATAAATCCCAAGGTTTTATAAAAAAAGAATACAGCGCTTCTAAAATCTTGGGTTGTTACATGAATTGGTTGGAAGCAATTTAATTAGTTTTGAAAACATATAAATTGCTCGTGGAAGTTATTTTGAATGGATTTCTTTTAAAATTTGAAGTGTTATAGTTGTTTAAGTAAGAGAAATGTTATAAACTTCATATATATATAGTGCTTATATCTTTAAATTGAGTAAGTACAGGTACCTGAAGGCCGTTTGGCTGGATTTGGTTGCACTAATTGCTAAAATAAATAAGCTGCTTGCTTAAAATGCTTAATAAAGGTACGCCTACGCAATAAAAATAGGATATATGAACTGTTTTTGATTTTCCGACCGGGTGGATCGATGTATATATATTTATATCTCTTGTCAAATTGCAAAAGCTCCTCCGTACAAAGGAGACTTTGCCAAAAAATTTCGAAAATTTTGGGAGTTAGAAAATTTTTGAAAATTTTTGGGAAAAATTTTGTTAGCAACAAAACGATTTTAAATATGAAACTGAAATAACTTAGTAGATGAAACTAATATGAATCAGTTATAAATGAAAGATAAAATTCAATATTTAAAATTGAAAATAAATTGAATTCATATGAAAATGGAAAAATACTAATTTGAATAGAAGTAGATATGAAACCTTCTGTAAGAAAATGTATGAAAAGATTTTAAAAGGGCTATGATTGGATATTATTGCTAGGTAAGTTATGCAGGCATTATAAAGGGAAAGGAAAATTGATTTTGATTTCAGAAGATAAATTTGAATCGCCCGACTAAAAGGAATGTATTTAAATTTCTGTAACAAATTGGATTGGGTTTTTGATCTAGCCACTTGGCTTTGTTTTCTTTTGGAATTTGGGAGCCCGTAGTGGCATTTTGTAGTTGTACCGAGCTAGCTGTGCAAAGGAGACGCTGGCAAAAAAATTCGAAAATTTAGAGAGTTAGAAAAATTTTGAGAAAATTTTGATAATTCAAAACTTGATTTTAAATTGAAATTTATATGATCGAGCAAAGAGATATTGTTTGAAAACTATAGAAGGTTTTGGGAAGTTGGGTGAGGTGAGTGTGGGTCTTCAATAATAGATAGTTGGTAGGATGTTGAATTGTGGATTGGGTAAAAGGTAAACGGGTATTGGACCATTCTTCCTAACTAGTAATTTCGGGGACGAAATTAACGGGGGAGGAATGTGACGACCCGGAATTTTTTAAAATTTAAATTGGAATAATTAATTGATTTTAAAATATTTAAAAGTTAATTTTTAACTTGAATTCAAATATTTTTATTAATAACAATTAAGTTATTAGATTTATTAAACCGAAATTGGGTAAAATGTTGAATCTGGAGTTTTAAACCTGTTAAAATTAATTTAAAGGCTTGCAAAATTTATACTGATAATACTGAAGACAGTAAAAGTGTTAAAATTGAATTTGGAAGTGTTTTGCTCCGTTTTGAAAATTTATCGTTTAAACTAATTTTAAAAATAGCCTTTCGAGGAACAGTCTCGGAATTCGATGAAACTAGTTCCATTGGATCCGTAATAGTTAATTATTATCAGATTCAATTTTCATAGCAATCGGAGTTGTCGTTTGACCCTAGCAGCTCAAAACGCATAAAAACTATTTTAATCGATTTGATTTAAAATTGATCGTTTACTTCCGTAACTCACGCATATGATCGAATTAGCTTCCGAAACACGTTCCATTGTGTTCGAAATGCGGGTAAAACCTTATAAACACCTGTTGGCATGTTTGATGCGGGGTTCGGGATTTCGAGTTATGGAACACGAGATATTTTCATATTTAATTATATAATAATCAGCGTACTCAAGAAGCCATTCCTAATTCTATTATACGTTTTCGTCCCCTCTCTATTCTCAAAAAGTAGATCAACCTCATAAAAAAATCAAAATCAAAAAGGGATTAATGGCCGAAGCCTTCATCAAATTAAAAAAAAATGGCGAAGCTACGGGGATGAAGGAATGGAGGCGCGATTGAAAATCGCGATCTAGTGTGGAGTCAGGATCGATTATGGAGGGTGCGGCACGAGATCGTTTGCGCGTGGGTTGCTTGCACTCTCGCGAGCCATTTTCAAGCTCGGTGATGCAGAGGCTTCGGTGAGGAAGAGCGAACGAGCTCGCGCGCGTGGGAGGGTTTTGTTGCTCCTGTGGCGACGAGCGAATGATGGAATGCGGTTGTGTTGGCGATTGGCGAGTGGAACGCCGGTTTGTTTTGGGTCCATAATTGGCGATGGTCGACAGAGAATTCAACTTCGATGGAGGCTCGTGGTGTACTCTCGATGCATCTTTGTTGTCGACAGTTTGGGTGAGCAGTTTTTATTTTTTAATTTTCCTAAGTTTTTATAATATATGTACATAAAAAAATTATTTTGTGTTTACTGCAATATTGAAATTGAAAATCTAGATATGAACTATTATTAGTTTTTGGTTTGGAAATATATGTAAGGATTTAGAAGAAAAAGGAAAAAGGGGAAATTATTTTAGGAAAATTTAATTATTGTTTAAACAAAGATTTAGTTAAATTAAATATACAAAATGGAAATCAATTTATTTAGTTAACTTATATAATTATTTGATAACTAGAAAATATTTATAAACAGAAAAGTAGTTTGAAATTAACTTATTAGGTAAAATGAAATTTATTAAATAGAAATTGATTTGTTCAAATTGTTCGAATATTAATAAGATCATTTAATGTTTATACAAGGTTATAACCCGGGAAACCAAGTCGAGAATGAGGTGAATTGAAAATTTAAGGGGCAAAGGTGAGTAAATCTCACTCTGTTGGATTTTTTATTTAAATGGTTAAATTTAAATAATTGATTGAATGATTAAATTGATTGGATGTGCACTGATGATGATGTGACTTTGGTTTTGGTTGGTTCTCGAGTTAATTGTGGTCTGACTCGAAGTATTTGGATTTTAAATTGTTTTAAGCTTAAGTCATGAATAAGAAAATGTTTTCATTTTAATGTTAACAAGGCTTAATGATTTGTGATTCATTAAATTTAGAAGGGTAATTAAAATGGAAAAATAATTAATTCAATAAATTAATGGTTTTGGGTTGATTAATTTAGTAATTAAGGGTTTGAATTAATTAATTAATTAATGAAGGTTTAAGTTAATTTACTAAGTTTAATTAATTTAGAATAATCAATGGATGGTTTAATAGGTAATTACTTAATGTAGTTAATAAAATATAATTACTTTGTGAAATTAATCAAGAGATTAATTAAAGTGATTAATTAAGGAGTAATTAATTTATTTAATGAAGTAAATAAAAGATAGTTAATTGTCGGTTGAGATAAATCAAGAATGATTAATATTTATGGTTTAATTAATGATTAATTATTTAATGTAATTAATTTGGATTAGGATAAATTGAAATATAATTGGAAATCATTAGTTTATATAATCAACGATGTAATTAAAGATTGATTAATTAAGATGAATTAATCAGAAATAAGTGACTTAAGAGAAGTTAATTAATATAAGTAATTAAGGATTAATGTAATTAAAACAGTAATTAATTCATGAAGTAATTAAGATTACTTATTGATTTTGGTTAAGTATAATTAATATTGTGAAGTTAATTAAAGATAATTACTTGAATGTAATTGAAGGATAATTAATCCAGGGTGATTAACTAAGATGAAAAATGAAGGGTTGACTAATTAATTGATTTGGAATTAATTAATGTTGAATGAAGGAATCTAAGTGATTGAGGTTAGGAATTCAATTAGAATCGATTGAATTAGTTTGGAAGTGATCAAATTTGCTTATGGGTGATTGAATGGTATTGAATGCTTTGAATGAGTTGAAATCTCTGATATGAAATGTTATGTATTTCATTTGGATAACTTGGGTTAGAATGACATGAGTTTCGGAGAGACCGGGGTCAGGTATTGGGTAATACCCGAATCCACTTCGAATTTTTATAGATTGATATGGGAAATCAATAGATTGAAATGAAATGATTTAAGTGAATTGGACTATTTAATCTAAAGTTTTTGGTACTTGGATATTGATGTGTGAAATTAGAGAAGACTATAACAAAGTGTGAATTTGTAAGTTGATTCGAGTTACCCTGGGTTTTACATAAGTTGTTTGCTTGGATATTCCATGTTAGTTGGGTTTACTCACGCTGGTTTCCAGCCTGACCCGGGTGTTACTTTGGTGTAATGCTCGGGTCAGACCGAGTATTACAGATTTTCAGGTAAGGACGTTCTGGAGCTCAGGAGGCGAGATGGATGGCATGAACGTATAGAGTAATTCCGCTGTATTATAATATTGTAAATCTGAGACATGTTGATTTGTATGTGCCCAGTGTCTGTATATATGTGTAATCTGATGTATTAAAATGTAATCGACAGAATATTATTCCTTTGTAAATTGTTATTATTTATTATTATATTTTATCCGCTGCGAACATGAGATGTTGATGTTTCTGATCTTCTTCTTCTTCTATCTCTTTCTTCTTTTTCCTAACTATCTGGAATTTTCGGGTTTGGAAATTTCGGGTCGTTACACTGAGTATTTATATATGTAGTGTAAAAGAAAATTGTAATAAATAGTGAATTGGGCTTCGGTCCAGTAGGCCTGCTTCCTTGAGAGAATGGTGCGGCTTTGTATGGTGATGTACCCGCTTTGCATTGTGAAATATAGCCATATTCAATCCATAATCTCATTTCTCTTGTTGCTCCCCCTCAATGTCGGCTAGGGTTTTCTTTCTTCCTTTTCTTAGCTGAAAAGTTTATAATTCTTCTTCTTTTCACATAAAACCCAAGATGAATTGAAGAAACTTCAGTCCAATTAAGATATTCTTAGCTAGATTGAGTTACTGTGAGCTTGGGTAAAATCGTTGAGCTAGCGTTTGCTTTATTTTGCTTTTCCCCTCTCCATTTGGCTTCTGATCTTGAAGTGTAGCTGCTTGTGGTGTTTACTAGCTTCTTTGAGATGAATTTTCAGATAAACTTGAACTAGGGTTTGGTGTATTTTGCTATGTTGCTCTTGATTTGGTGTCAGATCTTGAGACATAATTGCTTGCAGTGTCCTTTAGTATCTATGATATGTAACTAATGTCTTTGACTTTGAGATTCTCCCTGAATCTATTAAAAATTATGGCAGATAGGGGTTTTGTTAGCACATCTGCTCCTTAGTAAGTAGCAGTTAAATGATTAATATTGAGCTTTCCATTTATCAGTTGTTCTCGCACAAAGTATAAGTCTAGTTCCATGTGTTTAGTCCTTGAGTGTAGAATTGGATTCATTATTAGTGAAACTGTACTCAAGTTATCATACCATATAGTTGATGTTCTTGTGGTTTTAATATTTAACTCGCTTAATAGAGACTCAATCCACATGATTTCAGCAGTTGCACTTGCTACACTTCTGGATTTTGCTTCTGTATTAGATCAAGATATGGTTGACTGCTTTTTAAAACACCATGATATTGGATTTTCTCCAAGATATATGCAGTAGCCGTTAGTATATTTTCTATCATCTAAATCAGTTACCCAATTAACATCTACAAAGCTTGTTATGTTGATACTAGCACATGATTTTAGAATTAAACCATGATTGATAGTTCCTCTGAGATATCTTAGGATTCTTTTTACTGCTTTCCAATGTTCATCCAGTGGACTTTGCATAAACTGACACATCTTATTTACACTGAACCATATTTCTGATCTTGTTATTGTAACGTATTGTAGAGCACCCACTATGCTTTTGTATTACTTTATATTTGTAATAGGTTCACCATGATATTTAGATAAGTTGCAGTTGCTGATCATAGGAGTGGGTAGAGAATTAGCTTTGTCCATTTTTGCTTTGAGCAGAATCTTTGCAATCTATTTTCTTTGACATAAGTGAAGATCGGTACTATTGATTCTTTTAACATCTATTCCCAGGAAGTAGTTGAGATCCCAAGATCTTTGATATAAAAATGACTGTCAAGATGTTGAATTAATTTGTTGATTTCCACCTTGCTGCTTTCTGTAACAATGAAATCGTCAACATAAATTAGAACAAATGTCACATTATCATTGCAGTAGTTTGTAAATAATGATGTTTCAAATTTAGTTTGATGATAATTTGTCTTGATTAGAGTTGGCTTGAGTTTGTCAAACCAAATTCTTAAAGCCTATTTTAACCCGTATATGTCCTTCTTTAGCTTGCACACCATTGACATGTTGCTTGATTGCTTGAAACCATAAGGTTGTTCCATGTAAACTTCTTCTTGAAGTTCTCCATTTAAGAAAGCATTGTTTACATCGAGTTGTCTTATTTTTCAATTGTTGTGTAGTGCAATGGTTAGAACAACTCTTATTGTTATTGTCTTTACAACTGGTGAGAAGGTCTCCATGAAGTCAAACCCTTGTTGTTGTGTGTATCTTTTTGCCACTAGTCTTGCCTTATATTTCTGAATAGTGCCATCAGGATTCTTTTTAAGTCTGAGTGTCCATCTACATCCAACTATGTTTTCGTGTTTAGGCATAGGTATAAGTTACCATGTCTCATTCTTTATCAGTGCATTGTATTCCTCTTGTATGGCTGCTTTCCACTTTTCATTCTTTACTGCTTGATCATAATATTTTGGTTCCTCTGTCTCTATGTCTGCTGCATATAACTTTGGTTTGAATATACCACTTTTAGCTCTAGTGATCATGTGATGTTTAGTTGTTTCAGGAGCGGTACTATGTGTGGGCATAGGTTGAGTTATGAATTGTTGGGGTATGGATGAGATTTGTTCTTCCAGATTTTGATGACTCTCATGAGGGTCACTGTTATCACTATTATTTTCAGACTGACTATATGGTTCATGACCTGGTCTGGAATCAGACATTCTATGTTGTGGACTAGAGCTATTCGGAGCATCTTCTATTCTTTTAACCAGTAAGTTCACCTTGACAATTGGGTATTGATGGTATAGACACTTTTGGATTATAAACTTTGCTGGATGTTTTTACTTCTGCACTTGAAAAAGGAAACTGATGCTCACTAAAAGTAACATGTCTAGACACTATAACTTTTCCATTTCGACTTAAACACTTATACCCTTTATGATTCTCAGCATAACCAATGAATGTGTAGGGAGATGATCTGAAGCTCAATTTATGCGGATTATATGGTTTGGTGTTGAATAGCATTTCAATTGGGCTTTTGCTCCTTAGAGTTCTGGTTGGCAGACAATTGATCAAATACACAACTGTACTGAAGGCATCTAGCCAGAACTTTAAAGGCAGTGAAGCCTGAGCTAACAGAGTGAGGCCTGTCTCAACTATGTACCTATGCTTTCTTTCTACCAATCCATTCTTCTCTGAGGTATGTGGACATGTTATTCTATGCACTATTCCTCTTTTCTTGAAGTATTCACTTAATGGTTTGTATTCAGACCCTCCATCTGATTGGAAGACTTTGACTTGATGGTTTGTTAGCTTTTCAACTTGAGTTATGAAATGCACCACAACTTTTGCAGTTTCTGACTTTAATTTGAGAAAGTATATCCATGTGTACCTAGAGTAAGCATCAACAAAAGATACATAATAATTGAATCCATAATCAGAGTTAATAGGAGCAGGACCCCACAGATCAGTTGCTATTAGTTCTAATGGTTTATTGTTTGCAGTTTTTGATTTAGTAAAAGGCAATTTATGACCTTTACCCATTTGACAACGTGTACATATATAAGGCAGAGATATATTTTCACAAGAAATTTTATTATCACATAAGATTTTCTTTACAATACTGGCACGTTAGTGCCCTAGTTTATGATGCCAAACATCAAAATCATTATTGCACATTTTATTTTGATTCATCTCAGAATAGAAACAACTGTAGCGCTTATTTGCAGAAACTTTTGAATCAACAGCATTGAACTTGTAGAGTCCCTTATACATTTCACCTTGCAAAAGAATATCATTAGTTAATCTATCTTTGACAAGACAATGTTTAGGATGAAATTCAAAATAAACATTATTATCATTTGCAAATTGAGAAACACTCATCATATTTTTCTTGATTTATGGTACTCTCAATAAATTATTGAGATATAATTGTTTGTTTCCTCTTATGTTACCAAAACCTGTATGAGTGGTCTTAAGTGATTCACCGTTGCCCATATGTATGGTTTTGTTACCTCTATGCTCCTTGTTTCCAAGATTTAAATTGTCTATTTTATTAGTAACATGATTTATTCCCCGAGTTTGGATACCAAGACTCATCTTGTATGTCTTTAGGCTTAGCAGTATATGTTTGGTAAATTCTGTTGTTGTCAGACTTTCCTTTAGCTTCAGATTGCATATTTGCCGTGTTTTCACTTTGATTGTTGTTTCTTTAAGAGTTTGATTGCTGGTTGGGTATATATGATGCATCAAACCTGAAGTAACATTTGTTTGCTGCATGACCCTACTTTTCACAGATTTGACATCTTAATCTATTTTCATTATTCCATCTACCCCTCTATTTCTTCCTCTTGAATTTGATCATCCTCTTTGATAATTTTGAGTGTTGTTTTTTCCATAATTGTTGTTTCTTGAAGGAAGATTTATTGATAGATCAGTATTAACTAATTTCTTTTGATCTATCCTTCCTTCATGTACAAGAAGAGTTGCCTTAACATATTGCATGTCAGATATTTTCTTTCTTGATGATATTATTGCAACAACTGACTCATAATTCTCATCCAAGCCATTTAAAATAATGAGTATCTGTTCAGTGTCAGAGACTGTATGTCCTGCTGCATCAAGAAGATCACATAGAGTCTTGATCTTGGTCACCCATGCTGTCTTTCTTTAAGTTTTGCAACTACCTTTTATAAAACATTATCTTTGCTGCTGATTGAGAATTGAAGATTTGCTCCACTGTTATCCATATATCATGAGTTGTTTTACAACCAATAAGTTGTGGTAGAAGATTAGAACTGATTGATGACAACCAAGATGACAGTAGACTGTCTTGCCATTGATAATTTGTAAAATCTTTATTACTGATTAATTTTCCATCACTGCTCTCTATCATTCTTGCTAGGACAGCAGTTGTTCCCTTGATATAATCATCAAGGCCATACCCTCTTATGGTTGTTTCAATTTGACTTCCATAAAAGGTAGTTATTTTCATCAACTTGGGTCGTTATTATCTGATTTTTGGGGTTGATAATCACTATTGCATTACTTTCATTTGGCAGTTTTGGAGTAATTCTTGAAGCAGTTTGTGAAGTTGAGGATCGATCTTCATTTCCCTCGGTCATCGATCTAGGTTTTAATGATCTGTGCAAGTATACACAGTATCAGATGAAAGGAAGAAGAAAGACTTTTCTGACCTTCTTTCTTGATGATGCTGAAGAGAATAAGGCAGTGCAACCAGATCTGAAGTGATGACACCAATCTGACCAGTTCTTGCCGAGGGACTTGACTCCTTTAGAGGTAACTTTGGTTTTCTTGATGAAAAAATGGGTTTTCTTGATCAAAAAACTCGGTTTCTCAGGTGATGAGATACAATCTGATGAGAACTGGGGGTGCAGTCAAAGCTTAGGTGATGATACCGACTCTGATGAGTTTTCTGACGAGGCACTTGCTGTTAAGCGAATTTTAGCTTTAATACCAAGTTAGAACTTGATATAAAATTGAAAATGTAAAAAGAGATATTTTATTGATCAGATTGAAGAAGTAATACACGATATATGCTGAGTATTTATACTTGCAGTGTAAAAGCAAATTGTAATAAATAGTGAATTGGGCTTCAGTCCAGCAGGCATGCTTCCTTGAGAGAATGGTATGGTTTTGTATGATGATGTACCCGTTTTGCTTTGTGAAATATAGCCCTATTCAATTCGTGTAATCTCGTTTCTCTTTTTACAGAGCATACGAGACACCCGTTGAGTCAACAACATAAAGTAGTGTAAAGTCATAAAATCCTGTTGCTGTATAAATGATTGAACAAAGTAAGGGAAACCAGCACTTGAACTTTCATGTCAATTAGACGTCGCTGGTAACTCTGCATGAACTGTATAAACTGCATGAAGCATTTCGTGGTCAAATTTCGACTTGTTATAAGTTTATCCTATAAATATTATTACTTAGGATTAGTAAGTTTATATTATTTTGAATTTTTGTTAATAAAAAAAGTACCAAGTTAAGCCCAAATTAATTTCTTCCTGTTTGTTTAGTGTGTGAATTTATCTCGAGGTTGGGGACTTTGTCACTCTCTGTTATGAGGACAACATCTTAACGTTATTAAAATAAAGCGTGAGAGAGAGACAGATTTTTGTTAGATATTTGTTAGGATGGGTCAACATCTCATAAAGAGGGAAAGAATTATTTCTAGGGAGCGGATTGGACGCTATATTCAATCAATATTTTGTTCTGAATGTATTATTATCTTACTCCTTACTTTCATTCGTTTCTTGTGTCACCAGCATATATGTGAAAGGTTTTCAGATCTCATATTACCTTAGTTTTGCAAGTTTTTCATGTTACATGCGTATATGATTATTGTAGGGCTAAAATGGTCAGCAACAACCAAATCTTACAGACATTAATTAAGACCAAAATGTATACTTTACAATGATTCTGTTGTTTATATAAAAGCATGCAGTTAATTTAACACTTCACTATTCCGATTCCTATCTTACGTTTGGCATAAGCACAAATCAGTATGTAACCGCATGTCGTAATAAAATAATAAGAAAAATGGAATTGCATTATTATTGTCGTTGTTATTGTAATTTTGTCTTACATGTTGGCCAAATGGCCCCGACAATCTGTTAGCTATCAGCCTATTCTGCAATCGTTATCATGGATGTTGGACGTATCTGTGTAACATCACGGAGGGAGAGTTATTAGCAACCGTAATTAGAGCAGGGTTATCGTTGCATAAATATTTGTGTCCTATTAGTTTAACAGGCTATAATATAATACAAACCTCAGTAGAAAATCACACTCATAATAGATCAAAAATGCTTTGCGCATACCATAAAATGCGGTAAACTACAAATGTATTACCTTAATGCCTTCTCCAAGGCCTCAGAAAATTCAGCCGTTATTATGGCAAAATCCAACGCTCTCTAAATTGTGATGATTGATTCCATCTTTTCTTCAAGACCACCAAAGAAATCATGTAGTGGTGTATGAAAATTTATATTTCAAATTATCAACAAAATGCTATGAGTTAACTGCTAAATTACCATGACTTTACCAAGAACGACTATTTTTTAAGAGAGTAAATAGTGTATGAAAATTTTCATTGCAAATCCATGGCAAATTGCTATGAATTAGCAGGGGATTTACCATGGAAAAAAAATCTTCGTTTAAATCATCATGAAATTACCTCATGAACATGTTGGCAGGTAAATGAAGTATAGCGGTTGCTCATTACATTGTTTTTATCTTAATGTAAATACGGTCATATGCGGGTTCTACCCCAAGCCCATTTATGTAAACAACTCTATATAAAGTCTTGTACAAGATACCGAAACATAACTTTTGTAATATCAATGCTACTGAATCTTCATTTCTAATAAAAGATCTCAGTTTACAATTTCAATCTCTCTAATCTTATTCGAATTTTCTTCAAATTCTATCATGGTATCAAAACCATATAAGGCAAAACTGCACTGAAAGTCTTAGAGAAAGAAGATACTAATCTCCATTAGAGAAATCACATCGTTAGCCACCCATCAGAAATATTTTCATCATTTGGACAGTATAAGATTTGTCTCCAAAGACTTGTGCCTCGCCTAGGGAAGCCTGACTGCACACTATCTCCTTCATTGATCAAATCTTAATTTGAAAAAGCCGGAAATCAGTCAAGAATTCAAGAAACTCATTAAAATAGAAAGGAAATAGATGCCATACCACTGGTTTATCAGATTAGACATCATCATTTAAACCAGTTGCAACATACCTGAATTCTGCAGAAACAAGTTCTTGATTATTCTCTATTTTGATCTCTGACTTCTCAAGTACTTCTTGATTCAAGAAGCTTCATCATGGCTGATGATAACTCAGAAACTTCTGATAATGCATCCAATCTACCACGACAAGCCACTGCTGCGGCAGAAAATCTTCTGAAAGCCACCATCAGTCCTCCGATTCAACTCATCACTGCTCAACTTGACGAAGATAATTATCTTCTTTGGAAAGTTCAGGTTGAGACTACAGCAAGAGGGTATGGCTTGAAAGGATTTATTCTTGGCACCACTGCTTTTCCTCCCAGATTCATCACTGATTCAGAAAACAAAATAGCAAGTAATGGAGAATATGCAAAGTATCAAAGGAAAGACAGCCTTATAAGTTATTGGTTACTTTCATCAATAAATTTAAAAGTACTACCTTGATTAATTGGGTGTAGAACTGCTAATAAAATCTGGTTAGCAGTTGAAAGAATCTTTAATACTCAGTCTACAACCAGAGTGATGCATTACAAAAGACGGTTATAAAATGTCAGAAAAGAAAGTCAAACAATGAGGGACTATCTGCGAAAGGTCACGAACATATGTGATATGCTTAAAGCTGCAGGACACAAAATCTCAAATACTGAGCAAGTATTAACCATCCTAACTGGTTTAGGTGATGAGTATGAATCTATAGTAGTAGTGATATCCTCTCAAGAAACTCTGCCATCTCTTGAGTATGTCAGTTCCTTCCTCCTTGCACATGAAGGAAAATTGGACTTCAAGAAACCAATAGACAGTGACATGTCTATCAACTATGTCTCAAATAATAATAAGAATAGAAATCAAAATCACAATAATCAGCAATATCAAAGGGGAAACACTACTGTCAGACACAGAGGCAAAGGGAGATGGAGTAACAACAACAAACCAAAGTGTTAGATTTGTGAGAAAATTGGTCACACTGCACCAAAATGCTATTTCAGATTCAATGCTAACTATGTTGCAGAACAAAGCTCAAACAGCCAAAGAAATGGCAATTACAGTGCAAACTTAGCACAAGTTCAGCAAGAGTCTAATAAACAGTCTAGTGGCAACATGAATCAGCATCAAGATGAAACAGCAAGGTCAGAACACATACAAGATGAAGTATGGTACCCAGGCTCAGGTGCAACCAATCATTTGAAGATAAGCTTGACAACTTAAATCTTGGCAACAAGGAGTACAGAGGTAAACGGTCAATATTTCTGGGAGATGGCAAACCTATTGGAATCACTCATATTGATAATGCCTATATCAAAGGTGAAAGGCAATTACATCTCAACAATCTGTTAAGAGTACCAAGGATAAAGAAAAATCTTATGAGTATTTCTCAATTTGCACATGATATTAATGTGTACTTTGAATTCT
Organism: Allium cepa; assembly: GCA_030765085.1. Taxonomy (NCBI): domain Eukaryota; kingdom Viridiplantae; phylum Streptophyta; class Magnoliopsida; order Asparagales; family Amaryllidaceae; genus Allium; species Allium cepa. The sequence goes on from CM060934.1 coordinate 631,207,896, forward strand.
ATCCTAAATATTGTTTATTAAAAGGCATATTAACTGGTGAAAAACCTTTGCAGGGTAATGCAGTAAATGGGTTGTACAAGTTCACTATGACCAACTGCAAAAACACAGTTGGGAAAGTAAAGTGTAGAAATAACTGTGAAATATCATCTGTTGAAAACAATAAAAGTGTATTTGATCAATGGCATTACAAGTTGGGGCATCCAGTGCAAGTGTTGTAAAGCAGGTTCTAAAAGAAATTAAAGTCTCTTTTAGTGATCTTACTTTACCATTTATCTGTACCTATTGTCAAATGGGCAAAAGCCACAAATTACCCTTTGTTGATTCTACGACTGAATACAAAATGCCAATAGAACTAGTTACAACTGTTCTTTGGGGTCCTGCACCCATTAGTTCTGACTATGGCTATAATATTATATATCCTTTGTCGATGCCTTTATTAGATACACATGGATATATTTTCTGAAAACAAAGGCAGAAATTTATAATGCTGTCATACATTTTATTACTCAAGTTGACAGGCAAACATGTCACAAAGTTAAAGTTATTCAAAGTAATGGTGGTAGTGAATACAAGTCACTTGACAAATTTTTCTTAAATAGGGGTATAATACATAGAATCGTATGTCGATATACCTTTGAACAGAATGGTCTGTTCGAGAGAAAACACAAATACATAGTGGAAACAGGGATAACGTTACTTGCTTAGGCATCTCTACCTCTAAAATTCTGGCCTGAATCATTTAGTACTTCAGTGTATTTGATCAATAGACTCCTAATTAAAGTACTAAATGAAGTGAGTCCAGTTGAAAAACTCATGGGAATTAAACCCAATTATGATAGTCTTAGAACATTTGGGTGCCTGTGCTTTCCTTATCTAAGACCACATAACAAATACAAATTAGATTTCAGATCTCATCCCTGTACATTTCTAGGTTATGCAACCAAGCAGAAAGATTACAAACGCTTGGACAATTTAGGGAAAATATTTATTAGTAGACATGTAATGTTCAATGAAAAGATATTCCCCTTTGCTTGTGCAAATACTAAAACTACTCAGAAAATATATAATCCAAGAACATCTATCTAAAATATACCTGTGTATTCTGAGACATGGAATCACAAGGAGGCAGGTATCCCTGAAACACAACACACAGTGTTGTCTAAACCAGGTCATGGACCAGAAGAATAGCCTGACATACCTGTACAGTCACCTACTGCATCAAGCAATCAAAGTCAACGAATCAACACTAACAGACTTCAAGAACAATCTCAGGACAACACTGGTCAAGATGATAATTCAACATCAACAGACACTGAATTACTAACCAGAACAGGTCATCACATGATTACAAGATCCAAAAGTGGGATATTCAAGCCAAAAATCTACACGGCAACAACAAACATTGATGAGCCCGAGTCATTTGAGCAAGCATACAGAGATGAAAACTGGAAGACAACAATGAATGATGAATATCAAGCACTAATGAAGAATAAAATATGGAGCCTTGTACATCTCTCCAACAAACAAAAATATAATAGGATGCAAATGGACCTATAAATTGATGAAAAATTCAGATGGAACGGTGTCCAAACACAAGGCAAGACTAGTTGCCAAAGGATACACTCAACAGTATAGATTTGACTTCAGTGAAACATTTTCACCTATGGTAAAGCCAACAACTATCAGAGTTATGCTCACAATTGCTTTAAGCAAAAAATGGGACATAAGGCAATTGGATGTTAACAATGCATTCTTAAATGGCATTCTACAAGAAGAAATTTACGTGGAACAACCATATGGATACAGACAGAATGATCATCAAGTTTGCAAGTTAAATAAGGCCATATATGGCTTGAAACAAGCACCAAGAGAATGGTTTGATAAAATGAAAGCCACCTTAACCTCTCTAGGCTATCAGTCTATAAAATCTGATAACTCTTTATTTGTCAAAAGTTACAATAATCATATTATTTATATTCTGATATATGTTGATGACATGATCATAACAGGTGATGATACAACAAAAATCAAAAGCATCATACAATATCTCAACAAGCAATTTTACATCAAAGACCTTGGCAATATCAGCTATTTTATGAGCATTGAAGTTAACAGAAAATCAGACACAGAGATATTTCTAAGTCAGAAGAATTATATTAGAGAGATACTTATCAAATCAAAAATGCATGAGACAAGACCACAACCCACTCCTATGATAAGCAATCAACAATTATCCAAAAACAGGGGAGAATCCATATTAAACATTAAACGGTATAGAAGTACTGTAGGAGCACTACATTACATTACTATTACTAGGCTAGATATATCATTCAGTGTTAACAAAGTTTCACAATTTATGCAGGAACCACATGATGAGCACTGGAAACCAGTAAAAAGAATTCTCAGATGTCTTAAAGGAACTGCAGATTTCAGATTAAGGTTGAGAGCATGCAACAACTTAAATATCACAGCATATGCAGATGCAGACTAGACTATAGACATTGATGACAGAAAGTCTGTAACAGGGTACTACATCTGCAGTGGGGATAATCCTGTGTCATGGTGCTCTAAGAGACAGACCACTGTATCAAGATCAAGCACAGAGGCAGAATATAGAAGCGTTGCAAATGCTACTATAGAGATAATTTGGCTACAATCTCTACTAAAGGAACTATAAATCAATACAACAGTCAAACCAATATTATGGTGTGATAATCAAAGCACTGTGTACATGGCAGAAAATCCAATATTGCACGCACGAACAAAACACGTTGAAATTGATTTATATTTTGTTCGTGAACAAATTCAAAGAGGAAATCTACAAGTCAATCACATTTCTTCGACTTACCAGCGTACAGACATACTTACCAAAGCACTATCAGCAAGAGACTTCTTAAAGTTTCGAACTGAACTGAGGGTAGAGAACAAAGCAAATCTCAGAAATATGATCTAAAACAAGGATCTGAAAGCTCATATCCAATCACCTCAAGCAGTTCTAACTACAACAAGCAAGTCTCTTAAGGATGGTACTAGAGCCGGATTAATTGAAGAAGCATATAAATCTATCTCTAGAAGGAAGGCTAAAGTCTCTGAGAATTATCGAAGACAATCTCTTCAAAATCACAGAGGAGGATAGTATTGTTATGCTTTCTCTCAACAAAATTTAAAGATTCGCTGTGAAGAGTTGAAGAAAATCAACTTGATTCTCAACTGCCGCCATGGATCTAATACGGCAAAGAAACCCTAAACCTAATATTAGTTTGAGGGGAGAAATGAAGTATAGTGGCTACTCATTACATTGTATTTATCTTAATGTAAATACGGTCATAATATGTGGGTTCTACCCGAAGCCCATTTATGTAAACAACTCTATATAAAGTTTTGTACAAGATACTGAAACATAACTTTTGTAATATCAGTGCTACTAAATCTTCATCTCTAATAAAAGATCTCATTTTATAATTTCAATCTCTCTCATTTCATCTTATTCAAATTTTCTTCAAATTCTTTCACAGTTCACAACAGACACAAGTGTAGCTTATGCACCCACATGTCACTGGCACAAGCAACCCACATGTCACTGGCGTGCAACAAATGCATAGGAGAGACCTTCACTGTAACGGTTCATGAATTGATTAATAAATAATTAATTATGGAATTAATTTTTTTTAATCACTTAATTTGTGATAAAATGAGCAAACAAGCAAAGTAAATAATTGGAGGACATTTATTTATTCGTTCTTATAACTTAACTTAAGAAAGTAAATAAAATGAGAAGAGGGCTGGCAGCCTAACTCATTATGGATGATGAAAATAACGTATCCCAGGCGCCAGAAAAGAAGTAGAGGAGGAGGAAAAACTATGGGAACTTATAGAGTCTAAAGATCAAGCTAATTAAGAAAATTAGGTGAGTTATATCACTCCCTTTTTTGTAGTTTTCCTCTATGTTGAACATGTCTATGATTTGCATGTGATAGAGTTGATATCACTACACCAGAATCCTAATTTCGCAACGACTTTTAGCCGTTGCAAAACAATTTTGCAATGGCTAGGAGCCGTTGCGAAATGGGCGGTGGTAAAAATTTCGCAACGGCTCAAATCCGTTGCGAAATATATATTTTGCAACAGCCAAGGGCCGTTGCAAAATGTTCTTTAGCAACGGCTTGTAGCCATTCCGGATTTTATTTTGCAACGGCTTAAAGCCGTTGCGAAATGTAGATGTATAATTGATTTTTTAAATATCAGCAACGGCTTTGATCCGTTGCTAATTACTATTTTTATTTCTATTTGAAAAATTCAAAATTATTCTCTGCACCAATAACAGTCATTTCATTATCATAATTAATAAAAAAATTTGAAAATTTAACACTATCACAAAAGAAAGATTATTAAACCAAATTTATTCATAGATTAAACACAAAAACCAAATATAACAAATGTTTGAATTATAATGTTCAACATCAACACATACCATTATATAGTTCAACAAGTATACATAACATACATAGTACAACAACAACATCATTACATAATACTGCATGCATAGTACAATACATACAGTATATAACGTCTTCCTCCAATCATCTAATGCTCCCGCCAGCATAAGTTCATGCCTGCGCAAAACAAGAAATTGATGTTTGTTTATAAAGAGGTCAAATATCATATGTTCGTTAAAGTAAATAAAAAGCTAATGAAGATTTGTACTTTGTGCACTTGTTTCAAATTTTCAATTCTATCAGTTAATGCTCTAGATTATTTTTTCTAAATTATATATATAATGTAGGGGCTAATGCAACATACAGATCATCAATATATCATTTTGTGCTTTGTGTACCACACTGCTACCACCGTCAGTAATTGTCAACACAAGCCTACTCTGCACCTACAATAGCCTTACTTCCAAATCCCGTTGTGATCACAGTGAGAATACCCTGTACAACCTGCTTCTGTCACTTATCATCATTACCCGACAACTTCACAACCCCTGTCAGCTTCTTCATCACTACCTCTTCAGCCTTGACCCACTTCCCATCTACTTCTAACAACTTCCCTTCAACTGAACACTATCACAATTCACACATTACTGTCAAAACTCTTGCACCTGACAGTTACATAACCCACATATACAAACATCATCAACAACCCAGTTGCACTTACCATACTTCACCAGTGCTCACATATTGCTACCTCAACCAACCATCAGTGCTGCCTTCTGCACTTTCATCATCTCCACAATTCAAAACCAACCCTCCACTGCACATAACACTGCATAACAACCATCCGCTCCTCCTCCAATCCAACTGCCAGTACTAACTGTCATCTGTAGCCTTCATTATCATCAAATCACCCAACTGCTGTATCACAAACTTCCACTAACTCCATCAGACCTTTGTGCCTCTGTGCCTCGACCACAATACTCCTGCCACTACCCTACCATCCCACATAACTACAGCAAGTAACTTCCAACAGATTACCAGACTCATTACTAACAAACTCCTCAACCAATTGCCTCTGGTTCACCACTGCAATCACCATTCCTCCTTCACTTTGACTGCTGCACTACATCACAGTCCAATACAACTGCTGCACCTATCTTCTCCTCACCAAAAAATCATATTGCTTTTCAAACGACATCATATTGCCTGTTACTGTACCAGAAAATTGCATCACCTGCCATATATTCCCTGCCTTGCTCCATCAACAACACTACAAACCCCCAACATTTCTGTTATCATCTCTGAAAAATGTTTCCTTCTTACTCCTCTTCAATCACCCTGTCACCCATCACTTCAACTATTACATACCTCAACAATCACCATACTGCCTTTCATATTATACATCTACCATTCATTGTTACTCCAATCCAAACATTTTCACACATACAAGCATCATCCACCACTACACCTTCACCTCCCACCTGACCAAACAACTATCAGTTCTACAGCATTTCTTCCCAACTGCAAGTTTTCTTTCAGACTACCATAACAATTCCCATTGGCCACTGTCATTTAGACCGTTTACAACCAGTCCTCCCCTGAACTTCTCTGTACCAACTACCTGCAATTCCATTCATCCAGTCAAGTACAACAAACTACTGACCATCATCAATCCTCTACCAAAACCACTACAAAACTTGCTGCTAAACACCGACATTTCCCTACCTCAGCATCATCGATGGCTACATCCAACAAAAACTTTACATCTCTTCAATCTCCTCATACAATAATACCAGTCACGACCACCATTTCTCTACAGTCATCACAGCCTCGACTTCTCCTATGTCCACCATACAAAGCATCTCCAATCACCAAAACAAAACACCACAGCCATAACTCCTCCAAACCTCCCAGACCATCAACTGCTACTACTTACCGAACATCTAGAAACACTCGGCTTTCAATCGACATCGCGAACCACCCCCAAATCCCTTCCACCTCCAACGTTTCTCTGATTTATCTACACAATCCTCTATCACTTCTCTTATCAACTACATCACCTGATCCTCTGACAACATCCTGAAACAAGTCTTGCTTCATCAAATTCCAATCCCTCTACCACTAATATCAATGCCTCCATGAATGTTAATTCAATACCCATTTCCAATGCTTATTCAACCTAGCAGCCTTCTGTAGCTGTGCATGATTTTAATCGGCATATTCATACCGACATTGATCACACTGCCCAAACTCTTGTCTCCCCATCCTAAAGTCCTTCCATCAGTCTATCCTCCTCAAATATTTCAACTCGTTCCTCCCCTTTCATATCTTATAATAAAAATCCATATCTCAAACTCAAACCTCCTAATAAACATTACTATTTTCTCACCTGATTCTACTCATAAGTCTTCTATAACACATCTAAATTTTCATGATTTAGATATCTCTTCAACTAGTAGTAAACATTCTAGCAAAAGAAAATCCAAAAAAGAAAAGAATAAAGAATAATAGAAGAAACAAATATTCTGAGGACGAAGATATGAATTCAGGAGACGAATTTACCCATAAGCATGTGTAGCCTCAAAATGCAAATAAAAATAAAAACAACAAGCAACAATCCAACAACAATAGAGTCATTAGGCTATCTGCCTCTAAATCAATCTCTTCTTGATGATAAACAATATTCGATATTGGAATGTAAGGGGAGCACGTCTGGATTCCATAATCCATGAAATTAAGCATCTCATCAAAAGCAATAACCTAGATACAGTAGTGGATGTTTACTGATGCATGTTCTTCGAATGATCAGTTAAAGTTCTGTTGGTATCATTACCATTATCTACTAACTGTCTAACATTTTTTTTTGAAATACAAAAACAAGTTCATGCTTCATATTAATATAAACCATTTATGTGAGGGAAAGCAACATCATTGCTAGGTGATTAATTATAAACAACTATGGCTCAGTAGCTACGTTGAACTGATCAGTGACAGTGATATTTTGCACACAAAGTCTATGATGGTACAAACTATATATCACTATATCATCTTGATGCATTTTGTTTGTTAAACAGCTTGTGCATAATAACCCTAAAGAATAGCTTGTGCAATCAAAGAACTAAGACAGCAGTAAATCCATAGCAAGAAAATAAACCAGCAGTTACCGAGGAATCAAATGCACATCTATTGTTACACACCTGCCTTCTTCCTGAATAAAAAGAAGGAAAAGATTTTAATTAAGGGACCCCCTCCTCACTTTACATTTTCTTAATTAACTGCTCAAAACACCTAAGTTGAATAATACCACTACCACATAATATCTTATTGGTAAAAAAAATACTATTCGAGCCTGGGACTTTAATTCAGTAACTGTTTGCAACTATATCGAACTGCGTTTCAAATGACAATTGAATTTTAAAATTCATAGTCAAATATGTACAAATATTTCCAGATATGAACTGTTAAAGAGCAACTTTTGTCTGCATATTATACTACACTTTTATATGATCGATTCATATATGCCTTGTAAATATGTGATTAGTAGTATGTAAAGCATTAAATTAGGGTAGTGGTATTTAATGTTATAAATGCAAGTGTGTTTTGTTAATATATTTCTTCATTGTGCGGTGGGAAAGAAGTGAGCATAAAGAATAAAAAGTTTAAATGCATGAATTTGTCATTTACTCTCCTGTAATATCCATATGTCATGCTTTACTATCATTTATTTGACTGTAATTTAGTATACATGTCACATAAAAAGCATAAAAACTAAGATAATGTGAACATAAAAGTAAATACAACTTTAACGTAAATATTGTGCATGACTGAGTGGAAACATACATGATCACTGCGATGTAAGAAAACAAAAGTAATGATAATGTCTTTTATTCTTTTATATGAAGTTTATTATTCTTTTTATTCATTTCACAATTGGAATCTTCAGCCACGTATATACCATATAAGTCGATGACATTAATTCAAAGTTATGGTTCGACTTTCAAATCTATCATGATCAGTAGAACCTGTATTTATCATAATTTTTGAGATAATGTAATAAAATATTCTTGTCAAAAACCTGAAAAGTTTCCGGAATAAATCCTGCAACTTTTCCTGAAGTTACATAGGTGATGTGATCTTCAACCTCTTTGGCATAACGGGAAGCATCAGATCCAAATGCACCGCGATATGGATCAGGATTCATGACATGATGAATTTCACCCTATGGCAAATAGAAAATATGTAAGACAAAATCAGATAAATTTCACTAAAAGTTATGTCGTCTTATACAAATGAATTTCCTTACGAAAGTGTAATAAACAGACCTGAGATATGGGGTATTTCCAGGTATGTAGTGCAGTCATACCAATAGTTCCAGCACTTCCACCATGCTATGCATTTCTCAAAGCGATCATGCTTAAATTACCCATGTATAGCTGAGCTATTTTCCGCATATGCATAACAGGATAGGGGTATGCTTATTAGTTAGAAGCACCAAATAAATTGCATTAAAGAAAGAAACTAACCAATATAAAATCAACCTTCATTTTCTACATCAAAGGTTCAAGTGTAACCCTATTTATCACCACAATTTTTGCTTTTTTAGTTAAGTGCCGTTAAAAAAGGAAATTAAAGTTAACTATTTTTTAGCCTTGAAGATTTAAATTAAAAGCAACATAATTTAAATTATGCAAACGTAAAATATTACAGCTTCAAACATTCAAATTGTCAATAAGTAATATTGTAGGATCCAAAATTATTAAATAATTAGATACATCTCCCCTTTATTAATACAAAATTAAGCTGCATCTAAAACAAAATGGATGCATGCTAAATAAACACTTAGTATTGTTGTATGTTCGTTTAAAATGAAAAGAGGACAGTTAAACATTCCTAGCATCTGTGAAGTTTTTCATAAACAATAAGTATATCTTAATATTTCAACATTTGTGAAAATCCTCATATGTGCAAACTTCATTCAGAATTTGGTTAGCTCAATTCTATATCTAAATATGTAACTTGTTTAGGGATAGATAAATGGAAGGTACAGGGGACATAATAATCTCGGTACAAAATCCAAATCAACAATCCTAAACAATCCTAAGAATTGGATTCAATACGTATATACAGATCATATTTCAGAATATTTTTTCTTAACTATTACATATATAAACTGTGAATAGATTATACTATATAGGAACAAAAAAATAGATACATATAAATTCTAAGATAGAGAAATTACCAAAGTGCAAATCTGAAGTTGAACTAAAAGGAAAGGGAGAAGGCCACAAAACCAGGATTCAGAGCAAGTAGCGTAGTTTTGAAAATGAAAACAACATAATTATTTAACACGTGAAAGCTTGAAATGAAATAATTTGAAGAAATGTTTACCTCACTAATTCCAGGCAGAAATGCCACAAGAAGGTAGTCTAAAGGCTGCAAGGTAGTAAGAACCTGAAAATATACCTACTGTTTTAAATACAAGGACCGTTAAAAGAAGAAAATATGATCAAACAGCAATAATACATGTTCATTTGCAGCTGAACTAGACTCTGAAAAATCTGGCCATGTCTTTAATAACACGTAGCGGCAGGATGTTATGAGCAGAACAAGACCTATGATCAACTCTACGTGCCACACTTCGAACCCAACTAAAGATAGTGTATGCAATATTAGCATTATTTTAAGTAGACAATTCCTTTAGTTAGCATTAACGGGGGAAAGAAAAAAAGAGCGTATGTACATGACACTTGTGTAGATGCATCAATGTTTGCCCACTGTTGAACAAATGCAATGTGTGATACCTGCAATTAAAGTGCACTAAAGCTAAACATACAAGCATAAATTACCTTTTAGTAGTATTCTCTATGCTGAAATAGAATAAAATGTGCACCTGACGAATCGATAGACCTAGTGCCAGTAGTGCACCTGACGTGATGGTGCAAGCTTTTAAAACAGAACTCCTTGTTGTAATTTTCTTTGCAGTATCACCAACATCGACATCATTTTCAGTAATATTGCCAACTATTTCTTTGGACACAATTGAAGGTTGTTTGTCTCCTTTTAGATTTCTTTGTTTGGATAATGTTTTTCCCTCAATTTGTTTGGACATAACTGAAAACATAAAAGTAAGAGTAACATGAATAAAATATCGTCCCTGTAAATACCAACTACCAATATTTGTATCTTTTGTAGTGGTTGCAAACCGTTGGTTCAGTATGATCACCATCATTTCTTGCCTACAACAATTATTTAAATGACACTTTTAATGGAGATTGAGATTAGCTTAAGCATTAACACTTTTGCATTATGATGATTGTATAAGCAAGGAGGCAACTGACTCAAATCTCTACCATATGAACTATATTGAGACTCGTGCTTCGCACACGGACAAATGGTGGAAGCTTGTAAGTGAAAGACACCGAGAAGTAATGACTGAATTTGTATATTTGTTGAAGCAGTATGTAGAAATGAAGATATGTGGATGCAGTTGTAAACAAAATACATCAACTAACCATGTTTGTATAGCTCATAAGTGCGTCCTAGCTAAACTGATGTAAGTTAGTCTAAGCTGGTTGTCAGCGTGAAAGCAGCATAAGTTGATATTAGAGAAAAATAAATCATGCATAGCTATTCAAGCATGATCACCAATTGAGCCAAAGTTATCGTAGATATTTTGGTAGTATCACATGCTGATTGTATAAAGTAAAATTGGTTGAGATAGTGGCAGCAAGCATATTCGTTGAAAATGTAGCAAACAAGTCAAAATTTGTGTGTTAAACAAATCATGTGAACTGATGTACGGATGCAACTATATTCATATTAAATTATCACAGAAGATATAGGCCCGGTTCTAACCCCTATTATTACTTAAACAGGAGCACACGGTTTTGATAGTGTATTAAAGCAGTGATACTCAATCCAACTCTCATGTTCCAATACACCTTGATCTTGAGCCATGATAACTATTTCCATCCAGTAGTGTCATATAGCATAAGAAGTAAATTCAATTAGTAGTCGATTATGTTGTATAATAAAGTATATTTTAATAACCCAATTCATACCTAAGAGATGAGTGCTTTTCAGAAATAATATCAACGATCCTAAAACACCAAAATAATCAAATTGTGGTCTTGAATAAGTTAATCGCAGATCATAAACTTATTTAGTTGCAATAACTGTACATCAACAGACTATATCAGTATTGCGGGCACTAACCCCTATTATGAATAATAAAATCAGTTGGTCGTTCTAGCATTCCCCCTTATAAAATAGTGATAAATCAGTTGAAAACCCCTATCATGAATAATAAAATAGTGATGAATCAGTTGAAAATCTCACCTCTAAAATGAAAATCGAGCATCACCACCATCCATAAACCTTATAGCTAGCAACTCTTTTCTTCCTCTGCAGCTCGGGATCATTAAATCCCCAATGTGACATACTTTTCCCTTTCTTCAATTTCAGATTTTCATACTTGTAGACGTTATCTTCATAGACGAAAGATGGAGCATATGAAATGCTGTAGCTCCGGAAATAGTATGGAGAAACCGCATTGTTGCTGTTGCCGTATACTTGAATTTCCACCGTCGGGGTAAGATTTTGATTTGGAGAACTCCTCCACGGATCGTTCTAAGGGTAGGAAGAAGAAGCAATGATGATTTGCAGTCTACTTTCAAAACTTAGGTCGATGATGATTTGCGGTTAGGGCAAACGCGGAGGGAAATGGGGGCGATTAGGGCAAACACGCAGAGGAGGGAAACGAAATTAAGGGGCGTAATGTTTTCGAAAACGGGGGGGGGGGGGGGGGGGAGGGGTTTACGTACGCAAGTGGTCAACAAATAAATAAAAAGTTAAGAAAACTACAAACCGCTTCAAGCCGTTGCAAAATTGAAACGGTCCTTAGCCGTACTTAAACATTTTACAACGGCTGCAAACCGTTGCTATTTAGCAACGGCTCGGAACCGTTGCGATTCTTCCGCATGGGGGTGTTACAAAACTGCCAATATGGTGTAGTGTATATAATGCGTTTATAAATGAAGAAGGCATTTTAGTGAATAAGTTGTGCGTTAAATGACTTTAGCATAGGATATTTAGTTATGATCCCCTGCTCTAATGATTTCAAAAGGATGTGGAAATTTAATATGATGTCTTACATGAATGTTTAGAGATGATTTTTAACTTTGGGAATTTTCCCCCATAAAGAAATTTATTAGAGATTTTTAAAGGAACTTGTAATAAGTAAATAAGAGAAAATGGTTAAAATATAGGAGTTTTTGTAAAAATATGCTTGGAAATACATTTACAAATTCCTTGGGAATATAGTAAATTTTTACAAGTAAATCCCAAAGAAAAAAATGGATTTCCAAAACATAAATATGGTTAAAGAAACCGGTAACTCAATACTGAGTGGTATTATATAGGAATAAAATAATAAATAAGTGGATAAAAGTCAAAATCCATAATAATTGCTACAAAGTTAGTTGAAGTACTATAGCCAATTGAAAAAGGAGAAGCGAGACGAACAGAGAGGCGACACTTGTAAAGATAGTGGTAGGCGAGCACTTGAGACATGCTTTACTATGTATGCCGAAGGAGCTGTAGCGAGGGTATAACTCTTGAAAGTAAAATGAACTAAGATAGTTTAACTAAGTATTAACAAATGAACTAAGACAATACAAAGTAGAAGATGAAGGATGAAGGGTCCAGATGAATACTCTAGTCGAAGCAGAACATTGAAGGTGATTGCTGAGGGCGTCCATAACGAGAGAGTGTACTAGTCCAGACTTTCCTAATACAAATCCAAGGGTAGTGATTTGTCTAGACCTATTAGCTTTTGATGAAAAGTTTACACCGTGACTTATTAACTTTTAATGGATAGATAATATTAAGACTTGTTGACTTTAAATAAAAGTCAATACCGAGATCTGAGGCTTAAAATGGCCGAGGGTAAAACATAGAGTTAAGGTTGTCAATGGATATCCGAAAAACCTAAAATCCATCCGCATCCGAAAAGCGGGTAAATATCCGATATCCGAAAAAAGGAATGCGGATACGGATACTAAAACATCCGTATCCGAAAATAATCTGTCTGATTTTTGTTAAGAGTATAGTTTAAATCACTACAACAAAAAGGGACTTTTATAACGTTTTAGAATTGTTGTCATTATCATCCGCAGCCTTTCGAAGAACGTTGTATTATGTCCTGCTGCAAAAGAGTACTAATATACCGTAGCATTTCTAAAAGGTTGCTAAAAACGAAAACACCACAGCGTTTTTGAAACGTTGCAAAAAATGGATGTTGTAGCTTTTATAAAACGCTGTGAAAAGTTGTTAGTGCAGCGTTTTCTTTCTATTGCGAAAGATTGTTGTTTTGCAGCATTTTTCTATTTTAGTTTGCATCACTTTAAAAACGCTACGGTATATCAAAGTTTTGCTGCAGCAATTTTAAATCAGTTATAGTTAATGAATTCAATAACAAACTGCTCAATTTATAACACAATAATGCATATAATGTGAGATAATAAACAAATACAAAGATTAAACATAATCAATACTACATCAATTTCATTACCTATAGGATTTAGTCATATACAAAATTTTAAAATCGTGTTTTAACTCAAATGTTAGCGACATAAAATCTTACAAAAAAACAGCTCGTTAAAAGGGCATAATATAAATCAAGGAAAGTCCAAGCTCTTCTCCTTCAAAAGTCCAATATTCCTACAAGAAAAGAAAAGAAATTAGAGATAAACGGTGGAAGATTGTCATATAGTGCTTGAAAATGGTCGTTCAACACACATAACAAGAATGGTTATTCAAACAATAACAACCTGCATACTCATACTATTTCAACAGAGTTCATCAAAATTTAACACATACAACCAATCTAAAAGCATAATCCAAATATTTACCAAACATAATCCAACCACCAATTCATAAGCCTCATGCAACACACGGGCTTTCCACTTGTATACACATATAAAGTCTCTCATCTCGTTAGCCGGTACAGATAAAAGAAGCCATATTGTATGACAAATAAACACACATGTATAGCGGTTTTATATCTATATATTAAAATAAATATACTGTACCATGTCAATTTGACAATACATGGTAGTTTTCACTAAAAAAAGAAATAATACAAAAAAAAACGTGCATTTCATTCTGTTACATTTTCTTAATTCATGTAGTCTTAGTTCTACTGCGTTTCATTTGTTTTCTGTTTTCACTTATTTTATTCATTGTTGCATCTAATTTTCCTTCGCTGTTTTCATTGTCTACCACACTTCTTGTTTCTGTTTTCATTTACTGTTATAGTTGCATATCATTTTAGCTTGCATTATAGTTTTATTTCAGTCACAAAATGGCTTCAAATTGCCAAAACAATTTGCATTTCTTTATTTGCATTTCTTCTGTGTTCACATTTACATTTATGTGTTCTGTTACACAAGTTTTTATAGGCATTGTCCCCTTCCATACTTCCACTTCCTCGCCTTGCAAGATTCAACCAACATTTCCCTTACCAAATCCTCATCAACCTGAACCTCTACGAACATGGAATTGCCATGCTCATACGGTGCTTTGCACATTTCAACCATTACAAACATTGCAGATCACCATTTCAATTTACCGTTCACCATCAAATCTGATATATACAAAACTATTACTTTCGAAACTGACATATGTTCAAAGATAAATACTATATACACATATTCGAGATGTACATATTTTTCGAAATCTATATATATGGAACTACATATTTTTGAAACCATATACATATTCAAAATCATACATGTAACAAACATGTATATTTGAAACTTGATAATATATTTTTGAAGCCTGTTAAATATTTAACTTTATACATCCATACTGTCAAGTTAAGAAATTTTATACATATTTGAAAGCACCGAAGCTTATAATTCAAAAGCTTGGTATATTTGAAATTGTGCATATTCGAAAACATGTATACACATACAAAACTTATACATTTAAACCTTTATATACTTGAAATCTCAAAACTTGAAAATATTGGACATCTTGTATTTTCGAAACTTATGTATTTAAAACCTATATATTTGAAACCTCCACGTTTTGTCATCATAAACTCAACACTGCTACGATCTACAAGCTCCCATTTTATAAACACGACATTGCTACATTTTTATTTCCAAATTGATATTATTGCTGGTTAAATTTTTTCCATCTTTGCATGTTTCTTGTCACGCTATGACTATAGATTCGATAGCCTTAGCTGCAAGCCATGCATGGTTTATTTCTACTTTAACTTATATGCATAGTAGGCTCTACTTCTGTATTCAACTTATAGGCTCTGCATGCTATATTTATATGTTCGACATGTCTCAATTTATTGGCTCTGCATGCCTTAATCCTTTAAACTCAGATACCATTTGAACAAAATGGCAAACCCTTTGACTACAAACATTGCAACCATCTCCTCAATCACTTCTGCCAACATATTTCACCGACTACTTCCTAACCTCAACCGACCTATAACACTTAGCAACATCCAATTTCTGCAATCCAAGCTCGATTCACAACCTCCCTGCCTCTGCCTTCACCCTTATTGCCTCCATCCTACTTCATCCAACTTAATTGCAACACTTTCCCCTCCAAATCACTTCAATAACCATCATTCATACCACGTCACCACTTCATCTGACCAACCACTTCAGAACTGCTCCACGCTCCCATCATCACCACCACAGCCAACCTGCACATTCAAATCCCTCACTGCACTCCTCCTTCCAACAACATTGGCCCCTTCCCCTGGTAAACTTCTCCCGTACTTCCTCCCATAATTTCTTTAGTCACTACAGCCCTAAAAGCCCATAGCACTTCCATATTTAAGGTAATTAGCAAAGATATTTACTGCCCTATTCCTGCACTTTTCATTGTAACCTCAATGTTCTAGGTGAATAAGTTTCTTCATGGATTAGACGGTAGCTTATAATATGTATATATTAATTAATAAGCTGATAAGAAGAAGAAGATTTTCACTAGATAATTTAAAGAAAAATTATATAGGTTTACATACAATCAATATTCAACTAGTTTTTGTTTTCAATAGCAAATAACCGCTCTCTCATCTCATTTACTTGTACATATAATTGATATAGGAATGCCAGGTCTAACATCATATATTAGGTTTCATGAGGTATGTTCTCAAAAGAAAGGAGAGTGTGTTTTTGTATCAGCAGCTTCAGGTGCAGTTGGCTAGCTTATTGGACAGTTTGCTAAGCTAATGGGTTGTTATGTTGTTGAAAGTGTTGGTTCTAATGAAAAGGTAGTTAAACATTAGCAAACACACTTACTTGTCAAGATTATCAATTTGCATATTATTGTATTTCATAACATGTGTAGGTTGATCTATGAAGACCAAATTTGGGTTCGATGAAGCTTCAAATTATAAGAAAGAGATGGACCTTAATCTAGCATTAAAAAGGCATGTTTCATCAAAATTTAAGTGTTGTACATTATTTTGTAAAATTTTATAACATATGGAGCGATGCTAGATGCAATGCTTTTGAACATGAGAATTAAAGAAGAATTGCGGCGTGCGGAATGATTTCTCAGTATAACCTAGAGAAGCCTGAAGGCATACATAACTTGATGTGTACTGTGATAAAGCGCATAAAGATGGAAGGATTTGTGGTCTTGATCACTTTCATTAAAATTTGTAAATGAAATGCAAAACTTCATCAAACTAAAACATTCAATCAATTTTTGAATGAATAAATTTACCTGGGAAAGCTTGATGCTAAGTATTTCCTTCAGCTAATATTGCTGTAGGTGGTGTAGAGCATAATGTAACTGTTGCTATAATTGTTTTATTAACTGCAATAGCCAAGAATATAAGTAATAAGTGCCAATAAACTTTGAAATTGTGGTTCCGTAAAGTGTAAACCAATAGACTGAAGAACATCAATCAAATTCGTAATTAATGATAATTAGAGAAAACGAACTATCAAACATATCCGGTGCCCCCTACTACGTTTAGTCTTCTCTTCCAGAAATTAGGTAGCTCGGTAATGACAATTCTATTATACCATACAATACAACAGAAAGTACACAAAGTTTGACTGGTAATTTCAGTTTGTAGTCAGACATGGGAAGAAGATCGTTATATGTTTAGAATCATTTGTAAAAGTTCAAGCAACCAACATTCGTCTAGAATAAAAAATATAGTCTAATATCTCATTTTGAAGTACACAAAACAATCCTTTCAGTTTTTTAGACATCAACTAAAACCTAGTATACATTTTTAAATATATCTTTTATATCAATTTTTCAACTTTTCCATTTGTCCTCGTCATTGATATCAGAAATCTTGAATAAGAATTTCCATGGATCTTTCCTCTCCTAATTTGATTTACATTTCGATTCAAACTCAATTAAAACCATATTTGAGAAAAATCATTCAATCAATAGTATATATTCCATATGCTTATCTTGATTCACAACTTCAATTCTAATGTTTCCTAAACAATATTAAAACGGATCAAAAGAGAAAAATGTGCTTTAGGCATAAATGTTAATATTGCAAATTTATGCTTACATTATTGTGCATTTCACATTAGATAAATAATTTATAATACACTTTATCTGTGGAACTGCATACATAACCCATTAACTTGTCTGTGTTAAACATCATGTAAATTTAAGTTGATTTTATGTGCAAATTTAAATTTTCAAAAAATGACTGTCGAGCATATAACTCCGCACTCGCTAAAAGGGGAGATATTACTTGAGATTCAAGTATCCATGCCATTGGAGATTCCGTTGAAAATAACATAGGCAGTTCTCTTAAGTTTTCTACATAGAAGAATATAAATATAAGCATACAACGTATTTGAGTGCTCATACCTCTCAGTTTATCTTTATTGTTGATTTATTTTTATTATCTTCAGACCTGTAAAAGCACATTGACAAAATATAAATGATCATTCCTTCTGTACGCTTAGTCAATATCACATGGGAACAAATAAGTAATAATAAATTACTATAATCAAGAAGGAGATTTTCAGTCAGTACGTGATTTTGATCATAGTCAATATCCTTCCCTCGTTCTTAAGTTCAAACTAAAGACTTAGAACCAAGGTTTGAAGTTCCGTTTTCCGTTTCCGTTCCGGTCAATAGAAAAATTTAAATTTTCAATCCCGTTCCGGAATTTTCGGAAATTCCGTTCTAATTCCGGTTTGTCAATTCCGGTATTTTTTTATAAATAACAAACAAATATGCACTACTAATAGTCAATTACGTTTAATTATTCAAGTTACATAGAAGATAAAAAATATACAACATAACATTTAATACCAAAAACCATTTCTTTGAGCATCTGATAAATTTTGTCCATCGCTATCTTCATCTTGTGTCGGATTATAATATGCTGGAAAGCATATTGTTATATGTGATCCGAACTTAAAAATGTCGTCATCTTATTATAAAGGGCGATAGTTCGTCTTGGCTACTTGATGGTTCAACAGCATATGGTTGATTTGTCCCACAAAACGAATAATTTTCAATAATAACCGCCTGTTTGTCCTGCTAAATGCTTTTTCATAGGTGTTATACCGCCACCACAAATTACTTTGTGACAATAGTTACATTTTTTTTCTCTTTTCACTAATTACCGTCGTACAATAATTCCAAACGATATCACGGTTTTCCATAATCAACCACCAAAACAAAAAAAAATTAACATTTAATTACTCAGTGTTAATACATTTCTGTAATTTCATACAATTCCTGTATTATTTTTAAGGCTTACTCTGTAATTCATTCTATTTTAAACTAGTTCACCTCATATTTTATCAACCATTTATTTTAGCCCAGCCCATTCTTTACCCATTGTTCCCTGTATCTTCCTCATCAGCAACATGCCCTAATTATTTTTGAACGGCTAATTGACGAAGACAAAAAAAAGGAAAAGGAAAAAAACCTTAACGCGGATCGATTTGGAGCCTTCGATGTCGATTCGAGATCTGCAAGGGAGGCCGATGCTGCCAAGCTCGAACAAGAAAACCTAAACGATGATGAAGCAGAAGAAAAGAAGAGCGACGAGGCAAGTTTTCATATGTATCTGGTATGGATTTATACAGCAAATCTAGAATCTTATTTTTTTTTTTTTCTGGGTTAAGAAGCCTTGAACGGCTTTCAGGCGAAGTTCCGGTCCGGTCGACGCCGGAACCGGGCCGAGATGGCCGGAACTCCGGCGTGCCGGCCGGACTTTGAAACCTTGCTTAGAACATAATTCACCCTTTCCTTTTCAACTCCGTGGAGTATAAATTCAGTTCATAACTTGAATGGATGTCAATTAGTTGATTGTCTTTTAAAATTATTAAGAACATACATTATCCATCACACACTGCATGAAATTACCAAAAAACTGGAAGCTCTCAAGAAAAAATGATCTTTATCAAATAAATGTAATCACATCAACTATTATAACCAGATATCAAATTCTAACATTACACAATTGATTTAAATAATTGGGTTGCTCATAACTCGAACATAAAGAAATTGATGATTTATCAGCCTTCACTGCAACAAAATGGACGTTCGATAGCGCCAACATATAGCGTTCCCGCGTATCATCTTTGGTACGCTATGCAAGCTAGGGTTTCTACCGCTATTTGACTTGGTAAATTTAGTGTACAACGCTATTCAGAAAAAAGGCGGGCTGGAACAAAATTTGTGCGGGAAAGTAAAAAAAGCGTGTGTTGTTTCGTCACTTTCTCCTCCAAAAAATATTCTTCATTTCACTTTATCACCTCCAGAAACATTAGCCACCGTCATCATCACCTCTAGAAACCCTGATCGTGTAACCCTAACCACCGTCGTCAACAGTCGATCGATGTCGTAAGCTCTCTTTCACACAGTCGATCCTAATCACTAAACTTAGACAAGCATCTTCTATTTGAACTTCCTAAGAGGTATTATTATATAATTTTCATATAATTTTAATTATCATTACTGTGCTAAAAACTCATTTTCTTGCAATTGTTCATATGATTTTAATTATAGTCTATCTTTGCTTCTAGCTATAATACAACATATTTATGCCTCAAATAATAAAGTTGTATGCTGATGAGTTGTAATAATACTCATTGGATGGAGGAAAATTATCTGAGAAAAGAAGTTTGTGCAGTGAACTTTTTATCTGATATTTTTAAAGTGGTCAAGTTCATTAGTTCAAGCTAAATATGATGTGGTTTTAGTCTTTTCTTTTGCATTGTTTGCATTGCTCTTAGTTTTTTCTTCATTGTATGAGAGCAGCATGTGAACAATGAACATAGTCTATTTTGATTCTGCTGCTATCTTCTTTTCCATTTAATCTAAGTGTATTCATATTCCTACTCTACCTAGCTAGCATAGATAAAATATGCTTGCACGGGGCACAATCTTACAAACTAAAATGCACAGCTGTCAATTGCTTTAACAATACATATATTGAATACATACAAGCTCAAATTATTTGTATTATTTATTGTTGTGCTTTCCCGACATGAATACCATCAACGTATCACCTACTAAATTTAACTGACAAAAATAGTGGATGGTAGAACACATGTCCGGTAGTGGAATCTATGAGTAATGTCGAGACATGGTGCATGGATGTAGTATGCCAATATTAACGAAGAAATTTATTGCAAAAATGAGGTAAGTTGCTGGTGGAAATAAAAATGTTGCAACTAAGAAGTCTGGGGTAGTGCAAATAATTAAACGGGTAAAAAAAGTATGGTATGGCGATGATATGCAGCAAAACAGTAGCAAATCATGCTTTAGGGGCTTAATGTGGTTGCTTTATGGTTTGTGAAGAGATGAAATTGTCGTCTTCTGGTATCGCTCGGTTGGCCAATGTGTCAAGACTGTCTAAGGGTTCTATGCCGATGAGTTCGATCTTGATGTTTGGGTTCCTTGATCCTGAATGTGCAAAAAAAAGTAACAAGGAATCAACAAATTAATTTCCCCATTCCCATGTATATGTATGGAATGCATATTAATTTCCTATGCAGGCTATGTCTTATCACCCCTCTGTGCCGGATGAGCCTCCCACTGCTTTCCCACTTAAATAAGCCAAAAATTCTTGTTTTCAAATGAGATTCAGATGACAATCATTTATTTTAATTGTATGGATAATATGGTACATTCATTGCATAAAGTACTCCAAACATGTTTGCTATATGCATGCCTAATCATGTCAAGTAATACCGCTTCTGTCCTACTTCCTATTTTTTTATTATCAGAAAGAAAAGTGCTGGTAATAAATTATTTTATTTAGCCCATGACAATTTAAACAAAGGTGAAGGGGAGGAGAAAAAACGGTTAGTATGCATTTTGTGGTTGCAAAAGTACCTAAATCATAGAGTAAAGTGCAGCCTCCACCAAAACTTTGACCTTGTGTTATAGAAGATTGAACATGAATTGCTAGTAATAATAATCATGATACAAACTGTTTTAACAGTTCTAATCATAGCAATGTGTTTCACTGTAGGAGTTGAGTTTGGAGTGTTAGATGATATTAAGAAGCAATATCCCATGAAGTAAGTCGATACAGACATCAGTTCTCATATATAAACTTTTAGTTGGGTATAATTTTTCAAATTGGGAGAAATCACAACGAATAGAAATCAACTTCTAAAATAACATAAGGATAAACAAGAGTGGATAATGTTTTTCATTTTTTTAATATATGTGTGTGTGTGTGTGTGTGTGTCTATATATTTGTATATATATGTATGTATATGTGTGTGTGTGTGGGGATACTATGGTTTTGCTTTTTATAATATATTGCCATCACTCACACTTGTGAAACAAAATAAAGATGTTGCACCCATGTAGTAAATTTCTGACACATAACATATTCATATTTAATGTTAAAATCCTGCTGATTTTATAAGGTTTGACATACTTTGATGTTATTGTTCAAATCTGTAGATAAACAATGAATAACATAATCAAATTTACTATGAAGGTCATGCAAATAGCTCACAAACAATAATTCATGTGGACACATTGATGAATTATTAAACACAAACAAAAATTATGATTTTATCTTTTCCTAAAAATGATCTGAACCACATCACTAGCTAGATTTATAGAGAGTATGAAGTTTTCTGATACGTTTGTTGAAAATGTAGCATTTACCAAGAGCTGCTCTTCCAACAAATCTTGGAGCTTTGTTGATGTTCAATTGGTTTGCTTGGTTTACCTCAAGAATTGTTCGATGCTTCTGGTCTCTGTTTTAAAGAGACACAATCTGGTACTATTCAACCTTATTAAATGTTAATTCTGAAGTATCATGTTTTGTATTATCTAATGGTAGTACTATCATATTAGATCATTTTGTATTATCTATTAGCAAAGATAAAGATTGTTATTAAAATATAGCCAAGAACAGAAAACGACAATTTTATGTTGCTCCAACTTAATGCTGAGGCTAAATTTCCATTATTTCTCTCCTAACGATAAACCCAAAACTTTTATAATTTAAAACTTATTTAGTTGCAAAACAAAGTATGCAATCTGTTATAAATATCCTTAAGTTAGGAAAAAGTGGCTTAATTTATACTCTAGCAGGATACCTGCGCTAGTAGTAAAAAAACAAAAAATTGGTAACTATAAAGTTATGGTTAAGCACACACACGCACATGCACATGCACGTGTGCATAGACACGTGCAATAGAATAACAATAATAATTAAATAAACACTGTGACTGAAATTACATAATTTAGTTCAGTTTAGGATAACTAATAGATAACTCATAATAAGCTCAAGTGCTTTTCTGCCCACAAAAAAAAGGGAATATCTTGCTGGATGATTGATCGATGTATTGAAAAACGGGTACTTAATTAACAGAGAATCATATATTTTCATGATTTGCCTCATTAAAACCTTGTAATCCCCCTAACCTAAATGAGTGCCTTACAAGGAAAAAGAGTACAAATCAGTTCCATATATTAACATTACAATATAGTAAATACAAAAGCCAAGTTGTTTAACAGATGGAGGGGTAAAACAAAGGAAATCGCACTCAAAATCATCCGTATTAACAACTTGGTCCCTTACAAAGAGAACACAACTCACAAGTAACGAGTGTACCACACATTAGAGAAATAAAATCCAACCGTCACGTGAGTGGGGGCCAAAGTTATCAACAACCACAATAGTTCTTTCATCCAGAAGAGAGAGAGTATCGCATTCTTCAGAAAATAGATCTGGGAAGTTCAGAGGGCTAGTTTTCAATAAGAGTGAAAGACAGTCAGTCTCTATAGTATCCACGATTGTAAGAGGGGGAAGTAGAGATTCAGGTGGGCTGATGAGGAACAGGAGATCCCTTAGTGACGTTCCATTGTTCAAAGATACGCTTTGTTTCTGCGTTTATTTCATGGTTCAAGGTTAAGTGATGCAGTAGCGTTCTAATCTCTTGAATTATCAGGGTGCTTCTGATGGTAGCAAGCATTTCCACCCCTCTGAAGATCCTATTGTTACTCTCACACCATATATTCCAAATCAGGGAAGTGAAGGCAATGCTATCAATTTGGGTTAATAGAATTTGCTTCCTCTTTTTCTTACTTATGCATTCCAGTATGTCATTGATATTGTAGTGTCGATTTACATTTATGTTGATTTTGTGCATGATAGTTTCCAATAGATTACGGGAGTAAGGGCAATTAAAAAAAAGATGGTCTCTGTCTTCGAAGTCAGTAGAACATAGGTTACACCGTTGTTCAATATCTGTGTCCCATCTGCTGACAAGATCTTTAGTTTTCAATTTATTTTGAATGGCTAGTAATGCACAAATCGACATTTTAGGCGCACAGCCTTTCCCCCATATGATTTTTGTCCAGAAAGGTTCTGGGTTTTTGTTTCTCATTTGGTTCCAAGCTGATTTTAGTGTGAATTGACCATTATTACCGGGGGCCCAACTCCAGTAGTCTTTACTCATTTGTTGCTGTATGTTGATATTATGGAT
The DNA here is from genome assembly GCA_030765085.1 of Allium cepa. Lineage (NCBI taxonomy): Eukaryota > Viridiplantae > Streptophyta > Magnoliopsida > Asparagales > Amaryllidaceae > Allium > Allium cepa. Next base: position 631,232,329 of record CM060934.1, read on the forward strand.
GAGGTGATGAAATTGGATGGGGACATATTCTAAGTGTTGTTTCCAATTATTGTTAGATATCAGGATAGAAACTTTCTTGTCATACTCTCTCACTACGTCCATGGCATTCCATCCAGTTTTTTCTATAAGGGAAGTGCCATTGATCTAAGGATCAAACCACAAGTTTGTAGAGTCCCCATTTGCAATGTTTTTGTTAATAAGTCCTCTGCACCACTGTCTTGCTCTCAGAAGAGTGTTCCAGGTGTAAGAAGCAGCAGGGTCTATGTTAGCAGTCCAGAAGTTTGTATTTTTGCAGTATTTGTTTCGAATCCATTTGGCCCATAGTGTCTCACCATTGATCATTTTCCACAGGAGATTTGTAGCCACAGCTTTCGAAATGTCTTCAATTTTCCTTAACCAAACCCCCCCCCCCTCAGCTTTGGTTCTACACACATCTTCCCATTTCATTTGATGGTATTTAGATTTCCATAAAAAATTAGCACATAAGGAATTTATTCTTTGTATTATTGTCAGTGGAAATTGAGTAAACTGAAGCCAAAACTGTATCGTAGGATAAATCACTGTTTTTATTAATTATGCTCTTCCACTGATGTTAAGCATTTTGTTGTGCCACTGATTAAACTTTTTGTTTATGTTGTCTATCAGCCAGCCAAAGTCTCTTGCTCTTAATTTTTTATTTGATAAAGGAATGCCCAAATAAATTATTGGTAGATTTCCAATTTTGTAGTTGAGGACATGAGCAATTTGGGCTTTGTTTGTGGCACCTTTGTTGAGAAACAGAGTGGTTTTTTTATTGTTTAATTCCAGCCCTGTGATGTTATTCAGTTCTTGAAGCAACTGCTTGATGCAGTTAGCATTTTCAATAGTGGCTTTGGTTAAGATGAGAATGTCATCTGCATACATCAGATGCGTGATCAGGGGTTCAGTTTGGTATATGGGTTTGATATTTCCTTTGATATATTCCATATCCATATTAATTGTCAGAAATTCCATAGCGATGGCAAATAGATATGGCGATAGGGGGTCGCCTTGCCGTAATCCTCTAGAACTAGAGATGAAACCATATGGTGACCCCTCTATTAATACCGAGAACGTGGGAGTAGAGATACATTCGTATATCAGTTCCACGAATGGGGAGGGAAAATTCATGGAGATCAACATATGATGAATAAAAGCTCTGTTAATTTTGTCATATGCCTTGTTCAGGTCAATTTTCAGACATAAATTGTTAGAGTTTTTCCTGTTGAAACTTCTAATCATTTCATAAGCCAGCAGGGAGTTTTCTATGATAACTCTACCCGGTATGAAGGCATTCTGGTTATAGGAGATAAGGTCATTCATCAATAGTTTCATTCTGTTACATAGGAGGTTAGCTAGGATTTTATATGACACATTACACAAAGAGATTGGCTAAAATCACTCATATCCACTACATTTGGTTTTTTTGGGATTAGACAGATAAACGTGTGATTAATTTCTCTAATAATTTTCCCAGCTTGTAGAACAGTATTCATTGCATTCCATATATCATATTTAATTTGTTCCCAATGTAACTTTTAAAATTTGGAGTTCATTCCATCTAGACCCGGGGAACTGTTGTCATTAATCTGAAAAATTGCTGTTTTAACTTCCTCTATAAGAAAGGGTTTACATAAATTTGATTTTGCATTTTCAGATAATATTTTCTTGCAAATTATGTCTGGAAATTGAACCGAGGCTATCGGCGAAGAAAACAGGTCTGAAAAATATTTTATGGCCGAACGAGCTATATTTTCTGATGTTGATGACCATAAACCATTATCATTGAGTATGAGATTGTCCCTCCTAGTTGGATTAATTTTATTGATTTTTGAGAAAAAGAATTCTGTAGGTTTATCTCCTTTAGTCAACTAGTTTACTTTCATTCTTTGCTCATTCTCTATGGTGCTACTTCTCATTTTTTCATATATCTGGTCATTTTTCAATTCATATTCATTAATAAGATAATTATTTAAAGGGTCTTGAACTAAACGCTTATAGATATCGTTGGATTCTTCCGTTAACTTGTCTAGTTCAGAATGAATATTGCTTCTATTTGAATTCCAAAGTTTCAGATTTACCTTTGTTGCTTTTAATTTGCAGAGAAAGTTGTAAAGAGCATTGCCTGGAAAATCCTGCTCCAAAGCCCATTGAGTACAACTCTGATATCCCCTTTGGAGATGCCACGAATTGTTGTATTTGAAAGGCAATCTTCTTTTCTTCATTATTTGATTAGAGAGCTTAACCGTAATAGGGGTATGGTCGCTAATGGAGTGGTTACCAAAGTCTATTCCATAATTTTTAAATTTGCCAGTCCACAGATAATTTACAAAAACTCTATCAATTTTACTGTGTATGGAAAATTGAGATCCTCCCCTCCATGTATAGTAATTTCCTGAAAATTCTGGTTCTACTATATTCGATTTGATTATGCGGTCCATGAATTCCTGGTCGCCCACATCAGAGCATATGCCCTTATTCATTCTGTCAGTATTTGAAGGAATGGCGTTAAAATCTCCTGCTGTTATCCAAGGAAGAGTAACTTTCTTAGATTGAGCAATGATATAGTTCCATAATTCTTTTCTTCTCAGTTCCTCATTGTGCGCGTAGACAGATGTACACATCACACTTAATCCACTAGGGCTATGTAACACACCAGTAATGTATTGGTCATTTGTGTATAGGATAATATTAGACCATTGATTGGAGTCCCAAATTGTAAGAATACGACTTTTCTGCCCATCTGAGATGTTATGTGAAAATTTCCATCTAGGTTGCATTTTATTCATAAATCTGTCAATATTATCTGCCGATAATTTATTTTCAAGAATACTAATAAAGGAATATCTGTTGCTACTTAATATTCTACTCATTTCCAGTTGTTTAGCTGGGGCATTCATACCCCTTATGTTCCAGAAGAGGAACTCTATCTATTGGTGGTTGTCAGGGTTGCTGCTGTTTTCTAGGGGTGCAGTCATCCCCAGTGTCTTTGCTTTTTTTGAGATTTTGTTTTTACCTTTTAGTTGACTGACAATTGAATGCCACGCAGGGTTGTCTATAACATCTGGATTGGAGGTAGCTTTGAACTCGAATGGTGCTTCATCTGTCCTGGTTTTGCGCATGTTACTGGGTTTGACGAGTTGGGCAGAGGGATTGCTTTGCTCTGTGGGTTCGTGTCTACTGTCCGCTACCAGTTTGGTTTTGCACCTCTCATTAGGATCGTTGTTTGCCACTTCTATATCCACATTTGTATTATGTAGAGTTGGTAGAGATTCTGTATTCATATCTTTAGCGTTTGAAATTGTAATAATATTCAATCCTATAGATTTAGATTGGACTCTTTGTATTGCATCAGAGAGAAACTATGAGGGTTCCCTGTTATCTGTGACTTGTGTATAATTACCAGTTGTATTTTTGATTTGTGGAACTTCTTCTATCATTGGTGAAACCGACAAGTTTTCTTTAGTATTATAATTGTTGTTTGACTCATTTTCTTTATTGATCCCATTGTTATCAATTATCATCTCAGAGTTATCTTCATCAAGAGTCACTTTGCTCGGTTTAGGCTGCCACACTTTACTAAATTGGCAGTTCATCTCAGCATGGCCAAAACTTGCACAGTTTGAACACAGCGATGGTCTCCATTCATAATTTACTTCTTGCCAGATCATTTTATCATCTTCAGTTATTATAGGGATTTTATTCGAAAATTTGAACGAGTTATCTATCTCAATTAGCACTCTCGCATAAGCAATTTTGATAATACCTTCAGTAATTTTGTCCAATCTGATTGGAATGCCGAGAACCGAGGCAATACGACTAATTCCTTCTTCTGTCCAATAGTCAAGGGGAAGGTTAGGGAGCCGTATCCAAATCGGGATTGTGTGTAGAAGTTCCTTGTTAAGTTGCATTCCCAGAGACCATCTTTTCATCATCATCAGTTTCTTATTATAAAAATATGGGCCTCCTTCTAGAATTTTGTCACAATCTTTTTTGTTGTTGAATTTTATCACATAGAACCCGTTTTCTTTCGAATAGATTGAGAAATCATCATCTGGTTTCCAGACTCTAAGTATGTAATCCCTAAAGTATGGGTAGTATGGTTTAGGACCAACAACGTATACAACTATTGCATTATCCCATTGCTTTTTTGCTTTTATCACAACTTCCTCCGACATTTTGGCACATTGAATGGCGTTTAATTCACGAGGTTGATAAAATTTTAATGGGATGAAAACAGGAATGTTATTTCCTTTAACCACTTCGTTCCATGCTCGACTGGATGTGGTAGTAAAAATCCATTTATTTTGCCCAGATTTGTATACGTTATGTGGGGAGCGAACGTCATTTGTATTTGCTGAATTCAGAGGACTTTTGCTCGTATTTGTGACTATTGGTTGGCGACGCTGATTTTCAACTTTGTGGGGGTGAATTATACCTTTCCTTACCGCCAGTTTTTGGCTGAGACAAATAGTTTGGATCTCGTTTCCATTTTCTTCTCACCACCGTGGTTAATCCATCGTTGTCAGTGGGGGTTTCGCTTGTGCGTGGTAGTGGCTGGAATCCAGGCGGAGGATCCATGGACGAAGATGGCTTATCTGGAGGGCGACTGGGTGTTGGAGCCGTCGTCAGTGGCGAGGTCATCAGAGACACCGTGGATCCGAGATTAGAGGAGCGGCTATCGACATCAAGAGATGTGGATCGGCGGCTAGTGGATTAGTGATTGATCGATGTAGTATATGAAATCAATATGTACAATGTAACATCAATGTCATAATTTTGTTTTACAACAAAAAGACTGTCAAACTAACTTTCCTAACATCGGATATATAGTTACACGAATGTTCTTTCCCTCTTCTTACTCTCTAAGTTCAATTTATTAAGTTAATGGACTTGCTTTCTCCTTCCTAATCCTTTTAAGGCTATCTGCATTTACTGAGTCAATAATGAACTTGCAATTTGATAATAATATGTCCTCTTCCATCAATAAAGTGGTATTTCATAGTATAAAACCAAAAGTTAAGTGTTTGATGCTGAATTTTTTTAGAGTTGAGTTATTTGTAAAGGACTATCAGTGTTTTCACTGTCTCCTTCTATCGATGAAGCGGAAGTCTATGAGATAATTCAAAAGTGTTTTGCATAGAGATAAAGTTGTGTATGAAAAAATGTTTGCTGGGATCCTAACATAAAAGCAACTTATGCAAGAAATATTTGAACTTTATGCCACCTTTAATATGATCTTCTGGAACAATCGATGATCGTAACCTATAAAATTAATTTTATAACTAATAAAACATAAATCATAAAGAATTTTTTCTTCCTTTTTCTCTAACATAAATTCGAGTACAATTTTTTTTCTAGCATTAAAAGACTTATTGACAATTCGAAATAAGTTCCATTATATATTCACCTTTAAAGTATAATAATTTGTTAGTACGCTAATGTGATTCACAAGACTACTGTTTTGGATGTTTGGAAGAGATAACTACATGCATATTTATTTTTGTTATTTTGAATGTAGCTTAGTTTTACACATTTTTTAAGAACCACGACTTGGAATAAGGTAAAAAGTTTATTAACACTAAAAGAATATATGGTTTTAATAGCAATAATGCAGCGTTTCCGCTCTTCCATGTTTCAAACGCTATTTGAGAAATGAATACCGCGTCCTCATTAATGCTATACAAGGTTTCACGGCGGCAAACACAATTATTTGTGTGTAAAACAAAAATAAGCGCATGTTTCATTTCCTTCAGAAATAGCCCTCTTTCACTTCATCGCCTTAGACAACAAGAACCCTAGATCGCAAAATCCATAAACCGAAAAAATCGTGAATCGCCAAATAACCCTGATAATCAATAGTTGATCCTGAATCTCCAATTTGAATCAACAGGTACTACAATCTTTACTATATTTTTTACAGCTTATGTTATGATTGATCCTGAATCGCCAAAGAAACCTGTCACTTTTCTTTATTTATGTTGATGCTCACTTGTATTTACTACAATCTTTACTACAATCTTTACTACAATCTTTACATTGTATATTTCTTTATTTATGTGATGGGTAAACTGCCCATTGAATTCTCTGGTGATTATAATTTTGGGGATGTGTATTTTTTTCAGTATTCGGGAAGTCCTTGGGCTTTATGACATTTGCCTGAGTAGTTTTTTCCCGACAAGTTAAGCGAGGTTCAATCTTTCTTATTGCTTCTTGTTGAAGTGATTTTCTAGCTAAGGTCGCATGCTCAACGCTTTCTGGTTGGTGCTTAGGTGTAGCAAAACTCAAGTTACTAAGTACTGAGAGGACTCTTCATACTAATTTTCTTTTTTTTTTCAATTTGTCTTAATTACACGTATGTCCTTTGCTAATATTGGCAACATATTGCATTTTAATTTTCAAGTGACATCTTCTGTTAAATATCATCTAAATTTTGGTAGCAACATTGCTGATATTTGTTGATACAATGAGTCATTATTTGCTGAAACCATTGGTGAAAATTAATGAAATAGCAGTTAATATCAATCTTTTGTGTAAAAATGTGTTGAATACATGAAAATATTATTTTCTTCACTTAGGCACCTCACCTGTCATTGTATTTTATTTAGAACTTTTATTCATATGGATCAGTGTCATTAAAACTAGATACAAAATTATAAAGTTTCATTTGTCATCAATACCTATCTAGGTAACAAAATCTTACATAGTTTGTGTTGTGCATAGTAACATATTATTTTATGATTCATGAAATATGTCTTTCGCATGATGGTTTTTGAAGTACTTGTATATAGAAATCTTTTCACTTTTGAAAGATTTTTATATTTATTTAATAAATTATCATAAATTATTCCAGTATCATGGTATTTAGAGATGTTGCATATAGGTCTCTGAGGGATATTTTGCTGATACTGATGTTAACCACTTGTCTCTGCTCGGAATTTGTATTTCTTTTCCTGCAGGTAGTTATTCCTGTTATGGATTGGGAGAGTTCAAAATTTTCTAGACCAACTCTTGCATTTATACTTTCATTTCTCTAGCTGTATTTCCTTCCCTAATCTTGCCTTCTGCGCCAAGTATGTGGCTAGCTGGAGTTACATTTGGTTATGCTTATGGATTTGCCCTGATCATGTCTGGAATAATTATAGGAATGTCATTGCCATTTTTTTTTGGCTCGCTCCGAAAATACATGTGATCCATTATCTTTTGTTCATGTAAATCAACTGATAATATGTGACAGCCTCTTTAAGTTCTTGTTTGTTGTCGTACTGCAGAATTTGCATGAAAATGGTCCAGATAAAGAAAAAATCATTAGATTAGCTGGGGAAGGAGATTAGTTTTATCAATTTCGAGTTGTCGCCCTAATTAGAGTTTCTCCCTTTCCATACCTCCTTTTCAATTATGCAGCTGTGGCTACAAATGTGAATTATTGCCCTTATATTTATGGTTCTATAGTAGGGACTATACATGAAATATTTCTTACAATATACAAGTAAAGGCTCCTTTCATATTGCACTATAATTGGATGATCTACTAAGCTTTGGACATTATTTAAGACATAGTGGACCATGTTAATACCATTTAAGACATAGCTGTGGAATGTGATTTTGGGTTTTGTAAACGTCTTAGTTTCGAATGGGGTAATATAAAGAACACAAATAGCTAGTCAGTGGTATTTGCCTGATCTAAATCTACCATATCTAATCTTTTTTAAAGGGCTTCTTATTTAGTATATTGATTTTCTAGGTACTGTCTTTTTCAACTTTACTTAGAACACTACAATGGATATGATACCAATACCTCATCAAAATTCAGCGATGCCATTTCCTTTTCAAATTAGATTACCAAATTGTTCAACCATTCCAAATCCATTTCAAATAATCTATCTCAAAACTGGATTGGTTCTTAAATTTGGATAGATTTTCAAATGAAATTTTCAGACTACTTTGGTTTTAACTCAATTTCAATTTGCAATTGCTATCAACTAGATTTCATCTGCAAATTCATAAATGGTAGGTGGGTTAGTACATGTATTAATATGATATTCATGATGCAAACAAAGTTAGACAATAATAATGATAGATTTTTATGTTAGGCCTCCGAGTCATTTACTCCATTGCCTACAAGTCATTGTCTACTTTGTCATTTATTGTCTACAAATTTAGTATATTCAACCTGGAATTGTTATTGTCTACTTTGTCATTTAATGCAGGAACTTGGTTAACACTGAAGCAACCTGGAGCAATGTTTAGATCCTTGCAAGAATCTTCTGTAGCAGCCATTTTCGTATCATCGTCTCCATAACTGAGTATTTGTGTCCATTTGTTAGACTATTTTGAGCTATTATCATGTGACCATGTCTTGTAGTATTTGTGTTCATTTGTTAGACTATTTTGAACTATTATCATGCGACCATGTTTTGTAGTATTTGAAATATTAGCAGAATTATTTGAAACTTTTCCACTGGTTTGATTGTGTTTCCAAATTAGAATTCACTGCAACGTTATCATTGTTACATATAGTTGTTGTCATCTTCTTGATTTGTTATTTTTGGGATCCACATTTTAATATATATATATATGTGTGTGTGTGTGTGTTTGTGTGTGCAATGTGTATACATATATCTATCTGTGTGCATATATATATATATATATAATATAATATAATATAATAAAAAGAAAATTGAAACAAATGCTGAAAATTAATATTATATAGAATAGCGTTTGAAAAATATTGATTCATCAAACGCTATCGCAACTCTATATGAGTTGTAAGATTTATGCATCAAAAATGCTATAATAGAATCAAAAACGCTATAGTAGAAAATAAAAACGCTATACAAGCATGACAAAAAATGCTATCGAAAAACGTTGTAATGCTATAACATGGTTTGATGAAACGCTATAAAATGTGCTCGAAAATGCTATAGAAGTTAAATGAAGGATTATATTCCCTATAGCGTTTAAGTTTAATAACAGAGAAAAAATGCTACGGTAGGTTGCAAACGCTATGCCCTTTTGTAAACGCTATTAGATATTATAGTGTTTTCCTTCCTGCTATGTAATGTTGTCGGCCTACCATAGCTTGTGGTTCCACGGCGTTCTCTGAAACGCTATGGTAGCCTGTTATAGCGTTTTTCAAATGCTATGAAACCCATAAACTGTTGTAGTGCTTGCTTTATTTTTAGCTACTGCAACAAATCAAGCTATGCAAACATAGTGCAAAATTCATTCTATCTAAAAAAAATCTTGAGCCGATCTCATTGATTGCACATACGCAAAGATGGAAAACAACTTAACGTCAGATTATAAACGATACAAGTATACTTTCTGCATACCCAAAACTGTGGAAGTTCAATACGTTTAAACCAAAAAAAAAAATCAACAGATAAAGATAAAAATGTGAATCTCATTAATGTCAGTTTAGAGAGTGGAATAAGTCTTCTTGCAACACACATGGTTAATGGTTAACATGACATACCTGCTGCACCTAAAAAGTTAGACTAAATGAAAATAGAATAAATCTGAAATAAAAGTATCAGTATAGAAATCTCAAGATAGAGAAGTAACATATTTTGTCCTAGTTTATATTTTTTTGTTTATCTTTTTTATTCTATAGCATTACTTATTTTTGTATAATCACAGTAATAACTAGATGTTTCTCAAAATGTAAATAATGTTCCTTTGTTGTTTGAAATGTAATAATGTTATATGCTACACAAATCTTTCTAAATCACAAGTGATCTTGACCATACAAATCTTTCTAAATCACATTAAATTTGTATATATTATTTTGTTTTTTATTTGCAACTTATGTTATTTACATCAATTGGATTAAACTAATTAGGATTGTAATTCTGATTAATATGAAATGTAATAAAGTTCCTTCGTTATTTGAAATTTAGTATGTTGGGACAATTATTTTATTAATTTATATATACATGCATACATACATATATATATATATGTGTGGTTTGCGATTCAAGTTGTGCCTAAGTAAAATGACCCATAACTAGTCAATTTAGTTAAAGTTATATATACAACCATAAAATATATGGATTTATCATACCAACACGTTAACATATATCTCATCAAAGGAAGAGGCAACTATGAAGTTGAGTAAGCTGGGGATGTTAAAAAGATAATGATATGATATATATAAATAGTCTACCACTTGTACTATAAATAAGTCAAGGTTATTGCCATCATGCCATGTTCATGGAAAAACTAAATTAATTACTGTTTCATGAAATCAAAGTAAAAGTGAACCATATGATTTCATTCTACATGATACGGGTGCAGTAATCCAAAAAGCAAACACCTTCCTGAACTACAAAATCATTTATCTATCGAAAACAAGATTTTGCATAAAAATGATGGCATAACCAAAGGCCCTACATGAGTGAAATGATCCACATTTGAAAGAAAAAAAAGGAAATGCTACTCTTTTCTTTAGACAACAGATCTCTTGTCGGTAAACATACAATCACGTAAAAAATAAAAATATCATAAGAAGTTTTCATATATACTGCTTGCAAAATATATTTCAGTATAACTCCACTACAGTCTTCTATGTGCACTTCTAACATTATGGCCATTAATATGTTCACTTAAATAACTTGCATCTTCAAAATATTTAAGTTTAAGACCTATCAAAATTAATCTATTGTAAGTTGAAACCAATATCAAGGCATGTGGTAGAATAAACTACCTAACTAGCATAGGCTTTTTAGAACATAGCTACAAAAACTTGCTATAGCTAAAAAATATGATGATAGAAGATCAACTATTGCCCAAATAGTTCTTATACTAAGAAAAATCTAAATGTCAAGTTTATGTTAGCAATTGCATCGATGACTCACAAACCAATTTGACAAAAAAAATAGGGTCCATCTCAAGGAAAATAAAAAACATGCTCATATAAATTACTTTCCTAAATCAAAGGACTGTTTATTAGTATTTTAGTTTTCCTAACATATTAGATATTGGTTAAGAAAAATATTAACTTAAACTAAAGTATAGTCATAGTGTAAGTTTTAACACGAGCATCATAAGCTTATTAATTCTTTTTTTCCAAAATGAAGATCATATTGTGTTATGCCTTGATCAGCTTAAGGGAAAATGCTGATACAGCCATAATAAGTAGTCAACTTATGCTACAAATAATTGTTAAAAAGATAATGATATATATTAGGGTCGGTAAACTGCTAATGGAATTTTATTCAACGCCCTTATTTCCCTAGCATAAAAGAGATTAGTCTGCATTTGATGCTGAAAGTGACAATTTTATGCTTTGAAAAGCCAATTCAAACTTCATTCATACCCTTATCAAACTTAAAATTATCTAGTATCTCCGGTAGTAATATTTTCCGCTTATGATGGAAAATTAATGTTTTTTTGAGAAAATTTCTTATCAAGTAGCAGCAAGAAAAAGAAGTTTCGATCAGGCAAAGAAAGTAAAAACAAATGGGACCTTATTTTTCTTTTTATATATATTTCATTTCTCTAAGGATAATATCATGAGTGAGACCTATTGCTTTTCAAATGATCACCTAATCCAAATAACAATGAAGCATTTCCTTTTACATACAGTAAATTGATTCTTTGTCCAAACTAAACCATGTCAAGGATTACGCAGTGCCATCACTGGTGCATATATCGTTTAGTATTCTTATAAATTATGCCATCATGGATGCATAATGGTTAATTTTTTGTATTATTTATAGTCTCATGTTTAATCATATAAAAACACATTTTTTATTTTTTATTTTATTTTAAAGTTGCATCAGCTACCTCCCATTAATAGAATTAAATGTCAATATATCATAGAGTTAAATAGGCCTTTGGATGTGAGAACGTTATTATTAAATTTAGAAAAAAACAAATTTTTTTTTTTTTTGAAAACCCAGGAGAACCCGGCGGGATGGTAAACTCCTGAGAAGGGTATAGCAAAGCCGTCCACTGATCCAAGCCTCCATACCCCGGGTAAATTTATATAGGATATGGAAGCGCATGGTAGGAATCGAACCTTGGTCTTTTTACCAGAACTCAAGCCTCCTTTCCACTGCGCCGCACCCACGGACAAAAAAAACAAGTTTTTCCACCTAGTCATGGATATTTCACAATTTTTTTTACTTGAATCCTTCTTGTTCAGCTAACACCTAAGGAGTCATGGCTCTCATTTGATCAAAAAGCCAAATCAATCCATAACGCCTAAGGAGTCATGGCCATATATAGCTACAAACTCTCTAGGTTCAAGCATTCGCAGGTTCACCAGGAACAAATGCTAGAATTCAATCTATAAGCAGCAGCAGTGGGCAGTCTTGTCTTCAGGTGTGGAATCAGTTTTTATATATTTTATCTAGTGCAAAGTCATTTCTGAGAAATGTTAAATAATATAATATTTAATTCACTATGACAAGAATTGCATAGCATATTAACCTCCATCACAATCCAGCTAGTATTTCACATTCCTATTATCAAAATTGCTACACCTAACATTGATCCCAATTTCATATTTGTTTGTGGTGGTTTAGTGTTTTTGTTTACTTATGTATGACTTGGACTGCAAAATACAATGTCATTCGCTGTGTATAATTATATTATACGCAACATATACAAATTGAATTATATATGCAAATAGATTGTTTGTAAAATCATACATTTCGAAAAAATCAAGCTTGAACACGGATTTTGATACACCTTGTAGCTGCATTGTAATGTAAGAAATTTTTATTTGTATAAAAGGATAACTATTTTTTTGATCAGCTAATAATCGAACATTCCAACTAAATATAGCAGATATAAGCATTGGTTAAATATATAAACATCTGTTGGTAATATATAAATATATGCTTTGGTTAAATATATGACTAAATGCAGCAGGTACAAGCATTAAAAACACACCTATTAGTAATATATAAATATATGTAGGTGCATTCCAACTATATACAATTATATAACTTGAATTAAATACAATCGTTGGTTAAATAAAAGAGAACACAGTCAAGACAACTCATTCTCACACAAATCATATAGAAAATAAACCGAACAAAAATGAAAGCAGGAGAATCATAGCAAATAATAAACTAGGAAATAGTAGCAAAATCAGTAAATTATCTAACTAAGAAACAATGAACTAAGAAATACTAGCAAAATCAGCAAACTTACCTAACTACCCTATGCCCAAATTATGCAGGATCCAGCGAAAACTGCCCTATCTTCTCATGTAAAAGACGATTGAGGTGGATGTAGGGCTTATTTTTCAATTAACTGAATAACGCGGAAGTGTGCGAGAGAGGAAGAGAAGTCGACGCTAAGGGATAGAGGTGCACAGTGGAGTCGTGGATGTGGTCGACGGCGTGGTCGATGGCAGATGTGGAGTCGCGGATGTGAGGAATGAGGGGTGATTTAGGCGTGGCCGATGATGTCGTAGCGGATGTGGGAGAGATGGGGTTATCTAGCACGGTGGAGAGGTAGGCCAGAATTTTTAATTAAAAGAGGAAAAAATGAAAGAAGGCATAGAAGAAAGAACGAGAGTGGAATAGATAGGCACGGAAAATTTTTATTTCGCCCTCGTTTGTTTATGTGCAGCGTTTCACAAGTTCTTTTTTTAATAATCCATGTAGATAATCGCAGCTTATTTAGTAAAAAGCTGCTAGATTATGCTGCTAAAAATATATTTTCTTGTAGTGAATTATGTATATTTCAGTGCAGTAAAAAATATTTGTTTATTATTTCATCGTGTTAGTAGTTTATATTATATGTACTTAATGCTTTTTAACCGCAACAAACTATTTATCATCATTGTATTTGTTAACTTTTAACATTTTTATATCAATGGGAATGAAAATTATTTATATTAAACTAAAATTTTCTTTTTATAATTTTTGATTTATCAGTCGTTTGCGGATAGGATAACTATCCAATATCCGTCTGTATTCATGGTGCAGATATTCGATATTTGAAAATGATTTTGGATGCGTTTATAACACTATGTGCATCCAAAAGCATCCGTTGGAAGATCTATTTATGGTTTTGTAAGCTTAATGTATAGCTAAATGCGAGACCTAATAAAAGAATGAACAAGTGGTGCATTCGGTAACGAGACGTAAGGTTTTTATGGCAGCCTAATTTCCAATGTGACATTGCATTCGGTATGTAAGGCCTCAGTGGCATCCCAACATCTAAAGTGATATTACACTTGATAATGAGATTTAAAGCTTTAGTGGCAATCTGAATAGTTAATATCGATATCGAGTACATATCAACCAAGTATTAATATGAGATATTTTGAAATATCAAATAATATCGGTAAAATATCAGACATATCTATAACTTGTTATAATCAATATTATACTATATTATAATGTTATAATGATTTTACATTTTTAAATATTTGGATCTGTATTTCCAAATTACTACTAAAGACTGATTGTCTGTGGTTTATAGATTACAATCTATCCACTAGGATATTCTATTAAATACAAGTCACGAATAGGCTAAAAATACTATGAAATTTGTGTAGGCATTTTATTATTTTCTTCACCTATTACTATATTCTTTATTTTTTCGATCATCCAATCATCTTTATTATTTTTCAAATTTTTTCATATTCATTGCTACTTAAATTATTGAAAAGTAATATCAATTTGATACTGATTACTATGTCTAACCCATTCTTTATCCATATGCCAAATATATAACATTATTGCTCTTCAAATTTTAGCTCTTGGTGCTTAATAATAATTAAAACAAAATAATGAATAATAAACTAACTTCCCAATTAAAAATTATTGAAACTTGGCGAATCCGCAACGGAGTTAAATGGTAAAATTCAAAAAAATTGCTTTCGAATTCTTATTGGGCCCATGTAGTCAAAGTGTATATTAGATCTAATGCAATAGAATTTTAAATAAAATCTTATTTTGTTTAAATGGTTAAAATGAAAATTTAAATATAACTTAAATTTATAGGTATTATAATGATGTATCAAACACATTCAATTCTGTGAAGTGTAAGTACATTATGTAAGTAATGTATATATGTGTAAATGAAACATGTATAAATAAATTTTAAAAAGTAAATCTTTTGTTTCCCTCTCTTATCTTATGCGATTAACAAAGAGAAGATATGACAATATATGATGTAACGACCCGCCTTTTCGACCCTTAAGAGTCGACACTAATACATTTATTTGTTCAACATCCAAGTGTTAGAAAGACAGGTTGTTGAGGTGAAAGAAAAAAAAAAACAGAAACAAATCTCACGTCATGATGAGCAACATATAATATCAAAATTATATTTACAAAAGGAAACTATAATATTCAAAATAATATTAAAGTTTAATCTATCATCAACCTGGACAGTTATAATAGTCCGTTCTTACAAATGCTGATACATACAAACAAGAAAAACACGGCAGAAATAAAAATAAGAAAATACCTCCTTGGAGGCATCTGGCTCATCTCTTGAAGCTCCAAAGCATCCAAAGCTAATTCTGAGAAAGTACTCGGGTCTGACCCTAGTATTATAAGAAAATAACACCTAGATCAGTCTAGTAAACTAACGTGAGAAACTCAAATTACAAGGGCTGTTATACCTTATAAAACCTTTCAAAAATAAAGGTATTTCATAAGACCACGCTGCACATAAATACAGATGGATTTTATATTACAATAACCAAAACATTTTTATAAAAAATTCGGTGATATTATAATAGTGCCTACGGTTTAAAATAAATTATGAATATAGCTAGAATGCTTGCATCTTACATTCCAGCATAGTTGGACACAACTAAGTCTGCACAGTGCTTATTAGAGAATGTGTTCCATGTATGACAAGGCACTGAGGTACCACCTACCACGGTATAGCTCTAGATAAAATGTACCGAGGGCCACACATGGACCATCCGTGAACCAAGACTGGACTATCTCTTATTAGATAGTAACCGAATATGGAATCACTTCGGTTATTTTCCCACCTTTGCTCAAGAGCTCTTATGCACAACCAAATCCATAAATTCAATGTAGTGATCTAAAAATGTGATGACCATACCCTAATAGTAACGAACCACATAGCCCTACGGTATCTTCCATGTTTTAGTCATTCCCGATTGTGAGACTTGAGACTACGTTTTATCTTTATATAGCAATCTCGTTTGGAATGCTAACACTGCCCCCAGAAATATTGTAACGCCAGCATTCATCCATACAAGTTGTTTAGGATATGAACAAACCTAAAGCACTACTTCTACTACATCCACATTATGGAACCACCCTCGGAATTAGTAGCAAGTATTCTTGCACTTCAAAGAACTCCGTTTTCGATCCCATTATATTTAAGACGTTTTTCAATTTAAACGCTTGAGTTGGTTCGAAGTGGTTTTCAGATAATTCATACTTAACTGATCTCGGTCTCTTTGAACTAACATTTGATAGTTTTCGGTAAACTCAATTCTGGTTCTTTCGGAAATATACAAATAATACATAAGTACAGAGTCTACCTCCTAACCGTTTAAGCAGTCGGATTTCCTTATCATTTGTCTTAGAAGAACACACGAGTTTATACGAAGAGTAGCATCAACAAAGATAATTGTACCATATAATTCTCATGTTTCTTCTAGACATTTTAAGAGTTAAAATTGGCCAAGATTTGTTAGTCGGTTATTTAACTATAAAATAAACAAACAGTCAAACATAGATTTAATTTCATATGGGATCCACTAAGCCTCATTTAATTTATCTTCCACTAATTAAATCTCTTTAATTGTTTACAAAATGATTCATATACTTATCTCGTTGGTATAAGTATATTCTCAAACCATTTTACTTTTTAACTTGGAAGACTTTACCAAATGATTGTACAATGGTACAAGAATATTCATAAATCATTTAAGAAAGATTTCATGTTTCAAAATCATAATAAATGGATCACAAACAATGTCATTCAAAAACATTGTTTACTATCAACCCAAACCACTAATCCTTCGATGTTAAGTATGGAAAATGCTTTCATACTACCACAATTGAGAAGGATTATTTATTAATTTCATTGATTTGATTTTCATAAGTGATCCAATTCAAATGCGGAAAATAATACTTTATACACCGAACGTTAATCTTCAATTTCAAACATAGGCTATCCTTCGGATAACGACAAAGTCATCCAAGTTGGAATGTTATTACATCCTACTTTGACTCAACAACATACTTACCTTTTAGGATAGGTAGAACAATAACATGTTTTTTTTTCAGGCAGAAGAAAATGCTTATTACTAGCATTCTACACAATGTAATGCTAATTATAACAAACATTTTGTTTACTGTAAAACTAAATATAATGCTAGTTATAACTAGCATTTTGTATAGTGTAATATTGAATATAATACTAATTATAAGTAGCATTCGTCTTTCAACTCAAAAATAAAACTTAATGCACTTTAACCCAAATTTTTACTAAAGTTCTGCCTCTTCAAACGATCATAAATTAGAAACGAACCAATAGACGGCTCTGAAACTTGGATATATATGTTTGCGATATACATTCTATTTTGCATAAAATTTTCAAACTAATCAGAGCTAGTTTTTCAAATCACAAATCTTGTTAAAAATCTGAAATCAATAAAATTATCAACATGAAAACTCTTTTTTTTAAACATGTTTAGATATCGGAGTTCTATCATTTGAGAATAATTATATCAATATAATCTAAATGGGGATGCAAAATATGTTTAGACTAAAATAAAAATATAAATTTGAAATCAACATAACAAAATCTACAAAAGTGATACACAAAATGAAGTGGCTAGATTTATGAAAATAAGAAGATTAGATATACATAGCTAAATCAACAAAATGAGATCTATAAAATGATATCTGTATCCAAAAAAAAAAAAGAATCTAAACAATTATAAGATTATAAACATAAACCATGTGAAACACAATTGTTCAATACTCTCATTAAACATGTGTGTTTATTCAAAGATATAAAATTCATGTTGATAATGTGTTATTAAGAAGATAAGAAGACATTAATATAAAAGTGAAGAAGACAATAAGGAGATACAGAAGAGATTTTTATCATTCTCACAAATGTACCAATTACACTAGTTTTGAGCTCTATTTATAAACTGAAAATGAAAAAGGTTTTATAGTTATCAACAATGGAATTTTTGTTTAAAGACACAAATTTAAAGTTGGAACATTTAAATAGGGCAAACATCTCTATCTTGGGGTCCGTAGAGGAGGCAGAAATATATACATTCCTTGCAGTATCTCTATCAATCAAGTAGTGACAAAGAATACAGCTGTATACAGGTAAATTGTCTACAGAGTATAAACAATCAAAGATAACTGCTGATATTGGTAGCAATAGCAATTGTGCTTGTAATAACAGCCAGTACTATCATGCTCCCAGCTAGAAATTTATCTCCTCCTCCTGATATTCCATGAATATCCCTGCCCAAGTAAATTAGTAAATGAGGACACATGAAATAACATTTACTTTTCTAAGATAATAAGGTAAAGAAATTCATAAAAATGTCAAACTTCACATCACCTAAGAACAATGGCTCCTGGAAAAATCAAGGACATGGAAACTGAAGCTGTAGATCCGATAAACTGAAACAGAACCCAAATATTTGGAATTGTAATGGTGGCAACATATACGAGTGCCATCAAGAGAACCGTGCTAGTCACAAATCGTGTATTGTCACTTTTCAGTGGTTTTAGTCTGGAAAACAACATCTCATCTATATTGAGTCTCAACGAGAAATTTAGAAGAGGAAACACTAGAATGAGATGCAGTGCATAGCTTATTCTAACTATGTCATTCAGCAATAGTCCAAATTTTGACTGGGAGCTTTCGTGATCGAAATTTGAAAGTATATCCGGCATCGTCGAGTCACCAAACAGTAGGTAGCCAGAAAATCCAGTTGTTGAGTAAATGATTGCGCAAAGGAGAAGGGAGATTCGTACTGCAACTTTCATGTCAGAGGTTCCTGCTAACTCTGCATGAACTGGATGAACTGCATGGACCAATTAATCATTTCCCATGTTATTTCTTATGCAGTGAAAAAGAAACTTGTAAACAACGCCACACTAACCAACTATTCGTGAGTAAAATATTCACAAACAAATATGAAATTTGTATGGATGCACAGTGCAAGAATAACTGAATAACACATGTCATCTTCTTTCTTAGTAATAATATAATAAGAAAAAATATTTTCGGAATTTTTGCATCAAAAGGGTAACCGAATGCCAGTCCCAGAAATCTTTTTTTACTGCTAAATTAAAACGAAAACATCCCTTGTAAATTAATGAATGTTTCTTAATGGAGATTAAGTTTTGGCATTTTGCAACTCTTCCAATGGACTAGAGACAACTTTTCAATGAGAATAAAACATAGAGAGGGACATTTTTGTTTTATATCTACTACTATTATGGCAACGTCTCTCAATGTTAATAAAACAAAAGGAAAGACATAAATATAACTATTCTTACTAGTTGATAAGATTGGAGATCACGTTCAATCAATATTTATTTTGTTCTCAAACATTGGAACGTCTTGTTAAATACATTTCTGCCCCTTCCTAAAAGGAGATTTCACGAATAACCCATGTAAATATTTTCAACAAAAATTTATAGTTTAAGATAAAAACATTTATTTTACAAAAATTTGCAATTGAAACTGCAAATATTTGTTGCATAGGCTATACATTTCGCTGAAAATAATTACAAGAATATCCCATACTGAAAGAATGATTTTTGGATATTAAGTTTGAAAACATGGAATTCTAATTTCCACTATAATATTACATTAGTTTCGAAGCTTTCTAAGTTACCAGCATTTATGACATAACAAAATAACATTAATTAATCAAAATGAAGAACAAATAAAAACTCACGATTATAATGGAAGGCGAATGCAACAACAATAACAGGCGCAGCAGTAAAGAGTTCAAAAACGGACTGTTTACTGAAATCTGGCAGTAACCTTGGTTGCTTTGCAGTTCCACATAAGAGTGCATAAATTGCCATTCCCGAGCTTATAATCAAAAACACAACTGCCAGTAGAATCGATAGTGCTGATGTATACTTCAACGAATCTGCCGTGCAAGTAAAAACATAACAATTAACACAGTTTACCGTTGTCCATATTTCAATACAATATTTAAAGTAAAATGCTAATCTTTTTTCTTCTCCATCTTGGCCATATATGGGCCTGACAACCTGTTTATTATCTATCACAGATAGATAATAAATGGTTAAATAAATTCTTTATCACGTGTATTTGTTTTTTGTAACGCGAGAGTCAAAAAAGTTATAACAATTAGCAAAGCAAAGCAGAATAATTAGCAACAGTAATTAAAGCAGAATCGTTGCTGTTTGAATATTTATTTAGATCATTAAGCACCAATTATATCAACCTGCTTTAGTTTGCATTAAGTTATAACAATCCTTTTGTACAGTCTAATCTGTCTGAAGTCTGAAGTATTACATATTCCAGTTGAGGTCGCCAGGTTATTAAATTAATGGAATTAAGCATCTGCATCAACTTTGTGTTTGTAATTCATATCTTTCATGTAGATTTATGTTTCTTTTGTTGATTTTCTTGGACTGGATATGCATATGTACTTTTATAACATAAATTAATTTATGCCTACTAATCCATGCTTTGATCAATATGTAAACTTTATTTTACCATATAAGCTGTCTTAAATCATTTCAGCATTTAATCAACAATTATTAAAAAATCCATTACAAAAGGGCAAGTCATACCAAAAAACTCATTCTTTTTTTGTCAAGGAATTTTGACGTATTCTTCTTTTGTCAAGGAATGTTGACATATTGTTTTGCAGCAGTAGATTAATGGACCATGATACAGTTTATATATATATAATAATGGGACAAAACAAGAGTTTCAATCAAAATTAACATGTTTTGATTAATGGATCACACCGCTAGCATAAAACAATGCATGGGACGGCGACATGTAATGTAATGTTAAATATCGTATCCTGATCCGATGCTTTTAGCTTAAATTAACGTTTTACCTTTGATTTGAAACTGGGCCATGACTATAGCTTATCAAACATACACAAACTAGTTGATTGATAAAAGAATGGTTACAATGATTAAAGGAACAGAACCCCTACAACATTTTTAATTATCTCACTGTGCACATAAAAATCAAGGACAAATTTTGCATATAGGTAAAAAAAAAAACATATTTCAACTTTAGGTTTCGCTCAAAACATTCAACAAAAATAGACTTTTTTTGTTTATGCCAGTATTTTATACTTCCTCAACCCACATTTGTATAAGTATAATATTTTTTTATAAAATTACATTTGCACAATTCAAATTTGAGTAAACATAATTTTTTTTAAAGCACACTTGCACAATTTAAATTTGTATCAGCAAAATTTCTTTAAAATTACGCTTGCGCAATTCAAATTTATGAAAAACTAAAACTATTTTTGTATATTTTTTTTTTTTGAGCCCTAAAGTAGAAATAAGTCTTTTTGGAATCTATAAGCAAAATTTGTCCAAAAATCAAATATATTTGATAGCTTATTAAGAGAAGTTCAATTTAGGGAAAACAAAATTATAAATATCTTACCAATTTGCTTGAATAGGACAAGCGGTAGCAAAACCACGACTAGCATCACGAGCAAGGCGACTGCTCGTGAATTCCACCACTCTTCTCCGAACCACTCCACGAGAATGCCGGCCGACTTGCTTTCAGACCCATTACCCGATACCACATCCCCTGTCAATTTATAAATTTTGAGAAATGTTTCAACATTAGCTTATAAGCAAAAAAAATAGCTTAAATAACTTAACCTTTTTGGAACAAAACTCTAAGTAAGAATATTTTGCTTATAATATTTTTCTTCTCATGTCAATAAACAAGACTACTCATTGGTGGATCACTCTTTAATCGAAAAAAATTAATAATGATAAACTAGGCACTGCCCATACACTTCAAAAGGATTGTACCCTAAAGTTCTTGCACTTACAGGCTTCAAAATATTAACAAATGGATTTATTAGGTCCAGATTGCACCACAAATTCTTGCACTTCCAGCTATTAACAAATGGATTTATTAGGTCCAGATTACACCATAAATTCTTGCACTTCCAGCTATTAATAAATGGATTTATTAGGTCACTATTCATCTTTTACAACAAAACAACATGGAAATTTGCACTTTATATCCAATACTTGAACATTTTAAACATTCATATAAAACTACTTACAAATTACAAAAACAAGAACTACTTTTATGTGGATATGAGAAGAAAATTTTCTGGGATCGGTGAAATGGAAAAACATACCAATAATCATCAAGTAAATAACAAGGCCTCCGAAGTTGTTAAAGATGATACACATCTGTAGCAGCACCGACCCAACCTTGCCAAAAGATTCTGTCATGAGTTCGACATAAGTGGCTGATTTTCCATATGATGTGTACCTGAATTATTCTCATGTTTGCTTTTAATTAACCCCACATATTTAATACATGACAAACGTTGGAAAGCTGACTAGCTATTCTATGTTCGGTTGTTCTAAGGTAATTAAAATAAGAATAAATTATAACAAAATAGTGTGGTTGTATTTTAAGGATTTAATTACCTTAACATGAACTGAGCTGATTTGTCACATAAGAATGCAACGAAGGCGATTAAGAAGAAAGCTGGACAAATTCCAAGTATTTTGAGGGTGGCTGGAATGGACATGATTCCGCAACCAATTATAGTAGTAGAAAGGTTGAAAACGGCACTGCTGACGGTGGCTGTGCCTTCGCTTGCAGTAACGACTTCGCCAGCGTTGGACGTGAACAGTAGAGGAGTCTTCATGCTTCTGATTTATTCTTTTAAGTTTCTTTTTCTGAGGAGCATAGTAACCAGTGAAGCTGTGTTTGGTTTATATAAATACTGTGCAAATATTCGCTCGTGGGTAGGGGCGATTTATTTAATATTATTAAAAGAAGGGTTATATTGTTTCAATTAATACCTGTATACCTTTACAGAGATGAATGTGGATGGAATTCAGGCTGGGTAGGTTGATGATTATAACCGACTTCAGTGAAGATTATTTTTTATATATAAAAAAACATAAACAACACAGCTTTGCTCGTTAACTCTAAGAAAATATGCACCAAACTCACACCACATACTTTAGGTGACCGTCGCATTTTCTAACCATGCACTACCTTGGAGGTTAAAAGGGACAGAGGTAGGGTTCGAAATCAGGTCAAATGGAAAGGGTTGAACATATAAATAAATTTATATAGTGTAGGGAAGCGCATGGTAGGAATCAAAGCTAGATTATTTTATCAGAACTCAAAGCCTCATTTTCATTGCGCCGCACCCGCGTACTAGTGATGTGGAAACATGTTTTACTTGTTTTTTAAGTCAATGTATACTTTAATCATTTAAAGTCTGCTGCTACGAGCATCCATAAACTTTTTTCTTAATAACAACACTAAAAAATGCAACTTAACATTCTATTCACTTACTAATATCATACTCCCCTCTACAAGCTATCATCATCGTGTCTCATTCATTTCATTACTTAACCTAGATTTGAAATATGCAATTCCTCCAAAAAAAAAATATTTCTAAATCAAGAGATGAGAAAATTAGCCAAAATAGCAACAATGTCGTTGTGCAGTAAAAACCTTTAAAAAAAACTCTTAATCTCAAACCAAGAGATGTGACAATCATCCAAACTCAACCAGAATATTTCCTTCGCATATTTTTTTCTGAAATTAAATTATTCATATTTTTTTCTTTTTCGAATTCTATTTTGATCACTTAATATGTGTGTTGATGTAAATTTGGTTAGCATCTGAATATGAATTTATGTTAGGTTTTGATTAGAATTCGAGGTAATTTTGATTTTTATGAACTTTTAGGGATGAAATTTTGGTAGTTAATGGTAACATATGGAGATGGATTTAGGAAGCTAGTTGAAACATGAACTTCGATGATGTGGAGATCAGTCAAAAACTAACTGTGGTATTAGGAAGTAGGTAAAATTTTAAATTAAAAAATTATGGTATTAGGAGCAAGTAGGTAATTTTTTAATTTTTATTAAAAAAATTGTGGTATTAGAAAGCGGGTTTATGTGTGATTTTAATAGCACACTATTTAAATGCATGTGAAGTGATCTTTGCTTTTGTTGTTTAAGCATATTGAGTATATCTAGTCACTATGGAAAAAAGAAATATATTATAAGATAAATTTTATTTGTAGACCCGAGAAAAATATCTATTTCAACTTTAGACAAAACTAATTATAAAAATAGGTCTGGTTCTTACTATGTCGGGATTTGTATTTGCAAAATTTTAAAGTGCGCAAGCACAAATTTACGGTTTGTACTCGAACATTTTGAAATTACACAAGTTCAAAAAAAAAAAATTAGAAAATTTGCACTGTTTAAATTTAAATTGTGCAAATATAAAATACCGATATAATGAAAAACAAGCTTTTTTTAATCAATTTTGAAAGAGGTCTAAATTTGAAATAGATTTTTTTTTTCTTGGGCCTATAAGTAAAATTTGTCCTTTATAATAAACCTAAACCGGTCCATTATCTATCAGTTATCAACTCAAAAGTAATAATTGATAATCACTTTGAGAACTAACAATAAATAAATAAAATATAGAAATATAATACTTAATTTATATTACAATTGAACTATTATAAAAGAATGTTGTTCGAAGTGAAGTACGTTTTTTGTTTTTTTTATTATATGTATTATTATATTGTGATATAAATATTAGAAAACATATTTTATTGATTGAATTTACGAAATGTGTTCATAACCATGAGTTTTGAATCAAACATTTAAAATGCTTATCCTTAAATTATCCCTAGTTAGATGTATAGAGGAAAAGGTATTCATACATCTGCCGAGGATAGTGTACATAGTGATCTTCGTACTATGAATGATGAATTACTCATGACTGTTGGGTACACTAAATGGTTGCATACTTGCGGCTCTTTGAAACAATCATAGAACAACCAAAAAAAAAGTCTTCAATAGTTTATAAGTCAAAATAAAAGATCTCATGTAGCGACATATAGTAGTCTTAGGAATTGAGAGTACCATTTATCTTAATTAACTAAATTGTACTTTGATTATGGTTAATCACATGACATAACGATCATGTTACAACCAAAGCTGAGCCCACATTGAAGTACTTAAAGTGAAAAACCACTCAAGACATGATTCGTCTTCTTCGTTGTAAAAAGTTAGTATTACTGTAACTAGTAATCAACTTAACACCATCATCTCTGGCCAAAGTAAATCAGTTATTCAATAAATGCTATCGAATTTAACCAAAGACTTTAATTGATGCTATGCAATTCACTACGGATATTATTGGAGTTTTCGAACATTGATCAAACTCTGAATATCCTAGTGATACAATGTAATGAAAAAACATGCATAAAATATCATTACAAAGGTGTACATAATACAGATTAGAGATGGTATTTTGTCTAAATAATCTATAAGCAAATGAACTCGTGCACCATACTGTACTTTAGAAAAGTTCATACATGCTATAATTTAAATATTATTGAGTCACTTGCTCTAGATTAGATCTAAATTTAGAAGAGAGAGAAATGTGGAGATGGTATATTTTCCAGTAGCTATAAAAAGCCTCACCTTCTCTCATTCATAACACAAAGGATTATCTAACCCAAATCTCCATTAAAAATTAGTTGAAGACCAGAAGCTGGGTTT
This sequence comes from Allium cepa, assembly GCA_030765085.1. Lineage (NCBI taxonomy): Eukaryota > Viridiplantae > Streptophyta > Magnoliopsida > Asparagales > Amaryllidaceae > Allium > Allium cepa. The sequence continues at coordinate 631,258,109 of CM060934.1, forward strand.
TAAAGAATGGACTTGAAAAGAAAAAGGAACAATGGTTCGTGGAAAAAGAGTTACCATACAATGTGTCGTCAATGGTTGTATCCAAGGTACAATTTCATTTTTATACATCATACATATAAAAAAGTGTGTGTATTGTGATTTTGACTAAAAATAATATTATTTTTAAAGTTAAAATAGTATTTATAAATGTATATATACAATAATAATTTTCTATTCACATACTAATATATATTAAAAGAAAATAAATTTTTGGCGGCCTATATACAAATATATATATATATATACATACATGTATATCTATGTATGTATGTATGTATGTATGTATGTATATATGTATATATATATATATAAAAGGTAATAATTTTCGTATGAAAAAGAAATATTTTTACTTTTAGTTCTTAAATTAAAAAATCGGTTTAAGAGAAAAAAATTCATTTAATTTTTGATATTTTTGAATTACTCAAATTTAATATTTAAATTTTGAATTTTAAATATGTATCAATTTATTAAAATAAATAAATAAATAAACAAACACATGCATACATACATACATACACATATATATATATATATATATATGAAACTTAAAATAAATATATAAAATATATTCTGGCTATTACATCGTATGTGTGTGGATTTGTATATATGTATGATTTTAAAAGGTATATAAATAAATATTTATAGCCGGAAATAAACAACATTTTTTTATTGGCAAAATAAAAAAAAGTTTGTAAATACATTGACGGCCTAAAATAAATTCTTACATACACACACTTATTCAATTATCTTCGTGAAACTGGTTAAATATGTATTTTGTAGATATTATATATAGATATTTTATTCTCACTTATAACCTTAAATCCCAATGGTGACACACACACATATTATGTTTTGACATTCATTGTATCAGTTTATGGCACTTGTTATTTCACATAGTAATTATAAATTCCCATCAAATAAAATAAAATTAGATTTACAATATGTAAATAGATTTAAACCATAATATACATATATATTAAAGCTTTAAAGGTAAAATAAAACATAACTAAATTAAAATAACAAACTCCTTAACTAATATTTACTAAATATGATTTAGTATAAACAAATTTTCATGTAAACACAAAATAAGATCTAGTGCAAAATTAATAAAAGGATCATTTTTTAAATTTTCCATTTTTACCTTGTTTTTAATACATTTGAGCCAACAATGGTATCGTATCCAATATTTTGTTGACATGAATAATTAACCAATACGTAGGACAATTACTTGAAATATCTAATTAGATGGGTGTCTAAGGTAATGATATTTAACTAAGGAGAAGATAACTCCAATTAAAGAATATTCTTATGAAAGCAAAACTACCCGTCTCCTGGCTCTTATCTAGCTCATCGAAGTGGTCCGCTTTCAAATTTGTGCCTTAGTGGAAGGCCCTAAAAAAATTTGTGCATTAGGTTGATTTAAATATGCATATTTTAATGTTACAAATTCTTTTTCTTTGTATTCAAATAAATTTTATAAAGGGTCATATAATGCAATTTTAAAATTGTTTTAAATTTTACAGAAATATAAATGTTTATCACTACTAGAAAATTTACTACCAAATTGTATTACCGACGTCACGTCAAAGCCACATTACATGGTATTGGACAAGGCGGTAAGTCGTAGGTAACTCTTTATCTGCACAAAATTACCGACGTCTTGTCGATGCCATTGTTATAGCCATCAGAAAGATTTCGACAAGGCGTCGCCCTCATCTATACTTACGCTAGCCGACAATCCCTCCTCCACCACTTTTCAAATTAAAAAATGATGATTCCTCCACTCTGCCTCTCCATCTACCGCCCCCTCCTCCTTCCATGCCGCTGCAAGTCAAAGTCATGTCCTCACAAGCCTCTTTGCCACCATGTCGACTCATCATCACCATGCCACAAACCAGCAGCCACCATATCACCAACCTCAGCCGCCACCATGTTGCCTCGTTACCGCAAGCCAAAGCCCAATTCACTGCAAGCCTAAGTCTTCACAATTCATAGCTAGCCTGCCACCATTGCAAGCCCAAGCCTCCTCAACCGTTGCAAAAACCTTCCTCTGTCGGTATGATTTATTTACCGTCTGTGTGTATATATACACATAGGCTTACAGATGTATAATTGTAGATCCCTTACCACATAAACACACACTAATATATCTAACGTTTGACAAGCACCATTGTCCAAGTGGTTAATTGATTCGGTTTTGGTGCAAGTGGTCACAAGTTCGAAGCTTGTTTTCGAACGTTTATTGACATGAGATATGTTATCACAATGATTTGTTGTATATAAAGTACCATTTCAAAAAAAAAAAATATATATATATATATCTAACGTTTAATAAAAACAATTTCTTGACGACATTTAATAGGAAGCTGAATATGTTATCTTATCAACCTGTTTTTACTAATCGTCATAAGTACTACATTTTAGATTGTTTCCTCTACACTAAAGCATTTTTATTGTATATTTTCGGGTAATTCGGATAAATATATAGAAAAATATATATGATCATTGTGGTTGATGTAAAGTGTAAGTTAAACTTAGGGTTAGATAATGAATTAATATGATATTATAAATTATTAACTTCCAGTAAAACAGAAAAATAAATTTTGAGTATGTATATAAATCCAATGTATACAGATTATAATAGTCTAGGCATACATATGCGTAGTTTAGACTGATTATAACTTAGTAGTGTGTTTATTTTAATTGGTAGGGGAAAAACGGATCAATAATAGTAAAGAAAAGGATAAAAATCTTAACTACGTACACATACACATTGTTGAAACTACGATCACCCACAACAATGGAAATGTAATACAATTATTTTGTGAATTCTATGTTTAAATTTCTTACTAGTTTTAGATGAATTGATGCACATGATATGTTTTATACGATTTTAATACTAGTGATCACTACACCATTATAAGCTATTAACAACGGGTAAAACCCGTTGTTAAGGAAAAAAGCAACGGATAAAAACCGTCTTCAAAAGAGGAGTGGTTGAATTACGCGATAGGAAAAAACCGTTGCTTTATGTCCAAAAGGCAACGGGTAAAAACCGTTCCAAATGAAGGAAAGGCAACGGGTAGTAACCGTTGCAAACTTGAACGAAGACAACGGTTAAAAACCGTTGCAAACAGAGACAAACGTTGGTCATAAAGCAACGGGTTTTAACCGTTGTTTTATTTTCAATAGGCAACGGGTGTAAACCGTTGCTTACTGTACATTAAGCAACGGTTACAAACCGTTGCTTAATGGGCAAAATATCAACGGACATAAACCGTTGCATTCTGCCAAGTAAACAACGGTTAAAAACCGTTGCTTTATGACCAACGTCACACATAAAGCAACGGTTAACACCCGTTGCACATAATGTTTGCTCCTGCTCCGTAACTCACTACTGCGTTACACGCATATCTCAGTATACATACCAGAATATCAATATATATCAAAATATGCCAGAATATCAAAATATTGGTACACAAGCACTATAAACATATTGCACATATACCATACATATAAAATTATCAAACTTATAATTACGCTCATTGTTTTGCAAACAGAATGCTGCCGTGCCGGAATATCATACTTAGTACACTGCATTGTTTATTATCACTACAGTACAAAGATTTCATTAATTACACTACATTGTTTTGCAAGCTAAAAAGTCTTTCACCTGATAAGAAAATAAAATCAAAAGGGAAAAGCATTCCAGTTTTCAGACTTCAATGTTCAACCTGGTTCATGCGCAACTCGAAGATTTAATTCAGAGGCAGTTCAACTTCATAAATCTGGAAAGAATATTCCAGTTCAAAAACAAACAGCATCTACCTGATTCAAAAAGTCTGAAACAAATTAAAACAAAGTAGAACCCAAGCAAAGAGAAAATCAAATAATGCAAAGCAATTCAAAGCAAACAACGGTTAGGATAAAGCAAATTTGATCAAGCCTCAATTTCCAGATTTTGAAATTTTTTTCAGGTTCTCTTTCATCTCTGTCAAACTATCCAGGTGAGCAAACCACCCTTATAAATTCTTAAAACTTGATATATCTATTTTGCATGTGATAAGTCTTGAATGTAAATTGTGAAAGGTGCGTGCATGCTTGTATTTACGTATGCATGACTGTGTGTACGACTGTGTACAGGCAACATGCATGACCGTGTGTACGATTGTGTACTGGTAATCACTTTACATGGCGAGGAGGCTATACATGTTTTATGGGATAGGATTGAAGATATGGCAGTAAATACAAAGGTTCTGAATGTATCAGTCGAGGAAATAAGGGCTTGGAATCTTGTTCAGTTACTCCATTTTGTATATTGTGATGTAGTGATACAAATAAATGTGCAGGAAACTTTGATGGATTGTAGAGTCTTGGAAAGTTGTTTGAATATTGATGTAAGTATTGGTACTGGTTGTAGTAATGTTAATATTTCTGATGAGGGTGTTGATGCCTTGTTGTGTGATATCGATAACGTGCACATGATCAGAGATGTAAACATGCATAGTGATAAATCCTTTGTTTTTACTTTGAAATCTTTGAAACTACCTAAAATTCATATATATGTGACAATTAGCCAAAATTTACTGTTATCTATATGCGGATTTGGGTGTTTGCTGCTGGTAGCAGCAGTTTGCAATATGAAGGCAGTAGTGTTTGTATGTGATGGATAGTGGGTGGATGGAAGAGTGATTGAAGATGAATGACCAGTGTATGATCAGTGAATGATCAGGCAGGGAGGTCAAAGGTCAGAGGTCAAAGGCAGTGGAGAGTAGGGGGATGTTTGATATGCTGATGTGTTTGTAGTGGCTATCTTGTTGAATGCATTGTGAGCAGAAAAGTAGGTTAGAAGATGATATATTGGTGTTGAACTGCAGTGTGCAACAGTGCAAGAAGGCATTGGGTATGTAGTTTGACAGAAGTGGATAGAAGATGATATGAGCGCATAAAACTGAAGTGGATATGAGGTGTTAAAATGTAGAAGGCAGTGGCAGGAGAAAGTATCAGTGATGTTGTAGTTTTGTGGTGGTCTGTAGAAGAATGGTGAAGACAGGTATGAAACTGTGAAGACTAGTGATGCAACGGAGTTGTAATGGAGTTGTAATGAATGGTGGTGAACGAGTGGTTTGATGAGAAGTGAAGTATGGTTATTGTTAATGGTCAGGTGGAAATTTTGATGAGGAGGAAGGTGGTTTGAATGGCCGAGAACCGTGGTTGACAATGGATGTGGTGTGTGGCAGATGTCTGTTTGTATGATTTTGAAGAGGGTGTTGATGGTGTGAATTAGATGACAGTAGAGGCAGTGAATGGTATGAAGTTTATGCAGAGATGGTCAGAGATAGGAAGTGGACAGTTTTGCATGGTGGTTGATGGAGGAATGGTTTCAGGGAGTGGAATGGTTTCAGTTAGAGTGAAGTGGGAGGAAAGTATGAAGTTTGTATTGTATTTTGGTGATAGGCTTGTGTTGAGGCAGGAATTTCATGTTGAACTGTGTGCAGGGGGAGGGGATATGTTGGCAGTTGTTAGCAGTTTTGGTGACAGGATAAGGAGTTTGGAGTTATGGTAGTATGGTGAAGTAGTTTGCGGGTAGTGTGGTAGAAGCACTAGCAGGTTGCTGTTGAACTGCAGAGCTTAGTTTCGAGTGAAGTTTGATGATGAAGTTTGTCGAGGCTAGAGGAGTGCAGAGATGTGACTGTGATATGGTGTGTTGGTGTTTGGGAAGGGGCAGAGTGATGAAATTAGGTGGTTGAGGACAGTGAGTCGATGTATGATCGCTGTAGAAGTTTGACAGAGGAGAGTTTGAAGTGGCTGTCAAAAAATGCATGTAAACCATTTTTTATTTATGTATTGAAAGCATTATAAATGAATTTAAACCATCAAAGTTCATGCAGTTTACGTTTCAAAGTATATGGATTTTTACATTTCAATAAATTTATCATACATTTCATTGTAAATTCTACTTTAACTTCAAATACCTACATTTAAAATTATCATAATTATTCACAAAATTTACCTCACTTTTCTTCTAATATTTTACTTCTCACCCTATATGTATCATTTAATTTTGCGATTTAAATTTAAACTAATTAGATAAATCTAACTAACTAATATTCGTTAATTCGTTTACTAATTTATAAAAATATCAATATGTACACCATATTCATATTAACAAAATTTAAAAAAAATGATTAATGTAAAGATACCTCCAATTGATTCCACACGTATTCCTTGTAATTTGGCGGAACTTTTTTCCAACTTGGATATGAGATTGGCACATGATTTCTTACTAGTTTACCAATCTTCGTAGCGACCTTTGAACCATTTTTTCCAACTGGAGAACCGTAGTTGTCCATATCAACTTTCTCCCGTTTTAAAGTGGATGATTGTGAAGTTGTATTATTTGACGGTGGTGTGGCATCTTGTGACATTATGTCCTGCAAAGTTTAAACTCCTAAAATAATCCCAAGAACATTATGACGTACATTTCTTCCCCTTCCGGCCCATCCCTGTGATGCCCGATTGCTGTCGGCCAGATTATTGCACGGACTTCCCTCCACAACAAGATCAAACGCCTTATATGTCTAAATAAAATTTGCTCTAAGCGATCACTGTTAAGCTGCTGTACATCTGATATATAAACCAACGTCCCCTTATTGATTTGTCTGATCCCACCAACTTCTCACCACATTACGATTTTTGTCAGTCCGACTGACAATAATCGTAATGTGATGAGAAACTGGTGGGATCAGACAAATCAGAAAGGGACGTTGTTTACTATATCAGATGTACAGCAGCTTACCAGTAATCGCTTGGAGCAATTTTATTAAGTCATATAATGCGTTTGATCTTGTCGTGGAGGGGAGTCCGTGCAATAATCTGGCTAACAGAAATCGGGCATCCTAGGGATGTGCGGGAAGGGGAACATTCACTTTTATGCGGCAATGATAAAGTCTTCCTGCATCACCAGAATTTTAAACTTAAGCAATATCAAAAATACTGACTGAAATAAAGGATGCAAATACAAAAATATATTACCTTAGCACTGCTGAACTAAAGGGTGCAAATATAATATCTTGAACTTCCTGTCTACCTACAAACACAAAGAAAGAAAGAATAGTCAAGCTGATCATATGTATGTATGTGTACATGTGTGTATGTATGTGATCATATGCAAGTACCTACAGCTACAAACACAAAATGAACTCTTGCAATATATCCATCCTTATTTTGTTAAGGTACAATAACTGCTTTGAAATACAAACACAAAATATAATGCATCTATTACTATCATATAACACACCATTCTACATTTTACACCATTTTAAATAAATATTTTGTTAAGGTACAATAACTGCTCTGAAATACAAAGTTAACATATGCATTTGCTAAGATCTTCTAATTTTTCATTATCTTCAAAAGCTGATTGATAAACGGTGGGAAACTCAGTGTCATCCACATTTATGGTCAACCGTTTTGGTGTATGCAAAACCACAAACCATCCACTATTTTGTAAATCTTTTGAGTAGAACACTTGACTCGCTTCCGATGCAAGAATAAATGGCTCATCATTCACGCTATCTTTATTCTTCAATTTTCCCAAGTTAACTGTGATCAAGCTTGAAACAGAATCTATTTTACAACCATTGATCTTATCTTCGACCTTTACCCAATCACAATAAAAAACTGTTTGTTTGAAGTCAATGTAATCCAACTCAATTATCTGTTGAATGACTCCGTAATAAGTTGTTTCTGCTTCCTTAAAATTTTTATCCTTCCCACTCGCTCTAAATTGTGTAATTGCTCTCATGCATACACCACTATCCTGTGTTAGCTTTCGCTCTTCATAACTCTTCGGAGAAAATAAAAACCCATTCACTTGGTACTTCATATAACTACGGGCATCAAACTTCGGCCCGTTAACTAACCGCCAAAGAGTTGAGTCAACATCGACGGTCTTCAACAACTACAACAAACACAATAAGTAAAAAAACATTGTCAAGGAGGTGTATGGTCAACTTGAAAATACGTTAAATATTTAATACATATACCTCCTCACGTAACCAAAAAGTGAACTTTTTAATAGTTTCCCCAGATGTACCCCCGCCTCGAGTTTGAGATTTGGTGCTTTGAACATAGGAGTTATACCTCCTACGAGAAAAACACAATAAATACTATATATATGAATTGATTTACAATAATAAGAATTCAGAACAAATTCATGAATTTACTTCTTCCATTCATCCAATCCGTCATACTTATCAAGGACCCATTTACGCACTTGTTGAAATTGCACTTGAGTTAACGTTATATCTTTACCATTATCTAGTGCTATTTCATCAGCAAACTCATCATCCTCGTCTAAAAACGGTTCACGGGTATGTTTATGAGTGCCAGCACCTCCTTTTGGCATATACTCCATGCAGTAAAGACTAGCTTCTTGTACAATATATCCTTCTGCAATACACCCTTCAATATATCTTTTGTTGCGCACATATCCTTTATATGTTTTCATCAACCTATGAAGATGAATAATTGTAAAATGTAGACATCAATAGCTATTTAAATCGAATAATTATGTACATAACTAAAATTAGTAATTTACCGTTCAAATGGGTACATCCACCTATATCTAACAGGACCAGAAATCAATGCTTCATCGGCTAAATGAATCATAAGATGAATACTGATATCAAAAAATGCTGGCGGAAAATGTTTTTCAATAACACACATTGCTTCTACCAAACTAGCCTTTGCTTTTAGAAGATGTCCCCTGTTGATCACCTTTGAGCACAAAATGTTATAAAAGAGACTAATGCGGTGAATAGCATTTCGTAGATCCTTATGTTGCGAAAAACAATGCTGAAGCAATACTGGAAGTAAATTTTCCATTATGACGTGGTAATCATGTGACTTCATATTTTTTAGTTCAGGAGGGTTGATGCTCACATTATTATGGAAGTTCGAAGAGAATTTGCTTAGCACTTTCAAAATTTTCAAAACGGTGCAAAACCTTATCTTTTCTTCTTTTCTCAAAGTGAAAGTCCCATTTGGTATGGTTACTTTACTTGTTTCAGGATCTTCTATCACCCACAACTTTTGTTTTATACCCATGATTTTCAAATCCTTCCGTGCATTGATCCCATCTTTTGACATGTCTTTATGGTTCATAATTGTGTTGATCAAATGTTTCGTGACATTCATCTCCGTATGCATAACATCAATATTATGTCGGGTCAAATTTGTTTTCCAATATGGCAAATCAAAGAATTTCGACCTCCTATACCATGCAGGAACTTCTTCATCGATTGTCTTTTTCCGTTTTCGACCAATTTCCAGTATGTTTTTACCAACTTTCATTTTTATATTCGCTACCTTTTTTTCAACTTGATAACCAGTCAGTGGTTTTGGAGGACGCTTAAGTTCTTGCTCGTTGTTGAAATTTGTCTTATCGTATCGAAACTTGTGTCCGGACGGAAGAAATCTACGATGTCCCATGTAACAAATCTTCTTACTTTCAGGGAGATAAATAGATGTAGTTTCTTCTCCACAAATAGGACATGCAAAGTAGCCGTGAGTTGTACATCCCGATAAAGTCCCAAGAGCGGGATGATCATGGATTGCCCACAACACTCTAGCTCTCATTATGAACTCAGATTTCTTAAATGAATCAAATGTAACGACTCCTTCCCATAACTGCTTTAACTCGTCTATCAAAGGTTCTAAATAAACATCAATATCCTTCTCCGGTTGTTTTGGCCCAGAAATCAACAGTGTTAACATTGAGAACTCTCTTTTCATGCACAAAGACGGAGGAAGGTTATATGGTACTACAATTACTGGCCAACAGCTGTAAGGGTTAGTTAAAGAAGCATTCGGACAGAAACCATCTGTTGCTATTCCAAGCGTGATATTTCGTGGTTCAGTAGCAAACGAAGGATCAAAAGAATCTATAGTTTTCCATTGAGAAGTATCACGCGGATGACGCATTACGGTTGTACCGGACTTGGCACGACCATGCCAGGTCATCGCTTCTGCTATCCATGGTACAGTATACAGTCTTCTCAATCTAGAAATTAAAGGAAAATGTCTTAAGGTCTTTCGAGGTACTGTGGTAGCTTTTCTCTCTTCGTCGAATGATGTCTTATATCTTGGTGCGTTGCAATTTGTACATGAAACTTTGTTCGCATTATCTTTCCAGTACAAGATGCAGTCATTAATGCATGCATCATAAGTTATGTAATTCATCCCAACTTTCTTAATGATCTTCTTCACGTCGGGGTACTTTGACGGTAGCGTGTTACCTTCGGGGAGTAACTCCTTTATGAATTCGAGTAGGGCAGTCACACCATTGTCTGAAAAGCCGTATTGGGTCTTCAGGCTATTCAGTTTGACAATGGCATACAACTTTGTAATCTCTTTTGGACAAGAAGGATACAATGGCTCTGTTGCAGTTGCACTATCAAAAAATGATTTATCCATAAACTCCTCACCAATATTAGCACCATCATGCAACTGACTTGTAGGTTGAAAGTGATGGAATCTATCTGCATCATCGATCAAATCCTCCATCCTAATATGTTCGGACTCATCAGTATTTGTGGCATGACTAACCGGTTGTTGTTTTGGCTTCTCCGGTATTCTTTCCCCGTGAAAACACCACACGGTATATGATTGAACAATACCATATCTAAGCAAATGAAAATGAATGTCATTTAATTTGAATGTATCTTCATTTTTGCACCGTGTGCAAGGGCACGAATACTTTTCCTTATTGCCACCATTTTCAGCAACAAATTTAACGAAATTTCTCACACCTTCCACATATTCTGTATTTCTTCGATTAGATTGATTCATCCATTGTTTGTCTATACTAAAAGACATACTGAAAGAAAATAACAAAAGCTAATAAGAAATCATGGGTAACAATATCTTATGGCTTTCCACCAAGTTCAACTCTGATATTAACTAAACAGATGTCTATTCTTCTGATTTCACTTGAAATTTAACATTAGCGTCAAACTGTTTCCAAAAAATTTGCCATTACAACGGCGCCATTTTGTAGCACCAGAGTAATGTCTATGCATTACCCCTCTCCTGATACTTGGCTTGCGCCATTAACAACAATTTTATCCACTTACTAAATATGGTCTCATATTTAGTAAAACAAAATTCATTGCATCAACTTATACCCTAGCAGTCACTATAAGCAGCTATGTCTAACTAGCATGCAGTGCAGTACAGTACAATACATTGCAATTTGTAAAATCACATATTAAACTATAACATAACAAAGTACCAAATTTTTATACAAAAGTTGCCACATTAAGTGGGCTGCACTACTTATAGTATCAAATAGTTTACAAAACAGTGTATTTAATTTTGAACGAAATGTATCAAGTTTACAAACTAGTGTATCTCGTTAAGTGTACAGGCAAATCATATTGGGTTCTGCCTAAATGTTTGCGGGTAGACATACACACACTGCAGGAAAAAGTACATCAATGTAAATATCAGTTCCTAAATAATTATTAGTTTGTTAGCTTCAGCTTTCAAATTTCAATTCCTAAACGATTATTTACAGAAAACTAGTTATTTGTAACTAAATACTAATAAGTTATTAGCTTCAGATGTTTTCAAGGTTAATGAAATCGAAAGCAGTAAAAGGGCGACTCAATTTTTGAAAATTAGACAACTCAAAACAAGAAATTCGCATACTTAATTAGCAGTGGCAGTATAGAGACTGTAGCAGGACTTCAAATCAGCAGTAGAAAATATCGCGTAGGGGGCAAGCAAGAGCCGACGATGGCTGATGGCTATAAAATAAAGTAAATAAATTAATCTTTTTTACCTTAATGAAATTTATTTACCTTTTTAGCAAAACAAAATCGAAACACGACAAATTAAGCAAAAGAAATTCGCATACTTAATTAGCAGTGGCAGTATAGAGACTATAGCAGGACTTCAAATCAGCAGTAGAAAATATCGCGTAGGAGGCAAGCAAGACGCGACGATGGCTGATGGAATAGCCGAGTATGCAGCGATGATTATTTAGAAAGCGTTGATTTTTGAAACCCTAGTTTTTTGGGTTCGAGCATCGCCGACATGGAGATTGCTATTGAGCTGTAACTTTGAAGTAAAACAGATTTTTGGTGCTGCCCGGTTCAGTTGGTTGCCCCATCCCATGGGCTTGCCCCTGGGCCGGCCCTAGCTAAAAGATTTACAACGGTTAATAACCGTTGCTACTTAACCACGGTTCAAAACCGTTGTTAATTGTAACGAAGCGCGCCAAAAAAGTATGGCGCGAAAGGATGAAATTCACCGTGCCCATTTGTCTCCAAAGAAGCTACGGTTAATAACCGTTCGCAATTAGCAACGATTAAAACCCGTTGCTAATTTAACCAAGACGGTTACTAACCGTTGCTAAATGGCAACGGTTATTAACCATTGCTAAATGAGCGGATGGTTAGTGGCAAATCACAGTATTTGGTGTAGTGGATGCATGCAGTTTGTTTTCATATTGAAAGTTTAATTTGAATTAACAATACTATCGTATGAAAGATAATGTAAATTTTGTTTACTAGTAGGAATATTTCCATTGCACTTGAAGGTGTTACACTTGAAGGTTAGATGGTTCTTCACCACACAATACAATGATAGTTTTTTTATGATGGATGTCGCTCCTTTATAGTAGATTCTACCAATGTTTCAATCATATCCATTGAAAGGTTGATAGAATACGTAAAAAAAGAGCGACTTTTCCATCACTGAAAAAAATCATTGTATTATATGGTGAAAAATAAAGATGGTCTAAAGCCATAGTGGTGATGGCTGGACATGCGTAGTAGTGCTGTTATAACTTGTGATGGTGGATTGGGAAAGTGCTATGGAGATATTATTAACATTGAAGTCGTTGACCATCAGTGATGGTGGTTGTTACCACCAGTGTTAGAAGCATCGCCGCTAGCACTTCATCATGCACCATCACCGGTTATAACAGCACTACTAGGCATGTCCAATCACTACCGCTTCTTTAGACCATCTTTGTTTTCGCCATCTAATACAATGATAGTTTTTTCTGATGATGGACATCGCTCCTTTTTTTAGATTCTATCAATATTTCGATGGATATGATCGAAACATTGATAGAATCTAAAAAAATGGAGTGACTCCCATCATCCGTAAAAACTATCATTGTAATGTATAGCGAAGAACCATCAAAACGTACTCGGTCACCACCTCGGTTGCATAACATGGGAGCATGGTAGTATTAATTGAGGAGGCGTCGTGGCTTGCATAGTAGTGTTGTTATAACTGGTGATGATTTGTTGTGGTAGTGCTGGAGGGGATGCTATTAAAACCGGAGTCATTAACTGTTAGTTATGGTGGTTATCGCCACTAGTGGTAACAGTACTTCCTGCACAACCCCTACCACCACCACTTGTTAATTATGACAGCACTACCATGCTAGTCATCCAGTGCTTCCTTTTATTAATATTACTATGCCGTCATGCCATGCAACTAGTGCGGGTGATTGAGTGTCTAAGGAATGAGAGCTTGAGGTGTGAGCTTGAAAGCTTGAAGATGGGTCCACCGGCAATAAATAAGTAAATGATGCTTCCATCGAGATTGCGGTATGTTTAGATGTATAAGTTAAATTATAGATTTTTTTTAAATCACACAATAAGTTAAACAAATATATAACTTAAATTATAGATTTTTTAAAATCACATAATAAATATGACAAATATATAAGTAAAATCACTCAATAAACTAAATAAATGTACTTATAATTGTGTTAAACTATAAATTTTGTTTCAGTAAATTATATGAGTTCATTCGAGTTAAATTATATATATTTTTTACAAGTAAATAGGCACAAGAAAGAAGTTGCAAAAAAAATTAGTCTCAAGGACAACAAGTTTGTTTTTTAGTCTGAAGGACACTATCTAGTGTAAACTGAAAATGATAGTTACATCTATCATTCTGTGATTTATACTAAAAAGTGCCCTTGGGCCTAAAAAAAGAAACTTCTTGTCTCTGAAACTAAATTTTTCTCTAACTTTTTCCTCAAGCCTAAAAATCCTTTTTTTTTTAAATCACACAATAAATGCGACAATTATATAAGTTAAAACACTCATAAATTAAACAAGTGTACATATAATTGAGTTGAATTATAAATTTTGTTTCAACAAATTATATAATATATAAATTGAGTTAAAATATAGATTGTTTTTAATCACACAAGTTAAATGAATATACAAGTTAAATGTTCTAATGCTGCGACTTTCCTGTGCTCGATGTTCTTTATCTCGTTTCACTCTACCCCTTGCCTTTGTTCTTTCGATGCCTGTGTTCTCCATCCTCGCCATCTCCATGTCGAGCTCGTCTCCACCGCCTTGTCCGCCTGATGAGCATGTAAAGTCGATTGGTGATTGCCTGTAGTCCTTAATTCTTCCAGTGTTATCTTCTAGTCCAGCTGTGCTTAATTCAATACTGGTCAACATGGATTCGTCTACTGCTCCAATTTTTAGCGTCCTCAACTCTACAATTGTAAGAACCGTCTCTCCTCGTTTTCCATTATTGGCTGCTCCTGTGGTTGGACAGTGGATTTTAAATGAGAATTATGATGTTTTGAGTATGAAGCATGTGCAGGATGGTGGGTGTGTGGAAGGGGGACAAATTGATGTGGGTTGTGTTGCTTACACACAACCTGTTTGTGAAAACGTGCAGCCAGTTTTTGGTGCTGCTACTCTCCCTGTTATATTGCCGATTGTCGATTCAGTTCATCCTGATGCATCTAATTAGCCTGGAATAAGCGGGCTTATCTTTTTAGAGCATTGTCAAGGAATGAAAGTGAATACTTTCTCCGTTTTTTGATATTGTAAAGATTGATGGAGCTATGATTCCTCTAGTAGAAGTGATGGAAGCAGGGGCTATTTTTTGGTCAGAATGCTTGATGGGGTTTTTCCTCGATTCATCTCCCCCCTATCATGTTGTTCGTGATCAATGTCATCAGTGATGGAATATAAAGGGAAGGCTTCAGGTTCAATTTGATAATGTATGTTCTTTTTCAAGTTCTCTCATAAAGAGGAATATCTTCGTATTCTTGAGGCGACTCGCTCCATTATTTCTGATAAACCTTTCATTATCACCCCTTAGAAGTCGATGGTTGGCAGAGCTAATGATAAAATACCTTTTATTCATGTTTGGATTAATTTCATGCATATCCCTTTTGTGTTGCAGCTCATGATTGGTCTAAATTGGTTAGTAAGTGTTATTGGTAAACTCAAATATTTTGATCCTAATACCGTTGCTCGTAATAAACTTGTGTATGCAAAGGCCCTTATTGAGGTTTCTCCTGCTAAGCCTCTTCCTTCCAAAATTATTGGGCGCCTAACTAAAGGTAACGAAACGGTGGATGATGTCCACTATAATTGGATGCTAGATATTTACACGATTTGCACTCTTTTGGTCGCCTTATGGAAGCCTGTAAACAACGTTCCGATGTTATTCTTATTTATTTATTTTCTAGGACCACACTCCCTTGACCTCCAGTCATGAAATGGATACCTAATGTACGTTTGTCATTTCCTCTTGTGATTGCTCCTTCTATTTCTATTGATTCCCATGTTGACGTTATTGTTGACATTCCAATTGTTTTTGACCTTGTCAAAGATTCCTCTTCTCTGGATCTGCCTCCTTCCATTCTAGCTATGCATAGTGTTGTCGATGATGTGGTTCTAGCCCCTCTTGCTAACCATGTTATTGTCTGGAATCATAGCGAGTGTGCTTGGGATCATGCTCCTTCAAAAATGAGATTCAACCCAAAAGACCAGCAGCTACCATATGTATGTAGGAGGTGAAGAGCATTACTTAATATATCGTGTTGAGGGGTTGGATTACTATTATTTACGGGTGGTGATGATGCGGAATGTAACAAGGTTACCGTAGAGGATGAAACATGAGATAGGAAATATTTGTAGTGTCCTATTTTTGGGAACCATGTGCCCGATATGGCTTTGATCATTTATGGGTGTTCTCAAGTTATAGGGCCAGTTGATGACAACAATAGTGGAGACAATGCGTAGCTTAGGTGCTTTTGCCCATCTCTTGTTTTTTTTCTTTTCTTAGCCGTTTTAGCATTTGGGTTGAACATCTATTATTAATATTTATCAATAAAAGTGGAAGGCCCACTTAAAAGCCAACTAGCCTTGCTCTATACACACGCACGCACACGCGCACACACACACATATATACATACATACATATACATATATATAAGGTGAATTATAGATTTTGTTAAGTCACACAATAAATACGAAAAATATATAAGTTAAATCACAAAATGAATTAAATAAATTTACATATAATTGAGTTAAACTATAAATTTTGTTTCAATAAATTATGCAATATATACTTCAAGTTAAATTATATATTGATTTTAAATTACACAACAAGTTAAATGAATTTATAAATTATAGATTTTTTTGAAATCACATAATAAATACGACAAATATATAAGTTAGTTCACTTAATAAATTAAACAAACGTACATATAATTGAGTTAAATTATAAATTTTGTTCTAATAAATTATATAAGAGTTTATTCGAGTTAAATTATAGATTTTTTTAAAAATCACACAACAAATACGACAAATATACAAGTTAAACCACCAAATAAATTAAACAATTGTACGTTAATTTGAGTTAAATTATAAATTTTGTTTCAATAATTATACAATATATAATTCAAGTCAAATTATAGTTTTTTTTTAAATCACAAAATAAGTTAAATGAATATATAAGTTAAATTATAGATTTTTTTAAAACTCATATAATAAATACGACAAATATATAAGTTAAATCACTCAGTTAATTAAATAAATGTACATATAATTGAGTTATATTATAAATTTTGTTTCAGTAAATTATACAATATAATTCGAGTTAAATTATAGATTTTTTTTAAATCATACGATAAGTTAAACGAATATATAAGTTAAATTATGGATTTTTTTCTTAAAATCACACAGTAAATATGATAAATATATAAGTTATATCACTCCACAAATAAAACAAATCTAAATGTAATCGAGTTAAATTTTAATTGTTTCAATAAACTATATGAGAGTTTATTTATGTTTAATGATAGATTTTTAAATAACATAATAAATACGATATATAAGTTAAATCACTCAAATAATTTTTTTGGGCAAGACTAGCCAGTTTTTATAGTGGACCGTCCACTTTTTATTACAACAAAGTAATAAATACAAATAAGGAACAGGAGTCAGGCCGAGCGCCTAAACTATAAAGCACGGTTTTATAGTGGCCCGACCACTAATTCGAATGTATGTATAATTAAACAAGTGTATGTATAATTAACAAGTATATGTATAATTTATTTGAATTATAAATTTTGTTTCAATAAATTCTACAATATATAATTTGAGTTAATTATATTTTTTTTAAATCACACAATAAGTTAAGTGAATACATAAGTAAATTATAGTTTTTTTTTTAAATCACACAATATATACGACTAATATACATGTTAAATCACTCAATAAATTAAACGAATGTACATATAATTAAGTTAGATTATAAATTTTGTTTCAATAAATTATACAAAAGTTTATTCGAGTTAAATTATAAATTTTAAAAAATCCCACAATAATATTGAAAGTGACTATGGATCGTATAATATGGAATATTAAATAAACTGTTCACTTGTGCGAAATATAAATATAAAAGTAAAATAATAAAGTAAATGACACCATAAATTCTTATACTGCTTCGAACTTTCCATTCTACGTCCGGTCCTAGACTCATTCTGGAATTTTAACTATCAACCATCACATAACCCGGAGGAATAGGTATTACACCGCTGAAGCAATCAAACAGGACTTCGACCACCTAAGCAACAAAATATGAATTCAACCACCTGAGAAACCTAATAGAGCTTCAATAATACAGAGAATTATCTTGACTGAATGTGCTCTTTTAATATCAGGGATAAGTCTTTAAAGTACATTCTTCTATAATCTTCTCCTTTGTGGTATATCGTGTAATTCGTGAAGACATGAAGTTTATTAAATCACTAATAAAGTATTCTTGAATGAATAAGTGATCAGAATAAAATACTGAATGCTTAGAGTTCAAATAACAAGATAGTTTAGAAAATAAGAATAAAAATTGATTGTTAAAAAATGGAATTCATGGCTATTTATAGAGATCTAAGAGTTGTATTCGTTCACGAAAGATAGCTATGAAAAGATGTGGAAGCAACCCTTGAATCAAGAGTTGTTTCTGTTGTTGAAGTGATTTTGAAAAAATAGCCATTATAAAGATTCAGCCGTTTGAATGGAGCAACTCAGCCAGCTGAATCGATTTAAAATCGAAACACCAAGAAAATATTTTAAAAAAGACACAATTCAACGGTTGAAATTGCATCGTTAGACGTATGAATAATCAAAATAATTTATGCACATGCACAATATTCGACCGACTGTTTCAAGCCTTTTAGTCGGCCGAATTTTCTGTTTTCTGGCTTATCTACAATGTTTTGAAAAACTTTATATTGTGTGTGCATGCATATACTACTTCGGAGATATTTTGACATATATTTACTACTAAACTCGGACTTTTAAACTTGATACTATGCTAAAGCTTCAGTCCGGATTCTGGTCTGCAAATTGGTAGACTATTTTTCGAGTAAAAACAATATCTTCTCCTGCAAGTTTGGTTAGTTCATATAATATTTACTTATATAATTGCACAATCAAAACATCAAAATTCTTGGTTCTTACATTCTCCCCCCATTTTGACGATGATAACTGTGTAAAATTTAAATATGTAGAATAATTTTCCCCCTTGATTGAATACTCCCCTATAAATGTTATCCTCCCCTTTGTCATCGAAAAAAAGGAAAAAGAATTGATATGAGAAATAAAATAGACAAACATTTCACATAGAAATATAAACATGTAGACATGACAAGCAAATAGCCATCTCACGTAGAAACTTCCTATAGAATATGATATTAATGATTGAAGACAACATTAATGAACATATAATCATCACATAAAGTAAAATACTCACAAAATTTGAACATCACGTTTGTGGCTTCATTTTCATAAGTATTAGAAAATTTGAAATATATCCCCCCTTTATATGTGGTGTACCTGAAAAAAGAGATGTATGTTCTGGTACACACTTCCTATGTTAGGGTCTAGGTGTTAGGTATTGGAAAGCCATACCTATTTGGATGCGGTTAAACCTTTATAAATATAATTTTCATCATTAACTACTACATCAAAATAATCATCAATGTATTTTTCTCTGTTTTTCCAATCAACAGGAACCCAAATACTTAGATAATTTTTATTCATATTTCTCATCAATGATTTTTTACTTCTAGAGATATTATAAACATTATTGGTCATAGTAGTACTTGAATTTCTATAAAAGTTGGATTTAGACTTTACTCGAAATCTAGTACTAGAACTAACATTTTCACTATACATGAAAGCACATGTAGTGCTATTTCTACGATTAGTTTTATTATATCTAAATCTCTTTTATCATTTAAACGTTTAGAACTAGGTAAAATCACGTTTAAATCATTTGACTTTTGTTAAATTTCATGAATTCATTTTTACGTTTTTCAAATTTAGTTTTAAAGTCACAATTATTATTTTCAAAAGAAATATTACCATTTTCAAAATATTAATTTTCTCTTTTAATTCAGAATTCTTGTTTTTTAACGTACAATTCTCATTTTTGAGAAGAAAATTTTGAGATTCTAAATTACCTAAAGAGGATTTTAATAAAACAATTTATCTTCTCAAATCAAAAATTTCTTTTGAAAATTTTCCTTTCTCTTTTTGAAATAAGGTGTTTTGTTCATCTAGAAATTCTTTAAGAGTTATAAGATTATTTTTTGGATCAGCTAATCAGTCATATCCTGTGACATTAGAAATAATATTAAACACCAAATCGATTTTCTAAATTTAATTTCTCGTCTTTCAATTCTCATTTTCAAGTGCAACGGATTTCATCTTTTCTAAAATAATAAAATTAAGCTTTAATATCTTATCGCCTATACTAACTAATTCATTATTTTCATTTACTGAAATTTGTAAATCGAAAAGTACCTTTTTGTAGTCCCCATTGGTGGATTTGACAGGGATTTTGCTCGTTGTATTTAAATTTGATCTTTTTCTGACCATTATTCTATGATGTTGTAACGATCAATAGAATTTCAGGCACTAGTACCAAGTAAAAGTGACCATGGATCGTATAATATGGAATATTAACTAAACTATTTACTTGTGCGGAATATAAATATAGAAGTAAAATAATAAAGTAAATGACACTAGAGATTTTTATACAGGTTCGAACTTCCTGTTATACGTCCAGTCCTAGGCTCCTTTCGGAATTTAACTATCGATCCACACTTAACCCGGAGGAACGAGTATTATAACGCTTGAGCAACCGAATAGGACTTCAACCGCCTAAGCAATAGAATAAGACTTCAACTGCCTAAGCAACCGAACATGACTTCAATAATACAGAGATTATCTTGACTGAATGTGCTCCTTTAAGAGCACAGATTAGTTTTTAGAGTACACCCTTCCTATAAAGTTCTCCTTTGTGGTATATCGTGTAATTCGTGTAGACAGGAAGTTTATTAAATGACTAATCAAGTATTTTTAGATGAACAAGTGATCAAAATAAAGTATTGAATGCTTAGAATTCAAATAGCAAGATAGTTTAGAAAAAAAGAATGAGAATTGATTGTTAAAACAATTGAATTCATGGCTATTTATAGAGATTTAAGAGCTGTATTCTGTTCATGAAAGATAGCCATGAAAAGATATGGAAGCAACTCTTGAATCAAGTGTTGATTCTGTTCATTGAAATGAAGTATCTTTTGAAAAAATACCCGTTATGAAGATGCAGTCGTTTGAATGGAGCAACTCAGCCAGCTGAATCGATTTAAAATCCAAATAGCAAGGAAACAGTGTAAAAAGACATAATTCAGCCGGTTGAAATTGCATGGTCAACCGTCTGAATATTTAAAATAATTTGTGCACATGCACAGTTTTCAACCGGCTGTTTCAAGCCTTTCAGTTGGCTGAATTTTGTTTTTTGGCTTATCTACGATGTTTTGAAAAAAAATTAAATTGTGTGAGCATGCTTATACCACTTCGGAGAGAATTTGACATATGTTTACTACTAAACTCAGACTTTTAAACTTAATACCACGCTGAAGCTTCAATCCGGAATCTGTTCCGCAAATTGCAGGACTATTTCTTGAGTAAAAAAATATCTTGTCTTGCAAAATTGGTTACTTCATATAATATTTACTTATAAAGTTGTTACAATCAAAACATCAAAATTCTAGGTTCTAACAAATATATAAGTTGCACTTGTTGGGCGAATTCTCACCCAGAGGATCTCAAGACCAAAGAGCGTCAGTCTCACTCATGTTCACATCCTGCACTTCATTCAGCAAGGCCACAGTTCACTCGGCATTCGCAAATAGAGCATGGCAACCTCCATTCGGCAAAACCCCTCCTATGTGTCATTCGGCAATAGCTCATTCGGCTATACCTCATTCGGCATCTCCATATACCCATGTCCATTCGGCACAAGGGCATCCGGACGAGCTCCGCCGAACCACACATCCCCAACTACCGAATGAGACCATGCCGAACCATGCTCCTCTCACGAACTCCGCCGAACCACGCTTTAGCCGGACCACCCACACACCACTCTACTCCATGCCGGTCCAAACCAACACCGGACCAACCACTACTCTCCACAGCCAATGCCGCTCCTCTCCCCTCCGAACCAAGCTCCATGCACAGCCGAATGAAGCTCGCCGAACCAGAATGCCACCAGGCCAGATTGCTCCAGCCCAGGCCCGCTAGCAGCTATATACTTCCAAGACCCCTGCCCCCTACCTCACTCTATAAATAGAGGGGCAGGGGTACAACAATGGTAGAAAAGTTTAAGAGCTCAAGCAAGGAAGGAACTTTCAAACTACTTTCATACACTTGTATACAACGCATTGTACTTGTAATCTGGAAGAAAAGAGATAATAACATATAAAGTGGACGTAGGCACATTCTGGCCGAACCACTATAAATCTGCGTGTCTTTTACATTTCAGCCCTTACTTTTCTTATATTTACATACTCATCTAAAATCATTGAAAATCACATATAATCAACTAAATAATACGACTTGGAGGTGTTTGTCCATTTTTTGTGCAAACAGCACTGCTCAAAATTAAACAAGCATACACATAATTGAGTAAAATTATAAATTTTGTTTCAATAAATTATACAATATAATTCAAGTTAATTATACATTTTTCTAAATCACACAATATGTTACACAAATATATAAGTTAAATTATAGATTTTTTTAAAATCATACAATAAATATGACAAATGTATAAGTTAAATCACTCAATAAATTACACATATGTACATATAATTAAATTAATTATATATTTTGTTTCAATAAATTGTACAATATATTATTTGAGCTAATTTATAGATTTTTTTAAAATCATATACTAAGTTGTATACTAAGTTAAATAAATATATATTACAGATTTTTTTTAGAATCATACAATAAATAATACCAAGACATAAGTTAAATCACTCGATAAATTAAACAAATATACACATAAATGAGTTAAATTATGATTGTTTCGATAAATTATACAAGAGTTTATTCATGTTAAATTATAGATTTTTTAAATCATACCATAAATACGATAAATATATAAGTTAAATCACCCAATAAATTAAACAAATGTACATTTAATTGAGTTAAATTATAAATTTTGTTTCAATAATGTATACAATATATGATTCGAGTTAAATTATAATTTTCTTAAATCACACAATAAGTTAAATGAATATATAAGGTAAATTATAGATATGTTTAAAATCACACAATAAATATGACAAATATATAAGTTAAATAACTCAATAAATTAAACAAATGTACATATAATTGCGTTAAATTATAAATTTTGTTTGAATAAATTATATAAGAATTTATTCGAGTTAAATTATAGATTTTTTAAAATCACACAATAAATATGATAAATATATAAGTTAAATCACTCAATAAATTAAACAAGTGTACAAAAAACCATGTTATATTATAAATTT
This sequence comes from Allium cepa, assembly GCA_030765085.1. Lineage (NCBI taxonomy): Eukaryota > Viridiplantae > Streptophyta > Magnoliopsida > Asparagales > Amaryllidaceae > Allium > Allium cepa. The sequence goes on from CM060934.1 coordinate 631,281,346, forward strand.
TGTTTCAATAAATCATATAATTTATAATTCGAGTTAAATTGTAACATCCCGCCTTTTCGCACACTTTAAACCGACACACGTGCCAATTCAAAGCATACGCAAGGGCGGATTGTTATGGGGTAAATAAGAAAAACAGAGAAGAAGTAAAAACAAAACAGAATCTCACAGCGGAAGGATAAAATATAATAATAAATATACAGTTCAAAACAGTTTACCAACACTTGATTTGCTTTATACAATAAATATCAGAGTTGCACATACCAATACAAACAATGCAGCGGAACAGTATGAGTGTGGTGCAATACTATAGATAATAATAATACGACTCCTTCGTCTTCGTCCTTCAAAGCTAAAGTCTTCGATCCTGAAACGCTCAGACTGACCCGAGCGAATTTGAAAAGACAAAACACCCGAGTCAGACTAGAATATCTTATGTGAGTTAAATAAACAGAATATAAATATGAGTACAGTAACTCAAGAGATGCTCGGGATTTACATCTCCTAAGGATCCGTTAAACTATTTACTATGTAGTATATTGCGCTATTATAATAGTGTCTATTTGTAAAGTAAACTTACTTTTTAATAGCGTTAAGGAGTGACCCAATATTCCCCTTAACACAAATAACGCCAATAGTCTATACAGTACCGTAATACCTCCTGATCGGAAAGCTACCAGAGGATACTCCATAGGTACGACACAAATAGAAACTCGTAGTAAAGGCTCGGTATGGTAGGTGACACGGCACAACTAGGCAATGCCAGGGTAGATATACCAATTGCTATCCAGGCTGGTGGAAACGCGTAGCCGCAGTTACCGCCCACCTCGGACTAACTCCCCAAAATCAAAATATAGAAGTGGCCACTGAATCAAATCCAAGTCAAAGTATAATATCGAAGAGGAGCGTCCGATCAGAGGAATGACCTCATTGGCCTGAGAATCGCTCCTGTTTTAGCCACCTTATGCCAACTCCCGGGAGTTGGGTCCACGTATTTACCTTACAGGAAACGTCGCCACCACCTACTTCATTCTGGAATCTCCACCGCGTACACGGTTAGTCAAAGTGGTTTTCGGTATCGACAGAGAGTATGTCCATATCCGATCCCGGTCTCTTTGCCAACCCATCGTTATTATAACACCGCGGTCATTTTAAAAATAGTTTGTACTTTAAAACCAGAATATAATCCATTTCAAAACCATAATATTACGATATCATTTCTTCTTTAAAACCCAAAAAGATTCATTTTGATATTATTTTTATAAAACCCAAATCAATGATATCATTTCCCAAATAAAATATTCCTTTTCAAAAATTATGTCACTTTTTATTATTTAATATCCCATGTAACCAATATTCTGTTTGTAACTTTCAACATAATTCTTCGAAAATCCATAGTATTTTAAAACCATTATTTTCAAAACTAAATGGTTTGGATATTCAACGGTATGCGAATTAAAAAGGTTTAACTTTACTGTTGCTTTATAAAGAAATAAATTACATGGCTTTCCAAATATTTCTTCTTTTAAAGTTAAACCAAAATCCAAAATATTACTTCAAGTCCCAAAACCATTTCAATTTTATATATATTTATATCCATTTTTGAGCATTAATATTTCAACTAAAGTTGGATTTTTATCCTTTCAAAATCAATATTCTATTAATTAATCTTGACCATTCACATAAAATCCATAATTAATAAAACTTCAATTTCTAGTAATATATATATATATATATATATATATATATATTTCCAAATTCAATTTTTACTAGAATATTCATTTCAAAATATTTTGGGAAAAATCCAATTATAAATATCATATCTTTAAAATTTCCAACTTAATATTTAAATATAGGATATAAATCATCAAACTCCATTTTCTTAATTTTCTTCCATTTTTAATAAAGAAATTTATTCACCTTTTAATTTCAAAATTTCAACTTCATATGCATATAAATATGGAAGAAAACATTTATTCAGTATAAAAATTTAAGATTTTTATAAACCGTATTCCATCCAAACCATAGAAATCACATTAAAAATAGTTATATATAGACCACGGTGCCTGTATATAGTTTTCTATCCTATGGTCAAGTGATACGGATATTTATCATTTCAATCCGCAATTTAAAAAAATAAAACTGCGGTTGTATATCATTTCAAACCGCAATCCCGAATGAAATGTAAATGCATACTAACTTGCAGTTTAATGATATCCAAATAAAACATTCATTCAACAACACACCCATCATCCAATCACAACATCGATCAATATCAATCAATAACAATTATATATATGATCATATATAACAGGTGATAACTGGCAGTTTATTCAAATTAAATTTTATCAACTATTAATCTAACAATTTATATTCAGTGATAATTGACATAACTGTTAACTAGTAGTTCATATGCAAACAATAATTTCTAACAGCCAATTTACACGCAATAAATCAATTAAATTAACAGTTACATTCAAAAAAATGCAATTCAACAGATATGAATGAAATAACATGCCAAAAGCTCATAAATAAATTTCTATTCATTTCTAAAATTTATTTAACAAACATAAAAGCTTCTAGTAGTTGTGAGTGGGTTAAAACACTCACCTTTTGAATTTAAATCGAATTTAAACCCGATTTAAACCCAAAAATTCGCCCGTCTCAGAATTCGTCCAAACCAGCGTCATCGAGTCCGGAATTAAATTACGATCCTAACAAAAAAAATCGCGCGTAAATCGGATATCGTATGCAAAAGTTATAGCGAAAATTGCGAGTTGAAAAATCAAAATTAAATTAAACAAAATGGTACACACTAACATACTCCAACATAGCCCACGTCACCGCCTTCATGCTTCTCTCCAGAACCCACCTTCATCGCATGAATATGCACACCACGCACACGATCTACCACCAGATTCATAACGTGCTTGCCTCCTCGCCTGCCCGAGACCGCACTACCCAGATGCAGCCACCTCCCTCTCCTCGACACGCCATAGTCCATGCGCCATGTCTCGACGTCGACCAACGTCGCACAAAGTAGCAGCCGCCCCTAACACGCATGCCCTAATCAAATTTTCCCGTTGATCCGACCGTTGATTCGATGCAAAAACCATATAGATGCGATCCCCATCGTCCATACTACAATACCCAGAAACAGAATCTCGATCCGATGAAGTTTTGTGCGACGATGATGAACGGTTTTGGGGCTGTTTGAATTTATTCTGGATGAACGACAGCTCCAATTGAAAAACGAATTTCACCAGTATATTACGCGTATCGAATACTTCAACATATATTTTTTCTAGAATTTTCTGAAATTTTTAAGTTTTGACTTTTGATTTTGAACTGTGGATAGATCTGAATTGGATCTGAGATGTATACATTTGGGGAAGAGAAAAGAGTGAAGAAATGAACGTACAGCAAATGAAAAAGAAAGGAGCTAGGGTTTAGCTGTATATTTATAGATAGGCTAGAGGTAGGGTAGCTAGACTGGATACGCGAACGTGCGTGACAAACCATGGTCCAAAAAGCCCGCTATGCCTCCGGAGCCAAATTTGTTAAAACTATATATCCAAATAGGTGTTTTAAAATATTCTGAACGCGATGGAAAAAGTTTCGCGACCAAATTCGATCGTATGAAGAAGTTATGAAAAAAAACAAAAATTTCAAATTGATTTCAAAATGCGTAAATTTCAAGGCGTTTCGAGTCCGTACGATCAAACGACAAGTCCGATCGCTACGAAACTTGAAACATTATTATAATTCACCGTTACGGATCCGATGAAACTGGTTTCGTCGAAATCCGAGTCCGTGACAAAAATGGCTATTTTTAATATTTATTAATAAAATTAAAATAAATCATAAAAATCCAAATTTTATTTAACTTCAAATATTGACTAAGTTTTATCGCCTATAAAATTCAAAATCAATTTCAATGATTAAACAAGATTAGATGCGAATTAAAAGTTGACACGATATAAATTGTAGTGTTCATTTCTGCGTTTTCTCATTATTTGGGAATTATAAATTTCATTCGCAAAACCCAATTATTAAATCATATACTTATACTCTCATCTTAAATCTAATTATATAAATAACTTGATTTCTATTATCCAACTCAAAATATATCAATTATTCTCCAACTACATAGTTAACGTTTCTTTTATATATCACTGTGGTAATATTTCAAAATGTTCATCTTTTGTTCGCATAAATTACTGTATTTAGATAAAATTGTAATTTTGGTAACTTATCACATAAATAAACTTAAAACCTCAACTAATACATTCCACCTTTGTTTTATCTTATTTATTCACTCATCAATATTCCGTACTAACTACAAAATTTAGTGTATTCCTTTAAATTGATCAAAATAAGACTTATCAACTAATAGAAAGATTTTACATACAAAATTTATTGTCATACATCTAATTTACAAGCCTATACTTAATTATTATCCTACAATACGTTTTACGTTACTATAATGTTCATTCTTCCGTTCCTACGTTTCTATAAATTTATTCCTTTATAATTTATTTAACGCAACACTTAATCTACACCTATTGCGATGTTTCAAATTTACTTGAATGAACAATTTCTTTACTCAAAATAGTTGTTGTAAACTCTTAATTCCACATTTATAAGTGTATTATTATTTTCACTCAAATATTATACATATATATAGAGTATTGGGTTTTTATTTAATCATCATTTATCATATATATTAATTAATTAAATTCAATATTTAAGTCTGACTAAATTTATTCCCCAAATACACATTTACCTTTCTCAACCAATAAATATAACCAATCAAATTCTCATTTTATTGAACCTTGGTCAATTCCACACGTTAATTTTACTTAAAGTCTCAATTAATTAATTTACCTCGGTTCATTACCTTATTACCTTATATGCATAATTGACATTGTTATATCTTCCGTTACATCAAAAATTTACCATTTCATCTTACCATTTATTTACGTATCCTTTTATTGCACTGGTTGAAATAAATTCACTTATTAAATTCCCAATTCCACCCTTCTATTCAAACCAAGTATCATGCTATGATAATATTTTACGTTGGTTACACAAAAAAAATCAACTTTTTATCGTTATCAATTAAACATACATTAATTGCACAAATTAAAGGAATTAATTGCCATTTATCCAATTAAATTTTTCATACATCAATCTATTTCATCTAAATCCTTACCTATGAATATTGCAACCTTTAATTCCATTAAATACCAATTAACCCAAATTATTTCATTTATTCTAAGTCATATCACTAAAATAATTCATCATAATAAACTTAAAAATCTATACGTTTATTGATTTATTTCTATTTGTCTTATGTTAAATTCTAAATTTAGTAAGACAACCTAAAGTACTCCATTCAATCGACAGTCCCTTTCAATTGTTAATACGTACTTAAATTTCTACAGTTGCCTTCCATCTGCACTTCCGTTACTATGATAAAAATTAGTAACGTTTATGCCATCAATCCATCATAATTACTTACCCTTAATTGAGTTTGATTTCCAAATAAATTTGCTGACCCTTACTTAGACAATTTATAAAAGTTTGTCATCATACCTATAGTTCTACGCTTATGCTATGTCTTAAATTTCAATAAATTTATAAATTTTGAGATGTTCATTAGGGTTTACAAATTTATTGACTTGCAATAACAGGGTTTCTTAATCTATTCAAATTTTATCGTTCACAATCTTTTATTGCATTAATTTGGTTTAATATTCCCATATTAAATTTTATGTCCAGGTAAGAATTTTTCTTTCTTTCTCTACTAAATTCATTTGAATTTTATTCAAATGTCTTTAAATAGGTTTCTAAGTCACTCCTATATAATTTATTCTAGCCTTCATTTTAATATTTATCTACCACCTTTATTCTTTCAACTAAAATAAATTACAAAAATCCTATGAAACAAACAATTTTAAATGGTCGAACTTAACGGGTCGTTACATAAATTATAGATTTTTAAATTACACAATAAGCTAAGCGAATATGTAAGTCAAATGATTGATTTTTTTCGAATCATATAATAAACACGACAAATATATAAGTTAAATCACATAATAAATTAAAAAAATGTACATATATTTAAGTTAAATAATAAATTATATTTCAATAAATTACGTAAGAGTTTATACGAGTTAAATTATAGATTTTTATTAAATCACACAATAGATAAACAAATATATAAGTTAAATCACTCAATAAATTAAACAAGTGTACATAAAGTAAACTCACTAAATAAATACAATAGTAGAAATAAAAAATTACTTATTATTAACAAACAAATTTGGTTATACAGTAGGAGATAATCGACATATGAAGTCATGCGTCGGTAAGCTAGGGATGGGGCTGGTGATGCTGGGCAGGGTTCAGACCTGTAGGTATTTTGTTATGTATATTTGATTTTTTTAGAGATGTGTGTTTGATTCCGACGAGACGTATATTTCTTTGTTATGATATTTGGTTTGGATATTAGTGTTGGTATTGTTGGTGTTGTGTGGGTATTTGATTACAGACTGTTTGGATATTTGATTTTTATTGAGATGGTTATTGTATTATTTGATTTGTATTGAAATGGTGTTGATATTTTTTGGTTTGGATATTTGTTTGGTTTGAATTATGATGGTTATGATATTTGTGTTGATATATGATATACGGACCTGCGATGTGATATATATACGAATGTGTAATTGAGGTGTGAAATGCAGCTAAAATACTGCATATTTGTTACAGCCAAGGCATTGGAATGGCGTCTACAAAACATCGAAAAATCCAGTTCTTGCATTTTAGTTAGGCATCGGTAAAGCGTCAAAGAGGTGTCAACATAAAATGCCAGTAAGGCGTCGGCAAGTGTCGTTTGTAAGGCAACGGTAATAGCACCACATCTGTTGTCTTCAAGACATCGATAGAAATTTTCTAACATAACTTTTACCTATCCTATTTAGGCGTCGACATGACATCGGTATTTGATTTACCGAATCCCCATCGGTGCCTTTTCAGCATCAGTAAATTATATTATTTTTGTAGTGTATATTTATTCTACGTTAAAAGTTTAGTTAATAAAGAATTATATATGCATGTATGTAAAACTTAGTGAATTATAGCTGTTATAATAAATTAAAATACACATATAACATATCTCTACTATTAATAATGAAAATTCATTGAACTAATTTACTCGGTGTCTTTTGAAATTCCAAAAATGCCCTTGCTTTCCGTTTACGTATTTACGCTCAAACAAAATATCAACATATACGATAACACAAACAGCCCGTACACAAACAGTCTGCGTGCAAAGCATGGGCCCATACTAGTATATATAAGAAAAAAATAATTACTATAAATGAAACAAAATCATCAACATCATCTCAAAGACTTTTCTTGCCTCCATTCATGGTTGACATCTCCATTCCTTCGTCCATCCTTTCACCATCCCTTTTCTCTCTCTCCTTCCCCCTTCTAACATTGAGCCACCCCCTATACATTTACCATTATCCCCTGACATACATCCTTCCATCCCCATCCTCTTCCTGCCTCTCTTACTATAGCTTCGGTTGCTCCCTTCTCTTCTACCATGTCTTGAAACCCTCATATTGTCTACACTGAGCCCACCACCTTGTCTTCTTTAGAGCTTCCTATGCCACCCTCTTCCTTGACCCATGTTAATTTTCTATCTCTAATGCCATTGCTTTCTCCTCTAATGGAATCTAGTCTTCCCTAATCAAGAAGTTGCCTTACAATGCAGCTCTTACAAACCTCAAAAGTTCAATCTTGAATATGTCACCAGAAGGTGCTCTCATTATGCCCAACAGTTCTTAATGCAGGTACTAAACTGTAACATCCCCCATTTGTGGTCCAAAACTAACTGCTACAGATGCTGTAGTCATCTATAGTTATTATTTTTCAGTGACCAAATGCGATAATGTTAGATACATTGATATACCAAAAACCCATGGATATGAAAAAAAAATAATTCGGTTTTAAAACAAATTTTTCATTCCATTTCAAATCGCATTTCAGATTCATTACATAATCCCAACTCAAAAACCATGTTTAAAGAAATATAATTATTACAAATTACACCAAAAGCGACATATGAAGATACTTCTTGGTTGATCAGAGTCTAATATATGCACTAAATAACTTTTTCATTACATCGAATTACATAGCGGAATCAAACAAAAAGAACTCCTAATAGTTAGTTTGCCTCCTACACGTCTCCAAAAGCCTATTCGTCCAAAGGAGAACCTGAAAACCTTAACTCTAAGACTACTTAAAACCAATTGAGCACCCGAGAGTTTAAAGAGGAACATAAACTTCGAGTCTGACAAAAATTTTGGTGTGAATAATAACCTATCATCTCGAACCATATAGATATCTAGTGAGACCACACCGCTTAGCGAAATGAATTTTCCCCTCACTAGTATTTTAACTCAATTTATAATAACCATATACTGTGCACCTACATCCACAATGGTTATAACATAACATTATAAAATTTATCAGGATGATATGCAAATATACAATATGATCTGGATTTCCCATCCACATTCGCATGACTATATGTCTTAAGTTGTAGTTTCTAGAGTCACTATTAACCTATTAGTTTTCATGGGCTGACAATAACCTGTTCCAAGCTTACAAACTATCTGTTTAGTTTTATAGTTTTCATGAGATCACTAAGGACAAATTGGAGTCTACCAACCACATCATCCAATCATAGTTTTCATGGGTCACTATGAACCTATTGGATTCTCTAATAACATCTCTCATGTCATAGTTTTAATGGGCTAACTATGGACATATTGATCTCTATCAACAACCTGTTCCGGACATAATTTTCATTGGGTCACTAAGAACCTATTAGCCCCTACCAATCATAATTTCCATAACATAGTTTTTATGGGATTTCTAAGAACCTTCCTAAATCAATAATCTTTTGGTCAGTTCTTGCGCATCCCATATTATGGTCTGTCTGACCTCCTGGTTGCAATTCTACTCACATAGGAGTTAATTAAATGTATATTCACAACTGGGTCAACCTAGCCTGTTATTCTGCCGTTAACACCCCAAAATGCAGTTATGGGTTAATAATAAAGTGAATATGATTACACAAGCATACATGATGACTGATCAAATAACACAACAATATAAACATCCATGGTTTAATTCCTTGTAGTCATTTTTAATGAAATATGGTTAACACCCTTAACCCACTATGTTTAGCAAGGAAAGCTTCCTCCAAAATTTCAAAGTTAAATGCCATGTCAAAACTCTTTTACATTGCCATGTTTTTACTTTAAAAATGAGAGTGGGTTCCTTAATTTAAAAACTAAGGCTTTCGACTATATCCTTCAAATCATCGTGAAATCTTGAGTTACCCTCCATCACTCTTCATTTGGACATCATAGAGAAACCGAGCCCTCTGTCCCCTTTCATTAACTAATGGGTTCGAAACAAGCAGCTATGCCCTTTCGCCACTTTACTCTAGCGGCAAGACCTTTTGAAATCATTTCATGCAGAAGAACCCTTCCACAACTTCTTTGAAACTATGCGGAAGGACATCGTCGACACCATTGATTGGGTGCGGCACAACCCTTCCACCTTTATAGTTAAACATGCATGTAGAAGGACCCTTTCAACACTATCAACTGGTGCAGTAGGTACCTTTTGTAATGGTTGGACTTACTCAAGTATAAAGATGAGGAAGGTATGCTGTCGACACCATTGATTGGTGCGGTACACCCCTTCCGTCTTCATTGATTAACATACTTGCGAAGCATATAAGAGCAAAAGGAACCCCTTCGACCTTATCTACTAGTGCGAAAGGTTATTTCCATGATATTTGGATTAATTAATGCTGTAGTGCATACTTATTAGAGTGTATGTATGTGGAGGGACCCCTTCGACACTATTGATTGGTGCATAATCTACCTTCATTTTATTATACGTTAACTACAGCGACACCCCTGTCCTCTTAGTTTCAAATGGGAAGTGGAATTGTATGCTTTTGAAGGCAACAATGCTTTCAAAGGCATCAATGTTTTCGAAGGAAAGTGGCATTGTTGTAATTATCATAAAAACTTATTTTTTTAACTAAGTAAATCAATTTCTTTTTACCCGACCCTTTACATTGTAAATTTTCTATTGGATAACAAAACCTGTATAAAATTCTTTTCATAATTTGCTGCCACATGTAATCCTTCAATGCTCCAAGATTTAATCAAAATTATTAACTAACCCACTGCATTTAATTAATCATTCAATACTAGCCTTTCTAATAAAATCCAAAACTCACCCAAATCTCTTGCGAACAATTTCAGAAATTCACATAAATTCCAAAATAATAATATCTTTATCAAATAAATTTTTCAAACCAAAAAAATTAATTAATTCCTTAAATTAATTAGAACCCAAAATATCGATTTCTTTCACTCAAAAGTTCACAATAAATTATCCATAGCTTGGAATATTATGAAAATTTAAACCATCTCCAAAATAATGTTTTACATAACGTATTCAAAAACATGGCATTTGGAAATCATTTTGCATGATTCAAACCTTAAAACCGAACTACATTATTCTGCATAATCCTTATTTAAATTATAACATGGAATTCAAATCAAAACATATCATCATTCATCCAGTCATATGGTTTTAAACCTCAAACCCGAATTTAAACATTCAAGGTGACTTATGTGTGATGGTTTAGATCATTAATCACCTTGTTTGGATAAGGAACTTATGATTAGTTCTACACTTTGATCTTCCTAGCTTGAATCTTAGCCTCTAACTGATTTTTGAGGTCCTCTTCTCCTAGGGTTATGGTCAGCCTTGTTTTTCTTTTGTTTATGTTTTTTTGTAAGAATGTAAATGAGAGTGAGAATGTGGTTGGGGGTTTTAGGGGTTATGAGGTTCAGCTATTCCCATACTGCCTTGCCTTATTCTCTTAAGTATTTAACTTATAACCCATTCTTATAGATTCATTTAGTTAAGACACGACAATAATCGGTCTTCAAATCTTAATCCCTTATCATTCTAGTCTCTACATTATTTTATTCAATTTATCTAATTAAATATCCTGAATAATGCTACTTAAAATTAGGGGAGTTATATAAATTCTGGGATGAATATGGTTAGTGTTTTTCCTAGGATTCCTACACAATTAGATTTTAGAAGAGATAAGAAGTGAAGAAAAGAAATCACATATAAATTCCTTGAAACTAAACCTTTATTAATTCTCTAAAATATTACAAGAGAAAGCCTGAAAAATTGATAATCAATCTCTATACCAAAACCTTTAGTGAAAATAACTCTTCTAACATACATATTTATAGCTACTACTAATTAATATAAATGTAGAGATATATTTGCTAGTATGTCTCCCATAATCAGTCAAATAAATAATATATATATATATATTTGACCATATATTTATTTATTTGTTTTCTTTAAAAAATGAAGATATTAGAGAGAAATATATGCATAAATATCTCTTCCCAAATCAAATCTAATACTTTCCATAATTAATTAGTTGACCAATCAATTAACTAATATATAGAATAAATATTATGCCGCATCTTTTCAACACTCCCTTGACACAATATTCTTTACGGGCACCACTTTTGTTCGAAAACAAATTTAATCAACCTTCAAACCACCTAGTTATGTCTGCTCCCATTGAACACGCATACCATCAATAATTAAAATTGCTGGCAATACCATAATGATCTCCAAGCAGACTTTATGGTTTTTCGTTGGATGCTCCACTTTGATTCAGACAAATTTTTCCCCCAACTTCGATTTGAGAACTCCCTACATTTTCCACTATTTTTCCAAGAAATTTGTATACGTTATTGTTTCCTCGTTTTGCACGTAGAACCCCCTATTACCCCTCAAAATCCTTGTGACTCCACCTCGAGCTGAAATGGTCCATTTTTTTGTTCCAACTACCTTACTGAACCAAGATCCTTCTTAATTTTTGGGATGTGTCTAACTTCTGTTAGCTTTACCACCCTTCCATAATACATCTTTAACCTAACTGAACTTATGCTTTTAACATGAAAATCTCCACCATTACTAGATTCCACCTTATCACTTTGCCCTTCATAATCAATAAACGCACCTTTTCAATTACATTTGGAAACAATCACCCGAATCAAGTATCCAATCTTTGTTTTGACTTTATCCACACATAGGATGTTGCCATCAAATTCTTTACCAAAATTTACCCCTTCGCCGCTGCCTTCATCAAGTTTGATTTTCCTTCCTCTATTGCTTTAATCCACTCTTTGTCCTTTTTAAGCTTATTGCAAAATCTCAGCCGATGACTTGGTAATTCATAGTAATAGCAAATAAAATCCCTTGTCATGTTCGATTTATTTGACCATCTTTTCATCCTAGCAAGGTTAATATTTTCAAACAGATTTATACTTTCTATTTCTTCCTTATCCTTTCCTTCTATTAGGTTCATCCTCCGCATCTCCTCGTGAAGCAAGCTACTAACCACCGGCCCCATTGAAATAACTCCATTCGAATTTGAGTTGTTCAATGCATCCATAAGCATTTCCCAACTATCTGACAATGAATTCATCAACTTCAAAGGTTGTATCTCATCATCCACCTTATAATTCATGGCAGCCTGTTCGTTCACAGTTGCTTGAAGACCATTAAAATGCTCTTCAATTGACCCACCTTTGTTAAGCTTTATATTCACTAATCTTCTCATAAGAAGAGCATTACTTGTTGCAGAGTTCTTTGCATAGATTCCTTCCAATTTATTTTAGATTGCATAAGCAGATGTTTCATTAACAACAATATGAAATACCAAATTCTTCAAAAACATTGAATCGCCGTCGCAGTCTTCTTCTCCAAAGTTTCCCATCTTTCTTTAGATAAATTAATAGGTTTCTCCCCTTTGTTCTCCAATGGTTGGTAATGATCTTTGAGATACAGATAATCTTCCATCTTCGCCTTCCATAGCCCCCAATTTACTCAATTAAGTTTTTCAACACATAAATTCTCCATAAGCGAACTCTCTTCAAAAAAATTGTGTGGTGGTTCTAATACTAACTGTTGGGGTTTTTCCTAAAATCCCTACACAATTAGATTTAGGAAGAGATAATAAGTGGGAAAAAAGTGACATATAAAATTTTGAAACAAAACCTTTATTATTTCACTAAAAGATTAAAAGAGAAAGCTTAAAAAATTGAGAATCAATCTGAATACCAAAACCTTTATTAAAAATGACTCTTTTAACATACTTATTTATAGCAATTACCAATTAATATAAACGTAGAGATATATTTGCTAATATATCTCCCATAGTCAGTCAATTAAATAAAAATATATTCAACCATATATTTATTTGTTTTTTTTTTAAATGAAGGTATTGGAGAGAAATATATGCATAAATATCTCTTCCTACTCAAACCTAATACTTTTCATAATTAATTAGTATAACCACTCAATTGACTAATATATATAACAAATATTATGCTGCATATTTTCAACAAATATTCAATGGAGATTTTCCTTGATAAAAATCTCTCATGCTCCATGTTTTTTCAGCAACTATCTATTGTATAGAGAGGTCATGATGGCATTAAAATTAAGTTAGATGGTTCTCTCTTCTTTTTTGAATTTGATGATGAGGTTAGAAGAAGGAGAATTCTTGAAGCCGACTCAATCATCATATGTGGCAAGTTTTTCATAGTTATTTCTTGGAACCCTACCGTTGATTGTGTAAGAGAACATGTAAATCTATTCCTATATGGGTTCACTTTAGCAGAATTCCACTTGCTTCTTAGTCATCACATGAAATTGATTATTTAGCCAATTATGTTGGCAGAATGGTTTGTTTTGATGAATTAGCAGAATGCAAAAAGTGAGTTGAAATAGCAAAGGCCTTGATAGAAGTTAAGCTTAAGAGATTGTTGCTAATCAAAACACGGTTTAAATTGCTCCAGTAAAATAGTAAAGGTTAAAGTTAAGTATACTTAAAAACTTGATTTTTGTGATAAGTGTGGCGTTTTTTGTCACATTTCTATTGATTTCCCTCTTTTAAATAAGAAAACTTCTAACCAGACCCACAACAATGTGAGCATAAAAGAAGTAAAGAGTGGCATCTCAAATGAAACATGTCCAATCAAAGAACTGCTACACAATGTAAGGTTGTTAGAAGAAAGAAACCATTCACGCAAACAATGAAACCTTATGTTGTAAGGATTCAAGCTAAACTACCGAAAAAATTCATGACTCTCCACTAAACTAAAAGAAAATTCTAGATTAGTCTACCAAAAACGGATCTATTGCCACTCATCTCTTGCACCGATCCCACACAACTCCTTGCCAGCTCTTCACCTAATGATTGCATCAGTATACCTTTTACGAAACAGCATTCAAATCATGACCACCTCTATTTCACCTACCATGCACATCGAAATCGAAAAACACTTATCTTCCCATAACTCAAAATCTTCTCCTCTCAAAACTTCAAGCAACATTTATAAAAAAAACACAACGCAAACTGAACCCCTTATCCATGAAGAAACTTCAAACATCGTTGTTTCTCCTATTAATAACCCTTCCCCCATTAATAAACTCTAACACATTTACCCTAACGTTTTCATTCCTAATACCAATTGCCTAAGGTTCAATGACTCATCTATCCCTATGCTGATCTCTGATATGCACGTGCACAACAATGCATGCCAACATGAATGCCTCACCTAATTCTGCCAAGAACATCACCATCCCTGAAACTACTGCTAATGAATATCCATGTCCTTTGCTTCAACATAATCACTTCTCATTACTCAATGATGCTAGTGATGACAATGTGCAGCATGAAGCTCATTTTAATTGTATCATTTCCAACCAATTTTGATTCTCTACAGCCATTACACCTGATAACCAAAACAAACTATATTACCTCGATCTGAAATTGCAGTGACTTTGTGGCTGAATCACAGACCAGGTTGCTCTCTTCAAGATGCTTCGCTGCTATGCCGAAATCGTGTAAGGAAGCTAGTAGTGCAGTGCCATCTCCAGGATAAAACAACCTTATATAAAAATATCAACAACCCATTGCATAAAGACTGCTGAGCCAATAGCACCTAAAATAATTCTCAAACACGAAGATGATTTAAGAAGAAGAAGAAAAGAAAAACTCGTACAAAAACTGATAGCTTTATACACGACATTAGGTAGGCGAAACCTGGGTCGAGTCAAGTCGGTCAATTGCGCACGCATGTGGTGGTCTGCATGGTCTCCCTCTTCAACACAAGAGAAAACATAGGGTGCCAAAAGGCCCAATCCTTTCTCTTGAGAATCCTATATTTAAATAGGATTTCTTTATAGTTTTTCGTAATGTGGGACTATGCACTAAGATGAGCATTCAAATACCCTTCTTAATATTTTTAATAATTCAATTTTTTAAAACAAATTCCAACAATCTCCCACTTGAATTTTTAAAAATATTTTTCTCTAGCAATTTCCGATTTTATAAGATTACACATAAACACAGATATCTTTTGATTTAAACCTTTACATAGTGAGAACGATCCAGATTAACTAGAGTGACTCGTAATCTTGAACTCTATTTTTGACGTCAAACCACACACAACCTTTCTAGTGTGTAGTTTATAGCTCGTGCTTTAAAGGTAATTCGTGTCTATTCCAGTTTAGTGAACGCTCTCGGAATTTTGCCACAAATTTCATAAGAAATGACCATATTTCCACATTCAAATAGGTGAATCTATTAATAGTACTCCTGTAGCTAGGTACTCCACTCCACGTAGAGTATAGATCTCCTTAGATGTAAACTCGTCCTCTTATCGCTTTAGATTACATGCTTCTATCTAATGAAACTAGCATGTTCAATTGATGTCACTTCATAACTTGTTACTACCCATTAAACCTAAAGTTCTTGGGATCTCCGGTCATTAGGTTGGGTTACTATTATGAGTGACTTCACATTTTTTTGAATTTTCTACATAGAAAAGAATTTCTCTAGCCAATCCTTTTGTTAAGGGTCCACCAGATTCTCATCAATGCGTGCATGATGCACCCTAACAGATCCTGAAGAGATATACCCTCTTGCAGTACTGTGCTTACGATGAATTTGTCGCCTCTTACTTTTTTAATAATAGTTCTCAACTTTTGCTATAGTCGAGGTGCTATCTCAATGGATCAACGTGATTGGTATTAGTTTTTCCTATTAAGGAATTTCAATTAGCAGATTTCTTAAATAATCTACTTCTTCACTAGCAGTAGCCAGTGCTATCATTTATGACTCAATAGTGGATTGAACCAAAATAGTCTATTTATTATATTTTCAAGAAATAGTACCTCCTACAATACTAAAGATATATCCACTAGTTTCTTTCGAATCGTTTAATAAAGTATTCCAATCTGCATCGCTATATCCTTCAAGGACAGCGAGAAACTTCTTATAGTGTAATCCATGGTTCATAGTTCTTTTAAGGTATCTCATGACCTTTTCAATAGCATGCCAATGCTATACTAGGTCCTCTAATAAACTTGCATAATTATCCCATGACATAGGCTATGTCGGGTCTAGTACAATCAGTGGCATACCGAAGGCTACCGATGATGCTCCAATATTTAAACCGTCTTACACCTTCACCAGTGTTCTTAAGTACTTTTATACTAGGATCATATGGTGTACTAGAATGCTTACATTGAAAGTAATTATATTTCTTTATATCTTCTTAATATATTGAGATTAATCATAAATTTCCTTTTAAGACTTAATAATCTTAATGCCAAGATTTACACTCGCTTCACCAAGATCTTTCATATCAAAATTAGTATCAAAATTAGCACATAATATAGACTTAAAATGATTCACAACATGAATATTTGAATCAAATATAAGTAAATCATCTATATATGAACATATGATAGTGCAAATGTTATTCTCGGATTTATAATAAATACACCTGTCACTTTCATTTACTTTAAAACCATGTGAAATAACCAGATTATCATATTTTTCATGCCATTGTTTAGGTGTTTGTTTAAAACCATATAGAGATTTATCTAATTTAAAACTTTATACTTTTGACCCAATATTAAAAACCCTTCAGGTTGGTCCATATAAAACATTTCTTCTAATTGATCATTCAAAAAAAGAAGTTTTTACATTCATTTGGTGAAGTAGTAAATCATAAGTGAAGCAAGAGATATTAATAGTCGAATTGATGTTATTTTTGTAACAGGTGAAAAGGTATCAAAGAAGTTAATGTTTTCTCTTTGTGTAAATCCTTTATCTACAAGATGAACCTTATATTTATCAATTGTATCATTAGGTTTCAATTTCTTTTTAAGTACCCACTTACAACCAGTGATCTTACAAGAAATATGTCAACTAGATGCCATGTCTTATTTGACTCAAGAGATTCCATTTCATCATTTATAGCTTCTTGTCAGAGGCCTGAATCTAAAGAAGATAGAGCGTCTTTAAGATTAGCAGGGTCCTCTTCTAGTTCATAAACATAATATTCTGACCAAAATCTTTAGTATCCTAGCTCCTTTACCTCTTCTAGGTTCAGATTCAAATTTTGCATTAGGTTCACTACTTCTGATTATTGGAATATGAGCAGTAGATGTACCCCCACTATTCCTAAGTTTAAATAGAATTTATTTTCAAAGAAATGGGCATCATTTGACTCAATAATAACTCAAGGATTCAAATCAAAAAATCTATATGTTTTTCTATTAATGGAATAACCAATGAAAGCTTATTTATATGATCGACTTGCTAATTTAATTTTTCTAGGGTCTGGAATACGAACATATGTTAAGCAACCTCAAGTTTTAAAGTAAGATAAGTTAGGCTTATGATTTATAAAAATCCCAAAAAGTGAAATTTTGCTCTTAGATTTACAATTATGTTTAATACATAACAAACACTTAACAAAATCCCCCTACCAATGTGACGCAGCACCCAAATTTAATAAAACAGCTACAACTAATTCGGTAAGGGTCATATTTTTCCTTTTAGCTTTACAATCCATTTTAGATGAATAGGGCGCGTTCTTTCATGAATTATACCATGTTTATTATAAAATTCAATGAATAAGCTAGATTCATATTTTGTTCCTATATCACTTAATTTTCTTATTAAATTGGTTTTCAGTTTCAATGAAAAATAACTTAAACGTATCTAGCGCATCATTTTTATTTTTCATGCAATAAACATAAGTGAAAACAGAGCAATCATAATAAAAGTAATAAAGTGGCATTTGTCTTCCCTAATTGGAGTGCCATCAAGTTCAATATATCCGAGCGTATTAAAGCTAAAGGTTCGGACTCTCTAACCACAGATTTATGTTGGGTCTTAGAAATTTTTAGCTTGGCTATAATATTCACATTTTTTTGAATCACCTATGGATACTTTAGGGATTAATCCTAAGTTGCTCATGTTATGGATAAGTCGCTTATTAACATGATAAATTACAGTGCCAAATATTAAAATCACACAGCATAGAAGCAGAGCTACTAACTTTATTCAGATCAACATTTAACGCAAATATTCCATCTATAACATAACCTTTACAAACAAAAACACCACTCTTGGTGATAGTGTGCAGATTAGACCCTATAGTTTGAATAAAACTAGCTTTATTTAACAAGTCACCCAATACTAAAATTTTCCTCATTTCTGGAGTATGCATCACGTCTTTCAGCAACAAGTTTTTTCCAAAGGTAAACTTCAACTCCACAGTCCCAATTCCAGCAACAGCATTAGTGTGAGAATCTCCCAACCTCACTGTCATGTCATTAGCAGTATTGTATGTTTTAAACATTTCATGATCACAAGAGACATGGCAAGAAGCACCAGTGTTTAGCCACCACCCTTCTGATCTACCGACTAGCTTGATTTCAGTAGTCATATATACAAGGGCTTCTTCAGTCAGATTAGCCTGCTGTGCAGGATTTAACCTGTTCCAATACTTGCATGCCATATGGTCTGGTTTTCCACAGTTGCAATGTGATGCCCACCTCGAGACCCACATTAAAAAAGAGTATTACTCGGTAATACCATCTGTTAGTGCGAGAATAGGGCTGGTTAGGAGCAACCATCTATAGCCTTGTCTTAATTATCCATTGAATAGATCGATAAATGCTCTGTATTTTTTAAATCAAGTGGATTGACATACCCAATAAATACTTAATACAAAGCCATAGGTGGCTACATGATCTATCAGAACAAAATACAACAACACAAATGTAAAACACATCACAGAACAGCATATAATCATGTACATATACATATATATAGACACATTATCATAGTAATACAAAATGATACATATCATGTAGTATGACGACCATAATACAAACTAGTCAAAATAATATACATATTAGAG
The DNA here is from genome assembly GCA_030765085.1 of Allium cepa. NCBI lineage: Eukaryota > Viridiplantae > Streptophyta > Magnoliopsida > Asparagales > Amaryllidaceae > Allium > Allium cepa. Next base: position 631,300,782 of record CM060934.1, read on the forward strand.
TAGCAATAAAAGACCACTAAAAAAAGGCTATGAAAAAAAGGTCTGGTAGAAAAGTCCATGTGGAAGCAGAATATGCTAAGTCCAAATGTACCTAACCTGAAACACCTCGGTCTGACCCGAGTATAAAACACATGGGTCAGTCTTGCTAAACAAATCAGTTGTAAAGGATAATCGGTAATATATGCATAAGGGTAAGGTGATAATATTCTCAAATGAGAAGGGACAATTCAAAGAGTATGGTTACTTCAAGTGGCATATTCGAGTAAGGGTAGTTACTTCATGTGATATGATGATATCACTAAACATGCACACAATCTTAAAAAAGATAGCTCTATAGCAAATCTCACAACAAAAGCACCCTCATATCATCGGCGTATCATCAAAATCGACTAATATGGTTTAGGGAAAAATCATAGCCCCAAAAAGGAGGAATCCCAAACTTACCATATCGTCAACTCAAAACATTCTCGCAAGAGAAAACAACATCTCAGATACGCCAAAAGGCAAACATATGTATATCTCTAAGTAGGAGAATATAAATCAACGCCATAACAACAAAATCTCAAAAAAGCCAGTGTAGGCAACTCAAATTTCAAAGATAGAACTCACAAAAGTTCGAACTCTCGAAAGGTAATCGACACAAATATATATCGAATAGCTCAAAGGGCCGATTCCTAAAAGGGAGATACACTTGGGAAATCACAATAATCAATGAAATCATCAAAAAATTACACGTGCATTTGGCCGAAGTCTACCAAGTACTGTTCTCTCAAATATGGTACCACATCCGGTGGCAATACGTCACAATGACGAATACATCGCAATGGTAAATACGCCGTAGTGGCAAAATGTCTTTAGGATGAATACGCCACAATGATGAATACGCCTCAATGGAAAATGCCATAATGGCAATGACCCGAAGGTCCAGTACCGGCAATACGCCGCAATGGCAAATGCGTCACGAACTCTCGGATAGGAACCCGAAAAGTGTTAACATGTATCCCATACCACATGTTCGCACCAAAAGATTTACTAACCGCTAGTAAATTTAACACTCAAAGCAGTAAAAAGTTTACCTCATCTCATCGGTAAACTCGACCCGAAGGTCAAAACGATCAAACGAACAAGTTAGTAATTAACTGATAAGATAAAGGCATGTGTTCCATACGATGTGTTTTACCAAACCATTTAATTCACCTTCTCATTCCCTCGAACAGTGCAAAAATTTATATTTTGTATATAAAATAATTTTCTTTGAGAAAACAAGCTTTTAAAACCATTTTCCGAAATCAATTTAAAAGACAATATTTGAAAATTCCCTTATTATAAAGAATAAATAGAATTTATAGCTTAAAATAATTTACAAATGTTATATTATATAATAATTATTTTAAATGCTAATTTATTTTAAAAATTATTTCAAAATTGGTTGGAAAAATCCATGCTCCAAATCAAAGAAATCATTCAAAACCGTCATTCAAATACAATTCAAATTCAATTCAAATTTGAGTTTCAAATTCATCAAAACTTGGCTAGTCGATTGATAGACATCATAGCCCTAAAAAAATTTCAGAAATGTCACAAAAACATGAAGTAAAAGTCAAAAGTCGGATGGGAAAGGAACGTAAAAATGCATAGGCAAAATAATACCCAGGTCTGAAATCTTCTCTCGGTTCAATTTTCGGACATGAAGCAAGTGGCAAAACGACCTCTTATTGAACTAAAAATGGGTGCATACCTAGCAGAAAACTTAAGCTTTCAAACAAAAAAGAATCAATAAATTAAGACTAGAAATGAAAAAGTTACGCTGTCTCAAACATGGACTCAGGCCATGTTTTCAACAGTTTAAAAACAAAAATGTGCATAGGCCTGAAAACCATCTTGGGTTCAACTTACAGGCTTGAAATAGACGACCAAACATCCCATATTGAGCTGAAAATTGGTATGCATGTACTAGAAAACTTCATCTTTCAAAAAAAAAATTAATTAATTCCGATGAAAATGAAAAGGTTACACTGTGTTAAACATGTACTCAGGCCATGTTTGCAACAGTTCAAAAATAAAAGTGTATAGGCCTGAAAATCATATCGAGTTCAACTTTCTGGCATGTAACAGAAGATCAAACGACCTTGGATTGAGCTGAAATTTGGTATGCATATAGTAGAAAATTTTATCTTTCAAAAAGAGAATCGATGAATTCTACTAAGAAATGAAAGAGTTATACTATCTCAAACATGGACTCAAGCCATGTTTGCAGCAACTCAAAACAAAATATGTACAGGTGATTTCCAGGTTGTGCATTGATTTTGCAGTAAAGTTTTCAGGTATCAAACAAAAGAGTTTTGCTATGAAATTTTGCATATTTATACTACAACACATGGACTATCAACTGAAGAAAATCCGGCAGCATTACGTTGGCGGAATTGGAAGGTATAAGCATGCAAAGAGAAAAACCAAAACAGTTTTAATAGAAACAAAAATATCAACATAAAATTAAATATTGGAGCTGTTTTACAATAATTTTTGGCACTTTGAAGTTATTTTTCCGCTAGCATTATGTGAGCAGCAACTCACCTTGTATTTGAAGATCAAAATCCGGATTTGAGCTAAAAGTTGGAAGCTTTGTGCAAGTTTTGGCTTCAAGAACCTGTAAAATTGAGAAGTAGATACATGCAAAGAAGAAGAAAAATTAACGAACAAACCCAACTCAAAGATTTAGATTTTGATGAAACATTAATTTTTGGAATGGATTACCTTTTGATTTCTCTTTAGATTTGATAGAAACAACAATTAATTGAAAAAACTGAAGATTTATAGCATTAGGTTTATAGAGGAGTGGAGTTTTCTTTCTTTTTCACTGTTTTCTGTTTGTGGGAGAAGAAGGAGATAAAAATGTACTTACATGTAATGTTTCTCATCTCTGGTTTTAGTTAGCTAATAGGCTTTAGACCCAAATTAGAGAAATATAAATTGGGTTATTTAATTACACATACTTAAATCAAATATGCACATATACACAATGTTATAATGAAAACAATAAATTTCTCCAAGTTTTTAACACTAACAATTTATGTAAACATGCTTACATATAAAATAAAACATTTTACACTACATAAAAAGATAATTTTAGTTTATAAGACATTTTTATTATTAAAAACCCTTATTTACATAAATTCACAATTTGCACAACTAAATGCATAAAACACCATTTTTAACTTCAAAAATTACAAAAAAATTATTCTCTTGTGTAATAAAATTTAACAAACCATTTTCCATTAATTTTATGATCAAAACTTATTTTTGAACCTAATTTCACTTTTTATTTAAATAAACAACCTCTAAAAATCAAATTCTTCCTTTAAAATTATTAAAAGTAGTAATTGGCAGTAATTAATAATTTTTTTACATTTACACTAAATAAAAATCATTTTCCATTCATTATTAACTCAAACAAACAAAACAAAGTTTCCTAACTTTATTTTCATATTTTATTTCCAAAATTCATTTTTTATTCCAAATAAACAATTTAAAATCTTCAATTTTATTTTAATTCATAGTATTGCAACTACCATTATAATTTAATTTTTACAGGTAATCACAAAAACCAAGGTTGTCACAAACTCCCCCTACATGAAAATTGTGTCCTCGTAATTTTTAGAAAAGAGTTTGTATTCTACACAATTATTTCATCAATTGAAAAGAAAACAACAAGCTTGAGTTGAAAATATTCTCACCATCGCTATGCGAAAACCAAGTTAGGATCGCTTGATAAACTCTTTGGCTTCTCAAGTGCAGTTATTAGGATTCACGAACCATTGAACTTTACCGAGTGACACGTCCTTGTTCGAAGGTGTCTCACCTCCGAAGCAAGTACGCGAATAGGCCGCTGCATAATAGATAGGTTCAGTGGGATCTCAAGCTCTTGCAAATCAGAAGAATCGATAATGGAATCTGACTCTCGAAGACACTTCCGTAGCTGAGAGACATGAAACATGTCATGAATGTAGATAGATGAACTGGAAGTGAAACTCTATAAGCCACATGGCCAATATGTTTAGTAGTAAGAAATGGTGATATAAAGCAAAGAGCTAATTTCCAATCGTACTGAAATGCAAAACCCCCTTCAGAGGAGAAACACGAATGAAGACAAGATCACTAATAGAGCTCGAGACACTTCCTATGGTTGTCCGTGTAGGATTTTTGGCGGTTCTGTGCCTCTTTTATTCTCTATCGAATAAGAACAATCTTCTCAGAAGAATCACGAATGGAATCAAGGCCAAGAAAAAGCTTCTCCCCAGACTCCAACCAACACGAAGGTGATCGACATAGCCTTCCATATAAAGCTTCGAAAGGAGCCATGCTGATACTTGACTGGAAACTACTGTTTTAGGAGAACTCCACCAGAGGTAAATGATTCTTCCAACTACCTTCGAAATCCAAAATACAAGCACGAAGAAGATCCTTTAAGATACAATTCACCCATTCTATCTGTCCATCAGACCGCAGATGATATGTCGTGCTGAAGTTAAGCTTTGTTCCTAAAGCTAGCAGAAGACGCTACCAAAAATGACTCGTGAATAGAGGATCACGGTTACAAACAATCGAGCAAGGAACAGCGTGAAGTTTCACGATTTCATTGATATATAGCTTAGCCAGATAAGAAGCAATCCTATTATAATCAATTGGAATGAAGTGAGTAGACTTAGTGAGGTGATCAACAATAACCCAAATGCTGCAATTGCCCGTTCTCGAATGAGGTAGGCCATCAATGAAATCCATGGAAATCTGATCCCATTTCCACAATGGGACCTTTAAAGGCTGAAGAAGAGCAGAAGGGTGTTGATGCTCAGCTTTTTTGAGTTGACAAGTCATGCAATTACTCACATAACTTGCCACATCACGCTTCATGCCTTCCCAATAATAAAGGCAACTCATATCGACATACATCTTGCTAATTCCGAGATGAATGGTACACTTAGAACGGTGACAATCATCGAGAATGTCCCACCTAAGTCTAAAATCAGAAGCACGACTAAGCGGTTCTTCTTACGAAGACACCAATGAGAACTAATGTTGAAATCCCTCAATTCCTTGTCATGGCATTCAGACTCACAAATCTGAATAAGATGCGTAAGGTCGGGATCTTGCCTCTATGCATCGGCAATGCGATCCAATAAGCTGGGTCGAGCTTCCAAACTAAATAATAGAATAGGCGAATTAGAAGATGGAGCTTGGTCATGAATATTACAAAGAGAAAAGGTCGCAAGAACATCCCACTCGGCTAGCATCATAGAAACGGCAGCCAAATGTTTGCGACTAAGCCATCAGCAACATGATTACCCTTTCTAGGGGTATACTGGATATTGAAATCATAAGTGGCAAGAAACTTGAGCCGACTCTGTTGCCGCATATTGGGCTCTTTTTGGGTGAAAAGATACTTCAATGTTTTGTGACCGGTATAGAGAATGAAGGCTCGCCTAAAAGATAATGTCACCAAATATTCAAGGCGAAGACTATGGCAGCTAACTTGAGGTCATGAGTGGCATAGCGAACTTCATTCGGTCGCAGTTTCCTAGAAGCATAAGCAACTACCCGATACTACTGCATAAGCATGACATCGAGGCCACAACTACTAGCATTGGTGTAGACAACAAGATTATGATTTCCTTCGGGAACCACTAGAATAGGATCATTAGTGAGAAGCTCCTTCAACTACTGAAAAGAAGCTTCACTCTTATCATACCAAATAAATCGAACGCCTTTCCTGGTAAGGCTAACGAGAGGAAGCACAATGCGATAGAAATCTTTAATGAACAAATGGTAATAGCCTGCCAATCCAAGAAAACTGCGAATCTCATGAACATTCTCTGGCCTCTTCCAATTCTAGATGGTTTCGATCTTCGAGGGATCGACGTAAATGCCTTCGGAAGAAATAACATGGCATAAGAACTTAACCTTATTCTCCTAAAAGTGGCACTTAGAGAATTTGGCTTTGATCTGATGCTGATAAAGAGTATCCAAGACAATCCTTAATTAGTGAGCATGATCGGCTTCAGACTTAGAGTAGACAAGGATGTCATTAATAAACACAAGGACAAACTTATCCGATATTTCCGGAATACTCGATTCATAAGATCGACAAAGAAAGTAGGAGCGTTCGTCAAACCGAATGGCATAACGATCCACTCAAAAGAACAATAACGAGTGTGGAGGGATGTGAGAGGATTGCTGTTCTCCACAAGTCATAGCTGATAAAAACCAGTGGCAAGGTCGAGCTGAGAAAAGACCTTAGCACCACACAATTGATCGAACATATCATCGATCCTAGGCAACGGATACTTATTCTTGATGGTCAACTCATTAAGCTTGGATAATCAACGCAAACCCTAAGAGTTCTATCAGACTTCTTCACGAATACCACCGCAACACCCCACCGTAATGAACTAGACTGGATAAACTGCTTAGCTTCAAGCTTCAAATGATGCTTCTTGAGTTCCTCATTTTTCTTTATGGACATCCTCATGGAAGGATGACTAACTGGCTGCGCACTTGGAATGAGATCAATGCAGAACTCGATATCCTGCTTGGGTGGCAAACCCGAAAATGGCTCAAAGACATTAGGAAAATCACATACAATGGGAATACGAGATATATCAACATCATCTCATGAACCTAGAGAATATAAGACACTTTGGAATTATCCCCATTCTGAAGAACAAGTGATAGCTGAACAGAAGAATCGGGATGTCGAAGGTACAAAATCCTCTCAGAACTAAAAATCCTGGCATAGTATCGAACTAGCCAGTCCATACCCAAATCATATCAAAACCCAAATAGGAAATAACGTGCAGATTCGCACTAAAAGAAAAGCCACATCAAACAACCTTAACATCTTTACAAAACATGCTAAGGGTTGCGGATCCCCTGATAGGATTCGTAATCCTCAATGAAGTAACCAAACAAGAAACATCCAAAGGAACAACATTGACAAGCTCCTTTGATACGAATGAATGCGACGCTCCCATATCAAAGAGGAATCATATAGATCGGTCATGAAACAACAAAGAACCTTCAAGGATTAAAGGAAATGTACCTCTACGCTAAGAAGAACCTCCAGAAGCATTCACTATATTCAGCTTGCCAAATTCAGAATTATTCGAAGCAATAGGACAAGTGGAAATACGATGGCCCTCTCCTTGCAATAGCCGCAGAAGAGAGGCTTAGGGCAATCTCAAATCATATGGTCGGAAGAGCCACAATTTAAACACCTTTTTTGAGTAGGAGGTGCTCTATGAGGTTGAGAACTAGAACCAGAACCAACAGACTTCTTCTTGTTGTTGTGTGGAAAAGACTTCGACTTATGAAATGGAAATCTCTTCATATTGGGGTTCTTGCGAACCTCATTCTCATCACTACTAACATGCTATTTCTCGATGGCTTCAAGATGAAGCGTCGAGTCAACTAACTCCTCAAAAGATAACTTGAGCCAGAGCATCAAAGACTTCTTCAGATATTTGTTTAAACCGGATACAACTTCAAATTCTTCTTGTAAGAGGTGCTAATATATTCGAGAGCGTATTTGGATAAGACCTCGAAGGAAGATACATAATCAAAAATAGAAGATTTCCCTTACTTCAACTCGAGGAAGCAACAGGCTAATAAAGCTTTCCCTGATTCGGGAATAAACTTAAGCTCAAATCGGTTCATAAACTGTGTCTAAGAGAGAGTGGACTCATCGAGCTCGGCAATAAGAAGCTCATACCAGTCAAGGGCATGCTTTTGCAACATGCTAGATGCTCCAAGAACTTTGTCATGGTTAGAAAGATCCATGCGAGAGAAGATGCATTTGCACATGCGAATCCAAGCTTGGACCTCTAGAACGGACTCGGAGCCTTTGAACGGGTTTCCTCCGAGATAAGAGAAATCGCTGCACATATGCGCAAAGACAGACTTGTGCAAAGGAGATGTTCAAGTAGGAGATGGAGTCTGAGTGCTTCTAAATAACTCCATAAACTGATCAGCAGACATATACACACCGTCCGGATGCCAACCGTTGGACTACCCAGCATTCGAGCATCGGCTTCTGCCTCTTTCGGCCATTAGCTGAAAGTTAAGATAAGATAAATATTATTCACAGGGTAGATATCATTAATTCAATTATGGAATACTATGGAATTAAAAATGCATTCCTAGACGTATTCGCAACGAATCTACCCTAAAGGATGTGAAAAGGGTCAAAGACACGATGACTAAGGAGTTCGTAACACTTGTATTATGCTAAGATGTACCGTAATATATGTTTCTGTTCTATGTTTATCATATTTTGTTCTGAACTCATCCTTCATACTAAGCTGTGATGCCCCACCCCGAGACCCACATTAACAAAGAGTATTACTAGGTAATACTGTCTGCTAATGCGGAGAATAGGGCTAGTCAGGAGCGACCATCTATAGCCTTGTCTTAAATATCTATTGAATACATCAATAAATGCTTTGTTCTTTAACTTAAGTGGATCGGAATATCCAATAAATACTTAATACAAAGCCATCGGTGGCTATAGGATCTATCAGAACAAAATACAACAGCTCAAATGTAAAACACATTACAGAACAGCATATAATCATGTATATACACACATATACAAATACATCGTCATAGTAATACAAAATGATACATATCATGTGGTATGACGACCACAATACACACTAGTTAAAAGAATATACGTATCAGAGTAGCAACAAAAGACTACTAAAAAAAGGCTACAACAAAAAGGTCTGGCAGAATAGTCCATGCCGAAGCAGAATGTGCTAAGTCAAAATGTACCTAACCTGAGACACCTCAATCTGACCCGAGTATAAAATACATGGGTCAGTCTAGCTAAACGAAGCGGTTATAAAGGACAAGTGGTAATATATACATAAGGGTAAGGTGATAATATTCTCAAATGAGAAGGGACAATTCAAAGAGTATAGTTACCTCAAGTGGCATATTCGAGTAAGGGTAGTTACTTCATGTGATATAATGACATCACTAAACGTGCACACAATCTTAAAGGAGATAACTCCATAGAAAATCTCACAACAAAAGCATGCCTCATATCATCGGCATATCATCAAAATTGACTAATAGGTTCAGGGAAAAATCATAGCTCTAAAAAGGAGGAATCCCAAACTCGCCATATCGGCAACTCAAAACATTATCACAAGAGAAAACAACATCTCAGATACATCAAAAGGCAAATATATGTATATCTCCAAGTAGGAGAATATAAATCAATGCCAAACGGAAAAATCTCAATAAACGCCGGTGTAGGCGACTCAAATCTCAAAGATAGAACTCATCAAAGTTCGAATTTCTGAAAGGTAATTGACACACATATATATATCGAATGGCTCAAAGGGCCGATTCCTAAAAGGTGATACACTTGGGAAATCACAATAATCAATGAAATCATCAAAAAATTCCACGTGCATTTGGCCGAAGCTAGCCAAGTATTGTTCTCTCAAATATGGTACCACGCCTGAAAACAAAATATGTCATAATGACGAATACGCGACAATGGAAAATACGCCGCCATGGCAAAACGTCTCTAGGACAAATACGCCACGATGGCAAACGCTGCAATGGCAATGAGCCAAAGGTTAGGTATTGGCAATACTCCCCAATGGCAAATGCCACAATGGAAAATGCCGCAATGGCAATGACCCGAAGGTCCAATACTGGCAATACACCGCAATGGCAAATGTGTCACGAACTCTCGGATAGGAACCAGAAAAGTGTTAACGCGTGTTCCATACCATACGTTTGCACTAAACGGTTTACTAGCCGCTAGCGAATTTCACACTCAAAGCATTAAAAAGTTTATGTCATCTCATTGGTAAACTCGATCCGATGGTCAAAACGATCAAACAAACAAGTTAGGAATTAACTGATAAGATAAAGGCACTTGTCCCATACCATGTGTTTTAAAAACCGTTTAATTCTCGTTCTCATTCTCCTAAATAGTGCAAAAACAAGTATTTTATATATAAAATAATTTTCTTTGAGAAAATAAATTTTTAAAACCATTTTCCAAAATCAATTTTAAAGACAATATTTGAAAATTCCCTTATTATAGAGAATAAATATATTTTATTGCTTAAAATAATTTAAAAATATTGTATAATGATTATTTTAAATGACAATTTATTTTAAAAATTATTTCCAAATTGTTTGGAAAATCCCGTGCTCGAAATCAAAGAAACCACTCGAAACTATCATTCAAATTCAATTCAAATATAATTCAAATTTGAATTTCAAATTCATCAAAACTTGGCTATCCTTTTAATAGGAATCATGGACCTCAAAACGTTTTAGAAATAACATAAAAACATGAGGTAAAAGTCAAAATTCGGAAGGAAAAAGAACGTAAAAACGCATAGGCAAAATAATACACAGGTCTGAAATCTTCTTTGGGTTCAACTTTCAGACATGAAAAAAGTAGCCAAACGACCTCCGATTGAGCTAAAAATGGGTGTGCACATAATAGAAAACTTCAGCTTTAAAAAAAAAATCAACGAATTTTGACTAGAATGAAAATGTTACGTTGTGTGAAACATGGACTCAGGCCATGTTTGCAACAGTTCAAAAATAAAAATTTGTCCAGGCCTGTAAATCATCTTGGGTTCAACTTACAGGCTTGAAATAGAGGAACAACGACCTCATATTGAGCTGAAAGTTGGTATGCACATACTAGAAAACTTCATCTTTCAAAAAAAGAATAAATAAATTCCGACTGGAAATGAAAAAGTTATACTATCTCAAACATGGACCCAGTCCATGTTTACAACAGTTCAAAAACAAATGTACAAGCCTGAAAATCATCTCGGGTTCAACTTTTAGGCATGAAACAGTGGATCAAACGACCTCAGTTTGAGCTGAAATCTGGTATGCATATAGTATAAAACTTTATCTTTAAAAAAAAGAATCAATGAATTCCAATAAGAAATGAAAGAGTTATGATGTCTCAAATATGGACTGAGATCATGTTTGCAACAACTCAAACACAGTATGTACAGGTGATTTCCACGCTGCGCATTGATTTTGCAGCAAAGTTTCAGGTATCAAACAAAAAGTTTTGCTTTGAAAATTTTCATACTTATACTGCAACACATGGACTATCAACTGAAGTAAATCAGGCCGCATTACATTGCCAAAATTGGAAGATATTAACATGCAAAAAGACAAACCAAAACAGCTTTCACATAAACGAACATATAAACAGAAAATCAAATATTGAAGCTATTTTACAACAATTTGGCATTTTGAAGCTTTTGCTTCAGCTACATTATGTGAGCAGCAACTCACCTTGTATTTGAAGACCAAAATCCAGATTTGAGCTGAAAGGTGGAAGCTTTATGCAAGTTTTAGCTTCAAGAACCTGCAAAAGTGAGAAGTAGATACATGCAAAGAAGAAGAACAATTAACTAACTAACCCAACTCAAAGATTTAAATTTTGATGAAATATTAAGTTTTGGAATGGATTACCTTTTGATTTCTCTTTAGATTTGATAGAAACAACAATTTATTAAAAAAAATTGAAGATTTATAGCATTAGGTTTAAAGAGGAGTGGAGTTTCCTTTCTTTTTCACCGTTTTCTGTTTGTTGGAGAAGAAGGGGATAAAAATGTATGTATAGTTAATGTTTCTCATTTCTGGTTTTTGTTAGCTAATGGGCTTTGGACCCAAATTAGAGAAAATAAATTAGGCTATGTTAATTAAATCACATACTTAAACCAAATATGCACATATACACAATGTCATATTGAAAACAATACATTCTCCAAGTTTTTAACATTAACAATTTATGTAAACATATTTGCATATAAAATAAAACATTATACACTATATAAAAAGATAATTTTAGTTTAAAAGTCATTTTATTATTAAAAATCCTTATTTACGTAAATGCACAATTTACACAAATAAATGCATAAAACACCATTTTTAACTTTAGAAATTACAACAAAAATTATTCTCTTGGGTAATAAAATTTAACAAACCAATTTCCCTCAATTTATGATTAAAAATTATTTTTAAACCAAATTTCACGTTTTTATTTAAATAAACAACCTCTAAAAATTAAATACTTCTTTTAAAAACTACTAAAAGAAATAGTTGACAATAACTAATAAAATTATTGCACTTACACTAAATAAATTTCAGTTTCCATTCATTATTAACTCAAACAAACAAAATAAAGTTTACAAACTTTATTTTCACATTTTATTTTCAAAATTCATTGTTTATTCCAATTAAACAATTTAAAATCTTCAATTTTATTTTAATTCACAATATTAAATTATAATTACCATTATAATTTAATATTTACTAGTAATCACCAAAATCAGGGTTGTTACATGCAACACAAGAACAGCTGTCCAGTAACATTCTTTAGGAGGGGCATTATGCTGATTTTCTAAGGCTGATTGCTGTGGTTTTGATTTGGTTTGCAATTTTGATTTTTAAAAAAATTTCACATTTGGTTTCATGCCCGTGTTTGTGGATTTCTTAGTGATGTTGTTAGAAACAACAAGCATCTCTTCTTTCTGGTCCTGTTTTCTAGCCTCCTCCTTAATACGAAAACGAGTAATCAAACTTTCTAAGGAAAACTCCTTAGTCTTATACCTATGAACATTATTAAAATCTTTCCAACTAGGGGTAGTTTATCAATCAACACAACAATCTAAAATTGTTCATATAAAGCCGTACCTACAGAGATGATCTCATGTTTAATTTTCTAAAGCCACACCTGAAATTGGTGCGTATATGGTGCATATAAACCTATTTATATGCTTAGATAATGCAATAAGTCTCATTTATTGGGATTTGGCATTTATTTAGGCGGTAATGCTAGTCTGATGCCTAGGTGAGGCTAGGCGGGAGCTTATAAGGATTTTAACAATAGAGTTTGTAATGACAATGTTTTGAAAATAAAACTGTTTGCTTTAGTACTTATAAAGACGACATTTATAGACTTAACTATAATCATGTGTATGTTGTTGAAAATAATGATGTATAACCTTTATGCCCTCATTAACAAAGGATATTACTAAGTAATATCTTCTGTTAATGTAGAGAATAAGGATGTTAAGAAACGACCATCCGTAATATTGCTTTGGGTGAGTATTGAATACGTCGAATTATATGAGTATATTTTTTTTCCTTTTCTTATGAAGAGGACTTCAACGTATACGATCCAGGTGCAAAAAAATTAGAATATCATAATATACATAAGATACACTGCTGAAGCAAATAAGAGCATATACATGAGGTGGACTACAAAATAGTGGTCATAAGGGATCCAATTGATACACAAAAATGACAACTCAGAATAACAAGTAGTACACAAAATAACTCTATCTCTATGACATAATTGACATTACATGAATAGATACAAGATGATAGAAAAGATGACTAGTTAGCTCTTGAAAGCCCAACTCTAGAAGAAATCACTAAAAGCAACGAATGTCCCGGTCTGAAATGAGTTTTATAAAATAATAAATGGGTCAGTCTTGTCTTAATTCAAGTAAATGTGAGATATCATGATAACGATAAAATAGATTTCAATAACAACACCTAACTATAAAGTGTTAAACCACAAAAGAATATCAGTATTCTCCAAAATTCATTAATTCAAAATATTATTCTAGCTTTAAAAAGCAAATCTCATGTTATTTTTGGTGAAAACCCAAACCTCGCAGAATCTAGAAATCAACAATAAAAATCTAGAAATCACAAAACCGGGAGGCCTGTCATAGATTAGTGAGCATGTAGATTTATCGAACATGCGTGTCATACACAGATGGCCTAGAGGACTTACATATGGGTATGAATACCCACAAAACCTAGATGAGCATAAAGCTCCATAGAGGAGCATTAAGCTCCACAAACGAGCATAAAGTCCATATAAGACAAGTCCGTAAACTTGTCAAAGTAAGTGTTGTATACTTTCGAACAGTAACTAATCGTAACGACCGTATGTCCCATACAGTATAGGTTTACTCGAATATTTACTACCAATTAGTAAATTCAACTCGTGCCTCATGAGTGGTTCAATCGAACAAGTCCAAGAATTAATCGACGAAGTAAATGCAAGCATTCCATACCACTTGTTTTAGATGTGCATTTTGTAAGAAAAGGCTTTTTCTTTAAAAATCCTTTTAAAATATTAGTTTAGAAAGAATAATAGTAGGAAAATACGCTTTAATTTGAATATATTTATATACAAGACTTTGATTTGCAAACAATTAAAACTAGGATTATATATTTATATTTATATTATGAGGATTTAAAACCATTACTATATAAAAGAACATACTGTACACTATTATGATTAGTTTAAACCGTTAATAAATCTTTACATATATAAATATATTTATAATTCCAAATTACTTTATCTCTACAAAATATACTGTTTAGAAAACACTTATTATTAAAAATCATTCTTTTATTATCAATTAGAAATTAGTGTAATAAAATCAGTGTATTGAATTATTTCTATAGAACAACTTCTAGGAAAAGCACCAAAATGCAATTATTCACTAAGAATATCGAAACCCAAAAATTCACCTCAGAAATCATCATAAAATAGCATTCAAAAACAAGGAAAAGCACCAAAATGCAATTATTCACTAAGAATATGGAAACCCAAAAATTCACCTCAGAAATCATCATAAAATAGCATTCATGTAACATCCCGCCTTTTCACACGCTTTAAATTGACACACGTGCCAATTCAAAACATACGGAAGGGCGGATTGTTATGGGGTAAATACGAAAAACGAGAAAGAAATAAAACAAAACAGAATCTCACAGCGGAAGGATAAAATATAATAATCAAATATACAGTTCATGGAACTATTTACAAAACATTTGATTCTTCTTTATACAATAACTATCAGAGTTCACATACCAATACATATAAATGCAGCGGAATACAGTGTGTAGTGGAACCATATAATATAGTATTAATAATAATAATGAAATATGAGTGCAGTAACTCGAATATGAGTGCAGTAACCCGAGCGAATTGAAAAGACAAAACACTCGAGTCAAAACTAAAAGATCTTATGTAAGTTAAATCAACAGAAAAAAATATGAGTGCAGTAACTCAAGAGATGCTCAGGATTTACATCTCCTAAGGATCCGTTAAACTATTTACTATGTAGTATATTTCGCTATTATAATAGTGTCTAATTGTAAAATAAACTTACTTTTAAATAGCGTTAAGGCTTTACATTTTCCACCTTAACACATTTATATATTCCCATAGTCTATACAGTACCGTAATCTCCCCCGTACTGGGCGTCGTCAGAGAGCACTCCATAGGTATGGTACAAAACTAAAATCGTATAAGGTGCGCTAGGGTAGGTGACATGGCACAACTAGGCAATGCCAGGGTAGATATACCAATTGCTATCCGGACTGGTGGTAATGCATAGCCGCAGCTACCGCCCACCTCGAACAAACACCCCCAAAATCAAAAAATAAAGGTGGCCACCGATTCAATCCAAAGTCAGAGTATAGTATCGAAGGGATGTGTCCGATAAAGGGCGCTAACCCCCTTGGCCCGATAATCGCTCCTGTTTTAGCCACCTTATGCCAACTCACGGGAGTCGGGTCCACGTATTTACCATACAGGAAACGCCGCCACCAACCTATTTTATTCTGGAATCTCCACCATGTACACGGTTGTTAAAGTGGTTTTCGGAGTTGGCAGAGAGTATGACAACTTCCGACCCCGATCTCTTCAACAACCAAACGTTATTATAACACCGCTGTCATTTAAAATAATTATGCTTTAAAACCAGAAAATAATTATCCATTTCAAAACCCTTAAATACGATATCATTTCCTTTTAAAACCAAAATAAATATGATATCATTTTATTTCAAATATATTTCTTTTCCAAAATCATGCCATTTTTAAGATTTATAATACCTCGAAACCAAATATTTGAAATTTAACTTTCCACATAATACTTCGAAATCCATAGTTTTAAAACCATAACTTTCAAAACTTAAATGGTTTGGATATTCAACAGTATATAAAATAAAACAAATGAATTTAAAATTTCTTTATAAAGTAAATAATTTCCACGCCTTTACAATTTTATTTACTTTATATTCAATCCAAGCCCATAACCTTTAGATTCACTTTCAGTTTGAATAAAAACACTTCGATTTCAATATTTTCAAACTTTGAGTATTTAATAACTTTCAAAACTAAGGTTGCGAATTTCTATTCAACAATTCATTGTCCTATTATTTAGTTTTGAAATGTTTACATAATAGATCCATAACCATTTAAAATAAAACCCAATTTATTAACACTAAATATTTTCTTCCATTTATTTATACTAAAATTATTCATTTAATTTATCTTGAATAAAAATCCAGTTATAAATATCATACCTTTAAAATTTCCAAGATTAATAAGTTTACACCAACTTGTGGAGTTTAATTTTTAAATAAGCCCAATTCCAAATAAATTTCCAAATAAATTTCCAATCTTAATTGATTTGAACTATTTAAAACTCTATATATACACAATATCTTAAACCTGTACTTGATCATAAATATAAATTATCAAACTCCATTTTTCAACTTATTTATTTCCATTTAACCAATTCATACATAGCTTAAATTCAATAATTTAACAATATATGTATATATAAAATAAGATTTTATATAAGATCAAAATTAATATTTATTTAACCGCTTCCTATCCAGATCATAGAAATCATTTCAAAAATAATTTTATATATATACCGCGGTGCCTGTATATAATTTTCTATCCTATGGTCAAGTGATACGGATATTTATCATTTCAATCCGCAATTTAAAAATAAAAATGCAGTTGTATATCATTTCAAACCGCAATCCCGAATGAAATGAGAATGTATAATAACTTTCAGTTTATATAATATGGAACACGTCATCCATTCACCCAATATCAATCATCAACCAATTTTATTTCAATCATCGTCAATTTAAACAAACATCAATAGAGCATATAAAACATATCAGGTATCAACGAACAGTTTATATTAAAAATAAATAAATAAATAACTGTTTAACTAGCAGTTTATATGCAAAATAAATAAATTTTAACTGTCAATTTATATGCAATAATAAAATTAATTAACAGTTAAATTAAATAAATGCGATTTAACCGAGATGATGAATAAAATATGCAAAACAGTCATAAATAAATTTCTACTCATATCTTAAATCAATTTAACAAACATAAGAAAACTTAGAAGTTGTGAGTGGGTTAAAACACTCACCTTTTGAATTTAAATTGAATCTAAATTCAATTTAAACTCAAAAATTTGACAGTCTCCAAATCCATCCAAACCAATGCCAAAATGCCTAGAATTTCGATACAATCCCAGCAAAATAAATGGCGCGTGAATCCGAGCTCGTACGCAAAAGTTATGAAAATTTGAAAATTGGAAAATTCTGGTCCTGTGTCAACTTCGGGTTCGACTTCGGTGCGCCGCCTCAAATCCACGGTACTTGCTTGGAGTTTTTGCCAAAACTACCCGAAACGACCCGAGTCATTTTCTTCCTGACCCGAAGTAGATACAGCGTCTTTTCCTCTGAAACTCAAAGCGTGACTCGAAGAGGCCGCAGATCCGATTTTTTTTTTGAAATTGAAATTAATTTTTGGAATTTGGGAATTAAGTTTTTTTCTGCCATTGGAAAGAGGAGTTGAGAAGGAAATGTACGTATAGACAAATGAAAATAAGGAGTGGCTAGGCCTTTTAACGGGTTATATATATACAAGGCTGAAAAATAATAGATGGATCGGATTGGTATACGCGTTGAGCGCCAAATGGCCCGAAAAGCCCGTTTCTACTCCGAAACGAAATTGGGTCAACCCATATATCAAAATATATGTTTAAAAATATTTTAAACGCGATGGAAAAAGTTTCACGTCCAAATTGCATCGCATGAAGAAGATATGCTAAATTCAATTTTTCCAAATTGATTTCAATTGATTTAAATTGCATAAATTTCAAGGCATTTCGAGTCCGTACGATCAAACGACAAGTCCGATCGTTATGAAACTTGAAACACTATTATAATTCACCATTATGGATCCGATGAAACTGGTTTCGTCGAAATCCGAGTCAGTGGCCAAAATGGCTAATTTTATATTAATTAAATAAATTAAAAATTCATTACTAAAATCCAATTTTTTTTTAAATCTTAAATTTGACAAATTTTATTACCTTTATATGTCTCAATCAAATTACAATGTTTTAAACAATTTAAAGGTCAATTTAAAGTTGATTTACTTCCCATTTCAGTGTCAATTATTTTTACTAAATTTAGAAATTATCAATTAAGTTTCCACAAATTTCATTGAATTAAATCTTCATTCTTATTATTCAATCCATTATAGCCAAATGGATGAAATTAGCATACATAAATATTTTTCAATTTCAACTAAATTTTCAATTAACATAAAAATAAATGTTTAATTTTTACTTAATTGCAAAAACTCAATTACCTTAATTCTTTATATTCAAATAAATAAAAAAAATCTTGATTTACAATCTTTTCATTTACCCATAGTCATATTATTAATGGAATTTACATTATCTTCAATTAATAATTACCATCGGTTAAGATCTTTACATTTGTTCCATAAATTTATTTGCCCTGAATTATTTACTGCATTTATCTAATTCCAATTTCGTAATCACATTCAATCCATTAATTGGTATTGCATTGACATTTAAATTTATTTTCTTAGATTTCATCTACATTTCCATTTATGCAATATTTCAAATATTAAGTTTCCATTTAATTGCAATTTATTATCAGTTATAATTTAATATACTAAATAGATGGTTAATCTTAAAATACTTGTTATCATTAACGTTTTATTTCCCCTTAAAGCTATTAATAACAAGCCAAATGTTGCTATTTGATTGAGACCTAATTCAATGAATTAATGAATGGGTAAATGATTAAAGTTTTGCACTATTGCCACAATTCTCATTAATATACATTAAGGTTTATTAAGTTCTAACTGACTCCCATTTAATTATTACAATAATTACTACCATTGCTTCAAATTTCCAAAATTTAGAAATTACAAATTTTATTTTCAATATTTCCATTTAATAGACTTTCCATTCTATCATAAATCTAATTGCCCTATTATGGATAGTATTACATTATTGAATTGATTATCAATTTATGGAAAGAATTATTATTGACCTACTCTTATTACATTAACAATTATCATCTTATTCCAATATTCAATTAATATAGAAATAAATTTCATCCACTTACAAACAAATGCAATTACTACATATTTCTTCCTTAGTTAGTAACCTTCCTATTTCCATTTATTATATCTTAGCCAATTATATCCATTAATTACGATTAACTATTCTAAATAAATTGATTCACTTGGTTTCACGCCTTTTCATTACATCAATTATCCTATTAAGAATGGAATTTTACCTTGGTTACATCTTATTGAATCCAACATTTCTCACTTACCAATTTATTCCACATTAACTGCAATAATTTAGTGAATTAATTGAAATTGATTACAAATTAAACTTAACAACCTAATAAAATAAGTAACGTACAATAAATATTATCATTAGCTCTTAATCACACTTTTAGAGGTTCATTATTTACACCCCAATATTGTAATTACTTACATAACACTGGTTTTACTCAATTAACATTTATTACAAACTATTCCAAAATTTATTCAATATTTATATTAGTTCTCTTATATTCAACTCTTAGCGCAGTATAACAATTTACATCACTTCAATTTATTCGTCGTTTTGTTTCAACTGTAAATACTTAGCCTTATATTCCCACGGTTTCATTTCATTCTCAGCATTTGCTTTATTATTAATTATAAAATCCTTATTTCTTCTAAATTAAATTTACGTAAATCTTATTAAAATGACAAATTTAATTAACGAAAATTACGGATCGTTACACTCTCCCCCACTCAAAACTTTTCGTCCCTGAGAAGGAAAAAGAAGGGAAAAGAAGAATTAAGAAATCAATATCATATCAAATATTAAATTTATAAACAAATAAATTTACAAAATTAATTTAGATAAAATGTACTAATTTATAATCATTAATTTATTTTTATACTCAAACTTTATTTTTTAAGTCCAAAATTTATGGAAAATTTTAGCAGAGTCTCCTTTGTATGGGGCGGTTCGGGAGAAAATATAATATCAAATATATCAAATATCACATATAATATCCAAAATATAATATCCCAACATGGGAAAATATATAAAATAGCGCTATAAACGTAATCCGAAACATACCTATTTGTCGGGCAATTTACGCTTAATTTATGGAACCAAAAGCAGTAGCAATTGCTTCCATAACTTGCATTTCACTTATAAAATCCAATGGGTTAACAATTTATATAAAGTGAAATATTTAAGTGGTTTCAATCACTAACAAAAAATCAATACAAGAACCATAAATTTCAACAAACAGCACATACCACCAATACAAAGCAACCATTCAATCAAACAAACTAATAGTTGTTCGGGTTCAAAACTTCTAAATTGTATGGAATGAAGAATAAACTACTAGCGCATCACTTACTCAACAGTCTTAGATAAAACTAAATAGATTATTCATTTATCCTAATCCATTTTTAAAGTACCCTTGCCCAAACAACCATCAACTAAACAACAACAAATCCAAACAACAATCAACTTAACTTATTATTAATTTCCTTTCATACCTTTGTTGTTTGATTTTCTTTTTATTTATACAGTGATTTATCTTTTAAATTTACATTTACGCATTAAATGTTTGCTTCATTTATTTTTACTTATTACTTACAATTATTCAGTTCCATTAACTCAGGTCATGTAAGTTTCTTTTATTGTATTACATTTATGCATTTCTCCATTTCATTCATTTATTTAGTGCTTACATTTCTATTTTATTTAATTATAGTAACCCTTTTTAATTACACTTAAATTTTTAACCTTATAACATCAATTCTTATAAGTAAAGGATTTCATTAATTCATTTACTAAGGTTTGCAATCATTTATTTATATTACTTACTTTTTCTATTATATTAAATTAGTAGCATTTCAATCATACTTAAGTTTATAACCCTACACATCAATTCTTATTTATTACAGAATTCCATTAATTACTTTCATTATCTCAAGTTAACTACTTGTATAATATCTATTACATTTTCTTATTAACATTTTCAACTTTTATATATTTTGGTAAGTTATATATATGCCTTTAAGAATGTAATTGAAAGTTATACACGTTTTGTCTCAATTCTTTTAATAATTTAATGGTTCAATAATTCCATCTTTGTTTTATAAGTTACAATTTCAAATTTACCTTTAATTTCATTCATAACCTAGCATTAAATTCCTTATTTTAATTAAAGACTCTAATTATTAATCGGTTACATTTCATTTCACTACAATAACGGAAACTATTAATAAACTGGAAACTTAAGAATTAAATACCGGGTTAAATTCAAATCATTTTAAAATAATAGATAAATATATACTTACAACTTATATATCCATTTATATTTAAACAGCTCAAAATTTATATTTTTTTATCAAAAATTTCTGTAGTCGAACTGCTACAGTGGCCTTCCCACTTCGAAACTCGAAAACGAATGTCGATGATGCGTGCACTCATCACCGAAATTATTTTCCAACGACAAAGAGAGGAGTACAAAACTTATTTCTTTTCGAAATTTCTTTTTAAACAATTTTTTAAAATTATATTGAAATATTTATATCAGAAAATACTTCTAATAGTATTATTATTATATTCCAAAATCAATTGAAAGAATTTCCAAAACCCCGGAACCTAAGTTCTAAATTTCCAATTTTATATTCCATCTAATTTCACCTATTATTTATAATTTTTATTACCTAAAAACCATTATATTGCAACCAAATATATATCTTATTTATAAAAAAACCTTTATTTTATATATGAAAATATAATAGGCAAAATTATTTCATTCACCTATATTAAAACAGATATTATGTCGGTCTGTCCTATTAAGTGTTTAGAAATCCCTATTAATGTCACAGCGTCCCATGCATCAACCAGAATTTATAAATACAAAACGGAACAGATTAACACAATATTAAAACCCTTTTATAACACTAACAAATACGCTCTCTCATATATATAACTCAGCGACTCCCATAGGGAGTTTCTACCTTATTGATAAAGAGTCAGACCCCACAAAGCTAAGGTTTATTGCTAAACCAAAGCTCTGATACCAGATGTAACATCCCGCCCTTTCACACGCTTTAAATTGACACACGTGCCAATTCAAAACATACGGAAGGATGGATTGTTATGGGGTAAATACGAAAAACGAGAAAGAAATAAAACAAAACAGAATCTCACAGCGGAAGTATAAAATATAATAATCAAATATACAGTTCATGAAACTGTTTACAAAACATTTGATTCTTCTTTGTACAATAACTATCAGAGTTCACATACCAATAAATTTCAGTGCAGCGGAATACAGTGTGTAGTGGAACCATATAATATAGTATTAATAATAACAATAGAAATCTCCGTCTTCGTCCTCCAGAGCTAAAGTCTTTGATCCTGAAACGCTCGGACTGACCCGAGCGAATTGAAAAGACAAAACACTCGAGTCAGAACTAAAAGATCTTATGTGAGTTAAATCAACAGAAATAAATATGAGTGTAGTAATTCAAGAGATGCTCGGGATTTACATCTCCTAATGATCCATTAAACTATTTACTATGTAGTATATTTCGCTATTATAATAGTGTCTAATTGTAAAATAAACTTACTTTTAAATAATGTTAAGGCTTTACATTTTCCACCTTAATACATTTATATATTCCCAAAGTCTATACAGTACCGTAATCTCCCCCGTACTGGGCGTCGTCAGAGGGCACTCCATAGGTATGGTACAAAACTAAAATCGTATAAGGCGCGCTAGGGTAGGTGACACAGCACAACTAGGCAATGCCAGGGTAGATATACCAATTGCTATCCGGACTGGTGGTAATGCATAGCCGCAGCTACCGCCCACCTCGAACAAACACCCCCAAAATCAAAAAATAAAGTGGCCACCGAATCAATCCAAAGTCAGAGTATAGTATCGAAGGGATATGTCCGATAAAGGGCGCTAACCCCTTGGCCCGAGAATCGCTCATGTTTTAGCCACCTTATGCCAACTCACGGGAGTTGGGTCCACGTATTTACCTTACAGGAAACGTGTCACCAACCTACTTCATTCTGAAATCTCCACCGTGTACACGGTTGTTAAAGTGGTTTTCGGAGTTGACAGAGAGTATGACAACTTCCGATCCCGGTCACTTCAACAACCAAATGTTATTATAACACCACGGTCATTTAAAATAATTATGCTTTAAAACCAGAAAATAATTATCCATTTCAAAACCCATAAATACGATATCATTTCCTTTTAAAACCAAAATAAATATGATATCATTTTATTTCAAATATATTTCTTTTCCAAAATCATGCCATGTAACAACCCGGGATTTGCATTACCGATTAATAAATAAAAGTTAGGATTTTTATTTATTTCAATGAAGCATAAAAGGATTTGGAATAACAAAATTTATTTGAAAAGGCTATTTTAATTAAATGGGGAATATGGATTTTAAAATGAGGATAAAATGTTATTTTTTTGAAATTTAAAAATTTTAGGAGAGATTTAAAAAAAAAGGTTTGGATAAGAAAAATGAGTTTTATAAACATATATGAACACTTAGACTAATTTTTGGAAACATGTAAATAACTCTCTTCTTATTGGGTTACTAAACTTAACCCAGTAACCCACCCTAAACCTCCTCTATAAATTATCTCAAACTCTCCTAACCTCATTCATTCATCCTTAATCAAAACCCTAATCATTCCTAAAGCTTTCTTAACAAAAATGGCCTCTATCTTCATCTCCTTCTAGTTTTAGCTTATGCAAGTCATTCTATGCAAATGTAATGCAAATACCCACCTCAAATCCATTTTTATATCTTTCTAATTTCTGAAATTTATTTGGTAACACATGTTTTATGTGTTTTTTTGATCTTATAGCCTCCTAATCATCTTTTGCTAATTTGGGTTGATGCTATAGTGGTCTTTGTTGCTTTCTAGAGAGGTATATTGCTAAAAACCTCTTCTAGTATATGTTTAATCCTCTTTTGATTTCAGTAATCATTTAGTAACACTTGTTTTATTATGTAACATGTGAATCATAGCTCTTTGATTATCTTTGCTTTCATTTTGGGTGTGCACATAAGGTGTTTGTGATATTGCTTCATAAGGTAATGCTAAGCTTTGGCCCTTTATTTCCTTCAATATAGTGTATTAATCATTATATGGTAATTAGTGATTGATATTGGTGAAATTTGATGCCAAAAACTTGGAAAAAAACACCCCAAAATCACTAAAATAAGCAATTTCAGCAGGCTGGAATGTTTCAGCCTGAAAACAGGGCTCTGAGTGCACCAGGGCAGGCCTGGGCTGCACCCAGGCTGCTGCCCACGCACAGCAGGCTAGCCCGGTAGCGGGCCAGCCCGCATGGGCTGGCGCGCACGTTTATCACCCCAGCCCGCATGGGCTGGGGGTTTGACGCATCACCCCAGCCCGCATGGGCTGGGGGCTTGGCATATCACCCAGCCCGCATAGGCTGGGCGCGCATGTTTATCACCCCAGCCCGCATGGGCTGGGGGCTTGACTCATCACCCTAGCCCGCATGGGCTGGGCGCGCACGTTTATTACCCCAGCCCGCATGGGCTGGGGGCTTGTTAATTCACCCAGCCCATGCGGGCTGGGGCTAGACTGAACCAGGCTGCACCATGCGGTGGCAGCTGGTTCTAAAAAAAATGGGCTGCACCACTTGGTGCAGCCGGGTTCCAACGCACCGGTTGCACCATTTTTGGTGCAACCGAGTCCGGGTTGCACCGTTTTGGTGCAACCGCTTCAAATTGATTGTTTCTGCAAAGAACCTTTGGGCTTCAATTGCTAATCAGAAATTATCGAATTTTGGTTCACAACCATTCGGAATATTTTCCAACACGAATATTGGTTTTCGGTGATTTTCTGATTTATAGATTTCTCTAAGATTTGGTTCTAGATTTCGTACACGGGTTTTATGAACTATTTTAAAAGGATTTTTCACTCCTAAATGGCTTTCGAAATTATTATATAATATTATTTTTAATTATTAAATTAATTACTCCATAATATGAGAGTTTTCAAAAGCCGTTTTAAAGTGATTTCAAGATCAATTATAAATCCGTTTCGCACCATTATTTTCTATAATAAAAGTCTCACACTCACTTTTAACACGTCGAGCGAAGTGGAAAGCTGCTTAAACGGTTAGGAAATCTCCGGCCTATGGAACCGTGTGTATTTTCTTTCCAGTTAATCCCCGACCTATTCGATTGATCGTTTTGACCTTTGGGTCTAGTTTACCGATGATACGAGGTGGACTTTTTTTTAGTGTTTGGAGTGTGAGCTTGCTATTGGTTAGTAAACCGCTTAGTGCGAACGTGGGGTATGGGACTCATTGTTAATACTTTACGGGTTCCTCTCTAAGAAGTTTGTGACACATTAGCCTCTGGGCGACCAGTACTGGACCTCTGGGTCACCACGCCTCTGGGCAACCATCTCTGGACACCTGCTCTATGGAGCAGTTTTTCGGCATGTGCCTCTGGGCCTTTATCCTTCTGGGAAGGATCTCGCCGTCTCGCGCGTTCCGCATCTGTGCGAGTGATCGATCACAACTCTACAGTACTTGGCAATAACGACTCTGGTCGGTGCACGTGCTATACTTGTATTATCTGATGATTTTATATCCATTCGAGTACCGCCATTCGGTGTTGGTTCTATGGAACCATATGATGTAAGTGCGATTACCTTGTGGATTCACAGTGTCTCTGGACGCTGCTTTTCAGTATTCGTTTCCATTGACTTTTCAGTATATCCCTATTGCTCTTTGGAGCAACGATCTTTGCTTGGACATCGATTACAGATTCTGTTCACTCTTGGGATTATTGCCTATGGGCAACTTTATATAGCTTTGGCTACGCCGATGATATGAGGCAAATTTATTTATTTAACCCTTTGGTGTTGATATTCTCTTTGGAGATTTTTACTGTTTATTGATGATTAGGAATTGTCATTATATTCATGTAGTCCATAATACTCTTCTCTTTGGACAAGTACTGTTTTATTTATGTACCGCATTATTATGTTTATCTCAGTTTATTAACTGATTGTTTAGCTAGCCTGACCCGAGTGTTTTTCGCTCGGGTCAGACCGAGTTGTTTCAGGTTAGGTCTCTGGACTTAGCTTTCTGTGCTTCCGCTTGGACATTATCTGCTATGCTGATAGATAGCTCATAATATTTGTCCACTATTTTGATACTCTGATTATTCAGTCTCTTATGTACATATTTTGACTCTCATGTGTGAGCGGTGGCTTTGTACCCACCTTTTGATATTCGGATCTGTATTGACGATATATTGTACCTATGTTCTGTGACTGTTCTGTGATGATGATGTTATCATTTAGTATTATGCTTGTTCTGAACCTATTTTCCTTAGCCATTTTAATTTCATTATAAATATCTATTGGATACGTCGAACCACTTGAGAAAAGAAAACCACCTATTCGACGTATTCGGTAGTTAGTTATAGCTTGATTACATATGGTCACTTCCATTATACTCCATTCTCCGTTCTAGTAGACGGTATTACTCCGTAATACTCTTTACTAGAGTGGGTCTCGGAGTGGGGCGTTACAGTTTGGTATCGGAGCTAAGGTTCGGAATTAAGCATAACAAACACAGAATAGACACGTATTATAATACGTTACAATACGATCCAAATTGAACATCACCACCTTTAGATGGATAAGTTAGGAATAGTTGTAGGAATCTGTTATATTCCGTAATATTCCTTAATGAATTATCTATCTTTGAATCGTGCTTAACTAAATCTTACCTTATCTTTTAGTATGGTTGGGAGAGTTAGGAACCTCCATTCTGCTGATGCTGGACAGTCCAGCAACCCTCATCCAGAGGGCGTATACATGACCACGGACCAAATCATGGAGCTGGTTCGTAACTCTCAGTCGCACTCTCAGTCTCCTGCACCAGTTTCTGATGCACCGCGCAAGTCTACTTTTGCGCGCCTCCGCAGCGACTTTATTCATCTTGGAGGGAAGCCGTTCAATGGCTCCGAGACTGTTCTTGAGGTCCAGGCTTGGATCAGAGTTTGCGAGCGTAATTTCACTCGCATGACCCTTCCTGACCATGAAAGAGTTCTTGTAGCTTCTAGCCATCTTGAGGGCCATGCCTTGGATTGGTACGAGCTCCTTATTTCTGAGACCGATGAGGCCACTCTCACTTGGGACCGGTTCCGAGAGCGCTTCTTGCTCAAGTTTGTCCCCGCGTCCGTGAAGATAGCCCTTGCACGCCGTTTTATTGACCTTAAGCAAGGGAAGACCTCTGTTGCTGACTATTCATCATCTTTCGAGGCCCTGTCTAAGTATGGCCTCGAGTTCATTAGCACTCCTTATAAGAAGAATCTCAAATTTGTAGAAGGTATTAAGAAATATTTGAAGAAACAGCTTAAGCCCCCTTTTGATGAGCTAGTTGACGCAGCGCTTCACCTTGAAGCGGTTGAGCGTGAGAGAGACAGTGATGGAGATAGTGAGGGTTCTAAAAAACCCAATCAGAAGCGGGGTCCATTTCAGAAGACCAAGCCTTGGAACAAGAAGAAGAAGACTGGCAGTTCTACTTTTCAGACTCAGCCTCAGACTCGTTCTCAGTCCCAGACTCCTGCTCAGCCTAGTGGGACACGTCCTCTGAAGAAATGCTTCAACTGTGGTTCTCCTGATCACTTTATTCGAGAGTTTCCCAAACCTCTCTACTGCACCTTCTGCAAGAAGGAGGGACACAGGATCTCCACTTGTCCTACTGCACCTCCTAGATTTGGCAAGCTTAATGCTGCCAAGGCTCCTACATCTTCAGCTCAGCCTCGAGGTACGTATCCTTCCGTTCTCGAAGGTTCTATTTTATTTCATGGTAGATGTTGTAGAGTTCTCTTTGATACGGGTGCCTCTCACTCATTCGTATCAAAGGAGCTAGTAGATACTTTATCTTTGGATGTTACTTGTTTGGTTTCTTCACTAAGGATTGTGAATCCCATCGGCGGATCCACGACCCTTAGCTTGCTTTGTGAGGATATAGATATTGATCTTTGTGGATTTTCTTTCCGTGTGAATCTGCACGTTATGGAGTATTTGGGATTTGACATGATTCTTGGCATGGATTGGCTCGCTCAGTAAGATGCAAAAATCATTTGTTCGGAGCGGATATTATTCCTTCGTCATCCTGACTCGTCTGCTCCATTAGCTATTGCTCTTCAGGATGTTGGGATTTCTGATATTACTTTATTTTCTCTTGATTCACGAAATGAGGATTTGGACATATCTCGTATTCCTGTTGTTCGGGATTTCCCCAATATATTCGAGCCAGTATCAGGCCTGCCGCCAAAGTGGGCCATTGAGTTCCGCATCAATCTCATTCCAGGTTCTCATCCAGTTGGGCGTCCTCCTACGAGAATGTCTACTAAGGAGAATAAAGAACTCAGGAAGCAGTTAGTTGAGCTTGAAGCGAAGCAGTTCATTCGGTCCAGTTCTTCGCCATGGGGTGCTGCTGTGGTCTTTGTTAAGAAGCCCGATGGCTCTTTTAGGCTTTGCATTGACTGTCACAAGCTTAATGAGTTGACTATCAGAAATCGTTATCCATTGCCACGGATAGACGATATGTTTGATCAGTTGAGCAGTGCGAAGGTCTTTTCCCAGCTCGATCTTGCCACCGAATTTCATCAGTTCCGAGTTGCGGAAGATAGCATTCCTCTTACCGCTTTCTGCACTCGTTATGGTTCTTTTGAGTGGTTGGTCATGCCATTCGGCTTGACGAACGCACCGGCTTTCTTCGTCGATCTTATGAATCGAGTATTCCGGGAATACATCGATAGATTCGTTTTGGTTTTCATCGACGGTATTCTTATTTATTCTAGATCCAAGGCAGAGCATGCTCATCATTTGCGGATCGTCTTGGATACTCTTTGTCAGCATCAGCTTAAGGCCAAGCTCTCCAAGTGCCCTTTTTGGGAGAGCAAGGTCAAGTTCTTGGGCCATATTGTATCATATGAGGGTATTTCTGTCGATCCTGCCAAGATCGAAGCTATTCAGAATTGGAAGCAGCCCGAGAAAGTTCATGATATTCGCAGCTTCCTGGGTCTGGTGGGTTATTACCGTCGGTTTATCAAGGATTTCTCCCAAGTTGCACTTCCCATTACGATGTTGACTTGTAAGGGTGTTCGCTTTATTTGGTCTGATAAGTGTGAAGATTTCTTTCAGCGACTGAAGGAACTTCTCACTCATGCTCCTATTCTTGTGGTTCCTGAGAGTAACCAGGATCTGGTTGTTTACACTGATGCTTGTGGTAGCGGACTCGGTGCTATACTTATGCAGAAGGATCGGGTAGTTGTTTATGCTTCTAGGCAACTGCGTCCGAATGAGGTTCGCTATCCTACTCATGATCTTGAGTTAGCAGCTATCGTCTTTGCCTTGAAGACGTGGCGTCACTTTCTATTAGGCGAACGCTTCACTCTTTACACCGATCACAAGTCTCTGAAGTATCTTTTTAGCCAGAGAGATCTCAACATGAGGCAGCAGCGATGACTTGAGTTTCTCGCCTCATATGATTTATATATTCAGTATACCCCTGGCAAGGGTAATCGTGTTGCAGATGCGCTCAGTCGCAAGCACTCGGCGGTAGTTTCTATGATGATTGCCGAGTGGGATATTCTTGAGACCCTATCTTTGTGTGATATTAGAGATCGAGCTCCGTCTTCTGATTCTCCGGTCTTACTACTCAGCTTAGAAGCTCGTCCTATCTTATTGGATCGCATTGCCCATGCTCAGCGGTAGGATCCAGACTTATTGCATCTCATTCATCTTCTCGAGTCGGGATCCAGTGATGAAACATTGCTGGATTATTCTCTTGATTTTCATCGGTGTCTTCGTAGGAAGAACCGTATTGTTGTACCATCTGATTTATCACTTAGGCATGACATTCTGGACGAGTGCCATCGCACTAAGTACACTATACATCCTGGTTCGAGTAAGATGTATGCCGATATGTGCCGGCTATATTACTGGGAGGGTTTGAAGAGAGATGTGGCAATTTATGTGAGTGGTTGCATGACTTGTCAACAGATCAAGGCCAAGCATCAGCGTCCATCTGGTCTTCTTCAGCCTCTAGAGATTCCATTATGGAAATGGGATCAGATATCCATGGATTTCATTGACGGTCTGCCTCGATCGAGGTCAGGCCATACTTCTATCTGGGTTATTGTTGATCGCTTGACCAAATCGGCTCATTTCATTCCGATTAAGTCCACTAGGATTGCACCTCAGTTGGCCAAGCTCTATGGTAAGGAAGTCGTTCGACTTCATGGCATTCCTAGCTTCATCGTGTGTGATCGAGACACCATTTTCACTAGTCACTTCTGGAAGTGCCTACAGTCAGCTTTGGGCTCAAAGCTGAATCTCTCGACTGCTTATCACCCTCAGACCGACGGTCAGACTGAGAGGGTGAATCGTGTTTTGGAGGATCTTTTGCACTGTTGTATTCTGGATTTCGGAGGTATTTGGGAGGATCGCTTACCGCTTGTAGAGTTCTCCTACAACAACAGCTTTCAGTCTAGTATCGGCATGGCACCTTTCGAGGCTCTCTACGGAAGGCCATGTTGCTCTCCTGCATGTTGGTTAGAATCTGGCGAGAAGCTTATTCTTGGTCCAGATTCAGTTCGGGAATCTTATGAAAAGATTGTTCTTATCCGTCAGAGAATGAAAGAGGCACAGGACCGCCAGAAATCCTACGCGGACAACCGCAGGAAGCCTCTTGAGTTCTCCATTGGTGATTTTGTCTTCATTAAGATTTCTCCCATGAAGGGGGTTGTGCGTTTCAGCTCTACAGGGAAATTGGCTCCTCGCTATGTTGGACCATTTCCTATCACGGAACGCATCGGCCCCATTGCTTATCGTGTGGCTCTACCTGCTCATTTTTCCGGAATGCATAACGTTTTCCATGTTTCTCAGCTTCGCAAGCGTGTTCGCGATCCTGATTCTATCATTGATCCGCATGCCGTGCCTAATTTAGAGATCTTACCTGATTTATCTTTGGAGCAGCAACCTCTTCGTGTGCTTGATTCGGAGGTTAGACGCCTTCGCAACAAAGAGGTTCCACTCGTGAAGATTCAATGGTCACCGAATCCTAAGGACTGCACTTGGGAGACCAGAGAATCTATCGAGCGCTCTTATCCTGGCTTCCTTCCATCTTCTTCTGCGGGTAAAAATTCTCTATTTTATCTCTATCACTTCTTTTGTGGATTTGACGTTATAGACGACATCTATCTTAAGGAATTGCGGGGACGCAATTTTCTTAAGGGGGGAGTCTGTAACAACCCGGGATTTGCATTACCGATTAATAAATAAAAGTTAGGATTTTTATTTATTTTAATGAAGCATAAAAGGATTTGGAATATAAAAAATTATTTGAAAAAGGCTATTTTAATTAAAATGTGATTTTAAAATGAGGATAAAATGTTATTTTTTTGAAAGTTAAAATTTTTAGGAGAGATTTAAAAAAAAGGGTTTGGATAAGAAAAATGAGTTTTATAAACATATATGAACACTTAGACTAATTTTTGGAAACATGTAAATAACTCTCTTCTTAGTGGGATATTAAACTTAACTGTAGCGACCCGATTTCCTATCTCCAGGAAATCGCATCACTAGTGAAGAAAGAAAGGGATAGAAGAAGAAAAGAAAGAGAAAGAAGAAAGAAAACAACATCAGAGAACTCACCGTGGAACGAATAAAATATAATATATCACATATAATATTACATAGTATCATATTACATCAGAGTACACAACTTATATAACACATATTAGACAGTTATAAACATATGTCTAATTCATACATCTCAGATACACAAGATACATATACAACATACACAGCGGAATCATAAATATCTACACGTGGAAGCCTCCTGCTCCATATCTCCTCCAGAATTCGTCAAGCTAACCTGAATCACTCGACTACTCATACATAATATGAGTACCCAAGAGTTTAATAAAACCGAAAATAAACACTCGGGTCAGACAGGGGTCTGGTGTGAGTAAACGGGTTAAAATTGCTTAACTTTAGAAAACCTTTGAAAAGAAAAGGTATCACGTAAGACTTCCCACACATAAACATGGAAAAGTTTTTACCTTACGTTAACCAAAACATTTGATAGGAAATCCAGTGATATTATAATAGTGTCTAGGGTTTTCAAGTAAATAAGAAATAGCCGAAATTGTTACATTCATTAAATTCCAGTTACTAGCCACAAAAGTGGGTAATACAAACAAAACCGTAGGGTCTCGTAGGAAGAATGGGTTTCCATCAATGGCAGGGCTACTGGGGTACCGCCCGTCACAGTACGTGGCCTAGATCACCGTACCGAGGAGTACTCCCACTCCCCTGCAACACAAGACCGGGACCATTCCTTACTGAACAGTCCCGAACAAGACAACCCCGGAGGTTGTCCGGAATTCAATCGCCCCACACAGCCGAATAAAAAGGGACTTCTAGACAGGAGTAAATCTTGCTCTCCAGTGGGAGCGACCCACGAAGCCTTGCTGCACCTCCCCTAATTTAGCCATTACCGGTTGATGAGGCTTGAGGCTGCGATTACCTTTATAGGACACATCTCTTAGAATGCTCATCGTCTGTCTGACGAT
This sequence comes from Allium cepa, assembly GCA_030765085.1. Lineage (NCBI taxonomy): Eukaryota > Viridiplantae > Streptophyta > Magnoliopsida > Asparagales > Amaryllidaceae > Allium > Allium cepa. The sequence goes on from CM060934.1 coordinate 631,333,728, forward strand.
GTGCTGAAAGCATTCAATCCATACAAGTTCATTCCGGGTTCGAACGAAACCGAAGGCACTATCTCGTTGCACTCATTTTGGAATCACCCTCAGAGTCAACGACCATAGCCCTTGCACCCTAATCTCCATCTCGAACCTATAAGTACTATTCCGTCAAACTCATTACGGAATCACCCACAGAGTTATACTGACGTATAGCCCTTACACCTCGAGTCTTCACTTGCTCCACTTGTATTAACGACCTTACGTTTAATTGGAATCGATGTGGTTTTCGGATATCCAAATATGAAAACCCGATCCTGGTCTCACCGAAACCAAACGCCATTTTAATGTCCAAGTTGTACTTAAGGGATTTAAACAGTCTAACTTATTCGGGATGATATAAACAGATGGATAAATCATATTACCACAATAAATAATTCATAACAACATTCATCTCACAAAGCAGCATATCACATATTTCATAGACATCCAAATCATCCAGTATCAACCAATCACCCAATATCAATCATCCAATATCATTCAACATCCAATATCAATCATTCAATATCAAACATTCAATATTAATCAATCACCCATAGCAGAATTGATTAACTCTTAATCAATTTAATTAACCTCTAATTAAATTAATTACTATCCTTTAATCACTTGGATTATCCTAACTCCTGCTTCATTGATTTATTGCAAATCAAATTCATTAATCATCTTCTAATGATCTTCCTAATTAATCTCCCTAGATTAATTAACTTTTAATTACATTCAAGTAATTATCCTTAACCATATTCAGTAATTATCCTTTAATTACTATCATTAATTACAAAATTAATGACCCTACATTAATTAATTAACTATAATTAATTACATTAAACCTTAATTAATTACAATTAATTAATCATATTTAAATTAATTACTTAAATTAATTACTTCATTAATTATATTAATTAATAATCTTTATTAATTAATAATTCTTTTGCGACGACCCGACTTTCTGTACCCAGAAAATCGCATCATCTTGAAGAAAGAAAGGGATAGAAGAAGAAAAGAAAGAGAAAGAAGAACACAAACAACATCAGAGAACTCACAGCGGAACGAATAAAATATAATAATTAACATAAAATATTACATAGTACCTCATTACATCAGAGTACACAACTATACAACACCTATTAGACAGTTATAAACATCTGTCTAATTCATACAACTCAAGTAAACAGAAGAAACAGACACAACATACACAGCGGAACCATATTATATATCTACACGTCGAAGCCTCCTGCTCCATATCTCCTTCAGAATTCGACAAGCTAACCTGATCACTTGACTACTCATACATAATATGAGTACCCAAGAGTTTAATAAAACAGAAAATAAACACTCGGGTCAGACAGGGGTCTGGTGTGAGTAAACGGGTTAAAATTGCTTAACTTTAGAAAACCTTTGAAAAGAAAAGGTATCACGTAAGACTTCCCACACATAAACATGGAAAAGTTTTTACCTTACGCTAACCAAAACATTTGATAGGAAATCCAGTGATATTATAATAGTGTCTAGGGTTTTCAAGTAAATAAGAAATAGCCGAAATTATTACATCTATTAAATTCCAGCTACTAGCCACAAAAGTGGGAAATACAAACAAAACCGTAGGGTCTCGTAGGAAAAATGGGTTTCCATCAATGGCAGGGCTACTGGGGTACCGCCCGTCACAGTACGTGGCGTAGATCAACGTACCGAGGAGCCACCCTAACTCCCCTGCAACACAAGGCCGGAACCATCCCTTACTGGACAGTCCCGAACAAGACCACTCGGTAGTTGGCGCGACCAACCACACACTAAGCCGAAATAGAAAGGGACTTCTAGACAGGGATGTATCTTGCTCTCCAGTGGGAGCTACCCACGAAGCCTTGCTGCACCTCCCCTGTTTTAGCCATTCTCGGTTGATGAGGCTTGAGGTTACGATTACCTTTATAGGACATATCTATCTTAGAATGCTCATCGTCCACCTGACGATGTGCTGAAAGCATTCAATCCATACAAGTTCGTTCCGGGTTCGAACGAAACCGAAGGCACTATCTCGTTGCACTCACTATTGGAATCACCCTCAGAGTCAACGACCATATCCCTTGCACTCTGATTCGCCATCTCGAATCTATAAGCACTATTCCGTCAAACTCATTACGGAATCACCCACAGAGTTATACTGACGTATAGCCCTTACACCTCGAGTCTTCACTTGCTCCACTTGGATTAACGACCTAATGTTTAATTGGAATCGATGTGGTTTTCGGATTCCAAATATGGAAACCCGATCCCGGTCTCATCGAAACCAAACGCCATTTTAATGTCCAAGTTGTACTTAAGGGTTTAAACAATTTAAACTTATATATACATGATGATATATAAACAGATAGATGAATTATATTATCATAACAGATAATTCATACTAACATTCATCTTCACAAAGCAGCATATCACATAACATATATCAGAGATATCCAAATCATCCAGTATCAACCAAACACCCAATATCATCATCCAATATCATTCAACACCCAATACCAATCGTCCAATATCAATCATTCAATATTAATCAATTACCCATAGCAGAATTGATTAACTCTTAATCAATTTAATCAACCTCTAATTAAATTATTATCCTTTAATCATTTGGATTATCTTAATCCTACTTCATTGATTTATTTCAAATCAAATTCAGTAATCATCTCTTAATGATCTTCTTTAATTAATCTTCCCTGATTAATCATCTTTAATTACATTCAAGTAATTATCCTTAACCATATTCAGTAATTAACCTTTAATTACTATCATTAATTACAATAATTAATGATCATTCATTAATTAATTAACTATAATTAATTACATCAATTCTTAATTAGTTACAATTAATTAATCACATTTAAATTAATCACTTTTATTAATCAACCTTGATTAATTCATTAATTACATTAATTAATGATCCTTATTAACTTATAATTACTTAAATTAATTAACTTATAATTAATCATCTCATTAATCTTAAACAGAAATTAACAATTTATAATTACTTAACTTAATTAATTAACTTCTTAATTAATTTCTAATTTAATTATATGAATCCTTGATTAATTAATCCATTTAATTAATCTTTAATTACTTCATTAAGTAATTGCTATTCAATCTAATTAACAATTAATCCTTAATTAATTAATTACATTTAAATTAATTACACTTAGTAATTAGTCTTAAATAAATCTCATTCCTTAACTAATTAATCACATTAATTAATTTACTAAAATAAATTAAGTAATTAACTCTTAATTACTTACATAATTAATTATCTTCTAATTACTTCATTAATAAAGCTTAATTACTTTCTTAATTAATTCTTATAAATAATTAATTCCATTATTAAATAAATCTTAATTCATTAATTAATTAATTACTTCATAATTAATTAGTTTTAAAACAATTAATTTAATTAATCCTTAATTGATTACATCAAGTGATTATCCTTTAATCACCTTCATTTAGTTACTTCCATAAGTAATTACCTTCTTAGTTACATTCAATTATTAACCATTAATTACTTTATTAAGTAATTACACTTAGTTAATTCATAATTAAGTGATTATTTAAAATTAAATAAATAATTAACTGATTATTTAAAATTAATTAAACAATTAATTAGTTAACTTCTTATATTTTAAAGACCTTAATTAATTAAGAAAACATTAATCTTAATTAAACTTTACTTATTAACAAATCATAATCAAGTTTATATATATATACATATTTTTTTTTCCCATAACAATACTAAACTAACCATAATTATTCTCACAATTTGATTATTTGAACAAATCAAATCTTAATATCTTAAAGACAAATTCTTTTATTTGATTTACAAAATTATAACAATAACTTAGTTTGAAGATAAGAAATTTAGAAATCAAATTCGAAATTTAAAACTCTTTAATTATCTAATTTAAACTTCATTCATCTTCAATATAAATTGAGACTTAGTAATTAAACACTACTTAAACTTATTTTGATTCAATATTTAAATTCAAAATACTATTTTAAATTGAATTTCAAAATTTAAGATAATAACTTCCATTAAATTTTTAAGTTTACAAGTTTGTTTTAATAAACTTGTTTTATAACTCAATGCATTTTTTTCATTTTCAAATTCAAGTTTTAAATTTGCAACTAAAATTTTATCACCGTACTATCAGAAAAGCACCCCTCAGAATCTCGAGTTCGAACCACCAAAAACACGAGCGTGCCCCGAAGTAAACTCAAACCCAATAACTTCGAGTCGTCCCCGATGAAAACTTGAGAGCAACCCGAGAAACCTTCTTCCCCAATTTCAAACTCCTCCAGCTTCTCATTCCAGTGCACTTTAACGTGCACGGTGCACGTTGCACCACCAACCAAGCAACGCCGACCATCAAGTCGATCGTCAACCAACCACACGCGACCTCATCAACCCTACAACGACCCAGATCCAAAAACCGAAACGCAAATCGAAATTTGACTCACTTGCTTGAAATACTGCAGAAGCTCCGACCCCAAAACCACCCCATCGCCGACCATTCCTACGCCAGAACCTATGGCTCTCCTACCAGAGCAACCTCGCGCCACCACGATGCAATAGCGACCCTCGCGATCGAGATCGAAGCTCCATTTCTGCCGAAATCATGTCAACTTCAACTCAACCAAAAACGACACTCGAAACCCTACTTCATCGATCACAGCTCACCACAACCCCTGGTAACTTCCACCAATATTTTTCTATTGATCAACATCACTTAAGCTACCATCAAACCAAAAATTACTACTTTTCTATATGCCGATCATTTGAATTCATAGATTTTCCCAAACTCATTCATCCTAGCATATCTTGATTTATACCACATTAAAAATCCTGATTCGAATCCTAAAATTCACCATTTAGTTTAACATATCAGATTCTGCAATCAAAATCTGAAATTACTATGATTAATTTTTAACTATGTTTATCCCTTCACTGTATTTAATATATTTTTTATATGAAAAGTACTAAATGAAAATCTTAAAACTATTTTAAAAATTAATATCATACAGAAATGATCATTTTCCATTCATAAATCAAAGCCTAAAACCAAATGAATGTAATGAAATGAAATTTTGCTTAGGGGATAGTTTTGCCTGTACACAACAGAGGCTTATACCTATATCAATCTACAGACATTTTCATAGGCACATCATAAATACATAAAATACATTCATATTCATACATGCAAACAATTAACACTGCATTACCACTAGATTTTTATCCATGCATTTAAGTTTTGATCTCAGATTAAAAATTTGCTCATAGGTTAAAAATCTGTTTTTAAAGAAGAATTTACACACTTAAATTTGTAGAGAACAAAAGCAGAGCAGTTTAATACTTCCAGGCATTCAATATATATATATATATATATATATATATATATATTAACACATGCATTCAGGTAAACAAATATCCTTCATTAAAGCCAAATTCATTCGCATGCAACATTCAATCATGGATTATATCAAACTGTTTTTAAAATATAGTTTACTCACCTGATAAAGTTGCAGATTTAATAAACAGAGCAGTTTTCAATAAATTCCAGGCTTCAAATCTTTTAATTTGAAAAATGCTTTGATGCTTGCTGTTGAAAAATCCATTTGCATGTTGAAATCCTACTGCTTACTTCATGCCTTCCAATTTTGTTGATTAAACTTGCAGTTGATACTATTGATCCTTACAGAATTGCAGGTTGCAGATTTGAAGGTTGCTTTTCAGATTTTAAGAAAGGTTTCTGTTTTGAAAATAATTTTTTGATTGCCATTAATGAAAGAGGAAACAATTTCTTCATATGTTTAGTTTATAAAAAATTAAAGAGAGTAAAATTCTTAAATAAAGACACTTGTCAATTAATTTCTTTAATAGCTTTACATGTGTAGTTAATATGACTTAAGATAGTTACACATGTCTTAAAGTGTTTTAATTAATTTTTCATTTAAAATGTAAATATAGCTTACTTACTTAAGTTGCTAAATAAATAAATATCTACATAAGTATATAAGTTTACTTTAAAAAGAAAAATATTCTAAAGCAAATAAATACAAATATGTCTTTTACATGGATTAAAAATCTAAAACATTTATTTTTATACACTTTAGGAGAAAACAAAAACAAAACATTGATCAAATCTCTTTTCAAACTATCATATTAAAATAAACAATTATCTTTATATTTTTAAAACAATTGGATTAATCTTAAATTAACTTTTGAGAAATAATAAGTTTTAAAACAATGTTTCAGATTACAATTCATTCATGTATAAATTAAATTACAGTTCCAAAACAATATCAAATTATAACATATACATACATATATATTATAATTTGAAAGTTTGTCTTTAATTTAAAACAATAGATCTTCTATTTACAATATATATTAAACGTATATATTATAAACAGAATAAAATTTCATTAGCTTTGGAAAATAATTCTTATCAAATATTGCCAGATTATAAATTCATTAACCTTTAAAAGATTAATATAGCCAATTTTTAATTAAAATTATAAAGAACATTATCAAACCAATTAAATTATTAACACAGATTATTAAATTCTTATTGTCCAAAATTCCGGGTCGTTACATCTTTAATTTATTAAATAATTAACTTGTAATAAATCATCTCATTAACCATAAACAGTAATTAACAATTTGTAATTACTTAACTTAATTAATTAACTTCTTAATTAATTATTACCAAATTAATTATATTAATCCTTGATTAATTAATCAAATTAATTAATCTTTAATTACTTCATTAAGTAATTATTAAACAATTAAGTTAATAAATAAATCCTTATTTAGTTACCTTATTAATTAATTACATTTTAATTAATTACACTTAGTAATTAATCTTAAGTTAAACTCATTCATTACTTACTAAATCACATTAATTAATTAACTAAACTAATTAAGTAATTAACTCTTAATTACTTACATAAGTAATTATCTCTAATTACTTATTTAATAAATCTTAATTACTTCCTTAATTAATTACTTAACAAATAATTAATTACATTATTAAGTAATTCTTAATTCATTAATTAATTAATCCATAATTAATTAACTTTAAACAATTATATTAATCAATTCTTTAATTGATAATATTAAGTGATTCCATTAATCACTTTCATTAATTACTACCATGAGTAACTTCCCTAATTACTTCCCTAAGTAATTAACATTCTAATCACATTCAAAAATTAACCATTGATTACTTCATTAAGTAATCACACATAATTAATCCATAATTAAGTGATTATTTAAAATTAGATAAACAATTAACTAATTATTTAAAATTAATTAAACAATTAATTAATTACTTCTAATATATTCCAAAATCTTTAATTAATTAAGAAAACATCGTTCCTAATTAAACTTTTACTTATTAATGAATCATTTAAATAAGTATCCTTACATTCATAACAAAGATAAATTAACCTTATTTATCTTCATAAATAAATCATTTGAAATTAATCAAATTTTATTAACCTTAATGACAAATTTATTCAATTTGGATACATAATTATATCTTAAACTTCATTTGGAAATAAAGCATTGAGAAATCAAATTTGAAAACTTTAAAATACTTTGATTTTCTAATTTAAACTTATTATTTTTCAATATAAATTTGAAAACTTGTTATTAAAACATTGCTTTATACCTTACTTAAACTTTGATTTAATATTTAAATTCAAAACATTCTTTTTTTTAAATTGAACTTCGAAATTTAAATTAGATAATTATTTTCAAAAACAATCATCTTAAGACATTTAAACTTGAAATCTAAAATTCAATTAACACTTTTATAAGTTTGATTAGCATTAACTTTTACATCAAAGAACAAGTTTAACTTTAATAAATTTGTTTCCCTTTTTATAAAACTTGTTTTATAATTTGAGGCTTGATTCAAAATAACAAGTTAACATGTAACCTGTACCATTCTTTTTTTTTTACTGAACTTAAACCAGATTCCACCTTCCTAAATACTCGAGTAAAACTCCCAAATCCCACGCGACTTCCTTGAAGACACACACAAGCAACCCCCCTGCTCAAAGAGCTTCGAGTCGTACACGATCAATACGCGACATCCCACCGAGAAAACTCTCATCTTTCCCAATTCCTTCTCCCGAGTGCACACCACAATCACGGTGCACATGCACCAACAACTCCGGCCGACGTTGATCGGCGCGACCATCTCCGACACTCCCACGTTCACATGCGAACCCAAAATCCCACCCAGAATCACGAATAAGCGCGCGACTCAAAATATCATCTCGCATTCGAAACTACAGGGAACGAATCACCAGAAAAACGCCCATAGCCGCCGAATCAAATGTTGATGAACTTCGCCGATCACCCTGAAGATTCTCCATAACATAACCATCATTTTCCCTTAGACGCGATCGCATTCGATCCAACATACACGAGGTAAAGCTTCACCATTCAAGCCGAAAGCAACTGCAGACATAACCCTAATCCGATTGAATTCCAACAAATCAGTAATTGGAAAATTTTGATATCATTTTTCCCCTAATCTATGATCCATAAACTTGCTTCGAACCAAAATCTAGCTAAAATCATCAAATCATCTCTCGGCAATTTGCAAAAACCCAATTTCCACACAAACACCAATTTCACAAGAATTTCTCAATTAAAAATTATGATATATATCTTAAAAATCATAATTTTTGATCCTTAATATATTCATGAAATCCAAATCCAAAATTAAATAAATTGAATTTTTGTCATATAACATTGTTTCACTGTGTCTTTTATTTTAAAAATTATCTGTGAATTTAAAAATTGTAGAAACTATTTTATAATCTTTATCAATCATTAACAAATCAATTTCATTCAAATACTAAAGGCTAATATGGATTTGAGTTGTTGGTATTGAAATTTTTAAGCAGAACTTCCACAGAAATCAACAGAGAACCATTGATTATATAAAAACAGACAAACTCATAACATATTCATACCAATTTATTTAGATTCAAGCAAAAGAATTTTGATATAAGTAAATATCATCACATGCATGGCAATGAAACCAAATCAAACTGTTTTTAACATTGTTTACTCACCTTATTCTTTGCAGTAAACAGGGCAGGTTTTTTTTTTCCTTTTGTTTATTTTCTTTCAAATGTTTATGGCAAAACAATAAATCACTTTCTCAAATCTGAAATTAAAACCAAAAGTAAAGATAAAACCTGCAACTTCAAAACCAGAAATTTTTTCTCAACTTCAAGCTATAAAATCTTCAACCTGCAACATAAAATCTTCAGCCTGCATTTCCTAAATGAAGATCTGCAATTTCAACTTTTAAACAACTACTTGAAAGCATGCAAAGGAATTCACTTCATCAGCAAATGCATTTACTAAATTAACCCAATAACCCACCCTAAACCTCCTCTATAAATTATCTCAAACTCTCCTAACCTCTTTCATTCATCCCTAATTAAAACCCTAATCATTTCCTAAAGCTTTCTTAACAAAAATGGCCTCTATCTTCATCTCCTTCTAGTTTTAGCTTATGCAAGTCATTCCATGCAAAGGTAATGCAAATACCCACCTCAAATCCATTTTTATATCTTTCTAATTTCTGAAATTTATTTGGTAACACATGTTTTATGTGTTTTTTTGATCTTATAGCCTCCTAATCATCTTTTGCTAACTTGGGTTGATGCTATAGTGGTCTTTGTTGCTTTCTAGAGAGGTATATTGCTAAAAACCTCTTCTAGTATGTGTTTAAGCCTCTTTTGATTTCAGTAATCATTTAGTAACACATGTTTTATTATGTAACATGTGAATCATAGCTCTTTGATCATCTTTGCTTTCATTTTGTGTGCGCACATAAGGTGTTTGTGATATTGCTTCATAAGGTAATGCTAAGCTTTGGCCCTTTGTTTCCTTCAATATAGTGTATTAATCATTGTATGGTAATCAGTGATTGATATTGGTGAAATTTGATGCCAAAAACTTGAAAAAAAACACCCCAAAATCACTAAAATAAGCAATTTCAGCAGGCTGGAATGTTTCAGCCTGAAAACAGGGCTCTGAGTGCACCAGGGCAGGCCTGGGCTGCACCCAGGCTGCTGCCCAGGCGCAGCAGGCTAACCCGGTTGGGCTAGCCGGTAGCGGGCCAGCCCGCATAGGCTGGCGCTCACGTTTATCACCCCAGCCCGCATGGGCTGGGGGCTTGACTCATCACCCTAGCCCGCATGGGCTGGGGGCTTGGCATATCACCCAGCCCGCATGGGCTGGCGTGCACGTTTATTACCCCAGCCCGCATGGGCTGGGGGCTTGGCATATGACCCAGCCCGCATGGGCTGGGCGCGCACGTTTATTACCCCAGCCCGCATGGGCTGGGGGCTTGTTAATTCACCCAGCCCATGCAGGCTGGGGCTGGAGCGAACCAGGCTGCACCATGCGGTGCAGCTGGTTCTAAAAAAAATGGGCTGCACCCACTTGGTGCAGCCGGGTTCCGACCCACCGGTTGCACCATTTTTGGTGCAACCGAGTCTGGGTTGCATCGTTTTGGTGCAACCGCTTCAAATTGATTGTTTCTGCAACGAACCTTTGGGCTTCAATTGCTAATCAGAAATTGTCGAATTTTGGTTCACAACCATTCGGAATATTTTCCAACACGAATATTGGTTTTCAGTGATTTTCTGATTTATCGATTTCTCTGAGATTTGGTTCTAAATTTCGTACACGAGTTTTATGAACTATTTTAAAAGGATTTTTCACTCCTAAATGGCTTTCGAAATTATTATATAATATTATTTTTAATTATTAAATTAATTACTCCATAATAGGAGAGTTTTCAAAAGCCGTTTTAAAATGATTTCAAGATCAATTATAAATCCGTTTCGCGCCATTATTTTCTATAATAAAAGTCTCACACTCACTTTTAACACGTCGAGCGAAGTGGAAAGGTGCTTAAACGGTTAGGAAATCTCCGGCCTATGGAACCGTGTGTATTTTCTTTCCGGTTAATCCCCGACCTATTCGATTGATCGTTTTGACCTTTGGGTCTAGTTTACCGATGATACGAGGTGGACTTTTTTTTTAGTGTTTGGAGTGTGAGCTTGCTATTGGTTAGTAAACCGTTTAGTGCGAACGTAGGGTATGGGACTCATTGTTAACACTTTACGGGTTCCTCTCCAAGAAGTTTGTGACACATTAGCCTCTAGACGGCCAGTACTGGACCTCTGGGTCACCACGACTCTGGGCAACCGTCTCTGGACACCTGCTCTATGGAGCAGTTTTTCGGCATGTGCCTCTGGGCCTTTATCCTTCTGGGAAGGATCTCCCCGTCTCGCGCGTTCTGCATCTGTGCGAGTGATCGATCACAACTCTACAGTACTTGGCAATAACGACTCTGGTCGGTGCATGTGCTATACTTGTATTATCTGATGATTTTATATCCATTCGAGTACTGCCATTCGGTGTTGGTTCTATGGAACCATATGATGTAAGTGCGATTACCTTGTGGATTCACAGTGTCTCTGGACGCTGCTTTTCAGTATTCGTTTCCATTGACTTTTCAGTATATCCCTATTGCTCTTTGGAGCAACGATCTTTGCTTGGACATCGATTACAGACTCTGTTCACTCTTGAGATTATTGCCTATGGGCAACTTTATATACCTTTGGCTACGCCGATGTTATGAGGCGATTTTATTTATTTAACCCTTTGGTGTTGATATTCTCTTTGGAGATTTTTACTGTTTATTGATGATTAGGAATCGTCATTATATTCATGTAGTCCATAATACTCTTCGCTTTGGAGAAGTACTGTTTTATTTATGTACCGCATTATTATGTTTATCTCAGTTTATTAACTGATTGTTTAGCTAGCCTGACCCGAGTGTTTTTCACTCGTGTCAGACTGAGTTGTTTCAGGTTAGGTCTCTAGACTTAACTTTCTATGCTTCCACTTGGACATTATCTGCTATGCTGCTAGATAGCTCTTTATATTTGTCCACTATTTTGATACTCTGATTATTCAGTCTCTTATGTACATATTTTGACTCACCTGTGTGAGCGGTGGCTTTGTACCCACCTTTTGATATTTGGATCTGTATTGACGATATATTATACCTATGTTCTGTGACTGTTATGTGACTGTTCTGTGATGATGATGTTATCATTTAGTATTATGTTTGTTCTGAACCTATTTTCCTTAGTCATTGTAATTTCGTTATAAATATCTATTGGATACGTCGAACCACTTGAGAAAAGTAAACCACCTATTCGACTATTCGGTAGTTAGTTATAGCTTGATTACATATGGTCGCTTCCATTATACTCTATTCTCCGTTCTAGTAGACGGTATTACTCCGTAATACTCTTTACTAGAGTGGGTCTCGGAGTGGGGCGTTACATGCCACTTTTAAGATTTATAATACCTCGAAACCAAATATTTGAAATTTAACTTTCTACATAATAGTTCGAAATCCATTGTTTTAAAACCATAACTTTCAAAACTTAAATGGTTTGGATATTCAACAGTATATAAAATAAAATAGTTGACTTTAAAATTTCTTTATAAAGTAAATAATTTCCACGCCTTTACAATTTTATTTACTTTATATTCAGTCTAAACCGATAACCTTTAGATTCACTTTCAGTTTGAATAAAAACACTTCGATTTCAATATTTTCAAACTTTGAGTATTTAATAACTTTCAAAAGTAAGGTTGGGAATTTCTATTCAACAATTCATTGTTCTATTATTTAGTTTTGAAACGTTTACATAATAGATCCATAACCATTTAAAATAAAACCCAATTTATTAACACTAAATATTTTCTTCCATTTATTTATACTAGAATTATTCATTTAATTTATCTTGAATAAAAATCCAGTTATAAATATCATACCTTTAAAATTTCCAAGATTAATAAGTTTACACCTACTTGTGGAGTTTAATTTTTAAATAATCCCAATTCGAAATAAATTTCCAATTAAATTTCCAATCTTAATTGATTTGAACTATTTAAAAATCTATATATACACAATATCTTAAACCTGTACTTAATCATAAATATAAATTATCAAACTCCATTTTTCAACTTATTTATTTCCATTTAACCAATTCATACATAGCTTAAATTCAATAATTTAACAATATATGTATATATAAAATAAGATTTTATATAAGATCAAAATTAATATTTATTTAACCGCATCCTATCCAAACCATAGAAATCATTTCAAAAATAATTTTATATATATACCGCGGTGCCTGTATATAATTCTCTATCCTATGGTCAAGTGATATGGATATTTATCATTTCAATCCGCAATTTAAAAATAAAAATGCGGTTGTATATCATTTCAAACCACAATCCCGAATGAAATGAGAATGTGTAATAACTTGCAGTTTATATAATATGGAACACATCATCCATTCACCCAATATTAATCATCAACCAATTTTATTTCAATCATCGTCAATTTAAACAAACATCAATAGAGCATATAAAACATATCAGGTATCAACGAACAGTTTATATTAAAAATAAATAAATAAATAAATAACTGTTTAACTAGCAGTTTATATGCAAAATAAATAAATTTTAACTGTCAATTTATATGCAATAATAAAATTAATTAATAGTAAAATTAAATAAATGCGATTTAACTGAGATGATGAATAAAATATGCAAAACAACCATAAATAAATTTCTACTCATATCTTAAATCAATTTAACAAACATAAGAAAACTTAGAAGTTGTGAGTGGGTTAAAACACTCACCTTTTGAATTTAAATTGAATCTAAATTCAATTTAAACCCAAAAATTTGACAGTCTCCAAATCCGTCCAAACTAATGCCAAAATGCATAGAATTTCGATACAATCCCAGCAAAATAAACCGCGCGTGAATTCGAGCTCGTACGCAAAAGTTATGAAAATTTGAAAATTGGAAAATTCTGGTCCTGTGTCAACTTCGGGTTCGACTTCGGTGCGCCGCCTCAAATCCCCGGTGCTTGCTTGGAGTTTTTGCGAAAACAACCCGGAGCGACCCGAGTCATTTTCTTTCTAACGCGAAGTAGATACAGCGTTTTTGCCTCTGAAACTCAAAGCGTGACTCGAAGAGGCTGCAGATCCGATTTTTTTTTTTTTTTTGAAATTGAAATTAATTTTTGGAATTTGGGAATTAGGTTTTTTTCTTTTGCCATTGGAAAGAGGAGTTGAGAAGGAGATGTACGTATAGACAAATGAAAATAAGGAGTGGCTAGGGTTTTTAACGGGTTATATATGGACAAGGCTGAAAAATAATAGATGGATCGGATTGGTATACGCGGTGAGCGCTAAATGGCCCGGAAAGCCCGTTTCTACTCCGAAACAAAATTGGGTCAACCCATATGTCAAAATATATGTTTACAAATATTTTAAACGTGATGGAAAAAGTTTCACGTCCAAATTCCATCGTATGAAGAAGATATGCTAAATTCAATTTTTCCAAATTGATTTCGATTGATTTAAATTGCATAAATTTCAAGGCGTTTCGAGTCCGTACGATCAAACGACAAGTCCGATCATTATGAAACTTGAAACACTATTATAATTCACCGTCATGGATCCGATGAATCTGGTTTCGTCGAAATCCGAGTCAGTGGCCAAAATGGCTAATTTTATATTAATTAAATAAATTAAAAATTCATTAATAAAATCCAATTTTTTTTAAATCTTAAATTTGACAAATTTTGTTACCTTTATATGTCTCAATCAAATTACAATGTTTTAAACAATTTAAAAGTCAATTTAAAGTTGATTAACTTTTCATTTCAGTGTCAAATTTTCATTTTTATCAAATTTAGAAATTATCAATTAAGTTTCCAAAAATTTCATTGAATTAAATCTTCATTCTTATTATTCAATCCATTATAGCCAAATGGATGAAATTAACATTCATAAATAGTTTTTAATTTCAACTAAATTTTCAATTAACGTAAAAATAAATGTTTAATTTTTACTTAATTGCAAAAACTCAATTACCTTAATTCTTTATATTCAAATAAGTAAACAAATCTTGATTTACAATCTTTTCATTCACCCATAGTCATATTATAAATGGAATTTACATTATCTTCAATTATTAATTACCTTCAGTTAAGATCTTAACATTTGTTCCATAAATTTATTTTCCCTGAATTATTTACTGCATTTATCTAATTCCAATTTCGTAATCACATTCAATCCATTAATGGGTATTGCATTGACATTTAAATTTATTTTGGTAGATTTCATCGACATTTCCATTTATGCAATATTTCAAATATTAAGTTTCCATTTAATTGCAATTTATTATCAGTTATAATTTAATATACTAAATAGATGGTTAATCTTAAAATACTTGTTATCATTAACGTTTTATTTCCCCTTAAAGCTATTAATAACAAGCCAAATGTTGCTATTTGATTGAGACCAAATTCAATGAATTAATGAATGGGTAAATGATTAAAGTTTTGCACTATTGCCACAATTCTCATTAATATACATTAAGGTTTATTAAGTTCTAACTGACTCCCATTTAATTATTACAATAATTATTACCCTTCTATCTAGAAATTTCCAAAATTTAGAAATTACAAATTTTATTTTCAATATTTCCATTTAATAGACTTTCCATTCTACCATAAATCTAATTGCCCTATTATGGATAGCATTACATTATTGAATCGATTATCAATTTATGGAAAGAATTATTATTGACCTACTCTTATTAAATTAACAATTATCATCTTATTCCAATATTCAATTAATATAGAAATAAATTTCATCCACTTACAAATAAATGCAATTACTACATACTTCTTCCTTAGTTAGTAACCTTCCTATTTCCATTTATTATATCTTAGCAAATTATGTCCATTAATTACGATTAATTATTCTAAATAAATTGATTCACTTGGTTTCACGCCTTTTTATTACATCAATTATCCTATTATGAATGGAATTTTACTTTGGTTACATCTTATTGAATCCAACATTTCTCACTTACCAATTTATTCCACATTAACTGTAATAATTTAGTGAATTAATTGAAATTGATTACAAATTATACTTAACAACCTAATTAAATAAGTAACGTATAATAAATATTGTCATTAACTCTTAATCACACTTTTAGAGGTTCATTATTTACATCCCAATATTGTAATTACTAACATAACACTGGTTTTACTCAATTAACATTTATTACAAACTATTCCAAAATTTATTCAATATTTATATTAGTTCTCTTATATTCAACTCTTAGCCTAGTATAACAACTTACATCACTTCAATTTATTCGTCGTTTTGTTTCAACTGTAAATAATTAGCCTTATATTCCCATGGTTTCATTTCATTCTCAGCATTTGCTTCATTATTAATTATAAAATCCTTATTTCTTCTAAATTAAATTTACGTAAATCTTATTAAAATGACAAATTTAATTAACGAAAATTACGGGTCGTTACAATTCAAAAACAAGGAAAATCAATGAAATTCGATCGAGAAAATGAGTAACATAAGTGAGCCGGTCGAGTGAGGCAAAACACTTCCTGGAGCATGCTCCAGGCAGATGACCGGTTGATCGATCTATGTCCACTGATCGACCGGTAGATGCAAATCTGGAGCTTGCTTCAGGCTTGTTTTGTCCCCTCCTCTGCCTGAACGTCCAATTTTCGACTCTCTAGAATTTGTTTTCCAACTCTGAATTTGGTTGAAGACATAACATGTATATAAACTGTAACAACCCAAAATTTTTGTCATTTGATTTTGTATATTTATTTAATTTTAAATATTTAAATAATAGGATTTTTGAATTTAATAACCTATAACTTAAATATAAGGAATGGTTAGATATTTGAATTATGAATTAGATGTTAATTAAATGGTTTTAGTAATTTCATTTAACTTCTTTTAATTAATAGATAATATTGGTGAATTCAGTTTGTAAATTTATATACAAATATAAATAGACTGGATAAACATTGAAAAAAATTAAATATAAAAAAGATATTTTAATCTGTGAAATTGTCGTTTTGGGGCACCTTCTTTCGGATTTCGACGAAACCAGTTTTATTGGATCTGTAATAATAAATTATAGTATGCCATCAAAATTTCATGGCGATCAGATGCATCGTTTGGTTGTGCGAGATTGAAATGCATAGAAATTAATTTCGAAAATTTAGTATAATAACTGGGTTTGAAAAGCTATCTTCTGCATATGATCGAATTAAGACTCGAGATTAGTTCTATTGCATTCAAAATAAGGGTATAACATATAGAACACCAGATGGCATTTCTCGTTCCGAGTTTGAAATTTTCGGACATTTTATAGCTTGATATTTTTAAAATTTATACATATGTATGTATGTATGTATGTATGTATGTATGTATGTATGTATGTATGTATTTCTTAAATTCAGCCATGCTGCTTATCTTGGCCTATACCTTAACCTTACCCCATCATTTCTTGGCCCATTCGTCTCCCATCCCTCTTCACTGTATTTAGTCATTTTCCTGTAGCCAAGAATTTGGTTTTTCCTCTTTAAAATAAAACATCAAAAATAAAATCCCAAATATCTACTTAATAATAAATCATGGAAAAAAATTAAGCTCGTATTGCCATATGCTTCGATCTGAGTATGCTTTGGTGATGACTGATCATGTATTGGGGATGGCCAATTTTGGCAAATTTTTTGGAGTTTATGGTCGGCGATACGGCGAGCGAAGCTCGGATTTGAGTTTAGCATAGGATGTAGGTGCTTGGGACGCGTTTTAGGGTGATGCGATTCACGTTTGGGGGTTACGGTTAATGGCAGTGACGAGGGGGTTCGTGAGCAGGTCGCGTTCTTGCTCTGTGCTCCGGGGTTGTCGCTTGGTGATG
Source organism: Allium cepa (assembly GCA_030765085.1). Lineage (NCBI taxonomy): Eukaryota > Viridiplantae > Streptophyta > Magnoliopsida > Asparagales > Amaryllidaceae > Allium > Allium cepa. The sequence goes on from CM060934.1 coordinate 631,351,705, forward strand.
ATCGCGAAAAGGAGGAGCTATGGAGCCGTTCGACAAAGTCGTATTGCGAATTCGTCGTGTTTGGTGGTTACTTCGATATACATGTAAACGTTCGGGCTTGGGGGCATGTAAAAAAGTGGTAACTAGGTGGAAGAGGAAGAAGATTAGTTAAGGGGGTAATTAAAGTTAATTTGTTTACTAAGTTATTTAATTAGTTAAATTGATTCGATAACTTATAAAAGCTATTACTTTTGTGCATAAGATTGGTTTCAAATGCCCCTTTTTGCGTTCGACTCGTGGCGGCGATAGCTAAGCATTGAGTTGGTGTGGTTGGATTTGGAACTTGTGGGAATTTATGCTAAAATCGGACGACCATTAGGTTTTGATCCAAAAAACGGAAAGTTTCGGAAGAAACCGAAAATCAATGTGAGTTTAACTCACTTTAAATTTTATTATGCCATATCTGTGATGTTATAAACGATTATTGATTGCTTGGATGTTAGTTAAATTGTTTGATTGCATATTTGTTGAATTTTCTTTTGGAAAATGGATGACATATTAGTTTGATTGTCATGAACCCATATGATTATATATATATATATATATATATATATATATATATATATATATATAATCCGTAAACATTGTTTTACAGGGAAAATCTATAGAGAGACTCTAAGGGGTTTCTCACCAATAATTATTTATTTACATCCTTATGTTGTTATATTGATGGTTAATTAAAATAGTGGAAATTAGCCACAAGGGCCTCTTTAGCAAGCGTAATTAGTTTCTACGACATACAACTGAAATAACTATTTTTAAGGACGAAATGAAAAATAATTAGTTTTTAAGGCCTAAAAACATATGAAATTATGTCCTTGAAAATAATTGGACTGCTGACTTTGTCATTAAAAGTAATTATTCTGTTGACTTTGCCCTTGAAATTAATTTTTGTGGATGTGTGTCCTAGAAACTAATTGGACTGCAAAATTTGTCCTTCTGGTAAAATGCCCCATTAAAATAAGTCCTGATATTCACTTTAATTTTTAAAATGTTGTTCTAGCAATTTCGCTATATCGTCATTTATTAAATTTCATCCCCAAAACCATACCGTATGTTTTGGAACTTGAGCTTGTGTTTTCACTAAATAGAATATTAAAATTCGTTAATCATTTTCATTAATGATAATTTAAAATAATCAATGGTTTAACTAATGATTCTGAAATTAGTTAACCAATTTCGTAAATGATGTTTAAAAATTGGTTTATCTTTGATTTAAATGATGTAAGATTTAAGCAATCATTTTAACTAATGGTTCCTTGAGTTTATTAATTTAATTTAATTAATGATAATTGAAATTAATAATCACTTTAATTAATGATATTTAAAAGTAATTAGTCATTTTAGTTAACGATATTTGAATTTAATTAATCATTTAATCAAATGATTGTTTTAAATTTAACTAATTATTTTAACTAAAGACATTTGGAATTTAGTTAAATCATTTTAATTAATGATGTTATATGTTAAATAGATCATTTTAATAAATGATGTTTTAATTAACCGCCTTAAACTAATGAGGTTCGAATTTAATTAATCAAATTAATTTATGATTATCTGAACTTAATTTATTGTTTTAATTAATGGTATTTAAAATTTATTTATCATTTTAATTAATAATGTTTGAGATCAATTATTCATTTTAACCAATGATTATTTGAATTTAATTAATCTTTGTAATTAATTTTATTTAAAGTTAATTAATTGATTTAATAGAAGTGATTAAAGTAAATTAACAAATATTATAAAAGCGTTTTAAGTTAATTAACTGATTTAGTGTTTTTAAAGTTAATAAATTGATTTAATAAAGATTTTAAAGTTTATTTACTAATGATATAAAAGTTTTTGAAAATAAGCAACTATTTTATTTAAAATAATTGATTTGTCTTTTCAAAAGAGATTTCAAATGTGATTAATTATCCTTCGGGATAATTAATATTATTTTAAATTTATAAAGGTAATTAAATTACTTTATTATCTTTTCGGATAATAAACATTGTTTAAATTTATAAATAATGGTTTATAAATGAGAAAATCCTTTAAAAGGAAATATTTATAAATAAAGCTAAGTGTTAATTGTTTTTGGTTTTATAGTAAACAGTGTTTTAATGACATTTGTTTTCGACCCTTGTTTTAGTGCACACAGTATTATAAATTTTGTCTTATAAAAGAACATTTTGAAAGAGTATTTCCAAAAGTGTTTTACCAATATTGCAATATTGAAATGAGGCACAAGTTCAGTTTTTAAAGTAAAGTTCGATTTCGGTTATGGAAAGTTAGTTCTGTAATCGATATCTCTCATATGGAAAGGATCTGGTCATACTTTTAACGCTAAATGTTAAGGCTTGGACTCATTTCTATCTTGAAGGTTAAAAATGTCATCAAGGCAAATCCTAGAGGTAACACTACTTCAACTTGCCTGGCTTTATTTTCAATTGAGGGATAATACCTGTATGGAATCAATGAGTAGTGTAAATATATGAAATTTGATTTCCATATATGATCGTTTTAATCATCCCCGATATTTGATTTGTTAATTACTAGATTCAGCTTTCTTCATGGTGTATCATCACCTTAAAAACGTTTTGCTGCACTTTGAGCTTTGTTATTCTTTGCTTGAAATAACTAAACCGAAAGTAGGAAAGGATGTCCAGCTATGCGGGGTTGCTCCCATTAGGGTATTTCGTATTTCATTAAGATTTTGTGTACCATCACGTGAAAATGATTAAGATTTTAGATGTGAAATATACGAATTATCGGTAAGGTTTAGGAGGGTCTAGCCGGAACATTTTCCAGAATGTCACACAATATGTGGCCGAGCTCAGAAGTATAATATTAGAGTGGTATACTTCAAGAGGGGTACACCTTCCTAGTCATTTGTTAGAAATTTTTCTTTCCTTATTTGATTCGAAAAACTTAAAAATGTTTATCTTTAAATTTCCACGAGATGTGTAACGACCCAATTTTTCGACGCCCGACAATCGACATCAATAAGTCCACTGTATTAAATGTCAAACAATCAAATGCTGGAAAACCGAACCATTAGGGTTAAAAAATAAGGAGGTAGAGAAGAAATAGAAACAATACTAGAATCTCACAATCGTAGCAGAACTATATATAATAGATAAATGACTAATCTTTATAATCAAAAGAATTATATCTATTATATACATTACATCATCAGAGTATAAAACAAATTAACAACACAATTCAGGATAATTATAATATCTTGTCCTCCCAAAGCTGACTATACAGCTTACACAGCACAGCGGAATACATATCTACAGAAATGCGCCTCGTCATCTAGCTCGTCTCCTAAGCTCCACAGCAGTCCATCCAGAATGTACTCTATAATACTCGGCCTGACCCGAGCATTATAGTTAAATAACACCCGAGACAGTCTGGAAAACCGGCATGAGAAAATAAACTCAACTGGATTATTAAAGTTTTCAAAATTATTTGAAATCAAAGGTATCTCTGAAGTCCACGCCACAAATAAACATGTCGGGTTTTACCTTACGATAACCAAAGCATTTTCTTATAAAATCCTCTGATATTATAATAGTGTCTACATACAAATACTTATCCAAATAGCCGAAATTGTTACATTCATTAAATTCTAACAACACTAGCCACAAAGTGGGTTCTACAAACAAAACCGTAAAGGCACATAGGGAGAATGGATTTTCCATCAATGGCAAGGCTACTGGGGTACCGTTCGTCACAATATGTGGTCTAGATCACCGTACCGAGGTTCCACCCTGATCCCGTGCTACACAAGACTGGATTACCCCTTACTGGATAGTTCGATAAAATCATCCTGCGGTTGGGATCGGCAACCGCCTACACAGCCGAATAAAAAGGGACCTTTAGACAGGGATGGTCTTACCCTAATTGGTTGCTAGCCACTTAGCCTTGCTGCATCTCCCATGTTTTGGCCATTCCCGGTTGATGAGGCTCGAGGCTATGCGTTACCTTTTTAGCACACATTCTCTTAGAATGCTCACCGTCCTCCACACGATGTTCTGAAAGCATTCATCCATACAAGTCCATTTCGGGTTCGAACGGAACCGAAGGCACTACTCCTACTACATCCATTTTGGAATCACCCTCAGGATTAGTAGCAATTAGCCCTTGCACTTCACTGCTCCATCTTTGACTCCAAGCTCTTGTCCTCCTCGCGAAATGTTCAAACCGGCTCGAAGTGGTTTTCGAGAAATTAATCCCGATCCCGGTCTCTTCGAAACGATCAACGCATCGGCCAACATTGATAGTCGGTTATTTGACTATCAAATAACGTTCAAAACAACCATCATACATTAATAATTTCCCGAATTATTTATTTCAAAATATCTTCGCAAGATATATTTCCATTCTTCAACCCTTTGAAAAATAGTTTTCAAATCACTTTTCTCTTTCGGAAGAAAATTCCCACCCAATTTTTTTATTTCCACTGAATTCGCCAAGCCTTGATATTTAGACTTTCAAAATAATTTAAATCACTTTATCCAAAATATATATATATATATATAATCTTTAAACATTTTAAAACAAAAACTATTTAAAACACTTAAAATAAAAACTATTTAAAACAGTTATAATAAAAACTATATAAAACCTTATAAAACTATATAAAACACTTATATAAAAATATACTTTAAAACACTTGAAATAAAACTATCTAAAATACTTATTAAACGTATATATTTATTTCTCATGTAAAACTAAGGCCAAAACTAAAATAAAAATTGTTCTATAAGGTACAAATATTAAATAATTATCTTTTAAATCATAATACTAGCTAAACCCTTAAATTAATTACTACTATAATTAATTTAAAAAAATATTTACTTTAAAATTCTAAAAAAATATAAAATAATTAAAATTTCTCTAAACATCCCTTTAAATCACTTTAAAATCTCCATCTTATACCTGGAAATCTTTTTTTGAAAAAATATTCGGCTTTCTCGGGAAATACACTTTCCTTTTCACCCCTTTAAAAATAAATCACTATTTATTTTTAAAACAAATTTTCCATTCTTTTATAAATCCCCATCCTGAATTTATACTTCTAAATATCCACTGATATCCTATTTCACTTTATAAACCCAGTTTATATCCCATAGTCTCATCCTTCTTTTAAAACACAAATTTCAAACTCTAAATCAATTTCCAAATCGATTTTCAAATTTTTACTCTATTTTTTTTAAAAATTCCTTTACTTACTCAATTTTATTTTAAAACCCATTAATTTAATATTTAACTTCTTTATTGTGACGACCCGGAATTTTTAACAATTTAAATTGGAATAATTAATTGATTTTAAATATTTAAATGTTAATTTTAAACCTGAATTCAAATATTATTATTATTTAGCAATTGAGTTATTAGATTTAATAAACTGAAATTGGGTGAATTATTTAATCTGGAGTTTTGAGCCTGTTAAAAATAATTTGAAGGCTTATAAAATTTATAATGATGATGTTGAAGATAATAGAATGGTTGAAATTTAATTTAAAGGTGATTTGTTCAGTTTTGAAATTATATCGTTTAAATCATATTTAAAAATAGCCTTCCGAGGCTCAGTCTTGGAATTCGATAAAACTAGATCCATTGGATCCGTAATAGTTAGTTATTATCGGATTTTAATTTTCGTAGCAATCGGAGTTATCGTTTGACCCTGGCAGCTCAAAACGCTTAGATACTATTTTAATCGATTTAATTTAAAATTGATCGTTTACTTCCGTAACTCGCACATATGATCGAATTAGCTTTGGAAACACGTTCCATTGTGTTCGGAACGTGGGTAAAACCTTATAGTCGCCCAACGGCATTCCTTAAGAGGAGTTTGAAATTTTAAATGGCAATTAACGAGACGTTTTGAAAGTTTTATAATATAATAAAATTTAAAGTCAAATAGTCGAAGATATTTTTATTAACAAAAGCGCGTACTCAAGAAGCTTCCTCAAATCGATATTTATCTCCGTCCCCTCTCTAATCTTCAAACAGAAAACCGAACTCATTACAAAAAAAATGGCCGAACTCGAATTCATAATAAAAAAAAGCTTTTCCCCGAAATCTTTGACTTGTGAAATCCCTAGCACGATGCGACAATTGGGTGTGACCGAGCTTTGAAGGCCGCGACCTGGCCCATGTGATTGATCGTTGCATTGTGGAGTAGCACCGCTGTAAGGGTAGTCGTGGCAGATGGACATGGCAGCGTGGTGATCGAAGATTTGGGTGTGGTTTCGATTTCTACGGCATTGATTTAGGTGAGTAACACTCACATGAATCTTCAAAATTGGGTGTATTTGCATTGTTTCAATAGCAATATAGTTTGGATGAATTTTTGAAGGGTGTTGAGATTTAAATTCGTACTGGTTGAACCCCGCCTAAGAATATAAGCCTTGTTGATTTTATTTCTTGGAACCTTTGCGTCATGCAAAGTATTTAGTTAAATGCGTCTTACACCGATCCATTAGTGGGTGAACTATTGGGAAAGAAAAATAAGCTGGCTTAAGAAATTTTGTGCTTGTGATTGTTATAGGTCCATGCCTTATTTCTCTGTCTGTGGTGATGTTCCCGTTAAGTTATGTTATATTCTTGGTGAGTTTCTGCCTATCAACTGGTAATAAAATAGGAATGAATACTTAGTGTATTGTTTGTGAACCCGGGAAATCCACTTGTTTATGAACTGCTACATATGTATATGCCAATATACTTTTGTTTAGCTTTGAAGCCTGATTAGTTGATCACCGATATGCTGTTCTTCTTAAGTTATATCCTGAAATGAAAGATGTATGTAAGTTACTTTGAAGTTTGGTAGCCTACATTTCTAAGTGCAGATTACCTGAAATGAAAGATGTATGTAAGTTACTTTGAAGTTTGGTAGCCTGCATTTCTAAGTGCAGATTACCTGAAATGAAATTTAGTAGCTATGTTATGGATGTAGACCCTGAAGTGATTGGTTGCCTGAAATATATTTTTCGCTTGTTATGTTTATATAGGGTGAAACAAATGCTATATTTATTTCTAAATGACGATGAACTTGAACATAACTCTAAGATAGAAATTTAGTTGCTGAGTTAATTCTGGTCATAGCACAATGGGTGGTAAAAGACATGCCGCTAACCAAAATAGAACTAAATAAACAGTGTTCATTTATTTCAGAAGTAGGTGGAAGAAATATTAATAACTCTAAGACATGTATTTAATTGCTGAGTTGGCTTTATAATTCAGTAGCCTGTACAATTTGCAACTGTCTTGTGAAATAAAAATTTAAAGGTAGTGTAGTAATATGTACAATTTCTTTCTCTATGCCTGCGAACAGTTGCTCACTTTTTATATATAGGATTTGAATCAGTAGTTATTTGAATAAGAGGTAAGGTAGGAACGAAAAAAAAAAGACATTTGGGCCGAAGAAGGATGGACCATATGCTAATTTAATAAATTTAAACTTAAGTTTAATTTAGTTGAGGTAAATATTTATATTATTTTAGTTAATTACAAAACACTATTAAGTGAAGTTTAGTAATGTGATTAAGTAAATGGCTAGAAAGAAAGGTTTAACCGATAGATAAATCAAGGGTCATAATTTATTATAGGTGTTAATCAATTTCAAACATTTGAATTCATATAAATATAAATGGTTTGAAAAAAAATGTTAATTAAGCAGAATATGGAAGAGATTAATTTTTTATGGTTTAATTTAATTAATCAATAAGGAAGGGACCAACTAATCAAGCTTTAAAATGTCTAAATTGAATTGAATATCTGAATTTCTCAACAGTTTCAGTACGTTAAATTATGACATTCCGATGTTAATTAAATGGATATTTGTCAACTGGATCTTAAAAAGGGTGACTTTGGATACGTAGAGTTTGGGGTCGAATATCAAAAATATCTGAAACCATTTCGATTTGTAATCTACAATAGTTCTGTATGGATTTGATTTTTATAAATAGGCTGGAATGGAATAAATAGTGTAAACGTTGTCATTTAATCTAAGTAATGATACTTAGATGATTGTATATGTGAGTATGGCAAGTTAAAATTTGTAGTGTATTGGAGTACGAGTTTCCCGGGATTGAATAAGTTTTATGTATTAAAATTTCTTATTAGATGGGTTTACTCACGCTGGTTTAATGCTCGGGTCAGGCTGAGTATCATAGATTTTCAGGTAAGGACATTCTGGATCTCATGAGTCAAGCTGAATGGCAAGAACATATGGAGTGCTTCGTTGTATTATATTGCTGTGTATCTATGACATGATAATTGTGATCAGTGTCTGTATATATGTGTAACTCTGATGTACCATAAATGTAATCGACGGAATAGTATTCTTTTTTAAACTGTTACCATTTATTATTATATTTTATCCGCTACGAATGTGAGATATTGATGTTTCTGATATTCTTCTTCTTCTATCTTCTTCTTCTTTTTCCTAACTATTTGGAATTTTCGGAATCGAAAATTTCGGGTCGTTACAGTTGGTAACAGAGTTGAAAAGTTAAGCAAGAACCTTGGCTCTGGTGGAGATTACTCATTAAATAAAGTTTGTAGTACTCTAGGATGAGTTGAGTATATATGTATATATGTGTGTGTATATATATATATATATATATATATGAGAGCGTACTTGTTATTTTCTTATATAAAGGATTTAAATGATTTTATATAAAAAATATATTTTGATGTATAAAGAAATATCTCCTTCTAATAAATATTAAGGTGATTGGTTGCTAAATTATTGGAATTAAATTAAGAAGTAATATAAAATACAACCAAACTGAAATCTTGAATTGGAATTAAATTAAGTGGTAATAGAAATACAACCAAATTAAAAATAAATTGATTGAAAATGAAATTCTAGAATTTGAGCTCAGAAATTAAATTGTTTAAAAACTTTAAATAAGGTTAATTTGGTTTAAAAGTTAAACCAACCTTTGAGAATTTAACTCGAATTTATATAATTCGGGATAGTTTATATTTGAAATTTGAAATTGAATTAGTTCAAATTTGAATTTGATTTAAATTAGTTAGATTTTTGGTTGAAGATGCATAAGTTTAAAAATTTAAATGGAAGTGGAAATTTAAATTGAATTGATGGGGAAGTAAACAGTTTTGACTCTGGACTATTTTCAATATAAATTGTTTTAATATAAACTTATTCTTCCAAGCTATTTAATATATACAGCCTTTCTTTTAAAGCCAAATTATTTTATACTTGTTTTACAATTATTTTTGGAACTATTTACCAATTTTTCAACTGTTTTATAAACTAATTACTATTTTCTAACTATTTTACAAATTAATTACTATTTTACAACCATTTTGTAATTATCTAAAATTTCTGAAACTATTTAACTATTTTCCAACTATTTTACAATTAGTTAACTATTTTACAGCCGTTTTGCAAACTAATAATTATTTTTCAACTACTTATCTATTTTAAAAAAAATTCAAGCTATTTTCTAAATATAACTGGTTGGAGTTCAAACTGTTATTGATTAAATACCCAACTGAGGTAAGAATTGAAGATATAATTCAAATGAGAATTAAGGCAAATGTGATTAAGTGAATAAAGTTCAATGTGAGGATGAATAGAAAGAAAATTGATTTAGTTAATAATCAATGAAGATAAATATGTAGGATGTACGTATATTATTCTATTCGCATAGTGATTTGATCCAGATTCGAGCACAGAATTTCGAGATAGTGTATCGATCCGAGTTGGGATTTTTCACTCGATTTTCGATGACGAACCTGGATATGATTGTTGATTGGTTCTGGTTATTCTCTATCATAGTTATAGCTATGAAAGGAGAATGACGGTTTCTGATCAAGAAACCAGATCTGAGTCCGCACTAGGAAGTCGGGTGGACGATACTAGTTCGGAAGTGAAATTGTGTGATCGAGTGAGCGATCAGATTGGATAACGTACGGATTTGAATGAAATTGATATTGAAAAGAGTAATCAAATTGGAATATTTGATTTTGAATAAACAAAGTTATATATCTTTGTTATATAAGATAAATCTCCCATTGTTGAATCTATTGCCAGAAGGAAAGGATTTTGAAAGTGTTTGAAGTATAAAAGGAGTTTTATACAAGTTGAAATGATCCAAAGTTTTAAAATTTATATATATATTTATGTATTTATAAAGGATCTTATGAGGATTTTGGAAAAAGGTTTTAGGAACCTTGGATTTGGAAAGGCTTTTGATTTTTGGGTAAAATCAATATTGGAATTTGGAAAGCCTAGTTTGAGAATTATCGATTTTGGGGTAATCGATTTTATGTAAAGGAGCTTTGTATGAGATCATACTAGGTGTATGATTTGAAAGATACTATATGTGTATAGTATAAAGTGTTTTGATGATGGCTCTGGGGGAAAAGGCACTCCCTTGAAATGAACTTCTCAGGAGTGCCATCGAGTGGTGCTGCCTTGAGCCCTAAGGGAGGGTTCTAAAGTTGATCCTGTGAGGAGTCCGGAAAAAACTAGTTCCTGAGGATTATGAGTAGTGTATATTATAGCGAAAGTTGTGTGTGCCGCTGAGAGCCAACGGTATACGTTTGATTTTATATCGGTAGACTACGACCTATGGTAACATAGCGAAATTCGTGTATGCTGCTGAGAGCCAACAGTCTATGTTTTATTTTACATCGGTAGACTGCGACCAATGTAGGAGTGGAGAAGTTTCATTTTTGACAACGAAAATCGGGGGCGCTAATGCCTACAGTTACATGGACTTTTGCTGCGATGGCAACGTAACCCTGGAATGTAACTGCGATCTGTTGTGGGTTCTATGGCGTAATCGAGGGGAGAGGAGTGCCTACAGTTACATGGACTTTTGCTGCTATAGCAACGTAACCCAGGTTGTAACTGCGACCATGGATGGGGGTGATGATTTCCAGAGCATTCTCACAAAGATATTTCCTCTATTTTCAAAAACTATTTTCTATATTTTCAATAAAAAAAAAATTCCAAGTATTTTCACTGGATGTTGAAAACAGGTTTACCAAGTACTTATGGATTTTCAGTCATACGCCTGATCAACGTATGACTGAATTTCTGTGAGAACAAGGATAGACTGGCTGAGACATCGAGTTATAAGAAGCATTTTTATAAAAAGCTATTTTAATCTTATTATCTGAATTTAAAATTATTTCTAAAATTTTAAAAGAAAAATGTTGGAATTTTGGAAAATGAAAGAAATCTAAACTGGAATTATAAAAAAAATTGAATTCGGGAAAATTTAATGGAGTGATTTTTGTAATAAAATCGAATATTGAAACAAAAGTTGGAAGTAAGCTAATCAGCTAAATAAATTATTTGATAGAATATATTAATAAAATTTTACTCGGTTAAAATAAAATGGACTGTAAGTTGATAATGGTGTTTAGAAATGAACTCGAATTATAAATAGAATTTGACTTGGATTTGATAATGAATGAAAATAAGTGGAGATGTTGTAAAAATAAAATTCAAGTGGGTTATAAATAATATTTAATGTAATTTTCCAGTAAATTAGATATAATGGAAGTGTTGTCGAATGAAATGAGAATGAAATATAATGGAAATGGTTTGAATTGCAAACAAACCCAGGTAAGTAGAAATAAATTGAGAATGGCTTTATATTAATAAAAATTTGAAAATCTAAAATGGGGTAAATAAATGGGTTAATTGAATTAAATAATAAATGGATGAAATCTGATTGAATAAAAACTAAATCAAAGTTTTAATTGGAACTGGGTTATCAGAATGGACTAAAGTTATGATGCGAATTAATTTGAAGTAAAATTACTTAAATAAAAGCTTGTTTCGAGTGAGAATAGTAGACCATAAATAAAGATTTGGGTTAAATTTATTTGGAAAATGGATATTAATATAAGTATCGAAGGGTGGCAAGCTCAATGAAATAGTTTTAAAATGAATCCAACGTGGAGATGTTATGAAATGCAATGAATGGTTGGTTAAAAAATTAGAAATGAAATGGAATTAAATATAAAATGAGTTGAAATCAATTTGAGGTAGTTGTAGACTAAAAATAAATACTCTATTTAGCGAATATTGTCCAATTTGCATAGAATGAATTGTCGTTTGACGTAAACAAAGGTAATTAAATTTTATGAGTTGATAAAGTTTAAATAAATTGGTTTTAAGATCAATTGAATTGAATATGAGCTTGATTGGATTTAAAATAAACTGAATGTAAGAAATTGAGTTGTAAATCATTAAAATTGAATGAAATGACATATGAATTGGTTGGAAGCATTTGGATTAGCTTTAAATCATATAAATCGCTTATGAGAAGCGTTTGGTGCTTGTTGCTTATGAAATGCATGTGTTTAGCTATTGAAAGCAAGTGAAATGCTAATAAATTTTCTATATATGGCACTTACATATTTAAATTGAGTAAGTACAAGTACCGGGAAGCCGTTTGGCTAGATTTGGTTGCACTAATTACCAAAATAAATAAGCCACTTGCTTAAAATGCTAAATAAAGGTACGCCTACGCAATAAAAATAGGAAATATGAACTGTTTTTGATTTTCCGACCAGATGGGTCGATGTATATATATTTATATCTCTCGTCAAATTGCAAAAGCCCCTCCGTACAAAGGAGACCCTGCCAAAAAAATTCGAAAATTTTGGGAGTTTGATAATTTTTGAAAATTTTTGGGAAAAATTTTGGTTAGCGACAAACGATTTCAAATTGGAAATTGAAATTAATTAGTGGATGACACTAATTTAGAATAATGATATGAATCGGTTAAAGTGGAAGATAAAAAAGAATTAAATATTCAGAGTTGAAGATAACTTGAATTCATATGGAAATGGGATAACCGGTTTGAATAAAACAGATATAAATTAAACTGGTAAAGTGGGAATAGATATTAATATTTGTAATAGAAATGTATAAAAGGGGTATAGGGATCTGTAGTTGGATATGGTTAAATTGGATATACAGGTAGTATAAAGCAGGAGAAAAATTGGGATTTTTGATTTCATATGATAATCAAAATTTGCTCGGCAAAGGTATGTATTTAAATTTCTATATGATATTTGATTGGATTTTTGATTTGGCCACTTGATTTTTGATTTCTTTTGTAATTTAGGAGCCCGTAGAGGCATTTTTTAGTAGTACCGAGCTAGCCGCGCAAAGGAGACACTGGCAAATTTTTTCGGAAATTTAGGGAGTTAGAAAAATTTTGATAATTCAAAATTTTCTTTTAAATTGAAATTTAAATGATTGAGCAAAAAGGTATTGTTTGAAAACTATAGAAGGTTTTGGGAAGTTGGTTGAGGTGATAGTCGGTCTTTAATAAAAGATAGTTGGTAGGATGTTGAATTGTTGGTTTTGGGAAAAAGTAAACGGGTATTGGACCATTCTTTCTAACTAGTAATTTCGGGGACGAAATTCTTTTAAGGGGGAGGAATTTGACGACTCGGAATTTTTAACAATTTAAATTGGAATAATTAATTTATTTTAAATATTTAAAGGTTAATTTTAAACCTGAATTCAAATATTATTATTTAGCAATTGAGTCATTGGATTAATAAACTGAAATTGGGTGAATTATTGAACCTGGGGTTTTGAGCCTGTTAAAAATAATTTTAAGGCTTATAAAATTTATAATGATGATGTTGAAGATAATAGAATGGTTGAAATTTAATTTAAAGGTGATTTGTTCAGTTTTGAAATTATATCGTTTAAATCGATATATAAAAATAGCCTTCCGAGGTCCAGTCTCGGAATTCGATGAAACTAGTTCCAATGGATCCGTAATAGTTAGTTAATATCGGATTTCAATTTTCGTAGCAGTCGGAGTTGTCGTTTGACCCTGGCAGCTCAAAACGCTTAGAAACTATTTTAATCGATTTAATTTAAAATTGATCGTTTACTTCCGTAACTCGCGCATATGATCGAATTAGCTTCGAACGCGTTCCATTGTGTTCGAAACATGGGTAAAACTGTATAATCGCCTAGCGGCATTCCTTAAGAGGAGTTCGAAATTTTGAATGGCAATTAACGAGACGTTTTGAAAGTTTTATAATATAATAAAATTTAAAGTCAAATAGTCAAAGATATTTTCATTAACAAAAACGCGTACTTAAGAAGCTTCCCCAAATCGATATTTATCTCCGTCCCCTCTCTAATCCTCAAAAAGAAAACCAAACTCATTACAAAAAAATGGCCGAACTCGAATCCATAATAAAAAAATCTTTTCCCCCAAATCTTTGACTTATGAAAACCCTAGCGTGATGCGACAATTGGTTGTGACCGAGCTTTGAAGGCCGCGACCTGGCCCATGCGATCGATCGTCGCGTTGTGGAGCTGCGCCGCTGTAAGGGTAGTCGTGGTAGATGGACATGGCAGCGTGGTGATCGAAGATTTGAGTATGGTTTTGATTTCTACAGCATTGAATTAGGTGAGTAACACTCACATGAATCTTTAAAATTGGATGTATTTGCGTTGTTTCAATAGCAATATAGTTTGGATAAATTTTTGGAGGGTGTTGAGGTTTAAATTCATACTGGTTGAAGCCCAGCCAAAGAGTATAAGCCTTGTTGATTTTATTTCCTAGAACCTTTGCGTCATGCAAAGTATTTAGTTAAATGCGTCTTACACAGGTCCATCGGTGGGTGAACTATGGGGAAAGGAAAATAAGCTGGCTTAAGAAATTTTGTATTTGTGATTGTTATAGGTCCATGCCTTCTTTCTCTGTCTGTGGTGATGTTCCCGTTAAGTCATGTTATATTCTTGGTGAGTTTCTGCCTATCAACTGGTAATAAAATAAGAATGAATACTTAGTGTATTGTTTGTGAACCCAGTAAATCCACTTGTTTATGAACTGCTGCATATGTATATGCCAGTATACTTTTGTTTAGGTTTGAAGCCTGATTAGTTGATCACCGATATGCTATTCTTCTTAAGTTATATCCTGAAATGAAAGATGTATGTAAGTTACTTTGAAGTTTGGTAGCCTACATTTCTAAGTGCAGATTACCTGGAATGAAATTTAGTAGCTATGTTGTGGATGTAGACCTTGAAGTGATTGGTTGCCTGAAATATATTTTTCGGTTGCTATGTTTATATAGGATGAAATAAATGCTATATTTATTTCTAAATGACGATGAACTTGAACATAACTCTGAGATAGGAATTTAGTTGCTGAGTTAATTCTGGTTATAGCACAATGGGTGGTAAAAGACATGCCGCTAATCAAAATAGAACTAAATAAATAGTGTTCATTTATTTCAGAAGTAGGTGGAAGAAATATTGATAACTCTGAGATACGAATTTAGTTGCTGAGTTGGCTTTATAATTCAGTAGCTTGTACATTTTGCAACTGTGTTGTGAAACAAAAATTTAAAGGTACTGTAATAGCCTGTACAATTTCTTTCTCTATGCGTGTGAACAGTTGCTCACTTTTTATATATAGGATTTGAATCAGTAGCTATTTGAATAAGAGGTAAGGTAGGAACGAAAAAAAGAGACATTTGGGCCAAAGAAGGATGGACCAATATGCTAATTTAATAAATTTAAACTTAAGTTTAATTTAGTTGAGGTAAATATTTATATTATTTTAGTTAATTACAAAACACTATTAAATGAAGTTTAGTAATGTGATTAACTAAATGGCCAGAATGAAAGGTTTAATTGATAGATAAATCAAGGGTCATAATTTATTATAGGTGTTAATTAATTTCAAACATTTGAATTCATATAAATATAAATGGTTTGAAACAAAAAATGTTAATTAAGCATAATATGGAAGAGATTAATTTAATATGGTTTAATTTAATTAATCAATAATAATGGGACCAACTAATCAAGCTTTAAAATGTCTAAATTGAATTGAATATCTGAATTTCTCAACAGTTTCAGTACGTTAAATTATGACATTCTTATGTTAATTAAATGGATATTTGTCAATTAGATCTTAAAAAGGGTAGACTTTGGATACGTAGAGTTCGGGGTCGGATATCAAAAATATTCGAAACCATTTCGATTTGTAATCTACAATAATTCTGTATGGATTTGATTTTTATAAATAGGCTGGAATGGAATAAATAGTGTAAACGTTGTCATTTAATCTGGGTAATGATACTTAGATGATTGTAGATGTGAGTATGGCATGTTAAAATTTGTAGTGTAGTGGAGTACGAGTTACCCGGACTGAATAAGTTTTGTGTATTAAAATTTCTTGTTAGATGGGTTTACTCACGCTGGTTTCCAGCGTGACCCGGGTGTTACTTTGATGCAATGCTCGGGTCAGACCGAGTATTACAGATTTTCAGGTAAGGACGTTCTGGAGCTCAGGAGTCGAGCTGGATGACAAGAACGTATGGAGTGCTTCCGTTGTATTATAATCCTGTGTATCAGTGACATGATAATTGTGTATATTCAGTGTTTTTATATATGTATAACTCTGATGCACTATAAATGTAATCGACAGAATAGTATTCTTTTGTAAACTGTTACTATTTATTATTATATTTTATCCACTGCAAATGTGAGATGTTGATGTTTTTGATATTCTTCTTCTTCTTCCATCTCCTTCTACTTTTTCCTAACTATCTGGAATTTTCGAGATCGAAAATTTCGGGTCGTTACATTTATTATGATTTAAATCTTATTTAAACTGAAAATACCAATTTTATATTTATTTCAAAATTTTTTTTTTTTTTATTTTTCATATAAACCCAACTTCGGAGAATAGAGCTAGGTAATACAGCTGTCCGCCATACTGATCCCCCTTTTAGCTAGCCCAGCCCGGAGCATCAATCCTCTACCAGGTTGTAGGTTTTATTGAGGATAATCGCTCCAAGCCTCAAGGGAAACATATCTCGGCTGTAGGGCTCGAACCCGCAACCTCTAGGAACTTTATTCCATGGTTGCAAGGTAGTTCTCAACCGACTGAGCTATGCTCGCGGATTCTTAAACCATTTAAAATCTGAATTTAAAATAAACCTTTTATTCCTTTAAATAATATCACTTAAGTTTAAAAATGGATTTATCCCCATATATTCAAAAATCTCCTTTCCCAAACTTGGAATTTATTTATTAGTATATAAAAATCAACCTTTATCCCTTTCCAATTCATTCTTTAATTTATCCAAATTCTCTGTAACTATTTTAATTAAAAATTCTCTCTTTATTTCCCTTTTAAAAATTCAGCCTTTATATTTTTGATAATTCAGTATACCCAAATATATTCAATTAAACCTTAGCATTCAACATTATCAATTACCAATATAATATATCATAGATTATCAAAGAAATCATATCACAAAATATTAAAACAATCTAAATATTTTGAGGAATCCAGTTGGATCCCTCCAACCTGTTTTTTCCTTCATCCACAGATGTTAGCATAATATAAAAATACCAATTCCACTTCGAGGTGGAATACCACGGTATATGGGGTCATCCGCTATTATGCGGGGCGCATAGGGTATCATCTGCTATATAATGCGGGAAATCAATCACTTCAATATATATATATATATATATATATATATATATATATATCACATCCAAATAATTCAAACAATCAACCAGTAATTTAAATTCGAACTATTTAAATTAACAGTAATCCAGATGGATGAGACTAATTCACCTTTGATTTTGCGACCCAAACCAAACTAGCTTGTTTTTTCTTCATGATTTTAGACCTTGAATAAACAATTCATGACTTATTACTATTTGCATTCATCAATCAGTTAATCATCATTTACTCATTTAATTTAACTTAAAATTTGATTTGAACTAATTTTCTTTAATAAATTACTTTTAGTTAACTGCAATAATTAAATAACTTATCAAACAAATTAATCTCCATATCGACATATACTTATAAAGATAAATGATAGATTTCAAAGATCTACTTTTATAAAATCTCTATAACACATTTTTATTTATTACTATATCTTCCCGAAATCATATTTTTTTTACTATTTTGCAATAGAACATGCATGTGGATTTATATATATTTATTAAATTAAAACAAAATTATTTTATATCGTACTGTTAAACTAAAATCTCATCTCCATATAAATTTCAAACATGCATGTGTACACAAATCTTCTTTTCAGAAATGGATATTTCTTTTACTATAAATAATCTTTCTACTATATTATCCAAACATATATAAATTTAAATTTAATTTAATTGAGAAATAAATTAAAAAAAAACAAATACCCCTACCTCAAGTCGTATCGCGATACCATCGTGAAACCCTACTCACCGCCGTGCCTATCCGAACGAGATGCTCGAAAACCCTCGCGATGCTCGACGCTGCTCCCCCTTGCTCGACTGCCTTGCGAACAGCGGAGCCCAAGCGAGCTAGGCGCAACAACATCCTTCCATAAATCGCGAGTATGGCATCCTCGTGTCGCGTCGAGTCAAAAATCTCGATAATGTCGCGACTCCCATCTCCTTCGAGTCCCAGATCGATTTGATTTTCGTCTATGTTTATATTTTCGTTTATAATTTTCCTTTGTTCTGCCATTTTTTTAATTTGAAGTTACTGAGCTTGATTTGAATGAAAAAGAAAGGGTTTCGTTTCTTTCTAAATGAATGCAATTTTCAACTCTTTTTTTTTAAAAGGACGCGTGTTAACCCAGTTGAATATGTGCTTGAAGAGGCAAGCAATGTGTTAAATGAGAGGCTACAGTTTTTGACCAGTCACCATATACAATTTAATTTAAATTGAATTTCAAACGTATTAGAATCGAGCTAAAAATCTCGATCTCCTATCGAGGCGTGCTGCTAGGCATTTATAATGTTAAACCCCTATTCTGAACGCGATGGAAAAGGTTTGGAGTCCTAACTCGATCGTATGGAGAAGATAGCTTTTTGGACCCAGTTATTTATATTAGATTTTGATAAAGATTCAGCGTGTTTATCCACCGTACGGTCACACGACAACTCCAAACACTACAAAAGTAAAAATCCAATAATAATACACTATTACGGATCCAATAGAACTGGTTTCGTCCAAATTCGAGACTGTGCGTCGGAAGGCTATTTTTAAATATCGATTTAAACGATATAAATTCAAAACTGAGAAAAACACTCTCAAATTCAAATTTAACACTTCTATTATCCATAGTACTATTAATATAAATTTTATAAGCCATTGAAATATATTTAACAACCTTAAAACTCAGGATTTAATATTTTACCCGATCTCTAATTATTAAATTCAATAGTTTAATTGCCAAATAAATAGTGATATTTGAAATTCAAGTTAAACTAACTTTCAAACATATAAAATCAATTAAATATTTCAATTTCAAATATCCAAAAATTATGGGTCGTCACATTCCTCCTCCATTAAAAAAAATGTCGTCCCTGAAATTATAATTAAGAAGAATGGTCCATAAGCCATTCACTATTTCGGAATCCAACAGTTTATAACAACTTTCCAAAACCAAACAGTTTCAACTCCCCAAAATAGTTTTTATTGAAGACACATTATAGCTTCTACTAGCTTTCCAAAATCTTCCATAGTTTCCAAACAGCATTATTTACTCAACAATTCAAATTTATAACTCAAATTCAAATTTTAAATAATCAAAATTTTCTAACTCCCTAAAATTTTGAAATTTTCTGCTAGAGTCTCATTTGCGCGGCTAGATCGGTACAACTACAAAATGCCTCTATGGGCCCCCAGATTTCAAAAGAAAACAGCTAAATTGCTAGACCAGAAAATCATCAAATTTCATACAGAAATTTAAACACATACCACTTTGTTGGACAGTTCGAATTTATCTTCGAAAATCAAAACATCCATTTATCCTTTGCCTTTAGATATCTGTATATCCTATTTAGCAATAATATCCAATTACAGATTTAAAAATCATTTTATACATTTCTTAAAAATGTTTCAATATCTATTTCATTTAAGCCCGTACGATGTACATATACTATACATACGCAATATCAATTCGATCGCTCGATCACATAATTTCACTTTCGAACTAGTATCGTCCACCCGACTTTCTAGTGCGGACTCAGATCTGGTTTCTTGATTAGAAACCGTCATTCTCTTTGCATAGCTGTAAACTATGTTAGAGAATTTCCAGAATCACTAAAAAATCATATCTAGGGTTCGCCGTTGAAAATCGAGTGAAAAATCCCAACTCAGATTGATATAACTATCCTGAAATTCTATGCTCGAATTCTGGATCGAATCACTATGCGAATAAAATAATATATGTACATCCTACGTATTTAGCCCCAATTGGTTATTAGCCATAACAATTTCCTTTTCATTCACAATTACTTTGATTCCATCACTTATTCACAATTTATTATTTCACGTGCCGCTATTAAATCTTCATTTCAAATTTCAACCTAGTATCTTTCCCATACCAAATTTTACTTGAGAATTTCATTATTCATTTCTTAAGTCCAATATAAATATACTTCTTGTATTTATTCTCCACTTCACCACTGAAGTTTATCATTATTATTATGTTAAATTAGTTCCATTTATTTCAAATTTCAATTCATTATATCTCAAACCATTTTTATTTAACCATCTCTTTAATTAGTTCTACTTACCGATTAATTTTACCACTTCACTTTACTCAATTCAATTTTAAATTTTAATATTCAGTTTTCAAATTCATTTAGTTACAACCAAAGATATTTTCAAATCTCAATACTTTTATTCAGATTTTTATTTCCAATTCCACTTGAATTAAATTTTCCTTCCTTCCACCCATTTATTCCCAATCAAATTTAATACCTCATTTTATCCAAGATGATTCAAATCAAAATCTCATTCCAATTCATTTTCTTACCCACTTAAATCAATTTGTTTAGTTACAAATTTTATTTTATTTAGTCTCCTGACTAATTCTCCATTTTACACAATTCAAATATTCAGTTTCAATCCTATTTACTTACAATGCAAATTCATTTGTCTATCCGCACTTTTATTTCCAACTTATAACTTTTTATTTAAATAACCTTTTCACTTAGTCTTCTTAGACTTTTATTTAAATTCATTTTTACTTAACTATATATAATTACACTTCGATTCAATTTAAATTTTAAACTTCTATAAGTTTTCTAATTAATTACATTTGCCAACTTCTTTTAAATTTACTTCATTTAATTGGATTACATTCTAACTTATTACGTTTTCTTACTTACATAAAATTTTAAATCTTCTTCAAGTTAAATTTCTATTCTAAACAACTTCAGTTTAAAACAATTTAGTAGCAATTCCTCTCTTGGAAACTCAAAAATGAACATCGATGATGTTGCGGTTATCACTGAAGTTATTTTCCAGCGACCAAAAAGAGTTTAGTGCTTTTATTTCCTTCCAAAAACATTTTAAATATTTTTAAATTCCAAATCTCATCAGATCTCATATCCAATTCAAAAATATTTCCTAAATAATATCACTATTATTTCTCCAAAACTTTTGAAAATCATTTTCAAATTCAAAAGGAACTAAAATTTCAAATTCAAAAGGAATTAAATTTTCAAATTTCAAATCCTTTCAACTCATATTCAAACATTACTCTGGAATTTTATCTCATTTTGATTATAAATCACATTATAATTCACATTTATAAATTTCATTTGTTAAATGAATTTATCTCCAAATCTTTGGTTATACCATTATTTCCTTATTTCAATTACCAGAACAACAATGATAATAATTTAATATCATCACTTTCTAACAACCAAGCAACCATATACTGTAATAACTTACAAAATTATTTCTCTTATATACAAAAATAATTTTGGGCAAAATTATTTCATTTACCCTATTTTAAAACAATACTATGTTGGTTTATCTTGTTTAAGAGTTTAGAAATCCCTATCGATACATTTGGCCAGATTGCACGGATCAGAATCTATAAACACTCAACTGATAAGTCAACACAATATAAAAACAATTTTTTTATATTCACTAACAAATACGCGCTCATATTTATTAATACATTCAAACTCATTCTAGAGTATTACGGACTCTATTTCTAATGAGTAATCCCCACCAGAGCCAAGTTTCTCGCTTAACCTTCGCTCTAATACCAATCTGTAACGATCCGATTTTTCGACGCTCAAAAATCGACATCAATACGTCCACTGTATCAAATGCCGAACAACCGAATGCCGAAAAACCGAACCATTAGAGTTAAAGAAGAAGGAGGCAGAAGAAGAAATAGAAATAATATCAGAATCTCACAATCGCTGTGGAACAATATATAATAGATAAATGACTAATCTTTATAATAAAAAGAATTATATCTGTTATATATATATATATTACATCATCAGAGTACAAAAAAATTAACAACACAATTCAGGACAGTGATAAAATCTTGTCCTCCCAAAGCTAAATATACAACTTACACAGCACGGAGGAATATAAATCTACGAAAATACGCCTCGTCATCTAGCTCGTCTCCTGAGCTCCACAGCAGTCCATCCAGAATCTGTACTCTATAGTACTCGGTCTGACCCGAGTATTATAGTTAAATTACACCCGAGTCAGTCTAAAAAACCACCGTGAGAAAATACACTCAATTGGATTATTAAAGTTTTCAAAATCATTTTAAATCAAAGGTATCTCGTAAGACCACGCCACAAATAAACATGTCAGGTTTTTACCTTACGATAACCAAAACATTTTCTCATAAAATCCCCTGATATTATAAGAGTGTCTATATACAAATACTTATCCAAATAGCCGAAATTGTTACATTCCTCAAATTCCAGTAATACTAGCCAAAAAGTGGGTTCTACAAACCAAACCGTAGAGGCACATAGGGAGAATGGATTTTCCATCAATGGCAGGGCTACTGGGGTACCGTCCGTCATAGTATGTGGTCTAAATCACCGTACCGAGGATCCACCTTGATCCCCTGCTACACAAAACTGGACCACCCCTTACTGGATAGCCCGAATAAGATCACCCCGCGGTTGGGACCAGCAACCGCACACACAACCTAATAAAAAGAGACCTCTAGATAGGGATAACCTTACCCTAATTGGTGCTAGCCACTTAGCCTTGCTGCATATCTCCTGTTTTAGCCATTCCCGGTTGACGAGGCTCGAGGCTATGCGTTACCTTTTTAGCAAACATTCTCTTAGAATGTTCACCGTCCTCCTGACGATGTTCTTAAAGCATTCATCCATACAAGTCTGTTCCGGGTTCTAACAGAACCAAAGGCACTACTCCTACTATATCTATTTTGCTATCACCTTCAGGATTAGTTGCAATTGCCCTTGCTCTTCACTTCTCCATCTTCGACTCCAAGCTCTTTTCTTCCTCACGAAAACGTTCAAACCGGATTGAAGTGGTTTTCAGAAAATAAATCCCGATCCCGGTCTCTTCGAAACGATCAATGCATTGGCCAATATTGATAGTCGGTTATTTAACTATCAAATAACATTCACAAAAACCATCAGACATTAATAATTTCTCAAATTATTTATTTCAAAATATCTTCGCAAGATATATTTTCGCTCTTCAACCCTTTGAAAAATAGTTTTCAAATCACTTTTCTCTTTCGAAAGAAAATTCCTACCCAATTATTTTATTTCCACTGAAGATCGCCAAGCCTTGATATTTAGACTTTTAAAATAATTTAAATCACTTTATCCAAATATATATATATTCTTTAAACATTTTAAAATAAAGCTATTTAAAACACTTAAAATAAAAACTATTTAAAATTTTATAATAAAAACTATATAAAACACTTATTTAAAAATATACTTTAAAATACTTGAAATTAGACTATCTAAAATACTTTATTAAAAGTATATACTTATTTCTCATGTAAAACTAAGGCCAAAACTAAAATAAAAATTATTCTATAAGGTACAAATATTAAATAACTATCTTTTAAATCATAATACTTGCTAAAACCTAAGAATAATTACTACTATAATTAATTTAAATAAATATTTACTTTAAAATTCTAAAACAATTTAAAATAATTAAAATTTCTTTAAACATCCCTTTAAAACCACTTTAAAACCTCTATCTTACACTTGGAAATTTTTCTTTGAAAATATACTCGGCTTTCTTGGGAAATACACTTTCCTTTTCACACCTTTAAAAATAAATCACTATTTATTTTTTTTAAAAATTTCCTATTCTTTTATAAATTCCCATCTTGAATTTATACTTCCAAATATCCACCGATATCTTATTTCACTTTATAAACCTAGTTTATAAATCTCATAGTCTCATCCTTCTTTTAAAACACAAATTTCAAACTCTAAATAAATTTCCAAATCGATTTTCAAATTTTTACTCCATTTAAAAAAAATTCCTTTACTTACTTAATTTTATTTTAAAACCCATTAATCTAATATTTAACTTCTTTATTAGGATTTAAAATCTTATTTAAGCTGAAAATACCAATTTCGTATTTATTTCAAAATTCTTATTTTATTTCTTCCTAAACTATTTAAATTCTGAATTTAAAGTAAACCTTTTATTCCTTTAAATAATATCACTTATGTTTAAAAATTCATTTATCCCCATACATTCAAAAATCTCCTTTCCCATACTTGGAATATATTTATTAGAATATAAAAATCAACCTTTATCCCTTTCCAATTCATTCTTTAATTTATCCAAATTATCTATAACTATTTTACTTAGAAATTCTCTCTTTATTTCCCTTTTAAAAATTCAATCTTTATATTTTTGATAACTCAGTATACCCAAATATATTGAATTAAACCATAACATTCTATATTTTCAATTACCAGTATAATCTATCACAGATTATCAAACAGATCATATCATAGAATATTAAAATAATCTAAATATTTTAAGGAATCCAGTTTGATCCCTCCAATCTGTTTTTCCCTGCATCCATAGATGTTAGCACAATAAAAAAATACCAATTTCTCTTCAAGGTGGAATATCGCGGTATATGGGATCATCTGCTATTATGCGAGGCGCATAGGGTTTCATCCGCTATTTAATGCGAGAAATCAATCACTCCAATATATATATATATATATATATATATATATATATAATACCACATCCAGATAACTCAAACAATCAACCAATAATTTAAATTCGAACTATTTAAATTAACGTAATCCAGATGAGTGAGATTAACTCCCCTTTGATTTTGCAACCAAACTAAACCAGCTTGTTTTTTCTTCATGATTTAGAACTTGAGTAAACAATTTACGACTTGTTACTATTTGCATTAATCAATCAATTAATCATCATTTACTCATTTAATTTAACTTAAAATTTGATTTAAACTAATTTCCTTTTAATAAATTATTTTCAGTAACTGCAATAATTAAATAAGCTTATCAAACAAATTAATCTCTATATTGATTTAAAATATGAATATTTATTTTATTTTTGAGCCCACACATGTACTTATAAAGATAAATGATAGATTTCAAAAATCTACTTTTATAAGATCTCTACAACACATTTTTTTATTACTATATCTTCACAAAATCATATTATTTTTTTACTATTTTAAAATAGAACATGCATGTGGATTTATATATATATTTATTAAATTAATACAAAATTATTTTATATCGTATTGTTAAACAAAAATCTCATCTCCATATAAATTTCAGACATGCATGTGTATACAAATCTTCTTTCAGAAATGGATATTTCTTTTACTGTAAATAGTCTTTCTGCTATATTATCCAAACATATATAAATTTAAATTAAATTTAACTAAGAAATAGATTAAAAAATATCTCTACCTCAAGCCGTATCGTGACACCATCGTGAAACCCTACTCGCCGCCATGTCTGTCCAAACGAGATGCTCGAAAACCCTCGCGATGCTCTACGATGCTCCTCCCTTGCTCAACTACCTTGCGAACAGCGGAGCCCATGCGAGTGAGGCGAAGCGACATCCTTCCATAAATCGCGACTATGGCATCCTCGTGTCGCGTCGAGCTGGAAACCAGCGTGTTGAATCATAGGCTGTAATTTTTGACTGGTCATCATATACAATTTAATTTAAATTGAATTTCAAACGTATTGAAATTGAGCTAAAAATCTCGATCTCTATTGAGGCATGTCGCTAGGCGTTTATAATGTTAAACCCCTATTCCGAACGCGATGGAAAAAGTTCTGAGTCCTAACTCGATCGTATGGAGAAGATAGCTTTTTGAAACCAGTTATTTATATTAGATTTTGAAAGATTCAACGCATTTATCTACCGTACAATCACACGACAACTCCAAACACTACAAAAATTGAAATCCTATAATAATACACTATTATGGATGCAATGAAACTGGTTTTATCGAAATACGTGACCGTGCCTCGGAAGGCGATTTTTAAATATCGATTTAAACGATATAAATTCAAAACTGAACAAAACACTCTCAAATTCAAATTTAACGCTTCTATTATCCACAGTACTATTAATATCAATTTTATAAGCCATTGAAATATTTTTAACAACCCTAAAGCTCATGATTGGATATTTTACCCAATTTCTAATTATTAAATTCAATAATTTAATTGCCAAATAAAGAGTGATATTTGAAATTCAAGTTAAACTAACTTTCAAATATTTAAAATAAATTATATATTTCAATTTCAAATATCCTAAAATTTCGGGTCATCACAAGAAGAGTCAACCACTCTTCGCGGCATTTAAGTATTGATTTACTCCATTCGATCAAGTTTGGATTATTACCTTATTTCCATTCTATCATGTTTGGACTGTCCACTAATTTAGTCCATTCAATCAAATTTGAATTGTTTTCCTTGTTTTATCCATTTTGTCTAGTTTGAATTATATTCGAGTTATTTTCCATTCATCCAAGTTTGGTTTCAATATTATTTATGCCCATCCGTATTTGGATTTATTTCCAGATGTTATTTCTGCACTTGCAGTTATGGATCTAGTAAGGTAAAAAACCTGTTCTACGCTAGTGGCGTGGTCTCACGGAACATTTATATATTCTCCATTATTTGTGTTTTCTTACGTTGGTATTGCTAGACTGATCCGAGTGTTATTTTATTATAATACTTGGGTCAGACCGAGTATTTTCCTAGGTTGCCTTCGGTAATATGGAGATCTTAGAGGAGAGCTAGAGTTTCACCCATCATAGTGTTTTATTATCCACTTGATAAGGTTTGTCTTTAACTCTGATATACTCTATATTTTTGAAGTGACAGTTTCTACCTTCCTTGTTATATTATATGTTATCAATTCTCTTGTGAGATTCTGTTCTCTATTCTCTGTTATTTTCCTTTTATTTACTCTAACAATCTTCCCATTTTCGATTAGATGCGCGACATTCGAACATAGTGGTAGTGTTTGCTGTCGACTTTCGATGGTTAAAAAGACGGGTTCTTACAGCATGGTATCAGAGTGTAAGGTTAAGCGAGAACCTTGGCATGGTAGGGTAAGCGACACCGTAGAATGAGTCTGAGAGTATTATATATTAGAGAGCATATTTGTTAATGTTATAAAAAAAAACATATTATGTTAATTGGTCTATTGAGTTTTTATGAATTCTAGTTGAGATGTGGAACGCCATGGTATCGATAGGGATTTCTAAACACTTGACCAAAGCCAACGGACATGGTATTGAAAATTTTAAAACTTTTGACAAATTAAATATTTTTCCTAAGATTATATTTTATATATATAAAGGAATAGTTTTGAAAAACTTATATAGTCATATAATGTCTAGTTTGAATGTGATTATTATCATTTATTATCACCATTGTTTGTTCAGTTATGCATAATTTAAATAAGAAGCATTTACTGTTGCTGTTGGTTGTTAAATTATGCTTGGTTTATTTAGGAGATTTATCCCTTTGGTTTAAAATGAACCCTTTGTGAATTAATTTTCACAATGTGACTACAAATGTGTTGGAGAAAATGTTAACTTGAAAATTGACCTTATAATAATGGTGGGTTAGTTTAACTTTAATAAAAAGTTGTGAACATAATCAAAATCTTGGGATAAAATATTTAGAGAATAAACATGATGGAATATTATAATATTAAATGATTTTTGTATAAAGGGAATTTTATATAAATTCAGTTTATAAAATATGTTTAAAAGGGACTTTGAATCTAAATCCCAGAATTTTTGAAAATATTTTCAGAAGGATTTTAGGAAATGAAATAATAGTAATTTTGGAAGTAAATGAAAATAAAAATATTTTGGGAAGTAGAATTTTAAGTGGAACCATTTTCTTTGGGATAAGTAGGAGGAATTTTTTTGGATTAGTTTTATGGTAATTTGAATAATCTTTTAAGTGATGATCGGATGATTCTTAGACGATGGAGTACTTAGTAAATTATTCTCTTTATCATTGTGTGATCGAAATGAGTTCAAACCCAAATAAACCCAAAATTTGATTTAATTAATAAACCGTTTGAAGTTATTTCGTATAAAAATATATGTAATATGCTTTCAAAAGAATGAGTTTTTGAAAATAAAACCGGGTATCTAATTTTTAAGTTCCCTATGTGGGAATAAGTTTCACAATAAAAATATTTCTAATAAGATATTGTTTTGATAAATAAGATTTTCCCTTGGAGAAGATAGGGGATACACATTATTTTATTAAAACCATAACTTTTTTTAAAAAGCTATAAGTAACGTAAACTATTTGAAGTTATTGAGTCAACCCATGAAATATCATTCATTCTAACACTCTAAGTTAAAGAGGTTGATATGTTGACTTGGTCTTAAGAAACCATAATTTGGTAAAATAAATTTGTATGTACTTAGGATGTAGAAGAGTATTATACAAGTAAATAAAATGGATAAGTTATTATTTATTTTTTTATAAAAAATGATTTTATAAAATATTTTTAAAACTTGGGTGAAAAATTTATGAAATGATTCATAAATAATTTTAGTATTGAATAAAATACTTAGTGAAAATTTAAGTGATTAAGAAAAAAATTTAATATAATTAAGAAACTAATAAAAAAATAGAGTATAACTTTCCATTTTGTTTGAGCGACTTTGGATAATCTTCTAAGCAATAATCAAAGGCTAATGAGAGAAACGGTGCGTTTAGATAATTATCAATATTTTTGTACAGTCAAGAAATTTTTGAACCTAAGTTGAGATTTGTTTGTTAGTCATTTGACATTTTGAAACAATATTAAGTGATAAGTTTCCCTATTGGAATGTGATTGACTATTACTGTTAGTTTATTCCTTCAAAGAATTTGATTGATTTAATTTGATTAAATTGAATTGATTGGCTGTGTGATTTTATATACCATTGTTTATAAAGTTTAAATTTATAGACAAAGGATTTTGAATTGTTGTTTTAGGACTTAAATCTCGATGATTTTGAAAAAAAGAGATTTGGAAGATTATGGGAAAGAAGTGATATTTATTCACTCTAGTCAATATTTTTGGAGGAACCTGAATACCACTGGACGCTCCATGTTGTTCTAATTCTAGAGTCTCACCATACTTTATTCAGAGGAATCCCCTCCTCGTCATTTTGATTTTTGATCTTTGATTCTTTTCGTTTGAGAAATTTGAAAATAAATTTTTGAATTGAAAAACCCGGGCATTTAGATCTAAATTTTTCATTTGAAATAATTGGATGCATAGCATCTATTAGAGAATATTCTCGACATTTTGTCGCATATGATTGAGATATGGTTGTTGATTGTTGACCCAAAAAATGGACCAACACCTTGGTTTGAATTTGAAAGCACCATCCATGTTCCGACAAAGCAATATCACAGACAACAGATATAGAAAAAGAACAGTAAAAGAAAGTGGACATAGAATTTTTATAGCGGTTCGACTGTTAATGAAACCTACGTCCACTTTATAGTTTTATTAAAGACTGATTGCTATTACAAGAGATGTTTGATTACAAGGCTTTGATTATCTTTAGCTAGATTGAATCCTCAGAGTTGGAATTCACTGGAGAATCACGATGAATTCCTTTGGAGATTGTTGTGAGAGAGGCAGAGAGTGAAGAATAATTACAGCAGAGCTTCAGCAACCAGTCCGGAAAAGATCCTGTTTCTGTTGCATATAGGACCGTATTTATAGAGATCGGATAGCTTCTGGGCTAGGCCACTTCATCAACTACTCGTAGGTAGGTAGGGAACGACTTAGGGAGGTCTAGCTCGCGATCTAAGCCAAAATCATGGGTCGTTAGCGAGCCATAGACTTGATTCGTATGCGAGCTAATGACTTGGTTGCTTTTTCCATTGCCTCCTTAGTTAGCTCATTGAAGATTCATGGAGAAGCATTTGTCTCTAGTGACCAATGGCCTATGGGTAGTTAGCGACCCATAGACTTAGCATTTATTCAGCATCCTTCTTCCTTCCTTCTCTTCTTTCCAGCATCACAGCGACCCTCTATTTTGCCCGGATCGCTAGCAATCCATAGGGTATTGGTCGTTGGCAATCCAAGTACTTAGGATATTTTCGGGAGTTTGGAGTTTGGGATGTTTCCATGGTCTTGTGTCGTCGTTGTTTGCATAGTCTCGTTACACATTGTTCCGTTTTGATGACAATTTACTAGTTGTTTGCGCTTAGCTGTTGATTGAGCTGAAAGAATGTTGGTCTCATGGTTTAGTCGATCCCAGTCATGGACTTAGTAATATAGCTTGGCTCTTGTTAACTCCTTGCCTTAGCCTTTATGGTTAAGTACTAAACCATTCGGATAACACGAGATTGTTCTTTCTCCTGTTGGGTCTTGTTAGGTTAAAAACCTGGATAATATTGATTTCATGTAAATTTATATTAGACTTGTTTTTGCATGTAAAGTTACATCACATTGCTTTTGTCAACCTGATTTTCTTTTGGAATTCGTAAGTACAGATATGCAAGAGATTTCTATTTGATTCTTGCGCATCTGCATTTGCATAGAAGATAATAAATTACATCCCAAGAATATAAATCAAATGCAAAAAGGTACGTAATAAATATAGAAAAATTAAATTGGTTGACGATTTTATGCCCCATATATGGGAGGCCACTTGGTTTTTTTCTTCTTTGGTTGGTTTTGAGTTGTAGAGGCAATTTGTAATTGTTTCGATCAACCCACGCAAAGTTGGCGAAATTTTCCATAAATTAAAAAGTTAATATTTTGGAGAATTTTGAAAATTTTTGATAACTAAA
Organism: Allium cepa; assembly: GCA_030765085.1. Taxonomy (NCBI): domain Eukaryota; kingdom Viridiplantae; phylum Streptophyta; class Magnoliopsida; order Asparagales; family Amaryllidaceae; genus Allium; species Allium cepa. The sequence goes on from CM060934.1 coordinate 631,382,876, forward strand.
ATGAGTTATGTCTTGGAATGAATGAATGGAAGGGAATTAGTTGGTATAAGTAAGTGAATTTAAAAGACTTGAAAATTTTGGAATGTATTCCAGCTAATTGGTTTTGAAAATAAATTTAATGACTCATTTTAATTAATAGTTTTAGACCTAAAGGTTTGGAAATATTTTCTTCCTTAAGACTTTCGAGGAAAAAATTGATTTAAGAGGAGGAGAATGTAACAACCCAAAATTCTGATCATTTGATTTTAAACGTTTAATTAATTTTAATTATTTAAATAATTAGATTTTAGAATTTAATAACTTGTAATTTAAATATATGAAATGATTAAATATTTGAATTGTGAATTAAATGTTAATTAAATGGGTTTAAAAATTTCATTTAACCCTTTTTAATTAATACATAATATTAGTGAATTCAATTTATAAACTTGTTTACAAATATAAATAGATTGGATAAATACCGAAAAAATTAAATATAAAAAAGATATTTTGATCTGTAAAATTGTCATTCCGAGGCATTGTCTTGGACTTCGATGAAACTAGTTTCATTAGATTCGTAATAATGAACTATAATATGCCGTCGAATTTCATGGCGATCAGACGTATCGTTTGGTCTTGCGAGATCGAAATGCGTAGAAATTAATTTCAGAAATTTAATATAATAACTGGGTTTGGAAAGCTATCTTCTGCATATGATCGAATTAAGACTTGAGACTAGTTACCTTGTGTTCGAAATAGAGGTATAACATATAGAACGCCAGGCGGCACGTCTCTTTTGGAGTTCGAAATTTTTGGACGTTTTATAGCTTGATATATATATATATATATATATATATATATATATATATATATTTCTTATATTTTTCCATGCTGCTTATCTTGGCCCATACCTTAACTTTAACCCTTCATTTCTTGGCCCATGCTTCTCCCATCCCTCTTCACTCTATTTAATCATTTTCTTATAACCAAGAAATTGGTTTTCCCTCTTTGAAATAAAACTTCAAAAATCAAAAACCAAACATCTACTCAACGATAAATCATGGAAAAAATATATTTGAGCTTATATGGCCATATGCCTTGATAAGTGTATGCTTTGATGATAAATGATTGTGTATTGGGGATGGCCGATTTTGGCTTTACAACTACAGTTAAGTTTTGGAGCATATGGTCGATGATACAGCGAGCGAAGCTCGGGTTTGGGTTTAGCATTGGAAGTAGGTGCTATAGCAGCATTTTGGGGTTGCACGGTTCATGTTTGGGGGTCGCGGTTAATGGTAGTGACGAGGGGGTTCATAAGCAGATCGCGTTCTTGTTCACTGCTCTAGGGTTATAGCCTTGGTGATGATCGCGTAGAGGAGGAGCTATGGAGTTGTTCGGCAAAGTCGAATTGCAAATTCGTCGTGTGTGGTGGTTGATTAGGTGTGTGTGTACATGTTTGGGTTTGGGTGCATGTATAGGAGTGGTAACTAGGAGGAAAAGGAAGAAGATTAGTTAAGGGGGTAGTTAAAGTTAATTAGTTTGTTAAGTTATCTAATTAGTTAAATTGATTTGATAACTTATAAAAGTTATAACTTCTGTGTACGAGATCGATTTCGAAGCTGTTTTTTGTATTGGACTCATGGCGATGTTGGCTACGCAATAGTGTTGGTTTAGTTGGATTTGAAGCTTGTTGGAATTTATGGTAAAATCGGATGACTGTTCGGTTTTAGTCCAAAAATCAAAATGTTTCGGTGGAAACCGAAAATCAATGTGAGCTTAACTCACATTAAATTTTATTATATCATGTCTATGATGTCATAAATGGTTATTGATTGCTTGGATGTTAGTTAAAGTGCTTGATTATTGGTTGAATTTCCATTCGAAAAATAGATGACATATTAATTTGACCGTTATGAACCCAAATATATATATATATATATATATATATATATATATATATATATAACCATTATTTTGCAAGGAAAATCTGTAGAGAGACCCCGAAAGGTTTCTTGCCAATGATTTTTTATTTAAGTCCTTATGTTGTTATATTAATGGTTAATTTAAATAAATCATGATATTCCATTTAATTTGTTAATGTCGTTATAGCAATTTCGCTATATCGTCATTTATTAAATTTCATTCCCAAAACCCTACTGTGTGATTTTGAACTCGAGCTTATGTTTTCACTAAATAGAATGTTAAAAATCATTAATCATTTTGATTAATGATAATTTAAAATAGATAATCATTTTAACAAATGATTTTGAAATTAATTAACCAAATTAGTAATTGATGTTTAAAAATTGGTTTATATTTGATTTAAATGAGATAAGATTTAATTAATCATTTTAGCTAATGATTTCTCGTGTTTAATTAATCATTTTATTAATGATAATTGAAATTAACAATCACTTTAATTAATGATATTTAAAAGTAATTAATCATTTTAAATAGTGATATTTGAATTTAATTAATCATGTAAATGATTGTTTTAAATTTAACTAAAGATATTTGGAATTTAGTTAAATCATTTTATTTAATGATGTTATAAAGTTAAATAAATCATTTTAACAAATGATGTTTTAATTATTTGTCTTAACTAATGTGTTTTTAAGTTTATTAATCCAATTAATTTATGATTGTTTGAACTTAATTAATTGTTTTAATTAATTGTATTTAAATTTTATTTATCATTTTAATTAATGACGTTTGAGATGAATTATTCGTTTTAACTAATGATTATTTGAATTTAATTAATCTTTGTAATTAATGATATTTAAAGTTAATTAATTTATTTGATAGAAGTGATCAAAGTAAATTAACTAATACAATAAAAGCGATTTAATTTAATTAACTAATTTAGTGTTTTTAAAGTTAATAAACTGCTTAATAAAGATTTCAAAGTTAATTTACTGATGATATAAAAGTGTTTGGAAATAAAAAAATATTTTATTTAAAATAATTGATTTATCTTTTCAATAGAGACTTTAAATGTAATTAATTATCCTTCGGGATAATTAATATTGTTTTAAATTTATAAAGGTATTTAAGTTGCTTTATTATCTTTTGCGATAATAAACATTGTTTAAATTTATAAGTAATGGTTTATAAAGAAGAAAATCCTTTAAAAGGAAATTATTTATAAATAAAGCTAAATGTAAATTGTTTTTGGGATTATAGTATACAGTGTTCTAGCAACATTTGTTTTTGTCCCCTGTTTTAATACACTTTGTCTTATAAATTTGTCTAATAAAAGAACATTTTGAAAGAGTATTTCTAAAAGTGTTTTACCAATACTACAATAGTGAAATCAAGCGCAAATTCAGTTTTTAAAAGTAAAGTTCGATTTCGGTTATGGAAAAATAGTGCTATAATAGATATCGCTTATATTGAAAGGATCTAGTCATAGTTTTAACGTTAAATGTTGAGGCTTGGACTCGTTTCTATCTCGAAGGTTAAAATTGTCGTCAAGGCGATGCCTAGAGGTAACACTACCTCTACTTGGCTGGCTTCATTTTCAATCGAAGGATATTACTTGTTTGTAATCAAAGAGTAGCGTTAAGTATATGAAATTTAATTTCCATATACATTCATTTTAATCATCCTAGATAGTTGATTTATTAATTATCAGCTTCAGCTTTCTTCATGGTGCATCGTCACCTTAAAAACGAATTGCTGCTCTTTGAGCTTTATTATCCTTTGCCCGAAATGACAAAATTAAGAGCAGAAAAGGACGTCTAACTATGTGGTGTTGCTCCCATTTAGGGTATTTCATATCTCATTTAGGTTTTTATTTACCATCGCATGAAAAACGGTTAAGATTTTAGATGTGAAATATTCGAATTCTTGGCAAGGTTTAGTGAGGTCCGGCTAGAACATTTCTAAGAAGTGTCACACAACATGTAGCTGAACTCAGAAGTATATTACAAGAGGTATACTTCAAGGGGGTGAACCTTCCTGGTTATTTATTGGAAAATTTCCTTTTCTTATTTGATTCGAAAACCTTGAATCTATTTATCTTTAAATTGCTATGAGAAGAGTCAGCCACTCTTCGCGGCGTTTAAGTATTGATATAGTCCATTCTATCAAGTTTGGATTGTTACCTTATTTTGTCCATTCCATCAAGTTTGGACTGTCACCTTATTTAGTCCATTTAATAAAATTTGGACTGTTTCCTTGTTTTATCCATTCGGTTCAGTTTGGATTTTACTCGGGTTATTTTCCACCCTTTCAAGTCTTTCAATATTATTTATGCCCATTCTTATTTGGATTTGTTTCCTGATGTCATTTCCGCTTTTGTCGTTATGGATGTTATTCTGGTAAGGTAAAATACTCGTTCCGTGTTAGAGGCGTGGTCTCACACACCTTTTATATGTTCCCCATTATTTGAGTTATCTCATGCTGGTACTTCCAGACAGATACGAGTGTTATTTTATTATAATGCTCGGATCAGACTGAACATTTTCCTAGGTTGGCTTCAGTGATATGAAGGTCTTAGAGGGGGGCTGAAGATTCACCCATCGTAGTGTTTTATTTTCTTCTGTATTATATAGTATCCATATCAGCATTTGTAAGGCGAGGATTTTATTACTGTCCAGCTGATAAGGTTTGTTTTTAACTCTGATATACTCTGTATTTTTGGAGTGACGGTTTCTACTATCCTTGTTATGTTATATGTTGTCGATTCTGCTGTGAGATTTTGTTCTCTGTTCTCTATTCTTTTCTTTTTATTTACTCTAACAGTCTACCCTTTTGTCGGTTAGACGTGCAACATTGGAACACAGCGGGTAGTGTTTGGTGTCGACTTTCGACGGTCAAAAAGGAGGGTCGTTACATAAACAATAGTAATTCAAGTAAAGAAATGAGATTCAAAGAGTTTGGTTTTCAGTAGACAGAGAATAGCAAACATTGATAGAGAACAACAGAGATTAGATTCGAGAAACAATAGACAACAAACGGTAGAATCCAAACTGAGATCAATCAAACCAATTCCTTTATCAATCAATCACATATAAAACGAATCCAGACTAGAAGTGTGAGAATTACTCATCTATTGGTAAAGAAAAGAACAGGCTTACTGTTTTAGGCTGTTGTTTATCTCCCTTCAGTACCAGATCCTAAAAACTCAGAAATTGACCTAATCTCAAACCAATTCGCAAAGTGAAAACTGAAATTGAGAACTATAAGATGTATCAAGAGTTAGAATAGATTACCTGAGATTATAGTCACATTGGGGAGTATTTGCTTAGGATTTGTGAATTTGGGGAAGAACTAATTTACTATAATTTCTTAGTTGCAGCCAGAAAGTGAAAGTAGAAGTACGAGAAGAAGTAAACTGAAAGTACGGACTATCTTTCTCAAGGATATCATCTTCACTAACTCTAAATGGGCCAAGAATGGATTAAATTCAACAAAGTAATAAAAGCTTATTTTCTTCTAAGTAATAAGAAATGTACTTTATAAACAATGTCTTAAACCATTGTTCATTACACAAATTACCCCAATTTTGTAAAATCAATATTAGACCACTATTACATTTCTATTTCCAAGAAAAAATAAATTTACAAACGAACTTTTAATAAATAAAGTTATATTTACCATTCTTAATTAAATTGGATAAAATAACCTGTGTAGCCATAATACACTATTTTAGCATTAAATCATAACCACCTTAGATTAAACATATTTTTAATAAATTCACTACCAAGTTTCAACAGTGATATAATAAATCATATATTTATTCTAGAAAATAAAATGACCTTATATTTCATAATTTCATTAATTTAATTTCCAAGTATCTTTTATTATAAATAAAAGAACTATTCACATAGGAATTTTTATTACCTCCAAACTTCCAAATATTCATTTTCCATTAGAAAATCATTTACATGTACTCTTTCACTAAATTCCCAAACTCCATTTTAATTTAAAACGGAAAAACCCCAAATCTCTTAATTATTTAACTTTCACTATATTAAATTCTTCTAATTTAATTTCAAATAATGTAACCCGGGTTTTTACATTTTTCTTCACTCTATTTACTGCCAGAAATATGAAGTGAGTCGGTATTTGATTGAGGTTTAATGAAGAATTAAAGAGTGAAGGTTTTAAGGAAGGAATTAGAAATGTTTCAATTTTTATTAAAAACAAAAAAACTTTCATTCATCGATCTATTCTCTTGATAATTCATTTTTTTCCACCTTCTCTCTTCTCTCTTCCCTTCATGGAAAAAAAATTTGAGAACAAATTCAAACAAAACAAAAAAATAAATATAAAAGTGGTGCTTTAGATCACTGCAATTTCTGGAGATGATTCAGTTGGATCTAGGAGTTTTTCTTCATTCAAGGTGTGATTATTTGGCTACATTATATGGTAATTATTCAATCCTTTTAGTATGCGTTATGTCTATTTATTATCGTTAAATCTCATATCTTATACACCGAATTTATATATGCCTATGTTGTCTAATTTTTACTTGTTATTGTTTTATAAATTAAAAGTTTAACAGAAAATTTAGAGTTTTTCATATTTGAAACTAATTTTAGTTAACTGAGATAATATTATTATATATTTATAAAATAGAAATAAATTTATAAAGAAGTGACTTTTGTGTAAAGTCGTAGATTTAACGTTGATTTCTTTCCTAACTCAAAACTTGATTTCAAATTATTAATTTTGATTTTCAAAACATATAAAATTATAAGTTGTGTGTGTGTATGTGTGTGTGTGTGTGTTATTTTAGATTTAAACATTGTTTGTTTTATTTATATATGTATATTTGTACATATGTTATTTTCATTCAAAAGATATAAAAGGACCTATGTGTAAAAAAAATTAATCTAATGCTAGTTGCCTTTCTATGTCAAAAATAGATTTCAATTTATTAACTTTGAGTTGTAAACATATAAGATTACAAGTTATATATATTATTTCAATTCAAAATTTATAAAAGGACTTTTTTGTAAAATTATAATCTAAAGTTGAACTCCGTTTTAAGTCAGTGCTAGTAAATTCCAGAATCCATTACAGTTTAAATAGTCACAACAATATTTAACAAATACATATGTACAATTTTTTATTTTCATTTTGAAAATTTATTACTCAGGCTCAATGGGCTTTGCGGCCCAAGCATACAGCCGCAAGTACGAAACATGGTAGGTACAAGGTACAACTTTACACCTGTCATTCTTCCAATTTAACTCAACTTTCCAAACTAGGGCTCAAATAGTTTCATTCATTGCGGCTCCTAGTTCGTTACTTGACTTCCTCCAATCGGTCCCCTCCAGCTCAACGTCCCTAATAATTATCTTTATGGTTCCCTTAAGTTGTAAGATAATTACATGTAATTCACCCAATAATTACAACAATATCCTTGTTGATTGAAATAGAAATCCTTAACTCCTCCTTCTTCTTGCCTTTGAAAGCCTGATCATTTCTTTCCCTCTAAAGGTGTCAGATAGTGGTTTTAGGGCAAACTTTTCTCGACTCCTTCATCAGGTGCGACACATCACTTTGCAAGTTCAGGTAATCTACGTCCTCTTTAAGACTTTTAACATCGTCACATTGCATGCATCAAAGCTTTTGAATCGCCCAAACTCTTTTGCTATAATTGCATTTGAAAATTGGTTATTCATGCATCTTAGTAGCAAAATTACATAAGTTACAGGTAGCAACTTTGATAATCCTCCAAATATGGAGTCTATCTTTGGTAGGAAGTTTAAAATGAGGACTTTATAAAGTGTATGGGCCATTTTGGGGGTATTTGATCTACTCCAGATAGTGTTGTGACATGTAGCATTTGGATGCTTAACCCTAGTGTCCTCCTAAGCTTCACTAAGTTTAAATTGACCTTTCAGATTAATTTTTCAAGCCCAAGTGTCCTCGGCTCTATCTCCATAAATTGAAATGTTTTGTATTTCATCCTTGCTATTTCTGGTAAATGACTGCCTATCACACTCCCACGCCGAGTTAGAAATTATGCTAGCTATCGTAATGGAAGGAGTGCCATAACCAGAAAATCTACCCAAGCCTGGTCCGTCAATAAAACTTTTGTTATTGAGCCATGGGTTCTTCCATAAGTCAGTATGTTCACCATTTGCTATCTGTCTTTCCATAAGACCTTTGAGTTGTTCCTTATATCTCAAACAGTTCTTCTAGGTTAAAGAGGCGTTGTTATCTGGTTTGACAATCCAGAAATTATCCTTTAGATATCCAGCCCTCATCCATCTGGCCCATAGGTTATCAGACACAAGAAAATTTTCATGCAAGTTTCAAGCCATACACTCTTTTAAGATCAAATAAGGTTTTGAGTCCAACCCCACCTTCTTTCTATGTCCTGCATAAATCTTTATAGCCGACCTTATGCAGACCTCCCCGCCAAATGAAGTTTGCACAAACTAAATTAATTTTAGCAATTGAGCAATCAAGTATTTGAAATGTTTGTAACCAAAATCTAACTTTAGAAGTTATGATAAATTGAACAACCTCAATTCTACTAGTAAAAGATAATGGTTTGGACCTCAAACCCTATAATTTCTCTCTTATATTATCAAGCAACCAATCTTCCATATTCAACATCTGTAATAGTATTGTTGGAGAGTGGAACACCTAAATATCTAACTGGAAGAGTCCCTTCTATTACACCCAATCAATCTAACAAACTCTGTTTATGCCTGCAAAACGCATTAAAATAGCACTTAGTTTTGAGTTCATTCATTTATAGACTCGCCAATCTTTCCAACTCCCTAAAAAATTTCTTTAGCTTATCAATTGTAGTGTTGTTGCCTTAAAAACCACAAGTAAGTCATTAGCATAAATGAGATGTGTGACATAGGGCTGGAAATTATAAATATGACATATAGTTTTCTGGTGACATGTAAGCTCCATATGCAGTGAAAACCATTCTATAGCCACTGCAAATAAATATGGGGATAAGGGATCCCCTTAATTAATGCCTCTTGAGCTGCTTATTTAACCTTTAGGCGTACCATTAATGAGTACAGAAAATGTGGGGGAGTTTAAGCAATGAGCAATCAATTTACTTATCTGGCACACCCATAGACTCTAGCATACAAATAATGAAAGCCCTATTAACTTTGTTATTAGCCTTATGTAGCTCAATTTTCAAGCATAATTTATCTGCCCCTTTCTTATTAAATTCTCTAACTATTTCATGATCCATCAAGGAGTTTTCAAAGATAAATCTTCCTTTAATGAATGCACTTTAACATAATGTGACCAGGTCAGGGAGAACTTTGTTTAATCTCATGTAAATAATTTTACTAAGAATCTTATGCATGACATTACAGCAAACAATTAGTATGTAATCCTCAATTCTTTTTGTTTTGAGTACTTTAGGTATAAGTGACAAGTAAATGTGATTAATTTCTTGCACAAACTCTCCAGAATCTAAAACCTATTGATAAGCTTTTAGCATGACATTTTTTGGGTGTATCCAGTGGATTTTGAATAAGGCTACCTCCATGCCGTCAGGGCTAGGGCTAGAGTCTCTATTAATCTAGAAGATAACACTTTTCAATTCCCTTTCCTCAATCTGAGCTATTAGCATTGCACGCCCTTCTCTGGAGATTTTTCTTCTACTTTGTATGGATGGTAAGTCATGAGTGTAATCTCCATTATATAGCTCGGAATAGTAAGCAATAACCTATTATTCAATATTTTTTATGTTATCAAAAGCATTGCCATGTTCATTAAGACAGTTAAGTAAGTTATTATGATGCTTTCATTGAGACATTTTAGTATAAAAATATCTATTACACTCGTCTCCCTATAAAAGCATTTTTCTTTTGCTTTTTGTTTAAGGTCATCTTCTTTTTCTTTAGCTCCTCCCTTAGTTTTCTTCATAGTGAATAATAGTCAACATTTAGTCCTTCATGTAGAGGATTGTCATCAAGTTGTATTTGAATGTCCTTCAATTGCTTTTTAATTTTCTGAATAGCATCATCCTACTTGGGTCCTTTTTTTATTCCGTTCTTTAAGCCAGTTATTCATCGTTTTAACAATCATAACAAATTGATACGTGTAATTTCCTTGAGGTGCCTAAATAAGGTTAAAATCTGTAGCTTCCTTATAACCTTCCAGATAATGCCAATGAATGGCATATCTAAAAGGTCTTCATTTTTGTATCATCTTGTCTTCACTAATTATATAAGCAAAGGGAAATGATCACTAGCAGAGATAGGAAGGACAATAATTTTCAGGTTATGGATAGTGTTCAGAAGGCCTGCATTGCCTAGAGCTCTGTCTAATCTGGATGTAATTTTCTTTGCCTCACTAGTATTCCATGTGAATTCCACGCCTGTATGGAACACTTATATCAACCCATTGGCAAATAGACAAATTTTGAACTCCACCTCTTGGGATAGCTTCAATGTAAGTCCACTTTTTTCACAAGTTCTCAAAACAACATTGAAATCCCCAATCACAAGCCATGGTTGGTTAATTAGCCTTAAGTTATCAATAAGTTGTTTCCATAGTCTGGTTCTCTCTGAGACCTGATTGCAGGCATAGACAAGTAATTACGATAGTTAGACCTCCAATGTTTTTAAACTGGATAGTGATTTGTTGATCATCAGAATTTAGCGTAGCTTCTAACCAAGTGTTATCCCCCCGTAGGACCAAGATTTTACCTTTAACAATAGGCGAGCAATTGTGAACCATATTCCATTGATCACCTAGTTGACAGTTAAATATCTTTATATTATTTTCAAAAAAAATTATTCTCCAAAATAGATAAAATGATAGGCTTAAACTTAGCCTTGATATTGTAGAGGTCTAATTGACACGTGTCATTGTTAAGACCTCTAAGGTTCCACCGTTGATTGGCATTAATGTTTGGTTCTTTGCTCCTAGTAATCGGAGCAGATACCACCTTAGCTGCAGCTGTAGCTTCTTTCTCTGTATTAGATTGAAACCGTTTGTCATATTCTACATTTGGCTTTGTGTATTTACTAATTATCCTCTTTCTCTTCTTCATCAGATGATGACAAGTGGATATTTGGCTTATAGATCTCCTTTAGGGAACTTAGGACTGCCTCTTCCTCCATCAACTTCTTCTCATCAGGTGTACTATCCATGTAACAACCATGTTTTCGAAGCCGTAAAATTAGACAAATTTAATTGTAATAAAAGTATTCAAATTCTATTTTGATAATTAATATTTTTGAAATAATATTTTATTTAAATGAAGTCTGTTTAATAATAGATTTTTTTTTGTTTTAACTTATTGAGTTAATTAATAAAATAATTTCAAAAGATATATATTAAACTGGATAAAGTGTTATTGTGAAATATAAAATATTTTAAAGGGTAAATAATTTTATATACTTGAAATAGATGAAAATAAATTTTAATTGATATTCATAAAAATCGATAAATCAATGAAGATGAATAACTTTTTTTTCAAATACAGGGAATAATCAAGTAAAGGAATAAATAAGTATTGAACAAAAAGCGGATTTATCTAGTTATCAAAATATAAATTGTCGAATGAAGTGTAAATGGGTTTAAATTGAAATTTATTTATAATAAGAAATTAGATTATTTAAAAGAAAATAAAATTTTATTTAATTAAAACACAAGGCCCAAAAGTAATTCAAGCCCATGCTTATTAACAAACTCAGCCTCCTTTTCATTCCCAAAACACATAGCCAGGTAACACACAATGAATGACCCGACTTTCATATGCCTAAATCTCTAATCCACGCTAAGAAATCAAGAAGAAGAAGAAAAAGAGAGCGTGGGAAGGCTTAGGGATTGGTAACTGACACGTCCTGGGGGGCGAGGCATGCGAGGCTTGTCGACGGCAGCAAGGCATTGCGACCTGGGGACGCAACAGGCAATAGCTGCTGCGAGATGTAAAGAGGTGAAAGGATGGTTGCGACCTTGGTTCACAAGTTATTAGAGGGGAGGTTCGACCTTGCTGGTCGATGTTTATGACATTTGCGTGTTGAAAGGGAGGCGTGGTCGAGGACTGTTCAAAGGAGACGTGCACGATAGTAAAGACAGTAGCTGAAGTGTTGATGCTAAAGCTCCGATTAGCATTGAATTAAGGTGAGTTGTTAAAACTCACGAATTCTATATCTAATTGTGTAAAAATCTTCGTTGTTAATGATTGAATTGGATGAGATATGCTTGTATGCTTATGTTGGATTAATTACATGGTGAGTAAATCCTCATAAGACACATCTTTAAATTGTTGTAGGTTTAAACACAAATTTATAGTTTAACTTCTAATCCTAATGGTGTGTTAAAATGGTTGTTTCTATGTCCATAATTTGTCTGAAACCTAACTCTTAACAAAATTTGCAAGTAATCAGAATTATGTTGATCATATGAGATTTGGACTGATGGTTGATTATGGAATGTCATGTATGTTGAAAACCATCAATATACATTTGATTTTGTAGCTAGATTATACAATAATTGTGCATTGTTTTCATGACTAGAGTTATTGGAAAACAACTCGGGTGGCTAATTAATTCTATATTATGCAATTATATTCTATAGAGCGATGTTGGCTCTAAATATTGAATTTTCGATTGGTTTATTGTTTGAATTATTTAAATGTACTTAAAAGAATTTTAAAAATGAGATTTTATCTATTTTGATCCATATTGAAATGTAGTTTATAAAATAAGATTAAATTATATTATATTCTTAACTTATTTCTTAATTCAAAATTTTTATTCAAAACTTTTTAAGATGAGTATTTTCTTCATAAGTCCTTTTGAAATTTACTATTATTAGTATACTAATATTTTGGAAATGTTTTAGTAGCAAAAGATAAAATATAGCATTATTTTATAAAGTTGTTATGAAAGTAATAATTTCAGTTTCAAGTGATTTTAGTTATAAAAGAGGTTTAAATGATTTATAAAAGCTGTTATTATATTATAAAAGCCTATGTCAATAAATAACTTTTCCTTAAAATGAACTTAAGGATTTAAAAAGCGAATATGGAAATTATATTTTTGTGTATATAAAATTAATTTAAAACTCTTTTATTTTATTTATTATGGATGTGAGATTTTAATGAGATTACTTGCTTTTCTACGAAACAAAGAATTTTAATAAATATTTGAATTATCGGATTGGTACGAGACATTTCGAACAATTCTTTCGCTTATTATTATGATTTGTTAAAAGAGCTTGAGTAGAAATTACTAGCTTTTGGTAAATATTTGAATTTAATTTCTGGTGTAGGATAGTTAGTTAAATTCTAGTGATTACTAAAGTGAAAGTGACCTACACTTTAGAGTCATATTATCTTAGAGTGTTCGAATTTCAGGCTGATAGATCTCTAAGAGATGATGACTCATTTTTCATCAATCCGTGAGTCGATATTTGAGTAGTGCTTGATGAAACTGCTTGAGAAGGTGTTAGCGACCTTGTCATTGGGGGCGAAACTGCTTAGAGTGGTGTTAGGAACCTTGTCATTAGGGTGAAACTACTTAGTGAGGTGTTAACGACCTTGCCATAGACGACGAAATTGCTTTGAGAGGTATTATTGACCTTGTCATTCAGGGCGAAACTACTTAAGGATGTGTTAATGACCTTGTTAGGGTCGACGAAACTGCTTGAGGAGGTGTTAGCGACCTTGTCAAGACTATAATAATCTTTTTCGGATATAAGATTATGATTATTTATTAGCGATTATTATTTCTTCAGATATTTTTGGATGGATATTTAATATCTTTTGACTTTGGAGAATTTTGAATTGTTATTACCATATTTCTTACGATAGTATGTTGGAGATTTGATATAGATTTATGAAATGGTGATTTGGTTTGATAGTACTTATTATGGTTAATTGGTCTTTGGGAACAATCTGAGACGACTTATTTTATGGTTAAGTCATAAATATAATTTTTATTGATATGCCTTACTATGGTTATTTGTTCTGGCATATTTTTATTATGACTTATTTACTATCAAGTCATATAATTACGATATCAATATCTCACCTTTTGTAACGACCCGCTATTTTGGACCATTCAAATCGACAATAAAACCATACATGTCCGACTTGAATAATTCGAAATACCGAATTGTTAATTAAAATTTGGCAAAACTTAACATAATATAGTAAATAAATCATCACAGATCACAGACACAGAGTAATATAATGCAGCGGAATAGATAAAGAATAGTAGTTCATGAAGCTACTATATACATTGGAGTTAGAAATAAAATACAACTGAATATCTTAGATGTAGTGAAGTCTCCAGTATGCGCAGATGACTTCTCTGAACAAATCAACAGGATGACTGAAAGGATAGATTGCTGGATCTTCAAGCAAGGCTCCAACTTCGAAGGTGGGTCTCAAATGCTGTATCACTCAGTCTGACCCGAGCGTAAAACAAAACACAAAACACTCGAGTCAGGATTAACATTCTTATATCAATAAATCCAACTCAAGTGAAATATCAACTGAAATACAAATAACTTAAAGGATGTTTGGAATAACCATCCTCTAAGGGTTCATGAAACTATCTACAGGGTAGAAATATACACTATAACACCGTGGCCATTCTCATTTATTTATACTTCAAACCAAATATAATTTTTCTTCAATTATCTCTATATTTTCCAAAATAGTATTTATATAAAATAAATAATTTATAAAGTAAAGTATTCAATTCCCTCAACTTAACATATCGTTTCAACATCAACCCGACCTTCCCATTCAAATTAAATTCAATCTCAAATTATCAATTTAAATCTTAAATTCACCACTTAAATTTTATCGATCCCAATTCGGGTATGAAATCACCAATACCCCTTTTTATTTCAATATATTTCAAAACTTTAAGTATTCAGCGTTTCAAACTAAATTTTATTCAATTTAGTTTTCTACATAATAAATTCAATTTAGTTCAACCTAAATTTTTCATTTTAATTCAATTTTAGTTTCCAAATAACAATTCAACTATTTTGATTTTTCATACAGATCCGAATCCTAAAATAAACCATTTAAATTCCAATATAGTTCAAAGCTTTAATATTTAAATGTTCCATTTAACAATTTCATATGGATCTCGATTTAATCTCCCTATTATTTAGTCTTGAAATACTTCCTCATTTGATTCAAAATTATTTAAGTAACCTTAAATTCCATTTCTACTCAATATTTTCCTTAATTTATTTAAACGTGAAATATTCATTAAATCACTTAAATCAAAAATCCAGTTATAAAATCATACCTTTATATTTCCCATTCGATAATTCCAAATTGATTTAATTAAATAAATCCTTATTTAAATACCATTTTTAATAAACCCAAATTTATCTCCCAATCTTAATTATTCAAATTTTCACAACGGTAAATTTTGGAACATAAATCTTAAATACTACTTAAACATATTATATGGATTACATCAATCTTAATAATATTATTGTTAAATCTATATATAAAGTTTCCATTTATATATAATATTTTAAGAACCAATATTTATTAAATCCCATATATTTCTCTTCAAACTGTAGAATTTATTTTTAAAATAATTATATGGACCAACGGTGTCTGTATATAATTCCTATCATATAGTCAAGTGCTACGGATATTTATCATTTCAATCCGTACACTAAATTTATCCGGGTGGATATCATTTCAACCCGTAATTCCAAATTCAATTAAATGAAAATCGCTTGGGTTTATCATTTCAACCCATAATGATTTTCTCCTATTCTAAAGTCTGTTCGGGTATGTATCATTTCAACCCATAGTGATTTCTATACTAACAGGGAACTTGCAGAGTGATAACAGATATGTAAATAATAATAACAACAGGCATATATCATCAAAATAAATATATAAACAATAGGATATGGTGTCATATCCCATAAATGAATAGATACAGATAATAGCATATATAACAATTTAAATAACTACAGCCTCATATTTCAATTGTCGTTTCAATTGAAATCAAATTTAGTAAATAAAAGAACGTTAATCGTGAGTGATTTCTCACCTTTCGAGGCTAGAGATATAGACAACGAAGCAGATTTGAGTTAAGAATCAAGGCGGAGAAAGATCGGCACGAATCCGACAATCAAAGCTGATAACGAGAAATCGATGAAATCAAATTAGAATTTGGTTGACGATGATAAATTCGAACGAATAGTGTATTACATTATTTCTTATTATTCCCTTTCAAAATCAATGTTTTAAATCAAGGCATGCGTTTAAAAATGACCCATATGAACACTTGAACCTAAATTTTAAATGCATACATTTGAAATCAAACTCTACATATGTAATATGTCCATCTCAAAACTAAATTAACTCCCTTTTCTTTTCTAACATATAAAACCATACTATGTATCATAGAACTTAATGATATAAAATTCATAAACTGTCATATACTGTAACAATACCCTTACAAATTTATATATATTAAAACTATAAAAATTTATATATTAAAACTCCACACTAAAATACATAACTCGACCATTCTAAACGCGATACGTAAGAAAAAGGTAAAATAAAATCCTTAGTTTATTTGGAAATCACAACTCACGCCTACTACCATATTATATTATAAACAAATATAAATGCAGACAAAGGGTTCATATACGCTAACTGTAAACTGATATACAGTGCAGACAACGCTTCTTTTTTTTTTTGGTTGGAAAAATGATCAAAAGTTTGGAATAAGTGCCAGAAGGAGCTTCTTTAAAGTAGCATGCACGTATCTTCTTTTTTTATTTATTGATTCTGGACATTTAATTGATATGTGTATATAGCACGGTAATCCTTTAAATCTTTGAAAATCTATAAGTCTACAACTGACATGCCACTACATTTTACCAGTGTATGTACCTCAGAATATGTTGCTTTTAAAATCTGACAGCACCTCGGACTCATATATAGATGAGTATATAAGCACACATGTATACTTATATATGTTAAATTATGCAGACAAGATCTAAATGAAACAGAACATATGAACAAATGTTTCAAACCAATATGTTATACTTAAAATCTGCATATAAATAAAACACACACACGCCTAATATTAAACCAAATATATTATTATATACTATAGATTTGAAGATCTCTAAACATACTAACTGATGGCAACAGGTTTCAAGTTAAAAATTTAGGCTTGCTCAAATATAAATAATATAAAACGAACACTGACGCAAAGAAGAAAAGAAAGTAAATATAATACCTTATATAGACAAGTTGCATGCGAACAGGGACATTTTGATAAGGCTCTGGAAGAAATAAAATCATAATCTTATGCGTTTACGCAACAGAAGGATGAAGGCACCGCGTGAGGAGGAGAGGGGGATGCCGACGTGGGCTGCCAGGTGGAGAGGAAGATGAAGGCGAAGGGAGGGGATGGTGGGAAAACGTGGCGGATGGCAAGGCAAGAGGCTGGGGTTTCGGTTGTGGGAGGGAACGGGCCGGCATTGGCGTGGGGAAGTGGTTCGGTCTGCGGCTCTTGGTGGTTGCGTCAGAGGGAGGGAAGACGTGGAGGGAGAGGATCGGCCCGAGAGCAAAAATTTGTGGTGGGCGAACGGGTTGGGTGCACGGCCATGGGGAAAGAGAAGTTGATGGGTTTCATTCATGAGGAGGTTTGAAAAAATAAATGGAGAAAAAGAAGATGAGTAAAGAACAGTTGCGTGCTCTCTGTATCCCTATATATAGATGTCTTTGGAATAGTGTATAGTGTGAAAAGAGATAGGAATGAAGACGCGAAAAAAACGTACAAATTTAATTTGATATTGATGTAGATGTAACCGGTGACCGTTTACCAAGCAAAAGTTATTAAAGCAATTAGTTGTTTACGTGCACAGCATGCTTCACATTTGAAACCGAAGGAAAAAAAATTAATGGAAAGATTAACGGCCACAATTAAAGGTACCGCTATAACGAACAAGTTATTGCTTCCGTTGCGCATCGGATTTCAAAATACAGAAACAAATATACCGCTGAGATCAGCGTGACGAGACGATCAAAACGGTATGCAGATACCAGTAGTATGATCCTCCGATAAGAAGTCGATGATCGGTACCAAAAATGCTGCTAATTTGACAAAATAAGGTAAACGGAGCAGTAGACGTCCGAATTTGAAAAAACGAAAAATGACGTTTCACTCAGAAGAGGATTTAGAATTTTTCTATATAAAAATATTCAGGTTTGAAAAATATTTTATTATCAACAATTATTAGCTAGCTCGAATTTAATAGAATTTCACAATGAAATAAACTTTGATAAAATTAATTGAAAATTTTAAAATCTGCTATGTTTAATTGGACGTAATCCAAATATTAAATTTTTTTATTCCAAAATTATAGTTTTAATTTCTCAAAAATCCAATTAAATACGTTATAAAACCAATTAAAAATCATTAAAATTTTATGGGTCGTTAAACCTTTTTATTAGGTATAGTCTGACTCATTTATTTTAGAAATACTCGGCTAAGGCCGAGATTCTATAGGCTAAGAGACTCGTTGACCTTTGAATTTTGGGCTAGCATTGAAGTAGACTATTTTGACCATTTTCATTTTACTTCATACTTGTATATATTGATATTTAGGAGTTTATGTAATGTGTATTATCTAGTAGTTGTTGTGTATGTGATAAAGTATTTTTAGATGTGATATGTTTATAGTGGGCATTGAACTGATATTTTGTAGACTCACATTTTATTATGTATATGATGTATATTATTCCACGGTGACCCGTGACCCTGATTCTGATATGTATTTATATTATATACTCTTTTGAATATTTTAGTCAGTGTGTTTATTGTACTAATACTATACACATCAAAATTTTCATTTCAGATCCTCAAATGGTAATAAAGACGTGTCATCGTTAGTATAAAGGTATATGTAGAATGATAAATTATATATATATATATATATATAATTAAATTTGGAATTGAAAAATATATTTAATAAATAAAATAAGATATAATAAAATTTGAATGGTTGCTTGCTGATGTAATTATTTTAATATGATGTAATGTATTGTTTTGAATGCAAACGGTTGATAATGGATGTGTGTAAATATGTAACATCATAAGTCAATAATTTTACGTAAGTAAGCGTAGGAATATTATTTTCCAAAGTGGTTGAAAAGAATTTTAATGGTATATTTTGTTTTTATTTGTCCGTTGAGTGTTCTAAGAATTATGGTCGATGCATTTGACCAACGTTATCGGTAAGGATTCATAAACACTAGAATGAGGCATTTCGACACAATAGTTTGAAAATAAGAATATGTTTTGGAAAAGGAAACTATATTTTGAAAATAATACACGACATGGAAAAATAATAATAATAATAAATACAATGTTTTAGTTTACAATAAGCAAGCTATACTTTGGAAAGTTCATTTAAAATTTTAGATTTTTATCTTTCTTATATGACATTTTAAAATTATCAAGATTGAAAATATTCAAAGTATTTTTAAATTATTTGAATTTAAATTCAAAAGGAGGTTTTAAGTTGGTGAATATTTTCAAATGAAGAAAGTATTGAGATAAATACTTGTTTATTGTTTTGAAAATTCAATACATCATATATAAATGTCTTGAGACAAAATCTACATTTTTAAATGATTGAATTTGAATTTTATAAAAGTAATTGAATGATTTGGGTATAAAGTGTGTGTATGTGTATGTTTAGAAGAGAAATATTAGTTTGAGATGGTAATTTAGTGATGTACGTGATTATGAAATTATATGTAATATTTGAAGTTTCTAAGAGAAAAAAAAATCTTAACTTGAGTGTGTGTATCTCAAAAATCCATATGAGCTTAATAAAATCCTGAGCACCAATATCAAGAGAACTAATGATGACAATCTAATTATGAATATAATTAAAGAACTCAATGATATTTCAGCTAAATCATTACAAAGAAATAATAAAGCCGTTAATGGAAGATTCTTAATATTTTAATTGTGCTAGTTGGTGAAGAATACAATACTGTTTATCAAAATCATGAAAACTGACTAGCAGAATATGGAGATAGCCTATCTTGAGTGAGGTGAACTAAAGAAAAATCTCATCAATGGTGCTAAACAAATATTTATATGGTTATCATCTCTACTACTAATAAAGAAAATTCGTTTACTCGACGTTTTGAAATTCCAAAAATGCACTTGCTTTCCGTTTACAATAATATAAACAGCTCGTGCGAAGCAGGGACCAATTCTAGTTATAATAATATAAGGTCACAAGGCAGGTACTCATCCTGTTTTCAAAACTAAGGCTTGTATCCAAGTTATTTATAACTATATCATTGTAAATATGGTTTGACAACTTAGGTCATATTATTGTGCATACATAAATATTTAAAAGTAGCCGAAGCATCCAGCTATGCATATGCTAGCAAGGTGAAACAATTATAAACAACAACAAAATTTAAAACAGCAAAGTTGTAGTTTAACAAAGCAAATCTAACCTTCTTTAATTGCAAATATGGTTTATTTTTAACTTAGGTATACAGTTGATCAAATTAATCAATATCAGAGTAATTTGTTAGTAATTGAAAAATATAGAGTAAGATTTAACCTCCCACTATTAAAATAAAATAAAAAAATAAAAAAAATCCTGTAGCAGTCAGCACGAAAGCTGGAAATAAAATCAGAAAAAAAAGAAATACATATATATTGATAAAAATCTTGTGACAGTCACACAAGTAAGGGACAGAAATAAATTTATACTGTTCACAGCCAATGTATAATTCCTAATGTATGGCAATCTGTACTCGAGTCTGGAGCATGAAGTTTTAAGCTTATCAAATTCTTCAAATCTTCCCAGCTTCAATCCTGTCATAATTCTCTTATTACCCCCAAATTGAGATCATGATGGTCATAGAGAGCTGCACTGCTGGGAAAAACAATATACACAAAATTTTTGATCAAACTAAAATATAATGCAGTATAGTGGTTTTAAAAATATGATGCATATAATATTTTTTTCAAAGAAATGTTTTCGAAAGCTAATTAAACATGCTACAACTTTACTTTTGAAGAAATTAAATTCTTTTGTGTTTTGGCATTTAAAGAGTTCGTTAGAAAGTTGCTTATTTGAATGTATGTTATTGTATACATGCGAAACTTATGTTTTGATTTGAGTTGAGAATAGGTACAAGAAGGGTTCTTGGATTGGAATGTGGTGCAAACTTGCTTTTGCTCGCATATAAATTTAATAATTTGCTTTAAATGCTAAAATAAAGGTACGCTTTCAGATTAAAATACAGAAATGATACAAATGTTGTTATATATTACGTTTCTAACCGTGTGTGCTAGAGAACCACATATTATCATAAAACCAATTGACAATATGAAGGGAGATCTCTTAGTATTTATGCATGATTTATATTGTAAATTGTCCGATGTGGGACTAACCTCAACACGCCCCCGCACGTGTGGCGTATCATCAGTCAAACACATGATAATCATTGATGGTGACGTGTGACACAATTAAAACCGCTCTGATACCGGGTATCCTGGGATGTTATCTGTCGTCCTAAGATTGAGGGTGGGCTTGGCTTGCGAAATCCCAAGGACATTTGTTCGGCTTTCGCTTGCAAGTTGTGGTACAGGTTTGGTTCTAACGATTCGCTCTGGGCTTCGTTCCTTCACGCCAAATACCAGAGGTTGGCCTCTGGTGGCTTCACATGATCTCCATCATTCGCTAGTGAAACATGGAAGCATATGCAAACGGTCAAGTTGTTCTCTGATTCTCATGGAGGCCAATCCGGATGGGATGGTGGCCCGTTTTCTATTCGTAAGGTCTGGCTCTCTTCTCGTTCTCCCGCCCCCGCTTTCCCCATCTTTTCTTTCGTTTGGGACGCTAGAATCCCCCCTAAAGTGTCCCTTTTCATGTGGCGAACCCTTCATAATGGTTTGCCAGTTGATGCGAACCTTTAGAGGATTGGTATCTGTTTTGTTTCTCGTTGCAGATGCTGCGGCAGCGGTGAAACGGAAACGGTGGACCATTTGCTTTTTTCAGGCTGTACCGCCAGAGCCTGCTGGAACTACTTCGGAAATTTGATGGGTATTCGTGGTTGCGTTTCCTCGTCGAACGACCTTCTAGGTTCCTGGTGGATCGGTAGAAGTGGTAAATCTTTTCGTTCTATCACCTGTCGATTGATTCCTTGTCTGATTTGCTGGAACATCTGGTGTGCGAGGAATAAGGCTATTTTTGAGGAGACGCCAATGGATCATTTTTCCATTATTCGGCGGGTTAGAAATGATGTTTTCTTGGCGTTTCGAGGTAGACCTTTCAGAGGATCAGTCAACTCTCGTTCTGGTCTCCTTGCGGCCCTGCTTTCAATTTCCTGCTCTCAGCCTTCCTTTAGAACGGGAATTGGTTGATCTCCGGTCTCGAGACTTGTGTCTCTTGCTTGCAGGTCATCTTGTTCCCTTTTTCCCTCATCCCCCCACCCCCCCACCCCCCTCTTTTTTTTCTGTATTTCGTTTTCTCCTGCCTTTTGATTTCAGGTTCTGGTATGTTGGCTGGGTTGGAGCTCTTCTTTCTGCTTTAGGGTGTTGCTTGGCAGAAGGACATTTGGATCTTTCTCTTGGCTTCCGCTTTTGCTGTTCTTTGGTTGTTGGGCGCTTTGATGGGATTTTTCATGTGAGCTAGACTCTTTCTAGCTGTTGTTGTGCATGGTTGTCTTACGGCATCGGCATCGGGCGGTGGCATTGCCGGAGCTCGATGACGATGTTTGATGGGCGGTGGTTTATCCGGAGCTCATCGTCGGTTTTCCTTGCCAGCTTCCTTCTTCCGTTGCCGATCTTCCTAGCCTACTTCTGGTGGTTTGGTCTTTTGCTCTTCATTTGTATATTTTGTATGATTTTTGATTGGTGTAGTTGTTCTGCTTTGCTTTTGGGTCACCTGTCAGGCTTGTTGACAGCTTTTTGGTGATGGTTAATAAAATTTATTTGATTGAAAAAAGAAAAAAAACCGCTCTGATACCATGTTAGAGAACCATATATTATCACAAAACCAATAGGTGATGCGAAGGGAGGTCTCTTAGTATTTATGCATGATTTATATTGTAAATTGTTCGATGTGGGACGATGTATATTGTTTATATTATATTTGTTAAATTGCAAACGGTTCTCCTTACAACGGAGACTTTACCGAGTTTATTTGAAACTTCTGGCACTTAGAAAAAATTTCAAATTTTTTTCGGATGTATAGAAATAAAAGTTAATAAATGAACCTATTTAAATGTATAACATACGATAAATAATTCTAATGTTAAGCGCAACTTGATTGTAGCTTTCGAGTATAGTTAATGTTTGTGTGTGCGTAACGTCTCCCTATAAGAAACTGCGAAGACGCAATTTTCATAAGGAAGGTCTATAACAACCCTGTTTTTGAAGCTGTAATATTAGACAAATTTAATTATATTAAAAGTATTCGAATTCGATTCTCATAATTAATATTTTGGAAATACGATTTTATTTAATTAAAGTCTATTTGATAATGGATTTTTTTGTTTTAATAGATTGAATTAATTAATAAAATAATTTTTAAAAGATATATTAAACTGGATAAAGTGTTATTGTGAAATATAAAATATTGTAAAGGATAAATAATTTTATATACTTGAAATAGATGAAAATATGTTTTATTTGATATTAAATAAATCAATAAGTCGATGAAGGTGAATAATTTTCTTTTTCAATACGGGGAATAATCAAATAATAGAATAAACAAATATTGAACAAAAAGGGGATTTGTCTAGCTATCAAAATAAAATTGTAGAATGAAGTGTGAATGGATTTAAATTAAATTGAAATTTATAATAAGAAATTAGATTACTTAAAAGAAAAGAAAATTTTATTTAATTAAAACACAAGGCCCAAAAGTAATTCAAGCCCAAGCTTATTAACAAACTCAACCTCCTTTTCATTCCCAAAACACATAGCCAGGTAACAAACATTGAATGACCCGACTTTCCAATGCCCAAATCCCCGATTCCTCGCTAAGAACTCAAATAAAGAAGAAAAAAGCGGAAGCGTGAGAGGGCTTAGGGATGCTAGCGATTGACGCGTCCTAGGAGGGAGAGCCACGCGAGGCTCGTCGATGGGAATAAGGTGTTGCAATCTAGGGACACGATAGTTGATGGCCGTTGCAACGATGTGGCGTACTGAAAGGCTGGCTGCGACCTTGGTTCACGAGTTATCAAAGGGGATGTTCAACCTTGCTAGTCAATGTTTACGACATTTGCGCGTTGAAAGGGAGGCATAGTCGAGGACTGTTCTGTAACAACCCGATATTTTCAACCATTCACATCCGTACATGTCGGACTTGAATTGTTCAAAATACTGCGTTGTAAACAAAATTTGACAAATCTCAAAATATACAGTAAATAAATAATCAAAGAATCACAAACACGGAACCAGAATACTCACAGCGGAATTTAAAAAAAATACATAGTGGTTCATGAAGCACTATCAATAGTCTCAAAATAAATATAAAGTACATAGTCTTAAACCAAATATAGTTTGAAATCTCCACAGAAACTCTCAATATTAAATTGTCTTGATTTCAAAGGCTAAAATAAGAACTGAACAGAAGCTTGATGGCAGCTTGAAAAGAGATGATCTGCTTAAGTCCTAGCTCTGGAGGTAAAGTCTGAACTGAAACTCAGGCTGACCCGAGCGTAAAATAAAACATAAACACTCGAGTCAGGACATACATACTTATACAGTGTAAGCTAATTCAAGTGAACTGTAATATAAAGCAAGTAACTTAAAGGATGCTTGGGACCGCCCATCGGATCCGATAAACTATTTATTATGTAGTAATAATTTCGCTATTATAATAGTGTCTATATTAAAATAAACTTACTTCTAAATAGCGTTAAGGAGTGACCCAATATTCCCCTTAACACGTAATAGTCCCAGTAGTCCATCCAATATCATAGTCCCTCCTGACCGGGAAGCCACCAGAGGATACCACACGGGCTACGGGAGAAAACCAAACTCGTACAAGGCTCGCTATGGTAGGTGACATGGCACAACTAGGCAATGCCAGGGTAGATATACCAGTTACGCTTCTGGACCGATGGTAACGCATAGCGCGCAACTACCGTTCACCTCGAACAACACTCCCAAATCAAAGGTGCGCACCAAAACAATCACAAAAGTAATGGAATGGCATACGAAGAAGTGTGTCCGATCAGAGGTGCTACCTCATTAATCCGTCGATCGCTCCTGTTTTAGCCACCTTATGCCAACTCACGGGAGTCGGGTCCACGTATTTACCTCAAAGGAAACGTCACCACCATCCTACTTCATTCTGCAATCTCCGCCACGTACACAGTTGTCAAAGTGGTTTTCGGTATCGACGGAGAGTATGCCCATATCCGATCCCGTTCTCTTTAACAACCAACGTTATTATTACCCGTGGTTATAAAGAATCTAAAATATCAAAATGCTACTTTTGAAACTATTTAAAAGTGAAGTTATTTTTCTTACAAAATCAAATATAAAATCCCAAAAGTTTAGCCTTAGTCCAATTGTATCAACTACAGCACTTGCAAAGTGCGGTAATATCCTTTACAATAAATTTGAGTAAATTAAAATTTAGATTTCAATATAATTTCAGCGAAATTAAACCTTTTATTTAAACAAATCAAAATTTCCACTTTTAAACAGTCATTTAAATTTCTCAATAATTTATGATTTTTTTTATAAAGTAAATTCTTCAAGTATATATCTAACTTTTATACTTTATACAAAATCAAGTACACAATTTCTATGAATTTTACTTAACAATTAAGTTAAATTACCGTTTCCAAAATAACTAAATTTCCAATTAATTTCTTATCTTACCTTTATTTCAAAACCAACCTCCCATTTCTAAATCAAGTTATATTTCAACTTCCGTATTTCCACTAATTTAACTATTTAATTCATAGAAAACTTATCCTCGCTTTATATTTAAGTTATAACAAATTTCATATTTTACTTCTTAGCTAAAATTTCATTTATTTTACAAATCCAAATTTACAAGAGAAATTTATACTTTAAATTTTAACTTTTATTTATTTACATCTTTAACTTGTAAAATATAACTATGCTTAAGAATCATTTTAAATCAAATTTTAAACAAAATATTATACATTCTAATATTTAATAATTCCAGAAAATTATACATACATACATACATACATACATATATATATATATATATATATATAACCATGGGTCTGTATAATATTTTCTAACCTAGGTCAAGTGCTAAGGATAATATATCATTTCAATCCGTAATTTATAAAGAAAATCCGGGTTTTATCATTTCAAACCCGCAATCCCAAGTTAAATAAATAACTAAATAAATGAATAAATAAATAAATATCGTTCAGGCCTATCATTTCAGCCTGTAACTATTTCTATTCTACAGGGAACTAGAAGTGGGATTAAGCAGTAAATTAATAAATAATATAACAACATAAATAAAACAATATCTAATATAACTGATGATGTGTAGGTTTAATAACAGGATTTTTAACATCATCAATTTATATAACAGTCAAATGAAATGAAATAAAATTTTATTCTACAATTACAGTTGTTATTAATTCACAGATATATAAGTACGTTTGTCAGGTGAGAATACTCACCTTCTCGAAGCTGTAGAATTTATTCAAACAATGATATCTACCCCGAAAGAAGAGTACAGAAGGCACGATCAATTATTGGAAGATGAGACAAACTGATTTCGATCTTGAAACAAGATAAATAAATAAAACTGAGTACGTGAATTCCAATTACGGACAAAGCAAATTTTTAAATAAAACAAAATTAGAACGAGCTAAAATAAAATGAAAATTGACTCAAATTGCTCGACCACTCCACCGCACGACTTGACCCATTAAAACAAAAGCTCAGCCTGCCCATTTTTTTTCCAAAACAAAATTTACAAAATAAATTTATACTCTATTTTTTTTACCATTTTTTATAAAATATTATGACGTGTTAATAAAAAGGAGGCAAATCTTATGTGGGCAACATGCAATTCACGGCAGTGATACATAAAGGCAGCGCATGCAATATTTATTTATTTATTTATTATTATTATTATTATTATTTTTCTCTGTTAGGAAACAAGTAAAATATCAAAATTTCCAAATCAAAACAACTTTATAATGTTCTTACATATATCATATATCCTCATACGTAATGTTTCTAAATTTTAAAACACATGTGACCAACAAACAAAAAAACGCGTACGGTCTGGGAATACTTCTTCCCTGAACACTCGCGCAAACAAAGCAGTGGAATTATCTTAAAAATTTTAAGCTGGGCTAACCTTAGGTGGTGTATGCCTTTTATATTATATTTTTCTTCTTCAAACTGAAGTGCGCTATACTCAAACAAGTATGCAGTTAATCCATAATTACATGATTAATTAACCTTGATTATAACTTATTGCTAAATTAATAAATCTTTAATTATTAATTAATAATCTTTAATTATCTAATTAATAATCTTTAATTTCAAATTGATTAACCCTTAATCAAATTATTTATTAATCCCTAATCATTAATTATTAAATTAACTAGTTATTCCTTAATTACCTCATTAATTTAATTGATTTCAAATCATTAAATCTTACTTTAACTTTAAGATAAAAACATTTCTTAATTATGACTAAATCGTTATTAACAAACACATTTGAAAACAATTTATTTTTGAATTTACTTTAAAATTTCATTTCAAAAATGAGAAGTAAAATGAATACAATTTAACTTAACAAAGTTTAAACGATTTAAAAACCCTTTTAAATTACATGGTAAAGAAATGTTTGTCTTATAGAAGGATAAAAATATACAGGTGGTGATAAAATAAATATTCAAGTGCTAGGCTAAAACTGCATCAGAGATGCTCGACAATGCACGACCAGATCGTAGAGGAGGGGAAGGAAGTTAGGCGTTTGTCATGCGGTGGAGCAGTTTGAACAGAACATTAAAAAAAAGGAAATAAAGTTGTAGCCATAACCCGATGTTACTGATTCTCACGCACGCAAGAAAGAAGAGAAGGCCAACAATGGGATGAAAATAAATTGCATACGAGTCTTATATATGCCAAAGAGAGTGTGTGGGTTCTATTTCACCGTAAAATGAATTCAATTTAACTTAACAAAGTTTAAACAATTTAAAAACCCTTTTAAATTACATGATAAAGAAATGTTTGTCTTATAGAAGGATAAAAATATACAGGTGGCGATAAAATAAATATTCAAGTGCTAGGCTAAAACTGCAACAGAGATGCTCGGCAATGCACGATCAGATCGGAGAGGAGGGGAAGAAAGTTAGACGTTTGTCATGCGGTGGAGCAGTTTGAACAGAACAATGGAAAAAAAACAAAAGAAGGAAATAAAGTTGTAGCCATTACCTGATGCTACTGATTCTCACGCACGCAAGGAAGAAGAGATGGCCAACAATGGGATGAAAATAAATTGCGTACGAGTCTTATATATGCCAAAGAAAGTGTGTGGGTTCTATTTCACCAATAGCTTGCGAAAAAGAAGATGTAACAATACTGAGGTGGTGATGGAATTGTGAACATGGGTTTCATTTATATAAGAGAAGTTGCGCAAATCACGTAAAGGAAAAAAATGGCAAGAAATCATTTTTAAAATGGTCTGGAGATTATTCTGTGTGATGTTTGCTTTATGAAGAGGTAAATTTGGTTGACTTATTAATTTAAAAATGCAGGCAAAAAGATAAAATGAGAAATGCCAATTCAAGGCATGTGAAAATTTTAGGCAATATTTGTTAGAACGGCAAGAGAATTAAATGCATAGATTTATGTGGGAGAGGTCAAAGGCAAGAAATAACCATTTTGAATGTGTTTGATTAAAAGATGCAAAATGCATAGGTTAAAAAATGAAGAAATAATAAAATTTGTTTTTGAGTGGCACGCATTTGTTCTCGTTTGAAATTATTAAGAAGTGAATGCGTTGATAAATAAAAAGAAACGACAAGAATGATTGGAGCAAATAATTACAGTGGGTAAGAATTAATAAGCGAAAGAAACGACAAGCAATTATATTTTTGCTTTGAATGGAAATGGAATTTGAACAATTTGCGAACGTGTTTAATAATGAGGAGAAACTAGTGTTGATATCGGAGAAAACGATAATAATATTTGATTTGAACGTTACTTTATTCAAAGATTTTATACTGAATTAAAATAGTTGCAGCAAAAAGGGATGATGAAAATCACGGCATGCGCAAATCAAGGGGCAGTTTCTTTTATTAGTGAACATTCGTACGTGCAAAATTTAAGGAAGAAATGCCTTGATTTAGATGAGAAGTTAAAGGCAAGAATATTTTTTTATTTTTTTTTACAATTACCTTGTTGCGTTGATTTTGAATCAGTCCATTGAATATTTTTCCTATCAATTTCACACAAGAGGTAAGGAAAGTTTGGAACAATTAATTACAGTGAGTAATAAATTTTATTACCAGTGTAGATTTTGTGAATTAAGGAGAACATAAAACGGCAAGCAATCAATTTGCACTTAAAACGGAAATGGAAAATTTGACCAAAAGAATAATGTTGAGCGACGTGTAAATATTAAAGACGATATCTTTAGAATGCGTACAACAGAAGCAATTACTTATGCCCAAAATATAACAAAAATAACGGATTTAAATTTTATACGTTTTCTTATATATACGTTATATATTCCATCAAATAACGCGCCTTTTAAACGCGTAATTAAACAGTTTATTTATACATAAATTTTGAAATTTATTACTTAAAAAATATGATTTGTTTACACAGGGGTTTTTTTTCGTTCATTTACCATTTACCAAGAAATCTATTACTAAAATGTATATAAGTAACAGTATAAATTATTTATTTTTAAAAAGTATATAATCCATTTATAGCTAAGGTAAAATAATTGTGTTGTTTTAACGGTACAGAAAAATGGAAAATTCGCGAACGTTTTATAAAATTGAACAAAGAAAAGTGTTGATTCTTAGAGTAAAGAAACGAAAAAGAATATTTGATTTGAACGTTATTGAAAAATCAATGGGTTTTATTTATTAAATATGT
Organism: Allium cepa; assembly: GCA_030765085.1. Lineage (NCBI taxonomy): Eukaryota > Viridiplantae > Streptophyta > Magnoliopsida > Asparagales > Amaryllidaceae > Allium > Allium cepa. The sequence goes on from CM060934.1 coordinate 631,412,938, forward strand.
GGAGTCAACAGAAAGAAAATTTATTCCTTTCCCACTTAAAAATGCATGTCTACTGATTTATTTTATTTGATTATTTATATCCAAGGTAAGTAATTTAGACGTATGAAAAAACGACACAATAATTAAATCAAACACACGCCCAGTTTCGTAATAAAAGTAACGCTTTTAAATTTACGCGTTCTCTTATGTAGTAGATATACTTTAGAAATGTTCCATCAATAACGCACCTTTTAAACGCGTAATTAAACAGTTTATTTATACACTAAATTTTTTTCAAATCTTATTTCTTAATTAAAACATGATTTTGCTAGAAATTAAGTTATTTACCATCTTCAACAAAAAACCCAAATTTCCAATTAAAGTTAATTCTTAACCACGTCAAAATTTCAGAGATCTCATTATTTATTTAAAAATTTGGGCAATTCTTTTAATCAATTCAAAATTTAGATTTTTATATAATATACCCCCAAAGTTTTATAATTAAAAGTGAAAAATACTTGTTAAAACTTCGGGCTGTTACATGTTCAAATGAGACGTGCACAACAGTAAAGGAAATGGCTGAAGCGTTGATGCTAAAGCTTCGATTAGCATTGGATTAAGGTGAGTTGTTAAAACTCACGAATTCTATATCTAATTGTGTAAAAATCTTTGGTTGTTATTGATTGAATTGGATGATATATGCTTGTATGCTTATGTTGGATTGATTATATGGTGAGTAAATCCTCATAAGACATATCTATAAATTGTTGTAGTTGTAGGCTTAAACATGAATTCATAGCTGAATTTCTAATCCTAGGAATGTGTTAAAATAGTTGTTGCTATGTTTAAAATTTGGTTGAAACCTTATACTAAACAAAATTTGCAAGTAATTAGAATTTATGAAGTTTGGATTGATGGTTGATTATGGAATGACATGTGTTATCCAGGCTTTTAATCTAATAGAATTCAAAGGAAGTCAGAACATCTACATCCATTCAAAAGAACTCGAGAGCCAACCAGAAGAAAAACACAAGAAGAAAAAGGAAAAAATTGCCTAAGGTGATGTGCATCGATCGCGAGTGACCCATAAGCGTTGCTCATGGGTTGTCCATTCTTATTGCATTATAAAGCATTACCTTTTCTAGACACGCCTGCTAAGTTTCGCAGTGTTCCAAGCTAGCTAGACCAAGAAGTGAGCATTCATCTAATTTCAGCAACACTCAATGCAACTAGTACATGAATCATCATTAAAACAAGGCATCTAGTCATGAAATTACATGGAGAGCATCTACATAAGGCAGGGAACATGATCCAATTGAAACGAGCTAAAAACACTCTAACTCCATGGATCACTAGCGATCCATGCCCTATGGATCGCTAGCGATCCATCATAAAGGGTCGGGTCGTCGCAAAATTTGTTAAGCGTCTTCTACCATCAAATGTAAGTCTTTGGCAAAGCGGCTTGGCCCAAGTGCTCTCCAACCCCTATAAATACAATCCTACATTTAACATAAATGGGATCTTCTCGACTGGCTGTGAAGACTCTGTAGAAACTATTTTTTACTCTTCTTCTCCCACACAACAGTCATCTAAAGGCTTCACTGCGATTCTCCAGTGACCCCAAATTTTTTTCTTATGAAAACACTCTCTAACACTGGTGACTTGATCTAGCTTACAAGATCCAATCAAATTGTAATCAGATTCAACTTGTAATTCCAATCACTCAATAATAAAAGTTATAAGGTGGACGTAGGCTTCGTTAACAGCCGAAACACTATAAAAATCTCTTGGTTCTTTACTTTATCAGCAAGTTATTATTCCTCATTTCTATTTTATTTGCCTTGATAGACAGGGTTGGTGCTTTCACACTCAATCTAGGGTGTTGATCAATTTTTGGGTTAAGATTTTGGTGCTATCATTGAGAACCCAACTCAAGCTTAGATCTAACTATCTACTTCGGATTAGATAGGTTCAGAAGTTAGATCCTCAATCCCTGCTTAGAAAATCTGGTATTGAGAGTTATTGGCACCTGAAAGAAGGAGAACTACTTTCGGAAGATCCATAGGAGCCACCATTGCTGGAGAAGAAACAAACCCTCAGTAGATCGAAGTCAACAACATAAACAATCTACAATTGGGAGCTAGCTCTGTAGGCCAGGTTCCAAAATACTCTATTCAGCATGAAGTTGTCATTAGAGATGAATTAAATAAAATGGTTGACGAAATTAATCAGAAGATGGAAAACAGCCAAAGGGCTTTCATCGACAAATTAAATGCCCTATTGATCTTACAGTCGCATGCTGCTCCAAGAACCATGATAGAGCTATGTCCGCCATAGAATAAGAAAATTCTTCCGTTTTTGGCCTAAACAGAAGAATAGGAAGTAGCCATAGAAAGAAGTGGTAGGTGGAACCGTAGGAATCAATATGGAAAGAAACATAAACACTCCACCAACTGCGAGGCAACCAGCTACAAATTTGAATCTAGGAGCAAAAACCCCACGAGAAGAGATAATCATGGATCTCTCCTAATTAGATGATGATAAGCGACTTGACGACGAGAAGTTGGAAGGAAATACCAATGCATTCAATAACGCCAGGGCGATCCAAATTGCCCCCATCAGGCCAACCGCAAGTCAACGGAACCCTGAGTGTAATGTAACATCCCTAATTTTATTGACATAATTTAGGAGATTTAATCAAAATAAATTAAATAGAGTAATGTAGATAAGGAGACTGAGGTTGATTAATTAATTAGGTGGCCGTGCTTTTTTAACTAATGAACTTAAATGGTTAGGAAATTACACATAAGGGCAGTAGGGTAAATGGCCATACACCCCACCCTTATACTATTCTCATTAGGTTTTGCACGTTCATTTTATCTCAAAACAAAAACTGTAAACGTAACAAGCATCAAGGCCGGCCATAGAAAGATAGAAGAGAAGAAGAAATTTTAAGGAAAGCTTAGGATTCAAGTTAGAGGAAAATCAATCTCAAACAATCTCTAATCTTCTTATCTCAAGCAAGATGAATAATAGTTTCTACATCTCTATTTTGATTTTTACATCAAATGGTTTCGGATTTATGGATAAATCTGTTTAGTGATATGTGAATGATGATATGCTTGATTTTGATTTATAAAAGTTCAAAAAAGGTTGTTTAAAAAAGAATGTATATACAGTTTTAGGGTAATACCGAGATGAAATGATGTTCAAATGCCACGGAAAATTATATGTTATAGAAAACAAGATTTTGGATTTGGATTTCAATTTTTATAATTTTTCAAGCCATGGAAAATTTATATATGAATTTTCAAAGGAAAATATGATTATTTGGGTTTATAAATTATTTTGGAATATATATTAGGAATTTGGGTCTAAAATTTTAATATGTTAGATAACATAATGGAAGTGAATATCAAGATTTTTTGGGGATTTTTACTAAGTGATTTAGTATGGAAATTAAATTATTTTGAAAAGAGGACCTAAATGGTTTAATTGTTTTATAAGAGGATGGGCTTATGTGCTAAATTATTACTTGGTTTAGATCTAAGAAAACCACTGCAAGTACTATCCAAAATATTTAAAATGTTATGAAAGCCAATCAAACGTTTACAAGTAGGCAAGTTAGTTGCAAAAAGTTCACTTATTTTGGAAAAAAATCAGCTTTTACCTGGAAAAAGTTTGTTTCTTTGGCAAACCTTTTGCCCCAGACCCTTCGAACAAGACCTTTCGACTTCAATTACCAACAAGGTTGAAGCAATGCACATGATATCATTCAGGTGGTATGTAGTGAATTGATCTAAGTCGAAAGGTATGGTGTCGAAGGGTTGCATTCAAAGGGTTGCTTCTAAAGGAGATGGATCCTTAGTTTATTTTGGTTTGAGAAATCACTTGCCTGTTTTCTAAAGACCTTTCGACACAATCGAAAGGTTTGATTTTCAAAAGGTTGTTTTAAAAGACCTTTCGACAAGGTCGAAAGATATGGTTTTTATAAGTTGTTTTATAAGACCTTTCGACACAGTCGAAAGGTTAGGTTTTTAAAGGATTTCAGATACCTTTCGACAAGGTCGAAAGGTTTGGTTTCGAAAGGTTGTTTCAAAGGGATTTTTGTAAAGAACTACCGCCTTTATTTTATTCAACCTTCCGAAGGGATCGAAAGCAAGAGCTCTCGACTTAGTCGAAAGGTTTACTGGCTTTATAAATACAAGTTGCTTCCCAACCTTCCGAAGTGGTCAAAAACAGGAGCTCTCGACATAGTCAAAAGGTTTAAATGTTTTCCCCAATGTTTTATAAAATAGAGGGTGGTTTTGAAAACTTTCACCTATGGCCCAAAGTAATATTTTTAAGTGTAAACCCAATGCTTTCGAATGGTTTGGTTTTCAAGGAATTTGAAAGGATAACCTTCAATGCTTTCGAAAAGGGATATTTTTAAGTGATTTTGAAGCTATGCTTCTACCCTTATATAAAAATACTTTAACATGGTCGAAAGGTTTCGAAGGAGGGGCTTTAAAGTATTATAAAGGCCGGAGCTTATTATTCTAAAATTTATGGTCTATGTTTTCGAAAGGGGTCGAAAGAAAACCTTTTGAAGGGGTTGAAAGGTTGCTTTCGAAAAGGTCGAAAGCAAAGCTTTCGAAGGGGATACTTTCAGAGGGGTTGGAAAATTGTTTCTTTTAAACTTATAAAATGTTGTTTAACCTTGGGAATACCGGGTTGAGCTTAATGAGTGCAACACAGTAGTTGGAGATAAATGTGATATAACATATATTAGGGATACTAATGGAAATAGGTTAATCATGTGTATAGCATGAGATACTTATAATCATGTGGATAACATGAGATAATTATATTCACGGGGATGGCATAAGTTAAGTGGCCAAGTGAAGGGTTTGTAGTTATCCTAGAAAAACTATAGGATGTTTGATGGATAGACGATATCAGGTTGGAGATGGATAGTCTCCACATGATTGAAGAAGAGTTTGTAAACATCCTAGAAAAACTATGGGATGGTTAATGGATAGTCAACATCACCTTGGGGATGGATAGTCTTCATATGTTTAATAAAGGGCTTATAGTTATCCTAGAAAAACTATGAAATGTGAGATGGACAGTCCACAACTGCTTAAGTAAATTGAATATGGGATGGATAGTCCCTTTTTAAGGCAAATTAAAATATAATAGGGGATGGGGTCCTAAATGTTTACAAGCATGCATATTATCATAATATTTTAAAAATATATGTTTTAACCATTGTGGATGTTAGAGCACAGAATATGGTTTTATAAAGGTTTTAGGATACTAGTGAGGGAAAAACCTGTTCCCCCAAGCCACATGTTCTCACTAGATATCTAAAAAGGATTGAGATGTTATATTATTATTCAAACTAGGCTTTATGTCTGACTCGAATTTTTTTTTTTCCCTTTATACTCTCGAGTACTCAACTGATTTTGAGTAGTTTAAGATTTAAGGTTCTTAGGTTTTCTTCTCTGGTGAATAAAGCTTCCAGAGACATGTAGGAGGCAGATAGATATTTAGAATTTTTCTTTCCGCTGTGTTTTTGTTTGTAAAGGCAGACTTATAAGCCTTACTATATTCTCCGATCAACCAAGGAGGCATCTTCATATGTCGCTCTTGGTATAATTGTAATAATTATATTTTGCAGAACATGGTTAACGTAATTTGGGAATTATGTAATGAACAAGAAATGTTTTGTTTTGAATGTGGAATTATGTTTTTGAATTGTTAATTTTTTTTCATATTTCTGTGATATTTGTATCAATGTATCTAACACCACCGTATCGGTCATTGGAGATTAATATCTATGGATGACTACAACATCCGTAGCCGTTAGATTTGGGTCTCCAAGTAGTGGGGCGTTACAAGTAACACTCTATATTTTAGTAACATTATTTAGGATATTTAATTAGTTAAATAAATTAAAACATGTAAGATGATTAATGGATTGAGATTGGTAATTAAAATAAGGGGTAGCCATGCCATGTTAAACAAGTGAACTAAAGAATAAAAATAAAAAGAATAAAAGGTTAGGGAATATACAATGGCAAAATAGGAATAAGGCACATCCTTATACCTTAAACCCTCTACTCCTCAACACTCACGTTCACTTCATTTTTCACAAATTAAAAAATACAAGCTAAGGCCAGCTACCATTAGCAAGCTCAAAAGAAAATAAAAGCTAGGATTTCAAGAGGGAGAATCAAATCACTTAATCAAGAGTAAATCTCACATACTTAATCAAAAAGCTAAGGTGAAATTGACTATATCTCAATTTTTAATGGTTTTCGGTTTTTAATATGAAATCTGAGTTATTTGCAATTGTTTTTCCATGTTTTGGATGGTAAATATGTATATCTATATATTGTTGATGATTTATGTTAATTCACACAGATTTTGTGGTAACCTTTGATATGAAAACCCTACTAAATGACATCCAATTACCTTGAGAATTTAGATTTAGACCAAAAATGATATTTTAGAGATGGATTTTAATTTTCATAATTTTTTGAATTAATGTGGATTTTATATGAATTTTCTAGTGTAGAAAATGCTATTTTGGGTTAAAAATTAATTACAGCAAAATTATATTGGCTTAGAGTCTGAAATTTGTATGTGTTGGAAAAAATATTAAAAATGATTTACATGAATTGTTTTAAAATTTTCCTAGGTGTTTCAGTGGATATATAAAATTATTTAGGGTATAAGACTTAAATGTTTTATATATTAATCAAAAAGGAAAAGTGGTATTTTGTAAATAATCCAAGTTGTTATTCTGAGAATTGGAAGCACTTTTAGAAAAGAAAATTTTGCAACCAATCACAATTTGACTAACAAGGCAGGTTAGGTGCAAAGAATTAGTTTAAAAGTCAAATCAACATGCTTTTTCCTATTTCAATGCTTTCGGCACTAGGCTTCCGACTCCTTATCTCCGCCTCCGACTCCATCGAAACAAATCCACATGGTATCAGATACTTGGTACTTAGTGAATTGGATATATGCGGAATGTACTAAGTCGAAACCAAAGGTTCCGAGGGGATTGAAGCATGCTTTGTTTTAAATTGAAAATGCGCCTGCTTTTGCTTTCGAAGGAAGTGCTTTCGACTTGGTTGGATTTCAGCTGAGTCAAATGTTTAATAGGAAAGGTTTTGAATGGGTTGTGCCTTTTGTTTTAAATGAATGCTTTCGAAGGGGTCGAAACCCCTGATTGTCGCTTTTTACCTTTCGACCCAGATTGGTTTCGAAAGCGTTACCTTGTTTTTAAAACCAAGTCGTTTCTCCAAATGCTTTTGAAGGGATGGTTTCAATACCATCACTTCTTTGCTTTGGAAATGCTTTCGAAAGAGATGCTTTCAACTTAAATATTTTAATGACCATTTGCTCTATAAAGGTAGAACCCAAATGGTTTCAAAAGAGATAGTTTTAATAGTTTCGAAAGGTGTTTCCACATATTATAAATTGAACCCAAATGCTTTCGAAAGGCTTGATGTTTTGATGCTTTCGAAAGGATTCAAAGAAAGAATTTTAAGGGGTGATTCCCCAATGGTTTCGAAAGGTCTAAAAGGAAAGGTTTTCCAATGGTTTCAAAAGACAATGTTTAAGTGTTTTAAAGATTATATGTCTGAGGTTTTAAGGCTTTCGAAGGAGATTTTTTTCAATGCTTTTGAAAGGATAAATATGAATGGTTTCGAAAGGTATGATTTTGAAAGGGATACTTGTATTAAAAGGGATACTTTCAAAGTTTTCGAAAGTGATACTTTCGAAAGTTTAAACGCTTTCATCAATAAGGTTTTGTGTTAAGTTTATGTAACATGGCAAGGTGATTTGAGTAAAGCAAAGAGTATAGATAAATAATTTTCTAGTATAAAGAATGATTTAAAGGTTTAAATCAATTTGAAAGAAAAAGTTTTCAAGGAAAATTTTATGGGTAGATAACCCTAAGTAAAATAACTCAGATATTGGAATACCAAATAGGACTGGTATGGGGTCGCGTCCTATATTTTAGCTGGTAGCCCCGAGCTAAAACAGGTCCAAAATCCCTATGTATAGGCTTTTGTCACAGGTGAGACTAAAATTATGTTACACACAGAAAGGAATCTTAAAAGGAAAGAAAGGTTATTGGTAAGCCCGTAAAACTATTAGGATCCGTTAGACCTCGAGAAGTAAGTAAGGACAGACCGTCAAAAGAGGAGGATCTAACAGATGTTAGATTTTTTTGTTTTTCTGGTAGGCCCACGTCAGCCAAGGGTTTGTAGTTAGCCAAACAAAACTACAGTGCATGGATAGATAGTCCATTTGATAATTGATATGTATAAATACATGATATTGCTTTACATGTTTTACCAGTTTAGGTTGTAGGATTATAATTTGCAAAAGATATGTTTTAAAAGGATGTTAGTGTGGGAAAACTCATTCCGCAAAGCAGTGTGGTCTCACTTAATATCAAATAATAGGGATGTATAATATTATTTACACCAAACTTTATGTCTGACTCGAAGTTTATGTTTTTTCCCTTAAACTCTTGGGTGCTCAAAAATTGATTTGAGTAGGTTGAGGGTTGAGGTTTATAGATTTTCATAGGTTGGCGAATAAAGCTTCCGGTGATGAGCAGGTGGCTGACAGATAGCTAATTAGGAGTTGCTATGTTATTTTGGATTGATTCCACTGTGTTTTAATATATAGTACTCATTCAACCAAGGGGTATCATCATATGTCGCTCTTGGCGTAGTTATGTAATAACTATATTTTTTTGAACCTGGAAAAGCAATGGGATTATATAATCTGAATATGAAAAGGTTTTGGAAATGTAATCTAAAATATTGTTTTTAAAAATATGTGATTTTCTTCCATATTCATGTGCTTCTGATATTTTTTATACCATTAACATTACTGTATTTGGTCATAAGAAGTTAATACCATGGATAACTACAGCATCTGTTGCTCTTTGTTTTAGGCCTCCAGATATGTGATGTGACAACTTGGTATCAGAGCATAGGTTTATGAAAAACTTTAAACTAAAAGGTGATTTTTGAAAATATAATCCTAATGAATTAGCGATAAGATTGGGGTAAAAGATAATGTTATAGTAACATACTTGTATTTGCCATATATAACTATGCACTTTATCTCTAGTCTCCTATCTCTATTTGGTTATTTTTATGTATCTCACGAAGGTTTGAATGCAGATATGGATTTTCGAAGAGATAAAGTTAGAGGAGGAAGCACCACTGTAGATGGAAATGCCACACCTAATACTAGAAGGAACCCAGGCTAGGAACGACCTGGAAATATTGGTGCTGAAGTCTCGCATGCTGACATGGGAACTAAGTATTTTTTTTCATGAATATGATGCAAGTGAAGGTTGCTGCTGGAGTAGTTGGAGGAAGAGCCCAGGTAGCCCTAGTAGCCAATAATTATGCTGCTTTGAGTAGGGACTATACTAGGTTGGGACCATTCATTGGGACTGGGGACACCATAGAAGTGGGAAACTGGTTGCTGCATTGTGAGAGAATTTTTACAGATTTAGGGTTCGATGATGAGCAAAAAAGAAATCTTGCTTCAAGGAGCAGCTTTATACTGGTGGAATAATGTGATGGTTGGAGTGGATGAATGAACGATGATATGGGTTGAGTTCAAGAAGGTTCGAAGAGAGATTCATGTCTATGATGGAAAAGTCTACCTTGCTTAGAAAGTTTGTCGAGTTAGAGTAGGGAGAGATGACCGTGTTAGAGTATGCTATAAGATTTGAGGAGTTGGCAAGATATGATTATGCCACTGTGGATACCGTGATTAAGAAAAATGAAAAGTTCATTATGGGGTTAAAACCTGAATTGGCCAGGGCTGCATTACCTCATATCAGGGATTCTTGTGATGTTGTAGTAGAGATCGCTCTAAGACATGAGGAAATGATTACTTCTATGGAGAAGAATAAGGCGAAGGAGTCTAGGTGGGGCAGAGTCAGAAAAGGAAGTTATTTCCTAAAAGGGAGCCCAGAAGGTTGGATCCACGAACAAAGAAAAGTCAAAAGTTGTGTTTTAAGTGTGACAAGAAAGGACATTTCTTGAATGAATGTCCTTCTAGAGAGGCAAAGAAGGTGACCGAGAAGAAGAATATCAAATACTTCAACTATGATCAGATAGGTCATTTCAAGAGCCAATGCAAGAAGCCTGCAAAGGATGGGAAGGGCAAAGTATATGCAATGGAGCCAGTTACCTCGAGACCCATGGTAGGGGGAAAAGGGAAAACAGTGTTGGGAGGTACGCTTATGATTCTTGGTACAGCAGTTAGTGTTCCGTTTGATGCTGGTGGATCACATTCTTTTATATTTCATTTTTTGGTAGATGAACTTAACCTTGAACCCTCATACTTAGTTACTTCCTTAAGGGCTGCAAATCCGATAGGAGGGTATGTAACACTTGGGATGAGATGTGACCACCTAAAGTTTGACTTGTTAGGACATACTTTTGTTTGAAGTTTGCATGTGTTTGATTTCATAGGGTTCAAAATTATTTTGGGTATAGATTGGTTAAGTAAGTACAATGCTAGGATATTTTTCCATGATAGGAAAATATTGCTTAGACACCCAGAATGTAGGGAGCGGATTGTATATACCGTAGAAAAGCCTAGCTGTGAGGTAAATACTTTGTTGGGTGTTATGGAGATAAAAGAAGAGCTGAATCGAGTTTTTGTGGTTATAGTATTCGTGGATATTTTTGAACCCGTAGTAGGATTGCCACCGAAACGAGTCATTGAGTTTCAAATAGATTTGGTGCCTGGAGCAGAACCAGTAAGTAGACCGCCAAGCAGGATGGCACCTACCGAAACGAGGGTGCTCAAGGTGCACTTGTTGGATTTGGAAGGTAAGAATCTTATTAGACCTAGTAGTTCACCTTGGGGAGCAACTGCAGTGTTTGCTAAGAAGCCGGATGGATCGTTAAGGTTATGTATCGTTTATCGTAAGTTGAATGAGAAAATGACAAAAAATCGATATCCATTGCCAAGGATATACGATTTGTTCGATCAGTTGAGTGGAGACAAGATATTTTTGAAGTTGGATTTAGCAATAGGTTTCCATCAGCTTAGAGTGCCAGATGATAGTATTCCTTTGATGGCATTTAGAACCAGATATGGATCGTACGAATGGTTAATGATGCCATTCAGGTTTTCTAATGCGCCCGCTTTCTTTGTAGATATAATGAACCGGATTTTCTGAGAGCATCTGGATAGGTTCGTATTAATTTTCATAGATGATATTTTGGTGTGCTCTAAAGATGAAAGAGAGCATGGAGTTCATCTTAGAGTACTGATTGAAATGCCAAGGTTGCATCAGCTAAAGGCGAAGTTCTCAAAGTGTCAATTTGGGAAGAAGGAAGTGAAGTTTCTTGGCTATGTAGTTTTTGGAAAAAATATTATCAGTGGCTCCAGCTAAGATCAAGACCGTAAATAGTTGGAAGAGACTAGAAACGATGACTGAGATAAGAAGTTTTTTGGGGTTGGCTAGTTACTATCGAAGATTTATTAAGGATTTTTCGTGGATAGTGGTACCAATGACCGAGCTAACTCGAAAGGATGTAAAGTTCGTTTGGACCAATAAGTGTGAGGAGGCGTTACAGAAGCTGAAACACTTATTGACTAATGCACCTGTGTTGGTTGTTCCAGAGGGGAATTAAAATTTTGTGGTGCACACGAATGCATGCGGGACTGGGTTTGGAGCTGTGTTAATGCAGATGGGTAGAGTAATTTCCTATACTTTTCGACAGCTTAGGCCGCATGAAGTAATATACCTAACCCATGACTTGGAGTTAGCTATGGTGATTTTTGCACTGAAGGTGTGGAGACATTATTTTTTAGGAGAAAGATTTGAGTTGTATACGGATCATGATTCATTGAAGTATTTGTTCTCTCAGAAGGAGCTGAACAAGAGACAGAAGAGGTGATTAGGTTTCATAGCTACTTATGATTTCGGTATTAAGTACACAACGGGGAAGGGCAACAAGGTTGCATATGCACATCAGAATGTGGTGTTAGCAGTGATAACTGAGTGGAAAGATCTAGAAGCATTAGCGGCTTGCAGAGTACAGTGGAGAACTAAGGGTAGTTCAAGTACAGAAACTGCTTTGTTATTGTATTTAGAAGTTCGACCAGTTATGATCGAAAAGGTTGCTTCTAAACAGCTTGAGGATTCTGTGTCAGTTGAATGGATCAGAAAGCTGAGAGATAGAATGGAGAGCGATGACTTAAAAGATTTTAGTCTTGACCAGAATGGGTGGTTGAGAAAGAAAGGAAGATTGTGTGTTCCGAATGTGGGAGGCATCAAGAAGGAAGTTTTGGAGGAATGTCATCGTTCGAAGCTCATTATTCATCTAGGAGGAACTAAGATGTGTCGGGACATGAAGAAAATTTCTTCTGGGAAGGTATGAAAAGGGATATAGGCTTATGGGTGAAGCAATGTTTGAACTGCCAATAGGTGAAAGCCGAACATCAGAAGCCAAGTGGGTTGCTCCAGCCTTTGGACATTCCAGTATGGAAGTGGAATTCTATTTCTATGGAATTCATTGGCGGGTTGCCAAGGACTAATAAAGGAAATGAAAGCATATGGCACTGTGGACCGGTTGACAAAGAGTGCCCATTTCATTCCAGTTAAGTCAGCCAGAACGTCACCAATGTTAGCGAAGTTGTTTACGAAGAATGTGGTTAGAGTGCACGGAATTCCTAGTAGTATGGCGAGTGATAGAATATCTTTATTCACTAGTGAGTTCTGGAAGAGTCTATAGGATACCTTAGATACCAAGCTTAAGATGAGTACCGATCATCACCCATAAACTGATGGGAAAACAAAAAAAGTTAACAAGGTCTTGGAGGATTTGTTATGAGCTTGTGTGCTAGATTTTGGGAGATCATGGGAAGACCATCTACTAGTCAAATTTTCGTATAACAATAGTTATCAGGCTAGTATAGGGATGTCACCATTTGAAGTTTTGTATGAAAGGGCATGCAAATCTTCATTTCGTTGGTAGAAGCCGGGGATAGATTGGTTCTTGGTTCGGATTTGGTTAGAGAAGCTGCAAAAAAGGTTGAGTTGATTCGAGCTAGAATGAAGGAAGCTCAATCTAGGCAGAAGAGTTATGCAGATAAAACACGGAAAGACTTAAAGTTTTCTTTTGGCGAGCATGTTTTCATTATGGTATTGCCGATAAAGGGTGTGATTCTATTTGGGAAATCAAGGAAGTTGGCACCGAGGTTCATTGGACCATTTCCTATTATTAAAAGGATTGGAAAACTCGCTAATAGAGTAGAGTTACCGAGCAGATTGGCAGGAGTCCACGATGTTTTCCATGTTTCTCGTCTAAGGAGAAGTATTCGAGTTCCGGAAGCTATATGTCACCGACTATGTTAGATGACTTAGTCGAAGAGCCGAATTTGACTATAGTTAGAAAGCCAGTTCGCATAGTCGCAAGAGATTAGAAGAAGCTCAAAAACAAAACAGTTAGATTAGTAAAAGTCCAGTGGAGCGTGGACGAGAGAGACTTTACTTGGGAGACTGAGAACATGATGAAAGATGTTTATCCTGATTTGTTTGATGGTATGTTTTACCTTTGATTGTTTTGATGTGTACCTTATCATAATTTTGGGGACAAAATTCTTTATGGAGAGGAGTCTATAGCACCCCATATTTTAGTAACATTATTTAGATATTTAATTAGTTAAATAAAATAAAATAATGTAAGATGATTAATAGATTGAGATTTGTGATTAAATAAGGGGTAGTCGTGCAATATTAAACAAATGAACTAAAGAAAAAGAAGAAGAATAAAAGTTTTGAAAATATACAATGGAAAAATAGGAATAGGACACATCCTTATACCCTAAACCCTTAACCCCTCAACACTCACGTTCACTTCATTTTTCACAAATAAGAAATACAAGCTGAGGACGTCCATCATTAGCAAGCTCAAGAGAAGATAAAAGCTAGGATTTCAAGAGGGAGAATTAAATCACTTAATCAAGAACAAATCTCACATCCTTAATCAAAAAGCTAAGGTGAATAATGACTACAATTTTTAATGGTTTTCGGTTTTAAGTATGAAATCTGAATTATTTGCAATTGTTTTGCCATGTTTTGGATGATAAAGATGTATATCTATATGTTCTTGATGATTTATGTTAAGTCACATTGATTTTGTGATAAGTTTTGATATGAAATCCCTATTATATGACACTCAATTGCCATCCGAACTTAGATTTCGATTAGAAATGTTACTTTAGAGACGGGTTTCAATTTTCATAATTTTCTGAATTAATGTAGATTTTATATGAATTTTCTAGGGAAGAAAATTCTATTTTGGGTTAAAAGTTAATTACTGCCAAATTATATTGGCTTATTTGAAATTTATATATTGGAAACATATTAAAAATGATTTACAAGAATTTTTGTAGAATTTTCCTAAGTGTTTTAATGGATATATAAAATTATTTAAGGTATGAGACTTAAATGTTTTATATATTTATAAAAAGAGAAGAGGTATTTTGTAAATAATCCAAATTGTTGTTTCTAAAAATCGGCATAACTGTTAGAAAAGAAATTTTTGTAACCAATCATAGTTTGACAAACAAGGCAGGTTAGGTACAAAGATTGGTTTAAAAAGTCAAATAAACATTCTTTTTCCTGTTTCAAATCTTTGGGCACCAGGATTCTGACTCCTTACCTCCGCCTCCGACTCCATCAAAACCAATGCACATGGTATGAGATACTTGGCAAATAGTGAATTGGATATAGGAGAAAGGTACTGGGTCAAAACTAAAGGTTTCGAGGGGATCGAAGCATGCTTTGTTTTAAATTGAAAATGCACCTGCTTTTGCTTTCGAATGAAGTGCTTTCGACTTGGTTGGCTTTCGGTTGGGTCAAATATTTAAAAGGAAAGGTTTTGAATGGGTTGCGCCTTTTGTTTTAAATGAATGCTTCTGAAGGGGTTGAAACCCCTGACTGCCGCTTTTTACCTTTCGACCCAGATTGGTTTCGAAAGGGTTACCTTGTTTTTAAAACCAAGCCGCTTCTCCAAATGCTTTCGAAGGGATGGTTTCGACACCATCACTTCTTTACTTAGGAAATGCTTTCGAAAAAGATGCTTTCGGCTTAAATGTTTTAATGATCCTTTTGCTCTATAAAAGGTAGAACCCAAATGGTTTTGAAAGAGATAATTTTAATGGTTTCGAAAGGTGTTTCCTCATGTTATAAATTGAAACCGAATGATTTCGTAAGGCTTGATGTTTTGATGCTTTCAAAAGATTTCTAAGGGGTGGTTCCCCAATAGTTTCCAAACGTTTAAAATGAAAAGTTTTCCAATGGTTTTGAAAGGCAATATTTAAGTGTTTTAAAGATAGGATGTCTAAGGTTTTAAAGCTTTCGAATGAGATGTTTTTCAATGCTTTCAAAAGGATAAATACGAACTGTTTCAAAAGGTATGATTTTGAAAGGTAATTTTTGGCCTTCAACCTAAGGTTTTACTTGTATTGAAAGGGATACTTTCAAAGGTTTAGAGAGGGGTACTTTCGAAAGTTTAAACCTTTTTATCAACAAGGTTTTGTGTAACGAATTTGTAACATGGCAAGGTGATTTGAGTAAAGCATAGAGTATATATAAATAATTTCCTTGTTTGAAGAATGATTTAAATCATTTTGAAAGAAAAGGTTTTCAAGGAATATTTTATGGGTAGATAACCCTAAGTAAAATGGCTCAGATATTAGTATACAGATAGGACTGGTATGGGATCACGCCCTATACTTTAGCTAGTAGCGCCTAGCTAAAATAGGTCCAAAATTCCAGTGTGTAGGGCTTCTGTCACGGGTAAGATTAAAATTATGTTATACAGAGAAAGGAATCTAAAAAGAAAAGACAGGTTATTGGTGATTCCGCAAAACCATTAGGATTGTTAGACCTACAGAAGTAAGTAAGCACAAACCGTCCAGAAGAGGAGTATCTAATAGATGTTAGATTTCTATGTTTTTCTGGTAGGCCTGAGTCAGCCAATGGTTAGTAGTTAGCCAAACAAAACCATAATGTATGGACAGAAAGTCCATTTGATAATTGATATGTACAGATATATGATATTACTTTACATGTTTAACCAATTTTGGTTGCAGGATTATAATTTGCAAAAGATTTGTTTTAAAAGAATATTCGTGAGGGGAAACCCATTCCGCTAAGCGGTGTTATCTCACTCGATATCAAATAACCGAGATGTATAGTATTATTCACACCAGACTTTATGCCTAACTTGAAGTTTATATTTTTTCCCATAAACTCTTGGGTGCTCAAAAATTAATTCGAGTAGGTTGAGGTTTACAGGTTTTAGTAGGTTGACGAATAAAGCTTCCGATGATGAGCCGTTCAATATTAACCTCTTGGGTGCTCAAAAATTAATTCGAGTAGGTTGAGGTTTACAGGTTTACAGGTTTTAGTAGGTTTACAGGTTTTAGTAGGTTGAAAACTCTTAAAAATAGATATGGAAAGTACCGTTCAATATTAACCTCAGATCGCAGCTTACGCAATGGTTACGTCGCCATCCCAACGAATCGATAGTAAACTGTAGGCAATCCGTACCCTAGAATTATGCCATGAATATTAACCATCTTTTTCCAAGTTTCTTTATCTTATGAACATTTTAAAATCTATTTATAAAGCTTCTTTATAAATCTCTATCTATTTATAAACATTCTTCATAAATCTCAAAACTCCATTTATAAAACTTTTCCTTTTCAAATTCTTAAAACTCATTTATAAATTCTTTTATAAATATCCAGAACCATTTATAAAACTCTTTCCATATTTTAACAAACCTTTTTAACAATCTTCTTAAGTCAATAAGGTTCCTATGATAAACCATGCAATATTTAAAATAACTTAAAATAATAAGTTACTATTTAAACACCCTTCTTTTCCATTCAATTTAAATCTCATTTAAAATAATAACATTAAAATCTCATTAATAATATATTAAATTAATTTTAAAACACTATTATTGTATTAATAAGTTAACTTCAAAATATATTATTATATTAATTAATTAACTTTAAAACGTTATTAAAGAATAATTAGTTAACTTTAAACTAATATTAGTATGATAATTAATTAACCTACAAATATAATTAAATAACTTAAATCAAAATAATTAAATAACTTAAATCAAAATAATTAAATAACTTTAATTAAAAACTGAAGTATAGATAATCTCTTTAATTAAAACATTTTAAAATAATAACTAAATAATTTTGAATAACAATTAAACCTTCTTAAATAACATTAAGAATTTACTTCTTAGAATCATATTAATAAAATAATTGACTTAAAACATTATTGAAAATAATTATTAATTATTTTTAAAACATTATTAGTAAATAATTGTTACTTTTAAAATCTTATTACTAAATAATAATTATTCTTAAAATAACTTTCAAATCAAAATTTAGCCTTTTTAAATTTTAAGGAGGCTTAACGATCACCATGGTACTTAACAAGCTATCATCTCATTCAAAAGTTAACATCTCAAGTCAATAACTGATATTTACGTAACTATTGACTATATAAATAAATTGTCACTTAACTATCATTGTTTGCATATCACTTATTAAAAGTGACATGTCAATTTATCAATATAATCAGATGTCTAAAGCTACAAAATACCAGAATGTTGATTTATTTTGCTAATTAATTATCAAATTAATTTAATTAGCAGGACGGTGTTTTATTCTGCTAAACAGGTGTCCGATTGTCATATTCAATCCAATTTAGCTCAACAATATTTATTTAGCCAAATAAATATCAATAATTAAGGTATATAAATTTAAACGTCGTTATTATTTAAAATAGTGTAACTTAAACGCGGTCTGTTTTAATATGTCATAAATCTTTACATATCCAAAGCTACCAACAGGCTAAACTCTAATATTGTACTCGTGCATACAAATCCAACACAAATACTTGCACGTATATCATATTTATAATGAGCAAGACGCGATTTTTAAAACTTTGCATGTTTATTTCACATAAAATTCGACAATTAATTTAAAATAGAATCTCACCCTAAACACAAATAGGCTAGGAACCAATGCTACACCCGAACCTGAAACTCCACTCAACAGCACGAAGTATGCATGCGCCAGCTAATATATCACCAACCCGCTTGCTTGCAAAAGAACACATTTATACGGACCCAATTGCAGAACATTGTGATACGAAGTAGCATTCAGTTTCTTCTTTCTTTCTCACATAAACAATGCCCATTTTTTCCTTCCCTAAATCCCACCAAGCATGCACCCCTACGCCGCTGCTTTCGTACATATATGCATCATCCATACAAGGCCCAAAACACCTCATCTCCTTTCTCTCCTTCCAGACTCACGGCCATCTCTTCCTTTGCAATTCCATGCAAGCTCCAACACCTTCCAACAACGATGCCTGGACCACTCCTCCTACATGTGTAACGACCCGTAAAATTTCGACAATTAAAGTTGTTAATTAAATAGGATTTTGTAATTGAAATTTTGAAAAAAAAAGTGATAAATTAGTATTGAAATGAAATCCAATTGAAGAAATAGTGGAAACCATTATATTTGTTAATTAAATTTGATTTGTGAAATTAATACTAGAAGAAATA
This sequence comes from Allium cepa, assembly GCA_030765085.1. Taxonomy (NCBI): domain Eukaryota; kingdom Viridiplantae; phylum Streptophyta; class Magnoliopsida; order Asparagales; family Amaryllidaceae; genus Allium; species Allium cepa. The sequence continues at coordinate 631,431,585 of CM060934.1, forward strand.
AATTGGGAATAGTATTAATGAAATAATAACTTAATTGAATTACAATTATATAAATGAAAGTAAATTTTATTAAGTGGATGTCAACATTGAATAAATTAATTAAAATAAAACCTAAATACATGTTTGGATAGAATCGATAATTGATGGTTTAAATGTTAAGTAACTAGAATTTAATTGTATAAAATTTGGAAACTGAATGTAATGTAAAGTAATAAGATTAGTGCAATACCCATTAATGAATGGAATGAAATGAGACTAATATAAATGTATATTAGGTTATAAATCAATTTGAACGGAAAAAAACCGTAAATCTTGATTGATAAATAAATATACAAGTATATTAAAGGTTATAATAATGGGTTACTAGTAGATTCACTCATTTACCAATAAAGGTAATTAGATGTGCCTTGATGATAATTAATAACATAACGGAAAGGAGTAAATGTATTCATTAGAATATTAATTGCAATTGGATAGGGATTTTAAGTAACAATGTTCATGCAAGGTAAGTAATGCTAAATTAAAGTCAATAATAATGAATAGTGATAAATTAAAAAATTGTAACATATATTATAAATTACCTGCTTATTTGTTAATGGAATTAGGATTTGTAATAAGTGATAATAAAATAAATGAATGTTACACTAATGGAAAATGAAATAACGTTCGTGTAAGTGTTGAGTAATTATAGGGTCGTATTTATTATAAGCGTTACTTTAATAATTATGATTAATGGTGAAATTAATACGAGAAGTATGTAAAGTAATAACTTAGAAAGGAACACGTTATAAATTGATTTTTAACCTAAATTAAGTGTAAGTTAAAGGTTGAATTGAATCTAATCCGTTAAATTTGAAACTTAATAGAATAAAATGGGATTCAATTTATAATAAAGGGTTATTTTAAGAAATTAAAATAAATTCTATAATGGATGAATTAAGTTACTTTAGATTGAGAATGGGAATTGGTTTAAAGAAATATAAATTTATAAGTAAATCAAGATGATAAAATTTATGAATTATAGAATTTGAGTTTTTATAGTGAGTTAATTTATTAAATTTATAATAGTTGGATTTATTGCAAATGAATGAAATCAAATATGTAATTATTACGTTAATTTAAAAATTAAGTTGAAAATGGGAAATATTTATGGGATAATTTTAAATCCAATGGTAAACCCTTCTATTTGAAATTATGAATGGAATAATTACGGGTTAATTCAATTTAATGGAAATTTTGGAAATTTATCTATAATTTTGAATTTATGAAATTGAAGATTTATATTGATTTAATCTTTAATAGATTGACATTTAAAAATTGGTAAATCATTTTAAATGTTTGAGAATTATTAAGAGATAAAAATTTCCAGTTCTAAAACTGAAATATAAAAATTGGATTTATTTACTAATTCTTAATTTATTTACTAATTCTTAATTTATTTAATTAATATAAAAATAGCCATTTTGGTCACAGACTCGGATTTCAACGAAACCAGTTTCATCGGATCCGTAACAGTGAATTATTGTAGCGTTTCAAGTTTTGTAGCGATCGGACTTGTCGTTTGATCGTACGAATGCGAAACGCCTTGAAATCGATATAATTGAAATCAATTTGAAATCAATTTGAAAATATTGTTTTCAGCATAACTTCTTTATACGATGGAATTTGGATGTGAACTTTTTCCATCGCGTTCAGAATATTTTAAAACACCTATTTTGATATATGGGTTTACCCAATTTCGTTCCTGGGTCAGAACGGGCTTTTTGGGCCACGTTAGCGGTAGCACGTATATCCAACCCGACCCATCTATTCAAACCCCTGACCTACCTATATAAACCCAGTGATAAACCCTAGCCTCCATCTATTCTCATTTGTCTGTGCGTTCATTTTCCTCAGCTCCTCCTCTTCCCAATGGCTGCAAACCCTAGATCTAAATTCAAATTTCAAAAATCAAATCTAAAGCCTAAATTTCAAAGTCCCTAGAAAATTCCCAAAATATATGTTGAAGCCCTCAACGAACGAAATCTTCTGGTGTTGTTCGTTTTTACATTCGATGCACCGTTTACCCAAGAAAAATTGATACAGTTCCGGCAGTTCGTAGTGGGGTTTAATCGATCCAACGGTGGATATTTAGCGATAGCTCGATCGGGTGGTGGCATTGGGAAGATGGTGGAGTGCAGGTCATGGATCCCATAGTCGCTTGGCTCATGATGGACAAAATTCGCCAAAAAAACGAGAAAAGGCGATCGGGTTTCGTTCTCAGCAGGGAGGGGCCGGAGTGGCCGTGCTTATGGCCTTTGGGGCGGTCGGAGTTGCTCATCCCAGTGGCGTACTTCGATTGTGTTATGGAGGGTTGTAGGCGGCGCAAAAATTTAGAGAGGAGGTGGAGTTTTCGGCGGCTAGGGTTAGGTGCGAACGCGAATTGGGGTTCTGGAGCTATAGCGTGTTGGTGACGTGGCCCCATGTGCGGTTCGTTTTCTTTTAATTTCTTTTTATTTTATTTTATTTTTGCTTTCGAATGTTCTGATCGATATAACTTTTACGTATGATTTCCAATTCACGTGCGGTTTTCTCAGCTAGGTTCGTATTGGAATTTCGGACACTTTGACGCTGGTTTGGATGGATTTGGAGATTGTCAAATTTTTGGGTTTAAATTGAATTTTTATTCAATTTAAATTCAAAAGGTGAGTGTTTTAACCCACTCACAACTTCTAAAATTTCTTATGTTTGTTAAATTGATTTATGATATGAGTAGAAATTCATTTATGACTGTTTGGCATATTTATTTCATCATTTCAGTTAGATTGCATTTATTTAAATTAAATTGTTATTTAATTTTATTATTGCATATAATTTGATAGTTAAATTTATTTATTTTGCATATAAACCTCCAATTAAACAGTTATTAATTATTTGTGAATATAAACTGTTCGTTTATATCTGTTATATTTTATACGCTATTTACTGATGTTTGTTCAAATTGGATGATGTTTGAAATAAATGATGAATGATGTTTGGTGAATGGATGATGTGTTCTATATTATATTATCTACAAGTTATCATGCATTTCATTTCATTCGGGATTGCGGTTTGAAATGATATACAACCGCATTTTATTTTAAATTACGGATTGAAATGATAAATATCTGTATCGCTTGACCATAGGATAGAAAATTATATACAGGCAACGCGATATATATATATATATATATATATATAATTATTTTTGAAATGATTTTTATGGTTTGGACATGATACGGTTTAATAAATATTAAATTTGTATATAATATAAATATATTTTATATATACATATGTAGTTAAATTTTGAATTTAAGCTATGTATAAATCGGTTAAATAAAAATAAATAAGTTGAGTAATGTAGTTTTGATGATTTAAATCAATTAAGATTGGATGGTAAATTTGGAATTTATTTGAATGGAACTTATTTAAAAAAATTCACTCCATAAGTTGCTGTAAACTTATTAAAGCTTGGAAATTTAATGGTATGATATTTATAACTGGATTTTTATTAAAGATAAATTAAACTAATATTTCTAGCATAAATAAATTGAAGAAAATATTTAAGTTGTTAGAAATTGAAATTTTATTTTAAATGATTTTTAATCTATTATGAAAACATTTAAAAAGTAAATAATAGGACAATGCATTGGTGAATACAAATTTCCAACCTTAAGTTTTGAAATTGTTAAATATTCAAATTTAGAAATATATTGAAATTGAAGTGGTTTATTTGACTGAAAGTGAATTTAAAATTTATGGATTTAGACTAAATTCTAAATGAATAAAATTGTAAAATCGCGGAAATTATTTTATTTTATAAAGTAATTTTAAACTCAAACTATTTTATTTTATATACTGTTTGAATATCCAAACCATTTAAGTTTGAAAGTTATGGTTTTAAAGCTACAAATTTCGTAGTTTTATGTTTGAAAGTTATAATTCAAATGTTTGGTTTCCAACTATTATAAATTTTAAAGTAATATGATTTTGAACAAGAAATATATTTGAAATAAAATGATATTATATAAATTTGGGTTTTATAAAAATAATATCAAATGAGTTTGTTTTGAAATGGAAAGGATATCGTGTTTATATGGATTTGAAATAGATATTATATTCTGGTTTTTAAAGTAAAATTATTTTTAAATGACCGCGGTGTTGTAATAACGTTTGGTTGTTAAAGAGTCCGGGATCAGAAGTTGTCATACTCTCTGCCAATTTCGAAAACCACTTTAAAAACCGTGTACGCGTTGGAGATTCCAGAATGAAGTAGGTTGGTGGCGGCGTTTCCTGTAAGGTAAATACGTGGACCCAACTCCCGTGAGTTGGCATAAGGTGGCTAAAACAGGAGCGATTGACGGGTTAATAAGGTAGCACCTTTGATCAGACACTTCCCTTCGATACTATACTCTAACTTTGGATTGATTCGGTGGCCACCTTCACTTTTGATTTCTTTGATTTGGGGGAGTTTGTCCGAGGTGGGCGGTAGCTGCACGCTGCGCGTTACCACCGACCCGGAAGCGTAATTGGTATATCTACCCTGGCATTGCCTAGTTGTGCCGTGTCACCAACCCTATCGCGCCTTGTACGAGTTTGTATTTGTGTCGTACCTATGGAGTGTCTTCTCGCAGTCTCCCGATCAGGAGATATGTAGGCATTGTATGGACTATTGGCACTATTATGTGTTAAGGTGGAAAATTTAAAGCCTTAACGCTATTTTAAAGTAAGTTTATTTTACAATTAGACACTATTATAATAGCGAAATATACTATATAGTAAATAGTTTAACGGATCCTTAGGAGATGTAATCCCGAACATCTCTTGCGTTACTGCACTCATATTTATTTCTGTTAATTTAATTTACATAAGATATTTTAGTTCTGACTCGAGTGTTTTGTCTTTTCTATTCGCTCGGGTCAGTCCGAGCGTTTCAGGATTTGAAGTTTTAGATCTGAAGGACGAAGATGAAGATTTGTATTACTATCATCTACTATTATTCCACTACACTATTTAATTCCACTGCATTGATATTTATTTGTATGTGAACTCTGATAATTATTGTATAAAGAAAAACCAATTGTTTCGTAAACAGTTTTATGAACTGTATATTGATTATTATATTTTATCCTTCCGCTGTGAGATTCTGTTTTATTTTATTTCTTCTCCTTTTTTCTTATTTACCCCATAACAATCCGCCCTTCCGTATGATTTAAATTGGCACGTGTGTCGATTTGAAGCGTGCGAAAAGGCGGGATGTTACATCGTGGTATCAGAGCTTTGGTTTAGCGATAAACCTTAGCTTTGTGGGGTTTGACTCTTTAGGAATACGGTAGTAATACCCTATGATGAGTCGCTGAGCGTATGTATATGAGAGAGCGTATTTGTTAGTGTTATAAAAAGGTTTTAATATTGTGTTAATTTGTTCCGTTTTGTATTTTTAAATTCTGGTTGATGCATGGGACGCTATGACATCAATAGGGGTTTCTAAGCACTTAATAGGGCAGACCGACATAATATTTGTTTTAAATATAGGTGAATGAAATAATTTTGCCTATTATATTTTCTATATAAAATAAAAAATTTCAAATGATATCTATATTTGGCTGCAATAGATTGGTTGTTAGGTAATAAAGTGTATAAATAATAATAGAAATAAGAAAAAAATAAAATAATTGAAATTTGAAAATTTAGAACTTAAGTTCCGGGGTTTTGAAATTTCTTCCGAATAAATTTTGGAATATAATAATATTGTTTATAAGTATTTTCTGATATAAATCTTTCAATATAATTCGGAACAATTGTCTTAAAGAAGATTTTGGAGAAAATAAGTTTTGTACTTTCCTCTATGTCGCTGGAAAATAATTTCGGTGATGGCGGCCGCATCATCGACTTTCATTTTCAAGTTTCGAAGGGGGAAGGCCATTGTAGTAGTTTTACTGCAGATTCATTTTGAAAAATATATAAATTTTGAATTGTTTAAATATAACTAGAGATACAAGTTGTAAGAATATATTTATCTATTAATTTAAAATAAATTGAAATTTAACCCGGTATTAAATTCTTAAATTTCCATTAATTAATTGTTTCAATTATTGTAGTGAAATGAAAGGTAAGTAATTAATAATTGAAACCTCTAATTTAGGTAAGAGATTTGAGGCCAAGTTATAAAGGAAATAAAAGGGGTAAAAATTTATTGAACAGTGAATTAATCAAAAGAAATGAGAAACTTGTATAACTTTCAATTACATTCTTTAAAAGCATATACATAACTTACCAAATATTTAAAAGTTGAAATGTTTAATAGGAAATGTAATGGAAATTGTACAGTAAAAGCATGTAATGAAAGTGTTCAATAAATTGCTTTTATTTATTAGAATTGGTGGTATAGAGTTATAAACTTAAGTTTAAATTGAAAAGACTAAAAATTAAAATAGAAAAGTAAGTATTGTAAATGGAATTTAAGTAAATGAAGTAGTATAAATGAATGATAATGAACTTAAATAAACAGTTGAAGATAATTATAAATAAAATTAGTAGGAAAATGAATACTGTAATAAATGAAATTAAGTAATAAATAAATGAGGAGGTGCAATAATAAATGTATGAATAATTATAACAAAATAAAAGGAACTGGCATGACCTGAGTTAATGGAATTGAATAATTGTAAGTAATAAGTAAAAATAAATGAAGCAGACATTTAATGAGTAAATGTAAATTAAAAAGATAAATCACTGTACAAATAAGAACAAAAATCAAACAACAAAGGTATGAAATGAAATTAATAATAAGTTAAATTGATTGTTGTTTGGATTTGTTGTTGTTTAGTTGATGGTTGTTTGGGCAAGGATACTTTAAAATTGTTTAGATGGAAGAATAATCTATTTAGTTTTATCTAAGACTGTTGAGTAAATGATGTGCTAGTAGTTTATTCTTTATTCCGCACAATTTAAAAGTTTTGGACCCGAACAACTATTTGTTTGTTTGATTGAATGGTTGTTTTGTATTTGTATTGTATGCTGTTTGTTGAAATTGATGGTTGTTGTATTGATTTGTTGTTAGTGATTGAAACCACTTAAATATTTCACTTTCTATAAATTGTTAACCTTTTGGATTTTATAAGTGAAATGCAGGTTATGGAAGCAATTGCTACTGCATTTGGTTCCATAAGTTAATCGTAAATTGCCCGACAAATAGGTACGTTTCGGATTGCGGTTTATAGCGCTATTTTACATATTTTCTCGAGTTGGGATATAATATTTTGGATAATATATGTAATATAATTGTTATATTTTGATATAATATTTTCTTCCAAGCCTCTCCGTACAAGGGAGACTCTGCCAAAAAATTTCGTAAATCTTTGGACTTAGAAATTATTTTGAAATGTTTTTCCAAACTTTATTTATTCAAGTATAAAAAGATATAATGATTATAAAATGGTTATATTTTATTTAAAATAATAAATTTTGTAAATTATTGTTTATAAGTTAATATTGTGAATAAGATGTATTGTTTATTTAATTCTTCCTTCTCCCTTCTTTTTCCTTTTCGGGGACGAAAAGTTTTGAGTGGGGGAGAGTGTAACGACCCGTAAATTTCGACAATTAAAGTTGTTAATTAAATAGGATTTTGTAGTTGAAATTTTGAAAAAAAAAAGTGATAAATTAGTATTGAAATGAAATCCAATTGAAGAAATAGTGGAAACCATTATAATTTGTTAATTAAATTTGATTTGTGAAATTAATACTGGAAGAAATAAATTGGGAATGGTATTAATGAAATAATAACTGAATTGAATTACAATTGTATAAATGAAAGTAAATTTTATTAAGTGGATGTCAACATTGAATAAATTAATTAAAATAAAACCTAAATACATGTTTGGATAGAATCAATAATTGATGGTTTAAATGGTAAGTAATTAGAATTTAATTGTATAAAATTTGGAAACTGAATGTAATGTAAAGTAATAAAGTTAGTGCAATACCCATTAATAAATGGAAGGAAATGGGACTAATATAAATGTATATTAGATTATAAATCAATATGAATGAAAAAAAAACATAAATATTGATTGATAAATAAATATACAAGTATATTAAAGGTTATAATAGTGGGTTACTAGTAGATTCACTCATTTACCAATAAAGATAATTAAATGTGCCTTGATTATAATTAATAACATAACGGAAAGGAGTAAATGTGTTCATTAGAATATTAATTGCAATTGGATAGGGATTTTAAGTAACAATGTTCATGCAAGGTAAGTAATGCTAAATTAAAGTCAATAATAATGAATAGTGATAAATTAAAAAATTGTAACATATATTATAAATTACCTGCTTATTTGTTAATGGAATTAGGATTTGTAATAAGTGATAATAAAATAAATGAATGTTAAACTAATGGGAAATGAAATAACGTTCGTGTAAGTGTTGAGTAATTATAGGGTCGTATTTATTATAAGCGTTACTTTAATAATCATGATTAGTGGTGAAATTAATACGCGAACTATGTAAAGTAATAACTAAAAAAGGAACACGTTATAAATTGATTTTTAATCTAAACTTAAGTGTAAGTTAAAGGTTGAAATTGAATCTAATCTGTCAAATTTGAAACTTATTAGAATAAAATGGGATTCAATTTATAATAAAGGGTTATTTTAAGAAATTAAAATAAATTCTATAATCGATGAATTAAGTTACTTTAGATTGAGAATGGGAATTGGTTTAAAGAATTATAAATTTATAAGTAAATCAAGATGATAAAATTTATGAATTATAGAATTTGAATTTTTATAGTGAGTTAATTTATTAAATTTATAATAGTTGGATTTATTGCAAATGAATGAAATCAAATATGTAATTATTACATTAATTTAAAAATTGAGTTGAAAACGGAAAATATTTATGTGATAATTTTAAATCCAATGGTAAACCCTTCTATTTGAAATTATGAATGGAATAATTACGGGTTAATTCAATTTAATGGAAAATTTGGAAATTTATCTATAATTTTGAATTTACGAAATTGAAGATTTATATTGATTTAATCTTTAATAGATTGACAATCAAAAATTGGTAAATCATTTTAAATGTTTGAGAATTATTAAGTGATAAAAATTTCCAGTTCTAAAACTGAAATATAAAAATTCGATTTATTTACTAATTCTTAATTTATTTAATTAATATAAAAATAGCCATTTTGGTCACGGACTCGGATTTCGACGAAACCAGTTTCATCGGATCCGTAACAGTGATTATTGTAGCGTTTCGAGTTTCGTAGCGATCGGACTTGTCGTTTGATCATACAAACGCGAAACGCCTTGAAATCGATTTAATTGAAATCAATTTGAAAATATTGTTTTCAGCATAACTTCTTCATACGATGGAATTTGGACGTGAAATATAACGCCCCACCTCTATACCCACGCTAGCCAAGAACACTCCGGAGTAGTGCTGTCAACTAGCATGGAGAATAAGGCTGTTGAGGAGCGACCATCCATGTAATTGATTATCACACGGTGGCTATAAATAATCTTCGGAAACAAACATAGAAATAATCATATCACAAATCAGTCACAGATATCCATATCACAAATGCGGAAGAAGATATGAATATATAACTAACACATGAAAGTGTACATCAGAGTAGTGGTCAGTAAGATCCACGATAATACAAAAGAATAGCAACACGTGCTATACAAAAGAATACAATTATGAGTCTATATCTCAAGTGTATACAACAAAAAAAACTGCTAATCTAAACAGTTAGCCAAAAGTCAGAGTGATGAATCCCTGGGAAGAAGTCAAGCAGAAGCACCTGTAACATCTCGGTCTGACCCGAGTATTATTTAAGAAAATAATAAACGGGTCAGTCTAGCTATAAATATCAGATGACATGATATAACATAAAAGATATGGCATAAACATAAACATCCATAATGACATACCACTATAAGTATGTAAATAATGATCAACAGAAGATCAATCAATAAGAGATAATCAATATCACAAGAATTTTCTCAAAGATTCGGAAAGGGCATCATACCCCGAACTTGTACTCATAACAAGTCAATGACATAAATTCCAGAAATCAACACGAGAAATCCAGAAATCATAAAAAAGGGAAAGAGGCCTATCACATGACGGTCCGAAGACCATGGGGAGCTACCCCGCATGTGTGAATGGAATCACACAGATTGAGGTCAAGACTAACCAAAAAGCAGAAAAGTATGTGTGAATGGAATCACACAAGTGGTGTCTAGTCTAACCTTGCAATGAAAGAGACATCGCGCAATTGCTAGTCTAATTCATAAAGCGATCATCAAGATCAACGAGAAGTGTCAATTACACTAAGCTAGTAAATATAGAAGTTTAGCTTCATGTCCCATAACCACTTGCTTAACTTAAATATTTACGAACAAACTGTAAATCTTCACTAATAAAATTGTCACAAGAGGTTCAATCGAACAAGTCCAAGAATTAACCGACGAAGTGAACGCAAGCGTTTCATACCACTTGTTTTACTAAGTCGTTTAATTAGATTTCTCATCCGAGTGAGGTAAAGGCTTGTATATACTAATAGATTGGAAAACGGTTTAAGAAAAGAGCTTTGTTATTAAAAATAGAGTTGAAATTGTTTGTTAAAAGAGTTTTGATATTTACTACTAGTATTGAAACCTTTATATTATAAAGTGACAAAACACATAAGCAAGTGTAGAAACAATCAGTCACAAAGATCGCATACGGGGATGCGAATAAAATCCAAGGAAATCAGCTCAATGTTTTTCAGATAAGATCCCCTACGGAGGGGGGGTCCAGGGGGGTGGCAACACCCCAAGGTGCGGGTGCGGGGGCAACGCCACCGCTTACGGGGTTCGACCTGCCCGGTCAGGTCGCGGGGGTCCAGGGGGGAGCGCCCCCGGCGGGGTGCGGGGCAGCGCCCCGACCAAAACGGTACGACCTAGTGAAGACCAAAGGAAGGATAGGATCGAGCGACTTAAAGGGTTTCGACCTAAAGAGTCACGATCTAAAGGAGTAAGCGACCCTAAGGAAACTCGCGACCTAATCATGGCCGAGCTAAGGTGAGGTGCGACTCAACCAGGTAAGCGACCTAAGGGAGGCGAGCGACCTAAGGAACTCGCGACCTAACAATAGCACAGGTCAAGCGACCTAAGGGAGACGAGCGACCTAAGGAACTCGCGCCTAACAATAGCACAGGTCAAGCGACCTAACGTTTTAAGGCCGAGCGACCTAATTAAACTCGCGACTTAATGGTGTGAAAGGCGTGCGACCTAAAGTGTTACGACCTAAGGGTCGAGCGACTTAGTGGAACAAGGTCATACGACCTAACGAAGTAAACGGTCGAGCGACCTAACAGGTTATAGGTCATGCGACCTAGTGGGTTAACGGCCTAACGACCTAAGGGTTATAGGCCCAACGACCTAACGGGTTATAGGTCTAACGACCTAGCGGGTTAGAAGGTCATGCGACCTAAAAATGGAAGGCAAGGTCGAGCGACTTAAAGAACCAAGGCCACACGAGTTAAGGCCTAACGGCCTGACGACCTACGACCTAAAGGCCCACGACTTACGACCTAAGGAGCCAGAGCGAGCGACCTAAGGCTATATAGGAGATTTAAGGTCAGAAACGACCTAAGTGTTTGCGACCTAACGACCTAAAAGCCCGCGACCTACGACCTAAGAGCCTACGACCTACGACCTAATTCCGAGTGCCGAGCGACCTAACTTTGTAGGCCATTTTAAGGTTGGAAACGAGCTATTTTGAGGCCGAGACTTTTCCACGCGAACGACCTAGCATAGGCAGAACGACCTAAGTGCAGAATTTCACCAAAAACATTAAAAATTGGAGTTTTTTCGCCAATTCGATTCAAACCAAATGCAAATGTGCATGCAAAAGTGATAGGGAATCATTCCCAACAGTCCAATATAGTTATAGACTAGAATTGTGAGATAAAAATCTCACCTTTGCACTAAAGTTTATGAAGATGAAGCTTGAAAGCAAGGAGAAGCAATCCAAAGCTTGAATCCAATATCTTCTACTTGAATTTGGAGTTGAATGTTGGATTTGCAATTGAATTTGTGCTTGGAGTTTTAATTTCCCATTCTTTTCACCATTAATGCCCAAGCTTGAGTTAGTTAGGAAATTTATGAAGAGTGAGGAGAAGAGGGTTGGAACTTGGGCTTAATAGGCTAAACTAACCCAAAGTCCAAAGCGGGAAAAGTTAGTGAAATTGCTATAACTCCAAACCTATCGATGTTTATACTTAAAAAAATTGTAAACGACATTTCGAACTCAATGGAAGTGGTCTCGAGTCCTAATTTGACCGTTTGCAAAAAGTAGCTTTTCGGACCAAAATCCGATTAACGAGTTAATATTTAAATAAAATATTTAAATACAAACTCGATAAATATGCGGGTTGTTACATGAAACTTTTTCCATCGCGTTCAGAAAATTTTAAAACACCTATTTTGATATATGGATTTACCCAATTTCGTTCCGGGGTCTGAACGGGCTTTTTGGGCCACGTTAGCGGTAGCACGTATATCCAACCCGACCCATCTATTCAAACCTCTGACCTACCTATATAAACCCAGTGATAAACCCTAGCCTCCATCTATTCTCATTTGTCTGTGCGTTCATTTTCCTCAGCTCCTCCTCTTCCCAATGGCTGCAAACCCTAGATCTAAATTCAAATTTCAAAAATCAAATCCAAAGCCTAAATTTCAAAGTCCCAGAAAATTCCGAAAAAAATATATGTGGAAACCCTCAATGAACGAAATCTTCCGGTACTGTTCGTTTTTTCATTCGATGGACCGTTTACCCTGAAAAAATTAAAACAGTTTCGGTCGTTCGTAGTGGGGTTTAATCGATCCAACGGTGGATCTTTAGCGACAGCTCGATCGGATGGTGGCGTTGGGAAGATGGTGGAGTGCAGGTCATGGATCCCATAGTCGCTTGGCTCAAGATGGCCAAAATTCGCCAGAAAACGAGAAAAGGCGGCCGGGTTTCGTTCTCGGCAGGGAGGGGCCGAAGTGGCCGCGCTTATGGTCTTAGGGGCTGCCGGAATTGCTCATCCTAGTGGCGTACTTCGATCGTGGTATGGAGGGTCGTAGGCGGCGCAAAAATTCAGAGAGGAGGTGGAGTTTTCGGCGGCTAGGGTTAGGTGCGAACGCGAATTGGGGTTCTGGAGCTGTAGCGTGTTGGTGACGTGGCCCCTCGTGCGGTTCGTTTTCTTTTTATTTTATTTTATTTTTGTTTTCGTATGTTCTGATCGATATAACTTTTACGTATGATATCCAATTCACTTGCGGTTTTCTCCGCTAGGTTTATATTGGAATTTCGGACACTTTGACGCTGGTTTGGACGGATTTGGAGACTGTCAAATTTTTGGGTTTAAATTGAATTTTTATTCAATTTAAATTCAAAAGGTGAGTGTTTTAACCCACTCACAACTTCTAAAATTTCTTATGTTTGTTAAATTGATTAATGATATGAGTAGAAATTCATTTATGACTGTTTGGCATATTTATTTCATCATCTCAGTTAGATTGCATTTATTTAAATTAAATTGTTATTTAATTTTATTATTGCATATAATTTGACAGTTAAATTTATTTATTTTGCATATAAACTTCCAATCAAACAGTTATTAATTTATTTGTGACTATAAACTGTTCGTTGATATCTATTATATTTTATATGCTATTTATTGATGTATGTTCAAATTGGATGATGTTTGAAATAAATGGTTGATGAATGATGTTTGGTGAATGGATGATGTGTTCTATATTATATAATCTGCAAGTTGTCATGCATTTCATTTCATTCGGGATTGCGGTTTAAAATGATATACAACCTCATTTTATTTTAAATTACGGATTGAAATGATAAATATCTGTATCACTTGACCATAAGATAGAACATTATTTACAGGCACCACGATATATATATATATATATAATTATTTTTGAAATGATTTTTATGTTTTGGATATAATACGGTTTAATAAATATTAAATATGGATATTATATAAATATATTTTATATATACATATGTAGTTAAATTTTGAATTTAAGCTATGTATAAATCGGTTAAATAAAAATAAATAAGTTGAGTAATGTAGTTTTAATGATTTAAATCAATTAAGATTGGATGGTAAATTTGGAATTTATTTGAATGGAACTTATTTAAAAAATTTCACACCATCAGTTGATGTAAACTTATTAAAGCTTGGAAATTTAATGGTATGATATTTATAACTGGATTTTTATTCAAGATAAATTAAACGAATATTTCTAGCATAAATAAATTGAAGAAAATATTTAAGTTGTTAGAAATTGGAATTTTATTTTAAATGATTTTTGATCTATTATGAAAACATTTCAAAAGTAAATACTAGGATAATGAATTGGTGAATATAAATTTCCAACCTTAAGTTTTGAAATTGTTAAATATTAAAAGTTAGAAATATATTGAAATTGAAGTGGTTTGTTTAACTGAAAGTGAATTTAAAATTTATGGATTTAGACTAAAATTTAAATGAATAAAAATGTAAAATTGCGGAAATTATTTTATTTTACAAAGTAATTTTAAACTCAAACTATTTTATTTTATATACTGTTTGAATATCCAAACCATTTAAGTTTGAAAGTTATGGTTTTAAAGCTACAAATTTCGTAGTTTTATGTTTGAAAGTTATAATTCAAATGTTTGGTTTCCAACTATTATAAATTTTAAAGTAATATGATTTTGGACAAGAAATATATTTGAAATAAAATGATATTATATAAATTTGGGTTTTATAAAAATAATATCAAATGAGTTTGTTTTGAAATGGAAAGGATATCATGTTTATATGGTTTTGAAATAGATTTTATATTCTGGTTTTGAAAGTAAAATTATTTTAAATGACCGCGATGTTATAATAACGTTTGGTTGTTAAAGAGACCGGGATCGGAAGTTGTCATACTCTTTGCCAACTCTGAAAACCACTTTAACAACCGTGTACGTGGTGGAGATTCCAGAATGAAGTAGGTTGGTGGCGGTGTTTCCTGTAAGGTAAATACGTGGACCCAACTCCCGTGAGTTGGCATAAGGTGGCTAAAACAGGAGCGATTGACGGGTTAATAAGGTGGCACCTTTGATCGAACACTTCCCTTCGATACTATACTCTGACTTTGGATTGATTCGGTGGCCACCTTCACTTTTGATTTCTTTGATTTGGGGGAGTTTGTCCGAGGTGGGCGGTAGCTGCGCACTACACGTTACCACCGACCCGGAATCGTAATTGGTATATCTACCCTAGCATTGCCTAGTTGTGACGTGTCACCTACCCTATCAAGCCTTGTACGAGTTTCTATTTGTGTCGTACCTATGGAGTGTCTTCTCGTAGTCTCCTGATCAGGAGATATGCAGGCATTATATAGACTATTGGCACAATTACGTGTTAAGGTGGAAAATGTAAAGCCTTAACGCTATTTTAAAGTAAGTTTATTTTAGAATTAGATACTATTATAATAGCGAAATATACCATATACTAAATAGTTTAACGGATCCTTAGGAGATGTAAATCCCGAGCATCTCTTGAGTCACTGCACTCATATTTATTTCTATTAATTTAACTTACATAAGATATTTTAGTTCTGACTCGAGTGTTTTGTTTTTTCTATTCGCTCGGGTCAGTCCTAGCGTTACAGGATTTGAAGTTTTAGATCTGAAGGACGAAGACGAAGATTTGTATTACTATCATCTACTATTATTCCACTACACTATTTAATTCCGCTGCATTGATATTTATTGGTATGTGAACTCTGATAATTATTGTATAAAGAAAAATCAATTGTTTTGTAAACAGTTTTATGAACTGTATATTGATTATTATATTTTATCCTTCCGCTGTGAGATTCTGTTTTACTTTATTTCTTCTCTGTTTTTCTTATTTACCCATAACAATCCGCCCTTCCGTATGGTTTAAATTGGCACGTGTGTCGATTTGAAGCGTGCGAAAAGGCGGGATGTTACAACATGTATGCTTGCCTCCACCTTCCCAAACATGTTCAGCCAGCACATATACACATGTGCAACATATACACGCACAAACATACACAAGTAAAACCAAAAACGTTCTCTTCCTTCACTGCCGCTTGCTTCGCCCTCCACGTCCCACACATGCAGTCACCCACAATAATATATATAACACACACAACACATAGGAAAAATAAAGGCTAAAGAAAGAAGAAGAAATGGAAAAGAGTAGGAGGAGAACGAAATGAAAGGTGAAAAAATGGGTTGCTTTCAAAGAAGAAAAATGTATTTATGTATTCGTTTCTTTGCATGCCTCATGTATATAAACTATATTACTTCAATGCTAAGGAAAATAAATACAACCCAATAAATTCTTAACTATCGAATCGTCGAGTAAGGAACCTGAAATTTTTTTTGAAAAGATATTGCTTGCGTGAGTTTACAATGTATGTGTACTAACTTATTTTCTTTTTTATAAAAGTTTTATTTTTAAAAGTTTTGAGGTACCCTGCCATATATTCCATTCGCATAGGAGCTATGAGCGACAGAAATAAAAATTCGCTCAACAACCTGAGACGATCATAAAACAACAATAAAATAGATAAGAACACTCAATACTATTGATAAGCCCTAATGATGTTCATAGATCATTCATATATAGAATCTGATTCGATCACTACTCGAATATGTGACTTCACTTCCAAACCAGTATCGCTTACTTGATTTACTAGTGCGGACCCAGATCAGTCTTCTAGATTAGGGACTTCTGCTCTCCTTTCATAGTTGTAGCTATGATATAAAACCTTAGTTCCATATCAAAAACCCACATCAAGTGCTCGCCATCAAAAATTGATTGATAGATTGTTACTCGGAATGATGTGAAACACCTCAAGTCATATACTCAAATCTTAGATCGAAAACTATAATGACCCACGTTTCTGTACAATTTAATCTAACAATAAACCATACATGTCCAGCCCAAATCGAACGAAAATGTGGATTGTTAGAGAAAAGTAAAAAGAAAGAAGAAGGAAGAACTAAAAAACATAGAATCTCACAGTGGAACGAATAATTTATAATATATAACAAGTCTTTACACAAAATCAAAACTGTCATATATGTATATACAGACATCAATCAGAGTCCACTTACCTATCTCAGCATGGACAGTTATAATAATCTGTCCTCATAAATTTCTGAATAATATACAACAACGTAAACAACAGAAAATATAATCATCTATGTGAATACATCTCTGGGCTTCCGGCTCCTCTTCTGATGCTCTAAATATCCAAGTAAACCTGGAAAATATGCTCGGTCTGACCCGAGCATATAGGAAAAATCACGCCTGGGTCAGTCCGGTCATACCAGCGTGAGAAAACACAATCAACTTGATTCTTAAAGTTTAATTGCCTTTTTAAAACAAAGGTATCTCGTAAAACCTTACCATAAATAAGTACGTATGGGTTTTACCTTACAATAACCATAACTCCTTTATAGAAAAACATCTGATATTATAATAGTGTCTAATTGCCAAATTAATAATAATAATAAGTAGATGTGATGCATGTGCTATGTACATCATAACAATACTAGTCATAAAATCGAAACTCGATAAGCTCGTTTGCTAATTATGTAGGATTTCCATGGAGGTACCATCAGTATTTCGAGAACGGTCTTCTTGCACAAGGGTCAGAGTTATCCTTCCGAGGGACAGTACCTATCTAGTCGGGGTACATAAGAAATACATAACTGGCCACCAAGGCCAAGTGCATCGCTCCCAACATGCATAAATTAAACGATAAGGACTTGCTAGAAAGAGGCACGACTACACCCTCATGGATTAGCTAGGCCCCTTGGCTATGTATCATATCTCTGGTCTTAGTCATCTTCACCGATGAGGCCACGTCCGGCGTTCCAGCCCACACACCGTCTCCAAATAAATTATGGAATCCTACATGGACTCCCACACCTTAACAGGTCACAGAATCACACTTGAATTCCATATTTCAATAGATCTTGGAATCTCACATAGAATCCCAAACTCCAACGAGCCACAGAACCACATATGGATTTCAACATCTCAAAATATAAAGCATCTACTCCATTTAACCGTATATGATTTTGGAGTAGGTTATAGGTTCTGAGTCATCTCTTATGAGTACACTCTTCATTTCCTGGGTGTTCCAAAAACCATTCGTCGATTTTCGGAAAGCTCAAATCGGTTATTTAGGAAATAATTAGCCAATACATAAGATCGAGGATCTTCTCCTAATCGTTTAAGTGGACAGATATTCTTATCATTTGTCCTAGAAGATCCACAAGTTTATGCATACAATATAGCAACCCGACGGTAATGTACCATATAATTCTTGCATTTTTCATAGATATTTTCAGAGTTAAAATCCTTCGGTGTTAAGTAGGGAATAATTTAGTACCACCAAAATTAAGAAGGATTACATATTTAGGTTAAGGTTTGATAGTCGGTTATTTCACTATCAAACAAACAAACATTCGAACCACGCTTCATTTCCCATTGGAATCACTAAGCTTTTCTTTCATTAAATTTCATTAAATTAAATTTCTTTGTTAAAACAGGTATATACTTATCTCACCGGGATAAATATATTCACAAACCAAATCTTCCAAAAATACTTGATAACCTTTTAAAATAAATATGGAAAGCACCATGCGGTATCGACCATGGATCGCAGCTTTATGGTTACATCTTTATCCCAGAAAAACCAAACTTAACTTAAGCAATCTCTGTCTCTCGATTTCTGCCATGCAATCAATCACATATCGTAGTTTGCATAATGGTTGCGCCGCTATCTTAGCGAAAATATAACAAATTGTAGGCAATCTCTACCTCTCGAATTGCGCTATGAAAATATACCATTACTTTCCGAAATACTTATCTCAAAATAATACTTATAAAGCTTCTATATAAATTTTCCAATTTAAATTTAGGAAAATACTCTTTTATAAAAGTTTGCTATATAATATATTATTTTTAAAAACAATATTAATATTTGAACAAATTATCTTTGAAATAAAAATATTTTAATACTGATTAATTATTAATTATTAATTAACTTTTATATCAAATCATTATAAGATAACTTTAATTAACAATTAAAATATGCTTTTTAATATTTTTAATAATTAAATGACTTTGAAACAATAATTAAATACTTTTATATAATTTTAAGGAATCATAAAATAATTAACTTTAAATCGTTATCAAATTATTATTAATTATCTTCAAAATATCATTAATAAATAATAATCATCCTTAAAACAACTTTGATTCAAATATCAATTTTCAAATTCGGAAAGAGGCTTAATAACTCCAATGGTACTTAATCAAGTCAGCATTAATTCCAACAACTGTCTAAGTTATAATCCTAGTATTTACATAACATCAAATATGTAAATTAAACTCACCATTAACAATTAATTGTTAATACCATACTTATCCAATATTGACCAACTGGAATGTAATTAAGTGTCCACACTGATGTAACAACAGAACGGGGTTTGCTTCTGCTAAATAAATGTCAAAATTAACTTATCCAATTAGTAATAGCAGAAGGGTGATTTATTGTGCTAAACAGGATCCACTTAATTTAATTAGTAGAATAGTGATTTATTTCCGCTAACCAATGTCCAATTAACCACATTCAATTTAATTCAACTCAACAGTATTTATTTGGCAACTTAATGACACAGTCAAAAGATAATTGAAATCAATATCTGAATAAAAGTCAAAGCATAGATCAGAACTGGAATGGTTTATAATTAATATTAAATCAATTTACAGATCAGAACTGGAATGGTTTCATTTAACTCAGTAGAGTTGTATTTTAAATCCAGATTACTTGTCAATCAAAGAAATTATAAAATGATTTATTCTTAATTTATTAAATTAAAAAATAGATTTAATAATTAATGTATTAATTAAAATATAATAGATTAAATTAGAAATCACTTATTTATTCACTTCAAATATATACAAATCATTAAATTTTTTATTTTAGTAAACTCGACGATATTAGTTCAGATGGAAATACTCTACGATGGGATGCTGACGCAAAAATGTGTGCGTCGATTGAATTTAAAAGGAAAGAGAAATAGAGTTTTAAAATTTATAGATCATTTAATATAAAAGTTAATTCAGTTTTGCTTCAAAATAAAACATCCAACCGATAACCAAAACCTGGCCCAACGTCCCTCTTCCTTCTCCTTCTCCTTCTCCCTAGTTTTTTTCCCTACTCTAATTCATATGCATTAAACTATACACGTATATGTGCACATGCACACAACCTAGGGAGAACCAAACACGCCGCCGACCCTCCACACAAGTCACCTACGACCATAACTCCACGTCGACCCACCTGAAATCTACAGCCAAGCTTCAGTTCAAAAATACGAACTCCAACCCACACTGTAACGAAAGCCGAACCCACCTAAAAGCCCCACCTCGTCACCCCATTTAACGATCCATCACCCAAAATCACCAAGATCATCGCCATCGCCTCCTCTTCCTAATCCCCCATGCGCACGCTTCTCACACTCTCTCCACGTCACCATCTTCCACGAACCGATCCCAAACCCAAAGTGTTGTTAAACCCTAAATCCAAATCGCCTCGTCCACTCACTCAATTAAAAATTATTACGACATTTTTCCCAGTTGCGCCTCCACTCAACTCACCTCCACATCAGACGCCATCGCCTGAAATCAACTACATCGGGGAAATTTGACATTTCGCCCAATTTTGATCAACTCCCTATTCCTCCTTCTACAGGCCATTATAAATTCTCAAATCACTTGTAAAAATCATGTTTTTCAATCGTGATCTCGCCTATATGATCCATTCGTTTAATTGTGAAAGATAGATTTCGATTAAAACGTACCCACCCACTATTACAGGGAGAAAATCCCTCCATGCTTGATGAAATCAAATGAAAAAAAAAAATTAAAATATTCTAAACTAAAAAACAAACAACTTTCATTTCGGAATCATGTTTAAAAACGAAAGGGATGACGAGCATGGATTTTTAAAGTTGAAAAGCTAAAACTGTTTTAACAAGAAACATGAGCAGAGAAGCTTCTTAGAAAAATACAATATTTCTTTTGAGTTGTAGAGGTGCTATCTATGCATAACACACATGTACATACACATATACCCATATCAGATACCTATACATTTAACAAAGATATAAGATTTATGCCAAATCAAAGTTTTATATGATAACCAGTAACATGAGTTTAGGTGTTTTGCTCATAGTAAAAATAGATGAATAACTTTGCCTAATCCCCTTTCTTCAAGCTCTGGAACAACACAATCTTTTTTTTTTTTTTTTTTTTTGAATTAATGGCAGAAATTATCTTTTCTATAATGGAACAACATATATATAAGAGAAAGGAAGTGTATAAGGCAAGCAATAGGATGGCTGTAGTATTCATATAGGGTGGCTGGAGATTTTTGTGCATGTATAGGCTTTATACATTTTTCGTATAATTTTTCTTTTCACTTTTTTTTTTTTTTTTTTGAACTGGTACTTTATATACAACAAATCAATATGACAACATATCACATGTCAAATAAACGTTCGAAAGCAAGTTTCGAACTTGTGACATCCTGCACCAAGCCGAATCAATTAACCACTTGGACAATGGTGCTTGTCATTTTTCACTTCAATGTGGCTGATTTGATTTTTTTGTAAGCTTGATTTGATTTTATAAGTGACTTGATATTTCGTGTGCATGATTTAATGTTTTCCATCATGATGTTCCTATGTATACACACACACACACACATTTCATATGTATATATAGATTTACATGTACACTATTTTGACTATATTTGTATTTACATACGCATTTATACATATATATTTTCTCATAAGTTTGAAAGTTGTCATCATAAATTTATATATATATATATATTCATATACTTTATTCTTATAACCTATACACACATATATATACACTTACATATATTTTTAAACATCACAAAGCTTTGTGTGTGTATATATACATATAGAATTTTTAACAAAAATTTGAAATAGTGAAGTTACATACACACACACACATATTATTTTTAGAAATTTAAATTTAAATTTTAAATATAGTGTTCAGAATTTATATATTCAGATATTACCTATATCATAAATTTAATTTATTCGACTAATAAAATTAATATTTTAATATTTAAAATTAGTTAATTATTCTAATAACTGATGGCTAAAAATCTGGGTCGTTACAGAAATTATATGGAAAGAGAAATGATCTACATCCATTCAATATACTTATTTAATTGGTTATTTCTAGTACCAATTATGTTACCTCTAAATTATTTATAAAAAGGTCCTCATAAAACATAGCTTACGTTATAAAACTTACAAAATCCCTATCATTCCCTAAGGATATATAACATCATAATACAAACTTTTATTTTGAATTCACTTAAGAATTTAAAACAGCTGGTTTTTATTCAAACCACTTTTCTGAAACGATACCATATATTTTGGAAACTTAAGGGTCAAATACTTCGATATTTATTCCAAAAACTTTTGAAATAATATTATATATATTTTAACTCATAACATATATATATATATATATAGCTCGAGTAACCCCAAAATTATACCAAGGAACTGAGTACTACCAAGCAGTATCATATACTTCCCTACTACGAGGATAATACTTATGAAAGAACGTTTACCATCCGAACGTATCTCTTACCCATTTTTAGCTATTTTCGAGCAACTCGAACTAGTCAACTTAAAACCCTTTCTTTCTTTTCAAACCCATTTTGAAACAATAATAAATATGTTTCCAAATAAATAGTTTTCATCAAACTACCAATTTCCAGCTTACTTTGGATTCATTTGAATTTGAACTCGTTCTGATTGTACAATAACAAAGAGAATAATTTACCAACTGCACAATATTGTTTTCCTAAGCAAACATTCGATCGTCACTTAGAAGATTATTCCGATCACCACAAAATAATTCAGGACTTATTTCTCCGAACCAATCTAAAGAAATATACCTTTTCTTCAAAATTCCTTTTTAAAAACATTTATACTTAAATATATCTCTAAGCAAACTATTTCCAAAATATTGATCATCGAAAACCGCTTTAAGAAAACTATTATTACCATTTCCAAAATCATTTATACTCTAAAACTATCTCAAATAAAATTATTATTTCCTTTCTCAAAAATGATATGAAATGATAATATACATATTTGCTCCATGGTGAATCAAATCAAAATTTGTTTTATCAAAACAATTGTATAACGAGATCCTAATGGTAGCATCCTCTACTTAGAAATATTTTGATCCCAAGAACCTTTTCAATTACTATTATTAAACTGCAAACTTGAAAACCATTTTGCCATAATCACTCGGATTTAAACTCTCGAATTCCTTTTATTTATACACATTCTTAAAAAACCAAATTTATAAAATATCCCCGTTTAAGGGAACTCGTTCTTAAATATTTATTTTGAAAATATTCTAGCTTCCTTTTATAAATCATTTTTCAAGCATTTATTTCAGAATTATTTAAATTTTATTTTAATAAACTACTTTTACAAAATCCTAATTTAATACAACCAACTTTTATATTCACCTATTTCCAAAATATTTATTTCAATATATTCCAATTTCCTTTTAAGAAGTAACATTTATTAAAGCTTAATTTTATTAAATCAACCTATATATAAAATCATTTCCAAAATATTCACTCTAAAATATTCAAATTTTCTTTTAAATAAACACCCTTAGAAATCAAATTTTGACTCAATGTTATCAACGACGCCTTATGTTTAAATTGTGAAAACTTGATTCACAGTTTTAGTGTTCCCAAAATTCCTATCTATGCAACCTAGGTTTCAAAAAGGAAGATTCAAGATAGATTAACAGATAATAGTCAATGCTTAGAAATAGGCGAGCATGACCGATCAAATCCTAGATGATGAGGATGGAATATTATCCTTTCTAACAACCAAGCACTACCAAGAATAACTACATTAAATTTTTGAAAACTGTTCTTATATATATATATATATAAAATATATCTCTAGGTAAAATTATTTCATTTACCCGTTTTTAAATGAAACTATGTCAAGTCATTGTTCGAGTGTTTAGAAAATTCCTATCGATAACATTGGCCAAACACATCGACCAGAATTCTTAAGCCGCTAATCAAATCAAACAACACAATATAAAACATCTTTATATCACTAACAAATACGCGTTCTCATATGTAATACACTCAAACTCATCCTAGGGTCTCACTTACCCTATCTTAAATGAATCAACCTCACCAAAGCTTAGGTGTTCGCTCAAACTAAGCTCTGATACCAACTGCAACGACCCACTTTTTCGTACAGTTTACATGGTCAATAAACCACACATGACACAATAAAATTAAATGGAAAGGTGGATAATTAGGGAAAAGAAAGAAGGAAGAAGACAAGAAGAAACTAAGCATCACATAATCTCACAGTGGAACGAATAGTCTATAATAGATTATAAATCTTTACACAAAAATGAAACTGTAATATGTGTATATATAGACATAAATCAGTGTATACTAACTATTTCAACCTGGACAGTTATAGCAACCTGTCCTCACAATTGCTGATAAATACAACCATGAATGCAACGAAAAAATAACCATGTATGTGAATACGTTTGTGGGCCTACAACTTGTCTCCTGAAGCTCTAATAATATCCAACTAAACTTGGAAATATGCTCGGTCTGACTCGAGTATTTTAGGAAAACAACTTCCGGGTCAGTTTGGTAAAACCAATGTGAGAAACATAATCAAATGGATTCTTAAATTTTAAATAACCTTTTTAAAACAAAGGTATTTTGTAAGACCACGCCTCACATAAACACGGACGGATTTTTACCTTATAGTAAACAAAACCTTTTTGTAGAAAATCCATTGATATTATAATAATGTTTAAGGGCGAAAATAATAATCAAGTCGCTGTGATGCTAGTGAGTGTACGTCACAATAATATTAGGTATAAAATCGAAAATCGTTAATGTGTGTTTGTTAATTGTGTAGGATTTTCATTGAGGTGCCTTCAGTACTTTGAGGAACGTTCCTCCTGCACAAGGATCAGAGATATTCTTTCGAAGCAGCATACATATCTAGTGATCTACCATAGGAAAAACATGGCTGGTCTCGCTGAAACCGAGTGCATCTCCCCATGCATGCATAAAAACTATAAATGACATCTAGGAGGAGCCGACTACACCCTATGGGTTTGCCAACCCTACTGGCCATGCCTCATATCTCTGGTTTTAGTCATTCCCACTTATGAGGCAACCTCCGGCATTCCAACTCATGCACCGCCATCAAAATAGAACAGGGAATCCTGCATGGATTCCAATACCCCAACGGGTCTCAGAATCATAAATAGATTCCCATGTCTTAATTAGATCTTGGAATCACACATGGATTCCCATGCCCCAACGCGTTTCGGAATCGCACATGGATCCCAACATCTCAATATATCACGAAACTCCTCCATAGAACCGTATATGGTTTTTGGAGTGGTTACGGGTTCAAGTCATCTCTTACAAGTACACTCTTCCACCTCCTAGGTGCTCCACAAACTAAATACTGATTTTTGGAATGCTCAATACCGGTTCTTTAGGAAATAATCAAACAATACATAAGAGCGGGGATCACCCCCTAACCATTTAAGTGGATAGGTCTCCTTATCTTTTGTCCTAGAAGAACAAAATGAGTTTATACGTACAATATAGCACCACCAATGGTAACTGCACCATATAATCCTTGCGTTTCTCCTAGATATTTTTCGAGTTAAAATTCTTCGGTGTTAAGTAGGGAATTTTTCCCCACCACCAAAATTAAGAATGTTTACATATTTAGGCTAAGTTTTTATAGTCGGTTATTTAATTATCAAATAAATAAACATTCAAAACAAAGATCACATTTTCCAGAGAAATCACTAAGCCTCTCCAAAATAAGTCTTCCATTTCTTAAAATCACTTTTTAGAGACTTGGAAATCACTTCCATATACTTATCTTAATAGGATAAGCATATTCACAAAATACGGTACTTTTGATACTTAGAAAATATAACCATATACTTATCTCAATGGTATAGATATATTCATAAAACATTCCATTTCCAAATCTTAGAAACTTGAAAACTCTTAAAAATAGATATGGAAAGTACCATTCAATATTGACTATGGATCGCAGCTTACACAATGGTTATGTCGCTATCCCAGCGAATCCATAGTAAACTATAGGCAATCCCTGTCCCTTGAATTACGCCATGAATATCAACCATCTTTTTCCAAATTTCTTTATCTTATAAATATTTCCAAATCTATTTATAAAGCTTATTTATAAATCTCCAATCTATTTATAAACATTCTTTATAAATCTCAAAACTCCATTTACAAAACTTTTCCTTTTCAAATCCTTAAAACACATTTATAAATTCTTTTATAAATATCCAGAACCATTTATAAAACTCTTTCCATATTTTAACAACCCTCTTAAACTCCTTAAGTCAACAAGGTTCCCTTGATAAACCATATATTATTTAAAATAACTTAAAATAATAAGTTATTATTTATACATCCTTCTATTCCATTCGATTTTTTAAAATAAGAACTTTAAAATCTAATTAATAATATATTAAATTAATTTTAAAATACTATTATTATATTAATAAGTTAACTTCCAAATATAGTAATATAATAATTAATTAACGATAAAACATTATTAAACAATAATCAATTAACTTTAATGTTAACCATAAAATATTCAGAAGAACGAAGGTATGAAAGAAGGGTCACGAGAACATGAGGAAAGATCAGAAAGCATCAAGATGTTCTGGATAATCATACCTTCCGACAAGGAGCTTCTGGCGAAGTCTAAGGCTATCTTTCAAAGTCCATAGGCAGGATGATGCTCTAAAAATCCACCTTTGGACTCGAGCGAGAGGTCTTTCAACAAAGACAAAGGAGAAGGAGCTCAAACCAAACCTTTCGAAGGAGTCGAGAGGATGCAGCCATCAAGATTTAATAGCTTCAAACCTTCCGAAGTAGTCAATGGTTCGTTCAGGGAGTTCTTACCTTTCGAAGAAGATGAATAAGTCAAAGCAAGTAGGTGCAACTCCATGACGACCTTTTCCAAAGCATAGCAAGCCTTTCGAATCGGTTGAAGCACATCCAAAATACCTTTCGACTAGGTAGAAAGGTTTTTATGAAGAAAGCAATGCTCAAAAGTCAGTAAAGAATGGTAGATAACTGTTACTCGAAAAATTCAACTTCCGCTTAAGTCAGAAGATCTCAAACAAAGGACAGCAGAAAAGGAATCCAGATCAGGCCTTCCAAAGAGATCGAAGGGATGTATTTAACAATATAAAGTGGCTCAGTACCTTTCGAAGAAGATGGAGGGTACTATTCCACAATATCCAAGATTCTTTTACCCTCCGAAGAAGGCAAAGAAGTCAAGATAAGGGCATGCGACCCTATAATAACCTTTTCGAAAGCGTAGTAAGCCTTTCGAGCCAGTTGGAACGCCTACTGAATACCTTTCAACGGTGTCGGAGGGTCTATGATGAAAACAACGTTCATAAGTCAGCAGAGAACGTAAAGCAACCTTTCGACAACATTCAAGAAAATCTTGTCTCTCGACAACATCCAAACAAAAAAGCAACCTTCTGACCAAGTCGGAGGGTTTACAATAGCTAGGAACCTTCCAGCACCTCCAAAGGGTTCACATACTGTATAGATGATAAACCTTCTGACAAGGGTAAAAGGTTCCTGAAAAAAACGAAAGAAAAGGCCCTTCAGCAGCGTTCGAGGCTCCACGATGACATGTGTAAGGAAAACCTTTCGTTGAAATCGAAAGGTTTGCAATTGTATATAAGAAGGGAAACCTTCGACCTAGCTGAAAGCACAAGGATGGAAGCATGGCCCAACATCTATAAATAAGACCCAAGTGGTCCTATTTTGGGGGCGAATTTTTCCTTATTTCCATTCTTGTATTTCTAAAATTATAATTCTGTAACCCTAATTGGGTAATGATGTGGGAAAATTTATTGAAAAGTGAAGTCCATTCAAGTATTAGTGGGAAGTCTTAAGTACTGTACATTCTCTTTACAGTTTACATTAATCTTTGCTGGTTTAATCACAACTTCTAGGTGTAATTCCTTTGAAAGCTTTGTAACCCTAATTGAGTATCGATTTGAGAATTTAACAGGAATGGATGTTCGTTCATGGATCTACAGAATGGCCTCTTCGAAAGATCTATGTCAACAAAGATAATGGTTTTACTTCTTGAATAATCTTTGTAACCCTTCGGAGACCTCAAATCACTTGCTCAAACCCTTCGGTTACAAGGGAAATTTTCTTGAATCGTACTCTATAAAACTTTTTGGTACTATAAAATTTGTAGTTTCGACAAGTGCCATAATCCATTACATCCGATAACCTTAACAACCTTTTAGACCTAATACAACTATCTGCCAAACCTTTCGATGAAAGCCTAGTTCAATTGTCTATTGAAGATTAAATAAGGAATTCTACCTTAGCCGAGAAAATAGCTTTCAGAATACATTTATAAAGGTTATACTAAATCAAGAGTCAATGTTCCTAAATTCAATAAAGCCGGAAGGTCTTTTCTCTTGATGCCCTTGAGAAGTTGAATTCAAAGTCTAGTCCTGAGCGAGGATTCATTAGCGATTCGGTTGGATATCAACCGCTCTGAATAGTTTGGCTTACTCATTACTTGAGTTAACTCAAAATTACCAACTTAACATTAAAAAGTCTTTTTGGGAGATTCCACTTCCCACCGTTTCTCAATAATTTCATCTACAGGAACCTTTTGGGGTGTTGACAAGAAACTTGTTAACATTTTTGGCACTAGAAGGAGGGCTCGAACCTCCGGTCTTCGATAACATTCATCCCCGATCGATTATATAAAGAGCCTTGACTAAAAGAGGAGTATGGACAAAGCTAAAAGTAGTAGTAACAATCCAAACGAATAGGCTACATCACAGTCAATCTTTAAAGCTCAAATGGTCTCAAATCCTACTTAATAAAAATAAAAGTTGGGTAAACTTTAACCCAGACAAAATTGAAAAGCAATATGATTAAGGTTTAGAATCAATGGCCACAAAAGACGGTAATAAAGGAGTATTCAGAAAGAGCCCCAACCCGGAAATTAATGAGGATTATTGAATTGGAGAATGAAGTTCAACCTTCAAATGAGATAGAGGATCAAGGGTTAAATCGAGATAGTCAAGTAAATAAGTCTCTTGAGCAATCAAATATCCTTGTCCCATAATACAAGAGGAGACATTACAGAAATAAGACCAACGAAAATGACAACCTACTATTGGGGATGCGTATTAAGGATCTTAAGG
The DNA here is from genome assembly GCA_030765085.1 of Allium cepa. NCBI lineage: Eukaryota > Viridiplantae > Streptophyta > Magnoliopsida > Asparagales > Amaryllidaceae > Allium > Allium cepa. The sequence goes on from CM060934.1 coordinate 631,461,100, forward strand.
CAGAAATAACACTAGAGGGGAGGTGAATAGTGTTTTAAAGAATATATGAACTATATGACTAAATTAAAACTTTCAACACAAATCTAAACAGAATTCTAACACAGAATGATCACAGAACATATAATAAATGCAAATAGTAAAGTAAAGCAAGTAAAAGGAAAGAACACACCGGATTTTATACTGGTTTGGAATCCTCCTACATCCAGTCCTGCACCAAGGCAATATCCTTATACAGATTTTTATAAGCAAATATCCAAATTACAACCCTCAATTTCTTAGGCCTTGAGGAACCCTCCTATCTCTGAGTCTGGGGTAAACTCTCTTGATTTACGGGACACAAGATCACCCTAATACTTCTTAATAACAATCCTTTTGAATGGATAGACTCTATGGACTTTTTGAATACAAATTAATCATATAACTCTGAATAGCACTTTGATCTTTAGTAGAATGATGGAGAATCAAATAGAGAGAGTATCTAAATGATTTCCTCTTGAGAATTTGGCAGAATGATGGCACGATCTTGAAAACATGAAGTTTTATGGATATGGAATGGTGGAGAAGAAAGAGTGAAGAAAATAAGAAAGTAGTTGTTAAAAAAATTCATTTTGGAAGCCTTTATATAGATGCACAACAGTCATAACTATTGGCGAAAGGTTTTTGAACGAATGGACACTTCTTTATTTTGAATCCAACTGTCACCATGTCGACATGGGGTATCCCCATATGTCGACATCCCTCAGTTCAAAATTATAGAGATGTTGTTTTGTAAAGACAATTGAATTTAAAACAATTTGAAACTTCTCTGAAGCAAAGTAAAGTGTTTAAACAATATTTTGAGATAGAGAATGAATATAAAACATTATTTTAAATATATGTATATAATTGCAATAGACCGTCAATTATATAAGTAATATTTAAAATCAGAATAAGTTTTGATGTTTTAAAAATAGAAGTTTTTAAAAATCAGAATAGAGGAATATATCAAGGCTAAAACAAAGTTTGAAAACATTTTTGAAAACATGATTTTGAAAGCTAAAACATTTTGAAAACAGATTTAAAAAACATTTTGAAAAATCTATTCAAACTGAAATTGCAAGAACCTTCCTACAGAGCTCCTCCATAGGACTCGAGAACTTGTACAAAGTAGTTTAAATGATTTTGGTTTACGTGGGTTTGTAAGCCACTTGTCGTAGGTTTGTAAGCTACTTGTCGTGGGTTTGTAAGCCACTGGTTTCGATAGAAATTGGGTTCCATCCCAAGAGAAAATTGGAAGAAAGATGAGAGTGCTATTATGAAGTTTTAACAAAATACTAGACACTTATCTTGAGATCTTGAAATCTTGATTCTCTAGAGTCTTGAATCTTGAACCTCTAATCTTCATCTTGATGCTTGAGTCTTTATACTGATCAGTCTTCGATGATACCTGCATATACTTCCTATACACACACACACACACATATATATATATATGGAAATGTTAGTAGATATTTTGTAAAGTAAAGTATAATAACTATATAAGGTTGTTGTCATCAAAACATCATCAACTCAGTTCCTAACAATCTCTCCCTTTTTGATGATGATAACCTTTATTTATAAAATATTCTTACCATACCATAACTCCCCATAACTCCCCCTTACTCCGTGACTTCTTCTTAAAACTACAACTCCCCCTTACTCCATGACTCCCCCTTACACCAAGCACATATATTTTTATAACTTTCTCCCCCTTTGTCATCAACAAAAAGAATAAAAGATTTACCTGTTCTAAGATAATCAAGTATATATAGAATAAAAGTGTAAAGTGAACGTGTAAGTGATCAAGTGTGTTAGCATATATATAAGTGTAACTTGACAATCAAATCAATATCATACATAGCAAACCAATCATGTATAGTATATGAAGTTATATACAAACCAAATCCAAATCAAACTTAAGTAAACAATTCAATCAAATCCTAATCAAATCTGAATCAAATCAAACAAACAAAGAAACATACATAATGATCGGACATTCCTTGGGACTTCCACCCATCCATCTTCTCCAAAGATAGGATCAGTTTTGATAACATCCTAATTATCTTTGTCGAGAGTGACCGGTGGATTTGCTTCGGGTTCGTCTTTGCTAAGGCTTGAGATCATCCAACGAAGTGCGTCAAAGTGTTTCTCTTGCTCTTTGATCATCTACATTTGGCTTAATTCTAAGTGCCTTTGATTTCTAGGTATAAAAGAGAGAATATTCTTGAAAGAAGTAAGAGTTTCTTCAAGATTTTTACTTAAATTCTTAATTGGAGAAGCCATAATTTAAGAAATAAGTTGAAGTATGAGAGGAGATGAATAGAAATGGAGGTAGAGAAGTTTTTCTGGAAGAAATGGATATTTATAGGAGTTGTTGGCCGTTCAAAATGATTTGTCACTTGCTAGTTACAAGAATTTGAAGTTAGAAATTGTAACTACTTTTTGACTGTTATAAGTCGACATGGGGGGAAGGGGCATGTCGACATGGTCTAGACAGAATGACCAAGTTGAGTTATTTTTGATTTCTAAGTTTATTTTTATACTAGTGGACCTATATAAACTTAAAATAAATAACTATTAGAGATATATAAAGCTGGAAAACAGAGAATAAGATAGCATTACTTATATTAGTTAACATTACATAATATTAACCAAAAAAATAGAAAATACAAAGATATATAAACGATAACTAGAGAGATAATGGCTAGGATTAGTTTGATGAAGATGATGATGAGGACAAGCCAAGTTTCCTGCCTATCTTCCCAAAGAACTTGTCGATCTTGGTAGAGATTTTATCCATTTTCTTGCTAAAAGATCTCTTAAGAATCTTTTGGTTTTGAGCAAGTATCTTTTGGTTCTTGAGTATGGTTTTGTTGGATGGATTGAAGGGTGTATGTGGATACTCTATACTTTCCAAAGAGGTTTCTTCATCTTCCTCTTCTTCTTCAATTTCCATTCCTTCCCCTTCTTCTTCCTCTTCCTCTCCCTCTTCTTCCATCTCTTCATGAGCAAGTCTTTCTTCCTTTTCGGTAAGTGTTTCATACGGGTGAAACATAAGTGGTATTTTCATAAGAGAAATGTTCCCATGATTGAACACTTTCCTACTTATAAACTCTTCCTTTTTAACATCCACACCAAAATAATTGAAAATCCGAGTAAGATAAATTCCATGATAAAGAGTGTTTTCTCCCATAGTAAAAATTTGGGGTCTTAACTCATCCAAAATAATTTGTGCCCAATTAATATCATATTTTACAAATATAGCAAAAGGAGCTTTACACACTTTTGAAGTGGGATTATTGTAGTTTCCCGACCTAGGAATAATGGTGTGTTGAATAAGAAGGTTGATAATTCTTGCTTTTGGGCGGAAAAAGCGATTCTTAAAATCCATGTGGCCATCGCTTTCAAAAATGTGATGAAAAGTCTCTCGATCGGTTTCATTGATTTGAAATTGCGAGAGATTCATACCGGTAGATTTGCAACCGAAAATAGTACCCAAAATATCGGAATCCAAAACAATAAGTGTTCCTTTAACACTACTCCAAATTTGATCTTCATTTCCATTATAAAATTCATGGTTTAGGTTTGCATAAAACATTTTGACAAGGTTTGGATAACAAACGAAATCATTTTGCTTGTTATCAATCAAGCTAAGAATGGAGTTTTCTTCAAAAAGTTGATCGATTTCATAAGAAGGAAAATCATCAAAAATAGCAAAATTTTCCGTATTGACTTTACCATAGTTTACATAATTTATGTAAGCTTTCATAGCCTCGGGGTCATTAAAAAGATCATTTTTGATGGATTTGGTCAGCCTCATAGTTGATGGGGTACTTGAGGAAGCCATTGATGAGTGTTTGAGAGAAGTAGAAGATAATGAAGAAAGTTTGAATTATGAGAATAAAGTGAAAAGAGATGATAAGAGAAGTATATTAAATAGATTCTCTAAAGTCATGTTCTCTGGTGAAGAGGTATCTTTTCAGAATTTTGAAGTAAGTGAAAAGGTGGAGGGAAATTCAAAAGTTTGAATTCAAATTTTGAAATCAAATTTCTAAGAGACATGTCGACATGGGGTATCCTGGCATGTCGACATGTACCTGTTGAATTTGAAAAGGGGTGTCTATTTCTAAAATCTAAGAAATTCCTAAAATATTAAGAAAACTAATATATATTCTATATCTATATATAATTCCAGTAATAATATTAAATATAATAATATTTAAAATATTATTAAAATAATATTATTTTGAATTTAAAAATTCAAATTTCAAAGGGTGATTTTGAATTTAAAAATTCAAGGAATTGCAAACATAATCAAAATAAACAAGCATCCAATAAAATTAAAATAAATGTGTACCTATTTTTAGATCCAAACTCCGATCGTCTTCCGATTCGAGAATAGCAGTGAAACACATATTTGAATTATCAGTTTTCTTCTCATCATCACTGGATGAATCTGAATCGTCAAGAGTTGCTGCATATGCCTTCTTTCTTTTCCTTAGTTGCTCGTTATTTGGTTGAAATGTCTTTTTTTCTGGATATGGACAATCTATCTTGTAGTGCCCTGTTTTGTTGCAGTCGTAGCATCTATCACCATTGTTGTTGTTGTTGTTGTGATTGTTGTTGTTCTCCGAAGTATTTCTGGAATTCCTTTGATCATTTCTTTTAAAGTTATTCATCTTTCTATACTTCAGAAACTTTCTGAAATTTCTGGTCATGAAAGCAATTTCTTCATCACTATCTTGTTCTGAATCTCCAGTTGTTGCTTTGAATGCGATCGATTTCTTTTCCGTTGCCTTAGATTCTTTTCTCCCTTGTAGTTGAACTTCATAAGACATTAGATTACCGATTAACTCTTCGGTCTTCATTTGACTAACATCATTTGCCTCTTCAATAGTAAGTGTCTTTTGATCCCATTCTGGAGTGAGTGAATTGAGTATCTTTCTGACTTGGTCTTCTTCTGAGAAACCCTTTCCTAAAGCAATCAATGAATGTACAATATCTTGAAATGGACAATACATGTCGAAAATGGACTCATTTTCATGCATTTTAAACAATTGAAACTGGTTAGTTAATATGGAAATTTTAGTCTGTTTAACTTTGCTTGTTCCTTCATGAGTTACTTGCAAAGTTTTCCATATTTCAAATGCAGACTTACAAACAGAGACTCTATTAAACTCATTCCTATCTAGTGAACAAAATAGTATATTCATAGCCTTAGAATTGTTTTGTGCAACCGTCTTTTGCTCAGTAGTCCACTGGGCAAAATTAGTAGTTGGTTCAACATATTCAATTTGTGTCATATTCCAAGTATCTAAACTTATGGATTGTAAATAAATTTTCATCCTACATGCCCAATATGCATAATTACTGCCATTAAAAAGTGGTGGTCTGACAGTAGACTGACCTTCTACAAATGATCTAGTGTTAGTGCTTGTGTTGACAGAAGTAGTGGTGACAGGAGTGACATTATTAGTGGGTTGTGCCATTAAAATTTTTCAAAATTTCAGATTATGAAAATAATGAAAACCAATGCTCCGATACCAATTATTGGGGATGCGGATTAAGGATCTTAAGGCAGAAATAACACTAGAGGGGGGGGGGGGTGAATAGTGTTTTAAAGAATACATGAACAATATGACTAAATTAAAACTTTCAACACAAATCTAAACAGAATTCTAACACAGAATGATCACAGAACATATAATAAATGCAAATAGTAAAGTAAAGCAAGTAAAAGGAAAGAACACACCGGATTTTATACTGGTTCGGAACCCTCCTACATCCAGTCCTGCACCAAGGCAATATCCTTGTACAGATTTTTATAAGCCAATATCCAAATTACAACCCTCAATTTCTTAGGCCTTGAGGAACCCTCCTATCTCTGAGTCTGGGGTAAACTCTCTTGATTTACGGGACACAAGATCACCCTAATACTTCTTAATAACAATCCTTTTGAATGGATAGACTCTATGGACTTTTTGAATACAAATTAATCTTATAACTCTGAATAGCACTTTGATCTTTAGTAGAATGATGGAGAATCAAATAGAGAGAGTATCTAAATGATTTCCTATTGAGAATTTGGCAGAATGATGGAACGATCTTGAAAATATGAAGTTTTATGGATATGGAATGGTGGAGAAGAAAGAGTGAAGAAAATAAGAAAGTAGTTGTTAAAAAAATTCGTTTTGGAAGCCTTTATATAGATGCACAACAGTCATAACTATTGGCGAAAGGTTTTTGAACGAATGGACACTTCTTTATTTTGAATCCAACTGTCGCCATGTCGACATGGGGTATCCCCATATGTCGACATCCCTCAGTTCAAAATTATAGAGATGTTGTTTTGTAAAGACAATTGAATTTAAAACAAGTTGAAACTTCTCTGAAGCAAAGTAAAGTGTTTAAACAATATTTTGAGATAGAGAATGAATATAAAACATTATTTTAAATATACGTATATAATTGATATAGACCGTCAATTATATAAGTAATATTTAAAATCAGAATAAGTTTTAATATTTTAAAAATAGAAGTTTTTAAAAATCAGAATAGAGGGATATATCAAGGCTAAAACAAAGTTTGAAAACATTTTTGAAAACATGATTTTGAAAGCTAAAACATTTTGAAAACAGATTTAAAAAACATTTTGAAAAATCTATTCAAACTGAAATTGCAAGAACCTTCCTACAGAGCTCCTCCATAGGACTCGAGAACTTGTACAAAGTAGTTTAAATGATTTTGATTTTCGTGGGTTTGTAAGCCACTTGTCGTAGGTTTGTAAGCTACTTGTCGTGGGTTTGTAAGCCACTGGTTTCGATAGAAATTGGGTTCCATCCCAAAAGAAAATTAGAAGAAAGATGAGAGTGCTATTATGAAGTTTTAACAAAATACTAGACACTAATCTTGAGATCTTGAAATCTTGATTCTCTAGAGTCTTGAATCTTGAATCTCTAATCTTTATTTTGATGCTTGAGTCTTTATACTGATCAGACTTCGATGATACCTGCATATACTTCCTATATATATATATATATATATATATATATATATATATATGGAAATGTTAGTATATATTTTATAAAGTAAAGTATAATAACTATATAAGGTTGTTGTCATCAAAACATCATCAACTTAGTTCCTAACACCTACACCATATAGTGGCTAATGCACTTAGAGAAAAAGAAATTTATGATCCTAAAGAATATGTTACCCTGCAAAAGGCCCCATTTTCCTTAGAAATAATGGCAACAAATCTTCTTCCACACATTCAAATTCCTTCATTAAAATATGATGGGACAACTGATCTAGATGATCACCTCGTCGTCTTTGAAAACTGGATGAACTTATACAATGCTCTGGAGGCAGTTCAGTGTAAACTTTTTCCTATTACTTTTTAAGGAGCAGCAATTAAATGGTATAGGAGTTACCGAATGGGAACTATCTATTCTTAGAAACAATTTACTTGCGACTTCGTGGCTTAATTTTCTATATTCAGAGATACAACTATGGACTCTAGCAACAACCAGAAAAAAGTAAGAGGAGTTACTTGGCGAATATATAAACAGATTCTTCACAGAAGCATTAAGGGCAGAAAGTACAACTGATAGAGAAAAGCTTATGGCAGTTCGATCGGGCTTAGTTAAACAAACCCCATTTTGGAAAGAACTTTGTATCAATTGGTGTGAAGATCTACAATATTTCTTTCTCTAGGCTGAGAAGTTTATTCAATTGGACGAGATGCACCATTCTAAGAAAGAATTCCACCAAGAATCCAAGGAAGAGAAATCTGATTACAGGCACCTTGACAAGCGGCCAAGGGATAGTGAAAAGCAGAAGGAAAGTCAAAGGAAGAGTTCTAAAATGAATTATGCAGTCCTGAGAAAACTCCTCTCCTATATATATGCTAAAAAAGTAATGAGAATTTTATTGCGCCTCAGAAAGTTTGGAGTGCCCCTAAGCCAAAATAACGGAGGAAGCTACTACGAGTACCATAAAACAAATGGACATGAATTGATTAATGTCGTGTCTTGTCAAATAAAATTAAAGGTATGGTTGGGTTGAGATCTTTACAGGAGTTCATCAGAGAAACTTGAAAGACATCTTATTCAAAGCAAGAGAAAAACAATTCAGCAACTCTAAAATGCAGATTCCTATCAAATCATGAGGACTCGCGACATCAGTTCAACTATGAACTTTCTCTCTTTCTTTTCATAGCTCTTTAACTAGATACCTAAATTTGTATTGTGCATTGATTATGTACTTGATAAAATTTAAGTGCAATTACAGGTAAAAACAAAATCAAAATGAAGCACTCGACAAACTCTAGTTAACTTAAAGAGGACAACTCGGGTGCCTGACACGAGGCAATTATCAACAGTTCAGTCAACACCAAGGCTTTCCTGCAAGAAATGTTGAATCACTGCTAAACTCAATTCCAATTTAGGAAAAAAAACCATATACACCAAATCTATTTTTATCAAGTGATTTCAAAAGGAAACTTCTCAAATTATATCCCCTTAAGAAGACTATTTTCGGTCACCACATGGCCTGGTGGGAAACAAATACTTATTTGTCTCAAAATCAGATGTATGCAACTAATTTTAGATATTATGCAACATTAATAAATGCGCACCAAAAGATTTCAGACTGAGAAATAGTAATGCTTCAAAGTTTACTAAAATTATGGGCGAAGATAAGCTTATTCATATTTTTTCAAGAAAGATTTTGACGGTACAAAAAATTTATTTGAACTCAAACTAGAGAGCCCTATTCTCGACTAAATGGCTGTTGGTTCATGAATCATGACCTCTTAGTCTCCTATTTGAGATTCGTGTCTCCATTATGAGAATAGCAAGAAAGTTCTTACAAAAGATTTAAAAAAAATAAAAACTCTTTCATAAAAAGGATTTATGAGTCCAAACTATTTTTCAAAAGAAACTCTTCAATATAATAGAAGGGTCTAATTGCAAAATTCTTTCTCTCAAAGGTGACTCCATTTTAATTGGCCAAAAATTATTTTCATATACAAATACTCAAGCCTACGATGTTATTCTGTAGAACCTCCTTGAGGGAGGGACATAAGCCCATGATTCTATTCCGTGGCACCTCTTAGAGGGAGGGACATAAGCCTACGACGCTATTCCATAGCATGTCCTAGAGGGAGAGATGAAGCCCCTAACGTCCATATCACCTCTTAGGGTAGGGTCATGATAAGCACCCGCAAAATCAAAAGCTCCTAACGTCCATATAACCTCTTAGGGGAGGGTTAGGATAAACATTCGCAAAATCAAAAGCCCCCAACGTTCAAATTAGCTGTAGGGGAGGATTTGATAAAGTGCTCATCTGCGGTCTTCTGGAGAAAGGTCGGCTAAGTATATATCTCTTTGAGACAAGGGAAGCCCAAAGAGGGGCTCATAAAACAATGGACTAAAATGTCTAACCTAAAGAAGGGTCATCAAACAATGGAATAAGATGTCTAAGCCCAGAGAGTGGCTCATCAAAGGGCAGATTGAGACGTCCAAGCCTAGTAGGGGCTCTAAATAAAAGAATAAATACAAAGATGTCTACAACTCAAGAAGAAAGTCAAAACCCAATAAAGCTAAGGGTTAAAGAAAGAAACCTATCCGTTATTTGAGATAAAGTTGGAAACCTAGAAGAGGATACACACAGAGGTAAAGGATATGCTAATGAATTATAGAACTTCCAATCGAAGTAAAGTGAGTCCTAATCAAAGGATTAAGAAACTTTCATACCACGAAAAAAGCATAAGACCAGAAAATGGAAGAAGAAATCCATAACATGGAAACAAAAACAAAGACTGATATGACATCCAAAGAAATGGAATAGATAATAAATTTTTAGTCACAAAGATAAAGTACTTCCCTCTAAGATTAGTAAGCCACTCTTGAATCCTTTGAGATAAAGTGACCGATTAGATAGAAGAGTCTATGATACCTGTATATACATATGCTCCTAACTTATTGGCACTTTAGAAGCAACACATTTATTAGTAGAAAACTCACATTTATTAGCAGAAAACTTTCCTGTGAATAAACTTAGAATTAAGGTTGGATCAACTTAGTTATTTTTATTTTGAAATCTACTAAATATGCTTTTATAGATATATCTATGGCTTTGTAAGTACAGTGAATGGAGCTCTGAATATTTAATTCGTCAGTTGAGATCCTAACGAGACTTTGGATAAGTTCTTGATTTCGTGAATTTTGAGTTTCACCATTTCTGTTGATGCAAATTTCAGTTTGGATTTCGTGAATTTTGAGTTTTACCATTTCTGTTGATGCAAATTTCAGTTTGGATCCTCCCCGAGTGTTTGGCCCGATGAACACTCTTGGCTTGGCTCTAGATACCAAGGTGCCCCACCCTCCTGGGGATCCATTAGGTCCAACAACCCTAATGTTTGATTCTCATGCGTTGTATCATCACTACCAGCATGATTTCTAGATTATGATCATCTATGGAAAAACCAAAGGCAGATCCACACGGCCTTCTAAATGATGAGCTTTAAGCCCACCATTGGTTGGATGGTACTGATCCGTGCTCTTGGGTCGGTTATGATCAACAAACTTATGTTAGGAATTTTTCTTCTTCCTTAGTAAAATGTTCTAGCAGCATTCTGAGTCTTCTTCTACTTCCTACCTCTCCGTCTCTGCATGAATGATGAGGAACTTTCAAACTCTAAATTGGAATCTCTCCTGCTCCTCCTATGACTGTTTTGAGTCAATTCATTTAGCAGTTTTATGCTATGCTGCATCATTTGATTCATCTCATTGTGACTTTCCTAGAATCTGTCCTCCATATGCTTTGTCATATGATCCATCCCTGCTCTGGTTGGGATATCAGCTGGATTTTGGATCTCCGATTGAGTTGGTTGGATAGCTTCATCTACATGCTTGGCATGCTAGTTCTCAGCTTCAGTGGTAGCTTTGGAATTGGTAGGACGGTCTCTTCTTGATGGGGCCATTGCAAATGTCTTCTTTTATATTATTGAAAATATGAATAGTAGAAAAGTAGGATTAGAAAATTGGATCTATCACTTGGAATTAAGAAATCCAATAGTAGATGATGGATTCAAGTAATCGGAGTTCAACTTCTCAATGACAGTCACAAAATGTTTGAACCAAAAATGGTATAAATACTTAAAAGATTAAGTAGAGAATAAAAAATAAAGAAAATTAAAAGAAATGAGTAAGAAAGAACACATAATAATTTATAGTGGTTCGAAAAATCAAGGCCTGCATCCAGTTAATGATTTTATTGCTTATATTCTGACTTGGAGATAGAAGTTCTTACTGGTCGGTACAACTCCGATAAAGATTTCAAGGAATTAGAGTAAGAAGCACAAAAACCAAAATATCCTAAAACTAAGCCCTGCCCTCCTATTTATATGGGGAGGAAGCCTAAAATCTCGTCTAGAAGACATGTGCCTCATTTTTCATGCCTAATACTGTTTCTCAACCAAAGTGGGACGCCACCTCATCAACTTATATAGGTCGGTATGACTCTAAAGGCTTGGGTCGATACCAATCCTAAGACGGCTAATCCGGTCATCTTGAACTCTTTGTTTTGGTTCGTCTGGTGGTTAGCTTTATGACTCCATCGTTGTTTGCACCAATATTTACTTATTTTTGAGTCCAAACAATAGATTCGTAGAAGAACAAAGTTGCTGACTTAAGTGTTCATGGATATCGATGGAGAATTCCATTGGATCAACAAAACCACACTTGGGATAGGCTTCTAGCATCAAGTATGTTTGTAGGCAGAAGATGGGACCCGCCGATGGAGGGAATTTGGATCGGTATCGAACTATAGAGTTGGGTCGGTATCGATCCACCACTATGGTTGATCGATGATTCTTTTTCTTTGATTTGGTTATGATTTTGTCCCATAGCACTATTGGTGCTTGGTTTCTGGACTCTTGGCTACCTCTCCGGGCTTCCTACCGATAACTCCAAGTTCGACTCATCCAGTCTGTTCGAATTTTTCCTGGTCAAAAGGTTGGATAACACATGGGATCCATCTTACTCAATATATATAACCTATAACACATACAATCACCCAAATCAAACAAACATGGAATATAAATAAGGCATACCCTCGGTAGCTAGTGTTATCTCTCAGATAACCATGAAAAAGGTAGGTACATGGTCCAACTCCATGCTTTCACTTGATAGTTGCGTAATCGATGTGTATGGGGTTACACAATAGTATAGACTCTTAGTCTCATAAATAAGATCGATAGTCAAATAATAATCATCCAAACCTTCAACCTTATAGTAACCGACTTGGCTCTCAACCAAAGAAATAACCATATGGTCTCTCAGACCTCTACTAATCCACTCAACTCTCGATATCATGGATAATCATTAGGACTTTTAGTCCTAAGTGCTCATAGCATTATAGATATTTATTTCGATATCGGCTTGGACAAATAATCGGATCAGCTCTCAATTGTAAACACAATGATCTCATATATGTGAATAAGTAAGTGTCCATAACATCTTATGCTATCTCATCAACAATAATGACTAGGCGAGAGATTGATAGCTCTCAGCCTGACCAAGAGCCTTCCTCACATGCTCTAAGCGCTACACCTATAGTCTTAGTTACCTCAATGGCCATCGTGACCCAATATCCATCAAGTGCGAGACCACGTTATGCCTTGGTCATGACCCTATAAGTGCCCTAATGGTAATAGACTACTGGCTTAAGCGACACAAGGGAAGTGACTCTCAACCATGGCTCTTAGCCATATACATCAACGATGTGCCACAGATTCGGGGAGCGATCCTGCAATCAGGCCGTTAGGATAGATACTAGCCAATCCGATTTACTCCCCAACGTATAAAAGGATACACATAATAAATTGACACTTTTATATCTATCAGCCTACAAACTCTCAACATGCATCACCATAAATATAATACCCCGTACACTTGACCCAATTAGAGGGATATCTACTTATAAAAATAATCGAACAAATATCAGCTCAGGCATCCCATACCACATGGTGTTATTCATCCATTTACTCAGTGTTCTTAAATTACACTCAATCTCTTAATATTCTATATAAGGAGTCCAAAGAATAACCAAAGAAATATTATCGAATGCCTCATCCCAAGCGATGTTATAACTAAGCTATTTAGATTTTTCGTCACATAGAATTAGAAATCATTATAAAATCATATCATCACTGTATAATACTAAATCACTAAATAACTCAACATCAATGATGAATCACTTATATAATCCAATTTGATATACAAGAGAAGTATGATCAGAAAAGCAATACAAAATAAGCATAAAAACTATCATACCCATTCTCACCATGAACCACAACAAAAGGAAATATACGGTGTTTAAAGTCAGAGAAGCGATTCTCATAACAATAGGATTGAATAGAGAACAGACTCGAGATCATGACATTTATTCGGATCTGATCCCTTTTTAGCAGAGGGAAGGCTATAAAGAACAAGTGGTGCATCCTTCAAGAAAACATAGAAGAATACATTGGCTACATCCAAAAACAAAGGCCGAACTAGAATATTGAGCTAAGGCATAAGAACTAGCATATGGGTTTGGAGTTAACTATACTCACATTATGTAAAAATCCTATAGGAACAGGTCTGCATAAGCACTCACTGGGGGAAACCTAGACAGTGCCTTGTAGAGCTAGGAGCTCTCCAAAGGAGCTGTATACATGGTCGTCCAAGATATGCTTCAACGTAGGCTTAACCTTATTGATAAACGAAAATGACACATACCTAACCAGCCTTCGGAATAGTATGGGAAGAGCTACTCCATTCTGACCCGATATGGAGACCAAGAAAGCCAAGAAAATAAAGGAAGTAATGGGGCAATACAGTCCAGACACCAGAAGACATCGATCACCAAACCTGTTCTCATACATCAGCAATATAGTAAAGCTTCAAGGTAGTTTCCTACCTTTCCTCTTAGAGCAGCTAACAACGTTAAGAGAGAGGAGTCTGGCCTACCAGACCTGGGCTTCCTCCCTAAATTTTTAGGCATACTACTTAAAATTTCCAAGATCCCGCCAATATCAAGATTTCCCACCAAAACCTGTCATTAATCCAGGCACAAAGGATAAGCATCATAGATAAACGATTGATGGCAAAATTCGAGGGTGGAGATTAAATGGAAATGGGAAAGATGATTGCAACCTCCCACGACACACTTTCCATACTATAAGAGGAAAGGCATAAGGACAAAAGGGGTTTCATCTTTCCGAAATTCTTCTCCATCATATAAAAAAAGTGAAACATTGTATGCCCCTAGGCCATTGTAATCTCTTTTACAAAAAATAGAAAAATATAGTGGATTACCCCATGGACGTAGGATTAACAACAACGTAAACCATGTAAAAATGTCTGCGTCTTTTATATTTCTGCCATTTACTTTTAATTGTTCTTTTGTTCATTGACCCATCTCGACATTTCAATAAATAGTTGATGGGTGATTACACTGCTGTGTAAGCATTCATTAACACAACCACTTCCAAAAGTGAATTTAACTAAGCTTAAATTCACCAATTCCTAATCTTGAGGACGACTAGCCATAAGGGTGCCTCATGACCAAGTCGAGTGTGGTGAAGCCAAAAACATTCACCGACATTTTTGGCACTAGAAGGAGGACTTGAATTTCCATCGCCCCATCCATCCATCTTCTCCATTTATCCTTTTGTCAACCTTCAGCAAAATTACCAATTACAACTTCTATTTATGTATCATCTATGGCTCACAACCCTGTGACGACCCGCAAATCCGTACCATTTGAATCGACAATAATCCACACATGTACGACCCAAAATGCACAAACTGACGGAAAGTCAAGAGAAAGAAAAGAAGAGAGAAGAAGAGAAGAGAAGAAAGAGAGAAATAGAACCAAACAGAATAATACAGAATCTCACATCGTAGTGGAAAATATATAATATCATATCAATGATCTTTACAAAACAGAAACTATATATATACACACATCAATCAGAGTTCAACAATCAATCAATAGTTATCAGCTTGAACAGTTATAGTAACCTGTCCTCACAATTGCCGATAATATGCAACAACAGACAAAGAAATGCAGTGGATAATCAAAATAGCTACGTGTATACGAAATGAAGATCTCCAGCTCTCCTGCTGAAGCTCTAAAAGCACCAAATCTAAACCTGTAAATATACTCGGTCTGACCCGAGCATTGAAAGGGAAGAATGCCTGGATTAGTTTGGTAAACCAGCATGAGAAACATACTCAATTTAATTTATTAAATTACCAAAACTTTTCCTTTATCCAAACAAAAGTATCTCGTAAGACAAGTTCACACATAAACACGGACATGTTTTTACCTTACGATAACTAAAACATGTCATATCAAATCCTCTTAAGTTATAATAGTGTCTACTATATACAAATAATATTAGTCATAGCCGAAAATGTTACATTGATTAAATTCCAGCATATAGCCCAATCAGGTAATACAATCAAAATGGAAGGTACATAGTGGAGTTTGGATTTCCGTATAAATAACCAGGTGAAGGGACTACCTTCCGACAGTACATCTCTAGAAGAATGTACCGAGAAACCATCACAAAGTTTCTCTACCAACACAAGACCGGCCTACCTCTATAACTAGATGGTACCGAATATGTCATCCTCCGGTCTTTACCGACCATTACCGAGGGCCCTCTAGCATACAAACCACATAATCAGATACACGACATCATAGCATGCAAAGATATATCTAGAAGAGGATGATCATATCCTATTTGGGAATGACCCACTTAGCCTTGCTGCATCTAACCCTGTTTTGGTCATTTCCGGTTGATGAGGCCTGACAAGGTAACGATTACCTTTCACAATCACATATCACATCACTTTGAATGCCACATGGCCATTTCCGTTGACTACTAATTGCCTTCCACAAAAATACAACCCTTAAGCTCATACGTTTCAAGGAGGGTGTTAAGCTAAGAGAAGTTGCCTTCTCCGCCACCACTGATGTACGTTTGTAAAAACCAATGTACGTAATCTATAGAAATGCAATGTCAGACAAACATCCATACAAGCTGTCCAGGAACAGGACAAACCGAAGGTACTTTCCTACCACATCCTGTCGAGAAATCCCAAGGATGAGTAGCGAATAGTCCTTGCATTGGATATTTAATAATAAAGAGACCACTTCTACTGGATGTATATTGGGATTTTAACCCCAAACGATCAACAAGCAGTCCCCCACCATGAAACTCCAGAATATCAATATCATCACAAGCAACCTGCACAATGGTCGCTTATACGTTGGTCCGAAGTGGTTTTCAGATAAATCTGATCCCGGTCTCTTCGCACCAACAATGCAAAAGCGTTTCTCAACCTCACACAGAAACTAAGTCTCATAGACTTATCACGTCTCCAACTTTCAACTTTCTATCCTTCAGGCTAAGAAGGAAGCTCGATAGATTGGAGTAATACTCCACATTATACGAATCAACAACCTCAACACAAATGATAATCAAGCCTACACAGAAGGCTACGTACTAAGTGCATGACTAAATAGTTCCTACATCAAGTTGAGGAACTAAAATTTTAGCCAAGTCCGATAATTAGTTATTTAACTATCAAAACAAACAAACAAATATTTAGCACCATAACAATCACTAGGCCCTTTTAATTAATCATTTATTAATTAAATCACTTGCCAAATATTCACTTCAAATTATCTTTAAAATAGATATATTTCCAAACCATTTCAACTTCTATATTGGAAAACATTTCCAAATACTTATTCAATAATAAGTAATTCCGAAATCAATTTATTTTCAACACTTAGAAAATATTCAATATACTTAAAACACGATTAAGTATATATTTTATCTTTTAAGGAAAACTTTCTCTTTAAACACATTTATTTGGGTCAAAACGAATATTGCGTAAAACATCGTTACGACAACCCAAAACCAATAGTATAGGGATTCGAAAATAAGATAGATATATATAAACCCCAATACTATACAAAACATTTTCTTTCAAAAATTATTTACTATAACAACAGTGTTATAGTCCATCATTTCCTTATTCTTTTCGAAAACGTCTATTTCAACAATGAATGTTGAAATCTATGGTTTCGATACTTAACACATTTTAAAAAGTCTTCAAATCGTTTTACTACATTTAAAATATCACTTCCCAAAACATTTATTTATTTTCAAAAGATTATTCACTGTCCAAAATCGTGAATGTAAATCTCTAACCAAATTCAACACTTCTATATATTTAATTAAAGGATTATCCACTGTCCAAAATCGTTAATATATCTCCTTTAATAAACTATAATAATTAACTTATCAAATTCAATTGATTTCTGAATTATAAAACAATGTTTATAAATTCCATTTATATCATAAAAACTTCCATTTATAAAATCAAATTCCATTTATTATTTTATAAGAACTTCAACTTATAAAATCCCTTAATTAACAACTTCTATTTATATCTCATTCAAACGCCAAAATCCAATTTATAAGTTAGTTACTTATAAATTGTTTATTTCACAAATTCATTTATTTTATAACTTCACAATTATAAATCTTATTCACTTATAAACTCCATTTATAACTTCATTTTAACACTTATAAAATTCGTTTTATAATTCCAATATTTTAATTTATAAAATACCAATTTTATATATCTCTTACATAAACCATTTTACAAAATAGTTAACTTCACATTCCAAAAATCATATTCTGGTTTTATTTCACAAAATTCATATTTCAATTATATTTTCCAAAACATCATAATTTTTATAACATAAAAATTGTCACATTTATTTATTCAAAATAAATCAATTCTTAACGATTCAAAAAATCAATAAAACATTTATTTTCAAAATCACTTTTAAATTCTTTTAAATTCAAAATCGTTACTTTAACATTTTTAAAATTTCAAAAATAGGCCCAATGCTGCAATAGCGCTAAATACATCAATCACGGCAATCAAGACATCATATATCATATGATAACAGCATATATCACAATATTTGTAAATAAATCAATACAGGTGAGGAATCCAGTTGGACCCCTCCAATCTGTCACCTGCAACAAATATACATATTAGAATATGTGTACAATGTCAACTTCGAGGCAGACGCGCGTACAAAGGGTCGTCCGCTCATACACGGAAACGTATAGGCTCATCTGCTCCACTAGGCAGGTATATATCGAAAAACCAATGAATATATCATCTAAACAATCATCAATCATCATATAATAAATTATTTCTCACTTATATAAACATATCAGTGAGTCAGAAAGAATGAGTTGTACTCACACTACGTCCAATAGCAGTTTCAGTGTTTTATTCCGAATAAAATTAAACGACCATTTAATTTTATCCAAAATTCACACTAGGTCCAATCAACTCCAAACCAACTCCATCGCGTAGTGTTCGTCAATACGATTCCAACGCAATTCGTTTCGTACGAGACGGACCTCGTATGAAAAAGTTATAGCGTGTTAAAGATTGAACGAACTTAAATATAATTAATTAACAAATTTCTTTTGTTTTTAAAACCCTACATAATCACGGCCGCATATTTTCAAAAAGGGAATCCAAGCCATGTGTTACTTCTTCCCCTTCACGTTCAAGATCTAGGTTGAACGAACCCATTAGCCGCCCCTATCACGAATTATCGCGCCATCGTGGACGAGCTATGCAACGATCGAGTTCAACCACGCTGTAGCCCATCGCGAGAGTTTTACCTGCCGGCGCCACCACGTTGAACTCAGCCTCCATCTCGGCATCGAAAACCGAACCCAAACGCATGACTTCACGTGCCTTTTTCCCCTCGATCGTTGCGTCGTTTTAGATCGTAGCGGAATGGATTTGAAGTTCCCGTAATGCTCTTCATATTGCTTTAGAAAGTGTTCAAGAATATCGAATGGATTGGAAGAAATTAGTGGAGAATGATTGTGCAATTCTGGCCATGGAAAATATAATGGCGGCTAGAAACCCTACCTGAATTAGGTTTTGCAAAAATGAAAATAGTTTAGGCCTTTTATAGAAAATTTACGCACTATTCATCCGAAAATTTTCCGAACTACAAACAAAGCGTGCCACCTGGCATTTATAATGTTTTACTCCGATTTCGAACGCACTGGAATATCTATCGGGAGCCAATACGATCGTATTTGAAAGATAGGTTTTCGAATCGAATTGTTTAAATTTAAAATTCACTTAAACCGATTTCTACGCGTTTTAGCTTGCCCCGGACAAACCGTAAATCCGATTGACATGAAATTTGAAATCTTACAATAATATAACATTACGGATCCGATGAAACTAGTTTCGTCGAAATCCGAGAGTGTATGAAAAATGGTCATTTTCACTCGTCAATTAAATATTAAAATATTCAATTTTCTGTAATTTAACTTTTAATTCAATTTTAAAAGTTCTCTAACATCATTCTAATCCAAATAGAATTTATTTCAACTTTGTAAGTCATTATTATTCATTTTAAATTCAAATCTCAATTATTTCTGCAATTTCAAGTATTCAATTATAAATTTAATTATTTAATTAAATCATAATATTCGAAATAAAATCTATTAAGCTTATAAATTTAACATGTGCATATTTAAAATCAATTAAATATATGAATTTCAAATGACTGAAATTATGGGTTGTTACAAACCCTTCTTTATCTACTACATGTTTCATGTAGTAGACAAATGATTACGACATTCTCAAAATGAGAACGGCGAAACCGGCTACCACTATTAGATAGAAAGACAGAACAATCGATGTTTCATGAAATCTAGTAGAAGAGCTACCATCCTTTGATTATAGCCCCCCAACACCGGCCAACTTTTGAGCAAAAATGCACGTCAACTTTGGCAGCGATTCCAATGATGGCAAAAACCCAAGATCGAAATCCAAAATCCCTCTGTGTCCTGTCAGAAGAAGCATTAAAAAGCCTCTCATACGGTGGTGGTAATGGAAAGGACCTTTACACATTTTGTCTGAAGATCGGGGGATTCAGTTGATGCTCCCATCAACTAGGGATTGAAGTGCATGCCAATTCGAAAGATCGTTCCTCACAGCTGGGATTAGCTGAGAACAGAAGAGTTATACTGGTACTTCTCTCCCATAAGAAAAACTGCCCTCATCAGCGGAGATCTAGAGAGCGTAAGCTCAAAATCTGTCAAAGGAACTAAAATTGAAGCATTAGCTAGCAACTACAAAGGCTAGTACCAGTGTAGGATCGATTTCACCCTAGAGGGCGGGTGAATCGGATGATGCTGTTAATTATAAAAATTATCGCGGAAGCTTATAAAATTATTTCAACACAGATATATCAAAATTATAGTAGCACGGATAATAGAAGAATAATAAATGCAGAAATAGAACGACACAGAATTTACCCATCTTCGGCAAAACCCTGCCTACGTGCTGCCCCCAAGGTTTCTACTAGAAATTAAGTAGTCACGTGCTTACACACGTAAACTCACGACACCCGCTACTGACTAACCTAACTCTATGCTAAAAACCCTGCCACAACTCAGCCACTGAGCTGCTTATTCTCAAACTACGCCACGTAGTTTGTCCCCTAGTCACACGACTAGAAATTACAATGGTTTAAAAAGGAAAAATACAAATTAAAACACAATTAAAAATAAAAACCCTAATTTTTAACTATTAAGCCTTGTAATTTAAACAAGGCCGGCCCAATCCCCTTTTCTTTTATTATATCGACCGTTTCTTTTTCCTTTGCTCTGTATAATGGTGGCTTGTTCTCGTTTTCCTTTGCTTGCAAATTGGGGCTTTATTGAAGAAGCCGACTTTAATTTCTGAAGCTTCGTTCCTCTTTCTCTCTGTCGATCGCTTTCGGCTTACTTCAATTCGATTGAGTTCGTCTTTGATTCGGGTATGTAATTTATGCTTTTTCTCTCTGGTTTAAATACTTGAACTCGATCGATGATTCGAGTTATTGGTTTATTGTTGTCAGTTATTCTCGAACTCGAATGATTTTAGCTGATGATGATTTGGATTTTTATATGGATTCGAATTCCTAAACTTTTGTTCGTCTGATAATTGCTTGACTTTGTCAATACCGTGCTTCAGCCATTCGATTATGTTTGGATGTTGAAGATTTCTCTGACTTTATCAATTTTGTATAATTTGATACTTGGCACTCGCGGTATTGATTTTTGACTTGGTTCGATTTCTTGTTTTCCACGGCTCTGACTATGCTGTGACGATTTTGGCTTTAACTTGAATTTTTGTCACGTACTTGACCTTGCCACTGATTGTGTTCATCGCTATAGCAACCTCTGTTTCATTTTTGTTTTTGTTCATTCTGGCCGTCATGTTTACTCAGTATCACTTGTAGTTGAATTCATGTACACTCTGACCGTCATGTTTACTCAATATCACTTGTAGTTGAAGTATTCCTGTATATGCCGTTCTTTGTGATGGCACTGAGTTGTTTGGACGACACTTGCAGTTCACTTGCTTATGCTGTTTGTCACCATTGTAGTTGAGTTTGAGTCTGAAGCATTGTACTTGAGTCATGGTAGCAGTGACTTGAACTATGCATTTTCTTTGTGGTTTGGTGCCATTTGCTTCTGCACTGAGCCTTGTTTTTTGTTGTAACTGGACTTTTACACTTGGCACACTCGAGTATGCATTTTGATGTACACTTAATATTTTTGGTTTGAGTTGATGCTTCATGTGTACTCGAGTTAAACCGATCTGATCCAAACTTGTACTGTGATCTCCTGTTCACTGCTATGTTTTTGCCTCACTGTTTTGATTTGAAACCATGTTGTATGTGCTTACTGCACATGTCTTGATGTCCATATGGGTTGATTGAAATGTTGAGTTGCTTTGTATTTTGCACTGCCCTGGTATGGTGCACTTGTGTCATCACTGTTGTGTGGCTTTGAGCATTGCCTTAACCATCCATGCTTATACCTGACCTTGTTTGATTTCTTTGTATTGTTGTTAGCTTTGGGTTTCACTGATCACTCTTGTTGTACATGATTGCATCTTTGAATCTGGTTAGATGGTACTGTCCATTTGAGTTTGAGTTGCTTAACTTGAACTTGATCTCAAGTTGGTTGTTGTTGTTGATATGTTGGTTGTTGTGTATATGATGCTTGGTTGTTTTGTATGCTGTTTTGGTGTTCAGCTGCCTTCATGTACATGCTGAGTCTCGTGACATTGTCTGATATGCATTTTCTTTATGGTCTGAATGGACTGTCTAACCTTTCACTTGAGACTGTATGTAGCTGTCTTGACCACTTGATTGCATTTGGATTTGTTTTTCGAATTACACTTGAGTTGAATCCAGCTTGTAGCTCGGATTTGACCTTGTGCTGAAATTGTGACATTATGTTATTGCACTTGAGCTGAATCCAATATTTTGGGTTTGACCTGTGCTCACATGTCCCTGTAATTTTATCAAGTGTATATATCAGTGTACACGGCCTTGTGGCATATACAGTGATACACTGTGTATGTCACAAGCTGTTCATGTATGATGAATTCAAAGTTAAACGATGACGAATAACCCAAATAACTGAGGCAAATATTATTTTCAACATCCACATTTTATTTTATACTGCAAAAATATTTCCTTTTCAATTTTACTACGTCAATATGTATTTTTGCAGATTGCTCAGATGCTGGATTCAATTTGAAGTGAAGTTGAAGATAAAATACGAGTTGAGTGAATGAGTGATATGTAGTGAGGTCAAATGTAAATGTGAATCGTGATGTAATCAAAATTGTACTGTAATTGAAATTGTATATATAAAGTGAGAGCTTGAACTTTGTACTATTCAAAGATTGTAATAAATATTTGTTTGAATAAAATTTCTATTTGAATTCAAATTCTGTGTTATTTATTTTTATTCATCAAATATTTATTTAATCTATGAAAAATAAAATAGTACATTAACAAATACATTTAAACGAATATATATATATGTTTATTATCATCAAACAAAAATCATATAATCGCATATTCAATAATCTCCCCCTTTTGATGATAACAAACATATATTTAAGATTTTGAACATGTTAGATGTATTTGATCATTGATATACTCTAATTACTCCCCCTATTTAAATGCTTTCTCTCTACACAAAGCTTCCCCTACATATATGCATACAATTAAAAATATGCAAATGAGCCTAGATGCAAATAGAAAATATTTAACCTTTACTGATTTTATTTGACAAAATCTTAACTTTTCTCTCCCCCATTTTTATCAGCAAAAGAGTAATAGTGTTAGAGAAATAGAGATAAAGTGATCGATATTAATCCAAAATTAAAACTCAATTGAATATAAATATCAAATTTCAATAAAAAATCAGACAAAAACCATAAATACTTTGTTAGGCACATATTCCACTTTTAGAATGGTGGGAATGATGTTGTAACAACTCGGTATTTTCAGCTATTCGCAGCCGCACATGTCGGACTTGAATTGCTCAAAATACCGCATTGTAAATAAATTTGGAGCAAATGAAATACAAATCACAGAATCACAGACACAGAACAAACAGAATACCTCGCAGCGGAATATAAAATACATAGTAGTTCATGAAGCTACTACAGCAGAGTCTCAAACCAAATACATAATACAGTCTGAAAACAACATAATAGAAATCCCAAATACATAGAAGTTCACTAATACATGAGATAAACTAGAATAGCTGAAATAGAAAGTAGATATAAATGTAGTAAGCAGAAACTCCAGCAAAGACCAGCTCCAGAAAGTGAATCCAAAGCTGTGAATACTCAGGCTGACTCGAGCGTAAAGTAAAACACAAAACACTCGAGTCAGGACAATATATACTTATATAATGTAAATCAACTCAAGTGAACTGTAGTAGAAATGGACCATAACTTAAAGGATGCTTGGGATCGTCCATCCTTTAAGGATCAGTTAAACCATAAATTAAATACATCCCATGGTTAAAATTTCAAAATAGTATTATATTTTAAAACAAATTTCTTCATTTTAAATCATTAAAATGAAGATATTATATTTAATAATCAAATTATTAAATTTCCAAAATTTTAATCTTTCAAAGTTCATTCATTCGCTTAAATTTATGAAAACAATGAAAGTTCAACTTTCGTCGCATTTAGAAAATGCTACGCAAAGTCACACTTAAAACAGTTCAATTTAACGAAAGACGACATTTAAAATGCTGTAATAGGGTTCCATTAATTTCAAATAAACTTAGTTAAATTCAACTATTATAACATTCACAAAAATTCTATAATAGCCTTTAATTAAATTAAGCCATTTGGTTCATTATTATCAACTACAGCATTTACAAATGTTGTATTATCCTTTACATTAGAATTAATAGCCTTTTAGAAATGCAGTAAATTAACTTCAAATATTCAGTATAATTTCACAAACAATTATATTTTTATTTAAATCATTTTTAACTTATAAAATCGTATAATTTCACTTTTAAAATAATCATTCAAATACCCTTATATTCATGATTTTATAAAGTTAAATCTCTATTCAAAAATCAAAATTTAATAGTAATTCACTTATTAAATTCCCACATTTGAATTTTTAATTCATTAAATTAAATTTAACTTAACACTTCAGTATAAATTTTCAAATATAACTCAATTTCATTTTTATTTACTTAACTTAAAATTCACTTTTAAGCCAAATTCACAAATTTCCAATTTTAGTTATATTTCAAAATTTCAACTTAAGTATTCATTCATTTCACATTTTAACTTAATTCAAAAATCATTATTATATTATAAAATCATTTGAAATTCATTTAATTCAAAATATCATAAATTTATCATATTTTCATATTTAATTTAAATTCCATTTATCACCAAATTATAATTTCCAAAATAACTTGCATTTCAGATTTTCTTACTTTACCATTAATTTATTTCACTTATAAATTTTCAGAGAGTTAATAATGCTTTACAAAAATCATTTTTAATCAAATTTAAATCAAAATATTATAATATTTACATTTCTAAAATATTTTAAAATTTTTAGAAAAACATATTTTAATAACGGGTCTGTATTTCATTTTCTAGCCTAGGTAAAGTGATACGGGTAATATATCATTTCAACCCGTAATTTAAAAAGAAAACCCAGGTTTGATCATTTCAAACCCGAAATCCCAAGTAAATGAAGATAATTGAAAATCATTCAGGCCTATCAATTCAGCCCATAACGATTTTCATCTATTCTAAAGTACGTTCGGGTATGTGTCATTTCAACCCATAGTGATTCTAATCTAAAAGGAACTTGCAGTGTGATAAACTGATAAAAAATAATAGAACAACATAATATAACAGTAACATATGATATAACATGTGTTTAAGTATGGGTGAACATCATAAAATCATAACATAGCAGGTGTAACATAATAATGCATTTTACAGATTCAAAAGGGGTCAATTTACTAGTTATATATGTACATATTGTCTGGTGAGAGTAACTCACTGGTTTGAGCTGATGACCTAACGACGAATTGCACAAACGGGATCTACCCAAGCACAAAAGCACGACACAGATTCAAATAGAGGAGCCAAATGTCAAATTCCTTGGATACACATCAAACAAAAACAATATAACAACGATGAGTTTCAAATCAACTACGATCAAAACTATGCTAGAATAACTGCACAGAGTCAAATAGAAATGTTTGCACTTGCTTTTAACCTTTACTAGGCTCAGCCATAAGGGAAAATACATGACAATGGCAAGTGTTTGGGTCAGATTATGGTGGATATGGGTCGACCTAGATGTCATTTGTGATGGTGCCAAAGTGGGTGAAGGGAATAACACACATAAGCATGCATATACATGTGTTTTAGTCATAGATTTGGGCTCGGCCAAGGCTCCAAGTGTCATGGCCAGAGGAGTGGGGTCCACTATGATGGTGTGGCCGTGGGTGCTGGAGGTGCTGGTGGTGTGGTATGTGGCGGCTAGAGGGGTGGTGAGGTGATGGAATGAGAGTGGTGCTCGGTTAGGTTAGTATGAAGGGTGTTTTGAAACTTTTGTGGATATGCATCACCAAGGGGGTTCATGTCTTGGGTGGCTGGTGAGGAGGAGGTGGTGGTGGTGTGCCATCAGGTGGTGGAGGTGGATAGGTAGAAAGGTAGCACGGCCGAACCTAAATGGAAGAGAAAGTGCAGACAAAAATCAAAAGGAATAAGCAATATAAGTGAAAAAAAAAAGAGGAAAGAAATAATTTTTTTTTACCAACTTCCCAAGCATGTGATGGCCGAAATTTTTTTCTCAGGAAGGAGGAAAGTAAGATATGTGAAATGAAAATGAATTAGTGAACTGAAAGAAATGAGGAGTTAAGTCAAAAGAAATGAAGAGTTGTGAGGAAAATGAAGAGGTGGAATTCAAAAAGTCAAATGGCAATTCAAAAGTCCAAACCCTTTCATATTTCTTTATTTAGTTTTTATAACTTATATTTCTGGTAATAATAATAATTCCAGATAAAATTTCGAAAATTTACCAAAATATAAAAATATATATAATATTTGTTAATTATATAAAGTTAAATTAAGGAAAATAGCTAAAAATAGTAAACTAGTCTAGAAAATTTAGAATTAAATGGAATAAATTTTAGAAAATTCATATGAGCTTGTAAAATATTTTTAAAAATAAATAATAACATAAAATAAAAATTCATTCACAAAATAAATATATAAAATTTTAGTTAAATATAATTTAAATGAAGAAAATAGCAGAAAAATAGAAAACGTTCTTTAAAAATAGGAAATAAATACAGTAAATTTTGGAAAATTTTTATTATCGCTTTAAAAATATTAAAAGACAAAATATACATAAAATAACATATTAACACATATTAAAATAAAATATAACATAGAAAATATGATTTGTATAATTTAAAATAGACAAAAATTCAAAATAAAACAAATTATACTCAAAATTGAAATGTACATAACTTTCACAAATTAAACCTGTTTTCAACGAAACGGAAAGCAGTATTCAAGTTATTAAATCTATTTTCATAATAAAATATAAAATTTGTGAATTTAAATATTTAACTTTTAAATTTAAAAGTCAAGGTTTGACCAGTTTGAACAGAAATTCATCTTTCAGTAAAACATCCAATTTATACCAGTTTGAAATTATAATTCACATAATAATCAACACCTACATTTAAAAATGAAATGTTTGAAATAAAATAAGTTTAAAATAAATTCAAAATAAAACAAAGTCAAATATTAAAATATGTGAAAAATCTAGGGTTGTTACAGATGTCATCATATAAAACCATACAGTTGTGTCTATTTGTGGTATATTTATATCAGGAATTTGAATATCTACCAACCATGCATAACTGTTAGGACTTTTAAATGAGATTAGTAGTATTCCAATTTTATTTTAAAAAAATTAATTCAAGTATCTTCTAACCACGCATAACCGTGAAGACTTTTAAATGGAATTAGAATCAACTTGTTTATTGTAAAAATCAATTTTGATATGCGTTCCATACATGCATAACCGTGAGGACTTTTAAATGAGCATGGAAGCACATAACAAATTCCAAATAATTCACTCATGCATAACTGTGAGGACTTTTAAATGAGAGTGAATACTTTGGATTTTATTTTAATTTATTTTATTATTATTATTATTATTAATATATTTTTATTTTAAAAAATGTAAAATGAAAAACGAATGATTCCTGTTTAAAGTACCACATATTGACAAACTATATTGAATTTTGATGAGTGATGGTTGTTAGAAATATGATAGAAATAGAGATGGTCATGGAATTTTTACCAACAAAAACTTTTATAACTCTTGTTTAAATTTCTAAAGAAATTTACTAATTATACCGTCTCGAGTCATAATATATGATAAATATCAACACCCATCACTTTTTCAATCACTATTTATCCTTTCGATAATTATTAGGGAGTCAGATTAGTCAAAATAGTCATTTAAAATCAAATTCAAAAATAATTATAAAATCAATTTTTCAAAATGACTGATCAAAAAACATGCTCAAAAATGATTTTCTAGAAAGGGTTGTATGAAAAAAATTCTTCTATTTGAAAATTATTTGAATTGAAAAATATGCAGATATTTTCTTTAAAAAAACGATGTAGTTACTAAATGTCTCAACAAAAATCATGTTCAGCTAGAAATTTTTCTATCAACTAGATTACAAGTGTAATCTGCATCTGAATTTCTCTTTCACTCAAAATTATCATTAATTGAATTTGATAGACCAGAACATGAAGTGTGAAACATAATATCTCAAAATCAATTTTAAAAGCTTTTTAAATGACATTTTCTTGAATTTGGATCGAAGCCATGTAAATAATCAAAAACCGTGAATATAGAGTTAGCCGTATTATAACTAAATGTATTATCATCCAACAAAACACTATTATTAATCCAAACTGATATATATGAAGTAATTCAAATGCTATAGAGATTTTTATAGTGTTTTTGGCATAAGAATATAATTGGCCAATAAGTCAGAATCAAAATCATCATTATTTCATCATCTCATTATTGGCTGATTTAACTCAGATTATGGTGCAGATTATCACATTTAATATATCGTTCAAATAAATATACCATTACCTGTTTTACCTTTATGATATTTTTCGTTGTTTTCCATTGTGATTCTGTCACCTTTATACTAGGCTAAGGAACTTTGCTTTGTCGCCCGTTGTATTTCTGGAACAGCCAGAATCCAGATAACACTGTTGTTGTTCCTTAGCCTGCCACCATACCTACACGGGAAAAGATTTTTGTGACCTATTTGTTTTTATAGGTCCATGGTGGTTAGTGGCAGAATATATTGAAAAATAATTTTGTGGAGACCCAAAACTATTTATATATGTTCCTTTCGGCACCCAGATTTGTTTAACTTTGAGAGATTTTATATTTGTGCCTTTTGGAACACAATTTTCACGTGTTTGGGTCTATACCAACATCTATTTTTATTGTGTACAAATTTTCTACAAATTGTGCAAATTGAATTTACTTGATCAATCTCATTTCTAACATTTTTGGATTGATTATATCCAAGCCCTTATCTAAAGTCGTTGACAATTGTTGGACTTGTGTTTTGAGAGATTCATTTTCGTTTAATAATTGTGTGCAACTTTTAATAGAATTCTCTCTCCTAGTATTTTCATTCTCTTTCAAAATCAGAATTTCAATTTCAAGTGATTTTATATTAATTTCTGATTTTTTTAATTTCTTCTTCAAACAATGGACACTTGTCACAATTAGGGAATTATTTTGATAGTTTTTAACTAATTGTTCAAGTTGTTCATTTAATTCAATCAAACTATCTCTTTGTGATTCAATTTTAGCATATTTCTCCCTAATTCGTTCAAAACAGCCATGTACTTCGTGGAAATGTATAAATAGTTGTGAGTGAGTTTTGATACCTCGCTTGGCACGTCATTGTCGCTGTCAGTTATATTACCTTGAAGGCACATATATGCTTTCTCACTCTCACTGCTAGTACTTTGAGTATCTTCATCACTTGTATTCCACGTGGCTGCAAAATTTCTTCTTTTTGATTTCTTTTCAAGGTCATGTCAGTTTTGAGGACAATTGGGCATGACGTGTCCGGGTTGGTTGCACTTCTGACAAATGATCCCGTGTTCTTCTGAGTTGTCTTATGCTTTGATTATTCTGCTTTTCAATTGTTGATTTGGAGCTGGATTTCCGTATTTGTGGTTCCACATTTTTAATCTCTTTATTAGTAGCGCCAGCTCAACTGCTTCATCATCGTCATCCTCATCACTATTGTTTTCTACCAATCATGTTAAGCTCGTTTCTTTTGAAAGAGTAGGCTATGCGGTAGGATCGTGTAATATGGAATAACATAATAGTCTGTTAGGGATGCAGATTAAGGATCTTAAGGCAGAAATAACACTAGAGGGGGGGTGAATAGTGTTTTAAAGAATATATGAACTATATGACTAAATTAAAACTTTCAACACAAATCTAAACATAATTCTAACACAGAATGATCACAGAATATATAACAAATGCAAATAGTAAAGTAAAGCAAGTAAAAGGAAAGAACACACCGGATTTTATACTGGTTCGGAATCCTCCTACATCTAGTCCTGCACCAACGCAATATCCTTGTACAGATTTTTATAAGCCATTATCCAAATTACAACCCTCAATTTTTAAGGCCTTGAGAAACCCTCCTATCTCTGAGTCTGGGTTAAACTCTCTTGATTTACGGGACATAAGATCACCCTAATACTTCTTAATAACAATCCTTTTGAATGGATAGACTCAATGGACTTTTTGAATACAAATTAATCCTATAACTCTGAATAGCACTTTGATCTTTAGTAGAATGATGGAGAATCAAATAGAGAGAGTATCTAAATGATTTCCTATTGAGAATTTGGCAGAATGATGGCACGATCTTGAAAATATGAAGTTTTATGGATATGGAATGGTGGAGAAGAAAGAGTGAAGAAAATAAGAAAGTAGTTGTTAAAAAAAAATTCATTTTGGAAGCCTTTATATAGATGCACAACAGTCTTAACCATTGGCGAAAGGTTTTCGAACGAATGAACACTTCTTTTGAAAATTGAATTTTGAATCCAACTGTCACCATATCGACATGGGGTATCCCCTTATGTCGACATCCCTTAGTTCAGAATTATAGAGTTGTTGTTTTGTAAAGACAATTGAATTTAAAACAAGTTGAAACTTCTCTGAAGCAAAGTAAAGTGTTTGAACAATATTTTGAGATAGAGAATGAATATAAAACATTATTTTAAATATATATATATATATAATTGATATAGACCGTCAATTGTATAAGTAATATTTAAAATCAGAATAAGTTTTGATGTTTTAAAAATAGAAGTTTTTAAAAATCAGAATAGAGGAATATTTCGAGGCTAAAACAAAGTTTGAAAATATTTTTGAAAACATGATTTTGAAAGCTAAAACATTTTGAAAACAGATTTAAAAAACATTTTGAAAAATCTATTCAAACTGAAATTGCAAGAACCTTCCTACAGAGCTCCTCCATAGGAATCGAGAACTTGTACAAAGTAGTTTAAATGATTTTGATTGTCGTGGGTTTATAAGCCACTTGTCGTAGGTTTGTAAGCTACTTGTCGTGGGTTTGTAAGCCACTGGTTTCGATAGAAATTGGGTTCCATCCCAAAAGAAAATTGGAAGAAAGATGAGAGTGCTATTATGAAGTTTTAACAAAATACTAGACACTTATCTTGAGATCTTGAAATCTTGATTCTCTAGAGTCTTGAATCTTGAATCTCTAACCTTCATCTTGATGCTTGAGTCTTTATACTGATCAGTCTTCGATGATACCTGCATATACTTCCTATGTACATACATACATACATACATATATTATATATGGAAATGTTAGTATATATTTTATAAAGTAAAGTACAATATCTATATAATGTTGTTGTCATCAAAACATCATCGACTCGGTTCCCAACAATCTCCTCCTTTTTTATGACGACAACCTTTATTTATAAAATATTCTTACCATACCATAACTCTCCATAACTCCCCCTTACTCCGTGACTTCTTCTTAAAACTACAACTCCCCTTTATTCCATGACTCCCCCTTACACCAAGCACATATATTTTTATAACTTTCTCCCCCTTTGACATCAGCAAAAAGGAATAAAATATTTACCTATTCTAAGATAATCAAGTATATATAGAATAAAAGTGTAAAGTGAACGTGTAAGTGATCAAGTGTGTGAGCATATATATAAGTATAACTTGACAATCAAATCAATATCATACATAGCAAACCAATCATGTATAGTATATGAAGTTATATACAAACCAAATCCAAATCAAACTTAAGTAAACAATTCAATCAAATCCTAATCAAATCTAAATCAAATCAAACAAACAAACATACAAACAAACATAATGATCAGACATTCCTTGGGACTTCCATCCATCCATCTTCTCCAAAGATAGGATCAGTTTTGATAACATCCCAATTATCTTTGTCGAGAGTGACCGGTGGATTTGCTTCGGGTTCGTCTTTGCTAAGGCTTGAGATCATCCAATGAAGTTCGTCGAATTGTCTATCTTGCTCTTTGATCATCTGCATTTGGCTTAATTCTAAATGCCTCTGATTTCTAAGTATAAAAGAGAGAATATTCTTGAAAGAAGTAAGTGTTTCTTCAAAATTTTCGCTCAAATTCTTAATTGGAGAAGCCATAATTTAAGAAATAAGTTGAAGTATGAGAGGAGATGAATAGAAATGGAGGAAGAGAAGTTTTTCTGGAAGAAATAGGTATTTATAGGAGTTGTTAGCCGTTCAAAATGAATTGTCAATTGGTAGTTACAAGAATTTGAAGTTAGAAATTGTAACTACTTTCTGACTGTTATATGTCGACATGGGGGAATGGGGCATGTCGACATGGTCTAGACAGAATGACCAAGTTGAGTTATTTTTGATTTCTAAGTTTATACTGGTGGACCTATATAAACTTAAAATAAATAATTATCAGAGATATATAAAGCTGGAAAACAGAGAATAAGATAGCATTACTTATATTAGTTAACATTACATAATATTAACCTAGAAAATACAAAGATAGATAAACGATAGCTAGAGAGATAATGGCTAGGATTAGTTTGATGAAGATGATGATGAGGACAAGCCAAGTTTCCTGCCTTTCTTCCCAAAGAACTTGTCGATCTTGGTAGAGATTTTATCCATTTTCTTGCTAATAGATCTCTTAAGAACCTTTTAGTTTTGAGCAAGTATCTTTTGGTTCTTGAGTATGGTTTTGTTGGACGGATTGGCGGATGTATGTGGATACTATACTTTCCAAAGAGTTTTCTTCATCTTCCTCTTCTTCTTCAATTTCCATTCCTTCCCCTTCTTCTTCCTCTTCTTCTCCCTCTTCTTCCATTTCTTCATGAGCAAGTCTCTCTTCCTTTTCGGCAAGTGTTTCATACGGTTGAAACATAAGTAGGATTTTCATAAGGGAAACGTTCCCATGATTGAACACTTTCCTACTTACAAACTCTTCCTTTTTAACATCCATACCAAAATAATTGAAAATCCGAGTAAGATAAATTCCATGATAAAGAGTGTTTTCTCCCATAGTAAAATTTTTGGGTCTTAACTCATCCAAAATAGTTTGTGCCCAATTAATATCATATTTTCCAAATATAGCAAAAAGAGCTTTACACACTTTTGAGGTGGGATTATTGTAGTTTCCCGACCTAGGAATAATGGTGTGTTGAATAAGAAGGTTGACAATTCTTGCTTTTGGGCGGAAAAAGCGATTCTTAAAATCCATGAGGTCATCGCTTTCAAAAATGTGATGAAAAGTCTCTCGGTCGGTTTCATTGATTTGAAATTGCGAGAGATTCATACCGGTAGATTTGCAACCCAAAATAGTACCCAAAATATCGGAATCCAAAACAATAAGTGTTCCTTTAACACTACTCCAAATTTGATCTTCATTTCCATTATAAAATTCATGGTTTAGGTTTGCATAAAACATTTTGACAAGATTTGGATAACAAACGAAATCATTTTGCTTGTTATCAATCAAGCTAAGAATGGAGTTTTCTTCAAAAAGTTGATCGATTTCATAAGAAGGAAAATCATCAAAAATAGCAAATTTCCAGTATTGACTTTACCATAGTTTACATAACTTATGTAAGCTTTGATAGCCTCCGGGTCACTAAAAAGATCATTTTTGATGGATTTGGTCATCCTCATAGTTGATGGGGTACTTGAGGAAGCCATTGATGAGTGTTTGAGAGGAGTAGAAGATAATGAAGAAAGTTTGAATTATGAGAATAAAGTGAAAAGAGATGATAAGAGAAGTATATTAAATAGATTCTCTAAAGTCATGTTCTCTGGTCAAAAGGTATCTTTTCAGAATTTTGAAGTAAGTGAAAAGGTGGAGGGAAATTCAAAAGTTTGAATTCAAATTTTGAAATCAAATTTCTGAGAGACATGTCGACATGGGGTATCCTGGCATGTCGACATGTGGCTGTTGAATTTGAAAAGAGGTGTCTTTTTCTAAAATCTAAGAAATTCCTAAAATCTTAAGAAAACTAATCTATATTCTATATCTATATATAATTCCAGTAATAATATTAAATATAATAATATTAAAATATTTTAATATTTAAAATATTATTAAAATAATATTATTTTGAATTTAAAAATTCAAATTTCAAAGGGTGATTTTGAATTTAAAAATTCAAGAAATTGCAAACAAAATCAAAACAAGCAAGTATCCAATAAAATCAAAATAAATGTGTACCTACTTTTAGATCCAAACTCCGATCGTCTTTCGATTCGAGAATAGCAGTGACGCACAGATTTGAATTATCAGTTTTCTTCTCGTCATCACTGGATGAATTTGAATCGTCAAGAGTTGTTGCATATGCCTTCTTTCTTTTCCTTAGTTGCTCGTTATTTGGTTGAAATGTCTATTTGTCTGGATATGGACAATCTATCTTGTAGTTCCATGTTTTTTTGCAGTTGTAGCATCTATCACCATTGTTGTTGTTGTTGTTGTTGTTGCGATTGTTGTTGTTCTCCGAAGTATTTCTGGAATGCCATTGATCATTTCTTTTGAAGTTATTCATCTTTCTATACTTCAGAAACTTTCTAAAATTTCTGGTCATGAAAGCAATTTCTTCATCACTATCTTGTTCTGAATCTCCAGTTGTTGCTTTGAATGCGATCGATTTCTTTTCCGTTGCCTTAGATTCTTTTCTCCCTTGTAATTGAACTTCATAAGACATTAGATTACCGATTAACTCTTCGATCTTCATTTGACTAACATCATTTTCCTCTTCAATAGTAAGTGTCTTTTGATCCCATTCTGGAGTGAGTGAATTGAGTATCTTTCTGACTTGATCTTCTTCTGAGAAACCCTTTAGTAAAGCAATCAATGAATGTACAATATCTTGAAATCGATAATACATGTCGGAAATGGACTCATTTTCATGCATTTTAAACAATTGAAACTGGTTAGTTAATATGGAAATTTTAGTCTGTTTAACTTTGCTTGTTCCTTCATGAGTTACTTGCAAAGTTTTCCAGATTTCAAATGCAGACTTACAAACAGAGACTCTATGAAACTCATTCCTATCTAGTGAGCAAAATAGTATATTCATAGCCTTAGAATTGTTTTGTGCAACCGTCTTTTGCTCAGCAGTCCACTGGGCAATATTAGTAGTTGGTTCAACATATTCAATTTATGTCATATTCCAAGTATCTAAACTTATGGATTGTAAATAAATTGTCATCCTACATGCCCAATATGCATAATTACTGCCATTAAAAAGTGGTGGTCTGACAGTAGACCGACCTTCTACAAATGAACTAGTGTTAGTGCTTGTGCTGACAGAAGTAGTGGTGACATGAGTGACATTATTAGTGTGTTGTGCCGTTAAAACTTTTCAAATTTTCAGATTATGAAAATAATGAAAACCAATGCTCTGATACCAATTGTTAAGGCTGCGGATTAAGGATCTTAAGGCAGAAATAACACTAGAGGGGGGGTGAATAGTGTTTTAAAGAATATATGAAATATATGACTAAATTAAAACTTTCAACACAAATCTAAACAGAATTCTAACACAGAATGATCGCAGAACATATAACAAATGAAAAAAGTAAAGTAAAGCAAGTAAAAGGAAAGAACACACCGGATTTTATACTGGTTCGGAATCCTCCTACATCCAGTCCTGCACTAAGGCAATATCCTTGTACAGATTTTTATAAGCCAATATCCAAATTACAACCCTCAATTTCTATGGCCTTGAGGAACCCTCCTATCTCCGAGTCTGGGGTAAACTCTCTTGATTTACGGGACACAAGATCACCCTAATACTTCTTAATAACAATCCTTTTGAATGGATAGACTCTATGGACTTTTTGAATACAAATTAATCCTATAACTCTGAATAGCACTTTGATCTTTAGTCGAATGATGGAGAATCAAATACAGAGAGTATCTAAATGATTTCCTATTGAGAATTTGGCAGAATGATGGCACGATCTTGAAAATATAAAGTTTTATGGATATGGAATGGTGGAGAAGAAAGAGTGAAGAACATAAGAAAGTAGTTGTTAAAAAACATTTGTTTTGGAAGCCTTTATATAGATGCACAACAGTCATAACCATTGGCGAAAGGTTTTCGAAAGAATGGACACTTCTTTTGAAAATTGAATTTTGAATCCAACTGTCACCATGTCGACATGGGGTATCCCCTTATGTTGACATCCCTTAGTTCAAAATTATAGAGATGTTGTTTTGTAAAGACAATTGAATTTAAAACAAGTTGAAACATCTCTGAAGCAAAGTAAAGTGTTTAAACAATATTTTGAGATAGAGAATGAATATAAAACATTATTTTAAATATATATATATAACTGATATAGACCGTCAATTATATAAGTAATATTTAAAATCAGAATAAGTTTTGATGTTTTAAAAATAGAAGTTTTTAAAAATCAGAATAGAGGAATATATCAAGGCTAAAACAAAGTTTGAAAACATTTTTGAAAACATGATTTTGAAAGCTAAAACATTTTGAAAACAGATTTAAAAAACATTTTGAAAAATCTATTCAAACTGAAATTGCAAGATCCTTCCTACAGAGCTCCTCCATAGGACTCGAGAACTTGTACAAAGTAGTTTAAATGATTTTGGTTTCGTGGGTTTGTAAGTCACTTGTCGTAGGTTTGTAAGCTACTTGTCATGGGTTTGTAAGCCACTGGTTTCGATAGAAATTGGGTTCCATCCCAAGAGAAAATTGGAAGAAAGATGAGAGTGCTATTATGAAGTTTTAACAAAATACTAGACACTTATCTTGAGATCTTGAAATCTTGATTCTCTAGAGTCTTGAATCTTGAATCTCTAATCTTCATCTTGATGCTTGAGTCTTTATACTGATCAGTCTTCGATGGTACCTGCATATACTTCCTATATACATACATACATACATGCATACATACATATACATATACATATATATCTATATGGAAATGTTAGTATATATTTTATAAAGTAAAGTATAATAACTATATAAGGTTGTTGTCATCAAAACATCATCAACTCAGTTCCTAACATAGTCTAGGTAGATAAAGTAGGTAAATGCAAGGAGACACCAGGATTTTATACTGGTTCGGACCTCTCGTCCTACGCCTAGTCCCTAAGCTTCACTTAGGAATTTCACTAACTAACACCCTCACTTCACCCGGAGGAATATGTTTACAACTTACCCGAACAACCGAACGAGATTTCTTGCCTCAACTACCGAAGAGGACTTCAACTCAATTACTAAAATACAATATTTGACTTGTTGTGTTCTTGTCAACACTAATGAGTCTAATGTAGTACAATATTCCTATAATCTTATCCTTGAGAGTATGCAATGTGTTTGTGAAGATTTAGGAAATGTGAATTGCTATGAATCAAAAGAATGTTATAAACAAAAACAATGATTCAAGCAATAGATTAGTGAATGCTTTGAGAGTATCTAGAAAATATGAACAAGAGAATAGTTAGATTAAAGCAAGAGAATTCGGTGAATTAAATGATGTTAGAATCATGTATATATACTTGTAAAAGAGATGCATATGTTGTCAAAGGTTGCAAACAAGAGATGCTTCCATTTCCATTGATGAAAGGTTGCAACTCTTGGGAGGAAGAAGGTGTCTTTTCAGAGAAAATTCGCAGGTTCAAATTCAGTCGACTGAGTAGGGAATTCAGTCAACTGAAAATATGAAGTAAAATTTTCGGGACCAAATTCAGTCGACTGTGCAGTAAATTCAGTCGACTGAAACTGTGCATGTGTGTAAATTTGTTCCAGTTTCAGTCGACTGACTGTTCCTGTTCAGTCGACTGAACTCATAAAACCTTCATAGTTAAAACTTAATGGAAGCATGAAGTTTATAAAAAATTTCTAGTGTTCGTGCAAGCTTCTTGAGGATAGATTTTAACAATATATCTAGAATAAGACACATGTAAAAACATACTTTAAGTTTATTTGGTCTTCATCTTGTTCCATCAAGTGACAGCGGTTCCATCGTAAAGCCATTGTGCTATTTGAGCATCAATTGGCTCGGAGGATGAAGAAGATGAAGCTCTTGCTCTTTTTGGTGCCATTTGGGTGAGAATTGATTTGATTTTGAGGAATTTGGGAGCTAGGGTTTCAAAATTAATTTGGGGAAGAAGGTTTGTAGGAGGTAAAAGTGAATTGGAAAATCTGGTGGTTAAAAGGGGAAATTTTGCCAAGGAAGTAGCGTTCAGTCGACTGAATGTTCTGTTCAGTCGACTGAATCAGAGGCCGAAGTGTTCTGTGATAGATTCAGTCGACTGAGCAGTACATTTAGTCGACTGAATTTTGTTGCTGAAATTTTCTGTTGAATTTTTAGTCGGCTGTGCAGATGGTTCCAGTCGACTGAACTTTGTATATATTGTTTTCTGTCATATTTTCAGTCGACTAAGCATGGGCGTTCAGTCGACTGAAACATGCATTTTTGTTGTTTCAGTTAATTTTTGAAATTAAATAATTTATTTAAAGAAATAGTTACAAAAATATTGATGTAACAACATACAAATATTTCAAAATTTAACCATTTCTTTGGGGATGGACTTGGAGACTTCTTTCCTTCATTCTTCATGTAATTTGTATCCCATGAATTCGGACTATATTGAGGAGTCTTAGGAGACGTCCAATGATTCATAGGATCGACTGGTGTACGATAAGATGAAGATGGATCAAGTGAGCTAATAGGGCGAGGTAGGGGTTCAGCCACTTCATTCTTCTTTGATCCACAGAAGCGTAAACCGATTTGTTCTAGAAAGCTCAAACGTCTTGCCGTAACTATGTGCTCGAAGTATAGCTCTCGTTGAAGATCTATCTATTGTTGTTGAAAGTGATAAATTTCATCAATCTTTCTTTTTGTATCAGGTGAAATAAAGAGTCCGCGTTTCGCCTTTTTAGATTCTAGAGTGAAACCAGTACGACAATTTTCCCATTTGTAAACCGGCTCATGTGCTGGTGTTGGTGTGGGAAGTTTTGGCGACGTTGGAGTGTTTTCAACTGATGAGGTGATATTGATTGGAGAGAAGGAGTTATTGGACGACATTTTATGTTGAAATAAGATTTTATATAAAATCGAGATGAAAATAAAAATATTTTTAAGAATTTATTTATAGTAGAATTTTACTAAACAAATAATGGTTATAATTTAATAAGATCTTTTAACCGCAAAGAGATTTAATGGTAAAGAGAATTTTGTTAAAATGTACGGTTCTTATTTAATAATTCAGTTTAAGAATGGGTGGCCTA
Source organism: Allium cepa (assembly GCA_030765085.1). Classification (NCBI taxonomy): domain Eukaryota; kingdom Viridiplantae; phylum Streptophyta; class Magnoliopsida; order Asparagales; family Amaryllidaceae; genus Allium; species Allium cepa. The sequence continues at coordinate 631,500,544 of CM060934.1, forward strand.
TAAGTTATATAATGTAACATATAACATAGCTGAAAATATTTGACATTCTTATTCAGTCGACCTAGTATTTTGTTTTAGTCGACTGAAATGTGGGAATATTTCTAATGTATTTCTAATTAATATCTTTAAAGGATATTATACCTAATTCTCGTCGAAGTTTTATAACGGAGTTTTCCAATAGAGGTTTAGTAAATATATCGGCAATTTGATTTTCAGTAGAAATATGTTCTAAATTAATTATTCCTTTTTCGATATTGTCACGTAGAAAATGGTGACGAATATCTATATGTTTTGTACGAGAGTGATTTACCGGATTTTTAGATAAGTTTATTGTACTTGTATTATCACAGTATATTGTAGAATTTGTTAAATTTATATTAAAATCTTTAAGTGTTTGTTGCATGTATATAACTTGAGTGCAAGCTAAAGCAGCTGATATATACTCTGCTTCGCAGGTGGAAAGCGAGACACAATTTTGTTTCTTACTGAACCAAGATACAAGTGATTTTCCAATGAAATGGCAAGTACCACTTGTACTTTTTCTATCTGTTCGAGATCCACCAAAATCAGCATCACTATATGATACTAACTCAAATGGACACTCCTTTGGATAGAAAAGACCGAAATCTTTAGTTTTGTTAAGATATCGCATTATTCGTTTTACTGCTCTTAAGTGTGAATCTTTAGGATCGGATTGAAAACGTGCACATAAACAAACACTCATCATTATGTCAGGTCTACTAGCGGTTAAGTAAAGTAAGGAACCTATCATACTTCTAAACAATTTTTTATCTACACTTTTGCCATTTTCATCTCGATCGAGATGTGTAGTTGTACTCATAGGAGTAGGTTTAGCAGAAGTGTTTTCCATGCCGAATCGTTTAATTAAATTAGCACAATATTTTTCTTGGTTTATAAAAATTCCATTGTTAATTGTTTGATTTGAAGTCCGAGAAAATATGATAATTCTCCCATATGAGACATTTTGAACTCATTAGTCATTATATTTGAAAATTCTTTACATATACTTTTCCAATTTTAAATCCCGAGTTTAATAAATAACTTTTAAGTCTTTCATACCAAGCACGAGGTGCTTGTTTAAGACCATATAGTGCCTTTTTTAATTTAAAAACATGATCCGGATATTTTTCATGTATAAACAACGGAGGTTGTTCTACATATACATTTTCTTTAATAAAACCATTTAAAAATGCACTTTTAACATCCATTTGATAAAGTTTAAAATTGTGAAAACATGCAAAGGCTAATAGAATACGTATTGCTTCAAGTCTTGCAACGGGAGCAAACGTTTCTTCAAAATCAATACCTTCTTCTTGATTATATCCTTGTGCTACTAGTCTTGCTTTATTCCTTGTTATATTACCTTGTTCGTCTACTTTATTTTTGTAAATCCATTTTGTTTCAATTACTGATTGATTATTAGGACGAGGAACTAATTCCCAAACATCGTTACGTTCAAATTGATTTAATTCTTCTTGCATTGCGATAATCCAATAATCATCTTTTGATGCTTCTTTTGGATTTTAGGTTCTATTGATGAAATGAAAGCTACATGACCCATTTGATTTAGTTGATTTCTTGTTCTAACTTGAGAATTTATTTCTCCTATTATATTTTGAGTTGGATGATCTCGTAATATTCTAGGAGGAGATCTTAGTTCATTGTTATTATTTTCAAGGTTTGTTTCTTCTATATTTATTAATTCTTCATCATCTTTTATATTTAAATTTTTATTAAAATTTTCATCAAAAGATATATGCAAAGTTTCTTCAATTAAGTTTGTTCGTTTATTAAATACTCGATATGCTTTGCTTCGTTCTGAGTATCCTACGAAAATTCCTTCATCGGCTTTTGAATCGAATTTTCCTAGTTGATCTTTTGTATTTAAAATGAAACATTTTGATCCAAATATTTTAAAATAAGATATATTTGGCTTTTTATTATTAAATAGTTCATAAGAAGTATTTTTAGTTAATGGTCTAATTGATATTCTATTTAATACATAACATGCAGTAGCAACGGCTTCTGCTCAAAAATGTTTTGGTAGAGAACATCCATTTAACAATGTTCTTGTGCATTCTTGTAATGTTCTATTCTTTCTTTCTACAACTCCATTTTGTTGAGGAGTTCTAGTAAAAGAAAAATTATGATTTATTCCTTTCTTTTTGCAAAAAGTTTCAAAATTTTCATTTTCGAATTCGCCTCCAGGATCGCTTCGAATATTTTTTAGTTTCAAATCTTTAATGTTTTGAATTCTTTTGACAAATGTTTTAAAATGCTCAAAAATGTCACTTTTATTTTTCATAAAAATAGTCCATGTATATCTTGAAAAATCATCAACTATTACAAATACGTATCGATTATGATTAATGGATTGAATTTGTGTTGGTCCAAATAAATCCATATGTAGTAATTCTAATGGTTGTAAAGTAGAAATATTTTTCTTAGATTTGAAAGATGATTTTGTTAATTTTCCTTTTTGACAATCGTCACAAAAAAAAATTATTTTAAACTTTATTTTGGGTAAACCTCTTACTAATTCATTTTTAGAAAGTTTTCAATGGTTTTAAAATTTATATGACAAAATCTTTTGTGTCATAACCAAGGATCATTATCTTTGGCAAGTAAACACATACTTGAATTATGATTAATATTCATATTTAAAACATAAATATTTCTATCTCTATTTCCTTCAAAAATAAGATTTTGGTTTTGATCAAAAATACTACATTTATTATTCGAGAAAGTTATTTTAAAACCTTTGTCACACAATTGACTTATGCTAAGTAGATTACGTTTTAAATTTTCAACTAATGAAACATTTATTATAAAAGGTAAATTTGATGTACCGTAATTGTTCACATCTCCTTTGCCAATGATATACCCTTTTGAATTGTCTCCGAAGGTAACCGAGCCACCATCAAAGTATGTGATGTTTGTAAGCATATCTTTGTCTCCGGTCATGTGTTTTGAACAACCACTGTCTAATATCCATTTCTTCTTTTTGAGTGGGACCTGAAAATAAATATGAAATTATTGGTACCCACCTTTTAATAGGATCCTAAAAAGATAGAGTTTAGGAAACCAAACCTAATTTGGTTTAGTATCCTTTTTATAAATATAGTTTTCATTATGATGAACATTATTCATAAATGTTTTAAATATATTTATTTCTTATTAATACATTGTTAGTTTTTGGTACCCAAATTTTAACTACTTTGTTTTCTACTTTAGTTTTAATAGTTTTCTTTGGCAATATTTGTTGTTTTGAATCCATATTCCTCTTACAATTTGTATCTTTCTTTTTAGGAATTTTTGACTCCTTTTTATATCCTAATCCATGTTTACTTGAAGAGGATTGAGAATTTTCTAAAATCTTAGATAAATTTTCTCTTCCTTTGTTAAAGTTAAAAACATTTTTAGTAATGTTATCTAATCTAGCTTGAAGACTATTATTTTCTAACTCTACTTGTTTAATCTTAGTTTTTAACTCATGGTTTTCAGAAGCAATTATATCATTCTTTGTTTTTTGAGTTTCAATTTCTTGACTTAAAAGTGATAATTGAGTTTCCGAATTTGAATGAGATTCTTGAACTTTTTCAAGTTCTTCTTCTAAGATTTTCTTTTCATCTTTTAACATATCTCTTTCAAATTCAGCTTTATTTTGATTTTCACGAGTTTCTTTGAGTTTCTTTTTAAGAGTTTTTATTGTGCTTAAAAGTTCAGTGTTTACTTCAATTAAATCGTCGAAAGTTAAATTATTTACCTCAGATTCTTGAGCCATGAAGCATACATTTGCCTGTTCATTGTCGCTATCACTATCATTTTCGGATGAAGATGAATCTGAATCGTCTCATGTTATAGAAAATGCCTTCTTTTTGAATTTATCCTTCTTGTTTTTGTTGTTGAAGTTTTTCTAATTTTCCTTCATTTGTTCTTGACAATCTTTTTGCATGTGTCCTTTCTTATGACAATTGAAGCATTCTATATTTGAGAATGAAGGTTTGTTCAAGAAATTCTTTTTGAACCCGTTTTTGTTTCCTTTTCTATACTTTAAGAATTTCTTGAAATTTTTGGCTATAAATGCTAGATCCTCATCTTCAGACTCTGATTCTTCCTTTTCCGCATGAAAAGTAACATTCTTTCTTTCTTGAGCTTGATCCTTTTTAGCTTGCATATTTACTTCATACGACATAAGATTTCCAATCAATTCTTCTGGTTTCATTGTAGATAGATCATTTGCTTCCTCGATTGCTAGTACTTTTCTCTCCCATTCATCAGTGAGTGTTTTTAGAACTTTAGACACAATGTCAAAGTCCGTGTATCTTTCTCCTAGTCCGATTAGAGCATGATGAATATCTTGAAATCTTGAGTACATGTCATTGATGGATTCATTTTGTCGCATTCTAAAATTTTGGAATTGATTCTTCAGCATGGATATCTTTGTTTGTTTAACTTTATTTGTGCCTTCATGTATGACTTTAAGTGTTTTCCATATCTGATATGCAGTGGTACATATCCTAACACAGTTGAATTCATTTCTATCCAGAGCGCAAAATAGCATATTCATAGCTTTGGCATTTGCACTAGCTTCATTCTTTTGAATTTGTGTCCATGTAGGATAATCGGTTGTGGGTACAACGAACTCTGCTTGAGTAGCATTCCAGGCTTCGAAACTTGTTGCTTGCATATAGATCCTCATCCTTGTAGCCCAATAGTTATAGTTTAGTCCATTGAATAGAGGAGGTCTTTGGGTAGATTGTCCTTCTGCAAATGTAGAACTATAGGCAGAAGTTGTGCTTGTACTTGCGTTATTTTCCATATTATTAATATGTCTAATAACGGTGTTATGGTTATAGGACGACCTTGTTCTGATACCAATTGAAAGAGTAGGCTATGCGGTAGGATCGTGTAATATGGAATAACAGAATAGTCTAGGTAGATAAAGTAGGTAAATGCAAGGAGACACCAGGATTTTATACTGGTTCGGACCTCTCGTCCTACGTCCAGTCCCTAAGCTTCACTTAGGAATTTCACTAATAACACCCTCACTTTACCCGGAGGAATATGTTTACAACTTACCCGAACAACCGAACAGGATTTCTTGCCTCAACTACCGAAGAGGACTTCAACTCAATTACTAAAATACAATTTTGACTTGTTGTGTTCTTGTCAACACTAATGAGTCTAATGTAGTACAATATTCCTATAATCTTATCCTCGAGAGTATGCAATGTGTTTGTGAAGATTTAGGAAATGTGAATTGCTATGAATCAAAAGAATGTTATAAACAAAAACAATGATTCAAGCAATAGATTAGTGAATGCTTTGAGAGTATCTAGAAAATATGAACAAGAGAATAGTTAGATTAAAGCAAGAGAATTCAGTGAATGTATATATACTTGTAGAAGAGATGCATATGTTGTCAAAGGTTGCAAACAAGAGATGCTTCCATTTCCATTGATGAAAGGTTGCAACTCTTGGGAGGAAGAAGGTGTCTTTTCAGAGAAAATTCGCAGGTTCAAATTCAGTCGACTGAGCAGGGAGTTCAGTCGACTGAAAATATGAAGTAAAATTTTGGGGACCAAATTCAGTCGACTGTGCAGGAAATTCAGTCGACTGAAACTGTGCATGTGTGTAAATTTATTCCATTTTCAGTCGACTGACTGTTCATGTTCAGTCGACTGAACTCATAAAACCTTCATAGTTAAACATTAATGGAAACATGAAGTTTATAAAAAAATTCTAGTGTTCGCGCAAGCTTCTTGAGGATAGATTTTAACAATATATCTGGACTAAGACACATGTAAAAACATACTTTAAGTTTGTTTGGTCTTCATCTATCTTCCTTTAGCATTTGCATATCTTTCTTTAAAGCACATTGTCATTGATCAAAATCTTCGCGTATCAACATCTTTAACCGAGTCGATTGAGGATGATTTCTCATTGTTGTTGACTTTTGCACCATATATTGCATCAAAGGCATTCCAGATTTCCTGTGCATTTTCACAATGAGTGATAAAGTTAAAATTATCTTGATTAATATGAGAATATAATATATGCATAGCAAGAGCATTAATCGAGATAATTTTCTTGTCGGTTATATCAGACCCATTTTCAATAATATTCCAACATTTAATATTAATAGATTTCAAATAAAATTCCATTTTTAATTTCCAATTCAAAAAATCTGTTCCATCAAAAACAGGAGGAATAATATTGGAACGACCCTCAGCAAAAGAAGACATTTTAAAAAATCAATTTTTTTAAAACAAAAATTGGTTTTTGTAAAATCAATTTTTTAAAAAAAAAACGGCTTTTGCACCTAGCTTTGATACAAATTGTAGGATCGATTTCACCCTAGAGAGAGGGTGAATAGGGTGATGCTGTTAATTATAAAAATTATTGTGGAAGCTTATAAAATTATTTCGACACAGATATATCAAAATTATAGCAGCACAGATAATAGCAGAATAATAAATGTAGAAATAGAACAACACAGAATTTACCCAGCTTCGACAAAACCCTGCCTACGTGTTGCCTCCAAGGTTTCTACTAGAAATTAAGTAGTCACATGCTTACACTCGTAAACTCGCGACACCCGCTACTAACTAACCTAACTCTATGCTCAAAACCCTGCCACAACTCAGCCACTAAGTCGCGAATTCTCAAACTACACCGCGTAGTTTGTCCCCTAGTCACACGACTAGAAATTACAATGGTTTAAAAAGGAAAAATACAATTTAAAAAATAATTAAAAATAAAAACCCTAATTTTAACTATTAAGCCTTATAATTTAAACAAGGCCGGCCCAATCCCCTTTTCTTTTATTATATCGGCCGTTCCTTTTTCCTTTACTCTGTATAATGGTAGCTTGTTCTCGTTTTCCTTTGCTTGAAAATTAGGGCTTTATTGAAGAAGCCGACTTTAATTTCTGAAGCTTCGTTCCTCTTTCTATCTGTCGATCGCTTTCGGCGTACTTCAATTCGATTGAATTCGTCTTTGATTCGGGTATATAATTTATACTTTTTCTCTCTGGTTTGAATACTTGAACTCGATCAATGATTCGAGTTATTTGTTTATTGTTGTCAGTTATTCTCAAACTTGAATGATTTTAGCCGATGATGATTTGGGTTTTTATATGGATTCGAATTCCTAAACTTTTGTTCGTCTGATAATTGCTTGACTTTGTCAATACTGTGCTTCGGCCATTCGATTATGTTTGGATGTTGAAGATTTCTCTGACTTTATCAATTTTGTATAATTGATACTTGGCACTCACGGTATTGATTTTTGACTTGGTTCGATTACTTGGCCTTCATGTACATGCTGAGTCTCATGACATTGTCTGATATGCATTTGCTTGATGGTCTTAATGGACTGTCTAACCTTTCACTTGAGACTGTATGTTGCTGTCTTGACCACTTGATTGCATTTGGATTTGTTTTTCGAATTACACTTGAGTTGAATCTAGCTTGTAGCTCGGATTTGACCTTGTGCTAAAATTGTGACATTATTTTATTGCACTTGAGCTGAATCCGGTATTTTGGATTTGACCTGTGCTCACCTGTCCCTGTAATTTTATCAAGTGTATATATCGGTATGCACAGCCTCGTGGCATATACAGTGATACACTGTGTATGTCACAAGCTGTTCGTATATGATGAATTCAAAGTTAAATGATGACGAACAACCTAAATAACTGAGGCAAATATTATTTTCAACATCCACATTTTATTTTATACTGCAAAAATATTTCCTTTTTAATTTTACTGCGTCAATATTTATTTTTACAGATTGCTCAGATGTTGGATTCAATTTGAAGTGAAGTTGAAGATAAAATACGAGTTAAGTGAATGAGTGATATGTAGTGAGGTCAAATGTAAATGTGAATCGTGATGTAATCAAAATTGTACTGTAATTGAAATTGTATATATATAGTGAGAGCTTGAACTTTGTACTATTCAAAGATTGTAATAAATATTTGTTTGAATAAAATTTCTGTTTGAATTCAAATTCTGTGTTATTTATTTTTATTCAGCAAATATTTATTTAATCTATGAAAAATAAAATAGTACATTAACAAATACATTTAAACAAATATATATATAAATGTTTATTATCATCAAACAAAAATCATATAATCACATATTCAACACCCAGAACTACACTGGAGGGCCCAAGCTAAGAACAAAGTGCATGTGCCAGATGCAAGCTTTAAAAATATGAGTATGTATTGATATATCAAACTGATAGTAGAGATACTAGACTATCCGAACTAGTCTAAATCTCTGCAATATTTCTTGGTATGAAAGACATATGTACACCTTTACAGTTCACCGCCAATATTCGCTGATTAAGTTAATGCATAATCGGTAGGACGACACTTTCAATACTGAGAATGGTGATACTGGCCTCATACACCAGGACTTGCATCAATGCGAGTCAGGGTTCTCAGTGAAAATATTTTCGTTCGACGGGATGAAAAATTTCCTTGTTCCGCTATAAATTTTATATGATGACAATCATAAAGACTGGTCGTAGAGATATTAGACAACGAGTTTAAAAAAAATTATGTCCGTTAATTCGATACACCGTACTAGACGTATGGATATTAGAAGGCATGAACCAGTACAAAAAAACCATATGCATGTGATAATGTGTTGTACATACACAACCTAACATCTCGGTCAAATCCACTCCCTTAAACGGGAAAGACCATGCCTAGAGCACAACAACTTACTTTTCCTAGCATACTGTTATAGTTCAAAGTTACGATTTCACCTATAAACAATAGTGACAATCTCATAAATGAGAACGGTAACGCTAGAGAAGAATGCAGCTCAACATACATATTGCATTATGCCCCTAAACGAGGGGGCAGGTTCTGCCAGGCTCATAGCTAAGGATAGTTCGCACTCAGACTAGAGGGTAGGTCAAAACAAACATACAGCCATGCATATGGCTAAGGATGTCACACGTCCAAAATATAGGGTAGGTCATAATGGATATAAAGCCAATTATATGGCTATAAACTAAGATCGTCCGATGCTCAACCCATGGTCAAGTCACTAAAAGGTGTTGCGCTCCTGATTAAAGGGGCAGGATGTGTTATGCATACAACCATACCAGCAAAGACCGTACACCCAGGTAGAAAAGTGAAATCTTACCACATGCAAATAATGCAGCTTGAAAGGCTAAGGTCAGAAGGCATATGATAATCCAAGGGAATATCCTAGGAAAATGTGAGCAAGTACACTACATGGTGCGCACCACCAAATCAGGTACAATTCCCGACATTGCTCAAAGATCGCCAGATATACATCAAAAGACCGAGTTATCAATGTTTAGTTAGAAATCTTATATGATTTTTAAATACCCTCATGTTATCTACAAAACATCACAACACTAAGTCAAATTGCAAAAAAAAAGCATTCCCTAAGTATTAAATTATGAATTCGATGAAAAATCAAGCAGAATCACTTTATGTCGACTTGCATTGCTATGAAGGAAATTAGCTCACCATCTCAGTAATCACCATTGATTACTGAGAGGGAGAGACCCCACTATAAGCCAATTTGTGGTGTGTAACACAAGGATCGCACTTAGCGCCGACCCAGATGTTTTTGTAATCTACGGATCTATACTCGTAATCAGTTCGATTATACAGAAAGGACAAGTCAAGCTAGGCCATATTCTTTTGAAAATGTTATTCGCACGTTGTCGGCTGATTTATGCTATTTTGGTCTTTACTTTTTCCTTATGAAGCTTTTCCAAAGGGGTTGTCCTAACCACCCTACCTTGGAAAACTACGTGGAGGCCAATCGGGCCCCACATTCCAAACCATGTATTATGTTTTATAAGGCATTTATTCACTTAATGGCCATTTTTCTAATCCTTTCAATTTTGTGCAAGAGTTGTTCCTTCGACTTTTCAGCATCCCTAGAGAAGGGACCAAAGAATTCGCCCTCATTGAATAAGGATGGGGAAATTAGAGTACTTGGCATTTTTAATTCTCACTTGAAGTAATTCTCTAACTCTCTAATCTTAGCCGTACAGTGAGCCTTCACCTCATTCTTCCACTTAAGCATCTTAGATGGATCAGCCCCAGATGGAAGCACAGGGTTTGCATCCAACTGAGAGGGAGCTGGAAAGAGGAATTATGGGAGAAATTTCCTATGCACTCATACGCAACGTCATCTCTCTATCCATCCCTATAATCCATTTCTGTAGTTTGATAATCTCTTCTCTTTATACGACCCCGTACATGCTCTCAGCATTCTTTAATAAATCTTCCAACTCTCCTATTTTGAGCTGGGAAGAATGCAACTTCTCTTGCAAAAAGATTACCTATAAATCCTAAATGAAATAAATAAGCTAGAGAAGGAAGAGTAAGTCCATCAATACCAAAATCGATCGACAACATAAAATTAATAAGGACAACTAAAAAGATTCGCATATTTTCCACAAAGTATTAGGCAGAAATCTAATCTCTCGGTCAAAACGAATGCTACAAAAAGTGTTTTCTTATGCTAAAAGTACTAACAATAGAATTCTAAATTTGAGTAGCATCAAGGAGAGGTGGAGCCACGTTAGTAATAAAGGTCTGTCGGGGGTCATAACGAGCTCCTGCACAAGGATCCTCTGCCAGATCAACTGCACTTCAAAATCGCTTTCATCCAATGCTGCGTAGAAAAAAAAATTCTAGAATGTTTCGTGATCGCTATACTAATGCATCAGCCTTCTTACTCTTAGTTTTCACTTGCTCGAGCTTATCCGAGTAAGAAGCAACTCTATCCTCAGAGGCCAACAATGCACTCTCGAGCTCATACACTTTTAATGTTGCCTTCCTTTTTGTGTCATTTAAGGTCTCCATTAGTTGAGCATTTTTCTTCTTAACCTCATTTGAAGAATCACTAAATAATCTCATAGGAATAACCTTCCAACTATCACTGTGAAGAAAGTAAGACCCAAAACTCGTAGAGGGGCCAGAAGCAACGTCTAAGCAAGACACCTCAATCAACCACCTATATTCCACAGCCTCCATCTCACCAAACAATCTGCCAATCCCAACAGACATGCCCTCCATTGGCATCATATATTCTGCAATTTCTTCCCTATATACAATACCATAAAGCTCTTCGCCCACCTGTACGGTCTATTTTATCCCTTCTAGTTTCAATGCAACATCTCCCGACAAGGATTGCAATCTCCAATTACAGTCGTACTAACGCTTAAGAGCACTTTGAGCCTTGGCAAGCTTTTCGCGATTAAACTTTAACCCTATTTCGAGCTTTCCAACATCGTATCTGATTTGGGCGACGTCATCCTCAGAAGCGTCCTAGTAATGGATACAGTTAGTACTGAATAGTGCTCAAGGAGGTTGATTCAAAGTATCATCAAACTAAAACTTAGTTATCAAATCAAAACATAACATATTAAGTCTCGATATTAAATCATTTGTTACATCGCACGCACTTAACCAAACATCTGAAAATAACATAACAATTAACAAAGACATGGGAAAATTACACATCAATCAAAGCCTTGAGGTTAATCCTAAACCACTCTACATGGGGACTATCAGATGGAATTGAAATGTTTTCTAGTGTGTATCACCACCGTTGTAACATGAAATCGCTAAATGCTTCTTTTTCTCGAAAAACTTGACCTATATGGGCTAATAAATCCTCAGTTTGTTTCTTAATATCAGCATAATTATTGTCTAATTCTTTTTCATGTTGAACCAAGGTCGTGGCGCTCAACCCAGGACGGTCTACGGTTTGCTTTTCGAGCCTAGCCTTAGTCTCTCTCAACAGTTTTGCTAGCATGTAACGACCTGTATTTTTGGCTATTTCAAATTATTAAATTTAATATAATTATTGGATAAGTTGGGTAGAAATAAAATTTAAGGATTTAGTATATTGGTTTATTGGATAACTAAATTGTTAAATTTTAATATTGGAAATTATTTTAATAATTTAATTTTGGATCTAACATGATTCAAAATGATATCGGAAATTGATTTAGTTTTTTTTTCAAATACGAATGAAGAGGGTTAACATTTAAAACTGGATTTAGATGTGAAAAATTAGAAATTGAAATTCTTTACTTTAAATTGACGAGTAAAGATAGCCATTTTGGCTGCTGTCTCGGATTCCAATGAAATCAGTTTCATCGGATCCGTAATAGTGAATTATTGCAGGATTTCAAGTTTCGTAGCATTCGGACTTGTCATTTGGCCGTGCGAGCTTGAAACACGTAGAATTTTAATTCAGAATTTAAATAAATAATTCGATCCGAAAAGCTATCTTCCACATACGATTGAATTAGACCTCGAAACTAGTTCCATTGTGTTTGAAATGGAGACAAAACATTATAAATGCCTAACGGCACGTTCCTTTTGGAACTCGAGAAATTTCGGACGTTAAATGTCAAAAATTTTCGAATTAATTAATAATAGTAAATATCTACATCATTACCTCAAACTCAATCAATCCGTACCCACCGAATCCTCTCATCTCCCCTTTTTTTATCGTTTGCAACTGTGATGAAATCAATAAAAAAAGATAGAGGCCGATCAAAAAAATCAAAGGGAGAAAAAAACACAGCAACTAGACAAAGGGCAGCCGATCGTAGAAAAAACCGGTTGCGTCTAGGAGGCGATCGCGTGCATTCGAGATGGTGGAGCGGAAGGCCGATGTCAGAGGGGAGGCGGCTTATCACATGGTAGAGGTGCGAGGCGCAGTTCGCATTGTTGATCTCGGGGTCGAATTAGGGTTTGGATCTTGGTGATGAGGAGGCGCGTTTGGGGTTGCACGGGTTACACGCGATGTCGGCACGATGCAGGGCAGCACGTACGATGGAGGCAGGAAGGTTGCGGCACGAGGCCAGGTCGGAGCCGGATAGTCGATGGGACTGGTGGCGAGAGGAAGTTTGAGGTCTGGGCTGCCGTAGGAGAAGATGATAGCGACGGCCATCGCTATGGAGGCCAATCGTGTTCGATTGAAAATTATCACGATTTGGGAAGAAAGAGAGGAACGGCTTGTAGCTCGCGTGCGATCAGGAGATTGAGGAGGTGTGGAATTGATAGGTAAGAGCTTAGTAAATTCTTTTAGGTTAATTATGTTTCTCTAGTAGGTTAATTTATCTTATAGTTATCGTTAGGCTAATAAAATATTATATTTTCTTGTACGAGGCCTAATTCGAACGAAACAATTCGTATTGCTATCATATCGATGTTGCCTACAGCATGGAGCGGATTTGGAATTTATTGAAGCTGAAATATTTTCTGTTTCAAATGGAAGGTGAGTATTTTCAATGCTCGCGTTTGACTATTATATCTTATGTTAGAAAATTTATATCGTGGAATAATTTGAATTGATTGATGGTGGTTGGATAAATTTAATTTGATATTTAATTGACATTTGAATAAATTGATAAAAATTTGGTTTTGACAGTTAAAATTGATTTAGGATTTTAAACTGCTAGTAAAATTCCCGATTTATCGAAAATTGGTGGACTATTGTGAATATTGATTGTTTAGATGATTGGTTGAGATGGATGCCATTGATTGATATTTTGGATATTTGGGTGTCTATTTATATATCATGTTATCACCATATATATTATTTACAGTGTATAAACTGTAAATTGAATTATTTCGAATAAATTAAGAAATAGGTAGAAATGATATATGCCTATGACCACTATTTGGATTTAAATGATATATGTCCATTCTTGAAATTAAAGTGAAATAATTATCCACTTGGCCATAGGTTAGAAAATTATATACGGGCACCAGGTTGGTTAAATTAAATGATTTTTAAAAGTTGTTTTGAAATTATTTAAATGAATTGACTTTAAGAATAAAATCAAATATATGGGAAATTTTGAATTGGAACTCAAAATATTAGAATTTAAACTTAATAAATGAGATTGTTTTAAATTAATTGAAGTTTAAATTTTAAGTTATAAACGGAATACGTCGTAAATTTCAGAAATGGATTTGTGTTAAAGGATTTGTTTTTGGTTGAACTTTGAATATTTATAGGAAAAAATGATATGAAATGATATTTCAAAATTTGAGTTTGGAATCGAATTATAATTGAAAATTTGGATTTAAAAATTTGCTATTGAAAGTAAATTTGATTTAAGTGTTTAAATCGATATTTTGAAACCAAATTTGGAATTGGAATTGGAAATAAATTTGAAATTGGAATTTAAATTAATTTGGAATTGGAATTGGAAATTAATTTGGAATTGGAACTTAATTTGAATTGGAATTGGAAATTAATTTGGAATTGGAATTGGAAATCAATTTGGAATTGGAATTGGAAATTAATTTGAGACTGAGATTTAAACTAGTTTGGAAATGGCTACTGAAATCGAAAGTAATTCGTAAATTGAAATAAATTTGTGTGGAATCGAAATTTATTCAAGTTGAAAATGGAATTGAATCGATTAAAATTTCATTTAATTAACTTAATTAATTCCAACCCATTAAAATTAATAGTTAAGGGTTATAAGTTAATTAATTGGAGGTTAATTAATTTATAATTAAGAATTATTAATTAGATAATTAGAGATAATTAACTAATGATTATAAATTAATTAATTAAGGTTGATTAATTAGTAATTAAAGATTGGTTATGTTGTGTTTAAAAAGGTATTTAATTTGTGATTAAGTTTTATCGATTAATAATTAGGCTTTATTAATTAATAATTAAGAAATTATTAATCTATAACTAAAGTTAATTTAGGATTAATTAACTATTATTTAAGGTTAATTAATTGTAATTTAGAATTGATTAACTGATTATTTAAGGATTAATTAATTTGTATTAAGTTTTTATTAATTGATAATTAAGGTTATTAACTAATAATTAAGGATTAATTAATCTATAATTAAAGATTAATTTATTTATTCAAAGGAGTAATTAAGGGTTGAATTACCCATTGTAATTAATGAAATAAGTGTGGTTAATTGGGGTTAATCAAATGGGTTGATTAATTAAAGATAATCATTTGGTGATTGATTAAGTATAATTACTTAATGATGGATAAGTGTAATTACTTAAGGTAAGTAATTAATGTATAATTACAGAATGTAATTAATTAATGTGAAGTAATTAAAGGGTAAGTACTTGGAGGAGGTAATTAAAGATTAATTACTTAGTATAATTGATCAAAAGATTAATGTAATTAATTAAGGATTAATTAAGGTAAGTGATTACGGGATGGTAATTACTGTTTAGGATTAATTAAAGTTGATTAATGAAAGTAATTAATTAAGGGTCATTAATTTATGTAATTAATGAGAGTAATTAAAGGTTGATTAATTAAGATTAATTAATCAATAATAAGTGATTATAAGGCGATTAATTAATTATAATTAATTAAGGATTAATGTAATTAATTAAAGTTAATAAACTAATTAAGGTTAATTACTTAATGGTTTGTAGATAATTAATTTGTATAATTAATTAAGGGTTAATTACTTAATGTAATTAAAGATAATTAATCAAGGTTGATTAATTAGTATGATGATTAATTAATTGGTTTAATTAATGTTTAGGTAAGCAAGATTTATTGTGATGAAGGTAATTAAATTAATTTATTTTAAATTAATTAGAGATGGAGTAATTAATTTAATTCGTTTTAAATTAATTTTAGATGGCATGATTAATAGATCATTGCTTATGGATGGCTGATTGATATTGAATAACTTGATTGTTGATATCTCTGATGAGATATGTGTGATATATGATATGAGATGCTTTGGTTGAAGTATGATGATAATATGAATTATCTGTTGTGATGATAATGTAGATTATCTATTGTGATATTGTGAATTATCTATCTGTGTGTACATAGATAATTAAATTGAATTGTTTTAAACTTTAAAACGACTTGGCCTTAAAAGGCACGTTTTGGATTTCGATGAGACCGGGATCGGATTTCCAGTTGGATATTCGAAAACCACATCGATCCAAATTTACAATAGGTCGTGAATCTCAAGTAAGATGAAGATTCAGAGTGCAAGGGTTATTGTCGTTCACTCTGAGGGTGATTCCAAAATGAGTGTAACGAGATAATGCCTTCGGTTTCGTTCGAACCCGGAACGAACTTGTATGGATTGAATGCTTTCAGAACATCGTCAGGTGGACGATGAGCATTCTAAGATAGATGTGTTTTATAAAGGTTATCGTAGCCTCGAGCCTCATCAACCGGGAATGGCTAAAACAGGGGAGGTGCAGCAAGGCTAAGTGGGTCATGCCCAAGTAGGATGAGATGAACCCTTGTCTAGAGTCCCTTTTTATTCGGCTGTGTAGGCGGTTGCTAGCTACAACTGCGGGGTTATCTTATTCGGAACTGTTCGGTAAGGAATAGTTCCGGCTTTGTGCTGTACGGGATTGGGAGTAATCCTCGGTATGGTGATCTAGGCCCCGTACTGTGACGGGCGGTACCCTAGTAGCCCTGCCATTGTATGGAACCCAAATTCCAATAAGCGCCCTCGGATTTGATTGTATTGCCCACTTTTATGGCTAGTAGCTGGAATTTAATAAATGTAACAATTTCGGCTATTTCTTATTTATTTGAAAACCCTAGACCCTATTATAATATCACTGGATTTCCTATCAAATGTTTTGGTTAGCGTAAGGTAAAAACTTACCCATGTTTATGTGTGGGAAGTCTTACGTGATACCTTTTCTTTCAAAGGTTTTCAAAGTTAAGCAACTTTACCCGTTTACTCACACCAGACCCATGTCTGACCCGAAGTTTATTCTGTTTTTCTTAAACTCTTGGGTACTCAAATTTTTACGAGTAGCCAATGGATTCAGGTTAGGTTTGATGAATTCTAGAGGAGCAATGGAGCAGGAGGCTTCAGCGGTATAGATATATAGTATTCCGCTGTGTGTTCTATGAGTGTTTGTCTGTATTGTATATTGAGTTGTAAAACTAGACAGGTGTTTATAACCCTCTGGTATGTGTTGTATAAGCTGTGTAACTCTGATGTATATGATACTATGTAATATCTTATGTGATTAATATAATTTATTCGTTCCGCTGTTTAGATTCTGATGTTGTTTCTTCTTTCTTCTCTATGTTTTCTCTTTTCTATTCCTTTCTTTCTTAATAATGATGCGTCTTATTATGGAGAATAAGGAGGGTCGTTTCACTTGGCATATTAAAGGTTAATTAATTGTAATTAAGGTTATTAATTAATAATTAAGTTTTATTAATTAATGATTCAGAGATAATTAATTAGTTAATTAAGGTTAATTAATTATAAAAGTAATTAGGGATTGATTGCTTTGTATTAAAGGATTGATTAATAATTAAGGTTTATTAATTAATAGTTGAAGGATAATTAATCTATAATTAAGGATTAATTTGGTTAATGAGTAATTAAGGGATGAATTACTCGGTTATGGTTTATGAGGTGAATGTGATTAAGTTAAGTTAATTAATTTGTTAATTAAATAAAGATAGTCACATGGTAATTGATTAAGTATGCTTACTTAATGAGATTTGATAAGAGTAATTACTTAAGGTAAGTAATTGATGAATAAATTATTGGAGGTAATTGAGATAAGGGAAATTACTTAATGGGAAGTAATTTAAAGGGATAATTACTTGGTAAAGTAATTAAGGATTTATTACTTGGTGTAATGAATCAAAGGATTTATAAATGTAATTAAAAGTAATTAAGAAGTAATTAAGAATAATTAATTACTGTTTATAATTATTAAAGTTGATTAATGAAAGCATTTAATTTAAGCATGATTAATTAATGTAATTAAATAAGGAATAATGTACTTAATTATAGTTAATTAATTAATGGAAGTAATTAATTAAGGATCATTAATTAATGTAATTAATGAGAGTAATTAAAGGTTAATTACTGTTAATGGTTAAGAATAATTAATTTGTGAAATTAATTAAAGAACAATTACTTTATGTAATTGATGGATAATTAATCAAGAGTGATTAATATGTAAAGGAATGATTAATTAATTAAATGGATTGTAATTAATTAATGATTGATTAAGCAGGATTTGTTAATTAATTCTTAAGTAATTAATTTAATTTAAGTTGATTAAATAAATTATAATAGGGATTAATAATGGTTTCTTATGGATGATTGTTTGAGTTGGATATCTGATTTGGTTAATATCTATTGGAATGATATGTTATGATATTATGTGATGTGATATTGGATATATCTGTGATAAATGTATGATATTTATCTATGTTAATGCTGTGTGAATTCAAGTATTGAATTGAATTGAATTGTTTTAAACTTTAAAACAACTTGGACATAAAAGATGGCGTTTTGGATTTCGATGAGACCGGGATCGGGTTTTCAGATTTGGATATCCGAAAACCACATCGATCCAAATTTACGATAGGTCGTGAATCTCAGGTGAAGATTTGGAGTGCAAGGGTTATTGTCGTTAACTCTGAGGGTGATTCCAAAATGAGTGTAACGAGATAATGCCTTCGGTTTCGTTCGAACCCGGAACGAACTTGTATGGATTGAATGCATTCAGAACGTCGTCAGGTGGACGATGAGCATTCTAAGTGATGTGTTCTATAAAGGTAATCATAGCCTCAAGCATCATCAACCGTGAATGGATAAAAGATGGGAGGTGCAGCAAGGCTAAGTGGGTCATACCCAAGTAGGATGAGATGAACCCCTGTCTAGAGTCCCTTTTATTTTGGCTGTGTGGGCAGCTGAATAGAAACAACCACCGGGGTTGTCTTGTTCGGGACTGTCCAGTAAGGGATGGTTCCAGCTTTGTGTTGCAGGGGATTAGGAGTAATCCTCGATACGGTGATTTAGGCCCCGTACTGTGACGGGCGGTACACCAGTAGCCCTGCCATTGTATGGATTCCAAACTCCAATAAGCACCCTCGGATTTGATTGTATTACCCACTTTTGTAGCTAGTAGCTGGAATTTAATAAATGTAACAATTTCGGCTATTTCATATTTATTTGAAAACCCTAGACCCTATTATAATATCACTGGATTTCCTATCAAATGTTTTGGTTAGCGTAAGGTAAAAACTTACCCATGTTTATGTGTGGGAAGTCTTACGTGATACCTTTTCTTTCAAAGGTTTTCAAAGTTAAGCAACTTTAACCGTTTACTCACACCAGACCCATGTCTGACCCGGAGTTTATTACTGTTTTTCATAAACTCTTGGGTACTCAAATTTTTACGAGTAGCCAAGAGATTCAGGTTAGGTTTGAAGAATTCTGGAGGAGCAAAGGAGCAGGAGGCTTCAGTGTATAGATATATAGTATTCCGCTGTATGTTCTTTGAGTTGTTTGTCTATATCGTATATTGAGTTGTATAACTAGATAGGTGTTTACAACTGTCTAGTATGTGTTGTATAAGCTGTGTAACTCTGATGTTTATGATACTATGTAATATATTATGTGATTAATATAATTTATTCGTTCCGCTGTGAGAATTTGTTGTTGTTTAGTTCTTTCTTTTCTATCTTTTCTCTTTTCTATCCCTTTCTTTCTTATTAATGATGCGTCATTCTGTGTAATGAACGACGGGTCATTACAGGTGCTCATGGTGGGCCCATAACCCATAGGTCCTAGGATCGAAACCTGGCTCTGATACCAAAAATGTAACGCCCGGCCCCTATACCCATGCCAACCAAGAGCAATACTAGGTATTACTGTCAGAAAGCACGGAGAATGGGACTCGAGAGGGCTAAATGTTGTACTCATTCTCTTGAACTAACACTGACACGAAAAATTTTATGTCTTTTTTTTCTACTTACCATTCGTGCACAGTGTTGGTTCAAAGCAATTGTACAAGATAAAAAAATTCCCATGTTACATAGTACAGAATATAATAGAATGTACAGTTCATCACAACAACAGCATAATGCATAATACATATCATAATAGTAATGTCCACGATACATAGTCCATAGTACATATCACTTCCAAAATACATAATAACATACATACCATAATACATATATTAACTACTCCTAAGTTCAAGCTGTAAAGTCCAAAACCCCAAAACGTGGAAAATAATATGAATCTGCAACAGTCCACGCAACCTAACCTGCAACCATAATTCTTAGACTGACCCAAGGATCATAAAACAAATCATACAGGTCAGGCTATTTCTAGTGTGAGTGAAGTAAGATCTATGAACAATAATTGTCTCAATCAACAAAAGGAACAGAAAGCGCCGCATGTATAAACCAACATGAGGCACATATGTGCGTGTGAACCAACATGCAAATTTGGTTTCATAAATTCATTTAATCAAACAATGGTTTAAGGCCAAAAATATCGTATGTAATCCAGTACGATACCAACCCAATTATCATATGTAACACAAAGAATAAGTCCATACACACATTCTCCAAAGATACTGGGTTTTCAAAATCAACTTTAATATTTTCCAAAAATCATAAGATAAAGAAAATTACATTATGGGAATTATGGAATAAATGTAACATGACTCATAAAATATACCAAATAAATAGACGCTAGTATTGTAAAATCACAGTGGTAGAGCTCGAGCGCGCGCGGAGACATCAACACCATAACCTACTCATAACGCCATAATACACCTGGCGATCAACCCAGGATAACCAAAACGGTCTAAGACAAAGGCCGTATGCCACCCGTTCACGGATCTACACATGGGACCCCACGCCTCCATCTATCATAGTCCGTGACCCGCCGATCGGAGATCCCGATCAAAAATAAGATTAGCCCTGCGTAGCAGACCGTTGACCTTTGGTGGTAAAAGGGCAAGTGATATACCACCGATTTAGGTAGCGATCCTTAATCAGGTTGGCCAAGATGGAGTTTTGGCCCATTGGTACAACAGAGTCCAATCTATCCCCACCCAAAAAATCAAAAGTGTTTGTAACTTCAAAACACTTCTAAAAAAATCAATGTCGACAACATCTTCCAAAAAAACCTTTGATAAACCCAGTATAATATTTAAAAAGCAAATAAAATTTAGCAAAACAATTATGCGTATAAAAGAAAATACTTACATCTTCGTTTCGCATTAATACATAAGTACCCCATAATACTTATGTATCAAGGCGAAACACAGAAACCTAATTTACTGGATAAAATTATTAAAAATTCGTTAAGTTAGATAAAAATTAATGACAATTAATTTAATTTAAAAAAACTAAACAACACAAGTTTTAGTATGCAAAAACGTAACCAAAATTCTAAATAAAATGTTCTATTTTTTTTCAAACATGTATTAATCGATAATATAATATTTTTCTTCTTTAACCAAAATAATTTTAATTTAACATTTTATTTTTATTTTTTTTAATTTTAGAATTTTTTTTCCTTTGGATCAGTGCTGTACTTGTGCAGTGCAGCCCCGAGGTGGGCTGCAATTGTGCAGCCCGCCTGGGCTACAACGGCAGTCCAAGCTTGGCTGCACAGTGCAGCCCGCCCGGGCTGCACCTGTGCAGCCCCCCATGGCTGCATCTGTGCTGCATCTGTGTGCAGCCCCCTTGGCTGTGCAGCCCACTGGGGCTGTGCAGCCCTTCTGGGGCTGCACCTGTGCAGCCTGCAGCGGCTGCACCTGTGCAGGCCTTCTGAGGCTGTGCAGGCCTTCTGGGGCTGTGCAGCCCCTGGGGCTACACACCTCTTGGGCTGCACACTTCTTGTGCTGCACCTGTGCAGCCCGCCTCTTGACTGTCACGCCTTACGGCTAACCAACCCCTCGTAGAGGACGTGTAGGGGTAAGAGTCTTCTGCTCGCCACCAAACAAAAAGCGAGAACCCTCCATCACGTTTCACCTAGATAAGCAAGGGCAGGATACCAGTGTCTGCCACGGCGGGGCTGAGATGGTTGAAAAGCCTACCAGTCGAGAGTAGCCGCTGTCGATGGTTGAAAAGCCTAGGTCGTGACATGTGGTATCAGAGCTAAAGGTTGAGTAGGAACTTTAGCTACGGAGTATAACACATTAGATGGCTCATTAGAGATAGGGTGAAGTATACCTTAGAATGAGTATAATTGATCAAAACCTCAAGTTTTTCTTAGCCTATTTCCTTTAACTGCTGATATTCCTTAAGATATCTCGTTCAAATATCTAAGCCAATTTTTCTTACTAATTACAGATAGTAAGGATGAGCGGACGAAGAGGCAGAGCTGGGGGGTGAGGAAATGCCACAGCACCTAGCCAAGTTCCCCCTACAGCCGAGGCAGCTTTACCTATTCAGCATCAGCCGAATCTGGCTGATTTATATAAGAACTTCTCAAGGCTTGGTGGTAAGCCGTTTACCGGCAAGGAGACGATTGTTGAGGCCCATGCATGGATTAGATCTTGTGAGAAAATCTTTAAAGGGCTTAAGCTGCAAGATGATCAGATGCGTCTCATAGCTACTTGGCAACTTCAAGATGAAGCCTTAGCTTGGTGGGACACAGTCACTATTGATGAGTCTGAGGATGAGTTCACTTGGGGAAGATTTAAAGAAGTATTCGAGAAGCGCTATATGTCATCAGCCGGGATTTCTCGTATGTACCAGGAATTCATGGACTTAAAGCAAGAAAGTTTATTATTCGAGGAGTATCTCAACAATTCAATGAATTGTCTCGCTTCGGTCTTAAGTTAGTGAATACACCTTTGAAGAAGAATGAGAGATTCATTCGTGGGATGAATAAAAAGTTCCACGAAAGGATGACTGGCCACGTCAAATAATCCTTTTCAGATCTGGTTGACATGGGATACCGTTATGCTACACTAGACATGCAAGGAGCACTGGTGGATAAAGGAAATTCGAGTAATCAAAATTGGAAGAAGAGGAAATTTGGAGGCAAGAAACCATGGCACGGCAAGGAGAAAAGGAAAAGCAATCAAGGGAGCACTACAGAGAATGTCACTTGTTATAATTGCTTAGAGAAGGGTCACTATTCTAGTAGATTCACAAAGCCTAAGAAGCAAGTCAGTCAATCCGTTCAAGAAAAGCCTAGAAAATGCTATTATTGTCAGAAGGTGGGGCATGAAGTTAAGGACTGCCCAGTTATGAAGCAAGCTCAAACGGCCAAAGTGTACTCAGTCAAAGACAAGCCCACATCTTCCAAAGCAGAAAAGGGAAATGGAGTTCTGGAAGGTAATCTCACCATTTATGATACAATTGTTAGGGTTCTTTTTGACACTGGTGCTACACACAGTTTTATCTCTCAACAAGCTATTAATGAATTGAATATTGAACATGATTTTGTTGATGAGCCTATATGCGTAAAGAATCCAGTTGGAGGTCCCACAAACCTCTGTCTTCGATGTAGAGATGTTCATATCTCATATTCTTTCCATCAATTCCCTGTTGGTCTCTTTGTTCTTGATTTCAACGAGTTTGAAGTCTTACTCGGAATGGATTGGCTTGCAAAATATGAAGTCAAATTGGATTGCAATAATCGATTGATCTCAATCAAAACCGAATTTGGGGATTTAATCGAAATTTCTTGTAAGGACCCTAGTCCCAAAAGGGAAGGGTTGATGTATAATTTGGGTTATCCTGAACCCAGCTTGGAGTCCATTCCTATTATTAGAAATTTTCCAGATGTATTTGAAGAAGTGAAATCTCTACCTCCTCACCGAGAAATAGAATTCAGAATCTACCTTGTGCCCAATGCTCGTCCTGTTGTTCATGCAAGTTGCAGGATGGCACCTAGGGAAAGGGTTGAATTAGTCGAGCAAACCCGGGATTTACTGGGAAAGGGTTGATTCGATCCAGTGTTTCTGAATGGGGCTCAGCCGTCGTATTTGTTGCTAAATCAGATGGATCTTTGAGATTGTGCGTGGATTACCGCGATCTCAATAAGCAGACTCTCAAAATAAATTTCCACTGCTCAGAATTGATGATTTATTTGATCAGTTGCACGACGTTGTTTCTTCTCGAAGATGGATCTAGCCCAAGGGTTCCATCAATTACGAATCGTCGAAGACTGTGTTTATTTGACAGCTTTCAGGGGTCCCAATATGTTCTACGAATGGTTAGTCATGCCTTTTGGGGCTAACCAATGCCCCAGCATACTTTGTGGACCTTATGACTCGTGTGTTTCGGGATGTATTGAATGAATTTGTGCTCGTGTTCATTGATGATACTTTGGTCTATTCCAAGACCGAAGAGGAGCATGCCAAACACCTTAGAATCATCTTGGA
The DNA here is from genome assembly GCA_030765085.1 of Allium cepa. Lineage (NCBI taxonomy): Eukaryota > Viridiplantae > Streptophyta > Magnoliopsida > Asparagales > Amaryllidaceae > Allium > Allium cepa. The sequence continues at coordinate 631,524,756 of CM060934.1, forward strand.
GACATTAAGGAGAAATATTCTATATGCAAAATTTTCCAAATGCCACTTTTGGGTCAAAGAAGTCAAATTTCTTGGCCATATTGTTAATGAATAAGGGATTTCAGTTGATCCTAGCAAAATTTCCGCCATTCTTGATTGGAGAAGACCTACTACCCCAAAGGAAGTTCGAAGCTTTTTGGGCCTAGCAGGTTAGTACCGAAAGTTTGTCCAGGATTTTTCAAAGTTAGCTAGTCCATTAACCAAGCTAACAATGAAGAATGAAAAGTTCATTTGGACTCCAAAATGTGAAGAAGTTTTTGAGGAGTTGAAGAAGAGATTAACCACCGCTCCTGTTCTCGCTATTATCAATGGGAATCAGGGTTTATCCGTTTATACCGATGCTTGCGGTGAAGGATTGGGTGCAGTATTGATGCAGAACGGGAAGGTGATTGCCTACGCGAGTAGACAATTACGCACTCATGAAAGAAATTATCTGACCCATGATTTGGAGCTTCTAACTGTTATTTTCGCTTTAAAAATATGGCGACATTATCTTCTGGGTAAGAATCCTTTCAGCTTTCTTAACAATCTACGAATTTAATTTAATTTAACTTAACAAATATACTTATCGAACTCTCTTTATTTCTAGGTGAAAAATTCAAATTATTCACCGACCACAAATCTTTGAAATATCTCTTCACCTAGAAAGGTCTGAATTTGCGACAACAGCGTTGGTTGGAATTTCTGGCCTCTTATGACCTAAATATTCTATATACGCCCAGAAAAACAAATGTAGTTGCCGACGCCTTGAGTCAAAGCATGCTATTCTTGCTCACCTTGTTATCGCTCCTACTCTTCTTAAGAGGATCGTGAGCAAGTAGTATGAAGATGAGTTTCTTCGGGGAATTTATAAAAGAATATGCCAAGGAGAAGACACTAGTTTTGAGATGGATAGTAAGGGAGTTATAAGGTTGAAAGGCAGAATATGTGTTCCAGACTTCCCCGATCTGAAGCGTGAAGTTCTAGACGAATGCCACAAATCTAAGCTTTGCATCCATCTAGGAGTTAACAGGATGTATAGAGATATCAAAAAGGACTTTCTGGTGGAAGAAGATGAAAAGAGATATATCTATTTATGTCAGTCGTTGTGCTACTTGCCAACAAATCAAGAGAGACCAAAAGAAGATGGCGGGTTTACTTCAGCCTTTAGAGGTACCCAAGTGGAAATGGGACCAAGTATCGATGGATTTCATCGACGGTTTGCATCGTACTCGTAAAGGCAATGAAGCGATTTGGGTCATTGTGGACCGTTTGACTATGACAGACCACTTTTTGCCAGTGAAAGCTACCGCACGGCTGCAAGTCTAGCTAATTTGTATGTGAAAGAAATTGTCCATCTCCATGGCATTTCTAGTAGTATAGTGAGTGATCGTGATCCGATCTTCACTAGTAGATTTTGGGAGGCGTTTCAAGATGCATTGGGAACCAAGCTGAATTTCAGCACTGCTTATCACCCATAGTCTGATGGGCAGACAGAGAGGATAAACCGAATCTTGGCGGACCTACTGCGTGCTTGTATACTTGATTTTGGTGGTTCTTGGTAGGACCATTTTCATCTGGTCGAGTTCTCTTATAACAACAGCTATCAGGCCAGTATAGAGATGGCTCCTTTTGAGGCTTTATATGGTCGACCATGTCGATCACCGGCATGCTGGATCGAGGCAGGTGATAGACTCGTTCTTGGACCGGATATGATTAAAGAAGCCACCGAGAAAGTTGATTTTATTCGAAAGAAATTGAAGACAGCTCAGAGTCGTCAAAAGAGTTATTATGATCGTAGAAGACGGGATTTGGAATTCCAGGTTGGGGACTCTGTTTTTCTTAAAGTATCTCCTATGAGAGGTGTACTGAGATTTGGGAAGACCGGTAAGCTAGCACCACGATATGTTGGTCCTTTTCCTATTCAGGAGAGGATTGGTTCTCTAGCCTACCATGTGTAGTTGCCTAGCTGGTTATCGGGTGTGCATGATGTATTCCACATTTCTAACCTACGGAAGTATGTGCACGATCCGGACAGTATTATTGAAGAAGCTGCCCAACAGGATCTTGACATCACTCCCAATCTAACCGTCAAAAGAGAACCGATAAAGATTGTGGATCGTGAAGAGAAGCAAATAAGGAACAAAGTTGTAAAGCTTGTTAAAGTTCAGTGGAGTGGCGATCCAAAGGACTGCACTTAGGAAACTGAAGATTATATGCAGAAATCATATCCCAATTGCAGAGTGGATATCTCGACTTAGTCGGTAAGCCATTTCCTTATCCTTTTTGAATTCGTATATTCTTTGTTTGTTTTATCTTTCTCTTTCAATTTTGAGGACGAAATTTTCTTAAGGAGGGGATATCTGTAACATCCCAAATTTTTAATTAAAATAAATATTATATGTAAACTCTTGGGGTTTAATTTGAGAACAAATTGGAAGAAAAATCTAAAACAAATAAAATAAGTGGAAATAATATATGAAATAAATTCCAATTTTATTTTGATTTGAAAATATTGAATAATAAATGTTTTTTTAGGAATCATTTGGATTTAAAAATCTTATATATATATATATATATATATATATATATGAACATTACATATATTAGTAAAATTGATTACACATTTGAATTTAAATTTAAATTTGTTCAAGATAAGGTTTTATATTTCAAGTTTATAAAAATTGAAGTTTGAATTTAAATTTAAAATAAATGTTTTAAAAAGTATGTAGCATTTAAGATTGTGAAGATGTAATATGTATATATATATATTAGTTTAATTCTTTCAACATTGTACATGTAGGTATATAGATATACAAAAGAATAAAGATACACATTTACTTTTAAAATGCATAAGATATAAATATAAAATATATAAAATATTCATTTGCTTTGTAAAAATCAAAAGGCTAAAACATACACGGAAAATAGAGTTGAATAATTAACAAAATCTAGGGTTTAAGATCTCTTCTTACAAATGGCACAAGACATCAATTCCTTAATAAATATTCAAATAAAAAAATTCAGAAAAACTCTCCTCCTTCCAAATTCAAATTTTTTTAAACCACCTAAACATCTGAAGTTCAGTAATCAAAAAGATCTTTGCAATCTTTACTTCAACATTCAAGAAAGAAAAAAAAATCAGAAAGAAAAAAAAAACTGTCTTCTTCAATTCAACTAAAATCTGAAGTATTTTCTCAAGCTTCATAATAGTAGTGTGTTACATACACTCAGGTAAGTCTGTTTCAACTGTATGGTTTATAAAATTATGATTTTTAAATCAAGTTTTAACCATAAATTCAAAACAAAAAAAACTACAGATTTGTAAAGGGGAAGCTTCAGGTTTCAAGCAGTGCAGTTAGTTTTTTTTCTGGAAATAATCAAAGGCAAGTAAATTTTTTCTTTTATTTTGAATTTGAAGTTATAATCTATAATGAAGCAAGACTTAATACAATAACATCCAATTATTTGCAGGAGAAATCAAGAATTAAAAAAAAAACTATTTTGGGTATACAAGTTCTGTTTTCAAAACTGCAGAAAAGAAAATTTCTCGGCTATTCAATCTGTAAGTGATCTGGAAAAAAATTGTTATTTTTAATGATTAAAATAAGTGAATACAACATGGGATTTGATACAACAATATCTAATTTTTATTGCAGGAAGAATCAAGGATTAAAAGCTTTAATCTATTTTTGGTTTCAAGTTGCAGAAAATAAAAAAGGGTCTCTGCTATAAATCTCAAATGTAAGTAAAATAAAAAAACCCCTGTTATTAATAATTTGAATGCATGAATACAACCCAGAGTAATCACAGATATGTGTTTAAAAATTGCAGATCTAAAACTTAAAAGAATTTAAAGAAAGGAAAGAAGAAAAATCCAGGCCTATCTCTGTTTTGAAACTGTCAGGAGTTTCTGAAAAAACAAGTGAGTAAACTCTTGTTTTTCTTTCAATTTGTGTTGCTGTGTGAATGCTTGAATGATTAAGGAAATTTAGTTTTTGGTTGCTTGCAAAAATTTTGAATATAGGATTAGATTGTGGCATGTGCATGTTGATCTTACACAAAAACTAGTTACTGTTTTAGCTCAGGAAAACCAAACCTGTCAAACCCCTTTCCTTTCTCCCTGTTTCTATTTTCTGTTGCATTTGGAAAAAAACAAACAAGCTGGAGTTTGAGTGTTAAACTAGCACCATGTTTCAGTAACAAATTAAAACAAGTTTTGGGACTTTCTTCTACTAGAAAAAGAAAAAAAAACTACACGGTGACACCTAAATTTGGTTACAGGCTAACCCATATCAAAGGAAATCTAAATCTCCTTCACTCTTTGATTCTAACAAAGACTTTTAAACAAGTTAAATATTGTTTTAAACTCATATTACACATCAGTAATGAATTAAAACAGTTTTATAGAGTTCTTCTTCCTGGAAAGTTGAAACATAGTGACAACTCAAATCCTCAAGAAAACTCGAACTTCACGAATTTAAACTTCCATAACTTTAAGTGAATCCACACTAAAAATGATGATTTTTGAAACTAGAATCAAAATTTTCCATTGATTTTTCACTGTAACATTTTGGATGATCTGTAAATTGAAGTTTTATCAAACCCTGGTGATCTAAGAAATTTTAAGCCTCGAGTTCATTGTGCAGCGAGAATTAATGCTCGAAATCATCAGAAAAATATTAGATTAATTTATAAATCATGGGATTGTTGATTCGGGGTCAAATTAGGGCTTAAAAACCTTTTTTGTTCACATTGGAAAACAAGGATGCTGCGCCACCTATTGTTGATCGGGTTGCGTGTCAGTGGGGTGAATCGATGCGTCGCACGGTGTTCAAGCTTGAGGCAAAGTTTGGTGGCCGATAACGGCCAGAGGTGGTGGCGCGAGGCGAATGTTCAGATGACATTTCCTGATGGGTTTCGGGTCAAAGGTCTCGATCCACAATTTCGAATTTTTTTCCCAATTCTGGGTGTTCGTGGTGTCTTGGGGGATGGAAGGCGACTCGTTGGTGGCCGCAGCACCGACCAACGACGGCGAAGGTGGCCGTGCACATGCACGTGCTTGGTTGTGTGTCAGTTGTGAAATTTGGGGAGGACAAGGGAAAAGCTCAAAGCAGTACACGGGAACTTGGGGTGAAAACTCGAAGTCATACTCGAGTTGTTGTAGCGTTGTATCGGGTTGAATTTAAACACTTAACAAATTTTTACAAAAATACCACCCGGGTCAATTTTGGCTTAAACCCGAAGTAAGGGAATGTTGTCTCGGGGTACGACCCGAAGCAAGTCTCGGGTTGGTCGATAAAAACAGCAACCCAGTTTTTACCAAATTTTTGAAAACACAAGTAAATTTATTTGCTGAATAAATTAATGATAATGGTAAATAGAATATGAAACAAATGGTATATTAAATTTATAATTTTATAAAATTTGTTTCAAAGTTTAATTTAACGAAATTTTAAAAGTAAAAAAAAATGTTTAAATGTTAATTTAAATACCAAATTTATTTATATTAATGAAAGAATAATTAACCATTAAGGCTTGCAATGATTTTACAATTTAAAATTTATTATTAAAGAATAGGAAATTTATAAAATTAAACTTAATTAATTAACAATTAAGAATTAATAAATTAAAATAATAAGTCAAGGGATAATTAATTAACTAAGCCAATTAAAATAATTCATAATTAAGTAAAATTAAACATTAATTTAAAATGATTAATAAAGACAATTATATGGTTAATTCACTTTAATCACAATCACTTGAATCAACGATGATTGACCATCATAAAATACTCTGTACTGCATTGACATTTCTGTTGTGATGCTTTGATTGCTTTGTGATGAACTGTGATTTGTGATTTGTTCCTATATGTATGTGAAATCCTTTTTTCCCATAAAACGGCATTTAAACTTTGATGCGACAGGGAGTCGGATTTCAGTTTGTTATCCAAAACCCACATCGGACCTTGAATGTGAATCTTTGTGATTGATATAACCATATGTTTTAAATTTGAGCGCTCACTATTCGGATTAGCCGGGAGAGGACCTTTGTGTCAAATAACCCATTCGAATAGTGATTCGACGAATGGATTGGATTTGAAGACCGGTGGTGAAGACCGCGTGTCTTCGAAAACAATAGGATAACCTATCGATTGTCTCTGCACCGAGTTGCTCCGGTATAGGGATTTCCTAAGTGATGGGAAGTCCGATCGGGATTGTGGACGCCTGGATTTGCAAGGGCTTCTTCCTTTATTGGACGAAGTGCCTTCGGTTCTGTTCGAATTCGGAACAGACTTGTATGGTCATGTGTATGACACTACACTTTGAGATATAAAGCCGATTTCTTTCGAATACATATTTGTTGGTGGCGGAGAATTTATTCTCTTAGCTTAAGACCCTTCTCTGAGACGTACGAGCTCAGAGGTTATGTAGTTGAAGGTTATCAGCGATATACTCCCAATTTGGTAGTGTGGCATGCTAAGTGCTGCTGTATATTGATGATCATTTGTTGGTCATTTGTGATCAAAGCATGGCTTTCGTGTAAAGTGTAGCTTTGTGGACGAGACCTCATCGGACCTCACACCCCGAAAATGGTCGAAACAGGAAAGATGCAGCAAGGTTATGGGGTCGCGCCCTTTAGGGTATGTCATTTCCTTCTGGAAAAAGGTGGTGTCATGGTATGGAGTCCAGATACTTACCTATGTGGTTGCTTCATTCTCATTCTCTGTGTGGTTGTTGCTTTGTGATGGGGGCCCCTCGGATAAAGGTCCCAAAGGACCGAGGAATGACATAGTCGTGTAGTAGTTACCTAGTTACAAAGGTAACCCGGCCTTGTGTTGGCAAAGAACTGGTTAAGTTTTCGGGACGTCCCGCCAGAGGCATACCCATATGGCATAGGAAGTTCCTTAGCCTGACCATTTGTTGGAAGTCCAATTCCCAATGCGAACCTAGTACGGTTTTAGTTGTATTACCTGCCATCTACTTATGGTGGTCACCACTGTTTAGATGGTAGCTATAGTAGGCATAGTTCGGAATGTCTATGCTGGCTCGGATTGATATTATACTTTCGAAATGGCTTTCTACACTATGCACTAGTAATAATATCAAAGAATTTTTCCGTATCAAGCATATTTGACTATTATTAGAAGAAATCTCCTCTAATTCTGCAATTGCATTGTGTGTGTGGCGGGAGGTCTTATGGTAGTTTCAATTTCTAAAAGCATGGCGGTTTTTCTTGTATAAATCTGTTTTATTTGAAAGCAACTATCTTTGTTTACTTATACCAGTCCCATGACTGACCCGGAGTTTATTGTTTCCTTTATAAACTCTGGGTGCCCACTATTTCTACACGGGCAGCCTAGTAGCAGGTTTCCCGTATTTTGGCTCTAGCTACATTTTGGAGTATTTTGGTCTGGAGACTATCGGTTTTTGGGAGCTTTTACCTTAGAGACATTTTGGAAGCTTTTGGATCTCGAGGTGCTTAGTTCTTGGATGTTCACTATCATTCTCTACTTTTTGAAGACTTTTGGCATATGATATCTAGTTGTTCTATTATGTCATTCTATTTGGAGATGTGATTCATGTATTATGTACGCTGATGTTGTAACAGATATTATTATGATGTTGTATATGTGATGTAATGCATGTTATTCATTTTATTTCCGATGTTTTATATTCATCTAATGCTGTTATAAGCTCCATCCGACTGGAGTTCGATGTTTGAATCATTGACAGTCGAGTACAAGTGAGGTATTTGATGTCAATTTTCGAACGTTGGATTTCGGGTCGTGACATGAAATTATTTAAAAGCTTTTTAAATTGAATTTCCTAATTGATGAATATATTTTAAATGCAAATGAAAATAAATAATTACATGTGTTGAATTCTTATGCATGCTAAATACATGTGTTAGCTAATTAGTTATTATAGATGACAAATGTAAGTGTGATAATAAGTGGCATGAATTATTTTCCATTTTCATTAATCTAAATTAATTTTAATTCAATTCTATATAAACACTCATCTCCCCTCTCTTCTATTTTCTTTCTTTATCTTTTCATTTTAATGCAAGAAAACCTAAACTCTTTCTCAGACCAGAGATCCACAAAATATACAAATCTGAAACATTCCTCTAAGTAAAAATCAAACCCTGCAAAACCTTTCACAAATTCAAAGCCAAAGCTGTTAACACTTTCCAAACTCAAGAATCTTCGGCCTGAAATCAAGTTCAAATCAAATCTGCAATGTTTATTTTTCTGTAACCATTTTTATCACCAAAGTTTGCAAACACTCCTCAAAATTATCAAGCCCTGTAAACAAAACAGAGTCTTTAATCAATTATCCTCAAACCTGAAATCATTTTCAAAAGTTTAAACTCAAGTTCAAAAGTCTGCAACTATGTTTATTTCCAAGTGCAATCTGAAGCAAAAATTAAAGCCTACAAGTTTTTCAAAATGTAACTGAAGCATCAACAAGGATTTACAGAAATCCAAAGATTTTCAAAGTTTTTAAAGCAAGCACACCAGTTTTAAATAATGAAAGCAAAATCAGTTTCAAAGTTCCAGTTTTTCAGGCTCTGATCAAAATTGCTTTAACTCTCTGCCTCTTTAATTGGTGAGTAAAAATTTATTTAAAAGTTAAGTAGATAAATGTTTGTTGCATATGAATTTCTGTGATGAAGAGTGTTGCATGTGTATCTTAGTATAACCTCTGTATATAGGTATCTGGTTTAAGCATGCATGTTTGATAGCTTGGTTATACCCTGTTTATAGTTCAGAGTTTAAAGTGTTATCAAAAAAATTCAAATCTTCCCATCTGCACTTTGTCAGATTTTGGAATTCAAATAAGAATAGTTTGGTTAAACCTAATTTAAGATATGAAATTATAATTAATGAAGAAAAGTTAGAGTATCACCTGGAAAGGTAAATAACAGTAAAAAAATTTGATAAATGTTAAAATTCAAATCAACAACCTTTTGATTTTCTTTTATAACCTGAATCGTTGACTTAAATCATGATTTTTAAGAGTTAAATCATAGTTTTTAAGTTTGTTTTGAATGATATTTTCAAGGTTGACCAGAAAGTGAGTTTGTGGTCTTTTCTGACTATAAAGGAGATCGGGATGAACGGGATTGCTTTAGGAGGTGGTGAGAAGGTAGGTGAGCATAGGAAAAATGCTTGCTGGATTTTATGATCGACATGGCGATAGTGAAGGGATGATGTAGGGTTTAGCACCCAGTTATGGTCAGAGTTGTAGCCTAGGTCTTTGAGGAATTTCTAGTGTTTCGAGTTGGTCAGGACGGAGAGGAATTGAAGCCTGTAATCTTGACGAAGCTTTGGACGGAGGAAAGGCATTTCTGGTGGATGGAATCGGCCTGGCGAGGCGTTTCTGGTTGTTGAATTTGGGACCAGGTAGATCTGATGGGTTCGTTTTTGTTATTGAGCTCGATTGAGAATGGTGGATTGTCTGATGCCAGAGCACATTGCTGTCGACTTGTTGGAGATGGTCAGGGGTGCTGGAGCTCCGACGATCGGTGGTGCATGTGCACCTGGATTCAGTGTGCAGTGGTTTGGGTTCGATTGTTTTCTCGAGTAGGGTCTCGGGGTATAGGGGATTTGGCTCGAGTATTATCCTTAGGTCGTACGCAAATTTGAGTGAAATGTTAAGTTTTAACAGTTTTAATTTTAACCAAAGTGTTAAGTATTTAAACAGTTAAATTTTTAAATCAAACTCTTTTACAAAAAAAGAAAAGACGATGTACTTGGTTTTTGTTTCAAGTCCACATGGTTAAACCCAAAGTAAAATGTTTAACCAGTTTTTAAATTTAAAATAAAGGAAGTTTTAAATTTTAAATAATTAAGCTAAATCAATTTCTTGAAATTCATTTCTTTGAAATGAATTTTTTGTATAAATAAATTTGTATGATTTGTTTTAAATGTTTTAAGTTAAGTCCTTAAAATTATTTTCAAACTTAATTTGAAATATAAAAGGAAATTAATAAGGAAATGATTTATCTTAAAAACTTAATATAAGTTTGATAATATATGGAATAATTAAAGAATGATTTATTAATTGAATTAGTTAATGATTAATGATTTATAAATTAACACTTAAAATTTTCAAAGTGATTTATTAACTTGAAATTAAGGATTGTTAATTAGTAATTAGAGATAAGTAATTAATGATTACTTTATATTTTAAACTTAATTAATGATTTAATTTAGTAAAGTTAGTTGTTAAGATAAAATGTTTTCAAAGATAATTAAAGATAATGTTTTATCTTAAGGATAATTAAGTTTTTAATGAGTTGTAATTAATTAAGTTAATTAATAGATTTTAAGTTTAATTAATTAATTTAATTAATTATTATAAAGGTTAATTAAGTAATTAATTAAGTATAATTATTAATTTAATTAACAAATAATTATGATGGATTAATTAATGATTATAGATTAATTAATTTGAAATTTGAAATTAATTAATTGAGAAATTAAGGGTTAATTAAATAGTAATTAAGAAATACTTAATAAAGTTTTATTAAGTAATAATTGGGTTTTCTTGACTAATAATTAAGAGGTTAGTAATCTATAATTCAAGTTAATTAAGAATTAATTAACTATTATTAAAGGTTAATTAATTTTAATTAAGGATTGATTAATTGATAATTATGGATTAATTAATTTGTAATTAAGGTTGTTAATTAATAATTTAGTTTTATTAATTAATGATTAAGAGATAATTAATTAGTTAATTAAGGTTAATTAATTAATAATAAAAGTAATTAGGGATTGATTACTTTGTATTAAAGGATTGATTAACAATTAAGGTTTATTAATTAATAGTTGAAGAATAATTAATCTGTAATTAAGGATTAATTTGGTTAAAGAGTAATTAAGGGATGGATTACTCGGTTATGATTTATGAGGTGAATGTGATTAAGTTAAGTTAATTAATTTGTTAACTAAGTAAAGATAGTCACATGATAATTGATTAAGTATGCTTACTTAATGAGATTTGATAAGAGTAATTATTTAAGGTAAGTAATTGATGAATAAATTATTGGAGGTAATTGAGATTCTAATGTTGATCTTTCTTTCATCTCTATCTTTTCTCTTCTCTATCCCTTTCTTTCTTAAAATGATGCGTCTTTCTGTGGAGAGAAATGCGGGCCGTTTCACTTGGCAATTGGGAATTGATTTGGGGAGGAAATCAGGAAGTTGACTGGTTTGACTTTGGAATTATTTTAAAAAAAGGAATATTTTGGTATAAATGATTTAAAATCTATATTCTTTAAATATTCAAACTATTTTGATCTTCCAAATTATTTTACTATATAAACCATTTTATATTCAAATTACTTTCGATTAAACTATTTAAATATTTTCTATTAAACTATCTTTAACTATTTAACTATTTTAAACTATTTTCTAAAATTCAAATTGGTTGAAGGGTAAATTGTTATATTTAAATCTTTGATTTAAATACAAACTAGGTTAAAGTGAAGATTATAACCTAAATTGAATTCGAATCAAATTTTGGAATTGGAATTGATTTGTTGAACATAATTGATAATTTTGAATAGATGATGATTTCGAAATGAATTCGATTTTAAAGTAAATATAGGATGATTTCGAAATGGATTTGATTTGGAAACGAATATGATATCCTGATATCAAGTGCAAATTGTTTCGAATTGTAAAGAACCAACCTGTGTGTAAAATGACGATTGGTTGTTAAAAGAGACCGGGGCCTCTTATTGGCATACTGTCTGTCAATATTGGAACCACTTTGACAACTGTGTATGTGGTGGATGATATCCAGAATGTTGTGGTTGAACTGGTGACGTTTACTGGAATGAAGTAAGAGAACGATGATGGATAGCCTTGATATTCGTGTCATAATTAAAATGACTAAAACAGGAGCCTATGACTGGCCATTGAGGTAAGCTACCTCTAGCGAAGTTGATCCCTCGTATTACTATTGTGGTTTCAGATTCGATGGGTGCACCTTATTTGTCATTTGGATTGATTGTCGCGGTCGGCCACAGATGGGTTACGACCAGCCAGAAAGGGTAAACTGGTAGAATCCTACCTTGGGCATTACCTCACGTGCCATGTCATATTTATCCCAATACGAGCACATTAAGATTTTGGTTTAAAACTGTAAAATATGTTAAGGTGGATCAATGTAAAACCTTAACGCTATTTTGATATTTATTTTATTAATAGACATTATCTATTATAGCGTAAACTATTATATATAAATAGTTTAACGGATCCTTAAGAGATGGAAAATCCCATAACATCTCTTAAGTTATTGCACTCATATTGTGATGTTGATTTGACTTACATAAGAGTATTTTAGTCCTGACTCGAGTGTTCTGTCTTTCATTACACTCGGGTCGGTCCTGAGTTTTTTCAACTTATTGAAGACTATTCTGTAGAGGACGAAGACGGAGTTTGGTATATTACTATTATTATACCCTTCATCATGCTATGTTACTATATAGATTATTTCTCCTTGTTGTATATTTATAACTCTGATAAATGTGTATAGATAATAATCAAATGTATAGTAAATAGCTTTATGAATTGTTTATTTGATTATTATATTTTATCGTTTTTGCTGTGAGATTCTGTGTTTTGTTTTCTTCTTCTCTTCTTATTTTTCTTATTTAACCCCATTGATTATCTACGTTCTGGATTGTTTAAGTCGGAAATGTGTGGATTATTGTCGATTTAAACCTTCTGAAATGTGGGTCGTCACAGTTGGTATCAGAGCGAAGGTTTAGCGATAACCTTGGCTTTGTGGGGTTTGACTCGTTAGAGATAGGGTAGTAATACCCTAAAATGAGTCTGTTGAGTGTATATATGAGAGAGCGTACTTGTTAGTGTTATAAAATATTTTATATTGTGTTTACTTATCCATTGAGTTGTTCATAAATTCCGGTTGATTTGCGGGACGTCGTGTATCGATAGGGGTTTCTAAACACTTAAACGAGGCAAGTCGACATAATATTATTTTTAAATCGGATAATGAAATAATTTTGCGTAATTATACTATATATAATATAAAATGATAACTCTTAATGAATGTGTTGATTGAGAATAATAATATTTAGTTATCATTGATTATTGGTTGAATTAAAATAAAATGGATACTTTATAAATTTATTTTACGAAACATTTGATAATTAAATTGAATTGAAATAAAATTGCACTAAGAATTGGTTAAAATGGCCAAGTTGTAAATAATTGGAATATCTTGATAATTGGTTAAAAAAATTTGTATAAGTATATTTATAATATAGCTTATATATATAAATGATTTTAAAAAAAATTGCGAATTTTAGAATTTAAAATCCTTTTGTTTTCAAAATTGTTTTTCAAAGCCTTAAAATTTAATAAATAGTATTATTTGAAAGAATTTTGACTAGAAAAATATTTTTGAAAGAAAAAAAGTATTAAGCTCACTTGGTCACTGGGAAATAATTTTAGGAATGATTGTAGCATCGTCAGTATTTATTTTTGAGTTTCTAAGTGAAAATTGCTACCAAAAGAAATTTATTTTTGATTAAAATAAGTTTTGTTGCGAAAAATGTTCTAAGTATGATTTAATAAATGTATGAAAATAGTTTTGAACTTATAACTGAAAAATATATAACGAATGAGTTTATAACTTATAAATTAAAAATAGTATAGAAAAGAAATAAGTTTGAAACTTATAAATTTGAAAAAAAAAATATAACTTGTGGATTTGAATAAGGAAGTAAAGGTAAATTTTAAAATGGTTAAACATTTTGAATAAGTAGATAAAATAAATTTGAATTTGAGATATGAAATAAAATAAATTGGCTTAGCATTGTTAAATTGAATGGAGTTAGTGAAGTTAAGTAAATAAAATAAGGTTAGACTCAAGAAGCTTAAATGAAATATGAAATGCAACTGAAATGAATTGGGTAAAATAATAAAAATAATAAATTGTATGATTTATAGATTTGAAATTTTAAGCTAAAAATAAATTTTAAAATTGGTAAAATGGGAATGATAAGAAATTTAACTTGAATGAAATTAAATAAAACGAGCAATATATTAAAATAAAATGAAGTTCAACCCAATAAATTGAATTGGATATTAAAAGAAACTAGATAAATTAGTAAGGTGGATTAATTTCGTTTGAGCTAAAAAATGAATTAAAAATGAATAAGGACTTGAAATGTAATTTAAATATGAAAGAGATTAAATAAAATAAATGATTGTAAGAAAAAATTAGTATGAGTATTTGGATTTGATTTAAAATTGGATAAAGGAAATTTTAAATTGCAAGTGGAGTAGTTTAAATAAAAAAATTGAATGTTAACTAATATAATATGGAATAAATTATAAAGTGAAGTTAACTTAAGAGATGCTTAAAAAAATGCATTTGAATTAAAGTAGGTAAAATAATATGAATTCAAATAGATAAAGTGAACTAATGAATTAATAATAAATCAAGATATGAAGTAATAATAATAACCGTGATTGTGTTGTATAAATTTAGATGGTTTATAAATGATGTTAGTATGTAAATAAAAAGATATACTAAGTGGAAATAAAATAGATTTAACTTAAGCATGGTTAAGTGCAATTTTTTAATGATTCATAAATGAATTTATATGAAATAGGTTAACTAAAAGTGAAACAATAGGAATTTCACAAATTAAATTTGATAAATTGAATGTAAATGAAATAAATTTGAATAAATTAAAAGAAAACCAAATTATGAACGTGGCTAAGTATTTGGATGAGCAAAGTCAATCAATGGAATGTGAACTAAATGTAAATGTGGATGAAACAATGTAAATAATCGGAACAAATCAATTAAATGTAAGTATGTTGTATTGAAATAAATCAAATATGAATGAATGAATATTGGATGAATTAATAAAAATGGTTGTCGAATATTAATTAATTAAAAGCAAATGAATTGAATATAAATCCATTGTATGATTAATGAAATAAATATTAATTAGTGATTATGAATCAATGTAAAATATATGGAATGTGGTATGGAATTAAATTACTTCTTAAGTGTAATTAATTAAATGAATTATCGGAATGAAATAATGAAGTGAAGAAAGAAAAATGAATGTAACTATAAACGAGTGGAAAATAATGGAATGTAAATGTATTAATATTGATGGTTTTATGCAAATCATTTAGAAATAAATAAACCGAATGAAGAATCAACTGAACATGAATTTAATTGAATAGTTGTTGAATGCAAATAAAATTGAAGTGAATCAATTACAATGTTAGTGTAATGAATGTTAATAAGAAATAAAGAGTATAAAAAAATATTTGTTATTGGATAATGAAAATTCACATGCTTATGAATTAATTGGATTAATTGGACGGATATTGACGGCTGGATGGTTTCTTTTGTTGAAAACCACTGTTTTTACTGTTTTGATTGCATATGATTGTTGTATGTTACGTATTTGTGATTGTTTGTGTTGTTTGGATTCAAAATCCATGTTGTATGGTTATATTAGACTTATACATGCTTCTATATCGTGTATGTTAACTAATATTGTTGATTTGAGTTGAGATTGGTACATACGAAGACAGTTTGGGGTGTATATGTGGATTATATGCTTTTTCTTGCTTAATATGAGCGAACTCGCTCGTATTATAAATAATAAGGTACGTATCTCGGATTACATACCGCGGTTTTATATTTTTGCCCTACGGGATGCCTCATCATTGAGATGAGATGTATATTTGATATATATTGGTTATATTTGTGTTATATATTGAATTGTAAAAAATTTCCGATCGAGCCGCGCAAAGGAGACTCTGCTGAAATTTTCCGTAAATCCGGGAGTTGGAAAAATTTTAAAGTAATTTTTTTTACTTATAACTTATTTTACATATAAGTTATATTTTCCGTAAACCGATAGCAGAATGGCGTAGTAAAACCGTAGTAAAAATATTCTAATAAGATTTTAAAGTTATAAGTGATTATTAGAATAAAATTTATTGTATGTTAAATTCTTTAATTAACGCCTTTCCAAGGACGAAAAGTTTTGCGTTGAGGAGTATGTAACGACCCGTATTTTTGGCTATTTTAAATTATTAAATTTAATATAATTATTGGATAAGTTGGGTAGAAATAAAATTTAAGGATTTAGTATATTGGTTTATTGGATAATTAAATTGTTAAAATTTAGTATTGGAAATTATTTCAATAATTTAATTCTGGATCTAAGATGATTCAAAATGATATCGGAAATTGATTTCATTTTTTTTCAAATATAAATGAAGAGGGTTAACATTTAAAATTGGATTTAAATGTGAAAAAATAGAAATTGAAATTCTCTACTTTAAATTGACGAGTAAAAATAGCCATTTTGGCCACAGTCGCGGATTTTGACGAAACAAATTCCATCGGATCCGTAATAGTGATTATTGCAGGATTTCAAGTTTCGAAGCGTTCAAACTTATCGTTTGGCTGTGCGAGCTTGAAACGCATAGAATTTTAATTCAGAATTTAAATAAATAATTCGATTCGAAAAGCCATCTTCCTCATACGATCGAATTAAACCTCGAAACTAGTTCCATTGTGTTCGGAATGGAGTTAAAACATTATAAACGTCTAACGGCATGTTCCGTTTGGAACTCGAGAAATTTCGGACGTTAAATGTCAAATATTTTCAAATTAATTAATAATAATAAATATCTACATCATCACCTCAAACTCGTTCAATCCGTATCCACCGAACCCTCTCATCTCCCCTTTTTTATCGTTTGCAACTGTGAAAATCAAAAAAACAGATAGAGGCCGATTAAAAATCAAAGGGAGAAAAAAACACGACAACTAAAAAAAAGGGCAACCGATTGTAGAAAAAACGGTTGCGTCTAAGAGGCGATCGAGTGCGTTCGAGATGGCGGCGCGGAAGGCCGATGTCAGAGGGGCGGCAGCTTATCACGCGGTAGAGGTGTGAAGCGCAGTTCGCATCGTTGATCTCGGGGTCGAATTAGGGTTTGGATCTTGGTGATGAGGAGGCGCGTTTGGGGTTTCATGAGTTACACGCGATGTCGGCACGATGTAGGGCAGCACGTGCGATGGAGGCAGGCAAGGTGGCGGCACAAGGCCAGGTCGGAGGGGGATAGTCGATGGGACTGGTGGCGAGAGGAAGTTTGAGGTCTGGGCTGTCATAGGAGACGATGATAGAGATGGCCATGGCTATGGGGGCCAATCGTGTTCGGTTGAAAATTATCACGGTTGGGGAAGAAAAAGGAACGGCTTGTAGCTCGCGTGCGATCAGGAGATTGAGGATGTGTGGGATTGACAGGTAAGAGCTTAGTAAATTATTTTAGGTTAATTATGTTTCTCTAGTAGGTTAATTTATTTTATACTTATCGTTAGGCTAATAAAATTTTATATTTTCTTGTACGAGGCCTAATTCGATCGAAACAATTCGTATTGTTATCATATCGATGTTGGCTACAGCATGGAGCGGATTTGGAATTTATTGAAGCTGAAATATTTTCAGTTTCAAATGGAAGGTGAGTGTTTTTAATGCTCATGTTTGACTATTACATCTTATGTTAGAAAATTTATATCGCGGAATAATTTGAATTGATTGATGGTGGTTGGGTAAATTTAATTTGATATTTAATTGACATCTGAATAAATTGATAAAAATTTAGTTTTGATAGATAAAATAGATTTAGGATTTTAAACTGCCAGTAAAATTCCTGATTTATCGAAAATTGGTTGGCTATTGTGAATATTGATTGTTTGGATGATTGGTTGAGATGGATGCAATTGATTGATATTTTGAATATTTGGGTGTCTATTTATATATCCTGTTATCACCCTATATATTATTTACAGCGTATAAACTATAAATTGAATTATTTAGAATAAATTAAGAAATAGGTTGAAACGATATATACCTATGACCACTATTTGGATTTAAATGATGTATATCCATTCTTGAAATCAAATTGAAATGATTATCCACTTGGCCATAGGTTAGAAAATTATATACGGACGCCAGGTTGGTTAAATTAAATGATTTTTAAAAGTTGTTTTGAAATTATTTAAATGAATTGATTTTAATAATAAAATCAAATTTATGAGAATTGAATTATTTTGAATTGGAACTCGAAATGTTAGAATTTAAACTTGATCAACGAGATTGTTTTAAATTAATCAAGTTTAAATTTTAAGTTATAAACGGAATACGTCGTAAATTTCAGAAATGGATTTGTGTTAAAGGATTTATTTTTGGTTGAACTTTGAATATTTATAGAAAAAAATGATATGAAATGATATTTCAAAATTTGAGTTTGGAATCGAATTATAATTGAAAATTTGGATTTAAAAATTGTATTGGAAGTAAATTAGATTTAAGTGTTTAAATCGATATTCTGAAATCAAACTTGGAATTGGAATTGGAAATAAATTTGAAATTGGAATTTAAATTAATTTGTAGTTGGAATTGGAAATTAATTTGGAATTGGAATTGGAAATTAATTTGAGATTGAGATTTAAACTAATTTGGAAATGGCTACTGAAATCGAAAGTAATTTGTAAATTGAAAGAAATTTTTATGGAATCAAAATTTATTCGAGTTGAAATCGGAATTGAATCAATTAAATCAAAATGGAATTGGGAATTGATTTGGGGAGGAAATTGGGAAGTTGACCAGTTTGAATTTGGAATTATTTTTAAAAAAGGAATATTTTAGTATAAATGATTTAAAATCTATATTCTTTAAATATTCAAACTATTTTGATCTTCCAAATTATTTTACTATATTAACCATTTTATATTCAAATAATTTTCGATTAAACTATTTAAATATTTTCAACTAAACTATCTTTAACTATTTAACTATTTTGAACTTTTTAAACTATTTTCTAAAATCCAAACTGGTTGAAGGGTAAATTGTTATATTTAAATCTTGGATTTAAATACAAACTAGGTTAAAGTGATGATTATAACCTAAATTTAATTCAAATCAAATCTTAGAATTGAAATTGATTTATCGAACAAAATTGATAATATTGAATATATGATGATTTCGAAATGAATTTGATTTTAAGAGAATATAGGATGATTTCGAAATAGATTTGATTTGGAAACGAATATGATATTTTGATATCAAGTGCAAATTGTTTCGAACTGTAAAAGAACCAACCGGTGTGTAAAATGACGATTGGTTGTTAAAAGAGACCGGGGCCTCTTATTGGCATACTCTCTGTCAATATTGGAACCACTTTGAAAACTGTGTACACAGTGGATGATATCCAGAATGTAGTGGTTGAATTGGCGACGTTTACTGGAATAAAGTAAAAGAAAGATGATGGATAGCCTTGACATTCGTGTCATAATTAAAATGACTAAAACAGGAGCCTATGTCTGGCCATTGAGGTAAGCTACCTCTAGCAACGTTGATCCCTCGTATTACTATTGTGGTTTCGGATTCGATGGGTGCACCTTATTTGTCGTTTGGATTGATTGTCGCGATCGGCCACGGATGGGTTACGACCAGCCAGAAAGGGTAAACTGTTAGAATCCTACCTTGGGCATTGCCTTACGTGCCTTATCATATTTATCCCTATACGAGCCCATTACGATTTTGGTTTAAATCTGTAAAATGTGTTAAGGTGGATCAATATAAAGCCTTAATGCTATTTTGATATTTATTTTACTGATAGACATTATCTATTATAGCGTAAACTATTATATATAAATAGTTTAATGGATCCTTAAGAGATGAAAAATCTTGTAACATCTCTTAAGTTATTGCACTCATATTGTGATATTGATTTGGCTTACATAAGAGTATTTTAGTTCTAACTCGAATGTTTTGTCTTTCTTGACGCTCGGGTCAGTCCTGAGTTTTTTCAGCTTATTGAACACTATTCTATGGAGGACGAAGACGAAGTTTGGTATATTACTATTATTGTTATACCTGCATCATGCTATGTTACTGTATAGATTATTTCCCCTTGCTGTATATTTATAAATCTGATAAATATGTATAGATTATAATCAAATGTATAGTAAATAGCTTTATGAATTGTTTATTTGATTATTATATTTTATCATTTTCGCTGTTAGATTCTGTGTTTTGTTTTCTTCTTCTCTTCTTATTTTTCTTATTTAACCCCATTGATTATGTACGTCCCGGATTTTCTAAGTCGGACATGTGTGGATTATTGTCGATTTAAACCTTCTGAAATGTGGGTCGTCACATAGCACATTTGCCCCATAATACTAAACAAGAAAATGAGGAAAGCACGATCATTCGCAGGTAGAATATAAAAACAATATGTCATGTTACACATAACAAAGTGAACTTTAAAGTCTTAGGTAGAACAAAATACAAAAGTTCATTAGATTTACTTATCTAGATCTATCAGAGAAGGTGAGTAATCTTGTTTGCAACTTAGTCTTACTCCTCAAGTTGTAGGATGTCTTTATTCACATCGGCCCTTTTCTTCTCTTCCTAAAAAAGGCACTCAAAATGGTTTGAGTCAACATCCTCTCCCTCTGCATTCCATTTATTCCAGTAATATACAAAAATTAAGTCTGCCACAATTCATCTTTCACAAAGTTAGGCTTAACTTCAACTTTGTATTGACGTCTAACCGAAGCATAAAATCCATAAGTTACATCTGAAGTGATAGTTTCGAGTTATTTAGTGGATTTTTCCAGATTCTCTTTAATCCTAGCCATAACTTCACCCTTTTCCTTCAGTTCATGCTCCTTTACAGCTTGAGCATCCTCAACAGACTTAACCTCCTTCCCAGCCTTCTCAACCTACTCATGAAACATTCTAACCTCTTCCTCGGCCTTGACCTTAACCAAAGCCAGTGCAGTATTGGCTAAGGCAAGATCAGACTCAAGCTTAGCTACCCAACTCGAAAGCAAGGCATGCACACTCCCTGATTCACACATTTTATCATCCAGGCCGTAGACAACGAGAGTGGAAAACATAAAACAACAGAAGTCACAAACCGATTCAATGCGAAAGAGAAAAGGAAAAGAAAATATGATCATGCGCATAAGACCAAAGCTTCTCAAATTTTGACAAAATGGTAACGGAAGACATCTCAACAGCCAAGGCAAAAAGAACAGTAGGACCCTATACAGGCTTCCCAACACTTTCCATCAAAGCAAAGTTGGAAACTTCGAATGTGGTCCAGCCACCTGCATTAAGGGTAGATTGAGCACTAGAAGAAAAACCAACTGGCCAAAAGGTGTAGGAATTGGAGAAGGAGGAACTCTCACATCAGAAAAGGAAGAAACCTCGGACAGGGGAGAAGCAGCCAATTTCTTGAAAGGAGTAGGAGGATCATCAAACCCTTCAAGTGACCTCTTCGAAGCCTTCTTTTTCTTCTCCTCCCTCTTTGCTTCTAAAGCCTTACGAATTATAGCAACAACATCCTTATCCATATTATCTACAAAAGGAAAGATAACGAAGTTAAAATCAAAGGTATGGAAACCCTAAGATTTGTTACAAGCTACTTATACTCCCAATCTTAGGTGGGGAAGGAGTATACTTAAATCTGCTCCTAGAAAGTTATGGTGAGAACGTAGTAAACCACGAGCTTTCAGCATCGATTCAGCAAACAACTTTGTTATTTTCCTGACCTCCATTGATAAATTCTAAATATGTGGCTTATGGGACTCATATAATCACTCATTTGCTTTCGAAGAAATGGTATAAACGGAATAATATTGAGAAAAGGAAGGGAATCCATTGTAATTCAAGATAAAGAAATAAAATGTGATCCATTTTTTGATCCTACTGGGAACGCCTTTCAGAAATGTATATCTATTATGAATATAAAAGAAGCCCTTATTCCCGTTTCTAGGACTTGTTTTCACCTCAAACAAATCGAAGGGATAAAGGTGGCCCAAGCGAAAGTATACGAATTAGGAGCAAGTTGAACCAGAGCGGCACCTAAGGTAGCAAGCCATTCATGGACTATCAAACACATAGGAAGAAACAACCCGTGTCAAATATGCTCAGGAGTAATGGCGATGTAACCCTCCTATAGAGTATCCATACGCTCATGAGATTTTGGAACCTTAGGTGCATACCCATAAAATCCGAATTGCCTAAGGACACAAATGGCATCATCCAGACTGGTAATTTCAGAAGGGGGAAGTAAAGAAGAGGAAGTTGAGGAATCCTGTAAGGACCCGATTCTTCGTCTTTCGAAAATTCAACATCGATACTCACTTTATCGACTACCGAGCAATCGAACGACGGAAAACCGAACACTTAGGGTTTTAAGGAAAAAAAGAAAAGAAGAACAAGAGAGAAAAGATGAAAAATAGAGGGGAAAAGAAAATAGAAAATAGAACGGAACAGAACACAACAATATCAGAATCTCACAATTCGCAGCGGAACAACATATAATAAATAAATGAATAATCTTTAAACAAAGAACTATATCAGTTATTACATTTTATACATTACATTACATCATATCATCAGAGTGTACAACAATAACAACAACAAACAGTGCAGCGGAAAAGAAATACTATATACTAGTAATACGCCATGCCATCCATCTTGCCTCCAGCAACTCCTGAATATCCAGAATATCCTGATAAACCTAACTCTTGACTGCCCGTGTGGAAATTGGTGGGCACCCAGAGTTTAGGAAGGAAAACAATAAACTCCGAGTCAGTCATGTGACTGGTGTGAGAACTCAAAACAGTTTATTTATCTTTAAAATCAAAATAGAGGAATATTTTTAAAGTCAATTCGCAATGCTTTTTAAAATGAGACTACCATAAGGCCTCCCGCACACACACACATGCAAACGCAGAATCGGAGGAGATTTCTCCTTATGATAGTCAAAGATGCTTGATACACATTAAAAGACATTTGATATTATTACTAGTGCATAGTGTAGGAAAAATCAGTTCGAAAATAGAATATAAATCTTAGCCAACATACGACCATTATTGTATGCCTACTATAGCTACCATCTAAACAGTGGTGACCACCATAAGTAAATGGCAGGTTCTACAACTAAAACCGTACAGGGTTTCGTATTGGGAATTGGATTTCCAACGAATGATCAGGCCAAGGAACTTCCCATGCCACATGAGAATGCCTCTGGATGGACATTCCCGAGAACCAAACCGGATCTCTACCAACACAAGGCCGGGTTACCCCTAACTGAGTAACAACTGACCGAATATGCCATCCCCCGGTCCTTTGGGACCTTTCACCGAGCGCTCGTAATCAATTCACACAATCATAAAGTGTTTTCAACATGAGTAAGTATCTGGGCTCCATACCATGATACCACCCTTTTCCAGAAGGAAATGCACATATCCTAAAGGGCGCTACCCCTCATAACCTTGCCGCATCTTTCCTATTTTGACCATTCCCGGGGTGTGAGGCTCGACGAAGTCACGTCCACAAAAACATACTTTATACAAAAGCCATGCTTTGGGTCAACAAATGATCATAGAAATGATCACTAGGATAGACGATCAAACAAATGATCCTATCACAAATAATCAACACAATGATCATTTCACAGCAACACTCAGCATGTCACATTACCAAATTGGAAATATATCGCTGATAACCTTCAACTACATAACCTCTGAGCTCGTACGTCTCAGAGAAGGGTGTTAAGCTAAAAGAATAAATTCTCCGCCACCAACAGAAATATATTTGAAAGAAATCTGCTTTATATCTCAATTTGTAATGTCAGACATACAATCCATACAAGTCTGTTCCGGGATCGAACAGAACCGAAGGCACTTACAAAGAAGTCCTTGCAATCCGGATATCCACAATCCTGATCGGATTTCCCATCACATATGGAGAACACAATACCGGAGCAACTCGGTGCAGAGTCAATCGACAGGTCATCATATCGCTCTCACAAATATCCGGTCTTCAACACTGGTCATCAATGCTATCCATTACGTCGTATCACTATTCGGAATGGGTAATCCGAATAACGAGCGCAATAATTTAAAAATAAGTGTGCATTCAAATTCAAAAAATCACAACAAATACCTTTCAAAGGTAAATATTGATAGTCGGTTATTGAACTATCAATGGATATGCACACGTCACCAGATTCCAAATAATTTTCCAAATTATTTATTCCCCAAAGATATCTTTACAAGATATATAATTTCAATACCTCAAAAATAAATCAATATTTATCTTTAAACAACTTCCCTTTTTATTTATAAATTCCATAGTGAATTTATATTTCACAATATCTATTGATATACGATTTTCAATAGGTTTCAATATTCCTTTTCAATTTATCTTCAAAAAGATAAATTCTCAAAATATTCACTTTATATTGGAAAACATTTCCATACTTATTTAATAAGTAATTCACAAATTATATTTATTTTCAACCTTTGGAAAATATTCAATATACTTAAATCGAGATTAAGTATATATTTCATTCTTTAAGGAAATCATTCTCTTAAACATATTTATTTGGGCCAAAACGAATGTTACGTAAAACATCGTTACGACAACCCAAAATCACTAGTATAGGGATTCAAAATTAAAATAGATATATAAATCCCAATACTATACAAAACATTTCCTTTCGGAAATCATTTACTATAACAACAGTGTTATAGTCCACCATTTCCTTCTATTTCTCGAAAACGTCTATTTCAACAATGAATGTTGAAATCTATGGTTTCAAATCTTAACATATTTAAAACATCGTTAGATCGTTTTAATTCTATTTAAAATATCACATTCAAAACAATTTCTTTAACATATTATTCACTACTCAAAAACGTGAATATACTACGTTAACAAATTTCATCCTTTCTACACATTTCATTTTAAAGGATTATTCACAGTTCAAAACGTGAATATAACTCCATGAATAAGTTATAACAATTTACTTATCAAAATAAGTCGTTTGCGAATTTTATAAAACAACGTTTATAAATTCCTTTTCTATTTATTTTATAGCAACTCCTTTTATAAATTCCTTTATTAACCTATTCAATTTATATCTCAATTATGAACCAAAAGTCCATATTATAAGTTAAATGCTTATAAAACGATTATTTTACAAAATCGTTCTTTTTAAGACTTTCTAAATTATAAATCTTATAACTTATAAGATTCATTTATTTATCAAAAATCCATTCTTTAATTAACTTTTCAAATTTTATAAACCTACTGCTTATAAAATTTCATTCCCTTATGCAATCCATTTTCACTTCATTCAAACACTTATAAAAACTCGTTTTATAATTCCAACGTTTTAATTTATAAAAATCAATTTATAAATCTTTTATACAAATCAATTTGTAATATTATTCTAAAACGTCTTTAAACTCTTTTATAAATTCCACCATTTTCTTTGATTTATAAATTAATCAAATTTTATCAATTCTATATTTCAACTTTTTATAATAAATTCAATAAATCCCAATTTAAACTCTTTTTATAAAGTTATTAACCCATATTTTCAAAAATCAACCTTTAACTATATTTCTCAAAAATCATAATTTTTATAACATTAAAATTATAACGTTTATTTATTTAAAATGAATCAATTTCCAAACATATAGTATATTTTCAAAAATCACTTTAAAAATCATTTTTTTAAAATTCCAAAACTTGGTCCAATGATGGTACATACCAAATAGTCAATCACGACAACAACGACATCATATATCGATATGATAATCAATCAAATATCAAAATATCTGAAATCAAATACAAACTGTTGAGGAATCCAGTTGGATCCCTCCAACCTGTTTTCCTGCATCCACAAACATTAGCACAATACCAATTCCGCTCCAGTACGGAATTATCGCGGTATATGGGATTTAAAATATTATCCGCTTAATAGACGGCGCAATAGGGTCTCATCCGCTATACAAATGCGGGAAATCAATAACTCCAATATATACATATGCCAATATATATATATATATATATATATTGCTATTATATATAATACCAATTTCACTGTTTATGAAATATTCGCGGTATATGTTTTTAATAAATAACATCCGCTTACTAACGGCGCATAATGTCTATTTTAACAATCAATAGATATCAATCATCATTCAAACATGCATTCAAACATTTTAAATCTAACTATTTAAAATTAAAATCGAAACTGATTCGATTGAGTGAGAAGTTCTCACCTTGATTTCTATTCCGTTTTAGCGATTTATTTCGAATAAAATTAAACGGACGTTTAATTTTACCCGAAATTCTCACTAACTCCAAACGACTCCAATCCAATTCCATCGCGTAGTGCTCGTCCATACGATTCCAACGCAACTGGTTTCGCGCGTTTTCGACCTCGTATGAAAAAGTTATGATTTTATGAAGTTTACACGATTTAATTTATATAATTTACAACTAAATTTATAAAAATTTATAACCTAATCTATCTGGACCGTAGATCCTCTACCCCCCTTCAGATCCGTGCGCCCCCCTCCCTGTTTCTTCTTCACGCGTTCAACAGGTATACACGACGCAAGAAACCCATGAGCTCCAAACTAGGTTTTGATTTTGCTCCCTCTTCGTCGACTTTGAAGTCGATCAGAATGCGCCATTGCGAAGCTCGCACTCCACTCCATGCTCGGCCTGAAGATCTTGAAACTCGGCCCCTCCTCCTCTCTCGATTTGCGTGCGCAACGCGTTGCCTTCATCTCCAATTTGCCGTTGATCCATGAAGCTATTCGCGATCTTGACCGTTGATCTTGTAGTTCTCATTACGCTCTACCACTTTCTAGTTGTAAGTTTCTTGAAACGATTGAAGAATTGAAAGATAAATGAAGGAGAAGACGAGAGTTTTCTGGCCATTCGTTCAGGGAGGTGGCGGCTGCGTTTGACCTAGGGTTTAGTTTTATTTTTATTTTTTTAATTTATGAAGGGTGTTGGTCTATTTATAAGAAAACGAACGAAACACTATTCATTCCGGAAATTCCGAACTCCGATTTACGTGCCGTAACCAGCGGTTCTAGGGTTTACCCCGCGTTCCGGACACAATGGAACAGGTTTCGGAAGCTAATTCGGACATCTGTGCGAGTTATGGCAACAAACGTTCAATTTAAATTAAACCGATTTAAACGATTTTCTAGGCGTTTTAATTTGTACCGGACAAACGGTAAATCCAATTGACACGAAATTTGAAACCTTACAATAATATCACATTACGGATCCGATGAAATTAGTTTCGTCGAAATCCGAGACTTTTTGAAAAATGGCTATTTTAACTCGCCAAATTTATATTAAAAATAATTCGATGCGTTTCGAGCTGCCACGATCAAACGATAACTCCGATTGCTACGAAAATTGAAATCCGGTAATAACTAACTATTACGTATCCAATGGAACTAGTTTCGTCCAATTCTGAGACTGTTCAAAAATTGACTAATTTCACTAGTCGATTAAATATTAAAATATTCAATTTTCACAAATTAACTCTTAATTCGATTTTAAAAGTTCTAAAACATCTTTCTAACTTCAATATGATAAAATAAAATTTTACAAATCATTTTCAATCATATTTAACTCAATTTTCAATTATTTCCATAATTTAACATATTAAATTATCGATTTAATAATCCAATTAAATCCAATTATTCGAAATAAAATTTATTCGACTTATAAATTCACTTATTAATATTTAAAATTAATTAAATATTCAAATTTTGATTACTAAAAATCCTGGGTCGTTACAAATCCAATATAAAACTCTAAACACTACGTCAAAAAAGGATTAAGCGAGAATTAAAATATCTTACCTTACTCTTAACCTACGAAATTACCCTTAAATTTGGAAATTAATCTAATAATGATTCTTCACAAGAAGAAGATGAAAAAAATTAGGGAAGATGAAGAAATAAAATACGCTCCCGCGTTTGAATTATAGCCACAGGGAATCTATGAAGCGTAGATTTGCTGTAGAAAATAATGAGTGTAAAAGACTTATGGAAATCCACCTAGATAACCGAAAGGCATATTAAACAATTGTTAAAAGATGAACCGATAAGATGATGACACATGTGTTGGAGCATTAAATGCATGTATAGCTGAAAAAACATATTTCCAATGCCAAAAGATAAATTAGACAGGACCCAATTGAAGTACAAACCGGGTATATAAGACAACAAGTCTATCCCGATCTAAAGTCGTCTCAGATTTGGGGAGCAAGTTTACACCCATTCTCACCACGAACTACAACTAAAGGAAACAGATGGTGTTTAAAGTCAGAGAAGGTATTCTCATAACAATGGTACTGGAAAGAGAATAGACTCGAGATCATGACATTTGATCAGACCTGAACCATTTTAGTAGGGGAAGGCTATAAAGAACAGGTGCCGCATGCTTTAGGAAAATAGAGTAGAACACATTGGGTACATTCAGAAACAAAGGCCAGACTAGAATGATGAGCTAACTCATAAAAACTAGCAGATGGGGTTTCGAGTTAACTATACTCATATTTTGTCAAACATCTACATGAATAGGACTATACAAGCACACACTTAGGGCAAACTAGACTGTGCCATGCAGAGCTAGGAGCACTCTAAAGGAGCCATATGCAGGGTGCCCAAGATATACTTCAACGCAGGCTCAGCCTTAAAGAAAAATGACAATGACACATACCCAACTAGCCTTCGGAACAGAATGTGAAGTGCTACTCTATTTTGACCCAATATTGCGACCAATAAATCCAAGAAAATAAAGGCAGCAACGGGGAAGTACGGTCTGGACACAGGAAGACATCCAGCGTCGCACCTGTTCTCATACATTAGCAATGTAGTAAAGCTTCGGGGCAGTTTCTTACCTTTCGTCTTAAAGCGGCTAATAATGTTACGAGAGAGGAGGTTGGCCCATGCATACTCGGGATTTCCTCCCAAATTTTCAGGCACCTTATTTCAAATTTCCTAGATACCCCTAATATTAAGATATCCTATCAGAAACCCATCATTAATCTATGCACAAAGGATAAGCATCATCGATACGCGACAGATGGTAAAATCTAAGGGCAGAGATTAAAGGAAAATAGGCCACGGTACACTTTTCATACTATAAAAGAAAAGACATAAAGGTAAAAAGGGGAATCTTCTTTTTGAACTTCTTCTCCATCACGTAAAAACTGAAATATTGTACTCCCCTAGGCCACTATAATCTATGCACAAAGGAAAAGGATCATCCATAAGCGATAGGTGGTAAAATCCGAGGGCAAAGATTAAAAGAAAATAAGAAAGACGATTGCAACCTCCCACAGCACACTTTCCATGCTATAAAAGAAAAAGTCATAAAGACAAAAGAGGGAATCGTCTTTTGAACTTCTTCTCCATCATGTAAAGAAACGAAATATTGTATGCCCCTGGGCCACTGTAATCTCTTGTACAAAAAATAGTAAAAAGTAGATTACCCTATAGACGTAGGATTAACAATAATCTGAACCATGTAAAAATCTCCGTGTTCATTACATTCCTGCCATTTACTTTTAATTGCACTTTTGTTCATAGATCCATCTCAACATTTCAATAAACAGTTGTAGCGTGACTACACGACTGCGTAAGCTTGCAACATAGTCGCTTCCAAATGTGAATTTAACTAAGCTTAAATTCACTAATTCCTAATCGTGAGGACGACTATCCATAAGGTTGCCTCACGATCAAGTCGAGGGTGATGAAGTCGAAAATTTTCACCAACAACTCAATATTTAGCAATGAATCATTTATAACAAAATAAATACTTAAAAATAGACATCAAATACACACACACACACACACACATATATTAAATAATAAATTCGTTTTGTTTATTTAATCCAAATATAAGATTCAATTACAAAATTCCATTTCCAAATACTTATATATATATATATATATATGTATGTATGTATATTTATATGTATATATATGTATGTGTGTGCATACATATATATGTGTGTGTGTGTGTGTATTCCACAACTTCCAAAATCACTTTGCACATCAAAATAATTATAGAATAAATTTCATCCATTTTTCTATAACTAAACAACACTTTAGAATAAATGTTATAAACCTCCAAAAATAAATTTTCCCATTTCTAACCATAATTTATAATACAAAACCTTCTTATCATATAAAATTTCTCATAATATCAACAAGTCAATTTCGAATCACCAAATATATATACGAAAAGGGATTTATATTATAATATTATTAAAATCATTCTACAATATTTCAAAATTAGTTTATCTTCAAAGTGGGCTCATATACTCAAAAATTCCTTTTCCAAAATTTCTCTAAATTCTATTTATTTAAACATTTACCATAAAAAATAAATTGCTTTTCGAAAGTATTATTAAAACCCCTCATTGTACTTATAAAAATTCCATATACTCAATTACTCTTGAAAGTCCTTATTTTTAATTTTTTTTAAACAACTATTATTTCCAAAATAATTTCCTTCAAATCAAATTATTCTTGATTCACTTTTACTTATTTATAAATATACTTCAAATAAATTTTAAAGCACCATAAATAATTTTCTTAAGTTTTCTAAAATATTTTAGAAACGGAAAAAATCAGTAAATTGTTTAAAATAAAACCAATGAAGCATAATTCTCCAAAATCAACAATAATCATCAATATAAATTTTATAATGTGGTCGAGTTGAATTTCATCAAATTTCAGCCATTCATACAATATGCACACAATACAAACAATACGCACACAATACAAATAAATTACACGAATTAAAATGCAAACGGATAGAGACATCTAACACAAAACTCCACTATCAATCAACAATCATTTCCAAATTCACACAATCTATTCAATAACAACTAATATCAACCATTAATCCATCCAACTAAACCAAACAAGTAGATATACCGGTGAATATGCATAAATAAAATTATATAGATGTAGTGTGAGTCAGATACTCATTGATATTGATGAATGCAAGAGTCGAACACATCCTTGAACACTTTGCTCCTTCCAAAATTTACGGCCACCAATCGTATCAGATTCCAAATCCTGAAATTGCAGCAGCCACCATTGCTTTTCTCTACTTTTCAAACCCTGTCTCCACCCCGCACAACATTACCGCATAATTCCAGATCGCTCGCCAAAATTCGTCACTCCTAGATATCGCGGCTCCTTGCTCCAGTAAATATCGCAAGAAAATTCAACGTGGTTTCGACGTTGCTGTAGTCGCAACCTCCTTCCTCAATAACGGCCTTGTCCTCCATGTGCCTGCCTCCTGCTGAAGTCGATCGCCATTTCGGGCTATAAACGCCTCATGCGATTTTTTTAATCTAAATTTTTTTTCCATACGCGATTTGAGCATTTTGGCAATTAGGGCGAAATCGATACAGGGATGAGGTTGGGTTTGTCTTCATTAAAGAAAGGGAAGTCACCAGCTTAAACGAGGATTCTAGAATAAAGGAGAATGAGCTCAGTTCTAATTTGGGCCTTAATTTATTTTCTTTGATTTGATTTTAAAATTTTCTTTTCTCTCTAAATTACTCCTGCAATTTATTTGTAAATAAAATTTCCAATCCATAATAAATCAACTTACACGTTATTCTACGAAATATAATTTGTTAACCGCACAATTTCTATTATTTCAATGCCCATTTATTTAATTTCCACTATTTTGATCACATAACAATTATTTACGCTTTTAAAAATATTTTAGATTCAATTAAAACAATTATTCAACTTCAATAAATTATTCGAAAAGGATTTACTTATTTACTTCAATTTATTAAACAAAATATTTTATTAAATAAGCTTCTAATAAATAAGATTTTATTTTTAAAATAATAGTTTTCAAAAATTTAATTCGAACGTTTTATTTTAATTAAATTTATTTAATTTATATGGCGTAGAAAGTAGGGTTGTTATATCTTCACAAAACAATTATGTAATGCAACATTTATTAAACTTAGACGAGGACTTATTATTTAGGCTATAAATAATTTTATTTAAACTTGTTGCTCGGTCTAAAATTTAATAAGGAGGAGTTTCTTTTTCTTTCCTTTTTATTAACGACAAAGGGGGAAAGAAATTTAAAGAAATATAGGGAGGACTTTATACAATTTTATATTTATGATTTAGGGGGAGAAATATAAATTTTATATTTTTTATGTTATATGTATTGTATGGTTGTCATCATCAGAAAATGGAGATTATTAAAAAAATTGTTAGTGAGCTTTGATGATAACAACCATATAGCATTGCTACTAACGTTTTACTATCAAGTTATACAGGTCTCTAGGTAAAAGATAACACTGCTGAAATAAACTCTAGTTAAACTCAAATATAACATATATAAAAATTGCAAAGAAGTGATATTATGCTTATAAAGTCATAGAAGAAACAAAGTGAAGCAGCAATCAAATGGATGACAAGCTGTGTTGAAAAACAAAGAAAAATAATGATAACTAATACGAAAACATGTGTAGCTTAGGTGCTTGTGAGTTAAACTTCCAATGGAGAGGTCAGGAGTTTGGTTCCTGGTAAGCACATTTTTTTGTATTTCTTTATAAAGCATATCATTTGGGGAAAATCACATAAGAAAACAATGAAGTAAAGATTTAAAGATTTGTTGAGTCATATACAAACAAACACGCGCGCATGCATACGTGTGCACACATATATAACATAGAAATAAGTTTTGTTAAAACCACTCAAATTCAAATCTTTGCATTGAAAATGCTTCCTCTCATTTTTTAAACAAAATATGACCGTTACCTCTTTCCAAAAAAAATATCTCTTTTTCAAAATATAGCTATTACCTCTTTCCAAATAGAAGATTTCTCCTTTTCAAAATATGACTGTTATCTCTTTCTAATTTGAAATATTTTTATTCTTTCAAATTCAAAATATGACCATTGTAGCTTTCCCCAATTAATCAATCTCTATACTAATATAAAACCTCCTTTTTACATCCCCTATCTAGCGGCCCAAACTAAGCGCTATAGATGCTGTAGTCATCTAGCATTAGCTTCTGGCGACTAAGTACGGTTATGTTAATGGTATCTATAATATCAGAAGCACTTGAATATGAAATAAAACACAGATTTCAAACAACTTCTGCTTCATTACTTTTAAAACACATGTTCCATATTCAACTTACATAATCCCAAATACGTTCCCAAGCACAGATAAAATATACTTATTACAAATACTCCAAGACCGGTATATGAAGATAACTCCTTGGATGATCAGAGTCATAATAGACTTAATACAAAACACAACGGAAATATATCAAAACATAAAACAAGAACTGCAACTCCTAAATAGCTATCCATTTGCCTCCTACATGCCTCCGGTAGCCTTATTGGTATCCTACTAAACTTGAAAAAGACCTTAACCCCTCGGCCTACTCAAATTAATTTAGAGCACTCGAGATTTTAAGGGGAAAACATAAACTTCGAGTCAGACATAAAGCCTAGTGTGAATAATATTACACATCCCGGTTTAATATGTTAAGTGAGACCACGACGCTTAGCGGAACGGGTTTTCCCTCACTAACATCCTTTTAAATCATATCTTTGCAAACCTTCTCCTACAACCAAACTGGTTAAATACTGCAAACCAATTTATGTAGCCATACATAAATATCAGGTAATAATGAACTATCTATTCAAATACATAAGTTTTGTTTGTATAACTTTTAACCTTTGGCTGACTCGGGCCTACCACACAATATAATCAAAATTTATCTAACAGCTATTAGCTATTCCTCTTTTTTATTGTCTATCCTTAACTATAAGTTAAATACTTCATTTCTGGATGGTCTGGCCATAACTATCCGTTAAACACTTCGCTTTTGGACGGAATGTCCCTAACTTAAACATCTCCTAGGTCTCCCAGATCCTAGTGGTTTTTTGGGCTCACCAATAACCTACCAGTATATAAATATATATTCCTTTCGGTGTGTAATCATAATTTTAGTCTACCTATGACAAAGCCCTACACACTAGAATTTTGGACAATAATTAGCTGGGGCAAATAGTCAATGTATAGAGCACGACCCCATACTAGTCCCATCTGTTTTTCTATTATCCGAGTTATTTTCACTTAAGGATCCCCTTCCATAATTTTCCTTGAAAACATTTTCAAAATGATTTAAAACCTTTAAATAAAAATTATACAAGGAAAATATACATTATTTATGCTTTACTCAAAATCACATTACCATGTTATATATATATATATGTATGTATGTATGTATGTATGTATCTTCTTTACTCAAACCTTAGTTGATGAAAACATTTAAACATTTGAAGTTCTCCTTTCTAAATCATTGAAATTACCTCTTTCCAAAACCAAGTGAAAACCTTTTAATTATCTAGGCCAATATGCCAAAACCTTACCTTTAGAAACCATTCATTAAACCTTTCAAAAACCATTGAAAAGCAAACCTATCGAAAGTAATAAAACTTTGGGCATCCTTCTTTAAAAATCACTTTAAAACATTGCCTTAGAAAAACATCGTAAAACCTTCCATCTCTAACCTTTTGAAACCATTGAACTAAAATCTTTCGAAACCATTGAACTCAAACCTTTCGAAACCATTGAACTAAAACTTTTCAAAATCATTGACCTTAAACCTTTTGACACCATTAAACTCAAACCTTTCAAAGTCATTCGATAAACAATCCTTTTGAAATCGTTTAATAAGCATACCTTTCGAAATCATTGACCTTAAACCTTTCGAAACCATTAAACTCAAACCTTTTGAAGTCGTTCGATAAACAAACTGTTATCCGGGTTTTTAACCCAGCAGGACCTACTAGAAAGTAGAACAATCTCGTAGCATCAAGATGGCATAGAACCCAACCAGAAAGGCTAAGGCAAGGAGTGAACGATAGCCAAGCTATATTGCTAAGACTGCAACTGAGATCGATTAAACCAAGGGACTAGCCTTCTTACAACCCAATCGGTAGTTGAGTGCAAACTGCTAGTGAAATACTATCAGAATGAAATGACTACGATAAAAGACTATGGAAACATCTCCAATTCCAAATGCTTGGATCATCAGCGACCCACGCCTCTCCTCAAACCCTTAAACGAGCTAGCTACAAAAGGCCAAGACATTGGATAGCAAATGAGCCAAGTCTATGGGTCACCATCGACCCATAGACCATGGATCGCCAACGACCCATGTTCTTGTCTCGTTTTGCGAGCCAAACCCTCCCTAGGTTGTTCCCTACCTACCTGCGAGCTGATGATGAATCGACCTAGCCCAAAACTCTATGATCCATATACCTCACAACAATCTCCAAAGGAATTCACTGTGATTATCTAATGGATTCCAACTCTGGGGATTCAATCAAGCTAAAGATAATCAAAGCCTTGTAATCAAACATCTCTTGTAACAACAATCAGTTTATAGTAAAACTATAAAGTGGATGTAGGCTTCATTAACAGCCGACCCACTATAAAAATTCTCTGTCTTCTTTCTTTTACTGTTCTTTTTCTATATTTGTAATCTGTGATATTTCTTTGTCAGAATAGGGTTGGTGCTTTCAAATCCAAACCAGGGTGTTGGTCCATTTTTTATGCCAACGCAAACCTTTCAAAATCATTCAATAAACATAACCTTATGAAACATAAATCTTTCGAAGACTAAATGGATTCAAATTATAACAAGTGAAAATATACTTTTAAAACCTTTCAACTTCATTTGAAGCAACCTTTTGACTTTGTCGAAAGCTCTGCTTTGAAAGCTTTAAAACTTAACTTTTAAACAATAGGATTAAGCCTTTAAAACAACTCCTTCAGAAGCTAGGGTTATACTTCAATTAGAATAATAAAGATATGTCACCAAAATCGAAAGTTTTCTTTCGAAAGCATGGAGAAGCGGCTGT
Source organism: Allium cepa (assembly GCA_030765085.1). Lineage (NCBI taxonomy): Eukaryota > Viridiplantae > Streptophyta > Magnoliopsida > Asparagales > Amaryllidaceae > Allium > Allium cepa. The sequence continues at coordinate 631,560,655 of CM060934.1, forward strand.
TTTAAAACAATTAAACCTTTTGACTTTGTTGGATGGTTTCAAAACAAAACAATAACAAGGAGGTAGTAACCTTTTGACTTTGTCGGTAGATTTTAAAAACCTTTATTTAAAATACATGACCTGGTCGAAAGCAACCAAGTCGAAAATTCCTTTTCGAAAGCAAAAAGGTGAAAGCTTTTGGTTTATAAAACTAACATACCCAAACCTCTTTGGCCATCAACCTTTCAACTAAGAACTCTTCGACCTTGTCAAATTCATTACGTACCAAGTAACTTATACCATATGCATTGGTTTGACCTTATCGAAAGCTATAAACCTTTTGACCTTGTCGAAACGTCTGGGTCGGAAGTTTAATATCGCAAAAGGCTGAAACATGCTAAAAGTATGGTTTCTTTGTTTTTAACTTAAAAAGGATAACTTTCAACTAACCTGCCTTTGTTTGTCAAATTCTCATTGGTTAAAAATATTTTTCAGAAAAGTGTCGCCACTGTTTACAGAATTAAATAATCATTTTATTTTATAAATGCCCTTCTCCTTAATTAAATATATAAAATATTTAAGTCCTATATCTTAAATAATTTTATATATTCGTCAAAACACTTAGGAAAAATTTGGAATTTCAAAAAATCTATTTTAATATATTTTCCAATATATAAAAATTCCAAACCCAAATAATCAATATTTTAGCCGTAAATAACTTATAACCCAATAAATCATTTTCTTCACCATCTAATCTAAAATCCATATTAATTTGGAAAATTATGAAAAGAAAACTCATCTTTAAAATATCGTTCCTGACCTATATTTAAACTTTTAGGGCATTTGCATGTCATTTATAGGGTTTACATGTCAAACATATCATAAAAACATGACCTAAACTTGCAAAATCATTTCGGATCTAATCTAATAACCAAAAACCATAAAAAAAAATGGGATGTAGTAATTATTCACCTTAGCTTTGAGATTAAAAGATGTGAGATTTGATGTTGAATTAGTTGATTATCTTCCTTCTCTTGAATTCTAGCTTTATCTCCTCTTGAGAATAATAATGGTGACCGGCATTAGATGTTTTAGTTTGAATAAAATGAAATGAACGTGAGTTTCATTTCCTAAGGGTTTAGGGTATATTCCTATCCTATTTCCCATATTACCCTTACTTATTTCCTAACATATTAATTCATGTTATCTCATTTGATTCATATTTAACAAGGCGCGGCTAGCCTTAGCTTAATCAAATCTCAACCCATTAATGTTTACATTATTTAATTTAAATTAACCAATTTAATATCCTAAATAATGTTATAAAAATATGGGGTGTCACTACACCAAAAAGGTGTATTTGTAACGAATATAGTCGTTACAAATGAAATTTATAACAGATATAGTCGTGAGCGGTACAGGCGTGAGGTATGTCGTTACAAATATTTATAATGGCCTCTACCCGTTATTAGATATATCACTTACCAATGGACTTTGTCGTTAGAAGTCTAAATTTTTGTAACGAAAAAGTTTGTTATTAGTTGCATCGGTTTGTAACGGGCATTTTCCGTTACTTAGTTTCTCCTTTCGTGGTAGAAAAAGGGGTTGTCATTCTAAATTATCACGACCTTGTCCGTTAGAAATTTCATCATTAGTAACGCACTTGTTCGTTACAAATTTCATCAATAGTAATGACCATGCTCGTTATAAATTTCGTCTTTAGTAACGAATATGTTCTTTACAGCTACAAAACAATGTAGAGCTGCATTTTGCTAGCATTTACAATATAGAATTGTCTATTATAATATAGTAGGTACATACATATCAAAAATTACAGAATTTCGATAACAATAAGTAATTACACATCCAAACATACAACTTAAATTGCACAAATATTTGACAACAAATTAAAGGAAGATTCGAAATTTCATAAGTTCATCATACATAACTAAAGAGTATGAAATCAAAATATTACAAGTTCTAACATTACTTCAAAATAAATTCTAGATCCTACAAACAACGAGCACAACACTCAGGCCAAATAACAAAACCTTCATAAATTATATCAAATAGCTTGTAATTACCATTTTGTGGTGCTTCATAAATAGGTGCTTCTGGATCAAACACATTCTCTACCCATACAACTCTTTACCCATTAATATAAAAAAAAAGAATGTTACTAGTCTAGTGATGTAGCATGCAGCAGGATTAAGAGCCAAAAATTCTACTAAACCAGCAACTTCTTCCGGCTTTCCATAGCATCCTAACAAACATTTTAAAATGTAAGATTCATGCACACTAATAAGGAAAAGGGTAAGTAAAAGATCTATAAAATACCATACAATTTAATACTAATCTATGGCTCACAGTACCATATCAGCTTGCTCTTTGCACTGCTATAATGAAACTTTTTCACCCGTTGTGAAACCCACTACTATAAGAACTATTATTACCATTGCTTTGTACAGAAATTGGAACATCAAACAAATTGATGTGAATAATGCCTTTCTATTAAAAAAACATCGAGAAGATCAATTTGTGAAGACTAACTTCAAAACAGGAACTGAAGACTAATCCAACCAAAAGGAAGATTCAAATCTACTGGCAATTTTGAAGAATATACAAGGAAGATCCAGATCTAGATCCAGATTTACTGGCAATTTTGAAGAATATATTTTTCTTTTTGAAATCGCTCTAAAGAGAGGAACACGAAAGGAAATTTCTCAAACCCTTGCTACCGAAGGGTTTGCGGGGGAGTATTGAGGAACGATCTTTACCATCAGAGATATATAACTTCATCTAAAGCATCTCAGTCATCAATGCTACACCGAATTAATCAAAACCGTTCATCTTTAAGATGGGTTCATGGGCCAAAAGCCCATCACCAGACTGCAGTCTCATTATTTGTTCAGAGAGAAAATGTATATAAATAAGCATTGTAATATGTAACTGTGATTATCTACTGAAATCATTTTTCAATACAACTCATTTCTTCTTTCACCATCTGTACAATATAATAGTTCTTTCAATATTCTTATAGGGGTGGTTTTGTTTTGAATGCTGCTGAAGTGATTGTGAAGCAGTTCTAAAAGTTTGGCAATTGGTTATGTCAGAGTTGTCAGAGTAATGGTTGTGTGAATTGGATGAGTATGAGACAGTCAGGACAGTAGCAAAAATCAGTGGTGATCAATTGGTTATGTCAGAGTAATGTCGTTTAATCTTGCAATGATCATGTTGATGCAGGAATGTAAGTGTGTAGTATAGAAATTGTAGCCGCTGTCAGCGATATGCATGAGTGATGATGGCCGGTGAGGCAGGAAGAACAACAAACAAATGAGCAGTTGTATGGAGATAGATGTTGTAGGTAGTGGTGGGGGTGAATGGTCAGTTTGCTGATGATTTGAAGTTTTTCAGGTCGTTGATGATAGCCATGGATGGCTATTGTGTGAATGGTGTAGTTTTGTTGGAGATGAGAACTTGGATTGGTGATGGAAGACCGGAGGATGTGAAAGGCTGAGAAGTAGTTTAAGTTAGTGAAGTGTCGAAGCAGTGAGATTTGGGAAACTGCAGTTCGAATATGAGACCAGAGGATTGCAGTTCGAATTGCAGTGAGATTGTATTGTGAACCAGAGTTTGTTGGGTTGTATTGTGTGGATGAAAAGATGATCAGAAGTAGTTGTTTGTTTTGAAAGGCAGTGGGTATAATGTTGTGAAGTTTGAATTTGGGTTAGCGTCGGATTGTCGAAGTTGTTTGATGAAGTTGTATCACTGTGATAATAAAGGATGTTCACTATGATATGAATTGGGTGGGACTTGTTGGCAACAAGCAAAATGAACTGGGTAGGACTTGTTGACAATAGAGTGACACAGAGGGGAGTTCTATGATGGTGGAGGGGGATGAATGCTTGAACTGTTCTTGTATTGCGAGGAGTGTATTGTAGCAATTTGTAATAAAATGTGAAGAATGAGTGAACAAAGAAATGAAATTTTAGAGAATTATAGTGGAAAAGATGCAAAGAAATGAAAAAAAACAAATAAAATGAGCTATAGAACTAAACAAAAACAAAGATTTATATGTACACTATATCAACCTTTCATCTATTCTACTAAAGCGAAAAGAAAGTACAATAAGATACCTCTGTATGGAAGAAAAAAAGGCAAGGGACCAATATCTGCATCTTCTGCTTTTTACCACTTGACCGTGTAACGTGTTTTATACAAGAGGCCAATGCTATCTTCTCTACAGCAGACTCTAGCAAAACTATAATGTAGCCACAAGAGCAGTTTATGTATATCAACCAACAGACTTAACTCCAAATAAGATAATAAATAGCATACATAAATGTTTGAACAACTCTAGTAAAAGCAAATATCTTACTAAAGAGTATGTATCCAATATGGTATAAGCAGACTACCGAAGAAATTAACTACAAAACTAATATTCTAACAAAAACGAAACACTGATTATAACCATATGTGATTAAACTGCTTTTTCCAAAAGTTTATATATTTATTTAAAGTTTCAAGTTGATTGTTTGAATTCCATTTATTCGTAAAAAAGTGAAGTTATATTATTATAGAGCATAGTAAAAATATAGTTACTATACAAAACCGAGAAACTGATATATATGTTTTTGAGTTAACATAATTAAAATTTGATTACATAATCCGGTTAGAAGGCAATTTGATGAATGCATGTTTTATGGTTTCCCAACATTTTTCTCATAGAGGATCATGTTGAGAAGTAATATTAACCAAGTAATTTCTATCATCAATAATTTAGAAGAAAAAAATGCTATATGATAATTCTACATGTGAACACACCACACATCAAATTCTTACAACTATCTCCTTAAATAATAGGTTTTATAACATTAAACATGTGCTTGAAAAAAAAAATTATTTTGCATCCCCGTAGTATCAAATTTCTGCGTATGTCCCCGGTTGTGGCCATGAAGTCAAGTGAGAAAGTGTGCATGTCTGAAATGTGTGTTCAGGTTGACAAGATTTCTGAGCAGGGGAAGGGAGACTCAGGTGACACTGTAGAGCAAAGAGATGCAGCAATGGGCTCGGTTGGCTTGACAGGAATGATTGATAATGAAAAATAGGCTTAGATAAGAGGTAACACGCATGGAGATACAACTATGCATGGGGACTTAGTAGGGGATACAAGGGAATGACAATGCATGAATGAAGATAATAATCAAATACAACAGGCGAAATTTAATGAAAACAAATATGTGGACTTAGATGGCAAGATCAAACAAGGTGATAACTCACAGGTAGAAACTGATATACTTGGTTGTGTGGAAGTTAATGACCTTCTAACAAATTCAAGGACAACAAATGCACATGGCCCTTTTTCTGCAGTGAATACTAATGTAGTTGGTGCTAATGACCAAACACACCAGAGTATGCACCTGGGAAAACATGCAGTCCAAGACAATGAAAAATGTGAGTTCCCTATTGCAACAGTTGGAGCCGATACTTCTAGTTCTTTTAGGGGGAATATAGATAAACGTAAAGGTATATTTTCTTATAATTCTGATTCCAGAGTCCGCTATGCGATGCTCAATATGTGTTTTTGCTACATTTAATGCATCTTATTCACTACTATTAAGGATAAATTTCATATCTACTCCTACACAGATATATTCTTTCTTTACATTATCAGAAAAGCCAGCATGCTAACAATGTTCATAAATTCAATTATACACGTTACTGTCATGACAATTATGTTTAAATATTTTTTAAAAATCACCTGAAGTTAGCAAAAGTTGAGCTGCAGTTCTGTGCCCACTGCCTAAATCTCTTAAATAAACTTGAAAATTTGTGAAAATTCAGCTGGGAATACAATACAAACAGTAACATTAGAACACATGCCTTTGTACCATATTTTCACAAATAAATGTGATGAAATTACAATTCAACATGAATGGATGTAGTTATCTATTCACCAGAATACAGTCTGCATATTACAGATCACATTTTAATGTCAAATTAGTTATATTGGCATGGGGTCAGCATATTAACAGGCTGGTCTAACAACTTATAACACGACCTGATAAAGTAAAAGAGTATGCTTTTGAATAACATATTATAGCCATAAACTCATGTGAACTAGTTACACCTAATGATCATAGGTTAGGAACTGATCAACTGAAAGTTGATTCCCTCAAAAGACGTCCAAAACGCATGGTAAACCAAATAATAGTCTTAAGTAAGATAACTGTCATAACATTACATATGCAAAGAAAAAAGTAAACCTAATTTCATGGCATTATAAATAATACGAGCTTAACTAGAATGAAGATATCAACGTCGGTTGAAGAAAAGCATTGCAAACCCAAACAGGATAAATTACATCGCAATATAGTTATAAACAGGTAGATGAAACTCGCCTCTCAGATTCAGCTAATGCAATTATATGTGTCGCTTTCACTGGTTTCAAAGTATCCTCAGCTTTTGCAAGACGAGACTTCAATTCTTCCATGGTTGAGGCAAAACCCTAGATTTGTATTTCGCAACCCACATCTTCCTTCATCTTCGTCGATTTGATAGGACAAAGGGAGGAGGCAGTGGCAGAAGATGGATGCGGCGGCAGACGGCGAAGGCGGTAGCATACAGTGGAGGCGGTGGCAGACAAAACCCATTAAGAACGATAGAGAAGAACATGAGAGAGTGAGAAATGAAAAGTTACCGTAAGAAACGAAATAACGATTGATAGAAGATAAATTTACAATCTTATCCATATTGCTTTTAATTATTTACGAAATTATTATATTTACTAACGGTAATAACCGCTGTACATGGTTGTAACGGATATAACCGTTATAAATTTGTAACGGTTATTAGCGTTGTAATTTGAAAGCGGAAAAGTGTTACAAAATTGGTTTTTTGGTGTAGTGTGTTACACTTCTTATCTCAAAGATTAGAATAACAGACATTAAAACATAAAATACAATCTTCTCTAATTTATACTCCCTCATACATTTTGAATCTCTACCCTCTTACTATGAATCCTAAACTCCTTATCATGCCACATATCCAATTCCCATAACCTTATACCCCTCTTCTATATTTATTTGATTTGAAATAGGAATTTGTGAAAGGCATAAACTATCAAATCTGTATTACCGAAGAATAGCTAAGTCAAAGTTGTAACTACTATTTGCAGAGGGAAGTCATGTGTTATGCCGTAAGCATGGTTTAAGTTTTGTTCAAGAAAGTCCACGAGGAGTCTATAGGAAACATATTCTTCTAAGTGTGTAGAGAAAATCCAATGGGGAAGCTTAGGGACTGGATGTAGGATGGATGTTCGAACCAGTATGAATTCGGGTGTGACCTTTAGTTTACAACACTTTTTGTTATTATTCCATTTTACGTCTTATAATCTTCCGAATAATTATGTAAAAAGGTAAAAGAAGAGAATAATTGTGTAATCACTCCTTCTAGCCATAAAACCGATCCTATTAGATTTGGGGCTTTACTGTAGCGTCCTGGAAACTTTAATAATAAATTAAAATATTAACAAGGATAAAAAATGATTTTGCAAATAAAGGCAAAATAATTTTTTTTTAGAAACATTGGAATTAGGCATAGGACCTATTCCATTGCGTCTCGAATGCTGTTTACAGTTAAAAAACATATATAGCTTATTGAATTTTATAAAATGGGTCAAAGTTAGCAAAAACTGGACCAAGTGTAATGTGCATGTAAATATGCATATATTTACATCCATATTTTATCTATTTTATTTAAATAAAAGTCATATTTGGGCACTTTAACATGTTTAAAACCAAAATTCAATAATGTTCAAATCATCGTATATTCATCTTCATTCAGGGGTAAAATGGTCATTTTTCTACATGTGTCAATTTGAGAATTTTTACTTGGACATTTTTTATGATTTTTATAGGAAATTTTGATGCATATGGAAGAGAGATTCATGAAGATATATGCATGCACAAAAGAATACAATGGAGTAAAGAGGAAATAATTCCAGTTCTTGATCATGGAGGACACCAATCACTTGCCTAAATCTACAATTAAAAGCTAATGGACAGCTAAGTGGAGGTTAAAGCTTCATGCACTTTTAATGATGGATTAATTAGTGACTAATGGTTAATTGGTGGAAACATTTCCCAAAGGGAATTTTGGGAAGCACCGTAAAAATTGAATTAGGGTTTTATGCATGTATAGGTATCCCTCTTATGTACATGTAAATATCTTTTACGCTCTTAAATTAGTTAGGAAATCAAAATGAAAGTTGTAAGCTTTATGTTTCATAAAATAAAAATGGCTTCCTAGCCTCTTTCTCTTCTCTTTTCAACTTGTTTCTATTTACTTATATGCTTGTGCTTATTTCTATGCTCTTCTTTTTCATTTCATGTTCATAGCCTAGATTAACATTTATGCACTTAGTTTAGTTCATTTGCTTCTAGTAGTTAATCTTCTTTTTCTTTGTTTATTTTCTACTTTATTTTACTTTCAGTGTTGAAATCGTTATGTGTTGAAATGATAACATATATGAGAGGCTAAATTCCTATAATTTAAGGGTAATGAAGCTTTTTTTTATCATGTAGATTCAAACATAATTTTCAATGTATGGTCTCTTTTATGCTTCATGAGAAATGGATGTTTATGTTTGTTTGTGTTTTATGTTGAATTTGATAACCAACTTTATTCATAACAAATAGGTTATTCTTATCTCATTAATCACAAATTGCCTCTTCATCTAAAATATGATCATGGCAACAAAGTGAAGTTTTAATCAAATCTTGATGATCTATGTTACTAATTAATAGTAAGTAGATCATGCTTAAACAAGATTTTGGTTTCATTTTCTATGCCTTGTTTCATGACAATTGAAAAGGTAGGACTTGATTTGTATTATAGTTTGATGGTTTCATTTGTGTTAATTAATAACTCTAATAGGTCATGCTTATGATAAATACATCACTAATTCTATTTAGATTAAAAAAGATCATCACTTGATTTTTTGTTGATTTTTTTGAAAGATATAAGAAAGTGGATTTGCCTCTAAATTGAATTTTAATCACATAGTTTTTAATCTCAACATTCGCCTAGCTTTCTAGTTTTCAAAACAATTTCCATCTTGGTTTAATTTGATTGATTAGAAATTTAAAATCTAACAATTCCCTGCGGATCGATCCGCACTCGCCACATACTAACTTCTGTACGTCGTGCACCTGCGATAAAATTAATTCAAAATTTATCGGCATTTTTCCAACTCAATATAAAATTTGCCGTTAAACAAGTATTTGGCATCGTTGCAAGGGAGTTTCTTGATTTTATTTTCTATTCTTCGAATTATTTTTATTTGATTTTAGTGTGTTTTCATTTTGTGTGTGTGTTGCAATTAAAAAAAATATTTGTGTGCTTGTGTGTGATCTTTGTTTGTATTTTGATTTGTGTGATTGTTGTTATTTTAGTTTCCTTGGCATTTGCATTTCCATATATATATATATATATATATATATATATATATATATATATATATATAAGAAAAACATACACAAAATTTAAAAAAAATAGATTGTTTTATTTCATCTTCATTTTACAATCTTAACTTTGTTTTTACAAATTTCCATCATCATTTTACTGTTTTGATTTCACGCATACATCATTTTGCTTCCTTTCAACCATCTACCTGGCAGCAAATAACTCCACAAATACTCTGTTTCCACCAAACTTCCTCTACCTTGCCAAACCCACCAATATCAGTGCACCGTGCCTTCCCCTGAACAGTGATACAACATCCATGTAAACCATTTTCTGCATCTACATCAACTTCTACAACTGTGTTGCCACCTCTCTCAACAAATCATCCAAACATTCCCCCGCACAACGCAAGTGCACGCATATACACTTCATTACAATCTGATCACCAACACTTCCAACATACCCACAATTCAAGCAACAACTCCACATCTACATACATACCTAGTCACTACTCCATACTCTATACATGCATACAAATGCTACTTCCAACGCCACAGTTTCTACTGCCACTTTATCACTTTGATTCCCTGACCAATACGTACTCACAGTCTACCATCCATCTTCCTGCCTCATTTCACAAGTGAAAAGCAATCACAACATCATCTCCTCTGCTGTCTACTACTTCTCTTCTATATTATTGACACTCATATAACTTCCACTGCCACTCACTGATAGCTACACTCACCATCAGCTCTGCCCATCAACAAAAGTCACTTCATTTCCCAAACAAACCACGACTGCCTTATACAACTTCCATTACCGCACACAACTGCTGTTTCATATCATTGCCTTCACCTACAACCCTGTTGCCTTCTTCCTCCAATCAACCATTGCACAAAACCCTCAAACTGTGCCACTGCCTTGCCATCACGCTATTTGATCAACCATCACCTCACTTCCACCTACCACTAGTGACAACCTCCAGAACCTCAAGTCAACTCCATTGCATTGCCATCAGACATTGAAAGCCTTCCCAAATCATCGGTACTCCCCTTCACTCTTCACGCAATAGCCTACAACCACACTGTCTGAAACTGTTACATCATTCTCCATTGCCTGTCACCGAAATCATCACTTCAACATCATCCTTACCGTCAACCACTACACCGAGCTACCTGAACTGCAGTAGTTTCAAACAACTGAATCACTAGCCAAACCACCAAAAAAAATCTCACAAAAATTCTTAGCACTATTCCACTTGAAATTGCTACCTCCATCATGGACAAGAACTGCCTTGCCTTCATCCTCCCTCTTCCAAAGCTACAGCAGCCACACCCAAGCATTCAACGTTCCATAACCAACCAAACCAAACCACTACCGAAAATTCCACCTCCAACCTGAACTCGAGAATCACATCGCAGTCTTCTTCGAATCATTCAAACCAAATTCCACCGCAATTTAAATCACAACCGCGACTCTCAACCTCGCTCGAACACCAGAAACGCCATCAAATCGATCATCGCCTCACCCCGATACCACCTTCTCCAAATCGCCTGCACGAACCCCACAACCAGAGCAACTACAACCGCCTAAACAACCACCTCCTATAACCCACGAGAATTCAGAATTGAATTGAATTAAAAGAATTGATTTTGGAAAAGATAGGCTCGCGATTTCTCTTCTGAAAATTAAATAGAGGGAGTGCGTGTTGACAATTGTATACGAGTACATCTGCTGTATTTATTTTGGGCCAGGTTGGGACCTTTGGGGCTTGTTTCCAATTTTCCCCCATTTTTCTCTTTTATTTTGTCTTTCTTAAAAAAAAAGGAGTCTCTCTTATGCTCTCTTTTATCGGTTTAGATCAAAAATAAACTGAGAGCTCTATTTCTCTTTTCATGGCTACTTAGCAATTTTTATTTCATGTAATTTTCTTTTTTTTATGCAATATTACTTAGTGTTTTATTTTACTTACATGCTCTCTTTCTTTCATGCTAGTAGTGTATATTTTACTTTATGCAATTAGATCAGTTCTCTTTTCCATTAACGTTCATTTTGCTCTTCTTTTTGTTTCATGTTGCAAGCTACATTTGTTGATTTGATAACAAATATGAGAGGCTAAACCCCTTTAATTTAGGGGTAATGAAGCTCTCTAATAATACAGCTTCAACATAATTTGATACTCTTTGATCTCTTTTTGTGATTCATGGAAATTTGATGTTTATGTAATTTTGTGTTCGGTATTGAGTTTGATAGCCTATGTAATTCAAAACAAATGGGCTATGCTTAGTCATATGAATCACAAATTGCCTCTTCGTCTACATATGATTATGGCAATGAAGTGAAATTAAATCAAAATTTGACGGTCTATATTTCTAATCAATAGTGAATAGGCCATGCTTAAAATAGATTTCATTTTCAACTTCTTGTCATTTTTCACGAGAGTTAAAAGTGGTTTAAAGATTGTGTTATAGTTTGATGGCTTATGTTGAGCTAATTAATAGCACAAATGAGCCATACTTATGATAAACAAATCATTTAAATTCACTTATGACCAAAAAAGAGAGATCATAATTTCATAATTTGTTGAACTATATGATCTAGAGAGTGGAATTATCTCTAAATTGTCATTTAACTCTCATATTTTTATCACTATCTTTTTGTCATTTTCTACATTTTTAGTTTCACACTCTTCAAATTCGTGGTTTAATTTGATTGAATAGAAATTTAAAATCTACAATTCCTTGCGGATTAACCCGTACTCGCTACATATTACGATAGTATGTCATATGCTTGCGGTATAAATTTTAATTTGAAATTTATCGGTGATTTTCTAAACCGATAGAAAATTCATCATTAAACAAGTTTTTGGCGCCATACTCCTCATTTCACCATCACCTCCTCAGTTCAAATCATGTGAAATCCCCCATGTCGAACAACAGCGACCGAATCGAACTCTCCAAATTCCCGATCACCGCATCCTTCAGTCCCCCTTCAATACCCATAACACCCCAAATCGAGTTTTGATTGTTTTGTGAATTAATAAATTCCTGAGTTCAAATTGAGAAATCTTTTTGTGGAAGTTGGATTGGAAATTTTGATGTGGGATTGTAATTTTTATTCTAAAAATTTGATTGAGAAATAGTGTGGTGTGCATTTTGATTTGTTTTTTTTTTACTGACCATGTGTTTTAGAAACTAATGGGCAAGGCCCTAGTTAGGTTTTTAATAAAAAGAAAATAGGTTTTTATTTGGCTTTTATTCTTCCTTTTTTATTAAAAAAAGCAAATTTTTTAGATTTCATAGTTTTCTTAGTTTCTTCCTTGATATAAAAAGTATACTTGTATATATTCGATTTTTAACTTCTTTTCAGGGTGCTAAAGCAGAAATTCAAAGGCAGAATAGCTTGCCAAAAACAATCGCTTTTCTTTGCTTGCTTGCTTAGAAAAAATCGCCATTTAAAACAGTTATTAAATAAATTATTAATGATTCTGTATGCTCTGGTATTATGTCTTTTTCCTTATTTTTATTTGAATTGCATTGTTGATTGCTTGCATTTGCATTTATATATAATAAAAATATTTCAAAATCTAAAAACTAAAAACAAACTTTATTTTAGTTGCATTGTAAATTCATATTTTGTTTTGCATTCATCTCATCTTATTTTCTTTTCTAAGGGAAATACCCCAATTCACATAAGGCGGGAGATTTCATCACCCCCTCCTTAGCCCACAAACGCATTTCATCATAGAATTTGACTAATAATAAAGGTTAGAAATTTGACTTAAGGGTGTTACGAGCTCACTTAGAGCTTAATTGTATCTTCACAATCGTTTTCTTTGAAAAAAATTATTTCTTGGTGTCTAGGCTACGGTAGAATAATAACCATTTATAAATATTACAATAATTCGTAAATATTATAGTGGTTATTCCTCTAAATGTACTTAAACCTTCAGCTGCATTGCTACGGTGATTCGTGGTACACCAATAACTCATGCTCGTTACTTGGTTGAGAAATATTTTTGTTGATTTAAGACAAAGTGTGATTATTACAATTTTGGGTTAGAAGCTACTAAGGATAGAAAACTGTAGTTAAGTTCTTTGCATTCATTTAGTTGCATTAGTTCATACATATGTTAAAAAACAAAAAAATCCAAAATAAAAAAAAAATGTAAATTTTACTTAACTTAGTTTTTAATCAAAAAAATCCTTTTAAATCTTTTCCTTTGAAAATTTTCAATCAAAAAAAATATATAAAATCATTTCAAAAACAAAAAAATTGAAAATTCAAAAACAAAAGCAAAAATCAAATTGCCATTTTGTACAAAAAAAATCCTTTCGGTAAATATATGAAAATATGGAAAAAATTACAAAATCAAAAACGTATAAAAATTTGAAAAGCCAAAAAAAAAAATCAAACTTCGCTTTTGAAAATAAAATTCACTTGGTAAATAGTTTTCTTTCTTGTAAAAAAAAATTCACTTCATTTTCCAAGTCTTCTTTCATTCTCTAAACTCCTTTCTAACTTCTTTCTCTTCTCGACTTTCACTTGTGCAAGAGTACTTGGACTCGTGACTCAACAACTAATCATTTAAATCGAATAGATGATCCTCCCAAAATGGCGAACGAGAATGCCCCATGAACTCTTATGGATAGAATCTTTCCCGATAGAGTTTCTATTCCATCTTGCATCACGTTACCCGCCCCTATGGGTAACCATTTCGAAATTCACTCGAACCATATTGTCACACTTCCAAATTTGGCAATTTCGAGCATGAAGACCCCTACATTTTCTTGACTAAATTCGAACAAGTTTACACAACCATTAAACTCCAACAACTTTCCGATGATTGAATCAAACTTTGGTTAATTTCATTCGCTCTTACGGATTACGCTAAAAGATGGTTGTACAGCTTACCATCAAACTCGATTAAAATTTGGGAAGAATTCGTAAAAGCTTTCTTAAAAAAGTTCCATCCCTTGGATAAAACGAGTAGAATCCGAAACGAAATTGTAAATTTTCATCAATTCAAGGGTGAACCATTCAGAAAATATTTTGAAAGATTCAAAGAGTCTTGATAAATGTCCACGCCATAACTTTGAAAAATGGATGATTTGCCAAATCATATACGATGGACTTGAAAAAAGCTCACGAACCATGCTCGTATCAACGTGCCAAGGAAACTTTCTTACCCAACATCACGACGATGCTTGGCAAATTCATGAAAAACTTGCCAAAAAATCATCCCAATGGGCACGTTCGAACGAAAAGTCAATTTACTCACGATCGAATGCACACTTAGTAGGATCTTCTTTTGCTTTGGAAGCTAATATCGATGCAACGATTAAAAAATTTGATAATGTTTTCTCATCGAATCAAATGAACAAGCTACCGAACCGATGTGTTATAAATGCAACGATCCTAATCATATAGCCGATCAATGTCCCAATTCTGTCGAACAAATCAATGCTTTCAACAAAGCCAAACACGAACCATTTTCTCTAACATACAACCCTGGTTGGAGAAATCATCCAAATTTTGCTAGGAACCAAAACAATCCCAACACGAATATAGTTTGTCCTAATTTTCAAGCATTCCCGAATAATGCTTCGAATCCTCCCTTTTAGCCCAACCATTTTCAATCAAACTTTGCGTCACTATCTCATAATCAACCGCAATAATTAAATTTTCAACCAAATTCTGCTCATCCTCCCCCAGATGATAAACGTTTAAGTTCATTTAAGAAAACTCTTGAAACGTTGGCTAAGGCAACTACTCAAAGCCTTCAATCAAATAGTAGTTTGCAAAATTTATTGACCTCATATATGCAAAACACAAACCAATCAATTGCAAAACTTGAAATGCAAATGAGTCAATTCGCCACGTCTGTAAGTGAACACGAACGAGTCATATTTCCAAGCCAAACCATTTCAAAACCCAGAAATCAAAATGCAAATTCAAATCAAGCCAATGTTGTTCAAGATAGCAATGTTACCCAATTGAGTGCTATCACAACTTTACGTTTCGGTAAACAAATCGAAATTAATCCAAATGATTTACTGGAAACCTCTCTTAACACTTCTAAAACAACGAACGAATTTGAATAGAACATGGAGCCAAATGTTGAATCGAATGCCAACCAAAATTCTTCTTCTTTTACTCGAGTAGACCCGCCTACTGAGTATCACGTCCCATTTCCACCTTGTCTTTGACCAAAGAACACTCGGACCAAATGGAAAAGATGTTGGAAATTTTTAAACAAGTCAAAGTTAATATTCCACTTCTTAACATCGTTCAGCAAGTCCCAACGTACACGAAATTTCTTAAGGATTTGTGCACCCAAAAGCGACACATTAAAGTTCCCAAAAAAGTCTTCTTAGCTGCCATTTTGAGTGAAATCTTGTCCCAGTCCATGCTCGTAAAATACAAAGATCCTGGCTGCCCTACGATTTTGTGTACAATTGGAAACAAGACGATTAACAAATGTTTGATTGACTTAGGCACGAATGTCAACTTGATTCCATATTAAATGTATGAACAATTAGGCTAAGGTGAGATCAAACCCACAAAAGTTACACCTCAATTTGCCAATCGTTTCATTAAGCAGCCCGTGGGAGAAATCAAGGACATGCTCATTCGAGTAGGGCAATTCATATTCCCCGTTGGTTTTATCATTCTCGAAACACAATCTGTGACAAATCCTACGAGTCAAATTGCATTGATTTTAGCCGACCATTCTTAGCCACCTCAAATGCCTTAATCAATTTTCGTAACGGATCGACGAAAATCTCTTTTGTAAACATGACTATGGATTTTAATATTTTTAGTCTTGAAAGCCAATCGAATGAACCTCGCGACCAAACGTTGTAAGTTAGTGCCACTCATGAAAACTTTGAAAATGAGACACTTGATCTCAATGATGAATGCGAGGCCAAGTATGAAAAATTGTTTCACGAAATTCCCAATGAAATTGAATACACTCTTCCTTTTGAATCGCTTTCAGTTTAGTCCGAATCTCAACCCAATTCTTTGATCGAAAAACTTCCGAAGTTGGACCTCAAACCACTTTCCGATCACCTTATGCACGCATACTTAGGTGATAATGAAACGTTTCCCATTCTGCAACTCTCTCTCTCTCTCTCTCTCTCTTGATCAAGAAACCTCCTTACTTTCTATTCTTTTGAAAAACAGAGAAGCAATTGGATGGTCGATCTCCGATATAAATGGAATTAGTCCCGCTTTGTTCAGCATCGCATCCATTTAATCGATGGTACCAAGTCTTTTCACGACACACAACGAAGGCTATATCTAAAAATGAAAGATGCGGTGCGTGACGAAATTCTTAAACTTATCGACAATGGAATCATTTACCCAATCTCTGATAGTTCATGGGTTAGCCCAGTTCACCTTGTAGCGAAAAAGTTTAGGCTAACCGTTGTCAAAAACGATTCAAATGAACTTATTCCAACTCGTGCTCAAACGGTTGGCATGTTTGTATTGATTATCGAAAACTAAATGCCGCAACACAAAAAGATCACTTCCCTCTTCCTTTATTGACCAAACGCTCAAATGTTTAGCCAACTACGAATTCTACTACTTCCTTGATGGTTATACCGGCTATAACCAAATTCCAATTGCACCCGAAGATCAAGAGAAAAATGACTTTCACATGTCCATTTGGTACCTTTGCTTATTGACGTATGCCATTCGGACTTTGTAATGCTCCTACTACTTTCAAGCAATGCATGGTTTGCATTTTTTCCGACATGATTTGACACTTTCTAGAAGTTTTTATGGACGATTTCTCTATCTTTGGCAATTCTTTTTCCCAACATTTACATCATCTTGAGTTGGTTCTAAATTGACGTAAAGAAAAACATTTGACTTTGAATTGGGAAAATGCCACTTTATGGTCAAACAAGGCTTAGTCCTTGGACATACCATCTTAAATAAAGGCATTGAGGTAGATAAAGTAAAAATTGACGTAATTGCAAACCTACCCATTTCAAATCTATTGAGGACATTCGATCATTTCTAGGACACGCTGGCTTTTACCGATGCTTTGTGAAAGACTTTAGTAAAATCGCTCATCCTTTGACCACTCTTCTCGAAAAAGACATTCCATTCGATTTCAACTCTAAGTGTATCTCTTCTTTTGAACATCTCAAAAACAAACTCATTTCTGCTCCAATCATTTGCGCACCCAATTGGGATCTTCCTTTCAAAATAATGTGTGATGGTTCTAATTTTGTAGTTGGTGCTGTCTTAGACCAACGCATCAACAAAATCATTCATGTCATTTACTACGCGAGTATGACTTTGAACGATTTTCAATTCAACTATATAACAACCGAAAAAGAGCTTCTATCTATCGTTTTGCACTCAAAAAGTTTCGACCTTACTTGATAGGTTCATACATTACTATGTACATGGACCACTCTACGCTTCGATATCTTTTTGCTAAAAAGGATGCTAAATCCCGTTTAATTCGTGGATCCTTTTACTTCAAGAATTTGATCTTACAATTAAAGACAAAAAAGGATCTGATAACGTCAGCTGATAATTTGTCTCGTCCTACGAAAGCACGATCTTCTTTGCCAATCAGTGAAAACTTCCCCGATGAACAACTTCTTTCAATTTCCATCGACCCATGGTACGCTGATATAGCGAACTACTTAGTTACTAAAGAAACTTCCTTATCTTGGTCCAAACAGGACAAATACAAATTCATGTCCCAAGTGAAATATTTCTATTGGGACTTTCCATACTTGTTCAAATATTATCCCGACCAAATCATCCGACGTTGCATTTCAGATAATGAGATTAGGAGTGTTCTTTCATTTTGCCAAGATCATGCGTGCAGTGGACATTTTGGCCCTCGAAAAACTGCTGAAAATGTGCTTCAATGTGGTTTCTATTGGCCTTCCCTTTTCAAAGACTCATTTAAATTTTGTAAAACTTGCGATCGATGTCAAATGCTTGGACGAATTTCTCGACGAGATATGATGCCTCTAAACCTCATTCTTACGATAGAAATCTTTGATGTTTGGGGTATCGATTTAATGGGACCTTTTTCTCAATTCTTTTGGAAACTTGTATATCCTTCTCGCTGTCGATTACGTCTCGAAATGGGTCGAAGTCATTCCTTGCAAAACCAATGACCATAGAATTGTTGTGAAATTTCTCAAAGAAAACATCTTTTCGAGTTTCAGCACACCTCGCACAATAATCAATGATAACGGGACCCATTTTTGCAATCAATCTTTT
The DNA here is from genome assembly GCA_030765085.1 of Allium cepa. Taxonomy (NCBI): domain Eukaryota; kingdom Viridiplantae; phylum Streptophyta; class Magnoliopsida; order Asparagales; family Amaryllidaceae; genus Allium; species Allium cepa. Next base: position 631,579,363 of record CM060934.1, read on the forward strand.
GAAACATTAATGAAGAAATACTCGATAACCCACAAGTTATCCATTCTGTATCATTCTTAGACTTATGGCAAGTTAAAGTTTCAAATCGACAAATAAAACAAATCTTGGAGAAAACTGTTAACAAAAATCGAAAAGATTGGTCTTAGAAATTGACTGACATGCTTTGGGCTTACCGTACTGCTTTTAAAACTAACCTTAGGATGTCCCCATTTCGCTTAGTTTGCAGTAAAGCTTTCCATTTACCCGTTGAAATCGAACACAAAACGTTGTGGGCAATAAAGAACTTAAACTTTGATCTTAAGAAAGCCGAGGAAAACCGAAAACTACAACTCAACGAACTTTAAGAACTTAGGAATGATGCGTATGAAAAAGAGAAAATTTACAAAGAAAGAACAAAGGTTTTTCATGACAAATCAATCCTAAGAAAAATATTTTCGCCTAACAAAAAGTTCTTTCTTATGACTCAAGATTTCATTTATTCCTTAGGAAACTTAAATCGAGATGGACCAGACCATTTGTGGTACGAACTTTTTGTCTACATGGTACCGTAGAAATAGAAAACCCCAGGAATGGATTGATTTTCAAAGTCAACGGTCATCGTTTGAAACCTTCCTTGGAATTTCCAAATAACCAAGAGGAGGAGCTCATGATCCTTCATGAACCAAGCTATGTCTAGTAAGAATGTTAACCCTCTTTTGTAAATAGGTATACAGTTTTTTCCGTTACACTCATTATATCATGCATTGACTATGGAGACACAGTCAAAAATTAAGTGTGGGGGGGGGTCTCATTTTCATTTTGTTTAAGTTTCATGACATTTTTGAATTTTCTTTTTACTTAAAAAAATCTTAAAATTCTAAATCTCAAAAACATTTTTTTAGCATTTTGATTTATTTTTGAAGAAACACTATAGGATAAGTATAAGTTTTGGTTAATAATTGAAAATTTTGAAAATTTATTTATCTTAACAAAAAAATGAAGTTTGATTACAAGTAACAATGGTTTAACTAGTATACGGAAAGGTGCATATGTGTTAATTATGAAGTATATTCTAAATGAAAATCTTTGTTTAAAAAAATGGTAAATTTAAAGAAAAGAATATAACATTTTGATTTTATAAGTTAAATGGTGCTAAGATGATTTTGCAAAGATCTCTCTTTTAAGAAAAAAACAAAAAAAACAAAAAAATATGTATAAGAATTTTTTATTTTATATATGTATATATTTTTAATATCTAGAGTCATGTGTTCATACTCGTGTGTTCACTCGCCATGTTCTGTACCCTTCTCGTGTAAGCCTGAAAGGCAGTGCACGATCGGTATATTGGCCTCAGTTTATCTGAGTTATGTGTATATATATAAATTATTTTTAATAACGCTTACAGTCGATAAGTGTTCACACTTGTGTGTTCACTTGCCACGCTCTGTATTCCCCTCATGTCAGTCCGCAAGGCGGTGCACAGTTAATATATCTGGCCTCAGTTTATCTGAGTTGGGCATATGTAAATATTGTTAATATTAATAAAATATTCAAATAAGAGAGGGTAAGAAATTGAAATCCAAGCATCATTTTAACTTGTTTGATTTGACTTGTTACAGGAAAGAAATGAAAATATCACTTTGATAAACTTTGATAATCAACTAAGGATCTATTTCATAGTTATACTACATTCTCGACTGAAACAACAAGTTAAACTACTGTCTATTTGTTATGATAACTTAATTTTTGTTGGAAATTTGACGAGTAAATGACTTAAATTTTCAAGATAATGACCAAAACTTATATTTAACTTATTTATGTATATTTAAAAGTAAACCTTTCATTTGTAAATATATTCAAAAACTTACATTCATTCCATTGAAATTAAATCTTGAACTTTGTAAATATTTTCGCTTTGCATTTGGATTTTGTGGGTAATATCCGCTGAAAACCGTCACAAAACAACACTCGTCCTATTGAGGACGCCTAGAGGTTTAACGGCTTATTGCATACGCTCAATGCAATCATGCTTCCTAGGAAAACAGATTTATCTTAGTTTTCCTTTATTCGAGGATGAATAAAAAGATAAGTGAAAAGATAAGTGTGGGGGTATTTGATGTGCACGTAAATGTGCATATATTTACATCCCTATTTTATCTATTTTTGTTTAAATAAAAGTTATATTTAGGCATTTTAACATGTTTAAAACCAAATTTCAATTATGTTCAAATCATCGTATATTCATCTTCATTCAGGGGCAAAATGGTCATTTTTTGCATATGTCAATTTGAGAATTTTTTACTTGGACATTTTTTTATGATTTTTATAGGAAATATTGATGCATATGGAAGAGGGATTCACGAAGATATACCCACGGACAAGAGAATACAAGGGAATGAAGAAGAAATCATTCAAGTTCATGGTCATGGAGGACCACACCCACTTACCTAAATCTACAATTAGAAGCTAATGGACAACTAAGTGGATGTTAAAGCTTCATACACTTTTAATGATAGATTAATTAATGACTAATGGTTACTTGGTGGCCATACTTTCTAAAGGGAATTTTGGGAAGCACCGTAAAAATTGAATTAGGGTTTTATGCATGTATAAGTAGCCCTCTCATGTACATGTAAATATCTTTTACTCTCTTAGATTAGTTAGGAAATCAAAATGAAAGTTGTAAGCTCTATGTTTCATGAAATAAAAATGGCTTCCTAGCCTCTTTATCTTCTCTTTTCTACTTTTTTTATTTACTTTTATTCTTATGCTTATTTCTATGCTCTTCTCTTTCGTTTCATGTTTATAGCTTAGATTAACATTTATGCACTTATTTTAGTTCATTTCCTTCTAGTAATTAATCTTCTTGTACTTTGCTTATTTTCTACTTTATTTTGCTTTCAATGTCAAAATCTCTATGTGTTGAAATGATAACACAAATGAGAGGCTAAATCCCTTAATTTAGGGGTAATGAAGCTTTCTTTTATCATGCAGATTCAGCATAATTTTCAATGTATGATCTCTTTTGTGCTTCACGAGAAATGGATGTTTATGTTTGTTTGTGTTTTATGTTGAATTTGATAGCCTACTTTGTTCATAATAAATAGGCTATGCATATCTCATTAATCACAAATTGCATCTTGATTTAAAATATGATCATGGCAATGAAGTGAAGTTTTAGTTAAAATTTGATGATCTATGTTACTATTTAATAGTAAATAGATCATGCTTAAACTAGATTTTGGTTTCATTTTCTATGCCTTGTTTCATGAGACTTGAAAAAATAGGACTAGATTTGTATTATAGTTTGATGGTTTGATTTGTGTTAATTAATAACTCAAATAAGCCATGCTTATGATAAATACATAACTAATCGTACTTAGATAAATAAGAAAGAGATCATCACTTGATTTTATGTCTATTTATGTGAAAAATATAAGAAAGTGGATTTGCCTCTAAATTGAATTTTAATCACAGTTTTTAATCTTAACATTCTTTACGGTTTTCAGAACAGTTTCACTCTTAGTTTAGTTTGATTGATTAGAAATTTAAAATATAACAATTCCATGCGGATCGACCCACACTCGCCACGTACTAATTTTTGCAGTCGTACGCTTGCGGTAAAGTTAATTTAAAATTTATCGACATTTTTCTAACTCAATAGAAAATTTATAGTTAAACAAGTTTTTGGTGCCGTTGCCAGGGAGTTTCTTTCATTTTATTTTCTATTCTTCGAATTACTTTTACTTGATTTTAGTGTGTTTTCATTTTGTGTGTGGTGCAATTAAAAAAAAATATTTGTGTGGTCATGTGTGATCTTTGTTTGCATTTTGATTTGTGTGATTGTTGTTGTTTTAGTTTCCTTGGTATTTGCATTTCCATATATATATATATTAAAAAACACAAACACAAACTTTTTTAAATTTTTTTTATTTCATTTTCATTTTACTGTTTACGTTGATTTCACCCATACATCATTTTGCTTCCTTTCAACCATCTGCCTAACAATAAATAACTCCACAAATACTTTATTTCCACCAAACTTCCTCTGCCTTTGCCAAACCCACCAATATCAGTGCACTGTGCTTTCCCCTGAACAGTGATACAACAGCCATCTAAACCACTTTCTGCATCTACATCAACTTCTACAACGGTGCTGCCACCTCGCTCAACAGATCATCCATACATTCCCCTGCATAGCGCAAGTGTACGCATACACACATCATTGCAATCTGATCAACAACACTTCCAACATACCCACAATTCAAGCAACAATTCCACATCTACATACATACCCAATCATTACTCCATACTCTATACATGCATAACTGCTACTGCCAATGCCACAGCTTCAACTACCACTTGATCACTTCGATTCCCGGACCAATACATATTCACAGTCTACCATCCATCTTCCTGCTTCATTTCACAAGTGCAAAGCAACCACAACATTATCTCCTCTGTTGTCTACTACTCTTCTATATTGTCGACACTCGCATAACTTCCACTGCCACTCACTAACAGCTACACTCACCATCAGCTCTGCCCATCAACAAAAGTCACTTCATTTCTCAAACAAACCACGACTTCCTTATACAACTTCCATCACCGCACACAACTGATGTTTCATATCACTGCCTTCACCTGTAATACTGCTGCCTTCTTCCTCTAATCAACCACTGCACAAACCCCTAAAACTGTGCAACTTCCTTGCCATCATGCTACCTGATCAACCATCACCTCACTTCTACCTACCACTGGTGACAACCTCCAGAACCTCAAGCCAACTCCATTGCATTGCCATCAGACATTCAAAACATTTAAAGCCTTCCCAAATCATCAGTACTCCCCTACACCCTTCACGCAATAGCCTACAACCACACTGTTTGAAACCGTTACATCATTCCCCACTGCCTGTCACCGAAATCATCACTTCAACATCATCCTTATCGTCAATCACTACACCGAGCTACCTTAAATGCAATAGTTTCAGACAACTGAATCATTAGCCAAACCACCAAAAAAAATCTCACAAAAATTCTTATCACCGTTCCACTTGAAATTGCTACCTCCATCATTATCAAGAACTGCCTTGCCTTCGTCCTCCCTCTACCAGAGCTGCAGCAGCCATACCGAAGCATTCAACGTTCCATAACCAACCAACCCAAAACCCGAACCACTAACGAATATTTCACCTCCAACCTGAACTCGAGAATCACGTCGCAGTCTTCTTCGAACCATTCAAACCAAACTCCACCTCAATTCAAATCATAACCGCGACTCCCAACCTCACTCGAACACTAGAAAGCCATCGAATTGAACATCGCCTGACCTCGATACCACCTTCTCCAAATCGCCTGCACGAACCCCACAACCAGAGCAACTACAGCCGCCTTGCCTACCACCCAAACAGCCGCCTCCTACAACCCATGAGAATTCAGAATTGAATTGAATTAAAAAAGTTGATTTTGGAAAAGTTGGGTTCGCGGTTTCTCTTCTGAAAATTAAATAGAGGGAGCGCATGTCGAAAATTGTATACGGGTACATCTGTTGTATTTCTTTTGGACCGGGTTGAGACCTTCGGGGCTTGTTTTTTCAATTTTTCCCCTGTTTTCTCTTATAGTTTGTCTTTCTTAAAAAAGAGTCTCTCTTATGCTCTCTTCTATTAGTTTAGATAAAAATAAAACGTGAGCTCTCTATCTCTTTTCATGGCTACTTAGCCATTTTTATTTTATGCATTTTTCTTTTTTTTATGCAATATTACTTAATGTTTTATTTTAATTACCTGCACTCTTTCTTTCATGCTAGTAGTATAGATTTTATTTTATGCAATTAGATTAGTTCTCTTTTTCTCTTCTTTTTATTTCATGTTGCAAGCTACATTTGTTGATTTGATAATAAATATGAGAGGCTAATCCCCTTCAATTTAGGGGTAATGAAGCTCTTTAATCATAGCTTCAACATAATTTGATAATCTTTACTCTCTTTTTGTGTTTCGTGGAGAGTTGATGTTTATGTAATTTTTTGTTTGGTATTGAGTTTGATAGCCTATATTGTTCAAAACAAATAGGCTATACTTAGTCGTAAGAATTACAAATTGTCTCTTTATCTACATATGATTATGACGATGAAGTGAAATTAAATCAAAATTTGATGGTTTATATTTCAAATCAGTAGTTAATAGGCCATGCTTGAAATAGATTTATTTTTCAACTCCTTGTTTTTTTCATGAGAATTAAAAGTGGTTTAAAGGTTGTGTTATAGTTTGATGGCTTATGTTGAGCTAATTAGTAGTATAAATGAACCATACTTATGATAAACACATCATTTAAATTCACTTATGACCAGAAAAGAGAGATCATAATTTCATAATTTGCTGAACTATATGATCTAGAGAGTGGAACAATCGTGAGAGTGGAACAATCGGTGATTTCCTAAACCGGTAGAAAAATCGTCGTTAAACAAAGTGGCATTTCCATAAATAATAATTTTGGAACTAAGCCTGATAACCCTAATTTTGAAATTTAAAAAAAGACCTAACCCACACCTCTCTTTACTCAAAATGCTAATTTGCACTAAGAAATTCTAATCTTCTTCGTCCTCCTCCATACTTCTCCAATCTAAACATTATCCTATTCTTCAAATTTCTAATTCACCTCTCTTTACTCAAAACGCTAATTGCCACTAAGAAGTTCTAATCTTCTTCGTCCTCCTCCATACTTCTCCAATCTAAACATTATCCTATTCTTCAAATTTCTAATTCAAAAACAAAATAAAATAAATCAATTGAAAGAGAATGAGAGGGAAAAGGATAAAAAATCAAGGGATAGAGACAAGGAGATGCCAATTCAAATCGGGTCAGAAGGCAATTTTAAGGTTAAAGAGAAAAGAAAATTAAAAATGTGAGTAGAACTATTACGATGCATTTATGTTGTGAAACAATTAATTTTCTTTTATATATTTATCTGGATTAAATATAGGAATTTTGGATTCGATTAAGTAATTTCAATCGAATTACTAAATTTGAATTTGGAACATGATCACATATGTCGGGAACACCCTAAATTACTTTGAATGGATGAAATTAAAAAAAGGAAATTTGATTGAAATTTCCTCTAATTCTATAGATATTATTTTTATAGGAAACTTTGCATTGATTTGGATGAATAAAAAATAATTAAACACACCCTTTGGAATTTAACTAGAACTGATTTAATTAACCTTTAAACATACATATATTATTAACTGAAATAATACACATTGGAAATTGATTGAAATGTTTTATACACTCGTCGAGATAAACTAGCAGAAGTTGTGTATAAATAAATATAGAATTTGTACCCAAAATACTATTTAAAATAAACCCTTAGATCTATACTTGAATCCACAAAGATGAATAAACCGGCTAAGATAAAAGACATGGAAACATCAATTCAAACGTTTGAATTGATGACAGATGTCTAAATGTACAAAAACCCGAAACATAAAAGAATTATTTCATATCTGACAAGACTTAGACATTTGACCATTATTTGGAGGAATGGAATCAAAGTCAGATGTCTTAATAGATGGTTAAATGTTTAAACACTCGTAGCAAATTTTTTACATGTAATTGGATGTCTGGACCAAAATCCAAAGTATGAATGGCTGAAGAAAGCCCAGGTTGAATCTGGATCTGATGCAAGCCAAGTAGAATGGATCGGGGAAAGTGTTCCCACTTTCTTGAGTTGCGGTAGTTCATATAGATGCATGGATCTATGCGAAAATGGGGATTTCACACTTGGAGAGGCACCTGGGTTCATGCTTCATAGCGTGCATAATGGGATACTCAATGAGACGTGCGATTATATCACAAATAGATGCTCATTTCATTATTGAAGCACTCTCGGTCATACATTTTAACATGTTGGATAGCAGGGAAGGGTGATAGAGATGTCCCAACAGTAGCGCTATATGGCCGGGTATTGGTTGAACCTACGAGGAAATTGTATTGTTAAATGACTTCTTTAGCTTTAGATTGAATGATATTGAGTGTATGACACGTTTTCCATTAAGAAGGTTAACCGAGTGCTTTGGCAGGGCCTAAATCATTGGAAATTGTATACTTGGTACGAGCTCGGGCATTGTGATGTTCGCTCGGTGTGTATGTGTAGTTTAAGCAGTTTAGCATTGAGAAAGTTAGCTCAATGATGGTTATGCGATTTATTGTTAAGACCTTATACTAGGGATATTCCTTTTTTACTTAGTTTCTGGATGTCTAAACTTCGGGTGGAAATTCTCATAGATTGCAGTTGGATTTAGGCATGTTAGGATAGTAATCTTGTAGCGCATAAGTTGATAACTTCCCAAATAAGGTACACAAATACAAATGAGCAATCCTAGGTTGTGTAGATTATAACTGCAATTTAATTATTTGCCAACATCATACCACTAATGATATGTTTTACTCACTAGACTTTGCCTGACCCTCTCCATTTCTTCCTCTTTTTACCTATTACCTAAGTAGTAAATATCTGTATCAAGTATGCATCGGTCAAGTGTTGATATAAGATATTTTAAAATATCATGATAATATCAGATAATATCGAAAAAATATCGAGCATGTGTGGAACATATATAAATGATATTTTACCGTATTATAATGCCATATTGATGTTAATTATTCAAATATTTGGATAATTTCTAAATTACTATAGAAAACTGATTGCATATAGTTAATATATCATAATTCATTTTCCGAGATATTCCATTTAATAAAAATCATAATATAGACTCATAAAAATCAAGAAATTCATGCAATATACATCTTTATTATTTATTTTGTCTTCATACTATATTCATTGTTTCTTCAGTCGTCTATATTACTACCCTAATTTTCTATATTTATATTTTGATCATTTTCATTTTCACATAATTTATCGAATATGCAATGTTGATTTGATACCAATTACTATTAGCTCGTTCCTTATTGATATGTCAAATATATAGCTTTACTGTTCTTCAACTTTTAGTTCCGAGTCCATAATAATAACTAATAAAATGAATTTTCATAAGCTAACTTACTAATTACAAATGTTGAACAAAAAATAACTAGAAAGAGAAGTAGCTCTTTCACGATTTTGTCTTTAGTGGTAAAGTCTTCAAAGAAAATGAAACATATAATGGGATAAGTAGAGATTTCTTTATTGAAAGACTAATAAAGAAGCCTAAAACTATATGGCTAAAACTAAAAAATTAGTGCATTAGGATTTCTAAGATGGTCTACAAATTTTCATTCACTATATACATAAAACAAGTATAGGAATGTGAAAATATTTATAAAGATATTATCACCAACACATAGAATAATTAATGATATTCTTCAAAAATATCGCGTAGTTTCCACTTGGAGCGATATATCGGCAAATATCAGGCGATATGTCGGTAATGATATTTTAAGTAATATTTTGAGAAAATGTCGACTTAGGAGCGATATGAGATATATCAATGATATATCATATATTAACTATATAGCCTATTACAGGAGGTTAGGGTAGTAGGCGAAGTGATTTGAATAAGGCCCGTGGAGAAGGTGACTTGGCACTTCAGAGATATATTTATTTATAGGTATTCTCCTATGTACTTTATATTATATTATATCTATCAGTCAAACTCTTATTGGATTGTCACTTAGAGATTACTATTTCTTAGAACTGTATGGACCACGTTTATACTAAGACTGTCATCTGATATAGTTATTTTTAGTACTTACATTTTATTTCCTTCCGTTGTGACATCTAAAAGTGTAGACTGCTTAAAGTTTATATTTATATTTATCTTTATATCATGTAACTCTAAAGACTTAACGATTCATACTTCTTGACATGAATCAGGTTCAGAAGCCACATTTGGGATTTGGATAGGTATGTCCAAAGGTGCGGGTTGTTATCGCTGGTATCAAAGCATATGTTAAGAGATTCTTACAAAATTAGAGTGCACAAGAGAACATATTTGTAATTATATATATGTATATATAATTATACGCCACACTCTATATATTTTGACTTGCAAGGTATTTGTTAGCCTGTCTCTTATATAAGAAAACAATTGTGAATTAAAATTAATGTTAAGATTATAACCGTTGGGGTGAAGCATAAATTCATCACATATATTATAATTTACTCCACGAAGAGATGCTAATAGAGGTTCCCTGTAATAGCTAGCAATAGCAGGTAAATTATGGGTTTAAGGACGAAGAAACTAAGAGTGGTACCTTTAAACCATAGAAAATAAGTGTGACGTTGATAAGGCAAACTAAAATCATTAAAGAAGGACTCCTCAAGGTAAGAATAAATCTCGGTTTGAGGAAATAGTTGAAGAAACTCTATTTGATTTGAATAGAATTACTAGAGCGCTCCTACATTTGAGTTGGACACTATACTGGAGAATAGACTTGAGTTAACCAATTTAAAGAAGTGGAGCGGAAACCCTATGCGGCTAAAGCATTGTTAGTTTGCATGATGTATGCAGAGTTGTGTAAATAAGGGCTTTTTACATACTTCAATTTAAGTGTTAAACCATTGGAAATGTTTTCCAAAAAGTTAGAAACATTAGATATCTGAGATTTTAAAGAAAATAAATTGATTTATGATTTTCTATTAAATGTTCAAATAAACTTTATGAAAATTTAAGTAAAACATAGAATTGAAATAATTTTTGAAATCAGAAAAATCGTGTTTGAAATTTTTGGAAAACTATTGAAGTTGAAGAATAAACTAGTAACTCCTTAATTTAAGCTTCAAACGTGGACATTTTTAATAGAAAAGGTAATTTTCCATAACTACCTTAAAGATTCTACTTTTATAAAAAAAATTAGTGTTGTTAACCGGGTTTTTAACCCAGAAGAATCCAAAGGAAGTCGGAATAGCTTGGCCGAGTTAGAGTAGCTCAAAAGCCAACCAAAAAGACTGGAGCAATTAACCAAGAGAAGTCAAAGGAATGGAAAACAATAATACGCAAAGGTGATGGATCGCTAGCGATCCATAAGCTTGGCTCGTGGATTCATGAATTCACTTGCATCAGGGTCCAATGGGTATTCTAAGAACAATGGCAAAGTATGATGGGATTCCAAGCTAATTAAATAGAGCGGAAAGCATTCGTCTAGTTCAATCAGCAGTCTAATGCAACCTGCATGCAGATTGCCATCAAAACAAGGAAACGTGCTACGAAGTTACATGGAGGGCACCAACATGAGACAACAAATACACCCAGAATATAAAGTCCAAAAATAAGCTAAGTACATGGATCGCTAGCGATTCATGTACTGTGGATCACTGGCGATCCATACCACTTCACCAGATCGCCATGAACTTTGAGGTAGAAGGTAAAGGAAGCATCTCAAGCCATTGGAACGCCACTGAGCCAGAAGCTAAGGAGCGCTAGCGATCCATCAAGTTAGCTCAGTTCATGATGAAACTTGCAATGCGTCTTCCTAAGTCATTTGCGAGCATATGGCAAGAAAGCCTAATTTCTCTCCAACCGTTGTAAATAGTCACATATCTGCAACATAAAGGGGATCCTCTGGACTGGTTGCTGGAACTCTGCAGAAAACCTTCTTTACTCTTCTCCTTCCTCACAATAGTCATCCAAGGAGTTCGCCGTGATTCTCCAGTCTAGCCTTGGGGACTTAGCCTAATTTAAGATATTCAACGACTCTGTAATCCAATTCACCTTGTAACCGCAATTAGCCAATAGTAAAAGTTAAAAAGTGGACATAGCCTTCATTAACAGCCGAACCACTATAAAATCTTCTTGTCTTCTGACTATTTCTGCTCTTTCTGCATTTATTCTCTACATTATTGCTCTGTAAGAATAAGGCTGGTGCTTTTGCACTCAATCCAGGGGTTGATCCATTTTTTGGGTCAACATTTTGGTGCTTTCACTAAGAACTCCAACTTAGGCTTAGATCCTAGTATCTACTTTGAATCAGATAGGTTCGGAAGTTAGACCTTAATTCCTATTCAAAAGATCTGCTGCTAGATATCAATGGCTCTGGAAAGTAAAAGAACTACTTCTGGAAGATCTATAGGGGCAGTAATAGTCAAAGAAGAGACGAATCACTAACAAGTTGAAGCAAAATGGTGCCAACGCAAGAGATCAGGGGCCAGATCCTCCAATCAATGTGAAGTCATTACAAGAGATGAATTGAATAAAATAGTTGATGAAATCAATCAGAAAATGAAAAGCAGTCAGAGAGCACTTATAGATAATCTTAATGCCCTATTAACCTTACAATCACATCCTGCTTCAAGAACTATGGCAGAACCCGCGGCTGCCATAGAACAAGAAAATTCTTATGTTTCTAATCTAACCAAAAGAAATGAAAAGTATCTGCAAAGAGGAGTGACAACTGGAGCCGTGGGAATCAATGTAGAAGGAAACACAAATATTCTACCGACCGCAAGGCAACCTGCTAAGAACTTGAATAAATAAGCGAAGACCCCACAAGAGGATATAGCCATGGACCTCTCCGACTTAGAAGATGGAAAGCAATTTAACAAAGGCAGGTCGGAAGGAAATGCCAGTGCATTCGATAACGCTAGGAATGTCCAAACTGCCTCAATCAGGCCAACCGAAAGCCAATGGGATCTCAAGGGAGTGGCTCTTCCAAAGACAGGAGATACTCAGCTTCAGCTCACTCACCAATTCCATTTGTAGAGCCAAACACTTGGTGTAGTGACTAATAGCAGACCGCTAGATTACCGGACATCAGAGGCATTTATGGAGGATATGGTCAAGTGGCTGGATGGGAACAAGGATATAAGAGAGGATGAGTGGGGATCTGCACCAGGTCGAACTCCCTTCACTGATGAGATATTGAATGAGTGATGTCCAGAAAAGTTCACTATGCCAACTATTCCATCCTATGACAGAACAAAAGACCCAAAACCCTATTTGTACAAGTACAGTTGGTACATGGACGGAGCAAATGCTTCGGACGCTGTTTGGGGTAGATGTTTTCCAATTTTTTTAGACGGAATTGTTTCCATATGGTTCACTAGGCTTCCACCAAAACCTGTCTCTACTTTCGACTAACTAGTAATAAGATTCTTTGATCAGTTTTGACTTCACATAGCACAACTTAAAGATGTGATGTCCTTGTCCGGCCTAGTCCAAAGACTAAATGAATCTCTGAAGTCTTTCATAAACTGGTTTAATACCACAGTGACAGAGGTATGTAATCCGAATGAGGATATGGTTTTCATGGTCTGGCCCACACCATCCACCTCGAAACTGAGTTTGGAAAATAGATCAAAATGAAACAACCTACGATTAGGATGGACTTCAACCGTAAGGTGGGCCAATTCTTAAGAATGGAAGAGGTGCAGGAGTTGGAAAGGAAGTTTACTAGCATGCAACTGATGAACCTTAAGCAGAGCAACATGGCAATGAACTAGAACATGAATGCCTCCGGGACATTGAAGGAAGTGCAGGGAAAGATGGAAATCAAAAAAGGAAGAACCAATATTCTAATAAAAGAAATGGTAACAATAAATGACTTAAAGGCTTCTGCCTCGAGGATTATACCCCTCTCAATGATACTTCGGAAAACATCTATCTTGCAACATAGTGGACAGAGGAGTATAAAAAAAACCCTAAGAAGGAAGCAACTAAACAACAAAAGCGCTTGGGGAAGTTCTGTTGCTTCCACGATACGCATGGTCACAACACAAACGAATGCTGTCATCAACTTGATTGAAGAGTTGATCTGGAAAAACAAGATTTAGCAGTATGTGAAAAAATTGCAAAATCCTGACCAACCCGTGGCTCCCCAAGCTCCTAAGGATCGTAGAAACCAAGCCAAAACTAGCGAAGAGGGATCTAAGCGAACTGACCAGAGACTCATCATTGGAACGATATCTGGAGGAGCACATCCTACATAAAGAAGTTGGGGAGAAATGGAGCGGTATGCGAGTTCATCAAAGCACGCTCCAAAAGATTCATGCCTCATAATCGATGACGAAGCTCCAACCAAGCAGCAAAAAACTTTGAATGATGATATAGTATTCCGAAATCGAGATACCGAAGGGATCAAATCTCCAACTCTCAATCCCATGGGAGTGAAAGTATGGATCGGGCCCGCTGCGATCCGATGAATATTGGTTGACAGTAGCAATTCTGTGAATATTCTTTTCAAATGTACCTGTCGTCCAAGGATTCAATGGCAAACCCAAACAACCTGTCGGAACGACTGACTTTACAGTAGAACTTGGGGAGGGCAATCGAAGAGTCACCCTCATCAAGACTTTCATGATTGTAGATGAAACTTCTGCATATAATGCCTTCTTAGGATAGCCCATGCTGGCGGATTTCAGAATTGCTTTAGCCTAGTGGTGGTTTACCATAAAATTCTCAATGGCAATCGGAACTAAGGTGGTTAAAGGAGATCAATGTGCCACCAAAGAATTTTACATTGCATAAATGCGCGAATCCAAAAGAAAAGAAAAAAGGATAAAATGTGGGGAGAACTCTCAACATTTGCGAACTTGCCAAATAGTAACTACATAGCAGCCCTCGGCTTGGGACCATAGCGATTCAATAATGCTTTGGACCGTAGGAAGAAGAGTTCAGGGGAGGATCAGGCAGCCCCGGTAGAATTGACGGTGTCTGTTCCTGTCGCTATAGATGACCCAACGCGGGTCTTGAAAATTAGATCGCATCTTGGAAACAAGATGCGATTAGAACTCACCAAATTTCTTCGCACCAACTTGGATGTGTTCAATTGGAAAAATTTCGATATGTGTGGGGTATCGCTAGAAATTGCATGCCATGCGCTTAACATTAACCCCAGGTTTACACGGTACTGCAAAAGAGGCGTAGCCTAGGCCCCGAACGGTCAAAGGCATTGAGAGAAGAAGTAGACAAACTCATCGCCAATGGTGTTATCCGTGATGCGACCTACTCCGAATGGGTATCTAACCCGGTTTTGGTCAAGAGGTCCAATGGGAAATTAGGAACCTACATCGACTACTCGGACTTAAACAAACCCTACCCAAGGATAGTTTTTCACTACCAAGAATTGACCAGCTTGTGGACGAGACAGCTAGGCATGAACTGCTATCATTTATGGACGCGTACTTGGGATACAATCAAATCCTGATGCATGAGCCCGACCATGAAAACACCAGCTTCATCACCGACTTAGGATTATACTGCTACAGAGTAATGCCATTCGGTTTAAAGAACGCAAGGAAACCTACCAAATATTAGTAAACACTATATTCAAGCATCAGATTGGAAAAACCATGGAGGTCTATGCGGATGATATGTTGGTGAAATCACAAATAGAAGTCAATCACCTAGATAATCTCACCAAAATGTTTGAAATACTCCGACAATATGGAATGAAACTCAATCCACTCAAATGTCACCTCGAGGTAGCCTCCGGAAAGATCTTGATATTCATAGTGAGCGCCAGAGGCATTGAAGAAAATCTAGAGCAATAACTGCCCTACAAGATGTCCAAGCTTCGAAAAAACAGAAGGAATTACAAAGATTAAATGGGAAAGTCGCAGCATTAAGCCAGTTCATCTCAAAAGCCACTGATAAGTATATACCGTTCTGTGTTGCATTAAAAAAAGGAAGGAAGAACTTCAAATGGAATGAAGCTTGTCAAACCGCATTTGAAGAGTTGCTGCGACATATGGAAGCCCCACCAATCCTATCAAAGATAGTAGACGGAGAACAGTTGTTCATCTACTTAGCGGTCTCACCTCACGAATTAAGCGCTGCCCATGTGCATAAAGAAACTAGGATTTAGTGACCTGTATACTACATTAGCAAGCGGTTCACTAGAGCCGAGAAAAATTATCCGAAATTGGAAAAGCTAGCGTATTGCCTCTTGATCGCGTTTAGGAAGTTACGACTATATTTCCAAGCGTGCCCGATTAAAGTACTGACCGATCAACCATTAAATCAAGTATTGTACCGGCCCGAAACTTTCGACGACTTCTCAAATGGAATATCAAATTGAGCCAATATGATATCACTTACCATTTGAGAAAGGCAATCAATGGGCAAGCGCTGGCAGATTTCATCATCGAGTTTACCAAACGGGATGATAAGGAAGAAATACCGTCGGAAATTGAAACACGATGGACACTCTTTGACGATGGCGCTGCTAATAACTTATGCTCGAGGGAAAGGGTAGTACTTGAGAATCCAGAAGGACAAGCCTTTTGCTATTCTTTGTGATTAGAATTCCTAACAAAAAATAACAAAGAAGAATATGAGGCATTGATAGCTGGGCTAAAATTTGTGAAAGAGCTGGACATAAAATCCACACACATCTATAGCAACTCTTAGTTAATCGTCTGTCAGATGAAAGGCAAATACCAAGCTCGAGGAGAGAACCTTGCCCTATATCTGTCTAAAGTGAAAGAGTGGCTGAACTGTGTCGAATATTAAACTATAACTCACATCCCAAGGGAGCAGAACACGAAAGCAGACTACTTGTCTAAACTAGCCAATTTCGGAGAAGCCCAATCACTGGGCCTAATTCCGATCGAACACTCCAAGCATAAGCGAAATGGGTTTTGATTGGATTTTCGAGATTATCATTGAAAAAAAAATGTGGATGATGCCAATCAGAAGCTATTTTCTCACAGGAACTCTTCCCACGGATAGGAACCAGTGGAAAAGGCTTCTCCAGAAGGCACCGCGATTCTTAATACAGGACAAGATACTTTACTGAAGGGGTTATCTACCCCCAGGCACAGATGTATGACCAACGATGAAGCTCAAAGGATCCCGAGGGAACTACCAAAGGCGATTGCAGAGACCATACCGGAGGGCAATCCGTAGCAAAGAAAATCCTTCGATATGGATATTTCTCGCCAACCATAAACCGCGATGCAGCAGATTACACCAGACAGTGCGACAAGTTCCAAAGATTCAACAAGATCAAAAGAACTCCCTCAATAGAGCTAACATAGATGATCAACCAGTGGCTGTTTATAATATGGGGAATTGATTTGATTGGCATTTTGACGATAGCTAGAGGAGGGGCTAAATATGCTATAGTTGTCGTTGACTACTACACCAAATGGGACGAAGCGAAACCGCTGGCCACCATTATCATAAAGAAAGTCATTAACTTTGTTACTAGAAACATTATTTGCAGGTTTGGTATGCCACAATAAATCATCACTAATAACGAGACCCAATTCGAAAGCATCGAGTTCAAAGACTTTTGCAAATGCTTTCGAATCGAGAAGAGTTTTCCACATTCTCTCATCCACAGGCAAACAGGCAAGTAGAAGCAATAAACAAAATCATCAAGTCCACCATCAAAAAGAGGCTAACTGAAGCTAAAGGGAGTTGGGTTGATGAACTTCCACTTGCACTATGGGCTTACAGAACAACACACAAAGCGGCAACCGAGCATACCCTGTTCGCCTTAGCTTATGGTTTAGAAGCAATGATCCCAGTCGAACTGCAAGTCCACTCTCATCGGAGTTAGAATTTCAGTCGAAGGCAAAATAAGCAAATCCTATTCGAGTCGCTTGATATGATCGACGAGAAGAGAGAAGAAGTCGAATTAAGGATCACCGCTCACCAAAAAAAAGGTCGCACAATACTTCAACTCCAAAGTTCATAACCGAAACTTCGAAGTGGGAGACCTTGTCCTCAAACAAATCTATCCCATACTGGGGGCACTTGGACCAAACTAGGAGGGGCTATATGTCATCAGCCAAAAACTAGAGGATGGAATATTCAAACTAACAACTGTTAACGGAATCCAAATTCCCCGAGCATGGAACAGCGAATCGTTGCATCGTTACTTCACTTATAAATATTTTATGCACTTCTTACTTTTCAACTGATAAGCCATCCTGGAATGTCGGGAGAATTGTAAATAGGCAGAATTTGTCCAACCTATCTTAATAAAATTGATTTGCTTTCTGAACCAATAATACTGCATTCATAAAAGTAACCTTTTAGGTCATTGGGGTCAAATCGACTCAAACCATTGGATCGGCGGAACCTGATCCCCGCCTTTTAAGAAACAATGTTGCTCCAGCAGCACCGGAAAGACTCAAATCAAAGCTGCGCATCCCATAAGCTATGCACTACCCTTTTGAGCCATAAAATCATGATCTTAAAAGCATAAACTCCTCATGTTACCGAAAACCACAACGTCGAGAAGTTTCGAAACCGCTCTGGATCAACGAGTCGCATCGGTCCCAAAAGCCATGCATCCCATAACTCGCGCACTACCTTTTCGAGCCATGGAATCACACTCTTAAAAGCATAAACTTCTTGTGTTGCCTATAGATTGGCAATGTCGAGAAGTTTCGAAATCGCTCTGGATCGACGGGTCTTGTCGGTCCCGAAAGCCATGCATCCCATTAGCTGCGCACACTTCTAAAAGTCGTACGCTTCATAAGTCCTGCATACTTTTAGATAATGGTATCGCCTTGGTGATACCGAGAAAATTACCCATTACAGAAATAACAAGAATCAACCCACTCCGATTATTGGGAGAAATGTGCATGAATCCAACAAAATCAAAATGCTACAAATCGGGAGAAAATTCCAATCATTGACCATTTGTAGATCTGTACTTAAGCCGTTCAAATTAGAAGTTCCCAAGGATAGGAACTATAAAGCAAGTCTAGTGATAAAAAAGGAAAATAATAAACAAATACTTGGATCAACCGGTCATTTGTCAGGTGTTCAAAGTAAAGGCCCCGTGAATTGGAGGGCATACACCGATACTCAAACAGAAATACTCAAAAAAACACTTTACAGTTTTATTACTCTAAAAAAAGAATTTTGCCTGTAATCACAAAGCTAGATAAAATAAAATAGCAGTAAATAAAATAGACATAAGTACATAGAACACAGATAAGTAGACAGGTAAAGTTACAATCAAAATTTCAGTGTATTACTTATAATATTTTTCATACAAAGTCAAATCGTGGGGGTCTTACCCACACTATACAGGCCAATAGAAAGAGAAAAAAACAGATGCTATGACAAAAGCAGTAAGTGCAGACTTTGCACTTGAACAAAATAAAACAAAATGCCTCAAAAATTAGCTCCACCGCCATATGGACGTCGACCTCTTAACGCCTCTTTCCACCGCTCCCATTCCTGCCTTTGGTTGGAAGTTTGTGCTTCCCCTTAAAATCCTGGCTAGGGGTACCATCGCTGCCTGTGATATCGATAATCTCCTCGGTGTCGACATCCCCTCCCTGCTCTTTAACCTTCTCTGAAGTCTCCCTTTTCGTCTTACGCTTCCGGGTTTTGCGAGTGCTCTTTGAGAATTTTGTCGATTTAACTTTTTCTTTCTTGACAGCAACCAATTGCTATCCAAATTTACACGGCTGCTCAATCTGGTCCACCTGCTCCCAAGCTTTTGTTGCTGTAAAGTCGCCCTCCAAAGATACCGAAGGGTCATCTAAGCCATGCAATGCAGCGATCCTCTCAAACTCCCTCCCTGGCTGCGAACCGAATATAAACACAACAATCAGAGCAGCTATGGAGATAAGCACTGAGGTGGTTGAAATAGCAATGGGTCTAGGGTTCGAAGAAACCAACAGATCAACAAGTAAGGATGACAGACCTATAAGATCAAAAATGAAAGCGTTATGTTCATCTTGTTCTTACAGCTTGAGTTGGAAATTCTCAAACTTAGGAGAAACAAGAAGGTTACCTGCGTCAGAGGAGTGGCCAAGAATGTCGATCTCATATTCACTGCCTTCTCCTTATTTTGATGGTTGCACAATCTACAAAGAAGCTTCGGGACCAGAACTCATCGATTGGTTGCAAGGCTATCTTGACGATTTGCCAGGTCCAAAAACAAGGGGCTCCGGCAAAGCTTCGGCAGCAGCAGTCATGGCCACATCGTAAACTTCCTATTACCTTTCAATTCGCAAGATCTCTTAGCCTTCTATCAGTGCTTTCTTTGATTCCTTGTTAAGGTGGGAATCCTCTAGCTTCCGCTCAGTGTAGGCATCCCCGCTATCTTGGAAACCGGTCAGAATTTCCTCCTAAACCACGACGAGAGTGCGTGAGAACTTAGGGCCCAAATAACTGAGACATCTTTGATGCAACAGGGATTTGACGTAGAAGTTTAAGCTGGTATCATCAATCTTCTCCATTTTCTTTTCAAAGGTGTCATGTAGCTCCAAATAATCCGCTATAATGGCAGCCTTTTCAACTTCAACACGAGTTTTTTTAGTGCTAAGCTGCGTAACTCTTTCTTTGAGTAGGGAAATCGTCTGACCTTGATCAGAGATGAACTTATCACGGGACATCACAATCCCTTCATACTCCATGATTATCTTGTTATGCCCTTCAACAATCTTGTCGCGATCAACGATAGACTTCTTATGGGCTTTAATAATCGTGTTGCGAGCTTCGAGCTCCTCTTTCAACTTGACTTCGTCTGCATAGGTCTTCTTAATTTCATCTCGGAAGACGATCTCCATTTTTGCATGGACTCTTTCAATTCTTACAGCAAGCCAACATTATTCTTACTCCCCCGGAACACTGCATCCCTTCTTGTACCAGTTGTTCAATTCTGCTGCCGAACTCGCGTCAAAGTTATCATCACCAGAGGAGGAATCATAGCTACTGTTACTCTCGACTTCACCCTCCTCTGTTTCTAGTTGTCGTTGCATCCTTCCCCTCTCGTTGCTTGAACTCTTCTTCTCCTTCCTCTGGATCAGGGACATTCTGGCCGGACAGCTAGCTTCAGTCGGGACATCTCTTCTTTCATAAGCCTCTTTAGAAAATTTGCTAAACAAGCAATCCTTCCCTTAAAAAAATCCCTCTTCAGAACGATGTGACGAAGAAGTGGAGTGTGTTCGTATTCTAGAGCGGGATGGAGATGGAACTTCAACCGCTACAATGGATCTCCCTAGATGCAACAGCCCATACCAGAGCAAATTTTCGTTTGTTAGCAGAAATCTAACCGATCTCTCCCCGGCATCTACAGCCTTCAGAGTATGAAAATTTGGTCAAGCGATAAATCTTTATTTGGCTTCGGAATAACTGCAGGAAGCACTTGACTTGTTAGAAACTCCATAGCAACATTTCAAAATTCAATGATTAAAGAAGAGAACTTACCCCCGTTGTCCTAAGACGATTGAACCCTTCGGGACATCTAACGAAGATGTACCGAGTCTTGAATTGGGACAAATTGATTTGAAGCTACATCAAGATCTTGCGATTCCTTTGGGTCTCAATGACGACAAGGGATGGACACTCATCTCTCCTCTTAAATGAGAGGAAATATTTCAACTTGTGAAAACTTGGAGCATGGTTAAATGTCCGCATAAATAGAACATGCAGGAAATTACAAATCGCATACATATTAGGATGAACGGGGCAATTCCGAAGTTCAAAAGAGTTTCTCTCAAGAAATCATTGAAGGGAGGCACTGCTCCATTTAGGCACATATATTGATGGAACATGGCAATTCTTCTACGACAGCCGCACATCATCCTCTTGAAGGCCGTGTTGCAAGCAAATGTTACATAAAAACTGGGCGGAGATTACAGAGGAAGCTTTCTCCAGCGGGTTAAGAAGGACTCTGAAATTCGACGGAGTCCGGTCCATAACCGGACTAACTAGGACAAGCTGACCGTATTCAAGCCGCAAAGCAAAAGAGGAAGGTGCGATAGACAATGATTCAGGTTCTAAAAGTGTTGGACTTCCTCTGCCAAACTTATGGAAAGAAGACGGATATTCCATTCCATACAACAGGACTTGCATCCAAAGTGGTCAGATAATTCTCTCTTTGACTAAAAACTCCCCTATAACACTTGAATTCTGAAAGGATATCGATTCAAGCTGAAACATCGGATTTCAAGTATATACCGGGGCAAGTGCAATGTGTTATCTACAGGGGGAGAGCTTGGTGTCTATAATACTACAAGCACTCTATCCTATGTAGATAATTCGCTCATAGTAAAGAAAGAAAAGGGATTTTCATATTATTTTTTGAAATTATCTCATCTACACTAACCCGTTATCAATCAATGATCGATAACAGATTCATTGTCGGAAGCAACATAGAAAGCTCTACCCAGTACAGTTACACAAAGCATGCAAGAAACGAGACCAGTCTGAATTCTCTGGAAGGCGACAACAACATAAGCTGCTTGCAAGATGCTATCCTAAGCCGTTATCCCCCTTCGAAAGGGTTAAAACCAATTCACGATGCATCACGCTGTATCGGTAATGTAACTTAGTAAAAGACCATTTGGTTCTATGGATGAAGACAGCAAAATATATCAGGCACTGAGGCAAGGCCGATGTCGTTTCGTGAAGAATTCAAGACTTAGTTTACTATCTTTCTCCATAAAATCACAATCAATTTGGACTCTTTCCTATAATCATCACCAATACATTCCGTCGTGAATGTCAAAATTAGCATTACCCACCTCGAATTAAGGATCAAAAGGCAAAGATGGTCGGATTTTCAACCCAGCGATCCAAGCAAGGTGGATCGGTTGCGATCCAAGGAAGAAAATGATGAAGTTAGAGTTTGGTCGGTGGCGATCGAGAAGGAGCTAGGTTGAAATCAAGGCGAGAGCGAGATTCAGGTCGATCAACGGTGAAAGGCTCTAGTGGTGAATGGTCGGCGACAGTGATAAAATGAATGGACTAAGGGCTTGGATGAAATTAGGGTCGAACTACAAGGGGAAGGCTCGGGTCACAAGAAATAGGTAAGACTGAAGTATAGGTCAACTCGAGGCAATTATATAGGAGAATTACACGAAAAAATGTCTAATTCATTGGATCTCTAACGATACATCGGCTATGGATCGCTAGAGATTCACCAAATCACTTGCGATCGATCTCAAATTTATCTAGCAAGATCCATGTGCTGTTCCAAGGCATTCTAAAAGTTATGGGGTAAAACTTGGTTTGTTATGACAAGCGAAGACATTTTAGGTCAAAACTTAATGACCAACTGAATAACCAAAGTCAAATTAGTGTGACCCTAACATGATTGCTTGAACCTCGCCAAGCAGAATTGGAAAGTGATTGCTTGCAAAGCACGCTTTTTTCAAACGAAGGCATACTCTGAGGGGCAAATGTTATCCGTGTTTTTATACTCAGCAGAGTCCAAAGGAAGTCGAAATAGCATGGTTGAGTTAGGGTATCTCAAGAGCCAACCAAAAAGACTTTGGCAATTAACCAAGAGAAGTTAGAGGAATGGAAAACAAATATATGGAATGGTGATGGATCGCCGGCGATCCATTATCTATGGATCTCCGACGATCCATAAGCTTGGCTTGTGGACTCATGAATTCACTTGCATCGGGATCCAATGGGTATTCTAAGGACAATGGCTAAGTATGATGGGATTCCGAGCTAGTTAAATCGAGAGGCAAGCATTCGTCTAGTTCAATCGGCAATCTAATGCAGCCAGTATGTGGATTATCATTAAAATAAGGCAACATGCTACGAAGTTACAAGGAGGGAACCAATACGAGACAACAAATACGCCTCAAAAGACAAAGTCCAAAAATCAGCTATCATGGATCGCTGGCGATCCATACCACTTTGCCAGATCGCTATGAACTTTGAGGTAGAAGGTAACAGAAGCATCTCAAGTCGTTGGATCACCACCGAGCCAGAGGCTATGGACTGCTAGCAATCCATAGCCTATGGATCGTTAGCGATTCATTAAGTTAGCTTGGTTCGTGATGAAACCTACAGTGCATCTTCATACAGTCATTTGCAAGCATATAGCAAGAAGACCTAGCCAAATGGCACTCCAACCTCTATAAATACTCACATATCTGCAACATAAAGGGGATCCTCCGTACTGGCTGATGGAAGTCTACAAAAAACCTTCTTCACTCTTTTCCTCCCTCACAATAGTCATCTAAGGAGTTCACTGTGATTCTCCAGTGAATTCTAGCCTTAGAAACATAGCCTAATTTAAGATATTCAACGACTCTATAATCCAATTCATCTTGTAACAACAATCAGTCAATAACAAAAGTTATAAAGTGGACGTAGGCTTCATTAACAGCCGAACCATTATAAAAATCTTCTTGTCTTCTTACTATTTATGCTCTTTCTGTATTTATTCTTTGTATTGTTGCTCTATAAGAACATGGCAGGTGCAATCACAATTAATCTAGGGTGTTGATCCAATTTTTGAGTCAAAAAGTGTAACGCGCATTGTTGGACTTATCTTTTGACAATGAAACTTTTGGAAAATAAATTGAAAAGTATGTAAAATTCATATTTTAGAATGTCCATATCTTATAAATATTTTGGACACACTTTGGAAAATGTTATAACACTCTTTTGTGAAAACTTCTTATTTATTAAAGTAAAAGTTTAAAAGGATACCTTTTATACGTTTGCTTTTCTATGGAACCATTCTAAAAAAACTTAAATTGAAGAAAAATATCATGATTTTTGTCAAAAGGAAACGTTTATTAAAATTAACAAAGGATTTTACAATTTTAGAAGCTTACTAATTTTGCAGAAATGATCATAAAATCAACGATATTTGATTTAAAATGTAAAATGAAAGGTTATTATGATTATCACGTAAACTTAAAATTTTAGATTGGAGTTGGATAACTAGAATTACACAACCTACAAAAATTTGAATTGATTATGGCCACTAGTTAAAATATCAATATACCAGTGTGATAAGGATTTGCTAGTATTGAACATTATGGAACTGTGAAGCATTGTAAGACTTAGGGTAAAATAATAATTTACCATAGATATTGTTGACCACTTCAATTGACGTTTGAATTGGAAGGGTAGAGTATCAAAGTTTATTTTCAATAATAATGAAAAGTGAACACCATTTTATGATTTTCAATCCAAAATGGTTTGAGTTGTCCAACTTAGCACAAGAAGATCTAGAATATGTGATTTGGCTAAGGATTATTTAATTTTAAGTAAAGTCGTGCAGTACAAAATTCTTTACAGTCCCAAAGCGTACTATGGAGGTAAGAATATCTTTTAGTTTGCTAGTTACTATAAAAAGTACATTAAAGACTTCACAAAATGATTTCGTTATTGTTGACACACCAAACTAAGAAGAATTTAGTTTTCTCATGGAACTCGGAATACGAGCGTGCTTTTATTATGCTAAAAGAGTTATTAACCGGTACACCTATTTTAGTACTCCCTGATGATTTAAAGGCATTTGATGTATATACCGATGCTTGCGGTACAGGGCTGGGCACTGTTTGATGCAGGATGGTAGAGTTATTTGTTATGCTAATTGATATTTAAAACTACACGAGAGAAATTATCCAACCTGTAACCTTGAGAACCCAACTATTGATTTGCTATCAAGATTTGATGGCGATTTGAAATGTTTATAGGTTATAATTCCTTAAAATATTTGTTATTATGACATCGCCAGAAGAGAAAGATGATTTGGATTATTTTGTGGATGCATGTCGTTGATCCAACGTTTCGAGCAGTGTTACACGGTACATATTGTTTTTAATTTGAGAAATTATAGGTAACTAAGCAAGTATGTTTTTGCCTTATTGTACTTGTCCTATGGTGATATTTAATAAGTATTGGTACTTGAGTTGTCATCATAACTACAAGTACATTACTTGGCGCTGAGGTGATGTGAGTACCATGTCATGTTCATTAGGCTAGGACATTACGATTAACCCACCTTTTGCTAAGATAATATACAGGTGGATTTAACCCAACAGACTTCATGGTTATCAAGATAAATGAGTTCAGAGTGATGATTGTGGGCCCATAAATTAAGTACAGATAATAACATAAAGTCGAGATTTACTGATCCATAAGAGGAATTTGCATGTTTCAGGGAGCAAGTGCATTTCGATAGAAAACAACTAATAACTCAACAACCATAAGAGGAATCAAAGTGAGACTCCAGGAATAGGAAGAGGGGAGCTGAGGGAGTTCACCTTAGGGATCGCACCCCCAAAATATGCAACTTGAAGGAATCGGTACTGATCCCTCCATAGGGGTCGGTACTCTTCCCTTACTATATTCAAATTCTGGCAATGATTGGTCAATATCTCAATATTTACCAATCCAATTGACACAAAACTTAGAGCACAAGTTGACTACAACATGTGGAACATCCCATAGGGATCGTACCTCATTTGAAGCAAGTTGAAAGGATCGGCCTCTATCCTTCCATAAGGATCGGCTATAATCAACCTTCACACCATATCGCAACAAAGATCGATCAATAACTTGAGTTCTATTAATCCAATTGGCATGAAACTTGGAGGATATTCATAATATAACAAGGAGAAGCTCCTATAGGGATTACATGTCATTTGGAGGAGTTTGGAGGTATCGTCCCTCATCCCTCCAAAGGGGTAAGCAGAAATCAGGATTCGAACAATGCCACTTCACGGAAAATGCGATATCTCACAAAATGTAAATCGAAATGGCATGAAATTTGGAGGGAAAGTAGCTAATATCATTAGGAACTCCCTAAAGGGATCTCACCCCATTTGGAAACCAAAATAGAAATAGGTATCGATCCCTATTGTGTGCCCCAATGGGCCTAAAAATTCTTGGATGGCCTCGTCATGGCCTGAGGTTCTTCTGTCGAAATTTCAACCCAACCCGCGCATGTTTTCCCCTATAAATATAGCAGTATGGCGTCAGGAAAAGGATCTTCTTCTTTTTGCTTCTCTTTATCTTGAGCCTAGGCTATGATTTGCTAATTTTGTTTATGAATTTCATGTATTTGTAACCGTAATCAGCAATATAAACTAATAAAAGGAAAATCTTTGGAGTAGACGTAGGTAGGAGTTGGCCGAACCACTATAAATCCATGTCTCTATTTACTAATTTTCTGATTGTTTTAATTTTGTTTTTCATTTATTACTCTTCATATTCTATGATTGGATTGGATATTAGTGCTTTCATACAACTAGGTGTTGGTGGCCAAATTTGATGCCAAATTTTGGTGCTTTCACTGAGAAAGCTAGCCCCTACGGATTTAAGACTCTGATTCAGAGTTTGTAAAAGATCTAGAGCTTGGATTTAAAGTAACGGTGAAGCGATTTACAAGAAGACAGGTAGTGGATAGGAGCCATCATGAAGGGAGTCAAGAGGCTTCCTTAGGAGCTGGAGCTAATCGAATCTCCACCTACATCACTAGGGAGAAGATGGAAACAAAGGTGAATGTTATGAAGGAGCGGATGTTGAAAAGACAGGCGAAGATGACGTAGAATCTACTCCGACTTATCAGATAGGCTGGAGCAACAGGAGCTGCTGGCGATAAGAACTACTGGAGCTATGGATCAAGGAGTTGAGGCGGCATGAATCGGTGGAAATCAGAACCGAGAACAAGGAAATGGAGCCAGTGGACGAAGGAATGGAACAGAGTAGCCGGGGGCAGTCCCTAACCATCTTAGAGGGATTGGCACCGATCCCTAAAGTCTAAGAGGTATGCCCACCGAGTCTGATTGATCGCGATGCTAAAGAACCTGCGATCAATCTGTGGAGCTCAGTGTGAATCGGAATTTGGATGCTTGTTCGGAGGAATACATTCTAGAATTCCCTCGTAGACTCAGGGGCAATTAGGACATGATGATGGGAGACTAACACTGGAAGACAATGATAGGTTTTTTGAGATGATCAGGCAAGCTATGCATGAAGGATTGGTGAACATGGATCCGGAGGATGTAAATAGAAGTCCATTTGCTCATAATAGATAGAATGCTAGGAATTCACCAGAATTCAAACTACTAATAATCGAAGTTTATGATGGAAAGTCGGATCCAACTATGCATATGATGAGGTATATATAACATATGAAAGTACTGGGGGCATCGAAAGAAATCTTAGCATAATGCTTCCCCTGTACTTAACAAATGTAGCTATGCTATGGTTTACACAGTTGGAAAGCAGTTCTATTAGCACATGGACGGGATTGGTCAAAAGATTTGAGAAGCAGTTTCGGGTTCACATTACAAAATGCAAGAATGTGATGGCATTGACATCAGTAAAGCAGTGGGTAGGAGAATCACTCAAGAATTTCTTAACCAGGTTCAATGCGGCAGTTGTTTTGTTGATTAACAAGATCCATCGATGTCTTTGATAGTGATAGTGTCAGGAATGATAGATTATTCAGATTTTAAGATATCACTGATATGGGATCCACCGATGGATCCTGAGGAATTCTACCATGAAGGCGAAAGGTTTCTGCAACATGAAGATGTAGAAGCTGATAGAGAGGCAATGAAAGTTAATACGGTACGGGGTAGAGAACCTGCCGGTGGGAGCTCAGGAAAGGACAAGGGTAAATGGAGCATGGACAATAGCTTTAATGGATAGAAGTGGCAGAAGTGAGAACCCAAATTCTCTTCTTACTTAGAATTGAATGAAACCCTAGAATAGAGATATCTGGATACTCGAGGATGCCTTCCGTATTGAAGGTCGGTAATGAGGGAACCCTTCGAATGCGAATAGACATCAAGAAATCGATGTCTATTCCATGATCTAGATGGACACAATACAAATGACTGTAGGTATTTGAAGGATATCATTGAGGAACACATGAGGAATGGTCAGTTACAATAATATGTAAAGACTCGGGCTGGGGAAGTGGAATAGAAGCAGCCAACGACCACCTCAAATCAAAATGGCACTGGATCAAGGCATCATCATCAACTTGTCATCAACTGATCGAGATAGAATGGAATAAGTAATAAACTCTGCAGTAGGATGGCTAAGTCACTTACACATGTACGACATCGAGGACGGCCTTTGGGCACATTCCGAGATGACGACAAACCGTAGTGCTCAGGTTTGTGAAATGCGTTTTTCTTTTCCTTATCTTTTCTTCTTGTTTGCTTCGAACTCTGGTTTATTGTTTGTACATACTCTTATTTTGTATTTTGACATATAGACATAGGAATATTTAAATTTGGATCAATGTAATAGATAACACAGGTCGCGTGTGGTTCTATCTGGAGAGACGGGATAACCATCGCAAGGTATGGGTCTTTTCATCGGGCGAACACAACGAAATAGAATCGTGCATCATGGATTAAGTCCTCAACTAGGTATCGAGGCCGAAGAATGAAACCCAACAAATTGTCAAGTATGGACTATCTCTGGTAAGGAGTAGGTAGCTTTGCTCGAACACGATGGATCGGTCTACTCAGATCATCGAATATGGATTGTGCTCGACAAGGATCCGAAGAGATCAAGGTCGTTAGGTACTATGCCTGGAAAGGGGTAGGTTGCTTTGCTCGAACACGATGGATCGATCTACTTAGGTCATCGAGTATGGACTATGCTAGAGAGATCAAGGTCGTCAGGTATGGACTTTGTTTGTAAAGGGGTAGGTTGCTTCGCTCGAACGCGATGGATTGGCCTACTTAGGTCGTCGAGTACGAAATGTGCTCGGCAAGGATATGGTGGGATCAAGGATTTGGATTAGGATAACAACCTAGAGAGGTCATGGATTTGGATATCCACTTCGAACAGCAATGGATTCGGCGGATGGATACATATTCAGATAAAATGATCCGGATAAACCATGGATTTGGATTAAATTATGGATTGGAAAATACAACTACTAATGGATTATGGATTTCAGATTTTGGATTCATTACAATTCAAAACTACCTTCCTATCACAAGCCATGTTTTAGAAGGCAAAGTGTTAACCCACCTTTTGCTAAGGCAGTGTACATGTGGATTTAACCCAACATACTTCACGATTATCAAGGCCGATGAGTCCAAAGTAATGATTATGGGGCCCAAAAATAAGTACAGATAATAACATAAAGTCGAGATTGAATGGAACTGATAGATATGCGAGGCAGAATGTTCGAAGTACGGAATATGTTTCAACACATAGGGGGGATTGGCAAAAATCAATTTCCATCAGAGGGATTGGCATGTTTTAAGGAGCAAGTGCATTTCAATAGAAAATAATTAATAACTCAACAACCACAAGAGGGATCTAAGTGAAACTCCAGGAACAGGAAGAGAGGACCCTAGGAAGTTCACCATAGGGATCGCACTCTAAAAAATGCAACTTGAAGGGATCGGTACGATCCCTCCACAGGGGTCGGTACTCTTCCTTTATAGGGATCCACTATTTCAAACTTTGGGAGTGATTAGCCAATATCTTAATATTTACAAATCCAATTGACATGAACTTGGAGCATAAGCTAATTACAACATATGCAACACCCCATAGGGATCGCACATCATTTGGAGTAAGTTGGAGGGAGGGATCGGCCTCTATCCCTCCATAGGGATCGGCTATATTCAACCTTCAAACCATATCGCAACAAAGATCGATCAATAACTCGAGTTCTACCAATCCAATTGGCATGAAACTTAGAAGCTTTACATAATATAACATGGAGATGCTTCCTAAGGGATCACACAACATTCGGAGGAGTATCGAGGTATCGGCCTCATTCCTCCGATGGGATTGGCAAAAATGGGATTCAAACAATACACTTCATGGAAAATGCGGTATCTCACAAACCGTAAGTCAAAATGGCACGAAATTTGGAAGGCAAGTAGCTAACATCATAGGAAACTCCTTAGAGGGATTGCACCTCATTTGGTAATCAAAATAGGGATAGGTTCCTATCCTTATTGTGGACCCCAATAGGCTTGAAAATTCTTAGGTGGCCTTGTCATGGCCTGGAGGTTCTTCTGTAGAAATTTCAACCTAATCCATGAACGTCTTCCTCTATAAATATAGCAGGCATGACATCAAAAAAAGGATCTTCTTCTTTCTTCTTCTCTTTATCTTGAATCTAGGCTGTACTCTGCTAATTTTATTCTTGAATTTTATGGATTTGTAGCCGTAATCAGCGGTATAAACTAATAAAAGAAAAATATTTGGGTGGACGTAGGCTGGAGTTAGCCGAACCATTATAAATCCGTGTTTCTATTTACTTTATTTTTGATTGTTTTAATTTTTTTCTTCATTTATTACTCTTCATATTTCTATGATTGGATTGGATATTGATGCTTTTATATGATTGGGTGTTGGTGGCCAAATTTTGACGCCAGCAATTATCTATTTTAAATGTTCCTAGATATCGTTTTGAATACGACACTATTTAATATTGAATGTTAGTCTATAATATTAATATAAAAAGACGCCATTCCACCTTATGTTATCTCGACCATAGAATGGTAGAAATAAGATGTTGAGACGTATGTTTTGAAAAGACCCAATTAATTGAATTGTATGGAAAGGTAAACTTGGAAGTTCAAACTGCAAGGAATATCCTAGATAAAGTGGGAGTAAAGGTTGCATAAAGAATGGTTAAGACAAGAATTTAGATTCTCACTAAAAGTAAAAGATACTATAGTTGGCATGCATTGATAATGCAGTGGTGAGTTTCTTCGAAGATGAGATTTAGATTTTTGGTAAGATTTTGGAAAGAGTAGGATTCTTTTCAATCATCCCTTGAATTTGAAGAAGGATATTTATTTAAGAAAGCTATCATGAAATATTGACTTAAGGATACGTAGCCCATGTTGCATAATAATTGTAGGTGAACACTCTATCACCCAGTCAAGTACCTTTAGTACTAAAATAATTTTAGGTTAGGATTCTACTTAAATTTAGAACTTTACTTAGATTCAGAATTTTGGTTGCTATGTTTGAAAAAATAAACAAAGTTGGTAACCTTACTTGTATGATATAGAACTTAGGATAAAATTCTTGCAAGACAAGAAATATGATACCTTGGTATGAAAATTGTTAGAGGATTTGAGGAACGATATCATAAGTGAGACGATACAACTTAAAGTTGATTTGAACTTGAAGAGAAGTTATGCTATTTTTACCAGTTTAAGGTATCATTAAATTTTGATATCCTTAGGTCAAAGTAAGGAATAGAAAAGGGTTCAAGTTATTAGATACTACGAAGGACACCATCCATTTTTGTGTTGTCTTACTATCCAAAAGATGAAGTGATCGGCATAATACAAGGATGATTTAAAACATGGTGTATGTGCATTGAGGGTTGCATGAGGCTAAATTTTCTATTGGAATGTTTTTATGCTCAAGTTATTAGTTGAAGTGCATGTCGACGTCAGTTTATCAAGAATGGTAACATAGATTGCATAATTTTACCTATGAACATACATTTGCAGTGATTTTTGTTGAATTTATATGCCAGTCTAAAGTCGGTAAGTTGATCTCGAAAGATCGATGTAGTTAAGAGTACTTGGAAAGTGGATGAGAGAATCCGATCTTTTCATTTTAACCTCTTTACTGGAAGATTTTACCATTTTCTTGTTTGTTGTCATGATTAGAGAAATTTAAAAGGAAATAGACTTGATCTGTTGATGGATGAAGACTTTATAGGACAGATAGAAATCATATACTGGTAGGAGATGCACAGAGTTGGAGTTTGCAATGGATGACATGGTCTTTATGAAGGTCTTGCCACTTAGACATTATGAGGTTTGGTTGTTCGGGTAAGTTAGCACTGAGGTTTGTTGGGCTTTTCCGATCTTGGAAAGAATAGGGAAGTTAGCTTATAGAGTGTAGCTTCCTAAAAAGTTGGCGGGGCTTCATAATGTATTTCATGTGTCATGCTTGTGGAAGTGTTTACACGATTCAGCTACTGTCATCGAGCCGAGTCAATTAGAAGAAGCTGAAGTTGAGAGAGAATCTCTTGTTCACTGTGCATATACTCGTATTATTGATCGGCATGGCAAAGCGACTCTATAATAAAGTAATCAAGCTAGTTAGAGTCTGATAGGGAGATAATGTAGCTGAGAGTACTTGGGAGCCCGAGGTGAAAATCCGAGCTGCCCATCTAGAGCTATTTTTTGCTAAGTTTCAATTTAAGTTAGTATGATTGCTAAAACACCTAGTATTTTTCTTAGTATATTACTTAAGTAAGTGTGTATAGATGGTAGGCATGCATGTGAATGTGTCATTAAGATATGATTTGCATGATGGTTGCGAATGGACATATTTTATTAGATAGTCTTGCACATATGGTTGGATATGTTCATGTTGGCCTGTGACGGACATCACCAAACCTATTTTATTATATCAGTTAAATGCATAATGTTTTTGCATATGTATTGAATGTTGCTCATCCATATAGAACTACAGTGTGTGTGTGTGTGTGTGTGTGTGTGTGTTTATGTATGATGTTACACACATTACACACATGTTCATATGCATCCCATATTTATATGTACATATTGTGACGACCTGAATTTCAGCGTTCAAAAATCGACATCCTTACTTCACTTGTACTCGAATGCCGCAGATTCAACCATTGAAATCTGACTCGTGCCGGAGCTTATAACACATTAAGTATAACAACACAGCGGAAGAAAAGATAATTTCATATAACTCCAATGAATATGATATCCAATGATATACAACAATGATACAACCACCCAACACATATCAGAGATATGATACTACAAATCATAGCGGAATAAAAACATAAACCTGAACTCCAAAGAAGGAACTCCAATATCAGCAATCTCCATCTCCAAAGCACCAATCCAGAAATAGCTCAAACTCCCAATCAAGTTGTACTGAGCAAGGTAAGTCGTCCAAAGACTGATGAAGATTACCAAAGACTCCAAAGACTCTCGAATCTACATCTACTATTTGATTATCTGAAAAGCCCAACTCTAGATTGCCCGTGTGGAAATTTGTGGGAACCCAGAGTTTAGGAAGGGAACAATAAACTCTAGGTCAGTCATGGGACTGGCATGAGCAAACAAAAACAATTTATCTTTGAATAAAACAATCAACAGAAAAATTAAGATCGAAATCCACAATCTTTTGGAAAATGAAACTACCATAAGGCCTCCCGGCACATACACAATACAATCGCACACTTGGGGGAGATTTCTCCTTATGATAGTCAAACATGCTTACTACGCAAAATTCTTTTGATATTATTATTACTGCATAGTACAGAAAACATTTGCAAGTATAATATTAATCTTAGTCAGCATACGTACCATTATAGTATGCCTACTATAGCTACCATATTAGATGGCAGGTTCTACAACTAAAACCATACAAGGCTCGTATTGAATGATGGGATTTCCAACAAATGGTCAGGCTAAAGAATTTCCTTAAAAATGGAACGCTTCTGGAGGGACGCCCCCAAGAACCAAAACGCTTCCCTACCAACACAAGGCCGGGTTACCCCTGCCCGGAAGTAACACCTCAAGTAAGCCATCCTTGGTCGTTATCGACCTTTATTCCAAGATTCACCAACAAATAGAAAAAACCACACAGTTAAATATCTGGGCTTCATACCATGATATCACTTTTATCCAGAAGGAAATGGACATACCTAGGGGCGCGACCCCTAAAACCTTGCCGCAACATTCCTGTTTCGACCATTATCGGGTTGTGAGGCTCTACGAAGTCTCGTCCCCAAAGCTACACTTTTTCACAAAACCATGCTTTGATCAAAATTGATCGGCAGCACTTCGTATGGCACATTACCAAATTGGGAATGTATCACTAGTAACCATCAACTACATAACCTCTAAGCTCGTACATTTCAGAGAAGGGTGTTAAGCTAAGATAATAAATCTCCGCCACCAAACAGAAATGTATTTGATAGAAACCAGCTTTGCATCTCAAGGTGTAATGTCAGACATACATCCATACAAGTCTGTTCCGGGTTCGAATAGAACCGAAGGCACTTCACAAAGAAGCCCTTGCAATCGAGGAATTCCCAATCTCGATCAGACCCCCATCACATATGGAGATCTCTATACCGTAGCTACTCAGTGCAGAGTCATTCGACGGGTAATCCTTTCGTTCTTGAAAATACCCGGTCTTCACCACTAGTCTTCAAATGCTATCCATAACGTCGTATCATTATTCGAAATGGGTTATATGATACAAGGTCCTCTCCCGGCTAAACCAAATAATGAGCGCAATATTTAAAACCATATTGATATTGGGATTTCGGTTAAGTCACAACTTATTATCCAAAACCTATCTTTCAAATAGTTTAAACCAATTACCATTTTCAAATTTTTGACAAAAAGATTCATTTCACAAAGTTCACCAATCTTCCACAAAGATTCATTTACAGCTTTTAAAACAATTTCCTTTTTCAACTGGATTAACTCATCCATTCATTAAATCAAAGACCCAATTCATAGCTTTCAAAACCATTTTCAAAGATTCATTCATAACTTGGAAAACCATTTTTATTTCAAATTAAAATCCTTTCAACACAAATTGGAAATCCTTTTCTTATATGAAAGCTTTTATTATTTAAAAACAAAAAGTTTTCGTTCTGGAAAAATCCGATTTCATTTATACAAGTTAAAGTCCTTCAATTATAAAATTTGGGTTAAATTCAAATTCCCAAAACAATACTTTTAAAATGGTTTAAAACCCATATAAACACATTTATAAATTATGTAACCTTTTTAAACCATAATTTATAAACATGGAATTCAATTTTGAATCTTGAATTTAAATTCAAATCAATTTATTTAAATTCCAAAACCTTATCAAGTTATTCAAAATAACTTTTATCTTCAAACTCCTTTTCAAAAAAATTCATGTTTAACCCAATTCTATTTCCACAACCATTTGGATTCAAAATTCAATTTTAAAACCATTTCAAAAACCCGTGACTTAACCAATTTCCTCGTGCAATCCATATTTGTGTGTGTATGGTATAATTCAGGGGTTTTACACAATAGTACAACAACATCAATCATCACTGATTCAATCATAGCAATATCGATAAGCGGTATAATCTATAACGCTTATCTTCATTCATAGATTCACAGATAATATAAATTTATCATAAATAAATAAATTACATTCATCACAGATCACACCAAAATAATTCATAGCACAAAACATAATATATCAGGGATATCAATCAGTTCAACAGTCAATAGAATTCAAACATTCATAAGTAAGATCAAT
This sequence comes from Allium cepa, assembly GCA_030765085.1. NCBI lineage: Eukaryota > Viridiplantae > Streptophyta > Magnoliopsida > Asparagales > Amaryllidaceae > Allium > Allium cepa. The sequence goes on from CM060934.1 coordinate 631,615,276, forward strand.
TAATTATCTGATTAATTAAAATCAGATTAATTTCTAATCCAGGTTAGTTAACATTAATTAATTACAAATTATTTCAATTAATAACCTTTAATAATAACTTAATTGTAAATTAATTAACCTTAAAACATTAATTAATCCCAATTAATAAATCAGTTAACCTTTAATTATTAAATAATTAACCTTTTAATTAGGTAATTATCCTTTGATTAATTATCCTTAATTAATTACATTAATTAATTAACCTTAAGTTAATTACATAATTAATTAACCCTTAATTAATTACCATTTAATTAATAGTTTACAATAAGAGATTATCCTTAATTAATTACATTAATTAATTAACCCTTAATTAATTAATTATCCTTAAATTAATTACTTTGACTAATAAACCATATTAATTAATTGCCCTTTAATTAATCATTTGATAAATCAAATTTAATCATTAATTAATTACCTTTAATTAAGTAATTATGTTTAAGTAATTAATCACCCTTTAATTACTTATCATTAATTAACTTTTAATAACAAATTAATTATTCAACTTTTAATTACATTAAGGTAATTAACCTTTAATCAATTATTAATTAACCTTTTAAAATAAATAATTAACCTTTAAATATTAATTATCCTTAATTGTTTCATGAAATAACTTTTAATTACTTACATTAAGTAATTATACTTGAATTAACTAAGAGATTATATTTTTAATTACAAAAGCCTTCCTTAATTAATCACTTAACTATATCATTACAACTTATTTGAATGAAATAAATTTATTCAAAACCATTTCTTAATTAAAGTTTCTAATATACTTATTTCAAACACTTTGCTTAATTCAAGCATTATCAAACTTCATTTGAAAATACTTAAAAAAATATTTCAAAATCAATTAACTTTCAAAACAATTTTAAAATATTTAATCTTAACATTTTTCCTTGAAAACTTGTTCATATCCTTAGTTTTTAACCTTAGTATAATATTTGATTTATAGCTTTAAACCTGTACAGATTTTGTTTCAAAATTTTAAAACGTGAAAATATACTTCTGTAAAAAAAACTCTGGAAACCCGTTTCCTGATTATCAGACCCGAGCCATTCTTCATTTTACCCGAGCCTAACACTGGGTTAACCCACGCCTTCACTTGCTTCGAGTCAAACGCCTGATTTCGAGTGCTTGAACCCGAGGATTCCTTTTCTTCCCCAATCAACAGATTTATATAAATATGCGTGCATGTGTACATCATCTCGCCAACGTTCTCACGAACTACATCGCCATCAACACTTCGCCAACGATCCTCCCAAACTTCCTAACCACCCAAGTTTTCCAATTTCGCCTGTGATTCAAAATACAGTATCTCAATCACACAGGTATTCAACCAGGATCGATAAAACCCCATGCCGACGACGACTTATTTCACCAGAGATCGTACCACTCTACCCAGAGCTGCGCCACCACATGCCGCATCAAAACCCCTGGTCCGATCGCCATCGGTCCGATCGCCATTAATCCATCTACGACCATGAATATCTACCCCAAACTTCGACGAGTCAAATCGTGTCTTAAACCCTAAAGTTAAGCCGCAACGTCGCCACGATCCACTAGAAAATCTACGAGCATTTTTTTGGTGATCATTGATGCTTGAACTCCCTACTGACCAAAACACGATGAACTTCATCTTTCCCTTCGCCGGATTTTGACAAATTACCCTTTCCGTTCATCTCACAATATCATGGCCGATACCAAACTAAAAATCACCATTTTATTTCTAAAATTCATCATTCTGTCATACGAACATGATTGGGTAATCAGGTCTTAAAATTAACGTATTCGATTTTCCAGGTATATAATGACTTTACTGTAAATTCTCATTTTCACAATATTTATTTCATATTTTTTTCTTGGAATTATTTTTATAAATAACTTTATGATGTTATAAACATCTTCTTTTCAGGATTCATGGCTTGAATTTGTTTAAACAAGATGATACAGATTTTTCTTTTCTTGAATTTATAGACCTGTGAATCAAGAACAGATAACAGTTTACTTGTTCACAGACAAATACATGCAACATTTGCATATTTGGATGTACATATAAACATATAGTCACCCGTTCAAACATCTTTTATCATTTTACTACAATACCAATCACAATATCAAGTCATATAAACAAATTCAAGGTTAAAATAAAAGTTTGCTCACCTGGAATCATGAAACAGAGAAGAACATTGAAGTTTTGCCTAGAAATGACTTTTGAAAAATCTGAAAAATTTGATTTTCTGATTTACTTTGATTTTTGGTTTGTAACTAAGTTGCTCTTGATGTGGAGTTTCCTTTGAACTTGAATTTGCTTCTTGAATTCATGCTTTTGTTTCCAGACTTGAACTCAAACTGTTGTTTTGAATTTGAATTGCATCTTGGAATCAGGTTTGTGGCCTTTAGTTTACTTTCCAGGTTTGATTTTAAATTTGCTTGATTTTTTTGAATCATGGACCTTGAAATTTTTCCTGAACTTTGATTTGCTCACTTTACTTGAAATGCTTTCAGTTTGATTTGAAGGGTGATTTTTGAAACCTACTTTGCTTCAGGTCATATTTTTTTCCAGGCTTCTGATTTTGTTCTTAAATTTAGAAACTAGAAATGTTTTGATCTGGTGACTTGTTTTTGATGTTGAATCTGAAATCTTTGTTTCAGATTTGAACTGGGTTTTAATTGATGAAGATTGTTCTCTGGAATTTGCATTTGATTTCCAGATTTTATCCTTTTCGTTTAAAAAAAATGAGAAATGAAGAGAAAAGATTGATGAAGGTGAGGATTTTACAGGAAATGGCATGATTTCTTCATTACATATATTTTTATTTTTTTTAATTTTAAAGAGATAATGCCACTTGTTCTATTTTGTTACACTTGTTAATTGTATTTTAAAAAATCTTTACACTTGTTAATATTTGTTAACACTTGTTCATGCATAAATTTGTGAATATACAAATGTCATATGTAATAATATTATGTTTAAACCCTTACTTTATTGTAATTTATGAAACATACAATTTTTTTATGGTTTAAACCTTTTCTTTTTATAATTTACTAAATTCTTATATTCACGTATGTTTATATTTACAACTTCATAAGAAATTTAGTTTGAAATCTATTTATACTAAATAAAAAACACACATATAGATTATTTATAAGTCTTTAAAATATAAATTTAACTTTATTCATTTTTTTTAAAAAACTTTATATCAAATTAAAATTTAACTTTCGAATATCTTTCAAAAATTTACTATATTGAATTCCAATACAATTTTCAAAATATATATTATATATGTATATTAGACAACAATTTTCTATTAATTTAGAAATAGAAATTTTCAAATCCAAATATTATTTATAAGAGATTTACTTTGAATTTCAAACCAAAATTCTTTTTATATTCAATTTATACACGCATATATATATATATATATATATATATATATATATGAATAAACAAACCAATATTTTATTTAGTTTGGAAATTTCAAATTAATTCAAAATTAAATTCTAAAATTTATTTTAGTTATCAATTTAAATTTAACTCAAAAATCGGGATCGTTACATATTCCCCCCTTAAGAAAATTTCCTCCTCGAAATTTGCCAGGGAGACAATAAAGGATGAATATACAAAGATAGAGAAACAGTTTTCCAGATCAAACTGAACATCCATTCTGCATTTGGCTTACCAAATCAGAATATCACCAATAATTATGAGAATGAACTCACACAATACTACACAAGATACTCGGGTCACCTGGATCTACGAAATGTGCAGGGGCATTGGGTAGTTCGAAGGGATAACTAACTATTCGTAGAATATATCGAGACCCAAACAATAGATAAATGGATTTCATCTTCCACAATTTTTCAAACACTAGATATGGATTCCAAACTCAGGTCGGGATATCCCAAAATATATATAACTTGTCCCTTTCGGACTTTGATTCATATAAGAAATCATAACAAAATTTCCAAAATTGGTTTTGACCGAAATCGTTTTATCGATACAAATCTTCATATTTTGTTAACCAATTTATTTCAAATAATATCTCAAATTTATTAAAGTTAAAATGAAAAACTGACAGGGAACTGATAAAGAAAATACGAAATAGGAACTTATCTACACGATTCGCAGGGCCACCATCACACCGAAGCTTCTCCCTCGAGCTGCCACGAAGCAATCAAAGAATTGGAACTGGATCAAAGGAGATTGATAGAGAAAAGTTGTTCCTTGTTATTTCAGTCTATTGACCATTTGTAGTGGTATTCCCCCGTCCCCTACCTCGTCCTCTTCTCGCACTTATACTCACTATCAGTGGATAGTAAGAGAATTTACTGAGGCATATAGACAGATATCTTAGGGATACTCATTCTATGGTATACTTCACCCTATCTCTAATGAGTTACCTAATATGTTATACTCCTGAGCTAAAGTTCAACCTTCAGCTCTGATACCAAAATGTGACAACCCGAATTTCAGCGTTCGAAAATCAACATCCGTACTTCACTTGTACTCGAATGCCGCAGATTCAACCATTGAAATCTTCGTTTCGGAGCTTATAGCACATTAAGTATAACAACACAGCGGAAGAAAAGATAATATAATATAACTCCAATGAATACAATATCCAATAATATACAACAATGATACAACCACCCAACACATATCAGAGATATGATACTACAAATCACAGCGGAATAAAAACATAAACTTGAACTCCAAAGAAGGAACACCAATATCAACAATCTCCATCTCCAAAGCACCAATCCAGAAATAGCTCGAACTCCCAATCAATTTGTGCTAAGCAAGGTCAGTCGTCCAAAGGCTGATGAAGATTACCAAAGACTCCAAAGATTCTCGAATCTATAACTACTATTTGATTATCTGTAAAACCCAACTCTAGACTGCCCGTGTGGAAATTTGTGGGCACCCAGAGTTTAGGAAGGAAACAATAAACTCCAGGTCAGTCATGGGACTGGTGTGAGAAAACAAAAACAGTTTATCTTTGAATAAAACAATCAACAGAAAAATTTAAGATCGAAATCCCTAATGCTTTTGGAAAATGGAACTATCATAAGGCCTCCCGGCACACACACAATGCAATCGCACACTTGGGGGAGATTTCTCCTTATGATAGTCAAACATGCTTACTACGCAAAATTCTTTTGATATTATTATTAGGGCATAGCGCAGAAAACATTTGCAAGTATAATATTAACCTTAGCCAGCATACGTACCATTATAGTATGCCTACTATTGCTACCATATTAGATGGCAAGTTCTACAACTAAAACCGTACAAGGCTCGCATTGAATGAATGGATTTCCAACAAATGGTCAGGCTAAGGAACTTCCTTAAAAATGGAACGCCTCTGGAGGGACGCCCCTAAGAACCAAAACGGTTCCCCACCAACGCAAGGCCGGGTTACCCCTGCCCGGAAGTAACACCTCAAGTAAGCCATCCCTGGTCGTTACCGACCTTTATCCCAGGATTCACCAACAAATAGAAACATCCACACAGTTAAATATCTAGGCTCCATAACATGATATCACTTTTATCCAGAAGGAAATGGACATACCCTAGAGGCGCGACCTCTAAAACCTTGCCACAACATTCCTGTTTCGACCGTTTCCGGGTTGTGAGGCTCTAGGAAGTCTCGTCCACAAAGCTACATTTTTCACAAAGCCATGCTTTGATCAAAAAATGATCAGCAGCACTTCATATGCCATATTACCAAATTGGGAATGTATCACTAGTAACCATCAACTACATAACCTCTGAGCTTTATGTCTCGGAGAAGGGTGTTAAGCTAAGAGAATAAATCTCCACCACCAAACAGAAATGCATTTGATAGAAACCAGCTTTCCATCTCAAGGTGTAATGTCAGACATACATCCATACAAGTCTGTTCCGGGTTCGAACAGAACTGAAGGCACTTCACAAAGAAGCCCTTGCAATTCGGGAATTCCCAATCCCGATCGGACCCCCATCACATATGGAGATCTCTATACCGTAGCTACTCAGTGCAGAGTCATTTGACGGGTAATCCTTTCGTTCTCGAAAATACCCGGTCTTCACCACCGGTCTTCAAATGCTATCCATAACGTCATATCAATATTCGGAATGGGTTATATGACACAAGGTCCTCTCCCGGCTAAACCGAATAATGAGCGCAATATTTAAAACCATATGGATATTGGGATTTCGGTTAAGTCACAACTTATTATCCAAAACCTTTCTTTCAAATGGTTTAAACCAATTACCATTTTCAAATTTTTAACAAAAAGATTCACTTCGCAAAGTTCACCAATCTTTCACAAAGATTCATTTACGGCTTTCAAAACAATTTCCTTTTTAAATTGGATTAACTCATCCAATCATTAAATCAAAGAATCAATTCATAGCTTTCAAAACCATTTCCAAAGATTCATTCGTAACTTGGAAAACCATTTTTATTTCAACTTAAAATCCTTTCAACATGAATTGGAAATTCTTTTCTTATATGAAAGCTTTTATTATTTAAAAACAAATAGTTTTCGTTTCTGAAAAATCCGATTTCATTTATACAAGTTAAAGTCCTTCATGTATAAAATTTGGGTTAAATTCAAATTCCCAACACAATACTTTTAAAATGATTTGAAACTCATATAAACACACTTATAAATTGTGTAACCTTTTTAAACCATAATTTCTAAACATGGAATTCAATTTTAAATCTTGAATTTAAATTCGAATCAATTTATTTAAATTCCAAAACCTTATCAAATTATTCAAAATAACTTTTATCTTCAAATTCCTTTTCAAAAGCTTTTCACGTTTAACCCAATTCTATTTCCGAAACCATTTGGATTCAAATTCAATTTTAAAACCATTTCAAAAATCTGTGACTTAACCAATTTCCTTATGTAATCCATATTTGTGTGTGTATGGTGTAGTCCAGGAGTTTTACACAATAGTGCAACAACATCAATCATCACTGATTCAATCATAGCAATATCGATAAGCGGTATAATCTATAACGCTTATCTTCATTCATAGATTCACAGATAATATAAATTTATCGCAGATAAATAATTACATTCATCACAAATCACATCAGAACAATTCATAGCACAAAACATAACATATCAGTGATATCAAACAATTCAACAATCAATAGAATTCAAACATCCATAAGCAAGATCAGTTAATTATCTGATTAATTAAAATCAGATTAGTCTCTAATCAAGGTTAATTAACATTAATTAATTACAAATTATTTCAATTAAAAACCTTTAATAATAAATTAATAACCTTAAAACATTAATCAATTATTCCCAACTAATCAATCAGTTAATCTTTAATTATTAAATAATTAACCTTTTAATAAGGTAATTATCCTCTAATTAATTATCCTTAATTAATTACATTAATTAATTAAAATTAAATTAATTACATTATTAATTAACCCTTAATTAATTACCATTTAATTAATAGTTTACAATAAGTGATTATCCTTAATTAATTACATTAATTAATTAACCCTTAATTAATTAATTATCCTTAAATTAATTACTTTAATTAATAAACCACATTAATTAATTACCCTTTAATTAATTATTTGATAAATCAAATTTAATCATTAATTAATTACTTTTAATTAAGTAATTATCTTTAAGTAATTAATTACCCTTTAATTACTTATCATTACTTAACTTTTAATAACAAATTAATTAATCAATACATTCAGGTAATTAACCTTTAATCAATTATTCATTAACCTTTTAATAATAAATTAATTAACCTTTAACTATTAATTATCCTTAATTGTTTCATTAAATAACTTTTAATTACTTATATTAAGTAATTATACTTGAATTAACTAAGAGATTATATTTTTAATTACAAAAACCTTCCTTAATTAATCACTTAACTAAATCATTACAGCTTAATTGAATGAAATAAATTTATTCAAAACCATTTCTTAATTAAAATTTCTAATATACTTATTTCAAACACTTGCTTAATTCAAGCATTGTCAAACTTCATTTGAAAATACTTAGAAAATTATTTCAAAATCAATTAACTTTCAAAAAAAATTAAAATATTTAACCTTAACACTTTGCCTTGAAAACTTGTTCATGTCCTTAGTTTCTTAACCTTAGTATAATATTTGATTTATAGCTTTAAATCTGTACATATATTGTTTCAAAATTTTAAAACCTGAAAACATACTTCTGTAAAAAAAACTCTGGAAACACGGTTCCTAATTATCAGACCCGAGCCATTCTTCATTTTACCCGAGCCTAACACCGGGTTAACCTATGCCTTCACTTGCTTCGAGTCAAACGCCTGATTTCGTGTGCTTGAACTCGAGGATTCCTTTTCTTCCCCAATCAACAGATATATAAATAAATATGCGTGCACATGTACATCGTCTCGCCAACGTTCTGACCAACTACGTCGCCATCAACACTTCTCCAACGATCCTCCCAAACTTCACAACCACCCAAGTTTGCCAATTTCGCCTGTGATTCAAAATCCAATATCTCAATCACACAGGCATTCAACCACGTTCGATAAAGCCCCATGCCGACGACAAACTAGTTCACCAGAGATCGTACCACTCCACCCAGAGCTGCGCCACCACATGCCACATCAAAATCCCCCGGTCCAATCACCGTTAGTCCATCTACGACCACAAATTTCTACCCAAAACTTCGACGAGTCAAACCGGGTCTTAAACCCTAAAGTTAAGCCGCACCGTCGCCACGGTCGACCAGAAAATCTGCGAGCATTTTTCTGGTGATCATTGATGCTTGAACTCCTTACCGACCAAAACACAATGAACTTCATCTTGCCCTTCGCCAGATTTTGACAAATTACCCTTTCCCATTCATCTCACAATATCATGGCCGATACCAAACTAAAAATCACCATTTTATTTCTAAAATTCATCATTCCGTCATACGAACATGATTGGGTAATCAGATCTTAAAATTAACATATTCGATTTTCCAAGTATATAATGACTTTACTGTAAATTCTCATTTTCACAATGTTTATTTCATATTTTTTTCTTGGAATTACTTTTAGAAATAACTTTATGATGTTATAAACATCTTCTTTTCAGGATTCATGGATTAAATTTGTTTAAACAAGAAGATACAAATTTTTCTTTTCTTGAATTTATAGACTTGTAAACCAAGAACAGATAACAATATACCCGTTCACAGACAAATACATGCAACATTACATATTTGGATGTACATATAAACATATTGGTACCCATTCAAACATCTTTTATCACTTTACTACAATACCAATCACAATATCAAGTCTATAAACAAATTCAAGGTTAAAATAAAAGTTTGCTCACCTGGAATCATGAAACAGAGAAGAACATTGAAGTTTTACGTGGAAATGATTTTTGAAAAATCTAGAAAACTTGATTTTCTGATTTACTTTGATTTTTGGTTTGTAACTGAGTTGATCTTGATGTGGAGTTGCCTTTGAACTTGAATTTGCTTCTGGAATTCATGCTTTTGTTTCCAGACTTGAATTTAAACTGTTGTTTTGAATTTGAATTGCATCTTGGAATCAGGTTTGTGACCTTCAATTTACTTTCCAGGTATGATTTTAAATCTGCTTGATTTTTTTGAATCCTGGAACTTGAAATTTTTCCTTAACTTTGATTTCCTCACTTTGCTTGAAATGCTTTCTGTTTGATTTGAAGGGTGATTTTTGAAACCTGCTCTGCTTCAGATCTTATTTTTTTTCCAGGCTTTTGATTTTGTTCTTAAATCTGGAAACTAGAAGTGTTTTGATCTGGTGACTTGTTTTTGATGTTGAATATGAAATTTTTGTTTCGGATTTGAATTGGGTTTTAATTGATGAAGATTGTTCTCTGGAATTTGCATTTGATTTCCAGATTTTATCCTTTTTGTTTAAAAAAATGAGAAATGAAGAGAAAAGATTGATGAAGGTGAGGGTTTTACAGGAAATGGTCTGGTTTCTTCATTATATATATTTTCATTTTATTTTCAATCTTAAAGTGATAATGCCACTTGTTCTATTTTGGTGCACTTGTTAATTGTATTTTAAAAAATCTTTACACTTGTTAATATTTGTTAACACTTGTTCATGCATAAATTTGTGAATATACAAATGTCATATGTAGTAATATTGTGTTTAAACCCTTACTTTATTGTAATTTATGAAACATACAATTTTTTTATGGTTTAAACCTTTTCTTTTTATAATTTACTAAATTCTTATATTCACATATGTTTATATTTACAACTTCATAAGAAATTTAGTTTGAAATCAATTTGTACTAAATAAATAAACACACATATAGATTATTTATAAGTCTTTAAAATATAAATTTAACTTTAAACAATTTTTTAAATTTTTTTGTATCATATTAAAATTTAACTTTCAAATATCTTCCAAAAATTTACTATTTTGAATTCCAATACAATTTTCAAAATATATATTACATATATATATTAGAAAACAATTTTCTATTAATTTTGAAATAGAACTTTTCAAATCCAAATATTATTTATAAGAGATTTACTTTGAATTTCAAACCAAAATTCTTTTTATATTCAATTAATACACACACATATATAGATAAACAAACAAATGTTTTATTCGGTTTGGAAATTCAAATTAATTCACAATTACATTCAAAATTTATTTTAATTATCAATTTAAATTTAACACAAAAATCGAGATCGTTACACATGTTGCATTGAATATTTCCAAAGTAAGGACAATTTTTGCAAATGGTCGATGGTTGAGTCGATGGTTGTAGATATAGGATTTTATGAGCAAGTTGCATTTTATTATCCTATGAGATTTCAGGGATGAAGTCGTTTTAAGAGCGGGAGAATACAACACCTTGAAAATTTTAACAATAAACTAAAATATTAATAAGGGTAAAAGTATAATTTTACAAATAAGGGCTAAATTGTAAAATTTCAGAAATATTGAAATTAGGCTTTGAGCCTATCCTTTATGACCAGAATGCCATTTTAGTCATAAAATATATATAACTTGTTGAATTTGACAAAATGGATCAATTAGCAGAAACTTAACCTTGTGGCACGTAAGTAATAATTTCAAGATTAAGCCTAATAATCCTTATTTTCAACTATAAATAAAGACCTAAATCTCACATCTCTTCACTCAAAACCCCAACCGCCACTAAGAGATTCTAATCTCCTTTTTCCTCCTCAAAACTTCTCAAATCTAAAAAAATTCTATTTTTTTCTCCTAATTGCTAAATCAAAAATAAAATAAATCAATTTTAAGAGAAAGATAGGGAGAAGAACAAAAGGATCAAGGGATGGAGGAAGGGAGAAACCAAATCAAATCTGGTTAGAAGGAAACTTCAAGGGTTGAAGAGAAGGGAAAGCCAAAAAGTGAGTAGAACTATTAACATATGTTTATGTCGTGAAACAGGTAATTAATTTTTTTCTATACATCTATCTAGATTAAATATATGAATTTTGATTTTTAATGAGTAATTTCTATTTATTTCATAACGAATTTTGATTTGTAAACACGATTACATATGTTAGGACCTAGGTACCAACTTTGAATCGATGAAATTTAAGGAAAGGGTAAATTTGATTAAAAAAAGTTGCGTCTAATTCTATAGACCTGATTTTTATAGGACAATTTAGATTGATTTGGATAAATAAAAAGTAATTGAATACACCCTTTGGAATTTAACTGGAACTGATTCTATTAACATTGAAATATACATAGATTATTGGTTGAAATATACATGGGAAATTGTTTGAAATGTTATATACAATTTGAGATAAACTAGCTAAAGCTGTGTATGAATAAAAAATTGAATTTGTACCCAAAACGTTGTTAAAAATTAACCATTACATCTATACTTGAATCCGCAAAGAAGGCGAATAAAACGAGTAAGATAATAGACGTAGAAACATAAATTCAAATATCTGAATCGATGACCAGATGTCTGAATTATAGGAATACGAAACATAGAAGAATTAGTTCAAATATGGCTATATTTAGACATCTAAACCATTATTTGGATATTTGGAATCAAAGCCAGTCGTTATATTAGATGGTCATACGTCTGAACACTTGTAGCAAATTTTGTATAAGTAATCGGAATTTTGGACCAAAATCCAGACGTCAAATGGCTGAAGCAAGAACCTGGACTTGTGCATATCACGTAGGATGGATTAGGGAAATTTATTCTAACTTTTTCGATTTGTAGGGGTTCATGTAGCTTCATGGAGCCGTGCGAAAAACAGGATTGGTTTCACACTTAGAGACACACCTAAGTTCAACTTTATGCCGTGCATAATGTGATACTCAACGAGACATGCAATTATATCACAACTATATACTTTTGTCGTTACCATAATGCTCTTGATCATATATTTTAATGTACTAAACAACAGGGAAGGGTGACGCAGACGTCCGCAATAGTATGTCTATATGGCTGGTTAGTGGCTGAATCTACGAGGAGTCGTATTGTTAAACGACTTCTTTAGCTTAAGGTTGAATGGTAAGAGCGTATGACATGTTTACCATTGAAAATGTTACATAAATACTATAGTAGGCCATAAATCATTGAGGAGTGTATACCCTGTGTGTGCTCAAGCATTGCGATGTTTGCTTAGAGTATATGTACGATTTAAGTGGTTTAACATTGAGAAGGTTAACGCAATGTATGGTTTGACAGTTATTGTTAAGATAGCGTACTAGGGATTTTTCTGGGTCTGCTTATTTTCTGGATGTCCAACCTTCGAGTGGAAAGTCTCATAGACCGCATTTGAATTTTGGCATATTCAGTATAGTTACCCCATAGTAGGTAAGTTGATAACTTCTTATATAAGGTACACAGACACAAATGATCACCCATAGGTTGTGTAGATTATAATATAATTTAATTATTTGCTAACACCATACTACTAGTCATATGTTTCACTTATCAGGCTTTGTCTAGCCCCCTCCATTTCTTCCTCTTATACCTATTACAAGAGGTCGAGGCGGTAGGTGAAGTGATTTGAATAAGGCACGTGGAGAAGCTGACTTGGTGTTCCAAAGATATATTTATTTATAGCTATTCCCTTATGTGCATTATACTATACTAATACGAAGCCCATGTCGATGGCAGAACTCAATTTTTGCTTTATGTAACTTGTAATATGATGCCCTGGATTTGTAAAATTTGATCAATGTTAAATTTGTTCATAATTTGCTTGGTGGTAAATATAGCCATCGTTCTCGGATTAAAAAACACTCTTTCAAAAGAATTTTACATTTTTGACCTTCATTTTTTTGTACATACATCGACTTATATTAAAATTAAAGGAAGAGAGATTAGAAGTTGGAAGTTGCAGTTATATGGAGAGAATATACACATTACTTTAGACGCAAGTAAGGTTACTCATCAGAGAAGTTAACTATGAATTAATAATCATTGATTGTTAATATTAACTATTAAATAACAATCATTAAATATCAAATATAAATTATAATTTTTTAACTAAAAATTATCAATTACTTATTATTACAAAAGAAAATGTACTAATAATATGAGAAGAAATATCTAATTATTTACTTCATATCCAATCTCTAACCATACTCTAATCAAATTCTTTTACTAAATGTCATGATACTCTAACACTATTGCAATTTGTTTGGAACTCACACCTATTCTGCAAAAAAGTCCACGCTTCTTTTTTATGTATTATATGTACAAAATTCGAGAAGATTACATATTTACATCTTCCAATACCCTTTGAATTTCCAATACCACAATTAGACAATGACGTTTTAATCCACATAAGTTAGAACAATCTACAAATAAATGTGGGGCTGGTTCAAATTATTTCCGTATTAATGAAAAGAACTGTAATTTGGTATTTATGACTAATCATAGATGACCAATGAAAAGAGTATGCTTAATGTGTAAGAAAATATGAAGAAACCGTGTGTTTAAATGAAAGAAATTTGGTTTTGGATTGACGTTCATCTTTGTGTAGTTGGAATATGAATTGTCCACATTGCTAAACTAAAGGAACATTCAAAGCAATTCCTAGTTATTGCTACATTCAGTATTAAAATTAGTTTTCAATTCAATACAACCTACCATGAAACAAACATTTAAAGCATTAAAATTAGAAACCGAGTCTACCTTATATAACAAAAAAAGCCGAAGCATCATGTTTGCAAGTAATGTTTTTTGGGAGCAGTTTTAAAAATCTAATCTAATATATTTAAATTTTTAAATCAATTACTTTTATAAAAAAACTCCAGCGATAAACCATTAAATTGAGTTCGATGAAATTACAAATTAGCAATTGAATGCCGAGGTACTAAAAATTCTATTCTTAATAAAATCTTTAGGACTTTTCGTCTCCTGCCACAAACAATCAAAACCATCGAAAGCATTTTCATCTAAATTTTTAGTAACAATCTCCCCTTACAGAAAATTCTTCTACTTGTTTTCATCTTTTGTACTATCACTTCAATCCATCTTGCTTTCTTATTTTTTTTCTCCCCTTGAATCATGTCCACTAAGGAACTACATGTACGATACATATTATTCTTCGGAATAATATTGAAAGATGGTAGAGAAAGCTACTATGTTGATAACTACATTTATATTGTCCTAACTACCTTTAAAAATAAATAATAAAGAGCCATGTAGATAAAATATCATATATGTTGTAAATGGATTTAAGACAAATTTTGAAGTAAAATATGTGAAAATAAGTACTTGGAGAGAAAAAGATGTTCCATATCTCAATCCCATGTACCTCCATGTTCATTGTATGTTATATTATCTCAGGTCAAAGGCCTTGCTCTAAAAATCCTTACACACATGCTAGACATTAACAAATTAATGTATAACGTATGTATTGTTTAGATTATTCAGATAGAAAATTTAAATCACGTAAATAAAAGTATCAGTATTTCCATTGTAAAATGGGTAAGTCATATAGGTATATTATTCAACAATCCAAGTTCTAAAATAATAGGTTAAGATTCTAAGGTAGCACCACTATTTACACTATTGTTACCCCACCAAAGTGTAGTTCATGATGAAATGGAAATATACATATTTGCTACTTTGCACATTCAACGAGAAAAATAAGTCACTGCTTATAGATACCACACTATCCTTGCTTCTACGACGAGCATAACAGTAGGAACTTAGCTGGTTTCCAGATTGATATATGTGAACCATTTGTTTGGATTCTACAACCATTTGTCATGTGTGCTCTGCCATTATTGCCAATGTCGTTTTCAATTTAGGATCAATATACATACACACAAACATGTTATCCAGCCTTTTGACAAGGCAGCACCTAGACGGACTTGACAAATCGAACTTGAAAGATTTCAAGGTAGGAGGCCCAAAGAGATAGTCATAGATTCTAGAAACCAAGTATAACCACGATCGTAAGATGGAAGCAAGGACATTTCATAAAACCCCAAAGTCAAATCCATCCGAGTGATGGATTGATACCGACCCATCCACATAGGTCGGTCCCGATCTATAGAGCCTCGTCCATTCTTTCCCAACTTCCCTCATTCACAAGTCTCAATGCCAAAAATCCATCTCAAAATCCATTACATCGATCGCATATAATTTACTATCAAATGACTCAAGTAGCTGAAATCAGCAACTCTACTTCTCCATTGATCTATCCTATTGACCTAGGAACAATCCTTTAGAGGAGCTTTTAAGATGGAAAACACAAAGCTAATAACAAATTGCCACCATATAAAGCATTGGGATCGACCCATGAGTGAATCTTGTGGATCGGTACCGATCCATGCCTATGGGTCGGTACCGATCCATAGCTGTTTGCTGACGTAACCACGTTTTCTCAAGAGGAACCGCTGTTGAACATGGAGAACATATGGGAGATCATGGAGGAGAACTTTCAAGCGATCTACAACTATAAATAGGAGGCTAGGGGCTCATTTTTTGGGATCTTTTTGCTTCCTTGCAACTCTTACATAATTCCTTGTAACCTATAGATCCCTACCAATCCATAAGAAATATGCTTGCAAAACAGCAATAAAAGCAATAGATACCTCAAGTGGACATAGGCAATACTTGGATGAACCATTATAAACATTTGGTGTCTTGTTTTTACCCACTTTCAATTTATATTTCTTCATATCCATTCTCTACTCTATTTATTGGGCGTTAGTGACATATTTTGATGCTAATATTTTGCTTCTTTCATCAAGAGAGTTAAACTCAGGTCGTTTGGATCCATCATCTACCATTGGATTGCTTAAATCCAAGAGATAGATCTAATTTCTTTATTACCAACCTAGGACTGTACCTCTATCTTGTCATGTCCTTTGGGTTGAAGAATGCTGGGGCAACTTACCAGAGGTTGATGAACAAGATGTTTAAAGATCAGATAAGGTGCTTGATGGAAGTCTATGTGGGAGATATGCTCATGAAGTCCCGAAGATCAAGGAACCACATCGATAACTTAGCAGTGATGTTCAGCATTCTATGGAAGTATGAGATGAAGCTTAACCCTTTGAAATTCTCGTTCGACATTGCATCAGGGAAATCCTTAGGCTTTATCGTGAACTCCCACAGAAACAATCTGGAGAAGATCGAAGCACTGTGGAACATCAAAGCTTCGAAAATGATCAAAGAGGTTTAAAGTTTTAATAGGAAAAATGCCGCCTTGATTCGACTCATCTCCAGAGTCGTTGATAAATGCATCCCTTTCTTTGAAGTGATTAAGAAAGGGAAGAGGAATTGCTTAGACGCAAGAATGTATGGATTCCTTATAGACTCTAGTGGGTCACTTAAATAGAAACCCCATTTTGTCAAAGCCACTAGAGGATGAGGACTTGTTTATTTATTTGGAAATGTTGGTGCACGCTTTGCGCCGCATTCGTGCATGAGGAGTCCCGAAACCGAAGCCCAGTGTACTACAACACCAATTGGTTAACAGGAGCAAATAGAAACTTTCCAAAGCTAGAGAAGCTTGCATACTACCTGTTAATTTCTTCAAGGAAGCTCCGCCTCTACTTTTAGGCTCATCCGATCAAAGTTCTAATCGACCATCATTTGAGACAGGTCCTACAATGAGTTGAGAATTCTGGAAGGTTGTTGAAATGGAACATTGAATTGAGCCAGTATCTAATAACCTATCAGCCTCAAAGAGCTATCCAGGGCCAAGTTAGGCGGATTTTATTATTGAATACGCTGCATGAGATGACATTCCTGAGAGTAGTAAAGAGCAGAGTGTCGGGTGGGAAATGTACACAGATGGTGCATCTAATGAACGTTGTTATGGTGCTAGAGTTGTGATGGTAACTCCAGAGGAATGTTCGATTTTTTATACTTTGAAACGCGATTTTCTCATGACAAACAATGAAGCGAAGTATGAGGAATTGATGGTAAGAATCAAGATTGCTAAAGAACCGGGAGTTAGAACTTTGCATATCTTTTATGATTCCTAACTAGTGGCATGCCATGTAAGGAAAGATTTTTAGGCAAAAGGAGTGAGGCTGGCTCCTTATCTAAATTAAGCCCTCGAGCAGCTTACTGATATTGAATATTACACCATAACGCATATTCCTAGAGAGGAAAATGCGAAAGTTGACTCACAAGCTAAATTAGCCAGTTCTAGAGATGAGTAGCTTATGGGCCTAGTCCCAGTGGAAGTGTTATTGGCTTCGAGTATCAACGAGATGGATATTTGGATCTTGGAGGCTAAATGTGAAAAGTAGTCATGGATGACCCTGATAAATAAATATTTTCAAAGAGTAAACCTTCCTAACAGGAAAAATAAACGATGTCAACTCCTTTGTAAGGCTTCAAGGTTCATTGTGCCAGAAGGAGTGCTTTATAGGTAGGGATTCTCGGTTCATATGCTTCGGTGTATCGCTAATGATGAGGCCAAGAAAGTCCCGAGAGAAGTACGTGAAGGGGCCTAAGGCGCTCATATCGGGGAGCAAATCATAGTGAAGAAGATCATTCATTGCGGGTATTTCTGGCCTACTGTCAACCAAGACGCGGTTGATTGCACTAGAAAGGGTGACAAGTGCCAGAGATTCGCTAAGATTCTAAGAGCTGCGCTAACAGAGATTAGCCAAATAATCAGTCCCTAGCCATTTGCAGTTTGGGGAATCATTATCATTAATGTGCTGCTAATGTCCAAAGGTGACACGAAGTAGGCCATCATCATTGTTGATTACTTCACCAAATGGACTGAGGTAGAGCCATTAGCCATAATCACTACAAAGAAATCAATCAACTTCATGGTTAGTAACATCATCTATCATTTTGGGATTGCATAAATAATTATTTTAGATAATGAAAAACAATTCGATATCATCGAGATCAAAGATTTTAGCCGCAGGCCATACCCTCGGGCTAATTAACAAGTCAAAGTAGTGAACAAGATTGTCAAGTCCATTATTAAGAAATGACTGGAAATGGATAAGGTTAATTAGGTCGATGAACTCTCCATTTTCCTTAGCATATGGATCAAAGGCCATGATCTCGGTTGAAATTAATGTACCTTCTCATCGAGTAACACACTATAATCCATGGACGAATGAGGAACTCCTATTGGAGTCTCTCAATATGATCGATGAGAAGCGTAATGAAGCTGACTTAAGGGTAGTTGCCCATCGAAGCCGAGTCTCTGATGCTACAACACCAAGGTCCGGACTCGGGCCTTTGAAATTGGCGACCTGATTCTCAAACGAATCTTCCTAGGCTCTGGGAACTTGGGCCCGTGTTGGGAAGGTGCACATGCAATTAAGCAAAAGCTTGGAGATGGCATGTTTAAGCTGGCAACGGTGGATGGGATCTTATTCCCATGGGCGTGGAATAGCAAGAAATTGCGATGCTATTTTACTTGAATGTGAATTTGTACATATTTTATCAAAGTTATGTAACTAGATATAGTGTATCATTTCTAGTGTTTATAAAAGAAATGACTTCCAAAGCTCTTGAATCTGTCTGTGGTTGCCTTTACACTTTGAACAGTGTTATATCTAAATAAACCTGCATGTGCAAAATCTAGGTATGCAGGTACCTAGAGATATGTGCCAACTAAGCTTTTGCGGTCCATCATTGGACGCACGAAGCTCAAACACACCTGGTAACCGGAGGTATATACCCAATAACTCCTCTAACCTATGACTTGGGAGTAGGAGTATAAACATTCAAATGCTAAGTGAGATAATTTTCCTTTACAGCCAGCCTCAAAGTTTGACGGAGCATCCAAGATATGGGCTCGAAGATTAGCAGGAACTCTTACAAACTCCATTTAATGCTCGGAGTCAGGCGTAGTTGAAGACAAACATCCTGGATGGGGATCTTCAAACCATCATCTTAAGTGGTTAGTTCCAACTAACATCCAGAGTTCAGCATGGCCAATACATGCATCCCAGAGGAGGATGCCCAAAATACCGTTTAGACGAGAATTGCTTTGATTTATGCTCGGAGTTAGGAATGACCATACTTAAAACATCTTCGAAAGGGATGTTTGAATCATCTTTCCAAATGATCAGAATTCGACTAAGTTCCCGAATCAAACATGGTCATATGCATGTACATGTAGATAGATACCGTGATGATCATCCCTTGCTCGCTTAAACAACAAACAGACAACTACCTTAGTACAATGATGATGGTGGGAAGTGGACCGCAAATGCATTGAATGCAAAGTGCATTTCTCAAATACTTTAACAAATTCACATAAGAATCGAATAGAACAAAAGGCTTTATTATTTACGTAAAGCAAAGTTCGAAGAAAGACACAACTGTTGTTAACATCTAAACTAAAAGAAAAAGCAGGACCAAACCCACACAAAACCGGCCAAAGTTAGTTCCTACCGCTATACACCAAAATAAGCAAACTTTCATTTCTTGAGCTTTTGCTTCTTCGGTTTCTTCCCAGTTCTAGAAGATGGCCTACACGATTTGTTGGTTTTCTTCCTTCCTCTTCCTCCATTTCCATTGCCTTTCAAAGGCGAGCTATGCAATGAAGCGGCAGACATGCTTTGAGTGCTTTCGGGCATAGAAAGCATGACCGAGACGAAATGCTCCCGTTGGGTAAAGCTATCGATGGAGAAGGAGGTATGAAGTTAACTGGATCTTGCTTAACTCAGTAGTGGACCTGAGCCGCTCTTCAAGAAGCTCACTCATCCCTTGAGCAAGGTCAATCGACCTAGTGATAATAACATCCTCTTCCGTGGGAGCTCCCGGAAAGTTACCAGCATTTTCTTTTTGCAATGAATTGATTATTTATGCGCTCGAACCTAGGGTATCACCGATTGGGATGCTTGGGATCGCCCCAAAGACAATTATGACCGTTGACTCGATCATTGTTGCTTTTGGCAATTGTGAGCTTTCCTTCGGGGACTTGAAATCGCAGGTTGACCTGAAAGTTGAGAAAGATAAAAGGAGAGATTAGCTACATCAATCAATGTCATGTGAGCTCTCTTAAATATGGGTAAGGCCAACGATATACTTTTGCCAGACTGAGGCTCTATTTGGTCAGGGGGGCCATCCAAATTTCGCTCTTGGATTGGAGATAGCATGCTTATCTTATATATCTACGGAACATCTAGATTGCATGAAAGGACAGACAGAACGATGGATGCACCTAAAGGCCCAGAAGTGAGCTCTGTAATGAGATATTGGGGAGTAGTGCCAAAGCCCTTAGCTTTATCTTTCTGAACCGTGGAAGCCAACTCTAGATGTAAGGAAAGCTCACCCACTCCGAGCACTTCAACTTCATCCTAATTTAAAATCTCACTCTCTAGCTTCGCCAAATTTACTTCATCTCCTTTCGAATGTTATTGCCCCTCCTACACAATCTGCTCCCATGTCAATGCTAGAGCTTAGGGATAGCCTTTGCCAAGCCATGCAAAATCTCTAAACTTAAGTATGTTGGCATTGTAATTAGTGATGAGTGGCTCAAACTTATCTTTGACCCACCTCTCCGCGGTTGCCATCAAATATCCACTTTCTTAGCCTTGTCCAACGCATCGTCTCTCTGTTGGCAAGCGTCAAGCAACTCCTCACAGTAGTCATGAGCTGTTTGAAAGGCTTCGTCCTTCTCTGTCTTCTCTTTTTTGAGCTATACCTTCAGCTCCTCCACCTCTTTACCCAGCTCATGATTTCTGTGACGAATAGACTCAACTTAGCTTAAATGAAATTTTCGTTCCTGCTCGATCATCGCATTTAATTCCTTGACTTTTTGACCAGCTTCTACCTTTTCCCTCTTTAGCTCGGCAATCTTTTCTTCAAGATGAATGATGGTCTCATCATTTTGATTTGTTGTACGTAATAATCCTGCAGCCTTAGTCTCCACGCTCTTAGCATATTCGAAGAACTGCTTAGCCAATCTCCTCCTAATGTAATACGGATCGTACATGTCACCGATATATGACAACATCTAGTATTTTATCCCTAGAGGAACATCCTTTAAATGAAGAACAAACTTACAGCCTTTAAAAAAAATTGGGAAGCGACGTTGCAATTCAGCTATTTGAGGGTTAGACGAGACCAACTATTCTACCTCAAAAAAAGTTTATTTAGTAGGCTGTTCAATATGCATTTTACCAGCGCTTTGTCCAGAGGAATCAATAGTAGCGGACTTTGATGATCGATCGAAACACTAGGAAGTATGAGATGGCATTGTTTGCTTGGCAAAAAAGCAAGCACAAAAGGGGTCATCGTGAGGAACGTCGTCATGATGGTTGGAATGCTTGTTCGAAACCCTAGACCGGGGAAACTTGGATCTGGAATGATGCCTAGATGATGAGTCATGTGACCTATAATCCTTCTCTCTACCTCCTCTCTCACGGCTTGAATGCTAACTAGAATCAGAATTGTGGCTGGACCTATGAGGGCATACTCTTGGTTTGCGTGTCGATTGATAAGCCATTTATCATCGAGAGACTCATACAAACCACATCGTTCCATTGAACCTGCAAATAAAACGAAGAAGAATCAACCTTGAGAGGATAAGAACAAGACACAAGCTGAGCAAAGTGCATGTGTGCGTGTAAGTGTCTTAATGTTCCCCCAACGAACATTGGGTTAAATTTTTGCCGACATGGGTAATCTCCCCTGCTCGAGTTGAAGGCACATTCTTGGAAATGAATAGGGAATCTGACATCCCTAATTCTCACATTACCAAGGCAGTAAGAAAGAATATCATGCAGAGGTTGTTGGCCATTGTCATCCTCATCAATAGATGGATTTTGGCCCTCATCATCTTCATTACGACATGCTTCACCGCATCCACCCTCCTCAAAATGTTCTCCTACTTCTTCAGTCTCAATAATTAGGTGTTGAACTAGGAGCACCGATGAATAATCACCGTTATCTCTAGACAAAGAACCCTGTCACTATTGGTGGACTCTGGAGCAGGGTCAACACTACGATCTAAGTCCAACAAGTCACAGGCCTGAAGGTTCTCGTCGCTAAGCAGTGTCTTAACCTCCCTCTCTGCCTATGGAATTTCATGAAATTGTTGGAGAGTCTTTGCAAAACGTTGCACTGTTAGGCCTACGTGGTACATCTGTAAAGAACCGGAATAAGACATTCAGTGATAACAGAATTATAAGCATGGACTTGTGCGAAAAGGACAAGAATAAAACTCAAGTCCGAACAACCATCACTATGCGATTCCAAGAGGACAAAGAACGAAAAAGAATTCATCTTTGAAGCAACCTAGTTTATTCTAAGTACCAATTACAATTTTGAAACCCTTGGATGGCTTTGGGAAAGTGAGGGAATGATTCCCTATGTGGTGCTTGAAGCTATATAGATACTGAATTTCATGATTTATGGGAACTCGATTGAAACAACGAGCAAATATGATGAACAGACTATGAAGGAATGAGTAGCTATTTGGACGGAGCTGAGTTGAGGCTAGCATCATAAAATGCAGGACTCGTCGGATGAACTGGTTAAATGGTGGAATACATTCTACCAGGCATATATGTACTTATTGCACGATGTGTACCCAACTGCCGAATGATGCGCTCTCTAGTGGCATGTAGGAACTTATGCGTCACGGGATGTCATGTTTCTCACAAAATTTTCAGATTGATCCTTGCTCAATCTTTGAAGCGATAGAATTGATATGATCATCTAATATGATGGCATCGTCAAGTGTATCAGGAGTAGCCTCGACCTCTGGGCCTTTTATAAGCTCTATTGGGACTTCTGGAGCAAGTTGTTCTGCTAGTGGATTCTCAGGTTGAGATATAGGCTATGTAGGAGTTTTTCATGTAGATGAAACCATGATCGAGCATGACTAGGTATCTGATTTGGCGTGTTTAGGAATTGATGGGCCTGTAGCTTGAGCGGAGAGACATTCAGAACGTTGATGACCCATAACTATCAAAAATCAATGTACAAGTTATATCAAAAGGATTATAAGGCTGCCCAGTGTTATAGCGAAAGCCTAGTGTGGTGTAGATTATACTATTGTGTAATGTTGTACAATATCAGTTTTTGATATTATAGTGCAGTTCATCTAAAAATCAAGATGTTATTCGAAGTTACCGTCATCGCTGACCGTTCCAACGGGCTTCACGTCATCGTCTATGTATTTAAGACATCTTAGAACTCAAGAGAGCATTTGGGAAAAGCTTGGATATAGTTCGACATTGTGGAAGTTTTAAAGTGTATTTTGAGGTTCGAAATCCACAGAGGGTTGGATCGGTACCGATCCATCCCCTTGGTGAGATTTTAGTCATTTTCCACTTTCACTCTTTAGGCCAAACCTGGCCGACGATTCGAAGTTCATCCAAGCATGTCACCATTGTCATCGCTTACCTAGGAGTGTCGGAGCTCAAAGAGGCGATCAAGTCAGGTGGTTGGTTCAAGTTTGTGCACTGGAACAGGCTTTGGAATGATCGTTTGGGTTCAAGCGAGGCAAGGTGGGCAGTGGCCAAAGCCTGGAGGTTAGAGTGACTTGTGGTGATTGCGGTAGTTCAAATGTCAAGAGATAGTGGTGCAAAGTTCAACTTTGATAGAAGAAATGGTAATGGCAGATAAAAGCTTGAAATCGAAAAGCAAAAGTAAAGTGAAGAAGGAAATGAAGCGGATCAGGTAACACCCCCAAACCATGTTTCTCGCGTACAAACTAGCAACGTTTTAAGGACTGATTTAGATCAAACCATGCCCATGGATCAGTACCACACAGTCCATAAAAAAGAGGAATGATCATGATGATTCATCAGTACACATATTCGTATGTATGTATACTTGTGGAACTTCACAAGGATCCACATGCATATGGAATTGAAAATATGATGGTATATCGAAGCATGCATTATGCGCATATTCAACATTCAACAAATTGAATCGAAGCAAAATAGATTTAAACCTGTAAAATCTAGAAAAAGGACCTGCTTAAAATCAATAAGCTCGGAATGACTGATCATGAGAGCACGCTCTAGTTTTATGTCTTAACGAATAATTAAAGATATGATACTTCATTGAAATGGTCCGAAGGAAGAATAATGACTTTCCAAAGCATGGATTAGAATCCGATATGGCAATCTTGACATATCTCGATTCAAAGCACATCGTGTTGGGAACAAGATGTACTTTGGGTGTCAAGTGTTACTCAGCCTTTTGACTAGGAAGTACTCGAAAGGACTTGACAAGTTGAACTTGAAAGATATCAAGGTAGAAGGCCCGGAGAGATAGCCGTAGAATCCAAAAATCAAGTACAACCAAGACTGCAGATGGAAGCAAGGCCATCTCACGAAACCCTAAAGCCAAATCTATCTAATGATAGATCGATACTAATCTATCCCCATAGGTCGGTACCGATCCATAGAGCCCCATCCATTCTACTCCAACTTCCTCTTACTCACAGGTCTCGATGCCAGAAACCCATCTCAAGCTCTATTACATCGATCACATGTATTTTCCTATTGAATAACTGAAGCGCCTAAAATCAGCAACTCCACTCCTCCACCAATCCATCCTTTTAACCCAGGAACAGTCCTTTAGTAGAGCTTTCAAGATGGAAATCACAACGTTAACAAAAATCGCCATCATACAAAGATTGGGATTGACCCACGATCCGTGCATATGGATCAGTACGGATCCATAGCCGTTTGTTGACATGGCTACGTTTTCTCAAGAGGAACCATTGTTGAATGGGGAGAACATAGGGAAGATCATGGAGGAGAACTTTTAGGTGACCTATAATTATAAATACGAGGCTAGGGGATCATTTTTGAGGATCTTTTTTTACTTCCTTGCTACTTTTACATAATTCCTTGTAATCACCCGTGGATCCCTATCGATTCATAAGAACTATACTTGCAAAACAACAAAAAAGCTCAAGTAGACGTAGGCAATACTTGACCGAACCACTATAAACGTTTGGTGTCTTGTTTTTACTCATTTTCCATTTATATTTCTTCATTTTCATTCTCTACTCTATTTCTTTGGGTGTTAGAGATGCATTTTGGTGCTAACAATATATATATATATATATATATTATGTGTGTGTGTGTGTGTGTGTGTGTGTGTATTATGTGTGTATGTATGTATATATAACTGAATTATGTGAATCTAGTTCCTGGAATAGAAATAAATGTCTATCAAGTATGATAATAAAGGTAAAATGTTTAAGAGTCATAAATGATTTTTGGTTACCACTATATATTAGAAATTTTTTAAAATATTATTAAACAACATGTTCAGGTACATATGTATCTTGGTAAATATCATTATGGGAACATGCTTTCTTTCGTTACATATGTCACATGTTACAATCTGAAACATTCCCTTCTCCAAAATTGTGAAAATATAATTTATAAGCTAAAAGTTAAGAGTTGGCTATCAAAGGCGTTATGTTTCTTCTAATTAATTTTTTGTACACAATTACACCTTACAAACTGTTTATAATATCTACAAACTTATTTCAGATACAAAAAGGAAATGCAACATTTAAGAATTCGTATAAAAAAATTACGCATTCGATAACTTAATTCTAGTAGCACAGATTTTTTATTTTGGAAGCTAACTCGGTTCTAACCAAATATTGCAGAAATACACGAGATAAAATTTTCATTAATCTTATAGGTCTGTGCATATCTGTCCCTAAGATATATTTGTAGGAAAATCGTAATTCCTTTATATGCTAGATATAACATAAGTTATATGGAGCATTTATTTTGTTAAAGTTATGGAAAAACAATAAATAATTTATGGAACTTAATTTATGGAACAAACAATAATTAAATTTATTTGCTATTGATAATCCAAAAATAATCTATGTGTATACAACTTGACGTTGTATAAAGTGGTAATTTTTCCAGTTTGGTATAGAGTTGTTATATCACATTTTTCTTACGCTTAAAATGGATAGATACTTTAATTTTATATAATAAGTATGTAGTCTATAGTCTAAGCTTCAGAGTTCGAAGAAGGAAGGTTCCTACCAAGTTAATCAGCAATCCAAATTGACGAAGACACGTTTCTGAATGTATAGTTGTAGATTGTTAGGTATAGTTAGAAATTCATTTATCAAATATTTTTGAATGTTTTTGAATTTCCTCCTTATACTTATATTATTAGCGATTAAAGATATTCTTTTGATCAAAATTTATACTTGGCACATGCAAAACACCCAGCATGTAAAGATTCGAATATTTAATGAGATTCGTAAAGGACCTGGAATATATAACTTTCAATATGAAAAAGGTTTTACAATCATCTACATTAATGTTTAGGAAGAAAATTTTCCATCCTTTATATTTTAATTGTGCTATCTTAGTTTATGAAAAAGGTTGAATTTAAAGTTAATTTAAGATAAAAATAATCCTACCAATAAATAATTGTAGATTATAACAAATTAGAGAAACAAAAATCCAAATTATTAGTAACCGAAGATATAAAAAAGGTCAAATTTAATTAGTAAAATCTTGAATGAAAGTTTTTTGCATTCTTTTCTTTGTACACATACATAGATCCATATGCATCAACTCATTATTGATAGTCAAATATTTATACAAATAGCACGTAAACGCATGAAGTGGAGAATTTAACATTTCATTTATACTTTTTGATATGTTAGCGCTGACAATCCATTAGATATTACTGGAGCAAAGAGCCTTATAGAAAACAAATAGAGAAAAAAATGCAAAATCTACCTTAATCAAAATTTCATTATAGAATCTTAATTTCCTAAAATTTAATAAACAAAACCATAACTTCTTGACATATGAAAACATCACAACGTCCTATCGCTAAAATAATCAAACAAAGTTCGCCTTAACCCTATTTAGAAAACTTTAAACGAAATTATCCAATCTCTGCATATGATAGTTATTATGATATCTTCAGTTTGCACAACTAGAGTTGAAGAGTAAGTAAATGAAATTAGCACACCCAGCGATCCAAAATTTGAACAAACTATTGTTAAATTAAAGCTACAAAAGTCAATTTTGATTTAGTAGGAACACATATGGTAGAGAGAGGAGATTACAGAAGCCGTTGATTAGGAAAAGTGGATGGGGACAATTGTTTTCGTCAAGCGAGATTAGGACTATTGGGAAAAGTTATGGGGGACAATTGTTCTCATGATGCAAGTGGAAGAAATTTATTTTAGTATCAGTTAAAATTAACGCCGTTACATAGTCCATTTTGTATCTTTCTATGTCTTTCTTACTATTAAATTAGAACCCTTATTTATTTTTGTTTGTATATTCTGTTAATCTAACCAATTTTATTATATATATTGACTCTTATTGTATTTTCATTTGGAGACACCATTTCTCAGTTACTGTATGAAGCTTGTTTATGTTGAGACTACTATCTGATTGAGTTGTTTTTAATACTTATATTTTATTTTCTTTTGCCCTGATATTTGAAAGTGTAAAATATTTAAAACTTGTATTTGTCTTGGTATCTGTAACTCTAAAAACCTAATGATTCATACTACTTAGCATGATTTGAGTTTAGAAGTTACCTTTGAGCTTTGGATCGATGTGTCCGGAGGCGCAAGTTGTTACATTTACCTCAAGTAGTTTACTTAACAATGGTCGAAACTTGATCAAGATGCCATGTGATTGACCATAATCAAAGTACAACCTAACTACTTAAGATCATTAGTACTCTCAAGCCTTAAGACTAGTGCATGTCATAACAATGAGATCTTCTATTTTGACTTAGTTATAATAACCTATAGAAGATTCTTGTTGAGTCATTCTGTGATTATTCCAAATAATCACAAGTACACAACCTCTTTGTGTTCCCAAATGTTATGAGTAATTCACCACTTGTATAGAGAGAATTACACAAACTCGTCTCAACGGATGTATTGATATTCTTTTCTCTGTATATATTGACTAGTAACATTTAGTGATAAGTATTTTGAGCGTACGATTTAAAACTCATGGTTACAAACACATTCACAACAACCAATAAAATACATTTTCTAAGGATTTTTACTTATATATGTTTGATGTATTTGTATCATTATTTATATCATCATAATATAACAACACATATAATATAAAACAAAACCAAAAGCATACTTTATTTCGTATAAGATTCTTTTACAAGAGTTATATCACAAAATAATTTACATAATTTCCAATATGACACACCTTTAACTCTATCAACTCTGATCAGTTTTCCACACTTGAAGCATATCTCCCTCCGATCAAGTGAAAAATCTGTTGTTTATTCAGTTTACTTATGTCTTATTTTGTTTCTTTCAAAAGAAAAAGAAGACAAGCACCATTGTCCAAGTGGTTAATTGATTCGGCTTTGGTGCAAGAGGTCACAAGTTCGAAACCTGCTTTCGAACGTTTATTGACATGAGATATGTTGTCCCAATGAATTGTTATATATAAAGTACCATTTCAAAAAAAAGAAAAAAAAAAGAAAAAAAAGAAAGAAAAAGAAAGGTAGAATTCCAACTAGCACCAGTCTTGTATATCTTATAAGTGTTGTCCCATTCTGCCCTTGAGTTGCCTACTACCATCACCTATTTTAGTTTTTCGGTCACTCCATTTGACATCCAATAGTATCATTGAGCTCAAAATTCAGTTTGCATTGTCAATATTCGACTCACTATTAGTTTATGTACATTTTAATCAATACTTCTGAAGTAGCTATAATATTGGTTATTGGAGGTATGGAAGCTTTTGTTTTAGTGATCATCCTATTATTGCTCTTAGTATATATCAGTCCATTAGATTTTCTTTAGCCCTTTACTAGGCATGATAGTAGATAAACACTCTAATTTCTTATATTATAGTAATAGTAACACGAGCATTGTCCTCGTAATGGGGGATAGAGTCTTGTTCTTAAAATAAATGCTTGGTTTCCAAGGCGGACAAGATTAAGCAAGTCAACTCAAACATGTGTTTGTGTGTGTGGAGGGGTTTGGGGGGGGGGGGGGGGGGGGCTTTTTGTACGTATTTTTATCGTGTATTTTCAGGTTATTTTAATAGTCCACGTTCTCTCTCTCACACCCATATATAAAATCTTTTTTAAACGAGTTCGATCATTTGAAAAAGGGTACAAAATAATGCATATTTTTACCATTTCATGCATTGTTATGATCTACTAACTCAGCATCATAAATAGAAATCGCAAATGGTAAAAACCATGCAAGTGTTACAAAACACCAAACAAAAAGACAAAACAAAACACTTCCTACACTCAAGGCAAATGCAAACATGATATGTCTTTGGATGACTCTACTCCCATAGCAAAGGATAAATTTGCTAGGCCTCCAGACGTAAAATCTGCTTAAAAAACAAAACTCCCATTTGATTCGTTAGTTTCTGAGATGGGAGAAAGATATATGATTAGATTATGGTAGATGTTGCTGAGAAAAAAGCGAAGATGAAGAAAGTACTTCAAATCAGCAGAGCAACAGATAAAATCATATTCATGTATACAAGTAGCATGACCAAAGATCCAATCAAGTGTTTAAATTATAAGAAGAAAGATATTGATGAAAAGATGAAAGCACATGACAAAGTGGAAGAAGGTGAAAATGCACAAGGAGAGAATTAAAGTGAAAAAAGAGTTTGTTGTATTTGTCTTGATTTTAAAATTTTCTATGTATTAACTTAACAAATACTGTAAGCTTGTTTTATCAATTGATAGAAGAAGACGACATTCGATCAACTTCTTAACTAAAAATTAAATAAAATTATTTTTAAATTGAAATTAAATTTCTTTATTAATGTCAAATTGATTAAAATTAAAGTCAAGACTCTACATTCTTAAAGAGAGCGGCTATTAAAAAACAAAATAAAACATTAAATTAAATATAAATATCAGTGGTTACATTTCTGTCTATTTGAGAGCATGAAAAGAAAAACTAATGCTTAAAATGTCTTATGTTAAATTTTATGTCATTTGAAATATAAAATTTCTTATATTTACCATTGACATTAAAAATAAAAAAGAAAAATAAAAAACATAAAGTTAGTGTACTGCTAAGGACACCAAACTGGATACCAAGAGCACCAAACAATTTTTTTTTTCTATTCTGTTTTTAGTGGCCAAACATGATAATACCTAGCACATAACCCGATGCCCTTATACCCACACTAAAACTAATAAAAAAACCGGGTTTTTGTTCTGCTGGGGAAAATGCTACTGACAGAGGACGCAAAATAGCAAATCTCATTTCTATAGCAATGCACCCTAAAATCACGTGCTTCAAGGTTTTTCTCCCTCAGGTCGGTACTCTTATCAGCAAAAACACTGTGAGCTTGATAATATTAAACCCAACAAAAAAATAAATGGCGGAAATCACTTCACTTCATCTCTCCACGAAGCTTAAACTTTCTCTCCCTAGTTCGTCATTCAATTCACATTCTCTGCCTTTCCCGGTTAGGTCACGTGTTCTTCCTGGACTTCCCCTGCGCTTTAAATTCCCAAGTAATGCGTGCAAAGTTCTGATATTATGCTATTAACTTTGTTTATATTTACGGGCTCATATTTTATTTTAGGGATATACGCTTTTTCAAGCAATGATATTAAGGTGGGTTCTAACATTGAGGTGGATGGAGCTCCATGGAGAGTTGTTGGTATTGTTCGGCAAACAATTGTTGATGCCTATATTTTTTATTGTTTGAAGTAACGTGTTACCTAAAATGCCAAAGAAGACCTTACGAAACATAAACTTCTTTGTTGCCTGGAAATAAACCTCAGTAATCAGTTTCATGCGAATTTACATGTGTTCATCTTGCTGCAGTTTTATTTCTGACTATTTGAATTTTGAACTCAATGTGCTTGCTAAAATGCATGAAAGTTGCACAGAACTTATAAATGCCCCTTTATGTTTATTATCATTATCCATAATTTACTTTATTTTTGTAAGCTTGTCATGCTTTACTAGACAATCTTAAGTGAAATGCACTTCCGTTTGGAAAAAGTTCAAGTAGCTACCAGAATCCCAAATTTTTTGATCGACTTATTATAAAAGGGAACTTTAGTAAACACACGCAGCCGCCACTCCAAAAAAATAATAATAAATGAATAAATAAATAAATAACAAATAAACAAACACAAGTTTTAAAAATACCTATGTTTTAAGTTTTGACCAGACTGCAATATTTGTAATTTTCAAAACCACAAATATTTGCAATTTCTTGTTTACAATATAAATTGCAAATATTTGCAATTCCTTGTTTACAAATTAACACAACAAATATTTGCACTTTTTCTAAAAAAAAAAAAAAAGAAGAAGAAAAAAAAAAGGTTTTGATCATGGAGACATGCGATTAAGTTCAGATTTAATTTTAGAAAAAAAAGAAAAAGAAATTTGTCGAAATTAATTCCAGAGGCGTTGTTTAAAATATGATTTTGAGATGGGTTTTTCGTGTATCAAACTTGAAAATAAGGGATGCACCCTGATTTCCACTATCATAAACTAGTGTGCGACATGCATGATTTATGCACAAGTGCACTTGATATAGAGATACTTCGAATATAAAAAATAGAAAGGTTATCATTAATTTATTATTATTATATTTTAACTTTGACGATGATTGAAAATTTGAAACTAGAGATGTTAGTTTATGAGTTACTGTTTCCTACTTCTATTTCAAATTTGTTTTTTTTTTAATAATCTATATTCTAGTTCAACGATTTTCCTTATCTTAATTCATGTAGAATTTCTTCATGTAAAACCTGGCAAAGGAGCAGCATTTGTTAGAACGAAGGTTCGAAACTATATTACAGGAAATACAGTTGAAAAAACCTTTCGAGCTGGAAGTACGGTAAATCTCTATTTGAACTAAAGTTCTCAGATGGTTTCACAAATATGGCATAGTTATCGATACATATTAACTACAGTGCACATATGGAATATTCTGTGATATTTGTTTATATTGCAGTTAGAAACCTTTTAATTTCAGTCTTTAGGTAATTCTATTTTTGACCTCTCAGTATGTGTACCTTGTATCTAATATGATTTCTTGTTGGAGCCTATGTTGATATTTGCTGCGAGGTCATCCAATCATTTCCCCCAGCTAGCACATTAAGTTCATTCATATCTTGAAATTTCCAAATTTTACCTTTTTATATATATTGCAAACAGTAAAATTCGTGTATCTGAATAAAATTACACTTTCACTTCATTTTAAACTACATTTTTCATGTATACTCAGATTCAAGAGGCAGATGTAGTAAAGGAAACAAAACAGTATACATACAAGGATGGTGATCAGTATGTCTTCATGGACAATGTAAGAAGTTGGCTTAGTATTACATCTTTTAACCTCAAGATTGTTACATTTTTCTCTACCAAAGGTATTTGTGTTCATGGTTAGGCCTAAACACCATTGTGCATCTCGCAAGTATTCGATCACTATAAAGTTCAATTTGAGAGGTGAGACATCCACCCTAGGTTCACTGTGATAAGTTGAAAATTTAATATAAGTAATTTCATCTTTTCCTCTTATGCACATTAAAGGCATTGCAACTTTCATGGTTCTTATTAAACAAGTACAATTATTATAATTGGAGAAACATAGTCTATTTTATTTCACGTTCCTTGTTTTTAATACATGTTTTCGTCTACTTAGAATCATGTTTCTTTCATGTAAGAACCCTTGAACCACAGTTCTAATGTTGGTCTTCTAGAAGATTTCAACTTCTACGCAGTGTACTTAAGGTCTATATAATGGATAACAAGTCTTATTTTGTGACAAGAAATACTGGAATGTTGATGGAGTAACTGTATTTATTTTGTCCCTCTATACTCTCTTCTCATTCTTCAATTTCTTCTCTTTTTATTTTCTTATTAATTTTCTCTATACTCTTGATTTGCCTACACCAAAACTAACCTATCGTTATTTTTGCAGTCAACCTATGAAGAGACCAGATTAAGCGATAAAGAAGTTGGTGAAACAAAAAAGTGGTTAAAAGAGGGGATGGACTGCATTTTGCTCTTCTGGAATGGACGGGTAATCTTCCCTTGGCTGTAAATAAGGATTATAATATAAATTAACTAATAATCATATATTTGTAGGTTATTGGCTTTGACCTACCCATCACAGTTCAACTGACTGTAACTGATGTTGACCCTGGATTGAAAGGCGACACTGCTCAAGGTATGTTACTTTCCGATTTTTCTTCTATCAATGTCCAGGCTAATTTTCTGATGATGCAATGAATTCTAATTTAGAATTAGGCTAATTATGCATGCATATTATTTGAAAAGAACGTATGTTAGATAACAATCTCAAGCTTTGGTATGGGACATAATATTACCTGATAAACTTATTGTTAGTGCAATGGGAATGGAATCTACTGCATAATCGTCAATGTACTGCATGTAATGGGATGTAAAAAGTACCAAAAATGCAAAAAAAATCGATTTATCTTTCGTCAAAACATACGGCCATACGGGAGAGACCGAAAAATAGGAAGGACCATCCCTGAATTCCTGATTCAACTGATTCACAGATTTTCACTGAATCATATTGTTGGGTCATATTAGCAAAGTTCAAAATGTACATACTGTCAAAGCGGTACTTTAGTGTCATGTCTAGTTGGAATGAGTGTTTAACTAAAACATGGAACAGTTTCAAGGGTTGCTCACTGTTAACCCACTTTTGAGCCAAAACAGATTTCAATTGGACATAGAGATCAAAACAGGAACGAAATGATTCGAGGACTTGGAAACACACTTCTAAGAGCTAAAAAAATAACTTAGGAAAGTTTCACCCAAAATTTGGCTAAGAAAATGACTCGGCCCCCAAGTCATTTTTATGACTCGTGGGACCCCGAGCTCTCTTCTGCAGTGCTAGGCTATCTTTTGGACCTCAGTGCAAGCGAGCTTTTGACTTCATACCTCTGTATTCCTATAAATACAAGCCTAGCTGCAACCAAAAGGGGATCAGCTTCTCTTCACTCTGGATCTGATCTCTCTGCCATTAGAGACTTTTTCTACTTCTTTACCTCTTACCTCTCCACCATTAGATTATCTAGGAAGCATCTGTTTGTTGTTCTAGGACGTAGATTAGCAAATACCTAGTACTAGCGACTCTCAAACTCTTTGGAAACTCTATTATAAATCTAAGATCTACCAGATTGTGGTCAGATCTGATATAATTTGTTGTAATTCAGAGTGAAGACAACTAATAACAAACTATAAAGTGGACGTAGACCAGAGATTTTCGAAATACTGTAAAAATTCTTGTGTGTTCTTCACTTTTCTACCATCTTTCTTGATTTGGTATTTCGACCGCTTTTACGTTTATTTTAAAAGAACTGGCGCTTTCAACCATTTTCTGAGTGTTGATTCATTTTTTGGATTAACATTGTGGTGCTTTCATTGAGAATGAACTAGATCTAAAGACTTGAAACTTGAATATGATATTTAGAGAAGATGAAGAGACCTAATACTAGATCTAAGATTGGAGGAAGTCAACCAGAGCATGGAGCAGCCAGGAGGTGTTCTCAAATTTTCATTAATCCATCTACGTGACTAGAGATGAAATGAAAAGAGTGATGAAAGAGATGTATGATGGAGTGATAGCTCGACAGCAGGAACTGCTAGATGGATTTTTCCAAATGATTGGACAACAAGGAATAGCTGGAGCTGCTGGAATTCAGAACCAAATGCCAAGAACCAATGCAGGAGCATCTGGAGTTGAAGTGAAGCAAACTGAAACAATGACCCCACAAACAAGACAACTCGGTACCGACCTAAATCTACTTGGTACTAAGAGAACTATCCTAGGGGCAATGTTGGTGTTACTGCAGGGATGTCGGGAATATATAAAGTTATAATTAGAAATGCAAATAAGAATGCAAATGCACAACAACCAGAAAAATGTGTCGGAGCTTCCTCGTAGGAACGGAGGATAGAATGTAACCAGAGATGTGGATCAAAATGCAAACGTGCAACCAAAGGAGTATGTGCCAGAGTATGTTTCGGAATTCCCCTACGAAAGCAGAGGGTAGAATATCGCTTTTGGTCGAAGGCCATCATTGGACGGTGAAAACCGAATTGTTAGAGTTGGTAAGGAGGATAATTAGGGGCGGTACTCGGATCAAAGCTTGGTGAATGTAAACATGAATCCATTCACTTTTAATATTCAGAATGCAAGGAATTCTCCTGATTTCAAGGCCCCAACGCTGAAAAGTCAGATTCGATAGTTCATCTGATGCAATACATTCGATATATGGAGGTGTTGGGTGCTTCAGAGGAGGTGATGTGACGGTGCTTCCTGTTATATCTAACAGAATTAGCGGCAATGTGGTTTAGATAGTTAGAAAATGAGTACATTAGCACGTAGACCGACTTGGTGAATAAGTTCTTGAGACAGTTCGGAGTTCATGTCTCGCGGTTGAAGAATGTGATGATGCTATTAAGCATGAAACAAAGGTCCGGAGAGACCTTGAGAAGCTATTTGACAAAAGTAATTGCGGCAGCTGCAGCCGTTGATAAGTTAGATCCGTCTATAATCTTAATGGCGGCAGTATCTGGAATCGCAAACAAGACTGACTTCAAGATTGCTTTGGAAATGGATCCGTCGATGGATTCCGTGGAATTCTATCATGAAGTTGAGAGATATTTGCATTAGGAAGATGCCGAAGCTAAGAATACTAATGTTAATGATGTGGATGACGGAGGACTACTCGGAGCAGGACATGGAAAAGACAAAAGGAAGCGAATGGCTAACAACGACTCCGGAGAACCAAAATGACAGAGGAGAGTTCTCTTCTTACACTGAGCTAACAAAGACTTCCGAGAGGATATATCTGAAAACTAGGGGAAGATCTCTATCGGAAGCCGGTTAGAAGGTAACTCACTGATCGGGAAAGAAAGTCAGGAAAGTTTTGTATTTTCCATGAGCTGGAGGGACATGAAACGAAAGAGTATCGGCACCTTCGTAATCGATAGAAGAACTGGTTCAGAGCAACCAGCTGCAACAATACGTAAGAAACCAAACTGCGATGGTGCGGTCGGAGCAAACACCATCTCATAGTCATGAAAGGCGTGCCATAGCACAACGCGACGTTTACGTCTTTCTTCCGTATGCTAGGCTGAATTGGAAAGGCACAACGAATGATGCAAATGGTACACGACGCATAAATGGCATGCCTTTTCGTTATTTTATTGTTTTTTTTTACCTTTTTAATTTATTTTTCATTTTTCATTTTTCATTTTTCATTTTTCATTTTTTCACAATCAAAACTGATATCCAACGGTGGTTAAATTATTTATTTTTTATACAATGACACGATTACACTTTGAAATAATCTCCGACAAACTTTGAACTATTTATTTACATTATTTCCGCACTGAACTATATTGACAATTAAAAGCAAGATCCACTAAACCGACCCGAACTCGACTTGAACCCGATGGGTCTGGGATCGGGTCTAATTGAAGAAAAATAACATGAAAACAGATCCGACCTAGAAGATTAGACAAAAAAGCGAGAAAATATACGCATTTTAAGTGTTATTACCCAGTTGGACCGGAATCGATCCAATACAAATCGAATCTCAGATTGGGTTAAGTTTTTAAATATGTAAGTTAGACTCGACAAAATCCAACCTGACCCGATCCGTCCCGATGGGTTAATTACCATTCGTACACCGAACAAATAATCTCGAATGGTCGCATTCTTCAGATTAGTCTCGAATGAACTTCGAACTATCTGTTCTAGTTACTGTTACCCTAAACAAATATGTACTATTCTTTTGGACTTTGAAGACTATTATACTTGGAATTCTATGTTTATGATATTATATTTAGTAATGTTTTTGTAAAATTGTCTAAAAAAACTTCATTACATCTGTTTTATTAAATAATATAAATTAAATTGAATTTTGTAAATTATATATATATATATATAATTTATAAAGAACATTCGAAACATTCGCCATCCGCAATGATGCATCAAGGAACAACCAGGGATCTGGTCTCAGACTCGAAATTCCATGATCAGAATGGTCGAGTTCAATTCTCTCGCTTTGCTTTTTTTTACTTTGAATAATTAGGATAATGATAACCTCAGACCGTTTACATGCATACAAGGTCTAGATTGGTCTCTAGGCACGCTCTGAGTCGGATGTCTGGGATGGATAATTAGGATTTCTGATTGTTTTCTTTGATTTGAATATTTGATTTCTTAAAAACCCACTTGAATGTGATGATTGATATTGATTGCATTAAGTCCCGTCAGGAGAGACGATGTTTGCGCCAAAATTGGTCACAAACCCCAAGTATCGTGAAAGTACCAGTGTATGAATACAAATCAACAATATTCAAACACAAATCACAGATCTCAGCAAACAACTGGCAGCAATTCAGACGTAATAAATAAGAACACACGATTTATAGTGGTTCGGCTATCTCCGGCCTATGTTCACTTCAATAGTTTTCCTTTTTATTGATTATCCTTGCTGATTACAATCAATTACAGCGATTATAGTGAAGTAAATCGTTTACAACAGTGATGGTTGCGAGTAGAATCGAATCCGACAGAGTCTGGACGTTGAATGGTCAAAGATCCCTTTTCTGTTGGTTCTGGGGCTCTATTTATAGGCGTATGGGCTCAGATCTCGCTCAAATCTCGGGAGATTTTTTCTGGCACGTGAGTGGGCCCACGCGACCGACCCCACCAATTTTCGACTCGATCTGTGATCGATACGAAGTCATTTCGTATCGATCAAGATGATGTCCAATTGGGCTGAAACTTGGTGGAGACATTCTTCATCATGCATGCAAGCTCCTGTGAAAATTTCATGGCATTTGGATCAATAGATTAGGAGATATGGTCGATACGAAATATGATTTTTCGGTTCCTGTCTGGTTCGAATCGATGATTTCGAACCGATGCCTTCGACTCCATGAACTCACGTGATTCTGTGATGAGTTGGCGCGCTTCCTTCGAGTCGATCCGGTCTTTTCTCCTAGTTGAACGCATCAACTCCTTAGATCTCGCCTACTTCGTACCATGGAATGACACGTCATCCATGCCTGTTGACTTGGTGGATACAAACATGTGATTGTTCGTGGATTCGAAATGGCCAGCAACTGATGGGTACGAAGGACTTTCGATGGATTCGAATGGGTTATGGGCCATGGATTCGAACGGCAGTTATATCGATGGATACGAACGAATAAACAAAGGTCGATGGTTTCAAATAGTCCTTCATTCGATGGATACGAGCTATATAGCCTCTTGATGGACACGAAGTGGACTCTAGCCACTCGTCACAGAGCACACCCCCTGTTGATGGATTCGAAGCCCATCGGTACGAACTCGATGGGTTCGAATGCTGCCGACTCGATCGATACGAAGTGAACACATTCGACGGCTACGAACGCGGGGCCGCTCCTTCGATCGATACGATCAGGATCGATTCGAAACGAGGCTTTGAAGATGGATTCGAAACATGATGCTCTTTCCTTCGATTGAAACGATCATAACTTGCACACACGAGCTCAGATTGACTCGAAAATTGGAACGTTGGTTCTCTTGGTTTTGCTTGTTATGTCCTGTCAATTGTGGCCCGATCCGGACTTGGACAAAATTCATCGATATCCATGGTGAACCTATAGCGTATAATTGATATTTGTGACTAGTAATCATTGAGTTTCTGTTAACTTTTGGGTATCTCGACTTTGCCAAATGGCGGGATAACACTTTGCCCCCCAAAACATGCCTTTTTGTAAAAGGTATGTTTTGAACGGTCTAAATCGAGCGTAGTAAATTCACGTTTTATTCATAGCTGCAGTGTTATCAATCAAGTTTATGGCTGTTCGAAGCCAAATCGTTATCAATTTCTTTCAGTGGAAATCAAGAATGAAGTTTTATTTAATCTCTCCGGACTATCGTTGGTCACTCTGGACCCTTGACGGACCCATTCTAGACTTGGCGATTAAGTAGAAAGATCCCATTGCACTCCGGCCCCATCTAGGGCATATAGTAACGTCTTGGTTGTTCTAAACCGGTCATAGCCTCTCCGGGCTCTTGCTGAATCCCATCCTATCACTCTCCGGTGAAGGGGAAACAACGTTAAGTGAGTCGATCCTGTCGCTCTCCGGCGGAGCAACTCACTTTCTGCACTCCGGTTCAGTGTATCTGAACATTAAGCGATGTCATGGTCGCTCTAGACCGATCATAGCCTCTCCGGGCTCTTGCTGGATCCCATCCTGTCACTCTCCGGTGAAGGGGAAACAACAGTTAAGTGAGTTGATCCTGTCGTTCTTCGGCGAAACAACTCACTTCTTGCACTCCGGACCCCGTTTCTCCGGGTAGGGTCATAAAGCGATCATTTTTATATTGGTATTTAATGCTCATCCTTTAACTCTCCGGTCAAAGGTTTATTTCATGAAATTCAAATTTATTTATTCAAATTAAGGTCCTAGATGTTCAATCTCAAACATCAGGATAAAGCTAAACATCGCCTCTCCGGGCATATCGGTCTATCTCCATCTCAGAGCATGACTAGGGATCTCTCCGGTTCCCGTACATGAGTAAGTGGAGTAGCCATTTATTCCAAAAACAAATCTAAATAAAATTATTCGACCGAAGTCCGAATCCTGGACTCGGCCCTTGTCATCTTTAATCAGTGGATGACGAGTCGTGATCCCGATCCATGATCGTTCCTGTTAGGTGGAGGCGGTAGTTGTTCATGCCTTACCGTCGCTGTCCGTTCTCTGACATATTGTGGCAATCTACCACTCCTGGCATGTTCTTCTACCTCATATTTCAAATGGCGGCATTCATCTGTGGTGTGCCCATCCAGCTCATGTAATAGACAATATTTACCAGTTCTACGCTCCAGCTCCGTGGGATCCCTCCTGGGTGGCTTTCGATAGGGGAGTTGCCCCCGAGTTTCAGTGTAAATTCGTTCCAGGCCCGCAGTCAGATCTGTGTATTGTCTGAATCTTGGTTCTCGGAATTTCTTCCGTTTATCGGGACCATCATATCTGTCATCCTGTTTTCTCTTTCCTTTGTCTACTCCAGACTGTTCTCTGGAGGTTCCTTCGCCTTGTGTGGCATTTGTTTCCTGCCTCTCGGCTTGTGATTCTTCTAGTCGGATGAACTTTTCAGCTTTATGATAGAATTCTCCGAGATCTTGCGGTGGATCTTTAGTCAGAGAATCTTTGAATTTGGTGTCTTCCCCAACTCCTGCCACCGCCGCCATCAAAATCATTGATGGATCTGGACGATCTACAGAAGTCACCGTTGCATTGAACCTTAGTAGAAAATCTTTTATGGACTCTCCGGTCCTTTGCTTTATCGAGGCTAAAGTCATCACACTCTTGGGTCGCGTCGCATGGACCCTAAATTGTCTCATGAAGCAGTCTACAAGCTCGTCCCATGTTCTGATTGATCCAGTTTCTAGTTGCCTGAACCAAAGCGCAGCCAAATCTGACAAGTATAAAGAGAAGCATTGAGTCATCACTTCCTCGGATGCCCCAGCACTTCCATGTGCCTAATATATCTGGTAATGCACAGTCGGGTCTGACCTCCCGTCATAAGGATCTAGCATTGGCAGTTTGAA
Organism: Allium cepa; assembly: GCA_030765085.1. Classification (NCBI taxonomy): domain Eukaryota; kingdom Viridiplantae; phylum Streptophyta; class Magnoliopsida; order Asparagales; family Amaryllidaceae; genus Allium; species Allium cepa. The sequence continues at coordinate 631,656,354 of CM060934.1, forward strand.
TTTTGGGGGGTTCCTTGCATTTCAGATGTTTGGAGTGAACGGACTCCGACTGACTTCTTCCAACCCTCCGCCAGACAATCCTCCTTGTTGATACACAAAGATTTTTGATCAATGACAATGTATAAAGGAAGAGATATATGCAAGATAGAGGAAGATCAATGAAATATAAACTTGAGTATGATTTTTATATATATATGTTTATTTGTTAAAATCTATCCTCAAGAGTTGCACAAACACAAGAACACATTCATTATACTTCAATTTTTCACTGAGCATACTTCAATTCTTCATAATGCATAAATTCATATGTCAGTCGGCTGAACTGAATTTACCAGTCCACTGAACTGGCAAACATGTACAAATATGCACAGTTTCAGTCGACTAAATTTTCTGCACAGTCGACTGAAAATTTTCCAGAAAGATTCTTACTATAATTTCAGTCGACTAAAATTCCTGTACAGTCGACTGAATTTGAACCTGCGAATTTTGCATGAAAGGACACCTTCTTCCCAAGAGTTGCGACCATTCCTCAATAGAAATGGAAGCTTCTCTTATCTACAACCCTTGGCAATACATGCATCCTTTTTACAACTATAAATATATGATTCAAACATCATTCAAATCATCGAATTCTCTTACTCTAATCTATCTATTTCTTGATCATATTTTCTAAACATTATCAAAGCAATCACTACTCTCTTTGCTTGAATCACTATTTATATTTAATATATTTGATTCATAGCAAATTCATAATTCCTTAATCTTCACAAACATATTTCATATTCTTGAGGATAAGATTATAGGAACATTGTACTACAATAGACTCATTCGTGTTATAAAGAACACAACTAGTCAAAACTTGTTTAGCATTGAGGTTTGAAGTCCTCTTAGGTAGTTTGAGGCAAAGAAATCCCGTTCGGTTGTTCGAGTAAGTTGTGAACCTATTCCTCCGGGTTAAGAGAGAGTTTTGTAGTTAGTGAAATACCTAAGTGAAGCTTAGGGACTGGACGTAGGACAAGTGGTCCGAACCAGTATAAAATCTTGGTGCGTTTTTTACTTTCCATATATACATTAACCATATAGCTATTCCATATTACACGATCCTACCGTATAGCCTCTTTCACTCCTCTCATGATTCGTCGCATTAGACCAATCATTCTCTCATCTCCGTCCAGGGGTTGACCCCTGGCCACATTCCTGTCCTACCCCCCGAGCCTTGAAGGGAATTCTGGTACATACTCTTCGGGTGGCTCGTTAGCGTAAGCATCGGCTCTAGCTTGTTGAGCTCCGTCTATTGGTCTTCCAGTATCGGACCCTGAGGGTCTGCCCCCAAGCCCTTGTTGATCACCTTCAGCTCCTGCATTCTGGTCTTGAACCTGACCTTCATTAGCTTCTGAAATCCTGATTCCTTGTCCCGCACTTGCAGTCGCTGTAGTTGGTCCAAGGTTTTGCACATTCGCCGCCCTCATTTGTTCGAGAAAATTCTGCAGCATCTCCTGTTGAGTCTTCATTATGCTTTCGCGTAATGAATTAGCCATAGCTTCCATCTCATCTCTAGTGATATACATCGAAGCTTGTCCCTCTCCGGCTCTAGAGGATGCTTCTTGGCTCCCTCCTTGCTGGCTCCGATCAGCTCTTTGTCTTGTTTGTCGAGCCATTGTCTCTGAATCGGGATTCTTCAAACTCTTAAATCTGAATTCCGAATCTGGTGTAGCGGGTGCTGGTCCTTCTCAGTGAAAGCACCAAAGTGTTTGCGCCAAAATTGATCACAAACCCCAAGTATCGTGAAAGCATCAGTGTATGAATACAAATCAACAATATTCAAACACAAATCACAGATCTCAGCAAACAACTAGCAGCAATTCAGAAGTGATAAATAAGAACACACGATTTATAGTGGTTCGGCTATCTCTGGCCTACGTCCACTTCAATAGTTTTCTTTTTTATTGATTATCCTTGCTGATTACAATCGATTACAACGATTATAGTGAAGTAAATCGTTTACAACAGTGATGGTTGCGAGTAGAATCGAATCCAGCAGAGTCTGGACGTTGAATGGCCAAAGATCCCTTTTCTGTTGGTTCTTGGGCTCTATTTATAGGCGTAGGAGGCTCAGATCTCGCTCAAATCTCTGGAGACTTTTTCTGACACGTGAGTGGGCCCACACGACCGACCCCACCAAGTTTCGACTCGATCTGTGATCGATACGAAGTCATTTCGTATCGATCAAGATGATGTCCAATTGGGCTGAAACTTGGTGGAGACATTCTTCATCATGCATGCAAGTTCCTGTGAAAATTTCATGGCATTTGGATCAGTAGATTAAGAGATATAGTCGATACGAAATATGATTTTTCGGTTCCTGTCTGGTTCGAATCGATGATTTCGAACCGATGCCTTCGACTCCATGAACTCACGTGATTCTGTGATGAGTTGGCGCGCTTCCTTCGAGTCGATCCGGTCTTTTCTTCTAGTTGAATGCATCAACTCCTTAGATCTCGCCTACTTCGTACCGTGGAATGACACGTCATCCATGCCTGTTGACTTGGTGGATACGAACACGTGATTGTTCGTGGATTCGAAATGGCCAGCACCTGATGGGTACGAAGGACTTTCGATGGATTCGAATGGGTTATGGGCCATGGATTCGAACGGCAGTTATATCGATGGATACGAACGAATAAACAAAGGTCGATGGTTTCGAACAGTCCTTCATTCGATGGATACGAGCTATATAGCCTCTTGATGGACACGAAGTGGACTCTAGCCACTCGTCACAGAGCACACCCCCTGTTGATGGATTCGAAGCCCATCGGTACGAACTCGATGGGTTCAAATGCTGCCGACTCGATCGATACGAAGTGAACACACTTCGACGGCTACGAACGCGGGGCCGCTCCTTCGATCGATACGATCAGGATTGATTCGAAACGAGGCTTTGAAGATGGATTCGAAACATGATGCTCTTTCCTTCGATTGAAACGATCATAACTTGCACACACGAGCTCGGATTGACTCGAAAATTGGAACGTTGGTTCTCTTGGCTTTGCTTGTCATGTCCTGTCAATTGTGGTCCGATCCGGACTCGGACAAAATTCATCGATATCCATGGTGAACCTACAACGTATAATTGATATTTGTGACTAGTAATCATTGAGTTTCTGTTAACTTTTGAGTATCTCGACTTTGCCAAATGGAGGGATAACAGACGAGACTGAAGTGCAAGGTGCAAATCCCCTTACCGGAAGCGACCAGTTGGGCTTGTACGATATTGATCGTTTCAAGTCCCGTCTGGAGAGATGTGACCGAAGTGTAGGTGCAAGCTCCCTTGAGAGCAAGTGGATGAGCTTATACGAAAAGTAAGTTCTCTCACCGGAGAGTGAGCGAATAGGCTGTTTGGTTGTTGGGTCCCCTCGTTGAAGAAGGAGCAAATTAGGATCAACAAGGATCCCAAGAGATCGAAACCCAAGATTGAATAAATAATCCAGAGAGATCAAATTCTAGATTGGAAGATCAACGGTCCGACGAGATCAAGCCTCGGAGTGGATGCATATTTGATAAAATGATTTGAATGTCTTACAATTAGAATAAAAAAGATAAATCTCGGATGAACACGAGACGATTTTGATATGTAATGTACTAACTCCGAATGAAATCAGAATGATTATAATATATGAACAACACTTAAGCAAGAGCTGAAGTCCTTAGCTATAACAGGTCTAGAACAACAACCTCTACTTACTAGAGAATTCGAAGGAACTGGACGATTCACCAAGATTTAAATAGCTGAAGAGCTCAGTTATCGGAGACTGATTGACGGAACTTGTTCTTGAGCAAAACACACCTTACATTCGAAAGACGTACTTTGGAAGGTAAGTATTAATCTGCTTTTGAGCCAAAACAAATTTCAATTGGTTTTAGAAGATCAAAACAAGGACGAATGATTAAAGGACTTGGAAACACACTTGGAAGAACTAAAGAAATAACTCAGAGAAGTTTCACCTAAAATTTGGCTAAAAAATAACTCGCCCTCGAAGTCATTTTTATGACTCGTGGGATCACGAGCTCTCTTGTGCAGCACAAGGCTATTTCTTAGACCTCAGTGCAAGTGGGCTTCTGACTTCATACCTCTATTTTCCAACAAATACAAGGCTGGCTGCAACCAAAAGGGGATCGGTTTCTCTTCACTCTGGATCTGATCTCTCTGTGATTAGAAACTTCTTCTACTTCTTCACCTCTTATCACTCCACCATTAGAGTCATTTAGGAAGCAACTATTAGTTGTTCTGGGACTTAGATCAGCAAATACCCTATACTAGTGGTTCAAACTCTACAGAAGCTCCATTGTAAATCTGGGATCCATCAGATTGTGATCAGATTTGATATAATTCGTTATAATCCAAAGAGAAGACAAATAATAGCAAACTATAAAATGGATGTAAGAATAGAGATTGCCGAACCATTATAAAATTCTTGTATGTTCTTTACTTTTCTGCTATCTTTAATTGTTTGATCTGGGATTTCGACTGCATTTACATTTATTTTAAAAGAACGGGTGCTTTCAACAATTTTCTAGATGTTGATACATTTTTTGGGTTGACACTCACATAACCAGATACATGTGCATATACTTTTGTTAAATGGTTATTATGTATATGCTTAGGAGTGCGAACTCAACACCTTCACCTACGGAGCTAAGTAGCTTACCAATTGACCAAATGTATGCATACTTATTTATTTTTAACTATTTATTCTCTCTTTTTTGATGTTTTTTCATCCTCTGAAGACTTGGAATCCCAAATCCAGAACATTAAGAGTACGGTGTTCTGGATGAGAGCATACCATGATCAGGGACGTGTGTTTTGGATCCGAACATGACAGCAAAACAACATTCTTGGCTAACAGAGATCCATGCATAGACGCACAAATATTCTAAAACTTACAATTCACACCCAAACACAATTTCATGTTAATTTTTCGTTCCCAACAGTGAAAATTCCTAGATCCTAAGTATATCACACATGCTGTAGAGGAAAAAAAAGGGAAGGGGCTGGTGTTGTGTTCGACATCGTGAACTAGCAATTTACAAATTTCACGGACAAAATATAGTATAAGTGTATGACAAACAAAACAAAAGGAATCATAAAGAATAAGCTAAAGGATGCAATAAGATGACACAATGACTTATTCCGATTTCAACATTCCTCGAGTACATCTAGTTCAGTACTATTTCATGCAGATTTCCCAAGAAAGGTATAACAAAGTAGTCCATCTTTCACACCTTTTTGAGAGAATGCATTTATATCTTCTAGGGATTTCCACGCCCCAGATACAGTTTCCTTTTATCGACAAGTTATCATGATCCTGTGAACTTCGCAATGAATTGATGACTTTTTGTATAGTGGATGGTATTTTAAAAATAGACTTTGAAAGATATGAGTTTTTGAATAGAAGATAGTTTTCTGATTTTTTTTCATGAGTTTATATAATTTTGGCAAAAATGTATAAACCCCAATTATGAAGCAATATAGTCGGCAATATATACCTCTTCGGCTGCGTTTGTTCTAAGAAAAAAAATGGCTTAATGCTTAAGTAAATAAGCAATAAGAGCTTGGTAGATTGTTTGTTTTCAAATAAGTGCTTTCATTAAGCTCTTCTATTCTTTAATTGAATTAGCAAAATTTTAATGCTTATCGTAAGCGCTGCTCATTTATTGCACTATATTTTTCAATCATACTTATATGCGACATAACATGTAATTTTTTTATATAGTGTTTTCGAATTATATCAAATTAGAAAAGTTCACACAGAACATCAATTTTGTTTTCAATTCTAACCCCTTCTATGGTGAGGTGATTTTTTTCCATTTTGTTTTGATTTTAATTATATAATGCAGTTTTCAAGCACTAGAAATATACTAAAAACTAGTGATAAAAAAATGATGACAGCCTAGCAACGTTTGCATATAATTTGAAGTTAAAATATGATAAGTTATAAATTGTTTAATAAGAATGGAAATGAAAAATAATAAATAAATTGAAATATGTAATGCATGTTTGAAAAAATTATAAATAAATAATTTCGACAAGCTGAACAATACTAATTTATCTTAAGATAAATGAAAACTTAAATAAAATTTGCAATACATATATGGAAACTCAATATTTTAAATAATTATGAAAATTTGGACAAAATTTTCTAATATTTTTATAATAACTTATTTCGATACGTTGAACACACACACATATGTGTATATATATAATGCTGAAATGATTAATTTATAATCCAAACACCACTAGCTTTAATTTTATTATAATAAAATATATTATTCTTGACCAAACTTTTATAAAATATATTTATGGCATCAAATTCTCCATTCCCGACATGTTTTGTAGATTTGGTAGTACTTATACATGCGAGAGTTTGTGTATAAAATATAAGGTATAAAATAAGATGATTTAGTGTGTTTTATATGATAGTTACACGGAAGAATAATTAATTTTAACTTTGATGGGTAATATTGTCAAAGTATTAAGTTATGCTCATAAAACAAATTTTTAATTAGAACGTAAACAAACAATATTTTAAGTATTCGGTCATCAACATCTAACAATTAGTATTCAGCATTCAACATTTTAAACAAATGACACCTCAGTTTAAGTTTGCCATCTTTAAAGCTAAAATAAACTGTGTTTTAACAACTAATATTGTGCTTTTAGTTCAATAAATAATTAATACTTGGAATTCTTTTAACAATTTTTTTCATCATTACGTTCGACAGCATCAAGTTTATTGTCAACAATATTGTGCTCTCAGTTTTTAAAATGGATTTCCTACTTAGAAAATTTTGCTTATTTTTGACTGAGTACTGTCGACAATTTCAAGTTTATCGCCGACAAGATTGTGCTCTTTGTTTTTAAAATAGAATTTACAGTTAGAAAATTTTGCTCGGTTTTGATGAAGATTGTCAACAAATTTTAGGTTTACGTAGGCATTATGTTTCTTTCAGGTTGAATAAAAATTCGTACTTCGAAAATTCCATAGAATTTTCAATTTTTGTTGACATATACATATGTTTTGTCGACATAATGTTATTTTTGGATTGGATTCTGGTTGTGAACAAAGAAAATTTGAAGTAAAATTTTTTGTACAAAAAGATTTGAAAAATTCTTAAGTTATTTATGCGTGTCGCGCACTCGCGTAGAATATGATGTTGATGCACTAGCTCCTACATGTTTGGCTTTTGGCACAAACTTTCAGTGTGTAAATATGAATGCATGTTTTGGTGTACTAGTTTTATCATCTATCTTTTGTATAAAGTAGAGAACAAACTTTGAACCAATTGTCCCTACTTGATTTAGAAGTGGACAAAATGGTGCTTCGGTTTCTTTACCTTTGTTATGCTTACAAATATTTCTACTAACGTCTTCATGATTTGATTTGCAAAGTTTTATATCATTTTCTGAAATTGTAGTTCTAATGTTTCGCACATTAATTTCTTTGTGCATTGATTCATTTTCAATGATGATTTGTTCCCTTTCACCATTAAGCGCTTAATTTTCAGTGATTAGCTTATTGATGGTCACATGACTCTCTGTATGTTTCTTTCTCAAGCCTTGATGTTCATTGTACATATCATTAAATGCATAAGATGCCCACCAGAAGGACACCATATTGTACCTTGTCATTATCATTCACCCTGGATGGTGGATTCATTATTGCTTTCTGTTTCGCTAGTTGACAAAGAATCTGACCTAGAAACATTGAAAACCTTATTTCCTTTTGGTTTGTTTAATTTGCTAACTTTATTATCTTTTTCGGATTTTTATTTCCTTTGGGGCAATCCTATTTCATGTGACTTCTTTTGTTGCATTCAAAGCACCTCTGAGTGTTGTTGTCAAGTCTCGGTCTTTTACTGTGTTTTTTATACTTCAGAAACTACTTAAAATTGCTTGTTAGCATGGCCATTTCTTCCTCGTTAACCAAATCTTCATTTTTGAGTCTACCTTGAATGCATGAGATCTCTTTTCATTTACATTATTTTCTCATCTTACCTGTAACTGCACTGCATATGATATTAGATTATTGATTAAATCCTCAAACTTAATGGTTGAAGGACCATTGGCTTCTTCTATAACCGAGGTTTTCCTTTACAATTAATGAATGCACAGTTAAGTATTTTTTTTGTGACGTCTTTCTATAACCTGGTTGAAGGACCATTGGCTTCTTCTCAAACTTCATATGTCTTTATCTCACCAGATGATTTTTCTAATACGATAAGTGTGTGTTGAACGTCTTGTAGATTATATATCAGAAGTAAACTCATTTTTTTTAATTTTAATTAATTGGAATTAATTCATAAGCATGAACATCTTTTAAGAAAACATCAGAAGATGATAGTTTTGTTCAACTTTATTTGTACCCCTAATTTGGAGGGTACGCCAATTTTCATGTATGCTTTTACAAATTGATGTTTGTTTCTATTTAATCCACAAAATAAATGTTCGTGATCTTAGAATTATTTTGTGCAAGTTCGTTCTGAGGATTGGTCCATTGTTTCTATGGTGTAGTAGGTGGTGATGTTCATTTTGAGTTATATTTCAAACATTTATGCCATTGGTTTATGTATGAATGCATATGTGGCATGACTGTTATGCATAGTTTGTACCATTAGATCGTGGGGTCTAGAAGTGAATTGCTTCTTAGCAAATATGTTAATTTTGGTCATTAAAATTTTCAGAAATCAAGTTATGATATGTTTTGTGAAACTGCACTCTAATAGCAAGTGTAATAAATCTGAAAGTTTATTAGGTTTGGCTCGCATTGTTGGTGCGTGGGTTGGACGGGTAAGTCCTACATCGGAAGAAATATGACGGATAATGTGGTATATATGTGAGATTGGTGACACGTAATATTGAGAATTCCTTTTGTTACAAACAAGTGTTGCCAAGACCATGTATGTGCACGTTTGAAGGCGATGAAGGGATATTCAATCGGGACGTCGGCACATTGAAGGCTCATTAGGTGACGTCATCACACACAATCAAGCACGCGTACATGCTGATGCGTTGGAGTGCCGAAACTTAACAAAGTTACCACATACTAGTTGAAATGCATAACGTGTATTGACAATTTACTTATGCTTTTGAATTTGGTTAGTTTTATGATAAATAAATGGTGAATGTAATATATTATTTATGCAACTTATTTCAAAGGCAAACCACACGATGAGTATGCGATGAGTTCTCAATACAAAAGAAAAAATAAGTAAAATAAAGAGCAAGGATTTCAAAACTGGATTCAAATCGTATAGTTCAACCTTTATATCGGAACTCGATTTAAATCATAAATCATACATTTTGTGGGTTATATATTTAAAGTGTTACTATCTATACATACCTAATTAACAATCTACATCCATTTATCCTTCCACCCATCCAAACACTTCACACACCCACCAACATCTATTTAATTTATTTTTTCCTTTTATCCGAGCACATTAATTTTTTTCCTCTTACTAATAAAAAATCATAAACAGCAGTCAAGCATCATTTCGTCGATTCCACTTTGTTGATTTGTAGGCATTTGGAATCGATTGTAAACGCAGAACCTTCTCAGTCCCTATTCATTAGGTTGTCCAATTTTTGTTCGTCGATTCCAATAAAGTCAAGTCAGCAAAGGTTTTATGAAACTGGTCGAAATTGAAATTGAGTTTCTTCAATAGAAATTAATTCAAGAAAAAAAATCAATTGAAAGACTTATCTGTTGTGCAATGTAAAAAATAAATTGAAATTAACAACTATCTTGCATCTAGCAGCAAAAAAATAATAGAATAAATCAACCTTCAACACACATAAATTCCATTTGTAGTATGAATACGAACAGAAAACCCTACTTTTGATTCAGCGAATTGCTCATGAACTTTAAAATTGGTCTTCCTTACGTTATTACATTAGATATTCTTCGTCATTAATTGAAGCTTTAAGTTGATGCTTTAAATTTTGAGAATTAGGGTTTAATTGCTTGTATGAGCCTTGATTGGTTATGCCAAACCATTTCGCTATTTCTTCACTCAATTTTGTATGACCGATCGAAGTGGGTTTTTGCAGTGTTTTTACCGAATTAATTTAATCAGTCTTTAAATGGTGGTAGGGATAGTTTAGGTGTGTGTAGATAGTAACACCCTACTTTAACGCGTATACATGTTTGTACGATGCTCTATGCATGTCATTAATAACATTTATGTAAGAACTTAGGTTCTACTTACGGGTTCTACTTACCAAAGTAACCATCAATATATTTGTTAAAGTGGAAATTAAGGCGACATGCTTTTGAAACTTCATGTAAAGTCGCCCCCGTCGAAAACCCGTTCTATATTACCCCTTTACAATTAATTTTGGGAAAAAAAAAAAAATCCGCAACTTAAAGCTGTACTAAATCGGGACTTAATCTGGAATGATTTATGCGCGTTTTAAAAATAGAAATGTAATTTATAAGGATTTTATTCAGAGAGATATTTACCTATTTTGAAAGGTGTTTGTTAAAAGTTGCACACACAAACACCCCACCCCCCCCCCACCCCACCCCCCCCCCCCCCCAAACACCACCATCACCACCACCCCAAAAAAAAAAACCCCTCATTTTCATTTTTGATTTATCATAATATTTGAGCTTCTAAATCAAAACCTAAAACTTTATTGTTTTTCACCTCCATTAATATTTTGTTTCGAAAACAGTGACCTTTAAATTGTAATTTTGAATAATCGTTTTTATAATTTTTATTTCGCTGCATATTGAACGAGTTTTCTTAGTTGACGTTTGGATTGAATTTTGAGTCGGAGTTTGAGAATCAAATTGTGGTCGCAAAAGTTCAGTCTAAAACGGGATTCAAACGGTAAGATTTTGAGAGTTTTGAAAACAGTGATAGAAAGTAAGAGAAAGACAACGATTAAGCCGACTTAGCAATTATCCTTATTTTGGTATTCTCTGAATACCATAAGTCTAGATCCATAGCAATTCGGTACCGATTTCCCTTGTCCCATTAGTAACCTTGTCGTATCCCTCTACAAGGGTACTACACGGTAGTCTTCCTCTTTCACCTCTTTGAGAGAAGACCACCTTATTTGTTCTATATCAGTACTCCATGTAGAACTTTCTTGTGTTATTAAATTAGGATGATCCTATAAGCCACACAATGGATTGGTGAGTTTGTGTGAAGTGTAAAGATTTAAAATTAGACTCTGAAAAATACGAATGACTAGATATAAATAGATTTCAGATTTTTGCAAGAGGGATAGAAAATGAGAATGCTGAAGTCTGTAATTTTAAAATCTTAAAATCCACATCCATTTATACATGTGAAAAGATGTTTTCCTAACTGTCAAAATAGTGGTAACATTTATGTAAAATGAATTATGAAACCAATTTAAAGCATTATTATTGTCAGCAGAAGCAAAATCAGATCTATTGTGGATAATATAGTGCTCTCAGTTTAAGTTTACCCTCTCTTAAATTAAATATTTTTTGTTAACTAATATTTGCTGGTTAAATTGTTGGTAGTATGTTACTTTCAGGTTATCGTAATTTTTTGTACCTAAAAAAAAAAATCTGCGAAATTTTGCATCGTATGCTGACAATAAAAGGTATATCATCGATAGTATTTTGCTCTCAGTTTTAGAAACTGATTCTATACTATAGAAAATTTTGCTCATTTTCTGTAGAGTATCGTTGATAAATTCAGGTTGATTATCGACAATATTGTGCTCACGGTTTTGAAAACAGAATTTATACTAAGAAGAAAATGCTCATTTGAACCGAGTATTATCAGGGTTATTGTCGACATAATGTTTCTTTCAGGTTGAAAAACAATTGCACTTCCAAATTTTTTTGTTTACTTTTGTAGACAAATACATTTGTTTTGCTGAAGTAATGTTAGTCTCAGGTGGTGAGGTTGAATTCCCACTGAAAACTTAGAAAAATCTGAGTATGTAAATAGAAAATTGAAAAATCCTTATGTGTCATATATGATTGTGGAGGCCTTTTTTCAATGACCTAAAACGGAAATAAAACACTCACAATTCTGATTGTGGAGGGTTTTATCGAGTAGTTCCATCATTGTGTATGTTGAATTTTTCCATTGTTGATTTGTTCTAATTGGTAACCGCTAAGTTTTCACCCATATATCCAATAGATTAACTAGTAACGTAGTTCATATGGTTGTTGTCATATAAAAACACATAAGTTGGGCTATATCTTTGAACGTTTAGAGACAATTTTTAGGTATAGATTCCTCGAAAAAACTTATTGTGAAAGTAGACTCCATTGAAAATTTGTTATAAAACAGACATGATTTTCACAGTACTAGAAATTGTACATGCTCACTTTAAAGTGTGCATGTACAAATTTACATTTTTTACATGCACACTTTAATGCCCAGAAAGCTCATCAGGTGAAAATCTAGTATATATCTGTAATAAGTTTTCAGTGAAGTCTATTTTCACAGTAATATTTTTTAATAGGCCTATATCCAAATTTTGTCCTTGTTAAATGTGCGTGCTTCATGGATTTTAATGGACATCCCTAAACTTTGACGGACATGATATTGTATATGGGTTTTGTTATGTTAATGATGATATTTATGTGCTAAAGGACAAATATATTATTTGCAAATACATATTTTATCCTTATAACATAAAAATATGTGTAATTCAAGTGAAGTTAATTAGGTAATTTAATCAATATTAACCCATGCCCTTAGGGCACATGATAACATTTTTCATTTTGTATATATAAAATAAGTATATGATACAAAACTTATGCAAAATGTATGCCTGCTTCCTGTGCTCTAACCGACATCCCTGAACTCTGATGGGCATGATCTAATATATAACGTCTAACGCAGGATGCAAAATGTATGGGTTGGACATCCCTAAACTCTGATGGGCATGATCTTATATAAAAACGTAAGCAGGGCCGGTCCAAACCTATTTTGGGCCCTGACATATTCTTTATTTGGCACAGTATAAAATAACAAATATCATAAGTACAACAAAATAACATCAAATAATATATAATTTGTTTCAGCAAATTAAATTTTCTGTGGAAGATGTATACTTTCACATATCCTTTTTCTTTCTCAATACATAGAGTGGGGAACACATCTGATATAAAATGAGGAAAGGTGCAACTGGAAATTATGATTGAAAACACTAAATATAAAAATGTTGGAGTCTAATTTTTTTTATACTTTCTATGTCCCCAAACCATATGAATTGGTTATTTCCAATTAGTCAATAACTAGGTTTACACCCTGTACAGTGTAACCACACTTGCTTCCAATCGCCTCCAAATTAGAACTCAAGTCATAAAATTAATGACATGTTACCTTCCATGAAATTCAATAACTACAGAAATCTTTTTTTATGAACTAAATCTGATATAAATAAGCTAGAATATTTTGCCACATTTCCATTTTAAAGTTATTTTTTCACTAGAATATACAATTAATCACTAACTAAAATGATCATTCTTGTTAAGTTAGTCAAACCTGAAATAGCAAGCTAAAATCAATGTTGATTTCAAATAGAAACAAGGGAAAATTAGAATCAAAAGAATCTTATTCAGGCAATGGATTAACATAGAAAATTAGAAACTAATTATTTATAAAACAAACATGTAAATAAGAATTAAAGAGAAAAGTTAAGAACTATAAGAAGTCAAGAGATTTTTTAAGACGTGAAAGAATATGAAGAGGGTTCAGGTCTGAGGAGATGCACGATACACGATGAAATTTAAGTAACAATTTGTCTTGACGTGAAAGAATACGAAGAGGGTTCAGGTCTGAGGAGATGCACGACTCACGATGAAATTTAAGTAACAATTTGTCTTTTTTAAGCTAAATTTATCTGTCATTTGGGTTTCTCAACCTTACATTTTTCACAGTTAATACAACATATGATATGGGTCCTTGCCAACACCTGGGCTCTGGGCTGTTGCTCTGGTTGTCCAGCCTAAGGGCGGGCCTTGAACGTAAGTAACATAGGATACAAAAGGTATGCAAAATGTATGCGTGCTTCCTGAACTTTGATGGGCATTCCTAAACTTTACTACGCATAATCTTAAATATGTACTGAGCATTGAGAGAACAGGTATCCTATCTTTATATTTATTGAGCAAAGCCTTGATACATTTTCAAAGTTTCGATACAACTCGACATGTGTACTACATGCCAAAGTAACACATGTATTACAAAACTTTGGCATTTAGTACAAATGCGACAAATTAAAGCAAGCTGCATCAAATCTTGGATATGACAAGTTGTACTAAAGTTTCTTCTTCTTCTTTTGGTACACGACATAATATATGCATGGAAAATGCAACATGTGGTTCTAAAGTTCTGAAAAAGCATGACCTAAGAAAAGTAACAATTGTCTTTGATAGGTAAACTATGTCAATATCAGAACAAAAATTGCAATTATGCATAGAAATATTTTCAGGTGAACTTCTATGAATTTTTTCACACTTTCTATATACAAGTTTGTACATGTATAAAGGCCAGCCTCAAGCCTTCGTGGCCTTTGCTGCCGTATAAGATCCTTTTTTGTGTTAGTTTTAAGATCCGATTTTTTTTTCTTTCAATTTCGTTATTTTTAAGAAATTTAAAATAAGAAAATGTCGTGAATGCAAACAATAATTATCAATATTCTTTATCTTTTTAATAAACTGTAAAACATAACATTTGTTATTTAAATAAAAATACCATTTTGGGTTTAAACCCACAAAAAACTGATCCATCTATGTACCATTTGAAAGTAAACTTGTTACTATAAACTTTATAATTAAAATACCATTTTGGGTTTAAATTTGGTCATTCTCCTAAGTTGGGTCCTAGGTGGTTGCCCAGATGGCTCGGTGGAGAAAATCCATTCAGATGATCAGTCTACGAGAGAAAAAAACCTGACGCAGCAGAAAACAACTGGATCGTTATTGTAGTGAGACGAAACAAACATAGATAAATACCAGAACAGACATCCACATATTTATGCAACGCAGAAAAATAAATAGCACCAATATTTACAGTGGTTTCACTACCGCGAGGCAGTGTACGTCCATTTGGAGAGATGAGATTTTATTAATCACTGAAAGATTAGAGTTATAAGATTGATTCATGTTTGGAGGTTATACATACGAAGAATTAACAATACATACAAAATTATGCAGAACTTCAGCTCTCTAGAACGACTGTCATTGTTGTCCAGAAAATCCACTAGAAGAAATGAGGAGGGTAGTTGCTATATAGCATTTGGTTCGGCACATCTGGTCCGACAAACAACACAATACCATTTGGTTCAGCAAACAACACTTAAGATCTGGACCGGCATGGTCCAATACCGAACCAACTATTTGTTTCGGTCTTAACTTGGTTCGGCATCACTTGGGCCGGCAGTCCACATCACGCTACTGGTTCGGTACAAGCCTATAAATCCGGAGCGACATTCATTGGTTCGGTCATGCTTCGGCATTGAACGAAATATTTGGAGCGGCAAGTCTGGGCCGACATCCCATCACCTTTGAACAAGATATTTGGAGCGGCAACCCCTAATCACCACCGGACCAAATCTTTGGTCCGGCATCTCCTACCACCGAACGATAGTTCCACTTGCCTTCACTGCCGGTCGAAGCACTACCACCGGACCAAAATTTCTTCCATCGAACGAGGTCACATTCTCACCGAACGAACTCCACCGGATCAAATTTTTGGTCCGACATTTCCTCCACTTCTGGTTCGGCCTCCAAGCTTCTCCACAACACCGTGGCTTTAAGAACTTCTACTTCTACCTTGGCATTCTTTTCTCCGATGAAATTGGTATCACATCTAACAATCTCCACATTGATACCAAATTTCATACAAGTCTTCCAATTCCATCTACACCACTATGCTCCAACCAATGGATACTTACTCAATGAGCTTCGACAATGCCATCACTCATTACACTCTGTCAACGAACTCCGGCATGGCCACCGTCCGTCAACAAAGTGTTCGAAGTACCTAATCCGTGTAGAACCTATCAATCTCCACAATGAAAACAAACATCTCTATGAACCATCTCAAATCTTCCCCATGCCATCCCATGACACCTAGCACTTCATTAAGCGAATCAAGTCCGAGCATTGCTCGAACTTAGCAACGGACAACGACTGGGTAAACATGTCTACTGCATTTACCTTTGTACGAACTTTCTGAAGATGAACTAGCTTCTCTTTACTCATCGAGACAAGGAACGACTCTCTCATCTCAATATGCTTCGTCCTTGAGTTGAACGTTAGATTTTCAGCTAATTGAATTGCACTTTGACTGTCATAATGTACATCCACGCCTTCATATACGAAGCCCAAATCACACAACAGTCGCCTCAAATAAAACGTCTCCTTAGCTGCTTCAACCACATCTATTAGCTCTGCCTCTGTAGTAGACAAAGCTACAATCGTCTGCAACCTCGCTCTCCAATTGATCGATGTCCCACCAATGGTGAATACATATCCGGAGGTTGACTTCCTTCCATCTCTATCATCGGCATAGTCGGAATCACAAAATCCAACCAAGCTGAAATCTCTTCCTCTGCCGTCAAAGACAAGTCCATGGTTTGGAGTTTCCCTAAGGTATCTGAAGATACACTTCATTGCTTCCCAATGCGTCTTTCCTAGATATGTCACGGACTACCCCCCAATCCAACCGCCTGTGCAATGTTAGGCCTAGTGCAGACCATGACATACATCAAGCTGCCAATTGCACTTGCATATGAGACCTTCATCATATAAGCCTTGTCCTTTTCCGAGATCGGAGTCTTTACTAGAAAGCTGTATGTGCAAAGGCACGAGCGTACTGATTGCCTTTGTCCCTTCCATGCTAAACCGAGCAAGCACCTTTCGATTCTACTCCTTTTGAGTGAGGCTTAAAAGTCCTAGCTTTCCATCCCTTTGGATTTCCATACCCAAAATTTTCTTTGCTTCTCCAAGGTCTTTCATTTCGAATTTTGCTTTTAGCTTTCGCTTTAAACTATCGATTTCAGCCTTAACTTTGGAAGCAATCAACATATCATACACATACAAAAGTAGGTACACTCATCTACCATTCTTTAAATGTTTGAAGTACACACAAGCGTCTTTGATGCTACGATCAGAACCAAGTGAAAGCATAAAAGAGTCAAACATCTTGTACCATTGTTTAGGCGACTGTTTAAGTCCATACAATGACTTCTTCAATTTGTAAACCCAATTTTTTCTTTCTACAACAAATCATTCTGGCTGCTTCATGTAGATGATCTCATCCAAGTCTTCGTGCAAAAAAAGTTTTCACGTCCAGTTGCTCCAGCTCCAAGTCATGAGCTGTGACTATAGCAAGCAAAATGCGAATGGACGTATGCCCACTACTGGAGAGAATATCTCATCATACTCCAATCTCTTTCTTTGTAATAATCCTTGAGCAACTAGCGTGGCCTTGTATCTTCCATCATCCTCCACCTTGAACACCCACTTACAACCTATGGCTCGGCTTCCTTGAGGAGGTTGTGTCAAATCCCAAGTCTTGTTCTTCTTCAACGACTCTAACTCTTCTTCCATAGCGCACATCCAGTTCGAACCGTCATACGACTTCAAAACTTCATCAAGGTCAAGCGTTTCTTCATGAACCACATGTAGGGCATAGTTAAACTGATCACGAAAGCTAAGGTTCGCAAACTGCCAATCGTCATACTTTTCGGACTTTCAAATAGTCCTACGATTGACCTGGGTAGGTACTGTTTCGTCTAAACTCCTTTTAGCTCCACCTTGACTGAACTTCCTCTAGATTCATGCACATCACTAGCGCTACTAGAAGGTACATGTGGACTATTTTGTGATGTTTCATCAACTGCGTTTTCCTCGACAACATCAACAACAACTCTACTGTTTGGCTGGAACACAGAACTTCTTCCATCTTCTTAGGCCTATCAGAATATTTTGATGTGGTAGGTAGCTTCTCATTCGGATTGAACATAGCAGACTCATCAAAAGTAACATGTCTGGAATGAACAATCTTTCAATCAATAGGGTTCCAAATTCGATACCCTTTGATACCATCATTGTATCCCGTTAATATGCCTTTGTATGCTCTAGCATCCAACTTATCATCACCTGTATGGTGAACATACACAAGACAACCAAAAATTTAGAAGTAACCAAGATAAACTGCTTTACCTTTCCACTTTTCCTCTAGAATTTTCCCGTCTATGACTGAGCATGTAATTTGATTTATGATATGTGCCGCAGTTGATAATGCCTCAGCCCAAAAGCCTCTAGACAAGCTCGCCGTCAATCTCAAGCAACGAGTCTTCTTTAGTAGAGTTCTATTCGTTCTTTCTGCAACCCCATTGGATTGCAGATCGCTGGGTGTAGTGAAATATCTTCGAATGCCATGCTGTCTACAAAAGACGATGAACTCCCTTGAGACAAATTCACCGCCATCATCCGATCTCAGCACCTTCAACCTAGAATCAGATTGGTTCTCAACAAGCGTTTTCCAGTCTTTAAATTTCTCAAAACTCTCCGATTTGGCCTTCATCACATACACTCATACTTTTCGAGAAAAGTCATCAATGAAAGAGATAAAATACTTTGCTCCTCCAAGAGGAGTAGCAACCGGTCTCCAGACATCTGTATGCACGTACTCAAGTACTCGTCTCGATCTATGGAGTCCAACTCCAAAATATATTTTAGTTTGCTTGCTTAACACACACTTCTGGCAAAAGTACATCTTGTCGAAGCTTTCTCCTTTGATCATTGTCTGTTTTTGAAGCAACTCTAAACTCTTCTTTGAAATATGACCCAATCTGAGATGCCAAAGCTTTGTGGCATCCAATGCACGAGAACTATCCACTCCAACGCACGACTCTAAGAACCGTGGTTCCTTTCAGCAAATACAGATTTCAGAACACATCTCTTTTCATAAGAACTAGTGCACCTCTCGAAACCTTCAGACCATCCTTCTTGATTGTTACCTTGCATCCCAAAGATGCCAATTGTCCTAAAGAAATTAAGGACTTCCGAAGACCTGGAACATACCGGACACCTGTCAAAGTGCGTATCAAGCATCTTGATCATCATTGTACTTCCACTCATTGCTCTACAACTAGCATCATTACCCATAAGAATAGAGTTTCCCGCTCATCCAACGAAAGAACTGAAGTAATCCTTATTAGGCGTCATATGGAAAGACGTCCCGAGTCTAGCATCCAATGGTCTGAGACATCCGATACTGCTGCAGACAACACATCGTCGGATACAGACTTCTCCACGGCAAATGATGAAGATCCGTCTTCTTCCTTCTTCAAATATGGACAATCCTTTTTCCAATGATCAGGTTTCTTGCAGATAAAGCACTTCCCTCCTTAGACTTACCCCTCCTGCCATTACCGGACTTCCTAGACTTGGAATGCCCTCCAGAGTGCCAATTCTTCTTATCTTCTCTACCTCTTTCAACAAACAGACCGTGACTACTACTTCCACCTCTACTTTCTTCACTTATCTCCTTCATCTGGTCTCTCAAGCCCTCAAATAGGTCTGATTTCACATCTTCCACTGCCAATGTCTCTAGTGAAGATAAGGCTGTTAGCGAAATCTGTGTATCGCTCCGGAATAGAACATAAAAAAATCATGGTCATTTGCTCCCATCCATCTTCAAGTCAACAGTCTTCATCATGAGATCATCAAAAAAATTAAGATATTCCTTCACTGAAGTACCCTCTCTCATCTGTATGATGAAAAATGTCTTCAGCAATATCAAATGGTAGTAAGAGATTTCTTCAAGTAGAGATTTTCTAACTTGATCCAAATGTCTCTAGCAGTGGTCTCACTACTAATCTCTGAGATAACATTCTCGCATAACTAGTTGTAAAGTAGTAAACGTCCATTTCTCCATCTCCTTCTTTTCCGCGACTGAGATGTCAGCCGTCAACTCCTCAGAGGCAAACACTACTGGATGGACTTCATTTCTCATTAGAACAGCCTTCATCCTCCATTGCCACTTCTTGAAGTCTTTATCCCCATTTCATTTCGCAATTGTCAACTGTGATTCTGACGCAATATACATCTCTCTAGTATAATTGTCTTATAACAACTGGACTCGCTTCATCTCCTGCCATAGCGTCATACACTCCTCAATCAACCTTGCAGCTCCGATACCAGACTGTTGGAGAAAATCCCTTCAGATGATCAAGCTAAAAGAATAAAAAACCCAACGCAGTGGAAAACAACCTGATCATGATTGTAGTGAGACGAAACAAATAGAGATAAACATCAGAACAGACAATCACAGATCTATGCATTGCAAAAAAAATAACATCAGTATTTATAGTGGTTTCACTATAAATACTGGGGCAGTGTACGTCCATTTGAGGAGATGTGATTTTATTAATCACTGAAAGATTATATTTACAAGATTGATTCACCTTTGGAGGCTATACATAAAAGGAATTAACAATACAGACAAAATTCTACAAAGTTTCGCCTCTCTAGAACGACTGTCATTGTTGTCTAGAAAATCCAATAGAAGAAATGAGAAGGGGAGCTGCTATATAGCAACCCTGATGTTTGGTTCGACACATCTGGTTCGGCAAACAACACAATACCATTTGGTTCAGCAAACAACACTCAAGATATGGACCGACATGGTCCAATACCGAACCAAATATTTGGTTCGGCCTCAACTTGATTCGACATCACTTGAACCGGCAGTCCACATCAACGCTACTGGTTCGGTACAAGCTCATAGATCTGGAGCGGCAATCACTGGTTCGGTCATGCTTCCGCACCGAACGAAATATCTGGAGCGGCAAGTTTGGACCGGCATCCCATCACCACCGGACGAGATATTTAGAGTGGCAACTCCTAATCACCACCGGACCAAATCTTCGGTACAACATCTCTCCAATCTAAGCACTACCACCGGATCAAAATTCTGGTCCGGTCTTCCACCGAACGAGGTCACCTTCTCACCGAACGAACTTCGCCGGACCAAATCTTTGGTTTGGCTTTTTCTTCACTGAACCAAACTTTTGGTTTGACCTCCAAGCTTCTCTGCAACACCGTGGCTTCAAGAACTCCTACTTCTACCTTGGCGTTCTCTTCTCCGATGAAATTAGTATCACATCTAACACTCGGGCCTAGGGCCAACCCTGTGCGTGCGTGTATATGTATATATATGTACGTGTATGTGTGTGTATATATTTGTGTGTGTATATGCGTGTTTGTCTATACACACAAGATTGGACAGAATCGAGTCCATCATAACTAACGAGCAATCCATTGACAAATGCTCACACATATTTGTTACAATGGACCCATCGACTCTCTATTCCAATGAAGACAACATGTATATTATAAGGTTTTTTTGATTTGGTCAATTTTGTGAACTAATCACATATTCAGGTCAATTCAGAAACTTATTTAAAAAATAAACCACTTTTGGCTGGCTCGGCGCCACGTTGGTCAAAAATGTACATACGGCATTTCAAATGCCACATGTATTTTTTATTTATTTTTACATTGGCTCCCTTTCAAAAAGAATCGATGTAAAAGTTAAAAAAAAAGTAAAACGTATACATGTGGCATTTCAAATGTCGTATATATTTTTGTACTTTTACACTGGCTCCATTTGAAAAGAAACCAATGTAAAAGTAAAAAAAAGAAGTAAAAAATGTACATACGGCATTTCAAAAGTTGTCCTTTAAATGACAGACGAGAGAAACTATTATTATTTAAAGTGGAACGTGTGGTTGAAATTAAGGGGATTTGAGGTGTAGCCGATCCTTGCCTTATATATACACAGACCTACATATACATATATGTGTGTGTATATATATTTGAGCACAACATGTAGACACAAATGATTATACAAAATATCTTAACCATTGGCTGAACACACACACATATATGTATGTATGCATATATATGGGCAAACAGCTATCGAGACACAAAATTTGACACAAGTATAGACCGTTGGATTTTTTCGTCTTTATATGAAAGGTGAGATTTGAAGGAAGATCTAATGGTTAAGATTTTTTATATCACATTTTATGTCTATATGTTGTGTCCAAATATACATATACGTATATATTCCATGTGTTGTGTGTATATAAATATAATTGTTCTATATATATGTATGTGTGTGTGTGTTATGTGTATGTATATGTATATGTATATGTACACACAGATACACATATATAAAGGCAAGTATCGGCTACATCTCAATTTCCTCTTGATTTCCACCACACATTTTGAATAAGTAACAGTACTTTCTCTTTCTTCCACTAATTATATTATTTAAATTCGGAACGAGTGGTGAAAATTAGGAGGAAATTGAGATGTAGCAGATCGTTGCCGTCTCCGTGTGTTGTGTGTGTTTAGATATAATTGTGGTTTATATCTATAGATATATAGGCGATCTTGATCTTTTTTTTCAGCAAAATGCGTTTTCTTTTCTTCTAGAAAGCGTGGTGGGGTTGGTTTTTTTTCTCTTCAGGTTATACATTTGGTCAGTGTACCTTTCCATACGACTTTTTTCATTACCCTAGTACTATTCGCAATTTTACAGAAAAATAGATATGGATATGTTATTAGATCCCAACTGAGATAACATAAAATTTTCAGGGGGCACAAAGCCAGCTACTTTGGACACAGGTGCAGTTGTGAACGTACCATTGTTTGTGAACATTGGAGATGAGATACTTGTTGATACAAGAACTGGGCAGTACATGAACAGAGCATAAGTAACGATTGGTCTTCAAAAACTTGTCCTTTAAAAGTAATGGCAATTTTGTATTAGTTGAAGAATAATCTACATGCGAATCAGAGTTATATTGGAATTTGAATATGCTAATTTATTCTGAATTTTTTTACTTGTTGAATTAAGTTGAGGCATAAATATTGTTGTGTCATTCTTCAGGAGCTTACTGATAAACTTTGATGTTCTTTTACCCTATCAAAGATTGGAGTCCTTATATTATAGCATATTTACTTGTACAATGCGCACTATACATGTTTGTGTCTCCATGTATGTGTATATGTGTGTACGTGTACACATCCATTACATCTATTTATTATATAGTATAAGAAATTGAAGGATTGAGAGAGGCGAGGGGAATTCATTTGACCAGTGACGATGGAAAAGAAGGCATACCATGATCAAGTAAAGAGAAAAGTTATTGTTAAATAACAGTTGGTTATAGCATAGGCCTTTTAGTTGCTGTAAAGGAGCAAGAGTTAATGCAAGATCAGAATTTGGTTAGGCAGTTGCATGTAGAGGTTAGTCGGGTTGTAATCAGTTGTGTTATTTTAAATTAGTCAATATGTCCAACGTGCAATGAGGTAAGGTTTGAGTTCCAACATGGTTGATTGTAGCAAGGTTCAAACTTCGAATAAGAAGATTCCGTACCGGTTATGGCATCGACCAGACCGGAGTACCCCGTTTGGGGACGTGGAACTACGTTTTTCTTTTCTCTTTTCCTTCAGAGTTTCGGAAATTCAGAAAAAATACCGTTATTTTATCTAAAAAAGGTAAAAAGCAAGAATTTTTACACTTATCATAAAAAATATTGATGGAGAATCATATATTGACTATTTAAACCTTAGGAACATTGAGCCAATTCGCAGTGAACTAAACTTTACATGCTTTGAAGAATTGCATTTTGTTGATTTCAGTCAGCAGGTTGAAAGCTGAAACTAAATTAGGAACTTCGATCGCAGCCTAGTATTCATCGACGGATAACTATTGAAAGTATTGCGTCTTGCATGATGTTTCTGTTAGGCATTAACGTTATAAATGTGTTACAAAACTGTTTGCAAATGTTGTTGACAGTAATGTTACAAAAGTGTTACGAAACTGTTACGATTAGCAACAAAACTATCACAACTATGTCTTAAAAACTGTTATGAATAGAATTGTGCAGTAACAGATTATACAGTTGATGTAATATCGATTAGATTGTCCGAGTCTAGTGAAAATCTGTTTTCTTGAAACAATATTGCTCTCTCTATGGCGTTTAAGGATATCGAACAATTATTTTTCAAGATGAAACGAACCTCTCTCCGTGATGCTGCAGAACAATCACAGAGCAACGACGAACTTCAGAGAATGTTATTTAAGAACAGTGTTTTGTAGGAGAGGAGGAAGTGCAGAAAAGACTTAGTGAATTTTCTGTTTTCCTTCCGTCTATATATATGCGTGGGGAGGTGTTGCGACTGTTGGAAAAATTACGATCCTTTACCAGGCGATGCGACCGTTTGAGTTAGAATGGACAAAATAAAAACTGTTTAGTTTGAACAACCAAGCCAACTGCCAACTGCCTACCGTAAAATGCTAAGTGCCTCTAATACGTCTCAAACGCCCATTCGTCCGCGCCGCGGATATAGATGCGAGTTCGGGCTCATAGGAATTGCAATCATAGGAATTATAATAGTATCCACATCGTAGCATATAAACACAAATTCTTATTTTATTCTATGATGTGGAAATATTCATTTGCCAAGACATTAATGCCTTCACATTTACCAATGCTCATTCATTTCTAACAGTTTCTTTCTTTTATTATAAATAGGTTCGTTGGAAGAGAAAAATTAAGGGATTATAATAAAATGAAAACTAATGGGTATTTTGGATTGGGTTCTAAATTGGGCCGGTTAATAATACAATTAATTTGTATTATGAGCTGGATATATAAAACCATTTATATGGATTATATGTTTGATCATTAAAAAACCATTTTCACAACACACATATATAATATATTTATATTTAATTTCATACACTGATTTATTTATTTTCATTTGTACATTGATTCAAACATTTTCACCCACACATAGATATATGATTGCTCAATACATTCAATTTAAATAATTTTGTTTAATATATTGTTGGTTTAAAGACTGATTTTCATTTAAAATTTAAACTAAAAAGAGATCAAACAATAGGAGGTTTTATTCATTTTTTACGATTGAATAAATATTTTTAGAGGACCAGTTTTATAATTAATAATATCTATGTGGATATATTTTATTTGTAGAATATTTGTATATACATATATATAGTTATGTATATTATAGTGTGTGTATGTACACACACATATGTGATTGAACCAGTTCACATATTAATTAAAAAAAGGAAATAAAATCATACTTTGTTTCATACATGTCTACCATTAAACACATCTAATGTGTTGGTTATAGTAGTATATTCAAGGCCTTAAATATATTTATATATGGGATAATTGATTGTGTAACAGTCATTTGGATTGATTATTTATTAAAAGTTTCCTTATCACACACACACACATGTGTATATGTATATATGTGTGTGTATATATATGTGTGTGTATGTGTGTGTGTGTGTGTATATAGACGTGCGCATGTGCTCAAACTGAAATATAAATATATTAACACACACACGTGTGTAGATGCGCACACGTGCTCAAACCGAAACATAAATATATTAACACACACATGTGTGTGTATTTGTAAATTAATGTATATGTATACATTTATACACATATGTTTTCCTTTGTAATATGCATTTATATTAAGTACCAGAAATGCGCATATAGTGTTTGCTATATATATATATATATATATCATCATCATCTATATACATACGTACGTTACATGTTTCTATTATCATACTGTTATGCATTAAGCACATGCAAATGTTGAGCATATTGATACTCACATTAAAATTCAAATTTATTAACAAAATTTTTTATAAATCATATCGAAGTTGGATTTATAATAAATATATTTTGATATATTTTGCACATTTGTTACTAATAATACAATACCGGTCATTGGGTAAATATAGTATAAGATCTTTTTATAAATCAACCCTTTTACTATGATGCGTGATGCTCTTGACCAACAACGGTATCAGAGCCATCACGTGTTACTAAGAATAAATTAACCAACGAGTATGGTGAACTTTATGAGATTTTTTTTAAGATAGGTGTTTAGGAAAGGACGTTTAACCAAAGGAAGGTTACCTTGATTAAGGAACGTTCTTACGAATGAAAAATCTCCCTGCCGCTCACACTTACCTGGCTTGTCAAGGCGGTTTGTCTATATGGTATAGCCTATAAGGTCCAAACTGTTCGTGCCTTAGGTTGATTCAAATACGAGTTTGAATTTAATATGAACCAAATTCGAAAATTGTTTTTAAATCTGAATTTGTAAATGTTATGTATTAGAATTTTAAAATAGTTCTAAATTTGAATTAATATTTATAATAGCTACAAATATGAAATTGCTTTAAAATAAATTAGAAATAAATTTAAAATTGTTTAAATCTAAACTTAAATTAAATTATAAAAGTTATGATAATGAAATTCAAATTATTAGAATTTAAAATTGAATTTAAATTTAGAAATAAATTAATTATAAATTGTTATAACTAAATTCAAAACGCTTTTGAATTTAAAAGGAATAACTGTAAATGTAATTTCAAAATTGTTTGAAATAAAATATAAGTTATAAAAGTTATAACTTAATCCGTTAAGACAAATAATTTTAGTATTTTAGAATTATATTAAATATTGCGAAATAATAAACTCATTAGGATATAATGGACGCTAATGTTACAAAAAGTTATGACATATCATATGATGGTACTTAATCATCATCCCTTATTATCTATTACACTCAAATTTGTTTCTATAAATTAAGAATCTATAGGTAAAGGATGCTCTATATCATTTACATACAAAATTAATGTACTAGGGTATATGGATGGTTGTTGAGCAGACTTGAGCTATTTATATTATCCAAAGAAGCCTTGTGTGTCCGTAGATAACTAAAAAAAAGCTATCCCGTATTTTTATGTATCGACGAATTGTAAACATACTATTTTCATATCCAAATGACCTTAGATCGAACAAAAAATTTAGGTGGTATTGTGTTTTGATATTTGGACAGTTTTGACCCTAAAATCTTATAATGTCTACAACTTTTAATCGAAAGCGAATTAGAATCTGAAATTATTCAAAATGAAAGATATGATGGGTTCTCCTTCTTTAGAGTTGTCATAATAGATTTTTGGCCAAATGGTTAAAGAGATATCACAATTTTCAATTGGACAAAAATTTTAGGCAGATTTAGTGGTAATTAGCTCAAGTCCATAATTAGGTTCACTTACCCATTTCGATAATTGTGCTAATTGCAACACTAGAGACAACCATTAACCACTTTTCTTCTTCTTGAAAACATATCTAATCCTCCATTAAACAATCTCCAATCAAATCAATCATTAATCCATACTATATTAAGCTGAATCTAGCAATTTAAGGTAAATTAGCAAGGATATCAATTAGAAATTAGCAAATTATCATTTTTGGCAAGCAAATTATCATTTTTAGCAAGCAAATTATCGTTTTTGACAAGGGGATATAGGATCTACTACCATTCATTTCCGTTCTAGCTTAATTTCAATGATTCTCATTGATTCTACATCCATCGATGAGTGATTTATCATCTCACAACCTCTATATATGTTTATTTATGCATAAAACATGTTTCAAATCCACTTTTCAAGTAAAATGTAATTTTGGACTAATTTGATTTCATCAAATGATTTTAAAATGATTTAAATGCATGATTTCATATCATGGTTGATCATATGAATGTTAAATTAGAATATGGAAGTTTTTTTGGAAATAGGATGCTAATACATTTTAGTACTACAACTTAGCATACAACATATTACATGTCAATATATGAAGGTTATTTTAATTGTCTTCATTATTAAAATTTGATTTCATTTTTTTCCTTTTTATTATTTCATGATAGTAGCTATAAATAGAATAAATTGGATTGTTTAATTTTGATTTCAACTTTTTTCTTCCTTATATTTTCATGGCAGCATACATGATCATTGGAAAAACTATATTTCATTGTTAATTTTGGTATTATTTTTCTTTATTTGTTTACTTTTGAGTTCACTTTTTCCTTTATTATTATTGCATGATAGTGGTCGTGCATAATGTATTGCAATATTGATGGTACTATTATTAATACTTAGTTCTTCTGATCGTGGAACATGTCTACTTGGTAGACTATAAAATATATTATCTTTAATATAATTTTGGTATGATTTATTCTACTTAAGGTTTTTTTATGTTTATTGATTTTTAACTAAAGGGAAAATCATTAGTATATTTTTCCCCGGTCATTTGAAATCTTAATAGCATAAGGACCGGTACTTATAAGTTGTTTGAATACACATATATTATTTTGTCATGCTTAGAGTGTTATGTTTTATTTTCAATTCTTACAATTCATACATATCTATTTCTCTGGACAAGTTTATTCTCACTCCATTTTATTTTTGATCATCCCTGTAAAATATAAAATTGAAGATGATAACATGAATAAAATAATATGATTACATTCATCTAGGATATGGATGCTACGGTGATTCTACGACGTGATATGATGCTTGTTTGTATGTTTTGATTGCATGTTTGATGGTTAAAATGCTTATCAAGCAAATTGGGAGTTGCATCATTTTACGGGAAAAGGTCTTCTTGTAGATAGAATGGCTAGATGTTGCTCTTTGATTTGATTACACAATGGGTGGAAGATCCGCAATGATAGAACAAATTCAATGGATTAGCTCTAAGGTGATTGAAGTCAGATTGATGCAAATGAGATTGGAATGCATATCAAAATGGAAAAACAAAGACTGATTGGAGAAGGAAATGTAACGCCCCGCCTTTTTGCACGGTTTAAATCGACGATAAACCACATACGTCCAACTTAAACCATACAAAATGGCGGATTGTTATGGGGTAAATATGAAAAAGCAGAGAAAGAAATGAAATACAAAACAGAATCTCACAGCGGAACGATAAAATATAATAATCAAATATACAGTTCATGAAGCTGTTTTACAAAATATTCGATTATATTATACAATACATATCAGAGTTACACATGCCAGAAAACAGTAAATACTGCAGTGGAATAGTATGAACGTAGGGAATACTATAATAAATAATAATAAATCTTCGTCTTCGTCCTCCAGAGTACGGTCTTCTAAATCCTGAAATGCTCAGGCTGACCAGAGCGAATTGAAAAGACAAAACACTCAAGTCAGAACTAAAAGATCTTATGTAAGCTAAATCGACAAAAATAAATATGAGCGGAACGACGTCAGAGATGTTTACGGGATTTGACATCTCCTATCCAGTGTCTAACGTGAGTGCAGTAACTCAAGAGATGCTCGGGATTCACATCTCCTAAGGATCCGTTAAACTATTTTCTATGTAGTAATATTTCGCTATTATAATAATGCCTATTAGTAAAATAAACTTACTTTTAAATAGCGTTAAGGCTTTACATTTTCCACCTTAACACGTAATAGTGCCAATAGTCTGTACAGTATCGTAATACCTCCTGATCGGGAGGCTACCAGAGGATACTCCATAGGTACGACACAAATCAAACTCATACAAGGCGCGCTAGGGTAGGTAACACGGCACAACTAGGCAATGCCAGGGTAGATATACCAATTACGCTTCCGGGTCGGTGGTAACGCGTAGCGTGCAGCTACCGCCCACCTCGAGCCACACCCCCAAATAAAAAAATCAAAAGTGGCCACCGAATCAATCCAAAAATCAAAGTATAATATCGAAGGGATGTGTCCGATTAAAGGTGTAACCTCATTAACCCGTCGATCGCTCCTCTTTTAGCCACCTTATGCCAACTCACGGGAGTTGGGTCCACGTATTTACCTCAAAGGAAACGCCGCCACCATCCTACTTCATTCTGGAATCTCCATCGCGTACATGCTTGTTAAAGTGGTTTTCGGAGTTGGCAGAGAGTATGACAACTTCCGATCTCGGTCTCTTCAACAACCAAACGTTATTATGACACCTCGGTCTTTTCAAAATAGTTTATACTTTTAAACCAGACTATAATATCCATTTCAAACCCATATAAATACGATATCATTTCCATTTTAAAAAACCCAAATCAATATGATATCATTTTTATTTCAAATATATCCTTTTCCAAAATCATATCACTTTCAAATCTATATATCTTGAAAGCCCGTCGCTTTGAAACATAACTTCTCATACTTAAATGGTTTAAATATTTAATCACTTTATAAAATAAAATAGCTCCTTTAATTTCACAAATAAATTCCAAATAACGATTTGAACCTCCAAATAAACCATTTCAATTCATATATTTCAAAGCTTCAAATATTCCACCATTTCAAAACTAATTCTTTGATAATTCCATATATATCAAATTTCATTACTATTATTTAGATTTGAAATGTTTACTTAATAAATCAAATATCATTTTAGTAAAACCTTTAGGCTTCAAATAATTGGCTATTCTTCAATTACATTAACTTGATAATATTCAATTAAATCACTTTGATATTCATTTAAACCCTCTAAACAAAAATCAAGTTATAAAATCATACCTTTTAATTCTCAATTTATTTATATTTAAAATCAAATTTTTCGAGGATAATCCTTAAATCTTAAATTCAAATCAAATTCTCATTTATCTTCCAACCTTAGTTTTATTTGAGTCATTATAAACTCTATATACAATAGAATTTCAATAGATACTTAACCATATTATATAAAAGAAATTCAAACTTTATTATTTAGCTTATTTTATACTTCAAAACAAATTTATACATAGCTAAATCAATAATAAAATAGAATTTATATAACATCAAAAATCAATATCTGTATAGCTTATATATTTCTTTACAAAACCATAAAAATCATTTCAAAAATAATTATATATATATACCGCGGTGCCTGTATATAATTTTCTATCCCATGGTCATGCCTGTATATAATTTTCTATCACACGGTCAAGTGATACAGATATTTATCATTTCAATCCGCAATTTAAAAATAAAAATGCGGCTGTATATCATTTCAAACCGCAATCCCGAATCAAAATAAATGCATAACAACTTGCAGATTATGATGATATAAATAAAACATCCATTCATCCATCATAAAATCATACATCCATCAAAATCATCATACAAAACAATCAATCAATATCAATATATAACTGATAATATATAACAGGTAATTTACTGGCAGTTATATTCAATAATAAATTAAATAACAATTTAATTTCAATAAATGCAGTTAACTGAGATGATGATTAAAATATACGAAACAGGCATAAATAAATGCATAATCACAACATAAATTAATTTACCAAACATAAGAAATTTGAGAAGTTGTGAGTGGGTTAATACACTCAACTTTTGAATGTAAATTGAATTTAAACCCAAAAATTGACCAGTTTCCAAATTCGTCCAAACCAGCGTAAAAATCTTCGGAATTTCAATACGATCCTAACAAAAAAAAACAACGCGTAAATCGGATATCGTATGCGAAAATTATACGAGTTAAAACATTGAACGAATTTAAACAAACAAATTAAATAAAGGAAGAGTGAACCAATGACCATAAGCCACGTCATCATCTCTTCAGAGAACAATACCTGCCCAGAATTCTCACGCGTCTTCACCACGTTGACCGGCCGCTGCCTTCGCCTGCGATCACCATCGACCCAGCGAATAACCCCCATGTGCTCCCCATCATCACCTTCACCGACCGACCTAGCCGGCCCCTCCCATTTGCACCGCCGCCGCCATCGAACCCTAGGGTTTCGAAACCCAAAACCGAAAATTCCGGCCACCACACACCGCTTCAGGCCGATCGACCATCATCATACGCCTCCACGCGACAATCTCCACCAAACCCATATCTTGATTTCGCTGATTGAGGCCAAGATCTAAAACCTCCAAATCGACTCGTAGGGTTCACGAATTTTGAGCTTTGACCGAGCTTTCAGGATGATTCGAGCATCATTTCCATAAACGAACACTTGACGCAGATTCGTATCGTTGAGATCTTCGATATATAATTTTTCCAAATTTTTCTGAGGAGTTTGAATTTTTGGATTTGAATTTGATTTGTGTTTGGATCTAGAATTTGTTTGTCTGCCATTGAGGAAGAGGGGGAATTGTACGCACAGACAAATGAGAAATAGAGGTACACTAGGGTTTATAACAGGGTATTTATAGGTAGGGTTGAAATAGAATAGAAGGACACGATTTAAAAACTCGCTGAACGATAAATGGCCCGAAAAGCCCGTTCTGACTCCGGAACGAAATTAGGTCAACCCATATATCAAAATAGATGTTTTAAAATATTTTAAACACAATGGAAAGGTTTCAAGTCCAAATTCCATGGTATGAAGAAGTTATGCTAAAATCAATATTTTTCAAATTGATTTCAATTGATTTCAATTTCATTGATTTCAAGGCGTTTCGAGTCCGTACGATCAAATGACAAGTCCGATCGCTACGAAACTTGAAATCCTACCATAATTCACCATTTCGGATCCGATGAAACTGATTTCGTCGAAATCCGAGTCAGTGGCCAAAATGGCTATTTTTACAGTAATTAAATAATTAATTAAATAAAATCCAATTTTTAATTTCAATTCTATAATTGAAAATTTTATCACTTTTATATTTCTTAATCATCTACAATAATTTTAAACAAATTTAGATGTAAATTTAAAGTTGATAAATCTATCAATTGCAGTGTCAAATTTTCAATTTCATTATATTCATAGTTTTACATTAAATTTCCAATAATTCTATTAAAATATTTTTCATTCTACTATTCATTTAATTATTATCAAACGGATAAAAATTAACATTGGATTTACAAACTATGACCTTAATATTCTTACATTCCATATTAATTTCAATTAACGCAAAAATTAGAGATTTAATTTCATTAAATTGCAATTACTCTAATTATTATTATAGTTCAAATCCAATAAATAAATCAACATGAATTTCAATTGTTTTTATTCAAATAGGTTTAATTCCTTTATATTATCTTGTGAATAAAATATGCATTTTCGTACATTTGCACTTTACAATTACAGTTCTTACCCTCATAAATGAGACATTTATTTTCATTTAAATGTAATTGTTTTACAATTAATTTGGTAGACTAGATATATTCTGGTAATTTATGATGATTGTTACCATAGCCTTAAAATTTCACTTAGGCTTATTATTTCAACTATTTACTAAAATTACTTACATCATAAGGATTCATTCTATTACCATAAATCATACATTAATTCATATATTCATACCATACTTACCTTTATTTACTTATAATAAAATCTCATTCCCAAATATAAAAGTCACAACAAATTAATAGGACAATTAAATAGTAACTTAGGATCATTACTATTTCTTTGATTCATTAATTACAATTAATATTCTCAATAAATTTATTTATTTGGTCTCATGCTTTCCATTACACCAATTACTACCTTATAAATAAATTTTACGTTTCCTTTTTAATTTACGTTCACACTTTCCGTTACTACATTTATTTTCATTAAAGTAATATTTAATTTCCTTTATTTTCAATAACCATATATCACCAATATATTCTTTATACTACTTGTATGGTTATTCTCTACAACAATTATCCTCTATCCTATTATTTCACACATAAATACAATAATTACATTTGTTTTTATTATATTCCATTTATACTAAGTCATAACCTTTAAATTATTTTATTTAATTGGAATTTTCAATCCTCCTAACCCATTACCATCTATTATATTATAACTTTACAATTTTTATAGATTCATTAATTGTCATTTCATTCAACCTATTAATTATTAACCTAAATTAGCACTGTTACATTTTAATTTACTTATTAGCTTACAACAAGTGCTGCCGTTAGTTCATACACTAATTCCTTCCATTTCCATTCATTATTATTTTATTAGTAAGTTAACATTTTATATTATTAATTTATCTTTATATCCCATTATAAATTAATGCACACATAATTAAGATTTTAAATCAATTTAATCATTTCATCTTGGTAACATTTTTCATTACAATAAGAACATAATTAACATTTACACTGTTTCACTTATTGGAATTACATCCAAGTTATTAACAATTAACTTACCAATCTTATCCAAGTTATTATTTTCATTAATAATTCACTAAATTTTTATTTTCATCAGTATTAAATTTCAAAAATCTTATTAAATTAACCATTATAATTACTGAAAATTTACAGGTCGTTACAGGAAAACTTCAGAATTTGGCTAAGTGTCAAGCAATATGGATCTGTACATATCCATATCGATTGGTACCAATCGAGTTGGTCGTGTTGGGATAATGATTTTTGTGAAGTGGACCAAAGTTAGACTCGACTGAGTTAGATGCAGCAGCTACTTCAGGGCAAATGGTAAAAAATGTGAAGACAACTTCGGGCTAGTTCAATTATTTTGGAGGATTGCGTAGAGCTTCAGCAACTTTGGTTTTTAACAAAGTACCCACCTCATCGTTTGGTACTGAAGTACTTTTGGTATTTTATGGAGGAGGGCTCGAAATGACTTTGTGATCGACCACAAGGGTGATGGATCATTGGTGAAACTTGTAGATAGAACAACATTAACTTGGGTTAAGTGATGGAAAACATGAAGTAAACCCAGATTATACACAAGAAACCAGTAGGGCTTCATAGGGGCGGGTTGTTACAGCTGTTATCGATGCTTAGGTTAAGCAATTCCTAAAAAATAGAGTGCATGAGGGAACATATTTGTAATTTTCTATTATATATATGACACTCTATATATTTTGACTTATAAGGTAGTTGCTGGCCTATTTTTTGGATAAGCAAACAATTGTGAGTTAAAATTAATATTAACATTATAATATTTGGGTGAATAGAAAAAAGTAAATCCATCACATTTGTTATAATTCACTCCACAAAAATGCTAATAGAGGTTCCTTATACCAACTAGCAGCGGCAAGTAATTATGGGTCTAAGGATGAAAAAAAGTAGTACCACTGGGCCTATAGAAAATAAATGTGATATCGATAAGGTGTAATGAAGGCATAAAAGGACTCCATAAGGTTAGGAGTGAATCTCATTAGCTGAAGGGAAAATCCTATTTTATAGAGGAAATAGTTGTAGAAACTCCATTTGACTTATATTGAGTAGCTAGAAATGTTCATATATTGGAATTGGGAACTGAACTAGACCTGAATTAACCGTTTTTTGAAAAAGAGGAGCTGAAACCCTATGCACTTTTAGACTGTTACGTGAGGTAGTTGGGGTTATGTAAGTGTTGTTTTCATCTACTCCAATTAAAGTACATAAATTAATTGAAATATTTTTCTAAAGAAGGAGAAACCTTAGTGTTTGTGCTTTTTCCTTTTCGAAAGGTATAGAAGTTAAAGTTTGAAGTAGTAGCTCTTTATTTTAAACTTAAAACATGGGAAATTTTAAAAGAACAAATTTCCGTAACTATTTTAAAGCTTTTATTTTTGTAAAGAGTTTAGTGTAAGGCACATTGTTGCACTTATCGTTGACGCGCACTTTTCCTATGATAGCAAAATTTTTAAAAGGTAAATTGAATAATATGTAAAATCTATCTTTTTAAATGTCTTTATTTTACAAATATTTTTGTTAAACTTTGAAAATAAGTAAGAGTTACAATACTCTTTTTTGAGAATCTCTTATTTATGGAAGTAAAAAATTTAAGAAGATACTTTTTACATGTCTTCCTTTCTATGTCAAATTAAACCCGTTTGGATAAAATTTAAATTGAAAAAAAAATGAGTGTCATGACTTTTGTCAAAAGGAAATGGTGGTTAAGATTAGTGGAGAATTTTATGCTTTCAGAGCTTACTAGTTTTTTATGAAAAAAAAAACTTGAAAAAGGAAATGGATTGAAAAGGTTATTGATGTATTAACTTGAAGTTTTATTGGAGTTAGAAGGATTACACAGCCTATAAGCTTGAATTAATTAGGATGGATTAGCTAGAATAGTTAATATGCCATTGTGCTAAGGACTTGCTAGTTATGGAGTTGTAAAGCATTAGAAGATTTGGAGTAAATAAAGAAAGTAAAATAGGATTTGGTGGCCTGTTTAATCAACGTTCGAAGTGGAAGGGTAGGCTACCAAAATGAATTTTTTTATAATAGTAAAGAGTGAACATTACTTCGTATTTTCTATCAAAATATGCTTTGAGTTGCCTAATCTTAGTACGAGAAGGTTTGAAATATGTGATTTGGCTAAAATTTATTTTAAATAAAGGAAAGAGAAGGACAAGATTTTTTACTGCATCAAAGACTGCTATGGGGGTACGAAGTTTCCTTGCTTTGGTTAGCTACTATAAGAAATTCAATAAATTTCGCAGATACTGCGCCCTTGACATGCCTAACCAAGAAGAATTTAATTTTCCTATGGAATTGAAATGTGAGTATGCTTTTATTAAGCTTAAGGAGCTGTTTATAGATCATAGGTTCCTAAGGTATTTGTTGTTTTAACATTGCCGAAAGAGGCAGATGATTTGGATTATTTGCTGATGGGTGTTATTCATCCGACATTTCAGGTAACTTTATGCCACACATGTTGCTTTTGGCTTGGGAAGTTATAGTTGCAGGCAAGTAGGTTGTCGCCTTATGGTATAAGTTATATGATGATATTTATAAAGTATTGGTACTTGAGTTGTCGTCGTAACTACAAGTACATTGTTTAGGGATGAGGTGACATAAGTTCCACATCATGTCCTTTAGGCTATAATGTTGTCCATTTTAGATGTTCCTAGATGAATTTTTTGGCACGACGCTATTTAAATTAGTGAGTATAATGTTTGTTGGACTAATATGTCAAGAGCACCATAACTAATTAAGTTGCCTCGACCATAGAATGGTTGGAGTAAAATGCTGATAAGTTATGTTTGATGACGTTAGTGGGTTTGTATAAAGAAATGATAAAATTTGGATTTTAGATGACAACCATAAATGGAAGGATCAAGAAGGTGATATCATAATTTCAAGCATTGAAAATGTGGAGGCGATTCTAATTGAAAATGAGATTTGAAGATTTTGGTATTGTTTTTTTAAAAATTATTTAGATTCTTCTCAATCATCACTAGGATTGAAGAGAAAGTATATATTCATGGAAACTATTATGAAGCATCGACTTAAGGGTACATAGTTTGTGTTGCATAATATGTGCACATGAACGATGTATCACCTAGTCGATTGCTTTTGATGCTAAAATAATTTTAGGTTAGGATTTAACTTAAACTTAGGACTTCACCTAGATTTAGGATTTTTGGTTGCTATGTTTGAATAAATAAATAAATAAAGTAGGATTACCTTTCTTAAATTCTTGAATGTTTATTGCTTGATGCTATAGAACTTAGAATAAAATTCTTGTAGGCTAGAAATGTGATACCTTAGCATCATAATTTTGGAGGATTGGAGGAGCGATATCATAAGTGAAATGATACAACATAAGTTAAATCGAAATTAGAAGAGGAGTTATACGATTTTCATCAACTTAAAACATCAATAGATTTTTATGATCTTGGGTTAAAATGAACAATGGTAATAGATTTAAGTTATCAAATACCAAGAGAAACACCATCAACTTTAATGTTGTCTTACCTTAATAATAGAAGATGATGTGATTGGCATACCACTATGATGATTTAAGGCATAATGTATGTGCATTGAAGGCTGCAAGAGGCTACATTTTCATTGGTGCATACCTGTGCTCAAGTTATTGATTAAGGGGCATGCAGACATCAGTTTATCTAGGTTAGCATCATAGATTGTAAAAGTTTACTAATGCATGTACATTTGCAATGTTTTTGGATTGAGTTCATATGCTAGTAGTAAAGTCGATAAGTTGACGCTGGAAGAATGATCCAGTTGAGAGTACTTGGAAAGTGGAGGAGAGAATCCAATCTTTTCATTTCAACTCTTCACTGTAGGATCTTTTCATTTGTTTGCTTGTTAGGATGATTAGTTTATTTAGGTATGGATAAATGGATGCTATAGATTATTATTGTTATGTTAGGAAGTTAGATGATGTGATATGCTTTGTTGCGTGGCTTGTGTTTCGAGATATGACTTGACTCTTGTATATTATGCTATATATGTATAGAAATCATCAATATGTTTTAGGGCGTCTTGCATTCATGCCTATATGCCATGGTCTTTCATTCATATCCATATGGATGTATTATGCATTATTCGCATGACATATTTTTTGCTTGATATCTATTGATCGATGGATGCACATTTTTTTTGCATTTATTTTACCATTATTACATATTATTTAATGACACCTATTTTACCATTGCTGTATATTGCTTCTTGGATTCCAATTAAAGTTGGTATCTATGTGGATGTCATATCTTTAGAAATGTTAAAAAATGGATATGTTTGGTACGAATTGCTTGGATGCTTTGTTTGGATGTCTTGTGTATGGTGTGGTTTGAGTGTATGTTTTGCACATACAGATGGTTTTTAATATATGGTTGAGTCTACGAGTTGCATTTTCCATCTAATGCAATTTCGAGGATGAATTTTTTTTTGAAGGAAGAATGTAACACCTCATTTTTAATAAAAATAATAAATTAATTAATTAAAAGGGGCATATCGATATTTTATATAAGGAAAAAAAATAAATTTTTACAAATGAAGAAATTTGCGAAATCTTACTTTTCCATTGCATGAAGTAGATTTTTCTAGCCCAAATTCTTATACAAAATGTTAGAAACAGACACCAAACGAAGGAGATACAGATCGTTTACTATAGAGTGCATTTTGGGTTTTGTGCCTATTTTAAATTTAAGTCTAAGAATGTAGCGACCCGCCTTTCTATCACCACAAAGACACATCACTATTTAAGAAAGAAAGGGATAGAAGAAGAAAAGAAAGAGAAGAAAGAACAACAACACATCAGAATCTCACAACGGAACAAATGAAATATAATATATAACATATATATAGTATCATATACATCAGAGTACACAACTATACATCTCAATTTAGACAGTTATAACATTTCTGTCTAATGTACAATACAAGAACATCCATACAGAATAACATCACAGCGGAAACTCTATCTATATATCTACACACTGAAGCCTCTGCTCCAAAGCTTCTCCAGAATTCGTCAAGGATAACCTAAATCACTTGACTACTCATACATAATATGAGTACCCAAGAGTTTAATAAAACAGAAAATAAACACTCGGGTTAGACAGGGGTCTGGTGTGAGTAAACGGTTAAAAATTGCTTAACTTTAGAAAATCCTTTTGAAAAGAAAGGGTATCACATAAGACTTCCCACACATAAACATGGAAAAGATTTTACCTTACGCTAACCAAAACATTTGATAGGAAATCCAGTGATATTATAATAGTGTCTAGGGTTTTCAAGTAAATAAGAAATAGCCGAAATTGTTACATCTATTAAATTCCAGCTACTAGCCACAAAAGTGGGTAATACAATCAAAACCATAGGGTCTCGTAGGAAGAATGGGTTTCCATCAATGGCAGGGCTACTGTGGTACCATCCGTCATAGTACGTGGCCTAGATCACCGTACCGAGAAGCCACCCTAACTCCCCTGCAACACAAGGCCGGGACTATTCCTTACTGAATAGTCCCGAACAAGACAACCCCGAAGTTGGCTGCAAATCCAACTGCCCACTCAGCCGAAATAAAAAGGGACATCTAGACAGGGGTAAATCTCGTCCTACTTGGGCATGACCCACTTAACCTTGCTGCACCTCCCCTGTTTTAGCCATTCCCGGTTGATGAGGCTTGAGGCTGCGATTACCTTTATAGGACACATCTATCTTATAATGCTCATCGTCCACCTGACGATGTTCTGAGAGCATTCAATCCATACAAGTCTGTTCCGGCTTCGAACGGAACCGAAGGCACTATCTCGTTACACTCATTTTGGAATCACCCTCAGAGTTAATGGCAATAGCCCTTACACTCTGAATCTTCATCTCGAATCTGAAAGTACTACCTTCGTTAAACTCATTCTAGAATCACCCTCGGAGTTATAACGATACATAGTTCTTACACTTCGAGTCTTCACTTCACTTCACTTGGATATACAACCTAACGTTAATTTGGATCGATGTGGTTTTTGGATATAAAACCCGATCCCGGTCTCATCGAATCCAAAACGCCATTTTAATGTCCAAGTTGTACTTAAGGGTTTAAACAGTAGATATTAAGAATATCACTTACGTACACGAATGATTCATAACACACAGATAGATAATCCACTATTATCAAATTCATCCACACATATCATAAAGCAACATATATATCACATCTCATATATATCACATTTATATCATTACATATCAACTAATAACATACAATATCATCCAATATCATTAGCTCATCCAATGATATTTATCATCCAATCATTAATCATCCATAAACAAGTTTGGACTACTCTTAATTAATTTAATTAATTCATAATTAAATTAATTTCTTACTTAATCACTTGGATTATCATCAATCCAACTTACTTATTTATTGATTAATTACAAATTAATTAACTAAACATCACTTAATTATCCACTGTAATTAATCCCTCTTGATTAATTACCTCTTAATTACTTTAAGTAATTATTCCTTAATTATAATTTTAATTAATCATCTTGATTAACCACTTCTTAATTATACCAAGCAATTATCTCTTAATTACCCTTTTAAATTTAATCATCCTTGATTAATTATTATTTAATTACCTTGATAATTATTTTTTGATTATCCCTTTTAATTAAACACACTTGATTAATCACTTTTAATTAATCACACTTGATTAATTGCTTTTAATTACATTTGGAAATCAAACTTAATTATAGATTAATTATTCTTTAATTATTAATTACCAATTAATTATTTGATTAATAACCACTTCTATTAATCAAATCCTTCCTAATTAATTATTTAATAAGTAATTAATCACTTTCTTAATTACTCTTAATTCTTCATTAATTAATTAATCTTTAATTAATAAATAAATTTAAACCTTTAATTAAATATATTAATTAATTCTTTTAATCAATTACTAAGTGATTAACTCTTAATCACTTCTACTCAATTATTTCATAAAGTAATTAACCCTCTAATTACTTTGTTAAATAATTTCCTTTTACTTAATTACCTCCAGTAATTAATCACTTAATTACTTCACCAAGTAATTTAACCAAATTAAATCATAAGTGATTATCTTTTAATTAAACACTAATTAATTACTTAATTAATTATTTAACTAATCAATTAATTAAATGATTCCTTAACTTCTTATATTTAAAAAGATCCTTAATTAAGAATTCATTTATCTCAATTGATTATTAATTACTTTTAAATCATTTACAATAGTTAAATTACCCTTGTTAATTTCACATGTTAAAATCTTTGATAAATCAAAATTTCTTAATTACTTAAAGATAACTTCTTATTATAATTGATTTTACTATATTTTTATCATTAAACTTTATTTAAAATAAAACACTTTAGAAATCAATTATAATCAAAACCATATAAACATCTACTTTAACTTTTATATATTTAAAAGTTTTCCAAAGTTATTAAATAAATTTTAATAAAACATCATTTTGAAAATCCACTTATTTACCCTTTTTAAAACTTATTTATTTAAATAATTAAAACTTGTTTAAAATAATTATTTTGAAAACAATTTACTTTAATAAGTAAAACTTATTTTAGCTTTTTTTTAAAACTTGAATTATTTACAAAATCTATTTTTCTTTGTTTCAAAACTTATAAGACGTCCTGAACAAAACAAAACTGCTCAACCCAGCATACTCGAGCAAAACATCCAACACTCGAATGAAAACTCGAGTAATCCACCTGACCTCCCCGATGCTAACACGAGACTCTACCCCCCACTATTCCTGCTTTGAGAAACAACACCACATTCCCGAAGTAAACTTCGAGCTCCCCCCTATCTTCCCGAAACCCAAATTATGATGCACGAAACTGTGCACATCCACGTGCACCACCTCCCTGGCCAACGACGAACTCCACTCTGGTCTCCGACACATCGCTCTCGACCACGGCTACATCACTCAAAACCCAGAAATCCATGATACAAACTAGAATCAAATTTGACTCTCTAAACCATCACCTCGAACCCAACTTCACCAGAAAGTCGACCCTCCATGGCAATCCCAGCCTCGAGAAACCCCGCAATCATAACCGTAGCTCCCTTACGTTCCCTAGGACCCACGGCATCACGCGCGATCATCTCCGATAGCTCCTGTTCGCCGCGAAATCAAAATGAACAACGACGACTTAATCAGGATGCAAAGCCCTATCTCGATCATTATCGGTCATCTCGATCAACAATAAATACCTAAAGTATTTTTCCCATGATCCTTGTCTTCTCCTTGACCTTCATGCTCAACCTCGTCGCTCAGTTCGTCGCCATTCGCCGTAAATCGGCCATTGAAGCTCGAACACTCATCATAAAATTTCACAACCAATTCCAATCTAAAAATCATGATACATACTTTAAAAATCATTATTTCCTGTATTGAATTCAATTATGAAATCAAAACTTAAATTTGAATTCATAAATTTTTGACCCAAATCTTATTTTTACCATAAATTCAAAAATTTGAACTAATTATTCATTTTAAAAACTTATAATTATTTTTAGATGAAATGTTACATGATTTCAAACAACTATTGTTAACAAATTGTAAGCAAATTCGAATTCAACATGGAGTTATTGAATTTACTATGAAAATGATATCTGTTATTATCACACAGAGACCACTTTAACAACACAGGCATTCTAATATTCATCATTCAAACATGCATCCAATTTAATTCAAGTATTTCATTAACATCACGATATTCATCACAAGAACCAGATAAAATCCAGGATTAAAACTATTTTTAAAATTCATTTACTCACCTTATAGCAAAGAGCAGAGAGCAGAAGTCAGAGAACACATTTTGTTCCCAGGTTCTTGAAATTTCATTAGCTCTTGAATTTTTCTTTTGCATGTTGAATTTAGTCTACTGCTGTTGAATTTTTGAATTGCTTGTTGAGGTTTTTACATCTTGCATTGATGTTGAACCTCCAGCTTATCCTCTGATTTCTTGGATTTTCTTGTTTCCAGATTTTATTTTCTTCCTTCTTATTTTCAGATTTTACAGTTTTTTTTTACTTCTTTCTTTTTTCTCTTTGATTTGTACTACATCTTTGTTGAAATGAAGAAAGAATTCAGCTGAAAATTAATCTCTTCTTCTTATTTTACAATTTGATTTTAAATTTAATTATCAAAGAGAATTGACACTTGTCCTTTTATTGTTCTAATTGACTTACACCTAAGCCTATAAGTTTACAAATGTCTCTATCATATATCAAAATGTTTACAAGTGTTTTTTTAATGTTTTATTAATGATTTACAAATTTATTTATGCCATATATATGTATTATGAAATGTATATAAAATGTTTTTCTCTTATATAAATAAGCTTTTAGATTTTAATAAATATTCAAAAGTGAATTCATGTAAACATTTGTTTATACATAACTTATGCTTTTATCAAGTTAAATGTATTATATGTTTATAAACTTGAAATTTTTATTTTAACTCTTTAGAATTTTTTTTTAAAACAAATTTATCTTATTCCAAAATTTTAAAATTAAAGAATATTGAAAACAAAAGAAAATAAACTTCTAATTTAATTCTTATTTAAAACTCAAGCTAAAACATATGTTTATAATAAATAAGAAATTATTCTTATTATTAAAATTTTAAATCTCAAATGTCCTTTGGAAAAAACATTATTTTAAATGTAATTTCCAAATTACAAACTATATATATATATATATATATATTAAAGTTTGAAAACACTTTATTAAGTTCAAAACAATAATTTTTCCCATCTCTAATATATATAAATATATATATATTTCAAATGGAAAACATTTTAACATTAGTTTTGAAAATTACTATATTAATTTTCGAAACACAAATCCAAACCACAATATATATATATATATATATATATATTCATATATATTACAATTTGAATATTTAACTTTTATTACATTAAAGACTTCCTATATAAAATATATACCTATATATAAATTATAAATAGAAGATATTTTGATTAGCTTTTGAAAAATAAATCCTACAAATTTTAAATTAATTTTTGATAATAAATTTTGAATTGATTTAATAACCTTCTTTTAATAAAGATTTAAATTGGTAAATTTTATCTTTTTAAAGCTAGTAAATTTTTTTCTATTTATAATATATATATAATTGTATATATTGTTAATAGATAAGCTTTGGTTTGGAATTTAGTAAATAAAGCATTTTTCTAATTCTAATTTATATTTGATAAATT
This sequence comes from Allium cepa, assembly GCA_030765085.1. Classification (NCBI taxonomy): domain Eukaryota; kingdom Viridiplantae; phylum Streptophyta; class Magnoliopsida; order Asparagales; family Amaryllidaceae; genus Allium; species Allium cepa. The sequence goes on from CM060934.1 coordinate 631,700,714, forward strand.
GGAAATTTTGATTTAAATTTAACATTTAAGCAATTTAATAAATAACCATATGGTTTGTAAATGCTCAAGGTAAATCTTATTTGTTTAAAATTATATTTAATTAGCTTAAATATGAATCTAAATTAGATAAACATGAAAGCTTTGTCTTGAAAGTATATATATAAGAGTTTAAATTACAATTTACATATGATCTTAATATATTGAGTAATAAAAGTGATTTATAATCTCTTTTAATAAAATATTTAAAATTTTTAAATTTGTTATTTTCAAATAATAATTATAATACCTAGTTTTTATAAACATAAATAGATTTTATAGAAATAGGATTTGTTATTTTTAAATTTAATAAGAGTTATATATGCATATATATAACTTGATTTTTAAATTGGATTTTTATAATTTAATTTGAATTTGAATTAAATGTTTTGAAATTCAAAAGAATAAATACTTAAAAATATTTGGATAAGCTTTTATTTATAATTTGTTTTGTTTTATTATTCTATAAAAAAAGAGGGAGAAATTTATTTATATATACATAAGAAGTAATAAAATAAATTAAAAGCTTTTATAAACAATTTAAATTAAAATAAAATACTTAAATTACATGTGTAAATCTCTTAAGACATCTAATGACATGTGTTAAGTCTTAAATTAAACAATGTGACAAATGTTAAAATTAAAAACAAGTGCCCTATTTAATTTTTCATTTTCTTTTATTGTAATTATATCAAAAATCTACTTATATAAACACATTTCTTCTCATCTTTATTCTTTTTCTATTCTTCTTTTTCAAAACTTAAGAAATCTTCAGCCAACATTCAAACCAAATAATCTAAAACAAATATGAAAATCATCTTCTTCAAATCACACCCAAAATCTGAAGTTCGTTTGAAGATTTATTCAAAACAGAAAATTTTATTCAAAACAAATCCTGCAAATCCCCTTAAAAACCAATCTAGTATTTCCTCTAACCAAAATAACCAAAAACTATCCAAATCATCTTCAAAACTGGAATGCAAACCATTAACCTGATCATCAATTCTGCAACTCAAAAGCCTGCAGATTCCTTCATTTCTATTTTGAAACAACTTCCAAGCCTGCATTTTCTTTTTCGGGAAGCATGAATGTAGTTGTAAATTAGGGAGTAAAAGCATTGCAGCAAAACAGGATTTAAAGTTTACAAAAATAAATAAGAAAATCAAAATTTAAATCTGAAGCAGTTTCAACACCCTATTCAGAAAGAAGAAAAAGGTTTTCAATATTGCTCTGCTCATCAAATTTTCAGGGGAGTAACATTTTTATTTAAAATAATTTAAGTAAATATGATTGCCTGATTTATTCCTGATATAGTCATGATTTATGTGAATAAATATGATAGAATTCTTTGTATATATGTATAGGTTTTTGAATGCGTGCTTGCTGTTGATTTATTCTTGCCTGTTCTAGATTCCAGGCATATGTTCTGTTCAAAGATCATGAACTCATGATCTAATCCATGTTAAGGTTCAAATTTCAAACAAAACGTGTTAGTATATCATAGATTAAAGTCTTAAATTTTATGTAGGTTAATAAATTTGTTTTTGACTCTGGGAATAAAAAAATACAGAGCAAACTTTATATAAGTAAAATTTCAAATATCCTGATTTCTTGATTTAGGGATATAAGTTGATTACTTATACTAAAACTTGATTTTTAAAATTTAAATTATAATTTTTAGTTTAAAAATGATTGAGCATTACTGGTTTAACCAGAAATGATGTTTTGGTGTGTAATTGTCGATCTAGATGGTCGGGGTAGTCAGCGGCTTCTCTGGTAATGGAGTGGTGATAAGAGAATCAGGGAAAAATAGATGGAGGTGGATCTATGCATTGAGGCGATGGTGGTTTTGAATTGAAGTTTTAAACCCTAGTTTTCTATTGATCAGAAGATTGATCGTCGCGACATCTATAGGTGACCGAGCTTTCCCAGATTCAGGGAGAAGATAGTTGGAGTGTGGAAGAGGTCGTTGCCGGAGGTGAAGTAACTCTGGTGGTCGGAGTCTGGTGATTGAGGTGATTCCAGTATTCGACATTGTTCCAGATTTGAACTCATAAGCTCGATTTTGATTTTGGGCTTCTGTATATGGTTTGAAGGTCGAAATTGTGTTGGAAGATGACCGCCGACTTGCGTGTGTCGTCGCGAGTGGTCGGAGTTGGCGGTAGTGATGGTGCACGGAGGACATGGTGTATATGCTGTTGATTTAGGGAAGATGATGCTCGAGAGTTATTCGAGTTAATTCGTGATTTGCTCGAAGCTTTGGGGTATTGGGCTGGAAGTCATTGTTATGTGGGCTCGGGTGTTTGGTTGATACAGGGTTTTGTAAAATTTGACATACTTTAAATTTTAATGAATTCAAAATGAAATGTTACTCGAGTTTTACTCGTGTTATTTAGTGTTTTTGTTCGGGCTAGGTTAGGATAGGCTCGAGTGATTTATTTGTGGCTCGAGTTAGTTTTGTTACAGGTTAGAAACCTGTTCTATTTTTAAAATTTAAACTGAAATTTAAAGTATTAAGCAAGGATTTAAAATAAGTTTTAAATAATGGATTCAAGTTTAATTTGAATCTTAGCTGGAAATGAATAAAGTTTTTAAATTCAAATTTGTTTAAATAACCTTAAGGGGTTAAGTGTTTTTAAGGAATTTGAATTTAAATTGGAGTTTGAAATGTAAAGGAATGTTTTAAACAAAGTTTAAATCTGATTCAAATCTAAATTTGAATCTTTGTTTTAAAATAAATTTAAGTTTTATAAATTTAAGCATTTTAACAATTTTGAATGATAAAGTAAAATTTAAATGTTCTGAATTTAAAAAGGGATTTGGTTTAAACTCTTGTAAAATTCCTTTTATAATAGAAAGTATTCTTTATCATGTAAATTTAAAGTTTTTAAATTGATTTTAAATTTTGTTAAAGATAAATTGGATTTCATTTTAAAACTTGAATTTAAAATGAAATTTGAAATGAAATTTGGAAATGAATGTTTTCAAATATATTTGTGAATGATAATTTAACCATAGATAAGAAAAAGGTTTTATCTTAAAGTCAAATTAGAATTTAATGATTTGTAATTCATTTAATTATTAGGGTAATTAAATGGATAATTAATTTATTTAATAAATTAATGAAATGGATAATTACTTAAAGTAATTAAAGGTTTTAAACTTAAAAGTTTCAGATTAATTATTATTAGAATAATTAAATTGTAATTTAAGAATCATTAGTTAAATAAGATTAGATTTTAAATTAATGATTAGTAATTAATTAATCAAGAAATAAAGGATTAATTAAGTTACAGTTAACACTTAATTAATTAAATAATTAGGGGTTAATTAATGGACTATTAATGGTTAATTAATTTGTAATCAATAATGATTAAAATAAGTTAATTAATTTAGAAAAATAATTAATGAATTGTTAATAGTTAATGAAGGTTATTAACTAAGGATTATTTAATAATTAATTAATGTGATTAATTTTTAATAATTATTTAGATTAATTAATTTAAAGATAATCATTTGTGTAAATTGTTAAGTATAATTACTTATGGAAGTAATTAAGAAATTAATCACTCACTGTAATTAATTGTGTTTAATTTGATTAGATTAAGTTAATTAATTCAGTTTAATTATTTAGAATAATCATTTGATAATTTGTGAGGCATAAATACTTAATGTAATTTAATGAAGAGAAATTACTTAGGAAAGTAATTAATGGGTAATTACTGGATGTAATTAATTGAAGGTGATTTGAAGATGGAAGTAATTTGAGTATAATTACTTTGTAAAAATAGTCAAGGATTACTTAGAGATAAGTAATTAAGGAGTAATTAATTTGATTGGTGAAGTAATTAAGGGTAGTTAATTACTGAATGGAGTTAATCAAGGTGATTAACAATTATGGTTTAAATAAAGATTAATTACTTGATGCAATTAATTTAAACAGAAAATGTAATTAGAGATCATTAATTATTATAATTAATAAAGTAATTAAGAATAGATTTATTTAGAAATAATTAATCAATGAAGGAATTAATTAATGTAATTAATAAAGAATTAATGTAATTAATTTTAGTTAATTAATTTATGAAGTAATTAAAAATTAATTACTGTATTTGGTTAAGTATAATCAATTTGTAAAATTAATTAAAGGATAATTACTTGAATGTAATTAAGGAATAATTAATCAAGGGTGATTAATTAAGGTGATTGATTAGAGATTAATTAATTAATTAATTTGTAATTAATTAATGGTTATGTATGCAAGATTTATATGATGAAGTAATTAATTTTATTCACTTTAAATTAACTAGAAATGATGTAATTAATTTAATTCATTTTAAATTAATTATATTTGGTGTTATTATTAATCATTGCTTATATATGAATGGATGATATTGGTTGCCTTGAATAGTTTGAAATCTCACATATGAGATACATAATGCTGTGTGATATGGATGAATTGGTTGCATTGGGATGATAATAAGAATTATCTATTTGGAATTGATACTATGAATTATCTGTTGTGATGATAATGATGATTATCTATTGTGGTATGTGAATTATCTATCTGTGTATATAGAAAGAGTAGAATTGAGTTGTTTTTAAACTTTAAAACAACTTGGCCTTAAAAGACACGCTTTGGTTTTCGATGAGAACGGGAGCGGGTTTCCAGATTTGGATATCCGTAAACCATATCAATCCAAATTTACAATAGGTCGTGAAACTTAAGTGAAGAGTGAAAACTCGAGGTGTAAGAACTATTCGTCATTTAAACTCTGAGGGTGATTCCAATACGAGTTTAACGGGGTAGTACTTTCAGATTCGAGATGAAGATTCAGAATGCAAGGGTTATCGTCGTTAACTCTGAGGGTGATGCCAAAATGAGTGTAACGAGATAATGCCTTCGGTTTCGTTCGAGCCCGGAATGAACTTGTATGAATTGAATGCTTTCAGAACATCGTCAGGTGGACGATGAGTATTCTAAGAGATGCGTTCTCTAAATGTAATCGTTGCCTCAAGCATCATCAACCGGGAATGGCTAAAACATGGGAGGTGCAACAATGCTAAGTGGGTCATGCCCAAGTAGGACGAGATTTTCCCCTGTCTAGAAGTCCCTTTTTATTTCGACTGTGTGGGCGATTGGAACGTACGCCAACTGCGGGGTTATCTTGTTCGGGACTGTCCAGTAAGGGATGGTTCCGGCGTTATGTTGTAGGGGATTGGAAGTGATCCTCGGTACGGTGATCTAGGCCACGTACTGTGATGGACGGTACCCCGATAGCCCTGCCATTGTATGGAATCCAAAATCCAATAAGTGCCATCGATTTTGATTGTATTACCCACTTTTGTGGCTCATAACTGGACTTTAATAGATGTAACAATTTTGGCTATTTTCTATTTACTTGAAAACCCTAGACCTATTATAATATCACTGGATTTCCTATCAAATGTTTTGGTTAGCGTAAGGTAAAATTTTTTCCATATTTATGTGTGGGAAGTCTTACGTGATACCTTTCTTTCAAAGGTTTTTCAAAGTTAAGCAACCTTAACTTGTTACTCACACCAGACCCACGTCTGACCCGGAGTTATCTTCTATTTTCTTAAACACTTGTGTACTCAAATTTTTACGAGTAGCTAAGGTATTCAGGTAAGCTTTGACGAATTGTGGAGGAGAAACGGAGCAGGAGGCTTCTTCATGTAGATATATAGTTTCCGCTGTGTGTTCTCTGTGTTGGTATCTCTTTGTTGAGTTGTATTGAGTTGTAATAACTAGACAGGTGTTTATAACTGTCTAGTATGTGATGTATATGCTGTGTAACTCTGATTAGTGCTGTATATTATGTAACATGTTATTAATATAATTTATTCGTTCCGCTGTTGAGATTCTGATGTTGTTCTTCTTTCTTCTCTTTCTATTCTCTTTTCTATCCCTTTCTTTCTTCAAGATAATGCGATTTTCTGTGGTGAGAAAGTCGGGTCATCGCAGTTTGTATCAGAGCGCTAGGTTGAGTGAATACCTAGGCTTTGAAGTGATTTCTTTCTTGAGAGAGCGTATTTGTAATTTTGAATATATATATATATATATATATATATATATATATATATATATATATTTACTTCTACCTATTTGTTTGGTTACCTGTTCATGTTTTCCAATGTAAGTTATAAAGGTAGATAAGGTAGTGGGGTGTGTAACACGACTACTACCAATGGTTGGAGTCCAAATGTTGAGGTTGGAAGTGTATCTATCGAGACTGTAGACCTAATAACCGTCTCAAGTGAGTTTTGCATCTGGATGTAAGGATTTCATCGATCTCTAAAGGAAACCTTTTAAAGGTTTGGAGTCCATCTTGGTAGTGCAAGTTGGATGAGTAGAGTTTGGATCTGTCGGTTAGGAAGAAGCGAGTAATGGTATCTTGATACCTCAGGAATTAGTAGCCGTGTGATGACAAACAATGACTATGGATTGTCTCCGAAGATGTTTTCTTTGGAACAAGTTTAGGAAGTACATCTACTTCGATGTTGTGGCTGGGCTCAGCAGGATGTTTCTGTCTGGTTTGAGGTTCGAGTTTCTCGAAGAGCTTTGGATTAGGAAGTCTTTGGCGTCAGTGTCATCAGTGCAGCTCAGAGTGTTCTGTGCTGGCAAGGAGGTCTTCTGGTTAACAGTTTTTCTGGAGGTGGAGTTCAGAAGCAGCAGAGTGGATCCATTTCTTCGATGGATTGGCTAGATAAGCGTAAGCTGTTCTGATTGATAAAGAGAGAACAGTTTTCTTTGGAAATTAGTCTGGATTGATCGCAAAAGTGACTTGCGATAGTTTGGGTGTTCTCTTGAGTTATCAGAGGTTTGTCCGTATCTGAAGATTGAGTTTTCTTATCGACTGGATTCCAGTAGTGCTACCGGTGGTTCAGTAGAAGGATGACTTCTAGAGCAAGGGTTTGGTGAAGCAGCTTAGGATCAGGTGGGGCATCTGAGTTTTCTTTTATGGATCCGTTGAACCATATTTCTGAGATGTGTTGTCCGATTTGTGCTTGAGTTCTTCATCTACTCCATATCAGAGTTGTGCAGCGGAAGCAGTTTGGAAGTGCTTTTATTTTTCCAGATAGGAGAAGTAACTTAGTCTTCTGATGTTTGTGGAGTAGAGTTGGTGTTCTTGGTTTTGGATTGATCTTGAGAAGATCATTGGGTTGGGTTGTTTTTGGTTCTGTTTGTTTCAAGAGGCATCAGCGAAGTTTGAGCTGATCGGGAGAGATGAAGGCAGCCCAGGATCGTCAGGAATGTTTTGTGGATAGGAGACGAAGGAATTTGGATTCCGGAGTCGGAGATTTGATTTTTGGTAAGTTTTCTCCGATCTGAGGAGCTATATGATTGGGTAAGACTGGGTAAGTCAGCTCCGAGGTGTTTTGGATCTTTTCTGTGTTCTTGTGAGGATTAGTGTTTGATTTTCAAGGTTGAATTGCCAGTTTGGATAACTGGGATTCGATGTGTTTCACATATCTCTGAGGGAGTACGTGTATGATTTATCTCTGGTTGTGGAACCAGCAAGTCAGGAGGATATGATTGTTGTGTCAGACTTGCCTGTAGTCTGATATCCTGTTTAGTTTTGTAGGTCTAGTTGAATAGGAGCTCTGTAGCTTAGTAGTATTGATTGTTTGGATTCTATAGAGTGAGTATTCCGACATTTATATTTGGGAAACTCTAGAAAATCCTATCCAGAATTTTGTCTGGATAGTTAGATTTGTTTGTTTGAGTGAATTGGTTGCTATGGTTGTTAGCATATGATTGATAATATATGCTTGTGTTTTAAAATAAAATCTTAAGATAGATTATTAAATTACCTTTGCTTTTAAATTTCGGGGACGAAATTCTTTTAAGGGGAGAGGAATGTGACATCCCAGAATTTTTGGCAATATAAATTTAACAATCCGTGTTAAAAATTAAATTGATTTGATAATTTTTGATAATAAAATTTGAATTGATTTAATAATCTTCTTTTAATAAAGATTTAAATTGGTAAATTTGGTCCTTTTAAAGCTAATACATTGTTTTCTATTTATAATATATATATATATATAATTATATATATTGTAAATAGATAAGCTTTGGCTTGGAATTTAGTAAATAAAGCAATTTTCTAATTCTAATTTATATTTGGTAAATTGGAAATTTTGATTTAAATTTAACATTTAAGCAATTTAATAAATAACCATGTGGTTAGTAAATACTCAAGGTAAATCTTATTTGTTTAAAATTATATTTAGTTAGCTTAAATATGTATCTAAATTAGATAAACATGAAAGCTTTGTCTTGAAATTATATATATAAGAGTTTAAATTACAATTTACATATGATCTTAGTATATTGAGTAATAGAAGTGATTTATAATCTCTTTTAATAAAACATTTAAAATTGTTAAATTTGTTATTTTCAAATAATAATTATAATACCTAGTTTTTATAAACATAAATAGATTTTATGGAAATAGGATTTGTTATTTTTAAATTTAATAAGAGTAATATATGCATATATATAACTTGATTTTTAAATTGGATTTTATAATTTAATTTGAATTTGAATTAAATGTTTTGAAATTCAAAAGAATAAATACTTAAAAATATTTGGATAAGCTTTTATTATAAATTGTTTTGTTTTATTTTTCTAAAAAAAAAGAGGGAGAAATTTATTTATATATACATAAGAAGTAATAAAATAATTAAAAGCTTTTATAAACAATTTAAATTAAAATAAAATACTTAAATTACATGTGTAAATCTCTTAATACATCAAATGACTTGTGTTAAGTCATAAATTAAACAATGTGACAAATGTTAAAATTAAAAACAAGTGTCCTATTTAATTTTTCATTTTCTTTTATTGTAATTAAATCAAAAATCTACTTATATAAAAACATTTCTTCTCATCTTTATTCTTTTTCTATTCTTCTTTTTCAAAACTTAAGAAATCTTCAGCCAACATTCAAACCAAATAACCCAACAAATCTGAAAATCATCTTCTTCAAATCACACCCAAAATCTGAAGTTCATTTGAAAATTTATTCAAAACAGAAAATTTTATTCAAAACAAATCCTGCAAATCCCCTCAAAAACCAATCTAGTATTTCCTCTAACCAAAATAACCCAAAACTGTCTGAATCATCTTCAAAACTGGAATGCAAATCATTAACCTGATCTCAATTCTGCAACTCAAAAGCCTGCAGATTCCTTCGTTTCTGTTTTGAAACAACATCCAAGCTTGCATTTTCTTTTTTTGGAAGCATGCATGTAGTTGTAAATCAGGGTGTAAAAGCATTGCAGCAAAACAGGAATTAAAGTTTACAAATATAAAGAAGCAAATCAAAATTTAAATCTGAAGCAGTTTCAAAACCCTGTTCAGAAAGAAGAAAAAGGTTTTGCAATAGTGCTCTGCTCATCAAATTTTCAGGTGAGTAACATTTTTATTTAAAATAATTTAAGTAAATATGGTTGCCTGATTTATTCCTGATATAGTCATGATTTATGTGAATGAATACGATAGAATTCTCTATATATTTGTATGGGTTTCTGGATGCATGCTTGCTGTTGATTTATTCTTACCCGTTCTAGATTCCAGGCTTATGTTCTGTTCAAAGATCATGAACTCATGATCTAATCCATGTTAAGGTTCAAATTTCAAACAAAACGTGTTAGTATACCATAAATTAAAGTCTTAAATTTTATGTAGGTTAATAAATTTGTTTTTGACTCTAGGAATAAAAAAATACAGAGCAAACTTTATATAAGTAAAATTTCAAATATCCTGATTTCTTGATTTAGGGATATAAGTTGATTACTTATACTAAAACTTGATTTTTAAAATTTAAATTATAATTTTTAGTTTAAAAATGATTGAGCATTACTGGTTTAACCAGAAATGATGTTTTGGTGTGTAACTGTCGATCTAGATGGTGCTCTAGATTTATTCGAGTTAATTCGTGATTTTCTCGAAGCTTTGGGGTATTGGACTCGAATTCATTGTTACGTGGGCTCGGGTGTTTGGTTGATACAGGGTTTTGTAGAATTTGATAGTACTTTAAATTTTAATGAATTCAAAATGAAATGTTACTCGAGTTTTGCTCGAGTTATTTAGTGTTTTTGTTCGGGCTAGGTTAGGATAGGCTCGAGTGATTTATTTGTGGCTCGAGTTAGTTTTGTTGCAGGTTAGAAACATGTTCTATTTTCAAAATTTAAACTGAAATTTAAAGTATTAAGCAAGGATTTAAAATAAGTTTTATATCTAATTTTAAATAATGGATTCAAGTTTAATTTGAATCTTAACGGAAATGAATAAAGTTTTTAAATTCAAATTTGTTTAAATAACCTTAAGGGGTTAAGTGTTTTTAAGGAATTTGAATTAAAATTGGAGTTTGAAATGTAAAGGAATGTTTTAAACAAAGTTTAAATCTGATTCAAATCTAAATTTGAATCTTTGTTTTAAAATAAATTTAAGTTTTATAAATTTAAGTATTTTAACAATTTTGAATGATAAAGTAAAATTTAAATGTTTTGAATTTGAAAAGGTATTTGGTTTAAACTCTTGTAAAATTCCTTTTATAATAGAAAGTATTCTTTATCATGTAAATTTAAATTTTTTAAATTGATTTTAAATTTTGTTAAAGATAAAATGGATTTCATTTTTAAACTTGAATTTAAAATGAAATTTGAAATGAAATTTGGAAATGAATCTTTTCAAATATATTTGTGAATGATAATTTAACCATAGATAAGAAAAAGGTTTTATCCTAAAGTCAAATTAGAATTTAATGATTTGTAATTCATTTAATTATTAGGGTAATTAAATGGATACTTAATTTATTTAATAAATTAATGAAATGGATAATTACTTAAAGTAATTAAGGGTTTCAAACTTAAAAGTTTAAGATTAATTATTCTTAGAATAGTTAACTTGTAATTTAAGAATCATTAATTAAATAAGATTAGATTTTAAATTAATAATTAGTAATTAATTAATCAAGTAATAAAGGATTAATTAAGTTACAGGTAACACTTAATTAATTAAATAATTAGGGGTTAAATAATGTACTATTAATGGTTAATTAATTTGTAATCAGTAATGATTAAAATAAGTTAATTACTTTAGAACAATAATTAATGAATTGTTAATAGTTAATGAAGGTTATTAACTAAAGATTATTTAATAATTAATTAATGTGATTAACTTTTAATAATTATTTAGATTAATTAATATAAAGATAATCATTTGTGTAAATTGTTAAGTATAATTACTTATGGAAGTAATTAAGAAATTAATCACTCATTGTAATTAATTGAGTTTAATTTGATTAGATTAAGTTAATTAATTCAGTTAATTAATTTAGAATAATCATTTGATAATTTGTGAGGTATAAATACTTAATATAAAGAGAAATTACTTAGGAAAATAATTAATGGGTAATTACTGGATGTAATTAATTGAAGGTGATTTGACGATGGAAGTAATTTGAGTATAATTACTTTGTAAAATTAGTCAAGGGATTAATTAGAGATAAGTAATTAAGGAGAAATTAATTTGATTGGTGAAGTAACTATGGGTAGTTAATTACTGAATGAAGTTAATCAAGGTGATTAACAATTATGGTTTAAATAAAGGTTAATTACTTGATGTAATTAATTTAAACAGAAAATGTAATTAGAGATCTTTAATTATTATAATTAATGAAGTAATAGAATAGATTTATTTATAAATAATTAATTAATGAAGGAATTAATTAATGTAATTAATTAAGAATTAATGTAATTAATTTTAGTTAATTAATTTATGAAGTAATTAAAGATTAATTACTATATTTGGTTAAGTATAATCAATTTGTAAGATTAATTAAAGGATAATTACTTGAATGTAATTAAGAAATAATTAATCAAGGGTGATTAATTAAGGTGATTGATTAGAGATTAATTAATTAATTTTTAATTAATTAATGGTTATGTAAGCAAGATTTATATTGATGAAGTAATTAATTTAGTTCACTTTAAATTAATTAGAAATGATGTAATTAATTTAATTAATTTTAAATTAATTATATTTGGTGTGATTATTAATCATTTCTTATATATGAATGGATGATATTGGTTGCTTTGAATAGTTTGAGATCTCAGATATGAGATAAATAATGCTGTGTGATATGGATGCATTGGTTGCATTGGGATGATAATAAGAATTATCTATTTGGAATTGATACTATGGATTATCTGTTGTGATGATAATGATGATTATCTATTGTGGTATGTGAATTATCTATTTGTGTATATAGAGATAGTAGAATTGAATTGTTTCTAAACTTTAAAACAACTTGGCCTTAAAAGAAACGCTTTGGATTTCGATGAGACCGGGATCGGGTTTCCAGATTTGGATACCCGAAAACCAGATCGATCCAAATTTATGATAGGTCGTGAATCTTAAGTGAAGAGTGAAGACTCGAGGTGTAAGGACTATTCGTCGTTAAAACTCTGAGGGTGATTCCAATACGAGTTTAACGGGGTAGTACTTTTAGATTCAAGATGAAGATTCAGAGTGCAAGGGTTATCATCGTTAACCCTGAGGGTGATTCCAAAATGAGTGTAACAAGATAATGCCTTCGGTTTCGATCGAACCCGGAATGAACTTGCATGGATTGAATGCTTTCAGAACATCGTCAGGTGGACGATAAGCATTCTAAGAGATGTGTTCTCTAAAGGTAATCATAGCCTCAAGCCTCATCAATCGAGAATGGCTAAAACAGGGGAGGTGCAGCAAGGCTAAGTGGGTCATGCCTAAGTAGGACGAGATTCCCCTGTCTAGAAGTCCCTTTTTATTTCGGCTGTGTGGGCGGTTGGAACATACGCCAACTGCGGGGTTGTCTTGTTCGAGACTGTCCAGTAAGGGATGGTTCCGGCCTTGTGTTGCAGGGGATTGGGAGTGATCCTCGGTACGGTGATCTAGGCCACGTACCGTGACGGGCGGTACCCCGGTAGCCCTGCCATTGTATGGAATCCAAAATCCAATAAGTGCCATCCGTTTTGATTGTATTACCCACTTTTGTGGCTAGTAGCTGGAATTTAATAGATGTAACAATTCCGGCTATTTTCTATTTACTTGAAAACCCTAGACCTATTATAATATCACTGGATTTCCTATCAAATGTTTTGGTTAGCGTAAGGTAAAAACTTTTCCATATTTCTGTGTGGGAAGTCTAACGTGATACCTTTCTTTCAAAGGTTTTTCAAAGTTAAGCAACCTTAACCTGTTACTCACACCAGACCCATGTCTGACCCGGAGTTATCTTCTATTTTCTTAAACTCTTGGGTACTCAAATTTTTACGAGTAGCCAAGGGATTCAGTTTAGCTTTGACGAATTGTGGAGGAGCAATGGAGCAGGAGGCTTTTGCGTGTAGATATATAGTTTTCGCTGTGTGTTCTCTGTGTTGGTATCTCTTTGTTGAGTTGTATTGAGTTGTAATAACTAGATAGGTGTTTATAACTATCTAGTATGTGATGTATATGCTGTGTAACTCTGATTAGTGTTGTATACTATGTAATATTTATGTTATTAATATAATTTATTCGTTCTGCTGTTGAGATTCTGATGTTGTTCTTGTTTCTTCTCTTTATATTCTCTTTTCTATCCCTTTCTTTCTTCAAGATGATGCGATTTTCTGTGGTGAGAAAGTCGGGTCGTCGCAGTAATGATAATTAATCTCAGATAATTACTTTAGAGAAGTAATTAAAGATTTATTAATGATTAATAAAGGTCATTAACTTAGGATTATTTAATAATTAATTAATGTGATTAATTAATGATTAATTAGATTAATTAATTAAAAGATAATCATTTGTGAATTGTTTAAGTGATTACTTAGTGGAAGTAATTAAGAAATTAATTACTACTTGTAATTAATTAAGTTTATTTTGATATTGATTTTACCCAAAAATCAAAAGCCTTTCCAAATTCATAGGTTCCCAAAACCTTTTTCAAATCATTCTCACAAGATCCTTTATATATATACATAGTATATATAATCTTGAAAAATCTTTGGATCTCTTCAAACTTGTATAAAACCCTTTTTATACTTCAAATATCTTTCAAAACCCTTTCTTCTAGCTTAGATTCAACAAGGAATATTTATCTTATAAAACAAAGATAAATAACTTTGTTTATTCCAAATCAAATATTCAAATTTGATTACTCTATAAAGTCATTAACTATATTACTTACTTTCATAAAGTAAATTTCTACCATAGAAATATCCAATTTCTATTTTATTTCATCATATATTTCACAAAATATATTTCCACTTCAAAAACCCTTTTACAGTTCTTATCCACAAACTTTCAATACCAATTTCATTCCAATCCGTACGATGTACACATATCATCCGTACACAGGGGTAAACCTGAATTTAACAATTAAATTGCTAAAATAAATATTTCCAAATTAAAATATTATTAGTTTTCAAAAGAATTAAACTTGCCAATTTTATGTTATTAAGAAAAATGTTAATAGATATTGTCAAATTATTATTAGCTTTTTAAAGGAATAAACTTGTCAATTTATAATGTAAAATGATCAAATCAATTTAATTATTAACAAAGATTATTAAATTGATATTGCTCAAAATTCCGTGTCGTCACATTCCTCCCCCTAAAAGAATTTCGTCCCCGAAATTTAAAAGAAAAGATAATTTAATAATCCAGCAATTTTTTTTTATCTTCAAATAGCTATCATACAAATCAATCATATACTATCAATCGTAGCAACTTATTCAAACAAACAATTTTAATTATCCAGACAAAATTTTGGATAGAACTTCCTAATATTATTTAGAGTTTTCCAGGTACCTATACTGGAATCCTCGCTCTACAGAATCTTAAGTAACTATACTACTAGAACCCAAAACTTCCTCTCATCTGGATCTACAAATCTGAACAAGATATCAGACTAAACTCAAGACCAGCTCAACTGCCATATCCTTCTGAACTGCTGATTTTATCACTCGATGAATCATACCCATATTCCTCAGAGATACATGAAATACGATGAATTCCAGCTATCCGAACTGGAAATTCAATCATGGAGATCAAAATCTAATCTCCAGAGAATACAGGAAAAACTCAAAATGCTTTCGGAGCTAGCTCTCCAGTTTTACCCAAATCTTATATCTCCTTTGATCGGATAAAACTAAAACAATATCCAAATTCCAACTTCACATTCCAAATCTCCTCAATTCTTAACTTCATAACTCTTCTGATTTCTTCAAAAACATTTGGAAAATCTCTGACTACCTTAATAGCTTTTACCACCACATAAGATGCCTCAATTCCCAAACCAAAGAATACTCCATGAATTGCCAAACTAATCGCAAGTCACTTTTGCGATCCTACTCAGTTCAGATTCCAAAGAACTACCTTCACCAACTAGAACAGCTTTCCTAATCAAGGTAAATTTTTCCAGAATGGCTTATTTATCGGAAAAACTGATAGATCACTCCCAACAAATATCATACTCTGCTGAGCCTTCCCGAAGAAATGGATAAGCCTTCACTATCTGCCTGGTCTGCCGATAGTAGAATTCCCAAAGATTTCTGAATCATCGAAGAAACGGGTCTACATGCTGCTTTCAAACTTCACTTCAATGGTTCTGCTAAGCCAAAAGATCTTCCTTAACCAAAAGCTTCTTGAAACACAAAATTATCACCCAATCCCACTAAAGATCCTTAAGATGGGTAGACATCTCCTCAAGAAACTCGGCTCAAACCAACACCAACCACCTGTTCTTATTAAGGGAAACAATGAGACCATGTTCGTAATAAGATAACTCATCGACCTTAGTCTCATACTTCAATATAGATAAGACACCCTTACCTGAGATCCAGAAGATCCCTAAACATTTGAATCTTCCTTGCATTAGGCATCACCGTTCCTCCAACACCATCTAAATCTTGCTTCAAAAGAACATCTTCAGAACCATCTATGGATACTGCATCCCATCACACAACTATTCCTTCCTAAAGTCATCAAGATACCATCACCTGCTTCTGCTCAGCTGACAGACTCAACTCTTGGAATTCCCGCTCACTCGAGAGCAAATCGAACTCACACTTCAATAATATACTCCAATTCTTGAAAAGACTTTCTCTGGGTTCAATGAAATCCTTTCACCAATCTACAAAGCTTATTCGAGACGGTATTAGATCTACAATCTCGACAGATACACCTCCAACCACAACATATGAGCCTCTTCCATTAGTGGTAGTCGTGTTACACACACTCCTACCTTATCTACCTCCATAACCTATGTTGGAAAATCCAAACAGATAACCCAACAGATTAGGTAGATATATAAATATATCTATATATAAAAGTTACATGTACGCTCTCTCAAGAAAGAAGTCACAAAAGCCTAGGTGTTCACTCAACCTAGCGCTCTGATACTTTTGCATGTTGAATTTAATCTGCTGCTGTTGAATTTTTGAATTGCTTGTTGAAGTTTTTACATCTTGCATTGATGTTGAATCTCCATCTTATCCTCTGATTTCTTGGATTTTCTTGTTTCTAGATTTTATTTTCTTCCTTCTTATTTTCAGATTTTACAGTTTTTTTACTACTTTCTTTTTTCTCTTTGATTTGTACCACAACTTTGTTGAAATGAAGAAAGAATTTAGCTGAAAATTAATCTCTTCTTCTTATTTTACAATTTGATTTTAAATTTAATTATCAAAGAGAATTGACAGTTGTCCTTTTATTGTTCTAATTAACTTACACCTAAGCCTATAAGTTTACAAATGTCTCTAACATATATCAAAATGTTTACAAGTGTTTTTTTTTAATGTTTTATTAATGATTTACAAATTTATTTAAGCCATATATATGTATTTATGAAATGTATATAAAATGTTTTTATCTTATATAAATAAGCTTTTAGACTTTAATAAATATTCAAAAGTGAATTCATGTAAACATTTATTTATACATAACTTATGCTTTTATCAAATTAAATGTATTATATGTTTATAAACTTGAGAAATTTATTGTAGCTCTTTAGAAAAAAAATTAAAACAAATTTATCTTATGTTAAAATATTAAAATGAAAGAATATTGAAATCAAAAGAAAATAAACTTCTAATTTAATTCTTATTTAAAACTCAAGCTAAAATATATGTTTATAATAAATAAGAAATTATTCTTATTATTAAAATTTTAAATCTCAAATATCCTTTGGAAGAAACATTATTTTAAATATAATTTCCAAATTACAAACTATATATATATATATTAAAGTTTGAAAACACTTTATTAAGTTCAAAACAATAATTTTTCCCATTTTTAATATATATACAAATATATATATTTCAAATGGAAAACATTTTAACATTAGTTTGAAAATCACTATATTGATTTTGAAACACAAATCCAAACCACAATATATATATTCATATATATTACAATTTGAATATTTAACTTTTATTACATTAAAGACTTCCTATATATAATATATACCTATATATACAATATAAATAGAAGATATTTTGATTAGCTTTTGAAAAATAAATCTTACCAATTTTAAATTGCTAAAATAAATATTTCCAAATTAAAATATTATTAGTTTCCAAAAGAATTAAACTTGCCAATTTTATGTTATTAAGAAAAATGTTAATAGATATTGTCAAATTATTATTAGCTTTTTGAAGGAATAAACTTTTCAATTTATAATGTAAAATGATCAAATCAATTTAATTATTAACAAAGATTATTATATTGATATTGCTCAAAATTCCGGGTCGTCACAAAGAATTAATTACAGGAATAAATCAAATTTTAATTAGCAAGTATTTTTGTATATAGAAATTTATAGATTGTTTTGAAGTACTGTAAATTGAGCACAATTGTTTTATTATGCATTAAAAGAAATTGAGAAAAAAAATTACACGCACAAACCTTAAACCACTTTAGAGGGAAAACATTAACTACCATGTTAATGGAATTTAATGCTATAATAAATGAAAGTATATGTTGTGAATATTAGAAAGGGAATCTAACAAAATATTTATAAAATGAACGCATTTAATGAAAGAATGATACATAACATGAAAACAGAAGATAAAAACATATTCATCGAAGGAAAGCATTTCCTAAAGAAAAAGTAAGGTACACTATCTCTTTACTAGTAAAGAATAAGGGTAAATATGGTTTTTGAATTTAGGAAGATTTATTACAAGCCGATTGCTCAATTACTGAGAAAGATTAAGGTTCCTAGTTAATGTCAATATATATGCTTGAATATTAATCCATGATTCCTTACAATAGCTTTACACACACACATAGGGAAGGATCAACAGCCTTCAAACATATCCCCTTTATTCCACCCACTCGTTTCCATTTAAATAATTGTATGGCGTGGTTAGAGAGAGAAACAATTAATATTTAAATTAATTTATAAATGGAAACGAGTGACTGAAATCTAGGGGCTATCTTGGTGGTTGAATTCAGGGGGCTATTGATCCTTCATATATATATATATATATATATATATATATATATATATAAATAAGTGGTATTAATTGATTTGAATTGTGACTAATGTTATTTATTGGGAAAAGATAAATGCCATTTTCCTTTGAAAGGAAAGAGATTTTGCATATATTTAAGGATATAAAGATATGGATAAAGAAATAATTTTTCTAAGGCCTAGACTTACCAATAAATATAGATCCAGGCCTCACTCCTTTCATTCTAAACCCTAGCCTCCACCTATCTTTATTCCTTCTTCTTCTTCCTCAAAACACTAGATCTAGCCATTATTTTTCTGATCTCTTCTTCAAATTTCTAAATCGAAACAAAATAAACAAATCAAACTAAAAGAGTGAGAGAGAGATGAGCAAACAAATCATGGCTTAGAAATCTTGAAAAGATGATTCTTAAAGATAGAGAAGAGGAAAAGAGAAAAAGGCGAGTGGATTTATTACGATGTATTTATGTTGTATAAAAGCAATTGAATTTGTTTTATATATCTATTTTAAATTGAAAATATGATTCTAATTGAATTAGCAACTTTAGTTTTTTTTATTTAGATGGATTAATATATTGGGAAAAAAAATCCTAGGTAATAAATTTAGTCATGCAAATCGATGGAACTAGGAAAAAACACTAGATTGAACATAAATGCACTTTTAAAACTCTATAGCTATAAGTTACGAGAAAGGTTTGAATTGATTTAAGGGTATTAAAGTAGATTTAAACATATGCATTGGAAATTTATTTAGACTAGACTCTTTTAATTTTGGAACATACATAGATAAACGAGTAAATATATACGTACAATCAAAAAGGAAAACGACGTGAATTTAAGAATGAATATTACAGGAATTGTATATAATTAACTGCCCAAAGCTTGAATAAAAATGAAATCAAAGTTTATGAAAAAGTTCGAAAAGAAGAAATGTAATTAAAACATCAAAAATAATGAAATATATCCGTGTGATGCCAAAACTAGAAAACCAGACATCAAATATTTTGACAGTGCGAAACAAAAAGAAAAGAGGCCAAAACTAACATGATTCAGACATCTAAACCTATATTTAGAAGTTTGGAATCACAGTCAGAAGTCCGAAAGGATGGTCGGACATCTTAGTGCTTGTAGCTAGTTTTGTACAGGTTATCAGATATTTGGACCAAAATCTAGACGTTTGAACTAGGGGTCTGAATATGTGATTCGGAAATCTGAATGGATGAAGCAAGCCTAGGTTGAACCTGGGCCTGGTTTAAGCCAAGTAGGATGGGTCGTAGAAAATTTGTTTCCACTTTCTCGACTTTTTGGAATTCACGTAGCTGCATGGAATTATATGGCAAGCATGATTGGTTTCACACTTAGAGATGCACCTAGTTCACACTTCATGGCATGCATAACGTCATACTCAATGGGAAATGCAATTATGTTGCGATTAGATGCTCTTTTCACTACTGTAGTGCTCTTGGTCGCATGTTTTAACATTCTAGATAACAGGGAAGGATGATAAAGATGTTCGCAATAGTTGGGCCATACGACTAGGTAGTGGTTGAACCTATAAGGGAGTCATATTGTTAAATGACTTCTTTAGCTTCAGGTTGAAGATATAAAGCATAAGACATGCTTACCACTTAGAAGGTTACACAATTGCTTTGGTAGATCATAAAATGTCAAGGTTGTATATTCGGCCTGTGCTCAGGCATTGCGATCAGTGTGTATGTGTGGTTTAAGTGATATATCATTGAGAATGTCAACTCAATACACAGTTAGGTGGTTCGCTATCGAGACCGTACTCTCGAGTTATTACTATGATTACTCAGTCTTTGGATGTTCCAACCTTCGGGTGGAAATCCTTGTAGATCATTGTCATATTTAGAAGTATTATAATTTGTTACCTTATATTTAACTAACTAAGTATCCTGTTGAACATAAGTAAACGAACAGCCTAGGTTGTATAGATTATAATTGAAATCTAATTACTTTTCAACATCATACCACTAGTAATATAATTCACTCACCAGACTTTGTTTGACCCCATCCATTTCTCCCTCTTTATATCTATTACAGGAAGGCAGGGTAGTAGATAAGGTGATCAGGATAAGGTGCATAGAGAAGGTGATGTTGCGCTTTGGAGACATATCCATTCATAGTCATTTTCCTATGTATCTTATTATATTTATCAGACCTATGTTGTAATTCCATTCAAGAGACACTATTTCTCAATTATTTTATGGACCACGGTTATGTTGAGACTATATTACTATAGGTTATTTTTAGTACTTATACTTATTCCTCCCACTATAAGATCTGAAAGTGTAGATGTTCTTAAAATTATATTCATCTTTGTATCATACAAAGCAAAAAACCTATTGATTCATACTTTTTGGCACGATGCGAGTTCAAATTCCTTCTTGGGCTTTGGATCTACATGTCTAGAGTAGTAGGCTGTTACAGGTTGCAAGATTACCACTACAAAAGGAGATCGAGTTCCATATCTATTTGGTAAAGAATGTCAGATCTATTGTATTGCCTTTGAGGAGGATGACACACAAAGAGTAACGAGAATTTGAGATACAAGTGAATGACCTATTGGAAAAGGGTTCATTTATAGGAATATTTCCGAGTGGGAAGCCCCGTAGTATTTTCATTAATGGCGGATGGCTCTTTTGACTTTTATGGATTATCATGAGCTGAATAAGGTGATGAGAAAGAACAAGTACCCTCTTCCATGTATAGATGACTAGTTTTATCAGCTTTAGTGCGAAGATATTTACTTAGTTGGATTTGGAAATGGGTTTTCACCAAGTGAGAGTGGTAAGGGACAGTGTGCCGATTACCAAATTTCATACACCATCGAATTTTTATGAGTGATTGGTTATGCCATTTAGGTTAGGCATTGCACCAACATAGTTTTTTTGATCTATGCGTGTCTTCAGAGACAAACTAAATAAGTTCATGCTTATTTTTGTCAATGATATCCTTGTTATTCATAAACGGAATAAGAACAGAAAATGCACTTGAGAGTGGTGCTTGAGCATTGCGATAGCATCATCTGAAGTCTAAATTTTTGAAGTGCCACTTCTGGAGGAGGGAAGTGAGGTTCATAGGTCATGCTTTGAAGTAGGGCATTGTTGTTATGCTGCCCAGGTGGAAGCAGTCCAAGATTGGGAAAGACCAAAGAATGTTATGGATGTGAGAAGTTTCCGTAGATTGGTAAGTTACTCCAGATGATTCATAAACGACTTCTATAAGCTTGCAACATTGTTGACTCATTTGCTGAAGAAGAATCCGATTTCCCCTTATAATGTGAGGTATGTGTAACTCTCTATATTTTAATAGTTAGGCATTAAATATGAGATTAAATATTTATTTGTTTAATTATGAAATTATATGAGAAAATATGCGAAAAAAATAAACTATGTAAATATTTGAGGGACATTTATTTGCTTGTTGTCATTCAGAGTAAATAATTAATAATTTATCACAACATGTAATTTGGTGTACGTTTACTTATTATGTTACGATTTAACTTACTTAAGAGATGAATAAAATGAGAAGAGGTGTAACATCCCGCCTTTTCGCACGCTTTAAATTGACACATGTGCCAATTCAAACCATACGGAAGGGCGGATTGATATGAGGTAAATAAGAAAAACAGAGAAGAGAAAAAAACTAAACAGAATCTCATAGCGGAAGGATAAAATATAATAATAAATATATATAGTTCATAAAACTGTTTACAAAACATTTGATTCTTCTTCATACAATAAATATCAGAGTTCACATACCAATAAATACCAATGCAGCAGAATTAACTAGTGTAGTGGAATAATAGTAGATAATAGTAATACAAATCTTCTTCTTCGTCCTCCAGAGCTAAACTTCAAATCCTGAAACGCTCGGACTGACCCGAGCGAATTGAAAAGACAAAATAGTCGAGTCAGAACTAAAAGATCTTATGTAATTTAAATCAATAGGTATAAATATGAGTGCAGTAACTTAAAAGATGCTCGGGATTCACATCTCTTAAGGATCCGTTAAACTATTTACTATGCAGTATATTTCGCCATTATAATAGTGTCTAATTGTAAAATAAACTTACTTTTAAATAGCGTTAAGGAGTTACCCAATCTCCCCCTTAACACAATAATAGTCCCAGTAGTCCATCCAATATCATAGTCCCTCCTGATTGGGAAGCCACTAGAGGATACCACACGGGCTGCAAGAGAAATCCAAACTCGTACAAGGCGTGATAGGGTAGGTGACACGACACAACTAGGCAATGCCAGGGTAGGTATACCAATTACGCTTCCGGGTCGGTGGTAATGCGTAGCGCGCAGCTACCACCCACCTCGAACAAACTCCCCCAAATCAAAGAAATCAAAAGTGAAGGTGGCCACCGAATCAATCCAAAGTCAGAGTATAGTATCGAAGGGAAGTGTCCGATCAAAGGTGCTACCTTATTAACCCATCAATCGCTCCTATTTTAGCCCCCTTATGCCAACTCACGGGAGTTGGGTCCACGTATTTACCTTACAGGAAACGCCGCCACCAACCTACTTCATTCTGGAATCTTCACAGCGTACACGGTTGTTGAAGTGGTTTTCGGAGTTAGCAGAGAGTATGAAAACTTCCGATCCCGGTCTCTTTAACAACCAAACGTTATTATAACACCGCGGTCATTTAAAAATAATTTTACTTTCAAAACCAGAATAAAATATCTATTTCAAAACCGTATAAATACGATATCCTTTCCATTACATAACAAACTCATTTGATATTATTTTTATAAACTCCAAATTAATATAATATCATTTTATTTCAAATATATTTCTTTCCAAAATCATATTACTTTAAAATTTATGATAATTGAAAACCAAACATTTGAATTATAACTTTCAAATATAAAACTACGAAATTTGTAGCTTTAAAACCATAACTTTTAAAACTTGGATGTTTTGGATTTTCAAACGGTATATAGAATAAAATAGTTTGCAATTAAAATTTCTTTATAAAATAAAATAATTTCCACGACTTACAATTTATTTCATTTAAAATTAAGTCAAAATCCATAAATTTCAAAACCGCTTTAAGTTTCAATAACCACTTCAGTTTCAATATATATCAAACTTTGAATATTAAACAATTGGAACTAAGGTTGGAAATTTCTATTTACAATTTAAAGTCCTATTATTTAGTTTGAAATATTTGCATAATAAACCATTAATCATTTAAGTAAAACTCAAATTACTTTTGTCTAAAAAAATTCCTTCAATTTATTTATACTAGAAATATTCATTTAATTCATCTTGAAATAAAATTCAGTTATAAATATCATAACTTTTTTTTTAAATTTCCAAGTTAATAAATTCTACATCAACTTATGAGGTTAAATTCTTAATTAAACTCGATTCCAAATAAAATTTTCCATTTAACTCCCAATATTAATTGGTTTAAATCATTTAAAACTCTATATATTCTCAATATCATAACATGTACTTAACTATATAATATAAAATAATCAAACTCCATTATTCATCTTATTTATTTTATTTAACAAATTTATACACAGCTTAAATTCAATAATTTAACTATATATGTACATAAAATAAGATTTTATATAAGATCAAAAATTAATATTTATTAAACCATATCCTATCCAAAACCATAAAATCCTTTCAAAAATAATTTTATATATATACCACGGTGCCTGTATATAATTTTCTATCCTATGGTCAAGTGATACAGATATTTATCATTTCAATCCGCAATTTAATAATAAAATGCGGTTGTATATCATTTCAAATCGCAATCCTGAATGAAATGAAATGCATAAAAACTTGCAGTTAATATAAATAAACATCCATTCATCCAAATATCAATTATCAACCATTTATTACAAACCATCATCCAATTTAAACAAACATCAATATAGAGCATATAAAATATAACAGGTACTAAATAATAGGTATTAACTAACAGTTTATATTCAATAATAAACTTAATAACTATTTAATTAGCAGTTTATATGCAAATAAATAAATTTTAACTGTCGAATTTATATGCAATAATAAAATTAATTAACGGTTAAATTAAAAAAATGCGATGTAATTGAGATGATGAATAAAACATGCCAACAGTCATAAATAAATTTCTACTCATATCTTAAATCAATTTAACAAACATAAGAAACCTTAGAAGTTGTGAGTGGGTTAAAACACTCACATTTGATTTTAGCCCATAAAAATCCAAATAGAATTGCATAACTCAACAATCTCCAAATTCAACTAAATCAATTTCATGTTGTTCGGAATATAAATTTGAATCCAACAGAAGAAATCGCGCATGAATCAAAGTTTATATGCAAAAGGTATTCATGTTACAAGAAGTGTTATTAAAATAAAAATTAGTACGCATTAAAAATATATATAAATAAACAAATTTAAATACTTACGTTTTCTCAAGATGAGGCTTCAGGAAAAGATTGAAGAACAACTAAGATGAGGACAGGAAGTGTACGAAAAATGAAAAAGAATCATTTTTATAAAAGAATGCTTTTGGATTTGCAAGAATAAGAGCTTTTGAATATGAGGTGTTAGGAGAAAACAAAATGTAAAAGAAGAAATAAGATGTAGATTATTTATAATTAGGAAACGAATGTGGAGGGACAAAAATAAATACCACGTTTTATTTTTAAAGCTTCAGGCATTAATAGTGCATAAGGAAATGTACGTAGGAATTGGAAAGTTTGCAAACGAAAGTAAATTTTTGTATACGTGAAAATGAGGTGGCAAGAAATAAATACATTCTAAGAGTCTAGGCTCAGGTAATAAACAGAAGGAGAAAAGAAAAAAAAATGGATCAACTATTAATAATAAGGAAACTATTTTAAAACGTTCATGCAACAATTAATAATAGAAAAATGAAGGGACCATGTACCTCGCACAACCTTTTGAATTTTTTTTGGTAACGTAACCAAATTAACTTCATTAACTCAAATGATATTCAAATTTGTATGCATTTAGGTTTTTATCTACGCATAATAAAATATTTGTACTTACCTTAAAAATGAAAACGTTCAATTTTGTTTTCTCAAAATGATCTTTTATTTCCATTAAAACACCCTTTTTGTTTAACACAAAACGTGCGTTTCTTTTATTAAATCTATTAATTGCAATCAACGTTTCTTTTCCTTTTAATTGAAATATTTGAATTACATTAATTGCAGTTACTTACAAAGTTAAATTTTAAAACAGACAACTAGAATGGATAAAAAAATAGAAAAATTGTTTATTTAAACATGTTTATAAATTTATTGTTTATACACAAGAGTAATAAATAGATTATTTTCTTATTCTTGAAATCAGTCTGTAAGCTAAAACACAGTACAAACAAACATATATTTCTTTCTTTAAAATCAATCTTTCTATTCTTTATTTTAATGAAATTAAACCTACATTTACAAATGAAACATTCATTTTATTTGGTGTAAATTTTCTTTTTTATTAAATCAAACTTTCCCTATATTTTCATAAAACATATGCTGCTTTTATTTACACCTATTAATCTACAATTAGTATTCTCTCTCCTATTAATTGGAAATTTTCAATTACATTAATTTCAGTTGATTAAGTTCCAAAATGGACTAAATGAATGTAATGAGAAGTATACCAATTACTTCCTATCTAATAGTAATTTAAACATATTAATACACTATTGGATACAAACAGTAATTATATATTTCTCACTATAATAATAGTTTCTCATCTTGATTTACTTATAAATTTATTATTCTTTAAACCCAATTCCATCTCAATTTAAAGTAGCTTAATTCATCCATTATAGAATTTATTTCAGTTTCTTAAAATAACACCTTTATTATAAATTGAATCCAATTTATTTTAATAAGTTTCCAATTAAACGGATTAGATTTAATTCCAACCCTTAAATTGAGTCTATTATAACTCTATACCACAATTAACACTTGTCTCACATTTCATTCCATTGATATACTCAATTTCATCTTCCATGCAAATTTTATTCCATTACTTAAATATACACCTATTTACATTTTAAATTTGAAGGAATATTATGTTTTTTAAATGTGTATTTCTATATATTGAACACATAAATTATGGTCTTCAAATACTTTACATTCTATAACTTACTCCACATTCTATAACTTACTTTACTTACTTTTTCATATTAATTTCTTAATTATCAAAATTTAAACTTATTCCCCAAATCCATAAATTATTACTTAACATAAATCTACGCTTTTATTACTTTACGTTCACACTTCCGTTACTCTATAATTAATCACCAAGTAACGTTATCATCAAACCAACATTAATTAGTATATTAAATGCTTACATTTATTTCTCTATGTCCAATTTGTTTCAACTTTATTTACATTGATACTATTCCCTTATTTTGGTTATTACTTATCAACTTGTTCTAACCTTATTTCCTAAATTTCCGTTATTGTAAACCTATATATATATATATATATTTATTTATTTTAAATTAAATTTAAAATTCTAGTTTAATCAACCATTTCAACATGCAACTTGTAATAACTGCTTACATGTATGAATGGAATCATCATTTATTTTGCATTAACTGCCATAATTTAGCGAATTAATTGAAATTGATTACAAATTAACTTGACAACCTAATAAAGTAAGTAACGTACAATAAATATTGTCATTAACTCTTAATTACACTTTTAGAGGTTCATTATTTACGCCCCAAATATTGTAATTACTTACATAACACTGGTTTTACTCAATTAACATTTATTACAAACTATTCCAAAATTTATTCTCTTATATTATATTTATAACCAAGTGTAACTTTTAACTTGAATTGGTTGGATTTCCTTTCAAGTTATTAATAATTAACTTATACTAACATACTCCTTAATTTATTCCAATTACCGCTACAATGTTTTTTTATTACAAAATCAATTAAATACTTTCCTTTCTCGTATTAAATTATACACCTGTATAATCCTTTCCACTATTCATTTATTAGAATTCTATTTAAAATTTCATTCTTTGGTAATAACTCATTTATTATACTTTTGCATATCAATAAACAAGGTTCCAAATAAATAGGATTTATTAAATTCAATT
Source organism: Allium cepa (assembly GCA_030765085.1). Classification (NCBI taxonomy): domain Eukaryota; kingdom Viridiplantae; phylum Streptophyta; class Magnoliopsida; order Asparagales; family Amaryllidaceae; genus Allium; species Allium cepa. The sequence goes on from CM060934.1 coordinate 631,728,420, forward strand.
TTTATAGTTAAGTCTATTATAACCAATGAAATATTTCATAGGTTAATTATTAACATTTTCTTCGTTACCAATTATAACAATTATATTTCTTTATAATTTAATTCCAAAATCTTACAAATATGAAAAATTTAATTAACGAAATTTACGGGTCGTTACAAGAGGGCTAAAAGGGCCAAATGTCCAACTGATCATGGGGTAATGAAAATAACTACTCTTTCATTTATTTCATTCCCACTCACAAAATAAAATAAAGTTCTAAAGCCCACTAATCGCGGTGGCTAGGTAATAAACAAGAAGAAGAAGATAAAAACAAAAGAAATTTAAGGCTATTAAAGACCAAACTAACTAAAAGGTTTAGGTGAGTTATATCACTCTCATTTTACCATTTTCATCTAAGTTGAATTCTATCATGATTAATATGATGCTTTTTATTTGTGCTAAGCATGTATAAATGATATAAAACCGTTTTAATGAATTTTTTGAGTTGAAATGGCTTTACTAGGACGTTTAGCTATGATTCCCTACTCCAATGATTCTATTTTTGGAGAAGATTTTTAATTTTGCAAATTTTCTCATGTTTACATGAATGGTTATGAGTTTTAAAAGGATTTATATATTTTCGAAAATAAGTGAAAATAACTAAATATTGAAATTTTGGAAAAATGCACATGGAAATATATTTTTGAATTTTGTAGGATTTCATTGAATATCTATAAGTAATTTTCTGACTTGAAGCATACATTATTGAAACTTTAAATAGGATTGCCCAAAGTATTATATATATATATATGTAATATAATAAATGACTATGGGAGAAGATCCTAACTGAGTGATGTAACATAATATAAACGCATTGTAGCCAACTGAAATAGGTGAAGGCAGAATGAATATAGAGGCACACGTGTAAAGATAGTGGTAGGTGCATACATGTGGACGGACTTTATTGCTTGTACCAGAGCTGAGGTGGCGAAGTACAAGGGTAATTGCTGAGTGTCTGAATTGAAGGTTTTATACCGAGGAGCAACGCCCGAAGCTTAAATTGAACTAAGAAAAGACTAAGTAATGTTCTAAGTAAAATGAACTAAGAAGATGCTAAGGTAACGAGCGAAACTTAGTAAATGCAAAGAAGGAATTTCTAAAGGTTCCCGACAAAGGTTCCATGGTATTTCTGAGGCTAGACTTTCGAGAGATAATGCTTAGCTAACTCTTTGATGTAGCAGCATTAGATTTATGAAAGCGAAGATGATTGTCAAACGTATTTATAATAAGAATGTTAAATGAGGCTTCCCTAACGCGAGACTCAAGGGTAGTGATTTTCTAATAACTATTAACTTTCAATGGAGAGTTAATGCCGAGATTATATATCCAAAGCTTAAGATGGCCGAGGGTAGTACTTGGAGTTTCTTAAAGCATGATGTATTATGAAGATAGTTTCGAGGCTTAAGATGGCCAAGGATAAGTTCAGAGCCTAGATTAATGCATCGTTAAATGTGAAACCTAATAAATGAACAATTAAATGGAGTATCAGAAGTCGAAGACAACTAAATATATAAAGTAAGAACCTACTATGTAATGAAGGTTCAAAAGAGCTTATGAGGTTAAGTGGGGATGCACATTAGAATGCAACTACTTTAAAGAGAAGGGTTCAACATTCAACTTTCAAAGGGACTCGGGACGTCCATGGGGATCTACTCTATCACAAGGGTGGATGTTACTCTCTTTTGGTGTTCAAGTTTGAAGATAAATATTTCCAAAACTGCCTGGGGTTGTATCTTGTAGTATAATGTTAATGAATAACTTTCCAAAACTCCCTAGGGACGTACCTTATAGAACAAAATTAATGAGTGAATTCCCAAAACTGTTTGAGGATGTACCTTGCAGTATAAAGCTAATAAATGAATTTCAACCACTATTTACGGATGTACCTTACAATATAAGTCATGTAACAAATGAGGCCTAGAAAGTTAAGTATTACTTACCGAGGCATGAAGCCAACGGTTGTTTCGTATGTAGTTTAACAGGAACCTGTATATGAATACATGTTGAGTATTATAATTTCGAGAAATTATACCGAAGATGGTTTCATGTGCAGTTTTACTAAGACATGTTATGTATGTTCAATATAACATATATTTTGAAGTATGACAATTTTATATGCATTGTGTATTCGAGCCTTGTGTAGGGGAAAACCCAATCCGTACTTTAGTAACGAGGTCCAACTTGTAAAGGAGTTTTGATGTGAAATGATATTATTCACACCAAACTTATGTCTGACCCATCTGTTTATTTTTTCACCTATAAACTCATTGGTACTCATTTGAGTAGGTTAAGTTTATACGGATAGTAAGGATAGATAATTGCTGATGTTAGGACATTTCTCGAGACTGTTGAAGGCAAAGACTGGCAAGAGGCCTTATAATCATTATCTATAGCAGTAGCTTTTAATTCCACTGTATAATGTAAGTATATGTTAAAGTCCAAAGAACTGCAAGGGCTTAACATCTTCATATGTCGGATTTTTGGTGCTATTATTTAATAATTTTTATTTTACTCCTACGTGGGAATGACCAATGGGTATTATGTACATAACTTTGACATGTAATGAAAAGTGCTCTAGTTTTATTGTTTACTTAGATTGTTGAAAAATAACAACTGACCTCATTCTATCTGTTAACCCGCCTTTTAGCAAGGCCGTAGATAGGCGGATTTAACTAAATCGGTTGTTCGGTTCTCAAGACGGAAATACGATGGGTTTTAGTCAATTGGATGGATATACAATCAATCACATATGGTAATCATGATTATGAAGCCAGGATTCAGCATATTCGATGGACAAAAGTCGCGGTGTACTTGAAATACGAGTTTTGACAAAAGTTGAGTTGTCACGGGTTGCCTGGAGTTTGCTTCGAGTTGTATGTGGACTTGCTTCAGGTTTTCTTGATGGTTTCTCCGAGTCATCCAGGGTAATGCGCCAGGTCAGCATGTTGGATATGGAGTGGTTCGGCATGTCGGAGTCTCGATTGGTTTGACATGTTGGAGTCTGGAGTGGATAGGCATGTTGGAGTCTCGAGTGGATCGGCATGTTGGAGCCTCGAGTGGGTCAGCCTGTTGGAGTCTCGAGTGGTTCGGCCTATTGGAGTCTGGAGTGGATCGGCATGTTGGATTCTGGAGTGGGTCGGCATGTTGGAGTCTCGGGTGGTTTGGCATGTTGGAGTCTCGGGTGGATCGACATGTTGGAGTCTAGAGTGGGTCGACATGTTGGAGTCTGGAGTGGGTCGGCATGTTGGAGTCTCAAGTGGGTCGGCATGTTGGAGTCTCAAGTGGGTCGGCATGTTGGAGTCTCAAGTGGGTTGGCATGTTGGAGTCTCAAGTGGGTCGGGATTTTGGAGTCTCGAGTGGGTCGGCATGTTGTAGTCTCGAGTGGGCCGGCATGTTGGAGTCCCGAGTGGGTTGGCATGTTGGAGTCCCGAGTGGTTTGGCATGTCGGAGTCTGGAGTGGGTGGCATGTCGGAGTCTGGAGTGGGTCGGCATGTCAGAGTCTGCAGTTGGTCGGCATGTCGAATTCTGAAGTGGGTTGGCATGTTGGAGTCTCGAGTGGGTCGGCATGTTGGCGTCTTGAGTGAGTCGGCATGTTACATACTCCAAAAAGCAGTGGTCGGCTATATGGGCTCAACTATGGTCCTAATGGGCCCAAATCAAGAAGCCTAGTAACTCAGATTTTACCTATAAATACAGCATGCGGGGCTTTAGAAAAGGGATCTTCATTTTGTTTTCCTTCTTCTTCCTCATTAAGGCTATTCTGCCATAATTATTTTGAAAACTTTAGATTGTAACTATAATTGATTCTCATATCAATAAAGAGGAAAATTTTGGAGTGGACGTAGGCCAGAGTCAGCCGAACCCCTATAAATCCACTGTTTTTTCTGCTTTCTTTTTAATTTTTACTGCTCTTCATATTTATACTCTCTACATACACTCTATCTGTTATTTGTGACCGTTAGTTGGTGCTTTCATTTACGTTTGGGTGTTAGTGACCAATTTTGATGCTAACATTTTGGTGCTTTCACTGAGAAAGCTAGCACTCGAGATTCTAAATATTGGACTTTGGGTTTAACTCGGATTCTTAGGAAGCTATGGAAAAACAATCAACAAGGAGACAAAGAGCGAAAATTCAGCATGAAGGAAGCCAGGAGGCTTGCTCAGGAGCTAAGCAGACCTCAGTTTTCATCACCAAAGATGAGATAGAAATGATGATGGATGCTATGCAGGAAGGGATACTAAAAAGGCAGGAGGAAATGATACAGAACCTACTCCAACAGGTTGGACAAGTTGGAGTGCAAGACCAAAGGAATGGAGTAGCAAGTGATGCTGGAAATGAGGATCACGCAGCTAGAGCGATAGGAACGGAGGCAGCCCAGAATTAGGACCAAGGGCATGAAGCGACCGCAGTACGGGATAAAGTTGGACCATCGGGAACGACCCTTGAACTAGGGGGCATGCCCCCAAAAGGGCAGGTTTTAGGATTCCCTCATAGACTCGAGGGGGTAGGTTGGAGACAACAGACAGAGGCCGTTACTTGATGACAATGATAGGTTAGCGGACGTAACCATATAGGCTATGAGGGGAGGATTGGTAAATAGAGATTTGGAGGGTGTGAACATAAGCCCCTTCACTCCTATGATCAGGCAGGGAAGGAATCTGTCGGATGTCAAACTACCATCGCTGGAAATGTATGATAGGAAAACATGTCCCACTGTTCACCTAACAAGGTATATGAGGAAGATGGAAGTACTGGGGGCATCAGATGAAGTCGTGGCATGGTGCTTCCCTTTGTATTTTACAAATATAGCGGCACTATGGTTTAGAAAACTGGAAAGTGGCTCTTTTGGCACATGGACGGAGCTGATTGATAGGTTTATGAGGCAATTTCGGGTTCACATCGTGAGACTGAGGAGTGTGATGACTTTGACATTGATGAAGCAATGGAAGGGAGAATCACTTAAAAATTTCTTAACCAGATTCAATGGGGCAGTGGCTTCGGTGGATCGACCTAATCCATCGATGGTTTTGATGGCGGCGGTCTTAGGGATTACGGATATTTCGGATTTCAAGATATCGTTGGAGCAGGATCCACCAATTGATCTCGAGGAATTTTACCATGAAGCGGAAAGGTTTTTAAGACAAGATGTGAAGGCTGAAAGAGAAGGGAGAGAGGTCGAGGTTTATGCGGTAAAAGGTGGAGGTCCACCCAAGGAGGATTCAAACAAGGACGACAGAGGCAAAAGGAAAACGAATATAGAAAACACATTGAAAAGGTAACGGAGGGAATCAAAATTCTCTTAATATACGGATTTAAATGGGACTCTGGAAAGAATTTATTTAGATACTCGAGGACGCCTCCAGTATCGAAGGCCAGCAAAGAGGGAACCCTCCGAACACGAACGAGCATGGGGAAAGCATTGCCTTTCCATGAGCTCGATGGATAAAACACAAATGACTGTAGGCACTTAAAGGATATCATTGAGGAACTTATAAGGAATGGTGATTTACAACAGTATATAAGGAATAGAGCTGTGGTAGTGGAACAGGAGCAACCACTGCCCACATCAAACGAAGCTGACATTGGATATAGGCATCGTCGCCTCATTATCAGCTGAATGGATTTATGGCTTTGAGTAAGTAGTAAACCCCAAAGTAAGGCAGCTAAGTCACTTACACATGTACGGGATCAAGGATGGTCTCTAGGCATGCTCTGAGATAATGATATATCGTGATTCTTGGGTTTATGAAGTTTTGTTTTTTCTATTTTCTGTGAACTCTGGTTTCTTTCTTGGTACTATGTACATTTGATTTTCTTTATTTTATCGACTTTTATTTTATCAATGGAACTCTGTGTTGATTAGATTTGGAATATAAATGTAATAAATAGTATAGGTCACACCATTACGGTCCCAGTCAGAGAGACGGGGAAGAAATCGCATGTCACGAGTCCCTTCGACGGGGAGCGATGAAATGTACTCAAGCGTGGTATGGACTCGAGAATATAAAAGTTCTCGACTGGAGAGTCGAGGCCGGAGAATATAAAGTCCTCGACTGGGGAGTCAAGGCCAGAGAATATAAAGTCCTTGACCGGGGAGCTGTGTAGTTAATGCCCCGCTATTACCCCGCTACAACCCTGCTATATCTCATAGCGGTTTTCTACCGCTATGATTTTTCCATATAGCCCCAGAATATAGCCTTTCCGCTTTAATCCCCGCTATATCCCGTTATTTCCACTATTCCCGCTATATCTTTTTTGATAAAATGAACTGAAAAATTGCATTTATACATTATAAATTATGAAACTAATTTATTTGACTTAATTTTTAATATATTTTCAGAAATGAAAATACTCTAATATTCTACCAAATTCAATTATGTTATCCAACAGTTTTTCATTTATTTAAAGTATATTCGCATATGTTTTTATTTAAAATTATTTATGTATTATTTATAATTCAATTGAATGATAATTTTTCATTTGATTACTATTTATTTATTTGTAAAAACATTAAGTACGAGTTTTATATCCTTTTTTAGAGCCATCCGCTATATCCCGCTATATCCTCGCTGTATTCCCGCTATGACTTTTTGCACCTCCACCGCTTTGAATCTACCGAGAGCATTAACTGCACAGCCGGAGAGTTGAGGCCGAAGAATATGAAAGTCCTCGACTAGAGAGTTGAGGCCGGAGAATATAAAGTCCTCAACTGGGGATCGAGGCCAGAGAAGGATACCCCGCGGATTAATTCCTTGACTGGAGATTCGAGGCCGGAGTAGGATAAAGTAACTCGGATTTGAGTTACAGGATTGAGAGAGGTCCTAGATCTGGGTATGGACCCCTTGAGGTCCCGGATATGGATTTTAGGACCCAACGAGGTCCCGACTTTGGATATGGACCCGATAAGTTCGCGCATATGGATTATAGGACCCGGCGAGGTCCCGGCTCTGGATATGGACCCAGCGAGGTCCTAGCTATGGATTATAGGACCCAGAGAGGTCGCGGGCTTTGATTTTGTTAAAGATCAGAAGAGATCATGGATTCGATTAACGGATCTAAGGCTATTCAAAACACACCTTCCAAAGCAAGGCATGTTTCGGGGGGGGGGGGGGGGGGATTTTAACCCGCATTTTGGCAAGACCATAGACAAGCGGATTTAACTAAATCGGTTGCTCGGTTGTCAAGACTAAAATACGATGGGTTTTAGTCAATTTGATGGATAGACAATCAATCACAGATGGTAATCATGATTATGAAGCCATGATTCGGCATATTCGATGGACAAAAGTCGTGGGATGCTTGAAATACGAGTTTTGACAGGAGTTGAGTTGTCACGGGTTGCCTGGAGTTCGCTTCGAGTTTTATATGGACTTGCTTCAGGTTTTCTTAATGGTTTCTCCGAGTCATCCAGGGTAATGCTTCGGGTCGGCATGTTGGAGTTTGGAGTGGTTCGGAATATTGGAGTCTCGAGTGGTTCAGCATGTCGGAGTCTTGAGTGGGTCGGCATGTTGGAGTCTCGAGTGGATCGACATGTAGGAGTCTCGAGTGGGTCGACCCGTTGGAGTCTCGAGTGGATCGGCCTGTCAGAGTCTTGTGTGGAAGGCATGTTGGAGTCTCGAGTGGGTCGGCATGTTGGAGTCTCGAGTGGTTCGACATGTTGGAGTCTCGAGTGGGTCGACATGTTGGAGTCCTGAGTGGGTCGGCATGTTGGAGTCTCGAGTGGGTCGGCATGTTACATACTCCAGGAAAGAAGTGGTCGGCTCTATGTACTCGACTATGGTCCTAATGGGCTCGGATCACTCCAGAAGCCCCGTAACTCGGATTTTGCCTATAAATGCAGCAAGCGGAGATTCAGAAAAGGGACCTTCATCCTGTTTCCTTTCTTCTTCCTCATTAAGACTACTCTACCATAATTGTTTTGAAAACTCCAGATTGTAACTGTAATTGATTCTCATATCAATTAAAAGGATAGTTTTGGAGTGGACATAGGCCAGAGTCTGCCGAACCACTATAAATCCACAGTTTTTTTTGCTTTCTTTTAATTTTTATTGCTCTTTATATTTATACTCTCTACTTACATTCTATCTGTTATCTGTGACTGTTAGTTGGTGCTTTTATTTACGTTTGGGTGTTAGTGACCAATTTTAACGCTAACAATCTCCAAAAGATAATTCCGAAGTGACTGCTATTGCACCTAGTTTTCTCCTATAACATATATTATGCAGATTTTAAAGTGTAAAACCGATGGACTGCGTAAGTTGATAGGACGAGGAAAATAGGCCATGTCTACATTAAAATGGAACTGTGCACATTTCAAAATATAACATATGAAGCCCAGTAAAAACATTCAACATAAGTGAATAATCTGCAATTCATGTACAACTATCAACGCACTCAAATTAAATACACTATGAAGATCAATAAAGCAAATTGCATAGAGATGATGCAAACTAAGCTAATCACATTGCAATTGTGAAATGGCATCACGATTCTAAATATACAGAAACAACACACCCATCCAAGAGCCAAATGCGCCACTAGAATTAAGATAAATTGCATCATCGTCATAGGGACAAACTTCACCGATCCAACAAAAGCAATAACAAGGAACATCGTCTAGTAGGTGTGTCTTCGTAAAGTTACGCAATCATAGATCGTACATACACAAAACAAACTTTTAGTATGGAGCTAGCATAACGCAATAAAAGCAAGCTCCACCAACCTGGCTGAATAAGTTGCGTATGCATAGCTAAACCAAATTGCGTAGATATATAACACATAACTACAACGACTTTATGAAACCTATTAAAAATCACGTCGCCACAACCATACATGACATGCCGCCGTATTTATACTAGATTGCACCACCATAGCTCAGCCAGAAGACACCAACACAACCAATTTGAACTACACTGCCATTTCCTAATCATACTCGTGATGTGTCTAAGCATTAAACGATAAAGCATAACATTAGATCATATCATCACACGATGCACAATGTGTCAAAATAGGCATAAATCCATCTACTGCTCCAACCTCAGGTGCAACCTTCAAATTCAAACCATATAGCCTAGATCCAGATCTGTTCCTACCTAAAGAAAACATTCCCGCTTGAAACCACATCAGCAATTCATGCATATTCAAACAATTAAATGGACGAAGAACACGTAGCAAGATCAAACAATGGAGGAAGGATGTGAATATATGATGTCATCAATCTACGGGACATTATCTCTACTATAAAATGCAATAGCAAAGAGGATTTTATTTTTTACCTCTAAGTAATACATTGTAAAGGTATGGCTTTCAGCCATTTAAATAAAAAAAGTTGTACTATGAACGAAGGATAAGAAAAAAGAATCGACTTATAGATGTAGGATTCCTTAGTATCCAAACCATGTGATTCTTTATCTCTTTTTACTTTATTGCATTTATTACCCTGTTTTATGTGTTAAATTTTATTTGGATTGGTTGGACTTATAGTTATAATTGAACTTGATATTTCAACATATAGTTAAATTTCATCTACATAATTATGTAACCTTTAGCAAGATAATTACTTCTTTTCAAGGTAGTTTTAATGTTACTTAAGTTCGCTAATTCTTAATTACAAAAGCATTCTACATCGTATTTACTTTAGAAAACTAAGTTTGTGTTATGAGAACGTAAAATCTCACTAACAATTATAGCACATTGGAGTTTCATCTTTGGGTTTCAGGATGACAGATGATATCATTTAGCATCGGAGTTTAGGTTTAATTGACACCTAAATAAACAGAGCTAAGAGTGGTTAAAGAATTAGTACGAAACAAACACCTTAGGGGAGGGTATGTGCTATTACATGAAATATTTGTATTTTGCTATATATATATATATATATATATATATATATATATATGGATACATCTATCCTTCTATTATTGCTTCACTCTCTTGCTTATCAATTCTTATGAATACTTGTTTAACGGAGAAGCAATAATGGAAATGAGAAGTGGATGGGCTATTGTAGGAAAATCAAATGCAAGAAGAGAAGTTGAAAGCACTCAAACTAATGCAAGAAACGAAGGTGAAGTGCCATAAGTTGTTGAAAATGAAGTTGTTCCACCTGTAATTGCTAAAGATATGGATGTGTATGCTTTGTTTCAGAAATTCATGATGCAAATAATGAGGCAAAACATGCTCAATGCTGTTAAGCCAAGGTATGTAGTAAGGGAGGACTTCTCAGAGATGAACCAAGACAATCAAAATTTGGAGGGCAAGATACTTAGTAGGAAGGAGCGAGCTGTTGAATTGGTTAAAGGTTTGCAACCATATCTTTAGAGATTTAAGGTTTAATGATGCACAAAAGAAATGATTGACTTTGAGGTAGTTGCATGAAGACACTACAGGCTGGTGGGAAGCGTTAATTGGCAAGACATATAAAGAGGGAATTACTTAGGATTAGTTCAAGGAATGGTTCGAGACTTAGTTTATTTCCAAGCCTCAACCAGGTATGGTGCTTCGAGAATTCATGATTTGAAGTAAGGAGATTTTCCAATAGAGGAGTATATTTAAAAGTTTAATGCTTTGGCTAAGTATGGCTGAGAAGTGATTAATATACCACTAAAAAAGAAAAAGAAATTTATTCAAGGCTTGGAGAAGAGTTTGAATCATAAAGTGGTGACACACTCAGAATCTCCTTTTGAGTTCATTGTGGATATGACATAAAGATATAATAGCATGTTTCAAGAGGAAAAGAGAGTTAATACAAAGGCCAAAATAGTGGAAAAGAAGAAGTTCACTCCTTATGCAAAGGGTAAGAAGACTTTGCCAAGGGCAAGAGTTCTAAGACTGCTATTGTTGACATTACTTGTTTTAACTACACGAAGAAAGGGCATCATGTGTCTAAATGTCCAACTCCAAGAAACAAGGGGAATCTAAAGTGTCTTGAATATGAAAAATAGGAATTCAGAACAACTACTGTCCAAAGTTACGAGCGAAGTTAGTTTCTTTAGAAGGGCAAAGGAAGGACATCCATCGAAGATAAGGGTGAGAGTATTATTTAAAGGTATGACTTTAATTTCTAGTATTTCAGTTAGTACCATTTGATAAATGTACTACGCATTAATTTATAGCAAAGGACTTAGTTAGAATACTTTGGTTAGAGGTTACCTACTGTAAGTTTTTCTACGATCCTTTCATGTTTGATTTCATAGGCTTTAGAGTTATTTTAGGGATGGATTGGATAGAAATGTTCAGTGCAAAGATATATTGTGCCGAGTAGGTTACAACATTCATTCACCCTGACCAAAGCATGTGGGTACTTGTTGCATTGGAAAAGCTTAGACTAAGGTGTAAATTTGTATTATTTGCTTTAGCTTTGGAGGATGAAGGTATTGGAGAAGTGCAAGTAGTTAGAGATTATCTTGATGCGTTTGTACTAATTTCGGGATTACCACCTCTGTAACAACCCAAATTTTTAATTAATACTTATTTAGTGTTAATAATATTAATTTAATTGCCTAAATAGAATTTTTAAATATTAAAAGAGAGTAATAATTTTGTAATTGATATAATGAATGAGTTTAAATTGAAATTAAATGATAATAAAATTAAAATAAGTTAAAAATGTGGAAATAATATTTTATACAAGTGATATGGATAATGTATAATATTAGTTTGGCAAAGAAATGATTTTGAAATAGGAATTGAAATTGTTTAAATTAAGTGGAGAATTGTTTTATAAATGGAAAAATAAAATAAAACTAATAGTTTGTTTATACCCCGCCCAAGCCCAAACTAAAGCCCAGATTCCATTACTTCTTCAATCCACATCTTTCTATTACGAGACTTATCTCTTCTCAGGGCATGTTCGTGCATACTTCTTCCACCTTCTTATTGGAACAGGAATTCCCTTCATATTAATAATCAAAATAAAATAAAATAAATTCTATAAATAACTAAGATTTAAGTATGATAATCCCTACCACTTATTACACCATCGTGCATAAAGAAATTTTGGCTGGATCGATGCTTGGAATCATGCGTGCAAATAGAAAGGAAGAGGAGGAGCACACATGCATGTGAGTTTTAAGCTCATGCAATCTATGTTTGATCAATAATTTTATGTGTATGCACTTGAATTTAAATGATATGTAGATGAAACGCGATTTGTGATATAAGTGTAAATGGATACACAAGTCAAAAGGAGGAAATACATTGGAATTTGGCCGGAACATGAGCAAAATCGCTCCAGGCTTGGTCAACCATTCGGGTTACCAATCGACCGGCGACCTAGCTAATTTAAAAATAAAATAAAATTACAATCAAGAATAAAATAAATAAAAATATAATAAATTTTATATGAACCGTGTTTAAAAAAATAAATATATATTATAGATTTGTGGCGTTTATGTGGAATTTATAAATCTAATATTTATTCATTTAAGGAATATATTAATTAAAGTATAAATTAGGTTTTGATTTTAATAATTTTATAAAATATAATATAAATTCCAAAAAATAATAAATGCATTCTAATTGACATTTTTAGTGTACTAAAGTAAGATCTACAATTAATAAGAATTAGAGTTTTTTCATAAATTTCATATATGTAATAATCTAAAATTATTTAGAAGTTCAGTTTAATTTAAAAATAATTATTATCCTTTACTTTTGATGATTTCATCTATGTTATTATTAGAGAGTTGTTGTAAACGATTTAGTAATAGATAATTTTATATAGTTTCTATATATATATGGGATTATGAAGTAATATTCTATTTTAATTTGGATATTAAATAAGTTATTTATAAATCATATTTAATTTTAGAAAATTATAAAATGAGTGTTATGAGTAATACTTGGTTTACGAATTATTTCTGAAGATATAGAATGTAGAATTTGTAATCTGGAGGTAATTTGCCAATATTAAAATTTTCTTTGATTTACTATGAATTTGTTATTTTATTTATATGAGTTCTATAAAGATCTTGCTACTTATGGTATATTGAATTAGAGTTATTTACTCGTCCTTAATGTAAATAACTAATTAAATGTTTTGCTTTAAAATTATTATTATATCTTTTTAGAGATTGATCTTGGATGATATGAGCGATTCACCGTTGACATAGATTTGGTTAGAGGTTTTGATATGATATGGTGTTAACATCTTTCCTGTATGATTTCATGATATTTAATTCTGTGTGACAAAAAATTTGAATTAATGGAGTCATAAAACCATCTGGTATATGAATTTTGGTAATATTTCTCCAGCTATTCTTTGGACTCGTTATATAGGATATTACATAGATCGAGTGTAATTTATAAGCAATGAATAAAAGTTAAATATCACGAAGTGGAATGGGACATTATTATGATATTTGTTTGAACATTCACTATAAGTAGATGACACTTACGTGACAGGAATAGTGTTATGAGTGTAAGGTGATACATATAACGACGAAAATGACTTCGTGTTTATATTCAGCGAGTATGACTACATGCCTAACGACGAGTATGACTTTGTGTTTATATGTAGTAGTTCCATATGCCACTATTATGATATACTCCTTTTATTGATGTTTGAGAGAATCAAATGGATAAAATCCACCCTGACAGACTGATCATGGGGTCGTGCCTCAAATCCATGAAACCTTATATTTATATAGCTTCGTTCTTTCGCTTCGTATGTTCGCTCTATGTCACCTAGGCCAACAGTCTGTCACCTATTGAGGCTTGAGCCAAATCATGACTATTGAATCCTCGCATTGACGAGCATATCGGTGGCTACGTGTCACGATACCATGAAGGTAACTAAGACCGTAGAGATTTTGTGACTCCAGATCTTGCATCATGCTATTAGTCTTCCTTTTGGTACTAATGGGTAGTTGTTTGACATATATTATTGGTATACTATTGATATATCTCACTTTAATATAGATATGGGTTAGATGACCCACATATTAATGTGCGCATATGAATCTACTTGAGACTATGTGTCATCGTATAGTCAATTCCCGTCACGAGATATTCAGATAGTTTATATATTTGAATAGGTGAGATTATACCTGAGATGGTTGTCTAGAGTATAATGGATTCTCATATTACTATTTATATTGATTGGCAGACTATCCTATCTTAAATATATTGATGATAATGTTTTATTTATCATGATTGAGAGATATATTTGGACAATGCTACATGCTAGCCTAATTATACTTAGGGATATCTCACTTATTGATTTTTTTTGGATTTAGATGTAATTTCTATATATGTGTGATTCGCCTATTTGTATTGATTCTATGGTTTCTGATTTGATGTGCTTTTATACGATTGATGATATCTTTATGCATGGTTTCGAGTTATTCGAGTGGTACGATGCTTTGATGATTATCTATGGTATTATACTTATATTTCACACATACATTTCCATATATATATATATATATATATATATATATAGACATATTGACTATTAACTTGAGTATCTCTCGTAATGTTATCATATTATTGTTCATAGTTTGTACTATGTCACCTATATCTATAGATCCTTGATTTAGACATAGCCTAACCCGTTTGGTATTTATATAATGCATAGGTCAGTCCGAGACATTTTAGGTACAAAGATAATTTAAGCAACATGTGTCTTTAGTTGGCTTAGAGGAGATTATATTAGGATTATTCTGGGATATTTGTATGTCATTGATTCATTTCGTATATATATTATATATACACTACTGAGTTGTATACTGATTATTTATTGCATTACATTGAGATGGTGGATATTTGAGATGATTTGTATCCTTACAGTACCTTATATTATATATTATTTTTTATTGCGTTCTCTGTTATCTACTATATATTGCGTATTGTTCTATCCTGGTGGCACATAATGTATATTGCTTTGCACCGATACTGTATGTATATGTGAGTTATTTATTTGATTTTATTACGTACCAGTGTTAGTCCAAAGGAATATTCGCACGTGTACCCTAATAACCTCATTCACCATATTATCTGATAATATTACTCAAGCAATACTCTTGGATACTATGGGTATAGAGGTGGGGTGTTCCATTTGGTATCAGAGTAGGTTTAGAACAGTACATCATATATTAGAGGCACGAGCCAAGACCTTAGATGAGACGTAGAGTCCTCGGCCCCTTGGGTGTGTGGGAGTTTCCTATAATAGGGAATAGTTGATATATATGATGATTAGTAGGGTAATTATCGATGGACGTATTTGTAATTATACACACACGCACACTATATATATATAATCTCTTTTCACTTATTTCTTTCAAGTATGTAGTTTATAAGGGTTGGAGCAACAAGGGTGAAAGGAGTTAGTCCAACAAGTGGTATTGTATCGATGTTAAATATTGTACTGTTTTGTTTTGGCTTAGTATGGCACGTTGTGTTTTGATTTTAATCAAACTGTGTAGCGGAAATTTATCTATCAATTTTTGCTAAGTGCATTGATTGTTGTTTTATACGTTTATTTGACTATTGAAAATGGTTTGCATTAAATTTAATTTTGAATATAGCTTAGTGAATATTTGAATGTATTTATCAAAACTATGAAATGAATTCAATTATTGATGTATACTTATTATATATAAATATGAATGATGTCTTTTTTATGTTATAAAATGTTTATTTGAATTGGTTTATTGGTCAGCATATTTATATCAACCCAGTGGTGAATATAACTTAACAGATGTTAAATAATTAAAGATATTGGCAGAGGCCAATAGGTCTATAGTAAGCCCATGAAAACTGTATAATATTGGCAGTGGCCAATAGGTTCATAATCAGTCCATGAAAACTATGATTTGATGCTGGAAGGGGCAAGCACGTTTGTAGTTAGCCCATGAAAACTATATCCGGATTAAGATATTGGCAGTCAGTCAATATGTTCCTAGTTAGCATATGGAAACTAGGATAAGAGATAGGATATTTGAGTTACTAATAGGTTCTTAGTGATCCCATGAAAACTAAGTAATTGAACAGATAGTCCATAAACATTTAACAGGTTAATAGTAACCCTAGAAACTATAATTGACACAGATAGTCAGAATGAATAGGGATGGATAATCCAGAATTGATTTGTTTGTTTTTTATATCATCATAATGTTTTGAAATACTATGTTTTAACCATTGAGGATGCATGAGCATAGTATATGGTTTTATAAATGTTTTAGGATACTAGTGAGGGGAAAACTGTTCCGCTAAGCGGTGAGACTCATGATTTCGGCCATGGCTTCCAGATCTAGATCTGGAGACTAGGGTTTTTCTTCCCATTTTCATTGTTTTCCTCCGATTCTTCCCTATCTTGTCTTTCTATTCTAATTTCTGTCTTTAATTCTTTCTCTTCAAAGTAACATGGGATCTCTGCGTGATGAAGAAGGTTGGGAGGAGGTAAGAAGGAAAAGGGGCAAAAATCAGGCTCATGTGGGACTTGATACGAGACTCAATCTGGGTAAAAGTAGTGGGGGTATCACAGAACGGAAATCGGGTAGAAGGTTTCAGGCGACTGCAGCTAGACAAACAACAATTAAATTTTCGAAAAATTCGAAGTCTAACATTGTTCATTCAGGAAGACTGTCGAATATTAAATTAACTGTATCAGAAAATGCAAAAAAATTTTCTTACAGTGAGGCAGTAAAAATAGGAGCGGTTGGGGATTTAGGTAACCTAGATCTTGAATATATTGAGCCTACAATAGTAGATGGAAAAAGAGTAGGCACTCTTTCATCTGATGCTATTAAAGAAGTGGAGTGTGGCTGGGAATTATGTATATTATTGTATGTTGTTGGATACAAACCATGGCTTAAGACTTTTGAAGGTTATGCCAACAGAGTATGGTCCACACAGAAACCATTTTCTGTTAATTCAAGAAATAACGGTTTCTTTGTGGTGAGATTTGGTTCTGAAGAGGACTGCAACAAGATTTTGAAATCAGGTCCTTGGTTTATGGACCGGAACCTGATAATCATGAAACGTTTGTCCCCAGACATGAAAACAGACAGACCTTCTTACTTCTTTGCCTATGTGGGTTAGACTTCCGGGTTTAAGTTTCAAGTTGTGGGGTAATAAGGCTATTAGTGCCCTAACAAGTACAATAGGAGTCCCTATAAAGATGGACGCGGCAACGAAAAACAAATCACGATTAGCTTATGCCAGAGTATTAAGTGAGGTTAATGCAACCTATGGTATGCCAAAATCCATCATAGGTATGGATGAAGACGGGAGAAGTTTCCTTCAAGAAGTGGAATATGAGAACCCTCCTCCCATATGTGGCAAGTGCGTGTGTTTTGGCCATATTTCTGAAGAATGCCTAATGACCAAGACATGGGTTCCAAAACAGACACAAACAGACGATTCGGTGGAAGAAAATCCTGTGGAACCTAATCTTGTTGTATGTTCGGATATAGAAAGAGAGGAAGGTGGGAATGATTTTTCAGAGGATCAGGGAAAACAAGTAAATGAAGGTATCCCAACCGAATCTCTTAATATGGAGAACACGAATGACAGCAGTGTTCCTGAAGGTCAAATAAGGAATAACGTCGAGGAGACTTCAGATGGAGAGGACGGATATCAGATAGATTCTAATACGCTGGAGATAGAGGAAAAGGGAAACTCTGAGCAAATCACAATGGCCAGAAAAGACTCTGAACTACGCAACGGAGAAACGACCACCCCTGTGAGATTGACTAATTCAGGAGACAAAGAATTGAGCTCACCACTTCCGAAGAATCCTTCGTCCTATATTACTATTCTTAAACGCCTTTCGCCAATTCCGGATACTTCTAATACTATACTATCTACTGATATTTGTATTGATGATTGTATTATTAATAATGTTAATTTTAGGAGAGGCACTGAACATTGTATTAATTTACAGGAACATGAGAATCTGGATAAGGAGACAGAATTGACAGAAGTAGAAGGGGAACATAATACATATGATAATGCAGAGTCTATTCATGAGAAGCAGCTTTCTCCTAGTCGCATTCCTGCCCCCGAGGATCGGAATAAAGTATTTGAGAATATTCAAGAGGACAAGCTTGTTCGTAAGAACCCCAAGTGGTTTCAGAAGTTAGGCATTCCTGTGGAAGATAAAGGGGAGTCTTCTAATAGAAGGTCGCAGAGGTCTCGCAATAATAAGGTAGCATAATGTCTTTTGCAAGTTGGAATGTTTGGGGGTTTCATAATCCCAACAGAATGAAAGAAATTAGAAACCTCATTGATAAGTATAAAATCAGTTGTTTTGGTGTGTTGGAAAACAAGTTACTATTTTCAGATATTGTGAAACTGGAAAGAGTTTTAAAAGATGGGTGGAAAATTATAAGCAACGTATCCTGTTATTATAAATGTAGAATATTCGTCCTCATTGACGGCAATTCCTGGAATTATAACTTCATTAGTATGAGCGACCAACACATCACTATTGAATTAATCAACAATTCGAACTTCAAATGTAATTTAACTTTCGTATATGCTCAGAATTGCGTTAATCTAAGGAAAAGGTTATGGAAAAATTTACGCGAGGATGCTATTAACATATACTGACCATGGTTGGTTTTTGGAGATTTTAATTGTATCCACAATCCCTCAGAAAGAAAGGGAGGTAATCCAGTGCCTTTTGGAAACCTGTTTGAATTAGACGATATGTCTAATCATGCAGGACTCAGAGAAATTGATATTAAAGGTTACGAGTTTTCTTGGTGGTCAGGTCCTAGTCGCAACATATTTTCAAAAATTGACAGAGTCTTCGCCAACCTAGAATGGATCAACCTATTTACAGATCTTACGGCCGTATATCTTCCTCCTACTGTGAGTGACCATAATGCAATCAGGGTTTCACTTTTTCCCAAACCTAGAGACAAGAATAGACCTTTTAGGTTTATGAATCATTGGCCGTTGTGTGATCAATACTTTCAGCTTATTGAGGAAAAATGGATTCCTAAACAGGAAGACCGACCTCTATATCAACTTATGAATATTCTCAAGAACATTAAGAGAGAGCCAAAAAATTTGGAGTACAAAAATTTGGAATACCAAACAAGAGGTTAAAGTTCAGAGAGAGATTTGTTCTAGGCTTCAAAAACTTCCGGAAACATCAAATGATCACAATTTAGTCATGGAATTTCAAAACGCCAAAACAAATCTGGAAATGGCTCTTAAAAAAGAATTTCTAGATACAAAACAAAAGGCTAAATGTGATTGGCTGAGGATGGGTGATGAAGCTTCTTCTTTCTTTTATGCTAGAATGTCTAGCAGAAGAAGTAGAAAATGTTTGACGAGCATTGTGGTAGATGGCAAGGCGGTTTCGGAAGACACAATTATAGAATCGGCTATCAATTTCTACAATCAAATGTATAACCTTCCCTTAGGTGACCAGTTCCCAGAAGTCATATGTAAATCGATTATTTCTGATTATGGTGCAAATTTTTTGAACAATGATATATCGATGGAAGAAATCAAATTTGCATTGTGGGACATTAAAGATGACTCTTCCTCAGGTCCGGACGGTTTTAACTCTAAGTTTTTCAAAATTCATTGGAATCTTTCGAAAGAGTTAATCTACAAAGCTTTGAATGACATATTTCAGAAGGGATTAATAATTAATGAATGGAATCATACATTCCTACACCTGATTCCCAAAAAAACCCATTCCACTAGAATTCAAGATTTCAGACCGATCGCATGTTGTAACACTTTGTATAAGGTTTTCACCAAAGTTCTTTGTAACAGACTTGTCCCTTTCCTGGGAAAGTTGGTGTCCCCGAATCAGACGGCATTTATTAAAGGTAGATCAATAGGGGACGGAATTTTGTTCGCTCATGAAATTATCAGAGGTCTTGGCAGAAAGGATAATAAATATATGTGTATCAAAGTAGATTTAAAGAAAGCATATGATTCGATTAATCGAGATTTTGTTACACACATGTTAGTCAGCCTGGGTTTCCCGAATAAATGGGTGAATATTATAAAAAACATCATAAAGACTCCAGTGTTTTCTATCATAGTTAACGGGGAATCACACGGTTATTTCAAGAGTTCAAACGGCCTTAGACAAGGTGACCCACTTTCTCCCATTTTATTTACATTGGTTATGGAGTATTTTACGTTAATAATGGATGAAAAAGTCAGAAAAGGTCAAATTTCTCCAATTAAAGACTATGATAACAAATTGACTCACTTAATCTACGCTGACGATATTATTGTTTTTACTAAAGCCAATGCACAAACTGCAACTGCAATTCGTGATGTCTTCCAAACCATGAAAAGAGTTACTGGTTTGGAACTAAGTTGTGAAAAATCTAATGTTTTCTTTGGAAAAGGGGTTGATCATTGCACCGATATTAGCACTATCCTTAATATATAGCAATCGGATCTCCCAGTAAGGTATTTGGGAATTCCCTTGTCTAGTGCCAATCTGAGGGATAAGGATTGTTCTCTGTTGTTAGAGAAGATCAAATTAAGAATTGGAGGATGGGAAACCAGAATGCTTAGTCTTGCCGAAAGACTCGAACTCATTAAATCTACCATTTACCCAACTATACAATTCTGGATGCAATGCTTTTGCCTCCCAGTTTCTACAGTTCAAAAAATTAAACATTTGATTCTTAACTTTCTTTGGAAAAGTCGTAGTAGTAAGATTCCCTGGGATATTCTGTGCAGACAAAAAGAAAAAGGCGGTATGGGTCTAAGAAATTTAGAAGAGATGAATCGAGCGTTATCTATTAAATTGATTTGGAAAATAATTAATGCAGAAGGAATTTGGGCGAATCTCATGCATTGTAAATATATTAGTCAGAAAAGTTTTTGGGAAATTAATCAGCGATCAAACGACTCCGGAGTGTGGAAATTTATTCTGAAAAATAGGCATGAAGCTTTGAAATGCCTTTCTCTCAATATAGCAGATGGTAAAACTACTTCATTATGGTACGATCCACGGTTACACGGAAGTTCTATTATGGAACGTATTGGTAGAGACACAGCTTTCAGAACTGGTACAGAAGATTTGGTCCTTAGTAGGATTATAAAGAATGGAGAGTGGAAATGGGATTCGTGTAGTTTTTTATTCCAAATTCATGCAGATATAGAAGGCGTCAAAATTCACAAGGATAGGGAAAGGGACTTTTGGACTTGGAAGTGTACGAAGAATGGTTTATACCAATTTAAAAATGTTTGGAACTCAATAAGAACCAGTTTTGAAAACAAATTTTGGACGCCATTGGTTAGGCATAAAATTCATGTTCCAAAAATGGCGATTTGTCTTTATAAAGCCATAAATGACTATTTACTGACAAAATACAGATTGCTACAGAAGCAGATAACGGTGGACCCCTTATGTGTTTTTTGTAATCATCACAGGGAAACCATAGACCACCTATTTTTTCAATGCGAGTACACAGAAAATATATGGTTTTGGAGCTGTAATTTTTTTTTAAAGCTCCGAAAAATTTATTCTCCTTTTCTTTGAAGGAAGATCTACAGAAAATTGTGTCATTCTCAAAAGTTAATAGTCTCTATTCAGACCTGTTTCAATTGTCTCTATCTACTTGTGTTTGGCATATTTGGCAAGAAAGAAATGAAAGGATCTTCCAGGATCGAAGTACAGATAAAACGCAGATATGTACAAGAATACGCCAGACTATGAATATAAGAATGGCTAGATCTAAGCATTTCAAAAACATCACTGACAAGAATGAAACAATAGCAAAGAAATAGGTATATACCTCCCAATGCTGAATTGGGGCAACACCTGCATTATCATATGTTGCGTTCTCCTTCAACCTTTCTGTTTCTCTGACTCTCGATTCAGGTTTTCTTGTACCTGTTTTATTTAACAATGCCCTCACATTCTCTCTTTTAATTTACATATTAATTTACAATTAACAAAACGAATTGATATAGACTGTTAAGTTGCAGAATGCAGGCTCTTCTGGATAAATGCTAGCTGATGTCCTTAATGCTACAATATAAACACAAGGAAACTCTGTTAGTATCTCATCAGATTTATTAGTTTGGGTATAAGAGACTTACCTTGCAAACGTTTCTGCGTCCCTCGAACATGTACACCCTTATGGATTCAGGTTCGTCCCTGGTCAGAACTGATAGTAGAAAAAGATGCGCTGAGATTCAATGACTCCGAAGAGTTCTCACTGTAAAAACCTCAGTTATCAAAAACTGAGTTCAAAAACATACTCTTTAGGTGGCAAGAAACTTATCTGGTTTAGATTTGGGCCTGATCTACTTGAAGAGATAATAGACTAGCATGGATCTAATATATGCTGTCGTTTCTGACGTAAAAGGCAAGAAAGTAGCTCAGATCTGGTTGAAGAAGCCCGAGAAACCTAAACACAATAAAAATTAGATAGTTTTCTCAGATTAAAGACTTCATCATTTGGGTTTTATTTACTTATCTGACTCAGATCTGGGATATAAGTGATGAAGGGGTAACTAGTTTCATCTCAATGGTCAGACTGTTGCTTCGACCAGATAGTAGAAGCAGATGAGTTGAGATATAATTGCGGCTGAAGAGTTACTTGAAGAGACTTACGCCTTTTTTCTCTTGCCAACATTAAAGGAAATTTTGTTCGGATGTGAATTAATGAAGGAGATGGAAGTATTGAACTGCCTTATTTGCTTGAGAGAACTCTCGAAGCTTCTGGCACTTGGGCTTTCGTAATTGTTTGAGTAGGCCTCGATCTATAACAATGTAATAAAAGAAAGGCTTGTTTTGTTTCAAGTTATGTACAGTTGTGAACTTGCCTTTTGGCATTTGTACTTTGTTTTTATAGTTGCTAATAGAAAAGTTTGAATCTGATTTCAAAAAAAAAATGTTTATTATCATTACATGATTTTGGAAGCCTAGCGAATGTTTTGATTAGAATTGTTTTAGAAAAGTATGCATCATGTGTATGTTATTAAGATTTAAAATAAATCAATAGGAGTTCTAGTGAAATGAGTATATTTAATAATTTGTGAAAAATAATACTTATATAAATTTTTGAAATGAAATTGTGTTAACTTGTCCATTAAGTGTGTTAAGAATTTGGTTGATAAGGATTCCTAAACACTAAAACGAGTCATTTGGACATAATCTTTTGGAAATCTATAAAAGTTTTCCGAAAATTAAAAGTACTTTGGAAAGATTGAATACCTTAAAAAGTATTTTAAGGAAAGTTAGTAATTTTGTTAAGGTGACATTTGGAACTAACATTTGTTAAGGCTTTGGAAATAAGAGTTCATATTTATTATTCTGGGAAAATTTATTATAAAAGATATTTTACATTTGGATATGTTTTAAGTGATGTTTGTAGCCATTGGACATTGGTGGATAGCTAAAGTCATTAGTGAGGTGGTATTGATTACGTGGTCTATATTCCAACCAATTGATATTAGCTAATCAATATAGTAAATGGAAAGACAACATTATTATACTTTATAGTATTTAAGAATTTAAAAGTATAATTTTGTATATTTAATGATGTTTGAATTGCGTATAAAATGAGAATTTTGAAAATAATATTAGGATATGGATTTATTGGATGAAATGTTTTTGTAATTATGAAAGTAATTATCAAATTTGATGAATATTTATAAATGAAGTATCAAGGTTGTAAGAATCGCTCGACGTATGCTAGATGGTAAGCATGAACTAGGGATTAATTGCCTAGGCGGGGATTAATTGAGGATTAATCGAAGCTAGGCATTATTGATAAATTCATGCATTTTGAATAAAATTTTAGTATTTTTTTAGTATTGACTGGCCCATAATGGGATATCATGGGTTTGAATGGGCTTGGAAGCAACCACGAAGGCAAAATCGCTTGAAACAAACATTTTGATGCTTATAAGAGGCATCAAGCCTAAATTGATGCATAGATAGTGCCTATAAATCAGTTTATATGCTTAGATAATGCAGTAAGTCTCATCTAGAATAACTAAGCAAATAGCTCAATGGTAAGAGTAGCATAGTGCGTAGGCAGGGCTTAGGAGAGAGCCTAGAAGGATTTCTAAAACAGAGTGAAAAATATGATTGTAACGACCTAGATTTAAGAATGGTTTATAATTAAATATTAGAATTATTTAAATAATTAAATCTTGGACTTAATGTGAATAAAAATGATTTTAAAAGCTTGTTTAATTGCCGTTTAAATTAGAATGATGATAGTAAGCTTTAAATTTAGAATTAAAAGTGATTAAAATTGTTTTAATAATAACTCATTTAATTAACATGTGGAATTATCATTCGAGGGTACTATCTTGGGTTTTAAAAAAACTAGTGTCATTGGATACGAAATAATGAATTGTTATACCCATCGAATTTTGTTGTGATCAGACGTACTGTTTGGTCGTGCGAGCTCAAAATGAATAACATAGATTTCAAGAATTAAATGTAATATAATTTGATTTTAAAAGCCAACTTCTTTATATGGTGGAATTGGGTTCCGATACTAGTTCCATTGTGTTCCAAATGAGGGTAATTAGGTAGGAATACTAGGGAGCATGCCTCGTTTGGAATTCAAGATTTTGGGAGGGTGAATAGTGTTGGAAAATATTCTATATAAGGACCTCACCTCTCTATTTCTTTCCTAAAACCCTAACCCTAGCTGTCAAATCCAATGACCAATATTGCTCTGGCAACTTGAAGCCGTTTCCTACAAAGTGACTAACATTAGCAGGGTGCGGTTAGGTTAAAGGAGTGCATCAGCAGTGGTGGATGAGGTCACGGTGGCTTAAGGCAGCGGCTAGGTCGAGTTGAACATGAAGGCGGTTTTTGGGTGGATGTCGGTGATAGAGGCGCCGTTGGAGGGGACGTTGGTGGCTATAGGTGCGTCTTGGTCAGGATTTTCTACCAGAGGCATGCACCGGTGGCTAAAGGTCCATGGTGGCGGCGACGTGCAAGAAATCGTGGTGACTAGGTTTTGGAAATGGGCATCCTGGGTTTGTGTATGTGGGAGAGAAGGTGATTAATCATATTTACCTTAATTAATTAGTTAATTATTATTTAATCAATCTCTAAATTTCCAACGGTCTTATCTTATTTATACAAGGTCCATCGAGGCACCGTTTTCGCTATTGCATTCGTACTTGGATTATCTATGCGATAGAGTTGGATTCGTTGAGTTTGGAGCTTGCATTCGATTTTGGACTACTCAAAAAGGCGAAAACATTGGCTGGGACTTGGTTGAGTTTTATTCACCAGTTGATTGTGCAATTATTGTATATATGCTTGTTATTGTATTAAAGTATAAACTGCATAACAGACTGCATTTAGACCCCATTTTGTTTTGTAAAACAAGTGAAAGATTAAATTGAAGTAAAATCTCTCTTATAAACATGTATCATGGCCCAGATTCACCATCTACATGTTTGATAGTGCTTTGTGAAAAGTGATAGTGCATTATATACGTTTGAAGCAAAATAGTCATATTAAACGTGCTTTGAAATCCTTATTATTTGGCATAGGTTAAATTGGATAAATTGTGATAAATGACGGAAATACACACACACACACATGTATATTGGGTTGTTCTATACACACTTTGGTGTGTTAGGCATAAATGAAATGGGTTTGGAAAATTGTGGAAATTGAAAATGGAAGTTGTAAATGTTAGAAGCGAAAATGACGCGATGGATGCACTTTGAAATCGTTGTGATCTGCGATTTTAAAGTTAACCTTGGAAGACATCCTAGGGCTTCTCCGTATTGATTAATAAGTACCGTTATCATACTCATTATAGGAAAATAACAACGTTTAAATATATTTTTGAAAATCATTTATGGATTTATAAAATAATAGTTTTAAATTATTAAACAGGTTTTAGGTGGTGTTTTAAATAAAGGGTTTAAAATATAGTATAAGTATTTTAAAAGTATATTTTTAGTGTATATATAGTTTTAAAAGTTATTAAATATTTTAAGAAAGACTTTTAAAAGAATTTTATGTTATAATATTTTACAGATGGTTTATAGTATTTTATTAATTATCTTAGTTTTACAAATAAATCAGTATGTGTAAATATTATGTTTTGAAGGTATTTTAATATATTCAAAAGTTTTAAAAAGGAAGTTTAATATTTTATAAAGGGATATAAAAGGAGTTTTTTTATTATAACACTTATGGTATAATGGATTGTTTTATAAATTGATTAAAAAGGTATGTAACCTTGTTTAATAAATGGAGAAGTATTAGAACTTTAAAGGGATGTTTTATAGTAAATGACTAGTATGAAAGTGATTTTGGGTTTATAATATCGATATTTGTGCAATATTTGTTTTAACCCGTTTAAATATACATTTGAAAAGCAATTTGATCTTTAAAGTGGAGTTTTAAAGATAATGGAATGGTAAAGTGTTTTGCGATTTGTCGTAAACAATGTTTCAGTAACATTTGTGTTTAAACCCTTGGATAATATTTTGAAGTGTTAAAATATTGTAAATGAGTTTGGTAGAATTCTTATATATTTAATAGTGGGATTTTAAAGAGAATAACAAGTATGAATTAATTTTGGGTTTTTGTGAAAATGTGTAATAGTGTTTGCCTTAACTCTTTTTGGTTATACTTATGAACGTAAATGAATCTTTGAAAAGAACGTTTTAAAGATAATCATACGTGAAATAGTTTTGGGTTTGCAGTGATAATGTTTGAGTAACATTTGAATTAAGCCATTTGACATTGATTTATGAATATACTTATACGGTTGAGATAAATACATGAATGCTTTTGGAAAATATTGGAAATGTGTTGAAATGAATAATGATGTTTTAATTAATACGATGTTTAATTAATAAATGGAGTTTCATTTATAAAGAGTTTATTAAGCAAAATGAGTTTTACTAATAAAAGAGGATTTTATTAATGTTTGCACAAAAAATGGACAAACACCTCCAAGTCGTATGAATTAGTTGATTTGATGTTGTTTCTAGTGATTTGGGTGATTTACGCAAATATATAAAAAGCAGGGATTAAACTGTAAAAGACGCACAGATTTATAGTGGGTCGGCCAGAAC
The DNA here is from genome assembly GCA_030765085.1 of Allium cepa. Lineage (NCBI taxonomy): Eukaryota > Viridiplantae > Streptophyta > Magnoliopsida > Asparagales > Amaryllidaceae > Allium > Allium cepa. The sequence goes on from CM060934.1 coordinate 631,755,475, forward strand.
GTGCCTACGTCCACTTTATATGTTATTCTCCTTTTTCTTTCAGATTACAAGTACAAAGCTTTGTATACAAGTATATGAAAGTTGTTTGAAAGTTCCTTCCAGGCTTGAGCTCTCAAAACTTGTCCGACACTGTTGTACCCCTGCCCCTCTATTTATAGAGTCAGGGTGGGGGCAGGGGTCTTGGATGTATATAGCTGCTGGTGGGCCTGGGCTGATGCAATCTGGCCGGGTAACTTTGGATCGGCAAGGCCTTGGTTCGGTGATAGTTGGGGTGGCTTTGGTCCGGTAGCGAGGGCGTTGCTTAGTTCGGTAGTAAATGATCCGGTGGTAGCCCCCCTTGGCCTTGGTTCGGTGGTAAATGATCCGATGGTAGCCCCCTTTGGCCTTGGTTCGGTGGTACTGGAAGTGAGGTTGGTTCGGTGATGGAGTGGAGGGCATTTGGTTCGGTAGTTGGGGTTTGGTATTGATCCGGTGGTGCTTCCCTTCAATGATTCGGTGGTGCTGGAAACGTACCCAACATTTGCCCCCCAAAGTGAGGCATATACCAGCATATGTCGTGCTTTATTTTCTCGTAGTTTGGATAGCTTCATTCGGTTTTGAGTGTCGAACCGGTTGGTCCGGTTATCCTGCGCTCGCCTATAAGTAGGGCATCATGCCACTGTTATTCCTTCACCTTTTGAGATAGCCGAACCGATTGATTGCCGAATCAAACTCCTATTCTTGCCGAATCAAACCCTAATCTTTGCCGAACCAGGTGAGACCCTATTCTGCCGAATGAATGTTTGTTTTCAACTACCGAATGGACTCGGGGACCTTATGTACCGAATGAACTTTGAAAACTTTGATTTTACCGAACGAGCTTAAAGATTTAATACCGGATGGACCTTATACTAAAAATGCCGAATGAACCCTGGTACTCCGAATACCGAATGAAATTTTACATTTGCTTTACCGAATGACGCTGGGAGTTTGAGCGTTCTGATTCATGAGTGAAATTTCAGACTATATACACTTGCTTGTTTATATCCCCTGTCTTAATAATATGTTTTTCTTTTGTGTTTGTAGGAAAATGTCTCGCAAAGTGGAAACTCGATCAGAAAAAAGAAAATCCAAGGGCGAAGGAGAGTCCTCCGCAGTGCCCCCAGCCCAACCAGGTCCGGGACGACAGGGGCCCATCCCGAGATCGCTAGTGGATGGATATGGTCCTCAGGAGTCTTGAACTCTCCTCCTGACTGCTTTCCTAGATCCCTCCGAGAGGAGCAGCTTGATGTTATATCCCGCTCCTTTGGGATTGATAGAGCACTCATGCTGTTGCCGGGGGACGGAGTGATGCCGTACAATCCCCCTGAAGGATATTTTGCATATAGTAGGTACCATTGCATGTGCGGGGCCATTCCTTCGATCAATGCGTGGATAGTCAGCTTCATTACTTACCTGAAGGTGGCTCCTTTTCAGCTTCAGCCCAACTCCTACGCCATCTTAGTGTGTCTATTCGTTATCTTCCAGAGGAGATATGGGCGCCCCTCTTCTAACCGGGAAATCCGATATCTATACAATCTGAGGAGCTACAAGAAGGGGTCTCCGTACATTAGTTTAGAGTCAGCCGTGTCCTTCAAGCCGGTCTTGGACTTATACTCGTAGTTTACCATGTTTAAGAAGGAATGGTTCTTCGTCAAGGACGACTCCGTTTCTTTTCGCCTTTTCACTTCTGGCTGTAAGTTGAATTCCACTTGTAATTTCTTTGTCCCGACTGCAATGCTTCTTCTTATATGCTTTTATTTCTTGCTAGCGACAGGTGGCTTTGCGGTCGTGGAGAATGATCACCTGGTACAGATGGCCGCGGAGATAGAGACTATCTTTGGAAGGGACATGTCGGCTTCTTACCTAATCAGGAATGCCACTCTCCTGGAGCACAACCTGATTCTGCCACGTCAATCCGTGGTTAAGCAGAGAGATACAGCCGAGGAAAGGGCTGCTAAAGCTAAAGATGGGGCTACTGCGAAGAGCAGCAAGAGGAGTCCTTTTACAAAACCTCCGGTTGTCGGAGGTAAGAAGCTCAAGAAGTCCGACGGCCCTTCCCCTAGCACGTGCCCAATGACTCCGGGGGAGGAAGACGTGGAGGAGGGTAGAGGTGAAGGCGAAGGAGGCGATGTAGGAGGAGAGGCAGAGAGCGGAGACGACGGAGAAGGTGATGGTGGTGGTGATGGCGCCGGGGCTTTGCCTCCTGGGCAAGCAGGCGAGATTCAAGAGTGGACAGATGATGCCTTCCGCCAGGCTTTTGAGGGGTTGGAGGAAGGATCAGCCTTGGTGGAGAAATCGAAGAGGTCTGATAAGGCCGGGTCCGGTGCCAGCCTATCTTCTGAGAGTATTTCAACTAAGGCAACTCCGGCGGTTCAAGGTGAATTCTTAACTCCTTCTTTTCACTTCACACGTTTCTTGAGTCATAGCTTCATGCATGCTTGTAACACTTGGTTTTTATTCCAGGAATGGGTAAGGTGGCCAAGACATCAGATATTCGGCACCGCCTTGAACAGTATAAGTTACTTAAAGCTTCCGCCAAACCAAAGCCGTCAGCTAGCCGTCCAGGAGATGTGGTCAGATATCGCCCTCTTCTCGGAGTTATTGAAGAAGATATGCAAAAGAGAAAGAGAGGCCGATCTTCGTTTGAACCTTCACCTGGCCCTCAGCCTCCATCCCAGCCTATCCATGATATTACTGAGGAGGATACTGAGCTTATGCCTTCCCCACATCCGTCCAAAAATCCAACCGCCACCCCGATAGACCATCCTGGTTTGGTTCGCAACCCATTTGCCGGCCATCCGGATCTGGACCCGAGTTTTCATGATATCTCTTTTGACGAGGCCACGGGTGAACATCTTCTTCCCCGCAATCCCATGGTACGGGTGCTTGATGAGGCTAAGTCCTTAGACCTCGATTTGCTTACTACTCGGATAGTTACCATGGGGGAAGAAGCGAAGGCTAATATTGATCGGGTCGCGGAGGAGACCAGGAAGTTGATGGGGCATCATGCCCGTCTGGTCAAGGCTGGAGAGGAGATTGGGAGTGCTAATATTCGGTTGCGGCTAAAGGTTGCTGATCAGTCCAAACAGCTTGCCAACCAAGCCATTCAGATTTCTCAGCACGAGGCAGACTCAAGGCGGCTGAAGGTGACTATGGAAGAGGCTAGTAGGGCAAAACTACGAAAGATGGAGGCCGCCTGCAAGGAGCGGATTGACATAGCCATTGCTACGGTGGATGAGGTTCAGAGGGCGGATCTCGAGCAGGTAGAGGAGTTATCTTGGAGGCTTGAGGCCGCAGAGCTTGCTCAGGCCAGGCTAAAGGAAGAGATGGAGGAAATGAGGAGGTCTCTCCAGGCTGACCGCTTGAGATATCGATCGGAGAGGGATGTTGCCATCACTAAGTTGCTGTCCTCCGAGGCCCGGGTGAGGGAGTTTGAGGAGAATGAGGGGATGATGGACGAGATGTTGCAGGATATGTACTTCCGTACTTGGAAGCAGGGTAATCTATCCTGGATGGATGACTATCCCCCGGCCATGGCCAGGATATATCTCCGGGCTTTGGAGGAGGCCAAGGCCGATGCGGATAAGGAAGGTGGTGCGACATTCAGGATGGATGTGGTTACCGCCCAGTTCTCAAAGGAGGAGAAGGTAGCGGTGAAGGAGGGGATGCGGCTACTTGTTGCGGAGGAAGCCGGTGTGCAGTTGGGGGATGAGGACCAATTAGCGGGTGTTGGTGAGTTTTCCTTTTTTAGCTTTTCATAACTTGATCGTTCATTGTCGGTTTAATGGACTCTTTTCCTGAATTGGACAGGTGGGGCCTCTGGTCATCATGCTAGGAGCTCCGATCCTACAGTCAAGTAGATTCGAAGAGCTGGTAGGACGAGGGTGGAGCACGGGTGCAGTTGGTTATTTTATTTGGTCTGCTTGACATTCCTGTACATGCTAGTTCAAAACATTAATGTACTCTTAAGTTGTAATTATGTTATTGAACGTCTTTATGTAAGTTTATAACATAAGCTGATTCTGTTATATTTTGAATGCTGTTATTATTTTGAAGTGCTGTATAAAAAACATAGTTATGCATATGCCTGTGATTTAATTGTGTTCGATGTTAAGCTTTTGCTCGAAATATAATCTCATGTTTTGCAATGTTATGAACAAGTCATAGCTACATGATTATGTACAAGAGAAAAGAGTACCGCCCTTCATGTTCTGGTTGCAAGGGGTAGCTTTGGACATCTTGTGTAATTGACCATGGATGCGGCTGAGTGCCTTGTCACCCAGTTTGCGGGCTCAGATTCTCGTGAGCGAATGCCTCCTATTTAGTGTCCTGTACTTTGGGGACCGTTATGCAGGATACAAGAAAAGTATTTAAATGGAATGGAAATATAGGAAAAGTAAAACTTCCAGTCACGAAAGGCCGTCGATATGCTTAAGTTCGTGGCAAACGGGTTTTGTAGTTACTTTCCCTAGCTGTGGGTCTTGGAGACATTTGTCACCCATCTTACGCCTTCGCGGGGAGTTTATCTTTTTTACCACAGCCGCACTTAAGACATATCGGAGCCGAGATCGCGCACAGTAACTACCCGAGCCATGATGGCCCGTAATCGTGGGTATTATTCGATTTACTATGGCCGGCTAGCGTGGGTGCCGATCATCAACCGTGAACTACCCCTGGCTGGCCACTCCTTATGTTGGGGCTTAAAGTAGGTTCACAGTTGCCGACGAGCCGAACGCCGTAATGAGCTGCCATCGGCTATAGTCGGCCTTCGTGATGGCTTATAATCGGCTCATTACAGTTGGCTTTGAGGGCAGTCGCGAGCAATGAGTTAACCCGCAGCAGAGGGATGCTGGAGCAAAAGTGTCTCATTGGCGAGTGTATAGAATTGCATAGTACCTGTTGGGTCTTGTCCAGGTGAGGTTGCACCGCGAAGTTCCAGTACGGAAATGTCGTTATACATGATTTCGTTCAACAGAAAAGGATAACATTTAACAAGCAGCCAAGATATAAAGGAACAAGTTAAAAAGAGACAAGATTTTTAAAGTGGTTCGGCACGAAAATGCCTACGTCCACTGATTCTCTTTGTTAATTCACTTCATATGGGCAGTACAAGTTAAGAAAAGTATCAACGGAGGTGTTGGATGTTCCATACCCTCTGGAACACCTCTCCGTCCACTGTTGACAAAATATAAGCTCCGTTGTGGAGATCTTTATGAATTACATAGGGTCCGTCTCAGATTGGATCTAGCGCTCCGGGGCGCGGGAAGATCCGCTTGAGGACAAGATCTCCTTTCTGTAAGCTGCGGTGCTTGACTTTAGAGTTGTATTGTGCTGCTACTTTTTGCTTGTGAGCTGCCGCTTTAAGTGCTGCATCATTTCTTCTTTCTTCAATTAGATCCAAAGACATGTGTAGGAGTTCTTCATTCTCTTCTGGGTTGTAGTGGATCCTACGGTGGGAAGGCACTACAGTTTCAACTGGGAGCATGGCCTCCGATCCGTATGCCAAAGAGAAAGGAGTATGCCCTGTTGATGTTCTGTAAGATGTACGGTAGGCCCAAAGTGCCGTAGGAAGTTCATCCACCCAAGCGCCTTTTGACTTTTCAAGTTTCTTCTTGATTAGGGTTTTGAGGATTTTGTTGACAGCTTCAACTTGTCCGTTTGCCTGGGGGTAAGCCACAGATGATAAGCTTTTGTGAATTCCGTGCTCTTGGCACCAGTCGGCGAATTCCTCGCTGTAAAATTGAAGTCCATTGTCCGATATGATTTTGAGTGGAACCCCGTACCTGCATAAAGCATTTTTGATCAAGAAGTTAATAACTTTTCCGAAGATATTTTATTTAGAGGCTCCGCTTCCACCCATTTGGTGAAATAGTCAACTTCTACTATGGCATATTTGGCTCCGCCTCGACCCACTGGCAGTTCGCCAATCAAGTCAATTCCCCATATTGCAAAGGGCCAAGGGCTGGTCATTTGAGTAATCTCGTTTGTTGGTAGTCGATGAATTTTAGCAAATTTTTGACATCTGTCACATCTTTTGACGAAGTCTAGGGCGTCTTTGTTTAAGGTGGGCCAGTAATATCCATATCGGAGTATCTTCTTTGCCAGAGTCTGCCCACCAGTGTGATCTCTGCAACTTCCTCGATGTATGTTGGATAAGATCTCCTTAGCTTCCCTTCCAGCGACACACCTTAATAAGGGATTAGAGAAGCCGCGTCGATAGAGGATTCCTTCTTGTATCGTGTAGCGGGAAGCTTTCCTCAAGATTTTCTTGTCTTCGTTACGCCCGTCGGGCAGTGTGCCATCTTGTAAATATTTCCGGACAGGAGTCATCCAAGTTTCCTCTTCGATTGCAGCTATCATGTTATTATCTCGTAACTCGGGGCTAGTTGCTGTGAGGTGGTTATTGTTCGGGAAGCGGCGCCGTCCTTCATGCTAGCTTTCTTTGCTAGTTCGTCGGTCTTCTGATTCTCTTCTCGAGGAATGTGTTTGATTAAATAGTGATCCAACTGATTGAGCAGCAGCTTGGTCTTCTTTAGATATGCTGTGAGTCGTTCTCTTCGAGTCTGGAATTCTCCCAGTATTTGATTTACAATAAGTTGAGAATCACTATGGAGACATAAAGAACCGACTCCAATCTCCAGGGCAAGTTCTAATCCGGCTATCACTGCTTCGTATTCTGCGTCATTGTTAGTAGCGGCGAACTCCAACCTTAGGGTGTAGTGCAGCTTCCTTCCCCTGGGGGTGATTATCACAACAACTGCCCCCGAGCCTTGTTCATTTGATGCTCCATCAACGAAGAGGTTCCACTTGATATTTTCTGCTACTTCAGATTGCTCCTTACCTTCGTTAGTAGTGAATTCGGCAATGAAATCAGCTATGGCTTGTCCCTAGATAGCGGTGCGAGGATGGTAGGTAATATCATATTGACTCAGTTCAATGCACCACTTAAGTAGTCGCCCGGAAGTGTCGGGGCGATGGAGTACTTGCCTTAATGGTTGATCGGTTAAAACTCTGATGGAATGAGATTGGAAGTGGTGTCGCAGTTTCCGTGACGTGATAAGCAAACAGTATGCTAGCTTTTCAAGTTTAGGGTATCTGGCTTCTGCCCCTGTGAATCTCTTGCTTACAAAGTATACGGGTCGTTGTGCGTGGTTGTCCTCCCTCACCAAAGCGGCGCTTAAAGCATGGGACGATACAGCAAGGTATAGGTATAGTTCCTCGCCTTCATTTGGAGTTGAGAGCACTGGTGGTCTTTGGAGGTGTTTGATTAAGTTAAGGAAGGCTGTCGAGCATTCGTCAGTCCATTCGAACTTTCCTTTGTCTTTCTTAAGAGCTTCGAAGAAAGGGATGCATTTGTCGGTTGCTTTAGAGATGAACCTGCTTAAGGCAGCCACCTTCCCGTTTAGGCTTTGCATCTCTCTTCGAGTGGATGGTATCTTGATATCTTGCAAGGCCCGGACTTGTTCGGGGTTCGCTTCAATCCCCCTCGCATGGACGATGAATCCCAAGAACTTTTCCGACGATACTCCGAAGGAGCACTTTAGAGGATTCAGTTTCATTCCATATTGGCGAGTGGTTTATATGATCGTTGACTTTCCTTGATTTTACCAGCATGTCATCCACATAAACTTCCATAGTTTGCCCTATTAATTTTGCAAACATCTTGTTGACAAGGCGCTGATAAGTAGCTCCGGCGTTTTTAAGTCCAAAAGGCATTACTTTGTAGCAGTACAATCCCCGGTCAGTGATGAAACTGGTGTGGTCTTGATCGGGGGCGTGCATAGGGATCTGGTTGTATCCTGAGTATGCGTCTATGAAGGATAAGAGTTCGTGTCCGGCTGTACTGTCCACGAGTTGGTCGATTCGGGGGAGTGGGAAGCAGTCTTTCGGGCAAGCGTCATTTAAGTTGGAGAAATCGATGCATGTTCGCCACTTCCCATTAGCTTTCTTTACCAGTACCGGGTTGGCGATCCATTCTGGGTAGATAGCTTCTCGTATGAAGTCATTGGCAAGTAAGTTCTTTACTTCTTCCTTGAGGGCTGCTGATCGTTCTGCCCCCATGCTCCTCTTTTTCTGCTTCACTGGCACCTTGGTGGGATCGATGTTCAGTATGTGGCATGCTACGTTTGGAGAGATTCCTGTCATGTCGGCGTGCGTCCATGCAAATACATCCATGTTGTGGCGAAGAAAATCGACGAGTTGATCTTTCAACTCCGCTCTTAACTGAGACCCGACTCTCAGCAGTCTACTTGGGTCGTGTTTGTCTACAGCTACAAATTCCATAGCCTCTGCAGGCTCGGTGGTGGCCTCCTCCTCTTTGTCCCTGGGGTCTAATTCGTTGAAAGGATCGCTGGTATATCGAAGAGGAGGGGCTTTCTTTAATTGCTATGCTTCCAGGCTTTTCTTGTAGAGAGAAGTCTCTGCATCCTTTCCTTTATCCTTCCTGCGGTTATTGCGAAGCTCAGTTACATAGCAATCTCGAGCGGCGTCTTGATCTCCCACTATTTCTCCTATTCCGTTATCTGTTGGGAATTTCATCTTCAGGCACCATGGGGTTAGGACAATTTGAAAGTCAGACAAGGCTGGTCTTCCCAAAAAGGCGTTGTAGGCCGAATGGTTCTCTATCAATACAAATGTTTGTTTTCGCACAGCAGAGCGGGGATGACTTCCTATTTCAACAAAAAGGTCCATTTGCCCGAGGGGCACCTTCGCATCTCCAGTGAAACCATGTAGTGATTTGTTGCAGGGAGACACATCCTTCATTGACAGCTTCATTTTGTCGAATGCATGCTTGAATAGGATATTCACCGAGCTTCCAGTGTCTACTAAAATTCGAAAAACTTTGGCTGGACCGAACAAGGCAGAGATGACCATAGGATCCATGTGTGGGTACTGTCTTCCCTCTAGATCACGCCTACTAAATGTGATGTCGTCACTCTCTTTCCGTTTCGGGTGGCATTCTTTCATAACAGAATTAACGTAGCCTTCGGCGTTTCTAAGTGACTTATCGTATCTTTCCATCTCTGTCCAGCTTCTGTCGGCGATGTGTGGTCCTCCTGATATGGTATGGACTACTATTTTCTCTTGACTAGAGCCGCTGGTGTTGCGATTTCCTCCGCCTTCCTCTAGGAGGGGTAACCCGGGGTTTTCATTGGCGGGAGCTGGAGTCCTGCTCTGGCTTTTTACATAGCGTTCCAGTCTCCTCCTTCTGATGTGTTCTTCAATCAAGTCCCGGAGATGGTGGCATTCATTGGTGTCATGTTCGTGAGATTCGTGGAAGCGGCAGAACTTTCCAGATTTGAGTGCGTTATCCGACTCCTTCTTGTGCGGGAGGGGGGGGGGGGCTAGTATCTAACTTCGTCTTGAGTGGCTAGGAAGATGTTTTCGATCGTTTCATTCAAAGGAGTGTAGGAGTCAAATCTTGGTCCAGGTCGATATAGGCGCTTTTCCCCTTTCTTGCCTCCAACATTGTCTCTAGAGTCATTTTTCCGAACATCCTTTGTTGTAGCGGAAACCCTGTCTGTGGCTGTTTTAACCTGTTGCCCTGACTGCCTCTCAGTGGCAGCGTCTTCAAGTCTCATATACTTTCCAGCTTCATGGAAGAAATCAGGTAAAGTAGCTGGCTTTTCCTTGGTTAGTCTTCTAGCAAATTTAGTATCCGGGTGTATACCACTGCAGAGAGCCATTAGGATAAGTTTCTCGTCGGCATCTTGGACTGCGGCCGCCGCAGCGTTGAATCGGGTGAGATATTGTTGCACTGTCTCTCCGGGTTTCTTCTTGATATTAGATAAGGAATAAGCGTCCTTGGGTTGTTCCACATGAATGCGGAACTGGCTGATTAATTTTTCTTTCAACATTTCCCATGAGCTGATGGACCCTTGGGGTAGGTGGCGGAACCAGGAGGTAGCTAGGTCTGCCAAGAAGAGTGTGAAGCATTTACACAATACTCCCTCCGTTGCTCCGCTCATGAGCATATGCTGGGTGTATCTCTGTAAGTGTACGATGGGGTTAGAGGTTCCCTTGTAAGGTTCCATCGTTGGCATTTTCCATTACCGGGGGGTGATGGCAGTTTCAATCTTGCGGGTGAAGGGGCTGGTTACCCTAGCACCTATCCTTCGATCCCTTTGCTCTCGTTGGACGCACTCCCTGAACAATCGTGCCATTCTTTCATCAGAACTTGGAGTGGATAAAAATGAGTTTAGTTCTTCCCTGCGGGATTGACTCCGTCCAGATGACCTGTAAGGATGGTATCGTTTATCACTCCTGACATTCTCCAATGGATGCCGCTGGTCTTCCGGAGGCATGCTGGGGTCAGCCACAGTTGGCCCTTCCCTTGATCTTCCCCTGCTGGGTTCTGTTCTTAGCACTTCCTCGGGTCCAACTTCGGGCTGGACTCCAGCTCGGCCCCGTCTACTGGTGTTTCCATGGTTAGGTAGCATGACAGGCTCAGCTACATCCAACCCCTGCCTGGGTGCCTCCCCTGTTGGGTTCGGCTCCAAGAGTTTCATCGGGTCGGAATTCGGGCTGAGCCTGGGCTTGGCTCCTACCATTGTTGTTTCTGTCATTAGCCTCTTCGAAGAAGAAAGACCTTTGTCGTCTCCCAGATCCTCTAGACCGGGACTCACCCCATGATTCAGTGTTACGGTTGGATTCTTCAGCATCCCTTAAGCGTGACATGAGTTGGTCCACCAAGGATTCTTGTTGAGATGCGAAGCGGTTAGTTAATTCAGCCACAATCCTGTCCAGATCCGCCCTTGTAATTGGTTGTTCCGAAGCAAGGGCTGTCGGATTTGCCTGATTTAAATTTGCTGTTGGAACTGGACGATTGTCTTGGTCCCTGATCACTGGATCTGGGATACTGCCAGTTGCGATGTCCTTTCCTTTGTTAGCATCTTTCTTCCGTCCGGGAGCCATATTATCCAAGCAATGAACGATGTCGATAGGAAAAGGGTTGAGTGGGAGAAGCTGAAGCTTCGAGCTCCCTCTTTCTCAGTGAAAGCACCAAAAATGTTTGCACAAAAAATGGACAAACACCTCCAAGTCGTATGAATTAGTTGATTTGATGTTGTTTCTAGTGATTTGGGTGATTTACGCAAATATATAAAAAGCAGGGATTAAACTGTAAAAGACGCACAGATTTATAGTGGTTCGGCCAGAACGTGCCTACGTCCACTTATATGTTATTCTCCTTTTTCTTTCAGATTACAAGTACAAAGCTTTGTATACAAGTATATGAAAGTTGTTTGAAAGTTCCTTCCAAGGTTGAGCTCTCAAAACTTGTCCGCCATTGTTGTACCCCTGCCCCTCTATTTATAAGGTCAGGGTGGGGGAAGGGGTCTTGGATGTATATAGCTGCTGGTGGGCCTAGGCTGATGCAATCTGGCCTGGTAACTTTGGATCGGCAAGGCCTTGGTTCAGTGATAGTTGGGGTGGCTTTGGTCCGGTAGCGAGGGCGTTGCTTAGTTCGGTGGTAAATGATCCGGTGGTAGCCCCCCTTGGCCTTGGTTCGGTGGTAAATGATCCGGTGGTAGCCCCCTTTGGCCTTGGTTCGGTGGCACGGGAAGTGAGGTTGGTTCGGTGATGGAGTGGAGGACCTTTGGTTCGGTAGGAGTTGGATTGGTCCGGTAGTAGCCCCCTTGCTCCTGGTTCGGTGGTACTAGAAGTGAGGTTGGTTCGGTGATGGAGTGGAAGGCCTTTAGTTCGGTAGTTGGGGTTTGGTATTGATCCGGTGGTGCTTCCCTTCAATGATTCAGTGGTGCTGGAAACGTACCTAACAATTAATAAAGGAAGATTAATTAAAAATGGCAATTAGAAGTCGGTTATATGACTTGATCCATGCCTATGTGTCTCGAAAATGCTTTGTATGTTACTTACTTGTAGACAATATACGAGACTTAGTTCCCATATGCGATTGTTTTCATTATTACTGAATGACCATATTCATCGATTCAGTCTTGAAGGGACCGGGATCGGTAAGTCTCCTACTTATTGAAAACCACTTTAAGGCTGAGATACGTGTTCCATCTTGTTAACCCGCCTTTTGTCAAGGCAGTATACATGCAGATTTAACCCAATGGACTTCACGGTTATCAAGGCTGGGATACCATGGATTTGTCTCAAATAGATGGATGGATAATCAACTACAGATAATAATATGGAGTCAGGATTAAACATAGTCAGTGGATAAACAATGCAGCGTGCTTGAAATGTGAACAGTGGCTTGAATGTGGAGGGTCGGCATAAGAACGGATCGGTATAGGCATACTTCATGAAGAAAGAGTTCGGTACAAGTAAAAACTGAGGGATCGGTATGTTTGCACAAGCAATGGATCGGTATACTCGAGTGGTATAGTAAATAGAAGGGATCAATGTAATATGGATCGGCATAGAAGGGTTCGACATAATGAGGGATCGGTATAGGGAGGACTAGCATAGGAAGGTTCGACATAGTGTGGATTGATATAGGAGGAATGATCGGCTAAATATGGTTCGACATAACATTATAAACACGAGGGATCAGCAAAGCTTGGACTGATGTTGTATGGATCAGCATATTTTCATAGCGATGGATGGATCGGCCCTAATAGCACTCTAAGGGGTCGACATATTGGAGTTTTATGATGTGGATTGGTATGGCATACACTAGAAGGGATTGGATCAACGTAGTACCCTGAAGCATTAGAAATCGGCATAGTAACCTAAGGGTCTTGGACCGACATGTCTTAGAGTGATCGGTATACTGACGAGGAAGGAAGGATCGACATATCTTCTTAAGGAGGGATGGATCATCATGTCTCCATTGAGGAGATGGGTCGGCATGCTTCGTGAAAGATGGATCGATGGAGTATAGTAGAGGGATATGGGTCGGTGTAGCAACGAGGAAAGGGAACGATCGACGTTGATTTGGATGGAGGAATAACAGTCCGTACGACTATGCCGATTGTTATTTATCGACAAATTGGTCTTTTCGATCGTTATGGTGGGCCCATGTAGGTGAAAAGACCCTGTATCCGAAGTTTCACCTATAAATACAGTAGGCTTCGCTTTAAAAGGGGGGACATTCATTCTGCTTCTCTTCATCTTCTATCTTGGGGATACTCTGCCCTTTTTATTTTGGAATTTTAGGTTGTAACAGTAATCGAATTTCAATATAAATAAAAAGGATTATTCTAGAGTAGACATAAGCCGGAGTTAGCCGAACCACTATAAATCTTGTCTCTTTTATTTGCTTTTGTTTTAATTTTGATTATTCTTTATATTATATTCTCTACATCATATACTAGTTGTGATCTATGACTGCATATTGGTGCTTTCACGTATAATTGGATGTTGGTGGTCAATTTTGACGCCGACATTTTGGTGCTTTCACTGAGAGTTGACTTGAACCTACAGATTTGGAAGCTAAGATCTTAGATTTTGAAGCTTGGGTACTTGGATTTAGGAAGCAATGTCTTGGCAATCAACAAGGAGACGAAGAACAGAGAGGAGCCATCATGAAGGAAGTCAAGAGGCTTCCTCCAGAGCTAATCAGACTTCAATGTTCATTACTAGAGATGAGATGGAAACATTAAAGGATGCTATGCAGGAAAGGATGCTAAAGAGACAGGAGGAAATGATGTAGAATTTATTCCGACAGATTGGACAAGCTGGAGTGCAAGATCCGGGGAATGGAGTAGCAGGAAACACTGGAAATGTGGATCACAGAGTTGGAGCAGCAGGTGCTGAGTAAGTCTAGAATCAGAACCAAGGAAATGAAGCAAACATAATGCAAGATAGAGTGGAGCCACTTGGAGCAGCCCCTGGCTAATCAGAAACGATCGGCCATACCACAGCCGATCGTTATAGAACGATCGGTACCGATCATTCCATGCTTGGGAGCATGCCCCTGGGTCATATTGGCTCCACTCCAGGCAGGATACCGGTTGGTGCTGTATAGTTCGGTGTTGATCGGGATATGAATGCTCATCCAAAGGAGAAGATTTCAGGATTCCCTCATGGACTCGAGGGGGAGGTTGGTTTGGAGACAATGGACAAAGACTGCCACATGATGACAATGATAGGTTGGTGGAAATGCTCAGATGGGCTAGGAGAGGAGGATTGTTAAACATAGATTTGGAAGACGTAAATAGGAGCCCCTTTGCTCCTAGGATTAGGAAAGCCAGGAATCCACTGGAATTCAAACTACCAACGTTGGAAATATATGATAGAAGAATGGATCCCGCTATTCATCTGACGAGGTACATGAGGAGCATGGAAGTACTGGAGGCATCAGAGGAGGTTATGGCATGGTGGTTCCCTTTTTATTTGATGGATATAGCAGAACTATGGTTGAGACAGTTGGAAAGCGGCTGTATTGGCACATGGACATAATTAATCGAAGGGTTTATGAGGCAGTTTAGAGTTCATATCTCGAGACTCAAAATTGTGATGAGTTTGGCAACACTGAAACAGAGGACTAATGAATCCCTAAAGATTTTTCTAACATACTTTAATGCTGTGGTGGCATCGGTAGATTGTCCAGATCCATCCATGGTTTTAATGGCAGCTATATCTGGCATTACCGATGGCACGGAGTTCAAGGATTCACTAGCATGGTATCCACACATGGATCTAGGGGAGTATTACCATGAAGCAGAAAGGTTCCTACGACAAGAAGATGCATGAGCAAACAAACCAGTGGTGAATGTTGTGAAAAGTGGAGGATCGTCAGGAGATGTAAACAAGAATGATAAAGGCAAGTGGAAAATGAACGATGGTAGTAATATGTTGAAAAGGAAATGGAGTGAACCGAAATTCTCTTCTTACACGGATTTGACTGAACCTTTGGAAAGGATTTATTTGGACACTCGAGGACGCCTTCAGTATCTAAGGCCGACGAAAAGGGAACCCTCGAATACGAGCGGGCATCAGGAAAGCATTGTCTATTCCATAAGCTGGATGGGCACAATACAAATGACTGCAGGCATTTAAAGGATATCATTGAGGAACATGTGAGGAATGGTCAGTTACAATAATATGTAAGGACTCGGACTGTGGCGGTGGAACAGGAGCAGCCATCGTCTACCTTGATCGAAGATGGCACTGGATCAAGGCATCATCGTCAACTTATCATTAATTGATTGGATATATGGCATGGAATGAGTAATAAACTCCATAGTAATATTGCTAAGTCACTTATACATGTATAGGATCGAGAACGGTCCTTAGGCATGCTCTGAGATGACGATGAACCGTAGTGCCCGGGTCTGTGAATTTTTTCCCATTTACCACCAACTCTGGTTTTCCAGATATTATGGCTATTTAGTTTTTTGGTTGTATGAACTTTTTTTATATTTTACCTAGTGGACTTTGGAATGATTAAATTCGATTAATTTAATAAACAACACGGGTCATGGTTATGGCCCCGATCGAAGAGACGGGGCAATAACTGTGAGTTACAAGTCCCTTCTCCGGAGAGTGACAGGGTGGACTTGAATACAGATTAATTCCTCGATTGGGGATCAAGGTGAGACTAGGGAAACACATGGATTAAATCCTTGATTGGGGATCGAGATCAAAATAGGATACCCTACGGATTATGTCCTCGACCAAAGAGTTGAGGCCAGAAAATAAAACCCAACAGATGCCAGGTATGGACTATGCCTGGCAAGGGGTAGGCTGCTTTGTCGAAGAGCGACAGGATTGGCATACTCAGGTCATCGAGTATGAATTATGCTCGGTAGGACCTGAAGTGGTCCTGGATTTGGATTAAATGCCCCGGAGAGGTATGAGCATTTGGATATGGACCCGGAGCGGTCTCGGATTTGGATTAAATGCCCCAAAAGTGTTTATGGATTTGGATATATATCCAAAGTGGTCCCGGATTTGGATAAAATGATTCGGAGAGATCATGGATTTGGTTAATGGATTTGGGATGGATTTGGAATTGGATATCGACTTGGAACAGTCATGGATTTTGCTAATGATCCAGAGAGATCAAGGAATCGAATCGGCAACAAATTTGATTTTGGATTGGATAATATGGCAATCAAAGGATTACAAACTTTGGATTTTGGATTTATGGCAATACAAAACAAGCCTGCCTATCGCAAGGCACGTTTTGGGGGGCAAAGTGTTAACTCGCCTTTTGTCAAGGCAGTATACAGGCAGTTTTAACCTAATGGACTTCACGGTTACCAAGGCTGGGATACCATGGATTTGGCTCAAATGGATGGAAGGATAATCAACTACAGGTAATAACACGGAGTCAGGATTAAACATAGTCGGTGGATAAATAATGCGACGTGCTTGAAATTTGAATAATGGCTTGAATGGGGAAGGGTCGACATAAGAAGGGATCAGTATAGACATACTTCATAAAGAAAGAGTTCGGTACATATAAAAGCCGAGGGATCGGTATGTTAGCAAAAGTAGTGGATTGGTATGCTTAAGTGGTCTAGCAAATAGAAGAGATCGTTGTGACATGGATCGTCATATGAGGGTTCAACATAGTGAGGGATTGACATAGGGAGGATCAATATAGGAAGGTTCAACATAGCACAGATTGGCATAAGAGGAACGATCAGTTAAATATGGTTCGGCATAACATTCTGAGCATGAGCGATCGTAAAAGCTTGGAGCGATGTCATATGGATCAACATATTTCCACAAAGATGGATGGATCGGCCCTGTTAGCACTCTAAGGGATCGGCATATTGGAGTTTTTTGATATGGATCGGTATGGCATACACTAGAAGGGGTTGGATCGGCGTAATACCCTAAGCATTAGGAATCGACATTGTAACCTAAGGGTAATGGATTGAGATGTCTTAGAGGGATCGGTATACCTTCCAAGCTACACAAGGAAGGATAAGTATACTCATGAGGAAGGAAGGATCGGTGTACTCATGAGGAATGAAGGATCGACATATCTTCATGTGGAGGGATGGGTCGGCATGTCTCCATGGTGGAGATGGGTCGGCACACTTCGTAAAAGATGGATTGATATAGTATAATGGAGGGAGATGGGTCAGTGTGGCAATGTGGAAAGGGAACGATCGACATCGATTTGGATGAAGGAATAACGGTCGAGACTATGCCGATCTTCATTTATTGACGAATTGGGCTTGCTGATCGTTATGGTAGGCCCACGTAGGTGAGAAAACCTTGTAGACGAAGTTTCACTACAAATACAATAGGCTTGGCTTCAGAAAGGAGGACCTTCATTCTGCTTCTGTTCATCTTCTACCTAGGGGATACTCTGTCATTTCTATTCTGGAATTTTGCATTGTAATGGTAATCGAATTTTAGTATAAATGAAAGGATTATTCTGGAGTAGGCCTAGGCCGGAGTTAGCCGAACAACTATAAATCTTGTCTCTTTTACTTGCTTTCATTTTAATTTTTATTATTCTTCATATTATATTCTCTGCGTCATATACTATTTATGATCTATGATTAGATATTAGTGCTTTCACATATAATTGGGTATTGGTAGTCAATTTTGACGCCAACACATCTCTTGGAAGTGGATATGGTCGAGATGTTAGAATCTACATGGAGATTTGAGATCTATTTAAGATGCTCGAACTCACGTAGTTGTTTGTTATCTATTCAGGATGTGGGAATTCATGTGTGATTCTAAGACCTGCTAAGGTATGGGAATCCATGCGTGATTCCGAGGTCTTTTGAGGGATCCATGTATGGTTTAGAGATCTATTGAGATATGGGAATCCATACGTGGTTTCAAGTTTTGTTCGAGTGACGAAGACTTTCATGAAGATGTCAAATGTAACCTCAATTTAACGACCCGGAAGTTTCGATCCCGAAAATTCCAGATAGTTAGAGAAAAGAAGAAAGAGGTAGAAGAAGAACAGAAAAGAACACACAAACTCACAATCGCAGCGGATAAAATATAATATCAATAATAATAGTTATACCAAAGAAAACTGTATCTATCTATTTACATCGATATATCAGAGTTACAACAATTTTATACAACATTGGACATATACAATTTAACATGTCTCAAATATATACAATATCATAGTGGAAACTCTCCATACGTCCCTGCCATCCAGCTCGCCTTCTGAGCTCCAGAACGTCCTTACATGAAAATCTGTAATACTCGGTCTGACCCGAGCATTACATCAAAGTAACACCCGGGTCAGGCTGGAAACCAGCATGAGTAAACCCATCTAACATGGAATACAAAAACATACAACTTATATAAACCCGGGGTACTCGTATCAATTCATAAATTCACAATTTGTTATACACATTACTGATACCATACATCAATATCAAAGTACCAAAACTTAGATTAACGGTCAAATTCACTTAATTCATTCCATACAAGTCTGTTGATTTCACATATCAGTTTATAAAGAATTGAAGTGGTTTCGGGTATTTACTAATACCCGACTCCGGTCTTCTCGAAACCAATGTCATCTTATTAAAATTATCCAATTAAATACAATTTTAATTACAAGATAACATTTTTACACATCAACTCATAATTGATAGATAATCACACTATCACCATCCATCCAACATATCCTATCACAAAGCAATCAACTCGTCTTCATTCAATCATTAATAAGCAAGATTTATCACTTCATTAATCACATTGATTAATGATCCTCAAATTACTTTCATTAGTTAATTATTAAATTTCATTTAATAATTAACCTTTAACTTAATTACATTAATAAATCAATCTTGATTATCACAATCAGAAATTAAAATTTCTAAATTACTCCATCAATTAAACCAACTCCTTGATCAATTATATTAATTAATCCTTTAATTATACCGAGTAATTATCACTTAATTTCTTATACCAAGTAATTATCCTTTAATTAGTTCCATCAAGTAATTTCCTTTTTATTAATTACATCCAGCAATTGTCCATTAACTACTTCACTAAGTAATTACACCTCATTAATTACCTTAAGTAATTATACTTAACCCAACATCAAGTGATTACCTTTAATTAATTAATTTAATTAATTAACTAAAATTAACCATATCGACTAAATTAATTCCACCGAGTAATTAATTTCTTAATTACTTCCATTAAGTAATTTCCATTAAATAAATCTTATTTGGTAATTACCCATTAATTACTCTCAAATTACTAATTAATTTCATTAAGTAATTATCTTTAATCAATTAACCATTCTCTAAATTGATTATACTTAATCATGTTAATACATCTATCCTAAAAATTGATTACACCAATTAATAAATCTTTATGCATTATTTTAATAGTTAAATTAATTATTTACTTAACTGATTTCATTAATCAATTTAACCATCCCCTAATATTAAATAATTATTACTCTATTGAATTTCATTATTTAATTTACTTTTGAAAGCAAATAGGATTTAACCCATATAAATTACCGAATTTCAATATTTTGAAAACATTTTGAACTTTAGGACTTGCTTTAAATCATGCTAATACTTTGATTTTTTTTAAAATTTGGTTTACATTTGATAAGCTAAATCACAAGTTCATCCCAACTCCCACATACCCGAGTCAACTGATGAAACACTCGTGTAAAATCTCGAGTCAAACATCGAGTTCCCTTCTTCCCATTATTTTTATAACCTGATTTAATTTAAGTTAAAGTCTACAGGCTAATACCCCAAACAACTCAAGAAACAAACTCGAGTTTCCATCCCAAATACTCGATCACGACTTCGAGCAAATCTCACAAGCCAAAAACCTCTGACACCCAAGCGACTCCGTGCACATGCACACCACCGTAGGTTGCTCCGACCAACGTCATGGCCTCCGGCATGTCACTCTCCATCATTACAACACAAAACGAACACTCAAATGCTTGCTCGCACCTCGAATAGATATCGAGCATTCTGATGGACCTAAACCAAAACGACCATCAGTAAATTTTCTTCGTCCTCAACACTCCAACCACCAGAGGTCAGTCCCTTCCGGCCACACCCTGCCGAACCCCTGCGCCACCCATTCCCAGAGTTATGCCACGCTCGATCAACCTGAGATGAAGTACTGGCCACAAATTCAAGCTTCATCCAAACTAGGGTTAGAAACAAAACCCGACCACCGACAATGCCACAGTGCACGATTGCCTCAACCACCATTTTTGCCAAGCACCCTGATCGTTAATCTTGCTTCAGACCAAAATTCGACCACTCGAAAACCTTCGACCATCAGAAAATGATCAAGAACCCTATTCCAGATATTTCCCAAATTCACATCCATTTCGATGCTAAAAATTATGATTTAATTTTTAAAATTCATCATTTCAAGAAATAAATCCGATTATATACTTGAGTTCATGATTTATTTAAACTGTGATTTTGATGTATTCGTGTTTTTACTGTATTTTCTTAATTTTATTAACACTATCTCTAAATCTTGCTTGAAAATATTTATAGATCTAATACCACATCATTTAAATCCAGTTTGATTTATACATCCAAACCTAGAAAAATCCAGAAAATAAAATATTGAATTTTATCAAGGTT
This sequence comes from Allium cepa, assembly GCA_030765085.1. Taxonomy (NCBI): domain Eukaryota; kingdom Viridiplantae; phylum Streptophyta; class Magnoliopsida; order Asparagales; family Amaryllidaceae; genus Allium; species Allium cepa. The sequence continues at coordinate 631,775,988 of CM060934.1, forward strand.
TGAATGCCTGTTCAACAAGAACAGAGCCAAAATCTGTATTCAAACATTCATATCCATATATATATACACACATTCAGTTTACAATATATAATTATGCAAACCAAAATTATCACTTTTACTTCAGATATTACTTTTATGCATCAAGTCTTAATCAGGTTTAAATCCTTTAAAAGGATTTGCTTACTCCCTACTATAACATACACAGGGACTTGCTCTGCATGTCCCAGAGGTGTATATAAATATTGACACTCATATACGTACTTTCTTTTTAAAAAAAATCATTTTAAATATCATGCACAGCATAATTCTAAGCAGGCTTAAAGATTCATCGCATGCTAGTTCAAGGTATATTAGCTTTTAGAGTTTTACTTACACAAATATCACTTACATACCCAGGCAACACATCCATCCACTCATGCAAGTAAAAATAGAGACATTTCTATAATCAAAACTTGCATGCATTCGGTTATCAAGTAGAATTTAGTTTTCAAGAGGGTAGATTTACTCACCTGCTTTGAACAATGAAGTCTGGTTTTGATTTAGACTGGAAACTTGATTGTTCCTTTCTTTGAAATTTTGAGACTTCTTGCTGTTATTTGTTGAATTGAATTGAATTCACTTGATCTAGAGCTTGCTACAGATCTTTTCCTCACGGGTTTTTAGGTTGAACTGAGAAACTGAATTGAACCTTAGCTCACATTGAAGTTTTAAAGGAAGTTAGATTTTCTGATTTGATTTTTTCTTTCTTTTGATTCATAAGTTAGATTTCCTTTCCCTGTTCATAATTTTTCTCAGTTTACTTTTGGAAAGAGAATGTAACCTGGTTTCTTCTTTACATATTATTTTTTCTTTTCTTTTATTTTTAAAGAGAAGTAAGTTGCCACTTGTTTAATTCTATTAACACTTGTTACGAGTATGATATTATTGTTTTACAAATGTCTTAATTATGTATTTTATGTTTAAAACCTTCCCTCTAATTTATTTACAATTTATTTTTAAATCCCTACTTAATTCTTATTTGTTTATAAATTATTTATTTTATATTTACATATGTGATGTGTATCTTTCATAGCTCTTGAAATTGGTTCCTATATTTTAAAATAGAATTTAACTTTAATTACCCTTTGAAAAGTTATTGAATTCAAAACAATGCCTCTTATTTACTGTACGTATACACACGTATGTCCATATATACTTATATACTTGTATGTTTTAACCCAAAATTTTATTAATATATATATATATATATATATATATATATATATATATATATGTACTAAAGATTTTTATCAAACCTTGTTTTCAAACCTATATATTTTATATTACAATTAGAATAAATCCCTTTTTTTATACGTTTTAAAAGATAGATTTTGCCCAATTTAATTATTATAAAAGAAGATTATTAAACTACTATTGTCAAAATTCAATGATTATGATAAGAGATTATCAAATACATATTTATCCTGATATTTAAAATATAGTATTTATTTTAGTTTAATTCATTTATATAATATCCAGATATCCTTTTTTTAATCACATTTCATTTGTTTTAATCAAATGAAATCTGTATCTTAATAGTTTAAAATCAGTTAATTACCAAATTTACAGATGTTCAAAATCCGGGTTTTCACATTCCTTCCCCCTTAGAATCTTTTCGTCCTCGAAAAGGAATGAAGCCAGAATATAGTAAAATGATTATTATCAGAAAAATTTCTCTTTGATAACTTTAAAATATTTTTAAAATCTATATAATATTACCAAAATAGTTTTATAAAAGTACTTTTATAACTCGATGTTTTCACAAGTCCAACTTCGTTCTTACAGAAATTCGGTCATACGTTGATCAGGCATAAGACTGAAAATCTATAAGTACTAAGCAGACCCATTTTCAACATCTAATGAAAATACTTGGAAAATAATTTTATTGAAAATTTTGAAAACATTTTTTGAAAATAGAGGATATATCTTTGGTGAGAATGCTCTGGAAATCATCACTCCCATCCATGGTCACAGTTACATTCTAGGGTTACGTTGCCATCGCAGCAAAAGTCCATGTAACTGCAGGCTCTTCGTGGCCTCTCGATTACGCCATGGAACCCATACAACAGATTACAGTTACATCCAGGGTTACATTGCCGTCACAGCAAAAGTCCTTGTAACTGCAGGCTCACAGCGGCCTCTGATTTTCGCTATCGAAATGAAACCTCTCCACTCCTACATAGGTTGCAGTCTGCCGATATAAAATCAAACGCAGACTGTTGGCTCTCAGCGGCACACACGACTTTCGCTATGTTATACCATAGGTCGCAGTCTGCCGATATAAAATCAAACGAAGACTGTTGGCTCTCAGCGACACACACGAATTTCGCTATGGTATACTATACTCATAATCCCCAGGAACTAGTTTTGTCCGGACTCCTCACAGGATCAACTTTAGAACCCCCCCTTGGGGTTCAAGGCAACACCACCCGGTGGTACTCCTGAGAAGTTCATTTCAAGGGAGCGCCTTTTTCCCTAGAGCCATCATCAAAAAAATTTATACTATACACATATAGTATCTTCAAATCATACACCTAGTATGATCTCATACAAAGCTCCTTTACACAAAATCGATTATCCCAAAATCGATAATTCTCAAACTAGGCTTTCCAAATTCAATATTGATTTTACCCAAAAATCAAAAGCCTTTCCAAATCCATAGGTTCCCAAAACCTTTTTCCAAAATCCTCATAAGATCCTTTGTACATATATATACAGATATATATAATTTTTAAAACTTTGGATCATTTCAGACCTGTATAAAACTCCTTTTTATACTTTAAACATTTTCAAAAACCCTTTTCTTCTAGCAAAAGATTCAACAAGGGGAGTTTCATTTTATAAGACAAAGATATTTATCTTTGTTTACTCAAAATCAAATATTCAAATTTGATTACTTCTTTCAATATCATTTTCATTCAAATCCGTACGATGTACACATATCATCCGTATGCTATACCAATCTGATCGCTCACTCGATCACACAATTTCACTTCCGAAATAGTATCGTCCACCCGACTTCCTAGTGCGGACTCAGATCTGGTTTCTTGATCAGAAATCGTTATTCTCCTTGCATAGCCTAACTATGATAGAGAATATCCAGAACCAATCAACAATCCATATCCAGGTTCGCTGTCGAAAATCGAGTGAAAAATCCCACTCGGATCGATATAACTATCTTGAAATTCTATGCTCAAATATGGATCAAATCACTATGCGAATAGAATAACATACGTACACCCTACGTATTTATCTTTATTGATTATTAGCCAAATCAATTCCATTTCTATTCACATTCACTTTGATTTTCATTCACTTACTCTCAATTGCTTAAATCCATTCGGATTATCACCTCTATTCTTATCTCGATTGGGTATTTAACTAATAACAGTTTAAACTCCGACTAATTTTTTTAGAAAATAGCTTGAAATATTTAAAAATAGGTAAGTAGTTGGAAAATAATTACTAGTTTGTAATATAGGTGTAATATAGTTAGAAAATAGTTAAAATAATTATAGAAATTTTAGATAATTGCAAAATAATAGTAAGATAGTAATTAGTTTTGTAAAATAGTCGGAATATAGTAATTAGTTTATAAAACAGTTGAAAGATTGTTAAACAGTTTCAAAAATAATTGTAAAACAAGCATAAAGTCATTTGTCTTTTAAAAGAAAGGTTGTATATATATAATAAATAGCTTGAAAAAAATAGGTTTATATTAAAACAATTTATATTAAAAAAATAGTCTAGAGTCAAAACTGTTCAATTCCCAATCTCTATTCACAACAATTCAATTTAAATTTCCACTTCCATTTAAATTGACCCAATTCTAATTTAAATAACTTCAAATTTCCATTGAAATTGATTCAACCCCAATTCAAGTTGAATTAACCACAGCTTCTTTCCAAATTTAACTTTATTCAATCTTGATCTCAAATTCTACTAATTCAAATAAATTTCAATTGAACTAGTTCCAATTTCAATTCATTTCAACTCCAGTTTAAATTAATCCCAATTTCAAACTCCATTTGAATCTAAAATTATTCAATTTTAATTATAATTCCAAATTATTCAAATCAATTTGGACTAATTTCAAATTGAACCCACTTTAATTTCAAATCGTTTACAATTAATCCAATTCAATTTTCCCTTTGAATCTTATACTCATACATCTTCAATCACCATTTAAATTAATTCAAATCAAATTCAATTTGAAATAATTCAAATTTTCAAATCCAAATCATCCCAAATTATATAAATTCGAGTTAATATTTCAAATGTTAATTTAATTCCTTTGAATCAATTTTCCTTTAAAGTTATTAAACAATTCAATTCTGAGTCCAAATTTCAAAATTCCATTTTAAAACATCCATCAAATTCCAAATTCCAGATCTCAAACCCATTTGAGATCACACAAACTCCCCGTTCAGATTAACCATTTAACTTCCCAAGTTAAATTCCAATTTCATCTTGAAATTTCCAAATCAGGTTGGTCATTCCAACTTATTTAATCTCTTCCGAGTTAAATTCAATCAATCCCGTTTAACCTTACTCAAATTTGAATTCTCCATTTCAAATTTCAAAATTCTTTCACATCTATATGTTTAAAAACTTATCACTTTGGGTTTTCACATCTCATTCCAAATTTTAAAACTCAACCTTAGAGTTTATTTCCTTTACACACCTGGTTACTTTTAAATTTTAAACCAACTTTGATATTATGTATATCCATACATATACATATTTACTTCTTGGCTTGCCAAGCCAAATTTAAAAATTTAAACCACCTTTGGTTTCAATTCAAACAAATTTTCTTTAAAATTTTCAAACATTTCTTATTTTTAAAATAAGATCATTATTCAAAGTAGTTTGAATAATATTATTTCCTTTAACATTTTGAAACCAATTCAAAAATTTTTAAACTTAAAATTCAGGACTTCACAATTTGAAACCCACTTTTATTTATATCCCTTCACATCTACAAATTATTTTCTTTTTAAATGGTTATTTCTTTAAAACATTTTATTATTTATTGAAAAACAATCATCCCATTATTAAACACAATATCCATTCTAAACCAATTTTAATTCATCTTATTCTGAAATACTTATCTAAATCAAGATTTCAATTTTAGTTTGAATCCATTTCAAACTAGTCTTTAATTTAATCTCGATTTGGTTGTAATTCTATTACCATTTAATTCTTACTATTACTTTTAATTTAATTAATACTACAACCAATTTCCTCGATATAACAGATAATCTATTTCTTATAGAAGATTCATTTACTTTTGAAATCATTTAAAAACCTTTATGTAAGAAAATAACAAGTACGCTCTCTCATACACACACACACACACAACTCATTCTAGGGTACCATTTACCCTATCCTTAATGGGTAATCCCACCAGAGCCAAGGTTCTCGCTTAACCTTCAACTCTGATACCAAATTTTAACGACCTGGAAGTTTCGATCCCGAAAATTCCAGATAGTTAGAGAAAAGAAGAAAGAGATAGAAGAAGAACAGAAAAGAACACATAAACTCACAATCGCAGCGGATAAAATATAATATCAATAATAATAGTTATACCAAAGAAAACTGTATCTATCTATTTACATCGATATATCAGAGTTACAACAATTTTATACAACATTGGACATATACAATTTAACATGTCTCAGATATATACAATATCATCGTGGAAACTCTCCATACGTCCTGCCATCCAGCTCGCCTCCTGAGCTCCAGAACGTCCTTACCTGAAAATCTGTAATACTCGATCCGACTCAAGCATTACATAAAAGTAACACCCGGGTCAGGCTGGAAACCAGCGTGAGTAAACCTATCTAACATGGAATACAAAAACATACAACTTATATAAACCCGGGGTTCTCGTATCATTTCACAAATTCACAATTTGTTATAGACATTACTGATACCATACATCAATATCTAAGTACCAAAACTTAGATTAACGGTCAAATTCACTTAATTCATTCCATATAAGTCTGTTGATTTCACATATCAGTTTATAAAGAATTGAAGTGGTTTCGAGTATTTACTAATACCCGACTCCGGTCTTCTCGAAACCAATGTCATCTTATTAAAAATTATCCAATTAAATACAATTCAACTTTAATTACCAGATAACATTTTTACACATCAACTCATAATTGATAGATAATCACATTATCACCATCCATCCAACATATCCTATCACAAAGCAATCAACTCGTCTTCATTCAATCATTAATAAGCAAGATTTGTCACTTCATTAATCACATTGATTAATGATCCTCAAATTACTTTCATTAGTTAATTATTAAATTTCATTTAATAATTAACCTTTAACTTAATTACATTAATAAATCAATCTTGATTATCACAATCAGAAATTAAATTTTCTAAATTACTCCATCAATTAAACCAACCCCTTGATCAATTATATTAATTAATCCTTTAATTATACTGAGTAATTATCACTTAATTTCTTATACCAAGTAATTATCCTTTAATTAGTTCCATCAAGTAATTTCCTTTTTATTAATTACATCCAGTAATTGTCCATTAACTGCTTCACTAAGTAATCACACCTCCTTAATTACCTTAAGTAATTATACTTAACCCAACATCAAGTGATTGCCTTTAATTAATTAATTTAATTAACTAACTAAAATTAACCATATCAACTAAATTAATTCCACTGAGTAATTAAGAAGAATTACTTCCATTAAGTAATTTACATTAAATAAATCTTATTTGGTAATTACCCATTAATTACCCTCAAAATTACTAATTAATTTCATTAAGTAATTATCTTTAATCAGTTAACCATTCTCTAAATTGATTATACTTAATCATGTTAATACATCAATCCTAAAAATTGATTACACCAATTAATAAATCTTTATGCATTATTTTAATAGTTAAATTAATTATTTACTTAACTGATTTCATTAATCAATTTACCCATCCCCTAATATTAAAAAATTATTACTCTATTGAATTTCATTATTTAATTTACTTTTGAAAACAAATAGGATTTAACCCATATAAATTACCGAATTTCAATATTTTGAAAACATTTTGAACTTTAGGACTTGCTTTAAATCTCGCTAATACTTTGATTTTTTTTAAAATCTGGTTTACATTTGACAAGCTAAATCACAAGTTCATCCTAACTCCCACATACCCGAGTCAACTGATGAAACACTCGTGTAAAATCTCGAGTCAAACATCGAGTTCCCTTCTTCCCATTATTTTTATAACCTGATTTAATTTAAGTTAAAGTCTACATGCTAATACCCCAAACAACTCAAGAAACAAACTCGAGTTTCCATCCCAAATACTCGATCACGACTTCGAGCAAATCTCACGAGCCAAAAACCTCTGACACCCAAGCGACTCCGTGCACATGCACACCACGTACGTTGCTCCGACCAACGTCATGGCCTCCGGCATGTCACTCTCCGTCACTACAACACAAAATGAACACTCAAACGCTTGCTCGCACCTCGAATAGATATCGAGCATTCTGATGGACCTGAACCCAAAACGACCATCAGTAAATTTTCTTCGTCCTCAACACTCCAACCACCAGAGGTCAGTCCCTTCCGGCCACACCCTGCCGAACCCCTGCGCCACCTATTCCCAGAGTTACGCCACGCTCGATCAACCTGAGACGAAGTACTGGCCACAAATTCAAGCTTCATCCAAACTAGGGCTAAAAACTAAACCCGACCACCGACAATGCCACAGTGCACGATTGCCTCAACCACCATTTTTGCCAAGCACCCTGATCGTTAATCTTGCTTCAGACCAAAACTCGACCACTCGAAAACCTTCGACCGTCAGAAAATGCTCAAGAACCCTATTCCAGATATTTCCCAAATTCACATCCATTTCGATGCTAAAAATTATGATTTCATTTTTAAAATTCATCATTTCAATTATATACTTGAGTTCATGATTTATTTAAACTGTGATTTTGATGTATTCGTGTTTTTACTGTATTTTCTTAATTTTATTAGCACTATCTCTAAATCTTGCTTGAAAATATTTATAGATCTAATACCACATCATTTCAATCCAGTTTGATTTATACATCCAAGCCTAGAAAAATCCAGAAAATAAAATATTGTATGTTATCAAGGTTTGAATGCCTGTTCAACAAGAACAGAGCCAAAATATGTATTCAAACATTCATATCCATATATATATACACATTCAGTTTACATTATATAATTATGCAAACCAAACTTATCACCTTTACTTCAGATATTACTTTTATGCATCAAGTCTTAATCAGGTTTAAATCCTTTAAAAGGATTTGCTTACTCCCTACTATAACATACACAGGGACTTGCTCTGCATGTCCTAGAGGTGTATATAAATATTGACACTCATATACATACTTTCTTTTTAAAAAAAATCATTTTAAATATCATGCACAACATAATTCTAATTAGGCTTAAAGATTCATAGCATGCTAGTTCAAGGTATATTAGCTTTCAGAGTTTTACTTACACAAATATCACTTACACACCCAGGCACATCCATCCACTCATGCAAGTAAAAACAGAGACATTTCTATAATCAAAACTTGCATGCATTCGGTTATCAAGTAGAATTTAGTTTTCAAGAGGGTAGATTTACTCACCTGCTTTGAACAATGAAGTCTGGTTTTGATTTAGACTGGAAACTTGATTGTTCCTTTCTTTGAAATTTTGAGACTTCTTGCTGTTATTTGTTGAATTGAATTCACTTGATCTAGAGCCTGCTACAGATCTTTTCCTCACGGGTTTTTAGGTTGAACTGAGAAACTGAATTGAACCTTATCCCACATTGAAGTTTTAAAGGAAGTTAGATTTTCCGATTTGATTTTTTTTTCTTTCTTTTGATTCATAAGTTAGATTTCCTTTTCCTGTTCATAATTTTTCTCAGTTTACTTTTGGAAAGAGAATGTAACCTGGTTTCTTCTTTACATATTATTTTTTCTTTTCTTTTATTTTTAAAGAGAAGTTAGTTGTCACTTGTTTAATTCTATTAACAGTTGTTACGAGTATGATATTATTGTTTTACAAATGTCTTAATTATGTATTTTATGTTTAAAACCTTCCCTCTAATTTATTTACAATTTATGTTTAAATCCCTACTTAATTCTTATTTGTTTATAAATTATTTATTTTATATTTGCATGTGTGATGTGTATTTTTCATATCTCTTGAAATTGGTTCCTATACTTTAAAATAGAATTTAACTTTAATTACCCTTTGAAAAATTATTGAATTCAAAACAATGCCTCTTAATTACTGTACATATACACACGTATATCCATATATACTTATATACTTGTATGTTTTAACCCAAAATTTTATTAATATATATATATGTACTAAAGCTTTTTATCAAACCTTGTTTTCAAACCTATATATTGTATATTACAATTAGAATAAATCCCTTTTTTTATACATTTTGAAAAGATAGATTTTGCCCAATTTAATTATTATAAAAGAAGATTATTAAATTACTATTGTCAAAATTCAATGATTATGATAAGAGATTATCAAATACATATTTATCCTGATATTTATAATATAGTATTTATTTTAGTTTAATTCATTTATATAATATCCAGATATCCTTTTTTTTATCACATTTCATTTGTTTTAATCAAATGAAATCTGTATCTTAATAGTTTAAAATCTGTTAATTACCAAATTTACAGATGTTCAAAATCCGGGTTTTCACACTCGACATCGAAAATGACTAATAATAGAGTAGGAGCATAGCTTGGGGTTTTGCTAACCCACAATAGGATATTATCACTCCAGACCTAGAGTATGCATATCGATGTTGCACACATAAGGGATGGTATTTTGGATCACGTATTTAGACATGGACCAGTTATTTTTACCTTTACTATATTTTATCTAGAGAGATACGACGCTTGGAGGTAGTTTCTAATCCTTATGCAGGAGACTGGATTTTGGTTTAACCAAAGGGATCTCAACGGAAAATCTATTATGCGAACATTCCTTATCATTTTGATTATACTGCCTAATATGCTATTGAATGTAACAATTGTAACCGTTTCAGCTATGTTATAATACGTATATTCTATACCTTAGACATTATTATAATATTATTATATTTTATAATAGAAATGGTTTGGTTATTGTAAGTTAAATACCCTTCCACGTCTGTTGGCTGCATAGTCTTATGAGATACCCATATTCTGAAGGGTTTTGCAAATATAACAATATATATGGAGTTTCTCATGTTGGTTTACTATATTGATCCGGGTGTTATTTTCTTAATGCTCAGGTTAGCTCGAGTATGTTTCCAGATTTAGTTGTGCTTTACTGGAGCTCTTGGAGAGGAGCTGGATGATCTCTTACCATACTTTATTTCTGGTGCATTACTTGGTTTATATCTATCAACATTTGTGAGGACACGTTGTTGTAACTATCCAAGCCAAGGATATGTTAGATTTCTCCGATTGATGTATATCAAAGTTTTCTTTTTTGTAAAGGCCTTTTGAGATATTATATATTATCGTTCCGCATGTGAGATTCTGATATTGTGTCCTTTTTCTTTCTTGTTCTATTTCTTTTTCTTTTACTCTAATAATTAGTCTTTCCGACACTTGCGCGCTCGATATGTGAATATCATGGATGTATTAGTGTCGACATTTAGGTTCGAAAAGTCAGATCGTTACGTTGGTTATCAGAGCTGAAGGTTAAGTGAGAACCTTGGCTTTGTTGGGTATTACTCATTGAAAGATAGGTTAATTGAATGCATTATTATGAGCCGTGTGTATATATACGAGAGTGTGTTTTTGTTATTATTATAAAAATTCTTTGTTTGTGTTGACTGGTTAGTAGAATGGTTTATGGATTCTAATCAATACGAGTTGTTATCGTTACTGATAGGGATTTCAAAACACTTAGACATGGAAAAATGACACAACATTGTTTTGAAATTAGTAAATAAAGTAATTTTACCTAATGTTATATTTTGTATATAAAAGGTGTAATTTTCATAAATTAAGATAGTTATTTATGATATGTTTGTTTATTAGGAAATGATAATACTCTATTATCATTTGTTGTTTAATTTGTTGTGCTCGACCAGTTTATGAGCAGTTTTTCCTTTTCACTGCATGGGTTGGGTAGACAATAAATTTTGGAGACATTGAAATGAATACCTTGTGAATTAAATTTCACAGTTTGACTATAAGGCATTCGAGAATAATGTTGGGTTAAAATTTGATTTAAATGAAAGCTTCTTATTATAGTCTTAATGAAAATTAAGATATTTCAGAGATAAACACTTTTGTAGTAAGTTTTGTATCAGAAGGTGACCTATATAAGTATGATTTATAAGTATGGTTTATCAGTATATTTTATAAATATGAAAAATATTTGAACTAATAATTTGAGAACTTAAATCCCATCATTTTGGAAATTGGTTTTCTAAGGTTTTGGAAAATAATACCAGTATCATTTGAGGGTAAATATTTGGGAATTGGTTTATAGAATTGATGTCATGGTATTTAGTAGTATTTACGAAGTATTTGATACCATTTTGAAAATGATTTTGGTTAAATCCAAAAGGCATGGTTTGGAAGTACTGAACTCACTCCAGTTATTGTAAAACGAGTCTAATGTTGACTGCAGCATTATCGGCGTTTATTTTCGAGTTTCTAAGTGGAAGATGCTACAGTGTTGTTTTTGTAAATAAATATTTATTTAAATCCCGAAAGTATGATTTCGTATACAAAAATTATAAGTACATATTATTTCTAGTTGATTTGAAATGAAAACCGAGTGTTTAATTCTCATTTTTGGTTAAGTTATATTATGGACTCGTGTATATTATGCATTAGGGTAAGTTTGATTGTGCATCTGGTTTGATCTGTTGATCAGTATATTTTCAATTGTGAGATTAAAATGGAATTTTTGACAATTTTGGACAGTCAAAACTTTGAAATTCGTATAAGAAATTGAAGCTAAGTGTTTTGTGAAAATATGAAGATGAGTTTATATAACACTTGAACTTAGTAGATAATAGAATTTGAAGTTAAGTGTTTATAAAAGTTAAGTTTTATATAATGCTTGATTCGAAAGGTTGGTAGAGTTTAATTTTTTTTTAAATTGATTGAATAACCATGCTAAGAAAAATGAATTGGATATTTTTGTATATACTCCAAGGATATAATGGAGTATTATATGAATAAGAACTTAAGTTATAAAATTCTTAATAAATTAAAGTAAAATTTTATGAAATGATTTATAAGTGATTTTAGTATTAAACAAGGAATATTATAAGTGATAATTGAATGTGAATTAAAATAGAATTAAGAAACCAATTGAATAAGACTATGCAAGTTGTAGTAGGTCATCTTTTTCGCATGACATTTTTGATCAAGCATTTGAGTACATGGATTTCGAGGTGATTCACACCAGTCCAAGTTTGGATTTTTCATTCAATTCTTGACGGTGAATAATTGATACAGATTCTTGATATGGTCTTGGAGTTTTCTATCACACTTTATGGCTATGTAAAGAGAATGGAAGTTTCTAATCAAGGAAGTGGATTGGAGTCCGCACTAGAGAAGTCGAGCGAGATATACTAGTTTGGAAGTGAAGTCAATGTAATCGAGTTAGTGATCAGAGTTGATATTGCACATGGATGGTATGAATGCATTGTACTGGCTTAATATAATTACATGCTATGTTTGCTGGTAGGTGGAGAGTTTGAGGGATGCCTCTTCAAATTATTTGGAGTAACATGAGTGATTGACTGAGTAATACCCGAGGTTGTTGAGTGTATGGTAACACTTAGTGGATTGTTTGTCATCCTTATGCAATAGGAAGGTTTCTGAACCTGGGCGCACCATGAGCTTTGGTTGCTAGTAATCGCAGTACTTTATAGTATTACGATGTAGTTATTTCTTGGCTTGTAATACCGTTAGATATTAATGTGTGACTGTAGCTTTGTTGCTTGTGTTGGAATTTCGGGGGCGAAATTCTTTTAAGGAGGAAAGAATATAATGACCCGGATTTTTGAATAGTTTACAATTAAATATTAGAATTATTTAAATAATTGCACCTTGGATTTAATGTGAATAAAAATGATTTCAAAAGATTTTTTACCGTTTAGATAATAATGATGATAATAAGCTTTAGATTTAGAATTAAAAGTGATCAAAATTGTTTCAATAATAATTTGTTTTAATTAACGTGTGAAAATACCATTTTAGGGCACTGTCTTGGATTCTAACCAAAATAGTGTCATTGGATCTCGCATAATAAATTGTTATACGCCATCGAGTTTCATGGTGATTGGACGTACTATGTGGTTGTGCGAGCTTGAAATGCATGACAAGATTTCAGGAATTAAATATAACATAATTTGATTTAAAAGCTAACTTCTATATATGATGGAATTGGGTCCCAATACAATTTCCATCATGTCCAAAATTTGGGTAATTTGTTAAGATGCCAGTGAGCACACGTCGTTTGCAGTTCAAGATTTGGAGGGGAGTGAGTGAATAGTGTTAGAAAATCTTCTATATATGGCTCATCTCTCTCTTTCCTAAAACCTTGAACCTAGCTGTAAAACCAATGGCCAATATTGCTCCGGCAACTAGAGGTCATGCCTGGCGAACCGGCCAACAAGAGCCAGGTGCGGCGAGGCTAGGGGAGTGCATCGGCGATGGTGTCGGTGGCGGCTTGGCCGAGTTGAACGTGGTAGCAATTTTTGGATGGATCACGATGATGGAGGCACCGTTGGAGGTGACGCTGGCGGCTATAGGTGCGTCTTGATCAGGGCTATTGGCCAAGGGCGTGCGACAGCTGGAGGTCTGTGGTGGTAGCAACGTGCAGGAAATTGCGTCGACTAGGATTCAAAAATGGGCGGTCTGGGTTTGTGTACTTGGGAGAGAAGGTGATTAATCCTAATTACCTTGGTTAATTAGTTAATTTTTATTTAATTAATCTCTAAAGTTCCAATCATCGTATCTTGTTCGTATGAGGTCCGATTGAGGAGTTGTTTTCGTTACTGCGTTTATATTTGGATTATCTATCGATAGAGTCGGATTCATCGAGTTTGAAGCTTACAGGTACTTTAGTCACGTTCGATTTTGGACTACTAGATAATGCAAATACGTATTTGGAACTTGGTTAAGTTTTACTCGCCAGTTGATTATACAATTATTGTATGTATAATTTTGTTGTAATAAAAGTATAAACTATATAGCATACTATAAGTTATTACTTTTAGACCCTGCCTTATTTTGTAAAGCAAACGAAATATTAAATCGCAGTAAAATCTCCCTTTTTATTCTGTAAACATGTTTCATGGCCCAGACTCATTATTTACTTGTTTGATACTGCTTTGTGAAAAGCGATAGTGCATTATATATATTTGAGGCGATATAGTTGTATTAAACGTGCTTTGAAATCACTGATATTTGACATAGGTTAAACTGGATAAGTTGTGGTAAATTGTGGAAATATATGTACATATATATTGGGTTGTTCTATACACATTTCGGTGCATTAGGCATAAATGGAATTGGTTTGGACATTTGTGAAAACTGAAAATGGAAGTTGTAAATACTAGAAGCGAAATAGTCGCGATGGATGAACTTTGAAATTGTTGTGATCTGTGATTTTAAAGTTAAGTTTGGAAGACATCCTAGGGATTCTTCATATTGGTTAATAAGTACCATTATCTTACTTATTGTGGGAAAATAACAAGTTTAGATTTATTTCTAAAAATCATTTATGGATTTATGAAGTCGTGGTCTTAAATTATAAAACAGGTTTTAGGTGGTTTTTAAATAAAAGGTTTCAAAGTGTAGTATAAGTATTTTAAAGGTATATTTTTAATGTATATATAAGCTTTTAAAATTTATTAAAGGTTTTATTAAAGATTTTTAAAAGGATTTTATATTATAATATTTTTTTTTGCAAGGCAAGCGGGGTTAACTGGTCCCCTACCAGTTTATTGAAAAAATAAATAAAAAGGAAAACTAACTATGAACAAGCTCACAGTCACAACAAGAAAGGCATACAACACAGGAGAGAAAGAGAAGACAACAACACATAAGGAAGAAAGGAAAGAAAAAACAGCTAAGGCTAATCTGCAGTAACAAAAGAACTGAAATCAAATTTGCATTCCCTCATTCCAATCTTAATACTGGCCTGTAATGCTTCCCAAAGCTGGAGATTACTTCTGATCTTATTTTCAAAGCTTCTTTTATTTCTTTCCTCCCAAATGAAATTCAAGTACCTTTTAATAAGGAAAAAGTACACAAATCTGACCTTTTTTTTCCATTTAGTAGCTTTGCCTATCAGAGCCCACTCAACACTTGAGTGACCATGGATATGGTTAACATTCATTCCTCCCATAAGCTTACACCACAATCCTATTAACTCATTGCATTCGAAGAATAAGTGATCCACTGTTTCAGGTTGCAACTTGCAGAAAACACAAAGAGGATCAACAGTCAAACAAAAGTTCAACAATTTGTCCTTGGTCAACAGAGCATAATTGATTACCTTCCACATTATCAAGTTGTCCCTCGCATTAGAAATTCTAGACCAAATTACCTTGTGCCATTTTATATCAGTGCTACCAGTACCATTCATGAGCATTTTATAGACAGAAGAGATCAAGTGGGGCTTACCATTCCACTGAATTTCATCAGTAGGAGTGGAGTGGAAGAAGTTAACTTGAAACTTATTCCAGACAGCCCTAATAACTTGGTTGCTGGTATAAGGCAGCTGTAACTTGCCATCAAAAATGTAGTCAGATGCTTTAGCATATCTACCGATACCAGATTGGATGATTTGCTGTGGTGAAAAGAGTTTGCAAAGAATAAGCCTTTCAGCCATCCAAGGGACAGACCAGAAATTAGCTGTACTGGAAGGAGAGAGATTAACTTTGATAATTGGAGATAAGAAGGATCTTGAACACGGCAAGCTCCTCCAAGTCCAACTAGAGTTCTGAGGCACATTCATGGTCCAGATATTCTTACTACCCAAGTTATGAATTTTGGTCCATTGAACCCACAAGGAGTCAGCATCAGATAGCAAAGCATTCAAGTGGGAACTTATGGCAGCTCTATTCCATGTTTGCAAATTTAGAATTCCTAGACCACCTTTATCCTTAGGCAACTCCATTTTGACAAAAGAACAAGGAATGATTTTCTTTGAGTGAGTAGAACCAATCCATATTATAATATTTTACAAATGGTTTATAGTATTTTCTAAAATATCTTAGTTTTACAAATAAATTAGTATATGTAAATATCTATCTTTTTAAAGGTATTTTAATGTATTTACAATTTTTAAAAAGAATGTTTAATATAATTTTAAAGGGTTTTAAAAGGATTTTTAGATTATAACACTTATGTTGTAATGGATTGTTTTATAAATTGATTATAAAGGTAGATAACCTTGTTTAATAAATGGAGAAGTATTCAGAACTTTAAAAAAATGTTTTAAAATAAATTACAAGTATAAAAGTGATTTTGGGTTTATAGTATCGATATTTGTGCAACATTTGTTTTAACCTATTTAACTACACTTTTGAAAAGGAACCAAATCTTTAAAGTGGAGTTTTAAAGATAACAGAATGTTCTAGTAACATTTGATTTTAAAACAGGATAATATTTTAAAGTGTTAAAATATTGTAAATGAGTTTGGGAAAATACTTATATCTTTAATAATAGGATTTTATAAAGAGAATAACAAGTATGAATTAGTTTTGGGTTTGTTATCGCAATGTGTTAATAACTTTTGCCTTTAACCCTTTTGATTATACTTATGAACGTAAATGAATCTTTGAAAAGAATGTTTTAAGGACAAACATAAGTGAAATAGTTTTGGGTTTGTAATGACTGCGTTTGAGTAACATTTGTCTTAAATCTTTTGAAATTGATTTGTGAGTTTACTTATACGGTTGAGATAAGTATATGAATGCTTTTGGAATGTATTGGAATGTGTTGAAATGAATAGTGATGCTTTAATTAATAGAAAAGTTTAATGGAGTTTCATTTATAAAGAGTTTAATGAGTAAAATGAGCTTTACTAATAAAAGAGGATTTTAATTAATAAAAGTAGATTACTTAAAAAGGGAACTAGAGGTTGTTTATATGACTTGATCATGCTTATGTTTTCCGATCGTGCTTTATGTGTTACTTACTTATTATGAATAGTATGCGAGACTTTGTTCCCCTATGCGATTGTTCTCATTATTAGTGAATGATTGTATTCGTCGATTCAGTCTTAAAGAGACCGGGATTGGTAAGTGTTCTACTCATCGAAAACCACTTCAAGGTTAAGATACCTGTTCTATCTGTTGGAAGTGGATGTGTCCGAGATGTTGGAATCTATATGGAGATTCGAGATCCGTTTACGATGCTCGAAAACATGTATTTGTTCGTGATCTATTTAGGATGTGTGAATCCATGTGTGGTTCTAAGATCTTTTAAGGTATGAGAATCCATGCGTGATTCCGAGGTTTGTTGTTGGATCCATGTGTAGTTCTGAGATCTAATGAGATATCATAATCCATATGTGGTTTTAGGTTCCGTTTGAGTGATGAAGACTCATGTGAAGATGCCGAATGTGACTTCGACATCGGAAATAGCTAAAAATAGAGTAGGAGCATAGATTAGGATTTTGCTAATCCACGGAAGGGTACTATCACTCTAGATCTAGAGTGTGCTTATCGATGTTGCATGTAGGAGTGATGATGTTTAGGATCACGTATTTAAACGTGGACCAGTTATGTTTACCTCATGGTACATTTTATATAGAGATATATGACGCTCGAAGGTAGTTTCTGACCCTTGTGTCGGAAATTGGATTTCGGCTTGACCGAAGGGATCTCCATAGAAAATCCATTATGCGAACATTCCTTGTTGGTTTTGAGTATACTCTTTAATATGCTATTGAATGTAACAAATGTAATCATTTCAGCTATGTTATAATATGTATATTCTACACCTTAGACATTATTATGATATCATTGGATTTTATAATAGGAATGGTTTGGTTATTATAAGGTAAAAACCCATCTATGTTTACTGGCGGCGTGGTCTTATAAGATACCCTTATTCTGAAGGGGTTTGCAATATATTAATCTTTAGATTTGGGTTTCTCACGCTGGTTTACCAGACTGATCCGGGTGTTATTTTCTTAATGCTCTGGCCAGCTTGAGTATGTTTTCAGATTTAGCTGTGGTTCATTGGAGCCCTTGAAGAGGAGTTGGATGATTTCTTACCGTACTTTATTTCCCCTGCGTTACTTGGTATGTATTTATCAGCACTGTTGACGGGTTGTTATAACTATCCAGGTTGAGGATATGTTAGTTTTCTCTAATTGATGTATGTATATAAAAGTTTTCTTTTTGGTAAAGTTCTTTTGTGATATTATATATTGTTGTTCCGCATGTGAGATTCTAATATTGTGTTTTCTGCTTTCTTGTACGGTTTCTTTTTCTTTTTATTTGACCCTAACAATTCATCTTTCTGGCACTTGGTTGCTCAGCACGTGAATACTGTGGATGTATTACTGTCGACATTCGAGAGTCGAAAATGCGGATCGTTACAATGATATTTGCAAATTATTTTAAATTGTCATTTTTTGAAAAAGTGGACTTTGAATAATATTTAAAAAAGGTAAAAGTGATTCTTTCGATAAGCCAATAGTGAAGGGTCTAATTATTTATTTTTATGTTGCTCTATTTAGTATTTGAAGAGTCAATATAGATTACTTTCCGTGTTGACTTGTAATAGTAAAAAGAGCGTACTGTGTACTTATTTAAAGTCTATTTGTTTATAATCAAATATAAATCAGCAATGAAATAGTCAAATTTAGAGTTATTAAAACTTTTATAGATTTTCCCTAATGAGTTCTGAGGATGCAATTTTCTTAAGGGGGAAGTCTTTAATAACTCGAATTTTTAAGTAATAATTAATAACGGTAATTTAAATGCTTAAAATGGAATTTTTAAATATTAAATGAGAATAATTTTGTAATTGATATAATAAATGAGTTTAAACTAAAATTAAGTGATAATAAAATTAAAATAAATTAAAAATGTGGAAATAATATTTTATATAAGTGATATGGATAATGTATAATATTGGTTTAGCAAAGAAATGATTTTGAAATAGGAATTTAAGTTGTTTAAATTAAGTAGAGAATAGTTTTATAAATGGAAAAATAAAATAAAACTAATAGTTTATTTATACCCAAGCCCAAGCCCAGTCCCAAACTAAAGCCCAGATTCCATTACTCCTTGAATCCACATCTTTCTATTTCGAGACTTATCTTTTCTCAAGGCATGTTCGTGCATACTTCTTCCACCTTCTTTTTGAAATAAGAATTCTCTTCATTTTAATCATCAAAATAAAATAAAATAAATTTCTATACTTACCAAAATTTTGAGTATGATAATCCTTACAACATAGGTACACCATGGTGCATGAAAAAAATTTGTGTTGGATCGATGCTTGGAATCATGCGTGCGAACAGAAAGGAAGAGGAGGAGCACATGTACAAGTAAGTTTTTAGCTCATACAATCTATGTTTAATCAATAATTTATTATGTATGCATTTAAATTTGAATGATATGTAGATGAACATGATGTATGATATGAGCGTAATGGGATACAAGAGTCAAAGAGAGGAAATACATTAGAATTTGGTCGGAATAGGAGAAAAATCGCTCCAGGCTTGGTCGACCGTTAGGGTTACCGGTCTATCGGTGGTCGACCAGGAACAATCGACGATCGAGGACGATTTTGAAAATAAATTAAATTTAAATTTAAATTAAGAATAAAATAAATAAAAATATAATAAATCTATAATAAAAATAAACATATATTATAGATTTATGGAGTTTATATGGAATTTATAAATGAAATGTTATTAATTTTAGGGAATAAATTAACTAAAGTATATATTAGGTTTTGATTTTAATAATCTTATAAAAATAAAACATAAATTCCCAAAAATAAGATTGCAATCTAATTGACATTTTTAGTAAGGGAAGATCCATAATTAATAAATTTAATTATATTTTTGTGATATATTTTCATATATTTAATAATCTAAAATTATTTAGAAATTCAATTTAATTTGAAAATCCCTCGCTTTTGATGATTTCACCTATGTTAATATTAAGGAATTATTGTAAATGACTTAGTACTAGATAAATATATAATTTCTATATATATGAGATTATGAAGTAATATTCTATTTTAAATTTGGATATTAAATAAGTTATTTATATATCATATTTAATTTTAGGAAATTATAAAATTAGTGTTATGAGTAATACTTGGTTTTACAAATTATTTCTGAAGATATAGAAGGTAGAAATGGTAATCTTGAGGTAATTTATTAATATTAAAGTTTTATTTTATTTATTAAGAATTAATTATTTTATTCATATGAGTCTTATAAAGATTTTACTAATTACAATATATTGAATATGGGTTTTTTTTACTCATCCTTGATGTAAATAATTAATTAAATGCTTCACATTATTATTATTATTATTATAACTTTTTAGAGATTGATCTTGGGTGACATGGGTGATTCACCGTTGATATAGATTTGATTAGAAATTTTGATATGACATGGGAATTGTTGAATATGCGCTTATATGATTTTTGTTTGGTGATAATAAACATATATATATATATATATATATATATATATATACACATTCGTTTAAATGTATTTGTTAATGTACTATTTTATTTTTCACAGATTAAATAAATATTTGCTGAATAAAATAAATAACACAGATTTTGAATTCAAATAAATATTTTATTCAAACAAATATTTATTACAATTTTGAATAGTACAAATTCAAGCTCTCACTATTCACTATACAACTTTGATACAAATTCAATTACATCACTATTTTACATTTACAGTTGACCTCATTACATATCACTCACACTCGTATTGATCTTCAACTTCATTCCAGTTAGAATCCAGCATCTGAGCAATTTGCAAAAATATTCACTAACGCAGTAAAATTGAAAAAGAAATATTTTTGCAATATAAAATAAAATATGATTTTTGAAAATATTATTTGCCTCAGTTATTTGGGTTGTTCGTCATCATTTAAATTTGAATTCATCATACACGAACAACTTGTGACATACACAGTGTATCACTGTATATGCCACAAGGCCGTGCACGCCGATATATACACTTGATAAAACTACAGGGACAGGTGAGCACATGTCAAACCCAAATGAAAAGTCGGGTTCAACTCATGTGCAATAACATAAATGTCACAACTCACAGCACAAGGTCAAACCTGAGTTTTAAAACTGGATTCAACTCAGGCGCAATTCAAAAATCAACATGAATGCATTCAAAGTCCAACCCGGTTGCAACATGAATGAGAAGACCACAAAGACAACAGCCAATGCCAACAAAGAATCAAGTCTCGACCAAAACCAGTCAGTCAATGCATGCAACATGGTGTACAAGCTAAATAAAGATTACAGCAAAAAATTCAGACCAACCAGTGATACAAGCAACTGCAATGCAACACAACTATGTATACATGGACCAAGCTTGTAAGCATCTCAAAGAAATACAACTTAAGTCAATATGATCGTGTGCAACAGTGAACAGTGCAGCATCAAGAAAGGAGTATCAATGAATTGGTTAGAACAAAGCAATATGAAGTAAACATGGATATGCAGGCATGTCAACAAGACACGAAAATTTGAAGCAAAAGTGACTGCCATTCAAGAATCAAAAGATTTGAAACAAATGAAAGTCGAAGAACTCATCGGAAATCTCACCACTTATGAGCTAGAAATGAAATTCAAGGAAGAGCGTGAAGGAGGAGATACTCGAAAGAAATCAATAGCTCTCAAAGGAACAACTGAAAGTGATGACGATGACGATGATAATGCAGCAGCAGAATTGGAGCTATTAATAAAGAAATTCAAAAGATGGAATTACAAATATGGAAATTCGGCTCGAATTCAAAAAGCGAAAAGCAGAATAACCAAAGCACTAGACTACCCTGAAGAACAGAAGATCATCTGTCACAAGTGCAACCAACCCGGACACATCAAGCCCAATTGTCCTCAAAATCAACGCGACTTTAAAAAGAAATCAAAAAGGAAAAGTTTTGCAGCCACATGGAATACAAGTGATGAAGATAATCAAAGTTCTAGCAGTGAGAGTGAGAAAGCAGATATGTGTCTTCAAGGGAATATAACTGATAGCGACGATGACGAGCCAAGCGAGTTATCAAAACTTACTCACTCTGAATTACTTATTTTTTTCCACGAAGTAAACGGTTGTTTTGAACGACTTAGGGAAAAATACGCTAAACTTGAATCACAAAAAGACACTTTGATAGATTTAAATAAACAACTTGACCAATTAGTTAAAACCTATCAAAGTAGGATCCCTAAGTGTGATAAGTGTCCAACATTCGAAGAAGAAATTAAAAAATCAGAAATCAATATAAAATCACTTGAAAATGAAATTCTAATTTTAAAAGAGAATGAAAATACTAGGAGAGAGAATTCTATTAAAAAGTGCACACAGTTGTTAAAAGAAAATGAATCTCTCAAAACACAAGTCCAACAATTGTCAACGACCTTAGATAAATTTTCAAAAAGTGAAAAATCGTTGAATATGCTATTAGGAAAGCAAACTGTTAATACGGTTAGACAAGGACTTGGATATAATAATTCGAAAATTGTTGAAAGCAATATTAATCAAGTTAATTCTATGTGCACAATTTGTAGAAAATTTGGACACGATCACAATAATTGTTGGTATAGACCCAAACATGTGAAAACTATACCGATTTGGGTTCCAAAAGGCACAAATATAAAATCTCTCAAAGTTAAACAAATTTGGGTGCCGAAGGGAACAATTATAAATAGTTTTGGGTCTTTACAAAATTGTTTTTCAAAATTTTCTGCCACTAACAACCATGGACCTATAAAAACAAATAGGTCACATAAATCTTTCATCGTGTAGGTGTGGTGGCAGGCTAAGGAACAACAACGGTGTTCTTTGGATTTTTGGCTGTTCCAGAAACACAACGGGTAACAAAACAAAGTTCCTTAGCCTAGTATAAAGGTGACAGAATCACAACGGACAACAATGAAAAATATCGTAAAGGTAAAACAGGTAAAGGTATATTTATTTGTACGATATATTAAATGTGATAATCTGCACCATATTTTGAATTAAAATCAGCCAATATTGAGATGATGAAAAGATGATGATTTTGATTCTGACTTATTCAACATAGTTGGCCAATTATATTCTTATGCAAAAAACACTATAAAATTCTCTAGATTCTTTGAATTACTTCTTATACATCAGTTTGGATTAAAAATAGTGTTTTGTTGAATGATGATACATTTGGTTATAATACGGCTAAATCTTTATTCACGGTTTTCAATTATTTACACGGCTTCAATTCAAATTCAAAAGAATGTCATTTAAATTGCTGTAAAAATTGAGTTTGAAATTTTTGGTGCACACTTCATGGTTTGGTCTATAAAATTCAATTGATGATAATTTTGAGTGAGAGAGAAATTCAGATGCAGATTACACTAGTAATCTAGTTGATAGAAAAATTACTAGTGAAACGTGATTTTTGTTGAGACATTTAGTAACTGCATCGTTTTTCAAAGAAAATATCTGCATATTTTTCATTTCAAATAATTTTCAAATAGCAGAAAATTTTCTTATAAAACCTCCTCGAGAAAATCATTTTTGACCATATTTTCATATTATTCATTTTGAAAAATTGGTTTCATAATTATTTTTGAATTTGATTTTAAATGACTATATTGACTAATCTGACTCCCTAATGATTATCGAAAAGAAAAATAGTGATTGAAAAAGCGATGAGTGTTGATATTGATCATATATTATAACTCGAGAAAGTATAATTAGAAAATTTCTTTAGAAATTTAAACAAGAGTTATAAAACTTTTTGTTGGTAAAAAATTCCATGACCATCTCTATATCTATCATATTTCTAACGACCATCACTCATCAAAATTCTATATAGTTTGTCGATATGTGGTACTTTAAACAGGAATCGTTCGTTTTTCATTTTCACATTTTTAAAAAAAAGGGTAATAATAATTATATGTAAATAAATACCAAAGTATTCGCTCTCATTTAAAAATCCTCACGGTTATGCATGGGTGAATTACTTGGAATTTGTTATGTGCTTCCATGCTCATTTAAAAGTCCTTACGGTTATGCATGTATGGAACGCATATCAAAAGTTTATTTTTAAAATAAACAAATTGATTCTAATCCCATTTAAAAGTCCTCACGGTTATGCGTGGTTAGAAGATACTTGAATTCATTTTTTTTAAATAAAATTGGAATACTACTAATCTCATTTAAAAGTCCTAACGGTTATGCATGGTTAGTAGATATTCAAATTCCTGATATAAATATACCACAAATAGATACAACTGTATGGTTTTATATGATGACATCATTTCCATCATTCTAAAAGTGGAATATGCGCCTAACAAAATATTTATGATTTTTGTTTGATTTTTTATTGAAATTTAATATTTATACTCAATTGAGTTTTAATGATGAATTAATATCGATCACTTTATCTCTATTTTCTCTAACACTATTATTCTTTTGCTGATAACAAAAGGAGGAGAGAAAAGTCAAGATTTTGTCAAATAAAATCAAGCAAAGGTCAAATAATTTTCTATTTGCATCTAGGATCATTTGCATATTTTTATTTGTATGCATATATGTAGGGGGAGCATCGTGTAGAGAGGAAGCATTTAAATAGGGGGATCAATTAGGATATATCAATGATCAAATACATTTAACATATTCAAAATCTTAAATATATGTTTGTTATCATCAAAAGGGGGAGATTGTTGAATATGCGCTTATATGATTTTTGTTTGGTGATAATAAACATATATATATATATATACATTCGTTTAAATGTATTTGTTAATGTACTATTTTATTTTTCACAGATTAAATAAATATTTGCTGAATAAAATAAATAACACAGATTTTGAATTCAAACAAATATTTTATTCAAACAAATATTTATTACAATTTTGAATAGTACAAATTCAAGCTCTCACTATTCACTATACAACTTTGATACAAATTCAATTACATCACTATTTTACATTTACAGTTGACCTCACTACATATCACTCACACTCGTATTGATCTTCAACTTCATTCCAGTTAGAATCCAGCATCTGAGCAATCTGCAAAAATATTCACTAACGCGGTAAAATTGAAAAAGAAATATTTTTGCAGTATAAAATAAAATATGATTTTTGAAAATATTATTTGCCTCAGTTATTTGGATTGTTCGTCATCATTTAAATTTGAATTCATCATACACGAACAACTTGTGACGTATACAGTGTATCACTGTATATGCCACAAGGCCGTGCACGCCGATATATACACTTGATAAAACTACAGGGACAGGTGAGCACAGGTCAAACCCAAATGAAAAGCCGGGTTCAACTCACGTGCAATAACATAAATGTCACAACTCTCAGCACAAGGTCAAACCCGAGTTTTAAAACTGGATTCAACTCAGGCGCAATTCAAAAATCAACATGAATGCATTCAAAGTCCAACCCGGTTGCAACATGAATGAGAAGACCACAAAGACAACAGCCAGTGCCAACAAAGAATCAAGTCTCGACCAAAACCAGTCAGTCAATGCATGCAACATGGCGTACAAGCTAAATAAAGATTGCAGCAAAAAATTCAGACCAACCAGTGATACAAGCAACTGTAATGCAACACAACTATGTATACATGGACCAAGCTTGTAAGCATCTCAAAGAAATACAACTTAAGTCAATATGATCGTGTGCAACAGTGAACAGTGCAGCATCAAGAAAGGAGTATCAATGAACTGGTCAGAACAAAGCAATATGAAGTAGACATGGATATGCAGGCATGTCAACAAGACTCGACTAAATGTAAACAGGTGAACCAAACATGTCCAATATGCAACATGGCCGAGCATTGATCAAGACCAGTGACATGTGGACAGTGAAAATCAAATAACCAAACTACTCAAATGAATTCGACAAAGTATGTACACAAGTAACCAAACTGCAACAAGCAGCAGTATGCAAGTGCAAAGACAAATGCACAAGTCACTAGAAATGAAGCACTGCAACTCAAAGAGCATCAAAATGCAAATCATGATGAAACTCAGCAACACTGAAGTAAACACTATAGGCCGAGGCAAGTAGCAAATCAAACCAGAATGCTTCAGTGTACAGTGAGCCCGAGCACAAGTGACTCATGGAAAGGAAAGTACAACAATGTTATACACAGCAACAACCATCAAAATCAAACAAGACACAGTGAAGACTTGAATGGCCGGATCAAGTGAAGAGAAGCCATATGCAGTAAACAACATGAAGAACATCAATCCAACAACTCTCATTGACAACATCAAGTTTATATGGATATGCAATACTGCAAAATTAAATGCCATCAGATGTATAAAATCACCTCGAAGACAATTGCAGTGCAAAATCGAGAGCTAATGAACAAGCACATGAATTCACAAATGAATTATAAGTTGAACAAATCAAGACCGAAGTCAGAGTGAAATAACCATGGGAATCAAGTCACAAAAATATACAAATGTGACAGAGTCAAGTGTCAAAAATTAAAGCCGTGGTCATCACGAAATTGATTCAAAACCGTGTCAACCAAGCAACGAAAGTATACGCATATGAAAAGGTCAGAATCAATCTCAAATGACTAAGCATAATCAAGCGGCAGAGAAATGAAATTGACAAATTCAAACAATTTTATACGAACGCAAATATAGGAATTCGACCTATATAAAAACCCACTAATCATCATCGGCAAAGTATCAAATTCAAGCAAGCATAAAATCAGTAAAAGCAAAAACATATAATTACATACCGAAGCAAGGAAGGAATTCGATCAATGAAGCAGCCGCGGTGAGCAACGAGAAATCGATCGAGCAAGGCAACTCTCGAACAACCACAGATTCGATCGAAGTAATAACGGCTCTTCGAAAGCCCTAATTTGGATCAAGGAAGCAAAGCCCTAACTCTCAGTTGCAAAGAGGAACGACCACCATAAACGAACGAAGCAAACAAAAGACGGGTCGAATTACAAAGGGGGCCGGCCTATTTTCTATAGAGACTTCAAATTATAAAAGGGCTTTGTATTTTAAAATTAGAGTTATTTAATTTTTAAATTGTTTTAAATTGTATTTTCTTTTTTAAACCGTTTATTTTTCTAGTCGTGTGACTAGGGGACAAACTACGTGGCGTAGCTTGAGAATTCGCAACTCAGTGGCTGCGTTGTGGCAGGGTTTTGAGCATAGAGTTAGATTTAGTCGATAGCGGGTGTCGCGAGTTTACGTGTGTAAGCGAGGGACTATCTAATTTCTAGTAGAAACCTTGGGGGCAGCACGTAGGCAGGGTTTTGCCGAAGGTGGGTAAATTCTGTGTCGTTCTATTTCTGCTTTTATTATTCTGCTATTATCTGTGCTGCTGTTATTCTGTGATCTGTGTTATTTTATAAGCTTCCGCGATTAATTTTTATAATTTATACCATCACCCTATTCACCCCCCTCTAGGGTGAAATCGATCCTACAAGTGGTATCAGAGCTAGGAACAAAAGCCCTTTTTGTTTTAAAATTTTGATTTTTTTCAAAAACCAATTTTTGTTTTAAAAATTTGAATTTTTAAAATGGCTTCTTTTAATACTGCTTTTGCTGAGGGTCAATCCATAGTTAGACTACCAATGTTCAATGGTGAATATGCTTATTGGAAAAATAGGATGGAAATCTTTCTGAAAACCATTGACGCTTGGAATATTGTTGAGACAGGTTATCGAACACCGATTATAACTGTAGATAATCAGGAAGTAGATAAACCAAAGGATCAATGGACAGAACTAGAAAATAGATTACAAAATGCTAATGCTAGAGCTATGAATTCTATTATTTGTTCATTAGATCAATTTGAATTTAATCGTGTCTCACATTGTCTAACTGCACAGGAAATATGGCACACACTAGAATTGACTCACGAAGGAACATCTCAAGTCAAAGAATCTCGCCTCGCCATGCTAAGCAGCGAATACGAGAACTTCACAATGGCGAAGGAAGAAAATGTCAAAGAGATGCATGGACGACTTTCCAATATCGTTTACAAATCAAAAGCTCTTGGAAAATCATACACAGAGTTGGAGATAGTCCGAAAAATCCTTAGAGTCCTTCCACGAAAATTTGAAGCAAAAGTGACTGCCATTCAAGAATCAAAAGATTTAAAACAAATGAGAGTCGAAGAACTCATCGGAAATCTCACCACTTATGGGCTAGAAATGAAATTCAAGGAAGAGCGTGAAGGAGGAGATACTCGAAAGAAATCAATAGCTCTCAAAGGAACAACTGAAAGTGATGACGATGACGATGATAATGCAGCAGCAGAATTGGAGCTATTAATAAAGAAATTCAAAAGATGGAATTACAAATATGGAAATTCGGCAAGAATTCAAAAAGCGAAAAGCAGAATAACCAAAGCACTAGACTACTCTGAAGAACAGAAGATCATCTGTCACAAGTGCAACCAACCCGGACACATCAAGCCCAATTGTCCTCAAAATCAACGCGACTTTAAAAAGAAATCAAAAAGGAAAAGTTTTGCAGTCACGTGGAATACAAGTGATGAAGATAATTAAAGTTCTAGCAGTGAGAGTGAGAAAGCAGATATGTGTCTTCAAGGGAATATAACTGATAGCGACGATGACGAGCCAAGCGAGGTATCAAAACTTACTCACTCTGAATTACTTATTTATTTCCACGAAGTAAACGGCAGTTTTGAACGACTTAGGGAAAAATCCGCTAAACTTGAATCACAAAAAGACACTTTGATAGATTTAAATAAACAACTTGACCAATTAGTTAAAACCTATCAAAGTAGGATCCCTAAGTGTGATAAGTGTCCAACATTCGAAGAAGAAATTAAAAAATCAGAAATCAATATAAAATCACTTGAAAATGAAATTCTGATTTTAAAAGAGAATGAAAATACTAGGAGAGAGAATTCTATTAAAAAGTGCACACAGTTGTTGAAAGAAAATGAATCTCTCAAAACACAAGTCCAACAATTGTCAACGACCTTAGATAAATTTTCAAAAAGTGAAAAATCGTTGAATATGCTATTAGGAAAGCAAACTGTTAATACGGTTAGACAAGGACTTGGATATAATAATTCGAAAATTGTTGAAAGCAATATTAATCAAGTTAATTCTATGTGCACAATTTGTAGAAAATTTGGACACGATCACAATAATTGTTGGTATAGACCCAAACATGTGAAAACTATACCGATTTGGGTTCCAAAAGGCACAAATATAAAATCTCTCAAAGTTAAACAAATTTGGGTGCCGAAGGGAACAATTATAAATAGTTTTGGGTCTTTACAAAATTGTTTTTCAAAATTTTCTGCCACTAACAACCATGGACCTATAAAAACAAATAGGTCACATAAATCTTTCATCGTGTAGGTGTGGTGGCAGGCTAAGGAACAACAACGGTGTTCTTTGGATTTTTGGCTGTTCCAGTAACACAACGGGTAACAAAACAAAGTTCCTTAGCCTAGTATAAAGGTGACAGAATCACAACGGACAACAATGAAAAATATCGTAAAGGTAAAACAGGTAAAGGTATATTTATTTGTACGATATATTAAATGTGATAATCTGCACCATATTTTGAATTAAAATCAGCCAATATTGAGATGATGAAAAGATGATGATTTTGATTCTGACTTATTCAACATAGTTGGCCAATTATATTCTTATGCAAAAAACACTATAAAATTCTCTAGATTCTTTGAATTACTTCTTATACATCAGTTTGGATTAAAAATAGTGTTTTGTTGAATGATGATACATTTGGTTATAATACGGCTAACTCTTTATTCACGGTTTTCAATTATTTACACGGCTTCAATTCAAATTCAAAAGAATGTCATTTAAATTGCTGTAAAAATTGAGTTTGAAATTTTTGGTGCACACTTCATGGTTTGGTCTATAAAATTCAATTGATGATAATTTTGAGTGAGAGAGAAATTCAGATGCAGATTACACTAGTAATCTAGTTGATAGAAAAATTACTAGTGAAACGTGATTTTTGTTGAGACATTTAGTAACTGCATCGTTTTTCAAAGAAAATATCTGCATATTTTTCATTTCAAATAATTTTCAAATAGCAGAAAATTTTCTTATAAAACCTCCTCGAGAAAATCATTTTTGACCATATTTTCATATTATTCATTTTGAAAAATTGGTTTCATAATTATTTTTGAATTTGATTTTAAATGACTATATTGACTAATCTGACTCCCTAATGATTATCGAAAAGAAAAATAGTGATTGAAAAAGCGATGAGTGTTGATATTGATCATATATTATAATTCGAGAAAGTATAATTAGAAAATTTCTTTAGAAATTTAAACAAGAGTTATAAAACTTTTTGTTGGTAAAAAATTCCATGACCATCTCTATATCTATCATATTTCTAACGACCATCACTCATCAAAATTCTATATAGTTTGTCGATATGTGGTACTTTAAACAGGAATCGTTCGTTTTTCATTTTCACATTTTTAAAAAAAAGGGTAATAATAATTATATGTAAATAAATACCAAAGTATTCACTCTCATTTAAAAATCCTCACGGTTATGCATGGGTGAATTACTTGGAATTTGTTATGTGCTTCCATGCTCATTTAAAAGTCCTTACGGTTATGCATGTATGGAACGCATATCAAAAGTTTATTTTTAAAATAAACAAATTGATTCTAATCCCATTTAAAAGTCCTCACGGTTATGCGTGGTTAGAAGATACTTGAATTCATTTTTTTTTAAATAAAATTGGAATACTACTAATCTCATTTAAAAGTCCTAACGGTTATGCATGGTTAGTAGATATTCAAATTCCTGATATAAATATACCACAAATAGATACAACTGTATGGTTTTATATGATGACATCATTTCCATCATTCTAAAAGTGGAATATGCGCCTAACAAAATATTTATGATTTTTGTTTGATTTTTTATTGAAATTTAATATTTATACTCAATTGAGTTTTAATGATGAATTAATATCGATCACTTTATCTCTATTTTCTCTAACACTATTATTCCTTTGCTGATAACAAAAGAGGGAGAGAAAAGTCAAGATTTTATAATTAAAATCAAGCAAAGGCCAAATAATTTTCTATTTGCATCTAGGATCATTTGCATATTTTTATTTGTATGCATATATGTAGGGGGAGCGTCGTGTAGAGAGGAAGCATTTAAATAGGGGGAGCAATTAGGATATATCAATGATCAAATACATTTAACATATTCAAAATCTTAAATATATGTTTTTTATCATCAAAAGGGGGAGATTGTTGAATATGCGCTTATATGATTTTTGTTTGATGATAATAAACTTATATATATATATACACACACACATTCGTTTAAATGTATTTGTTAATGTTCTATTTTATTTTTCGCAGATTAAATAAATATTTGCTGAATAAAATAAATAACACAGATTTTGAATTCAAACAAATATTTTATTCAAACAAATATTTATAACAATTTTGAATAGTACAAATTCAAGCTCTCACTATTCACTATACAACTTTGATACAAATTCAATTACATCACTATTTTACATTTACAGTTGACCTCACTACATATCACTCACACTCGTATTGATCTTCAACTTCATTCCAGTTAGAATCCAGCATCTGAGCAATCTGCAAAAATATTCACTAACGCAGTAAAATTGAAAAAGAAATATTTTTGCAATATAAAATAAAATATGATTTTTGAAAATATTATTTGCCTCAGTTATTTGGGTTGTTCGTCATCATTTAAATTTGAATTCATCATACATGAACAACTTGTGACGTACACAGTGTATCACTGTATATGCTACAAGGCCGTGCATGCCGATATATACACTTGATAAAACTACAGGGACAGGTGAGCACAGGTCAAACCCAAATGAAAAGCCGGGTTCAACTCACGTGCAATAACAGAAATGTCACAACTCTCAGCACAAGGTCAAACCCAAGTTTTAAAACTGGATTCAACTCAGGCGCAATTCAAAAATCAACAAGAATGCATTCAAAGTCCAACCCGATTGCAACATGAATGAGAAGACCACAAAGACAACAGCCAGTGCCAACAAAGAATCAAGTCTCGACCAAAACCAGTCAGTCAATGCATGCAACATGGTGTACAAGCTAAATAAAGATTGCAACAAAAAATTCAGACCAACCAGTGATACAAGCAACTGTAATGCAACACAACTATGTATACATGGACCAAGCTTGTAAGCATCTCAAAGAAATACAACTTAAGTCAATATGATCGTGTGCAACAGTGAACAGTGCAGCATCAAGAAAGGAGTATCAATGAACTGGTCAGAACAAAGCAATATGAAGTAGACATGGATATGCAGGCATGTCAACAAGACTCGACTAACAGTAAACAGGTGAACCAAACATGTCCAATATGCAACATGGCCGAGCATTGATCAAGACCAGTGGCATGTGGACAGTGAAAATCAAATAACCAAACCAATCAAATGAATTCGACAAAGTATGTACACAAGTAACCAAACTGCAACAAGCAGCAGTATGCAAGTGCAAAGACAAATGCACAAGTCACTAGAAATGAAACACTGCAACTCAAAGAGCATCAAAATGCAAATCATGATGAAACTCAGCAACACTCAAGTAAACACTATAGGCTGAGACAAGTAGCAAATCAAACCAGAATGCTTCAGTGTACAGTGAGCCCGAGCACAAGTGACTCATGGAAAGGAAACTACAACAATGTACACGGCAACAACCATCAAAATCAAACAAGACACAGTGAAGACTTGAATGGACGGATCAAGTGAAGAGAAGCCATGTGCAGTAAACAACATGAAGAACATCAATCCAACAACTCTCATTGACAACATCAAGTTTATATGGATATGCAATACTGCAAAATTAAATGCCATCAGATGTATAAAATCACATCGAAGACAATTGCAGTGCAAAATCGAGTGCTAATGAACAAGCACATGAATTCACAAATGAATTTTAAGTTGAACAAATCAAGACCGAAGTCAGAGTGAAATAACCATGGGAATCAAGTCACAAAAATATACGAATGTGACAGAGTCAAGTGTCAAAAATTAAAGCCGTGGTCATCACGAAATTGATTCAAAACCGTGTCAACCAAGCAACGAAAGTATACGCATATGAAAAGGTCAGAATCAATCTCAAACGACCAAGCATAATCAAGCGGCAGAGAAATGAAATTGGCAAATTCAAACAATTTTATACGAACGCAAATATAGGAAATCGACCTATATAAAAACCCACAAATCATCATCGACAAAGTATCGAATTCAAGCAAGCATAAAATCAGTAAAAGCAAAAGCATATAATTACATACCGAAGCAAGGAAGGAATTCGATCAACGAAGCAGCCGCGGTGAGCAACGAGAAATCGATCGAGCAAGGCAACTCTCGAAAAACCACAGATTCGATCGATGTAATAATGGCTCTTCGAAAGCCCTAATTTGGATCAAGGAAGCAAAGCACTAACTCTCAGTTGCAAAGAGGAACGGCCACCATAAACGAACGAAGTAAACAAAAGACGGGTCGAATTACAAAGGGGGCCGGCCTATTTTCTAAAGAGACTTCAAATTATAAAAGGGCTTTGTATTTTAAAATTAGGGTTGTTTAATTTTTAAATTGTTTTTAATTGTATTTTCTTTTTTAAACCGTTTATTTTTCTAGTCGTGTGACTAGGGGACAAGCTACGTGGCGTAGCTTGAGAATTCGCAACTCAGTGGCTGAGTTGTGGTAGGGTTTTGAGCGTAGAGTTAGATTTAGTCGATAGCGGGTGTCGCGAGTTTACGTGTGTAAGCGAGGGACTATCTAATTTCTAGTAGAAACCTTGGGGGCAGTAAGTAGGCAGGGTTTTGCCGAAGCTGGGTAAATTCCGTGTCGTTCTATTTCTGCATTTATTATTCTGCTATTATCTGTGCTGCTATTGTTCTGTGATCTGTGTTATTTTATAAGCTTCCGCGATTAATTTTTATAATTTATACCATCACCCTATTCACCCCCCTCTAGGGTGAAATCGATCCTACAGGAATGACATCTTTCCTTTAAGATTTCATGATATTTAATTATATGTGATGAGAAATCTGAATAAACGGAGTTATAACATCATTTGGTATGAGATTTTCGATAATATTTCTTCAGTTATTCTTTGGACTCGTTATATAGAATTTTACGTAGATCGAGTGTAATTCATAAGAAATGGACAAACGTTTGAGTATCACGAAGTGGTATGAGACGTTGTTATGATATTTATTCGACTATTTATTGTAAGTAGATGACACTCACTTGACGGAAATAGCGTTATGAGTGTGAGGTGATACACGTAACGAAGAATATGACTTTGTGTTTATATTCAGAGAGAATGGTGACATGCATAACGATAATTATGACTTCATGTTTATTTGTAGTAGTTATATATGCCACTATTATGATGTATTCCTTTTATTAAGATTGGAGAGAACTAGATGACTGCAATCCACCTTAGTGGCCTGATCGTGGGGTCTTGCCCTAAATCTATGACACCCTATATTTATATAGCTTCGTTTTTTCACTTTATATGTTTGACCCTATATCACCTAGGCTAGCAGCCTGTCACCTATAAGGGCTAGTATCAGATTGTGGTTATTGAGTCCTCGCATTGACGAGTACATCGGTGGATACATGCCACTATATCGTGAAGGGAACTAAGACTTAGATACTTTGTGACTCTAGAGCTTTCTACGTGCTATCAGCCTTCCTTTGGTACTAACAGAGTAGTGTTTGGCATATACTATTGATATACCTCACTTTAATATAGACTTGGATTAGATGACCCACATATTGATGTGTGCGCGCACTTTTATATATATGTATGTATGTATATGTGTGTGTGTATATATGGCTCTACTTGGGACTATGTGTCTGTCGTATTGTTAATTCCCGTTACGATATATTCAGATAGTTTATATATTTGAGAAGATGAAACTAATCATGAGATAATTGTCTTAAGTATAGTGGATTCTCATATTACTATTTATGTTGATAGGAACCCTATTCTATCTTACATATAGTGATGATGATGCTTTATTTATATAGATTGAGAAACATAATTGGGCAATGCTACATGCTATGCTGATTACACAAGCAAATATCTCACTTATTGATGTTTTTCTAGATTGATGATATCTTTTGGACATGTGTGATTCACCCATTTGTATTGTTTTTTTTCATTTCTGATATGATGTACATTTATATGATGATGACATCTTTATCCATGGTTTTGAGTTATTTGAGTAATGTGATGCTTCTATAATGATCTATGGTATTATACTTGTATTGCATGCATGAATTTTCATATATATATATATATATATATATATATATATATATTGACATATTGACTGTTGACTTGAGTGTCTCTAGCAGTGTTATTATATTAGTATTCCTAGTTCGTATTATGTCATCTATATTCATAGATCCATGATTTAGGCATAGTACGACCTGTGTGTTATTTATATAATGTTTGGGTCAGTCCAAGACATTTCAAGTATAAGGGTGATTTGACCAACATGTGTCTTTAGTGGGCTTAGAGGAGACTATAGTATGATTGTTGTGCGATATTTGTATGTTAATGATTCATCGTATATATATACTACTGAGTTGTATACTGATTATTTTTTGCATTACATTAAGATAGTGGATATTTGAGATGATTTCTATCCTTACAGTGTTATATATTATATATTATATGTTATGCTGCGATTCTAACTCTGTGTTCTGTTATCAACTGTATGTTATGTATTGTTCTGTCATGGAGGCATACATGTATAGTGTTATGTACCGATACCATGTAAGTATAGGTGAGATATTTATTTGATATTTTAATATATACCAGTGTTAGTCCAATGGAATATTCACATGTGTACCCATATAGCCTTATTCTGTATTGTCCAATAGTATTAATCAGCAACACTCTTGGACATATGTGAATAGAGATGGGGTGTTTCAACCTCTTAAGGATGTTGAGTTTCATATCGAGTGGATACCGAGAACCATGTTTATTAGTCAACCTGCTGCTAGAATGTCATCGACGGAGATAGAAGAATTAAAGAAGTAATTACTAGAGTAGGAGTGTATGAGCTTCATAAGGAAAAGCAGTTTACTGTGGGGATCATCGACTGTGTCTATTAAGAAGTCCGATGGAGACTGTGTATCGACTATCGAAAGTGGAACAAAAGGAAAATGAAGAACGAATATCGACTACCGAGGATCGACGACTTGTTTGACTAGTTAAGTAGAAGAAGATATTCTAGTAGCTAGGTTTGGCTTAGGATTCCATCAACTAAGGTTTGTAGAGGAAAGTGTTCCTTTAAAAAAATTTAGAAAGTGGTATGGTTATATAAATGGACAGTGACGCCTTTGGACTGATCAATGGACCTGCATTCTTTGTTAACTCGATGAATTATATTTTCTATTACTAGTTGGACTAATATGTGTTAGTGTTTATAGATGGCATTCTGTTATACTCAAAATATGAGCAAGACTATAGGATTCATTTAAGGCTTATGTTGGATACTTGGAGACAATGTGTGTTGAAGGTGAAATTTCCTAACTATCATTTTTGGTGAAGGGAAGTTAAGTTCTTAGGCCATATAGTTTTAGTGAAAGGATTGGCTATAGACCCTTTGAAAAACAAGGTCATTAATAGTTGGAAGAGACCCGAGACAGTTTCATAAGTTCATAGTATTTTTAGGATTAGTTGGTTCCTATCGGATATTCACTAAAGACTTCTCTCATATAGCAATGACAACAATAAGACTCACTTAGAAGATCAAAAGTATACTTGAACATAGGAATGCGAGACATCATTCCAAGAGTTGAAGATTAGATCGACGAATGCTTTTGTTTTGCTTTAGATGAAATTAAATTTGATGTATGTACTTACTCTTAGGTATATATTATCATAGAAAGAGTTAACTCGATAATAGTCATCATCAATCGTACCATGTTCAGCAACGTTCGATCACTACTTATCTTTACATCATTATGTATCATAGGAAGAAATGACTTTGAGATTAAATCTTATTCTTTTTGGGTACTTTTGGGACTCTTTCCCATATGTACTCACATATCGATTAATTCGATTTATTTAATTTCATTTCATGTTATATTTTCTACTTCTTTTTTAAATTTAACGAACTTATAAAATATGTACTACTTTTGTATCAAATACAAATGTTTAAGTGTATGATAATCTTAGTGAATTTAATGAAGTAAATGGACCCATTTTGTATCATAAGACCTTGGGCTGTTGTTAACTGGGTTTTTAACCATGTAGAAATCAATAGGAGTTAGAACGTCAAAACGAAGGTGAAACGACTTGAAACCTTAGAAGTACACCTAAATAGGCTAGTAAAAGGACTCAGAGAAATTTCATCAACATTAAAAAAAAGATGAGAAGTCGGCACCGACTTCTAAAGGTCGGTGGAGACATATCATGCTCCACACTTCACCACCAAAATTTACGGAGGGTCTTCTTTACTTTTCCTATGTGTACCCAAGTAATAGCAGAGGATTCTAAACAACCATATACCAAGATTGAAGGGTTAGCAGCCAAAACGGCAGAATAAACCAAGTGATGAAGGAACCACCACCAACATCAACCAAATTGCCAAAGAAATTACATGAAACATCATTAAATCAAGTAGCATGAATGATGCAAGTGAACTCAACCCACATGGGTTAAACCACAGATGTTGGCACCGACTTGAGAGGTCGGGACTGGCTTCTGGTGTTAACCCAGATAGGTCCAGACTTTACACACTCTTCTAAGCTCTGCTCCAACTCTCTGTTTGTCCCAATACAACTACTACCACTATAAATAAATACAATTCATATAGCAACAAAGAAATGATCCAAATTTTGCTATCACTACGCGGGACCTCCATCTATTCTTCAACTCTTATCTCTGCATTACAGTCACTAAAGTAGCAACTATAGACAATTCTAGGACTTAGAACTTGTCAAGCCTCCATTCTTGTGACTAACTCTCCTTCTATCTCTTTGTAATCATATTATATCAAGATCAAACCAATAATCAAAGCCATAAAGTGGAGATAAGCTTAGTAAACAACCGAACCGCTATAAAATTCTCCATGTCTATGTACTTTTCTACAACTTTTCTATTATATTGCTCTTTTCTAACTAGGTTGTTGCTTTCGCATAATACTTCTAGGTGTTGATCCATTTTCTAGGTTAACATTTTAATGCTTTCACTGAGAACCGATAACCCGGGCTTAGATCTAACTCTCCAATTTGGGCTAGATAGGTCCAGAAGTTAGATCCACAAATTTTACTTTCAAAAGAATCCGAAGACTTGCCATTGTAGATCAATGGCTAGAAGGAAGAGAAAAACTTATTTGAGATATACTGGTGCAACAGTTGGTAGCGATGGACCAAACTGCCAACAGGTTGAAGTTAATAACACCACCAACTTACCAACTAGAATTAAAACTGGAAATCAACCACCAGAATCTTTTTCTCGTCGTGAAGTGGCGAAGAAATGAGAATTTAGCCGGATGGTTAACTTAATCAAAAGGTGGATGATAGCCAAAAATCTCTTATAGACAAAATAGACGCTTTGTTAGCACTGCAACCACGAACTCCCCTAAGGACTAGGCCAAAAACTATAGAGGCTGTGGAAAAGGTAAATTTCCCATCTCAAGATTGAATAGGAGGAATGGCAAGCAAAAGGAAAAGGAGATACCTGGTGGAGCGACTGGAATTGTTATTTAAGGTAATTGAAGTACCTCTCCCATCGAAGGACAACCTGCCACAAACCCCAACCTTGGAGCGAAGGCTCCACAAGGAAATATTGCGATGTTTCTCTTAGGATAGGAATTGAGTGCTGACATAAGCAAAAAAAACGTCGAAAAAGAAGTTCAAACTGCCACTATAAAGCCAAGTGCATGTCAATGAAACACTACAGGAGTGGTTCTCTTGGTGAATGGAGAATCTAGACTTCAGTTGGCAAACCAAGGTCGTTTGCGGAGTCAAACGCTTCACGTAACCCCTGATAGTGACCTATAGACTACCTGACTAGTGAGGCATTCATTGCAAACATGGTTAAATGCTTAATGGAAGAAAGTAAGGGTAGGAAGGACGATGATTGGGGTTCGATACCAAGTCAAACTCTGTTAACAGAAAACATTTTAAGGGAACAATACCCTAGAAATTTACAATGCCCACTATGCCATCTTAAAATGGGACGATGAACCCCAAACAACACTTATACAAGTAGAGTTGGCACATGGATGGAGCTAGGGCAATGGATGCAGTCCGCTGCAGATGTTTCCTTATCTTCCTGGAAGGTGTTGCTTCTATGTGGTTTGCTAGACTTCCATCAAGACCCCTTTCTACATTTGACGAGTTGGAAAGGAATTTCTTGGAAATGTTTAGGATTTATAGGACACAACCAAAAGATGTAATGTCTCTATCTGGCCTTTTCCAGGGACCAAATGAGTTGTTAAAAACCTTTATGAACTAATTTAATACCGTGGTTATTGAAGTGAGAAATCCAAATAAAGATATAGTATTCATGGCTTTAGTCCGAGCTATCCATCTAGACACAGACTTTAGAAGATGGATTAAGATGAAACGACCAACCACCATGAAGGAGCTCAACCGGAAAGCAATTTTGTATCTGAGACAAATGTATTGGAGGGCAAGACTTTTAGTGTGCAACCAAAGGAGATAGTTCAAAGCAATGTAGCGGTCAACCAGGATGGAAAGAATTCTAGAGCCGCAACAGGAAATGCAAGGAAATATGGAAATCAGAAAAGGAACAAATAGAACACTAGTAGACATGATGGGAATGGAAAGTAGATTAGGAACCTAAGACTCGAGGAGTATAGACCATTGAATGACAACCTAGAGAACATCTACCTTGCAACTCAGGGGACTGGGCGATACAAAAAGCCTCCTAGGAAGGAAGAATCTGAATGAAAGAAGCAATCAGGGAAGTTATGCTGCTTCTACGAGACTCAAGAGCATAACACGAACGAGCGACGACATCTAAAAGATCTCATTGAGGAATTAATTAGGAACAACAAGCTTCAGCAGTACATAAAGAAATCGAAAAACTCTGACCAGCCTGCTAGACCTCGAGTTCCAATTACTCAAGAAAACCATTTTGAACCCGGCGAAGAAGGATCCAAATGGACAGAACAAAGACTAGTTATCAACAGTGTTTTCGAAGTACCTCGCCCAATATAGAAGAGTTAGGGGGAGACAGAGCGATACATGAGTTCATTGAAGCACACTCCGAAAGAAACTTGTTTTGCGATTATGGATGGTGCTCCAACCAAGCAGCAAAGGACACTCAATGATGATATAGTGTTTCGAAATCGAGACATTGAAGGAGTAGAAACCTCTACTCTTAACCCAATGGTGGTAACCATTGGAATCGGGCCGGTAGCTGTATTTCGAGTCCTGGTGGAAAGTAGAAGTTCTGTCAACATCTTGTTTCGACATACGTTCGATTAGATCAAAATTAGCATGAAGGATGCGTCTACTTGTCGAATGAAAATCTAGGGCTTTATGATAGAACAAAGATAGCCGATCAGGACTATTAACTTTCTTATCGTGCTCAGAGAAGAAGATAGAAGGGTGGTCCTTATCCAAAACCTTCGTGATCTTGGATAAAATGTCAACTTACGATGCTTTCTTAGGTCGACAGGTCCTTGCTGATTTTAGGGTCGCTTTGGCTCCGTGGTGCCTTACCATGAAATTCTCGACGAAG
Source organism: Allium cepa (assembly GCA_030765085.1). Classification (NCBI taxonomy): domain Eukaryota; kingdom Viridiplantae; phylum Streptophyta; class Magnoliopsida; order Asparagales; family Amaryllidaceae; genus Allium; species Allium cepa. The sequence continues at coordinate 631,817,065 of CM060934.1, forward strand.
AGTGGAATTGGAGTTATAATGAGAGATCAAAGCGTTGCTAGAGAATGTTATGTTGCTAAGTAACATGAATCAAAACGAAAGGAAAATGGATAGAATATGGGGAAGTCTCTCCACATTCATGAACCATCAGCATAGCAATTACAGAACCACCCTTGGCTTGGGGACCATAGTCATTTCCACAGGGATTTGGACCTAAGGTGAAAACGTTTAGTGGAGGAATGGGTAGTAAGGGCAGAGATTACGGTGTTAGTACCTATTGATATAGATGTCCCAAATCGAGTCTTAAAAATAGGGTTACAACGTGGGATCAAAATGCAGCAAGAATTGATCAAATTTCTTTGTGCCAACCTAGACGTGTTCTCTTAGACGCATTTCGATATGTGTGGGATATCATCGGAGATAGTGTGTCACATACTCACTGTCGATCCTAAGTGCACTCCAGCAAGGTAGAAGAGGCGCAGTCTAGGTCCGAAGCGATCTGCCACTCTAAAGGAAGAAGTGGATAAGGTGCCGACAAACGGCTTCATCCATGATGCAACCTATCCTAAGTGGGTGTCGAATCCAATTCTAGTTAAGAAGTCCAATGGAAAGTAGCAAACTTATGTTGATTACTCAGACCTAAACAAAGACTGTCCAAAGGATAGCTTCCCGTTACCCTGAATCAACCATCTTGTAGACAGAATTGCAGGCCGTAAACTACTCTCATCTATGGATTTCTACTCAGGATACAACCAAATTATGATGCACGAAGCCAACCAAGAGAATACCAGCTTCGTCACCAACCTCGAATTGTATTGTTACCGAGCAATGCCATTTGATCTGAAAATGCCAGGGCAACTTATCAACGGCTAGTGAACACAATGTTAAAGGATCAGATAGGACGAACAATGGAGGTGTATGTAGATGACATGCTAGTCAAGTCACATGTATCAGGAAATCACTTGGATAACCTCTCAGAAGTGTTTGAAATTATTCAAAAGTATATAATGATGCTTAACCCACTGAAATGTTCTTTTGGCGTAGCTTCAGGGAAATTTCTAAGTTTAATTGTAAATGCCAGCTTACCACCCTGTGGAACGTCGTAGCCCCTACGTCCAAAAAGGAATTGCAAAGTCTAAATGGAAAAGTCGCAGCGTTGAGAAGATTAATTTCTAAAGTAATGAATAATGTATACTATTCTTCGATGCATTGAAAAAGGGTAAGAAGAATTTCGAATGGAATCAGGCCTGCCAATTTCATGCTCTGAAAAAGAGGAATTATTTCGACATATAGATACCAAATCGGTTTTATTTAAGCCAGTGGATGGGGGAGACATATTCATCAACCTAGCAGTGTCAACTCATGCTCTAAGCGCAATGTTGGTATGTATAGAAGCTAGGATCCAGTGACCTATTTACTACATTAGTAAGCGATTCACTAGAGCCAAGAAGAACTATCTAAAGTTGAAAAAACTCGCCTTGTCCATTGAACGCATCAAGTAAGTTAGGCCTATACTTCCAAGCTCACCCAATCAAAGTGTTGATGGATCAACCTTTGGAGTAGGTGATATACCGTGTAGAGACATTGAGAAGACCTCTTAAATGAAACATTGAGTTGACTCAGTACGACATCACTTATCACCCCCAAAGGGCAATAAACGAACATGCATTAGCAGATTTCATCGTCAAGTTCACAATATGAGATGGAAAATAAGAAAACACTCGAGAAGTAGGTCATAGTGAAATCTATTTGTCGATGGTGGCATCAAAGGCTTTCCACTCAAAAGCGGGAGTGGTTCTTGAAACCCCCAAAGGATGATCTGCTTACTATGCTCTAAATTTGGAGTTCCTTGCTACTAACAATGAGGCGGAGTATGAGACATTAATAGTGGGATTGAAAATTGTGAAGGAATTAGGAATAAGGGTTGTGCACATTACAGCGACTCTCAGCTAGTTGTCTATTAGGTGAAATGGGAATATTAGGCTAAAGGGGCAATCCTTGCCCCTTATCTGTCAAAGGCATGGGAATTGCTAAACAACATTTAACACTATACCATAAGTTATATTCCAAGAGAATAGAATATGAAAGCAGATTACCTAACTAAACTAACCAGTTCCAAAGAAGCACAGTCAATAGGGTTGGTTCCAATTGAGACATTGACGACTTCTAGCATAGATAAGATGGACGTCAATTGGACTCTACAAACTACAAAGGAAGAAGAATCATGGATGACACCTATCAAAGGCTACTTGCTCAAAGAGACACTCCCTAGGGATCAAAATGAGCAAAAGAAGGTTCTTCGAAAGGCAACACGATTTTTACTACAAGACAAAATACTTTACAGAAGAGGATTCTCCACCCCTTACTCGGATGTGTAACCAGCAGCGAAGCCAAGAGGATCTTCTATGAAGTTCATGAAGACCGCTGTGGAGACCACATTGGAGGGCAGCCACTAGCAAAGAAGGTCCTTCGTTATTGATATTTCTAGCCATCAGTCGACCAAGATGCAGTAGACTATGCTAGACGTTGCGACGATGCTAGAGATTTGGAAAAATTATGAAAACCCCGTCCATAGAGCTGTGGACGTTTACAATCTGCAGAATTGAATTAATTGGCGTTTTACTAGTAGCTAAAGGGGAACTGTATCGTCGTAGTTGGTTAATTCATCAAATTTTCCGAAGTGGAACCGCCAACCACCATCACTACTAAGAAAGTAATTAATTTCATTACTAAAAATATTATTTTCAGGTTCGGAGTACTGCATAAAATCATCATAGACAATGGAACTCAGTTTGAGAGTGCTAAATTCAAGAATTTCTGCTAGCATTTCTGGATCAAGAAGATCTTCTTTGCGGTGGCACAACTATAAGAAAACGAGCAAGTGGAGGCAATGAACAAAATCATCAAATCCACCATCAAGAAACATCTGACAAAATATAAAGGAAGTTGGGTTGATGAACTTTCGCTAGCATTATGGGTTTACAGAACGACTCATAAATTAATGACCGGGCACTCACTCTTTTCCTTGGCATACGGTTCAGAAGCAATGATTCCAATGGAACTGGAAGTCCCTCTCATCGGAGACGACACTTCAACTAAAGTGAGAACGAGTAGCTCCTGGTCGAATCGCTTGATCATATCAATGAGAAGCGGGAAGGAATTGAGCTAAGGACTGCTGCTCATCGAAATGGAGTGGCATGACACTTCAATGGCAAAGTTTGCAACCGCACCTTCGTGGTGGGAGATCTTGTCCTGAAACAAATCTATCCAAGTACAGGGGCACTTGGCTTAAACTGGAAAGGACCATATGTTATCAGCCATATACTTGGGGATGGAACCTTGAAGCACACAATGGTCGATGGAATCCAAAATCCTCGTGCTTGGAATAGCAATTCATTACAGCACTATTTTGTTTGACTTTCTATCATGTATTTCCTATTTTCATGAATAAGCCGCTTAGGGATACTGAGGGAATTATAAATAGGCAGGATTTGCCTTTCTCTCTGTTTTATCAATAAAGTTATTTCGCTTCTTGAACCAATGGAACCACGCTCATGTACGCAACCTGATGAGTTAACGGGGTTAGATCGACTCGAAAACCATTTACTCGATGCTTGGATCAGTGGTACTGCATCTACGTATGCTCCACCCACAAACTTCTTGAACCATTGGATTTGCGTTCAAGTAAGGAACCCATCGAGTAGATGGAAGCAAATTGACTCAAACTGCCGGAATGATGGGGTAAATCAATCCCTGCCTTTTGAGAACCGGTGTTGCCTCAAAAATGTCGGGAACTCCTAAACCCTTGCACAAATCTATAAGCCATGACTCGCTTCTTGGACCATTGGAACCATGTCCAAGCAAGCACCCATTTCCTTATCCACATGAACTGATGGAACTGCATTGATGCGTGCTCCATTTCTTCTGCTTCTTGGACCGATGGAACCGCATCCAAGTAATTTTTCATTCCTTACCAACTTGAACCGATGGAATTGCGTTTAAGTGTACCCAGCTTCTTCGCTTCTGGGACCAATGAAACTGCGTCTAAGCAAGCAACCACTCCCTTGTCGTTTGAACCAACGGAACCACATTCAAGCACACTGTGAATCATCGCTATTACCCTGGTAATATCATCAGTTTTTCAAAACCTCTGCTCCACAATATCAGAAAATTTATTAGTTGCAGTATTGGTAGAAATCAATCCCCACTTCACAAAAATCAACATCGCCCAGATATCGACAACGTTGAAGGAAAATCCAAGGAATTGAGTTATCCATAGGTTTCAAGAAAAAAAGGCTAATGTACGGATAGAAACTCAATACAAAACTCAGAGAAAATCAACTGTAACTAAAGTACATATTGCTCGAAATTAAGCATTCAAACTGCAAGTTCCCAAAGATAGAAGCTGTAATGCATCAAGCTATAATGCATCCTTGACTAGGGTTTACTATTGAGTAGTCCAGAGTGCCTGGTCTCGCATCAAGTGTTCGGAGTTACTAGCCCCATGGACTGGGGGAGTAACACTCTAGATTTTTGCCAACATTATTTAGGATACTTAACTAGCTAAATTAAATAATATAACGTGTTGATTAGGGGGTTGAGATTTGACTTAATCAAGGGTAGCCACGTCATTTAACAATGAATAAAAAGAAGAGTTTAAATTGAAATAAAGGAGGGGTAAAATAGGAAAGAGGCCATTCCTATATCCTCCAAACCTCAGCCATGTATTAGAATATACGTTCATTTCATTTTGAAAACTTTTAAATAAGGGAACGGCGACCGTTAACCAGGAAAAGAGGAAGAAAAGCTAGGAAGAAGCTAATTCAAATCAAATCTATTCACATCCCAATCTCTTTATTCTCTAAAGTTAAGGTAAATAATGTTTACATCTCTTTTTTGATTGTATTTTCGATTTTTAGATGATTGCTGAATACTTTGCGTTGATTTTCCATGATTTTGAATGGTGGAATGATTATATATATATATATATATATATGTTGACGATTTATGTATGTTCATATTGATTTTATGATATCTTTTAAGTTGAAAAACCTATAAAGTGACTCCCAAATGCCTTGATCATTTTTATGAAGGTTTTAAATAATATTTGAGAGGTTATTTTCAATTTTTGGAATTTTTTGAAATTATGTGGAATTTATATGAATTTTCTAGTAAAGAAAATGTTTATTTGGGTTAATAATTATTTTCAGTTAAATAATAAAAGATTCGGGTCTGAAACTTTTATATGTCGGAAAACATAATAAAAGAGATTTTATGAAATTTTTGTAGATTTTTCTTAAGTGTTTTAAAGGTTATATAAAATTATTTAAGGTATAGGACTTAAATGCTTTATATTAATTTACAGAGGAAACAGGGCTTTTCATAAAATAATTTTATTGTTAAATCTGAAAAGTCGGCAGCACTTTTGAAAAAGTGCAATACTTTTTATTGTTAAAGAAAGAGGCAAACAATCACAATTAGATACGTAAGGTAGGTTAGGTAGAAAAAACTATTTGCTACATGTTTTCACTGTTTCGACACCGTCGGCACCAGGTTTCACCTCCTTATCTTCGCTTCCGACACAGACGAAACCAATGCGCATGATATCAGGGAACTGTACGTAGTGAATTGGATGAAGATGAAAGGTAGGGATTCGAAACCAGGGGTTTCGAAGGGATTGAAGCAGTCTTTGTTTTTAAATTAAAGAAATATGTCTGCTTGCTTTCGACTAGCTGGCTTTCGATAAAGTAGTTTTCGACTAGGTCAAATGATTTAAAGGAATATGTTTTGATTGGGTTGCGCCTCTATTTTTAAATAATTTCGTTCGACTAAGTCGAAACGTTTTTGCTGCCACCTTTTTACCTTTCGACCTAGATGGTTTCGAAAGGGTGTTTTGTTCTCTAAAAAATTGGCCACCTCTCTGATGCTTTCAAAGGGATGGTTTTGACACCATCACTTCATTACATAGGAAATGGTTTTGAAGATGATGCTTTTGACTTAAATGATTTTAGAACCCTTTTTCTATAAGTAAAGTGAAACCAAAATTGGTTTCGAAAGAGATAAATTTGAATGGTTTTGAAACAGATGCCTTCGACTTTAATGGACTTCTGATCCTTTTGCTCTACTTCAAGGCAGAATCCAAATTGTTTTGACTGAGACGTTTTTCAAAGGTTTCGAAGGGTTAAATTTTTGAATGGTTTTGAAAGATTTTCACATGTTTTAAATTGAACCAAAAGTTCTTTCAAAAGGATTGAGTTTTGACTGTATCGAAACTTTAAATGAATGGTTACGAAAAGGGTGGTTCCCTAGGGTTTCGATAGGGTCGAAAGGAAAGGTTTTTCCTATGCTTTCTCAAGGAAATGTTTAAAATGTTTTAAGGAGGATGTCTGATATTTTGAAGCTTTTGGAGAAAAGAATGGAAAGTTTTTTCCAATGTTTTCGAAAGGCTATATTTAATGGTTTCGAAAGTGTGTTCAATGGTTTCAAAAGGTTACCTTCAATAGTTTCAAAAGCGTTGTTTAAAGGTTTTAAAAAAAGGTTTCGAACGTATTAAATAGGCAATGTAGCCTATGTATTTTCAAGTTAAAAAGGATTTTAACTTGGTTTGGAAGGATAGTTAATCCTCATCAAAATTCATCAACATTATTATGAGTAAAGTATATATATAACATAGCAAAATGGCTTAGAATAAAGCTAAGGATATATTTTCCTTGTATATATATGATTTGAAGGACTAAATCATTTTGAAATAGTTTTCAAGGAAAATTTAGAGGGTAGTTAACCCTAAGAAAATAATTCTGACAGTTAGTCCATTTTGATTCAGACAGTCAGCCCAGTTTGCTGGAAAGTCAACTCAATTGTATGGACAGATAGTCCATTTGTAGCATAACGGACCTTACCATTATATTGTGGGCAGATAGTTCACATATTACTTGTTTTACGGATAGATAGTCCATTTGTTAGCAGATATTGTATTTTGATATAATCAGTTTGGTTGTAGGAAAGGATTGCAAAATATGTGTTTTGAAAAGGATATTAGTGAGGGAAAACCCGTTCCACTAAGCGGCGTGGTGTCACTTAATATCAGTAAACCGAGATGTAACAAAATTATTCACACCAGACTTATCTATGACTCAATGTTTTTGTTTCTCCTTAAACTCTCGGGTAATCAAAATTAATTTGAGTAGGCTAAGGGTTAGGGTTTTAGGTTTTAGTCTTTTGATGAATAAAACTTCCGGAGATGAGCAGGTAGCTGACGTATAGCTAATTTAGGAATTGCATATTATTTTGTTTATTTTCTGCTGTGATATTAAGTCAGATATGACTATATTACTTTGAACAGCCAAGGGGGCAACGTCATATGTCGCTCTTGGCGTTATTTTGTAATGAATATAATTAATCTTTACTTGGGAAATGATATGTGATTATGTAACTTGGATATGATTTTTTTTTTTAAATGTAATTGGTAAAATATTGTTTTTTGAAATATGTGATTTTGTTCATATTCAAGTCCTTCTGATATTATGGATGCCATTATCATTACCATATTTTGTCACCAGAAGTTAATACTATTGACGACTGCAACATCTGTAGCGCTTAGCTTTTAGCCCCCAAATACGAGATGTTATAGGAGGGAAGACAATATACCAACACTTTATTGAAATAAAAGTCACTCCATGGTCCTATTACGTTGAACAAAAATTCTGGCAGCTATAACAGAACTAAGTGAAATGTAGAAAAAAATAACTGCAAGTTACATTATTTTTATGCATAGAATTGCGATAAATAAACACATCGTATATCACACAGTAAAAAATGTATAATATGGAAATTGCAAGATGAGCAATCGTATTATGCACACATACAGTGGCATATAAACAGGCGCATTACATTGAACGTAGAGAAGTACACAAAAGAGATTACAGTAGAAATACCAATCTTTTCATCGCTTATATTACTTCATATACAGTATCAAACGACGGAGGCCATTCCCCCATAATACTGACCTGTTTGGATAGCAAAAAGAAAAATAACAGACTCTACTAATACAAAGCAAAAGAAAAGACGATAAGTACAGACTTTGTACTCATACAAAAAGACAAAAGATCCAAAGACATTGTAACGACCGGTAAATTTTGATTAATAAATTTGTTAGTTTAATTTAAATTTTGCAATTAAATTTAGGAAGAAATGTTAAAATCAGAGGTAGTTGAATGAATTCAATATTAAGTAAGATATTTTCGTAATTGGTTGGAAATATAAACTTAAGTATAATTGAAATGCTACTAGTTTAATATTTTAAGAAGGTAAGTAATATAAATAAATGACTGTAAACTTTAGTAAATGAATTAATGTGAAAAGGAATAATTAAAATAATCATTTAACCAATGAAAAAAAGAAAAAGGGTCGTAAGAAGTAAATTGCAATTCAAATATGATTGAAACGACTGTTTTGGTTATAATGGAGTGTAAATAGGAATAGCGGAAAATATTATAATTTGTTAATTAAATATGATTGTGTAATTAATACTGAAAGAAATAAAATTAGAAATAGTATTAATGAAATAATAACTAAAATGGGTTGCAACTGTATAAATGGAAGTAAATTGTTAATAAATGAATGTAAATATTAATTAATTAACGGAAATAAAATCTAAATGTATGTTTGGATAGAATATAAGTGAATGAAATTTGCAGTATGGAATTAAATGCCAACATTGATTCTAAGTAATAAAGGCCTATTTATGTGACTACGAGTAACGATAATGTTTATTTAAGTTACCTATTAAATTAGTTGTTAATTGGAATTTAAAATTGTAATAAATACAAATAAATGTTGCAGTTTGTATGGAATGTAATACAATGGTTAGGAGTGTTAGAATGGATATATAAAGTAATGAATGAGAAAAACGAATCAATTAATATATATATTTATTTCTTTAGTATATTGCATAAGATTTGGAAATCAAAATTGCAATTTAAGGAAATTAGATAGTACGTTATTGGGAAATAAATTTAATAAATACATTAATGAAATGTATTATAATTCAATGCTATTTATACCCATAAAATGACTATTTATTGAATAGCTAGATTTTTAAATCAATAATCGAATTTATTTAGGTTTCAATTTTTAATTAATAACATTTAATGGGGAATCAATTACAATTAATTGACTTAAATTATGCAATTATGGTAGATTTGATTTGTCATTGAAGATGGTAAATTTTATAAGATGTAATTTATGCTAAGCCTATTTATTTTATAAAAAATTTGTTGATTTAAAGATTTGGAAGCAAGATTTATTAGTTTGATTTAAGTATAAAATCCAATAAATTTATTTATTGCAAAATAGAATGGAATTAAAACAGTTAAATACTACGTTATTGAAAATCAAAATGGAATTTAAGAAGGATAAAGTAACAAATCATGAACCAATGCAGTGGCAATCTTAGTATGGTAAAAGATGTGAATATGAAGGCTTAAATTTAATGAATGGGTTTTTGGGAATTTAATTTATAAATTCTAAAATATAATGAAGCGGAGAAATTAACACTGCAATTGGTAGATTTATCAATTTTAAATTTACATATAAACTTGTTTAAACTTTTTTTGTAAATTATTAAGAAATATAAAGGTGAAAATTTGCAATTACAAAAATTTGAAATTTAAAAATTGGATTTAATTAATTATTAATTTATTTAATTTATGGAAAAATAGCCATTTTGACCACTGACTCGGATTTCGACGAAACAAGTTTCATCGGATCCGTAACAGTGAATTATTGTAGGGTTTCAAGTTTCGTAGCGATCGGACTTGTCGTGTGATCATACGGACTTGAAACGCCCTGAAATCAATTTAATTGAAATCAATTTGAAAATATTGATTTTAGCATAGATTCTTCATACGATGGAATTTGGACGTGAAACCATTTCCATTGCATTTAGAATATTTTAAAACACCTATTTTGATTATGGCTTGACCCAATTTCGTTCCGGAGTCAGAACGGGCTTTTTGGGCCAATTATCGTTTAGCACGCTTATAATTCGGATCCATCTGTCTATTCCACCTTTATCTATAAATATCCTGCTATAAACCCCAATTTTTCCTCATTATCATTGTCTGTACATACAAATCTATCTGCTTATTCCTTTCTTCCGATGGCAGAAACAAAAATTCCAATTGCAAACCCTAATTCGATTTCAAATTCAAATCGAAATTCAGACTAATCAAACTATGTCAAATTATATATGGTTTTGAAGATCTTGATAAATAGAGTCGATGTATGGTGTTGGTTTTTCATAACAGTGCTCAAATTTATCGCAACTTTACAGTCAAAGCTCAAATCACGAAACTTAGATTGTCGATTTGGGGAAATTTGATTCGAGCGATGATCTTTGCAATTGGCCGATGGAATAGGGGGAAATTTTATTTATTTTGCATATAAACTTCTAGTTAAACAGTTATTACTTTAATTTTGAATATATACTGTTCGTCGATACCTGTTATATTTTATATGCTCTATATTGATGTTGTTTAAATTAATGATGATTGCAATAAATTGGTTGATGATTGATATTGGGTGAATGGATGATGTGTTCTATATTGTATAAACTGCAAGTCATTATGCATTCTTACCTTATCGGGATTACGGTTTGAAATGATATATAACTATAATTTTTATTTTAAATTACGGATTGAAATGATAAATATTCGTATCACTTGACCATAGGGTAGAAAATTTTATACAAGCACCGCGGTCTATATATATATAAAAATATTTTTGAAATGATTCTTATGGTTTGTAAAGAAATATACGGGTTGTATAAATATTGATTTTTTTGATGTTATAAAAACAACAAATTTATTTTTGGTTTTAACTATAAATAAATATGCTTTGAAATATAAAGTAAGCCCGATAATTAAGTTTAAATATCTTATATATTTGATCTAATAAATATTGATTTTGATATTTCATAAATATTACTTTATTATATAGATAAACGCTTAAAATTAAGCTATGTATAAATTTGGGTTAAAGGATAAAAAAAAGAAGTTTAAGAATAAAAGTTAAATTTTATAATTCGATTAAGTATTTATTTAAATTTATTTTTAGAGTTATAATGTCTTAATTAAAATAAATGTTGGAAGATAAATATGAGTTTGCTTTGAATTAAAGTATTTAAGAATTATCTTCGAATAAAATTTATTTAAAATTCAAATGAATTTGAGATTGTAATGGGTATGATCTTTATAACTTGTTTTTGGTTTGGAGGGCTTAAATGAATATCAAGTCGACTTAAATGAATATATCAAGTTAAATTAAATAAAGAATATCCAGTTTGTTGAAGTTAAAGGTTTTACCTAAAATTTATTGGAAAAAGTAAACTTTTCAAATCTAAATAATAATAATTGAATTTGATATATATGAAATTATCAAAGAATTAGTTCTGAAATGGTGAAATGGTTAAAGCTTTGAAATATATGAATTGAAATGGTTTATTTGGAATTTATTGTGAAATTAAAGAAGCTATTTTATTATATAAAGTAAAATAATGTTTAAACCATTAAGTATAAAAATTTATGTTTTAAAGCTATAGATTTCAAGCACTACTACAAAACATGCCATTTGCATCGGTTGTTTACCCCCCTTTTGCATCAGTTCAACAACCGATGCATATGCAACCGATGCAACAGGCTTAACACTTTTTCATCAGTTCTGAAACCGATGCAAAAAGGTCCTTTTTGCATCGGTTGTTACTAACAACTGATGCAAAATATCATGGTTGGTTGCTTGAAAACAGCCCCCATATTGCATCGGTTGTAATGAAAACCGATGCAAACTAATCCCTCTATTGTATCGGTTTTTTATAACAACCGATGCAAACTAATCCCTCTATTGCATCAGCTATTTATACCTGATGCATAAAAGCCATTCTCAGAAACCATTATTACAGTACTCAAATAGACTATATATATTATTGATTATAACAAACAATTATTGCATGCAATATTACAAACATTCAAAATTAAATTTGAAGGCAAATACAAACTGAATAACATAATACCAAAATAAACATCGCAATTTCATACAACCACTTTCAACAAATTCATATGACTGCATATACCCAATACATTTCATTGTCTCTGCCAATACCATCCTCTATCAGAATAGCAACTTCATCCACCAATCATCAGCTGATTACAAGGCACGCCATCACCATCAATATCCATTCTACATCATCAGTTCCACAACCCACTGTCAACACTTCATCACTTCAATTCAAAACCCACTGTCAACACTTCAATTCTGCTGCCTTCTGCACTTTCAACACCTGCAACACATTTCACCAGAGAACAACAATCCAACATTCCCACTACTACCCTACATTTCAACACCACACTGCAGATCTCACTGCACATACCTGCATAGCAAGAAAATATTATTAAGAAAGAGTTAAAAAATGACGACACTGTTATAGAAAGTCAGGAACAAACTTTAAAAAAAAAATTGACTACAATCACCAACAATTAACAATACTGTCATACTACTGAAGCTAGCCAACACAAACAGGTTATAATACTAATGATTACACATCTATAATGCTTGCTTTGTCAATTGATTTTTTGATCATAATTATGTAACCAAGAATACTATTGAGAATTGTTTGACACATATACACATGTTGCTGCTCTAATATCAAGTAGATATGATTAGGACATACCTCTACTTGAAGGTCATAAACCAATATGAATACAAGCCCAGCAGGAACTCCAATTAAGTAATAACTTCCAAGAGTAATATAAGCAAATATTTTTCTGTACCAAACCTGCTTTTAATTAGTATTAGCATAAAATAAAATGAAATGAATCATATTTTAAAACTATAGAGTTAAAACCTTTCCATAACATTACTCTTTAGCCAGTGGATAGCTTAATTCATCCCCAGAATTTAGAAATAGCTTCAAACAAGAAGCCTGTCAAAGAATTAGACAACCTCCAAAAATGACATAATCAAACAATGTAAACACTGTAACCCATGGCGTGAAGCATCTAAAGTAAGAAAAAGTGCTGCAACTCCATATTTCCACTTCCTAAAAAATAACCATGTCAAAAATAAATGAAAAACAAATCCAATTGAAGGTCCATTACATTAATAGCATTCTTTTTGTCACTGTAAAAATAAACATATCTTAATGTTCTTACCAAAACAACCACTGCCCAAACACTTCAAACCAGTCACCACCACTGCCCATATCAAACTACTGCCCCATAACATTCACCTGCACACCCTGCTACTGTACCCAAACCAGTCACCACCACTGCCACAATTCCTCCTACCATTCACTATCAACCATTTGCACTGCCAACACTTCGCTGATCAAAACGACTATTGCCATCCTATACTTGCATACATACCATCCCATAACCACCACCAACTCACTTCATTGCAAACAAAAATTGCACTTCACTCAAACCAACAACATCATCCACACCTCCTAACCCCTGCACAACTGAATAACAGACAAAAATTCTAAAAGGGTGCAAATTATGATCAAAGTATGAAGTATAAAATATATTCAAGAGTGAAAAAAGAAAAAGAAAAAAAAAACTGAACCAATAGTGTCTTAGCCTATACATGTTGTTATTTGTAAAAAGCTTTACATTAACTGCTAACCAGGATGCTTAGTCACTTGCTAAGAATGCTACTGTTTTGTATTCTAAGATTATAAGTATTATTTTAAGAAATGGTACAAATTTAATTAGTGTTCCTAATATTACTGCGGTAAGAACTGGACTTTCATGGCGTACACTGATTTACAATGACAAATTTGTTAAAAGAAGACAAAGCATTGTACTCTAACTATAATTATGACCACAGTATATGTAAGCAATCACAAACTAACACAATACAAAAGACTTGCTGGCCATGATTACAATTCACCCATGTATATTTCCCCTTCTTTTTTGTTATTTTTTTGAGGACTTTAAAAAAGGTTGTTAAAGCAAATTAACTAGAAAGTGTGATCTGATAATTTTTTTTTAATCAAAAGGATGAATCAGGCCATATATGAAAGAAAAAGAGAGAAAGAAACATGTTTAGAATCCTCAAAAGCAACTTAATTTCTAAAATCTCTGAAAATCAATTAGTTAATTTCAAACATATTAAGATGATATGATCAAGTTTCAAAGTTGAATAAAAATAAAAACTCCTAAACCTACAAAATTAAAGTAGAACGTACCATTATCCTTTGAATTATTCAGCAATCCTATGACATTCAAAATATAGATATAACGAATAAGTGCCAAATAAAAATGTTTGGTTTCGTGGGTAATATGAAATTTCGTAGGTAATATGAAATGTTCAATCTAAACGGAAGCTACCTTATCCCTAATAGTAACATCATGATTTTAAAAGCCGATTGTAGTAGACTGCTTTGAAGGTTTAGTATTCTTTATAATTGAATGGTGTTGAAAGCAATGTCATCCAAGATTTCAAGCTTATTGTTCGCAATTTTCTTCATTTAATGTTGATGAGTATTTCCCACTGTGCTTTTAGGAGGAAAAATTTTAGCAATCATAAATTGCTTTTATGTTCTATCCAATTTTATAATTTAGTATTACTTTAGCTAGAACAGTTTGAACTAGTTTGTACCCAATTGCATTAATATCTTTTATTACCAAATCTGCTTTTAATAATTTTGGATTAACAATGACTGATAGTTACAGTGTGAGGAGTTAGGATTTTCTAGCGAAACTTTGGCAATTAATACCAACAATAACATACAGTTGAAGGTAAATTAATATAAATGTCCTAAGTCTGAAATATAAAGTTATAAACTGACTTAAGTTTTAAATTAAGTTAGTTTAAGTTTAGTACTGTGTTTAAATATAAGTCTACAGTTTAAATTTAAAGTCTAGTTTAGTTTAAGTGTAGTTTTTAAATTTAAATTATAAAGTCTAAAATTTAGTTTCGTTTTTAACTTAATACTATTTTAAACTTTAGTTTAATGTAAATTTTAAATTTAAATATAAAGCTATTACAACCTAGCATCCTTAACTCTCTGTGCACTTGAGTCGCTTGATAAATTTTTGATTGAAAGGGTTTATTTTTGCAAGAATGATTGCAAATTCGTTGAATTTGGCATTTGAGACATCACAATGTCAAAAAACAAGCGGTCCTAAAAATATACGGTGATGGTTACACTTTAGTTTCAGTAACTAGACAAAGTGTACTAACTAATTGTATGACATATTATAAAATCAAAACTGATAACTTTATTGAGTTATTTTGACAGTATGAAATATTGGCCTACATAGGTTTTCAGTGGGTAAAAATTCGGTGATTTTTGCATTGATGTAGGCGGAGAGATATAACTTATAATATATGCAACAAAATCCTGCTGGTTCAAAATTTACGTTCACCTGGTTAAAACTTGCAAACTTCATAATAAAAGGCCAATTATTTCATAGAGAGATCAGTGCAAATTCCTATCTTCAAGACATTGATATGGGTGTAATGCTAATCTATAAATATTTCGTACTACTTACTGTACAGCGCGGAACATGACGTCACAAATTTAAATACAAGCGATATGTACAGGTTTTAAAACCTGAAAAATAATAAATAAGCATTTACTTCATTTTTTAGGAAAGCATCACAGGATAAGTTAGTTTAGTTCCCATATACCGCCAGCCTGCTTGCGTAACGTATCGGCGCAAGCGACACGGTAAACAATCAACGGTCCCAAGTAACGATACGTATATGTGTACGATTAGGATTAGCCTGCAATGGCTGCACCTTGCTTTGGAAGCAGCCCAATGTGCAGTGAGTTGGAGCACCAGTTGGCGCAATAAAATTTGTTTCATGAAATGGAGGACCCGTTGACATATTCGCCTAAAGTTTATTTAGAGTTCTGTCTTTATCTACGGATATACATGTTATAAAGTTGATTTCTGTGGTGTTTAGTTATTAATAAGCGACAATAAGTTAGCTAAAGCTACAGGACTAGACAGTAATCTCAGAGGAGATGGTGAAATAAAAGGCGGATTGTTCATAATTGGAAGTGGCAAAAAAGGCATAGCTTCAATTCGTTGAAATGAACTTTGGAGATTGGACTCCTATAGCTGAAGTCTTGGACATTTGCAGTCGAATGCAGGTTCAAAAAAATACATCAAAACAGCAAAATCACCTTCAGTGCCATCCTTCGGCAACGCAACTCCTCTTCACATTCATCGCTCCAAAACCAAACTTGCATAACACTTCTTTAAACAACTTCATCAAAACTCCCCTACCATCTCCACCTGAATTGCCTTCCACTTCATTCAAAACTGTACCTGACATCCTCTGCTCCTTTCGTCAATCCAGACCACCGACTTACATAACAAACACTCCATGGTTACCATAAACTATGCATCCTACACTGCCTGCTCTTTGTTGCTACACCTCACCATTCATACACCCTGTCTATGCATCAACCCCTACATACCCTCAAAACCTACCTCTACATCAGCCTCTGTCTGTAATCATTCAACTCCACTTCTGCCCCTGCTTCAACATCGTCTACACATACTCCTCAATCACTTCTCTCATCTACCATACAAACATCACGCACCATAGTCAACAACTTTATCACATCAAATAACATTCACTTCACTTACTGCTACAAACTCCTTACTGCTGCCTTCTACCACTTCAACACAGCAACAAACATCACCACTCACCATTTCACCCCATACATTCACAGTTCAACCAGCCCCCTGCATTCACATTAAAACTGCACCATCATCCTCTGCCCTCACAACATCTCAAACCACAACTTCTTCCCCTCTGTCTGTTACATCAAAGTTCTACATTCCTTACTGCAACTACAAGTCTCTTTGCTTACAACTAAAACTACCTTGCTTACAACTCACTTCTCTGCCATAATCATCAACTGCCTCCTCTACACATTACATAATAATATCTCAACCCATATCATCAACACTGCTTACAAACAGTCTCTATCAACCCACAACAGCAACTCCGGTTTCAACATCTACCCAAGCCACTGCCATCACAAAACTGCCATCAACAACCACTATACCCACCATATAAACCACCAGAGAGCTTCCACTTTCAAACTTCTTCACTGACCACTGCTACTCATCAAACAATTCCACCATCTACCTCCCAAATCGCCGTGACCCAAAGCAGCTTCCAACACCTTAATCATTTGCCATCAATTAAACGAACCAATCGACTCGACACCTCAATCGCCTGCAATTCAAACCGCCAACCTTCCCTCACCATAATTCGTCTTTGAACCTGTGATGCGTGAACCCCCTTGGCCACAAAAATCACGCAACCAAAATTGAGAACAAACCACCACTGTCAACCTCCTCCCCACGACCACAACTAGAACAACAACCGAACAAGGAAATCCAATCACCCGAATCAAATTGCTTGAATCTGCGGCGAGCAGTGCTCGGATTTTAGCTTGAAGACTAATAGCATACGTTAATTAGCAGCAAAAAAACTAGCATCTCGCTTAATTTGTTGAAGAAGAAAAAAAAGTGAAAAATAAATTTTCACGCTTAATTTGTCGAAGAAGAAATAAATTTTCCGGTGGAGAAGAATTTTTTTTTTTGGGCTGGGTTATTGAGGAGGAAGGAGCACATTATTTATCCAAAGTAGTAACTTTGGAGCCAATTTTTCATTATTTCCCACCTAAATTTCATATTGCCATCAACATGTAGTTGCATCGATTGACATTAAAACCGATGCGACTAAAACTATTTGCATCGGTTGTTGGTGAGAACTGATGCAAATTTGATTTTTTTTATTACCTGTTACTTTTCACGTACCAATTGCATCGGCTATTAAGATAAAACTGATGCAAATAGTTCTATTTGCATCAGTTTTTACTTCAACCGATGCAAATGAGGCGAAGCAATATGCACTTTTTGTACTAGTGAAGGTAATAGATTTGGGAAGTACTATGATTTCTTGAAAAGGATATATTTGAAATAAAAAGGGACATCATATTGATTTGGGTTTTAAAATAGAAATGATATCGTATTTATATGGTTTGAAAGGGATATTATATTCTGGTTTTAAAGTATAAACTATTTTGAAAAAAAAAGATCGTGGTGTTACAAGAACGATTGGTTGTTGAAGAGACCGGGATCGGAAGTTGTCATACTCTCTGCCAATTCCGAAAACCACTTTAACAACCGTGTATGCAGTGGAGATTCCAGAATGAAGTAGGATGGCGACGGCGTTTCCTTTGAGGTAAATACGTGGACCCAACTCCCGTGAGTTGGCATAAGGTGGCTAAAACAAGAGCGATTGACGGGTTAATTCAGGTAGCACCTTTGATCGGAGACATCCCTTCGATATTATACTTTGACTTTTGGATTGATTCGGTGGCCACTTTTGATTTTTTTATTTGGGGGTGTGGCTCGAGGTGGGTGGTAGCAGCGGCTACGCATTACCACCGACCCGGAAGCGTAATTGGTATATCTACCCTGGCATTGACTAGTTCTGTCATGTCACCTACTCTATCGTGCCTTGTACGAGTTTGGATTTCCCCCGTAGCCCGTGTGGTATCCTCTGGTCGCTTCCCGATCAAGAGGGACTATGATATTGGATGGACTACTAGGACTATTACGTGTTAAGGGCAATATTGGGTCACTCCTTAATGCTAATAAAAAAGTAAGTTTATTTTACAATTAGACACTATTATAATAGCGAGATATACTACATAGTAAATAGTTTAACGGATCCTTAGGAGATGTAAATCCCGAGCATCTCTTGAGTTAATGCACTCATATTTATTGCCGTTGATTTAACTTACATAAGATCTTTTAGTTCTGACTTGAGTATTTTGTCTTTTCAATTCGCTCGGGTCAGTCCGAGCGTTTCAGGATCGAAGACTCTAGCTCTGGAGGACGAAGACAGAGATTTCTACTGTTATTATTTATTATATTCCACTACACTCATATTGTTCCGTTGCATTGTTATATGGTATGTGTAACTCTGATGTATGTTGTATAAGTATAATCGAATATTTTAAAACAACTTTATAAACTGTATATTTGACTATTATATTTTATCCCTCCACTGTAAGATTCTGTTTTGTAATTCCGAACGGTTTAAATTGGCACGTGTGTCGATTTAAAGCGTGCGGAAAGGCGGACGTTACATCTGATATCAGAGCTTTGGTTTAGTGAAAACCTTAGCTTTGTGGGGTTTGACTCTTTACTAATAGGGTAGTGATACCCTATGGGAGTCGCTGAGTGTATATATATGAGAGAGCGTATTTTTTAATGTTATAAAAAGGTTTTAATATTGTGTTAATCTCTTTCATTTTGTATTTATAAATTCTAGTTGGTGCATGGGACGCTGTGACATCAGTAGGGATTTCTAAACACTTAATAGGATAGACCGACATAATATTTGTTTTATATAGGTGAATGAAATAATTTTGCCTATTATATCTATATATAAAATAAATTTTCATAAATGATATATATATATATATATTTGGTTAAATTATATTGGTTGTTAGGTAATAAAATTTATAAATAATAGTTGAAATAAAGTTGAAATTAAAAAAATTTGGAAATTTTAGAACTTAAGTTTCGGGGTTTTGAAAAATTTCTTTCAAATGGTTTTGGAATATAGTAATAATAGTATACGAAGTATTTTTTGATATAAGTATTTCAGTATAATTTGAAAAGAAATGTTTTTAAAAGAAATTTTGGAAAGATAAAGTTGTACTCCCCTCTCTATCGCTGGAAAATAATTTCGGTGATGAGTGCATGCATTATCGACTTTCATTTTCGAGTTTCGAAGCGGGAAGGCCACTATAGTAGTTTACTGCAGACCCATTTTTGATAAACAAATATAAATTTTTAATTGTTCTAAATATAATTGGATATATGGAGTGTAAGTATATAAATTTATCTGTTATTTTAAATGATTTTGAATAAAACCCAGTATTTAATTCTTAAGTTTCCATTAATTAATAGCTTCAGTTATTGGAGTGAAGTGGAACATAGGTAATTAATCAATTAAAATAAGGAATTTAATGCTAGGTTACGAATGAAATTAAAGGTAATTTGAACTGTACCCTATGAAACAAAGAATAATATTATTGAACATTAAAATTAATTAAAGGATGAGATAAAACTTGTATAAGTTCATTTGCATTTTCTTTAACATATATAACTTACCAAATATAAAAAGTTGAAATGTTTAATAAGAAATGTAATAGAATTGTACAAATAAAAGTATGTAATGAAGTGTTCAATAAATTGCGGTTATTAAAAAGAAATCTAATGTTATAATTGTTATAAATCTAAGTTATGACTGGAAGGCCATTTATTAAATATAATAGGACAGTTATAAAGAAATGAAAACAAGTTTAAAAAGGATTGAAGTTATTTATAATAAAATAAATGGAAATATGAATACGATAAATAATATTAAGAGTGGGAAAAAAACGAATCACGTTAATAAATAAGAAATTGATGATATAAAGTTATAAACTTAAGTTGAAATTGAAGTATTTCAAAAATTTAATATAATAGAAATGTAAGCATTAAATAAATGAAATTGAGAAATGCATAAATGTAATGCAATAAAAAGAAACTTACATGACCTGAATAAATGAAAATGAATAATTGCAGGCAGTAAATGAAAATAATACAATTAATAAGAATAAACTAATCGTTGTTTTTTTTTTGGTTTATGGTTGCTTGGGTAAGGAAATTTAATATTGTTTGGATGAATAAATAATCTATTTAGTTTCATCTAAGACTGTTGAGTAAATGATGAGTTAAGTAGTTTATTTTTCACTCTGTACAATTTAAAGTTGAACCTGAACAATTATTTGTTATGTTTGATATGAATGAATGATTGTTCTATGGTCGTATGCCTTGTTGCAAGTGTTTGATGTTGTATTGATTTTGTTTATTGATGGTTGTTTGTATTGAATTGGATGTTTGTGGTTGAAACCATTTTTAATATTTCATTTTATATAATCGTAACTTTAATCAGGTTATATAAGTAAAATACAGGTAATGGAAGCAAATGCTACTGCTTTTGGTTTCATAATTAAGCGTTAATTGCCCGACAAATAGTTACGTTTCGGAGTACGGTTTTACAACGCTATTATATTATTCTTCCCGTTGTTGGGATATATTATTTTGGAAAGTATATGTTATATATTGTTATTTTGATATTATACTTTCTCCCGAGCCTCTCCGTGCAAAGGAGACTCTGTCGAAATTTTTCGTAAATTTTGGACATAGAAATTTTTGAAAATGATTTCCAAACTTTAATAATTTAAGTATAAAAGATTTAATGGTAATAAATTGATATATTTTATCTAAATTAATTAATTTTGTAAATTTAATTGTTTATATGGTTAATGTTTTGAATAAGATCTATTGATTTCTTAATTCTTCTTTTCACTTCTTTTCCTCTTCGGGGACGAAAAGTTTTGAGTGGGGGAGAGTGTAACGACCGGTAAATTTTGATTAATAAATTTGTTAGTTTAATTTAAATTTTGCAATTAAATTTAGGAAGAAATGTTAAAATCAGAGGTAGTTGAATGAATTCAATATTAAGTAAGAATTTTAGTAATTCGTTGGAAATAAAAACTTAAGTATAATTGAAATGCTACTAGTTTAATATTTTAAGAAGGTAAGTAATATAAATAAATGATTGTAAACTTTAGTAAATGAATTAATGTGCAAAGGAATAATTAAAATAAACATTTAACCAATGAAGAAAAGAAAAAGGGTCGTAAGAAGTAAAATGCAATTCAAATGTGATTGAAATGACTGTTTAGATTATAATGGAGTGTAAATAGAAATAGTGGAAAACATTATAATTTGTTAATTAAATATGATTGTGTAATTAATAATGAAAGAAATAAAATTGGAAATAATATTAATGAAATAATAACTAAAATGGGTTGCAACTGTATAAATGGAAGTATGTTAATTAATGAATGTAAATATTAATTAATTAATGGAAATAAAATCTAAATGTATGTTTGGATAGAATGTAAGTGAATGAAATTTGTAGTATGGAATTAAATGCCAACGTTGATTAAGTAATAAAGGCCTATTTATGTGACTACGAGTAACGGTAATGTTTATTTAGGTTACCTATTAAATTAGTTGTTAATTGGAATTTAAACTGTAATAAATACAAATAAATGTTGCTGTTTGTAACATTCCTGAAAATTTATCAAGTTTAATTTGGCAATTAAATTAATCTTTGAAAATAAATTGTGAATTAATTAGAAAATTTTCTAGGGTAAATAAATAAATAATTTGATTATAAATAGAAATTTATATTTGAAATTTAAGAATAAGTGATTTATAAAACAAGTATTGAACTTCAAAATAAAACGTATTAAAAATAAATTAGAAATTAAAAAACTTTAAAAAGTTGAACAAATAAAAAAAAGAAAAAATGTGTATGAATGTAAATTGTGTTAATATAAATTTTAAATAAGTGTATAAACATGTTGAACAAAAATTTAATGTAAGTACATATACATGAGTTTATATTTCAAGTTGAGATTGAAAATTTAATTTTTATTTAATATAGATATAAAAGAGTAAATAAAAGGAAAATGTATTTATTTAAATAGGAAGCACAAAATAAAGTTATATTTGAGTGTTATTAACATGAAAATGTAAAATGCAAATTTATATACATGAAAGACTTAAGTGAATGTGGTATAAAATTTATTTAATAAATTCTTGTACTTTGAAAATTTAAATGTAGACAATGAAATATACATGCACCTGATTTGGAGTAGGGTACTTAACAAAATCTAAGCTCATGATTTCATTTTTACAAATGGCATTCCATATCATTACTTTTATTAAATAATGAAATTTAAAATTTCAAGAAAACTCTCCATTTTCCCATATTCAAATCTAATAACATCTCAGCAAATCTGAACAAAAAGTATCAAAGGTTGAGCATCTCAAACAACAATACAGAAGTAGAAAAAAAAATCAGAAAAAGATAGAAAGAAAGAAATGGTAGAACCTGAAAAAAAAACAGAAAGGAAAAAAAATGAAGAGCAATGCAAAAGCAAACTTGAAGCTTCAACCAATTCAAACTGCAGTACAAACCAAGTATGGTTTTAAAATCAATCTTTGGAAACAGTTTCAAAGGCAAGTCATTTTTTTTAAGAATTGAATTTTTGAGTTGTGAATCAGTAACAAAAACAAAAGAATTTAAACTATTTTATTAATAAGTAGCAGGAAGAAAATAGAGTGCAAGGTAGAAATCCAGTTCAAGAAGATCACAGGCTTTTTCTCTGATTTTATATAATATAAAACAAAACTGTAAGTAAGCTTGAATTTGAATTCGTTGCTGAGAAATTAAGTAAGCAAATCTATCAGAAGCTAAGCAAATTTATTTAACAAGTTGCAGGAAAACAAGATAAAGATCAAAGACTTAATCCATCTCTGGATTTCAACTGTAGAAAAAAAAAAGAGAAGCATTCTCTGTGAATAACAGTATTGCAAACCTGTAAGTAAATGAAATTGTATGTATATAATAAATTAAGTACAACAAAGATTTAAGCAATATTATCAATCATTTACAGAAGGAAATCCAAAGTTTCAAAGCACTTGAACAAATCAAAAGAAAAAGACATGAAGCCTGCAGCTGGGAAAATAGAACAAGTTTGAAGTTTTAAATAAAATTTAAAGTTGTAAGTAAAAAATTTAAAATTGTTGTTATTGTTGAAGTAAGTAAGTACAACAGGAACTAAGCAAAGTTTTGTTTAACAAGCTTTGCAGTTGTAACTTCAAGATTTAAAGAGAAAAAAAGAGAGGGTTCAAGCATTTAAAACTGTGAACACTCCTATGTCTCTGTTCTTCTCTGAGCAACAAAACTGGTGAGCAAACTTCTTTGACCCAATCTTTAAATTTATGTGATGTGTTATGCCTATTTCTGCAAAGTAGTGAAAATTGGTTGCATGAATGTAAATGTTGCTGTTGTATAGGTTGTTTAGTTCTGTGATATTTGGAAACATAAACACAAACAAATTTCTGTATAAATTTGAAATGTAGATGTCATGAATTGGTGTTTCAAGTTTACTAACAGAATCATTTAGTAAATTCAAGAATTTTAAAACTAAAAGTAAAATTTACAGTGTTAAAAAAAAAAAAATGCAGTCAAGAACACTGTATTTTTCACCTTTGACAAGTTCAGCTGAATCTTGCATTTGAACTGTTTGAAATTGATTCTGGAATGAATGTAGCTATCAATGATCATGGGAAAATTACTTAATTGAGTTGAAATTTGGTTTTGGTGTTGAAATTTGGGATTTATGGTATAGAACCATAGTTTACTGGGTTATAAATGTTTTGGGTGCTGCGGCTTCAAGGATGCATCGAGTTCAAAGGTGTTTAGGGTATTGATGGATGGTGAAGTGATGAAGCGCGTGCCGAAGTTTGGATGTTGATAGTGGCCGGAGTTGTGAAATAATGGAGTTGACAGGTTTGAAGTGGAGGGGGTTGGTCTGTTCCAGGTTTGGGGTAAATTCTGGATTGCAGTGTTTTTAGTCTCGGAATTGACTCGGGATTTCTATGAGAAAACTCGAAGTCAATGTGGTATTGACCCGAAGTAGAATTTTTGTTGCTCGAGTTTGCATGGGTTCAGGTTTATCAATAGAGCAGTTCTGTTTTTAGTTTTTTTTTTTTTAAAAAAAAAAACAAAGTTTAAATTAAATCTGAAATTTTGAACTTAGAATCAAACTTGAAGCTAAGGATGAATTCAAATAGTTTGAATTTAAATTTCTTTGAAATAATTAAGGGAATTTTGTGTGTTTTGTTTCAGGTTTGAATATTTGAAACAGGATTGTTTCCAGGTTTTTAAAATAAAATAGAGTTGAAGTAATAATAGGATCTAAACTTGAAATTTGAATGCAGTTGGAACCTGAATTTAGTATAGATTCAAATAATTCAAATATGGAATTTGAAAACATTTTTAAATCCAAGAATGTATGAGGTTTAAAATTTGACAGAAACTGTTACTGTTTCCTTTAGTAAAAGTAAAAGTGTTTAGATATAAATTTGAACCTGAACCAAGTTTAAGATTTTTAAAACTGAATTCAAATATGAATTCAAATAAGTTTGAATTATGTTTTTTTGAAGTTATTTAAATTCTGGAAATTTTCAAAGTTTAAGTTTTTTAATAAAACAGAAACTGTTTCTGTTTAAATGTGAAGATAAGTTCAAGTTACTTTTTTTAGGGTGGAGATTTAAACTGAGTTTTAGTTTGAATTTGAAAATGAATTCAAATTTTAATTGTCTGAATTTTGAAACCATATTGTGTTTTTAAATTTAAATTTGATTTGAAAATCTCAAGCATAAACGCATATGTGATTTGTATTTGGAATGGAAGGTTAAGTATTTAATTTAGGAATTCAAATGAATTGAAAACTGAGTTTTTAAATCTGGATTTAAATTTTTAAACTTCAGTTTTAAAGTAAAGAATTAAATTTAAATTGCCTTCAAATGATTTACATTTGAATTGAAGGTGAAATTGTAGGAAGAGTTTTAAAGAGTTTAAACTAAATTGAAAATGGAAGTTATATTTCAGTTTTGAGATTTTAAAGCAATTTTTAAAATTTATTTGAATTCAAGTTGAATTGAAATCTAAATTGTTTTAAGCTTATTAATAAAGTATATGTTCTTTTAAACATATAAGATTAAGTTGTGTATTGTTTTAAACTCTTATTTAAGACAAATTTGGGTCTTGAGTTTAAAGAGAATGTTAAATGGAATTTAATTTACATTTAAAAACATTTTTGTTTTTAAATGCATAATTTAAATAAGGAATGTTTATCTAAAGATAAAGAAAAGTTTAATGATTTGTAATTCATTTAATTATTAAGGTAGTACAAATGGATAATTAATATAATTAATTAATTAATGAAATGGATAATTAATTAAAGTAATTAAGGGTTTTAATTTGATTAATTAAAGTTTAAGATTAATTTTTTTCTTAGAAAAAATAAATTTGTAATTAAGAAATCATTAGTTGAATGATATTAGATTTTAAATTAATAATTGAAGATTTATTAATTGAATAAATATGGATAGTAAATTAATTAGGACTAATAAATGAAAGTAATCATGTAGGTAATAAATTTAAAACCACCCAGTTTATTCATCTTAATTGTAGATGCTGATTGTTATTGAATGTTGTGTGATGGATTGATATATTTGATATGTGATGTGATGCTATGTGATACTTTGCGCTGATCTGCTATATTTGTGATGAATATACCGTCGTATGAATATGAAGCCCTTTGACCCGTAAAACGGCATTTGAATTTCGATGCGACAGGGAGTCGGATTTCAGTTTGTTATCCGAAACCCACATCGAATCGTATTAGTGAATCTTTGTGATTGATAGTTTAATTTACCTATGAATCTGTGAATATAGATAAGCGTTATGGGTTATACCGCTTATCAATATGATTATGATGTTGTGCACTATTGTGTTGAACCTCTGGACCACACTTATACACACACAAATATGGATTGCACGTGGAAATGGGTTAAGTCACAGATTTTAAAAATCGTTTTAAAATTGAATTTTTTCCAAAATAGTTTTGGAATTAGAATTGATGCTTTTGAAAATGAGTTTTCAAAAATAAAAGTTATTTGAATAACTTGATTGAGTTTTGAAATGTAAATAAATTAATTTAAATTTGAATTCAATATTTGAAATTGAATTCTATGACTTGGAAACTATTGTTTAAAAAGTTATTCAACTTACAAATGGGTTATATGGGTTTTAAACCATTTTTGAAGGTGATGTTTTGAAATTTAAATTCAACTCAAGATTTCAACTTGTATAAATTTGATTTGCTTCTCATAAGAAATGGACTTCCAAGTTGTGTTAAAAGGATTTTCAAGTCTAAAAGGAAAATTGTTTTCCAAGTTATAGATAAATCTTTGGAAATGGGTTTGAAAGCTATAAATCTTTAATTTTAAAGATTTAATTTGGTTAATCCAAATTGAATGGGAATTGTTTTGAAATCTATGGATAGATCTTTGTGAAATTTGGTAAAACTTTGTGAGATTGATCTTTTTATTTAAAGATTTAAAATGGTAATTTGTTTAACCATTTGGAAGGAAGTTATGGATTTTATAAGTTGTGACTTGACTAAAATCCCATATCCATATGTTTTAAAATATGGCGCTCATTATTCGGTTTAGCCGGGAGAGGACCTTGTGTCATATAACCCATTCCGAATAGTGATACGACGTTATGGATAGCATTTGAAGACCGGTGTTGAAGATCGGGTGTCTTCGAGAACGTTAGGATAACCTATCGATTGTCTCTGCACCGAGTAGCTACGGTATAGAGATTCCCTTAGTGATGGGAAGTCCGATCGGGATTGTGGATACCCGGGTTGGCAAGGGCTTCTTCGGAAGTGCCTTCGGTTCTGTTCGAACCCGGAACAGACTTGTATGGTTGTATGTCCGACATTACACTTTGAGATGTTAACTGATCTCTATCAAATACATTTCTGCTTGGTGGCGGAGAATTTATTCTCTTAGTTTAACACCCTTCTCTGAGACGTACGAGCTCAGAGGTTATGTAGTTGATATTTATCAGTGATATTCCCAATTTGGTAATGTGGCATGCTGAGTGCTGCTGTGTGATGATCATTGGTTGATCATTTGTGATATGATCATTTGTTTGATCATTTATCTTTGTGATCATTGCTTTGGTCATCTGTTGACCCAAAGCATGGCTTTGTTGCACAAAGCGTAGCTTTGTGGACGAGACTGCATCAGGACCTCACACCCCGGAAATGGTCGAAACAGGAAAGATGCGGCAAGGTTATGAGGGTCGCTCCCTTTAGGGTGTGTCATTCCCTTCTGGTAAAGGGTGGTATCATGGTATGGAGCCCAGATACTTACTCATGTGGATACTGCAGATCTATTACTTTGTGATACTTTGTGGTTGTTGCGAGCGCTCGGATAAAGGTCCCAAAGGACCGGGGGATGACATATTCGTGTAGTAGTTACCTAGTTACAGAGGTAACCCGGCCTTGTGTTGGCAGAGATCTAACCGTAACGTTAGTTCTCGGGACGTCCCGCCAGAGGCGATCCCATGTGGCAGTAGGAAGTTCCTTAGCCTGACCATTTGTTGGAAATCCATTCATCCAATACGTGCCTTGTACGGTTTTAGTTGTAGAACCTGCCATTTAACATGGCAGCTATAGTAGGCATAGCATCATGGTACCTATGCTGGCTAGGGTTTATATTATACTTTCGAAAGATTTTCCACTATGCACTAGTAATAATATCAAAGAATTTTTCTCGTAGAAAGCATGTTTGACTATCATAAGGAGAAATCTCCCCCATGTGTGCGTTTGCATTGTGTGTGTGCCGGGAGGCCTTATGGTAGTTTCATTTTCCAAAAATCATGGCGGATTTCAAATTTAAATTCTTTTGTTTGTTTTAAAAAACCAAATGTTTTTGTTTGCTCATACCAGTCCCACGACTGACCTGGAGTTTATTGTTCCTTTCCTAAACTCTGGGTGCCCACTATTTCCCACACGGGCAGTCTAGAGTTGGGGTTTTCAGATAATCTATAGTAGGTGTAGATTCGATAGCTTTCAGCCTTAGGATTTGGCAATTGCATTTGGATCGAGTTGCTTCTCTTCATCTTGATTTGGGAGTTCGAGCTATTCTGGATTGGTGCTTTAGAGATGGAGATTACTGATACTGGAGTTCTTTCTTGAAGACCATATTGGAGTTTCGTTCCGCTGCTAGTGTTATCTTTAATTTCCGCTGCTATTCTTTGTATCTCTGATAATGTTGATATTCATTGTATCATCTGTTGTATCATATGATATATGATATTGTATCAAATGTTGTATATGATATATGCTATTCTTTTCTTCCGCTGCGTTATTTACTTAATGTGTTATAAGCTCCGGCACGACTCGAATTTCGACGTTTGAATATGCGGCATTCAAGTACAGTGGAGTACGGATGTCGATTTTCGAACGCTGGAATTTGGATCGCGACATTTTGGTATCAGAGCTGATGGTTAAAACCTTAGCTCAGGAGTATAACACATTAAGTAACTCATTAGAGATAGGGTGAAGTAAACCCTAGAATGAGTATATCCTTAAGATATCCGTTCGAATGCCTCAGTGAATTCTCTTACTATTCACCGATAGTAAGTATGAGTGCGAGAAGAGAACGAGATAGGGGACGGGGGAGTACCACTACAAATGGTCAATACCCTGCAACAGTGGAAATATCTTTTCTCTATCAATCTCCTTCGATTCGATTCACAAATTCTTTTGATTGCTTCGTGACAGCTCCAGAAAGAAGTTTCGATGCGATGGTGGCCCTACGAATCGTTGTAGAAAATTCTTACCCCATATCTTCATCCAATTTCTTATCATCTTTTCGTTCTAAACTCTAATAAATTTGAAATTGAAATTGAAAATTTTAAATAAGTTAGAGATTTTAAATTAAGTTAAATTGGTTAACAAATATGAAGCTAAATTTGAATTGAATCAATAAATCGATATCGGTTAAAAACCGAATTGAAATTCTATTGTAATTTCTTGTGTATATCAAAGCCCGAAGAGGGACAAATCGGTATATACTTTGGGGTATTCCGACCTGAATTTGGAATCCATATCTAGTGCTTGAGAAATAATAGAAGATTAAATCTATCTATCTATTCTCTGGGATCCGATATTTCTACGAACGATTAGTTATCCCTTCGAACTAATCAATGCCCTTACATATTCGTAGACCGAGGGACCCAAATATCTTGTGTAATATTATATGAGTTTGTTCTCATATCTATTGTTGATATTCTGATTTGGTAAGCCAAGTACAGAATTGATATCCAGTTGATTTGGAAGGATATTTCTCTATCTATTACTTATCCTTTCTCGTCTTCCTTGCAATTTCGAGGACGAAATTCTTTTAAGGGGGGAAATCTGTAACATTCCTGAAAATTTATCAAGTTTAATTTGGCAATTAAATTAATCTTTGAAAATAAATTGTGAATTAATTAGAAAATTTTCTAGGGTAAATAAATAAATAATTTGATTATAAATAGAAATTTATATTTGAAATTTAAGAATAAGTGATTTATAAAACAAGTATTGAACTTCAAAATAAAACGTATTAAAAATAAATTAGAAATTAAAAAACTTTAAAAAGTTGAACAAATAAAAAAAAGAAAAAAATGTGTATGAATGTAAATTGTGTTAATATAAATTTTAAATAAGTGTATAAACATGTTGAACAAAAATTTAATGTAAGTACATATACATGAGTTTATATTTCAAGTTGAGATTGAAAATTTAATTTTTATTTAATATAGATATAAAAGAGTAAATAAAAGGAAAATGTATTTATTTAAATAGGAAGCACAAAATAAAGTTATATTTGAGTGTTATTAACATGAAAATGTAAAATGCAAATTTATATACATGAAAGACTTAAGTGAATGTGGTATAAAATTTATTTAATAAATTCTTGTACTTTGAAAATTTAAATGTAGACAATGAAATATACATGCACCTGATTTGGAGTAGGGTACTTAACAAAATCTAAGCTCATGATTTCATTTTTACAAATGGCATTCCATATCATTACTTTTATTAAATAATGAAATTTAAAATTTCAAGAAAACTCTCCATTTTCCCATATTCAAATCTAATAACATCTCAGCAAATCTGAACAAAAAGTATCAAAGGTTGAGCATCTCAAACAACAATACAGAAGTAGAAAAAAAAATCAGAAAAAGATAGAAAGAAAGAAATGGTAGAACCTGAAAAAAAACAGAAAGGAAAAAAAATGAAGAGCAATGCAAAAGCAAACTTGAAGCTTCAACCAATTCAAACTGCAGTACAAACCAAGTATGGTTTTAAAATCAATCTTTGGAAACAGTTTCAAAGGCAAGTCATTTTTTTTAAGAATTGAATTTTTGAGTTGTGAATCAGTAACAAAAACAAAAGAATTTAAACTATTTTATTAATAAGTAGCAGGAAGAAAATAGAGTGCAAGGTAGAAATCCAGTTCAAGAAGATCACAGGCTTTTTCTCTGATTTTATATAATATAAACAAAACTGTAAGTAAGCTTGAATTTGAATTCGTTGCTGAGAAATTAAGTAAGCAAATCTATCAGAAGCTAAGCAAATTTATTTAACAAGTTGCAGGAAAACAAGATAAAGATCAAAGACTTAATCCATCTCTGGATTTCAACTGTAGAAAAAAAAAGAGAGAAGCATTCTCTGTGAATAACAGTATTGCAAACCTGTAAGTAAATGAAATTGTATGTATATAATAAATTAAGTACAACAATGATTTAAGCAATATTATCAATCATTTACAGAAGGAAATCCAAAGTTTCAAAGCACTTGAACAAATCAAAAGAAAAAGACATGAAGCCTGCAGCTGGGAAAATAGAACAAGTTTGAAGTTTTAAATAAAATTTAAAGTTGTAAGTAAAAAATTTAAAATTGTTGTTATTGTTGAAGTAAGTAAGTACAACAGGAACTAAGCAAAGTTTTGTTTAACAAGCTTTGCAGTTGTAACTTCAAGATTTAAAGAGAAAAAAAGAGAGGGTTCAAGCATTTAAAACTGTGAACACTCCTATGTCTCTGTTCTTCTCTGAGCAACAAAACTGGTGAGCAAACTTCTTTGACCCAATCTTTAAATTTATGTGATGTGTTATGCCTATTTCTGCAAAGTAGTGAAAATTGGTTGCATGAATGTAAATGTTGCTGTTGTATAGGTTGTTTAGTTCTGTGATATTTGGAAACATAA
The DNA here is from genome assembly GCA_030765085.1 of Allium cepa. NCBI lineage: Eukaryota > Viridiplantae > Streptophyta > Magnoliopsida > Asparagales > Amaryllidaceae > Allium > Allium cepa. The sequence continues at coordinate 631,848,900 of CM060934.1, forward strand.
ACACAAACAAATTTCTGTATAAATTTGAAATGTAGATGTCATGAATTGGTGTTTCAAGTTTACTAACAGAATCATTTAGTAAATTCAAGAATTTTAAAACTAAAAGTAAAATTTACAGTGTTAAAAAAAAAAAAAATGCAGTCAAGAACACTGTATTTTTCACCTTTGACAAGTTCAGCTGAATCTTGCATTTGAACTGTTTGAAATTGATTCTGGAATGAATGTAGCTATCAATGATCATGGGAAAATTACTTAATTGAGTTGAAATTTGGTTTTGGTGTTGAAATTTGGGATTTATGGTATAGAACCATAGTTTACTGGGTTATAAATGTTTTGGGTGCTGCGGCTTCAAGGATGCATCGAGTTCAAAGGTGTTTAGGGTATTGATGGACGGTGAAGTGATGAAGCGCGTGCCGAAGTTTGGATGTTGATAGTGGCCGGAGTTGTGAAATAATGGAGTTGACAGGTTTGAAGTGGAGGGGGTTGGTCTGTTCCAGGTTTGGGGTAAGTTCTGGATTGCAGTGTTTTTAGTCTCGGAATTGACTCGGGATTTCTATGAGAAAACTCGAAGTCAATGTGGTATTGACCCGAAGTAGAATTTTTGTTGCTCGAGTTTGCATGGGTTCAGGTTTATCAATAGAGCAGTTCTGTTTTTAGTTTTTTTTTTTTTTTAAAAAAAATAAACAAAGTTTAAATTAAATCTGAAATTTTGAACTTAGAATCAAACTTGAAGCTAAGGATGAATTCAAATAGTTTGAATTTAAATTTCTTTGAAATAATTAAGGGAATTTTGTGTGTTTTGTTTCAGGTTTGAATATTTGAAACAGGATTGTTTCCAGGTTTTTAAAATAAAATAGAGTTGAAGTAATAATAGGATCTAAACTTGAAATTTGAATGCAGTTGGAACCTGAATTTAGTATAGATTCAAATAATTCAAATATGGAATTTGAAAACATTTTTAAATCCAAGAATGTATGAGGTTTAAAATTTGACAGAAACTGTTACTGTTTCCTTTAGTAAAAGTAAAAGTGTTTAGATATAAATTTGAACCTGAACCAAGTTTAAGATTTTTAAAACTGAATTCAAATATGAATTCAAATAAGTTTGAATTATGTTTTTTTGAAGTTATTTAAATTCTGGAAATTTTCAAAGTTTAAGTTTTTTAATAAAACAGAAACTGTTTCTGTTTAAATGTGAAGATAAGTTCAAGTTACTTTTTTTAGGGTGGAGATTTAAACTGAGTTTTAGTTTGAATTTGAAAATGAATTCAAATTTTAATTGTCTGAATTTTGAAACCATATTGTGTTTTTAAATTTAAATTTGATTTGAAAATCTCAAGCATAAATGCATATGTGATTTGTATTTGGAATGGAAGGTTAAGTATTTAATTTAGGAATTCAAATGAATTGAAAACTAAGTTTTTAAATCTGGATTTATATTTTTAAACTTCAGTTTTAAAGTAAAGAATTAAATTTAAATTGCCTTCAAATGATTTACATTTGAATTGAAGGTGAAATTGTAGGAAGAGTTTTAAAGAGTTTAAACTAAATTGAAAATGGAAGTTATATTTCAGTTTTGAGATTTTAAAGCAATTTTTAAAATTTATTTGAATTCAAGTTGAATTGAAATCTAAATTGTTTTAAGCTTATTAATAAAGTATATGTTCTTTTAAACATATAAGATTAAGTTGTGTATTGTTTTAAACTCTTATTTAAGACAAATTTGAGTCTTGAGTTTAAAGAGAATGTTAAATGGAATTTAATGTAAATTTAAAAACATTTTTGTTTTTAAATGCATAATTTAAATAAGGAATGTTTATCTAAAGATAAAGAAAAGTTTAATGATTTGTAATTCATTTAATTATTAAGGTAGTACAAATGGATAATTAATATAATTAATTAATTAATGAAATGGATAATTAATTAAAGTAATTAAGGGTTTTAATTTGATTAATTAAAGTTTAAGATTAATTTTTTTCTTAGAAAAAATAAATTTGTAATTAAGAAATCATTAGTTGAATGATATTAGATTTTAAATTAATAATTGAAGATTTATTAATTGAATAAATATGGATAGTAAATTAATTAGGACTAATAAATGAAAGTAATCATGTAGGTAATAAATTTAAAACCACCCAGTTTATTCATCTTAATTGTAGATGCTGATTGTTATTGAATGTTGTGTGATGGATTGATATATTTGATATGTGATGTGATGCTATGTGATACTTTGCGCTGATCTGCTATATTTGTGATGAATATACCGTCGTATGAATATGAAGCCCTTTGACCCGTAAAACGGCATTTGAATTTCGATGCGACAGGGAGTCGGATTTCAGTTTGTTATCCGAAACCCACATCGAATCGTATTAGTGAATCTTTGTGATTGATAGTTTAATTTACCTATGAATCTGTGAATATAGATAAGCGTTATGGGTTATACCGCTTATCAATATGATTATGATGTTGTGCACTATTGTGTTGAACCTCTGGACCACACTTATACACACACAAATATGGATTGCACGTGGAAATGGGTTAAGTCACAGATTTTAAAAATCGTTTTAAAATTGAATTTTTTCCAAAATAGTTTTGGAATTAGAATTGATGCTTTTGAAAATGAGTTTTCAAAAATAAAAGTTATTTGAATAACTTGATTGAGTTTTGAAATATAAATTAATTAATTTAAATTTGAATTCAATATTTGAAATTGAATTCTATGACTTGGAAACTATTGTTTAAAAAGTTATTCAACTTACAAATGGGTTATATGGGTTTTAAACCATTTTTGAAGGTGATGTTTTGAAATTTAAATTCAACTCAAGATTTCAACTTGTATAAATTTGATTTGCTTCTCATAAGAAATGGACTTCCAAGTTGTGTTAAAAGGATTTTCAAGTCTAAAAGGAAAATTGTTTTCCAAGTTATAGATAAATCTTTGGAAATGGGTTTGAAAGCTATAAATCTTTAATTTTAAAGATTTAATTTGGTTAATCCAAATTGAATGGGAATTGTTTTGAAATCTATGGATAGATCTTTGTGAAATTTGGTAAAACTTTGTGAGATTGATCTTTTTATTTAAAGATTTAAAATGGTAATTTGTTTAACCATTTGGAAGGAAGTTATGGATTTTATAAGTTGTGACTTGACTAAAATCCCATATCCATATGTTTTAAAATATGGCGCTCATTATTCGGTTTAGCCGGGAGAGGACCTTGTGTCATATAACCCATTCCGAATAGTGATACGACGTTATGGATAGCATTTGAAGACCGGTGTTGAAGATCGGGTGTCTTCGAGAACGTTAGGATAACCTATCGATTGTCTCTGCACCGAGTAGCTACGGTATAGAGATTCCCTTAGTAATGGGAAGTCCGATCGGGATTGTGGATACCCGGGTTGGCAAGGGCTTCTTCGGAAGTGCCTTCGGTTCTGTTCGAACCCGGAACAGACTTGTATGGTTGTATGTCCGACATTACACTTTGAGATGTTAACTGATCTCTATCAAATACATTTCTGCTTGGTGGCGGAGAATTTATTCTCTTAGTTTAACACCCTTCTCTGAGACGTACGAGCTCAGAGGTTATGTAGTTGATATTTATCAGTGATATTCCCAATTTGGTAATGTGGCATGCTGAGTGCTGCTGTGTGATGATCATTGGTTGATCATTTGTGATATGATCATTTGTTTGATCATTTATCTTTGTGATCATTGCTTTGGTCATCTGTTGACCCAAAGCATGGCTTTGTTGCACAAAGCGTAGCTTTGTGGACGAGACTGCATCAGGACCTCACACCCCGGAAATGGTCGAAACAGGAAAGATGCGGCAAGGTTATGAGGGTCGCTCCCTTTAGGGTGTGTCATTCCCTTCTGGTAAAGGGTGGTATCATGGTATGGAGCCCAGATACTTACTCATGTGGATACTGCAGATCTATTACTTTGTGATACTTTGTGGTTGTTGCGAGCGCTCGGATAAAGGTCCCAAAGGACCGGGGGATGACATATTCGTGTAGTAGTTACCTAGTTACAGAGGTAACCTGGCCTTGTGTTGGCAGAGATCTAACCGTAACGTTAGTTCTCGGGACGTCCCGCCAGAGGCGATCCCATGTGGCAGTAGGAAGTTCCTTAGCCTGACCATTTGTTGGAAATCCATTCATCCAATACGTGCCTTGTACGGTTTTAGTTGTAGAACCTGCCATTTAACATGGCAGCTATAGTAGGCATAGCATCATGGTACCTATGCTGGCTAGGGTTTAAATTATACTTTCGAAAGATTTTCCACTATGCACTAGTAATAATATCAAAGAATTTTTCTCGTAGAAAGCATGTTTGACTATCATAAGGAGAAATCTCCCCCATGTGTGCGTTTGCATTGTGTGTGTGCCGGGAGGCCTTATGGTAGTTTCATTTTCCAAAAAGCATGGCGGATTTCAAATTTAAATTCTTTTGTTTGTTTTAAAAAACCAAATGTTTTTGTTTGCTCATACCAGTCCCACGACTGACCTGGAGTTTATTGTTCCTTTCCTAAACTCTGGGTGCCCACTATTTCCCACACGGGCAGTCTAGAGTTGGGGTTTTCAGATAATCTATAGTAGGTGTAGATTCGATAGCTTTCAGCCTTAGGATTTGGCAATTGCATTTGGATCGAGTTGCTTCTCTTCATCTTGATTTGGGAGTTCGAGCTATTCTGGATTGGTGCTTTAGAGATGGAGATTACTGATACTGGAGTTCTTTCTTGAAGACCATATTGGAGTTTCGTTCCGCTGCTAGTGTTATCTTTCATTTCCGCTGCTATTCTTTGTATCTCTGATAATGTTGATATTCATTGTATCATCTGTTGTATCATATGATATCTGATATTTTATCAAATGTTGTATATGATATATGCTATTCTTTTCTTCCGCTGCGTTATTTACTTAATGTGTTATAAGCTCCGGCACGACTCGAATTTCGACGTTTGAATCTGCGGCATTCAAGTACAGTGGAGTACGGATGTCGATTTTCGAACGCTGGAATTTGGATCGCGGCACTGTTTGTGTAGAATGTAATACAATGGTTAGGAGTGTTAGAATGATATATAAAGTAATGATGAAAAAAACGAATCAATTAATATATATATATTTATTTCTTTAGTATGTTGCATAAGATTTGGAAATCAAAATTGCAATTTAAGGAAATTAGGTAGTACGTTATTGGGAAATAAATTTAATAAATACATTAATGAAATGTATTATAATTCAATGTTATTTATACCCATAAAATGACTATTTATTGAATAGCATTTTTAAATCAATAAACGAATTTATTTAGGTTTCAATTTTTAATTAATAACATTTAATGGGGAATCAATTACAATTAATTGACTTAAATTATGCAGTTATGGTAGATTTGATTTGTCATTGAAGATGGTAAATTTTATAAGATGTAATTTATGCTAAGCCTATTTATTTTATAAAAAATTTGTTGATTTAAAGATTTGGAAGCACGATTTATTAGTTTGATTTAAGTATAAAATCCAATAAATTTATTTATTGAAATATAGAATGGAATTAAAACGGTTAAATACTATGTTATTGAAAATCAAAAAGGAATTTGGGGAGGATAAGGTAATAAATCATGAACCAATGCAGTGGCAATCTTAGTATGGTAAAAGATGTGAATATGAAGGCTTAAAAATTTGATAAATGGGTTTTTGGGATTTAATTTATAAATTCTAAAATATAATGAAGCGGAGTAATTAACACTGCAATTAATAGATTTATCAATTTTTAATTTACATATAAACTTGTTTAAATTTTTTTGTAAATGATTAAGAAATATAAAGGTGAAAATTTGCAATTATAAAAATATGAAATTTGAAAATTGGATTTAATTAATTAATTATTTACTTTATTTAATTTATGGAAAAATAGCCATTTTGACCACTGACTCGGATTTTGACGAAACAAGTTTCATCGGATCCGTAATAGTGAATTATTATAGGGCTTCAAGTTTCATAGCGATCGGACTTGTCGTGTGATCATACGGACTCGAAACGCACTAAAGAAATCAATTGAAATCAATTTGAAAATATTGATTTTAGCATAACTTCTTCATACGATGGAATTTGGACGTGAAACCTTTTCCCTTATGTTTAGAATATTTAAAACACCTATTTTGATATATGGCTTGACCCAATTTCATTCCGTAGTCAGAACGGGCTTTTTGAGCCAATTATCGTTTAGCACACTTATAATTCGGATCCATCTGTCTGTTCCAACTTTATCTATAAATATCCTGCTATAAACCCAAATTTTTTCTCATTATCATTGTCTATACATACAAATATATTTGCCTATTCCTTTCTTCCAATGGTAGAAACAAAAATTTCAATTGCAAACCCTAATTCAATTTCAAATTCAAATCGAAATTCAGACTCATCGAACTATGTCAAATTATATATGGTTTCGAAGATCTTGATAAATCGAGTCGACGTATGGTGTTGGTTTTCATAACAGTGCTACATTTTCGATTTGGGGAAATTTGATTCGAGCGATGATCTTTGCAATTGGCTGATGAAATAGGGGGAGATCATGATGTGGAGTCGTGTGGTAGTGGTCGTTTGGCCTGGAACGGCCTGTGGTGATCGAATTTGGCCAGTTAGGGTTTCAAAAACCCTAAAGGGTGGCGGCGACGGCGTGATTCTGGAGGGCCGGGGTGGTACCGGTCGGTAGAGGGGAGATGGGGGAACTCGGCGACGGTGGTGGCTCAGAGTATCGTGGCTTCTGGTAGGCACACCGCACGGTCCAACGAAGGGGTCAACGGCGCGTGATGGGTTAGATCTGCGGCCTGTAGCTTTCGCGTGATTAAGGAGGGAGATGACGTGTATTAGGGTGGTATGTTATTTATTTTATTTTTAATTATTTTAAATTAAATCATATAACTTTTAAACGATGTAACTTTCTCATACGACCTGGAATTTACGCGCGGTTTCTTGCGTTAGGATCGTATTTAAATTTCAGAGATTTTAACACTGGTTTGGACAGATTCTGAGGTTTTTGAATTTTTAGGTTTAAATTGGATTTGAATTCAATTTAAATCCAAAAGGTGAGTGTTTTAACCCACTCACAACTTCTAAAATTTCTTATGTTTGTTAAATTGATTTGTGATGTGTTTAGAAATTTATTTATGACTGTTTGGCATGTTTTTAATCATCATCTTAGTAAATTGCATTTATTTAAATTAAACTATTATTTAATTTTATTATTGCATATAAATTGACAGTTAAATTTTATTTATTTTTCATATAAACTGCTAGTTAAACAGTTATTAATTTAATTTTGAATATAAATTGTTCGTTGATACCTGTTATATTTTATATGCTCTATATTGATGTTGTTTAAATTGATGATGATTGTAATAAATTGGTTGATGATTGATATTGGGTGAATGGATGATGTGTTCTATATTGCATAAAATGCAAGTCATTATGCATTCTTATCTTATCGGGATTACGGTTTGAAATGATATATAACCGTAATTTTTATTTTAAATTACGGATTGAAATGATAAATATCTGTATCACTTGACATAGGGTAGAAAATTTTATACAGGCACCGCGATCTATATATATAAATATTTTTGAAATGATTCTTATGGTTTTGTAAAGAAATATACGGGTTGTATAAATATTGATTTTTTGATGTTATAAAAACAACAAATTTATTTTTGGTTTTAACTATAAATAAATATGCTTTGAAATATAAAGTAAACCCGATAATTAAGTTTGAATATCTTATATATATGATTTAATGAATATTGATTTTGATATTTCGTAAATATTATTTTATTATATAGATAAACGCTTGAAATTAAGCTATGTATAAATTTGGGTTAAAGGATAAAAAAAAAGTTTAAGAATAAAAGTTAAATTTTATAATTCGGTTAAGTATTTATTTAAATTTATTTTTAGAGTTGTAATGTCTTAATTAAAATAAATGTTGGAAGATAAATATGAGTTTGCTTTGAATTAAAGTATTTAAGAATTATCCTCGAATAAAATTTATTTGAAATTCAAATTAATTTGGGATTGTAAAGGGGATGATCTTTATAACTTGATTTTGGTTTAGAGGGCTTAAATGAATATCAGGTCGACTTAAATGAATATATCAAGTTAAATTAAATTAAAGAATATCCAGTTTGTTGAAGTTAAAGGTTTTACCTAAAATTTATTGGATTTATTAAGTGAACTTTTCAAATCTAAATAATAATAATTGAATTTGGTATATATGAAATTATCAAAGAATTAGTTTTGAAATGGTGAAATGGTTAAAGATTTGAAATATATGAAATGAAATGGTTTATTTGGAATTTATTGTGAAATTAATGAAGTTATTTTATTATATAAAGTAAAATAATGTTTAAACCATTAAGTATAAAAATTTATGTTTCAAAGCTATAGATTTCAAGGTGTATAGATTTAGGAAGTACTATGATTTCTTAAAAAGGATATATTTGAAATAAAAAGGGAATCATATTGATTTGGGTTTTAAAATAGAAATGATATCGTATTTATATGGTTTGAAAGGGATATTATATTCTGGTTTTGAAGTATAAACTATTTTGAAAAAAAGACCGCAGTGTTATAATAACGGTTGGTTGTTGAAGAGACCGGGATCAGAAGTTGTCATACTCTCTGCTAACTCCGAAAACCACTTTAACAACCGTGTACGCGGTGGAGATTCCAGAATGAAGTAGGATGGTGGTGGCGTTTCCTTTGAGGTAAATACGTGGACCCAACTCCCGTGAGTTGGCATAAGGTGGCTAAAACAGAAGCGATTGACGGGTTAATTGAGGTAGCACCTTTGATCGGACACATCCCTTATTATACTTTGACTTTTGGATCGATTCGGTGGCCGCTTTTGATTTTTTTATTTGGGGGCGTGGCTTGAGGTGGGCGGTAGCTACGGCTATGCGTTACCACCGACCCGGAAGCGTAATTGGTATATCTACCCTGGCATTGCCTAGTTATGTCGTGCCACCTACCCTATTGCGCCTTGTACGAGTTTGGATTTCTCCTGTAGCCGTGTGGTATTCTCTGGTGGCTTCCCGATCAGGAGGGACTATGATATTGGATGGACTACTGGGACTATTACGTGTTAAGAGGAATATTGGGTCACTCCTTAATGCTAATAAAAAAGTAAGTTTATTTTACAATTAGACACTATTATAATAGCGAAATATACTACATAGTAAATAGTTTAACGGATCCTTAGGAGATGTAAATCCCGAGCATCTCTTGAGTTACTGCACTCATATTTATTCCTGTTGATTTAACTTACATAATATCTTTTAGTTCTGACTCAAGTATTTTGTCTTTTCAATTCGCTCGGGTCAGTCCGTGCGTTTCAGGATCGAAGACTCTAGCTCTGGAGGACGAAGGCGAAGATTTCTATTGTTATTATTTATTATATTCCACTACACTCATATTGTTCCGCTGCATTGTTATATGGTATGTGTAACTCTGATGTGTGTTGTATAAGTACAATCGAATATTTTAAAATAGCTTTATAAACTGTGTATTTGATTATTATATTTTATCCCTCCGCTGTGAGATTCTATTTTGTTTTATTTCTTTCTCGTTTTTCTTATTTACCCCATAACAATCCGCCCTTATGAACGGTTTGAATTGGCACGTGTGTCGATTTAAGACGTGCGAAAAGGCAGGACGTTACAGACACAGACTAAAAGGACCACCAAAACACGACTTTACTGATGCCCGAGCCCATCACTTCTTCCCACCGCCACCCTTACCCGATCGGGTTAGGTTCTTCTTCTTCTTCACTGCCGCCTTGCTTGAGTCGGTTTCCTAGGACCCCCTCCCCCCTCCCCCGCTCGACTCACCTACAGACTTCAGTTTTCCAATCTTGATGGTGAAAGGGAGGTTCCTGGTCTTTGCAACATTTGGCTCTGCTTTAAGCTGGTCCTTCTCTTTCTTCTCCTTTTGAATCCACTCCGCCATCATTATGTCCCCGGTCGGATCGGTAGCACTAACCATTTGAACATCCTCCTCCTACGATATGACAACGTCCTCCAACTCTTCCGATACTGTGATCTATTGGGCACCGAATTCGGGCTCAGAGGTGGAAGGTCGGAGTTTAGCAATTGGGCTTATGGAAACAGCATTAGAGTCAGTGAAGATCGCTTCAGTTCGTTTTCTCTTAGAAGCAGGTGGCAAAGGTGGGACGTCGAGTGGACCTATGAGTTCACAAAGAGAATAGTATAGCTCAGTAACAGATTCAAGAGTGAGATCGACCTGCTGGAGCATAGAGAAACAAGAGAATACCGTAGTGGGATTCCTTGGTATGATGTCAATCTCGTAATCTCTTATTGTTGGGAACTGCCCAATTGCTAGAATAGGGAAATAAGGCTCGTGCAATATGAACGAAGAAGGGATGATCGTCACTGGCGCCCATGACTACGAAGCAGTCACTTCACGCTGACCCAAAGAGCTCGGACTAGCATGGGCAGCAGCAGCCTTGGCTTCCTCTTCGGTGAGAATTGCCTTCCATACGGCAAGCATATCTATCTCTTCGGCACTCAAGAACCGCACTAGTAGCTCGGTCTCCGAGTGCTCGCCTCCAGCTCGGCGCAACACTTCTCACGCGTCAGCAAGGGTGGTGATGTGCATGTAAATGTGCATGTTTTTTACTTTCATATTCAGTCTAATTTAATTAAATAAATGAGCATATCAGATGTTTTAACATGTTTAAATCAAAATTCAAATTATTTTCAAATCATTATTTATTCATCTTCATATAGGGGCAAAACGATCATTTTCGTGCATATATTAATTTTAGAAAATTTAATTGGATATTTTCATGTTGTGTTGTAGGAATTTGAGTTCAAATGGAAGAGGTCTACAAAAAAATATGCATGCATAAGGGAGGACAAGCAAATGAAGATGGAAATAAATCATTTCATGACAACATGAAGGACCACACCTACCCACTTACCATGATCCCTTATTAAGAGCTAATGCACATGTTAATATAAATTAAAGCTACATGCACATTTAAGTGGAGGATTAATTCATGCTAATAATAACTTAGCGGCCACACTTCCTCGAGGGCAATTTGGGTGGTCCCAAAAAATATGATTTATGTTTCAAAACATGTATGAATACCCCATATGTTCATGTAATGAAACTCGTAGCCTCCTCTTTATTTAGTTTAGTTTTAGGCTCAAAAACAAAAAAAATCTCTCTTTTCTTTTTAACGGCTTCATAGCCATTTTCTTTTGTGTAATTTTTTTATGAAAATTCAATTCATGCACTTTTCTATTTTCATGTTCTCTTTCCTCTTATGTTAGTAGCTTAGTTTTATTTTTTATGCAAGTAGTTTAATTCTCTTGTTATTTTTATCAGCTTGCACTTTCTTTACTTTGTTCTATGTTGCAATCTACATTTGTTGATATAATAACAAACTCTTTCAATTTAGGGGTAGTGAAGCTCTCTTAATCATGTAGATTCAACATTTTGCTAATTTTTGATATCTCTTTTTGCTTAATGACAATTGTTTGATGTGATTAAATTTGTTTGTTTAGCTTTGAATTTGATTGCCTATGTTGTTGACTCCAAAAAAGCTATGCTTAAACAAATATAAGCACAAACTACCTCATCATCTACATATGATTATGGTAATGAAGTGAATTTTAAAATCAAAATTTGATGGTCTATATTACTAATCAATAGTAAATAGATAATGCTTAAAATAGATTTTATTCTCAAGTTCATTAACATTTTCATGAGGGTTAACAAGTGGTTTAGTGGGTATGTTAAAGTTTGATGGTTTATGGTGAGCTTATTAATAGCACAAATATGTCATATTTATGATAAACATATCAACTAAATTTACTAATGACCAAAAGAGAGATCATAATTTCATTTTGTTAATTTATGTGATCATGAGAAGGAAATTACCTCTAAATTGCCTTCAAACTCTTATATTTTTATCCATTTTCTTTTGCTAGTTTATTTACAATTTTTAGCTTAACACAACTTGAAATCTTGGTTTACTTTGATTGAGTAGAATTTAAAAACCAATACAGTGCCCTACGGATCGACTCATACTCGCCACGTACTAAAATTGTACGCCATGCGCTTGCGATTATTTTTAATGTAAAATTTTTGACTATTTTTCTAATCCGATAGAAAGTTAGTCATTAAACAAGATTTTGGCGCCGTTGCCGGAGAATTAATTTGATTTTATTTTCTATTCTTCGAATTATTGTTGTTTAATTTTATTGTGTGTTAATGTTGTGTGTGAATTAAATTAAAAAAAGAGATTTTGTGTGTGTTTGTTGTTTGATTTTTGTTTTCAATTTGTAGTGTCCTTGCTGTTTTTCCATATGCATTTCTATTTAAAAAGAAAAAACATACACAATTTATATAATTTTATTACTCACTTTTGCATTTACAATTTTCTTGTTACAACTTCCTTTTACAAATGTTTTTTTTTACATATACAATTTCATTTACTGCCCATCATTACTGTGCATAACACTGCACTGACCATTTTTCACAATATCACCATAATTCCCTCTGACACCTCACTGCTTCAAGCAATCAGCCTCTTCCCACAGTTGCACCAATACTATCTTCTCCTTCATAACCTCCTTCCATCTCTGCCCAGACATCACAAGAGTCACCACTACCACCCTTGACAACAACATACATATCATTCTGTCGTCAAACTACTGCCATCTTACGCAACAGCCACTACCATTTCATCACAACATCTCACTTGTCACAAACTTCTGCCTACAACAAAACAGTGTATTAAACTGCCATCATTCAACCGCACTACATTGTCAAATTATCTCCTCTGTCCATAAACAAACCCCTTACCTGCATCCTTTTCAACGAATTACATACTCACAGTCACCATCAACTGCTGCAATACAACCCGTTCAACCATCTTTCATAACCTCTTACCTGTCTTGCAACCCCTGCTATAACGTTGGTTTCATCACATTGTCTCCACTACGACAGCTAATACCACCATTACAATTCAACTGACCATTTACTTCATTACCCGCTGTTACAATGCCACTGTCATATCACTGTGCAACTCTCAACACAAACCGCTACCTTACTGTTGCAAAAGACAGCAACAACATATCACCAACATCATTTATTTACATACACACAATTACTTCTCCCTTCCCTTCTTACTGTCATATTACTTAACCACTTCCTTTACTTACATTCCACATACAAATCATTCACTACATAACCACTGTTCCTTTCATCACTAATCTACCACTTCACTTCACCCCACCAGACATCCCTTCACTGCTACAGCACCAAACCTCTATCGAAACTGCAAACTTCTCTGTCACTTACCCATCTTGCCCATACAACATCACCCATCACCCATAAACTGTTGCCTGCTAATCCATACAACACATCATCCTCCTACAAACACTTCACCTATCTGACAAGTATCACCTCCTTCACCGTCCCACAATTCTATAGCCATTATCAACTTCTGCACCCCAGTGCTTACAGCCTTCGCCATCAGTATACTACATTCCTCCACCATCCAATGCCACAACCACACCACTGTCTCGCAACCATACTTCTCACTTACATTACTACGCTTTATATTACAACATTCCACTGACCACAACCAAATCTACTACACATCAAATAGACAAACCCACCTCTGTGCACTCTGTTGCACTGCCCCAAACCACAACCTATACGACCGTGCTACAAGACACATCTGCCTCCAACCGACAGTGCCATCTCTTTCTTCTGCCTGAACCTACCAGTTCATCCCACAAACTCATCCACAACACAACACTGTACTAAACTCATCATTGCAAATACCACACTTCATTATGCAAACCCAAACTCCAAACACTACTCAACCAACTGCTGCAACCGCCGTGACTCCTAATCTCCAAATAGAAATCCCAAATCGTATTGCCAGGATCGAATAGTGCACAATTTTGTTGAAGTTTTAATCGAGTTTTGAAGCAGCGTAGGAAGCGAATTCGATGATGTAAATCGAATCCGTCCAGGATCTCACACGATTAGCGGAATAATCGGTGAATCGATGGTAAATCTATACCCAAATGCCCAAATCCGTTGATCACGAAGATACTGGATTCTAGCAATCTTCGACACGTTAATCGCGCACGATACCGTGAAAGAAGATCTATAATTCTTCGAACGTTGATCAAACGCACTTGATTCCATGAATTAGCTTCAACAATCGTTGATTCGAACACACTCGAATGCCGAAGGTGGAGATAGAAGATAACACTCAACTACCAATTTTAATGGAGGCACAAAGCACAAACCAATTTTTATTCAAAAATTAACAACCCTTACAATGACACAACACGCCTATTTATAGGCTTACAACTCTCCTTAGGTCGTTACGCGACCTACGACTTAACCCAGGTCGTTCACGAACTGAAAACAACACAACACAAGCATTACAGCACACGACATAACATATTTACATCACACGACCTAAAATACAACTCACGCGACTTAACAGAAATACAGAACAACATCACAAACGACCTACAAGTTTCAGTATAACATTCATGCGCGACTCAACACTCAGAGCGACCTAAAAATCATCAGCGACCTAAACAATTCGCGACTTAAGAAACTCGAGCGGCATAGGCAATTCTGGTCATCTGCTTGCGAAAAGAATCTTCAGCGACCTAAAAAAAATGCTCGCGACCTAGGGCCTTGCGACTTATGGACGGTGATATATGGATCTGTTTGCTCGCGACTTAGAAAATCACGATTCACTTCAACTCGTTGGCGACTTAAGGAGGTGGAGAGCATAGGTCGTTCGCGACCTTCTGGAGCTTCTCGCGTGCGATTATGTCGTTCGCAACTTGAGGAGTTGGAGATTATAGGTCGTTCGCGACCTTCTGAAGCTTCTCGCGCGCGATTACGTCGTTCGTGATTTGCTTCTTCGCGACCTTCAAAGGCTTTGGAGTTAGGTCGTATGCGACCTAAGGTGAGCGCTGCATCATCCTTCCCTTGTTGAGAAAAATTCATCCTCGAATTTAAAAGTTCTTCCCCATTGGGTTGTTCATCTCCATAATAAGGTATAAGATGTTTAACATTAAACACGTCAGAAGTGTACACATCCGCCGGCAGCTTCAACCTATAAGCATTTTCATTGATCCGTTTCACAATCTTTACAGGACCAATCTTTCGAGCTTTAAGTTTATTGTATGTTCCTACTGGAAAACGATCCTTCGTTAGTACAACATATACTAAATCTCCTTCATTAAATTCAGCACTTCTTCGCTTCAGATCCGCAGATCGTTTATACTTCTCATTCGTCTTCTCCAATCGTTGCTGAACGATTCTATGAAATTCTGTCAATTCATTAACAAAATCAGCAGCCCGCTTAACTGTCCCCTTCGGTTGTGGCACTATCGTTAAATCCAACGGCCCCTTTGGCAAGCTTGAATATACAATCTGAAATGGAATGAAACCCGTACTACGATTGTTAGCATGATTATGAGCAAACTCCGCTTGACATAACTTCACATCCCAGCTCTTCAGATTATCCTTCACAAGACACCGCAACAAATTTTCTAGCGATCTGTTCACAATCTCAGTTTGTCCATCCGACTGTGGATGATAAGCACTACTGAAATTCAGCTTCGTTCCCACCATCTTCCACAAACTCAGCCAAAAATGACTCAAAAATCTGGTATCCTTGTCCGAAACTATAGATTCTGGTAATCCATGAAGACGATAAATCTCCCTGAAGTATAAATGCGCGACATTAACTGCATCTGCTGTCTTCTTACATGCAATAAAATGTACCATTTTCGAGAAACAGTCCACCACAACATATATAGAGTCATTTCCCCGTTGAGTCCTTGGCAAGCCCAACACAAAATCCATGCTTGCATCAACCCACGGTTTTGTAGGAACAGGTAAAGGCATATACAAACCTGCATTTGTAGCTGTTCCTTTCGAAATTTGACAAACATGACATCTCTGAACAAACTTTTCAACTTCTTTTCTCATTGACGGCCAAAAATAAGACCTTGAGACCAACTGCAAAGTACGATCCCGACCAACATGTCCTTCTTCGTGCAACTCTTTTACAATTTTCATTCTCAAGCTGCAATTTGGTACGCACAATCGATTCCCCTTGAATAAGAATCCATCTACCAACACAAACTCATCAGTAATCTCATCCTTGACTTTCTCAACAATCTTCGCAAAGTAAGGATCCTCCTTAAACAACTCTGGCAATAGTTCAAATCCTGTCACTTCAACCTTCATCGTCGTTAACAAATGATTCCTCCGGCTCAAGACATCAGTTACACGATTCGTCACCCCTGATTTGTGCTTTACAACAAAAGTAAACTGCTGCAGATACGCGACCCATGAAGCGTGTTTGGCTGAAATTTTGTCCTGCCCTTGCAAATGTTTCAAAGCTTCGTGATCCGTATAAAGAACAAACCCCTTCTGAAACAGATAATGTCTTCAGTGTTTCACAGCTTGAACAATCGCGTAAAACTCCACATCATAAGTGCTATATCTCAACTTGGCTCCAGACAATTTCTCACTGAAATAAGCAACTGGTCTTCCATTCTGACTCAATAATTCACCAATCCCAACCTTCGAAGCATCAGTGTGTAACTCGAATAATATCTGAAAATCCGGCAGAACCAGAATGGGTGTTGTCGTCAAAAGTGTCTTGGTCTTCTCAAAAGCTAACTCTGCTTCCTCTGTACACAAGAACTTCTTTCCTTTCATGCAATCGGTTACAGGTGCCATCACACTGCTAAAATGTGGAATGAATCTTCGATAAAAAGATACCAACCCATGAAAGCTTCTCACTTCAGTAATTGTCTTGGGTTGTGGCCAACTCCTGACAGCTTCTACTTTGCTTTCATCCACTTGAATACCCTCCTTTGATAGAACATATCCCAAAAACAAAACACCGTGTGTCATGAACGCGCACTTCTTCGTTGCTGCATAGAATTGCTCCTGTCGTAGAATCAACAGCACTTCTCGCAAATGCTGGATATGCTCTTCCATATTTCCACCGTAGATCAAAATATCATCAAAGTAAACTACTACGAACTTCCCAATAAATGGTCTGAAAATCTGGTTCATCACTCTCATAAAAGTATTAGGAGCATTTGACAAGCCAAATGGCATAACCAGCCATTCGTATAGACCTTCTCTAGTTTTAAAAGCAGTCTTCCACTCATCACCCGGTCTAATACGAATCTGATGGTATCCACTCTTCAAGTCAATCTTTGAAAACACAACAGCTCCGCTCAACTGATCAATCAAATCATCGAACCTCGGCATAGGAAATCTGTATCTCATCGTGATCTTGTTTAGAGCTCGACTGTCCGTACATATCCGCCAAGTCCCATCCTTCTTTGGTACCAATAAGGCTGGCACGGCACAAGGACTCAAGCTTTCCTGAACACGCCCTTGTTCTAACAACTCCTCTACCTGCCTTCTCAGTTCCTCATGCTCCTTAGGACTCATCCGGTAATGCGGCCTATGAGGTAATACTGCTCTTGGAACAAGATCTATCTGATGTTGAATGTCCCTCAACGGTGGTAGATCCTTTGCCAACTCTTTAGGAAACACGTCTTCAAATTCCTCCAATACTGGCTTTACTTCCTCTGGAACTTCGACAGATTCAATAGCTTCATGTCCAATCAACAAGAACACCTCTGGACTCTCCTCTACTTCTTCAATAAACTCCTTCAAAATCAACAAAGTCTTTAGCTCCTCAATCTCTTCTGACTTGCTCTCTCCTTGCTATCTCTTCTTCGGAACTAAACTGATCTTAGTACCCTCAAACATAAAGCTGTAGCTATTGGTTCGACCGTCATGTTGCACTGCTCGGTCATACTGCCATGGTCTTCCTAAAAGCAAGTGACAAACATCCATCTCCACCACATCACACCAGATCTCATCTTTATACTTCTTCCCAATAGAAAATGGAACATGAACTCGCCTATCCACCTTCACCTCTCCTCTTTTTCTCAACCACGCTAACTTGTAAGGATTTGGATGCTTCTCCGTCTTCAACTTCAACTTTCTCACAGCTTCGGTAGAAATGATATTGTCACAACTTCCCACGTCAATCACAAATTTACACACCTTTCCTAGTATAGTGCATGTTGATTGAAAGATATTACTCCTCAACCAACTAGCCTCTTCTTCCTGTTTCAGTGTCAAACATGATCTCCTCAACATTAGATTACATCCTTCATCTCCCGATGCGATATCTGTTCATCCTCTTCAACTGGACTAGAATGACCTTCATCAACATCCTCATCTTCAATCTCAGCAATCATTGCCCGCTTCTTGGGCTTTAGACATTCATTGCTCTTGTGGCCAAATTCTTGACAATTAAAGCACTTGGTACTATTGTTGACTTTGGTTTTTGCTATCTCATTGACAACCGGTTTAGTAACAGCCTTTGTAACAGTAGTATTGCTATTAGCTCCCTTCACTTGATTGTTGGAATTTGTAAACACACCACCTCCTCGTCTTCCCTGCTTCTCCCAAGCCAACGCTTTCTGGTGCGCTTCAGCCACAGATCTAGGGTCAAACATATTTACCATGTTCTGGATCTGGATCCTCAACCCTCCAACAAATCTAGCGGCCAATTGTTCTTCCGTCTCCATGATATCACTCCTAGCAATGAGTTGGTAAAATTCATCCGCATAATCATTAACCGACTTTGTCCCCTGCCTTAGATTTTGTAAGCGTTGATACATAAGAGATTGATAATTGTAAGGTAAGAAAGTAGCTTTCATTAACTTCTTCATCTTCTCCCATGAAACAATCTTTGACTTCCCCATTCTCTCTCGTGTAAGTTTAGTCTTTTGCCACCATGCCATAGCTCTCCCTCTCAATCTCGTAGCAACCAACTTAACTCTGTGATTCTCGGGAACTTCTTTGAAGTCAAAAATTTCCTCAACATTTGAAACCCAATCCAAAAATTCTTTCGCAACCATACCACCCTTGAATTCCGGAATTTCCATTTTCATTCCCGATTCCCATCTACGGTCATCTTCATATTCTCTAGCTCGATTCCACACTTGACCTCGATCTCCGTAATGAACACTTCCTCTATCACCATCAAACTCCTCATCAAAATCTGACGCATATCGTTGTCGATCATGACCACCAACATCTCTACGCCACCATTTCTTCGATCTACATTCCTATGATCACGATAATCCACATCTCTTCGATTTCGTTCATCAACATTCCTATCACGATCGTCAACATTCCTACGATCATGATCTCCTCTTCTCTCCCGATCTGACTGTGGTGAAACTCTGTTTTCCCCATGACTCGATTCAGGTGAAACCCTTCTTCTACTTTGATTCATTTCAAGCATCATTCTATCTAATCGACCAATCCCTTCATTCAACTTCTCAGCGAAACTCTCGTTGATTCGTTGCTCCATTTCATCGGCCTCTTCTCTTCCATATAAAGCATTAATATTGTGATGACGTTGAGCTTGTCTCGGTGGCATGATTGAACTTCAACAAATTCAAAAAAAAATTCAAACACTTTCTGATCTTTGATCCAAATGATATGGATCGAAACTCCCAACTTGTTGCAACTTCACGATGAACACGATGAACACCAAACTTCCTAACAATTGCAAATCTGATCTCCAAACTACAAATTCTCGAAACCCAATTCTCCAAATGATGCAAACTTCTTGCGATCAAGCTTTGATACCAAACTGACGCAGCGTAGGAAGTGAATTCGATGATGTAAATCGAATCCGTCCAGGATCTCACACGATTAGCGGAATAATCGGTGAATCGATGATAAATCAATAGATTTAAGAATACCCAAATGCCCAAATCCGTTGATCACGAAGATACCGAATTCTAGCAATCTTCAACACGTTGATCGCGCACGATACCGTGAAAGAAGATCTACAATTCTTCGAACGTTGATCAAGCGCACTTGATTCCGTGAATTGGCTTCAACAATCGTTGATTCGAGCGCACTCGAATGCCGAAGGTGGAGATAGAAGATAACACTCAACTACCAATTTTAACGGAGGCACAAAGCACAAACCAATTTTTATTCAAAAATTAACAACCCTTACAATGACACAACACGCCTATTTATAGGCTTACAACTCTCCCTAGGTCGTTACGCGACCTACGACTTAACCCATGTCGTTCACGACCTAAAAACAACACAACAGAAGCATTACAGTACACGACATAACATATTTACATCACACGACCTAAAATACAACTCATGCGACTTAACAGAAACACAGAACAACATCACAAACGACCTACAAGTTTCGGTATAACATTCATGCGCGACTCAACACTCAGAGCGACCTAAAAATCATCAGCGACCTAAAGAATTCGCGACTTAAGAAACTCGAGCGGCATAGGCAATTCTGGTCATCTGCTTGCGAAAAGAATCTTTAGCGACCTAAAAAAATGCTCGCGACCTAGGGCCTTGCGACTTATGGACGATGATATATGGATCTGTTTTCTCACGACTTAGGAAATCGCGATTCACTTCAACTTCTTGGTTATGTCGCTGGCGACTTAAGGAGGTGGAGAGCATAGGTCGTTCGCGACCTTCTGGAGCTTCTCGCGTGCGATTATGTCGTTCACAACTTGAGGAGTTGGAGATCATAGGTCGTCCGCGACCTTCTGAAGCTTCTCACGCGCGATTACGTCGTACGCGATTTACTGCTTCGCGACCTTCAGCGACTTTGGAGTTATGTCGTACGCGACCTAAGGTGAGCGCTGCATCAAGTTTCAATCGCCAGAATCTAATTTTCAGCTGGGTGAATTTAATTTCGTGTGGAGTTTTGGTTTGATTTGGTTTATTATTATGTGAATTTTCTGGGAAGTTAATTTTGTGATGAGTTTTGTTGGTTGGGAAAGTCATAAGCCGGGTGGGTTTTGTTAGCATGTCGGGTTGAAGGTTAAGAAAATTGTTTTAATTTTATTTATTTATTTAGTTTTAAGTGTTAAGTTTTTCTTTTTTGTTTCATCTCTCCTTAAAAAAACGAAACAAAAAAACAAGTTGAGTAATTTTTAAATTCATTTGTTTTGTTTTTCATTTGTTGTAGTCTAAAAAAATAAAAAAAATAAAAACCCATATATATCTTGTTTTTGATTTCAGGTTACCAAAGCATAAAATCGCGAGGAGGAGATTAGCGTAGTAAAAAAAAAACTGCGTTGCTTGTTTGCTATATAAAAAAAATCGCTACGGTAAAAATAAATTTGCTAATAATTCTGCACGCTCCGGTATCGTGCCCTCGTCTCTTGTTTATTTTTTTTTGCATTGTTGGTTGCTTGCATTTTATCAAAAAAATTCCAAAAACAAATTTCATTCATGGTTGCATCGTAAGTTCACGTTAAATTTCTATTTTGCATTCTTACCATCTTATTTTTCTTTTTTAAGGGCAACACCCAAATCCACATAAGGTGGGAGATTTCATCACCCCTTCCTTGGCCCATAAATTTCATTTCATCTAAGAATAAGCTAATAATAACGGTTAGACACTTGACTTAAGAGTGTCGTGAGCTCATCTAGAGTTTAATTGTATGTTGATAAGTTGTCTTCTTTGCACAATTTATATTCTTGATGTCTAGGCTACGAAAAAGGAATAATCTGTTATAAATATTGCGGTGATTCATAAATATTATACTGACTGTTTCTCTAAAGGTACTTAAACCTTCGGTTACATTGCTACGGTGATTCGTGGTGCATCAATAACCGATGTCCGTTACTTGGCCAAGAACTATTTTGTTGAATTGAGACAAATTGTGATTACACAATTTTGGATTAGGAGCTACTTAGGATAGAAAATTTGTAATTAAGCCTTTGCATTCATTTAGTTGCATTAGTTCATCCATATTTTAAAAAAAAATCAAAAGCTAAAACTGAATAAATTGTAAATATTCCTTAAATTAGTTTTTAAATCCTTTGAAAATTTTCAATCAAAAAAAAATCTTTTCAAAAACGAAAAAACATATAAAAGAAAAAAGAAATAAAAAAATCAAATTTCCTTTTTGAAAAATAAATTCCTTTTGGTAAATAGTTTTTCTTTATAAAAAATCCAAAAAAGGAGAAAAAGGTAGATAAGAAACTTTTCAAAATGTCCAAATTTCCTTACTCGCCCTAATTTACAATAGGTGTGAAAATTAATATAATCCATATAATTTCACACCAAATTCTTATGGATATTTTAATGACAACTATTGCATAAACAGTTCAACTTTTGAACAACAAAATTTTCAATATAATGACCAACCTTCAAATCTTTAAAATAGCATTGAAACGATTTCGTCTTTCCTTGAACTCTCTAGGATAAATGAATTGTGTAATTCATATTTATGCAATGATTCAAGTCAAAGTTTCCAAATTAATCAAAATTTGAATTCACTTCGAAATTCAAATAATTTTAATTAGAACCCATGCCAATTCAATTCGAACTCCAAAATGAAAAAAAAATCAAAACGAAAATGGAAACAACTGTTTAAATCATTTTGGCAACGGGAGTTGTTTCAATGATGGTGAAATTTTTACTCTCAACAATTTCAAATTTCAAATTCTCAAATTAATAATTATAGATTTTATGTTGTTGAGAAAATGGAAGAAATTCACAAGGATCACGCGCATTTGTTGTTGGAGACATATATGAAACAACGTGAAAAACAAAATCAAATCCCAACGTTTGACGAGTTAAGTGATAACCCACCTTTTACCAAAATTGACCATTTTCAAATGACAACTTTTGAAGTTGAAAATGACAATCTTAATGAAGTTGATGAAAATGTGGTAATTAAGTTGGCTTTCAATTCTTTTGAGAGTGTGAGATCAAATTTAAATTTCGATCTTCCTTTTTCCGATTTTGAAAAATTGAGTACAACAACTTTGGATTTTGAACTTGATATATGCAATAAATTTGTGAATAACTCAACAAAGGAAAACGAATTTAATGAACATAAAATTTTTGGAATTTTCGAAGATGAGTTATTGAATTCTGAAGGGGTAGATTTAAATCACCATTTTGATTTTAAAATCAATAATTTTG
Organism: Allium cepa; assembly: GCA_030765085.1. Taxonomy (NCBI): domain Eukaryota; kingdom Viridiplantae; phylum Streptophyta; class Magnoliopsida; order Asparagales; family Amaryllidaceae; genus Allium; species Allium cepa. The sequence goes on from CM060934.1 coordinate 631,872,020, forward strand.
AAGAATTTGTCGTTACGAGCTTGACTTTCAAATTGGTGAAAATAAACTTGAACTTCAATCAATTACTCTAGCTACCCCAAAAATCATCAAAAATAAAACAACTCATACGATTTTTAATAATAAAACGACATTCATTTTTCTAAATCAACATTTAATATTGAAATCTTTATGATTTGATTTTTTTGCTTAAGCTACATCTCTCACACTTGATGACAAATGAATTGGTCTTTGGAAGACCGTTTCATTTACTCTTTAACCATATATTTTCTGATGTCGTGTAAATAATGAACGTTTCATTTTCATGTAAATATAGATCATATTTTTATTTTTTCTTTTTATTTTTCTTTTTACACTTGGGTTGACTGTGGGGAACAGTCAAAATCATGTGTGGGGGGAGTCCCATCTTCATTTTTCATTTTTCATGGTTTATATTTTGCACTTGCTTTCCAAAACTCAAAAAATTTAGAAAACAAAATAAAACAAACAAAATCTCAAAATACACTTTATTTTTAGCATTTTGATTTACTTTTGAAAAAAAACACCATAGGATAAATATATGATTCTGTTTATTTAATTGAAGATTCTAAAAATTTATCCGTGTCAACAAAAATAAAAACAAAGTTTGATTACAAGAAACTCTGGTTTAACTAGCATATAGGAAGGTTCAGGGGTGATAATTACGAAGTATATCCTAATTGAAAATATTTATTTAAAAAAGTAGTGGATTTAAAGTAAAAGATATAACATTTTTGATCTTCCAAGTTAAATGGTGCTAAGATGATATTGCAAAACTCTTTCTTCATAATATATATATGTATATATATATATATATATTATATATGTATATATTTTATAAACACCTAGAGTCATTTGTTCACACGCAAGTGTGTACACTTGCCATGCTCTGTACCCTTCTCATGTAAGCCCGAAAGACAGTGTATGATCAGTATATCTGGCCTCAGTTTATCTGAGTTAGGTGTATGTATATAAAAATTCTTTTATTGATAAGCCTATAGTCTATAAGTGTATATACTTGTGTGTACACTCGCCATGCTCTATATTCCCCTCACGTAAGCCCGCAAGGCAGTGCATGGGTGGTATATCTGGTCTCAGTTTATCCGAGTTAGGCATATATGAATATTGTTAATATCAATAAAATTTTCAAATAAGAAAAAGTAAGCAATTGAAATCTAAGCACTATTTTAACCTTTATGATTTAACTTGTTATTTAAAAAAATGAAAATACCACTTCTAAAAACTTTGATAATCAATTAAGGATCCATTTCATAGTTGCACTATGTTATCAACCGAAACAATTAGCCAAACTAGAGTCTATTTGTTATGATAACTTAGTTTTACTGGAAATTTTAACAAGTAAAATGACTAAAATTTCATGATGATGACCAAAATTTATATTTAACTAGAGTCTATTTGTTTGTGTAAATACATAAATGTGCATATTTTCACTTTCATATTTAATCTAATTTAATTAAATAAATAAGCATATATGATGTTTTAACATGTTTAAACCAAAATTCAAATTATTTTTAAATCACCATTTATTCATCTTCATATAGGGGCAACATGGTCATTTTTGTGCATTTATTAATTTTAGAAAATTTACTTAGACATTTTCATGTTGTAATGTAGGAATTTGAATTCAAATGGAAGAGGTCTACATGATAATATGCATGCACAAGGAAAGACAAGGAATGAAGATGTAAATAAATCATTTCATGACAACATGGAGGACCCCACCTACACACTTACCATGATCCCATATTAAGAGCTAAAAGATATGTTAATGGAAATTAAAGCTACATACACATTTAACTAGAGGATTAATTCATGCTAATGATAACTTGGTGGCCACATTTCCTCATTGGCAATTTGGATAGTCCCCAAAAATATGAGTAGGGTTTCAAAACATGTATAAATACCTCATGTAACATGTTCGATTTCTTGACGCCCGAAAGTCGACATTGATACGTCCACTATATCAAATTCCGCACAGTCGAATGCCCAAAAACTGAACCGTTATGGTTAAAGAAGAAGAAGAAGATAGAAGAAGAAACAAAAACAATAAACAGAATTTCACATTTCGCAGCGGAACGATATACAATAGATAAATAACCTTTAAAACAAAAGGCCTGTATATGTTATTACAATACAACATCAGAGTACAGCAACAACACACAACACTGGCAGTTATAAATGACTTGCCTACATAGAAATTTGTCTCACACAAACCCGAACGTAGCAAATATTACATAGTATAGATAATACGTCTCGCCATCTAGCTTGCCTCTTGAGCTCCGTAGTAACTCCTGAATTCCAGAATGACCTGATAACCTGACTCTAGGCTGCCCGTGTGGAAATTGGTGGGCACCCAGAGTTTAGAAAGGGAACAATAAACTCAAGGTCAGTCGTGGCACTGGTGTGAGATCTTAAAAACAGTTATTTTCACAAAGAAATAAAGAGAAATCCGCTATGTTTTTGGAAAATGAAACTGCCATAAGGCCTACTGCCACACACACAATGCAAGCGCTAACTTGGAGGAGATTTCTCCTTATGACAGTCAAAAATGCTTGATACGAGAAAATTCTTTTAAATATTATTATTAGTGCATAGTCTGAAAACATTTTTGAAAGTATAATATTAATCTTAGCCAGCATAGACATTTCGTACTATGCCTACTATAGCTACCATCTAAATGGTGGTGACCACCATAAGTAAATGGTAGGTTATATAACTAAAACCGTAAAGAGCTCATATTGGATGATTGGATTTCCAACAAATGGTCGGGCAAAGGAACTTCCCACACAAAATGGAACGCCTCTGGAGAGACGTCTCCAAGAACCTAACCGGATCTCTGCCACACAAGGCCGGGTTGCCTCTGTGACTAGGTAACAACTAACACGAGTATGCCACCTCCCGGTCGTTACCAACCTTTATCTGAAGCGCTTCTCAACCGAAAACCACAAAGTAATAAGTTTGCAGCAACCACAAAGTAAGTATCTGGGCTCCATACCATGATACCACTTATAATCCAGAAGGAAATGGACATACCCTCAGGGGGCGCTACCCCTAAATTACCTTACTGCCACGATTCTTGTTTTGACCATAACCGGTTTGTGAGGTTCGACGAAGTCTCGTCCACAAAGCTACGCTTTTTCACAAAGCCATGCTTCGATCAACAAATGATCAACAACACTCAGCAAGCCACACTACCAAATTGGGAGTATATCACTAATAACCTTCAACTACATAACCTCTGAGCTCGTATGTCTGAGAGAAGGGTTTTAAGCTAAGGGAATAAATTCTCCGCCACCAACAGATATGTATTTGAAAGAAATCAGCTTTATATCTCAAATTGTAATGTCAGATATACAACCATACAAGTCTGTTCCGGGTTCGAACAGTACCGAAGGCACTTGTGCAGAAGCCCTTGCAGTCCGGGCATCCACAATCCCGATCGGACTCCCCATCATATATGGAGATCTCTATACCGGAGCAACTCAGTGCAGAGTCATTCGACAGGTTGTCCTATCATTTTCGAAGACACCCGGTCTTCACCACCGTCTTCAATTACCATCCATTTCGTCGTATCACATATTCAGAATGGGTTATACGACACAAAGGTCCTCTCCTGGCTAAACCAAATAGTGAGCGTTCAATTTAAAAATACGTGGATGTATCCATCACAAAGATTCATATTAAGGGTTCGATGTGGGTTTCGGATAACCAACTGGAATCCGACTCCCTGTCGCATCGAAATTCAAATGTCGTTTTACGGCCAATGGGTTTTCACATCCACACAGAAGAATATTCATCACAGATATCATAGCTCAGCACAAAACATTTAATATTACATAGCATCACATCACATAGCAGATATATCAATCCAACACACAGCACTCAAGAACAAAACATCTTTAATAAAGATGAATAAATCGTTGTGGTCTTAATTTATTAACCACATAATGATTTTTATTAGTAATCTTTAATCAGTGATCATAAATTGCAATTGATTAAGTCTTAATCATCTTCATTGATTAATCATTCCTTAATTTATTTTCTTAATTTAATTAACCCTTAATTGTTAATTAATTAACTCTTAATTACTTTTATTCATTTATTACTCATTAATTAATTAATAATTTATTACAAATTAATTAACCTTAATTATTCCTTAAGAAATTATATTAACAAAATCATTAATTGTTTTAATAAACCAAAAGATAATTTAATTACTTTGATTATCCTTTTAAACCTTGTTAAATCATTATCCTTATACATTGGTTGCTTTGGAAAGGTAAGATTAGTTTAAATAACATTCTATCTTAATTTCCTTTTAAATTTCATTGTTTAACATAAATGAATTTATAAAATGATGTATCAAATATTAAATAAATTAAAATTTAATTACTTTAAAACCATCTTACTTAAATCTTGAATTCAATTCAAAAATTCGATCAAATCATCATTTGCAAACATGGTTTACAAGTGTTTAAAAATCTGAAGATTTTTAAAGTAAAAACTGTTTAATATATCAGGCTCGAGACCTGCTTCAAGTCACCCCTGAGGAATTTGCTTGTTTGCTTCAGGTTATATCAAAAATCAACCCGAGTGCCAAAATTTTCAACTTAAAATTTTTTCTAAGTGCGAACCCGTGTAGCCCATAATTTGCTTCGAGTCCATACCCAAGCTTGAACCCCAACTTCCCGAAAGTTACTACAAGTCGTTTGCCTTCTTCTCCCATCCAATGTCACTGACATCACTTAATTCATCGTGCACATGCACAACTGTTTTGATCGCCTCTGGCCGATGCTACGGTTACCCAGCGTTGTGAAACATTGACGAATTTGCAATTTGACTGTTCAACCAAAATTCAAACAAAATTGAGCCACTTTTAAACTCCTCGTTCTCCCTCACCTGATCATCAGAGGTCACGATGCTCCACCCTAAGCTTCGCCAGCCTTTCATGTTTCTGATGGTCTCCGTCCGGTGATCTCCGGTGGCCTAACGGCGGTGCAATGATCACCTTTCTAACTTCGACTCGATTTAGACCTTAAATCCTAATTTTATCTAGTCTCAACTCCACGATAATTAGAAAAATTTCTGAGCATTTTTCTCAAGCTACCCTACCCCCCAGAAAGCTTCACCCAAGATCGCGAGATGAACCGTGTTGCCGATCACCAGAAATTGCTAAAAAACTCGAATCTGTTCATCTTTGCATTTCTCAATGAATGCTTGCTTAAAAATTTTGACTTAACTTTCAAAAATCATTATTTGTGATAACGATTCAGATAGTATTCTTGGAACTAAGATTTATAATATTTGAATTTCTACATGGTTTGAATTATGACTGTATTTTCAAATTTTCCAGAGAAGCTTTAATTCCTTTTACTTGAATTCATTTTTACAACTTAAGACATGTCAAAACAAACAACTTTTGTTTGAATTCTGAGATCAACAAGGACCAGAGATAGGGGAGTTGGATTTTGTACAGGATTATAAATCTTTGTAACCTGGAATAGAGGTGATTCAAATTTGAACTGACAGGCACAGGCAAAGATATGCACATATTCATAGATTTTGTGCATACAACAAATGTTCAAACTTGTTTAAATCCTATATTCAAACAACACATCAAACATCAGAGCTTAGAAATGTTTACTCGCCTGAAAACAAAATTGAACATAGAGCTGCTTCTGTGTTTTGAAAACTGCAGTTGATTTTCTTTTGAATCTTTTCTCTCTTTAGTTGAGTTGTTAATTTGAGTTTCAGTCGTATAAATTAGTTTTTGTAACGCTAAGTCTAATGTTTGAATGAACAAAGATAAGAATAGATGCATATATAAAGAAGATAGTTTGGTACAGGGGAGGTGTTATCTAGTATGAGAATATTTGCAACTAGTCAGATTTTTTTCAATGACCAGAGATTTTTTCCTGAAATGAAATGATATTATTTGTGCTGAGAATAGATAGTATTAAATGTAATGTTTCCTTCTTAGTCTACATGTAATCATATTTTTGTATGTACTTAAATTTTTTGATAGATTTTTTTTTTCTTGCATACATTTTTTTATATTTTATTATCTTCTTGCACACTTAATTCATATACATACATTTGCCTGGTTTCATTTTATACTTTATGCTTGAGTTAAAATTGTTATAGTTATTGATATGTATTTATCTTATGTTGCCATATAACCATAAAATTTTATTACTAACATAAATCCTAATTTTTTTATTTCTATTCAAAGTTTAACTATCAAATATTTAATTCATATTCATATATTTTTATAATTATATTTTATTTGTTTTGAAACTTTTCAAATTAAGTTTCAAAAGTTTAAATAAGTTACCATATTTAAATTAAAAAATCTTGGAATGTTACACCTCATATGTTCATGTAATGAAGCTCTTAGCCTCCTCTTTAGTTAGTTTAGTTTTAGGCTAAAAAATAAACAAAAACTCTTTCTTTTCTTTTTAATGGCTTCTTAGCCATTTTCTTTTACGTAATTTTTTTATACAATTTTAATTCGTGATCTTTTCTATTTTCATGCTCTTTCCTTTTATGTTAGTAGCTTAGTTTTATTTCTTATGCAAGTAGTTTAATTCTCTTTTTATTTTTATTAGCTTGCACTTTCTTTTTTTGTTTTATTTTGCAATCTACATTTGTTGACATGATAACAAATATGTGAATCTAAACCCCTTCAATTTAAGCGTAATGAAGCTCTCTTAATCATGTAGATTCAACATTTTTCTAATTTTTGATCTTTTTTGTGCTTAATGATAATTTTTGATGTGCTTAAATTTGTTTGTTTAGCTTTGAATTTAATTTCCTATGTTGTTGACACCAAATAGGCTAGGTTTAAACAAATATAAACACAAATTATCTCTTCATATATATATGATTATGGTAATGAAGTGAATTTTAAAATCAAAATTTGATGGTCTATATTACTAATCAATAGTGAATGGATCATACTTAAAATAGATTTTATTCTCAAGTTCATTAACATTTTCATGAGAGTTAATAAGCAGTTAAGTGGGTATGTTAAAGTTTGATGGTTTATGTTGGGCTAATTAATAGCACAAATATGTCATACTTATGATAAACATATCAACTAAATTCACTAATGACCAAAAGAGAGATCATAATTTTATTTTGTTGATTTATGTGATCATGAGAAGGAAATGCCTCTCATATTTCTATCCATTTTCTTTTGCTAGTTTATTTACAATTTTTAGTTTAACACAACTTCAAATCTTGGTTTAATTTGATTGAGTAGAATTTTAAAAATCAATAAAATTCCCTATGGATCGACCTGTACATGCCACGTACTAAAATTATACGCCGTGCGCTTGTAGTTATTATTAATTTAAATTTTTCGGCAACTTTTCTAATCTGATAGAAAGTTAGTCGTTAAACTGGTGGCAGGATAATCATTTCCTAACCCTTTTAGATCTCTATGCATAATCACACTCGTGTAGAAATGTTGGAGAGTTTGGTTGAGGTCTTCCCTCTTTTGGGCCCTCTTCTCGTTCTCGGCATCCCAGGCTTTTTCAAGATCAGTCAACTTGCTCTGACAGACAGTAAGCTTGATGTCATTCGAAAGCTTATCGGATGATAAAGTGTTCAACTTTCCTACCAACCCTTGGTATTCCTTATGTAGTTTCAAGATGAGTGGCCTTAAGATTGTTCATTATTACTATCTCTGTGTTAGTATGGGAATGCTTCATATCTTCCATCAAACTATCTGCACTCGCTTTTTTTTTCAAGTGCGAGTTCTCTTTCTCTGGTAACATTGTTCTACTCAACATCCCGTTCTTTACTTGCCTCTTCATGTACTATGCACCGTTTCTCGAGTGAATCAAGTTGTGTGAAGTTGATCTCAGAAAGAACTTTGCACAATCGCTACTATTCGAAAAATGAGTAAACATCACTTTGCACTGCCTTCAAATTTTTTGCCGCACTTTCTCCAATAACAACATTTATGTTGTGATCAAATTTTAATCCACACAAGTATAAGTATTGTTAAGTATCTTGGAAGCACGATAAGCCTGGCGGAAGCGTAAGTGATGAAGTGCTTTGAGAAGGAGCGGAGGTAGCAGTAGTTGTAATGGTCCGTGATGAAGGAGTGTCTTGGATAATTGTGGTTTGAGCTTCGGAATGTGAAGGAATAATAGAAGTAGTGGCTCCATGGCGCTTGGATGAATCTCTCTGGGGGTGTTTGTGAGTCTCACGGGAGGAATCTCCCTCGAAATCCCTCTTTCTCTTCACACTTTCTTCTTCCGCATCGAGGCATTCTCTCTTAGCTTTGCGAGCTTCATCAAGCTCGCGCTCTTTTCTCCTTCAACTCTCTTCGTCCGTTTCGTAGCAGCGAGGATGTAATTGCTAGAACTACAGTGAAGTGCTACGTATCTTTCATGCCCCATTGAACTTGAAACAAAGAGAAATGTGCAAGTCCTAGAATTACACAAATCGAAGTATATGAAAAGATGAATGTTCGTGATCCTAGAGTGAAGTGTATAATGTCAATAACCCCTTTTATAGTCTACAAATTGGTTGGGTATGGTTTTAGAGTCGTAGTACTACCGCCTTAAGTTATAAATACCTCAGAAGATACGTCAATCTATGAGCTGATTTCTTCTATCATTTCAATAATTAAGATGTCTCCCTACTTGTTCACATGGATGGCAACATCTCTCATGAAGTCGGAAGTTGATGTAGGCTCAACGGAAGTCCCTGCAACTTGATTTACCGTATAAAGTGGGGTCTTGATAACTGGTCATTCGAGAGGAGAAGTACCAAGACCTGGACTTATTGCTTCATCGACCAAAAGATCCGAAGAAGGAAGGTGGAGAAGTCCAAGGCTCATTTCTGGTGATTCATCCCTAGATCTTCTTTCCCATTTCTCAATAACAAGAAGGTCTCTATTATTTTCATCATCGAAAGATCTCTCCTTCCTCCACAACCATGACCTATTTTCCTTTTCTTCTTTATATCTTTTCATCCTCCTTTGGGATGGTAGGCATTCTCCTACTATCGCCCTTACGACTAGGGCATCATCTTTCACAGGCTTATCCGCCCCAAGTTTACCATTATCTTCTTGTTTATCACAGCTTAGAATCTCATCAGTCCTCATATCCATAGCCTCCTACTCATGATCATCACCAGACTCACATCCATCGCCCAAGCCACCTTCTTTCTCTTTCTCTTGAGGACCCTCGTCAAACCCATAAGTGGATGTAGTAGAATGGGTATGTGACTTAGAGTCGCTTCGTGAAGGAACTTCAGTATCAACTACTCTTCTTGGGGCAAGCAAGCCGTACTCTAACAAATTTTCTTTCGTCAAGAGGAATTTGTCAAAACATTCGCTTGCTCTTATGGCTCTCAGATGTTTGAGCATCTTCTTATGCTCCGATCTTTTATCTCTTGTTGGGATAGCTATGGAGATATGCATTAAGTATGGTGTAAAAGAAATTTCACTATGAAGAGAATTGACAGAACGAAACTCATTTCCTTTTAACCAGAAGCAATTGAATCCTTTCGATCATCGGATGAAGAAATATTCAGTTTTGAACACCGAATGCTTATTATGGAGGTTCGCAACCACCTTGCCCCTTGTTTAGGCTTCAATAATAGCGAAGGAGGGGCAGTTGTTTCTCTTCCTTAATTTGAGTAAGACATTGCATGAACAAGACGTATAGCGAGCTCAATAAGGCAAACTCGTTCGAGTGAATTTGAAATGGTGCAAGTCCAATCTCTCAAGAAGTCTCTCAAGAGAGAATTGAGGGATGGTACGACACCACTGAGACACATGTACCGGCCGCAAGTTGTGAAACCTAGAGAGGGACAATGTGCAAGTTTGTTTCTTGTCAGTAAGCGAACATCTTCTATAGGAATTCCATGCTACAAGCAAACATTGTGAAGCTTCTTTCAAGTCGTAATTGTGGGCACCTGCTCTGGTGGGTTTGTTATAATTAGCTCTAATGAAAACCATGGCAGAACACTAGGGATCCACTAGCACCATCTGATTCTCCGACCTAGAAGTTGAAGCTTGGTTGGTCTCAACTGGAACAGATGGAGAAACCGAAGCAGTGGTAGAAGCACCCTCAGAAGGAGTAGATGCTCCTTTACCAGATTTGTGACGAGCCAATTGGAGAGTCATTCTAGACAGGGGAACTTGGCATTCAACACGGTCAGGTGGTACTTAACTTGAAATATAAACACCCGTGTAACCATTGCTTAGAATTTAATGGAAATCAATGTGTATAGACCCATCGAATTCTAATTGTTGACGGGGCAAATGCATTGTGTTATCTATATGAGATGAGTCTAGTTCCTAAACATTGCAAACAAACCATCCAGTGTAGATAGCCTATCTGCATTTGAAAAACAATCCATATCATCCATCGAAATTATCTTTTCCACACTTATGCATTATCGATCTACAATCAATATCGGATTCATTGTCCGAAGCGACGTGGAAAGTTTCTCTTTTCAGGATTACTGGAAGTGTATGAATGGGAAAGGCAATACAATAGAGTCCATCCTACGATCGAAACTTGGTCAATCTTACAGGAAGGCAATCAAATCCACAGAATCAAATTTGTCTTTGGAGTCATGTACACTCAATGCGAGAAAATCTTAAGTTCATCCTTGAATGCACTCATATCCTGACTTAATTGCTTCCCACCAGATTGATATCTGCCAAAACCTTAGCCTTCACCTCTATCACCACCTCAAGACATCCTATCACCTACCTTGCAATAAAATTGAAATCAACGAACCAATTTAGCCTAGGGTTCAAGTCTAATCGGATCTGAGAATCACGAGCAACGAACTTGACGACGGTGGCTTTCCAAATGACGACAAACTATTAGAGGAGACGTTGGTTATTAGTAGTCTAGCAGAAGCAAGTCGACGTTGAAGTCGAAGTAGTGGTGAAGTTAAATTCGATGCTAGAAGGCTTAGTTGTAGGGTTTGAGGATTCGGTGGCTAAAAGATAGAAATGTAGTGGGAAAGGGTGGAGGGTACGAGAGTTTATAAAAAGGAAAAAAATAATTTTTTTTCTTAAGTCCACATGTTGGAACTAACATGAGAACTCGGTACCGACATATCATATTACACCGTAAAACCATCAAACTTTGTACATCGAGTCTACTCGACAACTTTAAGCTGCATAGAAATTTCCATATCTAAGTTACAAAGGAAACATCCTGGATAGAAGTTTTAATCCAAGTTTAAGTATACGATGAACAGAAATCATTCGATTAAAGCCAAATGAAAGCAATATCTCAACATGAAACCTAAACAATCAACTAAAATTCACAGGATAATAATCCATGACTTATCTCATTCCAAAGCATGCTTTGTCTTTAATGAAAGCACACTTTCGGGGCAAAATGTTAACTAGGTTTTTAACCATGCAGAAACCAATGGGATTTAGAATGTCAATATGAAGACGAAATGGCTTGAAATATTGGATGTACAGTTAAATAGGCTAGTAAAACAACTCGAAGAAGTATTATCACCATTGAACAAAAGATGTCGACACCGACTTCTTAAGGTCGGTGTAGACATCTCATGCTCCTACATTTCTCTATCAAACTTTACATAGGCTCTTCTATACCAATCCTATGTGTGCCTAAGTAATATCAAAGGATTCTGAACAACTGAATACCAAGATTGAAGGGCTGACAGTCAGAACGTCAGAATAAACCAAGTGAAGGAACCCATCACCAACATCAACCAAATTGCTAAATAAATTGCATGGAACATCATTAAATCAAGTAGCATAAAAGATGAAAGTGAACTCAACCCACCTGGGTTAAACCACAGAAGTCGACACCGACTTGAGGGGTCGGTACTGACTTCTGGTGTTAACCCAGATGGGTCCACTACTTTGCATACTCTTCTGGGCGGACCTCTAGGCTCTGTTTCAACCCTCCGTTTGCCTTAATAACAATGTTGCGGTTATAAATACAAACCATAGAGAAACCAAGAAAGAATCCAGATTCTGCTACCACTACACGAGATCTCCATCTATTCTTCACCTCTTATCCATGCATCACAGTCACTAAGGCAGCAACTATAGACATTTCTAGGATTAGAACTTGTCTAGCCCCTGTACTTGTGACTAACTCTCCCTCTATCTCTTTGTAATCATATTCTATCAAGATCAAACCAATTGTAAAAGCTATAAAGTGGACATATGCTTAGTTAACAGCTGAACCACTATAAAATTCTATGTGTCTATTTACTTTTCTGCAACTTTTATATTATACTTGCTTTATTCTAGTAGGTCTGGTGCTTTCACATTACACTCCAGGGTGTCGATCCATTTTTGGGTTAACAACTCCATACATTAGTATGTATTAGTCCAAAGAGTTCGGTAATTATTTTATCACTCCCATTGAATACATGATTTCTTGCTAATATTTTGAAGTTCACTAGCACCCTACGATTTATAATCATACGATTAAAGAATTATTTCTTAAAATTATGGGTTAGTCCATAATTCCAACATAATTTTGGAAAACTTTAGATTTTTCATATTTTGTAGCTAATGCATCAGTTTTGCCATGGAAACAAGTATCATTATTACAGATTTATTTTATAGCGAATATTCATAATATTCATATTAAAATAAAGCAAGATCTATTTTCAGTCAATAATAAAAAAACAACTATTGTTTGATAAATAATATTTGGTATACATACAAAAATTATCTTTCGTAATTTGATATGGTATGCTCCCACTATTTCTAACATTATAATAACATCACATGAAATACGAAGCTCTATTTAATCACTTATTATATGCAATTTATTTTATACATAGCAACTGGTTTATAGTCGAGCGTTTCAAATCAAATATCTTGAACTTGAAGACAAAACTCTCATAGAAAACAATTTCCTTTGTGAAAAAAAATTTGGAATATAAATCACATTTCCATTCCATATTAAGTATCTACTAGTATTTTATATAAATCTCGTTTTTGAAGTCTCTTCATAAAGTAGAGTGACCATTCATTCACTTCATGCCAACCACGCCTATGTTACATCCACTCCTGAACATTCAATTTCCTTTTCAAATTGTCGAACCATTCGAAGGAAACCTTTACTACATGTTTTCACCAAATTCTTTACAAAAGTGCATACAGACATCCTTAACATTTAAGGGAATCATATGGGTTGCATTTACGTAAACTGAGCGAGACCAACATTTCAATGATAGAATTCCTAGTTCGGTCATTAGTCCTTAGTCTAGTGTTATTTTTAATAGGACAAGATTCTCATTCTATGCAATCGTATTAAACACATGAACTTGCACTATGGTTTACTTGCTCATTTTTACTAAACCAATTTCATCAAGATTTCATGTAGCAACATGCCCTTTCAACCTCGGATTCGATGCCCGAACAGACGTTAACACCTCGAGAACCGAAAGAATGAGTCATCAAAGGTGAGATAAAGTAAATATCAGATATAATTTTAACTAATAGTTTTCACAGTCTCACAAGGGGAAGAAATAAAATGTAATACAACAATAACGTAATCATATAACATCACTATAGCATATCTTTCTATCAAATATGTATGTCTAATAGTACATGTCAAGTCCAACCCATATACATAGACAAATCCAAGTTACAACACTTAATTACATCATACACAATATACACAATTGAATCCCCGTCTCCGATACCATCTCATCTCCATATCAACATTGATATATAAACAAAATGGGAAAAATAGGAGGGGGTCAGATATAAGTCTGGTGAATGAGCTATACTTTACTCTACATATACTACCAAAATAATACTATAACATGATATGAGTATATTGTTCGATCACCTCACGTCCTGTCATCACGTTATGCCTAACCATTATACACATCTTGTCATACCACATCGTCACTATATGGACTCATTTCCCTGGACATGCCTCATGCCTTATAGGGTCGTTTATCATCTGTCATCACGTAAATCGCGTATGGGGTTCACTTCCCTAGATTGACTAATGCCTACAGGTCGCCTGTTTTCCTCATGCTAAGTGGACTCACGCCCTGGACTGTCCGTAGCCTACAAAATTGCTTGACATCCACCTCCTCCACCAGCTCACCAAAGCACTACAGGGGAGAAATGTAATAAGTGGACCACATACTTGTGTCATAGGTTCGTATCTATATCCCTATCTGTATCTAAATCTGTATCTAAATCTGTACCTGTATCCACATCCATTTCTATATCCATATCTTTGGCCACTTATTTTTTCCACGGGCTCGTTCATGTTCACGTCCACTTTCATCATCATATCGCATCTCTATATCATATTAACATACATATCGACTTCAAACGGAATCAAATCATCACACACACTCACTCAATTCATAACGTCGTCATTTTCATTGTTAATAGCCTCAAGTCACCTTTAGAAATCAATAGGAACTTGATTTGAATTAATAAATATTATTTTATATAAGACCTTACTAGTTCAAGTTCAACTTGACCTGGATTATAGTGCACCAATGAATGGGTTGGGGTGACTGGTGTACCATTGTACAGGTTTTCCTAGTGGCTGCCAAGCCGCGAATTTGGTCGTTTTCTTGTCATTTATGTCTCTAACAGCTTCTACTTCGCCTCTGGTGGCATGAGAATGTCCCTAGTACCTAACCCTTTGTTTTAAGTTCGGTTTAACATGTTCTTACATCTGTTTATGCATATATTCATTAGATTTCTATAAACTAATGTAAACCTAACTCTAATTTACCACTTATAATCAAATCCCTACCAAATCCCCATGTTGATTTTAAGTGTATATAAGTGTTTATCCACACTGTAGCCAACGTATCATAATTATAACATTATGATTGCATTATACAAAGAGGAAAGCACGAATCATTTACAAATTCACCGTTTTCTGCATGAACCTCCGCTCTTCAGCCTGTTGTGCCTCCTCGCTTTAGAACTACATCTCCAAATCATTACTAATATGTAGCATCCACCAATAGCCACTGGTCTTGCATGATTTGGTAGAGTTCTGAGAGAGTTATAATGATTTGATTATTTGGTTTGTAGGAAAAAGGAGACAAGGAGAAGGAATGGCCAGTTTTGAAAATTGAAAAGTGAATACATGATTTTATTTTAAATGGAAGGAAGTAAAGCAGTTTTCTCATCATATTCAAATTTTAAACTCTAAGTTTTGGCGCCTCTTGACACCTTTTCTGACCGTGATTCCTTCATACAGACTCTAAACCAGGAAACCAAAATACCGCGTAACTTGGAAAAATGAGGCGGCCGCAATGGCGTCAATTTCGTCATTAAGTTCTAATGTTGGAATAATAACCATTTTGCCCCTCCTTATTTAATATTTGTTTATTCACACGTTAAATTCGATTATTTTCACATTATTGTATTATTAATATTTTATTAAAATATTTACCAATTTCCTAGTATATTACATTCTCCCTTCTCCCCAAAAGAATTTCATCCTCGAAATTCCTAAGGGACAAACAATGTATCTCACTCCCTCGTATCATATATCATAATGTGCAACACACAAATACACAGCTTATAGTCAACCATCCAACCATTAATCTAAATGATCATTCACCACAACGTAGAAACTAATCAAACTAGATATCCATACATAGCACAAGAAATATGAAATAAAATTCATCAAGTAAGTGTACGTGTTCCATTAGGATATGTGTGTGTATATGTATGTATGTATATGTATACACACAGTGGTGATTTTGTACTTTATGAAATGCAACCAATAGCATAATATCCAAATGTGTATGCAGATGACATATGGCATTATATATGCAATTATCTAACATTTGGGCCCTCCTCTATGAATAAGATAATATGAATTTAAGGCATAATGCAAGCATCCTAGGGTGATCATATAAATTCTATGCGTATGCATAACCAATCACATCAACATAGCTTATGGTAAATATATATATAATGAGTCAGAAACACCAAACATATAAAACATATCAAGAAAATAATAAAGTCCATCACATGAAAGAAAATCATCCAAAAGCAATTGATATCAAGTAAAACAAGTAAAAACAATAATAAATCCAAGCAATCAATTAAACAAACCTACAACAAAATAATAATGAAGTAATGGGAAAATGTTTCAGAAAGGAGTTAATTTTGGAGATCAAATCTACTTCTCCACTTTTCAAATACCCTGACCAAATCGTTATCCCCAACTATATCTAGCAATCTCTACCATGGGCATAAATTCACCTTAAACATCAACCACAAATG
Source organism: Allium cepa (assembly GCA_030765085.1). Taxonomy (NCBI): domain Eukaryota; kingdom Viridiplantae; phylum Streptophyta; class Magnoliopsida; order Asparagales; family Amaryllidaceae; genus Allium; species Allium cepa. The sequence goes on from CM060934.1 coordinate 631,888,323, forward strand.
TATATGCATGTCCATAGTTTCTGAAATCTCTGCTACCATCTCGAATCAATCACGCCATAGTGCATAACAACAAGTAGCCTTAGCATAAACATGGCTATACAAAATTACAGTCTCTTATATCATTCCTAAATACACATACTTAACCCCTAAATAGTTTCATCAATTCACCTTTTGGACTCTTAAGGTAAAACCACTCAAAGGGTCCGTGTCTTACCCAAACAAATTCAAACAACTTAAATCACCATACCATTCCTTCTTTCACTAAGAACAACAAAATCATTTCGTGTCTTATCCTTGTGAAAATAACACATCTTCCATCATATTCAATCTAACCTAGTTGATATCATTATGCTTATGATATCACTTCTTTAAATATCTAATAAGTTTAATACTCAAAGTATCACCTCTTCCATTATCTAGATATTTCATCATAAATTCTGCAACCTACAACTAAGCAAGCATCCAAACAAGGGAAATCTTATTCTATTTAGCATAGAAATTAAAATCCTATATCTAAGTAGAAATCTAACCTAAGAAAAATGCTAACCTAAGATGGTGATAAAGTTAAAATAATCGACTATATAACGCATTGTCTACATGCACCTCATATGTGATGTAAACTATGCACCTGTCTGTTGCTATCTTACAAGAGTTTCTTTGAATAGACGTTCTCCCTTCAATCTGAGGGATGATAAAAAAGAATCAATCTACTCCTCACACAAAGTCATATTCAAACATTACAAATTCCATTTCATAGAATCGCCTCATGCATCTTTTATGCGTGCTAGTCATAATACTCTTTTCTCAATCTTTGCAGACAAATTTCCATGGTATTTTCTTATTTTACTTCAGTCTCCATTTAATCAAGTACATCTAGTCTTAAAATTTTTTGAATCAGGTCTATCTCAATAGCTCAAAATCCATTATCGAAATCCATTATGCAAATTCTTTATCTACATTAATCAAAAATACTCCTTATATAATCCTTGCTGCTAATCCCAATTGGAATATCTTCTATAAACAGAGGTCACAACTCTCTACAATCTTTATTCTCCAAATCTTATCTCTTAAACAATTCCAAATACTTCATTCCATTCATCATACCAAATGCTTATCCTTATAAAGGCTTAATACCAAACCAAACCCGGAATACCCTTTACAATCAAATGTCCATAATCAATAACCTTCAAAACCAAAAATCCAAGCTAAGATCATTTTCTAGCAATAAATAGTAATAGTATCTTTCCTCATATATCATTTCACCTACTCACAATTCTCCCTTATCATGGACAAGATAACTCAATAAGGATAGCGTATCATAATATAAATCAGATCAACAAAACATTAATTAACCATAATAATATCCTACACCATAATTTATATAGGAACATCGAAAAAAGGAGTGATGTCCTAACACAGTGAACATGTCATAAAACTTATGTCACATCCAATCGAAATCATATACTCACAATCACATTTATTACTCATGTATTGACGGCCTAACAATGTCATCTCAAACATATACAACAAGACAACAATCACTTGCTTAGAGAACAACTTCCATCCAAGCCATATAACATAAATGGTGCAACTTTACCTTCCATATCAACTCAGACACCCATCTTCAAGGCAACTTAAATAACCTATCTTTATGAAGTCATCAAACAACAAAGTAACCAAAATTCTATTCGCTTCCATCGTCGATCATTACCGTAATGACACAGAACAAAAGAATATGAATGCCAATTATTTTTGTTTCGACACTATGGACCGATCACTAAGTCGGACCACACAGTGGCATCATTAGGTCATAGGGACCCAACCCTAAAATAGACTCTAGGCATTTTGTAAAGGCTCGAATTTCCGTACCCTTTTGGGTCGACAATAAACCATACATGTTCAACCAAAATTGCATGAAAAGCCGGATCATTAAGGGTAGGAAGAAAATAAAGACAGAACAGAATCTCACACGAATGGAATAATATATAATATTGAACAAATATCTTTACAGCGGAAAACTTTTAAGTACATATATCAGAGTCTAACCTAAATTCAACTTGAACGTTTATAAACATCTGTCCTTACAAGTGTTGTCAACATCAAACAACTATAGTGGATAATATAATACATCCATATGTAGATGAATATCTCCAGCTCTCCTCTGGAAACTCCAACCGCCTTGGCTAAATCTGAAACTACTTAGATCTGACCAGTACTGAAAATACCTGGATCAGGCTTGATAAATCAACGTGATTAACTCAAATATAAATAACAATGTCATATACCAGCTTTGGAAATAAAATCCTTTTGAAAAGAAAGAGGACCACGCCCACACATAAACACGGACGGGTTTTCCCTTATGATAACCAAAACATTTTTATATCAAAATAATTTATATTCTTTCTAATGACATTCTTTGAAAACATTTGCAAATAAACTTATTAATCTTAGCCGGAATTGTTACATTATTAAATTCCAGCATACTAGGTTCTACAATCAAGTTCGAAGGTACTGTCCTACTCCATTAGTAGCGAGAAGTCCTTGCATCAAAGATTTTCATAAGAAAGCACTGCTGCCACCATATGACATGGAAATATTTACCTCGAGGGACTATTGGCATGTAACGACCCGTAAATTTTAATAAATAAATTGGGTAATTTAATTGGATGTTTGCAATTAAATTTAGAAAGAAATAAATTTTATAATTTATAATGAAATGAATGCTAAAAAGAAGTGCAGCAATGGTAATTTAAAAGTAAATTTTTGATAATTGAAGTGAAATCCCAATAAAGAAATTTTGTTAATTATTGCACTTGAGTATAAAATTTAAAATAAGTAATTATAAGTAAGCATTTAATTTGCCAATGCAATAATATTGATTAATAGTAACTCTATGTAATTGTTTGAAAATAATAACTAGAATGAATTACAACAATATAAATGTAAGTTAATTATTAATAACTTGGATGTAATTCCAATAAGTGAAACAATGTAATTGTTATGACTTAGTTATAAATGGAATATAATAAAAACAAGTGTAATTATTGTATTAATGTGTGAAATAATAGGATAGAGGGTAATTGTTGTAGAAAATAACAATACAAGTATTATAAAGAATATATTGGTGATAAATGGTTATGACAAATAAAGGTAATAAAACATTACTTTAATGAGAAAAAATGTAGTAACGGAAGTGTGAATGTAAATTTAATAGAAATGTAAATTTCTTTTAAGGTAGTAATTGGTGAATTGAGAAATAAGTTCAAAGTATGTGATTGATGAATTAATACGTAATGTATGTAAGTAATAAATTGGTATAAGAATGGAATTAAGGTAAATTCATTAATTGGTTTTAAAACCTTAATTAATGTATTCAATTGATAAAAGTACACATTAAGAAATGTAATATTTATTCAAATTAAGATGTAAATAAGCGTATATTAATGTAATGAAATAAAATTAGCGTTATTTATTGAATTATAATCCGAATTGATAAGTAACGAACTTATAAATGCAATTAAAAGCAAATAGGTGGCAAGTAATATAGGTTGCTTGTTTATTTAATATGTTAAATAAACTTTGGTAATCAATTGTAACAAATCTAAATTTAACGTTTTGTTAATGTAAATTAAAGTAACAATTGATGTAATAAAGGATGGAACCAAGGTAAATTAGTTAATTGGTTTTAAAATCTTAATTTATGGGTGAAATTGACAAATTTCAATATGATTGAATTATAGTAGTTATTACACAGTAAGTGGAAATAAAATAGTTAATACAAATTAAGGTGAAATTGGAAGTATTAGTGTAATGAAACGTAAACAAATGTTAAACATGTTTATAGGATAATGGTTGTTGAATAATAAGAATGGGAATCAGGATTTATTTATTTGAATGTAAAATTAAGGTAATTGGGTTTATTGCAACCAATTGAAATTAAATATTTAAATATTACATAATATTTTAATTTAGATGAAATTGAAGATATTTATGTAATAAAGTATGAATTCAATGTTAGTTTCATCTAATTGTTACTAATGAACTGAATAATATAATGAAAAGTAAATTAGATAGAATTTTTGGAAATTAAATTTATAATTTCTGAAGTTAAAGGAATTAAGGCTGACACTGAAATTCATAAATTTATCAACTCTAATTTGACATATAAATTTGTTTAAATTAGTGTAAATGATTAAGAAAATTTAAAGGGGTAAAAATATTAAATTATAGAATTGAATTTTAAGATTTGATTTAATTTATTAATTATAAATTTATTTTATTAATGGAAAAATAGCCACTTTGGCCACTGACTCGGATTTCAACGAAACCAGTTTCATCGGATTCGTAATGGTGAATTATTGTAGGATTTCAAGTTTCGTAGCGATTGGACTAGTCGTTTGATTATACGGACTCGAAACGCCTTGAAATCAATGAAATTGAAATCAACTGAAATCGATTTGAAATAATTTGATTTTAGCATAACTTGTTCATACGATGGAATTTGGACCTAAAACTTGTTCCATCATGTTTATAATATTTTAAAATATCTATTTTGATATATGGTTTGACCCAATTTCGTTTCGGAGTCAGAACGGGCTTTTCGAGCCATTCATCGTTCAACGCGTTTTTAAATCGGGTCTATCTATTCTTTTCAACCTTGTCTATAAATACCTTGTTATAAACCCTAGCCTACCTCTATTTCTCAATTGTCTGCACATACAAATCTCTTTCACCTCCTCATTTCAATGGCAGACAAACCTTAATTCCAATTGCAATTCAAAATCAAAGCCAAATTTCAAACTCCACAAAATATAGCAAATTATATATGGATTTGAAGCTCTCGACGAGCGGAAGTAAGAAATACAATTCGTTTTTCGATTTGAGTTTCGATGTGGCCAGAAAGCGAGGAAGCATTCTCGGCCGTTCGTTGGTGGTTGATGATTTCGCCTGATCGACGAATCGGAGTTACCGTCGCGTGGAGAGCGACGAATGGAGTTCATCTATGGTGGTCGTTCGACAAACTAACGGTTGGATTGGCGGCTAAAATTCAATTAGGGTTTTATGTTGGGGTTGGCGGCTGCTCAGTTTTTGGACTCGAGATCGTGACGGCGAGGGGTTCGGCTGATGGGGAGATGGCCTCGGCGAGGTCGCGCACGTGGATGGTGGTAGACGAGGCCGCGATAGCTTCGGGTGGCGTGCGAATTTAAGACAGTGCTGTGGGTTCTTGCATGCGCGTGCTAACTAGGGTTGTTCGAACCTGGAAGATGCATGTTGTCTGATTTTGGTGATGACGTGTTCCTAGAGTGTGAGCCTTTTCCTTTTTTATTTTAAATTAAAATTGATTTTGAATCATTCTAATTATCATAACTTTTAAAACGTGATCCGTTTCATGCGCGGTTTTCTCGTTAGGTTCGTATTGGAATTCCGGATATTTTGACGCTAGTTTGAACGGATTCTGAGACTGTGCAAATTTTGGGTTTAAATTGGATTTAAATTCAATTTAAATTCAAAAAGTTGAGTGTTTTAACCCACTCACAACTTCTAAAATTTCTTACGTTTGTTAAATCAAATTTTGTTGTGATTTTGCATTTATTTATGACTTTTCGTATATTTTTAATCATCATCTTAGTTAATTTCATTTATTTAGATTAAATTGTTATTTAATTTATTATTGCATATAAACTGCCAGTTAGATAGATTGTTTAATTTATTATTAAATAAAAAATGTTAGTAATTACCTGTTATTTATTATGTGCTCTATATTGATGTTATTGTTTATACTGGATGATGATTGTAATATGGTTGATGTTTGATATTGGGTGAATGGATGCTGTATTTTATATTGTTATAAAGTGCAAGTTATTATGCATTTTTATTTCATTCGGGATTGCGGTTTGAAATGATATATAACCGTAATTTTTATTTTAAATTACGGATTGAAATGATAAATATCTGTATCACTTGACCATAGGGTAGAAAATTATATACAGACACCGCGGTCTATATATATAAAAGTATTTTGAAATGATTTATATGGTTTTGTAAAGAAATATACGGTTTATATAAATATTGATTTTAGATGTTATATAAACGTCAAATTTATTATTGATTTTAGCTATATATAAATAGGCTTTGAAATATAAAATAAGCCCAATAATAAAGTTTGATTATTTTTATATAATATGGTTTAATGAATATTGATTTTTGATATTATATAAATAATTATTTTTATATATAGTTAAATCCTTGAATTTAAGCTATATATAAGTGTTAAATAAAATTTAAGTTTAATAATAGAGTTTGATTTTATAAAAATAAACGTGAGTAAGTATTTAAATTTTATTTTAATATAGAGTGTATAATGATTTAAATAAATTAAGGTTGGGAGATAAATTGGAGATTTATTTGGAATTGAATTTATTTAAGAATTAAACTCTAAAAGGTTGATGTGAAATTTATTAAATTGAAAATTTTAAAAGATATAATTATTATAACTGGATTGTTGGGTCTAGGTGAATTAAATGATTACTTCAAGTATAAATGAATTGAAGAAAATATTTAGTATTTGAAATATGAGTTTTCTTTAAAATGAAATGGATTTATTATGTAAAATATTTCAAAACTAAATAATAGAAGACTTGATTTTTGAATCTAAATTATCAAATTTAGTTTTGGAATTTTGGAATATTAAAGCCTTGAAATATATCGAATTTCAAATGTTTTATCGAAATTGAAATGTTTCGAAGTTATGAATTTCAAAGTATTATGTCTCAAAAGTGTTATAATTTCGAATGTTTGGTTTCAAGGTATATAAATTTGAAAGTGCTAAGATTTTGAAAAAAGGGATATTTGTGAAAAATGATATTATATTGACTTGGGTTTTATAAAATGATATCATATTGATTTGGTTTTTGAAATAGGAATGATATCGTATTCATATAGTTTTGAAATAAATATTATATTCCGGTTTAAAGTATAAATTATTTTGAAAAGATCGCAGTGTTATAATACGTTTGGTTGTTGAAGAGACCGGGATCGAAAGTTGTCATACTCTCTGCCAACTCCGAAAACCACTTTAACAACCGTGTACGCGGCGGAGATTCCAGAATGAAGCAGGATGGTGGCGGCGTTTCCTTTGAGGTAAATACGTGGACCCGACTCCCGTGAGTTGGCATAAGGTGGCTAAAACAGGAGCGATTGACGGGATAATGAGGTAGCACCTTTGATCAAACACATCCCTTCGATATTATACTTTGACTTTTGGATTAATTCGGTGGCCACTTTTGATTTTTCTATTTGGGGGTGTGGCTCGAGGTGGGCGGTAGCTGCGGCTATGCGTTACCACCGGCCCGGAAGCGTAATTGGTATATCTACCCTGGCATTGCCTAGTTGTGTCGTGTCACCTAACCTAGCGCGCCTTATACGATTTTGTTTTGTACTATACCTATGGAGTGCCCTCTGACGATTCCCAGTACGGGGGAGATTACGGTACTGTATAGACTATGGGAATATAAAAATGTGTTAAGGGCTATATGGTTAACCCCTTAACGTTATTTTCAATATATTATACTTTACTTTAGACACTATTATAATAGCGTATATTACTACATAGTAGAGAATTTAACGGTTCCTTAGGGGGTGTGAATACCGAACATCTTTTAAGTTACTGCACTCACATTGCACATTGGATAGGAGATGTCAAATCCCGTAAACATCTCTAACGCTGTTACACTCATATTTATTTCTGTTGATTTAACTCACATAAGATATTTTATTCTGACTCGAGTGTTTTGTCTTTTCAATTTGCTCGGGTCAGTCTGAGCACTTCAGGATCTGAAGCCTTTATATCTGGAGGACGAAGACGAGGATTTATTATTATTTATTATAGTATTCCACTTCATCCATACTGTTCCGCTACATTAATTATCATTCTATGGTATGTGTAACTCTGATATGTATTGTATAAGTATAATCGAATATTTGTAAAACAGCTTTATGAACTATATATTTGATTATTATATTTTATCGTTCCACTGTAAGATTCTGTTTTGTTTTTTATTTCTTTTTTCTTTTTCTTATTTACCCCATAACAATCTGCCCTTCTGTATGATTTAAGTTTGACATGTGTGGTTTATCGTCGATTTAAAGTGTGCGAAAAGGAGGGACGTTACATCTGGTATCAGAGCTTTGGTTTAGCGATAAACCTTTGCTTAGTGGGGTCTGACTCTTTATTAATAGGGTAGTAATACCCTATGATGACTTGCTGAGTGTATATATATGAGAGAGCGTATTTGTTAGTGTTATAAAAGGCTTTAATATTGTGTTAATTTGTCCCGTTTTGTATTTATAAATTCTGGTTGGTACATGGGACGCTATGACATCAATAGGGATTTCTAAACACTTAATAGGACAGACCGACATAATATTTGTTTTTAATATAGGTGAATGAAATAATTTTGCCTATTATATTTTCTATATATATAAAATAAATTTTATAAATAAGATATATATATATATATATTTGGTTGTAATATATTGGTTGTTAGGTAATGAAGTTTATAATAATAGTTGAAATAAGATTGAAAATAAAATAAACAAAAATTAGGAATTTAGAACTTAAGTCCCGGGGTTTTGAAAATTCTTTCAATGATTTTGGAATATAATAATAATAGTTTTAGAAGTATTTTCTAGTATAAATATTTCGATATAATTTTAAAGAATTGTTTTAAAGAAACTTTGGAAAGAAATAAGTTCTGTACTTCCCTCTCTATCATTGGAAAATGATTTCAGTGATGAGTGCACACATCATCGACATTCATTTTCGAGTTTTGAAGTGGGAAGGCCACTGTAGTATTTTACTGCAGATTTATTTTGATAAAAAAATATAAATTTTAATTTGTTTTAAATATAAGTGGACATAAGTTATAAGTATATATATATATCTATCTATTATTTTAAAATGATTTGAAATTTAACCCGGTATTTAGTTCTTAAATTTTCGTTAATTAATTGTTTCAATTATTGTAGTGAAATGGGTTGTAACTAATTAATAATTGGAACCTCTAATTAAAATAAGAGATTTAATGCTAAGTTATAAATGAGATTAAAAGAAAGTTGAAATTGTAATCTTATAAAACGAAAGATATAATTATTGAACATTTAATGAATTAAAAGAAATAAGATAAACTTGTATGATTTAATTACATTCTTAAAAAGCATATATATAACTAACCAAAGATTTTTAAGCTAAAATGTTTAATAAGAAATTGTAATGGAAATTGTACAAGTAAAAGTATGTAATGAAAGTGTTCAATAAATTGCTTTTAGTTATAAGAATTGATGTTATAAAGTTATAAACATAAGTTGTAATTAAAATATTACTATAGTTAAATGTAATAGAAATGTAAGCACTAAATAAATAAATGAAATTGAGCAATGCATAAATGTTATGCAATAAAAAAGAGAAACTTACATGACTTGAAAATAAATTTGTAAGAAATAAATGAAAATTAAAAAGATAAACCATTATATGAATGAAAAAGAAAAATCAAACAACAAATATATAAATGGAATTAATAGGAATAAACTTAATCTGTTGTTTGAAATTGTTGATGTTTTTTTTGGTTTAGGGTTGTTTGGGTAAGGATACTTTAAAATTGTCTGGATGTATGAATAATCTATTTAGCTTCATCAGAGACTGTTGAGTAAATGGTGCGCTTAGTAGTTTATTTTTCATTCTGTACAATTTGAATCTTTGAACCCAAACAACTATTTGTTTTGTTTAATATGAATGAATGATTGTTTTGTATTGATTCTATGTGATGGTTATATGCCTTGTTGCTAGTGATTGTTGTTGTATTGATTTGTTCGTTTATGGTTGAAACAACTTTAAATATTTCATTTTATATAATTATTAACCTTTTTGAATTATATAAGTGAAATACAGGTTATGGAAGCAATTGCTACTGCTTTTGGTTTCATAATTAAGCGTTAATTGCCCGACAAATAGGTACGTTTTCGGGTTACGGTTTATGGCGTATTTATATTATTTTTTCCGGGTTGGGATATATTATTTTGAAAAATATATGTTATATATTGTTATATTTGATATTATATTTTCTCCAAAGCCTCTCCACACAAAGGAGACTTTGCCGAATTTTTCGGGAATTTTGGACTTAGGAAAAAAATTTGAAAATGTTTTTCAAACTATACTAATTTGAGTATAAAGGGATTTAATAGTTACAAATTGATATTTTATTTAAATTATTAAATTTTGTAAATTTATTTGTGTATAAATGTAATATTTATTTGTGTAATTTTTTTTAGACTACAAAGGGAAAGCAGTACAAGCGGACTTAATGGCGACTTCGAATAATCGCCTTGACCTGGGACGTGACAGATTGCTTCACGGCAATCAAAATATCACCAAGGTGGTTCGTCAATCCAGGGATTCAAATTTGGGGTGGATCAAACTCGAACCAGATCTGGATTCCCACAGGTTCATGGTGATCGAAACGGTTCTAGTAGGGAAGAAAATAAATGGAAAACTATCCAAAATGAAATAAAATCCAGGAATTCGAAATCGTGGAAGGAAGCAGGGAGTGGAGGAACAGGGGAGCAACAAGATGAATATCTGGATCTCCACTATATTCAACCAGTTTTTGTCAACGATAAAAAGAAAGCAATCATATCTAAAACTTCAGTAAAGAGGTCTGAAAGCAAATGGGAACACTTAATTATATTCTACATATATGGGGTCAGACCCTATCATTTACATCTAAAAGGTTATATAGAACGGGTATGGAAACCATCTGGGAAGTTTCAGCTATTATCTCGAGAGAACGGTTTCTTTATAATACGATTTGATAACAAATTGGATTGTGATAAAGTGCTGAGAGGTGGACCTTATTTGTTTGACAATAAAGTTATCATTCTGAAAAAATGGGTGATGGGAACTAGATTTAGAGAAGACTTACTAACAACTCTACCTATATGGATAAAACTTTCTAATCTAGAACTCGAACTATGGGATAAAGAGGCAATGAGTGCCATAGCGAGTGTGATATCCCAGAATTTTTTGGCCATATCAATTTAATAATCTTTATTTAAAATTTAAATTGATTTGATAATATTGATTAATAAAATATGAATTGGTTTAATAATCTAATTAAATAAATATTTCGATTAGTATTTTATCTTTTAAAAGCTAAATATATATATTTCTATCTATAATGTATATATATATTTGTATATATATTATAGATAATCTTTGATTTGGAATTTAATAAATAAATAAAGTTTTGTTTTCAAATTCTAATAATATATTTAGTAATTTGGAAATTATGATTTAAATTAATATTAAGCTTTTTAAAGTTATTTAATTAATAACTGTATGGTTTGTAAATACTTAAAATAAATATTAATTGCTTAAGATTTTATCTTAGCTTAATTTTTAAATTTAAATAAAAAGTTTGATTCATTTGTTTGAAATATTACTTGATATATATATATATATATATATATATGATTTGAAAAAGAAGTTTAAAATACAATATAGCATATGGACTTAATCCATTTAATAATAGAAGTGATTTATAATCTCTTTTATAAATCATATAAAATTGTTAAATTTGTTATTTTCAAATGATAATTATAATACTTAGGTTTTATAACCATAAATAATTTTTAATGAATATAGAATTGTTATTTTTGAATTTAATAGGTGGTTATATATGTATATATACAACTTGATATTTTAAAATTAGATTTTAGAATTTAATTTGAACTTGAATTTGAATTTAAAGTTTTAAAATTCAATGTATAGATTTTATATTTGTTTGGATTTTAAAATATTTGTATAAGCTTTTATTTATAAATATAATTGATTTTATTTTCTTTAAAATTATCTATATGTAAGACTAAGTATTTGTAATTTATAAATTAATATAAAAGCTTTCATGTAAACATTTAAAATAAAAAGAAAATTAATCAAAGATAAATGTTAACATATTAAGTAACAAACAACATGTGTTAATATATTAAGTTATTTATTATTTTGCTAAATTAATTTCAGCCTTTATAAACCATATTTTCTTCCCCTTCACTCTTTTTCCTATCTTTTATTCTAAGCTTAAAAAAAAATTAAGCAAATCTGAAATCATCTCTAAAAACAAAAACAAATTCAAATCAGTAAGTAACACTCCTCAAAACCAAATTGAAAATCAAATGTCTGCATTTCATCTGGAAATTTTCAGCAATAAACCCTATAATCATTTCCAAGTTCATACTACAACCTGCCATCCTCAAAAATCAAAACTAAATCTAAAAACAAAGTGATCAATGCCTGCATTTCTTCATCTGGAAATCATCAGCATGCAAGAATTTTCAAGCTTGCATGCATATAGTTTTGGACAGGGAGAAAAAGCATTTTTTTAAGCAACTCAAGTTTCAAGAACATTTCAGTTTTAAGATTTTATAAATAATGCTCTGTGCTTCTGTTTCAGGTGAGTAACTCTTTTAAACTTAAAGATAAATCTGGTTGTTTGATTTATACCTAAAATATGTTGTATTTATATATATATATATATGTTGGAAAATTCCTGTGTATTTGTGATGTGTGATGCATGTATGATTTTGAAATTCCTGTAGAACATCTCTGTTCTAAATTTCAAGCCCAGTTTTCAATTTAAATCATTTCCTCTTGATCCATTGATTGTTAGGACGTAGGATCCAAACAAATATTGTTTGTTTGATTATAAACTAAGTTTAAAAAATTTATTTAACTTAAATTCAATCTGGAATTGCTCTGGAAATCAAATTAAACAAGAAACTCAAGCCTTTGTAAAAATTCAATCATGTTAATTATGCAATTCAGGTATATAAACTAAATCCTTAAACTAAGACATGATTTTTAAGAGTAAAATCATAATTTTTAATTTGGGTTTGACTGAGCAAGTAAGGGTTGATCAGAATTTGGTTTTGGAGTGGTCTCTGGTGATCTGAACGATCTGGAGGTTCGAATTTTCTTCTGGTGATAGTAGGATGATCGAAGAATCATGGAAAATTGCCTCTATGGTGATCAAGTTAGTGTGGCGATGGCGGTGATCAAAATAAATTTTTAACCCTAGTTTTGGTTTGCTCGACTAATATGATCGACTCGGCTTCTCTTTTTGATCGAGTGCGATGGGGCTTTGAGAGATGGTAGCTGGATCGATGACGAGGTCATGGTAGGAGCTGTAGTACTTACGGTGGTCGGAGGACAGTGGTTGAAGCGTTGACAGGTTTTCGGTTGAGGTGGTTCTGTGTTTCCAGGTTTGGGTGTGGAGCCCCGATTTTGATTTCAGGTGCATGGTGAAGTTCTGGTGATCGTGGGATGGTGCATGGGTGGTTGACGATGAGATGAAGCTTTGGTGAATGGCAGGAGTTAATCAGAGTCACGGTGCATGTGCACCGTGCACTTATGTTTTCTGGTGAAGTGGATTTGAAATGGGTGAAGATGTTCTCGCGTTTGTCTCGAGAAGTTTGAGTATATTTACTCGACGGAATTTAGGGTAAGACTCAGAGTAAAACAGAGTGGGCTCGAGTATGTCTTAGTTTCAGGTTTTAGGAACCTGACAGTGTTCAGTTTTAAAAATTTAAACTAAAAAAGCGAGAGAAGCATATCAAATTTTAAAACAAAGGTTTTGAAACAAGTTTAAATTTGAATTCGAATTGAGTTTGAATTCTAGTTTTTTTAAAATAAATAAGGTTTATAAAAATGGAATGTTTTAAACAACTAAAAATTTGTTACAGTATTTTATAATGTGGTTTTTAAATCTGAAAATGAGATTTAAACAAGATTTTAAATTTAAGTTTAAATCTGAATTTTAAATCTGAATTTAAATTGAATTTGAATCTTAGGTTTTGAAAAGAAAATAAAGCTTATAAATTCAAATGTTGTAATTAAATTTGAATGTTAAAGTATTTTATAACATGTTTATTTTAAAATCTGAAATATATGATTTAAACAGAGTTTTCAAATCTAAGTTTAAAATCTGGATTCAAAAATAAATTTGAATCCTAGTTTGAAATAAAATAAAGTTTTTGAATTTAAATGTTTTAAAAACAACTTTGAATATTTAAAGTGTATCTTAAATTGATTTAAATTGAATATAGGTTTAAAACTATTTTAAATTTCCCTTAGAAGATAAGTAATTCTTTAACATGTAATTAAAAGGTTTTGAATTGTTAAACTTTGTTTAAGTTAAAATTGTTTTCATTTTAAATCTTAAATTTAAAATAGAATTTAATAGCAAATTTAAAAGCACATTGTTTTTAAAATACTTTGTTAATGATAATTAAATCATTAATAAGATTTTGGTTTATCTCACGGTTAATTAGGACTTAATGATTTTAATTCATTAAATTATTAAGATAATTAAGATGGATAATTAATTAATTTAATTAATGAATGAATTGGGTAATTAATTAAATAATTAACGGTTTTATTTAATTAATTAATGGGCTATTATAGATAGATTCATTTGTAATTAATAATGATTAATCTCAGTTAATTACTTTAGAGAAATAATTAAAGATTTGTTAATGGTTAATGAAGGTCATTAACTTAGGATTATTTAATAATTAATTAATGTGATTAATTTTAATAATTAATTAGATTAATTAATTCAAAGATAATCATTTGTGAATTATATAAGTGTAATTACTTAATGGAAGATATTAAGGAATTAATTACTAATTATAATTAATTAAGTTTTTTTTGATTAGTTTAAGTTAATTAATTAAGTTTAATTAATTTAAGATAACCACTGGATAAATTTAAGAAGTAATTACTCAAGAATAATTACTTAGTGAAGTAATTAAGAAGATAATTACTGGATGTAATTAAATTGAAGGATAATTAGGAATGTAAGAGTTTTTGGAAATTAATTATTTCGTGTAATTAATACGTAATTAATATGAAGAATAATTACATAGTGGAAGTAATTAATAATTAATTACTTAGTGCAATTAATTAAGAATTGATTAATAAGTTATTTGAAGATAATTAAGAGATGTAATTAATTAAGTGAAATTAATTACTTAATAAGATTAATCTAGGGTGATTAATAAATGTAATTAATTAAAGATTAATTATTAAAGATAATTAATTAGGGAGTAAGTAATTTATCCAATGATGTAATTAGAGGTAGTTAATTACTATATGTGTTTAATCAAGAGTGATTAATCAATATAGTTTAATTGATAATTAATTACTTAATGTAATTAATTTAAATAGGGTAATTATAAATAAAAATAATTAGGGATCATTAATTTATATAATTAATGATGTAATTAAGGATTGATAATTAAGAATAATTAATCAATGAAGGAATTAATTAATGTAATTAATTAAGGATTAATGTAATTAATTATAGTTAATTAATTAATGAAGTAATTACAGGTTAATTACTGAATTTGGTTTAGAATAATTAATTTATGGAATTAATTAAAGGTTAATTACTTGAATGTAATTGAAGGATAATTAATCAAGGTGATTAATTAAGATGATTTATTTAAGGGTAATTAATTAGTCGATTTGTAATTAAATAATGGGTTATGTAAGCAAGATTTATAATGATGAAGTAATTAATTAAATTAATTAGGGAAGAAGTAATTAATTTAATTCATTTTAAATTAATTATAGAATGGAGATTAATAAGTCATTGCTTGTATGAATGATTGATACTGATTGCCCTGAATAGTTGAGATCTCAGATATGAGATAAGTGATGTAGTGTGTTATGGATGCTTTGGTTGCATTGTGATGATAATATGAATTATCTGTTTGTGATGATAATATGGATTATCTGTTATGATGACAATGTTGATTATCTATTGTGAGTTATCTATCTGTGTGTATATAGATAATAGAATTGAATTGTTTTAACTTTAAAACAACTTGGACTTAAAAGACTCGTTTTGGATTTTGATGAGACTGCGATCGGGTTTCCATATTTAGATATCCGAAAACCACATCGATCCAAATTAACGATCGGTCGTGAATCTCAAGTGAAGATGAAGATACAGAGTGCAAGGGTTATCGTCATTAACTCTGAGGGTGATTCCAAAATGAGTGTAACGAGATAATGCCTTCGGTTTCGTTCGAACCTGGAATGAACTTGTATGGATTGAATGCTTTCAGAACATCGTCAGGTGGACGATGAGCATTCTAAGAGATGTGTTCTCTAAAGGTAATCGTAGCCCCAAGCCTCATCAACCAAGAATGGCTAAAACAGGGGAGATGCAACAAGGTTAAGTGGGTCATGCCCAAGTAGAACGAGATTTACCCCTGTCTAGAAGTCCCTTTATATTCGGCTGTGTGGGGAAATTGATTGCAACAAGTGCCGGGGTTGTCTTTTTCGGGACTGTTCAGTAGGGAATGGTCCCGACCTTGTGTTGCTGGGGAGTTAGGGTGGCTCCTCAGTATGGTGATCTAGGCCACGTACTGTGACGGGCGGTACCCCAGTAGCCCTGCCATTGTATGGAATCCAAAATCCAATAAGTGCCAACGGTTTTTATTGTATTACCCACTTTTGTGGCTAGTAGCTGGAATTTAATAAATGTAACAATTTCGGCTATTTCATATTTACTTGAAAACCCTAGACACTATTATAATATCATCAGATTTCCTATCAAATGTTTTGGTTAGCGTAAGGTAAAAACTTTTCCATGTTTATGTATTGGAAGTCTTACGTGATACCTTTTCTTTTCAAAGGTTTTTAAAGTTAAGCAACCTTAACCTGTTACTCACACTAGACCCATGTCTGACCCGGAGTTTATCTTCTGTCTTCTTAAACTCTTGGGTACTCAAATTTTTACGAGTAGCGAAGGGATTCAGGTTAGCTTTGACGAATGATGGAGGAGCAATGGATCATGAGGCTTCTGCGTTGTAGATATATAGTTTTCGCTGTGTGTTCTCTGTGTTGGTATCTCTTTATTGAGTTGTTTTAAGTTGTAATAACAAGACAGGTGTTTATAACTGTCTAGTATGTGATGTATATGTTGCGTAACTCTGGTTGGTGTTGTATATTATGTAATACTTATGTTATTAATATAATTTATTCGTTCCGCTGTTGAGATTCTGGTGTTGTTTCTTCTTTCTCTACTTTCTTTTCTCTTTTCTATCCCTTTCTTTCTTAAAGTTGATACGACTTTCTATGGAGAAAAAGTCGGGTCGTCACAGTTGGTATCAGAGCGCTAGGTTGAGCGAATACCCAGGCTTTGGAGTGATTTCTTCTTAAGAGAGCGTATTTGTAATTTTGATATATATATATATATATATATATATATATTTATATGTATTATTTCTACCTATTTGTTGGGTTACCTGTTCGAGTTTTTCCAATTTAAGATAAAGATAGATGGGATGTGGTGTGTGTAACACGACTACCATTGGTTGGAGTTTGAATGAGGTTGGAAGTGTATCTGTCGAGACTGTAGACCTGATACCGTCTCGAGTAAGCTTTGCAGTGGTATAAGGATTTCATCGATCTTTGAAGGTAACCTGTAAAGGTTCGGATTCTATCTTTGAGTACAGTTTGGATCTGTCGGTTAGGTAGAGGCAAGTAATGGTATCGTGATACCTCAGGAACTAGTAGCTGTATGATGAGATGCAGTGACCATGAATTGTCTCCGAAGATGTTTTCTTTGGAAAAAGTTTTAGAAAGTGTATCTGCTTCGGTGTTGTGGCTGAGTTCAGCAGGATGTTTCTGTTTGGTTTGAAGTCCGAGTTTCCTGAAGAGCTTTGGATTAGGAATTCTTTGGCACCTGTGTCTGCAATGCAATTCGGAGTGTTCTGTGGATCGGAGAAAGGTCTTCTGGCTTAGCAGTGTTTGAGAGATTGAGTTCAGAAGCAGTAGAGTGGATCCATTTCTTCGATGGATTGGAAAGACCAACGTAAGCTGTTCTGATTGGTAAAGAGAGAACAGATTTCTTTGGATGTTAGTCTGGATTAATCGCAAAAGTGACTTGCGATAGTTGAGTATTCTCTTGGATTGTTGGAATTTTTCTAGATGTTTTCATGGAAATCAGAAGTTGCCCGCATCCAGAGATTTAGTTTTCTTATCGACCAGGATTCCAAGTGTGGTACCGGTGGTTCAACTAGTTGAAGGTTGGTTCCTTGAGATGGAGTTTGGTGAAGTAGCTCAGGGTTGGAGGAACTTCTGAGTTTTCTCTTGGTTATCAGAGATCTGATAGGTTGTGTTGTCCAGTTTGTGCTCGTGTTCTTCATCGGCATTCTTTTCTACTCCAGATCAGAGTTGTGTAGCGGAAGAAGTTTGGGAGTGCATCTGCTTTTCTTTTCCGGATAGGAGAAGTTTGTTTTCTTCTGATGGTTGTGAGTGGAGTGTGTTCTTGATCTTGGAGGATCATTCTGGTGGACTGGGTTTGGTTCAGTTTGTTTCTTGAGACATCAGTGAAGGTTGAGCTGATCAAGAAGGAAGTAGGCAACCTAGGATCGTCTGAAGAGTTTTGTGGATCAGAATCGAAGATTTGATTTTGGATAAGTTTTCTTCGGTTTTAGGAGCTATAAATTTTGGTAAGTCTGGTAAGCTAGCTACGAGGTGTTTAGGATCTCTTCTGTTTTCTGTTTTGGATAAGTGGTTGGTCTTCTGAATTGAATTGCCAGTTTGGACAACTGGAATTCGATGTGTTTCACGCATCTCTGAGGGAGTACGTGTATAATCTATCTTTGAATTATGGAATCAGCTGTTTTGGGAGATTTGGTTGTTGAGACAGACTTGTCTGTAGTCTGATTTCTTGTTTAGCTTGGTAGATCGAGATGAGTAGGAGTTCTGTAGCTCAGTAGTTTTGATTGTTTGGATTCGGTAGAGCGAGTATCCCGGTGTTATACTTAGGAAACTCGAGAAAATTCTATTCAGAATTTTTGTCTGGATAGTTAAATTTATTTGTTTGGGTGAATTGGTTGCTATGGTTGTCAGCATATGGTTGTTAATATATGCTTGTGTTTTAAAATTTAAATATTTAATGTGATTATTAAATTACCTTTGTTTTAAATTTCGGGGACGAAATTCTTTTACGGGGGAAGGAATGTGATATCCCGGAATTTTTTAGCAATATCAATTTAATAATCTTTATTTAAAATTTAAATTGATTTGATAATATTGATTAATAAAATATGAATTGGTTTAATAATCTAATTAAATAAATAATTTAATTAGTGATTTTATCTTTTAAAAGCTAAATAAATGTTTCTATCTATAATGTATATATATTTGTATATATATTATAGATAATCTTTGATTTGGAATTCAATAAATAAATAAAGATTTTTTTTCAAATTCTAATAATATATTTAATAATTTGGAAATTATGATTTAGATTATATTAAGCTTTTTAAAGTTATTTAATTAATAAATATATGGTTTGTAAATACTTAAAATAAATATTAATTGCTTAAGATTTTATCTTAGCTTAATTTTTAAATTTAAATAGAAAGTTTGATTCATTTATTTGAAATATTACTTGATATATATATATATATATATATGATTTGAAAAAGAAGTTTAAAATACAATATAGCATATGGACTTAATTCATTTAATAATAGAAGTGATATATATATATATATATACATATACAACTTGATATTTTAAAATTAGATTTTAGAATTTAATTTGAACTTGAATTTGAATTTAAAGTTTTAAAATTCAATGTATAGATTTTATATTTCTTTGGATTTTAAAATATTTGTATAAGATTTTATTTAGAAATATAATTGATTTTATTTTCTTTAAAATTATCTATGTGTATGAATAAGTATTTGTAATTTATAAATTAATATAAATCATGTAAACATTTAAAACAAAAAGAAAATTAATTAAAGACAAGTGTTAACATATTAAGTAATCAAACAACATGTGTTAATATATTAAGTTATCCAAATACATGTGTTAATTAATGAACAAAGGTATATGACAAGTGTCATTTTATTTTTATCGTTTTCTTTTATTTTGCTAAATTAATTTCAGCCTTTATAAACCATATTTTCTTCCCCTTCACTCTTTTTCCTATCTTTTGTTCTAAGCTAAAAAAAAAGCTTAAGCAAATCTGAAATCATCTCTAAAACCAAAAACAAATTCAAATCAGTAAGTAACACTCCTCAAAACCAAATTGAAAATCAAATGTCTGCATTTCGTCTGGAAATTTTCAGCAGTAAACCCTGTAATCATTTCCAAGTTCATACTACAACCTGTTATCCTCAAAAATCAAAACTAAATCTAAAAAAAGCGATCAATGCCTGCATTTCTTCATCTGGAAATCATTAGCATGCAAGCATTTTCAAGGCTGCATGCATATAGTTTTGGACAGAGAGCAAAAGCATTTTTTTTAAGCAACTCAAGTTTCAAAACATTTCAGATTCAAGATTTTATAAATAATGCTCTGTGCTTCTGTTTCAGGTTAGTAACTCTTTTAAAACTTAAAGATAAATCTGGTTGTTTGATTTATGCCTAAAATATGTTGTATTTGTGTATATATGTTGGAAAAATTCCTGTGTATTTGTGATGTGTGATGCATGTATGATTTTGAAATGCCTGTAGAACATCTCTGTTCTAAATTTCAAGCCCAGTTTTCAATTTAAATCATTTCCTCTTGATCCATTGATTGTTAGGACTTAGGATCCAAACAAATATTGTTTGTTTTATTATAAACTAAGTTTAAAAAATTTAACTTAAATTCAATCTGGAATTGCTTTGGAAATCAAATTAAACAGGTAACTCAAGTCTTTATAAAAATTCAATCATGTTTATTATGCAATTTAGGTATATAAACTAAATCCTTAAACTAAGACATGATTTTTAAGAGTAAAATCATAATTTTTAATTTGGTTTTGACTGAGAAAGTGACGGTTGATCAGAATTTGGTATTGGAGTGGTCTTTGGTGATTTGAATGATCTGGAGGTTCAAGTTTTCTTCTGGTGATAGTAGGATGATCGGAGAATCATGGAAAATTGCCTGTATGGTGATCAAGTTAGTGTGGCGACGGCGGTGATCAAAATAAATTTTAAACCCTAGTTTTGATTTGCTCGACTAATATGATCGACTCGGCTTCTCTTTTTGATCGAGTGCGATGGGGCTTTGAGAGATGGTAGCTGGATCGATGATGAGGGCATGGTAGGAGCTGCAGTACTTACGGTGGTCGGAGGACAGTGGTTGAAGCGTTGACAGGTTTTGGGTTGAGGTGGTTTTGTGTTTCCAGGTTTGGGTGTGGAGTCTCGATTTTGATTTCAGGTGGATGGTGAAGTTCTAGTGATCGTGGGATGGTGCGTGGGTGGTTGCCGATGAGATGAAGCTTTGGTGAATGGCCGGAGTTAATCAGAGTCACGGTGCATGTGCACCGTGCACTTATGTTTTCTGGTGAAGTGGATTTGGAATGGGTGAAGATGTTCTTGCGTTTGTCTTGAGTAGTTCGAGTATTTACTCGAAGGAATTTAGGGTAAGACTTAGAGTAAAACAGAGTGGGCTCGAGTATGTTTTAGTTTCAGGTTTTGGGAACCTAACAGTGTTCAGTTTTAAAATTTTAAACTAAAAAAAAGAGAGAAGAAGATCAAATTTTAAAACAAAGGTTTTGAAACAAGTTTAAATTTGAATTCAAATTGAGTTTGAATTCTAGTTTTTTAAAATAAATAAGGTTGATAAAAATGGAATGTTTTAAACAACTAAAAATTTGTTACAGTATTTTATAATGTGGTTTTTAAATCTGAAAATTAGATTTAAACAAGATCTTAAATTTAAGTTTAAATCTGAATTTTAAATTTGAATTTAAATTGAATTTGAATCATAGGTTTTGAAAAGAAAATAAAGCTTATAAATTCAGATGTTGTAATTAGGTTTGAATGTTAAAATATTTTGTAACATGTTTTTTAAAAAAAATCTGAAATATAAGATTTAAACAGAGTTTTCAAATCTAAGTTTAAAATCTGGATTTAAAAATAAATTTGAATCGTAGTTTGAAATAAAACAAAGTTTTTGAATTTAAATGTTTTGAAAACAACTATGAATATTTAAAGTGTATTTTAAATTGATTTAAATTGAATATAGGTTTAAAACTATTTTAAATTTCCCTTAGAAGATAAGTAATTCTTTAACATGTAATTAAAAGGTTTTGAATTGTTAAACTTTGTTTAAGTTAAAATTGTTTTCATTTTAAATCTTAAATTTAAAATGGAATTTAATAGCAAATTTAAAAGCACATTGTTTTTAAAATACTTTGTTAATGATAATTAAATTAAGATTTTGGTTTATCTTAAGGTTAATTAGGACTTAATGATTTTAACTCATTAAATTATTAAGATGATTAAGATGGATAATTAATTAATTTAATTAATTAATGAATTGGGTAATTAATTAAATAATTAAGGGTTTTATTTAATTAATTGAAGAATTAAGTAAATTAATTAAGAATTAATTGATTTGTATTTAAGAAATTATTAATTTGATAAGATTTGATTTAAATTAATGATTTGAAATTTATTAATCAAGTAATCAAAAATTAATTAAGTTATAGATTAACACTTGATTAATTAAATAATTTGAGATTAATTAATGGGTTATTATAGATAGATTCATTTTTAATTAATAATGATTAATCTCAGTTAATTACATTACAGAAATAATTAAAGATTTGTTAATGGTTAATGAAGGTCATTAACTTAGGATCATTTAATAGTTAATTAGATTAATTAATTCAAAGATAATCATTTGTGAATTGTTTAAGTGTAATTACTTAATGGAAGTAATTAAGAAATTAATTACTAATTGTAATTAATTAAGTTTATTTTGATTAGTTTAA
The DNA here is from genome assembly GCA_030765085.1 of Allium cepa. Lineage (NCBI taxonomy): Eukaryota > Viridiplantae > Streptophyta > Magnoliopsida > Asparagales > Amaryllidaceae > Allium > Allium cepa. Next base: position 631,911,174 of record CM060934.1, read on the forward strand.
GTTAATTAATTAAGTTTAATTAATTTAAGATAATCACTGGATAAATTTAAGAAGTAATTACTCAAGAATAATTACTTAGTGAAGTAATTAAGAAGATAATTACTGGATGTAATTAAATTGAAGGATAATTAGGAATGTAAGAGTTTTTGGAAATTAATTACTTCGTGTAATTAATATGTAATTAATATGAAGAATAATTACATAGTGGAAGTAATTAATAATTAATTACTTAGTGTAATTAATTAAGCATTGATTAATAAGTTATTTGAAGATAATTACTAGATGTAATTAATTGAGTGAAATTAATTACTTAATAAGATTAATCTAGGGTGATTAATAAATGTAACTAATTAAATATTAATTATTAAAGATAATTAATTAAGGAGTAATTAATTTATCTAATGATGTAATTAGAGGTAGTTAATTACTGAATGTGTTTAATCAAGAGTGATTAATCAATATGGTTTAATTAATATTAATTACTTAATGTAAGTAATTTAAATAGGGTAATTATAAATAAAAATAATTAAGGATCTTTAATTTATATAATTAATGATGTAATTAAGGACTAATAATTAAGAACAATTAATCAATGAAGGAATTAATTAATGTAATTAATTAAGGATTAATGTAATTAATTATAGTTAATTAATTAATGAAGTAATTATAGTTTAATTACTGAATTTGGTTTAGAATAGTTAATTTATGGAATTAATTAAAGGTTAATTACTTGAATGTAATTAAAGGATAATTAATCAAGGTGATTAATTAAGATGATTTATTTGAGGGTAATTAATTAGTTGATTTGTAATTAAATAATGGGGTATGTAAGCAAGATTTATAACGATGAAGTAAGTAATTTAACTTATTTTAAATTGATTAGGGAAGAAGTAATTAATTTAGTTCATTTTAAATTAATTATAGAATGGAGATTAATAAGTCATTGCTTATGTATGAATGATTGATATTGATTGCCCTGAATAGTTGAGATCTCAGATATGAGATAAGTGATGTTGTGTGATATGGATGCTTTGGTTGCATTGTGATGATAATATGAATTATCCGTTTGTGATGATAATATGGATTATCTGTTATGATGACAATGTTGATTATCTATTGTGAGTTATCTATCTGTGTATATAGATAATAGAATTGAATTGTCTTAACTTTAAAACAACTTGGACTTAAAAGACACGTTTTGGATTTCGATGAGACCGGGATCGGGTTTCCATATTTGGATATCCGAAAACCACATCGATCCAAATTAACAATAGGTCGTGAATCTCAAGTGAAGATGAAGGTTCAGAGTGCAAGGGTTATCGTCGTTAACTCTGAGGGTGATTCCAAAATGAGTGTAGCGAGATAATGCCTTCGGTTTCGTTCGAACATGGAACGAACTTGTATGGATTGACTGCTTTCAGAACATCGTCAGGTGGACGATGAGCATTCTAAGAGATGTGTTCTCTAAAGGTAACGTAGCCTCAAGCCTCATCAATCGGGAATGGCTAAAACAGGGGAGGTGCAGCAAGGTTAAGTGGGTCATGCCCAAGTAGGACGAGATTTACCCCTGTCTAGAAGTCGCTTTATATTCGGCTGTGTGGGGTAGTTGATTGCAACAACTGCCGAGATTGTCTTGTTCGGGACTGTTCAAAAAGGAATGGTCCCAACCTTGTGTTGCAGGGGAGTTAGGGTGGCTTCTCGGTACGGTGATCTAGGCCACGTACTGTGAAGGGTGGTACCCCAGTAGCCCTGTCATTGTGTGGAATCCAAAATCCAGTAAGTGCCAACGGTTTTGATTGTATTACCTACTTTTGTGGCTAGTAGATGGAATTTAATAAATGTAATACTTTCGGCTATTTCATATTTACTTGAAAACCCTAGACACTATTATAATATCATCGGATTTCCTATCAAATGTTTTGGTTAGCGTAAGGTAAAAACTTTTCCATGCTTATGTGTGGGAAGTCTTACGTGATACATTTTCTTTTCAAAGGTTTTTAAAGTTAAGCAACCTTAACCTGTTACTCACACCAGACCCATGTCTGACTCGGAGTTTATCTTCTGTTTTCTTAAACTCTTGGGTACTCAAATTTTTACGAGTAGCCAAGGGATTCAGGTTAGCTTTGACGAATTATGGAGGAGCAATGGAGCATGAGGCTTCTGCATTGTAGATATATAGTTTCCGCTGTGTGTTCTCTGTGTTGGTATATCTTTGTTGAGTTGTTTTAAGTTGTAATAACAAGACCGGTGTTTATAACTTTCTAGTATGTGATGTATATGTTGTGTAACTCTGATTGGTGTTGTATATTATGTAATACTTATGTTATTAATATAATTTATTCGTTCCGCTGTTGAGATTCTGGTGGTGTTTCTTCTTTCTCTTCTTTCTTTTTTCTTTTCTATCTCTTTCTTTCTTAAAGATGATACGACTTTCTGTGGAGAAAAAGTCGGGTCGTCACAGCGAGTGTGCTAGGAAAGCCTATTAAAATGGATAAGCTTACTGCTGATGAATCTAGGATTGCCTTTGCTAAAATACGGGTTGAAATGCAAGCAAGTGATGATTTCCCAATGAAGTGAATGCTGTTCTTTACGCAGGGGAGGAACTAACGATCAAAGTAGAGTATCTTTACAAACCAAACAGTTGCAAAGAATGTAAAGTGTTTGGACACTACCCAGCAATGTAAAATAAAAGTAAAGAAAAGTGGGTACCAAAAGATAAGGAAAATGCTACTACCTCTTTTAATTCTGAGCAGACCATTGTAATTGATAACTCAGAACAGACTGAAGGAAAAGGAAGTGCAGAGAAAATAGCAGGAAAAACAAATAATGACTTAAATAAGGAAGCTATAAATGTAGATTCTGAAATTACAACTGATGGGTCTGAAAACCCTTTATTACATGAACATAATATAGTTGAAATTACATAAAATTTAGATAATAATTGTAGTGAAGACATGACCTTCTTTGACCAATTTGGCGTGCCTGCAGCTGGAAAAACAATAGAGAAGGAGACAACGAATGAAATCTCTTCAAATTCCAAGGAAAAGAGCACTGATTTACCTATTTTAAATGATAACAAGACCTCCAATCTGAATCTTGACATACCTGATAACCATCTTGCACAAAAAACTCAAGTTAATGAACAACGCATAGAAGGCTTGGTAGAAGATTTGAGCAAATCTGAAGACGAGGAACTCATTACAAAACTTTCCAGAGAAGAAAATATTTATAAACAGCCAGAAAAGCTAGAAGATGTCTCGAACCGTATGGATAAAAACCAAAAATTCTATGAAGAAATTGAAACTTCTAATATGCAGAATATTAAAGGTAGAAAAGGAAAACCAACCCCTACTCCTCCTAAAGCAAAAACAAGGAGCCAAAGTAAGATTAAATAATGAACATTGTTACTTGGAATGTTAGGGGATTAAATGCTTTGTATAAACAATTTGAAGTGATTAAATTCCTAACTAAATATAAGCCATCTATTGTTGGATTACTTGAAACTAAATTAAGCAATCTGAATATTGAGAAACTGGGGTATAGACTGCAAAGAAACTGGAAGATGATTGATAATAATGACTGCGGTAGCAAAGGTCGAATACTCATTATCTGGGATTTTAATATTTGGAATTTTCAAATTGAGAATAAATCATATCAACATATCTCTTTACTAGCTGAAAACATGGGTGGTTTTAAATGCAGAATATCCTTTGCTTATGCTAGTAATTTTATTAGAGATAGAGATAAATAATGGGAAGATATAACTGATGAATCTGGGTTTGTGAATTCCCCATGGATTATACATAGGGATTTTAATAATACTTTATCATCTTCTGACAAAAATGGTGGTTCAGTTGTGCCATTTAGTCAAATGGAAGGATTTAACAATTGTATTTCTAGGGTTGGTCTGGTTGAACTGCCTATTATAGGGTTCAAATACATATAGAGGAAGAAGGGTGTGGCATCTAAAATTGATAAAGTTCTCTGCAATCATTTATTACTGGGTTCTAATCCAAGGATTACCATTTTTGGGGTTTCTAATGCTATCAGTGATCATATCCCCATTTTTATTAGCTTTAATAAAGAGATCAAAGGTCCCAAAAATACTCCTTTTAGATATGTTAACTCATGGCATTTGGGGGAAGGGTACATGACCTGTTTTCAAAATGCTTTAGACAAATATCAGTCAGATTTCCCTAACTACCAAGCTTCAAAATTGCACAAGTTCATGAAGTTTATTAAAGAATGTAAAATTAAGTTGAAAGAGTGGAATCTCAAGAACTGCAAAGAGGGCAATCTCCTTAAAAAACATGAAGAGAAGAATATCAGAAGTGCCTTAAAGACTGTGATGCTAACCCTACAAACACATTTTTATTTAGTAAACTCAGCAATGCATATAACAGATGGAAGAATCAAAATGTGGCTGACTTTTTAAAGTCCAAACAGAAAGCAAAAACTGAATGGCTGACAGATGGGGACTCATGCATAAAAAAATTTCATGCTAAGATGTCACAAAGAAGGTACATTAACAACTAGAATCAGATAATTATGAGTAATGGGAAAATCATACAAGATGCTGCAAAAATTGAATCTGAGGCTATAAATTATTATACTGGTATTTTTTATTCCACACAGCCTTTAACTAGTAACTTTCCTGATATCCAATGCATGAGCAAAGAAATTAATAGAGGCAGAACTAAACTTACTTCTGGTATCAAAATCGAGGAGGTTCAAAAAGCTGTATTATCTATTCCTAATGACAAGAGCCCAGGTCCTGATGGTTTCACTGCTAAATTTTATAAAATTCATTGGGATAAGTTGAAATATGACATTCTGAACTTGATTCAAGAAGTTTTTTTTACTACAGGCAGAATTGAAAAAGGTTTAAATCACACTTTTACCACACTTGTGCCTAAAACAAACAGCCAATTTGTATCTCTGACTACAGGCCTATTGCATGTTGTAACGTTTTATACAAAATCATCTCCAAAATTATATGCAATAGAATCAAACCTTTTTTTACCTCATCTTGTATTAGAGAACCAGTCAACTTTCATTCCAAGAAGATATATTACTGAAAATATCCTGCTTGCACATGAACAAATTAGGCAATTCAATAGAAAAGGCAGTGATAAAATGCGTCTTAAGATAGACCTACAAAAGGCTTATGACATGATCAATAGGGAGTTTGTTTGCCACATGTTGATGGGCTTTCAAAATAGCCTGGTCAAACTCATAAGAAAATGTATCTCTTCCCCCACCTATTTTATCATTGTTAATGGTAGTCCTAAGGGATTTATTTACAGCAATAGAGGGTTGAGACTGCGAGATCCCCTCCCCCTTATCTTTTTTGTATTGCTATGGAATTTCTTTCTTTGATGATGTATAAAGCACACAAGGCTGGTACTTTTCAACCTATTTACAACCAAGATCCAAGTGTCACTCATCTTATATATGCAGATGATCCCATGATTTTTTCTAAAACTAAGCTTAAATGTGCTAAAACTATCAAAAACATGATGCAGAATTTAAAAGATTTGACAGGTCTGAATATTAATAATCTAAAGTCTAAAGCCTATTTCAGCAGAGGTGTGATTAACAGAAATTCATTGCTTAATATTTTGGATATGAGAGAAGGAACACTGCCTATTAAATATTTGGGAGTCCCTCTGTCCTATAACTATCTTCACTACAATGATTGTGGAAACCTTCTTGATAAGATTCAACTTAGAATGGATGGATGGGACTGTAGACTTCTCTCTATGGCATGTAAGATTGAACTCATCCACTCAGTTATTACTCCTATGGTGCTATACTGGATGTTGACCTACCAATTGCCTATTGCCACTATTAATAAAATTAATAAGATATGTGCAAATTTTATTTGGGGAGGCAGAACCCATAAAATAGCTTGGGATATCTTATGTAGACCTAAACTTGAAGGACGGGCGGGCCTGAGAAATTTTGTAGACATTAGAACTGCTACTGCTCTTAAATTGTTGTGGCATTATATAAACAACAATAATCTATGGTATAAATGGATGCGCAAAAGATACTGTAAGGATAAACACTTCTGGACTATGGAAATTGATAATAACAGTTCATGTACCTGGAAATCTATCCTTAAACACAGGCAGAAAGGTCTACAATACATACATAGAAACATAGTTGATGGGCAAAATACACTTCCATGGCACGACCCTTGGATTAACAATGAATTATTGGTTAATATTCTTAGGTGTGAAGCTCTTTGTTTGAATGGTGGGGACAATATGAAGGTCAGCAGTATAATACAGAATAATATTATAAAGCCACAGATTTTACATTTCACTAGACAAATAAATCAAATCAATGAAGTAGAACTGTCTACTACTCATGATTCAGATTTCTGGAGCTGGAATAATAATCCTAATGGATTTACGTTCTACTCTGCATGGGATTGTGCTAGAAGCCATTTTCAACCTACAGTCTAGTCTAAAGTAATATGGAACTACTGCAACAGCCCTAAAATGATACTGTGCGCGTACAAAGTAATATTAAATAGAATTCCAACCAAAGATAAATAGATTGAATGGGGTTTCTCCGTAGATCCTATATGTGTATTATGTAAGTGTTAACCAGAAGATAGAAATCACCTATTTTTCCAAAGTCCATTTTCGTCGTATCTCTGGACTCGAAGTAAAACGAAGCTTGGCATGAATTTGAACGGCGCGATGCTAATTGAAGAGGAAGCTGCTGCTATATACGATTCTTTTAAAGTGGCGAACCAGATCAAAGATCTCGCTTCATGTAGCTTCGTCACGATTATCTACCATAGTTGGCTGGAAACAAACGCTAGAATCCATGGAGGTAAAGAGACTGACAAGATTCAGAGATGGAATTATGCAGGAATAGATATAGAATATTTGATGTCGAAAAGCAGGAGGAAGATGTAGAGATCAAGAGAAAATGAGGAAATCTTAGAAAGATGGGGTATTGACTTAGTGGATACCGGCTAAAGCTTCGAGTAAACTTATTCCTTTCTCAGCCGGTTTTTGTTTTTGTTCTTTTTCTTGTTTGGCATATGCCACGTGTTGCATTTGCGTGTATTGGGTTCATGATTTTTACCCGTTAGGAATTTTATTTTGGATGGATGTGTTACTGATGTTGCTTTTTACCTTCGTTGTACAAACATTATATGTATTCTTACAGATATGTTAGCAATAAAGCACCGCACTCTTTTTCCTTACTAGATATCACGCGGATAACTAGTAAGGTTTTTAATGAGGCGGTTTACCCAGTTTCAAAAAAAATATAATATTTTAAGTAAGATATTGATTTCTTAATTCTTCTTTTCCCTTCTTTTTCCTTTTCGGGGACAAAAAGTTTTGAGTGGGGGAGAGTGTAACGACCCGTAAATTTTAATAAATAAATTGGGTAATTTAATTGGATCTTTGTAATTAAATTTAGAAAGAAATAAATTTTATAATTTATAATGAAATGAATGCTAAAACGAAGTGCAACAATGGTAATTTAAAAGTAAATTTTTGATAATTGGAGTGAAATCCCAATAAAGAAATTTTGTTAATTGTTGCACTTGAGTATAAAATTTAAAATAAGTAATTATAAGTAAGCATTTAATTTACCAATGTAATAATATTGATTAATAGTAACTGTATGTAATAAAAACTGTATGTAATTGATTAAATGTAAGTTAACTGTTGATAACTTGGATGTAATTCCAATAAGTGAAATAATGTAATTGTTATGACTTAGTTATAGATGGAATATAATAAAAACAAATGTAATTATTGTATTAATGTGTGAAATAATAGGATAGAGGGTAATTGTTGTAGAAAATAACCATACAAGTATTATAAAGAATATATTAGTGATAAATGGTTATGACAAATAAAGGTAATTAAATATTACTTTAGTGACAAAAAAAATGTAGTAACGGAAGTGTGAATGTAAATTTAATAGAAACATAAATTTCTTTTAAGGTAGTAATTGGTGAATTGAGAAATAAGTTCAAAGTATGTGATTGATGAATTAATATGTAATGTATGTAAGTAATAAATTGGTATATGAATGGAATTAAAGTAAATTCATTAGTTGGTTTTAAAACCTTAATTAACGTATTCAATTGATAGAAGTACACATTTAGAAATGTAATATTTATTCAAATTAAGATGTAAATAAGCGTATATTAATGTAATGAAATAAAATTAGCATTATATGTTGAATTATAATTCGAATTGATAAGCAACGAACTTATAAATGCAATTAAAAGCAAATATGTGGCAATTAATATAGGTTGCTTGTTTATTTAATATGTTAAATAAACATTGGTAATCAATCGTAATAAATCTAAATTTAACGTTTTGTTAATGTAAATTAAAGTAACAATTGATGTAATAAAGGATGGCACCAAGGTAAATTAGTTAATTGGTTTTAAAATCTTAATTTATGGGTGAAATTGACAAATTTCAATATGATTGAATTATAGTAGTTATTACACAATAAGTGGAAATAAAATAGTTAATACGAACAAAAGTGAAATTGAAAGTATCAGTGTAATGAAACGTAAACAAATGTTAAATATGTTTATAGGATATTGATTGTTGAATAATAAGAATGGGAATCGGGATTTATTTATTTGAATGTAAAATTAAGGTAATTGGGTTTATTGCAATCAATTGAAATTAAATATTTAAATATTACGTAATATTTTAATTTAGATGAAATTGAAGATATTTATGTAATAAATTATGAATCCAATGTTAGTTTCATCTAATTGTTACTAATGAACTGAATAATATAATGAAAAGTAAAGTAGATAGAATTTTTGGAAATTAAATTTATAATTTCTGAAGTTAAAGGAATTAAGGCTAACACTGAAATTTATAAGTTTATCAACTCTAAATTGACATATAAATTTTTTTAAATTAGTGTAAATGATTAAGAAAATTTAAAAGGGTAAAAATTGTCAATTATAGATGTGATATCCTGGAATTTTTGACAATATCAATTTAATAATCTTTATATAAAATTAAATTGATATTGACAATATTGATTAATAAAATATGTTTTGGTTTAATAATCTGATTAAATAAATATTTAATTTATGATTTTTATCTTTTAAAATTTAAAATAAATGTTTTAAATTATAATGTGTGTGTGTGTATGTATATATATATATATATATTTGTGTATATATTATAGTTTTCTTTGTTTTGGAATTTAATAAATAAATAAAGTTTTGTTTTTAAATTCTAATAAAATATCTAGTAATTAGGAAATTTTGTTTAAAAATTAATATTAGGCTTTTAAAAAATCTATTTAAAACTAGTAATTATATGGTTTGATAATATTTAAAATAAATGTTATATTGTTTAAAATTTTATCTTAGCTTAATTTTTGTTTTGATTTAAATAAAAAGTTTGTTTTATTTCTTATTAAATATTATTTGATAAATATGATTTGAGTATATTTTATATAAGTTTAAAATACAAGATAGCCTAGGATTTAAATCCATTTAATAATAAAAGTGATTTATAATTTCTTTATAAATCATATAAAATTTGTTAGATTGTTATTTTAAGCCATATTAATAAATGTACTATTTTTCCCATAAATATAAAGAAGAATTAAAATAGGAAAATAGAATCTTCATTTTTAAATTGAATAAATTGATTTTAATTTTGATTTCAAAAGTTTAATTTGATTTGAAATTTTATTTTGAAACTCAAATAAATAGATTCTTTAAAATATTTGTATAAGTTTTGATTTATAAATTGTTTATTTACATTTTCTTAAAATAAGAAAATCATATATATTCATTCAAACATAAAATGAATTAAAGAAAACTCTTTTTAAACATATAAAAATATAACTTAATTAAATAAAGACAAATGTTAACAATTTAACAATCTAAGCTACTAGTGTTAAGTTGTAAAACAAACAAAATGACAAGTGTCATTTGATTTTAATATTTTCTTTATTTTAATTAAAATATTTTCAGCCCTTAATAAATTTTTTTCATTCATCCTCTTTTCTAAATCAAAGAAAACATTTCACTTAAAAATCTGAAAATCCCTCAAAAACAAAATCTGCAAATTCATGGCACATCTAAGATCTAAATCACTCCTCAAACCAAAATATCAAACCTGTAAAATAAGTTCCTGCAAATTCATAATCAAGTCTCCATTTTTACAACCTAAAGATCATTGCATTTTCATCTCTGGAATCAACTTTAAAAATGATCTGCATGCATGTAATTTTGGTTGGAGTTTCAAATGCAAGCATTCTTCAGTCTGGAATCATAAAAGAAAACCTGTATTTCTTAAAGCCTGAAGCATGTAAAGCATTTTCTTTTCAACCTGGGTTCAAAGCTTTAAAATTTGGGTGCTCTGTTCTTCAAATTTAAGGTGAGTAACTTTTATTTTTAAAAATTCTAAGGTAAATCTGGTTATTGAATCATGTTTTAATATAAGTTGTATTGGTATATTTGGTAAAACTCTTGTGCATTTGTGATGTGAGTTATCTGAAAATTTGGATTACCTGTAGAACATTTCTGTTCTAAAGATTTCAAGCCTGGTTTCAACTTAAATCATTCCTCTTTGACATTAATATTTAAAACTTAGGATTTAGGAAACATTGTTTGTTTAAGCTATGAACTAAATTATAAAAATTTGATTAACTTAAATAGAAACTGTAATTTTCTCAGTAAATCAAGTTTTGAGGTAAAAATCATGTCACTGTTCAAAATTCAAACACTGATGATTGTGCAATTCAGATATACAAATCAAAACCTTAGATAAATTCATGATTTTTAAGAATAAAATCATAAGCTCTAAAATGGGTTTGACTGTGCATATGGGTTTTGAGCAGATTTGGGTTTTGAGGGTGTCTCTGGGGATTCAAGTGGTAATGGTGCATGTGCTTCTGTATGAATGAAGAAGAGTGATCAAGCTCTTTACAAAAATTAACAAAATGGTGAATTGATTCTTGATTTAGCAGATAAGTGGGAATTTGATCTGCAACCCTAAGTTTTTATCAATTAAGAAATTCGATCATCATCGCCGCTAGGATTGATCGAGTGTTTAGCAACTCTGGGGATTGGTTGCTGGGCCCTAGAGGAGGAAGTAGCCGGAGTTGTAGCCCTAACAATGGTCGGAGGAAGGTGAATTCATCGTTAACAGGGTTGTGGGGTTCTGGGTGTATTGTGTTCCAGGTTTTAAAGGGAGGCTGTTCTGTTGATTTTTGGTGAAATGGAGTTTTCTGATGATTAGGTGTTCAAGTTGGATTCAAGGGTGGATGGTGGATGTGGATGATCATCACTGATGATCGGAAAGTTGTCCATGGATTTGTGCATGTGCACAGTAGTCATATGGAGGAGATTTGGTTTCTGGAATATGGTGAAGATGTGGTGCTCGGGTCATTTCAGTTTTTGCTCGAAGTTAAGGTAAGGGTGACTCGAAGTAAGATAGGGTTAAACTCGGGTAGTTTTTAGTTGCTTGGTTTGTTTCCTGAAACCTGAATTGTTTCAGGTTTTTTAATTTTAAAACTAAATTTAAAGAAAAAGAAGCAAAGCAATTTTAAATCTAAACTTGAAGCAAGTTTAAATTTGAATTCAAATGAATTTGAATTCCAGTGTTCAAATAAATAATGTGCAGAAATGAATAATTAAAGATAAACCTGTATAGTATTTTATAAAGTAATTTATAAATCTAAAAATGAGTTTTAAAACAAGTTTTAAAATTAAGTTAAAATCTGGATTTGAAACCCTGAATTCAAATTTGAATTTGAATCTGAAGTTTTAAAAAAGGAAAATAAGTTACAAGTTTTGATGTTATAATTAAGTTAGAATATTATAATTTTATAACATTTTTTTTTATAAATCCGAAAGGAGATTTTAAAACAGAATTTGAAATTTAAATTTTTGAATCTGAAAACTGAAACACAATTTGAATTCCGGTTTGAAATGAAATAAGCTTTGAAGTTAAATGTTTCAAAAATCACTTGTATATATTTAAAGTATAATTTAAAATTATTTAAAAATGATTATGGGTTAAACTATATTTTTTAATACCTTAAGTAATTCTTTAATAAAAGGTTTTAAATAATTAAATCTTGTTTAAGTTTAATTTGATTTCATTTTAATTTTAATTTAAAATGGAATTTAGATGAAATTTAAAAGCAAAGTGTTTATAAATTATTTTGATAATGATAATTAAATCATGAATAAGATTAATAAAGTTGATTAGAACTTAATAATTGATAATTCATTAATTGATCAAGGTAACTAAGTTTGTAATTAATTAATTCAATTAATTAATAATTAGGTTAATTAATTAAATGATTAAGGGTTTTATTTAATTAATTAAAAGGATTAAGTAAGTTAATTAAACTTGATTAAAGTGTAATTTAGAAATAAATTAATTAAATAAGATTTGATTTAATTTAATTAATGATTTGAATTTATTAATCAAGTAATTAAAAATTAATTAAGTTTTTTATTATCACTTGATTAATTTAATAATTAGAGAAAAATTAACGAGTTTTATAAATAAATTAAGAATTGATATTGATTAATTCAGTTAATTACTTTGGAAAAAGTAATTAAAGTTTTGTTATTAGTTAATGAAGGTCATTAACATAGTATTATTTTATAATTAATTAATTTGATTAATTTTAATGATTAATTGTCTTAATTAATTTAAAAATAATCATTTGATAATTATTTAAGTATAATTACCTAATGAAAGTAATCAAGGAAATTAATTACTGATTGTAATTAATTAAGTTGTTAATTAATTAAGTTAATTAATTAAGTTTAATTAATTTAAATTAATTACTGGTTGATTTGACAGTAATTGCCAATGTAATTAAAAATTAATAATTACTTAGTGAAGTAATTAAGAAGATAAATTACATGATGTAATTTAATACAAAGATATTTGGATAATGGAGGAGTCTTGGAAAATTAATTACTTTGTGAAATTAATATGTAATTAGTATACAAAATAATTACTTATAGTAATAAATTATTTAGTGTAATTAATTTTGGGTTTGATAATTGAGTTATTTAAAGATAATTAAAATGAAACCGATTAAGTTAATTACTTAATGTGATTAATCAAGAATGATTAATCAATAGGGATAATGGATAATTAATTTAATAGGGTAATTAAACAAAATAATTTGTGATCATTAATTTATATAATTAATGATATAATTAAGGATTGGTTAATAAGAATAATTAATCAATGAAGGAATTAATTATTGTAATTAATTAAGGATTAATGTAATTAATTATTATTAATTAATAAATGAAGTAATTACAGGTTAATTACTAGATTTGGTTTGGGATAATTAATTTATGAAATTAATTAGAGGTTAATTACTTGAATGTAATTAGAGGGTAATTAATCAAGATGATTAATTAGGGTAATTCGTTGAGAATAATTAATTAATTGATTTATAATTAATTAAGGAATATGTAAGCAAGATTTATATGGATGAGTAATTAATTTAATTTATTTTAAATTAATTAAGAAAGAAGTAATTAATTTAATTCATTTTAAATTAATTATAGAATGATGATTTAATAAGTCATTGCTTATGAATGATGATTGATATTTATTACCCTGAATGGTTGAGATCTCAGATATGAGATAAATGATGTTGTGTGATTTGGATGCTATGGTTGCATTGAGTTGATAATATGAATTATCTGTTTGGAATGATAATATAGATTATCTGTTGTGATGTTAATATTGATTATCTATTATGATGTTGTGAATTATCTATCTGTGTGTATATAGATAATATTGAATTGAATTGTTTAACTTTAAACAACTTGGACCTAAAAGACACGTTTTGGATTTCGATGAGACCGGGATCGGGTTTCCATATTTGGATATCTGAAAACCACATCGATCCAAATTAACGATAGGTCATGAATCTCAAGTGAAGATAAAGATTCAGAGTGCAAGGGTTATCGTCGTTAACTCTGAGGGTGATTCCAAAATGAGTGTAACGAGATAATGCCTTCGGTTTCGTTCGAACCCGAAACGAACTTGTATGGATTGAATGCTTTCAGAACATCGTCAGGTGAACGATGAGAATTCAAAGAGATGTGTTCTCTAAAGATAATCGTAGCCTCAAGCCTCATCAACTGGGAATGGTTAAAACAGGGGAGATGCAGCAAGGCTTCGTGGGTAGCCCCCACTTGAGAGTGAGATTTACCCCTGTCTAGAAGTCTCTTTATATTCGGCTGTGTAGGTGGTTGATTGCAACAACTGCTGCGGTTGCCTTGTTCGGAACTGTTCAGTAAGGAATGGTTCCGGCCTTGTGTTGCAGGGGAGCGGGCGCACTCCTTGGTATGGTGATTCTAGGCCATGTACTGTGACGGGCGGTACCCCAGTAGCCCTGCCATTGTATGGATTCCAAAATCCAATAAGTGCCGTATGTATTAGTTGTGCCCAACTATGTTGGAACATGAGATGTAAGCATTCCAGCTATTTTACTTGAAAACCCTAGACACTATTATAATATCACCGGATTTTCTATCAAATGTTTTGGTTAGCGTAAGGTAAAAACTTTTCCATATTTATGTGTGGGAAGTCTTACGTGATACCTTTTCTTTTCAAAAGATTTTTAAAGTTAAGCAACTTTAACCTGTTACTCACACCAGACCCATGTCTGACCCGGAGTTTATCTTTGTTTTCTTAAACTCTTGGGTACTCAAATTTTTACGAGTAGCCAAGGGATTCAGGTTATTTTTGACGAATAATGGAGGAGCAATGGAGCAGGAAGCTTTCGCGTTGTAGATATATAGTTCCGCTGTGTGTTCTCTGTGTTGTGATTGTATTGAGTTGTAAATACTAGACAAGTATTTATAACTGTCTAGTATATGTGATGTGTATGCTGTGTATCTCTGATTACTGTTGTATATTATGTAATACTTATGTTATTAGTATAATTATTTCGTTCCGCTGTTGAGATTCTAGTGTTGTTTCTTCTTTCTCTTCTTTCTTTTCTCTTTCTATCCCTTTCTTTCTTAATTGATGATGCGATTTTCTGGGAGTAGAAAGTCGGGTCGTCACAGTTGGTATCAGAGCATTAGGTTGAGTGAATACCTCGGCTCTGGAGTGGTGTCTATCTTGAGAGAGCGTATTTGTGATTTTTATATATTTATTTCTACGTATCTGTTGGGTTACCTGTTTGGGATTTCCAATATGAATTATAAAGGTAGATTGATGTAGTAGTGTGTGTAACGCGACTACCATTGGTTGAAGTTTGTATGTTTGGTTGGAAGTGTATCTATCGAGACTATTGACCGAACACCGTCTCGAGTGAGCTTTGAAGTGGTGTAAGGACTTCATTGATCTCTGAAGGTAACCTGTTAAGGTTCGGAGTTTATCTTTGAAGTTGGATGAGTAGAGTTTGGATCTGTTGGCTGAGCAGAAGCAAATGATGATATCTCGATATCTCAAGGAATAGTAGCTGTGATGAGATGCAGTGACTATGGATGTTTCTGAAGATATTTCTTTGGAAAAAGTTTAAGTAAGTAGGTCTGCTTCAGTGTTGTGGCTGAGTTCGGCAGGGTGTTTTTGTGTGGTTTGAAGTCCGAGTTTCTCGAAAAGCTTTGGATTGGGAATTCTTTGGCATTGGTGTCAGCAGTGAAACTCGGAGTGTTCTGTGTGTCGGCATTTTCTGGCTTAGCATTTTTCTGGAGATGGAATTTAGAAGCGGTGGAGTAAAATCCATTTCTTCGATGGATTGGCAAGTCCAGTGTAAGCTGTTCTGTTTAGTAAAGAGAGAACAGTTTTTCTTTGGAAATTTATCTGGGTTGATCGCGAAAGTGACTTGCAATGATTTAGCGTCCTCTTGTATTGTTGGAGATTTTTCTAGATATTTTCAGGAAAGTCAGAGTTTGTCCTCATCTAGAGATTCAGTCTTCTTATTGTGGTACCGGTGGTTCAACTAGTTGAAGGTTGGTTTCTTGAGATGGAGTTTGATGGAGCAACTCAGGATTTGAGGAAATTCTGAGTTTTCTCTTGGTTATTAGAGATCTTCTTGATTATGTTGTCCAGTTGTGCTTGTGTTTTTCATCAGCATTCTTTTCTACTCCAGATCAGAGTTGTGCAGCGGAAGCAGTTAAGAGTGCATCTGCTTTTCTTTTCCGGATAGGAGAAGTTTGTTTTCTTCTGATGGTTGTGAGTGGAGTTTGTTCTTGATCTTGGTTGATCGTGAAGGATCATTCTGATGGATTGGGTTTGGACTAGTTTGTTGCTTGAGACATCCACGAGGATTGAGCTGATCAGGTTGGAGGTAGGCAGCCCGAGATTGTCTGATGAGTTTTGTGAATCTGAAGTCGGAGATCTGATTTTGGATAAGTTTCTCAGTTTTTAGGAGCTATAAATTTTGGTAAGGTTGGGTAAGCTAGCTTCGAGATGTTTTGGATTTCTTCTGTGTTCTGTTTTGGATAAGTGTTTGATTATCTGGATTGAATTGCCGGTTTGGACAACTGGAATTTGATGTGTATTACGTATCTCTGAGGGAGTACGTGTATGATCTATTTCTGGTTTTGGAATCCGCAGTTCTGGAAGATTTGGCGGTTGAGTCAGACTTGTCTTTAGTCTGATATTTTGTTCAATTGTAGATCTAGATGAGTAGGAGTTCTGTAACTCAGTAGTGTTGATTGTTTGGGTTCTATAGAGCGAGTAACCCGGTGTTTACTTGGGAAACTCGAGGAAACTCTATCCGGAATTTTGTCTGGATAGTTAATTTTATTTAATTGGATGAATTGATTACCATAGTTGTTAGCATATGTTTGATATATGCTTATGCTTTAAAATTAAATATCTTTAAAATAGGTTATTAAATTACTTTTGTTTTAAATTTCGGGGATGAAATTCTTTTAAGGGGGAAGGAATGTGATATCCCGGAATTTTTGACAATATCAATTTACTAATCTTTATATAAAATTAAATTGATATTGACAATATTGATTAATAAAATATGTTTTGGTTTAATAATCTGATTAAATAAATATTTAATTTGTGATTTTTATCTTTTAAAAGTTAAAATAAATGTTTTAAATTATAATGTATATATATATATTACAGTTTATCATTGTTTTGGAATTTAATAAATAGATAAATTTTTGTTTTTAAATTCTAATAAAATATCTAGTAATTAGGAAATTTTGTTTAAAAATTAATATTAGGCTTTTAAAAAATCTATTTAAAACTAGTAATTATATAGTTTGATAATATTTAAAATAAATGTTATATTGTTTAAAATTTTATGTTAGCTTAATTTTTGTTTTGATTTAAATAAAAAGTTTGTTTTATTTCTTATTAAATATTATTTGGTAAATATGATTTGAGTATATTTTATATAAGTTTAAAATATAAGATAGCCTAGGATTTAAATTCATTTAATAAAACAAAGTGATTTAAAATTTCTCTATAAATCATATAAAATTTGTTAAATTGTTATTTTAAGCCATATTAATAAATGTACTATTTTTCCCATAAATATAAAGAAGAATTAAAATAGGAAAATAGAATCTTCATTTTTAAATTGAATAAATTGATTTTAATTTTGATTTCAAAAGTTTAATTTGATTTGAATTTTTATTTTGAAATTCAAATAAATATATTCTTTAAAATATTTTTATAAGTTTTAATTTATAAATTGTTTATTTACATTTTCTTAAAATAAGAAAATCATATATATTCATTTAAACATAAAATGAATTAAAGAAAACTCTTTCTAAACATTTAAAAATATAACTTAATTAAATAAAGACAAATGTTAACAATTTAACAATCTAAGCTATAATTGTTAAGTTGTAAAACAAACAAAATGACAAGTGTCATTTGATTTTAATCTTTTCTTTAGTTTAATTAAAATATTTTCAGCCCTTTATCATATTTTTTTCATTCATCCTCTTTTCTAAATCAAATAAAACATTTCACTTAAAAATCTGAAAATCCCTCAAAAACAAAATCTGCAAATTCATTTCAAAAAGCAAATCTAAGATCTAAATCACTCCTCAAACCAAAATATCAAACCTGTAAAATAAGTTCCTGCAAATTCATAATCAAGTCTGCATTTTTACAACCTAATGATCATTGCATTTTCATCTCTGGAATCAACTTTAAAAATGATCTGCATGCATCTAATTTTGGTCGGAGTTTCAAATGCAAGCATTCTTCAGTCTGGAACCATAAAAGAAAACCTGTATTTCTTAAAGTCTGAAGCATGTAAAGCATTTTCTTTTCAACCTGGGTTCAAAGCTTTAAAATTTGGGTGCTCTGTTCTTCAAATTTAAGGTGAGTAACTTTTATTTTTAAAAATTCTAAGGTAAATCTGGTTATTGAATCATGTTTTAATATAAGTTGTATTGGTATATTTGGTAAAACTCTTGTGCATTTGTGATGTGAGTTATCTGAAAATTTGGATTACCTATAGAACATTTCTATTCTAAAGATTTCAAGCCTGGTATCAACTTAAATCGTTCCTCTTTGACATTAATATTTAAAACTTAGGATTTAGGAAACATTGTTTGTTTAAGCTATGAACTAAATTATAAAAATTTGATTAACTTAAATAGAAACTGTAATTTTCTCAGTAAATCAAGTTTTGAGGTAAAAATCATGTCACTGTTAAAAATTCAAACACTGATGATTGTGCAATTCAGATATACAAATCAAAACCTTAGATAAATTCATGATTTTCAAGAATAAAATCATAAGCTCTAAAATGGGTTTTGACTGTGCATATGGGTGTTGAGCAGATTTGGGTTTTGAGGGTGTCTCTGGTGATTCAAGTGGCAATGGTTCCTGTGCTTCTGTATGAATGAAGAAGAGTGATCAAGCTCTTTACAAAAATTAACAAAATGGCGAATTGATTCTTGATTTAGCAGAGAAGTGGGAAGTTGATCTGCAACCCTAAGTTTTTATCAATTAAGAAATTCAATCATCATCGCCACTAGGATTGATCGAGTGTTTAGCAACTCTGGGGATTGGTTGCTGGGCCTTAGAGGAGGAAGTAGCCGGAGTTGTAGCCCTAACGATAGTCGGAGGAAGGTGATTCATCGTTGACAGGGTTATGGGGTTCTGGGTGTACTGTGTTCCAGGTTTTAAAGGGAGTCTGTTCTGTTGATTTTTGGTGAAATGGAGTTTTCTGATGATTAGGTGTTCAATTTGGATTCAAGGGTGGATGGTGGATGTGGATGATCATCACTGATGATCGGAAAGTTGTCCATGGATTTGTGCATGTGCACAGTAGTCATATGGAGGAGATTTGGTTTCTGGAATATCGTGAAGATGTGGTGCTCGGGTCATTTCAGTTTTTGCTCGAAGTTAAGGTAAGGGTGACTCGAAGTAAGATAGGGTTGAACTCGGGTAGTTTTTAGTTGCAGGGTTTGTTTCCTGAAACCTGAACTGTTTCAGGTTTTTTAATTTTAAAACTAAATTTAAAAAAACAAAAACAAAGCAAGTTTAAATCTAAACTTGAAGCAAGTTTAAATTTGAATTCAAATGAATTTGAATTCCTGTGTTCAAATAAATAATGTGCAGAAATGAATAATTAAAGATAAACCTGTATAGTATTTTATAAAGTAATTTATTAATCTGAAAATGAGTTTTAAAACAAGTTTTAAAATTAAGTTAAAATCTGGATTTGAAATCTTGAATTCAAATTTGAATTTGAATCTGAATTTTTAAAAAAGGAAAATAAGTTACAAGTTTTGACGTTATAATTAAGTTAGAATATTATAATTTTATAACATTTGTTTTTATAAATCTGAGAGGAGATTTTAAAACAGAATTTAAAATTTAAATTTTGGAATCTGAAAACTGAAACACAATTTGAATTCTGGTTTGAAATGAAATAATCTTCGAAGTTAAATGTTTCAAAAATCACTTATATATATTTAAAGTATAATTTAAATTTATTTAAAATTGATTATGGGTTATACTATACTTTTTTAATACCTTAAGTAATTCTTTAATAAAAGGTTTTAAATAATTAAATCTTGTTTAAGTTTAATTTGATTTCATTTTAATTTAATTTGATTTCATTTTAATTTAAAATGGAATTTAGATGAAATTTAAAAGCGAAGTGTTTATAAAATATTTTGATAATGATAATTAAATCATGAATAAGATTAATAATGTAACAACCCAGGAATTTCTCACCAATTTATAATCATCGTTAAATGTTTAATGGCGATGGCTAATTGCTTTGGGTAGTGTTTAATCGAGATGAAATTCTTTTAAATTTGTTGAAGATTTGTGGGCTTTAAAATAATCGTTTGATTTTGTCAATTTATCTTGCTCAGTCAGTCGATGTTGCTTGGATGCTAGGGATTGATTCGGGCTTTCAATCGAACCTTGGTCCAATAGCCCTCTTTCCTCTATCTTTATTACTTCGGCCCATTCCCTTTTCAAATGGATTCAACCCGTCCCCCCTCTCTTTATTAATCATTCGAAACCCTGAAACAAAATAACGAAAAGAAAAGAAAATGGTGGCTCGTTTTCGTTCGATTCGTCTTCACAAATTAGGGCTTCTGCCAATTTCATTTGCTCGTCTTCGAGATGCCACAATGTCGACCCCGCCAAGTGTCGTTGCTCACGGCTGCCACGTCGAAGAAGGTGAGTGTTTCAATCACATCTAATTCCTCTCTCGAGTTTATTAGTGTTCGAATTCTACGATTTTCGTTCATATTTGATTGTTGAATTCGTCCCTTGATTTGTCGGCCATTCGACTATGTGGGAGATTGATGTTTTCTGAATTGGTTATGTTCCGTGTCTTGATGATTTGCCGTGATGACTTTGAGTTGTCTCGAGCATTTGTGTTTTGTTGATTTGAGTTGCATTTTATAATAGGCATCGGTTTTAACTTTGATTTGTGTCCCATTGCTTTGGCATGGTTATTCGGTAGCATACTCGTCTTCGACTATGTATTTTCTTTGAGTATTGACTTCGGTCATTGCTTGAACTATTTTGATTTCTTGACTCCTGTTGTTTTGAATTCGTGGCTAGCATGGCTTTAACTGTTTTGGAATTTGGCTTCTTCGACTTGTACCTTGCTGCGTTCAAATTGAATTTGGTCTTGATCATTGATTTTCCTATTTGTTTGAATAATACAGTGTTGAATTTGGTTTGGTTTCTCGACTTTGCATACTGCTCTGACCTAATGCTTGTAGCGTTGCACTGATGTCTGTAGCTTGTATGTTTGTTCATGTTGATATCCATTTGCACACGACTCTTTCATATATATGTGCTTGTTTCAGTTTGGCACACATCCTTGACCTGTCGCACTGTCTCTGGCCGTTCTTGTTGCCTTTGTTCATTGGCAATATTGTGGTTCATGTGTTTGATTTACTGTTGAGTTTTGATTTTGTTCTGGAGTACATTTTTGGCTATGTGTATTCTGATCATTTTGGCACTGGGTCTGCAAATATGTGCTTTGATGCTGTTTTGATTTGTTGAAGCTTTGCATTTGAGTTGAGTCATGACAACAATGGCTTGACCTTTGCATTCACATTCAGTTTATTGTTTGGTGCCTTCTTGAATTTGCAGTCTTGGGTTTGTTATATTTCATGCTTGCATATAGTTTGGTTTATGGTGCAGATGCTATGCCTTTGCGCCTGATTGCTATTCTTTTATACGTGATGTTTAGATACACTTGGGCAATTGTTAGTTTCCACTGCAACTTTTGTTTGCATAATCAATATGCAAATATACTTTGCTGTGTGGCTGCTGCATTGCCTTATCTTTGAGCATTTATGATCTACTTATTTAAGTGGAATTAATTTCGAGTTGTATAATTAAACACTTGAGTTTCACTGTGGCTTCGGCTCTTGATGTAGTTCGAATTGTTTGGTTGACTTATCTATATATATGCATACATACATTCGTATGTGTGTATGCATGTATGGTTGACCCTTGTTTGAGTTATGTGTTGTCTTATTGTATTTGCATTGTGCTCGACCTGATGCTGCACTGTTGCTTGTTGTCATGTTCGCTGTGTCACTTAATTGGTGCATTTGTTTGCACTGTGCATTCATGTGTATTGGTCTGGTTCATCTTGTAGTCTTCACTTTAACTTCGAATTGTTTGCATTTCAGTTGTATTCACTGTACACTGCTTGGTTGTTTATGCGGTTTTCTTTTAGTTGCTGTGCCACAGTGTGTTGCCTTATCATTGACCCTTTGTGTATTTCAGGCTGTAGTGGCGAGGCAGTACACACATGCGTGTACTGCAGCCCTACCAGAATTGACGTTTTAAATTGATATTTCAATTGTCGAAATTGTTTTGTGTTGCCGATTCAGTATTTTGAATCGTACTTTGATTTGGTTTAATTTGATGATTTTGTTGTTAATTGCCGTTTAGGCAATTCTTTTGTTTTCTAAAATTATCTTTATGGATGATCTTTTCATTTATCTTTGTTGATGATTTGAATCTGTTGATTTGTTGCTGACACTGATACGTGTCATATTTACCATTATCCGATTTCCTTGTTAAAGGATTGGATAGACGAGATTTATTTTGACTGTCGTCTAATTGTCATTTAATTATTATTGCTTCTATGCATTAATAATTGAGTTTGAATTAGACTGACCCGTGTATTATTTTCTTTTGAATTTAATACTCGGGTCAGACCGAGTATTTACAGGTTGTTGATACCTTACTTTAGGTTGCTGCAAGAGCTATGAAGACTTTTCATGTCTTTTGGAGTTGTCGTGTCACAGCATAGGTTGATATGTATTCATGTATGTTAGTCGATAACGTACTTGTATATATAACTTCCAGAGTCGACAGTTGTAGTTGTATCATATGTATTTTATCACATGTATTGTAACTGACATCAGTTATTATATATACGAGACTTTTTGTTTTATCTGTGTTCCGCATTTATATTATCTGTGTTATTATTATATCTACTGTCCTAAACTATTATGAACCATCGTAGTTCGTTTTATACTGGAATTGGGGTATGTCGATGAGAGTAAATAAAACAGAGATGAAAAATGAAAGAATATATATACCACTCCTATCGAGATAACCAAAACTAGTGTAAGGCCTAACTACGGATGGCCGCTCCTCAACAGCCTTATTCTCCGCGCTAGTTGACAGCGTTACACAGTAGTGTTCTTAGATAGCGTGGGTATAGAGGTGGGGCGTCACAGCTTGGTATCAGAGCCTGGAGTTTATGGACTTAATAAAAAACATAACTTAGATGGAACATGTGTTACAACTATTTGTCGACGTTTTATCTCTCATATTTGTATATGATTATCTTTGATTGTTAGGTATGAATTCCTAACGTTTATTCATGTGCATTTGATTTTGATTTCGTGAAAGTATTTTGGCTTCGGCGTCCGTTTGCTTTGGAACACAAGTTGGGTTTTTGATGATGAGGATTTCGTTCTTGTGTTTTCGGCTTTGTATTGATTTAGCCGATGTTGATTTTATTCGAATTTGGCCAATTAAAGTTATTTTGACCTCTGGACTTTATTCCACTTTTGTGCTATGCTATGGGTGTCATTGTGTACCTGTTACACTGTGATGAAAAATAGCTCGACCGGTTGCAAATTGAGTGATTTTGATTTTTCACTCATATCTAGTTCGAATCTCAGCGATTTTGAAGTTGATATTTTTTGTTTTACTCGGCTTTATTTCCATTTGACTTCGGTCACTTTGTTTTTGTGAAATTGTTAATTCCTTGATTTCCAAGACTCTGACTTTGTTTGCCGTTGAATTCTTTGATGATGATGTTGATTCGTTTTGTACTCGACTGTGGCCATTAATTGTTGACTTTGGCATTGACTTGATTTTTATTTTTGTTGAAGTCATTTATGCATTTATGCTCGTTTTGCTTTGTTTTTCCAATTGTTACTCGATTCTTCTTTTCCAATTAGTTGTTATCACCTTTGTCGACTTTGATAACTTCTATTTCTGGAATTTTTGAGTATTTCTACTTTGATGGATTTGGAATCGAATTCTTTGGATTTTATTCACGTCTTCGAATGTGAATTTCAGTGACTTGATTTGGTTTCCAAATTTAATCGATTCTTGTTAATTCCCCGATTTGTTGTGTAACAACCCGCATATTTATCGATTTTATATTTAAATATTTTATTAAAATATTTTATCGATACTCGAAATTTTGTCCGAAAAGCTACTTTTTGCATACGGTCGAATTAGGACTCGGGACCACTCCCATTGAGTTTAAAATGCCATTTGCGACCTTTTTGAGTATAAGCTTCGATATGTTTGGAGAAGGTTGATTTTTGCTACTTTTTCACTTGGGTTTTGGTTTGGGCCGAGTCCACTTATGTATTCAGTCCCAACCCCTCTCCTCCTCATTTACTTCATTTCTAATTCCTAATACTCAAGCTAAAGCATCAATGGTGGGAGAGATTGGAAACTAAAACTCCAAAACCCTAGTTTTCTCTTGCAAATCAACTCTAGCTCCAAACTAATAGAAGAACCCATTGGTAAGCTTCTCTTCTTCTTCTCCAACTCAATCTCTAATCAAAATTCAGAAATTTCCTAAACCTAACTTAGGGAATGTTCTTCTTTTAAAGCTTAGAATCAAGCTTCTTGAGTTGGATTTGAAGAGTGGTTGATCCTCCATTGATTTCAAGCATCTTCTTCAATCGTTTGGGTTCAAAGGTGAGATTTTTCATCTCACATCTAGGTCTATGATTATCTTCGATTGTTAGGTATGAAATCCTAACACATATTCATGTGCATTTGGTTTTGGTTTGGATTGATTTGGTGTATATTCCAATTTTTAGTGTTTCGAGTTCAAATCTTCAAAAAAATCATAGCTTTGTAGTTTGAACACGTTTTGGTGACGCATCGAAGAGCCATAAGGGCCGGGTAGTCGATTGACATAAACCCCTAGTGCCATTGCTCGAATTCGGTTGCGAATTGGTTGGGTTTGCACATCTTGTGCAAAGGCCGAAAAACTGCCTTAGCTCCAGTCAGTCGACTGGATTTCTAAGCCAGTCGACTGGCTGTAGCTAATATGCAGTATAAAGGCTTCCTGCAGAGCCTTGGAATTCTCTGTCAACTGCAGTCAGTCGACTGACTCACCGAGTTCAGTCGACTGACCTGCATCTCGAGAGTTTTTTGGGACTATGATCAGTCGACTGAACTCAGTAAGACAGTCGACTGACCTGCTTCTATTTGTCTCCTATGCCTATTTGAGCCTAGTTTTGCTAGGTATCCAATTTATATCGATTCGTTTTGATTCCTAGTTGTTGTTATCACTTATTTGACTACGATGACTTCTATTTTGGAATTTTTAGAAATACCCATTTTGATGGATTTCAGATCGGTTTCTTTGGATTTTTATTCACGTCTTTGAATGTGAATTTTCGTGGATGATTGTTCTACAATCATTTTTGTGATTTGTCACTTTAAAAATATAAAGGTTTTCTATACTAGTAGTAAATATCAAAACTCTTCCCTCAAAACGATTTCAACTCTATTTTTAATACCAAATTCGTTTATAAAACCGTTTCCCAATCTATTAGTATATACAAACCTTTACCTCACTCGTATGAGAAATCTAATTAAACGGCTTAGTAAAACAAGTGGTATGAAACGCTTGCGTTTACTTCATCGGTTAATTCTTGGACTTGTTCGATTGAATCTCTTATGACAATTTTCTAGTGGAAATCTACAGTTTGTTCGTAAATATTTAAGTTAAGCAAGTGGTTATAGGACATGAAGCTAAACTCATATATTTACTAGCTTAGTGTAATTGACACTTCTCGTTGATCATGACGATCATCTTTGTGATTTAGACTAGCAATGTGCGATGTCTCTTTGTCTGCGAGGGAGACTAAACCCTGTTTTGTGGAGTTTCGACTCAAATTGGTGGGGTAGCAACCCATGGTCTTCGGGCCGTTTGTGGAGCTTCGGCTCAATTTGTGATGCTTAGCAACCATGGAATTAGCATTCCGTTTGTGATACACGTGTTGGTGAGCTTTATGCTCCCGTTTGTGATAGGCCTTCCCCCCCTTTGTGATTTCTGGATTTCTTGAGATGATTTCTAGAATTTGTGTTTCACCAATTTTCGTGATTTCCATTGATAAGCTTTATCGATATTTCTGCATTGGTGAATTTGTGTGTCATTGACTTTTGTGATTGACATTGATACAATTGTCAATATTTGTGGTTTGATGAACGAAATAAGGAGTATGACATTTCTTTGATTCTTGTGTAGATTTTGTGATATTGATTAATCTCTTGTTGATTTTCAATTACTTATATGTCACAGCTTGGCATTGTGATTATTATGTGTTTAGTCATAGCTCTGATTCTATATCGTTTCATCTGATATTTATAGCTAGACTGATCCGTTTATTATTTTCTTATTAAATAATACTCGGGTCAGACCGAGATGTTACAGGTGCTTCTGCTTGACTTCTCATCCAGGATCATTACTCTGACTTTTGGCTAACCACTTAGATTAGTAGTTTATTTTGTTGTATACATTTGAGATATAGACTCCATAATGTATACTTATTCTTTTGTGTAGTTCGTGAAACTATTCTTTTGTGATATTGTGGATCTTTTTAGACCACTACTCTGATGTACACTTCCTAGTGCAATATTCATATCTATTTCCGCCTTTGTGATATGAATTGTCTGTGACTGATTTATGTTATGTTTATTTCTATATTTATTTTCGTAGATTATTATAGCCACTGTGTAGTAGCTTTGTGTTTTTATCGGTATGTCGGATTTTCCCCTTGAAATAAAAATGCATGTTATACTATCTGACATATCGGTGCTCGCGCAAAGCAATTACACGGATGGTCGCTCCTCAACAGCCTTATTCTTCGTGCTAGTTGACAGCATTACTCCGTAGTGTTCTTGGCTAGCGTGGGTATAGAGGTGGGGCGTCACATGTTGCTATCATTTATTAGCAACTTTAATGACATTTTCTTCGGGATTTTCGTGAACATACCTTTTGATGAATTCGGTATCGATTTCTTTGGATTCTATTCACATCTTTGTATGTGAATTCTTGTGATTGATTGTTTCTACAATCATTTTTGTGATTTGTCACTTTAATAATATAAAGGTTTTCTATACAAGTAGTACTATCAAAACCCTTTTCTCCAAACGATTTCAAAACTATTTTACTACAAAGCTCTTTTCCTAAACCATTTTCCAATCTATTAGTATATACAAACCTTTACCTCACTCGTATGAGAAATTGAATTAAATGGCTTAGTAAAACAAGTGGTATGAAATGCTTACGTTTGCTTCATCGGTTAATTCTTGGACTTGTTCGATTGAATCTTTTGTGACAATTTTCTAGTGAAGATTTACAGTTTGTTCGTTAATATTTAAGTTAAGAAAGGGGTTATGGGACATGAAGCTAAACTTTTATATTTACTAACTTAGTGTAATTTACACTTCTTGATGATCATGACGATCATTTTTGTGATTTAGAATAGCAACTGTGCGATGTCGCTTTGTCTGCGAGGGAGACTAGACGCCGCTCTTGTGATGTTTCGCCATCGCATTTGTTTGATGTTTCTCCATCACATATGTGGGGTAGCGCCCCACGGTCTTCGGACCATTCGTGTGTCAAAATTTAATGGTTGGCCACCATGAGATAGCGTCTCGTTTTGTGATACCGGTTGGTGAGTTTTCATGCTCCCATTTTGTGTTAGGCCTTCCCCTTTTTACGATTTAGGCTAGCGATTGTGCGATGTCTCTTTGTTTGCAAGGTTAGGCTAGACACCATTTGTGTGATTCCACTCACACATACCTTTTTGCTTTTTGGTTAGCCTAGACACCATGAGTGTGATTCCGACTCACACGTACCTTTTTGTTTGCGAGGTTAGGCTAGACATCATTTGTGTGATTCCACTCACACATACCTTTTTGCTTTTTGGTTAGCCTAGACCTCATGAGTGTGATTCCGACTCACACATATCACTTTGTCCACAAGGTTAGGCTAGACACCATTTGTGCGATTCCACTCACACATACCTTTTTGCTTTTTGGTTAGCCTAGACACCATTTGTGTGATTCCACTCACACATACCATTTTGTTTGCGAGGTTAGGCTAGACACCATTTGCGTGATTCCACTCACACATACCTTTTTGCTTTTTGGTTAGCCTAGACCTCATCTGGGTGATTCCGACTCACCCATATGGGGTAGCTCCCCATGGTCTTCGGACCGTCATGTGATAGGCCTCTTTCCCTCTTTGTGTTTTCTGGATTTCTTGTGTAGATTTCTAGAATTTGTGTTTTCTGGATTTCTTGTGTAGATTTCTAGAATCTGTGATTTTCGGATTTCTTGTGATGATTTCTAGAATTTGTGCTTCACCAATTTTCGTGATTTCTATTGATAAATTTTATCAATTTTTGTGCATTGGTGAATTCGTGTGTTTATGAATACAAGTTTAGGGTATGATACCCCTTTCTATCTTTGAGAAGATTCTTGTGACATTTTTGATGAATGAAAATTCATTGGTATTATATTTTGATGCCAATTATTTTGATGAGATTTTGACGTATTAACTTCAGTAACCGTCAATTTTAAAATGGATTTTCAAGCGGTTATCCCGCAATGCTGATTTTGTTGTCCGTTTTTATAGTATTTTGAGAAGTGCAATTTCCTTGTCGAAGTTGCTACTGATGTTGCTGTTTTAATCACGTGTTTTAAAAATTGTTTCAAAATAAAAAAAAATTCAAAATTTTTACGGTTTACGCTTTCAAAAGAATGAGGAAGCGATTTAAACGTTTCAGCAAAATCGAGGACTATGACCCCTTTCTTTTGCTGATTCGCTTAATTACGGACTTGTCCGTTTGAGAATGTGAAATGTTATTTTTAGAATACACAATTTCGCACTTTCAAGGAAACGATGAAGAGAACTAAACGATTTAGTAAAACTCGTGGTTATGGGACATGTGCGTTTGCTATTTCGATTAATCCCGGACTCATTAATTGAAATATTTGTGATTTCTGATTATCGTTTTTGATAATCGGATATTTGTGATTTTTGATTTTCGTTTTTGATAATCGGATGCTTGTGATTTCTGATTATCGTTTTTGATAATCAGATATTTCTTGTTTCTGATTTATCGCCTGTGATAATCAGATATTTGAGATTTAATTATCGTTTGTGATAATTAAATATTTGTAGGTTTAATTATCGTTTGGGATAATTAAATATTTGTTGATTTGATTATCGTTTTGATAATTAAATATTTGTTGTTTCTGATTATCGCTTGTGATAATTAGATATTTGAGATTTAATTATCGTTTTTGATAATTAAATATTTGTTGAATTAAGATTTGATTATCATTTGTGATAATTAAATATTTATGATTTAAGATTTGATTATCATTTGTGATAATTAAATATTTGTGATTTAAGATTTGATTATCGTTTTTGATAATTAAATATTAGTTGTTTCCGATTATCGTATTTGATAATTGGATATTTGTTGATTTGAGATTTCTAATTATAGTTTTTGGTAATTAGATGTTTGCAATTTTGCGACTTGTGATTTTTGTTTTCTAATTGTCTTTGTTGATAATTAGATTTTGCTGTCTTCTAATTATCGTATCGATGATTAGATATTGCTGTTTTGTGATTTCTGTATTCTGATTATCTATTTGATAATTAAATTTTGTAGAGAATTTGTGGATTTCTTTTATGAAATTAAAAGATTTCTTTGGTGTTTATATTGTACTACGCCGATGTACCGGCTCAATTTTCTGCTATTCATGACGTTTTCCACGTCTTCCAATTACGGAAATGCCTTAGGGATTTCCGATTTTATTCTTGAGCCCAGTGTTATTGAATGAATGGAAGTTTTGCCTATATGACTCTTGAGCAACCTTCTATTCACATCATTGCTTCGGGGTTGTAGTACCTTCGAAATAAAGAAGTTTTCTTGCGGAAGTTCAATGGTTCTCAAACCCTAAGGATTTCACTTAGGAATCCTGAGAATTCATCGAGCAAACACGTTCAGGCTTACTCTTTCAAGCTCTTTATGGTGAACTTCCTATTTCAAATTTCTTCATCTTGTGATGATGTTCTTTATGGTTGTTACCATTTGTTCATTTATTCCTTATGATTGCGAGGACGCAATTTCTTTAAGGAGGGAAGTCTGTAACAACCCAGGAATTTCTCACCAATTTATAATCATCGTTAAATGTTTAATGGCGATGGCTAATTGCTTTGGGTAGTGTTTAATCGAGATGAAATTCTTTTAAATTTGTTGAAGATTTGTGGGCTTTAAAATAATCGTTTGATTTTGTCAATTTATCTGGCTCAGTCAGTCGATGTTGCTTGGATGCTAGGGATTGATTCGGGCTTTCTATCGAACCTTGGTCCAATAACCCTCTTTCCTCTATCTTTATTACTTCGGCCCATTCCCTTTTCAAATGGATTCAACCCGTCCCCCTCTCTTTATTGATCATTCGAAACCCTAAAACAAAATAACGAAAAGAAAAGAAAATGGTGGCTCGTTTTCGTTCGATTCGTCTTCACAAATTAGGGCTTCTGCCGATTTCATTCACTCGTCTTCGAGATGCCACAACGTCGACTCCACCAAGTGTTGTTGCTCACGGATGCCACGTCGAAGAAGGTGAGTGTTTCACTCACATCTAATTCCTCTCTCGAGTTTATTATTGTTCGAATTCTACGATTTTCGTTCATATTTGATTGTTGAATTCGTCCCTTGATTTGTCGGCCATTCGACTATGTGGGAGATTGATGTTTTCTGAATTGGTCATGTTCCATGTCTTGATGATTTGCCGTGATGAATTTGAGTTGTCTCGAGCATTTGTGTTTTGTTGATTTGAGTTGCATTTTATAATGGGCATCGGTTTTAACTTTGATTTATGTCCCATTGCTTTGGCATGATTATTCGGTAGCATACTCGTCTTCGACTATGTATTTTCTTTGAGTATTGACTTCGGTCATTGCTTGAACTATTTTGATTTCTTGACTCCTGTTGTTTTGAATTCGTGGCTAGCATGGCTTTAACTGTTTTGGAATTTGGCTTCTTCGACTTGTACCTTGCTGCGTTCAAATTGAATTTGGTCTTGATCACTGATTTTCCTATTTGTTTGAATAATACAGTGTTGAATTTGGTTTGATTTCTCGACTTTGCATACTGCTCTGACCTAATGCTTCTAGCGTTGCACTGATATCTGTAGCTTGTATGTTTGTTCATGTTGATATCCATTTGCACATGACTCTTGCATATATATATATATATATATACACACACACACACACACACACACACACACACACACACACATATGTGCGTGTGTGTGTGTGTGCTTGTTTTAGTTTAGCACACATCCTTGACCTGTCGCACTGTCTCTGGCCATTCTTGTTGCCTCTGTTCATTGGCAATATTGTGGTTCATGTGTTTGATTTACTGTTGAGTTTTGATTTTGTTCTGGAGTACATTTTTGGCTATGTGTATTCTGATCATTTTGGCACTGGGTCTACAAATATGTGCTTTGATGCTGTTTTGATTTGTTGAAGCTTTGCATTTGAGTTGATTCATGACAACAATGGCTTGACCTTTGCATTCGCATTCAGTTTATTGTTTGGTGCCTTCTTGAATTTGCAGTCTTGGGTTTGTTGTATTTCATGCTTGCATATAGTTTGGTTGATGGTGCAGATGCTATGCCTTTGCGCCTGATTGATATTCTTTTATACGTGATGTTTAGATACACTTGGGCAATTGTTAGTTTCCACTGCAACTTTTGTTTGCATACTCAATATGCAAATATACGTTGCTGTGTCGCTGCTGTATTGCCTTATCTTTGAGCATTTATGATCTACTTATTTAAGTGGAATTGATTTCGAGTTGTATTATTAAACACTTGAGTTTCACTGTGGCTTCGGCTCTTGATGTAGCTCGAATTTTTTGGTTGACTTATCTGTATATATATGCATACATACATTCGTATGTGTGTATGCATGTATGGTTGACCATTGTTCGATTTATGTGTTGTCTTATTGTATTTGCATTGTGCTCGACCTGATGCTGCACTGTTGCTTGTTGTCATGTTCGCTGTGTCACTTACTTGGTGCATTTGTTTGCACTGTGCATTCATGTGTATTGGTCTGGTTCATCTTGTAGTCTTCACTTTAACTTCGAACTATTTGCATTTCAGTTGTATTCACTGTACACTGCTTGGTTGTTTACACAGTTTTCTTTTAGTTGCTGTGCCACAGTGTGTTGCCTTATCGTTGACCCTATGTGTATTTCAGGCTGTAGTGGCGAGGCAGTACACGCATGCGTGTACTGCAGCCCTACCAGAATTGACGTTTTAAATAGATATTTCAATTGTTGAAATTGTTTTGTGTTGCCGATTCAATATTTTGAATCGTACTTTAATTTGGCTTAATTTGATGATTTTGTTGTTAATTGCCGTTTAGGCAATTCTTTTGTTTTCTAAAATTATCTTTATGGATGATCTTTTCATTTATCTTTGTTGATGATTTG
Source organism: Allium cepa (assembly GCA_030765085.1). Taxonomy (NCBI): domain Eukaryota; kingdom Viridiplantae; phylum Streptophyta; class Magnoliopsida; order Asparagales; family Amaryllidaceae; genus Allium; species Allium cepa. The sequence goes on from CM060934.1 coordinate 631,943,707, forward strand.
AATCTGTTGATTTGTTGCTTAACACTGATACGTGTTATATTTACCGTTATCCGATTTCCTTATTAAAGGATTGGATAGATGAGATTTATTTTGACTGTCGTCTAATTGTCATTTAATTATTATTGCTTCTATGCATTAATAAATGAGTTTGAATTAGACTGACCCGTGTATTATTTTCTTTTGAATTTAATACTCGGGTCAGACCGAATATTTACAGGTTGTTGATACCTTACTTTGGGTTGCTCCAAGAGCTATGAAGACTTTTCATGTTTTTTGGAGTTGTCGTGTCACAGCATAGGTTGATATGTATTCATGTATATTAGTCGATAATGTACTTGTATATATAACTTCCACAGTCTACAGTTGTAGTTGTATAATATGTATTGTATCACATGTATTGTAACTGACATCAGTTATTATATATACGAGACTTTTTTTTTATCTGTGTTCCGCATTTATATTATCTGTGTTATTATTATATCTACTGTCCTACTATTATGAACCATCGTTGTTCGTTTTATACTGGAATTGGGGTATGTCGATGGGAGTAAATAAATCAGAGATGAAAAATGAAAGAATATATATACCACTCCTATCGAGATAACCAAAACTAGTGTAAGGCCTAACTACGGTTGGCTGCTCCTCAACAGCCTTATTTTCCGCGCTAGTTGACAGCATTACACCGTAGTGTTCTTGGCTAGCGTGGGTATAGAGGTGGGGCGTGACAAATAAAGTTGATTAGAACTTAATAATTGATATTTCATTAATTGATCAAGGTAACCAAGTTTGTAATTAATTAATTCAATTAATTAATAATTAGGTTAGTTAATTAAATAATTAAGGGTTTTATTTAATTAATTAAAAGGATTAAGTAAGTTAATTAAACTTGATTAAAGTGTAATTTAGAAATCAATTAATTAAATAAGATTTGATTTAATTTAATTAATGATTTGAATTTATTAATCAAGTAATTAATAATTAATTAAGTTTTTTATTATCACTTGATTAATTTAATAATTAGAGAAAAATTAATGAGTTTTATAAATAAATTAATAATTGATATTGATTAATTCAGTTAATTACTTTGGAAAAAGTAATTAAAATTTTGTTATTGGTTAATGAAGGTCATTAACATAGTATTATTTTATAATTAATTAATGTGATTAATTTTAATGATTAATTGTATTAATTAATTTAAAAATAATCATTTGAGAATTATTTAAGTATAATTACCTAATGAAAGTAATTAAGGAAATTAATTACTGATTGTAATTAATTAAGTTGTTGATTAATTAAGTTAATTAATTAAGTTTAATTAATTTAAATTAATTACTGGTTGATTTGAGGGTAATTACCAATGTAATTAAAAATGAATAATTACTTAGTGATGTAATTAAGAAGATAAATTACTTGATGTAATTTAATATAAAGATATTTGGATAATGGAGGAGTCTTGGAAAATTAATTACTTTGTGAAATTAATATGTAATTAGTATACAAAATAATTACTTAAATGAAGTAATTAATAATAAATTATTTAGTGTAATTAATTTTGGGTTTGATAATTGAGTTATTTAAAGATAATTAAAATGAAATTGATTAAGTTAATTACTTAATGTGATTAATCAAGAATGATTGATCAATAGGGATAATTTATAATTAATTTAATAGGGTAATTAAACAAAATAATTTCTGATCATTAATTTATATAATTAATGATATAATTAAGGATTGTTAATAAGAACAATTAATCAATGAAGGAATCAATATTTGTAATTAATTAAGGATTAATGTAATTAATTATTATTAATTAATAAATGAAGCAATTACAGGTTAATTACTAAATTTGGTTTGGGATAATTAATTTATGAAATTAATTAGAGGTTAATTACTTGAATGTAATTAGAGGGTAATTAATCAAGATGATTAATTAGGGTAATTCGTTGAGAATAATTAATTAATTGATTTATAATTTATTAAGGAATATGTAAGCAAGATTTATATGGATGAGTAATTAATTTAATTTAATTTAAATTAATTAAGAAAGAAGTAATTAATTTAATTCATTTTAAATTAATTATAGAATGATGATTTAATAAGTCATTGCTTATGAATGATGATTGATATTTATTACCCTGAATGGTTGAGATCTCAGATATGAGATAAATGCTGTTGTGTGATTTGGATGCTATGGTTGCATTGAGTTGATAATATGAATTATCTGTTTGGAATGATAATATAGATTATCTGTTGTGATGTTAATATTATTTATCTATTATGATGTTGTGAATTATCTATCTGTGTGTATATAGATAATATTGAATTGAATTGTTTAACTTTAAACAACTTGGACCTAAAAGACACGTTTTGGATTTCGATGAGATCGGGATCGGGTTTCCATATTTGGATATCTGAAAACCACATCGATCCAAATTAACGATAGGTCGTGAATCTCAAGTGAAGATAAAGATTCAGAGTGCAAGGGTTATCGTCGTTAACTCTGAGGGTGATTCCAAAATGAGTGTAACGAGATAATGCCTTCGGTTTCGTTCGAACCCGGAACGAACTTGTATGGATTGAATGCTTTCAGAACATCGTCAGGTGGACGATGAGCATTCTAAGAGATGTGTTCTCTAAAGGTAATCGTAGCCTCAAGCCTCATCAACCGGGAATGGCTAAAACAAGGGAGGTGCAGCAAGGCTTCGTGGGTAGCCTCCACTTGAGAGTGAGATTTATCCATGTCTAGAAGTCCCTTTATATTCAGCTATGTGGGCGATTGATTGCAACAACTGCCGGGGTTGTCTTGTTCGGAACTGTTTAGTAAGGAATGGTTCCGGCCTTGTGTTGCAGGAGAGAGGGCGTACTCCTCGGTACGGTGATCTAGGCCACGTGACGGGTGGTACCCCAGTAGCCCTGCCATTGTATGGAATCCAATATCCAATAAGTGTCGTACGTATTAGTTGTGTCGTACGTATTACTCACACCAGACCCATGTCTGACCCGGAGTTTATCTTTGTTTTCTTAAACTCTTGGGTACTCAAATTTTTACGAGTAGCCAAGGGATTCAGGTTAGCTTTGACGAATAATGGAGGAGCAATGGAGCAGGAGGCTTTCGCATTGTAGATATATAGTTCCGCTGTGTGTTCTCTGTGTTGTGATTGTATTGAGTTGTAAATACTAGACAGGTGTTTATAACTGTCTAGTATATGTGATGTGTATGTTGTGTATCTCTGATTACTGTTGTATATTATGTAATACTTATGTTATTAATATAATTATTTCGTTCCGCTGTTGAGATTCTAGTGTTGTTTCTTCTTTCTCTTCTTTCTTTTCTCTTTCTATCCCTTTCTTTCTTAATTGATGATGCGATTTTCTGGGAGTAGAAAGTCGGATCGTCACAATAGAATTGAAATTTAAGATTTGATTTAATTTATTAATTATAAATTTATTTTATTAATGGCAAAATAGCCGTTTTGGCTACTGACACAGATTCCGACGAAACTAGTTTCATCGGATTCGTAATGGTGAATTATTGTAGGATTTCAAGTTTCCTAGCAATCGGAATTGTCGTTGGATCGTACGGACTCGAAACGCCTTGAAATCAATGAAATCGAAATCAATTGAAATCGATTTGAAATAATTTAATTTTTGCATAAATTCTTCATACGATAGAATTTGGACCTGAAAGTTGTTCCATCACGTTTATAATATTTTAAAACATCTATTTTGATATATGGTTTGACCCAATTTCGTCGAACGGGCTTTTCGGGCCATTCATCGTTCAATGCGTTTTTAAATCGGGTATATCTATTCTTTTCAACCTTGTCTATAAATACCTTGTTATAAACTCTAGCCTACCTCTATTTCTCATTTGTCTGCATGTACAAATCTCTTTCACCTCCTCATTTCAATGGCAGACAAACCCTAGTTCCAATTGCAATTCAAAATCAAAGCCAAATTTCAAACTCCACAAAATATAGCAAATTATACATGGATTTGAAGTCCTCGATGAGCGCAAGTCAGAAATACAATTCATTTTTCGATTTGAGTTTCGATGTGGCCAGAAAGTGAGGAAGCATTCTCAGCCGTTCGTTGGTGGTTGATGATCTTCGCCTGATCGACGAAACAAAGTTACCGTCGTGTGGAGAGCGACGAATGGAGTTCATCTTAGTGGTTGTTCAACAAACTAACGGTTGGATTGGTGACTAAAATTCAATTAGGGTTTTATATTGGGGGCGATGGCTGCTTAGTTTTTGGACTCGAGATCGTGACGGCAAGGGGTTCGGTTGATGGGGAGATGGCCTCGGCGAGGTCGCGCACGTGTATGGTGGTGGACGAGGCCACGATGGCTTCGGGTGGCGTGCGAATTTGAGAGGGTGCTGCGGGTTCTTGCATGCGCGTGCTAACTAGGATTGTTCGAACCTGGAAGATGCATGTCGTCTGATTTTGGTGATGACGTGTTCCTAGAGTGCGATCTTTTTCCTTTTTTATTTTAAATTTAAATTGATTTTGAATCATTCTAATTATCATAACTTTTGAATACGTGATCCGTTTCACGCGTGGTTTTCTCCGCTAGGTTCATATTGGAATTCCGAACATTTTGACGCTGGTTTGGATGGATTTTGAGACTGTGCAAATTTTGGGTTTAAATTGGATTTAAATTCAAAAAGGTGAGTGTTTTAACCCACTCACAACTTCTGAAATTTCTTATGTTTGTTAAATTAAATTTTGTTGTGATTATGCATTTGTTTATGACTTTTCGTATATTTTTAATCATCATCTTAGTAAATTGCATTTATTTAAATTAAATTGTTATTTAATTTATTATTGCATATAAACTGCCAGTTAGATAAATTGTTTAATTTATTATTGAATATAAACTGTCAGTAATTACCTGTTATTTATTATATGCTCTATATTGATGTTATTGTTTAAACTGAATGATGATTGTAATAAATGGTTGAAGTTGAATACTGGGTGATTGGATGCTGTATTTTATATTGTTATAAACTGCAAGTTATTATGCATTTTTATTTCATTCGGGATTGGGGTTTGAAATGATATATAACCGTAATTTTTATTTTTAAATTACGGATTGAAATGATAAATATCCGTATCACTTGACCATAGGGTAGAAAATTATATACAGACACCGCGGTCTATATATATAAAAATATTTTGAAATGATTTCTATGGTTTTGTAAAGAAATATACGGGTTATATAAATATTGATTTTAGATGTTATATAAACGTCAAATTTATTATTGATTTTAGCTATATATAAATAGGCTTTGAAATATAAAATAAGCCCAATAATAAAGTTTGATTATTTTATATAATATGGTTTAATGAATATTGATTTCTGATATTATATAAATAATTATTTTTATATATATTTAAATGCTTGAATTTAAGCTATGTATAAGTGTTAAATAAAATTTAAGTTTAATAATAGAGTTTGATTTTATTAAAATAAATATGAGTAAGTATTTAAATTTTATTTTAATATAGAGTGTATAATGATTTAAATAAATTAAGGTGGGAGATAAATTGGAGATTTATTTGGAATTGAATTTATTTAAGAATTAAACTCTAAAAGGTTGATGTTAAATTTATTAAATTGAAAATTTTAAAAGGTATAATTATTATAACTGGATTGTTGGATCTAGGGGAATTAAATGATTACTTCAAGTATAAATGAATTGAAGAAAATATTTAGTATTTGAAATTTGAGTTTTGTTTAAAATGAAATGGATTTATTATGTAGAAAATTTGAAAACTAAATAATAGAAGATTTGATTTTTGAATCTAAATTATCAAATTTAGTTTTGGAATTTTGAAATATTAAAGCCTTGAAATATATCGAATTTCAAATGTTTTATCGAAATTGAAATGTTTCGAAATTATGAATTTCAAAGTATTATGTCTTAAAAGTTATAATTTCGAATGTTTGGTTTCAAGGTATATAAATTTGAAAGTGCTATGATTTTGAAAAAAGGGATATTTGTGAAAAATGATATTATATTGATTTTGGTTTTATAAAAATGATATCATATTGATTTGGTTTTTAAAATAGGAATGATATCGTATTCATATAGTTTTAAAATAAATATTATATTCCGGTTTAAAGTATAAATTATTTTGAAAAGACCACGGTGTTATAATAACGTTTGGTTGTTGAAGAGACCGGGATCGGAAGTTGTCATACACTCTGCCAACTTCGAAAACCACTTTAACAACCGTGTACGTGGTGGAGATTCCAGAATGAAGTAGGATGGTGGCGGCGTTTCCTTTGAGCTAAATACGTGGACACGACTCCCGTGAGTTGGCATAAGGTGGCTAAAATAGGAACGGTTGACGGGCTAATGAGGTAGCACCTTTGATCGGACACATCCCTTTGATATCATACTTTGACTTTTGGATTGATTCGGTAGCCACTTTTGATTTTTCTATTTGGGGTTGTGGCTCGAGGTGGGCGGTAGCTGCGGCTATGCGTTACCACCGGCCCAGAAGCGTAATTGGTATATCTACCATGGCATTGCCTAGTTGTGCTGTGTCACCTACCCTAGCGCGCCTTATACGATTTTGTTTTGTACCATACCTATGGAGTGCCCTCTGACGACACCCAGTACGGGGGAGACTACGGTACTGTATAGACTATGGGAATATAAAAGTGTGTTAAGGGCTATATGGGTAACCCCTTAACGCTATTTTCAGTATATTATACTTTACTTTAGACATTATTATAATAGCGTATATTACAACATATTAGATTAATTAACGGATCCTTAGGGGGTGTGAATACCGAACATCTCTTAAGTTACTGCACTCACGTTGGACACCGGATAGGAGATGTCAAATCCCGTAAACATCTCTGACGGCATTACACTCATATTTATTTCTGTTGATTTAACTCACATAACATATTTTAGTTCTAACTCGAGTGTTTTGTCTTTTCAATTTGCTCGGGTCAGCCTGAGCATTTCAGGATTTGAAGCCTTTTATATCTGGAGGACGAAGACGAAGATTTATTATTATTTATTATAGTATTCCACTTCATCCATACTGTTCCGCAGCATTAATTATCATTCTATGGTATGTGTAACACTGATATGTATTGTATAAGTATAATCGAATATTTTGTAAAACAACTTCATGAACTATATATTTGATTATATTTTATCGTTCTACTGTAAGATTCGGTTTTGTTTTTATTTCTTCTTTCTTTTTCTTTTTTACCCCATAACAATCCGGCGTTCTGTATGGTTTACGTCTGACATGTGTGGTTTATCGTCGATTTAAAGCGTGTGAAAAGACAGGATGATACATGGCAAACAACCCTACATCATAAAGATCCCCATTGCTAAAATCATTTGTCTTCAAAAACATTTTACTTCGAACATAGATTGGTTCGAAGTGTTTTTCTGATAGGAATCATCCAAATCCGACTCTGGTTTCTTCGAATCCAATCATCGATTAAAAAATGTTAAGTTCATATATGATTATCAATCATCGATCAATTACTTTATTTTTCCATTTAATCAAATATCTTTCTTAGATATATTCTTTTCAATTTATATCATTTTCTTTTTATGAGTATATGGAATCATTGAGCCTTTTTATCAAATTATTTTGTTTATTTACCTTACTTTTTTACTTGGAATAATTCCAAATAAGTTCATCTTTTACTTAGGAAAATATTTCCAAATTATTCGTTAAATCTTAATCAAAGATTTCTTATATTCAAGTTATAACTTTTAACTCAGGGACAATATTCCCAAACCATTCATTAAAACTAAATCAAATATTTCTTTCTTAACTTGAAATCATATTTTTGCAAATCGAAGATTTTCATAACAGAGCACTACTGCCACCTTAATATGGTAAATTCACCTCCAGGGACTAGTGGCAAGTAATCCTACATCATGAAGATCTTTTCTTTTATCTTGGCAAAAACTTTAAATATGATCTTTTAGAGCATTCGGTCTTTCCTTTAGATCAGTTCCATCCCTCCTTTAAAAGATAAAGCAAAGGCCAGGTAAGTTCAGGGCACTTGTTACTCCATTCCTAACTTCAGTTACACACTTGTTTTACCGTTTAGCTCTCACAGGCGGAATAAATGTACCAGTCCTTTCCGCATACTTAATTTGTTATTATATCCAATATTCTTCAATTATTGTTTAAGTGTTATAAACAATTTCTCTTAGCCATTTATTCAAGCTCTTATTATAACTTCCAAATTATCTATAAATGGTTTAGTTAATATTTTAATCATTCACAAAAGATTTAGGAAAGAATTGTTAATTTTAAAACTACGTTTCAAAAGTTATTAAAAACTACTGCGAAGAGCGTTGCGAAAAGTGTTACAAATAATGTTTTAAAAGCTATGTTCTTTAAATCGACTTTTATATCATTTATAAATCCATATTTTCAACTTAAATCTCTTTTAATACATTTTAAATGATTTTTAGAATTTACTTCACATTTTTTAAAACATTTAAAAATATTATTTTAAAAGAAATCCTTTTCTGGGTTCCAAACTGCAAAATCGTGATGTTTTTAGAAAATTGTTTTGGACATATTTTAAAATGTACAAGATGAAATCTTGATTTTCTTTCTTTATTTCTTTCTTTAAAAATATTTAAATGTTTATAAAAAATTTCTAACTCATTTTAAAACTATATCCAAAAGGTTTAAGCATTCATATACACCATTTCATTTTCAAAAGGAAAGTGTTATCCTATGTCTTATCGATATGCATTAACGTGGCTTGGTAAAACAATTTAACAATCATATCAAACAATCAATACTTGATGATCAAAGCATATATAATCATCTATAGCAATCATAACACAACATCAAACATTCATATATATAAATATAGATGTTAAATAGAGTTTCTCACCAAAAACTAAAGTGATTAACTTCCTACCAACATTCTAATCAACTAACACTTCACTAATTAATCCACACTCCATTTCAATGCTAGAAAACGACATCCTCTTCCTTTCCATAGCTTGGTTAAGGCATGAGATGGAGGTTGGCCGAAAGAATAGAGAAGAAGCGATAGAGCTTTAAACTTGAATTTCCAAGATTTAGATCCGAAAAATAAGTTATCTCGTATCAGATTTTAGGCATTCTAAATCTCAAAATTTTTAAAAAGATATTACATAGAAAGTTATTGAAAATTATTTTCTATTGAATTTTAAAAAAATAATCATTTGAATCCAAGTTTTTTTGAGGAAGATATAATAGAATGAAGAAGAGGTATTGTCGGATTGATAAAACTGAAGTCCGTAAATGCACTTCAAAGAATTAAGTTTTAGATATAGTATATCTCAAAACTAGATAATGTAACCAACATAAAAGTTGTAGAAACTGGATTTATATATGATTTGGAAAAAAAATTCTTAATTAAGATCAGTTACGATCATAATAAAATAAGCTATTCTCTGACTTAAAACCAGGCCAGAGAATGCACTGGAAATAAGTGAATTTTTGAAATGGTTAAGTTTAGAATGAGACAAAGTAATCAACATGAAAGTTGTAGCCACTAGAAAATACATGATGCGGAATTTTTTTTTGTATTTTGGTTCATTTTTGAAGAAGTTATGGCCGAGAGAAGAAGATGTAAAATATGGAGAAAAGAGGAGTTTGACTTGAAGAAAATGAACATTGATTTCTTTTGAATATTTTGAAATTATTTCTTTCTAATTTTTTCTTACGGCTTGGAAGCCATTAAAGAAGAGAGGAAGAAGGTGAAGAAGCTTGAGAAAAGAAGAAGAAGAAGTGTGAATGAAGATGAAGAATGAGGTGGGTATTTATAGAAAAAAGAAAGAAGTGGTAAATTTACCAAAATAACATTTTACCAAATTGCCAAACTATCCTTACTTCAACCTAAATCAATCTCTACTTTTTTAATACTAATATAATCTCTCACATCCTTACTTTATGTCTTAGTCACTCAAATACTAATTAATGAATATCATAATTATGCTGGCTTTGATTTGATGTGATTTGATGTTTCCTTTTTCTTACTTTTGTTAATCCTTACTTACTTTTCCGTAATGGCATTCTAGAATTTCCAAGTCTTATTTAGTAAAAGTAAACATATTAGTTATTATATTGTGTAATATATATGTTAAAATATATTAACAAGGGTGCGACTACGTTGCGGCAACTTATTTTGAACAAAACGTTTTCCGGTCACATTTTGACGTTTTTGTTAAACTATTTATTCATGTAAACCAAACTTCAAAATAAATTTATTATTATATTTAAATAATTAAAACATGAATATTTAACTTATAAAATAATATATAACAATATCCAAATCTTTGTGTAAAAATATGACATCGATTTATCGACATGCGACGAAATTTGTCAACTTTTATAAAACAAGATTTACATATTTATCGAACCATTATAAATTAAATTACAATTTTTGTCAAATGAGTTTGATATGGATTATATATATTTAAAAATAATTTTTTTAACCATTAAAACAAATTTCTTGAATATTTATCCTACTTTATCGGAATCCGACTTTATTATATTTTACAATGAAAATCCAAAATCTTTATTCAACATCAAAAATAAGTTTACCATTCTTGTTTATCATATCAAACATGATTGTTTAAGTTTCAAAATTCTACATTTGAATATTTATATAAATTAAATATTCCATTTTAAAAGTGAAAAAATTACGGGTCGTTACATTCTCCCCTACTTAAAAGAATTTCGTCCTTGAAATTACCCAGAACCTAAACCCACTTTTTTTTTACCTAAATCTTTATTTCACAAACTTAACCCATAGGATGTACCCAAATCATCCGTATAAAATATCTGATTTGATTTTCTATTCGAATGCACAATTTTATTTTCGAACTACTGCCAATCCTCCGATCCACTAGTGCGGACTCCGATCAAGCTTCTAGATCAGATACACTTGCTTTCGTTGCATAGCTCTTAACTATGATAGAAAACTCGAGTAACTTACCACAAACCATCATCAATGTGGGTCGTTTAAGAAATCAAGTGATAAATCCTTTTTCAGATCAGTGTAAACACCACAAAGTTCCGTACTTGGATATCAGATCAAAATTTGTGTGATGAAGTGATTTACATATTAATTATGTATTTATTCCTATTGGTTTTTCTCAGTCATACCAAATTCTCTTTATTTACATCCTTTATTTTTTCACATTCTTTTTTTAGCATATTTTGTTTAATATTGTTTATGAATTATTTCGTAAAACTATTACTTAGATTTATTATATCTTATGAACATAACTATGTAAATTCATCACTTTAAAAAACTTAAATCTTAATCCTTAATTAATGCTAGAATTCATTAATAAAACATTTTCCAGGTTACAATTTCCATTTTAAAGGGTCATTCTTTTATTTAAGAGTCTAAATAGTTCACGACTTAAATCTATTTTTGTATAATACTCTTTTATATCCTAATAGTATATATAGACATCCCAAATTCTGATCGGTTTTATCCCCGGGTGAATTACGGATTTAAAATTTGTTGTAGGTTGCTATCATTTCAAATTCATAATTACAAAATTTATTTCCGATTTAATTCTATTATAAATTTCTCCACTTTTAAATCCTTTTTATTTATAATCGCATTTATAAATTATACTTATCCAATTTCATTTACTTAAAACATTTCACAATTGTTTATCTTTTACCAAAAATTTTCATAAATTTCTAAGCTTTTAGTTTGCTGTGATTCAGAAATTTTTGACTGTCCAAAATCATCAAGAATCCCGCTTTATCTTATCAATTAGCGATTCTAAATTTTTCTTCAGTTTAAAAACTTTTGTAAATATTACTAATCAATTTATCAACTAATGATTCACATCATAAAAGGAAGAGCAATACTTAAGTGAAGAGTTTACCATCCGAACACATCTCTTGCCCATTTTTAATTTATTTTCAAGCCATTCGAACTAGTTATCATAAAATATCTCTTTTTAAAATCCTTTAGAGATTACATTTGTTTATAAAACCTATTTTATAAATTATTTTTATAAATTCATCTTATATTAGTCTTCAATTAAATTACCATTGTTCTTTTTAAATTACTCGAATTTAAATTCTCAATCCTTTTACATTTACCTTTTACATAATCATTTTCTGTTTGTTAAACACAAGTTTTTTCTTATATGTTCATTTCTTAAACCAATCTTATTATCAAACACCTTATAATCAAATCATGAAATTTAATTCACATGGTATTTGTACTTAAACTTTTAAATCAAACAATTGATCAATTTATGATAGTAACTTAACATTATCATTTCTTAATTTACTATTTTGGAATAAGTTTTAAAGATCTTAATTACCTTATCGGATTTCTTACTTATCGATTATCTTTATGAAACATCTTATAGTCTAATTGTGATATTCTAATCATAAGATGATCATATTTGAATTTCACTAATCCTGATTTTTAACTATACAACTTTTCAAAATATATACTTTGTAATCAAAATATAATCCTAGGTAAATTATTTCATTTACCAAATTTTCAAAAAAAAACTTTATATATACCATTATCAAATACACGCTCATATATAATACTCTCAAATCATTATAGGTTGTTACTAACCTTATCTTTAATGAGTTACTCATCCTACGGTATTACTAACCCTATCTCTAATGAGTCTTTACCCTACCAATACCAAGGTTCTCTCTTAACCTTCAGCTCTGATACCAAATGTAAAGGCCCGAATTTCGATACTCTTTTGAGTCGACAATAAACCACACATGTCCAACTAAAATTGCTTGAAAAGCCGGGTCTTTAATGGTAGAAAGAAAATGAAGACAGAAAAGAATCTCACATGAAAGGAATTATATACAATATTGAATAAATATTTTTACAACAGAAATTTTGTAAATACATATATCAGTGTCTAACCTAAATTCAGCTTGGATAGTTATAAACATCTATCCTTACAAATGTTGCCAAACATCAAAAAACTGCAGCGGATAATAGAATGCGTCCATATATAGATGAATATCTCTAGCTGTCATGACCCGATTTTTCGACGCCCAAAAATCGACATCAATACGTTCACTATAATAAATGCCGAACAATCGAATGCCGAAAAACCAAATCGGAAGGGAAAGAAGAAGGAGGTAGAAGAAGAGAAAACAAAACAACATCATAATCTCACAATCGTAGCGGAACAATATATAATAGATAAATGACTTATCTTTATACAAAAAGAACTATATCTGTTTAATAAATTACGTTAACAGAGTACAACACAAACAATAGCAAAATACTAGACAGTTATATTAACTTATCCCCGTAACTGAATACACAGCTTATACTGCATAGTGGAATATATATCAAGTACGTGTGATACGTCTCGCCATCCAGCTCGTCCTCCGAGCTCCATAGCAGTCCATCTAGAATCTGTATTCTATAATACTCGGTCTGACCTGAGCATTATAGTGAAATAACACCCGAGTCAGTCTAGAAAACCAGAGTGAGAAAACACACTCAATTGGATTATTAAAGTTTTTGAAATCCTTTGGAATCAAAGGTATCTCGTAAGACCACACCATAAATAAACATGCCGGGTTTTTACCTTACGATAACCAAAACATTTCTTATCAAATCCTCTAATATTATAGTAGTGTCTATATGCAAATACTTATTCAAATAACCTAAATTGTTACATTCATTAAATTACAGCATAATAGGTATACAAACAAGTCTGAAGGCACTTATTGGAGATTGGGTTTCCATCAATGGCAGGGCTAATGGGTACCGTCCATCGTAGTACATGGTCTATATCAACGTACCGATGATCACTCCTGATCCCCTGCAACACAGGACCACGGCTATACCTTACTGGATAGTCCGAATAAGATCACCCCGCGGTTGGGATCGGCAGCCGCCCACACAGCCAAATAAAAAGGGACATCTAGACAGGGATGACCTTACCCTAATTGGTTGCTAGCCACTTAGCCTTGCTGCACCTCCCATGTTTTAACCATTCTCGGTTGATGAGGCTCGAGGCTATGCATTACCTTTTTAGCACATATTCACTTAGAATGCTCATCATCCCCCTGACGAAGTTCTGATAGCATTCGTCCATACAAGTTGTCCTGGGTCTGGATACACCGAATCACCATCTTCATCATCTTCACGGTCTTCATTTGCAAACGTTCAAACTGGATATTGAAGTGGTTTTCAGGAAATCAACCCCGATCCCGGTCTCTTCGAAACGATCAATGCATTGGCCAATATTGATAATCGGTTATTTAACTATCCAATAACACCCACAAACAACCATCAGTGCTTAATAATTTCCCAAATTATTTATTTCAAACCATCTTCGCAAGATATTTTTCTACGCTTCAACCCTTTGAAATAGTTTTCAAACCACTTTTTCTCTCGCGGAATAAATTTCCTCCCAATTGTTTTGTTTCCTCGAAATCACCAAGTCTTAATACTTTAGATTTTTAAGTAGTTTAAATCATTTTATCCAAAAATATATATTTTTATAACACTTAAAATAAAAACTACTTAAAACACTTTATTTAAAAATACTAGTTATGAAATTTTATAATAATTTCTCATGTAAAACTTAAGCCAAAACTAATTTTTAAATAAAAGTTATTCTATAAGGTATAAATATTAAATAATTATCTTTTAAATCATAATACTAGTCAAACCTTAAAAATAATTCACTTATATAATTAACTTAATAATTATTTACTTTTAAAATTTTTAAAACTATTAAATAATGATTTATTTCTAAAACATTCTTTTAAGACCTCTTTGAAATCTATAACTTATACTTGGAAATCTTTCTTTGAAAATATACTTGGCTTTTCATGGAAATACACTTCCCATTTAAATATAGCCAACTAATCATTTATAAGTCCTGCTCGATTTATTCCGGTTTAATTTACGTCCCAATCCTGTAAATTTTCTTTTCCACACTTTTAAAAATAAACCACTATTTATTTTTAAAACAAATCACCCTTTCCCTATAAATTCCCACCGTGAATTTGTACTTCCAAATTATCCACTGATATATATTCACTTTATTTATAAACCCTATTTACAAATTCCATAATCTCATTCTCTTCTTAATCATAGTTTCAACACTTAATCGATTCCCAAATTGATTTTCAAAATTAACTCCATTTATAAAATAATTTCCTTTACCGACCCAAATCTATTCCAAAACCCATTAATTTCAGTTTCATCCTTTTATTACTATTTAAATCTTATTTAAATCTGAAATATCAATTTCATACTTCATTTAAAAATTCTCCCTTTATTTCTCCCAAACCATTTGAAATCCTGAATTTAAATTGATTTCTTTAATTTTTAAACAATATAACTTAAGTCCTCAAAAATTCATTATTCCCTTTTATTCAAAAATTTATTTTTCCCATACTCGAAATTTATTCGATAGGATTTTAAGATCAAACTTTTATCCTTTCCCAAATTCATTCTTTTAATTTATCCAATTTCATTGTATTTATTTTACTTAGAATTCCCACTTTCAATTTCCCTTAAAATCCAATCTTTATATTTTTGATATCCCAATATACCCAAAGTATATTCTACAAACCCATAACATTCAATATTTTCAATTCCCAATATAATTAGTATAATCTATCATAGATTATCGAATAAAACATATCACCGAATATGAGAAAAATTCCAATATTTTGAGGAATTCAGTTGGATCTCTCCAACCTATTTCCCCGCATCCACATATGTTAGCACAATATAAAAATGTCAAACCCACTTCGATGGGGATATCGCGGTATATAGGATCATCCGCTATTATACGGGACGCATAGTGTGACGCCCCATCTCTATACCCACGCTAGCCAAGAACACTACGGTGTAATGCCGTCAACTAGCACGGAGAATAAGGCTGTTGAGGAGCGACCATCCGTGTAATTGCTTTGTGCGAGCACCGATATGTCAGATAATTTAGTATGCATTTCATTTCAAGAGGAAATCCGACATACTGATACAAACTCAAAGCTACCACACAGTGGCTATATATAATCTTCGGAAACAAATATAGAAAAAAACATAACACAAATCAGTCACAGACAATTCATATCACGAAGGCGGAAATAGATATGAATATAACACATGATAGTGTTCATCAGAGTAGTGGTCAAATAAGATCCACAATATCACAAAAGAATAGTTACAAGTGCAAGACATCAAAATATGTATACACCAAGGGTTCTAAATATCAAATGTATACAACCAAAACCTACTAAACTAGAGTAGTTAGCCAAAAGTCAGATGATGGTTCCAGATAGGAAGTCAAGCGGAAGCACCTGTAACATCTCGGTCTGACCCGAGTATTATTTCATAAGAAAATAATAAACGGATCAGTCTAGCTATAAATATCAGATGATGTGATATAGAGTAAGAGAAATGGCATAAACGTATAATAACCATAACGGCATACTATTATAAGTATGTAAATGATAATCAACAAGAGATTAATCAGTATCACAAGAATCTTCTCAAAGATGGAAAAGGGTATCATACCCAAAACTTGTGTTCACAGCAAGTCAATGACACATGAATTCACCAATGCACAATAAATGACATACATATCAATGCCAACTGAAAAAAAGTGGTGAAACATAAATTCCAGAAATCATCAATTAGAAATCCAGAATCACAAGAAAAAGAGGATGGCCAATCCCATAAACTGGACATCGACGCACCTAGAAAGACACACCCTATGTACAGTCGAACATCGACGCACCTAGAAAGATACGCCCCATGCTCTAACATCGACGCACCTAGAGAGATACACCCCATGCATAAATAAACATCGATGCACCTAGAAAGATACATCCCATGCATAAATAAACGTCTATGCACCTAGAAAGATACACCTCATGTAATGTCTAACATCGATGCACCTAGAAAGATACACCCCATGCAAAGTCGAACATCGACGCATCTAGAAAGATATGCCCCATGCATAGACGAACATCGACGCACCTAGAAAGATACGCCCCATGTCCCGACTTATTGAGCCGATTGCTCCACGAAGTAAACAAACATCGATGCACCTAAAAAGGTACACCCCATGCATAAATAAACATCGACGCACCTAGAAAGGTACGACCCATGTGTAAACAAACATCGTCGCACCAAAATAGGTACGACCCATGCAAGAAATGAGACGAAGCTCAATAAAATGAGGAACAATCCTCCACATAGACAAAGAGACATCGCACATTGCTAGTCTAAACCATAAAATGATCATCATCGATCATCAAGAAGTGTCAATTACAATAAGCTAGTAAATATATGAGTTTAGCATCATGTCCCATAACCACTAGCTTAACTTAAATATTTGCGAACAAATTGTAGATCTCCACTAGAAAATTGTCACAAGAGATTCAATCGAATAAGTCCAAGAATTAACCAACGAAGTAAACGCAAGCGTTTCATACCACTTGTTTTACTAAGCCGTTTAATTAGATTTCTCATACGAGTGAGATAAAGGCTTGTATATACTAATAGTTTGGAAAACGGTTTTATAAACGAGTTTGGTATTGAAAATAGAGTTGAAATCATTTTGAGGAAAGAGTTTTGATATTTACTACTAGAATTGAAACCTTTATATTTTTAAAGTGACAAATCACAAAAATGATTGTAGAACAATCAAATCATAAAAATTCACATACGAAGACGTGAATTAATTCCAATAAATCGATATCAAATCCATCAAAATGGATATTCCCAAAAATCCCGATATGAAGACATCAAAGTCGACAATAAATGAAAATCAACAAATCGGATAATCACGAATCGATTAAATTTGGAAACCGAGCAAAAATATGCACAAATAGGCACAATAAGCAAATAGGAGCAAATCAGTCGACTGGCCCTCTGTAGTCAGTCGACTGAAGCAGAAACATGAAAATTTCATTTCCTGCAGTTAGTTGACTGACCTAAAAATCCAGTCGACTGATTGCAGGGAAACAGAGGACCCGAGCCTCTGGAATTTGCCCTCGAAATGCCTATGTGCTACAGCCAGTCGACTGAATTTCAAAACCAGTCGACTGACTTGCACCAAGGCTGTTTTCTTAGCCTATGAAATGAAGATGCAATCTTCTTCAAAATGCAACCGGGCGAGCAACGGACACTAGGGATTTACGTCAATCGACTACCCGGCCCTATAAGCTTCTCGATGCATCACCAAAAACTTGTTCAAATATCCATAGAAGGATTTTCATAGAATTTGTTTTCAAAACACTAAAAGTTGG
The DNA here is from genome assembly GCA_030765085.1 of Allium cepa. Taxonomy (NCBI): domain Eukaryota; kingdom Viridiplantae; phylum Streptophyta; class Magnoliopsida; order Asparagales; family Amaryllidaceae; genus Allium; species Allium cepa. Next base: position 631,962,013 of record CM060934.1, read on the forward strand.
AATATAAAACAAATCAATCCAAACCAAAAGCAAATGCACATGAACAAATGTTAGGAATTCATACCCAACGTTCAAAGATAGTTATAGACCTAGATGTGAGATAAAAATCTCACCTTTGAAACCAAATTAATGAAGGAGAAGCTTTTAAAACAAGCTAAGATCAATTCCTCTTCAATAACAACTCAAGAAGCTCCAATCTAAGCTTACAAGTAAAATATTTCCAATGTTAGGTTTAGGAATTTCTGAAATGGAATGGAGAAAGATTTGGAGAAGATGAAGAGGATGCTTACCAATGGGTTCTCTTGGAATTTGGAGCTAGATCTTGGATTTTGTAAATGAACTAGGGTTTTGGATTTCTATTTCCCACTCTCTTCCACCATTTTTGCTTTAGAACTGAAAAGTGGAGGAAGTGAGAGTGAATGGGGAGAAGTGGTTCAGATTTGGGTATTAAGTTGGCTAGTGGGCTAAATCCAAACCCAAACCCAAAGTGAAAAAGGTCAAATTTTTAGCTAGCTCCAAACATATCAATGTTTATACTCAAAAAGGTCACAAACAGCGTTTTGAACTCAATGGAAGTAGTCTCGAGTCCAAATTCGACTGTTTGCAAAAAGTAGGTTTTCGGACTAAAATCCGACAAACGATGTTATATTTAAATAAAATATTTAAATATAAAATCGATAAATATGCGGGTTGTTACAGACTCCCCTCCTTAAAGAAATTGCGTCCTCGCAATACTTAAGAAGAAAATAAATAGTAAAAACCATAAAAGCATATCAACACAAAGGAATTTTTGAAATAAGAAGTTCACCATAAAGAGCACGAAAGAGTAAGTCCGAACGGGTTAGCACGATGAATTCCCAGGACTCCCAAGAGCAATCCTTAGGATCTGAGAACCATTGAACTTTCAAAAGAAGAACATCTTTATTCCGAAGGCGCTCAACCTTCGAAGCAATGATGCGAATGGAATGTTGCTCATAAATCAAATCTGGTGAAACTTCAATTTCCTCAATAACACCGGGCTCAACAATAAAAATCGAAATCCCTAAGGCATTTTCGTAGTAGAAAGACGTGAGAAAACGTCATGAATATCGAAAAATTGAGCTGGTGCAACGACGTAGTATAATAACAGTACGCCCGAGTAACTAGAAACTCAAATAATTTGGGACAACAGCGTAGTACAAAAACGGTACGCCCAATGAACCAAAGCTTGAATAATTTCGGAACACCGACATAGTAGAAAAACGGTACGTCCAATGAACCAAACACCATAAAAGAACATCAGACGCAAGTCCATAAAAGAAATGAGATGAAACTCAATAAAACGAAGTACATCAAAACGCCCGATGAACTTGATAAAAAGATAATTCCATTCAGACATCATCCAAGAATCAACCACTCGTTGCCTACGACTAAAGGCATTGGCAACACGATTTCCCCTCGGGAATAGAAAGAATATCAAGATCATAAGATACTAGAAACTCGAGTCAACATGAAGTTCCTTATGAGAAAATAAATATTCCAAAGATTTATGATCGAGGTGGAGAACAAATTTCTCCACAAAAATGGTGATGCCAAATTCTAAAAGCGAAACCATTAGCCACGAGCACTAGATCATGAATGACATATCTAGTCTCGATAGGCTTTAATGATTTAGAAACATGAATGATAGTGCGTTCTCCTTTGCAAGAGAATGGCATCCAAACCAATACGATTTGCATTGGTACAAAAGATAAAGTCTTGGTTCCCCTCGGGAATCACAAGAATAAGAGTTTTGAAAAGAAAGAATTTCTTTTAAATAATCTTCTTTTCCGAAAAGTTAAAACTTTCAAAATTATAATCATCTTTATGTAATTATCTTTCTATAAAAATTTACATTTTTACAATTCAATATATCGTGTTTGTCTGTCACATCAAAGCGTTTAGGAGATTCTTATCGATAAAGTTGATCAAGCGCATCGACCAGAATTCTTAAAGCACTCAACGGGCAATACAATCACAAAATCATCTTCTATATGATGAAAATATCTCTTAAAAGTTTTGAGAATATTCTTTGTTCGTTTCAAGAACAAAAATCCAGTTATACTTATAAATAAATCTTATGAAAAAGATTTGCAAAATTTTAAATTGCTATTTTCATCCATAATCAATAAATGCAAAAATGGAGTCATCGAGATATTCGATAGAGTGCTCGATAAATAAAATGGATGAAATAAGCTGGACAAATTGAATGACATAATAATTCATTCATAGGAATCATAACAAGTGCGGAATGCGGTAATAACTTCCGCAACTCGTAGCAAACGAAAACCGGTGGTAAAGTCAAACTGAAAAGACCTTAGCACCACACAAAAGATTACTTAAGTGATAATCCTAAGACAAGCTCAAAATACCGAAAAGTTTAACAAATCATTTAGATAAGAGAAATAACACTTTCCTCACCATGAGGGCTTAAAGAATAAAATGATGCCATCAAGTTGGAATCAAAATCGCAAAGAAAAATAGAAATCTGCTTGACCGATTAAAAGTGTCGAGGATGAATAGTCCACTCGGGAAAACAGGATATGGGCTTCATAAAGATTAAGCCAATACTATCGCACAAATCAGTTCCGAAGCCTAAGTAACGCATAACATGCAAATCGGCTCGGAAAGAAGAAAAGAAAAACCACATTAAACAATCTCGACATCTAAACAAAAGCAAATTGAGTGTTGCGGATCTACCATCCAGATTCGCAATTCTCAAAGAAGTCATCAAGCCCAAAAATGTTTAAAGAAAAAGAATCACAAGTTCTTTTGATATAAAAATAATGAGATGGTCACATATCACAAAGAACTCAAATAGGAAGATCACGAAATAAAACAATGTCATCAAGGATTAAATAAAAAGTACCTTGACCACGAGAAGTGCCACTAGGGGCTTGCACTACATTGAGATTTCCCTCCTTCCTACTTTGAAGTATGGGACATGCAGTTATATGGTGACCCGAATTTTTGCAATAGCGACAATAAAGAGGTTTTGGAACCACAATTATAGCATTGTCCACGACTAGAGGTAGGGGCTTTTGCTACCGGGGTTTCTTGCCTCCCTTTCTTGTTGGGAATGGGGCCTTTGAATTTAATTGGACTCTTCATGTTGTCGTTGAAGTTCTGTTTGGCAGCCACAACTTCAACATTACTCTCTCTATCGGCCTCTTCAAGACGAAGAGCGATATCAATAAGCTGATCAAATGAAACCTCAAGTTTTAGGAGTAATGGCTTCTTAAGATTCTTATTCAAGCCATAGACAAATCTCTGATTTTTCTTCATCGGGGTATTAATATATTCAACCCCGTATTTGGAAAGAGATTCGAAAGATGCGACATAGTCTGTCACAGAAGATTCACCTTGAACAAGGTCAGTAAAACGCCGGGCCAAAGTTACTTTTTCAGCCTCCGGCACAAATTTCAATTCGAATCTTTCCCGGAATTGCTCCCACGTAAGATCCTCTTCAACGATTTCAGAAACCAAAAGTTCATACCAATCTAATGCTCTTTCTTGGAGCATGGTAGAAGCCACTTGGACTCGATGTAGATCAATAAGGTTCATGCGAGAAAAGATGCGATCGCATGATTTGAGCCAAGCTTGAATTTCTATAACACTCTCGGATCCCCTGAATGGCCTTCCACCCAAATCGGTATAGTCTCTGCACAAGCGTGCAAAACCGGATCTAGGATGAGGAGGCTCTTGATTGGGTCCGACTGCTTGAGCGTTCTTTACTAGATCAAGAAGCTGCTGGGCAGACATAAATACTCCATCCTGGGGAGTAGCACTAGATTGTTCGGCACTGGGACGGCCAGGTCTAACCATTTCTCTTCTTTAAGAAAGAAAGAAAGAAAGAATAAGAAAAAGTTATTCTCTAAGTAAATATCAAGCAATCTTGATAGATAAAACAAGGGATCATAAAAGAAAGTAGGATAGAACGGTACGAAGACTCGACTAAATCCTAAGGCACAACTCCTAAGAAAGACTTAGAACATGATCCTTGCTAGATTTTTCTACATTGTTCCGAAGTTTGGCTCTGATACCAAGCTGTGACGCCCCACCTCTATACCTACGCTAGCCAAGAACACTACGGTGTAATGCCGTCAACTAGCACGTAGAATAAGGCTGTTGAGGAGCGACCATCCGTGTAATTGCTTTGTGCGAGCACCGATATGTCAGATAATTTAGTATGCATTTCATTTCAAGAGGAAATCCGACATACCGATACAAACTCAAAGCTACCACACAGTGGCTATATATAATCTTCGGAAACAAATATAGAAAAAAACATAACACAAATCAGTCACAGACAATTCATATCACGAAGGCGGAAATAGATATGAATATAACACATGATAGTGTTCATCAGAGTAGTAGTCAAATAAGATCCACAATATCACAAAAGAATAGTTACAAGTGCAAGACATCAAAATATGTATACACCAAGGGTTCTAAATATCAAATGTATACAACCAAAACCTACTAAACTAGAGTAGTTAGCCAAAAGTCAGATGATGGTTCCAGATAGGAAGTCAAGCGGAAGCACCTGTAACATCTCGGTCCGACCCGAGTATTATTTCATAAGAAAATAATAAACAGATCAGTCTAGCTATAAATATCAGATGATATGATATAGAGTAAGAGAAATGGCATAAACGTATAATAACCATAACGGCATACTACTATAAGTATGTAAATGATAATCAACAAGAGATTAATCAGTATCACAAGAATCTTCTCAAAGATGGAAAAGGGTATCATACCCAAAACTTGTGTTCACAGCAAGTCAATGACACATGAATTCACCAATGCACAATAAATGACATACATATCAATGCCAACTGAAAAAAAGTGGTGAAACATAAATTCCAGAAATCATCAATTAGAAATCCAGAATCACAAGAAAAAGAGGATGCCAATCCCATAAACTGGACATCGACGCACCTAGAAAGACACGCCTTATGTACAGTCGAACATCGACGCACCTAGAAAGATACGCCCCATGCTCTAACATCGACGCACCTAGAGAGATACGCCCCATGCATAAATAAACATCGATGCACCTAGAAAGATACATCCCATGCATAAATAAACGTCTATGCACCTAGAAAGATACACCTCATGTAATGTCTAACATCGATGCACCTAGAAAGATACACCCCATGCAAAGTCGAACATCGACGCATCTAGAAAGATATGCCCCATGCATAGACGAACATCGACGCACCTAGAAAGATACGCCCCATGTCCCGACTTATTGAGCCGATTGCTCCACGAAGTAAACTAACATCGATGCACCTAAAAAGGTACACCCCATGCATAAATAAACATCGACGCACCTAGAAAGGTACGACCCATGTGTAAACAAACATCGTCGCACCAAAATAGGTACGACCCATGCAAGAAATGAGACGAAGCTCAATAAAATGAGGAACAATCCTCCACATAGACAAAGAGACATCGCACATTGCTAGTCTAAACCATAAAATGATCATCATCGATCATCAAGAAGTGTCAATTACAATAAGCTAGTAAATATATGAGTTTAGCATCATGTCCCATAACCACTAGCTTAACTTAAATATTTGCGAACAAATTGTAGATCTCCACTAGAAAATTGTCACAAGAGATTCAATCGAATAAGTCCAAGAATTAACCAACGAAGTAAACGCAAGCGTTTCATACCACTTGTTTTACTAAGCCGTTTAATTAGATTTCTCATACGAGTGAGATAAAGGCTTGTATATACTAATAGTTTGGAAAACGGTTTTATAAACGAGTTTGGTATTGAAAATAGAGTTGAAATCATTTTGAGGAAAGAGTTTTGATATTTACTACTAGAATTGAACATCGACGCACCTAGAAAGATATGCCCCATGCTCTAACATCGACGCACCTAGAGAGATACGCCCCATGCATAAATAAACATCGATGCACCTAGAAAGATACATCCCATGCATAAATAAACATCGATGCACCTAAAAAGATACATCCCATGTAATGTCTAACATCGATGCACCTAGAAAGATACACCCCATGCAAAGTCGAACATCGACGCATCTAGAAAGATATGCCCCATGCATAGACGAACATCGATGCACCTAGAAAGATACGCCCCATGTCCCGACTTATTGAGCCGATTGCTCCACGAAGTAAACAAACATCGATGCACCTAAAAAGGTACACCCCATGCATAAATAAACATCGACGCACCTAGAAAGGTATGACCCATGTGTAAACAAACATCGTCGCACCGAAATAGGTACGACCCATGCAAGAAATGAGACGAAGCTCAATAAAATGAGGAACAGTCCTCTACATAGACAAAGAGACATCGCACATTGCTAGTCTAAACCATAAAATGATCATCATCGATCATCAAGAAGTGTCAATTACAATAAGCTAGTAAATATATGAGTTTAGCATCATGTCCCATAACCACTAGCTTAACTTAAATATTTGAGAACAAATTGTAGATCTCCACCAGAAAATTGTCACAAGAGATTCAATCGAATAAGTCCAAGAATTAACCAACGAAGTAAACGCAAGCGTTTCATACCACTTGTTTTACTAAGCCGTTTAATTAGATTTCTCATAAGAGTGAGATAAAGGCTTGTATATACTAATAGTTTGGAAAACGGTTTTATAAACGAGTTTGGTGTTGAAAATAGAGTTGAAATCATTTTGAGGAAAGAGTTTTGATATTTACTACTAGTATTGAAACCTTTATATTTTTAAAGTGACAAATCACAAAAATGATTGTAGAACAATCAAATCATAAAAATTCACATACGAAGACGTGAATTAATTCCAATAAATCGATATCAAATCCATCAAAATGGATATTCCCAAAAATCCCGATATAAAGACATCAAAGTCGATAATAAATGAAAATCAACAAATCGGATAATCACGAATCGATTAAATTTGGAAACCGAGCAAAAATATGCACAAATAGGCACAATAGGAAAATAGGAGCAAATCAGTCGACTGGCCCTCTGTAGTCAGTCGACTGAAGCAGAAACATGAAAATTTCATTTCCTGCAGTCAGTCGACTGACCTAAAAGTCCAGTCGACTGATTGCAGGGAAACAGAGGACCCGAGCCTTTGGAATTTGCCCTCGGAATGCCTATGTGCTACAGCCAGTCGACTGAATTTCAAAACCAGTTGACTGACTGGCACCAAGGCTGTTTTCTTAGCCTATGAAATGAAGATGCAATCTTCTTCAAAATGCAACCGGGCAAGCAACGGACACTAGGGATTTACGTCAATCGACTACCCGGCCCTATAAGCTTCTCGATGCATCACCAAAAACTTGTTCAAATATCCATAGAAGGATTTTCATAGAATTTGTTTTCAAAACACCAAAAGTTGGAATATAAACCAAATCAATCCAAACCAAAAGCAAATGCACATGAACAAATGTTAGGAATTCATACCCAACATTCAAAGATAGTTATAGACCTAGATGTGAGATAAAAATCTCACCTTTGAAACCAAATTAATGAAGGAGAATCTTTTAAAACAAGCTAAGATCAATTCCTCTTCAATAACAACTCAAGAAGCTTCAATCTAAGCTTACAAGTAAAATATTTCCAATGTTAGGTTTAGGAATTTCTGAAATGGAATGGAGAAAGATTTGGAGAAGACGAAGAGGATGCTTACCAATGGGTTCTCTTAGAATTTGGAGCTAGATCTTGGATTTTGTAAATGAACTTGGGTTTTGGGTTTCTATTTCCCATTCTCTTCCACTATTTTTTCTTTAGAACTGAAAAGAGGAGGAAGTGAGAGTGAATGGGGAGAAGTGGTTTAGATTTGTGTATTAAGTTGGCTAGTGGGCTGAATCCAAATCCAAACCCAAAGTGAAAAAGGTCAAATTTTTAGCTAGCTCCAAACATATCAATGTTTATACTCAAAAAGATCACAAACGGCGTTTTGAACTCAATGGAAGTAGTCTCGAGTCCAAATTCGACTGTTTGCAAAAAGTAGGTTTTCGGACTAAAATCCGACGAACGATATTATATTTAAATAAAATATTTAAATATAAAATCGATAAATATGCGGGTTGTTACACATAGGGTCTCATCTGCCATATAATGCGGGAATATCAATCACTCCAATATATGTATTGCTATATATAATATACCACATCCAACTGATATCAAATTATCAATTCATGCAAACAACCAATAATTTAAATTTAACTATTTAAATTTAAAGGGTAATCCGAATGATTGAGATTTACTCACCTTTGCTTTTTTATTTGTAATCCACTTTGATCTTGACTTGGTTTCTTCATGATTTAGAGCTTGTATAAACATTTATACTGTTTATTAACATTTGAGAAAATCGAACAATCAATTGCCGTTTAGTAATTTTAATTAACTAACATTTTATTTTAAACTAACAAATTTTCCTTTTTTAAAAATCTTTTAGTAACTAAAATAAATTAAATAAGCAATTAAATAAGTTAACAACCTTAATACATATATTTAAAATGAAATAGTAAATGAATATATATATATATATATGTGTATATATATATGTATATTTATTCGTTCTTTTTCTTTTGAAATCACATATATACTTATAAAATAACTTATATAGATTCAAAAGTCCAATTTTTAAATAAGCTCTTCACTATTTTAAAATTCCTATATTTCCTAAAATTATATATATATTTTCTGTTTATCTATATATATACATATTAAATTCTAATAAACATAAAATTCCTTTCAAACATATATACATGTATTAAATTAACACAGAACCGCCCTTCTCTTTCTCTTTTGTTCATCTAATATTTCCTGTACATATGAATTGAAAAAAGCTGCATATATATATATATATATATATATATATATATATATATATATATATATATATATCACTGTACGTACATATATTTTGACTTTCCAAACCAACCTTTAAAATTCCTGCTTTCAAAAATCACATTTAACTTTACTGCTTTGAATCAACATTTCAAAATAAATGTAAATATACCTCACTACGAATGTCGCCTCGTCCTCGTCTGCCAAATTCAAACGCCGCCAAACGCCTAGAACCCTAGCCCCACCGCGAATCCCAATCGCGACTCCAACTACTGCCTTGATACCATCCCCTGCCACCATACGACACGACCCGCTTGATGCCTTGCAGCAGCTCTCCAACGCCCCTCGATTCGTGCTCGCGTTCCTCAAATCGAACGAGGATTAAATCCCCCTTCGAACGAGCGATGCCAAATCGCCAGAATCGCCAATCCAATTCGTGTGTAACCCCCTTGATGCCGAATGAAATCGAGCAACGGCTCGTAGCAGTTTCTCTCGATTATATTTTTTACGAACGAATTCGTATTTGATTAAGTAAGTGGCAAATCTGGATTTCGATTTGAAATCGCTGCTTTTTCGCCATTTTTCTTCTTCTGATGTTTGTAAAGAGTTCGTCCATTAATTAAATTCCTTTTTTATTCATTTTAACCAGCTTGAGTTTTAAAGAGAAAATGAGGTAGACATCTGGTGCGTGATTAGAAGAGACAGGAGGCACGTGGAAGAAATGGCTATAGTGACGCTGAAGAGAAAAAGGTTTGAAGTGAATTTCATTGACCAGTCCACACATATATAATATTTAAATTTAAATTTAAATCGTCATGAAATCACTACTCAAAATTTTGACTTCTTATCGAGGCATGCCGCTAGTCGTTCATAATGTTATACCCCTATTACGAACCCGATGAAAAGGTTTCGAGGCCCAACTCGATCGTATGGAGAAGATATCTTTTTTAGACCTAGTTATTATATTGAATTTTCGATATAAATTTCAGCGCGCTTGTATACCGTACGATCACACGACAACTCCAAACGTAATGAAAATTGAATTCCGGTAATAATGCATTATTACGGATCCAATGGAATGGGTTTCGTTGAATTCGGAGACTGTGCCTCGGAAGGATATTTTTAAATATCAAATTTAAACAATATATTTTTAAAACAGAACAAATAAACTTCAAATTCAATTTTAAAGGTTCTGTTATCTTCAGTATTAGCAATATAAATTCTATAAGCCTTTGAAATATTTTTAACGAGCTTAAACTCTAGATTCAAGAATTTTCCCAATTTCTAAATATTAATTTCAATATTTAAATTATCCAATAAATAGCAATATTTGAAATTCAAGTTAAACATTAACTTTTAAATATCTAAATCTATTAAATATTCCAATTTCAAATATCCAAAAATTCCGGGTCGTCACACCAGCTCTCCTTTGGAAACTCCAACCGTCTTGACTAAACCTGAAACTACTTGGATCTGACCATAGTATTGAAAATACCTAGATCAGGCTTGATAAACCAGCATGATAAACTCAAATATAAATGACAGTGTCATATACCAGCCTTGGAAATAAAATCCTTTTGAAAAGAAAGAGTAACTCATAAGACCACGTCCATACATAAACACATACGGGTTTTTCCCTTGTGATAACTAAAACATTTTTATATCAAATTTTTTGATATTATTTCTAATGACATTCTTTGAAAACATTTGCAAATAAACTTGTTAATCTTAGCCGAAATTGTTACATTATCAAATTCCTGCATACTAGGTTCAACAATCAAGTCCGAAGGCATTTATTAGTAAATGGATTCCATACAAATGACAAGGTAAGGGACTACCTTTAGACAGTACACCTCTAAAGGGATGTACCTAGGGTCGAGTTACTCGGCGCCTAATCCATCACAAGACCGTCTTACCCCTCATGTGGGATAATACTGAATATGTCATTACCCCATTCCTTACTGACCATTAACGGGCACCCGAGTCATACATTCACCACATAATTGGACATGTGTAGAGTAAATCTAGAAGGATGATGACATCTCCTGATTGGGAGCGACCTACTTAGCCTTGTTGCTTCTACCCCGTTTTTGTTATTTCCGGGTGGTGAGGCCTGAGGTCAACGATTACCTTTTCACATAGCACAACTTCTTCACTTTGAATGTCACATTGCCATTCCTTTGATAACACTATTGACTTTCACGAACATACAACCTCTAAGCTCGTACGTCTCAGAGAAGGGTGTTAAACTAAGAGAAGTTGCCTTCTCCGCCACCAAGCAGATGTACGTTTATAAAAGTTAACATTATGATCTTAAAAATGCAATGTCAGACATTCGTCCATACAAGTTGTCCAAGAACAGGACAAACCGAAGGTACTCTCCTACTCCATTAGTAGCGAGAAGTCCTTGCATTAGAGATTTTCATAAAAAAGCACTGCTTCCACCATTGGATATGGTACTTTTCACCTCGAGGGACTAGTGGCAAACCACCCTACATCATGAAAATCCCTGGCTTCAAAATCATTTGTCTTCAAACACGTTTTACTTCGAATGTAGATTCGTTCAAAGTGGTTTTCGGGTATGAATCATCCAAATCCGACCCCGGTTCCTTCAAATCCAATCATAGATTAAAAATGTTAACTTCATATATGATTATCAATCATCAGTCAATTACTTTATTTTTCCATTTAATCAAATATCTTCCTTAGATATATTCTTTTCAATTTATTTCATTTTCTTTTAATGAGTATATGGAATCACTAAGCCTTATTTATCAAATTATTTGGTTTATTTACCTTTCTTTTTATCGTGGAATAATTCCAAGTCAGTTCATATTTTACTTAGGAAAACGTTTTTAAATTATTCGTTAAATATTAATCAAAGATTTATTATATTCAAGTTATAACTTTTAATTCAGGGACAATATTCCCAAATCATTCATTAAATCTAAATCAAAGATTTCTTTCTTTACTTTAAGTCATATTATTGCAAATCGAAGATTTTCATAACAGAGCACTACTGCCACCTTAATTATGGTAAATTTCACCTCCAGGGATTAGGGAAAGTAATCTTATATCATGAAGATCTTTTCTTTTACCTTGGAAAAAACTTTAAATATAATCTTTTAGAGCATCCGGGCTTTCCTTTCAATCTGTTCCACCCCTCGTCTAAAAGATAAAACAAAGGCCAGGTATGTACAGGGCACTAGTTGCTCTATTCCTAACCTTAGTTACACATCTAGCTTTACCATTTAGCTCTCAAAGGCGGGACAAATGCACTAGTCGTTTCCGCATAATCAATTTTCTATTATATTCAATATTCTTCAATTATTGTTGAAGTGTAATAAACAATTCCTCTTAACAATTTATTCAAACTCTTATTGAAACTTCCAAATCATCCTTAAATGACTTAATTATTCTTTTAAATTCATTCACAAAAGATTTAGGGAAGAATTTTTAATTTGAAACTATGTTTCAAAAGTTATTAAAAACTGCTACGAAAAGCGTTGCAAAAAGTGTTGCAAATAATATTTTAAAAGCTATATTCTTCATAATGACTTTTATATCATTTAAAAATCCATATTTTAAACTTAAATCTATTTTAGGACATTTTAAATTATTTTTAGAACTTATTTCATTTTTTTAAAAAATTTAAAAATATCATTTTAAAAGAAATCCTTTTCTAGATTCCGAATTGTAAAACTGCGATGTTTTTAGAAAACTGTTTTGGACATATTTTAAAATATACAAGGTGAAATCTTGATTTTCTTTCTCTATTTCTTTAAAAATATTTAAATGTTTATAAAACATTTCTAACTCAACTATTTTCGAAAGGTTTAAGCATTCCATATATACCATTTCACTTTCAAAAGGAAAATGATTTCCTTTGTCTTATCGACGAGTATTAACGTGACTTGGTAAAACAATTTAACAGTCATATCAAACAAACAAACAGTACTTGATGATCAAAGCATATATAAGCATCATAGCAATCATAATGCGACATCAAACATTTATATATATAAATATAGATGTTAAATAGAGTTTCTCACCATAAACCAAAGCGATTAACTTCCTACCAACATTCTAATCAACTAACACTTCACTAATTAATCTATACTCCATTTAAACATTAGCAAACAATATCCTCTTCCTTCCCATAGCTTGGTCAAGGCTTGAGATGGAGGTTGACTGAAAGGATAGAGAAGAAGTGGTAGAGCTTTGAACTTGAATTCCCAAGATTTAGATCCTAAAAATAGGTTATATTGTACCTGATTTTAGGCATTCTTTGTCTCAAAATTTTAAAAAGTTATTAACCATAAAGTTATTGAAATTATTTTATGTTGAATTTGTAAAAAAAGAATCATTTGAATCCAAGTTGTTTTGAGGAAGAAATGATAGAATAAAGAAGATGAATTGGTCATTGACAAAAATGAAGCCCGAAAATGCACTTCAAATAATTAAGTTTCAGGTTTAGCCAATCTCAAAACTAGACAAAGTGAACAACAGAAAAGTTGTGGCTACTAAAATTTCATATGATTTGAAAAAAAATGAATTTCTTAATTTGGATCGGTTATGACAAGTGAAGATCAACAGAAAATGGGCTATTCTCTGTCTTAAAAACTGGGCCAGAGAATAAACTGGAAAGAATTGAATTTTTGAAATAGTTCGGTTTAGAATGAGACAAAGTGGTAAACATGAAAGTTTTAGCCACTGGAAAAATACTTGATCTGAAAAAAAAAAATTGTATTTTGGTTCGGGTTTGAACAAGTTATGGCCGAGAGAAAAAGAGGTAAAATATAGAGAAAAGAGGAGTTTGATTTGAAGAGAATGAACATTGATTTCTTTTGAATATTTTATAAATATTTTTACATTATTTCTTTCTAATTTTTTCCTATGGCTTGGAATCCATTATGGAGGAGAGGAAGAAGGTGAATTAGCTTGAGAAAAGAAGAAGAAGAAGTGTGAATGAAGGTGAAGAAGGAGGTGTGTATTTATAGAAAAAGAAAGAAGTTGTAAATTTACCAAAATAACCTCTTGCCAAATTACGAAACTATCCTTACTTCAACCTAAAACAGTCTCCACTTTTTCAATACTTAATATCATCTTTTACATTTTTACTTTATGTCTTACTCACTTAAAGAATATCATAATTATGTTGGCTTTGATTTGATGTTTACTTTTTCTAACTTCTGTTGATCCTTACTTACTTTTCCATAATGGCATTCTAGAATTTCCTAATCTTATTGAGTAGAAGTAAACATATTTAGTTATTATAATGTGTAATATATATGTTAAAACATATTAACAATGGTGCGATAACGTGGTGGTAACTTATTTTGAGCAAAATGTTGATTTCCGACAAAACGTTTTCCTGTCACATTTTGACGTTTTTGTTAAACTATTTATTCATGTAAACCAAACTTCAAAATAAATTTCTTATTATATTAAAATAACTAAAACAAGCACATTTGATTTATAAAATAATATAAAACAATATCCAAATGTTTTTGTAAAAATACGACATCAATTTATCGATATGCGACGAAATTTGACAACTTTTATAAAACAAGTTTTACATATTTATCGAACCATTATAAATTAAATTACTATTTTTGTCAAATGAGTTTGATATGGATTATATATATTTAAAAAGAATTTTTTTTATCCTTTACAACAAATTTCTCGAATATTTATCTTACTTTATCGAAACCCGACTTTTGTCAATTTTACAATGGGAATCCACAATCTTTATTCAATATCAAAAATAAGTTTGTCATTCTTATTTATCGTACAAAACATAATTGTTTAAGTTTGAAAATTCTAAATTTGAATATTAAATAAATTAAATATTTCATTTCAAAAGTGGAAAAATTACGGGTCGTTACACCTTTCAAAAATAATCTTCGTCTACATCTCCAATTTTTTTTAACCAGTTGGTCAATGAGACCCAATAAATTGAAGTTCCAATGCAACTTATCTCACTTTTACTAACCAGTTTTATAACTCAACTCTACTTCTAATATATCTTCAAAATTTTCAATATCAAATATGTGTAACTTATGTCCAAATCTCTTTCATATGAATCTTAGCCAATTTATTTTGCTAATTAGTAAATCTCTTTTCGTTATTTTACTTCAACACAATAATTTGATTTTTTTTCTCTTTCTAACTATAACCACAATATTTCACTCGCTATCTCAAGAATTCTCTTATCCGCCTTCTAACTCTCTTTTATAGTCATATGCCTAAGTGGCATATTCATAGATCTTATGAATTTTATTTATTTAGGGAGGAAATAATGCATACGGGATTTCTTTCCCCATCCAATTTCATGCGACTATTAGGATCAAGAATAGAAATATTGTGCCTAATCAATTTTATCCCATCCACATTCTTATCTTCATCCAGTGTCATCCTATAACAAGTCATTCAATCTACTCCAAAGTCAATCGATTCACGCACTATGTGAGACTCTTATATATTTTTAACTATTTACCATCACATCCTTCACTCAAAATCATAACTCACTTTCAACTTACCATATGCTATCGCTACTTTATAGTAAATGATAGTATACTTGCACTTAGGGCCACTTCTAGTGCATAATTCTTATCTTTCTTATTTTCTAACCTATTAAATTAGTCTAAATTTTACCATGCCAAATTTCTTTTTCACATTTTAAATTATAGTAAAAGATTTGTCGATAGAAAACCATCATGATATCAAAATTTAAAACTTCTATTTGCCCTTAAAATCATATCATCACTTTTCAAAATATTGTTATATCCAAACATCTCATTTACTTAAAACCCACAAAATATAATCCTTTCATCAAACATTTCATTTTTTTTTTATATTTGAACCACAACAACAATTATTCCTTTTAACTTCAATAACTTAATATTAATCGCTTTATATACATTTAAATTCTAATTAAATCATGGTTATCTAAAAAATGCTCGTATTTCATTTCAAAATATCATTCCATACAATCTAAAACCCGTTTTATCGTGTTTGTAAGTATATGTCATTTAATTTTGTAGACAAAAAATTTCCAACACTTTTAAATAATACATCATATACATACATACATACATACATACATACATACATACATACATATACATATACATATACATATACATATACATATACATATACATATACATATACATATACATATACATATACATATACATATATATATATATATATATATATATATGTATGAAAATACATTTTTAAAATTCACTTTTAGCTACTCACCTTATTCGTATTAATATAGAAAACCATCTTTGCATCCTTAGATCATATATTACTATATATGGGTTCAAAAGTTTATTTCAAAAATGCGTCGATTTCTTATGTAAAAATAAATATATATTAAGACATCAGAATACTACTTAGTTAAATTAAGACTTTAAACCTCCCTTTCAAAAATCCTTCTAATAATTATAATTTTATAAAACTATAAGATTAACAATATCAATTCACAAATTCTCCTATAAACGACTATTACAATTTCGATTTTAATAACTAATACTATTATCAATAATTCCTTAAAATTATTCATTCGAAAATAATATCTCACTTTTTAACTCAATTATCCTACCACCAATGTTAAGTCCTCGTCTGGTTTATCCATAAACAAAAATCCAAATGTCTATATGTATTCTTACAAGTGCTTAACCATGTCCTATATTTCCATTTATGGTTCAATGACAACATAATACCAAGAATAAATCCTCATACACTAGATGAAAGTAATGTAGGATTTATACTGGTACGTCTCATCGTTTACAGATATTGGCGGAACCGAACGTGGAGGTTCACATCGTAAAATCCTTAGTATCGATTGTAGTACTATTTTTCGGTTTTAGTCTTAACCCATCAATATCTATCTCTGTTCCAATTTCCATCCTTACTAACTTATTTATCTTCAACTATCTGTAATTGGGATTCATTAACAACTCCTTAATAGACAGATAACTCAACTGAAATAGCTACAGACATATTCAAGTCATAAATATTATACATCTAATAGAAAATAAATATATGCCCTCTTAATACATACCTAGTTCCTATCCTAGTTGCTAACCTATGCTCTGATACAAAATGTAGCAACTCAACCTTTCAATATTGGGTCCTATGCCCAAGTCAATGTTAACCCTCAAGAACCTATAGCGACCCGTAATTTTGAAGACGTCGTATTTAAATATCTAAATAATTTAAATATATGAATCTTGGTTAAATGTTTTCAAATTAATCTTATAAACTTAACTAACCTATTTTAATTAATAACACATGATGGTAAACTTGTTTTTGAAATGTGTTTACAAGTATAAAAATTACGAAGAAATATCGAATAGTGTGGTTGAAAATCGTTTTATTGATAGTTGGTTTTTTACTCGATATAAGTTGTTTGAAATTTTTGGGCTTGCTTAGAAAACTAATGTGTCATTAATTAGAAACTATTTTATGGTATATGACTAACTAAATGCATAATGTGATGTCATAGGAATATATTTTAGTGGAGAAGCCTTAAGGGTGAAATAAGAGAAGGATGAGATGGAAAGTAGAAACACGTTGAAAGAAGCATGCTTATGACCTTTCGTAGGAGGTTTAGGGGACGGTATTTAACTTTTGAAAAATCTTAATAAACACACTAATAGCTCACAAATTTATATTAGAAAGTAATGAACAAAAAGAATGGTTCTTCATTCACTTCTCTTCTCTTTAAATTCTAAAATCAACAGCAAATCAAATTAAAACTTCACCAAACTTTGGTAAATGGTCTAAGGAAAGAAAGGATCAAAGAATATCAACTAAAGTATTGAAGGAAGGAGGCACAAAAAGGGGGAATAATATTTTTCCGTGAGCACGTAAGGCGGAAGGAAGGCTGCTGAGAGCATTTGGAAGCAATGTATGGTCTTTGCTTGCTTTGGGTGATGGTAACAAGCGTTCTTGTGTTCCGAGGGCTTGATGTTAGCAAGGATTTGGGTGAGTTAACTCACCATTAAAAAGTATACAATGTATATATTTTGTTTGAAGATATAAAGTGTAGTCATTAACTAATTAATATTATAACTTTGGATCCCTCTTCCTTTGGAAAGCAGATGATAACTTTATATGTAGTATAATCACTTCTATTACCCTCTATAACATTTAGCATGGCCTAAACCTTGTATATGCATGTTTGTTTTGGTTGTATGTGATGTGGAAGTGTGTACGTAATTGTTTGAAGCGAAAGAGTTGCCAATAGGTGCACTTTGAAATCCCCTTGTGTTTAACATCTTCAAAATGGTTATATGTACGTATATCTTGATAGAATATATTTTGGTTGTACTCTACACTTATTGTAATGTATTTGATAGCAAAGAAAAGGTTTCGGAAAGTATAGAACTTGTTGAACAAAGTTTGAAGTTTTAGAATGCGAGAAAGGTCGCTATATAACACTTTTAATGCCTTATTGTTGGAAATTTTTAATATGGTTTATCAATATAACCTTAGGGTTTCTTTGAATGGTTATTATTTACTCTAAATATACTGCTTCCTATAAAAAATCAAACTTTAGTAATTTGTTTCATCCAGAAAACCGGTCAAACTTCCATGCATTTCTAACTGTTTTTGGCTAGAACTCTTTCACATCACTTAACAGCAACACCTTTTGGACCTACGGTAGCAGTTTTGACTGTTAACAATATTAGCTATTTTTTGTTGATTTTGATAAGATAAATGATGAAACTGGATTTAAAAATGTTAGTTAAATTAATAATTTTCATGAGATCTTTCTAGGGATGTTTTAAAACATGTATAAGAGTATTTTAAAAGTAATTCCATGTCAAAATATATTTTTATTAAATATTCATGAATTTTTTAAGTAATGGTTTATCTTTTTTTACATTTATTTAAAAATAGTTTTTAGTAAACTCTAAATTAGTTATTTTTACTTAATATTTTATATCAATTTTTAATTTTTCAACGTATTTATAAATATTATATATATATATATAAATTTGGAAAAGCGAGATAAGTAATTTATCCAAATAAAGGGGTTTTTGGTATAACATTTAGTTATAATAAATTATTTTGGGAAGTTATTTTAATGTATATTATCTTGTTGAATAAATTTGAATATACTTTATTCATTATAAAAGAATGTTTTAAAGATAATGGTTTATAGTAACAATGTTTTAGTAACATTTGTTTTTAACCCTTTTGATTATACGTTGGAATATACTAAGGTCTTTAATGTTTTAAAGATAACAATATGTACAAAATGTTTTGAGTTTATAGTAACAATATTTAAGTAACATTTGCTTTCAACCTATTTGAACATTCTTTTAAATATACTTTGTGTTAGAGCCTCTCTTCTGGGATTTTAATGACAATTATACAATCACATATGCAAGAAACACTTTATCTATTTATAGATATATGATAGAAGAGATCACTCCACTCATCGATGTCATGGCTCGAAGACAATTATGAAGAATGGATCATGCTATTGAAAGTATGGTTATATATTTGTATCATGATCTTAGATTATCTTGTACAATCTCCTTGAGTTATCGTAGCACATATGAAAGCACACCGTCAAACACTTACCTGATTTTTTTAAAAAAGCTTTGGAAGTTTTACAATCAATACAGCTTTAAATGTCTGGCACATAAGGACATACGAGTGACAAAAACTTCGGTTTAAATTTTTGAAAAGGCTTAAACGTCTGACCATGTATGCCATATGTCTGGAACTACTTTGCAAATGCTATATTCGAATGAACACTTCTCTTCTTCTTCAACATTCATGCCTCACACTTAATAGTTGCAACCATTGATCATAAGGAATCTTTTCAAGAAGTCATACTCTCTGAAACACAACTATTAATCGTCTATAAATACATTCAAATCTGAGCTTGAGAATAACTTTTTATACTCTACTATTCTTTATTATCAATAAGTGCTTACATACTCTCTTGCACTATTATCGATTTCATATTCTCAATCAATTACAGCCAAAACCTATATTTTGGTAAATTTACTTCCTACAAATTGAAGAACTTACACTCATGAACATTCAAAGGAGATTACAGGAAGAATTGTACTAGAAGTCAAGATCTATGTTATTTGGAACACAAAGCCTGTCAAAGAAACACTTTTGTATAAAAAATCTAGATGTAGGATGGGAGGTCCAAACTAATATAAAAACTCTAGAGCGCTCGCTTTTGTTCTATATATTTATTGTACTTTGCTGTATTGCCTTAATTAGTACATATATTAGTATGCACTTGTATATTAATACACAAGCCATATTGTACGATCCACTTCACTTTCATTTTGTATCATAGTGTAACGTCCCACTCTGAGACCCACACTAACAAAGGTTATTATTGGTAATACTCTATAACAACCCACATATTTTACGATTGTATATTTAAATGTTTTATTTAAATATAGCAACGTTAGTCGAATTAAAGTCTGAAGTGCGACCTTTTGTAAATAGTCAAATCCGGACTCGAGACCACTTTCATTAAGTTTAAAATGACGTTTAAAACTTATTTGAGTATAAACAAAGATATGTTTGGAGTTGATTAGAATTTTGGTATTTTCATTTGGGCTTTGGGTTGTGTTCTAGCCCACTAACCCAACAAGATAACCCGAACTCTTCTACAAAACACCTCCCACTCCACTCCTCTTCATTCATTCTACTCACAAATTTCCTAACACTCAAGCCCTGGGAAAAATAGAGGAGAAGAGGGAAAATCAAAATTCCTAAGCCCTAGATTCTTAGAAAATTTAAATCCAAGTTCCAAAATTAAAGAGAAGCTTTGGTAAGCATCCTCTTCATCTTCTCCATCTCAATCCCTCTTCAATTTTCAGAAATTCCTATAATCTAACTTAGGAAATATTTGCATTTGATAGTAGATTGATGATTCTTGAGATATGGTGAAGAGGAATTGGTCTTGCTTTGTTTTAGAGCTTCTCATTCCTTATTTTTGAATTTAAAGGTGAGTTCTTGAACTCACATCTATGTCTATAGATTTCATTGTTGTTAGGTATGAATTCCTAACATCTATTTCATGTCCAAATGCTTTTGAATTGAATTAGTACGGTGAATTTTCAATTTTTGGTATTTTGAGGTCAAAATCTATGAAAATCCTACTATGGATGTTTGGACATGTTATTTGTAGTGTGTGGATGAGTTTATAGGGCTGGGTTGTCACTTGGAAAAAATCCCTAGCCATCGTCACTCATTCGACTGCTTCAAAGTTGATTTGGCCATCAATGTCCTAGGCAAAATCTTGCCCTGAGCTTCAGCTCAGACGTCTGGTAAAGCACTCAGACATCTGGGTCGTCGGACTAAAAATTCCAGACTTACAGCTCAGACGTCTGAGTTTGTTCCCCAGACGTCTGGGTGATTTGAAAGAAAATTCCAAACCTTCAGCTCAGATGTCTGGGAAAATACCAGACGTCTGGCGCTGTTAATTTCAGCCAAATTGCCTATTTTTGAGTAGGTTTCTATTTTATCGATTTTTGTTTGATCCGGTTGGTCATTGTCATTTATTATCGACTTTGGTGACTTATTTTCTAGATTTTTGAGAATATCCATTTGATGGATTTGATATTGATTTTCATGGATTTAATTCACGTCGTCGAATGTGAATTTTTGATGATAGATTGCTTTTACAATCGTTTTTGTGATTTGTCACTTTTAAAATACAAAGGTTTCTATACTAGTAGTAAATACTAAAACTCTTTCACAAAAATGATTTCAATATTACTTTTAATACAAAGCTCTTTATAAAACTGTTTTCCAATCTATTAGTATATAAAAACCTTTACCTCATTCATATGAGAAATCCAATTAAACAACTTAGCAGAACAAGTGGTATGAAACGCTTGCGTTTACTTCGTCGGTTAATTCTTAGACTTGTTGATTGAAATCTTGTGATAATTTTCGAGTGGAAATCTACAATCTGTTTGTAAATATTTAAGTTAAGCTAGTGGTTATGGGACATAAAGCTAAACTCATTTATTTACTAGCTCAGTGTAATTTACACTTCTTATTGATCAATGATGATCATTTTATGATTTAGACTAGCGATATGCGATGTCTCTTTATCCGCATAGGGGACAATACCCCGTTTTGTTGAGCTTCCTCTCATTTTTATGAGCAAGCAGTCCATGGTCTTCAGACCATTTTATGGAGTTCGGTTCATCGAGCGTACCGTTGTACTACATGGTTGTTTCGGATTATTTGAGTTTCAGATTCCTCGGGCATATCATTGTACTACACCGTTGCACCAGCTCTATGGGTTAGCAACCCATTGAATAGCGTTCCTTTTATGATACATGTGTTAGTGAGTTTTCATGCTCCCGATTGTGACAGGCCTCCCCCTTTGTGTTTTCTAGATTTCTAATTGCTGATTTCTAGAATTTGTGTTTCATCGATTTTTGTGATTTGCATTGATAAGCTTTATCAATATTTATGGTTTGGTGAACAAAAATAAAGAATATGACATTCTTTCTGGTGTTTGAGAAAATTTGAGACTTTGTATGATTCTCGTTGTTATCATATACATTTGTTATATCTCTTATCCTATCTCATCTTATATGATATTTATAGCTAGATTGATCCATTTATTATTTTTCTTCTTAAATAATACTAAGGTCAGACCGGGGTGTTACAAGTGCTTCTACTTGACTTCCTAGCAGGGATTATCAGCTAACTTTTAGCTAACTACTTTATCTTAGTAGTTTTTGCTTTTATACATTAGAGATAGAGACTCCTTAATATATACTTATTCTTTTGTCTAGCACATGTACCTATTCTTTTGTGTTGTAGTGTATATCTGTTTCCGCTTTAGTGATATGAATATCTATGACTGATTTATGTTATGCTTATTTTATATTTGTTTCCGAAGACCTCATAGCCACTGTGTAGTAGCTTTGAGTTTGTATTTGATATGTCAAATTTCCTCTTGAAATGAGATGCACGACATACTATTTGACATATCGGTACTTGCACAAAGCAATTACACAGATGGTCCATAAATTTTAACTGTTTTAATAATATGATTTATTGAATTTTTGTGAAATTTTAAAATAAATTCTAAAATAAAAATTTAATATTTGAAATGCGTCTAGCTAAACATGGCAACTGGTAAATTTTCACCCGAAAATATGAAAGTTTATTTTCGTGTGTAATTTTATTTCAATTTAATCAGTTAGGAATTGATGAAAATAAATTTTTTTCGAAACCTGAATATTTTTACATAGAAAAATTCTAAATCATCTTCTAACTGAGACGTCATTTTTCGTTTTTCAAATTCGGACGTCTTTAGCTCCATCGATCTTATTTTTCCGCGTTTTTGCTGCATTTTCCGCTAGTAGAAAATTCGAATTCTTATAACTCAATCATACCACTGATATCCGTATACCTTTTTGATCGTCTCATCGTGCTGATCTCTATGGTATATTCGATTGTCAAATACGAAGTTCGGTGAATGTTGCACTTTGCAAAACAGTTATCCGTATCGGTACCATTTATAAATTTTGTGGTTCTATTTCCATTTGTCCTAGAGAAAATAAGCAGCCGTTTGCTTTTAATATAATTACTTCATTCAATAGTAGGCTGTTGCTCTTACCTAGGTTGGATATTTATGCAGATTCCCTAAATTCGTGCGTGACTTTTAGTTTTATCACCCGTTCACTTTTCATTTGTTTTTCTGTGGCGTATATTTCACTTGCTAATTTCAAGTAGCCACTATTCTCTTCTCCTTTGCCACTTTAGTTTCTACCTCTAAAAAAATGTACCTGCTTCCTTCAAATTCTACTCACCTCCTTTCAAAAGCAAATCCACTTTCACCAAGGCCACATCCATATCATCCCATTCACCTGGACAACCGCAAAAGCCACCTCGGCCGACGTCTCGTAATCCATCCTCGACCACAAGCCCGGCCGAGAGCTGCTCCTTCTCGTCTTGCGATGACCGCAGCTCAACCCGAGCCTGACACCCTCTCTCATGCTGCTTCCTCCCCTCCCAAAGATTCACGCACACGTCCCTGTAGCCATGACAGTCTCCCTAGAACCAAACGCCTCTGCCTCATGTGACATGAACCACCTCAACCAGTCGCCGAGCCTAGCAGCTCCTCCGCCCAAGCATCATATCAACCACTGTCCCATCTCGCCGCACCACCTTGTTCCTTCCACCACAACTGCACTTCACCGAACCTCCCGCCTGAACTCCGCCTTCAAGACCCCTCCGACCTGCCACCAAACTTCTCTTTCCTTCCTTGCCTCCGTGTGAGCCTAGCCGACCTCGGTTCTGGTTCATAGGTATGTTTACAAAACTGTATAAAAAAATATAATAATCCTATGTTTATCTTTGATTTTGGATCTGGGTATGTGTTCGTTCACTTTGGTTATAAAGCTATGTGTTGCGTGTCCTAAAAAAAATTATTTCATATACAAAAGTGTCGTGCAAATATATATAAGTTTATATATCAGTGTTTGTATAGTAGCTTAAGTTGTTCCCGAGTGTTTTTTTCTTTGTTGTACTAGTTGAATACGTATCTTCTTTGGCTCTGTTGATCATGAAATATATGTTTAGTTATATATTAGTTTTAAAGTTGATAAAGCTATATAAGGATAGTAACCTGTGTAAGCGTATGTTGCATTTGGTTTAAATAGAAAATAGATGCAGATGTACCTAGCATATATAGGTTAGTGTATATGAATTTTTAAAAACATGTAGCATTTTTTTATTTTATTTTTTGAGAAAAAAAATGAGTTACATCATTGTTTAAGCTGTACCGATACCTTTTGCTTTATATATACAATTTATGTATGTCATATAATATGTTGCCAAAACTTATGTAATGCATATGTTCATATAGAGGCCACTGGATTCTGTACATGCTTATAATAGTTTATTTGTATATGGTCTGTTTAAGTAAATGATATTAAGTTCTGTGATATGTGTTATACTATTTTATATAAAATAATAAACTTTTGTTAGTGTTGTAACTCATTGTTAAAGTTAAAATATATAGTTATTTTGTTTTGATCGGCTATTTTAAGTATATATATTTGGTTTGTTTTAAAACATCATCTTATTTTTTAGGCGTCAGCATGAATTGTTTATGTCCGCATATGTTATACTTGTTAAGTTGTTCATATTCTAAGTGTATGTATAAAATATATGTTGTTATGATGGATTGCAGTATATTTATAAGTATGTTTAAAGGCTTGTATATAAAATGAGTACCGAATTTAGGTAAATGTAGGTGTTTTAGGTATATTGCATTTTATTCTGAAACAATGGATTTTGGAATGTGCGTGTGTGTGTGTTTAATATGCGTTTAAGAAATTATTGTGGGAAATTGTTTAAGTAAAAAAAAATCTTTGATTTTTAATGCTAATGAAGATTTAGGAATTTTTACAATATTTTGATCTTTGTATTAAATTAGAATACTGAATATGTATTAATAATATGTCTATTTTTGATTTATGTCAAACTGATCCTAATCTTTCCATCGATTCCTCGTTATCAGCTTTGTCCATCATGACTGTTTTCTTCATCGAATCACATCCATCTAGAGTTGCTTTGGAATTTGTAGCTCGTTTCCTTGTCAAATTTATCTAGCCTCGAAAGGTGAGAAATCACTCACGATTAATATTCTTCTATTTTCAAATTTGATTTAATTGAAACGACAATTAAAATATGCTGTTGTTAGTTATTTACATTGTTATATATATGCTATTACCTGTGACATCTGACACCATTATCTGTTATTTATATTGATGATACATGCCTGTTATATTATTATTTTATATGTTATCACTCTGCAAGTTCCCTGTTAGTATAGAATTACCTATGGGTTCAAATGATATACACCCGAACGATCTGTAGAATAGAAGAAAATCGTTATGGGTTGAAATAATAAACCAAGGTGATTTTCATTTGAAATGAATTTGGGATTACGGGTTAAAATGATATATATACCCATATAATTTTAAATATGGATTGAAATGAAAAATATTCGTATCACCTGACCATAGGATAGAAAATTATATATATACACCATTGGTCTATATATCAATATTTTGAAAATGATTTCTATGGTTTTGGAAAGAAATATATGGTTTTATATAAATATTGATTTTTAATATTATATAAATGATTATTTTACATATAGTAAAATTCTTGAATTTTAAGATATATAGTGAATTTGATATATATATGGAATTATCAATTCTTGTTTTGAAATGTTTGAATATTTAAAGCTTGAAAGTATTGAAATTGAAATGGTTTATTTTGTGGTTAAAAATCTGTATTTGAAATCGATATAGTTTGAAATGGTTTATTGAGAAACTGAAATAAATTAAAATTGATGATTTGGGATTTGATTAAATTTGAATTTTGGAAATTGAGTTGATTTGAATCGATTTATGAAATTTGAGAAAGCTATTATATTATATAAGGTATTTTAAATTATATTTAAAACTAGTTATATATGTTACTTTATAAATTTATTCCATATAAACTATTTTAATATAAATTATTTTTAATATAAATTATTTTAAATTATAACTATTTTTATATAAACTATTTTAAATTATAAACTATTTTATTATATATACTATTATCTATATTTAAACAGTAAGTGGGAAGTGTTATGATTCCAAGCCTTATGATTTCTAAATTTTGATTTCCAAAGTATTATGATTAACAAAGTGTTTGATGAAAGAATGTTGTTCAAATTTAAGAAAATTATTAAATTAAGTTTTGATATTATTTAATAATTAAATAAATTGAACTCTTTAATAAGTGAAATTAAATTCTTTAATAAGTGAAATTGAGTTTCGGTAATAATTAAGTTTTGAATTTGTTTAAATTAAATAAGTAAAAAAGTGAAATTGAATTTCTTTAATAAGAAATAAAATGTGATTGATAGAAATTAATATGAGACTTGTAATTTAAAGAATTTAATTTGACGAATTTAATTTAATTCAGTTCGTAAGTTTTGATATAATGTACGATAAACTTAAGTGATTGATTTAATGAATTGGAAATTCAATTGGAATTATTTTGAAATGATAAGTTTACTTAGTTTAAATGATTACTTAATGAATCCATCAATGAATTTAAATTGCTTTAATGTTAAATTAAATTAATGAAACCTATATATGAATTTAATTCAATATTTGAATTGTTTTAAATAAAAATTGAAGTTGAATTATAGAGTTTTGAAATGGTTAATTTGGAAGTTTTGAAACGTAGGTTATAGATTGATATAGAAAGACGAATGAAATGTTGGCTTTCAAATTCTAAGTGAGATTGAAATTGATTTGGTTTTTGAAATTTATTAAACGACCAATAGGTGTAATAATTACGAAAGTTATTAAAGAAACCGTGATCGGTTATGGACATACTCTCTGTCTAAACCGAAAGCCACTTTAATAACTAAGCGCGGAGTGTGATCTAGAATGAAGTGGTTGGAATGATGTACGTGATGACTAAAGAAAGAGAACGATAATGGATGACCTTGACACTTGCCGGGCCAAATGGGGTTAGCCACCTCAAGCGAACACACTTCTTCGTAAACTACTCATTACTTGTTTTGATTGGTGCGCACCCTTGAATTAGAAGTGTTGTTTCGCGGTGTTGCGATCGTTGCGGCGAAGCGTTCTCACCAGTCCGGATCAGGCAAACGGTAGTTTCACTACCTTGGGTGTTGCCTCATGTGCCTTGTCATAATTGTATCCTTATGCGCGACCACTACGATTTGTTTTGTGTTATACCTATGGAGTACTCCCTGATAGTCCACTAGTTTATGGTGGAGTTTACAGTGTTGTATAGACTATAACGCTTATATAAAATGTGTTAAGGCGGATAATGGTAACGCCTTAACACTATTTTGGTACTTTATATTACTGATAGGCGTTATCTATTTAGCATATATTACTACATAGTTGATAGTTTAACGGATCCTTAAAGGATGGT
Organism: Allium cepa; assembly: GCA_030765085.1. NCBI lineage: Eukaryota > Viridiplantae > Streptophyta > Magnoliopsida > Asparagales > Amaryllidaceae > Allium > Allium cepa. The sequence continues at coordinate 631,989,873 of CM060934.1, forward strand.
TATCCCAAACATCTTTTAAGTTACTTGTAATTTCAATTGTTAGTTCACTTGAGTTCGATTTTTGATATAAGAATGTTAATCCTGACACGAGTATTTTGTGTTTTTATTTACGCTTGGGTCAGACCGAGTGCACTAGTATTCGAGACTCACCTTTGGAGTTGGAGCTTCGCTTGAAGATCCAGCTATCTGTCCAGCTTTCAGATATTCAGTTGATTCCAGTATTGTATTCTGATATTGTATTTGACTATTGTATTCGAGACTTCTATTGTATCTTATTTAACTCTGTTATGTATATAGTAGCTTCATGAACTACTATCTTTTGTTTCCGCTGCATTTATTACTCTGTATCTGTGATTATTTATTTACTATATATGCTGAGTTTTGACAAATATAAACTTACAATCTGGTATTTTGAGCAATTCAATTCCGGCATGTTTGGATGCGAATAGTTGAAAATATCAGATCGTTACATCTTTATTAATCCTAATTAAATCAAAAAATATAATTTGAACTTTAATTAATTAAAAATTATATATAATTGAACTTTAATTAAATAACATTTCTTTAAGAAATTAAACCCTAAATAAATGGATAATTAATCTTTAATTGAATAATTAACTCTAGCTAAATAATTAATTAAAACAAATAAACTTGTTTAAATAATAATTAATTTTCTTTTATCTTAACTAATCATTATTTAAAACTTCCTTAATTAAAAATAATTACTTGGTTAATAATTTCATAAACTCTAATTACTTAGCATAATTAATTAATTAATTAATTAATTAATAATTACCATAATTAATAAATAAAATTATTAAATAACTAAAACTTAACTTTTGGACTTATTTAATTAATTTGAAATGATTTTTCAAGAATAATCCAAAAAGGAAATACTTTAAAACTTGAAATCCTGAATTTTCCAAACTGTATCCATATCGACTATCGCTATAAGCGCAGCTTGCTATAACTAATTTCTAGATGAAAACCTCAATTTAACTCTATCTACTACATATTTTGAAACAAAAATGGAAGAATTTTGAAAATTTAAACAAAAATTGGAAACTTTGAAAACATTTACTAAATCCAAAAACTAGAAAACAAGCTTTTGTTTTCAAATCAGATCTCAAGTGCTTTACGACATTTAAAGGCGTTAACATCATAATCATTCCATTACATGCACTTGGTTTTGGTTTGCAATCATACTACCATTATAACATAAGCCAACCATTCACATATCCTTATCCAAACTTATCATTTGACATCCAAATCAGAAATCAAGCTTAATCACAAACTTGTAATCATATATCATCAAAACAACATGGTATTTCAACACAATAACATTATATTTTCACAACACATTGTTCATCAAAATCAAGTTATTTTATTTTCCAAAAAATGAGGTTTACTCATCGAAACTTTACTAATTCAACTTTTGTTAAACTTTGAAACAACCTAGGATATTGCAAAATTTGAAACTTTAGACGCTTGAATACCCTAAATGGGCTTAGCCATGTGGGCTTCGGGCTCATCCATATAGCGTTTGTAGTTGGCCATGTGGACTAGGGGTTTTTGGTTGCTTGTATTTTGGAAGAGGAGGTGTTGTAGAAGACATAGAACTGTTTTAGTGAACTATAGAGGTGATTTTTCTTATTTTTAGAATTTATGAAGAGAAGCTATGGATGTTTTATTCAAGCTCTTCGGAATTTTGAAGAAGAGGAGATTGTAATAATGGGAACATGAAAGAGTAATGGTATACATAGGCTTAGGAAATTAATTAAAAAAGTGTAAGTGCTTATAATAAAATATGTATACATGCACGCACTCCACTCCTCCCTTCCCTTCATTTCCATCCTCATGTACTCCCCTCCTTATCTTTCACTATTCATGCCATGCACTTCGTACTTTGTGTTGAAAAGTTATTTTTATATGTTAATGTATACTTGTAATAAAATCTTATTTTGTCTTATATGTATATATGTGCTTAAGTGAGAAAACATGTACATGCATATATACATGTACACAAGATAGTTTGTATTGTGCATATGTGTGCTTACAATAGTGTTATGACATGTTAGATAACTTTTAACCAATGAAAAATAAATATTTTGGAAAATAATTTCCGATCATATTTTCTATTTTTTTCTAAACTATATATATTGTTAAACAAAATTTGAAAATGATTTTATCATCATAAGTTATTATTTAAAATAGCACAATTTGTTATTAAAAATTCATTCATTTATTATTTTAAATATATTAAAATATTCATTTATTTAGCGATCAAAATTCTAGGTCGTTACACTCTCCCCCTTTAAAAGAATTTTGTCCCGAAATTAGCAAACAAGGAGATAATTAAAACTAAGCAAAAAGCTATATATTCATATTATAAAACACATACAAAGATATGCATTAAGCATCCATAGCAAACAAACGTACACTATACATAAAACTTACCACTAGTTATCCTAACAACTCAGGATAGGCTTCTTTCATACATCCGCAGTCTCCTAAGTGCAGTCTCTTGGATCTTCACTCCACTGAATCTTGAAAATCAACCATCTTTTTACGCAATCTTTATTCATCTTGATCCACAACATAAACCGAATGTCTAACCACTGTCAGGTTCGGTTATATTTCCAATTCCTCTTGAACTGATGGCTCTACAATCAAGGATGGGTCATGAACATATTTTCTCAAATGAGACACGTGGAACACATTACGAACACCCTCCAATCTCTCTGGAAGCTCGACCCTCTAAGCAAGTGATTCAATCTTATCAAGAATACGGAAGGGTCCAACATACCTAGGAGCTAACTTTCCAGCTTTTCCAAATCCTACAGCTTTACTTATTGGTGAAATATTTACGAACACTAAATCTTCAACCGCAAATTACAAATTCTTTCACCTCTTATCAGCATAACTCTTTTGGCGATATTGGGCCACCTTCACTCTTTTCTTAATCACCGAAACTTTTTCGATAGTCTCTTGGATCATGTCTGGTCCAAGTACTAGTCGTTCTCCCATCTCAACCCAACATGCTAGTGGCTTGCACGGTCTTCCATATAGGGCTTCATAGGGTGCCATTCCGAAGCTTGCTTGAAACTATTGTTATAGGAGAACTCAACTAAATGCAAATGATCCTCCCATAATCTGCCAAAATCTAGAATACACGGTCTCAAGTGATCCTCTAGAATCTAATTCACTCGCTCCGTCTGTCTGTCTAATTGGGGGTGGTATGCTACTTAAGCTCAACTTTGTTCCTTGAGTTGTTTGCATTGCCTCCTAAAATTGACTAGTAAATATGGGGTCTCGATCACTTACAATACTCATAGGAACTCCATGCAATCTGACCATCTCTTTCAAAATCTGAACATCTATCTCCTTTGACTCCTTGAATTAATCCTTTTAGTATTTCATTTTTCCTCTGATTTCTTATAATCCTTTCCTAAAGTTTAAGGGTAACCTCCAAGAGAGTCAAAACGACATTCCTTCTTAAGGCATCCTCCATAGCCTTTCCTGGCGTATAAAGAATATCCAAGTCGTAAGATGCTAGAAACTCCAATCACCTCTGCTGCCTCAGGTTCAGATCCTTCTGAGTAAAAAGATACTTCAAGGAATTATGATCCATAAAGCGATCAAATTTTTCACTTAATTGAAGAAGAAAACTTACTCCTGAAATATCTAAAGGTTAGAAAGTACCTAAGAGGAGTAGAAGGATCCTTACCCGGCAAGTAGTGTTTCTACATTTTTAATGAAAAAACAACAGCCAGCAACTGCCCGCTTGCGTATGCAATCACTCTACCATGATATATCAAAACAGGGTCTAGTCCTACTCAACAAGCATATGTATAAATCATGAGTCCATTAGTTCCTTCTGGAATAACCAAAACTGGTGCACTGGTCAATCTCTTCTTCAATTCCAGAAATACTTCTTCACACTTTGATGTCCATACAAACTTTCTTCCTTCTTAGTCAACTTAGAAAAATAGGAGGAAATTTTAGAATACTTTTGGATAAACCTCTTATAGTATCTAGCCAAAACTAAGAAACTATGAACCTCAGTAGGAGTCCGCAATCAATTCCATTCCAAAACAGCTTCTACCTTCACTGGATCAACTGAAGTACCTTCTCCTGACACAAGATGTCCTAAGAATCTTACTTCCAATTTTCCAAATGGCATTAGAAAATTTTGCCTTCAGGTTATGTCTCCAACACCATATCCAAATGTTGTTTTTGCTTCTCCTAAGATTTAGAATATATAAGAATGTCATCTATGAAAACTAACACAAACTTATTAAAAACATCTCGAAAAACACGGTTCATGAGGTCTACAAAATATACAGGCGAGTTGGTTAACCCGAAAGGCATAACCAACCGCTCAAAGAGAAAGTTAAGGCCTCTAAATGCAGTTAAGGGTATACTATCTTCAGCAACCCACAACTGATGGAATCCACTAGCTAGATCCATCTGTGAATATACTGTAGCTCCATAAAGTTGGTGAAAAAGATCATCAATGCAGGGAAAGGGATACTTGTTCTTAATTGTCGGCTTATTCAACTCCCTATAATCCATACACAACCTTAAAGATCCATCGGACTTAGCTGCAAACATCACAGCTAATCCCAACTCGAGTGACAGGGTCCAATCAATCCTCTTCTTAACAGGTCATTGGTTTGCTTCTCTAACTCATTCCTCTCTTTCGGGGCCATCCTTCTCTTGGGTTGAACCACAGGTCTTGCATTAAGGACTAAATCAATGCAGAATTCTGTCTCTCGATGCGGAGGTATGCTATTGACTTCTTCAAACACATCTAGAAAATCCTTTAACCAATTCTACATAACTTAACTCATCCTAGGATGATTCTAGGGCATACAAGAAACTACGTAAATTAATAACTGGATTCTTGCAGGATACTTTAGCAATTCTTTCCAACATAGTTTCTAATGATACGGTTCTTTCATTACAATCTAAAACAACTCCATATTTTGATAACTAATCCATACCAAGAACGATGTCTAACCCCTTGAAATCTAAGACATATAGATTGTAAGCAAAGTGACAAGAAAGGTAGGAAATTGGCACATTCTTAAAAACCATATTCAAATGGGTTACCCCGCTTATGGGGTTAGACACACACATAGGGTTTTCTACAATATTTAGATCAATATGAAATTTAGCTACTGATTCTAAAGGGATAAAACTATGAGAAGCACCAGTTTCAAATAATGCTAAAAAAATGCCATTAATCAGTAAGGTACCTTCAAGGATGTCTTTCCCCTTCACATCCGTTGTAGTCGATGGTTCATTCTTAATGGTGGGCTGCTGCACCTTCTTCATGAGTGGGCAGTCTTTAGTTATATGGCTACTAACAATTGAAACAAAGCGACTTCAGACTATTGGACAGATGGGTCCACTTTGCTGCTTAAGAGCTTCATGGTTCAGAAAGGACCTTGAAATATCACCTCTGTGCTTGCAAAGGTAACAACTAATAGTCTTGAACTTTCCCCCTTATTCTCTCCTAGATTGAGCTTCCTTTAATTTGAATTGTTATCACTCAAATTCCCACCGGTTGGTGCCACTAGAGTAGGTTTCTTCTTTTCCAAAGCCTCATACCATAGAGCCATATCAACTGTTAACAAGAAATCTTATTCAACACCCCAAAGTTGAGTTATGGAACAAGGTTTATCCCTTGGTAGATGAAAGAAGTGGAAAGGGTATATCTTCCTTGAATTTCCTTTCCAGTAGATTGCTGAAATACAAAGTAGTTCAAACCGACCTTTCGACTCATTCAAAAGGGCCGGCTTCTTCCTTTATTAACCTTTCGATTCTATTGAGACAGATTGGCTTTTCGTTCGAAAGCTCACCTTTCGAAATGGTTGAGATACCTCGGGTAAGATTTTCCTTCGTTGGTTTCGACCTTATCGAAGGCCTTAGTTGTTGTGTAAGTAGGACTTAATCCAAGAATCTAAAACAAAGGTTACGACCCTATCGAAAGCAAGATAGTTTGGTGTTAGAACTTGAACCAGGAATCTGGGGTTGGGGTTTCGTTCTTGTCGAAAGCTGTAGGCTTAACCGTCTTAGGTTTGGATTGGGAATCTCAGTTGAAATGATTTTGATCTAGGTTTCGACCTTATCGAAAGGCGAATCTTTTGAAACCTTGTATTAATCAAAGGATTTAGTAGATTGAAGCTTAGTTTCGACTTCGTCGAAAGTAGAGACTCAGGGAAGGTAGCTTGCTGTATGTAACTGAAGTTATTTAAGTTTGTAAGGTTTCAATTGTGTTGGTAGTAACCTTTCAATGTAGGCAACACCAGAAACACATGATTAAATCTGATAAAAGCTTTAAAGATAGTAAAGTAATTTGAAATATTTGAGACTTCCCTTTCACAAGCTAATAAAGACTTTATTTCTCAAAATCCCTAAATTGATTTGGTAATTAGGGTTTACAACACTTTTGATTAAGTAAATACAAGTTCAGAATGGAAAGAATTGGATTCCCAAAACTTGACCCTTTGGGTCTTATTTATAGATGCGGGTCAGCACCTTTCGATCCTAATGCTTCGACTTGGTCAAGAAGTGGCTTCCGAATAACTCAACTATGCTTTCACCTTTGTCGAAAGGAACGGTTGCTCTTTTCTTCTTTGTGTTGCCTTATAAGTGCTTCTGACTCTACCGATAGGCTTCGTTTAATGGTTTCGATGATGTTGGTTACGTCTGAGCTCTTATTTCTAATTTGATGCGGAACCCTCCCGGATCAAATTGGCTTCGACCAGTTCAAAAGGCTTATTATAGCTTTCAAATGGGTTGTTCACGACAATGATTACTTTCGCGTGGTTTAAATGAAGGGGAAACCTTCCGTTTCGAAAGGTTTGGCACATATGCAACGAGTTGTTCTTCATTGTCTTGAAAGGTGTAGCTTTGACTTATTCTTAGGAAATCACCTAGTCGAAAGGTGGTTATTGAAGGCGAAAGTGTGCTTTCGACTCCTTTAACTCCTTCGAAAGGTAAGAGCTTTCTGGATCTTGATTGTAGAAACCCTTCGACACCTTCAAATGTTTTTGAAGCTTTCAAATTTTGGCGATATCATCCCATTGACTCTTTCGGAAGGTCTAGCTGGAGCTCTTTCTTCTTGTTTTCCTTTTTTCTCTGCTTAAATAGGTTTCGACTTAGTCGAAAGGATTTTTTTGTTACTAATATTTTCCGCCCCTACGAAGGGATGCTCTTGACTTTCCAAGTCATCTATGTCAAAATCTAAAAGTTTCCCGCCTATTGGTCTTCCCACGTGAATCTGGGCTGTCGGTTTAGATCTAATTTAACGGTTAGTAGCTCTTTGAAGACTTTTCTTATGAGTATGCTCTTTCTTTCTTCTTCCTTATTTACTTGCAATCAAATTTTCGACTATAAGTAAAATAGTTCTTAAGTTCTCCAATTTTCTTTTTGCTGAATTAAAGATTAACCAGATTGAAATGTAAGTTCGAGATTATTTCTACTTTTTCTATAATCTCTCTTTCTCTATTCTTTGTGTTTACAGTAAATTTCACCCTCTTAGATTTTATAATTGGGATTTTGATTTAAAAATGTTTGAATCTTAATTTCTTGAAAGTTAGTTCAATTCGATTTATAAAGAGTCGTTTATGTTTATGATTCAAATCCTCTGAGATAATTTTGTGATTCAATCTCATGAATCAATGAGATTTATTTCTCGTTTTAAACTTGATTCTAGCCTTTATGATTTTTGCTATTTTGAAAGAATTTTAACTCTCGTTTCACAAATATTGAAATTAAAAATGGTTCATTCATATTGAAATCTGTTTCCTTAACGAGTTTGGTCTGTCTGTTTAAGAAAATTTTTAAATCTTGGATTTGTAATCGGGTTTAGGGAAGACAAAAGCTTTTTTTTCGTTCACCCGGAAGTTTTGAGTTTTATGGATGAAACATTGACGCCACAAATTAATCTTTCTACCCTTCAAAAGGGATTAAGGCGACAACATTGGTTTTGCTTTCTTAGCCCCTTTCGGTGGGGTCGAAAGATATTGTAGCATGAATTTGATCAACCTTGTCGAAAGGTTGTGAAACAGAATGTAGTTATCTCTCTCGAAAGAAAATTGTTTCGATTGAGTCGAAACCTTTTAAGCTGATTAAAATCCTCTCTCTTTAGTATGTTTTAAAAACCATAATGCCCCTTCGTCCCATTTGAAACCTTTTGTAATGACTCAGACGGAACCTTCTATAATCACCTATCCTAGTATTGTCAAAACATTCCATGTCCATATAAATTTATCTTAGATCCTTTCAAATTGATGGGTATATAAGGTTTCGACAACATTCATAGAAAATTTAAGTCATTGGTTTCGACAATGTCGAAGGGTTTTGTTATCTTGTTTATGAAATGTTTGTAGTGTATATTTTTATTCAAGTTTTTGAGTTAACTTTTAGGTATTTCCTTTTAACAACTTGGTCCTCGTGGAGCTTTCAACATTGTTGAAAAGTTCCAATTGAACAAACATTTTCTTCCTTTCGACCTTATTGAAATCTCAATGAATACTCTTGCTTAGGCTTACAACACTGTCGAGAGGTATATGCTAAATGTTGATGTCCCTTTTCCTTTCGACTCTGTGGAAAGCTCAGTGTCTTTGACTTTTAAATTAAACATTTTTTTCAAGAATTTGAAGTTCCCTTTTTGGTTTTATGCTTAAGTAGGTTTTCTACCAATTCTTGAAAAAATGCTAGTAAACTTGAAAATTTGAACTGAAACGTCTTCGGCTAGTAGAACCATAAGCTCTTCGAAGAAGGCCGAAGCTACTTCCAAGAATTTACTCATATTTACTCAAGATGGAGTAGATGCTATCCTTAATGACTTTGACATTATTGGTGTAGAAGCCATTCCTCCCAAGGAAACAGATACCATCAATAGCCCTCTCGAAGGGTTCTTCGCTTATACCGCCATCCATATAATGCATGGATGGGTTTCTACCTTTCCCAAAGTGTTTATCCAAGCTCCTTTCTCATCTCAAGATTGCTCCGATCCAATTGTTTCCAAATGTCTGTACCTATCTCCTGTCATTAGATATGATGGCATTGGAGTCTGGGATCCCCTCTCTTAATGCTGAAGTTTTGAAGTACTTGGTCTGGCTGGTCAAGCTTAGAAATCTCAATAGCCAAGTATTCAGAGCCAACCTCCAAAAGAAGATAGTATCATATGGGGTTAATAAGTTCATAGACTGGGAGAACCAGTTTTTCTTTGTTAAGTGCTTTCCAAACATCATCGGGACTTTCTCTTCCCCTCATAAGTCTAGATTTTCATTATCTTCTTTTATTCAATGGTTTCTTTCATCTAATCTTTGCTTTTGTTAGATGTCCTTATTAAAAAGTTAAATGAAGAAGGTAGGAAAACATTAGAGTCTCTAATTGCGGCCTTAAATCAAATTGGGAGTAGATTGATGTTATTGACTCCAACGAATTTACGAAAGCATTCTCTTCTTCCAGAAGGCCAAAGGATCCTGGGTAATCCCCCATTTGTCTAACATACCTCCTGGAACAAACGCTTCCTTTCTTTGGGAGACTCATCAAAATTCTCTCTTATGTCTCCCATTTATGCCGACCACTCTAGTATGTGATAAACATTGTACTTGTTATGAATTGTTGTGTCATTTTTTTCCTTTTTTTTCGATTTATTTTGCTAACTTATAATCTGCTTGAACTCTTTTCAGCCGCTCCTCAAGTTAAAAATTTTGTTAGTGGTGTTGCTTCCCTTCCTATAACTTCTTGTGTGCTATCTATTGTCTAATCTCTTGCCAAAACTAAGAAGGCCATTAGAAGGAAGTTATATTCACCGACCGAAGTTAAACCTCCTCTGAAGGCTGCTAAAGTTATTGATATAGAGGAGGAGGATCGTTCATCTCTTGATAAAGCCTTGGAGCGCCCGATCATTGTAGCTCCTTAAGAAAAGTTGAAGTAAACACCTACTACTATCGATCCTCTCTCATGTATAACTGTTTCTAGCTCTCCGGCCATCCTCGAACAAATACAACAAGCTTTGGAGATGACTCCCCCTCTAAGGCATACTCCTTAGAGGCCACCATCTTCTTCTCCTTCCGTTAATTTTATGGAGATAGCTTAATCTATTTTAAGTTCGGATTCCTTCACTTATATCCACCCGCCTTCTTCTATTCCCGATTTGGTAGGGCATTACTGCTCTCTGATAGAGCAGCAATTTTTGGTAAGCTTCATTTCGACTAACTTTATCATCACTGGCTTATTCTAAATCTCTAAATTGTGTAACATTTCTTCTTCAGATTTCTAAAAGATGGTTAACTCTACATGAGCAAGCATCCAAATCTTCTATTGAATCGTCCAAGTTCCAGGAGTAATATCTCATGTTAAGAATCAAATGTCATCTTTGTCTGCGGCAAAAGATGAAGCAATCTCCAAACTGGAGCGATTAAGAGCTTCCCTTGCCCATTCAGAATGTGCTCTTTCAGAAGAAAGAAGGGCCCGCCAACTTCTTGCCGACAAAATTTTTTCCATGCATCTAACTTTAAAAGATTTCGATGAGGGGAAGGCCTGCATAGGAGCAAAGAATGCTTCTTTAAAGGAGAAGTTAAAGAAAAATGAAGCCTCCCTGAAGCTCGTTGTCGATACCATCTCCGATGCCAAATAATGAGTGTCTCAGTTTCTTAATGCTACCCTGGGGAAATCATGCTGAGTTGTTACGGAAAAAGCCCTAATGCTTGCTTATGCGGATACGTTCGAGAAGTGCCCTGACATATGCTTCCACTCACCCAACTCTTCCCTTGTTGATAGAGTAATGGGCAAAATTAATCAAATGAAGCAGGGGGTTGAAACCACAACAAAGGTGGAAATTAATGCCTCCAAAATTCTCTCTTTTGACGTCCCCTCTTTCAAAATTGATTCTGACTTTGAGGATGAGGGTGACAAGAATGATGCTGCCAGGGAAGAAGGCGATGATGATGATGGTGATGGCCATAGCGTTGATAATGATGATGATGTCGATGGTAGCCAAGGTTCAGTTGGTGATTAAGGAGGCCATACTGAAACCTCCGAGAAGAATTATGATAATGATACTCATGCTCCTGAGAAAGAGTCATCTTCCCAAAAGATGTTCTGTCTGAACCTGCCCGGCCTTCTGCTCCTTAAGAAGAAGAGCCTGCTTCGATTAATGTTGTAGAGCTAAAGGGAAAGAGCAAGCTTCCTTGACTTCTGTCCTGATATCACAGATATGGGATTCTCTGTTTGAATATATTTCACTTCGAAGAAAATAATAGTGCGAACCATTTATTTTAGATAAGGAAGAAATCTGTCCTCCCTCATAAAACCAAACTTGAGAAAAAACAAGCAGAGATAAACAGGTTATATACGGAGCTAGACAGGCATATAAAAGAGCTAATGTACTTTCAGATAAATATCATAGACTTGATAGAAGTGCATCGGTGCTGGCATCTTTTAAGCACTTTTTAAGAGAACTGGCAGTTGATCACTTTATTTTGGATGCTGATTGAAGAAAGAGGTATTTTAATCAACTTCTTATATGAAGCTTATTGTAGACACACAATTACTGATTTTTCATACTTAGGCGAATTTAATGGTAGTCTACTTAGGTGTTTCGTAAGAGATATTTGGATGAATTCGGATCTGACCCGCACCCGGAAGCTTGTTGGAACTTACCATGGGTCAGATCGATTCCCCAAGGTCTCCCCATGAAAAGCTTAAGTTTTATAAGAATAAATTTGTCTCTAAGTTATTTCATAAGTCTTTTATATATGAACCAGAAGAGCAATTGTAAACATGTAATAATGTATTGACTCTGTAAATATTTGCTTTAGTTTTATTCTTTATGCTTAGCTTTGTTTTATTATATGATCATAGAGTGACCGTTCTTTAGAGACCATTTAAGCCAATATGTTAGACTGAGAAGATTTTATCTTAAAAGGCATCAATTTTAAAGTCTTCGAAATTAGCAAGATACTGTTTTCTTAGAGATTTACAAAAACTCTACTTGGAATATCCTCATCTCCGCTTTGATTTCCTTGGTGATGAGAAAGAAAAACTTCTTAAGGAAATCTAAACATTTTATACGAAATTAATTTGTGGTCGCGATAGTCCTCCAGTTGGAAAATTGGACTATAGCAAATGCCCACCAATTATTACTCCAAAAGGAGTCAATTTTCCTTTTGATTCAACAATTATCCTTTTCGCTAACTCATTAGATAAAGTTAGAAAAGTAATTTCTCAGCTTTAGATGTAAACCAATTGTTTATTGTATCTTTTAGCTTCGTTGTTGTTTGAGTTGTAATATGTTATTATAATAATAATAAAGAGATTTTTCATCTTGATTTTAACTTTATTTTGTTTCTTTTTTCTTAAATAGGAGTTACAATCATCTACAGCTCCTCTTCCCCTTGATTTATCATCACACATCGCTAATCTTAAAGAGAAACTATTAAAATCATGTGGATGGAGTCAACTTAGTGATGATATCTTACTAGAACGTTTCCATGGCAATGCCGAAGCCTTGAAATGGCATAAAAGATATTTTGTTCAGAAAACCATTGCTAGTAATATGAAAGATCAAATTTCCTACCTCGAGGCCGATATTAAAAGCAAAGCTGAAATGATTTCATCACTGAAGCGACAAGTAAAATCAAACCCTTCAATCGATTTCGATCATAAAATGTCAGAACTTATCCAACGTATCAGCTACTTGGAATTGAAATTGAAGGATAGACAAGCACAGTGTGAATCACTATAATACATTATAGGAGATGAGATATCGAGCATTGATTTACTGACTCCTCATACCACACCCTCTATTTCTAGACCCATGAAGTCAAATTCTCTTGCTGCTTAAAAATTTCCCTTAATGATTAACCCTCCCCTAGGTTTATATGAGAATGTTGTGGGTGATGGTGCAAGAAAGTTAAGTTCAAAATAGCTAAGTATTTTGATGAGAAATAAAAAGAGAAATATTCTCAGAGTATTAATGAGTATGCCGCCAAGCTTCAGAAGCTTGAATGCGATAATTACTTCCTTCATAAGTGCATCGTGGAATTAAAAAGGGAAAACAAGACCCTTATGGGTGCAAATAGGGCTCTCAACCATGCTTTGAAGACTAACATTGGTGCGATCGATGATGCACATGGCGTAAGGAAGAAGGAAAATAAACTTAAAGAAGTTCTCTATGCCTCAATTTGTCACATAGTTGATCCTTTGATCGTTGAGAATCTTAGCAAGGCTGCTCAAGACTTATATCACATTTGTATCATTAAATGTATGGATTTGTCTTATATATATGTAAACAACTTTATAGGTTTTGTAAATAATTTCATGAGTTATGTAAATCATATAGACTTCATAAATATCACCTGATTTGTAAGCCTTTTCTATAATGTCACTTTTGAAATGCTTTTTAATAGCTCATACATTGATTTCTATACTTGCTGAATCTTTCATTTCTCTTTGCTATTCTGATTTCCCTGTAAAGGATGAATCAAACAATATTTCTAATTGTTAGCTTGAAATTGACATGCAAATCCATGTATATCATTTGCATAGATTAATAAACCATCTTGTTCATCGCGTAAAAAGTAGTTTATATCACATATCTAAATCTCACCTTTGACCGTGAGGAGAAACAATTAAGAATCTAACTTCAACCATTTGGTGGGATTTTCCAAGTCATGTTGATTAGAAATCCCACGCTCAAATAGGTGTATAAATTTTGGAAAGTTATCTTCAAGAGATATTTAATAAAGAGCTAAATCCAAAAATAATTATCTAAATATTTGTAGTGGAAACCCATTGACCCATTCTTGGGTATTAATGAAATTTAAAAAATTAGAAATTCAAGACCTATATTTCGAAACTTATAATAATGAACTTCATAAGAGTATTCTCTGACCCAGATTCGTGCATTTGTGATGGATAAATAGAAATCCAATATTGAAATTTGACATCCAGATTAGGGCTCAATTAAGTAATAGTTTCGATACCCAATTTGGGTATGACAAAGGTAGTTAGTGATCGATAAAGACTTGAAACCCAGAATTGGGTATTAGTAAATGAAGTTCTGAAACGAATGTCCCAAAACCTAGATTCGAGTATTAATTAATGAAACTCAGATATGAGAGATCCAAAACCAAGATTCAAGTATTAATAGATATTGTTTAGAAATGAAAGTCCTGAAACCCAAATTTGGGTATTAATAAGTGGAGTTCTGTACCGCTCCTTTGATATATGAACCCTTTAGGTTTTTTATAAAAGTAATTTGATTAGTTGCCTCTTGAGCTCGAACGTCTTAGTCCATAATTAGAAATCTGTTTCTTATGCTTGAACATCTCATCTTCTATTTAATGAGCCTCCTCTTGGGCTTGGATATTTCAGTCCATTATTTGATGAGCCTTTGGCCTGGGCATCTTAATCCTTTATTTGGTGGGCCTCTTCTTGGCCTGGACATCTTAGTCCATTGTTTGATGGGCCGCTTCTTGGGCCTGGACATCTTAGTCCATTGTTTGATGGGCCTCTTCTTGGGCCTGGACATCTTAGTCCATTGTTGTCCAGTACTCTTGGTTAGCTCATCTTAGAGGCGGGAACCAAGGACTTACCCGACCTCCCTCTAGAAGGCGCCCTGCCCTAGCCATAGCAAGGCACATACAGGGGCTTATTCGATGCTTTACCCTGGCCATCTTATGGCGCAGATAAAGGTTTACTCCGTCTTTCCTCCAGGAGGTGCCTTACCCTGGCCATAGCACGGCATGGATAAAGGCTTATTCGGTGCTTTACCCAAGCCATCTTATGGTGCGGATAAAGGCTTACTTTGTCCTCCCTCTAGGAGGTGCCTTGACCTGACCAGAGGCGTGGCCAAGGGATTATCCGGTGCTTTGACATGTCTATCTTATGGTGCGCTAAAGGCTTACCCACCCTCCCTCTAGGAGGTGCTCTGCCCTGCCCAACTTGGCACGGACATAGCTTTCTAAATCTTATGTAGACTACCATCTCAGGTAATATCCAAATATATGGAGCATTTCACTCTCAACCATGTAGATTTTCCCTGGAAAAGTATCTCTTTATTGATTTTTTCTCTAGTTCCCATTACAAATTCACGAATATTTCCTTGTCAAAAGAAATTGATGATCATCCCCTCCAGGGCTTTGCAATGATTGGTTTCATGGCCATTCATCATGTGGTAGTAACAGTAGGATCCTCCCAGATTACTTTCATATTTTGGCTCCTTTTTCTATGATGGCCAATAGTTAAGCTCATCCTTAGTAAGCAATTAGAAAATCTCAATGGATGTTGTTAAGTAGCACTCTTTTGGAAGTCTAGGCTTGAAGCTTGAATTTTGCGAATGGTTTTTTGACTTTTTGTTTCTTAGCCTTATAGTTTCATGTTCTTCAATTTCTTTTCTTTTTGCCACTCTCTGTAGTTCTTATGTACGAAGTACTTTTTGTAATTCGTTGTTGCCACTTATTTGCAAAGGCATTGTAATCAACCATTATTTCTTCTTCAAAGACTTTGCCTAATGTTGGATGGTTCTTCTCATTTGATTGAATACCTTATCACTTCCACAACCCATCTGATTAAATACCTTATCACTTCCATTTGTCCTTTTCCCCAAGGGAAAAATCGGGTTGGGGCCAACATGAAAGGGATTTAAGCTCCATTTCTTAGGATCGTATGATTCCCTTTTTTCTTATTTATAATTCTTCGTGCTTTTAGCCTTAATCTTCGTTCTTCATTTTGATTCGAATCTTTGATGAATTTTGAGAGGAACTTTATCTTATGTGGCTCAGAGGATCCTTGTTCAGATCTTATGATTCTTCTAGCCATGATTTGAGCTAAGTATATGAACTTGAGATTAGGTTAAGTGAGGTTTGAGACAAGTTGTGTCGAGTGTTCAACCAAGTCGAAGGTTCAAGATCTCCTTTTAGCGCCAAAAATGTAAACAAGTAATCTTGTCAACACCCCAAAGTTAAGTTATGGAATAAGGTTTATCCCTTGGGTGATGAAAGAAGTGGAAAGGATACATCTTCCTTGAATTTCCTTTCTAGTAGATTGCTGAAGTACACAGTAGTTCAAACTGACCTTTTGAATCAGTCGAAAGTGTCGGCTTCTTTCTTTATTAACCTTTTGATTCTGTTGAGATAGATTGGTTTTTTCCTTCAAAAGCCCACCTTTTGAAATGGTTGAGATACCTCGGTTAAGATTTTCCTTTGTTGGTTTCAACCTTGTCAAAGGTCTTAGTTGTTGTGTGGCTAGGACTTTATCCAAGAGTCTAAAATAGATGTTACGACCCTATCGAAAGCAAGGTTGTTTTGGTGTTAGAACTTGAACCAGGAATCTGGGGTTGGGGTTTCATCCTTGTCGAAAGATGTAGGCTTAGATGTCTCAGGTTTGGATTAGGAATCTCAAGTTGGAATGGTTTGGAGCTAGGTTTCAACCTCGTCGAAAGCTGGACCTTTTGGCTCCTTGTATTAATCAAACGTATTAGTATATTGAAGCTTGGTTTCGACTTCGTCGAAAGAAGAGACTTAGGGAAAGGTAGCTTGTAGTATGTAGCTGAAGTTATTTAAGTCTACAAGGTTTCGACCGTGTCGTAGTGACCTTTCGATGTAGGCGACACCTAAAACACAAGATTCAATCTGACAAAAGCTTCGAAGACAATAAAGTAATTTGAAATATTTGAGACTTCCCTTTCAAAAGCTAAAAAATACTTTTTTTCTCAAAATCCCCAAATTGATTTGGTAATTAGGGTTTACAACACTTTTGATTAAGTGGATACAAGTTCAAAATGGAAAGAACTGGATCCCTAAAATTTTACCCCTTAGGTATTATTTATAGATGCAGGTCAGCACGTTTCAACCCAAATGCTTTCAAAAGGTGGCAGCCGAATAAATCAAATATGCTTCCGCCTTTATCGATAGGAATAGTTGCGCTTTTCTTCTTTGTGTTGCCTTGTAATTGCTTCCAACTCTATCGATAGGCTTCATTCAATAGTTTTGATGATACTGGTTACATCTGAGTTCTTGTTTTTGACTTGATGCGGAACCCTCCTGGATCACATTGGCTTCAATTGGTTCGGAAGGCTTATTATAGCTTTCAAAGGTGTTGTTCAGGGCAATGATTACTTTCGTGTGGTTTAAATGAAGGCCAAACCTTTGGTTTCGAAAGTTTTGGCGCATATGCACAGAGTTGTTCTTCATTGCCTTTGAAAGGTATAGCTTCGACTTATTCATAGGGAATCACTTAGTTGAAAGGTGGTATTGAAGGCGGAAGGGTGCTTTAGTCTCCTTCGACTCCTTCGAAAGGCAAGAGCTTTCTGGATCTTGATTGTAGAAACCCTTCGACACCTTCGAATGGTTTTGAATCTTTCAAACTTTGGTGATAGCATCCCTTCCACTCTTTCGGAAGGTGTAGGTGGAGCTCTTTCCTCTTGTTTTCCTTTGTTCTCTACGCAAACAGGTTTCGACTTAATGGAAAGGAGTTTTTGGGTACTAACATCAACTAAATCCACAAAAGTACGCTTCACATGAGTAGTCATTCTTTCAGGTACTCTTCTCTCATACCCAAAGAAAACATCTTGTTTTCCTTTAATGAGGTGTTGACCAATTCTAGACTAAAACAAGATAACTCTTTGAACTTCATCTCATATTCTACTACCGATAGATCCCCTTGCTTCAAGTCCATGAAGTTTCGGTACATCCTGGACCTCCTTGTTGTTGGCAAAAATTGGTCCTCGAAAACTTCTTTAAACCGGGCCCACGAAAACTCTTCTTTTGGAACATTTGCAATAAGGGAGTCCCACTAAGCTGCTGCTCCCTCTTGTAGTTGCCATACTACTAAGATCCTTTTCTATTCATCGGATAAACCAAGACCTTTAAAAATCTTTTTGTATGATCACAACCAAACTAGCACTTCCATGATAGACTTAGTTCCTTTAAAGGGTTTCCTTTCTAGATTGGTGCAATCCTTGCATAAGGTTGCAAAATTCACTCTTAGCTGCTCTGGCGATGCCTCCACGACAATTTGAACTCCTCCAGGATTTAAAGTTCAACCCTTTGTAGTCATTTTTCTACCTGCTCCCCTACGTTGTCTGCCTCTATTACTCATGTCTTACAACCTGGACATAGTAAGATAATTGTTATAATATTTGGAACTGATAAATCTTAGAAGAAGAGTACTAATCAAACCTATCAAGCTGATTTATCTATCAGATATATATATATATATATATATATATATATTACAAATACGCACTCTTGAAGTTGACCCCAACCCAAAGCTAATGTGTTCGCTTAACCTAATTCCAATACCAAAATGTAACGATCAGCCTTCTTACACTGAAGGACGACTGTTAAGGGTAAAAGAAAAGGAAAGATAAGAAGAAACTACATAAACACATAATCTTACCACGAATCAGAACAACACATAATAGATAACATAGAATATTACATAGTCATTTCCATGATAATAATAATAATAATACATCAGAGTCAATTCATTACAACCTTAAACTAGATAGTTATAGCTACATGTCTATACAAAAATACACAGATCATTCATAAACATAGCGGAATATTATAATAACTATCTAGCGGTTAAGCTACCTGCTCCAGCTCCTTCAAAATATAGTCATAAGAAACTTGGATCACTTAGCTACTCATACAAATTTGAGTGCCCAAAAGTTCTAGGAAAAGAAAATATAAAACTCTTGGTCAAACAAGGGTCGATGAGAGTAAACTCAAAATAAATTAATTTTTACTTTTACAAAAACGATTTAAAAGTCAAAGGTATCTCATAAGACCATGCTGCATAAAAACAGAATGGATTGCTAATTTAAGAT
Organism: Allium cepa; assembly: GCA_030765085.1. Classification (NCBI taxonomy): domain Eukaryota; kingdom Viridiplantae; phylum Streptophyta; class Magnoliopsida; order Asparagales; family Amaryllidaceae; genus Allium; species Allium cepa. The sequence goes on from CM060934.1 coordinate 632,008,735, forward strand.
AACAAAAACACTTTATATAGAAATCCAGTGGTGTTATGATAGTGTCTAGGGTTTAAGTAAAATAGGACATAGCTGAAATGTTTGCATCTCACACGTCAACATATTTGAGTACCACTAAATTCGTACGACACTTATTTGGGAATGGATTCCATATAATGATTGGGCTACTGGAGTACCGCCTGTCACAGTACACCTCTAGATTTGTGTACTGAGGTCGAACCTGTCGACCCCTTCCAACACAAGACTGGCCAACCCTTTATTGAATAGTATAGAGTATGACCACCCCTTGGTTGGGATCAGCAATCGTACCGAAGCATAAATGAGTAGATATCTAGATGGGAGTTATCATACGCTAATGGGAGCGACCCACCTGGCCTTGCTGCATCTTTCCTGTTTTAGTCATTCTCGGTTGATGAGGCCTAAGGCTACGTTTACATTTGTTATAGCGTTGCCACTTGAAATGCTAAAATTGCCTTCCAGATGTTGACACAAAGTCAACATTCATCTATACAGGTCGTTCAGGAGATGAACGAACTGAAGGCATATCTCCACTACACCCGTTTTGGGATCACCCTCAGGTTAGTAGCAAATAGCCCTTGCACTTCAAAGTCTTCATCTTTGACTTTTCCTTCACTATTTTCAATTTGAACGCTTATGCTGGTTCGAAGTGGTTTTTAGATAACAACTGCTATCTGATCTCGGTCTCTTCAAACCAACGTTTGATAATTTAATAGCGTCAAGTGGATTATAGTAGACCATTCCACTATCAGGGTGTAAGATTTACATATGAACATATGTTCGATATGCTTAGATTATCATGGCCCACTTATCGAAATTAACTCCCTTGTATTAATCGCGTTCTTCAAGTGCAGTATTTGTGATAAGTATAAACTGACTTACTTTTAATAAAACGTGTCAACGTTTTATTACACTTTAGTCATATGGCTACTTAATAACATGGACAAGAGATCCTTTTGGTTTAAACAATTTTCTTAGACAAGAAAGTTGGTTAAAAATAAATAACCAATAGAGTTTTGAAAGAACTTAAAAATAAATAAACTTTAACTAAATCTTAAGTTTAAAACTTAATTAATCTTATTAATTTTAATTAAATCAAAAATCGTACTCTGAACTATAATTAATTAAAAATTATTTATAATTATACTTTAATTAAATAACACTCCTTTATGAAATTAATCCCCAATTAAGTGGATAATTAACGTTTAATAAAATAATAATTAATTACATAATTAACTCTAACTTAATAATCAATTAAAGTGAATAAACTTGATTAAATAAAAATTAATTTTCTTTTATCTTAATATATTATAATTTAAAGCTTCCTTAATTAAAAATAATTACTTGGTTAATAATTTCTTAAACTCAAATTACTTAACCTAATTACTTGGTTAATTAATTAAATAAAAATTGCCCTAATTAGTAAATTATATTTTTAAATTATTAAATACCTAAAACTTAATCTTTTGACTTACTTAATTAATTTTAAATGAGTTTTCAAAAACATTACAAAAAGAAAACACATTAAAATTTGAATCATGAAATTTTATGAACTGCATCTGTAGCGACTATCCCGATGAGCGCAATTCACTAGAATTGATTTCTAGGTGGAAACCTCGCTTTAACACTAGCCACTATATGTTCAGAAACACAAATGGAAGAGTTTTGAAAACTTAAACAAAATGGGAAAATTTTGAAAACATTTACTAAATCTTAAAACTAGAAAACAAGATTTTGTTTTCAAATCGGATCGCAAGTCCTTTAGGACATTTAAAAGGTGTAAAAATGAGAGCATAAAAGAGTAGTGGCATATATAGGCTTAGGAAATTAATTAAAAATGTGTAAGTGCTTATAATAAAATATGTATACATGCATGCACTTCACTCCTCCCTCCCCTTCATTTCCATCCTCAAGTACTCCTCTCTGTCTTGCACTATTCATGCCATGCACTAAGTACTTTATATTGAAAACATTATTTTTATATGTTAATATACATATATACTTTTAATAAATAAAATCTTCTTTTACCTTTCAATTTTTTTCTAAACTATATATATTGGTAAACGAAATTTGAAAACGATTTTATTACTATAAGTTATTATTTAAAATAGTTATATTTGTTAATAATAATTCATTTATTTATTATTTTAAATTTATTAAAACATTCATTTATTTAGCGATTAAATTATGGGTTGTTACACTTAATTTCTAAATACTTACTCAAAAGCCCACATATCCAAATTTATAAATTATTTACAATAATTTATTTCATATAAATTCTAAAGTCTAAAATAAAAAAAATTAATTTCCCATTAATAATAATAAAATCCTTTAAAATCTTTATTTAAAGAATGATCACTTCATAACACTATTTTATAACAATGAAAATATTTAATAAACAGAATAAAATCTCAATTTTCTCTTCAAAATAGATTTATTTATCATTTATCAAAGAATGCCAAATTACCAAAAAAAATATTCTTGTCCTAACCCTAATTTCAAATTATCTTCAAGTAAAACAATTTCTAATTTCTCCAACTTCAATAAATGAGAAAACAAATTTCATATTTTAATTTCTAGTTTAAATCTTTATTTATTCAATATAAGCAACAATAGAATCAGGGTTGTTACACAGAGCAACGTCATTTCAATTTACTATAACACGTAATTGAAATTTTCTTTAATATGGAAAGTACATTCCAAGAAGGTCAATCAACTGCTCGTCCCTGTGACGATCCGCATTTCGAAAGTTTTAAGTCGACAATAAACCACACATGTCTAATTCAAAACAATCTGGAACACAGATAATCAATGGGGTTAATTAAGAAAAATAAGAAAAGAAGAAAACAAACACATAATCTTGTAGCGGAATGAAAAAATATAATAAGCAAATAAAAAGTTCATGAAGTTCTTTATACTATACATTTGATTATAATTTATACAACATATATGAGAGTTATATATACAACAGAATAATAGAATAATGTAGTAAAACAACATGATGCGGAAATAATACCAGCAATATAATATACCAAATTTTCGTCTTCGTCCTCTGGAAAATATTCTTCAATGCACTAAAATACTCAGGCATGTCCCAAGCATAAAGTAAAGCAATACACTCGAGTCAGAATTGAAATATTCTTATGTAAGTCAAATCATTATCAGTATAACATGAGTGTAATAGCATCAGAGATGTTTACAGGGTTTGACATCTCCTATCCAATATATAATGTGCATGCAATTAAAGTATGACAAGGCACGGGAGGCAATGCCTAAGGTAGGATACTAGCAATTCGGTCGTAGGGCTAGTGGTAATGCATTGCAGCCACGATCGCCTACCACGTCCATCCATCCCATATTGAATCAAAGGGAGGTTATCCCAAATCAAGGTGCAACAATCGAAACCAACATCAAGGGAAATTATGGAATAAGTCCAAAAATAAAATCGAAGAATGAATATCCACTAGAGGTAGCTACCCTCATTGGCCCTGTCAAGCCATCCTATTTTAATCATTTCGAATTGACACAAGTGTTGGGCTCTATCCATCATCGTTCTCTTTCTTTAAATCCAACAAACGTACACCAAACGGGCCACTTCATTCTGGAGTCTCCTCCGCGTACTCAGTTGTTAAAGTGGTTCTAATATTGACATAGAGTATGCCAATAAGAGGCACTAGTTCTTTAACAACTAAATGTGTGTTGGTTCTTTTACATTTTGAAAATGATGCATATTTTGATATCAAAATACCATATTCACTTCAAAATATCATCCATTTCAAAATTATCATATTCCCTTCAAAATCAATTCCATTCCAAAAATTATTTCGACTTTTGGTTATAATTTCATTTTAACCACATAAGTATTTAAATCAACGATTTAAATATAAATGTTCCAACTTTGCACAGTTTGAATTTCAGAAAATAGTTTGAATAGTTTAAAATAGTTTAAAAAGGTTAGAGATTTTAAAAAGTTTGATATAAAATGGTTTGAGTATTGAAAATGGTTTATATAGTAAAATAGTTTGGAAAATCAAAATAATTTGAATATGTTAAAAAGATAGACTTTAAACTGTTTATATTAAAATAATTTATTTTGAGAATAGTTTCAAATCAAACCATTTCTTTCCATTTCCCATAAATCTAGACCCAACTCCAAATTTCAAATCAAATAAACTCAAATTTCAATCTTTGAATTTAAAATCATCGTCAATCTCAAATCAATTCAAATCGACTCAATTTCAATTTTAGATTAAATCGGTTTCAATTCAAATCAACTTCGATTTCAATTTGAATTAATTTCAATTCGAAATGTTCATTTCAACTTCATATTCAATTCAACGATTTGATACGATGGTTTAAATTTCAATTCAATTCTTATTTTAAACCATTTCAATTCATATAAATTTCGAGTCCAATTTCAATCTACCCATTTAAATCACTTAAATAAAATTAAACTTCAATGTTCGAATTAAGGTTTATTTCTTTAAAATAACTCAATTCCAAGCCCAAATCTGAAAATATCCATTTCAATTTCTTTTACTTGGATATATTTCGAAATTCAAATAAAAATTCAATTCTTTTAAAACAAATCAATTTCGATAATTCAAATCATGTTTCAATTATAATTTCAAATTTCAAATTTAATTCTTTAAACAATTTCCTTTAACCAATTTCAAATTTAAAATCTCAAGCCCACGTTTGAAAATAATTCAATTTCAACAAATCACTTGCTTTATTCTTTAAAAACGATATCATTTAAATAATTTCAAAAAATCGAAGAATTTTAAGACCATTTAATTTAACCAATCCGGTGTCGGTATATAATTTTCTATCCTATGGCCAAGTAAGCAGTAGTTTCAATTTTAATTTCAAGGATGAATATATACCATTTCAATCCAAAATAAATGTCATAGGTGTATATCATATCAACCTATTTTTTAATTTATTCGAATATAATTCATATGACAGTTTTATATACTGTCAATAATATACAAGGTAATAACAGGATATATAAAAATAAATAAACAACAAATCATCTAATATATCATCCAATCCCAATCAACATCCAAACAGCCAATATCTCACAATAGTTAACTGGTTATCAATAATCAGGAGTTAACTAGCAATTTTAATTTTAGTTTCAAATTTAACTGTCTATTAAAATTCCTAATGGTTCAAACCATATGACAATTTAAATTTTAGATAAATTATCAAACAACAGTCAATAAAAATAATTCACTTCATGATTTCGATCTAACTAACATCAGAATATTTTAGTAATTCTTGAGTGGTTTAAAATTCTCACCTTTATTTGAACTATTTTTTTAGATTCAAATAAATTCCATCCAACTCCATGTCGTAGACGACTTCGATATGAATCCAATGTAACTTGTTTCGCTCGAATCGGACCTTGCATGGAAAAGTTATGCAATTTTAAATAATCAAGACAATTAAAATAAAATTAACTAATTTAATTTAAAATTAAAGTTAACCTTCTTCCCTAATCATGCTTACTTCCTCCCCTGTTCATGCCCAGGCTTGCGACTTCGCTTTTATTTTTTTAAACTCGCGAATGATGATCGATCGCCAGAGCGCCAACCTGCCACTGCCGCTCAATTCCCCAAGCGCCAGCGCCTCACGCACGTGCGAGCGAAGCATAAAACCCGAAACGTAGCGAATGAACATGGGCCAACCACGGCATCCTCGCGACGAAACTTGGCAATCCAACCGCACAAAACATAGAGCTCGCCGAGCTCTCCAATTTTCCTTTTGGAGTCGTTCGATTTAGTTTAGTGGATTGAGAGAAATCAAAAGGAGAATGGATGATGATTTCCACTATTGAAATCGTATAAAGCACGGCTGAGTTTAGGGTTTCGTTCGTGAATAATGAAAATATACGGCATTATATCTAAATTTCCGACACTATTCACACATAAATTTTCCAAACTCCAAACGAAGCGTGCCGTGTGGCATTTTATATGTTATACCCCTATTTTGAATACAATGGAGTATGTATTGAAGGCCAATTCCATCATATTAAGATGATAGCTTTTCTAAATCAATTTAATTAAATTCCATTAATTAAACTCTAGGTGTTTCAAGCTCGCACGGCCAAACGATAAGTCCAATTGCTGCAAAACTTGAAATCCTATAATAATTCACTATTATGGATCCGATAAAACTGGCTTCGTCGGAATCCTAGAAAGTTGCCCGAATAGCTTTTTTTATATGTTAATTAAAACAAGTAATTTCCAGAATAAATTTATTTACTTTAAATTCAATTTTAAAAGTTAATAATCTTCATTCTTGTTTAAATAAAATTTAAATTAACTTTCGAAATCATTTTCATTCCTATTAAATTCAGGATTCAATTATTTAAATAATTTAAATAATTTCCAATATTAAATTTATACAATTTTAATTATTTAATAAATCGGTAATTTGACATGCAAGTTATTTAACTTATAAAATTTTCTTTTAAAACGAATTCAAATAATAAAATAACTATTTTCATTTTACAATAATTCAACATTTATTACTCAATTTTTGCTATTGATTACACTACGTTAAATATATTGAACTTCATTCTAATGCAAATAATTTCCTTAAATTTTATCGAAATTGTTATTTCAAAATTTTTCCTTCAAGTTCATATTAAATAATTTACATAAATAAAACACTAAATTTTTGTTTCTAACCATTTTTATTCAATAATAATATTAAATTTAATAATTTAAAATAGTTAAAAATACGGGTCGTTACAGTCCCCCACTGTTTGCTGAGTTTAGTTATGCTTAGTGGTTAACACGTCTACTAATTTTTATGGAAGCTAATGGTTTAGAAATTTTGCAGGCTACTCAAACTAGATATGAAGCACCTACCATTAGCATAAGCATTTGGACCGATGCACAAAAGAACACAACATAGTGCCAAAGCTATGAATGTATTATTTTGTTCACTTGATAAAAATGAATTTTCACCAGTCATGCTTTGCACAAGAACATATGATATATGGTGCACTTTACAAGTTACTCACGAAGTCACAAGTAAAGTCGATTAAATGAAAATCTCTCAAAACCAATTCTCATCTTTTAAAATGAAGGCAAATGAATCTATTATTGACATGTATGCTAGATTCCAAACCATACAACACGATCTTATGACACTTGGGGTCAAATTCAGTGTTTTTGATCTTGTCACACGAATTTTAAATTCTTTGACTATTGGATAGGAAAGAAAAAAATTCCATCGAAGAGGCTAATGATCTCTCTCAACTCAAAGTCAAAGAATTAATAGGAAATTTAATGTCATATAAAAATAATTTATAGGCTAGAAAGTAGTAAAATCAAGAAAAGAAGAATATTGCCTTTCAATCAAATGATAACGATTCCGATTGGGCGAAGAAAAAATTGTGTTTATCGCCAGAAACAATAAGAAATTCAAGAAGATGACAAAATCTTAGAATGGTGGAAATTCGAATTCATCAAATCAAAAATCAACCAAATGTTATGGACGTGACAAATTCAACCATATGAAGAAAGAATGTCCATAACTCAATAATGACTAAAAGAAAAACAAATTCGAGAAATTCAAGAAATAAAGAAGAGCCTTTCAACTAACTTGGGATGACTCCGACTCGTCTTCTTCATCTGATGGTGATAGCGTGACTCAGAACAAGCCACTGTTTGTTTTATGGCTAGCACAAATGAGGTACATCCTGAACTAACATATGATAAAATTTTGGAAATTAGCATAGAATTAGATGGTAAGAATAGAGAATCTAAGAAACTAAATAAGGAATATGTATGAAAATTGAATAGAGCAGAGCTAGAAATCGGTTTATTAAAAGATAAGAAAAATATTTTAGAAAAGGAATTAAAAGTAGCACAAAAGGAATGTAAAAGATTGTCTTCTCAAAATGCTACTTTATTACATGATTTAGAAAATAGAAAACTAGAGAATGATAAACATGGAAAAGAAAATCTTGAACCAAAACAAGCTTAGATTTTACCATTGTTGAAATCTCTGATCTTAAGAACACGTTAGATCAAATTGCCAATAACATTTCAAAATTTATTAAGGGAAAACAAGACATACAAAATTTGATTAAAATATCAAAACCATCAGGAAATCCAAATGGATTAGGTTTTAAAAATAAGCAGAATCTTAAGAATTATGGTACATTATATACTAAGTTCACGAAGCCAAAATCTAAGACTATGATCAATGCTTCGAACTCGAATATGATCACTATATGGATTCCTAAAACAAATAACAAGTTAATTAGGAGAAAACACAAAGATGAGTACTTGAAAAACATTGTCTATAATGATAATTTCATTTCTAAAGTCCCAAACCCTCTTGGGTATAACATCATTAACATATCACACCAGCACTCCAAAGGGTAAGAAAGTCAAATGAGCAATTATTCCTGAATCATCATCTATCAATACTAAAGTTGATGAAATTTTTCACTATCAACAAGAAATGATAGGAGTTCAAAGAGAGATGCATTACGAGCAACGAAGTCAAGGAAGTTATCTTAACTTTCTCGAGCGATGTATTCTGGCACTCTGTGGACGTTCACCAACAAAAGATCGCTTATATATAAATTATCCTTGATTATCTAAGACTCCAATCAAAAATTATGACTAAACTCCAACAAATTATTTGGAGGTAGGGCCATCAACCCGGGTTTGGAGTCACACTCTAGCTCAAATCGATGGTCTATACTTAGGCCTCAAATGAGCGAACCAAAAATGACACAAACTCTTATGATCGAACAAAGCACAAGAACTCAGACTCATCAGAGAATAAATAATTTTTTAACATGCACTGTCATATATATGAATACACACACACATATATATGTAATAATAAAATATATATGTATTTTTATTTACTTGATAGTAATAAATAAAATTTAACATGTTTACTAAATAAGCATATGAATTGAAAAATAAATAATATATACTAAAGGGACGAAAACAGGAAATCATATAGCCTCAAACATCAGAAGGGAAACACCAAACAACTCATAAAATATTTGGCTTAATTCTTTGATTAATCCTAAATGTCGGGCACTTAGCCTCAAACATCTGAGACGAATTTCAGCTTTTTTATTTTGTTAGCCCTACATATTCTTCCTACTTTGATCTTTTTTTACCCAAATCATTTTTGTTATTTATCAAATCAAAACCCTAGCTTTCTCTAAAAACCCTTATTTCTCATCAATGGTCCCAAAACCAGTACCTTTCAACAAAAGAGCTAAGAGAGGACAATCTTCCTCCTCTCAACCCACAACTATCACTGATTCACACATCAGAGAGTGGCTCCGTAACAATTCAACCGCTACTCCAATATTTGAAGATCTAAAAATCATAAAACTCTATGCTGGTCCTTTCTGCCAACTATCCAAATTTGAAGAGCAACGCCTTCAAGAGATTACAATCGCCTTCAGATGTCGTTTGCTAATAAATTTTGATGAGAATGAGGTAAACGACCAATTAAATTTTTTCCCTTTTACACGTACTTATTTAGTGCCAATATGTGGACACCGAGAACGAAGAGGGTTGGTTATAGATGAGTGTGTATGGAAGAGTTTTAAAAATTACCGCTAGCATGCTAGGTCGATTCCTTTATTGTTCTTCTAATGGAGTTATTTTAGAGGAAATTGCGGATTATAAGACTTTATGGATTGAAAAAATTACACATCAAATATGGAAAGATAGAATGCCCTTATGGAAATTGGTTTATCTTTGACCATGAGCTAGATTTTTGAATAGAATGATTAACAACACAATAGTACCTTGCTTAGGAAGCCATAAACAGATTTATAAAAATGTCTATAAGGCCTATATGCAATTTTTGGTTGGACATATGTTAATTGAGCAAGGTTTGTTCATGATGAAATGAAAAAGGTTTGGGTTCTTTATCATCAAATTATCATCTATGCACCATACATTATGTGAATCTTGAAAACTCTCCGTGTATGTGCATATGTATATCATTTTGGAGAAATTCTAGTTAAATAATGTGGTACAGGATTCTTCCATTTGATGCAAATTCCTAAAACGCCACCCATTCACATTTCTCTTACTAAATGGACCTGCCCAACAACAACAACAACATCAGTTACACCCAATGCATCAACCGCAAGCCCAAGTACCTCCTCCGCCACAACCTTTTGCTTCCTCTCACCATAATACAGGATATCATTATGAAATGACCCTCTCTTTTATACCTAAATTTTTGCTTAGGATTTTTTTTTTTACATAGTGATATATATATTTATTATCTTATGAATATATATATATATATATATTCTGAAGCCCAAAGTCATTTTTTTTTCTTTTTTTTCAAGTAAACAAACTTTATCCAGGATCAAAAAGTTTTACCAATATAAATATATCAGTGTATTCACCAGGATATGCACACACATATGAAGTTGCATGTGCCTCTCTTGTTCAATCGGAGTTATGGTGAAAACAAGAGGATAATTTAATTGATTAAATTTAATCAATTCTTACATAGTTAATTCAACACATGTAGTAAAATTACTTTCATATGGGCATCAGCCTGATTTTTAGTCTTGATTACTGGGTAGGTTCCTTAGGAAATATGATTCTAAGAAATCAGATAATTGTGTGATATTTATCTTTAAAATTTAATGGTGTAGTGCTTGTGCTCTGAAGATGATATATGTCTTTATCATTTTCTTTGTTTGCTTTTCTATAAATCTTCCCTGGAATGCAACTCTTTCCTGGAAAACTTTTTAAGTAAAATACTTTATTTCTAAAGCTTGATTCTTTCATGTCATGATGCAGAACTAAATAAGATGCAAACCAGGGTGAGTTTCCTGAGACCTGTGAATGTTACAGCTTCTTCCTTTATTCAAGAATAAGATATAAAACATTTATGTAGTGTAGTATTTGCATTTTAAAAACATGCAAACACATAATACATTTTCCCTATGCTTTCAAACTTTTGCATTCACTTGTCATAAAGCAAGATTGACTATATTGTTCTTCAAGACCTAACTGTTTCTTCTTTCTCAATACTTAAAATTCTTCATAGACTCAAGATTGACTAATACATTATAAAGTGTAACCCTCCCATTCACATAACATTCTTACTCAGTTTACATACAGAATTAAGATAAAGCTTTTCAACATACCAGATAAAGAAATTCAGATTTTTTTTAAACTCTAGTTACAAGTCAAATTCTTAACAAAATACTTAACCAATATCCAATTCATTCAGTATTTACTACAATGGAAATTTTAAAATATCAATACATGCAAATTTCATCTTTTAAGATCTTATCTATCTAATTCTAGCAGTTATAATCTTCTTCTCAATGCCTTGCTCCTACTCTTACTTAGAGGCTGCTGTTCTTGAAAAAGCATTTGAAGCTGCCCCTTATAAATGAGACACCCCAGATGCCATTAGCACACTAGGGTCAGACACATGTCTGGTATGAGAAAGTCCACTAAAACAATTTATTAATTAAATTAAAATTTAATTAAGTACATATGCATAAAGTTCTGCCTTTTAAAAACAAATAATACTAGTGTGCATGTTCTGTGTCATTGCATGTGCTCACTTTAATCTTTTTTCTTCCAAAGACTTTCTATAGATGGCGCGTATTCATTCATACATACCATTCGGTCATAAATCAAATAATCATCCACACAGAACAGAAAAATCACCAACATGGGTTAAATCATTTATTCCCTCCACATATTTTATTTCAGGGAAAACTCTAGTCCTCATCATATCAAATACTCTTTCCTTGATATATTTATCTACCCTGGTCTCATCTGCAATCATATGAATCAATGGACACACTGTAATGAACTAATTCACTCCATTACACAAAGATCTCAGGACTTAGACAAGCCATGTGTCAACTTGCATTACTCATGAACACAAGTCATTCTTGTAGTGATCTTGACCACATTTCCGAATCAGGTTCTCAGGTACTTTCTCCTTTAAATTTTTCATGGCAAACTCATTCGGTGAATCATTTCACTAAATCAAGCATTCATCTCATGGCATTCCACATTATTCATATAAACAAACAGAGGCAATCAATCAATTTAAATATTGGTATCTATGTAAATGATTTCTACATATATAAACATGTTCTTGCAACTTAAAAGAGGTATACACAACTATCATTGGTTTGTGGCTTTATGAGAAGACTCTTTTTTTTTTCTTCTTCTATTGCAAACATCCGTGCTTTAGTTAAACTCAGATTGACCAAGCTTCCTAAATCACAAAATTTATTTGCTGAGTATATAGGTATTGTGTATTTTCTTTGAATCAGGGGTATCCGCACATAGGAAAACCTATTGCACCCTCAATTCCTTTTCATCTTAAGCCTCAGCACATATACATGTGTATATTGCAGCTCACATGCTCATCAATTCTTCTGGGTTGAGCCAAAACCAACAGTACTTGCCTATTTCAACATTTTATTTTCTGGGTATTTATTTATGTTTCTAATTAGTATCTTATCAAAAAGAGATCTGGGTTTTTAAGATGCTTATTTATGCACACTGATTATATTTAGAATATTCACAAAATAAAACAAACAGAACAACAATCTAGCATTAAAGCATTTTTAATTTCTGAAAGACAATCACATACTCTTTTTAAGAAAAATTAATTTATAAATTGGCTGCCTTCATTAGGACTTAGTGCCTTAAATTCTTCGAGTGAATTTTCTCACCTAACTTTCTTCTTTGCTTCCTTAGTTAATTGATAAACTTCTGCCTTTTGCCTCAGCTCTCTTCCTTCACTTGCCTTATATTTTATATGGTGTGTTTATTATATATATTTTTCAAAGTTCTTTTGGGGAGGAGAGGAGGCTGTTGCTTATATATATGCAGTGTTCTCCTTAGGGTTTTGGGTATTGGTTAAATCCATTTTTGCCCACCAGAAAATTATGTTATCTACATTTATTTGAACCCAAGATTCTACCCTCCCAGGCTTAATTTGGTGAAGACAAAAGTGGTTATCTACTTTGGTTATTTTCAGAAATCTTACTTTTCCATAGAATGCTTTTTCTCTTGTCTATTTGCATGCCAAAGGCGTGATCTGATTTCACACAATATATATTATATATATATATATTTCTTCTTTCTTAATTCAGCCTATACAAAATACATTTTTGTTTTCCTCCCTTTTCTATTTTTAGCCTTCACTTTCTTATCTGGTGCTTCCTTTTATTTATTTTTTTCACAAGAGGATTGCTTCCTTTCACACCTTCATTCTTTCTGTTTTTATTTAAAAACATATTTGTGTGTTTCATTTTACTAGTTTGGATTCTAATACTTAATTAGTGTACTTGCATATATGTTTTACAGACAATAACTTATATACATATATACATCTATATTATTTTATACTGACACACACATGCACATGTATACTTAGTTATATTTTTATATATTTCTGCATATAGCACATTTGAGGGTTTTCTTTATTTATCTGTAAATATATACATATATTTTCCATACATAGCACCATATATTCATTCATAGTTTCCGGGGATCTAGCCTTACTCATGTGTATTTTCTGTGCACCAATGCACATCATTTTATTACCCCATATCAAGCTATCTCGTCTTTCCCTTAAAATGGTTTTAAGAACTATCTTAAAATTATTTTAAGCTTATTTATATTTTCCAAAATAAATTTCTAAAATATTCGATCATTACATACACCCCACCTTTTAGAAATTGCGTCCTACAATTTTTTTTAGCTTACATTAATCTCAAGCTTAAATCAGAAAACAAGTATTCTTCAACCACTTAGATTTTTAGTTCTATCATAATAATTAAAAATACATGCATCCAAAAGAAAAGAAAATTAAAAAAAAATTAGAATTACCTCTAATCTGAAAATAGTTTAGGGTAGTGCATCTTAACTTTGTCTTCTAATTCCCATGTGCAATCAATAGGATCAAGACTCCACTGTACTTTCACAAGTTTCAGTGATTGATTCCTTAATTTCTTCACATCCTTTGCCAAAATTCCCACTGGATCTTTTTCATAAATCAAACTAGGATTTATGTGCACTTGGGTTGGGGTCTCCAGAATTTCTGCCTTGTCATGTACCCACCTTCTCAGTTGTGATACATGAAAAACATCATGTATTCCTTGCATGTTTTCTGGCAACTCCAACTTATATGCCAAGGAACCAATTCTTTCCAGAATTTTGTATGGCCCAATATATCTTGGGGTTAACTTGCCTTGTTTTCCAAATCTCAGTACATTTTTCATAGGTGAGATTTTGATGAAAACAAAATTTCCCACTTCATATTCTACCTGCCTCCTTCTCATGTCTGCAAATTTCTTTTGCCTACCTTGTGCTGCTACCATTCTTCTCCTTATCAACTCAATTTTTTCCTTAGTTTCTTGTATATACTCAGGCCCTAAAATGGCCCTTTCTCTTGCTTCTACCCAACAAACAGGTGACAAACAAGGCTTACCATATAAGGCTTCAAATGGAGCCATTCCTATGGTGCTTTGATAGCTGTTATTGTATGAAAATTCAACTAAATGAAGATAATCTTCCCAGTTGCCCCCAAAATCCAATACACATGCTCTCAACATGTCCTCCAAAACCTTGTTTACTACCTCAGTCTGCCCATCTGATTGAGGATGGTAGGCAGTACTTAAGCATAATTCACTTCCCATTGCTTCTTGAAAGCTTCTCCAGAATTTTGAGGTGAAGATGGTATCCCTATCACTCACAATGGTTTTGGGAATGCCATGTAACTTTACCACTTCCTTCATAAAAACTTGAGCTAATTTTGGTGCTTTCCTTTCTGACTTGACTGGGATGAAGTGTGCTACTTTGGTTAGCCTATCAACTATCACCCATATGCTTGTATTTCCTCTCTTAGATCTAGGCAGTCCATCTATGAAATCCATAGATATATCTTCCCACTTCCACTGTGGTACACTAAGAGGCTGCATCAACCCTGATGGCCTTTGGGTTTCAGCCTTGACTTGTTGGCAAGTCATACATTTGGCAATATATTTAGCTACACCTGATTTCATCCCCTTCCACCAGAAGTCTCTTTTCAAATTTTGGTACATTTTTGTGTTGCCTGGGTGTATAGAGTATTTACTTCTGTGATATTCATCCAATATCTCCTTCCTCAATTCTATGTTCTCTGGCACACACATTCTATTTTGGTACCTTAAATAACCATTTTCATCAATATGGTGATTCATCACTTCCTTCCCTTTTGAGGTGAGAACTTTCTTCTCTAATAAGTTTGCATCCTGTTCTTGCATTTTCCCTATATTTAAAATTAAATCTGGTTGAAGTGTCAATAAGCTTAACTTCCCTTTATTTTCTTGTGCACCATGCATCTGCACATCCATGTGCACACAACCATTCTCCCCAATTTCTAACTCTGTCAGCAAAGGCAAGTCCTTAAACTCTTCTATCATCATCATAGCCAATTTAGCATGCTGTCTACTTAGAGCATTTGCAACTTTGTTTGCTTTGCCTGGTGTATAGAGTATGTCAAATCATAGGCAGCTAAAAACTCCACCCATCTATGTTGCCTCATGTTCAAATCTTTTTGTGAAAATAAATATTTTTAAGACTTGTGGTCAGTGTAAAGTTCAAACTTAGTTCCTAACAAATAATGTCTCCAAAGTTTCAAAGTATATATCACAGCTGCTAATTCAAGATCATGTATGGCATATCTTGCTTCATGGGGTTTGAGTTGTCTAGATGCATATGCAATGACTTGGCCTTGTTGCATCAACACTGCACCCAAGCCAAACCAACTAGCATTAGTGTATACAACTAATTCTTCATTTCCATGAGGTACTTTTAAAATTGGAGCATTCACTAATGCGTCCTTCAACTGTTCAAAAGACTTTTCACATTTTTATGACAAAACAAAAGCTTGGTTCTTCCTGGTTAGGTTAGTAAGTGGGGTAGAAATTTTTGCAAAATCTTTTATAAATCTCCTATAATGCCCTGCCATCCCCATAAATGACCTCACTTCACTCACAGTGCTCGGCCTCTTCCATGCTTGAATAGCCACTACTTTATTGGGGTTTACAGAAATTCCTTGGGCAGATATAACATGGCCAATAAAATGCACTTCCTCTTTCCAAAATTCACATTTTGAGTATTTTGCCTTTAAGTCTTTTTCCCTTAGTCTAGACAAAACCATGTGCAGATGACTTTCGTTCTCTTCCACTGTTTTGGAATAAATTAAAATGTCATCTATTAAAGTAAGCACAAATTTGTCTAAATAATCTCTAAAGGTTCTATTCATTAAATCTAAAGTATGATGGTGCATTGTTCAAGCCAAATGACATAACCAAAAATTCATACAACCCATATCTAGTGTTAAAGGCAGTGTACTTGATGCTTGATTCTTCCACCTTCATTTGATGAAAACCAGATGCTAAATCTAGTCTAGAGAATACTCTTGCTCCAGCCAATTGATCAAAAAGATCATCTATTCTTGGCAGTGGGTATTTATTTTTAATGGTTACCTTGTGTAATTCCATATAATCTATGCAGAGTCTCAAGGTACCATCTTGTTTCTTAACAAATACCACCGGTGCCCCCTAGCAAGAATTACTGGGTCTTATAAAACCCTTATTTTCTAATTCTTCTAATTGTTTCTTTAATTCTTTTAGTTCATTTGGCCCCATTCTTATTGGATTTTTAATCACTGGGCTTGCTCCTGGAACTAAATGAATTTGGAATTCCATTGGCCTATGGTTTGGAACACCATTAACCTCCTCAAAAACGTCCAAGTATTCATTGACTATGGGAATTTCCTCAATAATATGTTCACTGCTATCTTTACCCAAATCACTCAAATGACACAATTTTCTTCCCTTAGATACTTCACACAAAATTGTGATCCTCTGGCTTCCATGGTTTTGCAATGATATGGTGGATGAGTCTAAGTTAATTATGGCCTTGATTTGCCTTAACCAGTCTACTCCCAAAATGACACCTATGTTAAAACATATAAGTTGGAAATAAAAGTATCTCCTCCTATGTTTAATTCCACATCCACACAAATCATGTTTAAAACACTAGAGCTTCCCAGTGGACTTTGTATATGTAAAGGGGTTTCAACCAATATGCAACTTAATTTCAGCATTTTAACTAATTCATAGGAAATTAAAGAACGAGTTGCCCCAGTATCATATACTACTGCTATGGGTACATTACAAATAAATAGTATACCTTCCACTTGTCTGTGTTCCTCAGCATTGGTCTCCACTGTTTTGCCTTTTTCTCCCAAGTTTGCTAATTTTCCTTGCTGCTTATTCTCAGGACAATTTCTTTTCATGTGCCCCTCTTTCCTGCATAAATAGCACTTGAAAGTTCCTCCTTTCAATTCTGGACATCTTGGTTTGATATGTCCTTCTTTTCCACATTGATTACACACAATTTTCTTCTTGGTTTCCCTAGCTTTAATATCCCCAGTAGACTTGTTACTGGCCTCTTCTTTCTTCTTATCATAAGGATGATATCTCCCCTTACTCTTCTTACTGTTATTGTTCTTGAAATTTTTGAATTTTTCCCTTTCCTTGTCATGCTGCTCCAATCTCAAAGCTAAGTCTATCACTTGGTCAAAGGTCCTATCAGCATAAGGTAACATAGCCCTGGTAAGTCCTGGGTTCAAACCTTTTACGTACCTATCATTTTTGGATGCTTCCTCTGCCACCAGCATTGCTCCATATGTGGAAAGTCCCTCAAACCTTTGAGTGTATTCTGTGACAGCCATTGTTCCTTGCCTAAGTCTAATAAATTCTTCTAGCAAGGTAGCCTTAGCTGATGCTGGTACAAACCGTGCTTCCAACATCTCTTTGAATTGATTCCAAGTGATTTCATTCTCATTTTTCCTGCAATGATTATTTCCCACCAGCTTAAAGCTACTCCTTTTAGCTGTCTTGAAGCCACTTGCCTCCTTCTTTGATCATCAAGTTGCATGTCATTAAAAATTCTATCCAATGTTCTCAACCATGCTTGAATTTCCATAATACTCTCTGTCCCTTCAAAGCTTTTGCCTCCTAAATGAGTATATGTCTTGAGTAATTTTGAGAGCTCTTCATGGGGATTTTCTTGCCTTTGTCCTGCCCCATCCCTAAATGCTCTCACCAAGTCTTGTAGATTGACCATTGGTGATGCATTGGAAGATCGTGCTCCCTGATTTGGTGGTCTTCCTACCATAGTTTGCTAACAACAATTTACATAGCTGGTTAGTTTGATTGGTAATTTAATTATTTCAGTGGTTTTATTTTCACTGAAAACATTGTTATGTATTCAGTCTCTTTAGGGTTTTTTTCCCTATTAGAGAACTTGATCTTTATTTCTGCTATGTTTAATAACACAGCTCTGATACCAAATGAAATGACCCTCTCTTTTATACCTAAATTTTTGCTTAGGATTTTTTCTTACATAGTGATATATATATTTATTATCTTATGAATATATATATATATATATATATTCTGAAGCCCAGAGTCATTTTTTTTCTTTTTTTTTCAAGTAAACAAACTTTATCCAGGATCAAAAAGTTTTACCAATATAAATATATCAGTGTATTCACCAGGATATGCACACACATATGAAGATGCATGTGCCTCTCTTGTTCAATCAGAGTTATGGTAAAAACAAGAGGATAATTTAATTGACTAAATTTAATCAATTCTTACATAGTTACATACAACACATGTAGTAAAATTATGTTCATATAGGCATCAGTCTGATTTTTAGTCTTGATTGCTGGGTAGGTTCCTTAGGAAATATGATTCTAAGAAATCAGATAAATGTGGATATTTATCTTTAAAATTTAATGGTGTAGTGCTTGTGCTCTGAAAGTGATATATGTCTTTATCATTTTCTTTATTTGCTTTTCTATAAATCTGCCCTAGAATGCAACTCTTTCCTGGAAAACTTTTTAAGTAAAATACATTATTTCTAAAGCTTGATTCTTTCATGTCATGATGCTACACTAAATAAGATGCAAACCAGGGTGAGTTTCCTGAGACCTGTGAATGTTACAGCTTCTTCCTTTATTCAAGAATAAGATATAAAACATTTACATAGTGTAGTATTTGCATTTTAAAAACATGCAGACACATAATACATTTTCCCTATGCTTTCAAACTTTTGCATTCACTTGTCATAAAGCAAGATTGACTATATTGTTCTTCAAGACCTAACTGTTTCTTCTTTCTCAATACTTAAAATTCTTCATAGACTCAAGATTGACTAATACATTATAAAGTGTAACCCTCCCATTCACATAACATTCTTACTCAGTTTACATACAGAATTAAGATAAAGCTTTTCAACATACCAGATAAAGAAATTCAGATTTTTTTTTAAACTCTAGTTACAAGTCAAATTCTTAACAAAATACTTAACCAATATCCAACATCATTCAGTACTTACTACAATGGAAATTTTAAAATATCAATACATGCAAATTTCATCTTTTAAGCTCTTATCTATCTAATTCTAGCATGTTATAATCTTCTTCTCAATGCCTTGCTCCTACTCCTACTTAGAGGTTGCTCTTCCTGAAAAAGCATTTGAAGCTGCCCCATATAAATGAGACACCCCAGACGCCATTAGCACACTAGGGTCAGACACATGTCTGGTATGAGAAAGTCCACTAAAACAATTTATTAATTAAATTAAAATTTAATTAAGTACATATGCATAAAGTTCTGCCTTTTAAAAACAAATAATACTTGTGTGCATGTTCTGTGTCATTGCATGTGCTCACTTTAATCTCTTTTTTTCCAGAGACTTTATATAGATGGGGAATATTCATTCATACATACCATTTAGTCATAAATCAAATAATCATCCACACAGAACAGAAAAATCACCAACATGGGTTAAATCATTTATTCCCTCCACATATTTTATTTCAGGGAAAAATCTAGTCCTCATCATATCAAATACTCTTTCCTTGATATATTTATCTACCCTGGTCTCATCTGCAATCATATTAATCAATGGACACACTGTAATGAACTAATTCACTCCATTACACAAAGATCTCAGGAATTAAACAAGCCATGTGTCAACTTGCATTACTCAAGAACACAAGTCATTCCTGCAGTGATCTTGACCACATTTCCAAATCAGGTTCTCAGGTACTTTCTCTTTTAAATTTTTCATGGCAAACTCATTCAGTGAATCATTTCACTAAATCAAGCATTCATCTCATGGCATTCCACATTATTCATATAAACAAACAGAGGCAATCAATCAATTTAAATATTGGTATCTATGTAAGTGATTTCTGCATATATAAACATGTTCTTGCAACTTAAAAGAGGTATACACAACTATCATTGGTTTGTGGCTTTATGAGAAGACTCTTTTTTTTTTCTTCTTCTATTGCAAACATCCGTGCTTTAGTTAAACTCAGATTGACCAAGCTTCCTAAATCACAAAATTTATTTGCTGAGTATATAGGTATTGTGTATTTTCTTTGAATCAGGGGTATCCGCACATAGGAAAACCTATTGCACCCTCAATTCCTTTTCATCTTAAGCCTCAGCACATATACATGTGTATATTGCAGCTCACATGCTCATCAATTCTTCTGGGTTGAGCCAAAACCAACAGTACTTGCCTATTTCAACATTTTATTTTCTGGGTATTTATTTATGTTTCTAATTAGTATCTTATCAAAAAGAGATCTGGGTTTTTAAGATGCTTATTTATGCACACTGATTATATTTAGAATATTCACAAAATAAAACAAACAGAACAACAATCTAGCATTAAAGCATTTTTAATTTCTGAAAGACAATCACATACTCTTTTTAAGAAAAATTAATTTATAAATTGGCTGCCTTCATTAGGACTTAGTGCCTTAAATTCTTCGAGTGAATTTTCTCACCTAACTTTCTTCTTTGCTTCCTTAGTTAATTGATAAACTTCTGCCTTTTGCCTCAGCTCTCTTCCTTCACTTGCCTTATATTTTATATGGTGTGTATATTATATATATTTTTCAAAGTTCTTTTGGGGAGGAGAGGAGGCTGTTGCTTATATATATGCAGTGTTCTCCTTAGGGTTTTGGGTATTGGTTAAATCCATTTTTGCCCACCAGAAAATTATGTTATCTACATTTATTTGAACCCAAGATTCTACCCTCCCCGGCTTAATTTGGTGAAGACAAAAGTGGTTATCTACTTTGGTTATTTTCAGAAATCTTACTTTTCCATAGAATGCTTTTTCTCTTGTCTATTTGCATGCTAAAGGTGTGATCTGATTTCCAACAATATATATTATATATATATTTTTCTTCTTTCTTAATTCAGCCTATACAAAATACATTTTTGTTTTCCTCCCTTTTCTATTTTTAGCCTTCACTTTCTTATCTGGTGCTTCCTTTTATTTATTTTTTTCACAAGAGGATTGCTTCTTTTCACACCTTCATTCTTTCTCTTTTTATTTAAAAACATATTTGTGTGTTTCATTTTACTAGTTTGGATTCTAATACTTAATTAGTGTACTTGCATATATGTTTTACAGACAATAACTTATATACATATATACATCTATATTATTTTATACTGACACACACATGCACATGTATACTTAGTTATATTTTTATATATTTCTGCATATAGCACATTTGAGGGTTTTCTTTATTTATCTGTAAATATATACATATATTTTCCATACATAGCACCATATATTCATTCATAGTTTCCAGGGATCTAGCCTTACTCATGTGTATTTTCTGTGCACCAATGCACATCATTTTATTACACCATATCAAGCTATCTCATCTTTCCCTTAAAATGGTTTTAAGAACTATCTTAAAATTATTTTAAGCTTATTTATATTTTCCAAAATAAATTTCTAAAATCTTGGGTCATTACATACACCCCACCTTTTAGAAATTGTGTCCCACAATTTTTTTCAGCTTACATTAATCTCAAGCTTAAATCAGAAAACAAGTATTCTTCAACCACTTAGATTTTTAGTTCTATCATAATAATTAAAAATACATGCATCCAAAAGAAAAGAAAATTAAAAAAATTAGAATTACCTCTAATCTGAAAATAGTTTAGGGTAGTGCATCTTAACTTTGTCTTCTAATTCCCATGTGCAATCACTGGGATCAAGACTCCACTGTACTTTCACAAGTTTCAGTGATTTATTCCTTAATTTCTTCACATCCTTTGCCAAAATTCCCACTGGATCATTTTCATAAATCAAATTAGGATTTATGTGCACTTGGGTTGGGGTCTCCAGAATTTCTGCCTTGTCATGTACCCACCTTCTCAGTTGTGATACATGAAAAACATCATGTTTTCTGGCAACTCCAACTTATATGCCAAGGAACCAATTCTTTCCAGAATTTTGTATGGCCCAATATCTCTTGGGGTTAACTTGCCTTGTTTTCCAAATCTCAGTACATTTTTCATAGGTGAGATTTTGATGAAAACAAAATTTCCCACTTCATATTCTACCTGCCTCCTTCTCATGTCTGCAAATTTCTTTTGCCTATCTTGTGCCGCTGCCATTCTTCTCCTTATCAACTCAATTTTTTCCTTAGTTTCTTGTATATACTCAGGCCCTAAAATGGCCCTTTCTCCTGCTTCTACCCAACAAACAGGTGACAAACAAGGCTTACCATATAAGGCTTCAAATGGAGCCATTCCTATGGTGCTTTGATAGCTGTTATTGTATGAAAATTCAACTAAATGAAGATAATCTTCCCAGTTGCCCCCAAAATCCAATACACATGCTCTCAACATGTCCTCCAAAACCTTGTTTACTACCTCAGTCTGCCCATCTGATTGAGGATGGTAGGCAGTACTTAAGCATAGTTCACTTCCCATTGCTTCTTGGAAGCTTCTCTAGAATTTTGAGGCGAAGATGGTATCCCGATCACTCACAATGGTTTTGGGAATGCCATGTAACTTTACCACTTCCTTCATAAAAACTTGAGCAAATTTTGGTGCTTTCATTTCTGACTTGACTGGGATGAGTGTGCTACTTTGGTTAGCCTATCAACTATCACCCATATGCTTGTATTTCCTCTCTTAGATCTAGGCAGTCCATCTATGAAATCCATATATATATATCTTCCCACTTCCACTGTGGTACACTAAGAGGCTGCATCAACCTTGATGGCCTTTGGGTTTCAACCTTGACTTGTTGGAAAGTCATACATTTGGCAATATATTTAGCTACATCTAATTTCATCCCCTTCCACCAGAAGTCTCTTTTCAAATTTTGGTACATTTTTGTGTTGCCTGGGTGTATAGAATATTTACTTCTGTGATATTCATCCAATATCTCCTTCATCAATTCTATGTTCTCTGGCACACACATTCTATTTTGGTACCTTAAATAACCATTTTCATCAATATGATGATTCATCACTTCCTCCCCTTTTGAGGTGAGAACTTTCTTCTCTAATAAGTTTGCATCCTGTTCTTGCCTTTTCCCTATCTTTAAAATTAGATCTGGTTGAAGTGTCATTAAGCTTAACTTCCCTTTATTTTCTTGTGCACCATGCATCTGCACATCCATGTGCACACGACCATTCTCCCCAATTTCTAACTCAGTCAGCAAAGAAAAGTCCTTAAACTCTTCTATCATCATTATAGCCAATTTAGCATGCTGTCTACTTAGAGCATCTGCAACTTTGTTTGCTTTGCCTGGTGTATAGAGTATGTCAAATCATAGGCAGCTAAAAACTCCACCCATCTATGTTGCCTCATGTTCAAATCTTTTTGTGAAAATAAATATTTTAAAGACTTGTGGTCAGTGTAAAGTTCAAACTTAGTTCCTAACCAATAATGTCTCGAAAGTTTCAAAGCATATATCACAGCTGCTAATTCAAGATCATGTATGGCATATCTTGCTTCATGGGGTTTGAGTTGTCTAGATGCATATGCAATGACTTGGCCTTGTTGCATCAACACTGCACCCAAGCCAAACCAACTAGCATCAGTGTATACAGCTAATTCTTCATTTCCATGAGGTACTTTTAAAATTGGAGCATTCACTAATGCGTCCTTCAACTGTTCAAAAGACTTTTCACATTTTTCTGACAAAACAAAAGCTTGGTTCTTCCTGGTTAGGTTAGTAAGTGGGGTAGAAATTTTTGCAAAATCTTTTATAAATCTCCTATAATGCCCTGCCATCCCCATAAATGACCTCACTTCACTCACAGTGCTCGGCCTCTTCCATGCTTGAATAGCCACTACTTTATTGGGGTTTACAGAAATTCCTTGGGCAGATATAACATGGCCAATAAAATGCACTTCCTCTTTCCAAAATTCACATTTTGAGTATTTTGCCTTTAAGTCTTTTTCCCTTAGTCTAGACAAAACCATGTGCAGATGACTTTCGTTCTCTTCCACTGTTTTGGAATAAATTAAAATGTCATCTATTAAAGTAAGCACAAATTTGTCTAAATAATCTCTAAAGGTTCTATTCATTAAATCTAAAGTATGATGGTGCATTGTTCAAGCCAAATGGCATAACCAAAAATTCATACAACCCATATCTAGTGTTAAAGGCAGTGTACTTGATGCTTGATTCTTCCACCTTCATTTGATGAAAACCAGATGCTAAATCTAGTCTAGAGAATACTCTTACTCCAGCCAATTGATCAAAAAGATCATCTATTCTTGGCAGTGGGTATTTATTTTTAATGGTTACCTTGTTTAATTCCCTATAATCTATGCAGAGTCTCAAGGTACCATCTTGTTTCTTAACAAATACCACTGGTGCCCCCTAGCAAGAATTACTGGGTCTTATAAAACCCTTATTTTCTAATTCTTCTAATTGTTTCTTTAATTCTTTTAGTTCATTTGGCCCCATTCTTATTGGATTTTTAATCACTGGGCTTGCTCCTGGAACTAAATGAATTTGGAATTCCATTGGCCTATGGTTTGGAACACCATTAACCTCCTCAAAAACGTCCAAGTATTCATTGACTATGGGAATTTCCTCAATAATATGTTCACTGCTATCTTTACCCAAATCACTCAAATGACACAATTTTCTTCCCTTAGATACTTCACACAAAATTATGATCCTCTGGCTTCCATGGTTTTGCAATGATATGGTGGATGAGTCTAAGTTAATTATGGCCTTGATTTGCCTTAACCAGTCTACTCCTAAAATGACACCTATGTTAAAACATATAAGTTGGAAATAAAAGTATCTCCTCCTATGTTTAATTCCACATCCACACAAATCATGTTTAAAACACTAGAGCTTCCCAGTGGACTTTGTATATGTAAAGGGGTTTCAACCAATATGCAACTTAATTTCAGCATTTTAACTAATTCATAGGAAATTAAAGAACGAGTTGCCCCAGTATCATATACTACTGCTATGGGTACATTACAAATAAATAGTATACCTTCCACTTGTCTGTGTTCCTCAGCATTGGTCTCCACTGTTTTGCCTTTTTCTCCCAAGTTTGCTAATTTTCCTTGCTGCTTATTCTCAGGACAATTTCTTTTCATGTGCCCCTCTTTCCTGCATAAATAGCACTTGAAAGTTCCTCCTTTCAATTCTGGACATCTTGGTTTGATATGTCCTTCTTTTCCACATTGATTACACACAATTTTCTTCTTGGTTTCCCTAGCTTTAATATCCCCAGTAGACTTGTTACTGGCCTCTTCTTTCTTCTTATCATAAGGATGATATCTCCCCTTACTCTTCTTACTGTTATTGTTCTTGAAATTTTTGAATTTTTCCCTTTCCTTGTCATGCTGCTCCAATCTCAAAGCTAAGTCTATCACTTGGTCAAAGGTCCTATCAGCATAAGGTAACATAGCCCTGGTAAGTCCTGGGTTCAAACCTTTTACGTACCTATCATTTTTGGATGCTTCCTCTGCCACCAGCATTGCTCCATATGTGGAAAGTCCCTCAAACCTTTGAGTGTATTCTGTGGCAGTCATAGTTCCTTGCCTAAGTCTAATAAATTCTTCTAGCAAGGTAGCCTTAGCTGATGCTGGTACAAACCGTGCTTCCAACATCTCCTTCAATTGATTCCAAGTGATTTCATTCTCATTTCTTCCTGCAATGATTACTTCCCACCAGCTTAAAGCTACTCCTTTTAGCTGTCTTGAAGCCACTTGCCTCCTTCTTTGATCATCAAGTTGCATGTCATTAAAAATTCTATCCAATGTTCTCAACCATGCTTGAATTTCCATAATACTCTCTGTCCCTTCAAAGCTTTTGCCTCCTAAATGAGTATATGTCTTGAGTAATTTTGAGAGCTCTTCATGGGGATTTTCTTGCCTTTGTCCTGCCCCATCCCTAAATGCTCTCACCAAGTCTTGTAGATTGACCATTGGTGGTGCATTGGAAGATCGTGCTCCCTGATTTGGTGGTCTTCCTACCATAGTTTGCTAACAACAATTTACATAGCTGGTTAGTTTGATTGGTAATTTAATTATTTCAGTGGTTTTATTTTCACTGAAAACATTGTTATGTATTCAGTCTCTTTAGGTTTTTTTCCCTATCAGAGAACTTGATCTTTATTTCTGCTAAGTTTAATAACACAGCACTGATACCAAATGAAATGACCCTCTCTTTTATACCAAAATTTTTGCTTAGGATTTTTTTTTTACATAGTGATATATATATTTATTATCTTATGAATATATATATATATATATATATATATATATATATATATATATATATATTCTGAAGCCTAGAGTCATTTTTTTCTTTTTTTTTCAAGTAAACAAACTTTATCCAGGATCAAAAAGTTTTACCAATATTAATATATCAGTGTATTCACCAGGATATGCACACACATATGAAGATGCATGTGCCTCTCTTGTTCAATCAGAATTATGGTAAAAACAAGAGGATAATTTAATTGATTAAATTTAATCAATTCTTACATAGTTACATTCAACACATGTAGTAAAATTACTTTCATATGGGCATCAGCCTGATTTTTAGTCTTGATTACTGGGTAGGTTCCTTAGGAAATATGATTCTAAGAAATCAGATAATTGTGGATATTTATCTTTAAAATTTAATAGTGTAGTGCTTGTGCTCTGAAAAAGATATGTGTCTTTATCATTTTCTTTATTTGCTTTTCTATAAATCTGCCCTGGAATGCAACTCTTTCCTGGAAAACTTTTTAAGTAAAATACTTTATTTCTAAAGCTTGATTCTTTCATGTCATGATGCTGCACTAAATAAGATGCAAACCAGGGTGAGCTTCCTAAGACCTGTGAATGTTACAGTTTCTTCCTTTATTCAAGAATAAGATATAAAACATTTACATAGTGTAACGACCCACTATTTTGTACCATTCAAATTCGACAATAAACTGAGATATGTCAAGCTTGAATAGTGAAATGTATTTAAAGGATTTTATAAAAATTTATAATGATTTTGAATGAGTCGAAATGTTAAATAAATGGATGTTTAAATAAAATTTTGGAATATAACTATTTTGGAAAATTCTGAATTTTGTTAAAAGGTGAGATTTTAGTTATGTGAATAATTGAAAATAAGTTATATTTGGGAATTTAAAACTTAATTGTTAAGTTAATAATCTATTACAGCACTTAAATGCTGTCTTTTATAAATGAAACTGTTTTAACCTATAGACATTAGGTAGCATTTCATAAGTGCTATGGAAACTGAATTTGGATTGTTTAAATAAAATTTATGGAAATAATCTTTGGGAAAAGGTTTAAATTTTGAAATTTAATTTGAATAAATAAAAGTAAGGGATTGACTTCAAATGGTTTTAAAAGGAAGTATTTAACTTTTAAATGTGAAATTGAAAGGCAATTTATTCCTAAATGAATTAAATAGATTAAATGGTATTTTATATTAAATAGAATGACTGATGTGTAAATAAAGGATGTTTAAAGGGATATTATAATATTGAAAAGTATTTGAAATTTATTTTGATTTGTAAAGTATAAATACTATTTTTAAAAGTTGTAACCACCGGTTATAATAACGTTTGGTTGTTAAAGAAACCGGGATCGGATATCTGGCATACTCTCTGTCGATACCGAAAACCACTTTGACAATCGTGCACGCGGTGGAGATTCCATAATGAAGTAGGATGGTGGTGACGTTTTCTTTGAGGTAAATACGTGGACCCGACTCCCGTGAGTTGGCATAAGGTGGCTAAAACAGGAGCGATTCTTGGATTAATGAGGTAGCACCTCTGATCGGACGCACTTCTTCGTATGTCATTCTATTACTTTTGTGATTGTTTTGGTGCGCACCTTTGATTTGGGAGTGTTGTTCGAGGTGGGCGGCAGCTGCGCGCTGCGCGTTTCCATCGGTCCGGATAGCAATTGGTATATCTACCCTGGCATTGCCTAGTTGTGCCGTGTCACCTACCATAGCGAGCCTTTTACGAGTTTGGTTTTCTCCCGTAGCCTGTGCGGTATTCTCTGGTGGCTTCCCGATCAGGAGGGACTATGATATTGGATGGACTACTGGGACTATTACGTGTTAAGGGGAATATTGGGTCACTCCTTAACGCTATCTAAAAGTATGTTTATTTTAAATATAGACACTATTATAATAGCGAAGTATTACTACATAGTAAATAGTTTAACGGATCCTTAGAGGATGGCGGTCCCAAGCATCCTTTAAGTTAGTTGCTCTATATTACAGTACACTTGAATTAGCTTACACTATATAAGTGTGCATGTCCTGACTCGAGTGTTTATGTTTTATTTTCGAGCTGCCGGCAAAATCTTTCAGTCTATATCTTATTTATGTAATGGAGACTTTGGAATATTTGGATTTCTATTGATGTTTTAAACTGTATTGGAGATTCTAAACCATGTAAAAGTTTCTTTGGTTGAGATTTTTATAGTGGCAATACTATTTATTATTATTATACATTTTATTATTATTATTATTTTTATTTTTTTCCAACGGCATGTCCTAACTTATCTAGTTTGAAAATATGTATTTGTGCAAAACTTGCGTCTCTGCCTAAACTATTCTTCAATGCAAACTCTCTCTGTTTCTTAATTACAACACGTCTCTGCCACTTCAATTTCAAAACATGCACACATGCACTAACGCCCAGGCTTATTTCATATCCTATTTTCTTTCTCTACCATATATATCAATTTCCTTTTTAACTACCTCTACGCAACACGTGAACTAGATTTGCCAAATAATAAAACATTTTGGGGTCGTTACACATAGTGTAGTATTTGCATTTTAAAAACATGCAGACACATAATACATTTTCCCTATGCTTTCAAACTTTTGCATTCACTTGTCATAAAGCAAGATTGACTATATTGTTCTTCAAGACTTAACTGTTTCTTCTTTCTCAATACTTAAAATTCTTCATAGACTCAAGATTGACTAATACATTATAAAGTGTAACCCTCCCATTCACATAACATTCTTACTCAGTTTACATACAGAATTAAGATAAAGCTTTTCAACATACCAGATAAAGAAATTCAGATTTTTTTTTAAACTCTAGTTACAAGTCAAATTCTTAACAAAATACTTAACCAATATCCAACATCATTCAGTACTTACTACAATGGAAATTTTAAAATATCAATACATGCAAATTTCATCTTTTAAGCTCTTATCTATCTAATTCTAGCATGCTATAATCTTCTTCTCAATGCCTTGCTCCTACTCCTACTTAGAGGCTGCTGTTCCTGAAAAAGCATTTGAAGCTGCCCCATATAAATGAGATACCCCAGACGCCATTAGCACACTAGGGTCAGACACATGTCTGGTATGAGAAAGTCCACTAAAACAATTTATTAATTAAATTAAAATTTAATTAAGTACATATGCATAAAGTTCTGCCTTTTAAAAACAAATAATACTGGTGTGCATGTTCTGTGTCATTGCATGTGCTCACTTTAATCTCTTTTTTTCCAAAGACTTTATATAGATGGGGCATATTCATTCATACATACCACTCAGTCATAAATCAAATAATCATCCACACAGAATAGAAAAATCACCAACATGGGTTAAATCATTTATTCCCTCCACATATTTTATTTCAGGGAAAACTCTAGTCCTCATCATATCAAATACTCTTTCCTTGATATATTTATCTACCCTGGTCTCATCTGCAATCATATGAATCAATGGACACACTGTAATGAACTAATTCACTCCATTACACAAAGATCTCAGGACTTAAACAAGCCATGTGTCAACTTGCATTACTCAAGAACACAAGTCATTCTTGCAGTGATCTTGACCACATTTCCTAATCAGGTTCTCAGGTACTTTCTCTTTTAAATTTTTCATGGCAAACTCATTCAGTGAATCATTTCACTAAATCAAGCATTCATCTCATGGCATTCCACATTATTCATATAAACAAACAGAGGCAATCAATCAATTTAAATATTGGTATCTATGTAAGTGATTTCTGCATATATAAACATGTTCTTGCAACTTAAAAGAGGTATAGACAACTATAATTGATTTGTGGCTTTATGAGAAGACTCTTTTTTTCTTCTTCTGTTGCAAACATCCGTGCTTTAGTTAAACTCAGATTGACCAAGCTTCCTAAATCACAAAATTTATTTGCTGAGAATATAGGTATTGTGTATTTTCTTTGAATCAGGGGTATCGGCACATAGGCAAACCTATTGCACCCCCAATTCCTTTTCATCTTAAGCCTCAGCACATATACATGTGTATATTGCAGCTTACATGCTCATCAATTCTTCTGGGTTGAGCCAAAACCAACGGTACTTGCCTATTTTAACATTTTATTTTCTGGGTATTTATTTATGTTTCTAATTAGTATCTTATCAAAAAGAGATCTGGGTTTTTAAGATGCTTATTTATGCACACTGTATCATATTTAGAATATTCACAAAATAAAACAAACAGAACAACAATCTAGCATTAAAGCATTTTTAATTTCTGAAAGACAATCACATACTGTTTTTAAGAAAAATTAATTTATAAATTGGCTTCCTTCATTAGGACTTAGTGTCTTAAATTCTTTGAGTGAATTTTCTCACCTAACTTTCTTCTTCGCTTCCTTAGTTAATTGATAAACTTCTGCCTTTTGCCCCAGCTCTCTTCCTTCACTTGCCTTATATTTTATATGGTGTGTTTATTATATATATTTTTCAAAGTTCTTTTGGGGAGGAGAGGAGGCTGCTGCTTATATATATGCAGTGTTCTCCTTAGGGTTTGGGTATTGGTTAAATCCATTTTTGCCCACCAGAAAATTATGTTATCTGCATTTATTTAAACCCAAGATTCTACTCTCCCCGGCTTAATTTGGTGAAGAGAAAAGTGGTTATCTACTGTGGTTATTTTCAGAAATCTTACTTTTCCATAGAATGCTTTTTCTCTTGTCTATTTGCATGCTAAAGGTGTGATCTGATTTCCCACAATATATATTATATGTATTTTTCTTCTTTCTTAATTCAGCCTATACAAAATACATTTTTGTTTTCCTCCCTTTTCTATTTTTAGCCTTCACTTTCTTATCTGGTGTTTCCTTTTATTTATTTTTTTCACAAGAGGATTGCTTCTTTTCACACCTTCATTCTTTCTGTTTTTATTTAAAAACATATTTGTGTGTTTCATTTTACTAGTTTGGATTCTAATACTTAATTAGTGTACTTACATATATGTTTTACAGACAATAACTTATATACATATATACATCTATATTATTTTATACTGACACACACATGCACATGTATACTTAGTTATATTTTTATATATTTCTGCATATAGCACATTTGAGGGTTTTCTTCATTTATCTGTAAATATATACATATATTTTCCATACATAGCACCGTATATTCATTCATAGTTTCCATGGATCTAGCCTTACTCATGTGTATTTTCTGTGCACCAATGCACATCATTTTATTACACCATATCAAGCTATCTCATCTTTCCCTTAAAATGGTTTTAAAAACTATCTTAAAATTACTTTAAGCTTATTTATATTTTCCAAAACAAATTTCTAAAATCTTGGGTCATTACACATTATGACTTGAAGATTTATAAAGCTTAAACTAAAACTAATCCAAATTAATCTATAAGATATTTAATGCTTCAAAATCAATGAACTATCACGGTGCATGAACAATAATTAGATCAGAAGATTGTTGGCTTGGAGATGTCTATCTCAACTTGCATGACCAACTTAGGGAAAACCATATAGAAAGTACTCTCTACTTTAGACAGAGTCATGAGAAAAGTGCATGATCGATCTTGTTCTAGATCATCGTCATCTACTTCTCCTATATCCCTCCATCAAATACTCATGTCCCTAAGCCTCATGGGTTATCTCATAGTGCTGGAATTCCAAATCATGATAGAGGAAAAAATATTTTGTGGGAACGACCGGAAGAAGAAGGAAAGTAATCTTGGTCTGATCAACCATCATCTCAACACATGCTTTATGCATCTTTTCAGGGCCCATCAATTAATGAAGATAAGGAGTATGGTATTTCGATACATCAATGGTAAGGAGATTATCAGATGTATCCTTCTGCTTACTTTGACTACTACAAAAATTATGATGCCTTCTTTCTTAATGACTAACAAGGGTACCGATAAATTTCTTTCAAATTTTCTGCATTGTTATGTTTATGCTTGCATTATGTTTATTTTGACTTATATTTTATATTTTTGTTTCTGTTAGTGATGTTCGTAAAACCATTGTCGTGAATTTGAACTATATACTATTTTCATGATGTAATTTTGAACTACGATGTTAGTGATTCCTATGTTTTATTTCTACACATTATATATTTACATTATTCTTTTTGATAATCACAAAAGGGAAGAGAACATTTATGTTCGTAAAGATAGAGGGGGATAACATAATCAAGGGGAGTTATTTTTTTCCCATTTCAAAAGATTGTATAGCTATCATCATCAAAAAAGGGAGAACGTTAGAGCCTCTCTTTTAGGATTTTAATAACAATAACTATACAATCACATATGTAAGAAACACTTTATCTATTTACAAGTATATGGTAGAAGAGATCACTCCACTTATCGATATCATGGCTTTAAGATAATCATGAAGAATGGATCATGCTATTGGAAGTAAGGTCGTATATTTTTATCATGCTCTTAGATTATCTTATACAATCTCCTTGAGTTATCGTAGCACACACGAAAGCACACCGTTAAAGACCTACGTGAACTTAAAAAAAAGCTTCTCAAGTTTTACAAATCAGTACAGGCTCAAACGCTTGGCTCATAAGGTAGACGCCTGAAAAGAACTTCGGTTTAAATTTTTGAAAAAGCTTAGACGTCTGACCATGTATGCTAGACATCTGGCAATGCTTTACAGCTGCTATATTTGAATGGACACTTATCTTCTTCTTCAATATTAATGCCTCCCTCTTAATAGTTGCAACCATTGATAAAAAGGAATCTTTTTAAGAAATTGCGCTCTTTGAAACCAATAATTTATACTCTCAATGCTCAAGGGAGATTATAGGAAGAACTGTACTACAAGTCAATATCTTTGTTATTTGGAACACAAAGCTTGTCAAAGAAACACTTTTTATTCCTCCAAGCGAAGCAAGGGTTATTGTTTAGTTAAATACCAAAGGGGAGCTTCGGGACTGGACGTAGGATGGGTGGTCCTAATCAGTATAAAAATTCCAGTGTGCTCGCTTTTATTCTTTACTTTTATTATACTCTGCTCTGTTTCCTTAATTAGTACGTATGTTAGTATACACTCACATATTAATAGACAAGCCATATTATATGATCTACTGCACTTTAACTTTGGTATTTAAAAAGGGTATTTTAAAGATAATGATAAGTATAATTTCTTTTGGAAAAAGGTTAAAAGAAGTAAAGGTTTAATTTATAAAAGAGAGAAGGGGTTTATAGTAACAATGTTTGAGTAACATATTCTATTTGATAGTATTTAAAAAGGGAAATCTTCTTAAGTGATTATGAATATTTTTGTACCTTTGAGATAAGTATATGAATATATTTTGAAGAATGAAAAGAGTGGGATGAATTGTAAAGGAGTGGTATATATGTTTGTATCATTTATAAATGTATACTAAATATATGTACAAGTATTGACAAT
The DNA here is from genome assembly GCA_030765085.1 of Allium cepa. Classification (NCBI taxonomy): domain Eukaryota; kingdom Viridiplantae; phylum Streptophyta; class Magnoliopsida; order Asparagales; family Amaryllidaceae; genus Allium; species Allium cepa. Next base: position 632,042,863 of record CM060934.1, read on the forward strand.
GAAGTTCTATTTGATAAAAGGTGATTAGAAGTTGCTTGTGTGATTTGATCGAGTTTGTGTGTTTATTCATCCATGGAAAGTATTTACTCCCATACTTAGCACTAAAAGCCAGCAAAATAGACTTGTTCTATCTGTGAGAGTTAAGAATGATGTGTCAAGGTAGGGCTTTGATGCAACCAGTGCTCTAACCTACATCGCTTCACTCTTGACCGAGGGATAATGTAAATTGAGAAGGTCGGAAAGGGTGATAAGTATACAAGACTTGATCTCTATATGCGATCATTTTATTACTACTGAATTTGACCAAAATTGACTTTGGAAATATCTGGAAGAACACGAGATTTATTTGATATGGTTACCCTCTTGCTAATGCCTTATGCTACGTATAAACTCGTCTTGCTCTTCTAGGACAAGAGATAAGAATATCTATCCAAACAAAAGGACATACTCTACCTTATGCATTGTCTACTTATTCTTGAAAGAACCAGAGATAAATTAACTGGGAATCCACCTATTTGGTTGTAAAGAGTCTAGTATCAGTGAGAATGTACTGATATAAGATGATTCAAAACCCATAACCACTTCAAAATAGATATACGAGTTTTGTCTTATGGAAGCGGTTGTGGAGTGAATGTTATAGATTTGTAGTGCCCTATATAAGGGTAAAAGGGAAAGGTCAGCGCTACATTTCAAATGATGCTATCATGCTGTACTGTCTATCTTAATTTTGATTCCATGAGAGAGGACACCTTTAGTATTCATTAGATGACTTTTGATGGAATCCATAAAGATATTTGTGAACAATATGTATTATGATAGCTCGTGTGTTGAGATGTTAGATTCCATGGAGAGATTTGTGACCTATTGGGGGATCATGGCTCGTGTGTTGATATGTTAGAAACCATGGAGAGATTCGTGAACTGTTCAAGTGATAAAGACTCATGTGATGAGATGCTGAATGTAACCTCACTATATGGAATGACTGAAAACAGAGTAGAGGCATAGTCAGTGGGTTAACCTAACCTAAGGGCATATCAACTCCATATCTACAGATGCTTACGGTTGAGGAATAACGTGAGTTAATGATGTTCGGTATCGCATATTAGGGCATGGACTTGTAACAACCCAAAATTTAACTCATAATAATTAATTCATTAATTAAAGAAATAATAAAATAACTTTGTGAAATTATCATAATGAAGCCACGGGAGTTGCACCATTGTGTTCGTGGTAATTTTCTAGTCAATTTCCATATACAGAACATAAGAATCCGAGCTAATATAAGCTAGAAAACAAAATAAACAAGAAAAGAGGGGAAAAAAGTGCTAGGTTGACCGCCTGATCGACCCACCTACAGGTTCGGAACGAAGAAAATTTTCTTCATTCCAAAGCATTCGTACACGTATTTCTACATTCTTAACTTCATCTGGTCCTTCCGTTCTTGCATCCGACGGCTCCTATTCAGCCTACGACGTAGTTGCATCCTATTCAATCCCCAAATCTAACGGTCAAGATCCACCTCTTCCCCTATAAATAAGACCCTACGCCTAACACTTTTTCTCATCCTAAGACTTTCTCCAATTGGGTTCACCTTTTCAGTAACGAACCTAAAAGGAATGATTTTCTAAGGAGAGAATTTTTTAACAAAAATATTTTAATACCCTCAAATGGATCCAGGAAAACCAAAGGGGAAGAGATTGGGACCATAGGCGAGTGATTGTAGTTGTTTTAAATTTCTTTAGGTAATTTAAACTAATAGGGTTTTCAATAGTTGTAGTTTTACCACGATTTTTGGAATAACTTTTTAGTAGTTTATTTATAGTTTTTAGATTTAATTTTAGTCTATTTCTTTTAGCAATTCTTTTCGGTTAATTTTAGTTTATTTCTGTTAATTATAGTTTTCACTTATTTATAGATTATTTACAATATTTTAATTTATTTCCTGTTATTTATGCGTTATTTACGTCTTTTTTCCTACGTTTTGGGTTTTCTTCTATTTTCAATTTTCTTTTATTTCTCCTTCTTCTTCGCATATGGATTAGAATAGATTAAACGCAAATATGGACTAAAATTATTAGAATACTGAAATAACAGAAGATAAGATGTAAATTGTAAAGACTGTAATAAAAATGGAATTAAGATTGAAATTGAGCATGATTATGATATTAACGTTAGAACTAGACTAATTAAAGTTAATTGGCCTAGTTATAACATAGAATTATAACTAAAAAAGAGTATAAGATGAAAAGAGCTATTTTTTACACTTAGAATTTTGGGTTAAGTAAATAAGCTAAATTATAAAGTAGGTTATAATAAGTAAAAGAATAGAATGAAGCTTATTTTAAGACTTAGGATAAATTAATAAGCATAGATAGGAAGAACAAAAGTAAAGGCTTATTTAAATAATTTATTTAAGTTAATAAGCAAGAATTAAAGTATGACCTATACCAAATAACATTCCCCTATTATTTCTATGGATGATATTTCACATAATCCAGAAGTGAGATGAGGGGCACGCTTATGCTAATAATGGTAGCAATTGGTCAATAAGTAGAAATCTAAATAATGGGGATTTGGGCAAGGGGCGCAACTAGATATTGTTTGATGACAGGCCAATACCAACAACATTTCCCTTATTTATATGAACACAGTGTCTCACATTAGCGTGAAGTGGGATGAGGGGCATGCTTATGCTGGAGCTTGAGGTAATAAGAAGACCCAATAGCTGGAACAATAGGTAACATGAGTATGGTGGTGGTTACGCGTGCGACTTCCATTTGGGTGCTTTGTAATCGTTATGAGTTCCAAGCGTTTAGTATTCTTAGGCACCATTGCCTTCTGTATATGGAGCTATATAACATCTAGTCCACAGTAGATACTTTGTGTGTCATTCGTAGACACCATTTCTGTGTAAAGAGCTATATAGAGTCTAGTCCATAATAAGGTTTATGGAGTAGCAGGTCGATCAAAGGGTAGAATTAGAATTTCAGCCTAATTATAGGATTAGGATTTCAGCCTAATCAAAGCAGCTATCAAAGACAAGTGCAAACAATCAAAGTTAATCAACTATGTTAATTCGCATTTATTTCCATCTTATTCCTTATCCTTATTTTCTTTGTTTCCTTCATATACTAGAATTGTTGTAAGGTATATTACTTTTACACTGCTTACAGATTCTAGTAATTACTATCATTCATCAGACTTTTAGTCCGACCCACTCCTCCATTTCCCCCTTCCTCCACCCATAGGCAATCAGGGGCAAGGAAGATAGGCCAGAGCTTCTTGGAGACTTGGAGACCCTATCATGTATTCCTTCTTTTTATTCCAGCTTTTTGTTCTTTTACTGTATTTGCACTATATTGAGGGAAAGTTTGTATTTGTACTCTGGTTTTTCCGACGAGACTGAGATTTTATTTTTATAAGACAATTGTATTTGGTATTTGGAACATATGTGGTTTTTTTAAAGCATTTATGAAGTATTAATTTTTAGAATCACTTATTGTTTTTAATTACTTCCGTTGTGTTATTATCTATCTATTTTGTCTTGTGAATCTTAGTCTCTTGTAGCTTTACTTATACCTACAATGCACCACATCTTTTAGTGTATCCTTTTGGGTATACTAAGGGGTGTGGGGTGTTTCAGGACTAGTTATGTCTTATTTTGTGGTAGATTTGGAAGGTAGTTTCTAACCATTGTAAGAAGGCCTGCCTCGGTTTACTGAAGGCATCTCCAATGGAAATTCATATGCAAACACAGCACTTAGTGGTTTTGATTGTATACTTAATATTTTTGTGATGTGAGATGCAAGCAGCACAGTTATTTTTTGATTTATATTCTCATCCTAAACACTGTCTATTATACGTCTTAAGCACTTATTAGATGATAAGTGTTCTTTTGAAGGGAAAACCATTCCGATGATTCAGTTTAACTCAAAAGATAGTGTCATGTGGATATATGTTTTTTGTGTTTCTCCAACCAGACTTATGTCTGACTCATGGTTTTATTTTTCACTTACATCCTCGAATGCTCTTTTGAGTAGAAAAAGAAAGATAGGTTTTCATTGGATATTCTATGTAGCTTCAGGAAACGAGCTAGATGCTCTCGCCTACCATTTTATTTTTATTTCCACTGCACAGCTAGTATGTATATATTAGTAATTACGAGGATAAGATGTTATAATTATCTTGGTCGATGAAAGTACTAAGGTTAGTAACTCTGAAATGTCATCGTATCATAGAGTAACCCTTTATATTTTCTTTTTTTGGATATTATGTCACTACACCACAAAAGGCTTTTAACAGCGTTTGAAAAACGCTGTAATACGATACAACAGCGTTAGTTCAAACGCTGTATAACGACATGCTGTCGTATATACAGAACTTACAACAGCTTTTCGATAAACGCTGTTGAAACATCACTTTGACAGCGTTTCTTACAAGCTGTCAATAATGTTTTTACAGCGTTTTCAAACATGTTGTATTATGTTTCTACAGCGTTAATAATTTGGTTGTCGGAGATGTTTTAATTCTGCTTTAACTGTTTACAACAACTTTTTATAAACACAGTTATTGAATCATCAACTATTTCGTCAGCATGTACTAAACGCTGTTATTGACTATTTCAAGATAATCACAGCACGAATTGAACGCTGTTGTTTCTTCATTGACAGCATTAATCAGACGCTATCTTCTATTTATATAACAACTTTAATATTCCACTTTATTTTTGAATATTCCAGAACTATATTTTGAGTATATTCAAGCAACTAGTATATATAACAGGTTCTAATAAATATTAATTAATTACATAAATTAGTTAAGACAATATTAATAAACAAAAGACATCCATAAACCAAGTTTCAATAATATCCATAAACAAAAATAACAAAGTAAACCAAGTTGCCACAAATTCTGTTAAACAAAGACACGTTATATGTTAAGCAAAAATATAATATCAATACAGTAAGTCCGCACCAAATGCCAACAACAAAACGTGCATCTAAAAAGTTTCATATGCTTGCTACTTGCTATGGAAGAAGAATGTGTCATCGCCATCTTTAATTACCTGCAATGAAGAAATTTGAAGTCAGCGAGTAAACGCCATCTAAAAATTTGAAGTTTCATATGCTAAAATGCTTAACTGCGCCAAAAAATCACTATATGGTATGTTAAGCCAAAACCTAGCCAATATACGCATTAGTAGGTTAGCTCAGTTAACGAAGCTAAACTGCTGTAAAGTAACATAGTTTGTTGTTTCTCTGTACAAACTGTTATATACAATTTACAACTGAAAATAGGCTTTGGGCCGCATTTGCCTTAGGCCACATTAGCATTAACTAAGTGCAGAAATAACAGCTAAGACCGCAAGTATTCTGGTTAGGACTAATTTACTTGCTCGTCCTTATATTTTGAAGTCTGTAATTCCACCGATATTTTCTGCACAGTGTGTGGTTAGCGATAGCAAAAAAGGGCATACACTTGTATTCAGTTATCCATATATGCAGTTTATTAAAGTAGTCAAGCTGATCACATAATCTTTATAAGGCCAGACCATATATTTACCAATATTTTACTGGATGCGGGAACGGTCTATAAGCTATACACAACAAACTTGTCCATATAAGCAAATACAAACAAATTTTTAAGTAAAAAGAAGAGAAAACTAACCAGAAGAGTTCCTTCAACTTGAGTTCCCATTTCAAAAGCGACATAGCTGTTCATAAGTCCACATTAAAAAAAAACGTGATAGTCAATGTTATATACACCTGAACATTGAATAGACTTCCAAATTCCAAATTCTTGATCAATCAACAAACTTTTACAACGGTTGCCTATATAACATTTATACAACATCTAGAATTAAAATGCATTCAAATATTTATACATCTTTAAAAATTTGTACCTATAAAAGAAATAACTTATACTTACTAACGTTGCACGAACAGAGAATCAAGTATGCTAACAGAGAATTAATTGAATTGACCATGTATCTATAAAAATTTGTATCTATATAATATTTATATAGAATCCAGATTAAAAAATTTGAATTGATCATGTATCTTTAAAAATTTATATCTATATATAACTAACAGAGAAAACAAATGGTTGATCTGTTAAGTACAAGACGAATCGTCAAATTACAAACATAAATCAATGTATGCATTTTGCTAACAATTAATCAACCTTAACCCTTGATTTTACGTTATAATTCATAAAAAATTGGTATCAGGACAAGAAAATGGGTTTTTCAGACAAGATAGTTTTAGAGTTACTTAGTTAACTTAGTTCATTTATGTTGTAATTGGTATCTTATCATTACTTAGTTAACTTAGTTCATCTTAGTTACTTGAATTACTTAGTTAACTTAAGTTAACTTGTCATTACTTAGTTAACTTAGTTCATTTCATAGAATTGGGACAATCCCCAATTGGACTTAAAAATTGGTATCTTGTCATTACTTAGTTAACTTAGTTTCTCCGATGAAAATCAAAGGACTAAAAAAGAATTCATGGTTACTTTCGTAGAAGATGGAATAACCATCATGGTATATTTATTTATTTTATTACTAGGTTACCGCGTTGCTTAAAAATCATTGGAAAAGGAAGGAAACTTGGCATCCAAATCTAAAAAAAATTATATTGATATATAAAGCATGTATCATTTCACCCCTTGATTTATGTCAATCTAGCAAAATAATCAGAGTTGGCAAATTGGCATACCAGATTACCAAATCCAAGGAAATAATATTGAAAGGTGTAGATCATACGTGATCTAAGATTTACTATTATCCATTGTTGTTTATACTTCAAATATTGCACTGATATAGTTTCATTTTTTGAGAGGAAAAAAAATATATTTGTTGTTAGAATTCAATTATGTTTTAATCAATATAAAAATTGTATGATGCCATATTTTTATTTGTTATTTTCAGATTAAATGAACTTTGCACTTAATTCATCATTTTTTTGCATTTACAGTTTTACCAATAATATTGAACACAAAACTATTTTTAAGATAAATATAATTACTGATTCCGTACCGAAAGAAGTGCATTAAGGTGATTTTTATCTCTGGTTTTGCTTTAGCTTTAATCTTTGATTTTTATCTCTGGTTTTGACTAAGCATATGGAAAATATGTAATTGTTAAAATGGGTACATTTAGAAAGTTACAAACTCTGTTTTCTTCGTTTTTCCACTATATAGTTGTTACTTGCAAATGCCAATTTTAGGCTTATGATGTTGGTTTGGAATGGAGTTAAATTACTAATGTGTTCTTTCTTCATTTATATATCGATCCTTATATTTAGTTAGATTTCAATGAGTTTGGACTAGAAAATTTAACAAAGATTTTTTATTTTATTCCAGAGATGTAGGATATATCATGATAAAATTGAGCTATAAAGTAAAATTACTGGAAGTACATGGTCAATATGATCATCCTTACCCCTGGTTAGTCTTTGAATCATAAGTGTCCCATAGGAGACTTCTTCGCCTTAGTTTTCCACATTTTCTATACCCTTCCATTTTATCTTTGTTTTTGGATCTGAAAATGTTGACCACTTTAACCTGTTAAGAAATAGGTTGGGTCAAGTATCAGCTTTCACCAGGAGCATAATACGATGATAAATGAATTTATTTCAAGTGAAATCAATCTAACCATGGTGCTTCTTTTATTATTAAATCAGTATTAGAAAGAGCAGCTGATCCATTAGTGCTAGTTATAACATACCTAACCTGTCTTTATGATGCAATCAAACACTGACTGAAAGCTAGTGTCTCGTAATGTTTGTCCTTCTACAACTCTCTAGTTGATCACTTTGCAACATCCCAATCTGCTATTTAATCTTAGAAGCTGCAACACTGAATCATTGTAGGCTTGCAATACTTGCTTCATTAAGAATTAGACGCCCCCTGTAAAACACCTTGTATTAGCTATAGACTTGCAAGTAGTTCGTACCAGTGGAGCATCCCTTTAACACAGACCATTCCTCAGTGTTTGATTGCATCCCACCTTCTAGCTACTATACAGGCTACAGTTTGATTCAGTTTACTTCAGATTTCCATCAGCTACATTGCAAGCTACTGTCCTTCTCTCTTCAACCAAACACCCAACCTAGCTCTAAAGTTTTTAGTAGTTACTCCCCAATTGCTATAATACATGCTCTTGTTTTAATGCTTGTATTAATAACTTTTGTGGATAATCTTTTTGATGATTCTTTTTGCTATACTAATAGGGATGAAATATACTGAACATCAGACTGCAACATGACACTTACTTCATATTCTTTCATCTTGCCAATAATCTTGACCCTTTCCTTGAATAATGGATAAGTAATAAGGAAAATACACTAGAACCATAAAAATAAGTAACACAAATGCAATCAACAAAATTACATAATGCTAGAGGCTAACGAAATGGTTGCATTACTTTATCACCACTGGCAAAAGGTCGTAATGTAGTTCAACTGTTAGCATAGAGGGAAATGAGGCTAAACCAAATCGACCCAAAGTTATAAGAGTATTTCAGTGAAATAAATAAACAATTTCCCTTAATAGTTCTAATACATTCATCATTTTCTTTCTGACCATATACATTCAAGATGTTATTCAAATACAAATGAGATCATGCATTCAAATAACAGTTCGAACAAAATTTGTCATTTACTTGTAGTTGGAAATTTAGTTAGATGTTCGAAAAAAAGTTGAAATCTTTTTTCTATGTGTAATCCATTTTCTATCTATATGTTTGCTATTTTCATTCATACTTCCTTCAAAAGAAATCAGTTTAGTCTTTGACTTCAAATTATACCTATTTTACTTTTCAATTTATTGTGAAATAACTCTCTTATTAAAAATTATATGCAAAATTAGACATTGAATCAAACACTTTGAACAGAACAGTCAAATCCAAATAACCAAAGAGCTTTTTGGCAGCATCAATTACAACTGCACTTGAGGTGAAAATGAAGGTAATTTTGTCACAAAGAGCCATTATAATAATGTAAGACAATTCCAATGATGAAGGATGTTATCACTGAGATTATAATAGTAAATCTTGCAAGCGTAGCACCTCGAGTTGCTACAGGTGCAAAAACCCGAATCGAGTTGCTGTAAGCGCAACAACTCGAGTTGCTAAAAGCGTGCAACTTCAAATTGACTCTCGATGAAAAGATCAAAATATACAACACTCATATTTATGATAAGTAAAACACTGCATCTTTTGCTTACGCCTTCTCTTTACTAAAATCACTAATCAAATCATAAATAAAACACCACTAAACCAAAAATTATACATTGTTAAAATTAAATATTCTAGCTTTCACAGATCAATTACTGCAAACTTGAATATCCAAGAAGCAAAAGCTAGAAACAATTATATCCTAATAGTAAAAGGATAAAACAAAAAATGTCCACTTAAGTTCAATTTACCCAGAAATTTGGCACTAGGCATGAAAACAAATATTTAAGCATCGCATGATTGATTCTTGAAGCATTATTTTTAACTAGCTTAATCATATCAGAATCAATCCATCATGAAGAAACACAGATAGTTTATTCTAGCTTAGGAGTTCATATATTAAAACCTGAAAGTAAAGCTTCTCTGATTTGGCTGTTTTCAAGTTCTCTGACCCACTCTATTGTGCTAGGAGCGATGCAAAGTTTTCATTAAGCCGAAGGATGTCATAGAAGATCCAGTTTGCAGGATAAGACCATATTTCCTACTACTAGTACTTTGGTCAATGATAGAAAAACCTTTCAATTCAGCATTCCTAGACATTACTGGAAAAAGACATAAACATCCACATTAGGAAAAATGGAGAACAAAAAATCAAAAGATAGAAAGAGATTTCCCAAATTCGCAGATGGAGGAGAGAATTGAAAATTTTGTTGCCAGCTTCATTCTTTGCTTGTTCGCTTTATGGAAGGAGAAGGGGAGATTAACAAGGGTTTGTTGGTTTTTTTTAGAAACTGGAAAAGAAGAGTAAAGAAGGGAGAGATGGAGAATATGACGGGAAATTAAAAAGTAAGCGGTCAGACAAAAAATTTCGGAACAAAAAGGAGGGAAATAAATGACAGCGTTTCCTATATACTTTGATATTAGAGTCACTGTTAAAAACAGCTCTTTTGGTTTAAATGCTGAGATTGAATGCCGTGGATAGTATGTTTTCTTGTAGTGTGTGTTATCATTCTATTGAGAGATTTATATTTATTCTTTCTTTTTTGTTCGTTTTCTTTTTGTTTTTTCTTTCACTCCAAAATTTTCTTTCACTCCAAAATCTGTCTTTTCGGCACTTGGGTATTCGACATGTGAATATCGTGGATGTATTAATGTCAACACTCTAGGGTTGAAAAGGTGGGTTATTACATTTCGTAACAGACTTGAAGGTTAAGCACAAAACCATGGCTTTGGTTGGGTATAACTCATTAATGATTGGGTAAGTGATGCTCTAGGATGAGTTGAGAGTAGTGTATATATACATACACACACACACATATGTGTGTATATATAAGAGCATATTTGTGTCTGTTATAAACATATGCCTTAAAGGTATTCTAAATGTGAAAATTAAAAGAACTTATATATAGGTAATTTATATAAGTTTGATTTGTAAGCGTAGTTAATAATATAGGTAATAATGATATTCTTTTATTGTCCCTCATTGATTTATTTAGTTATGCCCGACCATTTTATGAGTATTGTTATCACTTGCAGATAAATTTTCCATGCTTAAACAGTTTCGAGCATTTCTTATTGTTTATGCTCAAGAAGATTATAGGTAATTTATCTCTTACAACATGGATTGGGTAGACAGTACTTATGGGTGTATTGAAATAAACAGCTTATGATTAGAATTTCATAGTTTGGCTAAGGCGTTCAGTGGTAAATGTTGGGTTAGATGTTTACTTTTATAAAGGAAGTTTGGTATAAATTTTCTAAAAGAATTCACTTTATATAAGTATGGTTTGTAAATGATAATGATTTAAACTGATATATTTTCAGGACGTATATCCTGGTTTCTTTGAAAACTGTTGCTAAGATTTGGAGAAAACAATAGTAATATCATTTGAAAGTATTTGTGAATATTAACATTTTAAAGAGAGTTTAATATTTGTTTGAGTTTGTGTTTCTCTCTGTGACGACCCGCCCTTCTCGACCCTCGAAAATTGACACAAAATACTCCACAGAATAATATGCCGACGCTCGAGTGCCGGAAAAGACAGATTGTTAAGGAAAAAGAAAGAAGGTAGAAGAAAGAAGGAACTAAACAATATCAGAATCTAACCATCGCACCGGAATAAAATATAATATATAATATCAGCTCTTTACACAAAATGAAAGCTATATCTATTTTACGCAAAATATCATCAGAGTATCTCAAACAAACAACAATTACCAGTCTGACAATTCCATACAATCACAGCAGCGGATAAATATACAAGTACAGGTAATACGTCTCGGACTCCAGCTTCTCTCCTGCTCCATAGCATCATATCCTGAAATCTATAATACTCGGTCTGACCCGAGCATTATAATGAAATAACACCCGAGTTAGTCTGGAATACCAGTTGATAAAATACATCCAAATTAATTATTAAAGTTTCAAAAATCCCTTTGAAAACAAAAGCATCTCGTAAGACCATGCCACAAATAAACATGTCGGGTTTTTACTTTACGACAGCTAAAACATTTCTTATCAAAATCCTTTGATATTATAATAGGGTCTATATACAAATACTTATTAAAATAGCCGAAATTGTTACATGATTAAATTCCAGCTACTAGCCACAAAGTGGGTAGTACAAACAAAACTCGTAAAAGGCGCGTAGGGAGAATAGATTTCCAACTAATGACTAGGTACTGGGGTACCACCTGTCACAGTACCTGGTCTAGATCAGTGCACCAAGGACCATGCTCGATCCCCTGCAATACAAGGCCGGGACTACCCCTTACTTGATAATCCCGAGTAAGATCATCCCAGGTTGGGATCAGCAACCGCACCATTAAGCCGAATAAAAAGGGACATCTAGACAGGGATGAGCTCACCCTGAAATGGGTGCTACCCACCTAGCCTTGCTACATAACCCTTGATTTTCAGTCACTCCCGGTTGATGAGGCTTGAGGCTAAGCGTTACCTTTTAGAACATTTCACTTAGAATGCTCATTGCCCACCTGACGATGTTCCGAAAGCATTCATCAGTACAAGTCCGTCCCAGATTCGAACGGAACCGAAGGCAGTACTCCTACCACATCCATTTTGGAAATATCCTGAGAATTAGTAGCGACTAGCCCTTGCACTTCACTGCTCCACCTTCGACTCCGAACTCGTTTTTCCCACGAAAACGTACAAACCGGATCGAAGTGGTTTTCGAGAAATTGATCTCGATCCCGGTCTCTTCGAAACGATCAACGCATTGGCCAATATTGATAGTCAATGATTTAACTATCAATTACTATTCACAAACATCCATCAAAAAATAATTAATTTCCCACATATTTATTTTCCTCAAAAATATCTTTGCCAGATATGTTCCCATTTTCAAGTCCTTTTTAAACAGTTTTCAAACCCAACTCTTCGCATGGAATAAATCCCCCAAATTGTTACTTCCCTTGAAAACATCCAAATACCCATTCTTTAAGACTTAAAATAATTTAAATTCTTTATTCTTGAAAATACATTAAAACATTTATATTAAATCTACTTACATACTTAATTAGAAACACACACACACATATATATATAATTTTAAAAATATTTCGAATAAAGCTTCTTTATAAAACATAATTTATTTTCTTCAAAATAAAGTTAAGTCATACTAAATTTTAAAATAAAGTTATGAAACCCTAAACAAGTTTCCAAATAAAACTTTAACTAATTATCTTTAAAATAAAACCATTTTATAATGTATAAATGTTAATAATATTCTTTTAAACATAATACTACTTACCATTAAAATAATTACTTCTATAACTAATTCGATAGATGTTCTCTTTTTAAATTTCTTACCACTTAAATGATTTTCTTGAAACCAATCTTTAATATAACTTCAAAACTTCTAACTATTCAAAAATCTACTTTAAAAACGTACTTGGCTTTTAGGGAAATTCACTTCCATTTTAGGATAACCCAAATAATTCTTTTTAAAAATCCTACACGATTTATTCCAATTCAACTTTTACGTTCATCCCGTAAATTCCTTTCCATACTTCAAAAAAATCAACTCCTTTATTTTTAAACACATTGCTATTTCTAGGAAATCACTTTCAAAATATATGTTTAAAATATTTAAAATAAAGCTTCTAGAAATTATTTAACTGAAAATAATACTTAAGGAAATATATAGAGTTTTCCTAAGTACTTTAAGTCAAATTTAACTTTTAAAAAAATAAAATTATTAAATCAAATATTTATATTATAATTTCACTTCGAACACTTAATACTACTTTACCTTTAAAATAATTAAATGCCATAAGTACTTAAATAAAGGTTTACTTACACTTTAAACAATTAAAATAATATGTCTTTCCAAAATATTCTAAATATATTTTAACTGCCCATTTATATTTGAAAGCTTTCTTTAAAACATACTAAAGTTTCCAGGAAAAAGCACACTTCCCATCCTTTAAAAATAAATCTCGCTATTATTTTAATCAATACATGTTTCCTTTTAAAATCACAATTTTCAAACACTTTGAATTTTCAACCCTTTTCTTGAATTTAATTCCTTTTAAATTCTTTACATAAGAATTTCTTTTATTTCTGTCAAACCCAATTTATTTATTTATATTTAAATTCCCAGGTTGTATTCATCCAATCATAGCACAACACAATTTAATTTTCAATTTAATCTATCCCAGTATATAAATAGAACACGGCATAACAAGATGTAAATCAATTTATCACAGGATATAAATGAGATATAACACAGAATATAAATAAATTCCTATTTGTGAGGAATCCAGTTGGATCCCTCTAACCTGTTTCCCTACATCCACCGATATTAGCACAACCAATAAATATCGATTCAATTTGACAATAATTATCATATTCAGCTAAACAACCAATCAAACATTTAAATATTAGCTATTTAAATTACTGGTATCCAGATGTGAGTGAGATTAACTCACCTTGGGTTTTCGGCGAGCGTTCAAATTTAAATTAAATCGAATGGCATTCGATTTAACCTGAATTTTTAGTTGCTCAGAATGATTCCAGAATTGCTCCACTGCGTAGTACTCGTCTCTGCGATTTCGGCATCGCCAATTTCGTCGAAATCCGATAACGTACGCGTGAGATACTAATTTTTAAAGTTCGAACTATAATTTATATAAACAATTAACTTTTTTTTATTACCCAACGAAAATCGGCCGCAAAGCATCTTCCTCGATCACGTTCGTTTCCAGGTTGAAGTCGCACCCATCGCCGACTCTTAGTGTTAGGAACCGCCACCTCCTTAAGCGCCCAGGCAACGATCCACCACCGCTGCACGAACTACCATCGCGAGCTCCACCCATGGCCCAAAAAGGGCGAAGCTCGGCGCCACCACTGCACTGAAAAATGCACACGAATGGAACCCCATCATCCTTGATTCTGGCCACCACGTCCCCTATATACGATCTTCACCGTTGGATGCGAAACCCGTTGAATATGCGCTTATATGATTTTTGTTTGATGACAATAAACATATATACATTTGTTTAAATGTATTTGTTAATATAGTATTCTATTTTTCACAGTTTAAATAAATATTTGTTGAATAAAATAAGTTACACAGAATTTGAATTCAAATAGATTTTTATTCAAATAAATATTCATTACATTTTTGAATAGTACAATTTCAAGCTCTCACTATAACTATACAACTTTGATTACAATTACATCACATTTCATATTTACAGTTCACCTCACTACATATCACTCACACTCGTATTTATCTTCAACTTCATTCCTGTTTGAATCCAGCATCTGAGAAATCTGCAAAAATATAAACTAACGCAGTAAAATTGAAAAAGAAATATTTTTGCAATTCAAAAATAAAAGATAATTTTTGAAAATATAATTTGCCTCAGTTATTTGGGTTGTTCGTCATCATTTAAATTTGAATTCATCATACACGAACAACTTGTGACATACACAGTGTATCACTGTATATGCCACAAGGCCGTGCACACCGATATATACACTTGATAATGCTACAGGGACAGGTGAGCACAGGTCAAACCCAAATACAGGAATCAACTCAGGTGCGACATAAATTAAATCACGACTCGAGCACAAGGTCAAACCCGAGTTTTTTTGAAAAACTGGATTCAACACAAGGCAACATGACCAGAATGGAACAATGGAAAATACTGCAATGAAGACTACTGCAAGTTTCAGAAAACACCACTGAACCATCAAAGCACATGTATGCAGATCAGTGCAAGTGCCAACCAGAATAAAGTCCAACACAGTTACAACCAACTACATGCAAGAGGCAACAAAGACCAAAGTGCATGAACACAGTGAAGACCACAAAGGGAGTGCATCACTGTACATACACCAAAGCTAACAGCAGTGCCAAGAGATTCAAGTGCACAAACTAAACCAACATGAATGAAGATACAGTGAGCATATACATATGTATGTAATGCAAAGGTTCAGGCCGAGTCAAAAGCAAGTTCAAGTGATGTAAAATGAAAATCAATAATGCATGAAACAAATGAAACAGCAACATGCAATGCAACAATCAGATGGTCAGAGCCGTAGCATACAGAGGACACAACAGACCAATTCCAAATGCATCAGTGATCACAAGTACAAGAAACAACACAACTGAATCAAGTAACCAACTGCAAGTGCAAATGACCAGGACTCATGCAACATGACAAGTAATCAGTGAAGCCACAATGAAACTACAGTGGACAGGTATACAACAACAAGCATGAAGTATGCAAGCTCGGCTAACAGAAAGACCAAACTGCATAAGTGACCACAAAGACAACAGCTAGTGCTATCAAATGAACCATGCAACAATCAAATGAAGATAGCAACTACTACAACAAACATGCAAATTGGTCATGTATCAACAATGTGCACAGATCAGACACAGTACCAAAATATCAGAGTGAACTATGAAGATCAACAAGTAAAGGCCGCACCAGAATGCATCAAAAGCAAACCGAGTACAGGCCATAACATGTCAATACAAGCACATGAGGTAATGAAGCACTGAAGTGATGCATCCAGTACCAACCAGAAAAATTATGGCCATAGAATTGTACAAAGCTCCTACAGGGATGAACGGAAATGTCCAAAGTCAAAAGCATCAATATTCAAAGCCGTGAGATGCAGTCAAAATTCAAGAAGCCGAAATTAAAAAAATTGGAACAAGTCAAACAAGTGTTCACCGTGATAGCCAAGAAAATTGACCATGAAATCAAATCAATACTGTGTGAATCAAGCTACCAAAAATACGAAAGTGACAAAGTCAGAACAAATCCCAAGCATCAATACAAGATCGAACGGCCATTGACGAATTCAAATATATTTAGACGAACGTAATTCAAGGAATTCGAACGCATATATAACCCAATCATCACTGGCAATTTCAAGCATCGAGTTCAAGCATCAACCAGTAAAGAAAAAGGGATAAATTACGTACCGAAATCGCAAAACGAACTCGATCCAAATTGAAGAGCCGTGAGCAAATCAAAAGAGCATCAAAGCCTACTATCGAACGAGATCGAGCGGCACTTCAATTTGCACAACCCTAGTTTGAATCGCAAGGAGCAAAAGCAAATTTGCAGAAGCCCTAATTGAGTTGCAAAGAGGAACGAAAGAGGATCGGCCATATTTTCACAAGTCAAAAGAAAAAGGAACGGGTTGAAGAAGAGAATAGGGCCGGCCTTGTTATTATTATTAAGGGCTTTATTATATTGTTAATTAGGGTTTAGGGTTATTTTCTATTGTCTTTTAATTGTTGTTTTTTATTTTTCAAATCGAGAATTTGTAAATCACCACCTAAGGATTAGGTAGTGTCAGATTGTCTAGTTAGAATTAGTTCAGTGAGCAGGGTGTGCGAGTTTGCAGAGCTCTATAGGCGGGAGCAGTGTTTGCGAGTAATCAAAGCTCTATAGGCGGGAGCAGAGTTTGCAAGTAAACGAAACTCTATAGGCCGGAGCAGGGTGTGCGAGTCTAGTAGAGTGTTTGTGAGCGGGAGAAAATGTTTGCGAGTCTAGTAGAGTGTTTGTGAGCGGGAGCAAAAGGATCTGCGAGTCTAGTAGAGTGTTTGTAAGCGTGATACTGTTTAATTCTAATAGAAATCTGGGAATGCAGCAGTAGGCAGGGGTTGCCGAAGCTGGGTAAATTTTGTGTGTGATTTATTTTTTCAGCATATTTATTTCTGCGTTTTGTTTCTGTGTTTATATCGAGAAAATTTGCTATAACCCTATTCACCCCCCCCCCTCTAGGGTTAATCTAGATCCTACAAAACCTACGTCGATCTCTAGGATTTTCATTTAGGAAGTTTTCGCAAATACGGCCTGGATCGAGAGAAAAAGAAAGAGAAAGCACGAGTATTTTCGGCCATCGAAATGTTGCAAGCGGCGGCTCCAGAATTAGGATAGGGTTTGGCTTATAAACGTGAATATATATACGTATATAAACAATATTTTAATATTAAATTCATTTAAAGCAACTTTTACAAATGATCTCCAAAAACACGTGCCGACAGGTGTTTCTAAGGTTTTACCCACGTTCCGAACACAATGGAATGTGTTTCGGAAGCTAATTCGATCATATACGCGAGTTACAGAAATAAACGATCATTTCTTAATTAAATCGATTAAAGTATTTTCTATGCATTTTGAGCTGCCAAGGCCAAACGACAACTCCGATTGCTATGAAAATTGAAATCCGATCGAACAGGTTTCATCGAATTCCGAGACTGTGCCCCAGAAGGCTATTTTAGCTCATCGATTAATTCGAGCAATTTTCAAAATCATTGAAATCGCTTAAAATTTCACTTTTAAAATTTTGTTAACTCTATTATAAATCGTATAAAATTTATATTCACATCAGAAATCATTCTGATTCAGTTTAAATCAAAATCTGATTATTTGCATTATTATATTATTAAATTCCATTATTAAATTAATATAAAATTCCAAATTTAACTTATCGGCTTTTGATTCCATCCAACAATCCAATATTATAATTCAGATCCAAAGAGACTTAAAATAAATTTTAGAATCTATTTTTATATCTATTTACACCCAGAATCACCAATTATCCCAATTCTAATATTAAATTGTTAATATTCAAATTTCAATTAAATTTCCATATTTTAGATTTAACTAATTTTATTAATTTAACCAAAATCTTTTTATTCGAAAATGAATTAAAATTCACATTCAACGTTTAAAATGAATTAAATGTTCAAAATTAACGACTAAAAATTCCGGGTCGTTACATTCCTCCCCCCTTATAAAAATTTCGTCCTCGAAATTTGCTAAGGTAGAAGAATGCTCCATACTCAATAGCAAAACCCACTTCATGAAAATCTCAAATTCACCTTGCCTACACTCTTTAGTTCCAATCAAAACTACTAGATTCGATTTCTACTCCCAAATCCTTTTATTTCAATTTCGATTTGAAATCAATTTGTCATTAACAAAACGTTTTCAAAAATTTCAAAAAATTTCTTACTCGCAAAATTTCCAGAAAATTTTGGCAGAGTCTCCCTTGTACGGAGGAGCTTTTGCAATATCACAATAGATATAAATATATATACATCGACCCACACGGTTGGAAACCAAAAACAGTTCATATTTCCTATTTTTACTGCGTAGGCATACCTTTTATTTGCATTTTAAAAGCAAGCAGCAAAATAATATTGCATGTACGCGCTCCAACTCTATCTACTGCCTCCCATACCTGTACTTACTTAAACAAACAAATCAGTTTTCAATAATACGAGAATTTAACAACATTCCATTCATTTATCTTAGCCAAACATATCAATTACATACCCAAACAACCAAATTTCATAATCCTGCATGTTAACTTTCTTTATAAGCAATCCACAAGTTCAACGCCATTTTAATCCTCTTTATAAATCCAAACTTCACTTTGTTTCACCCTAGTAATTTACATATAAGTTTACTACATATAAGTCATATTTAACACGACCAATTCATCTTTGTACCAGTTAAGCTCATATTCACATCAAATTGGTTTATAAGCCTTATTTACATAAATTTACTCCTATTCAATTTCCAATTGATGGGCAATCAATTTTATTTTCAATTTGATTCATTCGCATCTCATTTATGATTCATTTGCATTAATATACAAGTCCACTAAATGAGATTTTAATCCATTTCAAATTGATTTAAAAACCAATTTCATTTACTTCTTTAAACCAATTCAATTTCTGTTTACAACAATCGACCAATTTCTATGCAAATTTAAAGTTATCCAAGCAAGTAACGATCACTTAAGCTTATAACCATTTAAAATTAATTCCAACTTAGATTTATATTAATTTTATTCAATTCTGCATGGTTCACAATCCAAGCATTCTTATTCCATTGCAATTATTAAATTAAATCCTTACCTTTACATTTTTATGTCATTAACCAATTCAAGTTTACATTAATATCATTCCATTTTGGATTATTTACAACCCATACATTCTTGTTTCATCACAATAATTAATTAAAATTCTTTTCACTTGCCTTTAATTTTATTATCTAAACAGATTTCATTCAAAACTCCTTATAAAGCTCGACCACAATTATTTTTCCAATTTGCTCAAGTTCTTACAATTTCACAATATTTCCATTTCTTCTTAAATCTATTTTATTTCATTTTCATTTGATTCTCATTCAATCAAATTCCAATCCATTTTAAATTTTAATTCATCCTCTCGATTCATTTTGAATTTTATTAATAATATGACCACTTTTAATTATCTTATACCCAAACTGAATTTTACTTGCATTTCGGATCATATCCATTTAAATTGATATTTTTTTCAATCCAATACAATTTCCACTTAATTTAGCTTACACCAGATTCATTTTCAAACTTCTCTTTTGAATTTAGTTGGGTAAGAATTTTATCCATACAATATCATTTCAACTTAATCAAATTTTCCTTCAACTCAATCCTTTTCCAAATTTAATTCAAGTTCAACTAAATTTATTCAGCCAACTTAAATTCTTACCATTCTCTCTACTATTTTAGACAAGAATTTAATTCCATTCAATGTTATTTATAATGCAACTGAATTTTGAATTTCAATTCAATCCAAATTTAACTCAATTCCTTTAATTTAAATGAAATCCAGTTTGATCAATTTTAATTCTCCATTCAATTTAGATTTTTACTCTCTAATATATAAGTTCAAAACTTATTTATTAACCTAAGTCCATTCACCGTTTTATATCTCACTTTACCTTATTTCAATTCACATTTCATTTGAGATTAAATTTGAATTCATCATTCCATTCAACTATTTCCCATTTTCTATTTATAAGTTCACCAACTTATTTACTTAAAAGTTTATATTGCTCATTTGAGTTATTTTCATCTTATAATCACAATTCCAAATTATATATATATATATATCACTGTATTCTTAAGGATACAAATTTTCTTTCAATTTAATTCTTTGCAAATTTTAAATCCACAATTTCAGATTATAAGTATAACACTTAATAGCTTATGGATACAATTCATTACACAATGACCCACAATTACAAAGTCATTTTACATTTCAATTTAACCCAAACCAATTTAATTCTAAGTCCAATTTATTTAACTTATCCCAAGTTAAGTTCAAATTTTCTATTCACTTCAGTATACTCAAATTAAATTTTAATTCCAAGATTAAAATTTTCATTTCCTTCTTATTAATATCAACTTCGCTTAATAAGTTCAATGGTTGATTCATCTTAACCTTACACATTATTTAAATAGAATTTTCCAGAATTCAATTACCCAGTTTTATTTCAAAACCATTTTGAAATACTAATCAACTCATACCTACTTGGCACATCAAATCTCCGAATTCCAAAGAACTTGTTTATACCAAAACAAATTTCCCTTTCGAAATTTCTAAAACACCTTGTATATCAAACAAATCTAAACAGATATCATACCCAATTACTATGGAAGCAATCCATCACTTTAGAAACTCGAAAATGGATTCTAATGATGTGGCCATCATCATCAGGATTATTTTTTAGCGACTGAAGTGAATTCAGTGCTTCCTTATTTCACAAATTCATTTCAAAACAGTTTCCATTCAAAAATACTTTCAAAAATTGTAACGACCCGTAAATTTTCGATAATTAAAATAGCTAATTTAATAAGATTTCGTGATTTAATGTTAGAAAAAAATTGTAAGTCGTTTGGAATAATAATAACTAGAATGAAATGCAACAAGATTTTATCTAAGTTAATTACTTATGAATTGAATAAAATCCCAAATCAATTGAAATGTTATGTAGTCAAAGGTAATTGAATGAATTTGTATTGCATAGGTAATTGTGACACTTGTTTGTAAATAATAAACTTATAAGATATTAAAAGTTAACGGTGATAATTATTTAAGTTACCTATTCATTTAGTTGGTCGAATTGAATTTGTGAACCAATTGCAATTGAAATGAAAGTTCATATATTAGTTGAGTGCATTATCTCTAACTGTGGATTAATAATAATGTAGAGTTCATTTGATGTAATATAGTAAATCGACTGATAATGAAATTTTATTTAAAAATCCAATATTGAAATCCGTCAAATATTGAACAATTAAATTGTTTAAATTTAATATTTGGAATCTATTGAATTAATTGAATAATGAGAATTGGATAACTTTTTTAATGAAAATGGTTGTTCTATAATTTGAATTTGTTAAATTTTATAAGTTCGTTTGAATATTTCAAAAGATAGTGATTTAAGAATAATCAAATTTGTTTAAATTTAATATTACAAATGTTTGAATAATTAAATTCCGAATTTGATATAATTAATTTGATATTGAAATTTAATATATGAAAATAGAGTGAATAATTGAAATTTGATTTAATATGATTCAAATTGGTTTCCAAGGTGAATATAAGTTATATTGGGATTAAAATAGAGTTAATAAGATTTTAAAATTGGAATTTATTGGATAATTGAATAACGGGGTTAATATGATTAAAATTGATTTGTAAAATTTTATTTTATCATATTGGAGTTATAGTGATGTTATAAAACTTTTAAAACTGAATTTAAAATTTATTTGTGAAAATTGAATATTTTAATATATAATTATCGACTGAAAAATAGCAAATTTTGAACAGTCTCAGAATTGGACGAAACTAGTTCCATTGGATCTGTAATAGTTAGTTATTATCGGATTTCAATTTTCGTAGCAATCGGAGTTGTCGTTTGACCGTGGCAGCTCGAAACGCGTTGAAATTGTTTTAATATTAATTTGGCGAGTTAAAATAGTCATTTTACAAACGGTCTCGGATTTCTACGAAACCAGTTTCATCGGATCCGTAATGTGATATTATTGGAAGATTTCAAATTTCGTGTCAATTAGATTTATCGTTTGTCCGGGACAAGCTAAAACGCCTAGAAATTAGTTAAACCGATTTAATTTAAAATCGATCGTTTATTTCCGTAACTCGCACAGACAATCAAATTAGCCTCCGAAACACGTTCCATTGTGTTTGGAACATGGGGTAAACCTTAGAAACGCCTGCCGGCACGCTTCGTTTGGAGTTCGAAAATTTTCGGATGAATAGTATTTCGAAAATTTTCTATAAAAGCCCTCGATTTTGTTCATTTGCACTCAAGCCCTAGCTACTTTCTTCAGCCGGCCCTAATTCATTTTAATGGCCAAAAATATCCTATCTTCTCCCTTAATTTTCTTGAAATCCACTCAATAATTCTGAAAAGCTTCAACTACAAAGTTGAAGAGCTTCGCGAGCTCTTCAATGTGAACGGCTATGATTGATTTTTATTGAGGGGATTGACGGCAAGTAGGCCCCAAACACCCGAAGTTCGTGCACGCGTTTCGAGATCAGGGGAGGGACGAGTTCGACGCTATGCTGACCGAAGGTAGAGTTCGACTTGGGCTTTCGAATGGTGGTGGTTTGATGGGATCTGGACGTCAGTAGGTGGTGTGGCCATCGAGATTGGGCACGTGCGTATGGGTTTCTTCGGTTGCATGATAATCTGGAGGGAGGGAGAAGGAAAGAAGAGAGGCCCTGATTGAAGGAGCTTGAAATCAACGGCTGTGATGATGAAGGTTATAAAATAGCAAAAGGAATTGTAAATTTATTTATATATTAAAATGTATACGAACTTCTAAAAATCATAACTTTGTCATACGAGGTCGAAAACGGACGAAACGAATTGCGTTGCGTTCGTATCGTCGAATACTACGCTATGGAGCTGGATTGGGAACGTTTGGATCTAGGAAAAATTTTGGGTAAAATTAAACGCTCGTTTAATTTTATTCAAAATAAAACGTTGGAACTACATTGAAATCAAGGTGAGTGTTTTATAACGCTCACAACGTACTAAATATCTTTATGCTAGTTAAATTGATATTATGAAGTGATATGAATTTTATTGTCGTTGTTTGATAGAATTTAATTGTCATAGAGGCTGTCATTTGAATTAACCGTTGAAAATTAAATTGACATTTAAATTGAAATTGAAATTGAATTGCGATGAAATTACCAGACATTGATAACTATGAAATTGCTATCACTACAAGAAAAAACGTTTTTAACAGCAAAGAGGCACAGCGTTTTCTTTGTGAATGCTGATAAAAGTATGTAGTGAATTAAATTTTGGAACGTGGAACGCTGTTTAAAGTGACCCGCTTTATTTTTAGATTCGCGGTTAACTGGCCACCATAATTTCTTCTCTCCCGCGTAGAGCAGAAAACAATCGACTTCCAATCTTCCCCAAAATTATTTTAAACCTAATTAAAACTGAAATCTCCCATGAAATTTCGTTCGTACTCTAGTTTCGCCTGCAACATCTAGTTTGCTCTAGCCCTAACATCTGACGGTGAATGAAAATTGGTGAAATGACGATCCTTTCCCCCGGATGATTGACGCTGATTATACGTCCGGCAATTTATTTTCACTTTGGAGAAATCAAGCCAATTGTTTCGATCCCATTTCATTCACTGTTTTAATTCATTTCTCGATCATCAGTTTTTATGTTTTTTGATTATTAATTTTTATTGAAATTTCAGGAAAATCGAGCAGTCAATGATGACAAAGGAAAGGCTGGTTTAAGAGCTTTCGCCCTGCCAGGTTTAAGAGCTTGTGCTGTTCATTTCATTCCTTTCTTGGATGTCTGAGACTGTTTTACTTATATTTATACTATCAATCTATCAATTTAATCTCGTAAATGTCTTTTTTCTCCTGGAATCATTCTTATACAGTGATAAATTGACAATCCATAGTAGCTATGAATGTCTATAGGTAACCTCTTTTGCTTTGTTGCTTAAAAAGTTGCTGTACTCAGTGCTTGATTTCTGTTTTATCTGTTCCAACATGAAATGTGTGTACCGTTGGCTTCTACTTTTACTGTCCTTCGATTTTGTCATTTGCTTAGAATGTTTATTTTATTTTTTGTTTTTATAATTTTTCAGGGCCATGATTTTCTTAACTTGTTTTGGTAGTAAGCATTGGTGATGCATAATTGATAATTTCATCTACTGGAAATAAACTAAATCTCTTTTAAGAATACGGGCAGATGGACTAATTCCGCAAATCACTGATTATTATGCATGCATGACACTGCTTACAAGTACTTTTTAAAAGTTGATATGAAAATGACCAATTTCATTTAAAACCTACATTCCTCTCATTTTCACTTTCATTTTCATTTATTATTTTTCGATTAAGCCAAAAAATGACTAATTCTGAGTGTTGCTCAGTTTTGCAAACCCGAGGTTCACTCAGTTTCCTCAATATTGAGAATACCTAATATTGCAAAAATGATTTTATTCGGTTTTGAAAAACTAAGATTACTTAACTGAGTTATTTCAATTTCACAAAAATGAGTGTTTGATGTAATCAACATATGTATATTATTATGCTCAAGCACTTGTTGAAAAATGTTGTCCTTTCTGTTATAGCAAAAGGTTGAAAATGTATTTCGATTGTTACATCATAATTGCCAAGTTTTTGTAAAAGTTTGTGTCTATATAAGTGGATAACATGGTAAGTTGTTCGTTTATTTTTCACTTAAAGAGAACAATGGTCCAAGCTTATTGTTTCCAAATTGTTTGCAACCTCATTGAACAATAAGTGGACATATAATCGAAAAGTCTTGCTCATGCGGCCGCACTTTTCTCCTTATAGGATTTTATTAATTCACTATCTTTATCAAATATTCTTAGGTGCGACGGTCAACTATCAGGAGACGATGAATCATCGATGCTACTTTTCCAAATGCACTTACGCTTCTCCCGGTGATGCTCATTTGACCAACACCAATATTAAGAAACACCAGGCAATGAGTAGGTATAATTTTTCTAAACTACAAATCAATTTCATGTTTTTCATAGTTTGTTTGATTTTATCCTGAAATGAGGCCCAAAGCTCACGTGATAGAAGAACATGTTACGTCGGTAATCTTGTCGAGTATCCTTGGACAAGAGCAGATTCTCCAACTCAGTAGCCTTTTGTGGGTAAGTTGTCTTCCACAAAAGCATCTTTGGTTATAATTTCATTGAACATTTGTTTCACAAAAACTTTTTTGGAACAAACTTCTCAAATAACTAATTTGAATTATAATATGAATATGATGAATTATAATATGAACATTAGTAATAAATCCAGCTTTATCGACTTGAAGAACCAAAACCTAACAGTGTTTCGATAACCTAATAAAACATTGATAAGCATAGCTATATCATAGTTTTTTAACATCTTTAGTAAGTGGTAGCTTGTTAGCCCTTTGAGGACTTTTCATCCTCAGTACTAGTAGTTCAGTAAAGCTGTTGTCCAGTTGTCTGATATCATTTCAAATTAGAACCATTACAGCAAATGTGACTATGCTCAGCTCCTAAACACTACTTGTGCCATAATAATATTATCTGTTTCATCAAGTTAGAAAAGTACAAAACTGTTTAATATTGCTCAATGTGCAGCAGAAAAGAATTTGTTACAAGATAATTCATTGAGTAAATATAAATATATCCTTTTGAGGCATAGTTTTTTTCCTCTCAAGGGATAAGAAGGCCTTTTTTTATGCATTAGATCTGGGTGGCTCAAACTTCCTAATACTGAAGGTCATATTAGTAGGAGGGAAATTAGAGTTATTGATACTGAATTTGTGCAAAAGTCAATATATTAAGAACTGATGTATGGTACTATAGAGGTTGTTGTCTATCTTTTCTCCATGTTTTATCTAATCAATTATATAAAATATGCATTCATTATTTTTTTAAAATATTATCTTCATTTGATAACATAGGAACTGTTCGACTTTATTGCCTCTACACTAAATAATTTTGCTACCAAAGACGGAAAACTTCATTCACTAAGGAGAGGCAAGGAGAGATTGGTTTCACATTTTTTTTTCTAGTCAAGCAGACTTCAAAAGATTCAGGCATTTTGATCGAGTTGACCAAAAGTTTTGTTGTTTTTGGGAAGGTAACTTTTAACTTCAGTGTAAAATCTAGTTACATGTATACCGTTTATGTTTTATTTGGTGATCGAATTAGATTAAGTATTTTTGGCATAGAAATATTTTGAGTTTTACTATTTTATTAATACTTATTGAAACTAAGTTTTTCGCAAATTACAAAAATATACATATAAGAGTATTGTTTGACATTTGGTTATTTGAGTATACATATGCACTATATTCATGCCTAAACAAATTTTACTATAGCCTTTGGTTACAAAGTTTCATTAACTTCTCATACACGTAGTCATACAAAGTATTTAAATTCACATTATGGTTTTTTCTATCTGCCTGCACATTCTTCATGGATGTGTTTTTTTATACTATAAGCAACTAATTCTAACTCTATATGTAAGTATGTATGTGTAAGTGTATTCTTTTGATAATAAAAATAAAAGTATTTGTAAGTGTATTCTTTTGCTTCAATCTCACTCCTAAGTTGGGACATGATCTTTGCCACCCTATAAAATGTCCTTATTGATAAGTCGAAGTGTGTGAAGGCTTTACACATATTTTTGTAAGTGCACAGGCAGTAATTGATGGGTTTGTTCCTTTATTAATTTACAAAGTGCGACATTCTAAATCATTATAACATTATTTTTTTGAACATGGTTCATTATTGGCAACAAATATCGATTTCAAGGATCGAATTCATTATCTTTAATCTTGTAGTTTGAACTACTGACCAATTGATACAACATTATTGCTGTTATTTAGTGTTTAATGAGTTATGACATACACTATCCAATTTTGTATTTGTAGTAGTTTTTGAAGAGGTTATGATTCAAAATTTTGAAGATTTTAGGGAGGTTGATGTTTTTATTGAGGTATATTGTTTAGATCCATAGTAGTTAAGAGGTCGGTAGAAAAAATTGTCTAACGTAACAAGTAGTGCATCAGATAAAGTTTTCTATGCTTATAATGAATAATATCCATGCTTCAACAATATTAGATTTTCTAGGTTTTTTTTAAAGTTTTGTGTTAATATATATTACAATAGTGCTTTATGAAATTAAATATCAGAAGCACTTTCTCTGATGTCTTCATTCTTTTATTTATTTTATACAAATTTTTGAAAGCAAGAAAATCTGATATTGAGAAAGCAATAATCATGTGGGCCGAAATGCTCAGGTGGAGGAACGAATTTGGTGCTGACACTATTCTAGAGGTAATTATAGCTTATTTGCCTTTTTTACTTGCCAAGTTTGATTGAGAAGCACCAGTTTTTTCAAGCTTAGGAGATTCTGCTTGTGTAATGATGTTATAAACAATACAGAGCAGCGTACTGGAAACACTAGCAAGTGGGATGGTGCGATAAGCAACAAAGAGCTGTGTAATGGAACAGCTAGCAAATGGAATGAAGTTATAAACAACAGAGGGCAGTGTAGTGGGAACACTAGCAAATGGGATAATGCTCTTATTAATTATGAGCAATCAAATGGAAAGGAGATTGTACATTTGAATGAGAAGAATGCAAGCAGTCCTATTGATTTTGAAAGCCTATTTCCATTAAAGCGTATTCCTCAGGTAAGTCTAATATTGACCTTTCCGATCAAATGGGATAATGATCTTATTTATCTTTGATTTGTGTGCGATTGTTGATATAAGTCTAATATTCTTGCCAATGCTGGTAAAAAAAAGCTTAGAAATTGAATTGCTAGCTTCTCACATCAGTGAATATTAGAAGCAAGCTTGACATTTCTTCTTTAAGATGAATATAGTTTATGAGGTTATTGTAAAAATATATAAATGTTCTAAACGATCTTTAAGTTAACTTGTCCACCTTCACTCTACCTTTTTTTTTCTTTCTTGGTTTTGTTGCAGGTGGGGGATCTTATTGCATATCGCCTTATTGAGATGACATCATCATGGTGTCCTTCTATTACTCCATTTCGAGTTTGTCCTTCACCAAATCACAAATTTTGAACTTGGTAATGTGATTTAAACTCAAACATCTCTAACATCCTTCTTTATTAATTCTAGATTGGAGAGGTCACCTCATATAATAATTTGACATTGAACATAGTCTTAGTTCCATTGCCTGAGTATCTTATTTTTACCAACAACACACAGAAGTCTTCCTTATATAATGAAGATGGAACTTTGCAGATAACAGATAATAACGCATCTTACACTTTTCCTTTGAAGAATAATAATGAACTAACGACAATTATTGCAGACTCACTATCCGTCACTTATTGACGTGCGCCTGTTCAGGGCATATGATTCATTCGAAACATCTTCCGAGTCTTTTGAATTTATAGAAAGAGAAAAGAACCCTCAAATAGCAAAAACTGCTCTTATGGATAAATGGGAACAAGCTTTAGTCGAAGATGGCTTCAACGCTAAGGAAATAGTCGCTCAACCATCAGGACTAAAGTTAAAGAACTATAGTATGTTCAGCTGATTTGTTAGTCTGGTCATCATTTTCTCAAAATCAATATAAAAATATGCTCAAACTTCTTGCTGCAAACAAAGTAGACATAATGATTCAGACAAGTCGGTACTTATGTAAAGGGTTGTAGCCAAAAACCTTTAATTCCCAGGGATACCCTATTTATAGTGCAAAAATTATTTGAATTTCATCTTAAATTGTCCGAACAAACTTATGGGTGTTATTCTGCTCTATGTCTTAAACAAAAGAGAAGAAAAAACTATAGAAATCATTGCTAATGAGAAATCTAGCTTTCATAACACACTTAGTTCAATTGTTGCTCCTTTGCTTGAATCTAGACTGCTTTGGATTGTTCCTCTTCTTCTTTATTACGGCTTACAACATGCCTTTGTATGGTAAATTATTCGTATACCTATTACCTACCACTAATGAGTTTACCCATTTTCTAATGTTTTGTGTTATTATCTTTTCTTTGTAGGGCTGAGTTCACAAAACAGGTTTTAGTACCAGCACTTGGAGTATACGGTGTAGGTGGTGCACTGGCTGTTTATGGAGCCACGGATGCAATAGTAAATTTAATTATTCAAGCTGTTACATGTTTACTTCCTTCAGTTACATGTTTACTTCCTTCAGTTACATGTTTACTTGTTAAAAATTTCATAACTTGTGCAGGTGCGTATCAGTACATTAATATAACTTTAAAAAGAAAAAAGTTGAAGGAACTAGTTGAATCATCAGCTGTAATCCTCAGCTTCAAATATTGTCTGATATGTTTCTTGATGATAAGAAAGCAGTCTGATTTTGATCTATAATTCTCGATAGGGTTGGCTTAATTCTAGATGCTATGATTTTCGTGATGCCCTTGTATATTACAGAACAACAGGCTATCGGTTGGAATTGATCAACAACAGTTGGATTGCTGATTTTCGGTATCATTGCAAGGTTTGTTGAGTTTACTCCTTTTAGAAGTTTATTTGTTTTGAAAAAAATGGTGGATTGCTTTACAAAATGTAGGAGCTATGTGTTCCCATGTATGTTTATAGAACAGCGTGTTGAATCCATCAGGACCACCAGTGCTTGTAGAATTTAGGCTAAAAAGCGCCTCTTTGATTTCTGCATCAGTAACAGAGGTTATGATATTACATGCTTCGGTGTTGCTTATTCTAGGAAGGCTGAGAGATGGAATTAAGGAGATGTCAATGGTGTCATTGTTATCATTCATAGAGTGGTGGAAGAAATCAAGAAAAGCTCTGTTGATATTTGGGGCTTCAGTATGGAGTGTTCCCTGCATATCAGTGATGTCGGTAATCTTTACTTTTGCTTGGTTTATCTTCAATGCAGTGTGGAAAAAGGCAGTATTTCTGTCGCCTTCGAAATGATATTCCGTTCCAAGTTTTTGCTTTACCATTTGCAATTCATCCTCCATTGCTGCTGTTAGCTTAATAGTGAGTTTATATTCTAGACTTGATAGTTGCATGTTATAAGGCTGTGCAAGCATTAATTAATGACTAAGTGTAGAAGAGCTGTTCCCTTATGTCAAGGCCTAATTTTTTTTTTTTTTTGCAATTTTTCATCTTCTCCAGCAGTACGTACATATGGTCGCCGTGAATTATAGTGTTCCATCCCTGCAAAAAAACATGCTCAAAGTCCTTGTGTTTAGTGCAGAAGTTAAAAAATCTAAAAGGAGGAAAAGTTAGCTGTTGATTGGCACCCCATTTGAGGATAATAGGGCTGTAGTCAGAGATCAAGGGGGCAGTGACATGGGATAGTAGAGATGGCCAGGTTGACAAGGCTAGATGGTTTATGAAACAATGGTCAAGGGTGCAATATGTTCTGGGGACGGATAGTTTCTTGCTGTTCCAAGTGTATGTAGAGCCAAATGTAGGAGCAGGGAGAATGGAAGCATTAGATAAGGTTCCTTTAAACTATGCTGATTCTAATTTGTCTAAAGTATCTGCAGTTGCATTTGTTGCCTTGGTTGTCGGTGCAGATATTGTGCTTTTGTCCATTGTCGTAGGATATTAGTTTATAAATATTATCGTTGTTTATGAATTTATGTAAACTTTGTTTATGGATATTGTATTCAACTTAATTTATTGAAATAGTTGATTGTTATGTTTTTATATGATATTTTTTAGTTTGATTTGTATATGTTATGTATATTATCCGGTTGAAATATAATAAAATGCTATTTAGATTAATGATACCTGTGTGTAAATATTGCAATGGGGCAACGCTGTAAAAATAGTACAAACAAACAACAGCGTTTAAACAGTGCTGTCAATTCTATGAAAAGATAATGTACATTGCTCCAACAGCATAATAAAAATGCTGTGAAAAGGGGAGCAACAACTGTGGAACGGGAGTTATACAGCGTTATTAACAATGCTGTTATATCCTATTACAGCGTTTTTAGAACGCTGTTAAAAGTTTATTTTGGTGTGGTTATAAACGCTGTTGAAACATAATACAGCACGTCTGAAACGCTGTAAAAATATTATTGACAGCTCGTAATAAACGCTGTCACAGAGATGTTTCAACAGCGTTTATAGAAACGCTGTTGTAAGTTATGTATATACGACAGCATGTCGTTATACAGCGTTTCTAATAACGCTGTTGTATCATATTACAGCGTTTATCAAACGCTGTTAAAAGCCTTTTGCGGTGTAGTGTATGAATTGTATTGTCTATTGGATGTTTTATTTCGATGGATGCTATTGGTTGATATTTAAATGTTTGGATGTTTATTGCTTATATATATCCTGTTATGCATACATATGATACTGTGATTTAATTTAAGTAATATATACTCATCTCTGACATTTAATTGAAATAAATAATTACTTGGCCATAGGATAGAAAATTATATACAGACACCGAATTGGCTAAATTAATAATTTTTAAAAGCGTCGATTTGAAATTTATTTAAATGTTTTGATTTAAAAGTTATAAATAAAATCAATTTATAGAAATCGAATTTATCGCATAAATTGAGTTTGGAATGTTGAAATAGATTTTGGTTAAAAGAAATTGTTAAATGATTTAAGTCGAGACTTTGAAATTTAAAATTTGGTTATGATTGAATTTCGAAAATTTATTCGTTTAAAAGATTGAACATTATTTCAAGCTTTGAGTATTACTAAGTAAAAGTGATATAAAATCGATATTTTGAAATTGAGCTTGAAATTGAATCATATTTGAAATTTGGATTTAAAACTTGAATATTGATGGATAATTTTGTTAATGTTATAAATGGATATTTTGAAAAATCAAGCTCCAAATCGATATAAATTGAAATTGAAAAATTAAAGGTGAATATAAAATTGAATAAATCTGAAGTCAAAGTTGGCGCTGATTTGAATTGAAATCGAAATTGAATCGGTAGAATGGAAATTGAAATTGATTTGAATTGGGAAGTTATAAATTGAAATGGTTTGATTTTGAAGCTGTTTTATTTTGTTTTCCAAATTACTCGGTTATATAAACCATTTTGAATACCTAAACTATTTTAATCTATTTTAAATCTACTTAACCCAATTTAAATTATTTTAAACTAATTTTTCTATTTCAAATCCATTTTAAGATTTTAAGTATTTTAACTATCTTAATTATTTAAACTACTTTTAAACTAATTAAAACTATTTTCAAAAATTCTAAGCTGGTCAATAAGGTGAAGTGTTTATGTTTAAATCTTGAATTTAAATACGAATTGGGTTAAATGAAGTTGCAACCTAAATTGAAATCCAAATTGATTTTGAAATCGAAATAAGATATTGAGATGAAAAATGATTTTTGAAACGGAATCTGACATTTGAATAAATACGATGATATTTGAAATGGATTTGATTTATGAAGCGAACACGATATTTTGATATCAATTATGAATTGATTTGAAATGTAAAAGAGCCAATGGTGTAATAATACATAGTTATTAAAGAGACCGGGATCAGATATGGACATACTCTCTGTCGATACCGAAAACCACTTTAATAACTATTATACGCGAAGTGTTGATCCAGAATGAAGTGGATGGTTTGGTGAACACGTTGACTGAAGAAAGAGAACGATATTGGATGACCCCTGATATGACTAAAACAGGAGCCGCGCCGGACCATTAAGGTTCGCCACCTCTAGCGGACACGCTTCTTTGATACCATTTCTATTACATTTGTGATTCGATTTGGGTGCACCCCTTGATTTAGGAGTGTCGTTTCACGGTGTTGGGGTAGCTGCTGGCTATGCTCAACATTAGTCCGGATCGCGCAACTACTAGTATCCTAGTTGGTATCACCTCATGTACCTTGTCATACTGATTATCCTATTCGCGACCACTACGTTATGTTTTGTGTTATACCAATGGGGTACCCTCTGATAACCACCAGTTTACGATGGGGCTTACGGTGCTGTATAGACTATGGCATTATAAAAATGTGTTAAGGGGGATTATGGTAACGCCTTAACGCTATTTTGATACTTTATATTACTGATAGGCATTATCTACTTAGCGTACATTACTACATAGTAGATAGTTTAACGGATCCTTGAGAGATGGAAAATCCCGTAACATCTTTTAAGTTATTGCACGCACGTTGACACTGGATATGAGATGTCAAACCCCGTAAACATCTCTGACGCCGTTACACACATATTTATTTTACAATTGATTTAACTTTTATAAGGATGTTTTAGTCCTGACTCGAGTGTTTTGTCTTCTCATTACGCTCGGGTCAGTCCTGAGTTTTTCAGATTTTTGAAGATCTATTCTGGAGGATGAAGACGAAGATTTGGTATACTATTACTATTATTACCCTTGCATCATGCTATCTGCTGCATTATTTTAATTGTTCTGTTGTATATGTATAACTCTGATAAATGTTGTATAAATAATTGTCAAAGTATAGTAAACAGCTTCATGAACTGTTTATTTGACTATTATATTTTATCGTTCCGCTGCGAGATTCTGTGATGTTTCATTTCCTTTATTTCTCTTTCTTTTCTTTTCTTATTTACCCCAATAATCATCTGCCCTTTTGAATGGTTTGGAATCGACATGTGTATTTGATCGTCGGTTTAAACTATCCAAAAAGGTGGGTCGTTACAGTTGGTATCAGAGCTTTGGTTTAGCGATAAACCTTGGCTCTAGTGGGGAATAACTCATTGAAATAGAGGTAAACTATATGAATGAGTTGAGTGTATATGAGAGAGCGTACTTGTTATTTGATATAAAATGGTTTTTTATTGTGTTAACTTTGTTCCGTTGAGTATTTATGAATTCTGGTCGATATTTGGGACGCCAAGGCGTCGATAGGAATTTCTAAACACTCGAATAGGACAAACCAAAACAATATCGTTTTGAAATATATTTTATATAAAAGAATTATTTGGATATTTATTCATTTTGATTGAATTGATTGTTAGGAGATGATAATATTAGATTATTATCGTTATTGTTTGATCAGTCAATATTTACAACAATTGATTAAATAACAATGGATTTAGGAAAATGAAATCTTGTAAACACAATTGATAATGAATATAAATAAATTTTAACTTGGATTTGGGAATTTAAATTCCGGTGTTTGAAATTGACTTACAAGAATTTGAAAATTATAATATGAGTATTATATGATAGTGTAATTGAGTTGAAATTGTTTTCGAAGGATTTTTTTAATGATAAGTGTTATATTCCCTTCTCTTGACGCTTGAAAATGATTTCGGTGATGAGTGCACGCATCATCGGCGTTTATTTTCGAGAGTCCGAGTGAGGAAGACCACTTAATAGCTTGTCTAAACCTTGTTTTGATTCAAATTTTATTTTATTTTGTATTCTCTATAGTATGATTTGATATATAAATTATATAAGTATATATTATTTTTTCAAAACTTGATTTGAAATGAAACCGGGATTGGAATTCTTAAGTCCTTTAATAATTAATGATTTTTTTTATGATTGAAATGAATTTAGACTTGAATCATTAAGGAACTTCTGAATTGTGAAATGAGAAATGAACCTAAGAGCTAAGTGAAAATATCAATTGAAGTAGAAATCCTTAGAATTAGGAAATTATGAACTTAAAATAAAATTGAAACTGTAAAACTCGCATAGTATTAAATTTCATTCTATAGCATAGATATAACTTACCAAAATATTTAAGAAGTTCAAAATGTTATATGAATTGTTAATTGGATAATATACAAGTATAGGATTGAATAATGAAATATGCATTTAATTAATGATTTGCAAATATAAATAAAATTGTTAGTAAATAATTGGAATTTAAATTAACATTTAAAGGTGATTCACAATTATGTTAATATAAAATGGAAATACTATATGTGAATGTAAATGTGAAATTAAATTATAGTGAAATTTAAGTAATGACTTAAGAATTAATTAATTGAAAATTCAACTTTAAATGAAAAGTTGTATGTTGTTTAACTACATTCTATTTGCATAACTATAACTTACCAAATACTTAAAAGGTTTAAAATGCTAATAAGGATAAGTAGAGAAATAATATACCAGTGTGAGAGTGAATAATGAAATGTGAAGATCTATTGATAGTTGTAAATATAAAAGAAATTTAAGCTGTAAAATGAATGATATATATAAAGTGAATGAATAAAAATTTAAAATTAATGAAATATAAAATTGGTAAATGGAAACTAATTAAATTTGAATATAACTAAATGTCAATAAACTTGGAAGTATATGAAATTAAAATTTGCTTGGAAATGTATAATTGATTTAGTGTAGATTTTGGATTGATGTTAATGTTTGATATGCATTGGTTGTTAGATGGATGATAATTGATTAAGTAAAATTCATTAGTGTTAATGGAATTGAATAAACAGAATAAAATTTTAAAATAATTAAATTCAAATTTGAAGCAAAGTGAAATTAAATATAATTGAATTCAATTTAAATTGAAGCAAATTGACTTGAATTTAAAATGTGAATGAAACAAACTTGAATAAATCGGAAACAAATTGAATGTAAACCTATTGCATCGATGAATAAGAAAATAAATGACTTTGTGTTTATGATTGTTCTTTAGAAAAATTTGAAGTTTTGATGGTTTGCACTTTGAAATAATAAAAGCAAATTTTTGGGAAAAATCCAAAATTGTCCAATATATGCTGAAATGAAAACAACCATAACTTTTAAATGGCTGAACGAAATTCGACGATCTTGAACTTTTCGAAAAACTTGAAAATTATAGCACAACTTTTGTTTAGATAACTTGAGAAAATTCCTTCGTCTACTAGGTTAAAAACTTGAATGTTACTCGCTGTCCTGTGTAAAAATAAGTAAAATCAGTAGTATACACCCTCAGTATTTTCGCCATATCTTTTGACTGGTTTATCGGATTTTGATGATCTTGCACTTTTTGGAAAGATAAGAACTTAAGATAAAACTTTTGTTTTAAGTTTTTTGTGTTTTGATGTCGTTTAGAAGGTCGAAAACGTGGGTGAACGTCGCTGACCTGCGCAATTC
The DNA here is from genome assembly GCA_030765085.1 of Allium cepa. Classification (NCBI taxonomy): domain Eukaryota; kingdom Viridiplantae; phylum Streptophyta; class Magnoliopsida; order Asparagales; family Amaryllidaceae; genus Allium; species Allium cepa. The sequence continues at coordinate 632,079,460 of CM060934.1, forward strand.
ATTGCCCAGGCTGAGGCGTATCCTCTAAATAAAACGACCATAATTTTTGAACGTATGGTCCGAATTCGATGATTTTGGACATTCCGGAAAGCCTGAAATGAATGCAACAACTTTTTTTTAGATTCTGTTGCCAAATTTTATCGTTTAGGTGTCCTAAAATTAAGATTTGTTTGCTATCCTGAAATTGGAATCTCAGTTTTGAAGCTAAATATGTTATATATATGTTGTGTAGGCTAAGTTTATCGATCTGTCTTTATATGCATGGTTCTAACTTAGTTATTGAGTGTTTAGTAGGTGCGGATTGCGCTTGCTTCGCATTTGGAGCTCGCTTTCGCGCTATATTGGCTGTATATGCTCGCTAACAATATATAAGGTACATATCTCGGATTACATACCGTACTTTTACACTTTTTCCCTGCGGGATGCCTCATCACTTGATGAGATGTATATTTGTGATATATATACTGTCATTTTTTTTCCAATCGAGTCGCGCAAAGGAGACTCTGCCGAAAATTTCCGTAAAATCCGGGCGTTAGAAAATTTTTCAAGTTTTAAAAATTTTTATAACTTGTTTTGATTACTAACTTTTAAAGTTAGGAAGCCGTTTGGAGTAACTTAGTGGAAGCATAGTTATGACTTTATAAATGGAATTTCATTGTTTATAAGTGGATAATTTTTAATAAAAATATGTCAAATGTTGAATTCTTTACTTAGTTCCTTTTCCCTTCTTTTTCCATTTCGGGGACGAAAAGTTTTGAGTGGGGGAGAGTGTAACGACCCGTAAATTTTCGATAATTAAAATAGCTAATTTAATAAGATTTCGTGATTTAATGTTAGAAAAAAATTGTAAGTCGTTTGGAATAATAATAACTAGAATGAAATGCAACAAGATTTTATCTAAGTTAATTATTTATGAATTGAATAGAATCCCAAATCAATTGAAATGTTATGTAGTCAAAGGTAATTGAATGAATTTGTATTGCATAGGTAATTGTGACACTTGTTTGTAAATAATAAACTTATAAGATATTAAAAGTTAGCAGTAATAATTATTTAAGTTACCTATTCATTTAGTTGGTCGAATTGAATTTGTGAACCAATTGCAATTGAAATGAAAGTTCATATATTAGTTGAGTGCATTATCTCTAATTGTGGATTAATAATAATGTAGAGTTCATTTGATGTAATATAGTAAATCGACTGATAATGAAATTTTATTTAAAAATCCAATATTGAAATCCGTCAAATATTGAACAATTAAATTGTTTAAGTTTAATATTTGGAATCTATTGAATTAATTGAATAACGGGAATTGGGTAACTGTTTTAATGAAAATGGTTGTTCTATAATTTGAATTTGTTAAATTTTATAAGTTCGTTTGAATATTTCAAAAGATAGTGATTTAAGAATAATCAAATTTGTTTAAATTTAATATTACAAATGTTTGAATAATTAAATTCCGAATTTGATATGATTAATTTGATATTGAAATTTAATATATGAAAATAGAGTGAATAATTGAAATTTGATTTCATATGATTCAAATTGGTTTCCAAGGTGAATGTAAGTTATATTGGGATTAAAATAGAGTTAATAAGATTTTAAAATTGGAATTTATTGGATAATTGAATAACGGGGTTAATATGATTAAAAATGATTTGTAAAATTTTATTTTATCATATTGGAGTTATAGTGATGTTATAGAACTTTTAAAACTAAATTTAAAATTTATTTGTGAAAATTGAATATTTTAATATTTAATTATCGACTGAAAAATAGAAAATTTTGAACAGTCTCAGAATTGGATGAAACTAATTCCATTGGATCCATAATAGTTAGTTATTATCGGATTTCAATTTTCGTAGCAATCGGAGTTATCGTTTGACCGTGGCAGCTCGAAACGCGTTGAAATTGTTTTAGTATTATTTGGCGAGTTAAAATAGTCATTTTTCAAACGGTCTCGAATTTCGACGAAACCAGTTTCATCGGATCCGTAATGTAATATTATTGGAAGATTTCAAATTTCGTGTCAATTAGATTTATCGTTTGTCCGGGGAGAGCTAAAACGCCTAGAAATTAGTTAAACCGATTTAATTTAAAATCGATCGTTAATTTCCGTAACTCACACAGACGATCGAATTAGCCTCCGAAACACGTTCCATTGTGTTCGGAACATGGGGTAAACCTTAGAAACGCCTGCCGGCACGCTTCGTTTGGAGTTCGAAAAATTTCGGATGAATAGTATTTCGAAAATTTTCTATAAAAGCCCTCGATTTTGTTCATTTGCACTCAAGCCCTAGCCACTTTCTTCAGCCGGCCCTAATTCATTTTAATGGACGAAAATATCCTATCTTCTCCCTCAATTTTCCTGAAATCCACTCAATAATTCTGAAAAGCTTCAACTACAAAGTTGAAGAGCTTCGCGAGCTCTTCGATGTGAACGGCTATGATTGATTTTTATTGAGGGGATTGACAGCAATTCGGCCCCAAACACCCGAAGTTCGTGCACGCGTTTCGAGAGCAGGGGAGGGCCGAGTTCGACGCTATGCTGACCAAAGGTAGAGTTCGACTTGGGCTTTCGAATGGTGGTGGTTTGATGGGATCTGGACGTCAGTAGGTGGTGCGGCCATCGAGATTGGGCGCGTGCGTATGGGTTTCTTCGGTTGCGTGATAATCTGGAGGGAGGAAGAAGGAAAGAAGAGCGGTCCTGATTGAAGGAGCTTGAAATCAACGACTGTGATGATGAAGGTTATAAAATAGCAAAAGGAATTGTAAATTTATTTATATTAAAATGTATACGAACTTCTAAAAAACATAACTTTGTCATACGAGGTCGAAAACGGACGAAACGAATTGCGTTGTGTTCGTATCGTCGAATACTACGCTATGGAGCTGGATTGGAATCGTTTGGATCTAGAAAAAATTTCGGGTAAAATTAAGCGCTCGTTTAATTTTATTCGAAATAAAACGCTGGAACTACATTGAAATCAAGGTGAGTGTTTTATAACGCTCACAACGTACTAAATATCTTTATGCTAGTTAAATTGATATTATGAAGTGATATGAATTTTATTGTCGTTGTTTGATAAAATTTAATTGTCATAAAGGTTGTCATTTGAATTAACCGTTGAAAATTAAATTGACATTTAAATTGAAATTGAAATTGAATTGCGATGAAATTACCTGACATTGATAACTATGAAATTGCTATAAATTGTATTGTCTATTGGATGTTTTATTTCAGTGGATGCTATTGGTTGATATTTAAATGTTTGGATGTTTATTGCTTATATATATCCTGTTATGCATACATATGATACTGTGATTTAATTTAAGTAATATATACTCATCTCTGACATTTAATTGAAATAAATAATTACTTGGCCATAAGATAGAAAATTATATACAGACACCGAATTGGCTAAAATAATAATTTTTAAAATCGTCGATTTGAAATTTATTTAAATTTTTTGATTTAAAATTTATAAATAAAACCAATTTATAGAAATCGAATTTATCGCATAAATTGAGTTTGGAATGTTGAAATAGATTTTGGTTAAAAGAAATTGTTAAATGATTTAAGTCGAGACTTTGAAATTTAAAATTTGGTTATGATTGAATTTCGAAAATTTATTCGTTTAAAAGATTGAACATTATTTTGAGCTTTGAGTATTACTAAATAAAAGTGATATAAAATCGATATTTTGAAATTGAGCTTGAAATTGAATCATATTTGAAATTTGGATTTAAAACTTGAATATTGATGGATAATTTTGTTAAGTGTTATTAATGGATATTTTGAAAAATCGAGCTCCAAATCGATATAAATTGAAATTGAATAAACTAAAGGTGAATATAAAATTGAATAAATCTGAAGTCAAAGTTGACATTGATTTGAATTGAAATCGAAATTGAATCGGTAGAATGGAAATTGAAATTGATTTGAATTGGGAAGTTATAAATTGAAATGGTTTGATTTTGAAGCTGTTTTATTATGTTTTCCAAATTACTCGGTTATATAAACCATTTTGAATACCTAAACTATTTTAATCTATTTTAAATCTACTTAACCCAATTCAAATTATTTTAAACTAATTTTTCTATTTCAAATCCATTTTAAGATTTTAAGTATTTTAACTATTTTAATTATTTAAACTACTTTTAAACTACTTAAAACTATTTTCAAAAATTCTAAGCTGGTCAATAAGGTGAAGTGTTTATGTTTAAATCTTGAATTTAAATACGAATTGGGTTAAATGAAGTTTCAACCTAAATTGAAATCCAAATTGATTTTGAAATCGAAATAAGATATTGAGACGAAAAACGATTTTTGAAACGGAAACTGACATTTGAATAGATACGATGATATTTGAAATGGATTTGATTTATGAAGCGAACATGATATTTTGATATCAATTATGAATCGATTTGAAATGTAAAAGAGCCAACGGTGTAATAATACGTAGTTATTAAAGAGACCGGGATCGGATATGGACATACTCTCTGTCGATACCGAAACCACTTTAATAACTATTATACGCGAAGTGTTGATCCAGAATGAAGTGGATGGTTTGGTGAACGCGTTGACTGAAGAAAGAGAACGATATTGGATGACCCCTGACATGACTAAAACAGGAGCCGCGCCGGGCCATTGAGGTTCGCCACCACTAGCGGACACGCTTCTTTGATACCATTTCTATTACATTTGTGATTCGATTTGGGTGCACCCCTTGATTTGGGAGTGTTGTTTCGCGGTGTTGGGGTAGCTGCTGGCTATGCTCAACATCAATCCGGATCACGCAACTACTAGTATCCTAGTTGGTATCGCCTCATGTACCTTGTCATACTGATTATCCTATTCGCGACCACTACGTTATGTTTTGTGTCATACCTATGGGGTACCCTCTGATAACCACCAGTTTACAGTGGGGCTTACGGTGCTGTATAGACTATGGCATTATAAAAATGTGTTAAGGGGGATTATGGTAATGCCTTAACGCTATTTTGATACTTTATATTACTGATAGGCATTATCTACTTAGCGTACATTACTACATAGTAGATAGTTTAACGGATCCTTGAGAGATGGAAAATCCCGTAACATCTCTTAAGTTATTGCACGCACGTTGACACTGGATATGAGATGTCAAACCCCGTAAACATCTCTGACGCCGTTACACACATATTTATTTTACGATTGATTTAACTTTCATAAGGATGTTTTAGTCCTGACTCGAGTGTTTTGTCTTCTCATTACGCTCGGGTCAGACCTGAGTTTTTCAGATTTTTGAAGATCTATTCTGGAGGATGAAGACGAAGATTTGGTATACTATTACTATTATTACCCTTGCATCATGCTATCTGCTGCATTATTTTAATTGTTCTGTTGTATATGTATAACTCTGATAAATGTTGTATAAATAATTGTCAAAGTATAGTAAACAGCTTCATGAACTGTTTATTTGACTATTATATTTTATCGTTCCGCTGCGAGATTCTGTGATGTTTCATTTCCTTTATTTCTCTTTCTTTTCTTTTCTTATTTACCCCAATAACCATCTGCATTTTTGAATGGTTTGGAATCGACATGTGTATTTGATCGTCGGTTTAAACTTTCCAAAAAGGTGGGTCATTACAAAAATAATATTCCATTATTGCCTTCAACACTTTAGCAAACATTTCAAACATTCCCAAGATTTTAAATTTCCAAACTTTTGTTTTCATTACATTGAAAATCCTTTCCAAAATTTCCGAGATTTATATCCTGGTTTAATTCAAATTTAGTTATTCTTCCTTTGTATAATTTATACTTATAAAATCTTATTTGATTATAACCATTTCAAGTTTTAGATTAAATTTTAGATTCTTATTTGATTAAGATATCCACATCCAAACAATCAGATATATATAATAATTTTCATAAAATTATTTCTTTTATATCAAAATATAATTTTGGGCAAAATTATTTCATTTACCCATTTTAAAAACAATACTAAGTCGGTTTATCTTGTTTAAGAGTTAGAAACGCCTATCGATACGGTTGTACTTCCCGCATCAACCAGAATTCATAAACACTCAACCGATAAGTCAACACAGTATAAAATCAATTTTTATATTCACTAACAAGTATGCTCTCATAGCTATTAATACACTCAAATCATTATAGAGTATTATTGACTCTATATCTAATGAGTAATTTCCCCACCAAAGCCTAGGTTGTCGCCAACCTAAGCTTTGATACCAACTGTAACGGTCTAGGCTTTTCAACCATCGACAACGGCCACAACTGGTAGGCTTTTTAACCATCCCAACCCCACTGTGGCATACAGTGATACCTCGGTTTGCTTTTACGGTGAGCCTCTCGGCTCGCAATCATCCCCAAAAGGCCTTATAGTACCCCTGGGGACATGTAGGGGGAAGAGTCTCCCGTTCTCCATCTAACGCAAAGCGAGAACTCCCTATCATGCTGTAATATAGCAAACCTGATACGCTGCAACAGAAGGCCAGGACTACCCCTTACTGGATAATCCCGAGTAAGATCACCCTACGGTTGGGATCAGCAACCGCACCATTAAGCCGAATAAAAAGGGGCATCTAGACAGGGATGACCTCATCCTGAAATGGGTGCTACCCACCTAGCCTTGCTACATAACCCCTGATTTTCAGTCATTCCCAGTTGATGAGGTTTGAGGCTAAGTGTTACCTTTTAGAACATTTCACTTAGAATGCCCATCGCCCACCTGACGATGTTCCGAAAGCATTCATCCATACAAGTCCGTCACGGGTTCGAACGGAACCGAAGGCACTACTCCTACTACATTCATTTTGGAAATATCCTCAGGATTAGTAGCGACTATCCCTTGCACTTCACCGCTCCATCTTCGACTCCGAACTCATTTTTCCCACGAAAACGTACAAACCGGATCGAAGTGGTTTTCGAGAAATTAATCTCGATCTCGGTCTCTTCGAAACGATCAACGCATTGGCCAATATTGATAGTCGATGATTTAACTATCAATTACTATTCACAAACATCCATCAAACAATAAATAATTTCCCACACTAAATATTTTCCTCCAAAATATCTTTGCCAAATATGTTCCCATTTTCAAGTCCTTTTTAAACAGTTTTCAAACCCAACTCTTCTCATGGAATAAATCCCCCAAATTGTTACTTCCCTTGAAAACATTCAAATACCCATACTTTAAGATTTAAAATAATTTAAATTATTTATTCTTGAAAATACATTAAAACATTTATGTTAATTCTACTTACATACTTAATTAGAAACACATATATATACTTTTAAAAATATTTCGAATAAAACTGCTTTATAAAACATAAACTATTTTCTTCAAAATAAAGTTAAGTCATACTAAATTTTAAAATAAAGTTATGAAACCCTATACAAGTTTCCAAATAAAACTTTGACTAATTATCTTTAAAATAAAACCATTTTATAATGTATAAATGTTAATAATATTCTTTTAAACATAATACTACTTACCATTAAAATAATTACTTCTATAACTAATTTGATAGATGTTCTCTCTTAAAATTTCTTACCACTTAAATGATTTTCTTGAAACCATTCTTTAATATAACTTCAAAACTTCTAACCATTTAAAAATCTACTTTAAAAACGTACTTGGCTTTCAGGGAAATTCACTTCCATGTTAGGACAACCCAAAGAATTATTTTTAAAAATCCTACACGATTTATCCCAATTCAATTTTTACGTTCATCCCGTAAATTCCTTTCCATACTTTAAAAAAATTAACTCCTTTATTTTTAAACACATTGCTATTTTCTGGAAATCACTTTCAAAACATATGTTTAAAATATTTAAAATAAAGCTTCTAGAAATTATTTAACTGAAAATAATACTTAAGGAAATATATAGAGGTTTCCTAAGTACTTTAAGCCAAATTTAACTTTTAAAAAAATAAAGTTATTAAATCAAATATTTAAATTATAATTTCCTTTCGAACACTTAATACTACTTTACCTTTAAAATAATTAAATACCATATGTACTTAAATAAATGTGTACTTACACTTTAACTAATTAAAATAATATGTCTTTCCAAAATATTCTAAACACATTTTAAACTGCCCATTTATATTTGAAAGCTTTCTTTAAAACATACTAAAGTTTCCAAGAAAAAGCACACTTCCCATCCTTTAAAAATAAATCTCGCTATTATTCTAATCAATTCACATTTCCCTTTAAAATCACAATTTTCAAACACTTTGAATTTTCAACCCTTTTCGTGGATTTAATTCCTTTTAAATTCTTTACTTAAGGATTTCTTTTATTTCCATTAAACCCAATTTATTTATTTATATTTAAATTCCCAAGTTGTATTCTCCGATCATAGCACAACACAATTTAGTTTTCAATTTAATCTATCCCAGTATATAAATAGAACACAACATAACAAGATCTCAATCAATTTATCACAGGACATAAATGAGATATAACACAGAATATAAATAAATTCCTATTTGTGAGGAATCAGTTGGATCCCTCCAACCTGTTTTCCTGCATCCACGGATATTAGCACAACCAATAAATATCGATTCAATTTGATAATAATTATCATATTCAGCTAAACAACCAATCAAACATTTAAATATTAGATATTTAAATTACTGGTATCTAGATGTGAGTGAGATTAACTCATCTTGGGTTTTCGACGAGCGTTCAATTTAACCTAAATTTTTACTTGCTCAGAAAGATTCCAGAATTCATCCACTGCATAGTACTCGTCTCCGCGATTCCGGCATCGCCAATTTCGTCGAAATCTGATAACGTACGCGTAAGATATTACTTTTTAAAGTACGAACTATAATTTATATAAACAATTAACTTTTTTTTATTACCCAACGAAAATCGGCCGCAAAGCATCTTCCTCGATCGCGTTCGTTTCCAGGTTGAAGCCGCACTCATCGCCGACTCTTAGGGTTAGGAACTGCCACCTCCTCGAGCGCCCAGGCAACGATCCACCACCGCCGCACGAACTACCATCGCGAGCTCCACCCACGGCCCAAAAACGGTGAAACTCGGCACCACCACTGCACTGAAAAACGCGTACGAACGGAACCCCTATCGGCCTCGATTCTGGCCACCACGATCCCCTATATACGATCTTCACCATTGGATGCGAAGCCTACGTCGATCTCTACGATTTCATTTAGGAAGTTTTCGCAAATACAGCCTGGATCGAGAGAAAAAGAAAGTGGAAGCACAAGTATTTTCCTCCATCGAAATGTTATAAGCGGCGGCTCCAGAACTAGGCTAGGGTTTGGCTTATAAACGTGAATATATATACGTATATAAACAGTATTTTAATATTAAATCCATTTAAAGCAACTTTTACAAACGATCTCCAAACAACGCATGTCAATAGGCATTTCTAAGGTTTTACCCACATTCCGAAGACAATGGAACGTGTTTTGGAAGCTAATTCGATCATATATGCGAGTTGCGAAAATAAACGATGAATTCTTAACTAAATCGATTAAAGTATTTTCTATGCGTTTTGAGCTGCCAGGGTCAAACGACAACTCCGATTGCTACAAAAATTGAAATCCAATAACAACTAACTATTACGGATCCAATGGAACATGTTTCGTCGAATTCCGAGAGTGTGCCCAGGAAGGCTATTTTACCTCATCGATTAATTCGAGCAATTTCCAAAATCATCAAAATCACTTAAAATTTCGCTTTTAAAATTTTGTTAACTCTATTATAAATTGTATAAAATTTATATTCACATTAGAAATCATTCTGATTCAGTTTAAATCAAAATCTGATTATTTGCATTATTATATTATTAAATTCCATTATTAAATTAATATAAAAGTCCAAATTTAACTTATAGACTTTTGATTCCATCCAACAGTCCAATATTATAATTCAGATCCAAAAGGACTTAAAATAAATTTTAGAATCTATTTTTATATCTATTTATACCCAGAATCACCAATTATCCCAATTCTAATATTAAATTATTAATATTCAAATTTCAATCAAATTCCTATATTTGAAATTTAACTAATTTTATTAATTTAACCAAACTCTTTTTTATTCGAAAACGAATTAAAATACACATTCAACATTTAAAATGAATTAAATGTTCAAAATTAACGACTAGAAATTCTAGGTCGTTACACCCTCAAAATCAGCGAGTCAATTTAGGAATAAAGTATTTGTATGTTATCCAGTTTGTGTGACTTGAAAATGACTAAAACTGGGCATGAGATGTGTTTAGTTGGTAAGCCCTTCTTATGAGTATCATCCTTCATAGTAAGCGGATATATGTATGAGTTGGTAGGACCCATTTCCTTGGTGTCATTTTGGTGTTACTCCATCTATTTGCATATTTTTAATGGAATTTGAAGCAAATATTTAGGAAATTGGGTTATAAATTGAGATCATGATACTTATATGATTTGATGAGTATTTGATGTTGCTTTAAAAATGATTTTGATTTAATCTCAAAAAGTGTGATTTAATATTCAAAAGGGTATATGTACATATTACTATTTCAAAGGATTTTTGATGAAACCTAGGTATTTAGTTCTAAAGTTTCTTTAAAGGAGTTTGAAACAAAATATAGAGTAGTTTGTGTTAATACCTCAGATATTGATTTTGATGACAATAACCATATAAATATAGATACTAATGTTTTGCCGAGTTGTACAATATATATTTCAAAACGTTGCATAGGTACATAATGATTAACCTTGAAGACCAATCAATATAAAGTTTAACATTCAGATATGATCAAGACTCATTAGTTTAAATACAATGATTTGAAGAGCTTAAGACACCAGTGTATAGTTATGAGTCATTAGAATAAATTGTTAAAGTCCACGATAGCAGATTATGATCTTTATCACAAACTCTTTACTTTGATATTTTATCAAAATAAATTATTTAAAATTCAAAATATAATTTTTCAAATAATTTAAAAAAATATCTGTTCAAAGTATTTAAAAACAATGTTTAAATTATTTTACAAAAATATAAAAGTTTGAAAACAATTTGAAAAGAAAATCATTTTTCAAAATTTACAAGGGTATATCGACAAACCCCTCCTAGATATGTCGACATATATAGACCGTTGAAGAGGTGTCTTTTGGATTTTGAGTAGTTGTGATTATTAAGTACACCTCTTCATGAATAGACACATCCCTCCATATACTATTGTGGGCATTTTCGCCCCTAATATAGTGAATACGAAAAGGCGTTAAGGAGCATGAAACAGTCGGAAGGTGCACAATAAAGGCACCATCATGTAATCGCTAGGGTAAGGTGAAGCACTAGGGGAAATTTTGGCATAGTCAGAAAATATAGTCAAAGCACTTGAAAAATGTTTCTAAGGTTAGGACATGGACATAGGATGAAACCTCATCACAATCTGAGCTATGGATTGAATGGAATGAGTATCTTAAAATTCGTCCACATCTAACTGACTCGGACCCTACCATGAAGAGCTACTACCTACTTCAGGCAAATGGAACATTCAAAGATATTGGGATATTCTACTCAATGATATGAAGCTATTAGTCCAAGTTTCATTCCATTTTAACTTGAAATGAAAGAGCTATGTCATAAAAATGTGCGTAGCTCAAGTGGTTGAGCACCACACTTCTGATAAAGAGGTTAGGAGTTTGATTCCTGGCAAGAACATTATTTTTATAGAACACGAGGATTGGTCTAGTAGGGAATCTAACTATCGAGTGCCTAATTATTTCCAACTTAAGGGAAGGTGGTAAGGAAGAGAAGGCATGACACAAAGGATTAAGAGGCATAAGAGAGTTGGAGGAAGGAAGCCCCACCCTGTTTGATACCTAAGGTACCAAATAGAAGATCTTGTTCGGTGCTTAAAGTACCAAATAGGTAATCATATTCGGTACCCAAGATACTAAATAGGATCTTCTGTTCTGTAGATGGGATGCTGGACCAGGAATAGCTTGCCATAAAGACTAGACCAAGCCGAGGAAGGAAGTGAGAGAACCTAACCAGCAAGGTAGTCACATGCATCCATCAAACCAACAGACCCCGAACAAAGCTTCTCAAGCCAAACCCAAATAAGTTATTTATGGAATGAAATCTAAGTATGCCTGAAGACTTTTGATTATATCGTGTATACATGGAAACATCCAAACTGAGCGAGTTGTAGATGGAAATTGCTTGATTTACCAAAGTGACCACCTACCTCATACTAAGGCTTCCAACAACAATGAGAGGAGAATTCCGGAGAGCCAAGTTTACAATAGTAATGGCAGACAAGCAAGAGAAATCTAGGAACAACCTAGTAGGATAGTCTAGCCAGGAAGAGCCTTGTAGGATCGATTTCACCCTAGAGGGGGGGGTGAATAGGGTGATAGTGTAAATTATAAAAATTAATCGCGGAAGCTTATTAATTAATTTCAATTCAGATCACAGAATAGCAGCACAGATATCGCAGAATATAAATAACAGAATAAAACAGAACAACACAGAATTTACCCAGCTTCGGCAAAACCCTGCCTACGTGCTGCCCCCAAGGTTTCTACTAGAAATTAGATAGTCCCTCGCTTACACACGTAAACTCGCTATACCCGCTATTGACTAATCTAACTCTACGCTCAAAACCCTGACCATAACTCAACCACCGAGTTGCGAATTCCCAAACTACACACCGTAGTTTGTCCCCTAGTCACACGACTAGAAAATTAAAAACGGTTTAAAAGAAAATACAAATTAAAAACAATTTTAAATTGAAATAACCCTAATTTAAAATAAAACCCTTATTATAATTTTTAAAACCCCTTTTTAACATAAACAAGGTCGGCCCCCTTCACTATCTGTTAGCCCGTTCCTTTATCTCCTTGCGAAAAATGGCGGCCGTTCTTCTCTTTCGTTCCTCTCAGTTCTGAATTTAGGGCTTTGTCCCTGATTTCCAAATTAGGGTTTGTGCAAATTGAAGTCGCCGCTTGATACAGATAGTTGTAGACTTCGTTTCTCTTCTATTAGCTCACGGCTCTTCGATTTGGATCGAGTTCGTATGTAATTTTCTGGTATGTGTTTTATTCCTTTTGCTCTGCTGATTTTGGCTTTCTCGAACTCCATCAATTTCCGATGATGATTTGTGGTTATTTATAGGATTCGAAATCCTATTTTTGCGTTCGTATATTCGTGTTTGAATTCGTCATATTATTCACCTCAGCCGCTTGATTTCGTTTCGATGATTGAGATGTTTTCTGACCTTTTCAATTCCTATATATTCATTGCTTGGTGGTCACGGCTTTAATTCATTTTCGTGATGACCATGACTTGATTGTTTCTGACTTTGACTATTTCAAAGAATAATGATACGCACTTGATTTTTGAAATTGATTTCGTCCATCTCGTAGTCTTCGTCTCTGGCCATCTGTGTTGGGTATTTCCATATGATGTTTGTCACTGTTGAATTATTGATTCTGCTTGCTAGGTTACTGATGCATATAAAGTTGGATTTGTTTTATTTGAAATTCTGTTGCATACATTACTTTTCCATTGTTGTAGCCTTGGTTACTGATCGAGTTCATTTGAACTACTCATTTGTTAATGCCTGATGCATATTACCTGACCATTGTTGCTGCATTGCTTACTGTCACTACTGTGTCCTATACTTGGCGAGTCTTCGAGCATCGTTGTGAGTAGTTTGACTTACTGTCATTTGTTTCTTCGCTTGTGCATATTGTACTCGATACTGTTGCATTGTTCCATGTACACTTTGAGTTCTTGCAGACTTTACATACTGTATTGCTTCATTATGTTCTTGATAAATGCACATCTGTCTTTGTGGTCACTTATGCAGTTTGGTCTTATTTTTGCTGTGCATTTACTTGGTGGTGTGTTGCTGCCTTCACTGTCCACCTGTATCATGCTTGGTTTTGTTGCAAATTGCATTTGGTCTGCACTTTCACTGTTGCCTTTGGTTACTTCTGCACTTGTGTATATTTGGGCTGATCATTTGTATACATACATTCTTGTATGTATATATGTGTATGGTCACTTGTGTATTGCCTTTCTGAACTGTGCACATTGTTGCATGGATCTCTGACCTTGTTGCCTCTGTTCATTTGCCGGTTAGCTTGCATCTGCTTGCTGTTCACCTGCATGTAGCTGTTGCTCCCATGAACATGCTTCACTGTTTACTGCACTGACTCATCATGTTCACTTGCACACTCGAGTTTGTAATCTCTGATTCATGTTGGTACTGGCTGTTGTAGTCCTGTCCACTCATGTGCATGCTTCACTGCAGCCTTCTTTGCATTGTTCATTTTACTGTCTTTATTGTGGCATACTTTGATTCTTTTGAAACTCGAGTTGCACACTACTGTCTTGGTTTTGGGGCTGCTGGTTACATATGCATTCTGGTTCATTTTCGAGTCTAGTTGATGTTGCTGAAATCTGTAGCATCTTGGTTTCACTGATGGCCTGTTGTAGTGGTTGTGACTTGTTTACATTCTCTTCATCACTTCAGTCGTGTATTGCTTTCACCTCTGGCCTGTTGTAGTTAATGGTTGCTGTGTTGGCTTGATCATGGCCTTTGCACTTTGTAGTTGCCGTGTGCATGCAGTTTTGTAGTTGTTGATGTTCTTTGTAGTTTGTATCTGCATTTTGCATTGGCCATGCTTTGGTCATTGAAGTATGTTGTCACTTGTTGACTGCATGTTCATCATTTCATATTGAACTGTTTCTTGTCATGTTCACTTGTGTTGAATCCAGTTTCAAAACTCGGATTTGACCTTGTGCTCGTGTCGTATTTTTGAATTTATTGCACCTGAGTTGAACCTGTCCGTATATTTGGGTTTGACCTTGTGCTCACCTGTCCCTGTAGCATTATCAAGTGTATATATCGGCGTGCACGGCCTTGTGGCATATACAGTAATACACTGTGTATGTCACAAGTTGTTCGTGTATGATGAATTCAAATTTAAATGATGACGAACAACCCAAATAACTGAGGCAAATCATATTTTCAAAAATTCATCTTTTATTTTATATTGCAAAAATATTTTATTTTCAATTTTACCGCGTTAGTTTGTATTTTTGCAGATTGCTCAGATGCTGGATTCAAACTGGAATGCAGTTGAAGATAAATACGAGTGTGAGTGATATGTAGTGAGGTGCTGATGTAAAATAGTGATGTAATTAAGTTTGTATCACAGTTGTATAGTGAATAGTGAGAGCTTGAATTTGTATACTATTCAAAATTGTAATAAATATTTGTTTGAATAAAATATTCGTTTGAATTCAAATTCCGTGTTATTTATTTTATTCAGCAAATATTTATTTAATCTGTGAAAAAATAAAATATTATATTATCAAATACATTTAAACGAATGTATATATGTTTATTATCATCAAACAAAAATCATATAAGCACATATTCAACAATCTCCCCCTTTTGATGATAACAAACATATATTTAAGATTTTGAATATGTTAAATGTATTTGATCATTGATATGCTCTAATTGCTCCCCCTATTTAAATGCTTCCTCTCTACACAAAGCTCCCCCTACATATATGCATACAAATAAAAATATGTAAATGAGCCTATATGCAAATGGAAAATTATTTGACCTTTGCTTGATTCTATTTGACAAAATCTTAACTTTTCTCTCCCCCTTTTGTTATCAGCAAAAGAATAATAGTGTTAGAAAAATAGGGATAAAGTAATCGATATCAATCCAACATTAAAAACTCAATTGAATATAAATATTAAATTTCAATAAAAAGTCAAACAAAAATCATAAATATTTTGTTAGGCGCATATTCCACTTTTAGAATGATAGAAATGATGTCATCATATAAAACCATACAGTTGTGTCTATTTGTGGTATATTTATATCAGGAATTTGAATATCTACTAACCATGCATAACCGTTAGGACTTTTAAATGAGATTAGTAGTATTCCAATTTTATTTTAAAAAAAAACGAATTCAAGTATCTTCTAACCACGCATAACCGTGAGGACTTTTAAATGGGATTAGAATCAACTTGTTTATTTTACAATCAACTTTTGATATGCGTTCCATACATGCATAACCGCGAGGACTTTTAAATGAGCATGGAAGCACATAACAAATTCCAAGTAATTCACCCATGCATAACCGTGAGGACTTTTAAATGAGAGTGAATACTTTGGTATTTATTTATTATTATTATTAATTAAATTTTTTTTTTTAAATGTGAAAATGAAAAACGAACGATTCCTGTTTAAAGTACCACATATTGACAAACTATATAGAATTTTGATGAGTGATGGTTGTTAGAAATATGATAGAGATAGAGATGGTCATGGAATTTTTACCAACAAACAGTTTTATAACTCTTGTTTAAATTTCTAAAGAAATTTATTAATTATACTGTCTCGAGTCATAATATTTGATCAATATTAACACTCATCACTTTTTCAATCACTGTTTTTCTTTTCGATAAACATTAGGGAATCAGATTAGTCAAAATAGTCATTTAAAATCAGATTCAAAAATAATTATGAAATTAATTTTTCAAGAATGACTAATCTGAAACTATGGTCAAAAATGATTTTCTCCAGGGGGTTTTTAAAAGAAACTTTTCTGCTATTTGTTAATTATTTAGGATGAAGAATAT
Source organism: Allium cepa (assembly GCA_030765085.1). Classification (NCBI taxonomy): domain Eukaryota; kingdom Viridiplantae; phylum Streptophyta; class Magnoliopsida; order Asparagales; family Amaryllidaceae; genus Allium; species Allium cepa. The sequence continues at coordinate 632,096,122 of CM060934.1, forward strand.
GCAGATATTTTCTTTGAAAAACGATGCAGTTACTAAATATCTCAACAAAAAAAATCACGTTTCACTAGTAATTTTTCTATCAACTAGATTACCAGTGCAATCTGCATCTGAATTTCTCTTCCACTCAAAAATTATCATCAATTGTATTTTATAGACCAAACCATGAAGTGTGCACCAAAATTTCAAACTCAATATTAACAGCAATTTAAATGACATTCTCTTTAATTTGAAATGAAGCCGTGTTAATAATTAAAAAACCGTGACTATAGAGTTAGCCGAATTATAACCAATTGTATAATTATCCAACAAAACACTATTTTTAATCCAAACTGATATATATGAAGTAATTCAAAGAATCTAGGGAATTTTATAGTGTTTTTGGCATAAGAATATAATCGGCCAACTATTTTGAATAAGTTAGAATAAAAAATCATCATCTTTTCATCAATCTCAATATTGGCTGATTTTAATTCAAAATATGGTGCAGATTATCACATTTAATATATCGTTTAAAACATACCATTACCTGTTTTACCTTTACGATATTTTTCGTCGTTGTCCATTGTGATTCTGTCACCTTTATACTAGGCTAAGGAACTTTGCTTTGTCGCCCGTTGTGTTTCTGGAACAGCCAAAAAATCCAGAGAACACTATTGTTGTTCCTTAGCCTGCCACCACACCTACACGGGAAAAGATTTATGTGACCTATTTGTTTTTATAGGTCCATGGTTGTTAGTGGCAGAAAATTTTGAAAAATAATTTTGTGTAGACCCAAAACTGTTTATAATTGTTCCCTTCGGCACCCAAATTTGTTTAACTTTGAGAGATTTTATATTTGTGCCTTTTGGAACCCAAATCGGTATGGTTTTCACATGTTTGGGTCTATACCAACAATTATTGTGATTGTGTCCATATTTTCTACAAATCGTGCACATTGAATTTTCTTGATTAATCTTGTTTTCAACAATTTTCGAACTATTATATCCAAGTCCTTGTCTAACCGTATTAACAGTTTGCTTTCCTAATAGCATATTCAACGATTTTTCACTTTTTGAAAATTTATCTAAAGTCGTTGACAATTATTGGACTTGTGATTTGAGAGATTCATTTTCGTTTAGCAACTGTGTGCACTTTTTAATAGAATTCTCTCTCCTAGTATTTTCATTCTCCTTTAAAATCAGAATTTCATTTTCAAGCGATTTTATTTTAGTTTCTGATTTTTTAATTTCTTCATCAAATGTTGGACACTTATCACACTTAGGGATCCTACGTTGATAGGTTTTAACTAATTGATCAAGTTGTTTATTACATTCTATCAAAGTATCTTTTTGAGATTCAAGTTTGGAGTATTTTTCTCTAAGTCGTTCAAAACAACCGTTTACTTCATGAAAATATATAAGCAACTCAGAATGGGTAAGTTTTGATACCTCACTTGGCTCGTCATCGTCACTGTCAGTTGTATCACCTCGAAGACACAATTCTGCCTTTTCGCTTTCACTGCCAGTGCTTTGATCATTCTCATCTATTTCATCCCAAGTGGCTGCAAAACTTTTCTTTTTCTGTTTCTTTCCATGGCTGGATTTAATTTGTGGACAATCGGGCTTGATATGGCCGGGTTTGTTGCAATTATAACAAATAAACTTTTGTTCTTCCGAGTAGTCTAGTGCTTTGGCTATTCTGCTTTTTGCTTTTTGAATTCGAGCTCAATTTCCATGTTTTTGATTCCATTTTTTGAATTTCCTTATTAACAGCTCCAATTCTGCTGCTCCATCATCTTCATCGTTATCATCATCACTTTTGGTTGTTCCTTTGAGAGCTATTGATTTCTTTTGAGTGTCACCTCCTTCACGCTCTTCTTTGAATTTCATTTCTAGCTCATAAGTGGTGAGATTTCCGATGAGTTCTTCAACTTTAAGTTGTTTTAAATCTTTCGATTCTTGTATGGCAGTTACTTTTTCTTCAAAGCTTCGTGGAAGGACTCTGAGGATTTTCCGGACTATTTCTAATTCGGTGTATGTTTTTCCGAGAGCTTTTGATTTGTATACGATATTGGAGAGTCGTCCGTACATCTCTTTGACATTTTCTTCCTTCGCCATTTTGAAGTTCTCGTATTCGCTGCTTAGCATTGCAAGGCGAGATTCTTTGACTTGAGATGTTCCTTCGTGAGTCACTTCTAGTGTGTGCCATATTTCCTGTGCAGTTAGACAATGTGAGACACGATTAAATTCAAATTGATCTAATGAACAGATAATAGAATTCATAGCTCTAGCATTTGCATTTTGTAATCTATTTTCTAGATCTGTCCATTGATCTTTTGGTTTCTCTATTTCCTGATTATCTACAGTTATAGTTGGTATACTATAACCTGTCTCAACAATATTCCAAGCGTCAATGGTTTTCAGAAAAATTTGCATTCTATTTTTCCAGTAAGCATATTCACCATTGAACATTGGTGGTCTAACTATGGATTGACCTTCTGCAAAAGCATTATCAAAAGAAGCCATTTTTTTTAAAAATTCAAATTTTTAAAACAAAAACCGATTTTTTTTTTTTTTGAAACACGAATTTTTAAAACAAAAATTGATTTTTGAAACACGAATTCTTAAACGAAAATTGGTTTTTGTAAAATCAAAATTTTAAAACAAAAATGGCTTTTGTTCCTAGCTCTGATACCACTTGTAGGATCGATTTCACCCTAGAGGGGGGGTGAATAGGGTGATAGTGTAAATTATAAAAATTAATCGCGGAAGCTTATTAATTAATTTCAATTCAGATCACAGAATAGCAGCACAGATATCGCAGAATATAAATAACAGAATAAAACAGAACAACACAGAATTTACCCAGCTTCGGCAAAACCCTACCTACGTGCTGCCCCCAAGGTTTCTACTAGAAATTAGATAGTCCCTCGCTTACACACGTAAACTCGCTATACCCGCTATTGACTAATCTAACTCTACGCTCAAAACCCTGACCACAACTCAACCACCGAGTTGCGAATTCCCAAACTACACACCGTAGTTTGTCCCCTAGTCACACGACTAGAAAATTAAAAACGGTTGAAAAGAAAATACAAATTAAAAACAATTTTAAATTGAAATAACCCTAATTTAAAATAAAACCCTTATTATAATTTTTAAAACCCCCTTTTAACATAAACAAGGTCGGCCCCCTTCACTATCTGTTAGCCCGTTCCTTTATCTCCTTGTGAAAAATGGCGGCCGTTCTTCTCTTTCATTCCTCTCAGTTCTGAATTTAGGGCTTCGTCCCTGATTTCCAAATTAGGGTTTGTGCAAATTGAAGTCGCCGCTTGATACAGATAGTTGTAGACTTCGTTTCTCTTCTATTAGCTCACGGCTCTTCGATTTGGATCGAGTTCGTATGTAATTTTCTGGTATGTGTTTTATTCCTTTTGCTCTGCTGATTTTGGCTTTCTCGAACTCCATCAATTGCCGATGATGATTTGTGGTTATTTATAGGATTCGAAATCCTATTTTTGCGTTCGTATATTCGTGTTTGAATTCGTCATATTATTCACCTCGGCCACTTGATTTCGTTTCGATGATTGAGATGTTTTCTGACCTTTTCAATTCCTGTATATTCATTGCTTGGTGGTCACGGCTTTAATTCATTGTCGTGATGACCACGACTTGATTGTTTCTGACTTTGACTATTTCAAAGAATAATGATACGCACTTGATTTTTGAAATTGATTTCGTCCATCTCGTAGTCTTCGTCTCTGGCCATCTGTGTTGGGTATTTCCATATGATGTTTGTCACTGTTGAATTATTGATTCTGCTTGCTAGGTTACTGATGCATATAAAGTTGGATTTGTTTTATTTGAAATTCTGTTGCATACATTACTTTTCCATTGTTGTAGCCTTGGTTACTGATCGAGTTCATTTGAACTACTCATTTGTTAATGCCTGATGCATATTACCTGACCATTGTTGCTGCATTGCTTACTGTCACTACTGTGTCCTATACTTGGCGAGTCTTCGAGCATCGTTGTGAGTAGTTTGACTTACTGTCATTTGTTTCTTCGCTTGTGCATATTGTGCTCGATACTGTTGCATTGTTCCATGTACACTTTGAGTTCTTGCAGACTTTACATACTGTATTGCTTCATTATGTTCTTGATAAATGCACATCTGTCTTTGTGGTCACTTATGCAGTTTGGTCTTATTTTTGCTGTGCATTTACTTGGTGGTGTGTTGCTGCCTTCACTGTCCACCTGTATCATGCTTGGTTTTGTTGCAAATTGCATTTGGTCTGCACTTTCACTGTTGCCTTTGGTTACTTCTGCACTTGTGTATATTTGGGCTGATCATTTGTATACATACATTCTTGTATGTATATATGTGTATGGTCACTTGTGTATTGCCTTTCTGAACTGTGCACATTGTTGCATGGTTCTCTGACCTTGTTGCCTCTGTTCATTTGCCGGTTAGCTTGCATCTGCTTGCTGTTCACCTGCATGTAGCTGTTGCTCCCATGAACATGCTTCACTGTTTACTGCACTGACTCATCATGTTCACTTGCACACTCGAGTTTGTAATCTCTGATTCATGTTGGTACTGGCTGTTGTAGTCCTGTCCACTCATGTGCATGCTTCACTGCAGCCTTCTTTGCATTGTTCATTTTACTGTCTTTATTGTGGCATACTTTGATTCTTTTGAAACTCGAGTTGCACACTACTGTCTTGGTTTTGGGGCTGATGGTTACATATGCATTCTGGTTCATTTTCGAGTCTAGTTGATGTTGCTGAAATCTGTAGCATCTTGGTTTCACTGATGGCCTGTTGTAGTGGTTGTGACTTGTTTACATTCTCTTCATCACTTCAGTCGTGTATTGCTTTCACCTCTGGCCTGTTGTAGTTAATGGTTGCTGTGTTGGCTTGATCATGGCCTTTGCACTTTGTAGTTGCCGTGTGCATGCAGTTTTGTAGTTGTTGATGTTCTTTGTAGTTTGTATCTGCATTTTGCATTGGCCATGCTTTGGTCATTGAAGTATGTTGTCACTTGTTGACTCCATGTTCATCATTTCATATTGAACTGTTTCTTGTCATGTTCACTTGTGTTGAATCCAGTTTCAAAACTCGGATTTGACCTTGTGCTCGTGTCGTATTTTTGAATTTATTGCACCTGAGTTGAACCTGTCCGTATATATGGGTTTGACCTTGTGCTCACCTGTCCCTGTAGCATTATCAAGTGTATATATCGGCGTGCACGACCTTGTGGCATATACAGTAATACACTGTGTATGTCACAAGTTGTTCGTGTATGATGAATTCAAATTTAAATGACGACGAACAACCCAAATAACTGAGGCAAATCATATTTTCAAAAATTCATCTTTTATTTTATATTGCAAAAATATTTTATTTTCAATTTTACTGCGTTAGTTTGTATTTTTGCAGATTGCTCAGATGCTGGATTCAAACTGGAATGCAGTTGAAGATAAATACGAGTGTGAGTGATATGTAGTGAGGTGCTGATGTAAAATAGTGATGTAATTAAGTTTGTATCACAGTTGTATAGTGAATAGTGAGAGCTTGAATTTGTATACTATTCAAAATTGTAATAAATATTTGTTTGAATAAAATATTCGTTTGAATTCAAATTCCGTGTTATTTATTTTATTCAGCAAATATTTATTTAATCTGTGAAAAAATAAAATAGTATATTATCAAATACATTTAAACGAATGTATATATGTTTATTATCATCAAACAAAAATCATATAAGCACATATTCAACATGCCTAGCAGGAGCAGCTTAGCAGGAACAGCCTAGCAAAAACGACCTAATTGGAACAGCCTAACAAGAACTGCATAGCAGAAGTAGTCTAGTAGGAACAGCTTGATAAGAACTTCCTAGCAAGAACAGTTTAGCTGGAACAACCTGACAAGAGCTGCCTAGAAGGAACAGTCTAGCAGGAACAAACTAATAGGAACAGTAAAGAAGGAACGGCCGAGCATGAATCACCTAACTGGAGCATACTGACAAAGATAGACGAACAGGAAAAGGCAACCAAGAATAGCCAAACAGGAATAGTCAAACAGACTTCTTTGGGATGTATCTTACTTTCTATTAAGCCTCAAACCAGTATGTTTTGTATACCTCAGACATTACATCAAAGATCTATATGAAGAATAATGAAAATGGCCAATCGATATAGGCACATTCTAGTGTACCACTATAAATCATTGTGTTCTTTACTTTACTGCAATTTACTTTCTACATCACTATATGTGATCCGCTCTATGCAAATCAATAATAATACAAATATAACAGCTGAGTTATACAGTTATACTCATAGCCCTGCAAATAAATATATTGGGGTGTTTGCCCATTTTTATGGAAACATATATATATATATATATAAAGGGGATTGGAAAATGAATTTTATTAAATTCTTTCTCTACATTCTTCTTTTTCCAAATTCTCATCATATATTTCACAAAATCCACTTTCTATTCCCTACGGATTCTGTGACGTCTCGGAATTTTCAAGCATTTGAAATTGGAATATTTAATTGATTTTAAATATTTAAAAGTTAATTTTTAACTTGAATTCAAATATCACTATTTATTTGATAATTAAATTATTGAATTAAATAATTTGAAGTTGGGTAAAATGTTGAATCTGGAGTTTTAATGCTGTTAAAAATAATTCGAAGGCTTATAAAATTTATATTGATAATACTGAAGATAATAAAAGTGTTAAAATTGAATTTAACAGCGATTTGTTAAGTTATGAAATTTTATCGTTTAAATCGATATTTAAAAATAGCCTTTCGAGGCACAATCTTGGATTTTGATGAAACTAGTTCCATTGAATCCGTAATATTGTATTATTGTCGTGTTTCAATTTTCATAGTGTTTGGAGGAGTTGTGTGAGCATACGACATATAAACGCGCTTAAATCTATTTCGAAAATTCAATATAATAATGGGTCAAGTCAACCTTAGCCTAGCGTTTAACCGAAGCCATCTCATTTCGTTAGACGCCAATATCTTATCCCTTCTTCCCGTATCTTCCCCAGTAATTCAAATCAAACCCTAAAAAAAATGGCACTGCTTTCTCTTATAAAAAAAAATCATGGATTGAAGCAGAGGCATTCACGAAATAAAGGTGCTTCCCTTCTTCCCCAAATCAAAATATACGAATTCGTTCGTATAAAATTTAAAAAAAAAAGAAAGTGGGACGGTCGAAATCGAATCGCATACACGCATGTGGAAGAGGGTACGGGACGACGATCGATTTCAAGTTGCGTGAGCGAGGGCTGGAGGAGGATTGGCGTTAGGGTTGTTCGGCTTTGGGGTGTGTCGCGATTTCTTCGGCTTCGATAGATCGAGGCTAGGGCTTGGATTTGCACTTGGCTTTGGAAGTCGAGCGTGATGGTGGAAAAGGGGATGAAGGTGACCCAGGCATGTGCGGCAACACTTCGAGATGGTGTCGTGTTCTCGTTCAGGCGTTAGGCCGACTCAGATGGGGCTGAGGTATTTTCTAATTAATTTTAGTTTAACAATTTGGAATAGTCAATTTTATTATAAGGAAATATATATATTAGAAGAGAAAGGTGTTTTGCAGTAAGACAAACTACTGTTTTGATAAAAAATAAAAAAATAAAAGAAAATGAGATCTTATAATCTATATATAAATTATTTTATAAAAATGTATGTGGTTTCAAAAGGCAAGAAATATATATATATATATATATATATATATATATATATATATTCACTTACTGTTTAATTTTATAAATTATATATATAATAAGTATTAAGGTGGTTAACTTATTTAATTAGATTATTCAATTATTTTAGTCATTAAAAATAATTTATTAAAGGAAAATTATTTTAAGTAAAATTCTTAGTTAATTAAATCAATAAGTGTTTCCGATTAGTTCAAATCGTAATAAATTATGTAATGTTGTTCAAGGTCTAAAAACTGTGAAGAAGCAAGGCGTGATGGAAATGGATTTGCAAACAAAATTTAAGGTTAGTTAATCTCACTCATCTGGTTATAATTTAAATTCAAATAGTTAAATTTAAACAATTGGATGATTGGTTTAATTGTTTTGATGTGCAATAATATATTTAGTAGTATATAATATATCTTGGAATGATTGATTTCCCGCTTTAAATAGCGGATGATATTATATTTAAATACCATATACCGCGATATTCCACCTTGAAGTGGAATTGGTATTTTATATTGTGCTAATCATCTGTGGATGCAGTGAAACAGGTTGGAGGGATCCAACTGGATTCCTCAAAATTATTTATATTGTTTAATATTCTCTGTTATGAATATTCGATATTCTGTGATGAATATTATGGATAAGTGGAATATTGAATGCTATTGTTTACTTGAGTATATTTCGGTACACTGAGTTATCAGAATATATAGAATTGGATTTTTGAAAATAAAAGGAAGAGAGTTTGTAAGTGAAATAATTATAAAGAATTTAAATAAATTAAGAATGAACCGGATAAGAATATTAGTGGTTTTAAAATTCTAATAAATAAATTCCGTATATGAAAAGGGGATTTTGAATAAACAGGAAGGTAATGAATTTTAAACTTCAGTGTTATTATTTAAAATAATAAAGCATTTATTTTAAATTTAAGATTTAAATTGCTAAAAAAAGAATAAAGAAGAAATTTGGAACATCTGAAAATTGGTATGTTTCAGTTAAAAGATTGAAAATCAAAACGAAAATAATAATAAAGTTTATAATTAATGGATTTTGAAATGAATTGAGTGGGTGAAGGAATTTATTTCAAATGGAGTAAATTTGAAATCAATTTGGAAATTGATTTAAATATTTGAAATTGGAAATTTAAAGGAGAATGTGACTATGAAGTTTATAAACTGTGTTTATAAAAGTAAAGCAATTTATCAGTGGATATTGGAAAGAATAAATTCACGGTGAGAATTTATTAAAGGAATGGGAAAATTTGTTTAAAAATAAATAGTGATTTATTTTTACAGATGGAAAGAGATGATTATTTTCCTGGATAGCCAAGTACGTTTTCAACATAAATTTTTAAATATAAGTTATGTTGTTTTAAAAAGCATGTTTTAGAAAATTTATTATTTCTAAACATATAAATTCTAAAGTAAGTATTTTCTTTTAATCTATTATGGTAGTAATTATTTAAAAGTGACTTGGTATTTGTTTTTAAAGAGAAAATCTAGTTTCATATTTTATAAAGTTGCCTCGTTTTAAATATTCCTAATATATATATTTTTCATAAAGTATTGAAATAGGTTTCAATCTAAATGTTAAAATATATCTTATAATAAAGTGTTTTAAATTATTTTCAAAATCTAAAGTTTTTGTGCTTAGTTGTTTTCAGTGGAAATAAATATTTGGAAATTTATCTTATGAGAAAAGTATGGTTTGAAACCGTTTTCAAAGGGTTGAAAATAGAAATATATCTTATGAAGATATTATGAGTTTAATAAATAATTTAGGAGATTATTTATTGTTTGATGGATGTTTGTGAATGCTAATTGATAGTTAAATAACCGACTATCAATATTGGCCAAATGCGCTGATAGTTTCGAAGAGATCGTGATCGGGATTAATTTCTTGAAAACCACTAACCACTTCGATCCGGTTTGTACGTTTTCGTGGAAAAACGAGTTTGGATTTGAAGACGGAGCAGTGAAGTGCAAGGGCTAGTCGCTACTAATCCTGAGGATGTTTCCAAAATGGATGTAGTAGGAATAGTGCCTTCGGTTCCGTTCGAACCCGGGACAGACTTGTATGGATGAATGCTTTCGGAACATCGTCAGGTGGACGTTGGGCATTCTAAGTGAAACGATCTAAAAAGGTAATGCTTAGCCTCAAGCCTCATCAACCGGGAATGATTGAAAATCAGGGGTTATGCAGCAAGGCTGGTGGGTAGTACCCATTTCGGGTGAGGTCATCCCTGTCTAGATGTCCCTTTATTTTGGCTTAGTGGTGCGGTTGCTGATCACAACTGTGCAGTGATCTTACTTGGGATTTTCCAATAAGGTGTAGTCCCGGTCTTGTGTTGTAGGGGGTCGGAAGTGATCCTCGTTACGGTGATCTAGGCTACGTACTGTGATAGGTGGTACCCCATTGCCTAGTCATTAGTTGGAAATCCATTTTCCCTACGCGCCCGTAAGGTTTTGATTGTGCCCAACTATTGCTGAAACTTGAGATGCAAGCATTTCAGCTAGATTCTATTTTACTTTCTATAGACACTATTATAATATCGAAGAATTTTAATAAAAATTGTTTTAGTTATCGTAAGGTAAATAACCGACATGTTTATTTGTGGCGTGGTCTTATGAGATGCTTTGATTTTTCAAAGGATTTTTGAAATTTTAATAATCAATTTGAGTGTGACTTCTCACGCTGGTATTCCAGACTGACTCGGGTGTTATTTAACTATAATGCTTGGGTCAGACCGAGTATTATAGAATACATGATATGATGTCGTCGAGCTCAGGAGACGAGCTGGATGGCGATACATACTTCCGTATTTGATTATTATTCCGCCATGTATCCAGTTGTATGTTATTGATGTTGAACTCTGATGATGTACTTTGATGATGTATGTATAAACAGACATTGTTTTCTTTTGTGTAAAGAACATTGATTATCTATTATATTTTATTCCGCTGCAATGGTTAGATTCCGATGTTGTCTTCTATTTTCTTCTTCTTCTACCTCTTCTTCTTTAACCCAAATGGTTCGTATTTCTGTTCAACTTGAGTTGATTGATGTAGAATAGTGGTGACTCAAGGGGTATGGATTTGCGGGCTGTTACAGTTGGTATCAGAGCATTGGTTGGAGATAACCTTGGCTTTGGTGGGGATTACTCATTGAAAATAGAGTCCGTAGTACTCTGGAATGAGTTTGAGCATATTAATAGATATGAACGCGTATTTGTTAGTGAATATAAATGTTTTTAATATTGTGTTGGCTTATTGGTTAAGTGGAATATGAATTCTGATCGAGTAAGTTAGCCGCTATTCGAAAAGAGTTTATAAACACCTGACACAACAAATTGACACAGTACTGTTTTAAAGGTGGGTGAATGAAATAATTTTACCCAAAATATATTTTGATATAAAAGAAAAGTTTTTGTAAACTATTTTAGCTAATATATGGTTGCTTGGATGTTAGGAATGATAATATTGAATTATTATCATTGTTATGTGAAAATTTAACTAGAAATTGAAAATATAACCAAAGGTTAAGGAAATAAAATCATTTATAAAATGAAATTTATAAATGTGAATTATAAACATGATTTATAAATTTAAATATAAATCAAAAGGAAAATTTGTATGAGCATAAACTATGCAAATGAATTATAGCTAAAATTTGATTTAAGCTAGAATTTGAAAATTTAAAACCCTGGAGATTTTGGAAGTGTTTTTCAAAGTGTTTTGAAGATAAATAATAGCATTATTGTTTTAGAAGTATTTATGAAAGGAAATTGTTCAAATAAAATTTTGGGAAGGGATATAGCATTGAATGCACTTCAGTCGCTGGAAAATAACTTTGGTGATGACTGCAGCATCATCGATGTTCATTTTCGAGTTTCTAATTGACAGATTGCTGCCAAATCGATTTGTTCTGAAGAATTAGTTTGTTTTTGAAATTCCAAAGGAAATTTGTTGGGAATAAAAATCGGCATTGGTTTGAATTTTTGAGAAGTGTGACTTTGAGATGTTGGAGATTTCAAAATCATTTGAAACCAAAAGTCGGGTGTTTAAAATTCCTAATGAGATAAGTTACAAGCTTATAAATTGAGATGATTTTTAAATCAGGAAGGAAATATGAGCTTTGAATGTTGGAATTTAAATTTAAAGTTGAAATTGTATTGAAAAGGAATAAACTGAGATGTAGATGATATTAAGTGGAAGTAAGTTCTTACTTAATTTAAATTCAAGTGGATTGAGTGGATTAAAGAAAATTGAATCGAATCGAATTAAATAAATTCGAGTTAAAATAGAATTGGATTGGAACAAATGAATCAGAATAACTTATAGAAGAATTAAAATCCATGGAATAAAATTATGCTTGGGTTATAAATAGGCGTAAATTTTGAGTTAAAAATAAGGATGAATATATTCAAGCCTATGATGAATGGAAATGTGTAAAATAATAGGTTGTCACTTATAAAAATTTAAAATTGGAATAGAAGACCCAAAATAAATATTGGTTGATGGTTTGGAAAATAAAACAAAAATCTAAACTTGAATTATAAAATAAATTGAACTTAAGAAAATTAAATGAAGTGATTTTAGAGATTAAAAATCAAGTATTGAATTATAAATAGAGGGAGAACTAGTTAGATAATAAATTAGTTAATGAAATATGTAAATGGAACCTGATGTAGTAAAATAGAAGCTAAATTGCGAGTTAATAATGGAATTTGGAAATAAAATTCGAGTTATAAATCAAATTCGACTTGAATCGTTAATTAGGTAAGTATAATTGAAAATGATGCCAAATAAAAAGAAATTGGTTTGAAGTAGAGATGGATTTAGTTGTAAATAAAACCCAGATGAGTTTGGGAATAAATTGAAAATGGCCTGGTAATTAATTGAATGAATTACATCTGAAAATTTAAATTTTATAATAACTAATCAAATAAATTTGTAGATTTAAAATGAGATTTGATTTAAATAGAATTAAGTTGAATTGAAAAGAAAAATTTATTTGTAAAATGGAAATGAGCTTAAGTATGAAATTTGAATAATTTGAAGTAAATTAATTTAAGTTTAAAATTAGTGGAAGCTTAGCTTCGGGAAAAAAAAAAGTAAAATTCCATTAAATAAAAGCTTGGGTAAAATTAAATTGGGGAATGGTTATCAATATATGAGCATGGAATGGTTCAAGCTTAATAAGATGGTCTCAAATGAAATGAAGGCAAATATGGAATGAAACATGAATGAATGGATCGTGAATAAAATTGAGAAGGAATAAAATTGAAATAGAATGTGTCGAGCTAAATAAATGGTTGTGAATGAATTAAAATAGAAGGAATTAAATAATAAATTGAGTTGGAATCATTTTAAAATGGTTATAAGCTTAAGTAATTGTTATTTGCATGAATAACATCAAATTTGTACGGAAAATTTGTCATTTTATCGTAAACGAAATTAAATGTATTAACAGAGATGAATAGAATTGATTTTTAAATCAATTGGAGTAATATGGGTTTGTTAAAATTAAAAATGAATTGAATGTAAGCAAGTGGGTTGTAAACCATTCAAATTGAATGAAAATGGTATATGAATTAATTGAAAATGGATGAATTAGTATTAAAACTGTATAAACTGCTTACAGAAAGTGTTTGATGTGCATTGTTGTTAGAATTCATGTGTTTAACTATTGCAAATAAGTGAAATGTTGTTAAACTTCATCTATAGACACTTACATGTTTTAGTTGAGTAAGTACAGGTTCAGGGAAGTCGTTGGGCTGGATTTGATGACACAAGATGCTAATTAAATAAGCCGCTTGCTTAAAAATGCTCAATAAGGTACGCATACGCAATAAAAATAGGAAATATGAACTGTTTTTGTTTTTTCGACCGTGTGGGTCGATGTATATATATTTATATCTCTTGTCAAATTGGAAAAGCTCCTCCATACAAAGGAGACTCTGCCAAAAAATTTCGGAAATTTTGGGAGTTAGAAAATTTTTCAAAATTTTTTGGACAATTTTTGTTAGCGACAAAACGATTTCAAATTGGAAATTGAAGTAAATTAGTGAATGAAACTAATTTAAATAATACTATGAATCAGTTATAAATGGAAAATAAAATTCAATATTCAGAGTTGAAGATAAATTGAATTCATATGGAAATGGGAGAATAAATTTGAATAGAAATAGATATAAACTAAAGTGATAAAGTGAAAATAAATATAAGAAGCGTATAAAATACTTATACTGAACTTAAGAAGAAATGGTAAGATTCTTAAGTAATATGGGTGTCGAGAAAATATATTTAATAAGCATTGGAGTGAAGATTTAATAAAATATTTTTGAAATGCTATGATTGGATATTATTGCCAAATAGGATATGCAGGTATTATAAAGGGAAAGGAAAATTGGTTTAAATTTCAGAAGATAAATTTGAATTGCTGACCAAAGAGGTATGTGTTTAAATTTCAGTATGAAATTGGATTGGGATTTTGATCTAGCCCCTTGGCATTTTGTTTTCTTTTGCAATTTGGGTGTCCGTAGAGACATTTTGTAGTTGTACCAAGCTAGCCGTGCAAAGAAGACGTTGGCGAAATTTTTAAAAAATTTAGGGAGCTGGAAATTTTTTGAGAAATTTTGAAAATTTAATACTTGGTTTTGAATTATACTTTGAATGGTTGAATAAGTAAATATGTTTGGAAATGATGGTAAAGTTTAGAAAGTTAGTAAGATGGATAGTGCGTCTTTAATAAAGATTGTTTGGTTGTTGTTAAAAATTGTTTGGTTTTGGGGAAACAGTAAACAGGTGTTGGCCCATTCTTCTTAATTAGTAATTTCAAGGACGAAATTCTTTTAAGGGGGAGGAATGTGACGACCCGGAATTTTTGAGCATTTGAAATTGGAATATTTAATTGATTTTAAATATTTAAAAGTTAATTTTTAACTTGAATTCAAATATCACTATTTATTTGATAATTAAATTATTGAATTAAATAATTTGAAGTTGGGTAAAATGTTGAATCTGGAGTTTTAAGCCTGTTAAAAATAATTTGAAGGCTTATAAAATTTATATTGATAATACTGAAGATAATGAAAGTGTAAAAATTGAATTTTACAGCGATTTGTAAGTTTTGAAATTTTATCGTTTAAATCGATATTTAAAAATAACCTTCCGAGGCACAGTTTCGGATTTTGATGAAACCGGTTCCAATGGATCCGTAATATTGTATTACTGTCGGTTTCAATTTTCCTAGTATTTGGAGTTGTTGTGTGAGCATACGACATATAAACGCGCTTAAATCTATATCGAAAATTCAATATAATAACGGGTCAAGTCAACCTTAGCCTAGCATATAACAGAAGCCATCTCATTTCGTTAAACGCCAATATCTTATCCCTTTTATCCCGTATCTTCCCCAGTAATTCAAATCAAACCCTAAAAAAAAAAGGCGCTGCCTTCTCTTATAAAAAAAATAATGGATTGAAGCAGAGGTATTCGCGAAATAAAGGCGCTTCCCTTCTTCCCCCAAATCAAAATATACGAATTTGTTCGTATAAAATAAAATAAAAAGAAAGTGGGACGGTCAAAATCGAATCGCGTACCCGCATGTGGGAGAGGGTACGGGGGTGGCGATTGATTTCAAGTCGCGCGAGCGAGGGCTGGAGTAGGATTGACGTTTGGGTTGTTCGGCTCTGGGGTGTGTTGCGCGATTTCTTCGGCTTCGATAGATCGCGGCTAGGGCTTGGATTCGCACTTGACTTTGGAAGTCGAGCGTGATGGTGGAAAAGGGGACGCAGGTGACCCAGGCATGTGCGGCAGCACTTCGAGATGGTGTCTTGGTTCTACAATAGGTGTCACGTTCTCGTTCAGGCGTTGACTCTGATGGGACTAAGGTATTTTCTAATTCATTTTAGTTTAACAATTTGGAATAGTCGATTTTACTATAAAGAAATATATATATATATATAAATATATATATATATATATTAGAGGAGAAAGGTGTTTTGTAGTAAGACAAACTACTGTTTTGATATAAAAAAAAAGAGAAAAGAAAATGAGATCTTAGAATCTATATATAAATTATTTTATAAAAATGTATGTGGTTTCAAAAGGCAAGAAAGAATATATATATATATATATATATATATATTCACTTATTAATTTTATATATTATATATATAATAAGTGTTAAGGTGGTTAACTTATTTAATTAGATTATTCAATTATTTAAGTCATTAAAAATAATTTATTAAAGGAAAGTTATTTTAAGTAAAATTCTTTGTTAATTAAATCAATAAGCGATAATAAATTTTTTTTGATTAGTTCAAATAGTAATAAATCATATAATGTTGTTCAAGGTCTACAAACTGTGAAGAAGCAAGGCGTGATGGAAATGGATTTTAAAACAAAATTTAAGGTGAGTTAATCTCACTCATCTGGTTATAATTTAAATTTAAATTGTTAAATTTAAACAATTGGATGATTGGTTGAATTGTTTTGATGTGCAATATTATACATAGTAGTATATAATATCTTGGAATGATTGATTTCCCGCATTAAATAGCGGATGATATTATATTTCAATCCCATATACCACGATATTCCACCTAGAAGTCGAATTGGTATTTTATATTGTGCTAATCATCTGTGGATGCAGGGAAACAGGTTGGAAGGATCTAACTGGATTCCTCAAAATTATTTATATTGTTTAATATTCTCTATTATGAATATTCGATATTCTGTGATGAATATTATGGATAATTGGAATATTGAATGCTATAGTTTACTTGAGTATATTTCGGTACACTGAGTTATCAAAATATATAGAATTGGATTTTTGAAAATAAAAGGAAGAGAATTTGTAAATGAAATAATTATAAATAATTTAAATAAATTAAGAATGAACCGGAGAAGAATATTAGTGGTTTTAAAATTCTAATAAATAAACTCCGTATATGAAAGGGGGATTTTGAATAAACAGGAAGGTAATGAATTTTAAACTTCAGTGTTATTATTTAAAAGAATAAAGCATTTATTTTAAATTTAAGATTTAAATTATTAAAAAAAGAATAAAGAAGAAATTCGGAACATATGAAAATTGGTATGTTTCAGTTAAAAGATTGAAAATCAAAACGAAAATAATAATAAAGTCTATAATTAATGGATTTTGTAATGAATTGAGTGAATAAAGGAATTTATCTCAAATGGAGTAAATTGGAAATCAATTTGGAAATTGATTTAAATATTTGAAATTGGAAATTTAAAGGGGAATGTGACTATGAAGTTTATAAACCGTGTTTATAAAAGTAAAGCAATATATCAATGGATATTTGAAAGAATAAATTCACGGTGAGAATTTATTAAAGGAATGGGAAAATTTGTCTAAAAATAAATAGTCATTTGTTTTTAAAGATGGAAAGAGAAGAGTATTTCCCTGGATAGCCAAGTACGTTTTCAACGTAAATTTTTAAATATAAGTTATGTTCTTTTAAAAAGCATATTTTAGAAAATTTATTATTTCTAAACATTTAAATTGTAAAGTAAGTATTTTCTTTTAATCTATTATAGTAGTAATTATTTAAAAGTGACTTGGTATTTGTTTTTAAAGAGAAAATCTAGTTTCATATTTTATAAAGTAGCCTCATTTTAAATATTCCTAATATTTATATATTTTTCATAAAGTATTGAAATAGTTTTCAATCTAAATGTTAAAATATATCTTATGATAAAGTGTTTTAAATTATTTTCAAAATCTAAAGTTTTTATGCTTAGTGGTTTTCAGTGGAAATAAATATTTGGAAATTTATCTTATGTGAAAAGTATGGTTTAAAACTGTTTTCAAAGGGTTGAAAATAAAAATATATCTTGTGAAGATATTTTGATGTTAATAAATAATTTGGGAGATTATTTATTGTTTGATGGATGTTTATGAATGCTAATTGATAGTTAAATAACCGACTATCAATATTGGCCAAATGTGCTGATCGTTTCGAAGAGACCGGGATCGGGATTAATTTCTCGAAAACCACTTCGATCTGGTTTGTTCGGTTTCGTGGAAAAACGAGTTTGGATTCGAAGATGGAGCAGTGAAGTGCAACGGCTAGTCACTACTAATCCTGAGGATGTTTCCAAATTGGATGTAGTAGGAATAGTGCCTTCGGTTCTGTTCGAACCCGGGACGGAGTTGTATGGATGAATGCTTTCGGAACATCATCGGTGGGCAATGGGCACTCTAAGTGAAACGATCTAAAAAGGTAACGCTTAGCCTCAAGCCTCATCAACCGGGAATGACTGAAAATCAGGGGTTATGCAACAAGGCTGGTGGGTAGTACCCATTTCGTGTGAGGTCTTCCCTGTCTAGATGTCCCTTTTGTTTCGGTTTAGTGGTGTGGTTGCTGATCACAACCGTGGGGTGATCTTACTCAGGATTATCCAGCAAGTGGTAGTCCCAATCTTGTGTTGCAGGGGGTCGGGAGTGATCCTTGGTATGGTGATCAAGGCCACGTATTGTGACAGGTGGTACCCCATTGCCTAGTCATTAGTTGGAAATCCATTTTCCCTACGCGCCCGTAAGGTTTTGATTGTGCCCAACTATTGCTGAAACTTGAGATGCAAGCATTTCAGCTAGATTCTATTTTACTTTCTATAGACACTATTATAATATCGAAGAATTTTAATAAAAATTGTTTTAGTTATCGTAAGGTAAATAACCGACATGTTTATTTGTGACGCGGTCTTATGAGATGCTTTGATTTTTCAAAGGATTTTTGAAACTTTAATAATCAATTTGAGTGTGATTTCTCACGCTGGTATTCCAGACTGACTCGGGCGTTATTTAACTATAATGCTCGGGTCAGACCCAGTATTATAAAATACATGATATGATGCTGTGGAACTCCGAAGACGAGTTGGATGGCGATACGTACTTCCGTATTTGATTATTATTCAGCTGTGTATCCAGTTGTATGTTATTGATGTTGAACTCTGATGACGTACTCTGATGATGTATGTATAAACAAATATAGTTTTCTTTTGTGTAAAGATCATTGATTATCTATTTTATTTTATTCCGCTACGATGGTTAGATTCTTATGTTGTTTTCTATTTTCTTCTTCTTCTACCTCTTCTTCTTTAACCCAAATGGTTCATATTTCTGTTCAACTTGAGTTGATTGATGTAGAATAGTGTTGACTCAAGGGGTACGGATTTGCGGGCCGTTACAAATTCATTAAATTCAATTTCTATTTTAATACGTTAATTCTCTACCATCTACTTACTGATTTGGAAGTATTCTATCACCAATTCAAAGATCAAACCATTATCAAAAGGGCTATAGGATATCTTGTATCCCAAGCATAACTGTTTGTATTTGGAAATCAACAATTTTACTCTTATTTGTTTGGGTATACTTGTTGACCGTTCAAGTCAAGTGGTTGTGCTTTGTAGCCCATCTAAATCTAGTGGGTGATCTTGTTTCCCGGTAAATAAAGAGAGTTTACCCCAGACTCATGAAACATGATGGTGTATCTCATAGCCTTGAAATCGAGATTATTTTGGTTTGCTTGTTATCTGGTTAATGTAGCCAATTAAAAAGAAAGATGTACAGTATTGTATGGGACTGGATGTAGGATTAGTTAATCAGAACAAGTATAAAATTCCTTGTGTCATCTCTCTTACTTCACTTTTTATTATTGCTTTTATATTTATCTGTGATTCCATCTATAACTGCTTGATTAGTATTGATCTATTTTAATAATATGTGATCTGATTTAAATCTTGAAACAATGTAAAAAATATTTATAAAAGTTATAAAACACTATTCACCACCTCTAGCATTAAAGTAGCCATAAGATTCATTCACCGTAACCCACATTTGGAACAAGAGCATTAGGTTTTCAAAAACACGTAATTTTATTTTTGTAAAGTATAAATGGCTAGTAATATTGTTAGTAGACTTTTTAAAAAAAATTATAGAAAAACAAAGTTATGAAATCTGTATGTTATTATCAAATAGATTCAAAACTAATTATTCTAGAAAGTGACTTTATGTTTGGAAAGGTATAATGTAAAATTGCAAGAACAAGTATGTCATATTGCTGAAGGTGAACGTACGCTTGATATTCATACATCAAAAATCAAGGACAAATGGATACTGGATAGTGAATGCTCAAGATATATAACTAGAAATGCAGAGATCTTAAAGGATATAGTTTACAAAGATGGAGGATCAGTTAAGTTTAAAGATAACTCAAAAAGAGATGTGATTGGCATTAACAATCTCGGTAACTCTAAAACTCCTATTATTTCTAATGTTTTGCTATTTATAAATTTGAAACGCAACCACTTATTATTAGTCAATTATGAGATAAGAGTTTAAAATTAATTTTGAAAAGGATATTTTCCTCATTGGGGATAGTGGGTCTAAAATAATCTTTGAAGGTGTTAGGAAACATAATATTTACATCTTAATTATGAAAGTGCTTAATGTTAATATTTGTCTTTTGGCAGAGTCTAGTGACCCTTGGACTTGGTATAAAAGATTTAGTCATTTAAATTTTATACACTAATCTAAAATTGCTAGATATGAATTTGTTAGAGGATTCCTAAAATGAGTTTTAATGTCAACAACTTATGTGATGCTTGCCAACTAGAAAAACTTCATAAAAGTTCTTTTAAATCAAAAGATGTGATTTCAACTTCTCAACCCTAAGAACTACTTCACCTAAGTATTTTCAAACCATTGCAGATACTATTTGTAAATCATAATAAGATAGGTTTTTGTAATTGTAGATGATTTCTCTAGAATTATATATACAATCTTTCTAAAGTTAAAAGTGAAGCTTTCGAAATGTTTAAAAATTTTGCGAAAAGAATTAAAAAATCAAAATCTTTAAAAATCAAAAGGATTAGAAGCGATCATGAAGGAGAATTTGAAAATGAAAAGTTTGAAAACTCTTGTAGTAAGAAAGGAATGACACAACTTTTCATTATCTAGAACACCCCAACAAAAACGGAGTAGTAGAACATAGAAGTAGAACTATACGAGAATGTGCTGGGATAATGATAGTGATTTACCTAAAAGTTTTTGGGCCGAAGTAGTTGCTACAACATGCTATATTTTGCATAGAATATTAATAAAAACTTTGATAAAGAAAACTCCTTATAAATTATTTTATGATAAAAATACCAAAGTATCTTATATTAGAGTTTTTGGTAGTAAATATTTTATATTAAATGCAAAAGATAATTTAGATAAATCTAATGCTAAATTAGATAATGGAATTTTTATTGGATATTCTAATAGAAGTAAAGCACATAGAATTTTTAACACCAAAACTAACACAATTGAAGAAATATTACATGTTTAATTTGATGAAAATTTTAAAATAAATAATACCAGTACTGATGAAGAAAAAATAAATTAATCTAAATGTAAATAATGAAATTACAAATAATGAAACCACTAATAACGAAAATAATCATAAATTTGAAAATTCAAATCCAAATAAAATAACAAAATATCTGAAAGATCATCTTATCGAAAATATCCGCAAAAACATGGAATCAATAAAATAAAAGGAGTAATGTAGCCTTTATCCAAACAAATGAACCTAAAAATCCAAAGAAAGCATCATTAGATGATTCATGCATTCTTGCTATGCGAGAAGAACTGAATTAGATTACCAAAAATTATGTTTGGGAATTAGTCCCATGACCTGAAAATAAATCTTTAATAAGAACTAAGTGTGTCTATAGAAATAAAATGAATGAAGAAGGAGAAGTAATTAGAATTAAAGCACGTTTAGTTGCTCGAGGTTGTAGTCAGGAGGAAGGTATAGATTTTAATGAAACCTTTGCCCTTGTAGCTAGTTTAGAGGCCATTAGAGTTCTACTTGCTTTTGCAAATCGTAATAATTTTAAATTATTTCAAATGGATTCTAAAAGTGCCTTTTTGGAGGGTTTTGTTAAAGAAGATGTTTATTAGAACAACCCCCACTTTTCAAAAATGAAAAACTTTCAAATCATGTTTATAAATTAAAGAAATCTTTATATGGTTTAAAACAAGCTCCTAGAGCCTAGTATGAAAGACTTAAATCTTATTTAATACAATCTAACTTTAAAACAGGAAAGTTTAATAGTACATTATTTATTAAAAGAAATAATAATGATATTCGACTTATACAAATATATGTATATGGTATTATTTTTGGGTCAATAAGTGAATGGTTAAATAAAGAATTTGAAATGAAATGACTAAGAAATTTGAAATGAGTCACATGGGAGAACTAACTTTCTTTTTAGGATTACAAATAAGAAAATTAAATAATGGTATATTTATAAGTCAAGAAAAGTATGTTAAGGAACAAATAAAGAAATTCGATATGTCCGATACTAGTGGTAATCCAACTCCTATGGCAACAAAAGAAAAACTAAATAAGGAAGGAAATTCAAAAGATGTAGATCGAAAACTATATAGAGGTATGATAGGCTCTTTGCTCTATATAACTGCTGGTGGACCTGATATAATGCATGGTGTATGTCTCTAAGCAAGATATCAATCTCAATATATGGAAACTCATCTAAAAGTCATGAAATATATTCTAAGATATGCAAATAAAACACTAGACTATGGACTCTTGTACCCAAAAGAAGACTCCTTTAGCTTAATATCATATAGTGGCACTGACTATACTGGATGCAAATTAGATCGAAAAAGAACAAGTGGAAGTTTTTTCTTTTTAGAACACTCTCTTGTTTCCCAGTTTAGAAAAAGCAAAATTCTATATCTCTATCAACAACAGAGGCAACATATATCTCAATTGCATTAGCATGTTCATAGGTCATCTATATACAACAAACTTTAAAATATATTGGTTTAAATCTAAAATAGTCACCAATATGCTATGATAATACTAGTGTAATAAATATGTCTAAGAACCCAACACATCATGCTAGGACCAAACATGTAGATATAAGACACCATTTCCTGAGAGATAACGTTAACAAAGAAATTATTATATTAGAATTTATAGATATAAAAAATCAAATAGCTGATATTTTAACTAAACCATTGGCACAAAAATACTTTTATAAAATTAAGAAGAGAACTTGGTATATGTTCATTTATAGAAACCTAGAAATAATAATGTTAATTTTCAAAATTAAAAAGAGAATTGAAAAATAAAAAATTTCTGTATTTGTCGACATACACAAGAAGCATATGTTGACATACCTAGCATTTTTCAAAAATATGTATTTTCCCTTCTTATTTTAAAATTCAAAAACCGTCTATTTAACCATCATATTTTGATTTCAAACCCATTCTATCATCTTCTTCCTTCAGGAAACTCTAAGCTAAATAAAAAATGGATCCATCCAATTCCAAATGTCCAAGGCAAGAACTAAGCCCCTTTCGAGACTTCACTTTCTCTAAACTAGGAATATTGAGAAAGAGTTTAAGAATGTTATCATTATGCTTACTGAAATAGAGGCTCTGCAAATTTTGTTCAAGAATGAACAAGATAAGCAAGGAAGAATGCTTATGATTTGTATAAACACTTACTGGATAATGAAACCAATCCAATAATCATCGAAGAAGGAGACTCTGAAAATCATTCATAATCCTATAAATCAAGATTACGAATAAGAAGAGGAGGAGGAGGATGAGGATGAAGGCGGAGTTCGTTGCGTTGGAGAAGTTTACTACAATATTTACGGCAATTTACTAGAACAAAACGGAAACTTTTGTCTTCACTATCCAAATTGCTCCATTCATAAATATTCGATAATTAAACCAAAACATTAATTTGTATTTTAGGCATGTATATATTAGTTAGGTTTGTGTGAACTTGTAGGTGTAACGACCTGGAATTTCGAACACTTTGTATTTAAATATATGAATTATTTAAATATTTGAATCTTGTATCAAGTGGTATTAAAATGATTTAATAAGAATTTAAACCCATTTTAAAACATAACTAATGATGGTAAACTTATTTTGGAAAAATGTTTACAAAAATATATTCTTTGGAAAAATATGGATAATGTGAGCAAAAATCATTTTATCGATAAACAGCTTTTTAACCGCCAGAAGTTGTTCAGATTTTTCTTTCATACACGTATTTGTTATAAAATTAATAAAATAAAATAAAAATATTTTATCATTTATGGAAATAAACTTTATGGATGATGTCATGCATGAGTTAAGGGGAGATATTTAGGAAATGGGCAAATAAGGAAAATCCTTAACTTTTAAACAACTTTAACAAAAAGAAGAAGTGATGTGTGTAATTTATAATGTTAGGGTTTTGAGGGGTTTTTGGTCTTTCCCATTCACATTCATAAGCCTATATAAGAAGGGTACACCCTTAGGAATAAATCATAAAAATTACAAAGCTTGAGTTTTAAAATTAATGGCTTCTCTTCTTTTTCCTCTCTTATGTTCTAAAAAGAAAGGGTGCAAATCAACTCCAAATCACTTCAAACTTTGCCACATAGCTTATTACAATATTTGTAACCCTTACACCATTCCCAAACATGAAAAAGTGGAGCCAAACTCCAATGGGAATCTATGGTCATGAGCTTTATGGAGTATGGAAGGAGGAAAAGCAAGGTGAAGCAAAAGAAAGGAGGAGGGAGGTGGTTGCAAGTGGGGTTAGGCTTGTGTTCTTGGATCATGGTTTTGGTTGGATTAAAGGCAATTTAACACCTCATTTTGAATGAAAAATATAACAAATATATGTTGTATTTGATTGTGTTAATGTTGTTTGAATTGTTGTTAACTTATGTTGAAACATTGGTTTGGATTCTTACTTTAGAAGAAAGTGACATATGTGATCCATGTACATAGACTTGAACTAACTTGAAATGGGCTTAAATAGACTTTTATGATATGTGACTAGACCTTTTAATAAAGCACATAGGTTATAGTTGAACATAGGTTGGAATATGACTCGAACTTAGAACTGCACCTATTGCGATAGTCGTTGTAGAAGAATTTGGAATTACCTGGTTTTTGGCAATTGTTATGGAACTTTATAGAGAGATCCTTAGTGGTTTCTTGCCATATTTATTTTGTTTTATATATATTTTTGGTACTATTAAAATATGTAATAGTAAAAAGTTAAGTAACATCTCGAAAACGGCTAAAACATCACTATTGCAAACTACCCCATTTAAACTTGATTTTTGGACATAAAAGGTTTTAAAAGTTACTTTGTAACAACCTAATATTTTGTGATTATTTTAATTGTATATTTTTATTATTTTAAATTCAAATTCCTGATTTAAAAACTTTATTTATTTATTAAAATGAATAAATTTTGTTATTTTAAATATAAGTTTTGATTTTTATGTAAATTAGAATTTCAAACATGAATAAATTGAGTATTTTCCAAAAATGTGGATTTTTGGTCATTTGGTCAAAATTTGACTTTTAAATTTAAAATTTAAATATTTTAAAATTTTAATTTTATCTTTTATTATAAAAATAAATTAAATTTCAAGAATACTGCTTTTCGTTTCGTTGAAATCCGATTTATATTGTGAAAGTTATGCTTTTTACAATATTGTGTATAAATTGATTTATTTAACAAAATTTGTTTATTTTAAATTATATAAATAATTTTTTTGTTTGTTCTGTCTTGTGCATATATGTATATATGACATGTTATGCATATATTTTATTTTAAAACATTTTATAAGTGTTGTTATAATTTTCTAATGCTTATTGTATTTTGTTTTCAATTTTTAAAGTCTAGTTTCAATTATTAAGCTATTTTCTTATTTATTTTATATTTTTCCTTAAATTAGTTATTTATTTTATTTTTTATTTTATTTTGTTCAGTATTTTATTTTATTTTATGAATTATATTTTGTTTATTTTGATTTAAATGAAATAAGAAATACTAAGAGACAAACTTTTTCATTTTCCTTGACTTTTCGTGTGCTTGCTCTTTCATTTTCCTTTGCCTTTTCAATTCATTTCTTTTTGCCATTCATTCCAGCTTGTGTAGCCATGTATTTCTCACATCATTCATGTGAGAAACTTCTTCCTCCTTTTATTTCTCACGACTATCTTCATTCTTGAGAATTTTTTTTTAGTAATGGCCTCTCTTCTCGTCTTCAATTTTCAATTTTTGCCTTGCCTCTTCTACTATTTTGCTCGGCCACTACCCTCCACCTTCACCACCAACCACACCACCACCATCTATAGCAACCATCAGCCTCTCCTCTGACCAAGACAGTAGCCATGACCAACCATCGATGCTAGCCCCACAAATTTGTACAAAAACCCTTCCAAACATTGCCTAGACCACAAATTCCTTCCTAATCTTCATCTACTCACTTCGGCCAATCCTTAGCCACCACCATCAGCAAGTTCCCCTCCTCTGGCCACTACTTCAGCCAACTGTAGACCTGACATGACATGTACAATTATGAGCCAAGCCCAACTGACCTTATGGCTGGGCCTTGTTTGCTCAAAATTCCACTCTATTTGCCTTGTTCCTATGTATTCTTCATGTTGCATCACCTACCCTCTTCACACTCATGTTGCCATGCTATATTGTTGCCGCACCTGACCCAAACACACATCAATGGCTGAGCAAAAGATCCCCTATGGTCGAGCATTGAAGTGGTTAAGGCAATGTTAAGCTATCTTGACTTTATTTCTTTCATTTTTCAATTTGTCCAATATTGTTTGTGTTGTATATTCATGTGTTGTTTTGTCTTGTTTGGTTGTTGTTTACATGATCATGTCTTGGCTATCTCTCTCATTTGAATCCAATGTTATGTTGTGTCATGTGTCATGCCGTATCGTGCTTGTCGTGCCTTTGGAATCGTTTTGTGTTTCGTAGTGGTCTTCAGCTTGAAAAGGCAAGTCTTTCTCACTCTGACATATTACTTATGAAATAGTAAATTAATGGCAAGTGTATAGTAATATAAAATGTATATGCAAGTTAATGATGATCATATGATATGTTATGCCATGTTATTACCATGTTAAAACTATTAATTATCACCTGACATCTGATATATGACATTATATTATGACATTGACATTGTTTATGCATATGTTCACACTGCAAGTTCCCTGTGAGAATAGAATCACTATGGGTTGAAATGATACATACCCGAACGGACTCTGGAATAAGGAAAAATCATTATGGGCTGAAATGATATGCCTGAACGATTTTTATTTATTTTTATTTACTTGGGATTGCGGGTTTGAAATGATAGAACCCGGGTTTTCTTTTTAAATTGCGGATTGAAATTAAATATATCTGTATCACTTGACCTACGTTAGAAAATTATATACAGACCCCGTGGTATATTTTTACATGATTTTTATTAAAATATGTATTTTTAAAAGTATGAATTTGATTTAAAAATATATATTCTATGGCTTTAAGAAAGTTAAATACTAAGTTTTGAATTTGTGAATTTAAATATGTAAATTTGAAGTAAATATGATTTTTGCCTTTAAATTTTATTTTAAAAATGTAAGTAAATAATGGAAATTAAATTTAAGGTTTTGAAATGATATTTGAAGAAAAACGCTAAGTTTTTTTGAAATTTATAAGTTAAGAAACAGTGAAATTTTGACTTAACAAATGAAAGTGAGTTTTAATTGGATATTTAATTATAAAATTTTGTTGTGATAAATCATATGTTAAGTTGATTTAAATGTGAAATTTTGAAGTCTAGAAATATGATTTAAAAATTTAAAATAGAAATTTTTGAAGTCTAATGTTTTTGAATTTATAATAAAATCTGGAATTTTATTAATAGCTTTTCTAAAATGCTGTAGTTTTATGACAGCACATTAAAATGCTGTTGTTTTGAATTTAACTATGTTTGAAGAAACTAAATATCTATTACGGCATTTTATAAATGCCGTTGTTCCTAAACTAAATTATTTTGGAAATTTTAAGCCACGATAGCACTTTATAAATGTTGTCGTTGCTTTATTTTGACAATGTTTGAAATATTATAGATTTTAACACAGTTTGATTTATATTTTAAAGTGTTAAACGATTTAACTTTTGGAATTTATTATTTGTGAAATTTTAGAAGTTTGAATATATATTTAATATTAAAATTTGAATTTTTAAGGAATTTAAATTGAATTTGAATTTAAATAAGGTTTACTTGGTTATGTGTTAATTTGAATAAAATGAGATAAATGAATTTTTGAATGGAATTTTGAAATGTATTTTTGTAATGATATTTGAAATAATAAATGAATGACATATTTGATTTTTAAATGATATTTAAATTTTAATATTTGAAATTGAATTCAAATAATGATTTGATAATGAGGTTTTGAAGGATATGATATTTTAATGATTTCGAAATGGTTTTTAATGATATAATCTTTATTTTGATAAAGAATGTGAATTTGGAATTATATTTGATGTTGATAAATGAATATTTGAAGTTTATATTTGTATGAAAAGAGGTTTAATTGTAATTTAAGTTTATTTAAACAATATTGGAATTATAAAATGAATATTTCAAAACTAAATAATAATGAAATTAGATTTGGGATATGAATTTATGAAACTATAAAGTTTAATTTTGAAATGTGGGATATTAAAGTTTGAAAATATATTAAAATTGGATGGTTTGTTTTGTAGATCAAATCTATATTTGAGATTTATAAGATTTGAAAAGTTTTGTTGGAAAATTGAATTGAATTGAAACTGATGGTTTGAATTGAATTAAATTGGAAATTTGAAAATTGAGTTTAATTGAATAAATTTGAAAATTTCAAATGTATGATCTCGAAATGGTATGTTTTTCAAAGTGTAATGATTTCAAGTATTTTGGTTTCGAAAGAGTTATAACTTTGAAATATTATGATTTTTGAAAGGTGAATATATGTTTGAAATGGAAATGATATCGTATTGACTTGGACATAGTTTTGGAATAAAAATGGTTTTGGTTTTGAAGTATAAACTATTTTGATATGAAAATAGTTTTGAAATAAAAATGGTTTTGGTTTCGAAGTATAAACTATTTTGATTTGAATATAGTTTTGAAGTAAAAATGGTTTTGGTTTCGAAGTATAAACTATTTTGATTTGAATATAGTTTTGAAGTAAAAATGGTTTTGGTTTCGAAGTATAAACTATTACTATTTGAAAATAGTTTTGAAGTAAAAATGGTTTTGGTTTCGAAGTATAAACTATTTTGATTTGAATATAGTTTTGAAGTAAAAATGGTTTTGGTTTCGAAGTACAAACTGTTTTGGTTTGAATATAGTTTTGAAGTAAAAATGGTTTTGGTTTGGAAGTACAGACTATTTTGATTTGAATATAGTTTTGAAGTAAAAATGGTTTTGGTTTCGAAGTATAAACTATCTTGAAAGGAACATGGTTTTGAAATGAAATGACTTGACTTTGAAGTATTATGATTTTTGAAAGGTGAATATATGTTTGAAATGGAAATGATATCATATTGACTTGGACATAGTTTTGGAATAAAAATGGTTTTGGTTTCAAAGTATAAACTATCTTGAAAGGAATATAGTTTTGAAATGAAATGATTTGATTTTTGAAGTATAAACCATTTTGAAATGGCCACGGCATTATAATACTAAGTTTGGTTGTCAAAGAGACCGGGATCGGAAGTTGTCATCCTCTCTGCCAACTCCGAAAACCACTTTAACAACTGTGTACGCGGTGGAGTTTCCAGAATAAAGTAGGATGGTGGCGTCGTTCTTGAGGTTTATTACGTGGACCCAACTCCTATGAGTTGGCATAAGGTGGCTAAAAAAGGAGCGATCTCGGGCCAAAAGGGGTAGCTCCTCTGGTCGGACACATTCCTTCGATACTATACTCTTACTTATGGTTGATTTGATGGCCATCCTCAGATTTTAATTGGAAGTGTGTTCCGAGGTGGGCGTATGTGGCTGCTGCGTTACCACCAGCCCGTGTGCGTAATTGGTATATTTGCCCTGGCATTGCCTTGTGTGCCGTGTCACCTACCATACCGAGCCTTTACTACGAGTTTGGTTTTCTCCCGTAGCCCGTGGAGTATTTAGGGTAGTCTCCCGATCTGGAGATATGCTGATACTTGATGGACTACTGGGACTATTATGTGTGAAGGGCTATATGGGTAACCCGGAACGCTATTTAAAAGTATGTTTCTTTTACTGTAGACATTATTATAATAGCACAATATTACTACATAGTAAATAGTTTAACGGATCCTTAAAGGATGGGCGATCCCAAGCATCCTTTAAGTTACTAATGCATTTTGTTACTGTTCAATTGAGTTGATTTACAGTTCATAAGTATTTATGTCCTGACTCGAGTGTTTTTGTTTTTCTTTACGCTCGAGTCAGATTGAGTGATTCAGCATTCAAGACTCACCTTCGGAGTTGGAGCTTTGCTTGAAGATCCGGCCATATATTCTGCTTTCAGTATTCAGTGATTTCAGTGATCTATTCTGATTTGTACCTGATGTATCTTGTTACTCTTCTGTTGTATTTTGTTTAACTCTTATGTTTCTTATTATTATATAGTAGCTTCATGAACTACTATCTTGTTTAATTCCGCTGCATTATTATTTACTCTGTGTCTGTGATTATGTATTTACTGTATATTCTGAAATTTACCTAATTTTATTTACAACGCGGTATTTTGAGCAATTCAAGTCCGACATGTGTGGATGTTAATGGTTGAAAATATCGGGTCGTTACAGTTGGTATCATAGCTTTGGTAGCTCTAGGCAAAATTTAGCATATATGGTAAATGTATTACAGAATCACTTTCATTCGAGCTAAATCTCTTCCTTTTTGACTCGATTCCTTTGAATTTTGGAACATTCGCTGCGGTTCCAAAAGCTATTCGTGTCCATCACTATTTATCTTCTTTTGATTCTGGAGTATCCCATAACTCCACTTCGAATGATCTTTATAATGAGTCGGCGGCCTCTCTAATCTCAAATTTATTTGTAATGGGGTGAAACTCCTTTACAACAGCATCG
Source organism: Allium cepa (assembly GCA_030765085.1). Taxonomy (NCBI): domain Eukaryota; kingdom Viridiplantae; phylum Streptophyta; class Magnoliopsida; order Asparagales; family Amaryllidaceae; genus Allium; species Allium cepa. The sequence goes on from CM060934.1 coordinate 632,126,825, forward strand.
ATTCACCAGAGATTTTTATACCTTCGGTTTAGATGCTGGTATCTCGTATTATCCCAAACTCTATCTCTTGAGATCGAATGTTGATTTTCCCCATAAATCCACATCGATCTTATTCTTTAAGTCACGGTTGACCCGGTTACAGTTGCCCGCGATTTATATAAGCTTATTCATCTTCCTATTCTATTATTTAGTCATCTCATCTTTGTTTCCAACTTATCTTCAAATCATTCTTGAAGTGCATTTGTAAACTAATATTTAAAATGCTTTATATAATGTATTATTTGACTTGTTGATGCTGATTTGGGTTTCCGATTGATTCATCTGATCAATGCAATCCATTGGATTTCCAAAACACTTAAACAGAGCAAACTGACAAAATATGTTTTTCAAATTTAGTAATGAAATAATTTTGTAACTATATTATAAATCTTTTTCTGGATTTTATTGAATTGGTGTTAAGAAATAATATTTGATTATATATATCATTATCTCTTATTTCATATATAAATAATTGAATTATAAACAGGTTATAAATTTATTTGGAAATTTAAAATGAATTTAAAACATGAATTTGAGAATTTAATTTTCGATGGATTTCAATCTTTGTGTTTAATGTTTTAATGGATATATTATTTAAAGTATTTTCGAATAGAAGTTTGTTTCCAAAGAATTTTAAAGTTTAAAATTAGTGCTCTTCTCTTTGTCGTTGGAAAATAACTTCGGTGATGACTACAACATCATCGACATTCATTTTCGAGTTTCGAAGTGAAGAGACTGTTCTGTAGTCTTGCTATTGTTTTGTTTAGGGAATTTAATTGATTTGAATTTCTAAAATAAGACTGGATTTATAACATATGCTGATATATGATATAAATTTGAATAGATATATATATATATATAGTATATATGCATTTATTTATCTCTAAATAGTTTGGAATTTATCGGAAATTTAATTCCTAAATTTTATCTTGAAGGATAATTTCAAGTATAGTTTCAAGATTTGGATAAATATTCAAGCTTGAAATGATTAAATTAGAAAGTTTTATTTGTATGATACACAATTTCATCCCAATATAACTTACCCTAAATTATACAGAAGTTGAATATGTAGTTGGATAATATACAACATAAAAGTATTTTATAAATAAAATTTGAGTGGTTATAATAAATGTTATACACTTGAATTTTAGTTATAAAAAGATTAACAGTGATAAATAGAAAAAGAGGGGTAATGGAATAATTTAAAATATAAAATGACGTTAAGGAACTAAGAATAAATTAAAGCAGTTATAATAAGTGTAAATATATTAAACATAGGCGATTAAATATATTGATAAGAATAAATTTAATTATAATTAGGAATAAAGAAGAATTAAATTTTATTGAGTACATTAAATGATTTTACTTTCAAATCCATGATTTTTGAGATTGTTAAATTAAGATAATTGGATGATAAGATAATGAAATTTAAGATAGTTAAGATTTATTTAACTTATGTAAAATTAATTTCCAATTTAAGTTGGAAATTTTCATGGTTTCAAATTTATTATCTTATTTTTGTTTTTCAAACTATCTTCTGGTTGTCCTTATTTCCCTTATCTTGCTACAGAATGAGAGGCTATTCTTATACCAGTCTGTTTAGAAATCTTTCTATAATCTTTAATAATCTTTGGAACTCATCTTTGAATCTGAGCACTGCTTTCCATCCACAAACCGTCGGTCAAGCGGAAAGGGGGAATCAGATTCTAGAGGATCTTTTTCATGCTTGTATGCTTTATTCCATCTCCACTTTGTTAAACTTACCTATAACAATAGTTATCAGGTATAATTGCGATCTTTTTGTCATCTTGTCTTAACCCTATTTCATTCTATTTTTTTCTGTGCTTTCCCGTACCTCATTCCTTTTCGAGGACGAAAAGTTTTGAGTGGGGGAGAGTGTAACAGCCCAGTATTTTGTGATTATTTTAATTATATATTTTAATTATTTTAAATCTAAATTCCTGATTTAAAAACTTTATTTATTTCTTAAAATGAATAAATTTTGTTATTTTAAATATAAATTTTGATTTTTATGTAAATTAGAATTTCAAACATGAATAAATTGAATATTTTCCAAAAATGTGGATTTTTGGTCAATCGGGTCAAACTTTGACTATTAAATTTAAAATATGAATATTTTAAAATTTGAATTTTATCTTTTATTATGAAAATAAATTAAATTTCAAAAATACTGCTTTTCGTTTCGTTGAAATCTGATTTATATTATGAAAGTTATGTTTTTTACAATATTGTGTACAAATTGATTTATTTAACTAAATTTGTTTATATTAAATTATATAAATACTATATTTTTTGTTCTAATTTGTGTATATATGTATATATGGCATGTTATGCATATATTATATTTTTAAAACATTTTATAAGTGTTGTTATAATTTTCTAATGCTTATTGTATTTTGTTTTCAATTTTTAAAGTCTAGTTTCAATTATAAAGCTATTTTCTTATTTATTTTATATTTTTACTTAAATTATTTATTTATTTTCTTTTTTATTTTATTTTGTTCATTATTTTATTTTATTTTTTGAATTTTATTTTGTTTGTTTTGATTTAAATGAAATAAGAAATACTAAGAGACACAAACTTTTTCATTTTCCTTGACTTTTCATGTGCTTGCCCTTTCATTTTCCATTGCCTTTTCAATTCATTTCTTTTGGCCGTTCCTTCAACCTTGTGTAGCCGTGTATTTCTCACATCATTCACGTGAGAAAATTCTTTCTCCTTTTATTTCTCACGGCTATCTTCATTCTTGAGAAAAAAATTTAGTAATGGCCTCTCTTCTCCTCTTCAATTTTCAATGTTTTGCCTTGCCTCTCTTCTATTTTGCTCGGCCACTACCCTCCACCTTCACCACCACCACACCACCACCATCTACAGAAACCATCAGCCACTTCTCTGACCAAGACAATAGCCATGACCATCCATTGATGTTGGCCCCACAAATTTGCACAAAAACCCTTCCAAACATTGCCTAGACCACAAATTCCTTCCTAATCTTCATCTACTCACTTCGGCCACCCCTTAGCCACCACTGTAACGATCCCGAATTTTGATTTATTTTTAATTGATAATTAATTTAATTTTTGAATAAAATTGCAAAATTTATTGGTAAATAGATTCGAATTTCCCCGAAACGAATAAGTTTTTGTTTCGAACAAATATTTTAAAAAAATTTATAGTTATATAAAATAGAAATTTATTTCTATTTAACAAATTTAACAAATTAATACGAAGTAAGAATAAACTGAAATAAGACATAAAATAAAACACATTAAACAAATTAGTTAAGATTCAAACAATCAGATGTCATTTCTATTACAAAGCACTTGCAAAGTAAATAATAAGATAAGTGAACAAAATATCTACAAAATAATAACTTTTAAAATATATTCAAATATAAGTATGAACACTTATAATCAATAATAAAAATAAATATATTATAAAGTCATAGGACAAAACAAAGAAGTATGACATTAACAAAATAAAAATAATACAAAATTATCTCAGTACACAACATATATCACTTCTGCCACAAATATGTATATTTTAGCCACCAACATTAATAAATGCAGCACATTATAATATATCACCTTAACTGAGTTAAAGTAGTTGCAGGCAAGAACAAAGTAAAGTAATCAATAACAGTATCTCTAGCACGATGTATATCACTTCAGCATGCTTAGTATTGTACTAGGAAAACAGTATATCACCTGTACAATATGTATATCCCTGTAACTTGTGTTCTATATATCAAGTAATTTCATTCAGTTCGTTCTTCTCAAACTAAAACAAGAAATAAACCGAAGAAAGCATCATCTTTAAACTTAAACAAACAATAATTCATCAAAACCAGAGAATCAAAACTAGAAGGCTTTCAACTGGAAAATGCAAAAGCCTGGAAAGAAAAAAAGAAGCTCTGTCATTTCTAAAACAAAGATGTGGAAGGTGAGTAACTCCAACTTTAAAAGTTTAAAGTATAAATTAGTTTGAATAAATTTGCTATGATCAATATTGTTTTGTGAAGTATGTTTGCAAATTTCTGAAGTTTGATGCATGCAGGCATTAAAAAAAATTGTAACTTCTCTGTTTAGTCTCAGAGTACAGAACAACCAAAGAAAATCCAATTTCTTGTTTTCTAATAAATATCAGGCTTTGGTTTCAAACCAAAATAGTTGCATTTAAGTATGAGTTATAACTTAAAAATAGTTTCATGACATAAAAATGTATATAGGATGAAAAATCAAGTTTTTACAGTCAAAACTTTAAACTCTGGAAATTTCGAAGGTCACGAATTTTTAATCCAAGTATATAGCTTGAATCCCTATTGGAAGCTATGATTTTTAAGCCTGGTTTGATGATTTTTAAGCAACTGGAATGAGAGCAGTTTGTTTTTGCTCGAAAGTTTAATTTTGATCGATTTTCGGTGATCAATTGATTCGTGGAGGTCGGGTTTTCTCGTGGTGATGGAGAAGCCTATGGGGATGCCTGGAAAAATGGTCGGAGGTGGCGAAGATGACGGCGGCGACAGCGGCGTAGGACTTTAGGTTGTAAACCTAATTTTTTTTTCACGAATAGGAAACTCGTACCTCGCGCCTTTGTTCGAGCGCCGAGTTACTCGTGCTTCTGGGTAATGGTGGCTGGGGGGTCGACGAGTCGATGGCCGGAGTTGTAGACTGGCTAGTGGTCGGAGTTTGGTGGACGTGGTGTTGACAGGTTTGGGATGTGATGGGTTTAAGTGGTTCTAGGTTTCGATTTTATACTCGAATTCAATTTTGCGTAAGTGATGGGAATTCTGGCGATCTAGAATTGATACGTGGGGGGTTGTCGACTTGCTCGTTGACGTGGTGACAACCGAAGGCGATCATCGGTGATGTACACGTGCACGGTGCACGAGTTGGTGGTCTAGAAGTTCTAAAGCTTGGGAAATTTTGGGTATCAGGGTGAACTTGAGATATTCTCGAGTAACTCGAGTGTGTACTCAATGTTTTTGGGCTTTGGACTCGAAGTATATAGGACATTGTCTCGGGTTAGTTTGGTTTATATAGGTTTTTGTAAAACCTGTCTGCAAAATTGAATTTTTAAGCAGTTTAAATAAATTTGAATCTGTGAGCAAGATCTAAACACAGTTTAACTCCAGTTTCAAATTCAGATTCAAATGACTTTTGAATCCTAAATTGAAACAAAAATAAAGTTTAAATATTTAAATATTAGAACAAGATTTAAACTTAAAGTAAATTTTTCAAAGAATGAAATCGGGTTTTGGTTCCAATGCTAAACTTAACAAAAATTTTAGGTTATTAAATAAAAATAGAAGTTTTATGAAAGATAAATAGTTTGTTTGATTAATTTACATAGCAAGATAATTAAGAATGTTAATTTCTTTAAAATTGGAATTTAAGTGTTTAATAAATTGGTAATTAATAAATTTTCAAATTAACTAATTAAAAGTTAATTAATGATTAAGAGTTAACTAATTAAGTAATTTAACTAAAAATTCAAAAATTGATTAACTAAGTAATTAAACAAGTGGTTAGTTATAAGTAAATGATTAATTAAGTTTTATTAATTAAAGATTAAGGTTATTAATTGATAATAAATTAAGATTAATGAATTGATTTTAAAGATAATTAAGAAGCGATTAATTTGATGTTTTGAAATTAATAAAAAGATTAATTAATGTGTTCTTAATGGTTATTCAATTTATAATCAATAATGATCAATGTGAGTGAATTTCTTTAGCAAGGCAATTCAAGAAATTTTAATCGTTAATAAAGTTTATTAAATAAGATAAATTTAGAAGTTAAAGATCAATTGATTCATGAATTAAGGATGATTAGTTAATAATTAAAAGGAAATTTATCTCAGATGATTTTAAATTAACTTATGATAAGCAACCAGGATTTATGACAAGTAATACTGTGACGACCCGACTTTCCACTCCCGGAAAATCGCATCATCTTTAAGAAAGAAAGGGATAGAAAAGAGAAAATAAAGAAGAGAAAGAAGAAACAACACAAGAATCTCAACAGCGGAACAAATAAATTATATTAATAACATAAGTATTACATAGTATACATCAAATATCAGAGTTACACAAACAATACAACACATACTAGACAGTTATAAACACATGTCTAGTTATTACAACTCAATCACAAAACAGAAACACTCAGAGATACCAACACAGCGGAAAACTATATAACTATACGCAGAAGCCTCCTGCTTCATTGCTCCTCCACAATTCGTCAAAGCTAACCTGAATCCTAACCCGAATTCCCTTGGCTACTCGTAAAAATTTGAGTACCCAAGAGTTAAAGAAAAACAGAAATAACTCCGGGTCAGACATGGGTCTGGTGTGAGTAATAGGTTAAAGTTGCTTAACTTTGAAAAACCTTTGAAAAGAAAAGGTATCACGTAAGACTTCCCACACATAAACATAGAAAAGTTTTTACCTTACGCTAACCAAAACATTTGATAGGAAATCCGATGATATTATAATAGTGTCTTGGGTTTTCACGTAAATAAGAAATAGCCGAAATTGTTACATCTATTAAATTCCAGCTACTAGCCACAAAAGTGGGTAATACAATCAAAACCGTTGGTACTTATTGGATTTTGGATTCCATCAATGGTTGGGCTACTGGGGTGCCGCCCGTCACAGTACGTGGCCTAGATCACCGTACCGAGGATTACTCCCAATCCCCTGCAACACAAAGCCGGACCCGTTCCTTACTGAACAGTTCCAAACAAGACAACCCCGCAGTTGTGATCAGCAACCGCACCACTAAGCCGAAATAAAGGGACCTCTAGACAGGGATAAATCTTGCTCTCAAGTGGGAGCTACCTACGAAGCTTTGCTGCACCTCCCCTGTTTTAGCCGTTCCCGGTTGATGAGGCTTGAGGCTACGATTACCTTTATAGGACATATCACTTAGAATGCTCATCGTCCACCTGACGATGTTTTGAAAGCATTCAATCCATACAAGTTCGTTCCGGGTTCGAACGAAACCGAAGGCATTATCTCGTTACACTCGTATTGGAATCACCCTCAGAGTTAACGACAATAACCCTTGCACTCTGAATCACTATCTCGAATTTATAAGTACTATTCCGTCAAACTCATTACGGAATCACCCACAGAGTTATACTGACGTATAGCCCTTACACCTCGAGTCTTCACTCGCTCCACTTGGATTAACGACCTAACGTTTAATTGGAATCGATGTGGTTTTCAGATTCCAAATATGGAAACCCGATCCCGGTCTCATCGAAATCCAAAGCGTGTCTTTTAAGGTCCAAGTTGTTTTAAAGTTTAAAACAATTCAATTCATTATCTACATATACACAGATAGATAATTCATCTCAATAGATAATCAACCTTATCATTATCAACAAACAATTCACATCAAAATCAGATAATCTATATTATCATCCAAAACAACCAATACATCCATATCAATAATCATTCTCATCTCATAACTGAGATTACAACCCATACCATCCATCAAACATAAGCAACTATCTAATGATCACACCATTTATAATTAATTTAAAATGAATTAAATTAATTACCTAACCTCTAATTAATTTAAAATGAATTAAATTAATTACTTCACCATTAAAATTCTGCTTATCTTAACCATCAATTGATTACAAATTAATTAAATAATCATCATCTCAATATTCCTTTCACTTAATCATTATTAATTATTCCTTAATTAATCAATCCCAAATTACATCATTAATTAATTAATTAATGATTTCTGATTATATTTAATCAATTTCTCAAAATAAATTAATTACATAAGTAATTAATCTTCAATTTAGACAACATATATATTAATCACCTATGATTAATAACCATTCAGTAATTAACTCCTTTAATTACTCATCCCATAATTAATTATTCTCAATTAATTATCTCAATTAATCCTTGATTAATTCTAAAGTAATTTAAATCCAAATTACTTCTATAATAAATATCTTTAATTACATTCAGTAATTATTATTTAATTACTTCCTCAAGTAATTACAAATTCATAAATTGCATAAAGTAATTATCAAACAATCCATAAATGTTTAAATTAATTTAACTTAATTAATCTAAACTAATCACCTTAATTAAATTAATTACACTAAGTAATTAATTCATTAATTACTTCATTAAGTAATTAAACAATCGATTATTATTAATTAATTAATCTAATTAATTATTAAAATTAATCACATTAATTAATTGTTAAATAATCTTAAGTTAATGATCTTCATTAACATTTCTTAATTACTTAATTAAGAATTAACTTCAATTAATCATTATTAATTATCAATTAATAAATCTTTAATTGCAATTTAATTAATCTCTAATTATTAATTAATTATGTCTTAATTAAAATCTTAATTAATCAATAATCACTTGATTAAATAAATCTTAATCATAAATTAAAATTTAATTAATCATCCTTAATTATAGATTAATTAACCTTAATTAATTAATCTCAAATCTTAATTAATTAACATAAAAATAATATTAATTACTTAATTAAACATCCACATTTTTAATTAATTTAATAATTAATATTCCATTTAAATTAATTTAATAATTTAAATGAAACCAATTTCTTAAGTTCAAAATTTTAGAAACATACTTCTTTATACAAAATATTTCAAACACTCAATTACAAAACAAAATTCAATTTAAAATTCCTTTTCAAATTTCAAACTGAAATACAATACAAATTTTCATTTCAGATTCAAACTTAAAAATTTAAAACATTACTTACTCTTTCATCTTCATTTTTAAATTTAAATTATTTAACCTTCTAAAATAGTTAAAACAAATTTAAATTTAAAAAACTTATTTAATTTTAAAAACTGTCATAAAAATCAAATTCCAGGTTAAAACTGAATTTAACCTCATTTTAAACCTTATTCAATAAATTTAAAACTTATAGTTTTAAATTTAAAACCAAAGTTCCTGTATACTTTTTAAAAAAAAAACCTAATTTCTTTTAAATTCTAGATTTAAATTAAATTCAACTTGAGTTTCATAATTCTGTTTCCAGATTTAAACCTTGTTTTAAAATTTTCAGTTGCATTATTAAATTTTACTTCAAATTTAAAACAGAAACAAAAAACAGTTTTCTGTTTGGTTTCAAAACATCTTACATTTTTTAATACAAAAATGATTCAAAAACTCAGATTGAATTCATAATTACATTACATGTTTGAAAACTCCTGTTGAACTACAACTTATAATTTAAATTTTTCTTTTAAATTCTGAAAACAGAACACAGTTTCTGTTTTTAGACTTTAAACCCAAAACTAAATTTAAAATCTGAATAATTACAAATACCAAGATTTAAATTATTTAAATTTATATCTAACTTCAGGTTCCAAACTAGTTTTCAAATTTTAGTTTGCATTACTACATTTCACTTCAGTTTTATTTTTAAAAACCTGGAAACAAGTTCTGTTTCTAATTGAAAACCTGAAACCATTAGTTACCCGAGCCACCCCATATTACTTCAAGTCACATGACTCCCTGCTTCGAGTCACTCACTAATTTCCCCGAGACCATCCCGAAGTAGAAACCCTGCAACCACTTCAACACTCATAAACCCCAAACCTAGAACAGGTCGAACCACCACCACCTAAAACCTGTCAACGCCAATATATCCCATCTCCGATCACCTTCACCTTCCATACTCCGGCGAATCCTTTACCAAACCACCATCTATCATCATGCAAAACGTGGTTGAACTCGATCGACCGAGGAGTTCCCATTCACACAAAATCAGAGACCCAATACAACTAGGGTTCTAAAACTAAAATCCAAAATTCAACATCAATATTGAATTGTAATCCAATTTAGAATTTTCCTATACTATTTGATAGCTACTCTATCTCCAGAAGCCAATTCAATCAAATCAAATTCAAGAATCAAGTGTACTTAACAAAAATGTAAAATACAGTAATTCCAAAACTGCATTTTATTTACAACACTATAAATTGGAATTTTTGATTTAAAATTCTTGAATTCTCTTATTGTTTCTATTTGTAAACCTGAAACAATAAATTATAACATTTGGATTTTCACTTTATGCTAACAGTTATTCTGTGTACCTTGATTTTTCAGGTTACAGGCAATTTGTTTAATTTATACAAAAATTTAAACATACTCAATTCTAAAATAAACAAGCTTTTTTCAAAGGTTTGAGCCATAACAGCAATCAAGTCAAGCAAAGAATTTCAGAGATCAAACATGAGATTGAAAATTTGCAGACACACACATGCATAGGCCAAATACTTATAGGTATAACGTTTCAACGATTTCATATAAGTTCAATTTGTAATTTATAAAGCATATACACAAATTTAACTTCAGACAAACAAGCATGCAATCCTACTTAATTTATTTAAATGAGGTGTTACTCACCTGAACTTGAATGCAGACAGAACCCAGATTCTTGAAAAGCCTTTTTCAAAATCCGCTTGAACTTTGCAAATGTTTTAATGCTCTTTGAAGTTTGCTTTCAGATCTTAAAGAGTTGAATGCAGACCTCTTCCCATTCCAGATTCAATTGCATGTTTCAGAATGCAGGTTGTAGTTTGTTGCTTGCAGGTTTTGTATTTTGGGAAATGCAGGTTTGCATGTTTGTTACAGGGAATGATTTGCAGGTTTTTGAATGTTTGAATAAGAGAAGAGTTGAATGCAAATGTTTACTTGTTTGAGAAATGCATTTGAACAAAATTTCAGATTCCTTTTTAGAATGAAGAATGAAAAAGAGCTAAAGAAATGAATATATGCAAGTTTTAAATAAAAATGTTTGATTTAAATTAAAATTAAAGAAAAACAAAATTAAACAATGACACATGTAAAAGAAATGGACACTTGTTAGCTTCTTTGTTTACTTACTCAACATATGTTATACTATGCCTTAATACACTACACATGTCTTTTAAATGGTTTTGTTATTTAATTAAGTGTTAATAAATGTTTTTGTTATTTAAATTAAGTGTTAAAGAAAATTAAATTAATGAATGCATGTTCATATTTTAAATTGTATTTTAAATTTCAAATTAAATTAACAAATCTCATTTTATAAATTAATAGTTTAAAAAGAAAAACACAAACATTTTATAACTTATTTTAATATACAAACTTGAATGAAAATGAATTTTAAATCAATAAAAACAATTTTCTCATATTTAAAATCATTTAGTATTTTTATTAAATATTTTTGAAAAGATTAAATTCAAAAATAAATCACAATCCCTAAATTCAAATTATTAAAATTATGCTATACTGATTTAACAATTTATCTATTTAAAATATATATAAATACATATACATTATTAAACAGAAAACAATTTATTAACTTATTAAAAATAATTTCACAAATTAACTACTTAAATAAAGAAGATTATTAAATCAAACCAAATTTATTAACAAAAATCATCAATTCATTTTAAATTTAAACTCAGATTATTAAATTTAAATTGTCCAAAATTCCGGGATATTACAATCCTTCCCCCTTAAAAGAATTTCATCCCCGAAATTTAAAACAAAGGTAATTTAATAATCTATTTATAGATTTTATTTTAAAATACAGCGTGATAATCATATGCCAACAACCAAAGCAACCAATTCACACAATCAGAACAAATCTAATTATCCAAAAGAATTTTGGATAAAACTTTCACGAGTTTCCCCGGTATATATATATCGGGATACTCGCTCTATAGAATACAATCAATCAATACTACCAAGCTATAGAGCTCCTAACAACAATTCTATACAGAATATCAGACTACAAACGAGTCTGACTCAACAGCCAATCCATCCAAAACTGCTGGTTCTAAAACCAGAAATATCAAACACGTACTCCCTCAGAGATACGTGAAACACTCTGAATCCCAGTTACCCAAACCGGCAATTCAACTCTAGAAAACCAAATACTGATCTTACCAAAACACAGAAGAAGCCCAAAACACTACGGAGTTAGCTTCCCAAACTTATAGCTCTTTGGATCAGAGAAAAACTTAACCAAAATCCAATCTCTGATTCCAGAATCCAAATTCTCCGCCTCTTATCCATAAAAACTCTTCGGACGATCCTGGGCTACCAACATCCATCCTGATCAGCTCAACTCTTGCTGATTCCTCTAGAAACAGACTGAATCAAAACAATCCAATGATCTCCTCAAGATCACTCAAAAACCAAGAACACAAACCCTGCTTCTCAACAACAGAAGACAGAACAAACTTCTCCTTATCTGGAAAAGACAAATCGAAACACTCTAAACTGCTTCCGCTGCACAACTCTGATCCAAAACAGAAGAAAATGCTGAAGAACACAAGCACCGACTAGACAACCCAGCACAGAAATATGGTTCCACATATCCATAAAGAAAACTCAGATGTTCCTCCGAAACCTGAGTTGCTTCACCAACTTCTATTTCATGGAACCATCCATCTACTCACTGAACCACCAGTTCCATTCCTGGAAAGAAAACTCGATCTCCAGATGCAGACAAACTCTGACTATCCAAAAGAACACACTATCGCAAGTCACTTTTGCGATCAATCTCAGCCTAAATCCAAAGAAAACTGCTCTCTCTACCAAACAGAACAGCTTATGCTGGCCTAGCCAACTTACCAGAGAAACGGATCTACTCAGCTGCTTCTGAACTCCACTTCAGAAAAACTACTCAGCCAGAAAACTCCTTACCAACTCAGAACACTCTACTAAACTCAGCCACATTATCGATCAAACTCACTTCTTACTCTTTTCCAAAGAAACATCTTCGGAAATATCCATAGTCACTGCATCTCATCACGCAGCTACAACTTCCTGAGATATCAAAATATCATCACTTGCTGGCTTCTGCCTAACCGACAAATCCAAACTCAATTCTGCTCTTCAAAGATGAACTCTGAACCTATGCAGGTTTCCTTCAGAGATCGATGAAGTCCTTCACCACAACAAAACTCACTCAAGACAGTATTAGGTCTACAGTCTCGACCAATACACATCCTACCTCATCCATCAAACTCCAACCAATGGTAGTCGTGTTACACACACTTCTACCTCATCTACCTTTATAACTTATGTTGGAAAAACCTGAACGGGTATTCCAACAAATAGGTAGAATATATATATATATATATATATATATATATATATATATACATATATATAATAAAAATACAAATACGCTCTCTCAAGATAGACACTACTACAGAGACTAGGTATTCACTCAACCTAATGCTCTGATACCAAATGTGACGACCCGACTTTCCACTCCCGGAAAATCGCATCATCTTTAAGAAAGAAAGGGATAGAAAAGAGAAAAGAAAGAAGAGAAAGAAGAAACAACACAAGAATCTCAACAGCGGAACGAATAAATTATATTAATAACATAAGTATTACATAGTATACATCAAATATCAGAGTTACACAGACAATACAACACATACTAGACAGTTATAAACACTTGTCTAGTTATTACAACTCAATCACAAAACATAAACACTCAGAGATACCAACACAGCGGAAAACTATATAACTATACGCAGAAGCCTCCTGCTCCATTGCTCCTCCACAATTCGTCAAAGCTAACCTGAATCCTAACCTGAATTCCCTTGGCTACTCATAAAAATTTGAGTACCCAAGAGTTAAAGAAAAACAGAAATAACTCCGGGTCAGACATGGGTCTGGTGTGAGTAACAGGTTAAAGTTGCTTAACTTTGAAAAATCTTTGAAAAGAAAAGGTATCACGTAAGACTTCCCACACATAAACATGGAAAAGTTTTTACCTTACGCTAACCAAAACATTTGATAGGAAATCCGATGATATTATAATAGTTACATCTGATAGGAAATACGCTAACCTCTAATGGTATCAAAACATTTCATACCAAAATATTTGATACCAAAACATTTGATAGGAAATACGCTAACCTCTAATTATTAATTGTGTCTAGGGTTTTCAAGTAAATAAGAAATAGCCGAAATTGTAACATCTATTAAATTCCAGCTACTAGCCACAAAAGTGGGTAATACAATCAAAACCGTTGGCACTTATTGGATTTTGGATTCCATCAATGGCTGGGCTACTGGGGTACCGCCCGTCACAGTACGTGGCCTAGATCACCGTACCGAGGATTACTCCCAATCCCCTGCAACACAAAGCCGGACCCGTTCCTTACTGAACAGTTCCAAACAAGACAACCCCGCAGTTGTGATCAGCAACCGCACCACTAAGACGAAATAAAGGGACCTCTAGACAGGGATAAATCTTGCTCTCAAGTGGGAGCTACCCACGAAGCTTTGCTGCACCTCCCCTGTTTTAGCCATTCCCGATTGATGAGGATTGAGGCTACGATTACCTTTATAGGACATATCACTTAGAAAGCTCATCGTTCACCTGACGATGTTCTGAAAGCATTCAATCCATACAAGTTCGTTCCGGGTTCGAACGAAACCGAAGGCATTATCTCGTTACACTCGTATTGGAATCACCCTCAGAGTTAACGACAATAACCCTTGCACTCTGAATCACTATCTCGAATTTATAAGTACTATTCCGTCAAACTAATTACGGAATCACCCACAGAGTTATACTGACGTATAGCCCTTACACCTCGAGTCTTCACTCGCTCCACTTGGATTAACGACCTAACGTTTAATTGGAATCGATGTGGTTTTCGGATTCCAAATATGGAAACCCGATCCCGGTCTCATCGAAATCCAAAGCGTGTCTTTTAAGGTCCAAGTTGTTTTAAAGTTTAAAACAATTCAATTCATTATCTACATATACACAGATAGATAATTCATCACAATAGATAATCAACCTTATCATTATCAACAAACAATTCATATCAAAATCAGATAATCTATATTATCATCCAAAACAACCAATACATCCATATCAATAATCATTCTCATCTCATAACTGAGATTACAAACCATACCATCCATCAAACATAAGCAACTATCTAATGATCACACCATTTATAATTAATTTAAAATGAATTAAATTAATTACCTAACCTCTAATTAATTTAAAATGAATTAAATTAATTACTTCACCATTAAAATTCTACTTATCTCAACCATCAATTGATTACAAATTAATTAAATAATCATCATCTCAATATTCCTTTCACTTAATCATTATTAATTATTCCTTAATTAATCAATCCCAAATTACATCATTAATTAATTAATTAATGATTTCTGATTATATTTAATCAATTTCTCAAAATAAATTAATTACATAAGTAATTAATCTTCAATTTAGACAACATATATATTAATCACCTATGATTAATAACCATTCAGTAATAAATTGCTTTAATTACTCATCCCATAATTAATTATTCTCAATTAATTATCTCAATTAATCCTTGATTAATTCTAAAGTAATTTAAATCCAAATTACTTCTATAATAAATATCTTTAATTACATTCAGTAATTATTATTTAATTACTTCCTCAAGTAATTACAAATTCATAAATTACATAAAGTAATTATCAAACAATCCATAAATGTTTAAATTAATTTAACTTAATCAATCTAAACTAATCACCTTAATTAAATTAATTGCACTAAGTAATTAATTCATTAATTACTTCATTAAGTAATTAAACAATTGATTATTATTAATTAATTAATCTAATTAATTATTAAAATTAATCACATTAATTAATTGTTAAATAATCTTAAGTTAATGACCTTCATTAAGATTTCTTAATTACTTAATTAAGAATTAACTTCAATTAATCATTATTAATTATCAATTAATAAATCTTTAATTGCAAGTTAATTAATCTCTAATTATTAATTAATTATGTGTTAATTAAAATCTTAATTAATCATTAATCACTTGATTAAATAAATCTTAATCATAAATTAAAATTTAATTAATCATCCTTAATTATAGATTAATTAACCTTAACTAATTAATCTCAAATCTTAATTAATTAACATAAAAATAATATTAATTACTTAATTAAACATCCACATTTTTAATTAATTAAATAATTAATATTCCATTTAAATTAATTTAATAATTTAAATGAAACCAATTTCTTAAGTTCAAAATCTTAGAAACATACTTCTTTATACAAAATATTTCAAACACTTAATTACAAAACAAAATTCAATTTAAAATTCCTTTTCAAATTTCAAACTGAAATACAATACAAATTTTCATTTCAGATTCAAACTTAAAAATTTAAAACATTACTTACTCTTTCATCTTCATTTTTAAATTTAAATTATTTAACCTTCTAAAATAGTTAAAACAAATTTAAATTTAAAAAACTTATTTAATTTTAAAAACTGTCATAAAAATCAAATTCCAGGTTAAAACTGAATTTAACCTCATTTTAAACCTTATTCAATAAATTTAAAACTTATAGTTTTAAATTTAAAACCAAAGTTCCTGTATACTTTTTAAAAAAAAAACCTAATTTCTTTTAAATTCTAGATTTAAATTAAATTCAACTTGAGTTTCATAATTCTGTTTCCAGATTTAAACCTTGTTTTAAAATTTTCAGTTGCATTATTAAATTTTACTTCAAATTTAAAACAGAAACAAAAAACAGTTTTCTGTTTGGTTTCAAAACATCTTACATTTTTTAATACAAAAATGATTCAAAAACTCAGATTGAATTCATAATTACATTACATGTTTGAAAACTCCTGTTGAACTACAACTTATAATTTAAATTTTTCTTTTAAATTCTGAAAACAGAACACAGTTTCTGTTTTTAGACTTTAAACCCAAAACTAAATTTAAAATCTGAATAATTACAAATACCAAGATTTAAATTATTTAAATTTATATCTAACTTCAGGTTCCAAACTAGTTTTCAAATTTTAGTTTGCATTACTACATTTCACTTCAGTTTTATTTTTAAAAACCTGGAAACAAGTTCTGTTTCTAATTGAAAACCTGAAACCATTAGTTACCCGAGCCACCCCATATTACTTCAAGTCACATGACTCCCTGCTTCGAGTCACTCACTAATTTCCCCGAGACCATCCCGAAGTAGAAACCCTGCAACCACTTCAACACTCATAAACCCCAAACCTAGAACAGGTCGAACCACCACCACCTAAAACCTGTCAACGCCAATATATCCCATCTCCGATCACCTTCACCTTCCATACTCCGGCGAATCCTTTACCAAACCACCATCTATCATCATGCAAAACGTGGTTGAACTCGATCGACCGAGGAGTTCCCATTCACACAAAATCAGAGACCCAATACAACTAGGGTTCTAAAACTAAAATCCAAAATTCAACATCAATATTGAATTGTAATCCAATTTAGAATTTTCCTATACTATTTGATAGCTACTCTATCTCCAGAAGCCAATTCAATCAAATCAAATTCAAGAATCAAGTGTACTTAACAAAAATGTAAAATACAGTAATTCCAAAACTGCATTTTATTTACAACACTATAAATTGGAATTTTTGATTTAAAATTCTTGAATTCTCTTATTGTTTCTATTTGTAAACCTGAAACAATAAATTATAACATTTGGATTTTCACTTTATGCTAACAGTTATTCTGTGTACCTTGATTTTTCAGGTTACAGGCAATTTGTTTAATTTATACAAAAATTTAAACATACTCAATTCTAAAATAAACAAGCTTTTTTCAAAGGTTTGAGCCATAACAGCAATCAAGTCAAGCAAAGAATTTCAGAGATCAAACATGAGATTGAAAATTTGCAGACACACACATGCATAGGCCAAATACTTATAGGTATAACGTTTCAACGATTTCATATAAGTTCAATTTGTAATTTATAAAGCATATACACAAATTTAACTTCAGACAAACAAGCATGCAATCCTACTTAATTTATTTAAATGAGGTGTTACTCACCTGAACTTGAATGCAGACAGAACCCAGATTCTTGAAAAGCCTTTTTCAAAATCCGCTTGAACTGTGCAAATGTTTTAATGCTCTTTGAAGTTTGCTTTCAGATCTTAAAGAGTTGAATGCAGACCTCTTCCCATTCCAGATTCAATTGCATGTTTCAGAATGCAGGTTGTAGTTTGTTGCTTGCAGGTTTTGTATTTTGGGAAATGCAGGTTTGCATGTTTGTTTACAGGGAATGATTTGCAGGTTTTTGAATGTTTGAATAAGAGAGGAGTTTAATGCAAATGTTTACTTGTTTGAGAAATGCATTTGAACAAAATTTCAGATTCCTTTTTAGAATGAAGAATGAAAAAGAGCTAAAGAAATGAATATATGCAAGTTTTAAATAAAAATGTTTGATTTAAATTAAAATTAAAGAAAAACAAAATTAAACAATGACACATGTAAAAGAAATGGACACTTGTTAACTTCTTTGTTTACTTACTCAACATATGTTATATTATGCCTTAATACACTACACATGTCTTTTAAATGGTTTTGTTATTTAATTAAGTGTTAATAAATGTTTTTGTTATTTAAATTAAGTGTTAAAGAAAATTAAACTTAATGAATGCATGTTCATATTTTAAATTGTATTTTAAATTTCAAATTAAATTAACAAATCTCATTTTATAAATTAATAGTTTAAAAAGAAAAACACAAACATTTTATAACTTATTTTAATATACAAACTTGAATTAAAATGAATTTTAAATCAATTAAAATATTTTCTCATATTTAAAATCATTTAGTATTTTTATTAAATATTTTTGAAAATCTTAAATTCAAAAATAAATCACAATCCCTAAATTCAAATTATTAAAATTATGCTATACTAATTTAACAATTTATCTATTTAAAATATATATAAATACATATAGATTATTAAATAGAAAACAATTTATTAACTTATTAAAAATAATTTCACAAATTAAATACTTAAATAAAGAAGATTATTAAATCAAACTAAATTTATTAACAAAAATCATCAATTCAATTTAAATTTAAACTCAGATTATTAAATTTAAATTGTCCAAAATTCCGGGATATTACAAATACACCTGATCTAGATTAATCAGTTGATTAATAAATTTTACCTATAAATGTTTAGATCTTATTGAATGGTTGAATTGTTGATATTCCCAATGTCTGATGTTTTGTGATATATCCTGATTTGTGTAGTGATCTAAAATGTGATTAATCATCTGTGATGAAATTTATTATCTGTGATATATATCTGTGATCTGTAAGATAAGCGTTATAGTATATACTGCTTATCAACTATATTTTTGTGTTTTAATCTGTGATGATTGAATGATGTTGCACTATTGTGCTAAACCCCTGAGCCACACTTATACACACACAAATATGGATTTCACGAGGAAATCAGTTAAGTCATAGATTTTTGAAATACTTTTAAATTTGAATTTTTAAATTCCAATGTTTTGGAAATGGATTGGGTTAAAAGTGAAAAGCTTTTGAAATGGAATTTTAAAGATGAAATTTATTTTGATAACTTGATTAAGTTTTGGAATTTAAATAATTTGATTTAAACTTAAATTCAAAATTTGGAATTGAACTCTATGATTTGAAACTAGGGATTAAAGATGTTATACTAGTTATATATGGGTTAAACCATTTTTTAATGTATTGATTTGGAAATTTGAATGTATATTCAAAGACCTTAACTCGTGCAAATAAAATCGGATTTTTCTGAAATGAAAACCGTTTGTATTCAAATAATAAAAGCTTTCACATAAGTAATGAACTTCCAATTTGTATTAAAAGGGATTTCAAGTTAAAAATGAAAATGATTTTCCAAGTTATGGAAACGGTTTGAAAGCTATAAGCTAAATCTTTAATTTAAAGATTTTAAACGAGTAAATCCAATTGGAATGGGAATTGTTTTGAAATGAATCTTTGTGAAACTAGGTGAACTTTATGAAATAAATCTTTTGTTTAAAAGATTTGAAATGGTAATTGGTTTAAACCATTTGAAAGAAAGTTTTGAATTATTAAGTCGTGACTTAATTGAAACCCCATATCCATATGTTTTAAATGTTGCGCTCACTATTCGGTTTAGCCGGAAAAGGACCTTTGTGTCATATAACCCATTCCGAATAATGATACGTCGTTATGGATAGCATTTGAAGACCGGGTATTTTCGAGAACGGAAGGATAACTCGTTGATTGTCTCTGCATCGAGTCACGCCGGTATAGAGATTCCCTAAGTGATGGGAAGTCCGATCGAGATTGTGAATACCTGGATTGCAAGGGCTTCTTTGGAAGTACCTTGGGTTCTGTTCGAACCCAGAACAGACTTGTATGGATGGTATGTATGACATTACATTTGAGATATAAAGAAGATTTCTTTCAAATACATTTGGCGGAGAATTTATTCCCTTAGCTTAACATCGTTCTCTGAGATGTACGAGCTCAGAGGTTATGTAGTTGAAGGTTATCGCAATATATTTTCAATTTGGTAATGTGGCATGCTGAGTTTTGTTGATCATTTGTTGATCAAAGCGCGGCTTTTGTAAAGAGCGTAGCTTTGTGGACGAGACATCGTCGAACCTCACACCCCGAAATGGTCGAAACAGGAAAGATGCGGCAAGGTTATTGGGGGTAGCGCCCTTTAGGGTATGTGCATTTCCTTCTGGATAGAAGTGGTATCATGGTATGGAGCCCAGATACTTAACTTATGTGGATAACGTAGATATATATATATATATATATATATATATATATATATATTACTTTGTGATTTGTTGCTGGGGCCCCGGATAAAGGTTGTTTACGACCGTGGGATGGCATACTCGTGTTAGTAGTTACCCAGTTAGGGGTAAGCCGGCCTTATGTTGGCAGAGATCCTGTTAGGTTCTCGGGGCGTCTTTCCAGAGGTGTACCCATGTGGCAATGGGAAGTTCCTTGGCCTGACCATTTGTTGGAAATCCAAAGAAACAGTACGAGCCTTGTACGGTTTTAGTTGTAGAACCTGCCATTTAAGATGGTAGCTATAGTAGGCATACTATAATGGTACCTATGCTAGCTAAGATTTATAATTGTACTTTCGAAATGTTTTCCTGCACTTTGCACTTATAGTAATAATATCAAAGAAATTCACGTATCAAGCATGTTAGACTATCATAAGAAGAAATCTCTTCCAATTCTGCGTTTGCATTGTGTGTGTGGGGGGGGGGGGGGGGGGTCTTATGGTAGTTACATTTTCTAAAAGCATTGCGGATCTATTTTAAAATATTTTCTTTGTTTGTTTTTAAAGATAAACTGTTTTTGTTACTCATGCCGGTCCCACGACTGACCTGGAGTTTATTTTTCCTTTACTAAACTCTGGATGCCCACTATTTTCGACACGGGCAGTCTAGAGTGGGGTTTTTCAGATTGTCAGGTTTAGTAGATTATTTGGAGCTAGTTCAGTCTTTGGATGTGGACAAGACTTGCTTGTCTTCGTTATTGGGAGTTCGAGCTATTTCTGGATTGGTGCATTGGATTTCCCTTCTGAAGACTATTCTTTCTATTGGAGATCATAGTTATTCTTTCCACTGCTATTTTCTTGTATCATATCTCTGATGTATATTGATATTCATTGTATATTGATCATTGTATCAGATATTGTGATATTGTATCAATGTATTATTCTTTTTCTTCCGCTGTGTTATTATATTTAATTATGTTATAAGCTCCGGCGAACCAGATTCGACGTTTGGATATGCGGTATTTGAATATGAGTGTCGTATTCGGTGCCGATTTTCGAAGGTCGAGTCAGGATCGCTACAGCCACCATCAGCAAGTTCTCCTCCTCTGGCCACAACTTCAACCAACTCCAGACCTGACATGACCTGTACAATCATGAGCCAAGCCCAATTGACCTTATGGCCGGGCCTTGTTTGCTCAAAATTCCACTCTATTTGCCTTGTTCCTATGTATTCTTCATGTTGCATCACCTACCCTCTTCACACTCATGTTGTCGTGCTATATTGTTTCCATACCTGACCCAAACACACATCAATGGCTAAGCAAAAGATCCCCTATGGTCGAGCATTGGAGTGGTTAAGGCAAGGTTAAGCTATCTTGTCTTTATTGCTTTCATTTTTCAATTTGTCCAATATTGTTTGTGTTGTATATTCATGTGTTGTTTTGTCTTGTTTGATTGTTGTTTACATGATCATGTCTTGGCTATTTCTCTCATTTGAATCCAATGTTGTGTTGTGTCATGTGTCATGCTGTATCGTGCTTGTCGTGCCTTTGGAATCGTTTCGTGTGTCCTAGTGGTCTTCAGCTTGAAAAGGCGAGTCTTTCTCACTCTGACATATTTACTTATGAAATAGTAAATTGATGGCAAGTGTATAGTAATATAAAATGTTTATGCAAGTTAATGATGATCATATGATAGGCTATGCCATGTTATTACCATGTTAAAACTGTTAATTATCACCTGACATCTGATATATGACATTATATTGTGACATTGACATTGTTTATATTGTTTATGCATATGTTCACACTGCAAGTTCCGTGTTAGAATAGAATCACTATGGGTCGAAATGATACATACACCAACGGACTTTAGAATAAGGAAAAATCGTTATGGGCTGAAATGATAGGCCTGAGCGATTTTTATTTATTTTTATTTACTTGGGATTGCGGGTTTGAAATGATAGAACCCGGGTTTTCTTTTTAAATTGCGGATTGAAATGATATATATCCGTATCACTTGACCTAGGTTGGAAAATTATATACAGACCCCGTGGCATATTTTTAAATGATTTTTATTAAAATATGTATTTTCAAAAGTATGAATTTGATTTAAAAATATATATTTTATGGTTCAAGAAAGTTAAATACTATGTTTTGAATTTGTGAATTTAAGTATGCAAATTTGAAGTAAATATGATTTTTGCCTTTAAATTTTATTTTAAAAATGCAAGTAAATAATGGAAACTAAATTTAAAGTTTTGAAATGATATTTGAAGAAAAATGTTAAGTTTTGTTGAAATTTATAAGTTAAGAAACAGTGGAATTTTGACTTAACGAATGAAAGTGAGTTTTAATTGGACATTTAATTATAAAATTTGTTGAGATAAATCATATGTTAAGTCGATTTAAATGTGAAATTTTGAAGTCTAGAAATATGGTTTAAAAATTTAAATAGAAAAAATTTTGAAGTTTAATTTTTCTGAAGTTATAATAAAATCTGGAATTTTATTCATAGCATTTCTAAAATGCTATAGTTTTATAACAGCACATTAAAATGTTGTTGTTTTGAATTTAACTATGTTTGAAGTAACTAAATATCTATTATGGCATTTTATAAATGTCGTTGTTCCTAAACTAAACTATTTTGGAATTTTAAGCTACGGTAGCACTTTATAATTGATGTCGTTGCTATATTTTGACAATGTTTGAAATATTATAGATTTTAACACTGTTTGAGTTATATTTTAAAGTGTTAAATGATTTAAATTTTGGAATTGATTATTTGTGAAATTTAAGAAGTTTGAATATATATATATTTAATATTTAAATTTGATTTTTTAGAATTTAAATTGAATTTGAATTTAAATAAGGTTTACTTGGTTATGTGTTAATTTGAATGAAATGATATAAATGAATTTTTGAATGGAATTTTGAAATGTATTTTTGTAATGATATTTGAAATAATAAATGAATGACATATTTAATTTTTAAATGATATTTAAATTTGAATATTTTAAATTGAATTCAAATAATGATATAATAATGAGGTTTTGAAGGATACGATATTTTAATGATTTCGAAATGGTTTTTAATGATATAATCTTTATTTTGATAAAGAATGTGAATTTGGAATGATATTTGATGTTGATAAATGAATATTTTAAGTTTATATTTGTATGAAAAGATATTTGGTTTAATTGTAATTTTAGTTTATTTAAACAATATTGGATTTATGAAATGAATATGTCAAAACTAAATAATAATGAAATTAGATTTGGGATATGAATTTATGAAATTATAAAGTTTAATTTTGAAATGTGGGATATTAAAGTTTGGAAATATATTAAAATTGGATGGTTTATTTCATAGATCAAATCCATATTTGAAATTTATAAGATTTGAAAAGTTTTGTTGGAAAACTGAATAGAATTGAAACTCATGATTTGAATTGAATTAAACTGAAAATTTGAAAATTGAATTTAATTGAATAAATTAAAAAATTTCAAATGTATGATTTTGAAATGTTATTATTTTCAAAGTGTAATGATTTCAAGTATTTTGGTTTCGAAAGAGTTATAACTTTGAAGTATTATGATTTTTGAAAGGTGAATATATGTTTGAAATGGAAATGATATCGTATTGACTTGGACATAGTTTTGGAATAAAAATGGTTTTGGTTTCAAAGTATAAACTATTTTGATATGAAAATAGTTTTGAAATAAAAATGGTTTTGGTTTCAAAGTATAAACTATTTTGATTTGAAAATAGTTTTGAAGTAAAAATGGTTTTGGTTTCGAAGTATAAACTATTTTGATATGAATATAGTTTTGAGGTAAAAATGGTTTTGGTTTCGAAGTATAACTATTTTGATTTGAAAATAGTTTTGAAGTAAAAATAGTTTTGGTTTCGAAGTATAAACTATTTTGATTTGAATATAGTTTTGAAGTAAAAATGGTTTTGGTTTCAAAGTACAAACTATTTTGATTTGAATATAGTTTTGAAGTAAAAATGGTTTTGGTTTCGAAGTACAAACTATTTTGATTTGAATATTTTTTGAAGTAAAAATGGTTTTGGTTTCGAAGTATAAACAATCTTGAAAGGAATATAGTTTTGAAATGAAATGACTTGACTTTGAAGTATTATGATTTTTGAAAGGTGAATATATGTTTGAAATGGAAATGATATCGTACTGAATTGGACATAGTTTTGGAATAAAAATGGTTTTGGTTTCGAAGTATAAAATATCTTGAAAGGAATATAGTTTTGAAATGAAATGATTTGATTTTTGAAGCATAAACCATTTTGAAATGACCACGGCGTTATAATAACGTTTGGTTGTTAAAGAGACCGGGATCGGAAGTTGTCATACTCTCTGCCAATTCTGAAAACCACTTTAACAACTGTGTACGCGGTGGAGTTTCCAGAATGAAGTAGGATCGTAACATCGTTCTTGAGGAATATTACGTGGACCCAACTCCCGTGAGTTGGCATAAGATGGCTAAAACAGAAGCGATCTCGGGCCAAAAGGGGTAGCTCCTCTGGTCGGACACATTCCTTCGATAGTGTACTCTTAACTTGTGGTTGATTTGACGGCTATCCTCCGATTTTGATTGGGAGTGTGTTCCGAGGTGGACGTATGTGGCTGCTGCGTTACCACCAGAACGTGTGCATAATTGGTATATCGACCCTCGTATTGCCTTGTGTGCCGTGTCACCTACTATACCGAGCCTTTACTACGAGTTTGGTTTTCTCCCGTAGCCCGTGGAGTATTTAGGGTAGTCTCCCGATCTGGAGATATGCTGATACTTGATGGACTACTTGGACTATTATGTGTGAAGGGCTATACGGGTAACCCGGAACGCTATTTAAAAGTATGTTTATTTTACTGTAGACATTATTATAATAGCGCAATATTACTACATAGTAAATAGTTTAACGGATCCTTAAAGGATGGGCGATCCCAAGCATCCTTTAAGTTACTGAAGCATTTTGTTACTGTTCACTTGAGTTGATTTACAGTTCATAAGTATTTATGTCCTGACTCGAGTGTTTTGTGTTTTGCTTTACGCTAGAGTCAGATTGAGTGATTCAGCATCCAAGACTCACCTTCGGAGTTGGAGCTTTACTTGAAGATGCAGCCATATATTCTGCTTTCATTATTCAATGATTTCAGTTATCTATTCTGATTTATACGTGATGTATCTTGTTACTCTTCTGTTGTATTTTGTTTAACTTTTATGTATCTTATTATTATATAGTAGCTTCATGAACTACTATCTCTTTTAATTCCACTGCATTATTATTTACTCTGTGTCTGTGATCTGTGATTATGTATTTACCGTATATTCTGATATTTGCCAAATTTTATTTACAACGTGGTATTTTGATCATTTCAAGTCCGACATGTGCGGATGCGAATGGTTGAAAATATCGGGTTGTTACATACTTAGATTTAAATATTTTGTTTCATTCTATTTATAAGTTAACTATTTTTAGAGTATTTTAAAAGTGGTTTGAGATCCCTATAAGTTTTTAAGAATTAATTTTGAATTTTTGACGGAGAGATATTTTGTTAAAACAAGTCGGTTTCAAGTTTAGAATGATTTTTCAAACATATTATTTTCAAGTGACATTTAAAGAATGTTTTAAAACAGATTATATGTATTTTGAAGTATAAATATCTTATATAAATATCTTGTATAAATATCTTGGAAAATATCTTATATAAATACTTTGTAAAATATGTTATATAAATATTTTGTTTTAGATTATAAAACAAAAGGTTTAGAAATGTGTTAGTAATTGCTTAATGGTCAGATGGTTATATTGTTTAATTACTTATTAGGAAAGTAATTAACTATGCTTAACACTAATATGTCGAATAAGTAATCTTATCTATTTGTGAGAGTTGAAGTTGATGTTGATTAGGGATGAAGCAATATAGCTCTAACCTATCGAGCTTGCCTCTTAACCGAGGAATAGGTAAGTGAAAAATGTCAAAAACTTGTTTGTCATGTTGATTTCTTATTTTTATGGAAATCATTAGTGCTATAATTAATACTAAAAACAAACGAGGTAGACCTATCTATTTGTGAGATTCAAGATTTAAGTGTTTAGACAAGGCTTGGAGCAACCAATGCCCAAACTTACCTTCTTCACTCTTGGGCGAGGAATAGTTGAGTTGGAACGCCAGAAATGAGTTAAGCATATGAATCATAATTTGTAAAAACAATCGTCTATAAAAATAGGTAGTTAACTAGTCCATTCTGAATTTGACTGAATATGAACTTAGATCTTTAAAACAAAGGTTTTAAATATAGGAACAAGTAGGAAAACTGTTTTGGTTACTTATGAAAATGTGTTAATCACATTCATCTTTACCCCTTTCAATTATACTTAGGGATGTAAATCGATATCCAAAAGGATGATTTAAAGGTAAGCAAAAGCGAAATGGTTTTGGGTTTGTAGTGACAATGTTTGAGTAACATTCGTCTTATATCGTTTGAATGAATTCGTAAAAGTACTTATATCCTTAAAATTGATATTTTGAGGGAAATAATAAGTAATGGAATCGATTGGAAAAAGATAGAAAATGTAGCATTTTATTAGATAAAACAAGTTTACTTATAAAGGAGCTCTTAATTAATAAGTGGATTAATTAAATAAAAGGGATCTGGAGTTGCTTAAGTAGCTTAACAAAACTTCGTGTGGCTTGTTTATGCTTTTTGTGGGTTGATAGTGTTTTGTATGTTCCTTTATTTATGAAAAGTATGCTAGACTTTGTTTCCATTTATAAACAGAACATCTTGTACCCAATGATCGATTAGTCCATTATCGACCTTGACCTAATATTGGCTTTGGAATTTATCGAAAGGCTTCGTGATTTCATATCAATGAGAACCCTGAGGAGGAGCATTGGTATGAAACATCTCTACCTTTCACTTACTTTGAAAGAACTGGAATTGAGTTAGCCAAAAATTCATCAAATTAGTTTTGAAGAGAGCGGAATCTGTAAGTGTTCTATTTATCGAATACCACTTCAAAACTAGTATACGAGTTCTATTTTTTGGAAGCTCTTGAGAAGTGAAATGTTAGAGAGTTAAATTGTCAATCCTAAGGTTAAAGTCCAAGGGAGTGGCCAGTGTTAACATTTCAAACGATGCTATCATGTGGGATTTTATATCTTGAGGAGTACTCCGAGAGAGAGGATAGTGTTAGCATTCATTAGAGGACTTATTAAGGAAAACTATATGGAGGTTCAAGACCTATTCGAGATGTTCAAATCCAAGTAGTGAGTCGTGATCTATTCGAGATAAAGGAATCCATTTAGGGATTCGTGTTCTGTATGAGTGATGAGTTGTAGCGACCCAACTTTCTATCACCAGAAAGTCGCATCACTAATTAAGAAAGAAAGGGATAGAAGAAGAAAAGATAAGAAAGAAGAAACAAAACAACATCAGATAACTCACAGCGAAACGAATGAAATATAATATATCATATAAAATATTACATAGTATCATATTACATCAGAGTACACAACTTCTACAACACATATTAGACAGTTATAAACATCTGTCTAACTATACAACACATGATATCACAAGATACAGATACCATACAAACACAGCGGAACCATAATATATCTACATGTGGAAGCCTCCTGCTCCATATCCCCTCTAGAATTCGTCAAGCAACCCTGAATCACTTGACTACTCATACATAATATGAGTACCCAAGAGTTTAATAAAACAGAAAATAAACACTCGGGTCAGACAGGGGTCTGGGATGAGTAAACGGGTTAAAATTGCTTAACTTTAGAAAAACTTTGAAAAGAAAAGGTATCACGTAAGACTTCCCATACATAAACATGGAAAAGTTTTTACCTTACGCTAACCAAAACATTTGATAGGAAATCCAGTGATATTATAATAGTGTCTAGGGTTTTCAAGTAAATAAGAAATAGCCGAAATTGTTACATTTACTAAATTCCAGCTACTAGCCACAAAAGTGGGTAATACAAACAAAACCGTAGGGCCTCATAGGAAGAATGAGTTTCCCTCAATGGCAGAGCTACCGGGGTACCGCCCGTCATAGTACGTGGCCTAGATCACAGTACCAAGGATTACGCCCAATCCCCTGCATCACAAAGTCGGGACCATTCCTTACTGAACAGTCCCGAGTATGATCACCCCGTGGTTAGCGCGACCAACCACCCACTAAGCCGAAATAAAGGGACATCTAGATAGGAATGACCTCACCCTGAAATGGGTGCTACCCACCTAGCCTTGCTACACCTCCCCTGTTTTAGCCATTCCCGGGTTGATGAGCCTTGAGGCTGCGATTACCTTTCTAGAACACATCAATCTTAGAATGCTCATCGTCCACCTGACAATGTTCTGAAAGCATTCAATCCATACAAGTTTGTTCCGGGTTCGAACGAAACCGAAGGCACTATCTCGTTGCACTCATTTTGGAATCACCCTCAGAGTCAGCGACCATAGCCCTTGCATTCTAAATCACCATCTCGAACCTGTAAGTACTATCTCCGTCAAACTCATCACGGAATCACCCCCAGAGTTATATTGACGAATAGTCCGTACACCTCGAGTCTTCACAAAGCTCCACTTGGATTCATGACCTAACGTTTAATTTGGACCGATATGGTTTTAAGATATCTAAATATGGAATCCCGATCTCGGTCTCATCGAAACCAAACGCCATTTTAATGTCCAAGTTGTTTTAAGGGTTTTAAACAATTAGACTTATATTCGTGATGATATAAACAGATAGATGAATCACATTATCACAATAGATAACTCATATCAAACATTCATCTCACAAAGTAGCATAACACATATCAGAGATATTCAAATCATCCAGCATTAACTAATCACCCAATATCAATTATCCAATATAAATCAATCATCCATATGCAGAATTGATTAACTCTTAATCAATTTGATTACCTTAATCCTTCTTCATTTATTTATTCCAAATAAATAAATTAATCAACTCTTAATGATCTTCCTTAATCAATCTCCCTTGATTAATTATACTTTAATTAAATTTAAGTAATTGTCCTTAATCATATTCAGTAATTAACCTTTAATTACTATCATTAATTACAATAATTAATGATCCTACATTTACTTCCTTTAAATAAATTAAATAATTAACTTTTAATTAATCATCGCATTAATCATAAACAGTAACTAACAATTTGTAATTACTTATCTTAGTTAATTAACTTCTTAATTAATTATATTAATCTTTGATTAATTAATCTAATCTTTAGTTAATTAAGTAATTATTATTAAATTATATTAATTAATAATCCTTAATTAATTACTTTATTAATTAATTACATTTTTAATTAATTACACTTAGTAATTAATCTTAAATTTAATCTCATTTATTAATTAATTAATCACATTAATTAATTAACTAAAATTAACTAAGTAATTAACTCTTAATTACTTACATAAGTAATTATCTTCTAATTACTTTCATTAATAGGTCATGATTACTCTCTTAATTAATTATTTAACAAGTAATTAATTCCATCATTAAATAATTCTTAATAATTAAATTAATTAATTACTTCATAATTAATTAACTTCAAATAATTGTATTAATCAATTCCTTAATTCAATAACATCTAGTGATTAACCATTAATCACTTCCATTAAATTACTCCCATGAGTAATTTCCACTAATTACTTCCAGAAGTAATTACCCTTCTCAGTTATATTCAATAATTAACCATTAATTACTTCATTAAGTAATTACACCTAATTAATTCATAATTAAGTGATTATTAAAAATTAAATAAACAATTAACTAATTATTTAAAATTAATTAAATAATTAATTAATTAACTTCTTATATTTAAAGAAATCCTTAATCTTAATTAAATCTTTACTTATTAACAAATTATATTAATTAAGTATTTTTAAGTTCATATCCAAATAATTTAACCTTAATAATCTTCATAAATAAATTATTTGAAATTGATCAAATTTTAATAACTTAAAAACAAGTTATTCAATTTGGTTTTCAAAATCATAACTTAAACTTTATTTGAAAATAAAACATTTAGAAATCATTTTTAAAAGTTTAAAACACTTTGATTATCTAATATAAGCTTATTTATTTTAAATAAAATTTGAAAACTTTGTTATTAAAACATTACTTTAAAATTTACTTTAAAACTTTGATTTAATACTTCAAAATTTGAAAATACTCCTTTAAATTGAAACTCTTCTTTTTAAATTAAAATTCAAAATTAAATTAAGATAATTACTTTCAAATACAAATATCTTACACATTTTAAATTTGAAATATAAATTCAATTTACATTTTTAAATGTTTGATTTACATTTTTTTTCCAAAATAACAAGTTTTAACTTAATATATCGTTTCTCTTATAAAACTTGTTTATAATATAATGCTTACTTCCATGTATTCAAACACAAGTTACTAAGAAACTTAAAACATCATACAGTATTAAATTAAAAGGCAACAATCTATTTACTCGAGACAAACACCCAAAACAAACGAGCCTGCCCCGAAGCAAATCAACTACCTCCCCACTTCGAGTCGATCACGGGAACATCAAGAGTGCTACCCCGAGCAACACTTTCTTCCCCAAACAAAAATTATACCTGATCAAAAGCCGTGCACACAACAACACATGTGCACGTTGCACGACAAACCCAACGATGTCGAGCCATCCTCCGATTGCCCACCAACCCCACTCATCTTGGACAACCCCTATCTTAACCCAGATTCAAGAAATCACACTCGAATCAAAATTGACCCATTTTGGTCGACTTTACTGCAGAAACTCGATCCACCAAAAACCCCCATTGGCGACGAACTTGACGTCGATGAACATCGCCGACCACTCCATCGAACCGCCTCGTTCCCGAGCTTCATCATTCAAATGCGAACGATTCCAGTCACGAATCCAAATCGCGAACGCCTCAACAATCAAGGCGAAACAAAAACAAGCAAAAACCCTAGTTGACCCAATTCCCATCGATTCAACCATTGGAAAAATTCAATTGTATTTTTCCCTTCATCAGCATCACGACAACAAGCTTCGGCCACAATTTCGACGCCCACCATCACGACGTCCGCCGTGAATTCGCGATAAACCCAAAATCCTTCAATTTTGATTTTCTCAGTATTTACAAGACTAAAAATTATGATATTTGCGCCTAAATTCATCATTTACAATTATTAACCTATTCCTGGAATCAAATTACAATATTATGAGTATTTATTTTTGACATGCAAATGATTCTTGCTGTTTATTTTCATTTAAAAATAATTTACTCAAATAAAAATCCTAATGCCATTTTTAAAATCATCCTTATACATTAACAAACAACTTCCATTTATATTTTGAAGATTAACGTTGATTTGATTTAGAGAATTGAATTTATGAAAGCAAACATGGCCTGTGAAATAACAAAGAACAGAATATACATACAGACACACTTCCACACATATATTCATACCAATTCAATAATATAAATACTGAAAAGTTTTCATGCAACATCAATAACAATTCACAGATCAACTCATGGATTGAAGATAGTCACTAATTAAACTGCTTTTTAAAAATGTTTACTCACTTCAAATATATAAGCAGAGCAGGTCCTATATTTTTTTCCCAGGCTAGAGATTTAATCTAAAAAAGTGCTTTGATTTGCTGTAGAAATCTTAATGCATGCTTACAATTTGTTGAATAAAACTTGTTGTTGCCCTTCATTTGAATCGCAGGTGATCTAATGCTGCAGCTTTGTAGAATTCAGGTTGGATTTGAAGGTTGCAGTAATTTTGAATTGCAGATTTCATTTCAAATTGATTTTGCAGATTTTAATTTCAGATTTTACTTTGCTTTTGGATTTTGAATCTTAGATTGAAAAAAAGTTTTCTGGTAGCCATTAATTTGAAAGAAGGGAGAAAAGAAAAGAAATGAGAAGAAAAAGATTGGAAATTGAAAAAGAAAAACAAATTTTCTCTTATATTTAAATTTCAAATAAAAGCAAATGTGTCACAAAAACTTACATTTGTCATTTAATTCACTTAATTACTTTACATGTGTTATTAAGATATGCTAACATGTTTACACATAGTATTTTTATAAATTTTTATTTAATTTAAAAGATAATAGAAAGCTCACTTACTTATTTAATTTACTATATTAATAAATATAAGTTTACCTTTAAAAGAAAATATTCTAAAACTAATTATAATCTAAATAAATCCTTATACAAGTAATCTTAAAATCTAAAAAAAAATTAGTGTTTAAGAAATAATTTGTAAAAGAAAATTTATTAATAACTTTATGCAAATACATATATAACCATTCTAATTTAAGCACTTTAAAAGAAAACAAGATAAAACTTTGTCTAAATCCTTTTTAAACTATCATATTAGAAATAAATAGTTATCTTAAATATTTTGCAAAAAAATTGAATTAATCTTTAAATTAACTTTTGAAAAATATAAATTTTAAAACAAAGCTTTAAATTACAATATTCATACATATATAAATTATCAATAGATTAAATTAAATTTCAAAACAATTCCAAATTATAACATATACTTATATATATTACAATTTGAAAATTCATCTTTTATTTTAAAACAAAGGATTTTCCTATCACAATATATATAAAATATATATATTCTAAATAGAATAAAAATTTGTTAGCTTTGACAAATAAATCTCATCAAATTTTAAATTGTTAAAAAGATATTGATCAAAATTACCAGATTAACCTTTAAATGATTAAATTTACCAATTTAAATTAAAATTATAAAGAAAAATTATCAAACCAACTTAATTATTAATACAGATTATTAAAGTGATATTGCCTAAAATTCTGGGTCGTCACATTCCTCCCCCATTAAAAGAATTTCGTCCCCGAAATTTAAAAGCAAAGGTAATTTAATAACCCAGCAAAGATTTTAATTTCAAACAGCAAAGCATACCTAACAACCAGTTACTAACAACCATAAAAATAAAACAAACAAACCAACCTAACTAATTATCCCGACACAAATCAGAATAAATCTTACTAATACTATCAAGAGTTTCCCAAGTATAAATCACTGGGAGACTCGCTCTACAGAAGCTAAACTAACTACACCACCAAAATCTAGAGCTCCTCTCATCACTAGATCCATCAATCTGAACAGAACATCATACTATACTCAAGTCTAGCACAACTTCCAAATCCAACTGAACTGCAGATTCAACAACAAACAATGAATCATACACGTACTCCCTCAGAGATACGTGAAATACAATGAATTCCAGCTATCCAAACTGGCAATTCAATTTATCCTATCAAAAACACAGATAAGAAATCCAAAATGCCTTAGAACTAGCCATCCAATCTTACCCAATTACTGCTCTCTTAACCAGAGAAATCATAACAACAATGAAGTTCCCAATTTCGAATTCCAAACTCCTTATCTCATATCAGCATAACTTAACAGACAATCCTGGGCTGCCAATCTTCTTCCTAATCAGCTCAATCTATGCTAATGCTACTAGAAACAACTAGGCCAAAACAAACAGTTTCTGAATTCTATCCAATAGAAAAGTCTTCCAAAATCCGTCGAAATCCAGAACACAAGCTCTACTTCTCAAGCAATAGCAAGCTGAACTTGCTTCCTTCCTTGCACAGCTGCTGCTACGCTTCCGCTGCACAACTCTGATTCTAGAATAGATGAGAATACTGTTGATGAACATGAATACAAGCTAATCCGATATATCAAGGAAACTTTGTTCATCAAATCCATAAAATTTGAGTGACTCATCTGACTCGGTCACACTACCTTACAGCAGAAATCTAAACTCAAAAACAAGATCTGACCAATCCAAATTCTAAAAAAATTTCTGAACTGCTACACCAACTCTTCTCAAGGCTAACCACCAGAATCGCTTCTGGAACCAAAACAATATGGAACTCAACTCCAGATGCAGACAAACTTATGATCAGTAGCTCCTACTTCTACATGAGAACCCTCAATCTTAAACAAAAGATTGCCCAAGACAAATTCCCAAACAAATCGCAAGTCACTTTTGCGATCCTACCTAGTTCGGATTCCAAAGAAACCGTCCTCTCTTTACCAATTAGAACAGCCTTAAGCTTTTCCAAACAAGGTTAACCCTTCAAGAAAACATTCACCATCTGCCCGGACGGCTGAAGAAGAACCATAAAGATTCCTGAACCATCGGAGAAACGAGCCACACTGCTGCTTCCAAACTCTACCTCGAAGATACTGCAAAGCTAAAAGACCTTCTCGTCAGCACACCGAACACTTCGAGTTGCACTGCTACCACAATTATCCAAAGATTTCTAATCCAAAGGCTTCTCGAAAACCAAAACCATCAACAAACCACACAACGGGCCTCCGAGATGGCAGACAACCTCTCAAGAAATTTGGGCTCCAAACCAAGCATCAACATCTCGCTCTCCTTAAGGAATGACAAAGAGATCATGTCGAAGTGAAGCAAAGCAACTCATAAACCTTAGTCTCATATTCCAAAATAGATAACCTCCTTGCTAAAGATCCAGACAACTCCTACACAGACGAATCTTCCCTGTAGCAGGTAAAGACTGCTCCTCAACCACTTCTAAAACTGCTTCAAGAGAAAGCATCTTCAGAAACATCCATGGATACTGCATCTCATGACGCAGTTACCAAGATACCATCACTTACTTCTACACTTCCGACAGATCCAAACTTACTCTTCAAAGATAAATTCCAAATCTTTAAAAAGATTTCCTTCGGATATCAGAGAAATCCTTACTCCAAACTACAAATCTCACTCGAGACGGTATTAGGTCTACAGTCTCGACAAATTCACATCCAACCTCAAACATATGGACCTCTTCCATCAGTGGTAGTCATGTTACACATACCACTGCTCCATCTACCTCTAAAACTTATGTTGGAAAATCCGAACAGATAACCCAACAAATTATATATATATATATATATATAGTTTTATATATATAGTTTTATATAAAAATACAAGTACGCTCTCTCAAGAAAGACACCACTCCAGAGCCTAGTTATTCACTCAACCTAATGCTCTAATACCAACTATAGCAACCCAACTTTCTATCACCAGAAAGTCGCATCACTAATTAAGAAAGAAAGGGATAGAAGAAGAAAAGATAAGAAAGAAGAAACACAACAACATCAGATAACTCACAGTGGAACGAATGAAATATAATATATGATATAAAATATTACATAGTATCATATTACATCAGAGTACACAAATTATACAACACATATTAGACAGTTATAAACATCTGTCTAACTATACAACACATGATATCACAAGATACAGATACCATACAAACACAACGAAACCATAATATATCTACACATGGAAGCCTCCTGCTCCATATCTCCTCCAGAATTCGTCAAGCAACCCTGAATCACTTCACTACTCATACATAATATGTGTACCCAAGAGTTTAATAAAACAGAAAATAAACACTCGGGTCAGACAGGGGTCTGATGTGAGTAAACGGGTTGAAATTGCTAAACTTTAGCAAAACTTTTGAAAAGAAAAGGTATCACGTAAGACTTCCCACACATAAACATGAAAAAAAATTACCTTACGCTGACCAAAACATTTGATAGGAAATCCAGTGATATTATAATAGTGTCTAGGGTTTTCAAGTAAATAAGAAATAGTCGAAATTGTTACATTTATTAAATTCCAGCTACTAGCCACAAAAGTGGGTAATACAAACAAAACCGTAGGGTCTCATAGGGAGAATGGGTTTCCATCAATGGCAAGGCTACCGGAGTACCGCCCGTCACAGTACGTGGCCTAGATCATAGTACCGAGGATTACGCCCAATCCCTTGCATCACAATGCCGGGACCATTCCTTACTGAACAGTCTCGAGTAAGATCACCCCGTGGTTGGCGCAACCAACCACCCACTAAGCCGAAATAAAGGGACATCTAGACAGGAATGAACTCGCCCTGAAATGGGTGCTACCCACCTAGCCTTGCTGCACCTCCCCTGTTTTAGCCATTCCCGGGTTGATGAGGCTTGAGGTTGCGATTACCTTTATAGAACACATCAATCTTAGAACGCTCATCGTCCACCTGACGATGTTCTGAAAGCATTCAATCCATACAAGTTCATTCCAGGTTCGAACGAAACCGAAGGCACTATCTCGTTGCATTCATTTTGGAATCACCCTCAGAGTCAACGACCATAGCCCTTTCATTCTAAATCACCATCTTGAACCTGTAAGTACTATCTCCGTCAAACTCATCACGGGATCATCCCCAGAGTTATACTGACGAATAGTCCTTACACCTTGAGTTTTCACAAAGCTCCACTTGGATTCACGACCTAACGTTTAATTTGGATCGATGTGGTTTTCGGATATCCAAATAAGGAAATCCAATCCCGGTCTCATCGAAACCAAACGCCATTTTAATGTCCAAGTTGTTTTAAGGGTTATAAACAATTAAACTTATATTCAGGATGATATAAACAGATAGATGAATCACATTATCACAATAGATAATTCATATCAAACATTCATCTCACAAAGCAGCATAACACATATCAGAGATATTCAAATCATCCAGCATCAACCAATCACCCAATATCAATCATCCAATATAAATCAATCATCCATAAGCAGAATTGATTAACTCTTAATCAATTTGATTACCTTAATCCTTCTTCATTTATTTATTCGAAATAAATAAATTAATAATCTCTTAATGATCTTCCTTAATTATTCTCCCTTGATTAATTATACTTTAATTATATTTAAGTAATTATCCTTAACCATATTCACTAATTAACCTTTAATTATTATCATTAATTACAATAATTAATGATCCTACATTTACTTCCTTTAAATAAATTAAATAATTAACTTTTAGTTAATCATCACATTAATCATAAACAGTAATTAACAATTTGTAATTACATATCTTAGTTAGTTAACTTCTTAATTAATTATATTAATCTTTGATTAATTAATCTAATTAATTAATCTTTAATTACTTCATTAATTAATTATTATTCAATTATATTAATTAATAGTCCTTAATTAATTACTTTATTAATTAATTACATTTTTAATTAATTACACTTAGTAATTAATCTTAAATTTAATCTTATTTATTAATTTATTAATCACATTAATTAACTAAAATTAACTAAGTAATTAACTCTTAATTACTTACATAAGTAATTATCTTCTAATTACTTTCATTAATAGGTCTTGATTACTCTCTTAATTAATTACTTAACAAGTAATTAATTCCATCATTAAATAATTCTTAATACTTAAATTAATTAATTACTCCATAATTAATTAACTTCAAACAATTATATTAATCAATTCCTTAATTCAATAACATCTAGTGATTAACCATTAATCACTTCCATTAAATTACTCCCATGAGTAATTTCCACTAATTACTTCCATAAGTAATTACTCTTCTCAATTATATTCAATAATTAACCATTAATTACTTCATTAAGTAATTACACTTAATTAATTCATAATTAAGTGATTATTAAAAATTAAATAAACAATTAGCTAATTATTTAAAATTAATTAAATAATTAATTAATTAACTTCTTATATTTAAAGAAATCCTTAATCTTAATTAAATATTTACTTATTAACAAATTATATTAATTAAGTATTTATAAGTTCATATCCAAATAATTTAACCTTAATTATCTTCATAAATAAATTATTTGAAATTGATGAAATTTTAATAACTTAAAAACAAATTATTCAATTTGGTTTTCAAAATCATAACTTAAACTTTATTTGAAAATAAAACATTTAGAAATCATTTTTAAAGTTTAAAACACTTTAATTATATAATATAAACTTATTTATTTTCAGTAAAATTTGAAAACTTTGTTATTAAAACATTACTTTAAAATTTACTTTAAAACTTTAAAATTTAAAATACTCCTTTAAATTGAAACTCTTCTTTTTAAATTAAAATTCAAAATTAAATTAAGATAATTACTTTCAAATACAAATATCTTAAACATTTTAAATTTGAAATATAAATTCAATTTACATTTTTAAATGTTTGATTTACATTTTTTCCAAAATAACAAGTTTTAACTTAATATATTGTTTCTCTTATAAAACTTGTTTATAATATAATGCTTACTTCCATGTATTCAAACACAAGTTACTAAGCAACTTAAAACATCATACAGTATTAAACTAAAAGGCAACAATCTATATACTCGAGACAAACACCCAAAACAAACGAGCCTGCCCCGAAGCAAATCAACTACCTCCCCACTTCGAGTCGATCACGCGAACATCACGAGTGCAACCCCGAGCAACACTTTCTTCCCCAAACAAAAATTCTACCTGATCCAAAGCCATGCACATAACAACACACGTGCACGTTGCACAGCAAAACCCACGACGTCGAGCAATCCTCCGATTGCCGACCAACCCCACTCGTCTTCGACAACCCCTATCTCAACCCAGATTCAAGAAATCACACTCGAATCAAAATTTGACCCATTGCTCGACTTTATTGCAGAAACTCGATCCACCAAAAACCCCTATCGCTGACGAACTTGACGCTGATGAACCTCGTCGACAACTCCATCGAACCGCCTCGTTCCTGAGCTTCAACATCTCCAAATGCGAACGATTCCGGTCACGAATCTAAATCGCGAACGCCTCAACAATCAAGCCGAAACGAAAAAAAGCAAAAACCCTAGTTGACCCAGTTCCCATCGATTCAACCATTGGAAAAATTCAATTGTATTTTTCCCTTCATCAGCATCACGACAACAAGCTTCGGCCACAATTTCGACGCCAACCATCACGTCGTTCGTCGTGAATTCGCGATAAACCCAAAACCCTTCAATTCTGATTTTCTCAGTATTTACAAGACTAAAAATTATGATATTTGCGTCTAAATTCATCATTTACAATTATTAACCTATTCCTGGAATCAAATTACAATATTATGAGTATTTATTTTTGACATACAAATGATTCTTACTGTATATTTTCATTTAAAAATAATTTACTCAAATAAAAATCCTAATTCCATTTTTAAAATCATCCTTATACATTAACAAACAACTTCCATTTATATTTTGAAGATTAATGTTGATTTGATTTAGAGAATTGAATTTCTGAAAGCAAACATGGCATATGAAACAACAGAGAACAGAATATACATACAGACACACTTCCACACATATATTCATACCAATTCAATTATATAAAAACTGAAAAGTTTTCATTCAACATCAATAACAATTCACAGATCAACTCATGGATTGAAGATAGTCACTAATTAAACTGCTTTTTAAAAACGTTTACTCACTTCAAATATATAAGCAGAGCAGGTCCTATATTTGTTTCCCAGGCTTGAGATTTAATCTGAAAAAGTGCTTTGATTTGCTGTAGAAATCCTAATGCATGCTTACAATTTGTTGATTAAAACTTGCTGTTGCCCTTTATTTGAATTGCAGGCGATCTGATGCTGCAGTTTTGCAGAATTCAGGTTGGACTTGAAGGTTGCAGCAATTTTGAATTGCAGATTTCATTTCAAATTGATTTTGCAGATTTTAATTTCAGATTTTACTTTGCTTTTGGATTATAAATCTCAGGTTGAAAAAAAGTTTTCTGGTAGCCATTAATTTGAAAGAAGGGAGAAAAGAAAAAATTGAGAAGAAAAAGATTGGAAATTGAAAAAGAAAAACAAATTTTCTCTTATATTTAAATTTCAAATAAAAGGAAATGAAGACCACTTGTCACAAAAACTTACATTTGTCATTTAATTCACTTAATTACTTTACATGCGTTATTAAGATATGCTAACATGTTTACACATGTTTCTTAGTATTTTTATAAATTTTTATTTAATTTAAAAGATAATAGAAAGCTCACTTACTTATTTAATTTACTATATTAATAAATATAAGTTTACCTTTAAAAGAAAATATTCTAAAACTAATTACAATATAAATAAATCCTTATACAAGTAATCTTAAAATCTAAAGCATTTATTTTTAGTGTTTAAGAAATAATTTTTAAAAGAAAATTTATTAATAACTTTATGCAAATACATATATAACCATTTTAATTTAACCACTTTAAAAGAAAACAAGACAAAACTTTGTCTAAATCCTTTTTAAACTATCATATTAAAAATAAATAGTTATCTTATATTTTGCAAACAAATTGAATTAATCTTTAAATTAACTTTTGAAAAATATAAATTTTAAAACAAAGCTTTAAATTACAATATTCATACATATATAAATTATCAATAGATTAAATTAAATTTCAAAACAATTCCAAATTATAACATATACTTATATATATTACAATTTTAAAATTCATCTTTTATTTTAAAACAAAGGATTTTCCTATCACAATATATATCAAATATATATATTATAAATAGAATAAAAATTTATTAGCTTTGACAAATAAATCTCATCAAATTTTAAATTGTTAAAAAGATATTGATTAAAATTACCATATTAAATATTTATTAACCTTTAAAAGATTAAATTTACCAATTTAAATTAAAATTATAAAGAAAAATTATCAAACTAATTTAATTGTTAATACAGATTATTAAATTGATATTGCCTAAAATTCCGGGTCGTCACATGAGTACTTGTGCGAAAGATGCCGAACGTAACATTGACAACGGAAATGGCTAAATATAAATTAGGATGCACAACCTGGGGTATAGCGACCTACGTCAAGATGTTATCAACTCCAATTCTAGAGATACTTATCATTATGTTGCACACGAGAGTTAATGATATTTGTTCACGTTGTTTATTTTTATGTTCGGATGCTGGCCTCTTGTGTTTACTTTAACGGTATATTTTATCTAGAGATATATGGTGCTCGGAATGTACTTTTTGATCCTTGCGCAGGAAATTAGATTCGACTTCTTCGAAGAGTTCTTCGTGGAAAATCCATTATGCGAACATTCCTTATCGATTTGGTCGTACCTCTATAATGATGAATGTAATTAATGTAACCATTTCAGTTATGATTAATATTTATTTTGAACCTTAGGTATTATTATAATATCATTGGATTCTCTATAAATGGTTTGGTTATCGTAAGGTAAAAACCCGTCTGGGTTTATGTGCGGAATGGATTTATGAGTTACCTTTATTTTGAAAGGTTTTATAACATTAAAAATCTATTTGATCTATATTTCTCACATTGGTTTACTAGATTGATGCAGATGTTATTTTCTTATAATGCTCGGGTCAGCCTCGTGTATATTTCCAAATTTAGCTTTGGCACTTTAGAGATTCTAAAAAAGAATTGAAGTATACCTATCGTAGTATTTATTTCCGCTACATTACTTTATGTATGTCATTAGCATTTGTTAGGATAGTGTAACGACCAGGAATTTTGGGTCGATAGATTTGAACATTTAATTCATTTTAAATGTTGAATATGTGTTATAATTTGAATTTTGAAATGAAAATTTTTTGGTTAAAGTAATGGACTTAGTTAAATTTCAAATACAGGAATTTAAATGAAATTTGAATAATAATAATTTGATATTAGAATTGGGATAATTGGTAATTCTGAGTGTAAATAGATATAAAATTAGATTCTAAAGTTTATTTTAAGTCTAATTGAATGTGACTTATAATATTGGACTGTTGGATGAAATTAGAAGTTGATAAATTAAATTTGGAATTTTATATTAATTTAAGAATGAAATTTAATAATATAATAATGTAAATAATCAAATTTTGATTTAAACTGAATCAGAATGATTTCTAATGTGAATATAAATTTTATACAAGTTATAATAGAGTTAATAAAGTTTTAAAAGTAAATTTTAGACGATTTCAATGATTGTGAAAATCGCTCGATTTAATCGACGAGTTAAATTAGCCTTCCGGGGTACAGTCTCGGAATTCGACGAAACCAGTTCCATTGGATCCGTAATAGTTAGTTATTACCGGATTTCAATTTTCGTAGCAATCGGAGTTGTCGTTTAACCCCGGAAGCTTAAAACGCATAGAAAATACTTTAATCAATTTAATTTAAAATTGATCGTTTATTTCCGTAACTCGTGCATATGATCAAATTAGCTTTCGAAACACGTTCTATTGTGTTCGCAACGTGGGTAAAGCCTTAGAAATGCCAGGTGGCACGTGTGATTTGGAGATCGTTAGTATAAGTTGCTTTAAAATGAATTTAATAATAAAACAAAGGGTTATACGTATATATATACGCGTTTACACAAAACCCTAGTTATTCTTTACCGGCCGCCACTTCTATACTCCAATGGCCAAAAATCATCCACCTTCACCTCTAATTTGCGATCAATCCATCAAGTAATCGCGAATTCTTCCAACTGCAAAGTTAAAGAGCTCGCTACGAACTTCCAATCCAAGGGTAGAGATCGTGTTTCGAGCGTCGTGGAGGGGGAAATCGGAGCTGAAACAGTGGTCGTTCGTCCTCGTTTTTCACACTATGGTGATGGCCAAGGGTAGTGATGCTTGGTGCGAAGGTTGAGGCGAGGTAGAGCTTCAAGGTGGA
Source organism: Allium cepa (assembly GCA_030765085.1). NCBI lineage: Eukaryota > Viridiplantae > Streptophyta > Magnoliopsida > Asparagales > Amaryllidaceae > Allium > Allium cepa. Next base: position 632,170,171 of record CM060934.1, read on the forward strand.
GGTATTAGATCGTGGTCTCGGCGTGCAACGAAGAAACGACGATTAGGGTTTTGAGATGGTGATGGGTTCGGTTTTGACCTGGACATCGCGTAAGGAAGAAAAGCATATGTGGCCTTGATTTCGTGCTGTAGGATGTGCCGTCGTGATTATTTATGGTATAATAATAAAAAAAAGAAATTTGTTTTAAATTTTATATACGAACTTTGAAAATTCATATCTATTTCATACGGTGTCAGATTTCAACAAATTTGATAGCGTCGGAATCGCAAAGACGCATACTACGCAATGAAGCAGTTCTGGAATCGTTCCGAGTGAGTAAGAATTTAGGTTAAATCGAACACCGTTCGATTTAATTTAAATTTGAACGCTCGTCGAAAACCCAAGGTGAGTTTAACTCACTCACATCTGGAATATTAGTTAATTTAAATAGTCATTAATTGAATGATTGCTTGATTGGTTGAATATGATAATTTTTATTAAATTGAATCGATATATGTTGTTGTGCTAATATCTGTGGATGCAGGGAAAACAGGTTGGAGGGATCCAATTGGATTCCTCACAAATAGGAATTTATTTATATTCTGTAATATATCACATTTATATTCTGTGATAAAATTGTTTTAGATGCTGTTATGCTATGCTCTATTTATTTACTGTGGTAGATAAATTGGACATTTAATTGTGTTATGCTCTGATTTAGTGAATACAACCTGGAAATTTGAATATAAATAAATTGGGTTTTAAGGAAAATTAAAGAAATTCTTAAATAAAGAATTTAAAAGGAATTAAATTCAAGTGATTGGTTGATAATGTGAAGTGTTTGAATTTATGTTTTAAAAAGGGAATTGAGAATGGTTTAAAATAATAGCGAGATTATTTTAAAGAATTTGAAGTGTGCTTTCTCCTAGAAATTTTATTTTGTTTTTAAGAAAGCTTTCAAATTATAAATTTGCAGTTTAAATATCTTTAGAATATTTTTAGAAAGAAATATTATTTTAAAATATTTTTAAGTGAAAGCAAATATTTGATTAAGTAATTATGGTATTTAATTATTTTTAAAAAGGTAAAGTAGTATTTAGTTTTCAAAAGGAAACTTTAATATGAATATTTTATTTAATAACCTTATTTAAAAGTTATATTTTATTTAAAATACTTAGGACACCCCTATATATTTCCTTAAGTATTATTTTCAATTAAATAATTTCTAGAGCTTATTTTAAATATTTTAAACGTATGTTTGAAAGTAATTTCCAGGAAATAGCAATGTGTTTAAAATAAAAGGAGCTATTTTTAAAGTATGGAAAGGATTTTACGGGATAAACGTAAAATTGAATTGGGATAGAACGTGTTGGATTGATAAAAAGAATTCTTTGGTTATTTTAAGATGGAAGTGTATTTCTCTGAAAGCCAAGTACGTTTTTAAAATAGATTTTTGAAACGTTAGAGTTTGAAGTTATTTTAAAGTATGGTTTCAAGAAAATTATTTAAGTTGTAAGAATTTTAAAAGTGAACAGATATCAAAGTAGTTATAGAAGTATTTATTTTTAAAGGGTAATTAGAAATATTATTTCAAAGAATATCATTATTATTTATAAGTTACAAATGGTTCTATTTTAAAGATAATAAATTAAAGTTTTATTTGAAATTTTATAAGGATTCATAACTTTATTTTTAAATCTAGTATGACTTAACTTTATTTTAAGGATAATAGTTTATATTTTATTGAGCAGTTTTATTTGAGATATTTTTAAAAGTATATACACATATATTTTAAATCAAGTATGTAAGAAGTTTTAATATGAATGTTTTAACGCATTTTCAAGAATAAACTATTTAAATTATTTTAAACCTTAAATATTGGTACTTGGAAGTTTTCAGAGGAAGTAAAGATTTGGAAGTCTATTCCATGAGAAGAATTGGATTTGAAAAGTGTTTTAAAGGGATTTTCAAATGGAATTATATCTTTTAAAGATATTTTGAGGAAAAAAATAACGTGGGCAATTATTTATTTTATGTTGGATGTTTGTGATTAATTGATAGTTAAATCACCGACTATCAATATTGGACAAATGCGTTGATCGTTTCGAAGAGACCGGGATTGAGATTTATTTCTCGAAAACCACTTCAATCCGGTTTGTATGTTTCGTGGAAAAACGTGTTCGGAGTCGAAGATGGAGCAGTGAAGTGTAAGGGCTAGTCGCTACTAATCCTGAGGATATTTCGAAAATGGATGTAGTAGGAGTAGTGCCTTCGGTTCTGTTCGAACCCGGGACGGACTTGTATGGATGAATGCTTTCGGAACATCGTCAGGTGGGCGATGGGCATTCTAAGTGAAACAGTCTAAAAGGTAACGCTTAGCCTCAAGCCTCATCAACCGGGAATGACTGAAAATCAGGGGATATGCAACAAGGCTTGGTGGGCAGCACCCATTTCCGGGTAAGGTCATTCCTGTCTAGATGTCCCTTTTATTTCAGCTTAGTGGTGTGGTTGTTGATCCCAACCGCGGGGTGATCTTACTCGGGACTATCCAGTAAGGGGTAGTCCGGGCCTTATGTTGCAGGGGATCGGGCGTGGTCCTCAGTACACCGATCTAGACCAGGTACTGTGATAAGAGGTACCCCAGTGCCTAGTCATTGACGGAAATCCATTCTCCCTATGCCCCTTTTACAAGTTTTGTTTGTATTACCCACACTATGGCTAGTAGCTGGAATTTAATCATGTAACAATTTCGGCTATTTTATCAATATTTGTATATAGACCCTATTATAATATCAGAGGATTTCTATAAAAAGTGTTTTAGCTATCGTAAGGTAAAAACCCGACATGTTTATTTGTGGCGTGGTCTTACGAGATGCTTTTGTTTTCAAAAGGATTTTTGAAACTTTAATAATCAATTTGAGTGCATTATTATCAGCTGGTATTCCAGACTGAGTCGGGTGTTATTTCACTATAATTCTCGGGTCAGACCGAGTATTATATGTTCAGGACATGATGCTTTGGAGCAGGAGAGGAGCTGGAGTCCCAGACGTATCATTCGTATTTGTATATATATCCGCTGCTGTGATTGTATGGAACTGTCTGACTGGTAAATGCTGTTTGTACGAGATACTCTGATGATATGATGTATAAAACAGATATAGTTTCATTTTGTGTAAAGATCTATTATTTACTATTATATTTTATTCCGCTGCGACTGTGAGATTCTGATATTGTTTAGTTCCTTCTTTCTTTTACCTCTTCTTCTTTAACCCTAATGGTTCGTATTTCTGTTCCACTTGAGTTAAATGATGTAGAATAGTATTGATTCAAAGGGTACAGATTTGCGGGCTGTTACACTTGGTATCAGAGCTTAGGTTGGCAACAACCTAGGCTTTGGTGGGGAAATTACTCATTAACCAGAGTCAGTAGTATTCTATAATGAGCTGAGTGTAATAATAGATATGAGAGCGTATTTGTTAGTGAATATAAAATTGTTTTTATACTGTGTTGACTTATCGGTTGAGTGTTTATGAATTCTGGTCGGTACGGGAAGTACAACCGTATCGATAGGGGTTTCTAAACTTTTAAACAAGATAAACCGACATAGCATTGTTTTTTTTAAGTGGGTCAATGAAATAATTTTACCCAAAATTATAATTTGATATAAAAGAAATAATTTTCTGAAATTATTAATATATTCGGATGATTGGTTGTTAATACTATAACTAAATAAGAATATAAAATTTGATCTAAAATTTGAAATGGTTATAACCAAATAAAATTATATGAGTATGATTTACCCAAAAGAAGAATAACTAAATTTGAATTGAACTAGAGTTTAAATCCCAGGAATTTTGAAAAAGATTTTAAATATATTGAAAACAAAGGTTTGGGAAATTTAAAATCTTGGGAATATTTGAAATGTTTGCTAAGGTGATTGATGGTAATAATGGAATATTATTTTGGGAAGTATTTTTGAATGGAAATTGTTTTGAAATGAATTTGGGAAAGTAAGGAAGCACTGAACTCACTACAGTCGCTGGAAAATAATCCTGATGATGTTGGCCACATCATTAGAATTCATTTTCGAGTTTCTAAAGTGATGGATTGCTACCAAAATGGTTGGTTATGATATTATTTAGACTTGTTGGGTATAACAGTTGTTTTGGAAATTTCAAAATGGGGAAATTATTTTGGTACAACTAAGTTGTTTTGGAAATCCGGAGATTTGATTTGGTATACCAAGTAGGTATGAGTAGATTATTATTTCAAGATGGTTTTGGGATAAAACCGGGTAATTGAATTCTGGAAAATTCTATTTAAATAACATGTAAAGTTAAAATGAATCAACTATTGAACTTATTAAGTGAAGTTGATATTAATAAGAAGGAAATGGAGATTTTAATCTTGGAATTAAAATTTAACTTGAGTAAGTGGAAGTGAATAAAATATATTGAAGTGAATAAAAAATCTGAATTTAGCTTGGGATAAGTTAAATAAATAGGAATTAGAATTAAATTGAGTTGGATTAAATTGAAATGTAAAATGACTTTGTATTTGTGGGTCATGGTGTAATGAATTATACCCACAAGCTATTAAGTATTATACTTATAATCTGAAATCGTGGATTTAAAATTTTACAAAGAATTGGATTGAAAGAAAATTTAGGATTGTGATTATAAGATGTAAATGGATTAAAATGAGTAATATGATCTTTAAAGTAAACAAGTTAGTGAATTTAAGAATAGTAAATCGGATTGAAAACCCAAGTAGAATGGAATTATAATCACAATTGGGAAATAGTTGAACGGTATGGAGAATTCAAAGTTAATCTCAAATGAAATGTAAAGTAAGATAAGGTTAAGTGAGATATAAAGGATGTGAATGAATTTAAGTTAGTAAATAAATTTTGAACATGAATATGGAGAATTAAAATTGGATTGAACTGGATTTAACTTCGATTAAATGAAATTGAGTTGAATTTGGATTGAATTAAAATCAAAATTCAGTTGTTTACAAATAATGTTGAATAGAATTAAGTTCTTATTTAAGATAGTAATTGAAATGGTATGAATTAACTTGAATTAAATTGGAAAAGAATTAAATTGAAAGGAAATCTAATTTAGATTAAGTAAGAATGATATTGTATAAATAAAATTTTAACTCAACAAAATCCAAAGGGGTTGTTTAAAATACAATGGTAAAGGTAATAGCATGTGTTTAAGTTGGCTGAATAAATTTAGTTAAACTTGAATTAAATTTAGGAAAAGAATTAAATTAAGTGGAATTTAAGTTAAGTAAAAATGACATTGAATAAATTAAATTCTCAATCAACTAAATTCAAAGGAATTGTTTGAGAATGAATTTAGCGTAAGCTAAATTGAACAAAAACAAGCTTGAAGGTGAATTTAGCTTAAACTAAATTAGATGGAATTTGTATTGGCATGGATGAAATTTTGGTGGTTTGTTAAGGAAATTTTGGAAAGAAAATTAAAAACCCAGTTTTAGTATAGGATTTAATTTTGCCAATGAAAGCTGAGAGTGTGAATGAATAATGGAATTAGATTATAATAGTAAAGGTTTGACTTGTAAATAAATTCAAATGAGTGACATGATTTAAAGTGGTCATGTTATCAACAAAATTCAGAATAAATCGAGGAGATGAAATAAAATTTGTAAACGGATTGGAATTTATTTGGGTGAGAATCAAATGAAAATGAAAATAAAATGGGTATAAGAAGAAATGGAAATATTGTGAAAATTGGAAGAACTTAAGCAAATTGAATAATAATTGTGGTCGAGCTTTATAATGTGGTCTTGGACAAATTTGTTTAGATAATAAAATTTAAATGCAAGTGAAAAGAATTAATTATTGTGATGAAATAGGAATGTATGAGTTGTAAATAATACAGAATGAGATGATATTAATTTAAACTTAAGTTAAATGATGAACTTGAAGTGAGAATAAGAAATTGAATTAAAAATTGCAAGAAAATAAGAATATTTGGGATTGTGAAAATTCCAAATAAAATAAAATTTATATAAATCTAAGTTGGAATTAATTTAAATGGTTATAAGCTTAAGTGATGGTCACTTGCTTGGATAACCTTAAATTGCATAGAATTGGTCGTTTTGTTGTATTCGGAATTTAATTGGCTTAAAGAAGCAAATGGAATTGGTTTTTGAATCAAATTGAATGGATTGAAATTTTATTAAGTGATTTTGCATATGAAAGAAAGAGAATCATAAAGGAAATGAAAGTGTATCAAATTTAAAAAAATAAAAACTCAATTGTAAATCAATGTGGAATTAAATTGAAGAAAATCGATGCAAGTAATACACATGTTATACCAAAATGATGTGAATATATGCTTATTTGGTACAAAAATGAATTGGTTGAAATAAACTGAATTATATATAGTGAACTTGAATGTAAAGCATTCAAGTAAAATAAAATGAAGTTTGGACTTGTATAAGAAATCTAAAAAGGTGATTGAAATCTTTGAATTGCTGATAAAATATGGTTAACATTGTTAAACTATGAAGTTTACTTGTTTAAACTATGAAATGGATGAGTTTGGCTAGATTAATGAAAGGAATGTTGATAAATGCTCATATTATTGGAAACTGATGTGTTTGTTTAAGTAAGTAAAGGTATGGGAGGCAATGGATAGAGTTGGAGCGCGTATATGCAATATAAATTAGCGGGATGCTTTTAAAATGCTAATAAAGGTACGCCTACGCAATAAAATAGGAAATATGAACTGTTTTTTGTTTTTCCGACCGTGTGGGTCGATGTATACATATTTATATCTATTGTGAAATTGCAAAAGCTCCTTCGTACAGGGGAGACTCTGCCAAAATTTTCTAGAAATTTTGGGAGTTAGAAAATTTTTGAATTTTTTTGAAATGTTTTGTTAAATGACAAATTGATTTCAAACTAAAACTAAATTAAAAAGGGTTTTTGGGATAGGAATTGAAACTAGCAGTTTCGATTTGAAAATAAAGAATATAGACAAAGGGAATTTGAGATTTTCACTAAGTAAGTTTTGCTATTGATTTTGGAACATTCTTCTACCTTAGCAAATTTCGAGGACGAAATTTTTATAAGAGGTGAGGAATGTAACGACCCAGAATTTTGGGTCGCTAGATTTGAACTTTTAATTCATTTTAAATGTTGAATATGTGTTATAATTTGAATTTTGAAATGAAAAGATTTTGGTTAAAGTAATGGAATTATTAAATTTCAAATACGGGAATTTAAATGAAATTTGAATAATAATAATTTGGTATTAGAATTGGGATAATCGGTAATTCTGAGTGTAAATAGATATAAAATTAGATTATTAAGTTCATTTTGAGTCTAATTGGATTTGAGTTATAATATTGGACTGTTGGATGAAATCAGAAGTTGATAAATTAAATTTGGAATTTTATATTAATTTAATAATGAAATTTAATAATATAATAATGTAAATAATCAAATTTTGATTTAAACTGAATCAGAATGATTTCTAATGTGAATATAAATTTTATACAAGTTATAATAGAGTTAATAAAGTTTTAAAAGTAAAATTTTAGATGATTTCGACGATTGTGAAAATCGCTCGATTTAATCGACGAGTCAAATTAGCCTTCCGGGGCACAGTCTCGGAATTCGACGAAACTAGTTCCATTAGATCCATAATAGTTAGTTATTATCGGATTTCAATTTTCGTAGCAATCGGAGTTGTCGTTTAACCCCGGCAGCTTAAAACGCATAGAAAATACTTTAATCAATTTAATTTAAAATTGATCGTTTATTTCCGTAACTCGCGCATATGATTGAATTAGCTTCCAAAACATGTTCCATTGTGTTCGGAACGTGGGTAAAACCTTAGGAACGCCAGGCGGCACGTGTGGTCTGGAGATCATTAGTATAAGTTGCTTTAAAATGAATTAAATAATAAAATATAGGGTTATACGTATATATATACGCATTTACACAAAACCCTAGTTATTATTTACCGGCCGCCACTTCTATACTCCAATGGCCGAAAATCATCAACCTTCACCTCCAATTTTCGATCAATCCATCAAGTAATTGCGAATTCTTCCAACTGCAAAGTTGAAGAGCTCTACGAACTTCCAATCCAAGGGTAGAGATCGTGTTTCGAGCGTCATGGAGGGGGAAAACTGTAGCGATTCGAATTTTTGCGTTCGAAAATCGACATCCATACTTCACATCGTACTCGAATGCCGTAGATTCGACCGCTCAAATCCGAGTCGCCGGAGCTTATAACACAATTAAGTATAACAACACAGCGGAAGAAAAAGAATAATACATTGATATACAACATTGGTACAATATCTGATACAACAGATGATACAATAGATATCAATATACATCAGAGATATGATACAATAAAATAGCAGCGGAAAGGAAAAATAGATAATACCAGCAGCGGAACACATAACTCTAAGATAGTCCTCCAAAGAGAACTCCAACAGCAGCTCGATCCGACATCACGATGCACAATGACAAGCAAGTCTCGTCCGCATCCAAAGACTAAACTAGCTATAGATAATCTACTAAACTTGACTATTTAAAAAACCCAACTCTAAACATTCCGTGTGGAAAAAATTTGGGCACCTAGAGTTTAGGAAAGAAACAATGAACTCCAGGTCAGTCATGGGACTGGTGTGAGAACTTAAAACAGTTTATCTTAAAAACAAACAAAGAAATATTTCAAAATAGATACGCAATGCTTTTGGAAAACGAAACTACCATAAGGCCTCCCGCACACACACACACAATGCAAATGCAGAATCAGAGGAGATTTCTCCTTATGATAGTTAAAAATGCTTGATACGCAAATTTCTTTGATATTATTACTTTAAGTGCAAAGTGTAGGAAAACATTTCGAAAATAGAATATAAATCTTAGCCAGCATAGGCATTTCGCACTTATGCCTACTATAGCTACCATGTTCAATAGCAGGTTACCACCACATTCCATGGTAGGTTATACAAGTAAAACCATACAAGACTCATATTGTTTCTTTGGATTACCAACAAATGATCAGGCCAAGGAACTTCCCATTGCCACATGGGTACGCCTCTGCAAAGACGCCCCGAGAACCTAACCGGATCTCTGCCAACACAAGGCCGGGTTACCCCTAACTAGGTAACTACTGGCACGAGTATGCCATCCCCCGGTTGTAACCAACCTTTATCCGGGGACCCAACAACAATCACAAAGTAATATATATATGTGTGTGTGTGTGTGTGTGTGTGTGTGTGTGTGTGTGTGTGTGTGTGATATCCACATAAGTTAAGTATCTGGGCTCCATACCATGATACCACTTCTATCCAGAAGGAAATGAACATACCCTCAGGGGGCGCTATCCCCAGATAACCTTGCTACATTCTTCCTATTTTGACCATTACCGGGTTGTGAGGTTCGACGAAGTCTCGTCCACAAAGCTACGCTTTTCACAAAAGCCACGCTTTGATCAACTAATGATCAGCAGCACTCAGCATGCCATATTACCAAGTTGGGACTATATTACTAATAACCTTCAACTACATAACCTCTGAGCTCGTACGTCTCAAAGAAGGGTGTTAAGCTAAGAGAATAAATTCTCCGCGACCACAGAAATGTATTTGAAAGAAATCTGCTTTATATCTCAAAATGTAATGTCAGACATACAATCCATACAAGTCTGTATAGGGTTCGAACAGAACCGAAGGCACTTCCGAAGAAGTCCTTGCTAACTGGGTATTCACAATCCCGATCGGACTTCCCATCACTTAGGGAATCTCTATATCGGCGCGACTCAGTGCAGAAACAATCGATGGGTTATCCTTTCGTTCTCGAAAATACTCGGCCTTCACCACCGGTCTTCAAATGCTATCCATAACGACGTACCATTATTCAAAATGGGTTATATGACACAAAGGACCTCCCCCGGCTAAACTGAATAACGAGCGCAATATTAAAAATCATATGGATACTGGGGTCTCAGTTAAATCACATCTTAAAGCCCAAAACCTTTCGTTTAAATGGTTAAAACAAATTACCATTTCCAATCTTTTAAACAAAAAAGATTCATTTCAACAACCTTCAATGGTTTAAACAATTTCCACACTTTTAATCTTTTAAACAAAAGATTCAATTTACCAAGTTCGCTCCATTCACAAAGATCTATTTACGGATTTCAAAACAATTTCCATTTTAATTAACTCGTTAAATCTTTAAATCAAGATTTAACTTATATCTTTCAAAATTCGTTTCCAAAGATTCATTCATAGCCTTTCAAAACAATACCCTTTTAAGTTGGATTAACTCATTTTGTCTTTGAATCAAAGACTCATTTTATAGCTTTCAAAACAATTCAATTCTATTTCAAACTTGAAATCTTTTAACACAATTTGGAAATCCTTTCTTTAAATGAAAGCTAATTTTTTTTTTGAAAATAAGTAGTTTTTGTTTCAGAGAAACCCGATTACATTCGCTCAAGTTAAAACCCTTTAATGATAAAACTTGGGTTGAATTCAAATTCTCAAAACAATATGTTTTAAAATGGTTTAAAATCCGTATGAACACATTATGACTTTGTATAACACTTTTAAACCATAATTTCCAAACACGGATTTCAAATTCAAATCTTGAATTCGAATTTAATTCTAGTTATTCGAATTCCAAAACTTTATCAAATTATTCAAAATAATTTTTATTCTCAAAAACACCTTTTCAAAAGCTCTTCATATTTAACCCAATTCCATTTCCAAACCATTTGGATTTTAAAAATTCAAATTTAAAACTATTTCAAAAATCTGTCACTTAACCGTTTTCCTCATGAAATCCATATTTGTGTGTGTATGGTGCAGTCCAGGGGTTTTACACAAATAATGCAACATCATCAATTATCACAGATTCAATTCTATCAATATCGATAAGCAGTAAAATCTATAATGCTTATCTTCATTCACAGTTTCACAGGTAAAATAAATTTTATCAATCACAAAGAGTCATCATTACAATTCGATGTTGGTTTCGGATAACCAACTGGAATCCGCCTCCCTGTTGCATCGAAGTTCAAACGCCGTTACGGGCAAAGGGTTTTCATATTCATTCAACACTATATTCATCACATATACCACAGCTCAGCACAAAGCAATTCCTATTACATAGCATCACATCACATAACAAAAGTATCAATCCATTACTCAATATTTGATAATTAACCGAAATTAATCAATTTAAACTTAATTAATCACAATGAGAAATTAACTTCTTAATTACTTTAATACAATAATTATACTTAATCACTTGATTAAATCAACGTTAATCATTAATTATCCTTAATTAATTTATTCTTAATTAATTACAATAATTAATTAATTTAATTACTCTTTAATAAATAATTATTTCTTAATCACTTTAATTAATTAACCTTTAATTGAGTATTCTTAATTTAATTACATTTATTAATTAACCACATTAATTAATTAATTAATCTTTAATTGCATTGATAAATTATCCATTCCATTAATTTATTACAAATCAATTAATCCATTTTAATTATCTTAGAAATTAATTGAATTACAAATCATTAATTCTAATTTTCATCAGTATAAAACTTTCCTTACCTATACATTTGAAAACATTTATTTCAATTTTACCTTTAAATTTCATTTTTAACCCAAGATTTAAAATGAACACCAATTTATCGTTAACAAAGTTTAAACTAATTTTTTTTTTTAAATCCTTTCAATTACTTGTTGAAGTAATATCTTTATTGTAAAGAAATTTTAAAGGAGTTTAAATCAAATTCCTTGTTAAATTCACATATTAAAGGAATATTTCACTTTTAAACTTATTTAAACATTTAAATTTATCAAACTTAATTTAATTCCAAAATCTGGAATTCAATTTCAGATTTTAGTGCAGGTGGAAAAATTTTGATTTAAGCTTTGATCTAAATCTTTCTTTACAATTTCAAATGCCATGTTTAACTGCAAATTCTTTCAATCCTTTAAATACTTCAAATAAAGTTTCAAACTAAACCGGAGTTCATAGTTAAATTTTGATTTGAAGTCTCTTTTTTCTCCAGTTTTATATTTTAACAAAAAGAACAGGTTTTCAATTCTGTTCAATATGCTACCCGAGCCAGACCCAAACCACTTCGAGTCGTACCTCCATTTGCACGAGACAATCCCGAGCTTCCAACACAATCCATCTTCTCCAGATTCGACGTGCACGCTGTGCATGTGCCCAACGTCGCCATCCTCCGATGAACGTCGCGACATTGATCGACGATCTCTCGAACCCATACGAACTTAAGTGCGAACCCAGATTTTCAAATTTGATCGAAACGCAAAATCGAACAGTTTCGAGCCAAATGAGCCACTACTGGAAACCCATTGGATCAACTAAAACGTCTCCCGCTGACGATAGCAACCACCGAAACATCAACCACACCGGCCACGTCTTCGACAGCATACCCACTTCCATCACCCAAAGCTACAAAACACTCGGTCCATCCATGACGACTAACGAGACCAAAAACATAACCATGTTAAAACTAGGTTTTCAATTTTCAAAACCTCACCGCCGTCGCCATAGTGGTCGAGGCCTCCTCCATCCATTTCTCCTACCACCACCATAGGCTCGACCGCCCCCACTAGCAACCCGACACCTCCAACGCCTCTTACCGCCGGCAGTCGATTAAAATACCCAATTCAAACATCTTCAAACTGCTCTCAAACCACCTTACTAAAATCACCAATTTCATTTTAAAAATCATGGTTTTAAGTAAGGATTCTAACTACATACTTGAAACAAAGTTTTATTAAATTCGAAAATTTTGAATTCTTAAAGTTCCTTCTGTAAAAAAATATTTTTTCCATGCTGTATACCTTTACACTTAGTAAAACTATTTTTAAATTATCATTCATACCTATACACAGCTATTTTGTTTAGGATCCAAAGGCTAATACAAATTAGAAAGCAAGGAATTGAATTTCTTAATTGGTGATCAATACTCTGGAACTAGACAGAGAAGGAGATACATAGCCCAGCACTTCAAATTTCAAATACAAATGCTCATAGTGTTGAAATAAAATGATAACTAAGTATCAGGTTAAACACAAGCCATTCACTGAATATAATTTACTTAAGCTTTAATGTTATGTTGTTTACTCACCTTCCACATTTTTTTTAGAAATGACAGAGCCTTCTCTTCTTTTGAAACAGTCTTTGAAACTGGAAGCTAAAATATTCTTTTGATTCTCTGGCTTGAGATTTGTATTGATATAAATTGTAATTTATGTTGAAGTTTTGAAATGGTGTTTACTCAGCTTGAAAATGGATGAACTGATGATAAGAGTGTTATATAGAAAAGAACAGCTTACAGGGTTTACAATATTTTTGTACAGGGTGATGTTGTTTGTACTAAGGACATGGCCGAAGATGCTTGTATTAAATGCTAAATTCCTTTTATAAGCTTATACAATCCATTTGTTTTTCACTTCCTGTTACAAGTACTTTCATAGATATTTTACATTTACTCTGTTCTCAGCTTTGCATTTATTTTACAGGCATATTTTATTTGCCTTGCATTCTAAACTCTACAGTTTACATGAAATATATATTTTCCTGGGTATGCCTTTAGGTCTACAGATTTACTTATTTGTATATACTTGCATGCATTTTTTTATTTTCTTTTCCTGTTTACACTTATCCTTTTTCTTGAATATATTTTTGCTTTGCTTTAGCCTTATTACTTAGGGATATAAACGAGGTTCTATTTTTTATTAAGTTGTTATAATTAAAAAATTTGTTTACTTCATATTTTGTAATTTATCTTATGTGTATAATTATATTTCTAACTCAAGTATTTAAATTGCCTCACATACAAATTGCCATATTTATTTATTTATTTTTCTACTTAGGTCACACATATATAAGATTTAATTTCAAATGAATTGACACATATTAAATTTAAATTCGGAGAAACTCGAATCGATATACCAATTAATTTTGCACTTTTATTCAAAAATTTAAATTAATTCCTAATTTAATTTATCAAAATCCGCGATCGTTACAAAATCAGAGCTGAAACAGTGGTTGTTCGTCCTCGTTTTTCACGCTATGGTAATGGCCGAGCTTAGTAATGCTTGGTGCGAAGGTTGAGGCAACGTAGAGCTTCGAGGTGGAGGTATTAGATCGTGGTCTCGGCGAGCAACGAAGAAATGACGATCAGGGTTTTGAGATGGTGATGGGTTCGGCTTTGACCTGGACATCGCGTGAGGAAGAAAAGCATATGTGGCCTTGATTTCGTGCTGTAGGATGTGCCGCCGTGATTATTTATGGTATAATAATAAAAAAAAGAAATTTGTTTTAAATTTTATATACGAACTTTGAAAATTCATATCTATTTCATACGGTGTCAGATTTCAACAAATTTGGTAGTGTCGGAACCGCAGAGACGCATACTACGCAGTGGAGCAGTTCTAGAATCATTCTGAGTGAGTAAGAATTTAGGTTAAATCGAACACCGTTCGATTTAATTTAAATTTTTCGCTCGTCGAAAACTCAAGGTGAGTTTAACTCACTCACATCTGGAATATTAGTTAATTTAAATAGTCATTAATTGAATGATTGGTTGATTGGTTGAATATGATAATTTTTATCAAATTGAATCGATGTATGTTGTTGTGCTAATATCTGTGGATGCAGGGAAAACAGGTTGGAGGGATCCAACTAGATTCCTCACTAATAGAAATTTATTTATATTCTTTAATATATCACATTTATATTCTGTGATAAAATTGTTTTAGATCCTATTATGCTATGCTCTGTTTATTTAGCGTGGTAGATAAATTGGACATTTAATTGTGTTGTGCTATGATTTAGTGAATACAACCTAGAAATTTAAATATAAATAAATTGGGTGTTAAGGAAAATTAAAGAAATTCTTAAATAAAGAATTTAAAAGGAATTAAATTCAAGTGATTGGTTGATAATGTGAAGTGTTTGAATTTGTGTTTTAAAAAGGGAATTGAGAATGGTTTAAAATAATAGCGAGATTTATTTTAAAGAATGTGAAGTGTGCTTTCTCATAGAGATTTTATTTTGTTTTTAAGAAAGCTTTCAAATTATAAATTTGCAGTTTAAATATGTTTAGAATATTTTTAGAAAGAAATATTATTTTAAAATGTTTTTAAGTGAAAGCAAATATTTGATTAAGTAATTATGGTATTTAATTATTTTTAAAAATGTAAAGTAGTATTTAGTTTTCAAAAGGAAATTTTAATATGAATATTTGATTTAATAACCTTATTTAAAAGTTATATTTTATTTAAAATACATAGGAAACCCCTATATATTTCCTTTAGTATTATTTTCAGTTAAATAATTTCTAGAGCTTATTTTAAATATTTTAAACGTATGTTTGAAAGTAATTTCCAGGAAATAGCAATATGTTTAAAATAAAAGGAGCTATTTTTAAAGTATGGAAAGGATTTTACGGGATGAACGTAAAATTGAATTGGGATAAAACGTGTTGGATTGATAAAAAGAATTCTTTAGTTATTCTAAGATGGAAGTGTATTTCTACGAAAGCCAAGTACGTTTATAAAATAGATTTTTGAAATGTTAGAGTTTGAAGTTATTTTAAAGAATGGTTTCAAGAAAATTATTTAAGTTGTAAGAATTTTAAAAGTGAACAGATATCAAAGTAGTTATAGAAGTAATTATTTTTAAAGGGTAATTAGAAATATTATTTTAAAGAATATCATTATTATTTATACTTTATAAATAGTTCTATTATAAAGATAATCAATTAAAGTTTTATTTGAAATTGTATAAGGATTCATAACTTTATTTTTAAATCTAGTATGACTTAACTTTATTTTAAGGATAATAGTTTATATTTTATTGAGCAGTTTTATTTGAGATACTTTTAAAAGTATATATATATTAAATCAAGTATGCAAGAAGTTTTAGTATGAATGTTTTAACGTATTTTCAAGAATAAAGTTTTTAAATTATTTTAAACCTTAAATATTGGTACTTGGAAGTTTTCAGAGGAAGTAAAGATTTGGAAATCTATTCCATGAGAAGAATTGGATTTGAAAAGTGTTTCAAAGGGATTTTGAAATGGAATTATATCTTGTAAAGATATTTTGAGGAAATAAATAAGGTGGGCAATTATTTATTTTGTGATGGATGTTTGTGATTAATTGATAGTTAAATCACCGACTATCAATATTGGACAAATGCGTTGATCGTTTCGAAGAGACCGGGATCGAGATTTATTTCTCGAAAACTACTACGATCCGGTTTGTACGTTTCGTGGAAAAAACATGTTCGGAGTCGAAGATGGAGCAGTGAAGGGTAAGGGCTAGTCGCTACTAATCCTGAGGATATTTCCAAAATGAATGTAGTAGGAGTAGTGCATTCGGTTCTGTTCGAACCCGGGACGGACTTGTATGGAAGAATGCTTTCGGAACATCGTCAGGTGGGCGATGGGCATTCTAAGTGAAACGTTCCAAAAGGTAACACTTAGCCTCAAGCCTCATCAACCGGGAATGACTGAAAATCAGGGGATATACAGGAAGGCTTGGTGGGCAGCACCCATTTCCGGATAAGGTCGTTCCTATCTAGATGTCCCTTTTATTTCGGCTTAGTGGTGCGGTTGCTGATCCCAACCGCGGGGTGATCTTACTCGGGACTATCCAGTAAGGGGTAGTCCGGGCCTTGTGTTGCAGGGGATCGGGCGTGGTCCTCGGTACACTGATCTAGACCAGGTATTGTGATAGGTGGTACCCCAGTGCCTAGTCATTGTTGGAAATCCATTCTCCCTACGCCCCTTTTACGAGTTTTGTTTGCATTACCCACTGTGGCTATTAGCTAGAATTTAATCATGTAACAATTTCGGCTATTTTATAAGAATTTGTATATAGATCATACTATAATATCAAAGGATTTCTATAAAAAGTGTTTTAGTTATCGTAAGGTAAAAATCCGACATATTTATTTGTGGCGTGGTCTTACGAGATGCTTTTGTTTTCAAAAGGATTTTTGAAACTTTAATAATCAACTTGAGTGCATTATTATCAGTTGGTATTCCAGACTGACTCGGGTGTTATTTCATTATAATGCTCGGGTTAGACCGAGTATTATATGTTCAGGACAGGATACTTTGGAGCAGGATTGGAGCTGGAGTCCGAGATGTATTATTCGTATTTGTATATATATCCGCTGCTGTGATTGTATGGAATTGTCTGACTGGTAAATGTTGTTTGTATGAGATACTATGATGATATGATGTATAAAACAGATATAGTTTCATTTTGTGTAAAGATCTATTATTTACTATTATATTTTATTCCGCTGCGACTGTGAGATTCTGATATTGTTTAGTTCCTTCTTTCTTCTACCTCTTCTTCTTTAACCCTAATGGTTCGTATTTCTGTTCCACTTGAGTTAAATGATGTAGAATGGTGTTGACTCAAGGGGTACGGATTTGCGGGCTGTTACAGATAGGTTGTTATAACCGTCAAGGACGATAATTGTAACTCTGAAAAACTTTGTATCTTAGGGTAATAGTTTATATTATCTTTTGATATTGTATATGATCGTTCCTTTTTCAGATTCTGATATTGTGTTCCCTCTTCCTTATTCTATTTCCATTTCTTTTATTCAAGCCTAATAATTCATCTTTCCAGCACTTTGAAGGTTGGCACGAATATTGTTGATGTATTAGTGTCGACATTCGTGGGTCGAAAAGTCGAGTCGTTACAATAGTAGGTTGATTTGATTTGCAATAGTTATATATGTATATTTGCTTAGTTTAAATAAAATAGTGTGGGTTGATTTGTTTGTTCTGTATAAACTTTATGATATATATATATATATATATCTTTAACACATGATTGAAACAGATTGAATATATATAGTTATTTCTTTTATTCTGCAATTAATATTGATTTTGATTTCATACTTAAACTTATCATACACCATGATAATTATCATATGTCACACTTAGGCGGAGTTTATTTATTTTTCTACCCTTTTTTGTTGATGACAAAGGGAGAGAAAAATAGAAAATATAAACACATGCATATACTAAGGAGAAGTTGTTTAACTTAGGGAGAGTTATACCATATTTTATATACAAAAATATTTACATGGTTGTCGTTATAAAAAAGAGGGAGGTTGTTAATACCTCAGATATTGATTTTGATAACAAAAACAATATAGATTTATATACTAATGTTTTGCCAGGTTGTATGGTATGTATTGCAGAATATTACATAGGTATATACTGATTAAGCTTTAAGACTAACCAGTATAAAGTTCATGATTCAAAGATGATCATGATTCATGATGTAACTACCCGGAAATTTTGATACTTAAACTATTAAATTTAATAAGATTTTAGAATTTAGTATTGAAAGAAATTAAAATATATGATTTATTTATGAGAAAAATAAGTAAAGTATGATTTAATAATGTTGTTTGAATGTTACTAACAATTACTTTAATGTAATTTCAATTAATTGAAATAATTGTAAAGTTAAATTGGTTATAATTGTAAACAAGTAATAAATTCAATGTTGTATTAAAAAAGAGAAATCATATGTAATTAATTGAATTTTTTTATATAGAATGAATCAATATTTTGTAAGTAATTTATCAACCTTGTTTGTAAACAATAGGAATAGAAGTGAATTATTGATGTATAGCAAATGATTGATCATCGTCTTGATGTCTAATCCTTTTGAAATTAATTGTAAATCAGTTGGAATTAATGTAATTGAATATTATAGTTAATATGGTAAAGGACGGTAACTATAGAATATGAGTATAATAAAATGTAAACTAATGTTAAATATATTCATAAGGTGATGGTTAATTGAATAATAAGGATGTAAATCGAAATAAAAGAAATTGATTGAAATTGAATTAATATTAACTGTGATTTTATTACAGTTGCAATTGAACATTAAAATTTATGTAATATTTAAATATCATATTTAACACGGAAAACTGTATTGTAAAAGTTTGTAAATTCCTGGTTAATCAAGAATGTGAAAACTGTTAACTTTTAATGCAGAATTTAAAAGTGATTAAATCAATTTAATAATAATTTATTTAACCAATGTAAAATTAGCCTTTTTGGCACTGTCTTGGATTTCAATGAAACCAATTTCATCGGATCCGTAATAGTGAATTATTATAAGATTTCAAGTTTCTAGCGATCGAACTTATCGTTTGGTCATGCGAGCTCGAAACGCATAGAAATCGATTAATGGAATCTAAATGAATATAGTTTGATTTTGAAAGCTAACTTCTATGTATAATGTAATTATGGTTTGAAACTTGTTCCATTGAGTTTAAAAATATTGAAAACCTATATTTCGATATATTGGACAACATATTTTCGTTTCGGGAACGAAACGGGCTTTTCGGGTTTGCATAATCGTTTCGACCAATTCGATCCCATCCATTCTTATCCATTCATTTTATCTATCTCTACCTATATATATGCTATTATAAATCCTAGGGGCCTTTTATTTTCTATTGTCTGTACGTACATTTCTTTCTCATCTCCCATTTCCAATGGTAGACAACCGAAACTCTAATTTCGATTTCAAAATCAACTTCAAAACTCAAACTCTCAAACTATGTCATATAGTATATCGTTGGAAAGCTCTCGATGAGTGCAATCTACTGCTGCAATTCATTTTTCGATTTAATGCATCATTTGACCAGAAAACGATGAAGAAGCCTCGGTCGTCCATATTAGGGCTTTCGATTTCAACGGTAGATCATTAATTACATGAGGATCAGGGGGTCCTGCGTGGTAGAGGGCGATTAGAGGAGTGAATCTATGGGTTTACTTTGTGTCATAGACGATCTGAATCGCCAGAATTTGTAGGTGAAGGTGATCGATGGCGAACGTGCTCTGACGAGCTGGAGAGGGTCACGTGGGCCTGGGGTGGCTCGGCCTTGGATGGCGAGGCCAGTGGTAATGCTCGATGGGGTTGGAGGCTCGCGTGGTGGTGGCATTTTTGATTCAAAAGGTGGTGGCTATAGGGTTTGGAGCTGGAGCATGTTTTAGCATGTGAGATGGTAGCGGAAGGTAGCATTAATTTACAATTATGCCATTGCCTTATTTCTTTTTATTAATTTTGAAGTTTAAATATTCTAACTTGAATAACTTTTACGTACGAGCTCGGATTTGGATGCGGTTTCTTCCATTGGGATCGTATTAAAATTCCAAACATTATGGAACTAGTTTTGTGAGATTTTGAGACTGTTGGATTTTTGGGCTTTAATTGGATTTTAAATCGACAAAAATCAAAGGTGAATGACTTAACCCACTCACGAATACTAAATCATCTTATGTTAGTTAAATTAAATTTATGATATAATTTGAAATTTATTAATTATTGTTTGGTATTTTAAATTGTCATTTAAACTTAATTTGAATTTATATTGAATTAAATTTCCATTTAAATTTATACTGAATATTTAAATTGTTAGTTAAATACCTGATAATGATAACCAGTTAATTGTGGTGATTTATTGGTTGATTTGAATGATGATTGTAATGGATGCTTAATTGTTGACATTTTGGATGATTTGATGTCATGTTTATTTCATATGTTGTTATCACACTGCAAGTTTCTTTAGTTATTGTTAGGAAATCAATAAGGGTTGAATTGATACATACCCGAATGATCTTATAGATTAGTGAAAAATAATTTTGGATTGAAATGACAAACCCAAGCGATTTTATGGATTTGGAAAATTATGATTCGATATATGGGTTGAAATGATATATATCCAAAAAATTAAATTTATAGCGGATTCAAATGATATATATCTGTATCACTTAACCATAGGGTAGAAAATTATATACGAACACTGGATTGGTTAAATTAAATGATTTAAATCCTTAATTTTTGAATCCAATTAAATGATATTATTTTAAATGAAATAAAATTAGATTTATATGAACTGAATTATTTTCAAAAACCAAGCTTTTAAAATATTGAAACTGAAATTGGTTTAAATGAATTTTTTGAAAATTTAAATTAAAATATTAAAGTTGAATTTGAAATATAACTGAAATTTATCAAAATTGAGTTATTTTAAACGTCTGAATATTTAAACTTTGAAACCTATTTCATTTGAAGTGGTTTAAATTTGTGGTTCAAACATGGATTTGAAATCGATATAAATTGAAATGGTTTTTAATGAGAATTTAAATTGAAACCTTTAGCCTTTTTAAATTGAAATCGTTGAACTTAGATTGATTTAAATTGAATTTCAAAACTAAAACTGATTTGAATTGATTTGTGAAATTGGAAGAAAAATTCTAATTTGAAACTATTTTCGATATGAACTCTTTTTATTTACAATCTATTTTAACATATAAACTATTTTTCTCATATAAACCATTTTAATATATTAATAATTTTTAATACATTAACAATTTTGAATATATATAACCCATTTCAACATATAAACTATTTTTATATATAAACTATTTTAGTTTATAACCTATTCTTAATATATAAACTATTTTTAATATATAAACTATTTTAATCTATAACGTATTTTTAATATATAAACTATTTTAATATATATATATATATTATTTTAAATTTATAAATAACTTTTAATATATATATATATATAAATTAATGTATAAACTATTTTTAATGTATAACTATTCCAATATATAAACTAATTTCAATATTCAAACTGTTTAAAGTTGGAACTGTTATGATTTAGATTCACTTGATTTAAATGCGAATATTTTGATATGATGGTTTAACCTATCTTGTGGTTATGATTTTGAAAATGAATATGATTTAGTGAATGATGATTTCGAAAGTGAATATGATTATGAATTGATTATGATGTGGAAGTGAGCACGATATTTTGATATGAAGTGGGAACTGTTTGAAATGTAAAAGAACCATCCAGTGTGTAAAATATAACGATTTTTGTTAAAGAGACTGGATTCGGATATTGTCATACTCTCTGCCAATTTCAAAACCACTTTTACAATGTGCACGTGGTGGAGAATCTAAAACGAAGTAGAATGGTTTGGCGAACGCTACTGGTATGAGGTAAGAACGTAGCCCTGATCTTCGGGTCAGCTTGAGATGACTAAAACAGTAGCAATTGATAGACCAAGTGAAGTCGCTCCTCCGATCGGACACACTTCTTCGATACCATATCTGTTACTTTATGATTTATTTGATGGCCACCTTCGATTTGATTATGGGAGTGTTGTTTCGAGGTAGGTGGTAGCTAGGGCTATGCGTTACCACTAGCTTAGTAGTGTAAACGGTAGAATCCTACCCTAGCATTGCATCATTGTGCCTTGTCATCTGCCTTATCGAGCCACTGCGATTTTGGTTTGTGTTGTACCTATGGGGTGCTCCCTGACAGCCCACTAGTTTACGGTGGAGTTTACAGTACTGTATAGACTACAACATTATATAAAATGTGTTAAGAGGGATATGGGTAACGCCTTAATGCTATTTTAATACTTTACTTACTCTAGACATATTATAATAGCGCATTGTATTACATATATAGATAGTTTAAAAGATCCTTGGTTATGGAATCCCGAACATCTCTTAAGTTATTACATGCACGTTAGACACTGGATAGAAGATGTAAAATCTCGTAAATATCTTTGAAGCCGTTACATTCATATTTACTTATTTTAATTTAACTTACATAAGATCTTTTAGTTCTGACTCGAATGTTTTTTCTTTTCATTACCTTCAGATCAGCCTGAGCTTTTCAGTGTTGAATACATTATTCTGGAGGACGAAGATGGAGTTTAGTATTATATTATTATTTTATCCCATTGTATCGTGTTGTTCCGCTGCATTATTTATTTATTTATTCCTGCTGTATGTATAACACTGATTTGTAATGTAAAGTGTAATCAAATGTTATTCGTCAAACAGCTTCATGAACTGTTTATTTGATTATTATACTTTGTCATTCCCTTGTGAGATTCTGTGTTTTGTTTTTCCTTCTTTTCTCTTATTTTCTTATTTACCCCATTAATAGTCCTCCGTTATAAATGGTTTGAGTTGGTATGTGTGATTTATTGTCAATTTAAACCGTCAAAAAGGTGGATCGTTAAAGTTGGTATTAGAGCTTTAGTTTAGCGATAACCTTAGCTTTGTGGGGTTTGACTCATTAGAGATAGGGTTGTGAAACCCTAGAATGAGTCTGAGCATATACATACATACATACATACATACATACATACATATATATACGTATGTATATATACATACATATATGAGCGAGAACGTATTTGTTAATTGTTATAAAAATGTTTTTATATTGTGTTAATTTGTTCTGTTGAGTATTTATAAATTATGGTCGGTACACAGGACGCTATGCCATCGATAGGGATTTCTAAACACTTAATAGGGCAGACAAACACAATATTGTTTTTGAAATATAGGTAAATGAAATTATTTTACCTATATTACATTTTGTATATAAAAGAATAATTTTTATAAATGGATATAGTTGTATGTAATATGTTTGTTTGTTAGGAAGTGAAATTACATAAATATTGGTTGCAATATAAGATGTACAAATAAAATAAATTTAATTAGAAATTTGAGAACTTAAGTTCAATGGTTTTGAAATTGGTTTTCAAAGGTTTTGGAATATAATATTAGTATTATTTGGAAGTATTTTTGGATATAAATGTTTTCAATGTGATTTGAAAGAATTTTTTAAAGGAATCTTAAAAGGAAATAAGTTCTGTACTTCTCTCTTTTGTCGTTGGAACATAATTTCGGTGATGACCGCGGCATCATCGACATTCATTTTTGAGTTTCAAAGTGGGAAGACCACCGTAGTAGTTTACTACACATTTGTTTTGATAAACAAAATTTTATTTTAAATTTCCTATGCATGATTTGATATGTCAAAAGATGTAAGTATATATTATTTCAAGATGATTGAAATGAAATCCCGTATTTAGCTCTTAATTTTCTTTTAATCAGTGATTTTTAATTATTGTGATGAAATTAAATCTTAATTATTTTAATAATTGGAAACTTCTAAAATGAAAAATAAGAAACTAGAAGCTAGGTGATCAATGAAACTATAAAGAAATTGGGAATTTGTAACTTGTATATTTAAAAGATTGTGAAATTTTAGAAGATATGAATTATTGAACATCTTGTAAACTAAATTGAATAAGATAAACTTGTGTAACATTCAGTTACATTCTAAAAACATATGTAAAACTTACCAGAAATATTTAAAAGTGGAAATGTTAAATAAGCATATGTAATAGAATATTATACAAGTGAAAACTTAGGTAATAAAATGTTCAAAAATGAAATCATGTCAATATATAAATTGAGAATAAAGATGTTACAAGACATGATATAAACTTAAGTTAATGGTTGAAATGCTTAATAATTAAATTGAATAGTAAAAAGTGAATATCACTTAAGTAAATGATTATAAACTTAAGAATTTGATGATGTAATGACCCACCTTTTTGGATGGTTTAAATCGATGATAAACCACACACGTCAGACTCAAATCATTCAAAAGGGAGGACTGCGTTTGGGTAAATAAGAAAAAGAGAAGAAAAAATAAAAACAAAACACAAAATCTCACAGAGGAATGACAAGATATAATAATAATAATAAGCGTTCATGAAGCTATTTTACAAATAACATTTGATTACACTTTTACAATACAGAATCAGAGTACATACAGTAGGAATAAATAAATAATGCAGCGGAACAACATGATGCAGTGGAATAAATAATATAAATATTATAGTATATAAATCTTTGTCTTCGTCCTCTAGAAAAGAAGTCTTCGATACACTGAAAAGCTAAGTCTGACCCGAGCGTAATAAAAAAGACAAAACACTCAAGTCAGAACTAAAAGATCTTATGTAAGTTAAATCAACAATAAATAAATATGAGTTTATCGGCGTCGGAGATGTTTACAGGATTTTACACCTTATATCTAGTGTCTAACGTGAGTATAATAACTTAAGAGAAGTTCGAGACCACTATCTCCTAAGGATCCGTTAAACTATCTACTATGCAGTACAATACGCAATTATAATAGTGTCTACAGTAAAGTAAAGTATTAAAATAGTGTGAGGCATTACCCATATCCCCCTTAACCGTTTTTATATATTCCCGTAGTCTATGCAGATAAGCTCTAGCAAACCGATTGGATACTCAGGGAGCACTCCATAGGTACGGTACAAACCAAACTCGTAATGGGCGTAATAGTGCATGTGACAAGGCACGCAAGGAAATGCTCAGGGTAGGATACTACCGTTTTGCGGATCCGGACTGGTGGTAACGCACAGCAGCTACTACCATCCACCTTGGAACACACTCCCATAATCAAAATCGAGGGGTGGTCAAAAATCAATCACAAAACAATATGGTATCGAAGATATGTGTCCGATCAGAGCTGCGATCTCACTTAGCCCGGCATGGCTCCTATTATAGCCACATCAAGCTGACTCACGGGAGTCAGGGCTACGTTAATACCTCATGCGGAATCGTTCGCCAAAGCATCCTACTTTATTTTGGAATCTCCACCACATGCACAGTTGTTAAAGTGGTTTTTGGTA
Organism: Allium cepa; assembly: GCA_030765085.1. Lineage (NCBI taxonomy): Eukaryota > Viridiplantae > Streptophyta > Magnoliopsida > Asparagales > Amaryllidaceae > Allium > Allium cepa. The sequence goes on from CM060934.1 coordinate 632,195,823, forward strand.
TTGGCAGAGAGTATGACAATAACCGATTCCGGTGTCTTTAATAACCAAACGCTTTTTCACACTGGATGGTTCTTTTACATACCAAAATCACTTCATAATTGATATTAAAATATCATATTCACTAAAATCATATTACAGTCAAAATAATATTCACTTTTGAAACTAAATTCACATTTGAAATCATAGTCCCAAATAGGTTAAACTCTCATTTCAAATGATCATATTTACTCAAAATATGTCATTTCGCTAGAAAATATTATTTCAAATTCCAACTTAAGTTATACATCATTTAATTATATTCGCTTTAAATCAAGGAATTTAATATAAACAATTCAGCCTTGCACAGTCTAAGATTTAGAAAATAGTTTTAAATAGTTTTAAATGGTTTGACTAGTTTAAAATAGATTAAAATAGTTTAAAATAGATTAAAATAGTTTTAAAAACTTTAAAATAGTTTTAAAAAAGATTAAAATAGTTTAAATAGATTAAATAGTTTAAATGGTATAAATTAGTTAAAATAGGTTTAATATAGTTTAATATAAAATGGTTTAGAAAAATCTAAATAAATCTGAATTTAAAATAATATAGTTTTAAACAGTTTATATTAAAATAATTAATTTGATAGTAATATCAAATTAAACTATTTCTTTCATTTCAACAAATCTGGGCCATATCCAGCTTCCAAATCAACAAAACTCAATTCTTACCTTTCA